>OY971434.1:20000-2520000 GCA_963853865.1 Helleia helle
GCTAGGTGAAACCCGGGACTTCCAGTACCGCTTTGCACAGTCCAATCTCCAAAGGAGTCAGCTGGCCACCACAGAGCTTCTGCTCGAAGCCACCAAGCGTAAGGTGAGCGTGGCGTTGCTTCAAGAGCCCTACGTGGGTGGGGCAAAAAGTATGAGGAGCTACCGGGGGGTGAGGATCTACCAGAACACTGGTGAACGCGCTGATACCGTCAAAGCGGCAATAGCCGTCTTTGACGAGAACTTGGACGTCCAATACCATCCGGACTTGTCCACCGACAACATTGTCGTAATCAGCGTGCGAACCAGTGCCTGGGAGATCCATGTAGTGTCCTTATACTTTGAGCCAGACCGCCCTATAGGGCCCTATCTGGACCATCTTGTCGGTATAGGAAGGAGGTTGGGTACCGACAAGATGGTCTTGGGAGGCGACGTCAACGCAAAAAGCCCGTGGTGGGGCGGCCATGTTGAAGACCGGAGGGGAGCGGAAGTGTCAGGCGTGCTGGAGGGGTTGGGTATGGAAGTACTCAACGACGGAGGCGCCGCTACGTTCGAAGTAGTAAGAGGGGGGACCAGGTATGCCAGCTACGTCGATGTGACGGCCTGCGCCAGGAACCTGCTGAATCGAGTGGTCGACTGGTCAGTCGAGGTTGGGCTCACCAGTTCTGACCATAATGGCATCTTGTTTGGGATCAGACAACACAAATCCACAGGCACAGACATAAAACGCACGACACGCATCTATAACACACGCAAAGCAAACTGGGGAGTTTCGATGAGAAACTAACCCAGTTAATGCGAGACAGACAATTAACTCCACAGAGCATTAACACAATACACAGCACACAACAAGTAGATGAAGTGTTGGACAGTTACACGGAGGCGATCACACAGGCATGTAAACACTCAATCCCAAACAAGAAACACACAGAAAAACTCACCATGTCATGGTGGTCTGATGAGCTCGCCGAGATGAAAAGACAGGTGGCCACGAGGAGAAGTAGGATCCGTAACGCAGCGCCAGTCCGTAGAGATCGCGTAGTGAAGCATTACCTGGAAATGAAAGAGATGTATGAAAAAGCGGTGAAGGATGCAAAGGTGAATAGCTGGAAAGAGTTTTGCCAAAAACAGGATAAGGAGGGAGTATGGGAGGGCATCTACAGAGTGATGGGCAGGGTCGCCGGTAGAGAGGAAGACCTTCCCCTCGTAAAAGAGGGGAAAGTCCTCGATGCCGGCGACTCAGCGAAATGGCTGGCCGAGACCTTCTACCCCCGGGACCTGGAAAGTGATGAAGGGGAGGAACACCGTCGGGTGCGGCGACTCGCAGAGTCTCTAGACTCGGAGCCGACGGACCCGGGAGGTGAGCCGCCCTTCATCATGGAGGAGTTGAACAGAGCCGTAAGGTCGTTCAACCCCAAGAAGGCCCCAGGTGTGGATGGATTCACGGCCGACATTTGTCATCACGCTGTAGCTTGTGACGCCGCGTTTTTCCTAGCCCTGCTCAATCGCTGCCTCGCCGTTGCCTACTTCCCCAAAATGTGGAAGCGCGCAACGGTGGTGGTTCTGCGGAAGCCGGGGAAGGAAAAATACGACGTCCCAAAAGCCTATCGACCCATCGGCCTCCTTCCTGTTTTTGGCAAGATTTATGAGAAGATGTTGGTGGCCCGACTCAAGTACCACGTGTTGCCGACTATAAGCCCGCACCAGTATGGCTTTATGCCACAGAAAGGTACCGAAGACGCCCTCTATGCGCTGGTGGGCCGCGTCAGGAAGATGAGGGAAACCAAAAGGCTTGCTGTCGTGGTCTCGCTGGACATAGAGGGGGCCTTCGATAGTGCATGGTGGCCAGCCATAAAGGTGCGGTTAGCGGAGGTCGGCGTTCCGGGGGTTTGAGGCGGGTCATCAGCAGCTATCTGAGTGAAAGGAATGTGAGCGTGAGGTATTCCGGCCAGGAGGTAAGTAGAGAAACCGGCAAGGGGTGCGTACAGGGGTCCATAGGTGGACCGATCCTGTGGAACCTCTTGCTGGATCCTTTGCTTTGGAGATTGGCAGGGGAGAGAGTACATGTGCAGGCCTTCGCCGACGATGTGGTCCTCGTGTTCGATGGTCAGACGGCACTGGAGATCGAGGAACATGCGAATGCCGTGCTCGCCCGTGTGCTTGAGTGGGGGGTCGAAAATAAGCTTCGATTTGCACCGCACAAAACTTGTGCGATGCTGGTGACCCGTAAGCTTGTTTTCGACACTCCGCGTCTGCGCATGGGTGGGACCGACATTCGTATGTCCGATGAGATTAAAGTGCTGGGTCTCACCATCGATAAGGGGCTCACATTCAATCGGCACGTAGAAAACGCTTGTAAGAAGGGGATAGGCTTGTATAAAAAATTGGCAAGAGCGGCAAGAGTTGGGTGGGGCCTCCATCCGGAGGTTATAGAAGTAATATATAAGGCTGTTATAGAGCCCACAGTTTTGTACGCAGCACCGGCATGGGCGCCGGCCGCGAATAAATTAGGAATAAAGAAGAGGCTTGCCACACTCCAGAGGGGTTTCGCCTTAAAGAAAATAAAGGCCTACCGAACGGTCTCCCTGACCTCAGCACTGGTGTTGGCGGGAATGCTACCTCTTCACCTCAGGGTACGCGAAGTCGCGTCCCTGTATGAGGCCAAGAGGGGCTAGTCCACCCGGTGCTGGGCGACAGGGATATCGAGCGGATGGCCTCCGCCCTTGATGCAGACCATCCAGCATCACAGACGGGGCTAAGGTTCGGACTGATAGATGGTGACGAAGGCGAAGATGTATGCTCATCGTACGATGCGCGCATCTTCACCGACGGAAGCAAGATTGACGGCAAAGTCGGAGCCGCACTATCCCTATGGAATGGCGCGGTCGAGACAAAAACCGTCAAACTTGCTCTCTCGTCATATTGCACCGTTTATCAGGCCGAACTTCTGGCTCTGTCTAGGGCGGTGGAGGAGGCGAAAAAGCTCGGTGTGGCAAGGGTGGGCGTATTCAGCGACTCCAGGTCTGCCCTCCAGGCAGTCACTCTGGATTCCCCCACCCCCTGGCCGTTAAGACAGCTAGCATCATGAGAGAATGCTCAAAATACAATCAGCAAATAGATTTATTTTGGATAAAGGCACACAGGGGGTACACAGGGAATGAGAGAGCGGACCAGTTGGCCAAGGAGGCAGCCTTGGGGTTGCGGGTGCGCCCGCATTACGATCTGTGCCCCGTCTCATATGTCAAGCGCTGCATAAGAGAGGCAACGATTGACATATGGGATGAGGAGTACGGACGGAGCGAAACCGGCGCCATAACCAAAATATTCCTTCCAAATGTTAAAGCGGCATACAAAACCGTAAGGAAACTTGATATCGATAAACACGTGACACAATTGCTGACGGGGCATGGAGGGTTCTCCGACTACTTGGAGAGATTCAAGTGTAAGGAGGACCCCTCATGCGTCTGTCAGCAAGGAGTGAGAGAGACGGTTCCCCATCTCCTGTTCGATTGCCCAGTCTATGCGAGGAAGAGATGGGAGCTAGAGCAGAGACTGGGCATCGAGCTGGGGATGGAGACCGTCCCTGATATAATGATAAAGAATGACGGGAGGAAACCTTTCATAGAATATGGGGTAGATTTGGTCAAAGCCGCGAACGACAGAAATAAAAATATGGATACGGACGTGGGCCAACAGCGGGAAGCAATAGGTAGTGAATCCAGTGGGGGACCCTATACATCCCCCATAGTGTAGTTATTAAAGTACAGTGATAAGGGACCCTGTACATCCCTTAGCTAGATTAGTTTATATTGGTTTTAATTATTATGTAAAGGTTTTAACAGCATTTTAAATATTATTGACATATATTATATATTGTATTTTTATTTCTTTTTGACATTATTGATTTTAAATTTGACATATTGATTATTGACTCTTAATTTAGATATAAGTAAATTGTAAAATAAATTAGATATAAGTTGGTTTTTAATTATATAATTTTGTACGACGAACATAATATATTACTGTGATATTTTAAATTTATTAATGTTTACTTTAAATTGTATTGTGTTAAAATTATTAGACAAAGGGGACAATATACATCCCTGGTGGTAACTGCAAGTGTAATTTACATGTAAAAAAAAAAAAAAAAAAAAAGGAAAAAAAAAAAAAAAAAAAAAAAAAAAGATAATGATGAGTTAAAACATTATTTACCCAATTAATATTAAGACTGATAAATCAGCAAACAGGATAGGACGTAGGTATACAAACCTCAAGCTATATTATTAATTAACTAAATACAAGCACATTAAATAAAAGTAGAGCAAAAAAAGGGCCCTCCACCACCGGTGTAAGGGGGGAAAAGGCAGCAGCGGGGGCGCAAAGCGCTCCCGCCTTAAAAAAAAAAAAAAAAAAAAAAAAAAAAACCTAACCTAACCTAACCTAACCTAACCTAACCTAACCTAACCTAACCTAACCTAACCTAACCTAACCTAACCTAACCTAACCTAACCTAACCACTTATATTTCTCTGAAATACCTAAATTTGGTGGTATTGTTGTGGGAATTCGAAATTTTTTCTTTTTGAATCGTGTTCTAATAGGCGGGGCCTATATAGACCTGTAATAAACAGTAAAAGTTTCATCAATTTCGGCAAATTTTTTGACATTTTAACACATAATTAATAAAATCTCATAGTTTTCATATATTTTTCTTACCTATTACTCCCATAGTTGACATATTCCAAATTTTACCGCTTTAATAATCATCAGGTCGTCTGTCCGCTACTTTTAACATCCATCTAGACTAGCTTCTCACCCGGAAGCACCTGAAAACAAAAGAAAATAAGTTAGCGTAGATTCGAATCCGCTATAATCGGATATAAAACTTACAACGTTTGACCCACTGCACTTTCGGGTGCTGTATATCGTGTATCTCGGTCTCATCTAACATTCCATAGCAAAATTCTTCAATAGTTCTATATAAATTTTTTAACTTTTCATACAAATTTCTTTCAAAAACACAGTCCTTTGCCCACCACTTGCCCACTCAGTGGACAAACCATCCCAACTTTCTTGATAGTATACCTGCTGCTCTCCCGCGTCTATTGACACCTCGCTTGTCGGGATCAGACGTCGGAAAGTGCAAAAATTTCGCCCTCCCACCCTCCCGTTTTACATCGTTAAAGTGCATTTTGCTTCATCTCGAAAATTAAAAATTAATAAATTTGACAAATTTCTGTTTTTGGGACCTAGAGGAACATAATTATACCACATATTGAGACAAAGGTAGATCTACCGAGCTATATTGACTAGGCGTTTACTTAATATTGTATTTTATTAGTATTGACTTTCTTTCTGACCTAATTTAGGATCTTTGTTCTGCAATACCCGGTTTTTTGACCAGATATTGCCGCTATAATTTAACGACCCCTATTGGGAATTATTATTATTGTATTTATCGTTTTAACATTTTAACATTTACACCGTAGATTAAGAACCCTTATTTTATTCCTCTGGCAATAAGCTTTGTTTGCGTTTGTGTTTTAATCAATTTACTTTAATTACCATTGATTATAAGAAAATGTTTGGCTTTCACAGCCCCCCCACAAAAGCGATCGAGCCTAAAAGCTCCCTAGCAACAAAAAAGGCCGCTCCGCTAAAAGATCAGCCAAAGTCCTCTAAGGTTAGAAGGAGCATAGAGGACTTTGAGCAGGCCATATTAAAATCTCCAGCAACACAAATCTCCCCGTTGAAAGCCGTGGCTTCGGCGGCGGTTTCGGCAAAGCAAAAGCTGAAGGCATCCGTAAGTAAGCCACCAGTAGCTGTGTCTGTGAGCCCGCCGCCGAAACCAAAATACGCAAGTCGAGTTGCTGAGGCGAGAGCCTGCCTCACGAAGGCAAAACTTCACCTTAGCAGCTCCAGAAACACCAAAACGGAAATCAAAGAAGGAGTTATAGCCGCACTCGACAGGCTGTATCAGTTAGTTAAGGAGGCGACGGAGGAGGTCACTGAGCAGAGAGTAGTAGCGCGAGAGGAGGACCCTATACACCCTCCTCTCAGCGCACCCCCTCAGAAAAACGACGGAGAGCTAATTCAGAGGCTTGACGAGCACTCAATCCTTCTCCGAGAGGCCACCGCAAAGATAAATACGTTACAGGTGGCCATAAATAAGCACCAGGAGTCCTTGGAGGTGAAAACGTACGCTAGTATAGTGGCAAGTGGCCACAATACCAAGGCCCCTGAACTAGCCACACTCAAATCGCTCGTTATCACATCCAAGGATTCCGAGGAGACCGGAGAAGAGGTACTTGATAGGGTAAGGAGGGCTGCCAAAGCAAAGGACGGAGATATAGTAATTGAAAGAGTAAGAAAAGCAAAAGACAGAAAAGTAATAGTAGGATGCAAGAATAAAATGGAAAGAAGCTTAAAGAAAAACTGGAAAAAGCGGGGGAGCAACTCAGCGTGCAGGAGATCAGGAATAAAGATCCGCTCCTGATCCTACGAGATGTCATGACTTATAATACAAATGATGACATACTCTGCGCGCTGAGGAGGCAGAATGGGGATATTTTCAGAGATGTGAGCGGCGATAATGATCGGATAGAGATTGTGTATAAAAAGAAAACAAGGAACCCGCTCACAAACCATGTAATCCTGAAAGTATCCCCAGAAATCTGGACCAGGGTGCTGAAGGAAGGAGTAGCGAGGGTTGATCTTCAGCGAGTCCGCGTTGAGGATCAATCCCCCCTTGTCCAGTGCTCCCTCTGCCTGGGTTACGGCCATAGCAGGCGGTTCTGCACGGGGACCACTGAAAAGTGCAGCCACTGTGCAGGGCCGCACAAGAAACTAGAGTGTCCTGAGTGGTCTGCAGGCGCTACACCAAAATGCAGTAATTGCCTGCAGGCCAAACAGGAATATACTAATCATAACGCGTTCAGTTGGGAATGCCCGGTGCGAAAGAGATGGGATGCGCTCGCAAGATCGACCACGGCGTATTGCTGAGGATGTCCTCCAAAACAAGAGCACCGACTCGCATGACTCAAAACCGCTGTTGCTTGTGGTTCTACCCCCCTATATGTCTTGCGACAATAAAGCATCCCTTACGGATGCCAAGAGGGAAGTACTCCAACCAACATCGAGAGCCAGCGAGAAGAGGAGACGACAGGTTCATGAGGAACAATTAAAATGTGAAATACATCTGGCTAGAACCTCACTGAGAGAGATTCTGGTCACATGCATGAAAAATAAATCGACTGCACAATATACCATAACCTGTCTTTCTACTCCTTGCGATATGTTATGCGCCGTGACGAGAGCTCGTCCCATCTCTAGAGCAAAACAGCTAGGCTCAGTGACCAAAATACGTTCTCTAAGTCTTCCGATATGTCTCGTAAGTCCGTCTGTGTATTTCTCAGTGTCAGTTACCATAATAGTCTTAGAGAGATTGAATACAGATTTTCATGCTAAGAAGGATACTGAACAGGCAATGTTAAATACTTATTCTAGAATAAATATGAAAACATGTGCACGATGAAATATGAAAGTACATGAAAACCTGTACCCGATCTCTTCAAATGTAAAGTGAATGGTAACATCAATGTTAAAGAAAGTTCCGAGGGTTGCTGTAAAAAAAAAAAAAAAAAACGTAAAATTAAATAATTATATCAGTAAAAATATTAAAACTGTCGAAATTGTAAAATTACACCATGTTATTTAAATTAATTAAAAAAAAAAAAAAAAGTCAGGAATACGGTACATAAAATTTAGAAAAATCAATAAAGAAATTAAGAAATATTGTAAATGTAAAATAATAATTAAATTTAAAAAAATATATTTAAAAAATTGAAATGAAGCAAACAAGGACTCTGATTAAGTCAGGGGAATTTCGCGGGCCGGGTGAAATGATCGCCTGGACATTACAAAAAAAAAAAAAAAAAAAAAAAAAAAACCTAACCTAACCTAACCTAACCTAACCTAACCTAACCTAACCTAACCTAACCGCGCTAGAGTCGCGCGCCGCCCGCCACAGTGATCAGATCGTTTTTCGTGAGCTCCGCGAGTTTTAAATGTGATAAATAGGTTTTTATAGCGCTTAAAGTTTTTAAATAGTGTATTAGTGTGTCTAAGCGCTAGCCTAACGTGGGCCACCAAAAAGTTTTAAGATCTGATCCAAATTACCCGAAATACGACCAAAAAGTGAAAAAAGTGACGTTTAGAAAAACTAAACGTGCGTGCGGCGCAAGATTTGAAGTGAGAGCAGTAGTGTTTTAAATTGTGATCCTGTGCCTTCCAGTGACCTCCACATCTTGGCGGAGTTTGGGATTTTTCCCGGTTAAACTCGCCAAGTTAGTACCTTGGAACACAAAATCGCCCGACAGCCGAACCAAGACCCTGAGCCGTCCGGCTGCTCCTGAAAGCGGATTCGTGTTCTCCAAGAGGAACCATACAGGCAGGCACCAAAAAAGTGAAATTTGGATCACCAGTAAGGGAGTGGCATTTATCCTAAAGTACACTTTTTTCTAAGCACTTTAGCCGGAAATCTAGATCGAGGGCCTATACTTTTTATAGTGCCCCCGGCTAGGTCCCACTCCAGGCTAAGTGCCCACCAAAACCTGGAATTTTTTAGTTACCCGTTTCCAAGAAAACACAAAATTATATACAGTCGACGTCGTCGCTTTAGTTACTGCGCAGTTGCGACGACAAAATTTTATCACGCCACAGCCACTCCCTTGCATTAGTCATCGCATACCTGGGCGGAGTCGACGACGTGGAACTTTCCACACCCTGCTGACGTCACTCGAACATTCGAGATCTTTACACATTCTGACGTCACAGGCATCGTCACTTCGTCATCATCATCGCGGTGCTGCTGCTGCTGCTCTCCGTCTTCGTAGTCCTTAGAGTTCTCCCCCCCCCTTTTTCCCCTCCCCCCTTTTTTGTCCCCCCTCCCCAATTTACCCCCCCTTTTTTGAACTCCCTTACTACCCCCCCCCCTCCCCTTTACCCCTTATTTCCCCTCACCCCCCAAAAACCCCTCGAGCTGTAACTCCTCTCTCCGTCATCGGAGAAATACGAGAGTGAGTTCGGAAGAACCGTAAGGACCACGCCCATCTTTTGGCCCTAACAGCTCTTTCCAAAAAAAAAAATCTAAGGACTTAGATAAGTTTAGTTTTTAAGATATTGAAGTGACCTGAGGAAATAGATTTAGATTTTAATATTTTAATTTCTGACGTAGGTATTACCATTGTTTATTGACTAGGGTATACCTACAAAAATTTTATTAACGACATTTACTGGTTTTTTGACCAATTATTTTAGTTCTTGACATAATAAAATAGACAATACTTGGTTTTTTGACCAAGTATTATATAATCTTATAGTTTTAAATATACATTTAGATTAAGATTATACACCTCAGGTCAATACTATACTATATAACAGTTCCCCTGACAAGCATTTATTTGACTACTAGGATATTTAATCGGAAAATATCCTAAATTTTTACAAGTGTTATTTAACTGCTACTGCTACATTTATCTTTAATAACAATAACCCTTTCAAAATTTTAAATTACGCGAAAATGTTTGGACTTCGCACCCCCCCCAAAAAGGCCGAAGAGAAAAAAGCCGGTCCCTCCAAGGTTCGAAAGAGCATTGAGGTGTTCGAAGCCGGCAAGCCTGCGTCCCCGACCAAGGTTCTACCACAAAAGGCGGTGGTCTCGGCGACTGTGCCCGCGGAGCAGAAGCTAAGGGCATTAAACAGTAAGCCACCATCGGCTAGCTCTGCGAGCCCACCACCGAGACCGACATACCCCAACCGAGTTGCTGAGGCAAGAGCGAACCTGAACAAGGCTAAGCTCCACCTCAGCAACTCGAGGAACCTAAAGACCGATATTAAGGAAGGGGTAATTGCGGCTCTTGATAGATTATATCAACTCGTTAAGGAAGCAGAGGTTGAAAAAGGCCAAATTGAGGTTCCAGCGAAAGAGGAGGGCCTTCTACACCCTCCTCCTAACGCAGTCCCTCATGATCAAGCGAAACTTATGAAAAAGCTCGACGAGCACTCCGCCCTGTTGAGAGCTTCCACCGAGAAGCTAGAAGAGCTGCGTGTCAACATAACCAGACACACTGAATCCTTGGAGGTGTCCACGTATGCGAGTGTGGTGGTTGGTGGTAAAACCGGGAGGAACCCGGACCAAACCACCCTCCACTCTGTCGTGGTCACTTCGAGGGATGAGGATGAGACCGGTGAACAGGTTCTAGAGAGGGTTAGAGGTGCCGTCAGGGCAAAAGAAGGGGGTATAGAAATTGAAAGGGTGAGAAAAGCTAAGGACAGGAAGATTATCGTGGGTTGTAAGAACAGGGAAGAGAGACAGAAACTGAAGGATAGGTTAAAGCAGGCCGAGGAGCACCTCAGTGTGACCGATATACAGAACAAGGACCCATTAGTCATATTAAAAGATCTTATGGCTTATAACAAGAATGAAGAGGTCCTTTCCGCACTGAGGAAACAAAATGTGGAGATTTTCAGAGACTTGCGTGCGGAGGATGATAGGGTGGAACTTAAATATAAAAAGAGAACGAGGAACCCCCTGACGAACCACGTGGTCTTGAAGGTCTCACCGCAAATCTGGACGAGGATGCTGAGGGAAGGCACTGTGAGGATAGATCTGCAACGAGTTCGAGTTGCGGATCAGTCCCCCCTCGTCCAGTGCTCCTTATGCCTTGGCTATGGGCACAGTAGGCGTTTCTGCGCAGAGACTACAGAAAGGTGTAGTCACTGCGCAGGGCAACACAAAAAGGCTGACTGTCCGGCTTGGTCTGCCGGCAAGGCACCAGTTTGCTGTAATTGCACGCAGGCCAGGCTGGAACAGCAGACCACAATGCCTTTGCTACAGAGTGCCCGGTTAGGCATAAATGGGATTCACTGGCCAGAAGCACCACAGCGTATTGCTGAGGGCACGCATGTAGTATATTGCATATACCCGCGAGATGGAGGGCAGATACTAGCTAAAAACCCGGAATGGCAGCCACATCTGGCTGGAGTTTCTCTGATAGAAACTTCAGTCAGATATTTATTCGCATATAAACGGCAAAGCAAAATCGGTCCTCCTACCCTCAGCGATATCCATGATATCCTTTATAATATCATGTTGGCAGTTCGTCCCATATCGTTTCTGCCTTTAATGTCTGTTTTTGTTGTTGTCAGTAGGAAGGGAGAGTTGGGCGCAAGTTTGCATGAAAAGTAGAAAAAGAAAGGCAATGTTGAGTAGTTATTTTGTAAATATCAACTACAACATTCGCATAGAATTTTAAAAAGAGTGTATATGCAGGCTTGCGCTTAGTCTTGTTTCAGTGTTCTCTTGTTATTGCAATGTTGCAAAAATCCACCTGCATTTATTCTAGTTAGTTAAAATATTATAAAATGCAAAGCAGACAAATTGTATTGTTTTCCCACGGTAATTGTAATTCTGTGAGCAGTGGTATATGATAGCAAAGTGTATTGTTGTAAATGGTGTTATACATAATTAATAAATATTAAAGTAAAATACAGATGTTAAATAGGAAATTTAGAAAATAGTAATAAAAATTATATAACTGTAATATAATAAGTATTTGGAAATATAAAATAATTTGAACATGTTAGTCAGAATGTAATAGTAAAAATTGCAGAATATAAAAATGTAAATAAATAAGTAAAATATCAGTGTAACAAATTAATCTTAGGAAAATACAGACTCTGATTCTGTCAGGGGAATTCGCGGGCCGGGCCAATTAAGCGCCCGGACATTAAATAAAAAAAAAAAAAAAAAAAAAAAACCTAACCTAACCTAACCTAACCTAACCTAACCTAACCTAACCTAACCTAACCTAACCTAACCTAACCTAACCTAACCTAACCTAACCTAACCTAACCTAACCAAACCAGTCGCGCGCCGCCCGCCATAGAGATCGGATCGTTTTTAG
Source organism: Helleia helle (assembly GCA_963853865.1). Classification (NCBI taxonomy): domain Eukaryota; kingdom Metazoa; phylum Arthropoda; class Insecta; order Lepidoptera; family Lycaenidae; genus Helleia; species Helleia helle. The sequence goes on from OY971434.1 coordinate 31,963, forward strand.
TGAGCTCCGCGAGTTTTAAAAGTGAAAATAGGGTTTTTATAGTGCTTGCGAGTTAAAAATAGTGTCAAAGTGTGTGCAAGCACTAGCCCAACGTGGGCCACTATAAAGTTCTGAAATCCGATCGGCGAAACCGCAAAACGGGATAAAATCGTGAATTTTAAAAACTAAAAGTGCGTGCGGCGTAAGATTTGAAGTGAGAGCAGCAGTATTTTAAATTGTGATCCTGTGCCGTTCAGTGACCTCCACATCTTGGCTGAGTTTGGGATTTATCCCTCACAAACTCACCAAGTTAGTACCTTGGAACACAAAATCGCTCGACAACAGAACCAGGACCCAGAGCCGTCCGGCTGTTCCTGGAAGCGGATTCGTGTTCTCCAAGAGGAACCTACCAACGAGGCACAAAAATCAAGAATTTTGGATCACAGGTAAGGGAGTGGCCAACATTTCAAAGTATATCTTTTTCCAGGTGCTCTAGCCGGGAATTTAGATCGAGGGCCTATATTTTTTATAGAGCCTCCGGCTAGGTCCCACCCTAGGCTGAGTGCCCCTCAAATTTCAGAATTTTTTAGTTACCTGTTTTAGAGTTAAAACTAAATTGCATACTGTCGACGTCGTCGCTTAAGCTACTGCGCAGTTGCGACGACGAATTTTATCACGCCACAAAGCCACTCCCTTGCATTAGTCATCGCATATCTAGGCGGAGTCGACGACGTGGAACTTTCCACACCCTGCTGACGTCACTCGAACATTCGAGACCTTTACAGCTCTGACGTCACAGGCATCGTCACTTCGTCATCATCATCGCGGTGCGGCTGCTGCTCTACGTCTTCGTAGTCCTTAGAGTCCCCCCCCCTTTTTTCACCCCCCCTTTTTTGCCCCCCCTTTTTTGAACTTCCTTACTCCCCCCCTCCCCCTTTACCCCTTATTTCCCCTCACCCCCCAAAAACCCCTCGAGCTGTAACTCCTCTCTCCGTTTTCGGAGAAATACGAGAGTGAGTTCCGTAGAACCGGAAGGACCACGCCCACCCTTTGGCCCTGACAGCTCTGCCCAAAAAACTCTAAGGACTTAGTTAAGTTTAATTCTAAGATTTAATCGACCTGAGGCTATTTGATTAAAAAAATTTATCTTTGACGTAGGTACACCACTACTGTTTTTTGTTGACTAGGCTGTGCCTACAATTTTAACTTATCGACATTTATTGGTTTATTGACCAAATTGTATTATATTTTATTTGTTGACATATTATTATGTATTGACAATACTAGGTTTATTGACCAAGTATTCTATATCTTAGTGTTTTAAATATATTATAACAATAAGTTATATTACCCTCAGGTCAGATAATCATTAATAAATCCCTCTGACAAATAATATACTTTATACGACTATTGGGGTATTAATCTAAAATATCCCAAAAATTCTCTTTTGTTTTATAGTATAGGCTTGCGTTAGATTAATAATTATTATAGCTACATTTACCCCATACTAATATTACCTTACTGACCCGTCACAATTCTAAACTGCACAAGAATGTTTGGACTACGAACCCCCCCAAATAAGGCCGAAGACAAAAAAGCCGGTACCTCAAAAGTCAGAAGAAGTATTGAGGTATTCGAAACCGGCAAGCCTGCATCCCCGTCCAAGGTTTCTCCACGGAATGCGGCGGTCTCGGCGACTGTGTCTGCAAAGCAGAGGCCGAAGGCGTTAAACAGTAAGCCAGGACCGGCTAGCTCTGCAAGCCCACCGCCGAGACCGACGTACCCCAACAGAGTGGCTGAGGCAAGGGCGTGCCTCAACAAGGCTAAGCTCCACCTCAGCAACTCGAGAAATCTTAAGACAGATATTAAAGAAGGGGTAGTTGCTGCTCTAGACCGATTATATCAGCTGGTCAAAGAATCAGAAGCTGAAAAGGGCCAAGCTGAGGTGAAAATCACAGCGGAAGAGGAGGGCCCTTTACACCCTCCTCCGAGCGTAGTCCCTCAGCTACATAACGATTTAATGAAAAAGCTGGACGAACATTCCACCCTTCTGAGAGCCTCTACCGAGAAACTTGAGGAATTGCGTGTCAACATCAACAGACACAACGAATCCCTGGAGATGGTCACGTATGCGAGTGTGGTGGCTGGTGGAAAAACCGGCAGGAATCCGGACCAAACCACCCTCCACTCCATAGTGGTCACCTCGAGGGATGAGTATGAGACCGGTGAACAGGTTCTCGAGAGGGTTAGGAGTGTCGTCAAAGCAAAAGAAGGGGGCATCGAAATTGAAAGGGTGAGAAAGGCAAAAGACAGGAAGGTTATCGTGGGATGTAGAAGTAGGGAAGAGAGGCAGAAACTGAAGGATAGGTTGAAGCAGGCGGAGGAGCACCTCAGTGTGGCCGACATAAAAAACAAGGACCCATTAGTCATACTTAAAGATGTTATGGCTTATAACACTAATGAAGAGGTCTTAACCGCACTGAGGAAGCAGAATGTGGACATCTTTAAGGACCTACGTGGGGAGGATGATAGGGTAGAACTAAAATATAAAAAGAGAACCAGAAACCCCTTGACGAACCACGTGGTCCTGAAGGTGTCCCCACCTATTTGGACGAGGATACTCAGAGAAGGCACGGTAAGGATAGATCTGCAACGAGTTCGAGTTGCAGATCAGTCCCCCCTCGTCCAATGCTCCTTATGCCTCGGCTATGGGCACAGTAGGCGATTCTGCGTGGATACTACTGAAAGGTGTAGTCACTGCGCAGGACCGCACAAAAAGGCAGACTGTCCTGCTTGGTCTGCGGGCAAGTTGCCAGTTTGTTGCAACTGCACGCAGGCCAAGATGGAGCATTTAGACCATAACGCCTTCGACACGGAGTGTCCGGTTAGACGTAGATGGGATGCACTGGCCAGAAGCACTACGGCGTATTGCTGAGGGCACGCACGCAGGATATTGCATATCCTCGCGAGATGGGGGACTGACACTAGCTGGAAACCGGAAACGGCAGCCACATCTGGCTGGAGTCTCTCTGAGAGACACTCTAGTCAGATTATTATTTGCATGTAATGGAATACGGCACAGCAGAATCGGTCCTCCTTCCCTCAGCGATATCCATGATATCCTTTATATCATGCTGGCTTTTCACCCCATAAAAGCAGTTTCTGTCTATAGGCTGAGTTTTATGTCGGTGTTGCAAAGGAGTTGGGCGTAGGTCTGCACGAAGGTATAAAAAAGAGAAAGGCAATGTTAAGTTGTTATTATAATAATATCAGCTTTAACATATGCACAGTATTAAAAAGGAGCAAGCATGCGGACCTGCGCAAACCCTGTTCGGAGTTCAGTTTGATTTTGCAAATAATATCTACTTTTATAAAATATTGCAAACTGGACTCAGTGTTAATGTTTATGGCAACTTTAATAAATTGCACAACTAGGTACCCATGGTAAATGTTATCCTGTTATTGGTAAATGTACATAAGGTGTTATTAAATGTAAATCACAAAGCATTAATGTTAAAATGAAGAAATTGTAAAAAATTAGAAATTTAAATAAATGTTAAAAATTGGTAAACTGAATCGGGAACCAGGTTTTGTCGGGGGCTCCCTTGTGCTCCGACGCGTCACAGTGACGAGCTTCTAGACCACTTCGTATGCGGCGCGTCGAATCGTGGGGGATGTTTCCGATAGGTCTTGGTTGTCGAATATTAGTTTAAAAATAGAAAATACAGAATTTTGTATAGAAAATAATATAAATATAACTCAGTTTTATAATAAATAAATTAGAAATGTAAATTCCCAAGCCTATAAAATGTGTAATGTGTACTAAATAAATAAATATAAAAAATGTAAATAAATAACAAAAAGAGAAACAAAGTCTCTGATTCAGTCAGGGGATATTCGCGGTCCGGGCCAATTAAGCGCCCGGACAAAAAAAAAAAAAAAAAAAAAAAAAAAAAAAAAAAAACCTAACCTAACCTAACCTAACCTAACCTAACCTAACCTAACCCAACCTGGCAAGGGCCTGCCTTAATAAGGCTAAGCTCCACCTCAGTAACTCGAGGAACTTAAAAACCGATATTAAGGAAGGGGTTATCGCAGCGCTGGATCGGCTCTACCAGCTTGTGAAGGAGTCGGAGACTGGTAAAGAGCGGAAGGTGGAAAGAGAGGAGGCCCCTATACAGCCTCCACTCGCAACCATCGCGCCCTCCCCAAACCACGACGCCCTCCTCGGTAAACTCGAAGAACACACCTTGTTATTAAAACACACCGCCGAGAAACTGGATGATCTAAATAGCACTATGAGAAAACATCAGGAATCTCTGGAGGCGGCAACGTACGCGAGCGTAACGGCAGGCAGTAAGCCCGTAAAGGTAGCAGAGAAGGCCACGTTGCACTCGGTCGTCGTCACCCCGAGAGACGAGATGGAAACCGGCGAGGAGGTTCTAGAGAGGATAAGGAGGGCAGTGAATGCAAAGGAGGGAGGGGTAGTGATAGAAAGAATAAGGAAGGCAAAGGACCGTAAAGTCATCGTGGGCTGTAGGAGCAAGGAGGAAAGGGAAAAAATCAAGGAGAGATTAAAAGTAGCCGAGACACACCTAAGCGTTGCCGACATCAAGAACAAGGACCCCCTTATCATAATATTTGATGTTATGAAGTATAACACCGATAAGGAGGTCCTTAGCGCGCTTAGGGCACAAAATAAGCACCTATTTGATGAGCTAGGGGAGGACGAAGACCGAGTTGAAATAAAATTTAAAAAGAAAGCAATAAACCCCTTAGCTCATCACATAGTGCTCAAAGTGTCCCCAATTATATGGACCAGAGCCACAAAGGAAGGCAGAGTGAGGATTGATTTACAACGGGTTAGAGTTGCGGATCAATCCCCACTAGTGCAGTGCTCTATGTGTCTCGGTTACGGGCACAGCAAGCGGTTCTGCACGGAGAGCATCGAAATGTGCAGTCACTGTGCAGGACCGCACAAGAAAGCGGATTGCCCTGAGCGGCCAGAGGGGGGAGCCCCTAAATGTTGTAATTGCGTAAAAGCAAATCAGGAGCAAACGGCCCACGATGCTTTTAGCGACAAATGTCCAGAACGACGAAAGTGGGATGCGCTGGCGCGGTCCACGACAGCGTATAGCTGAGGGTGTTCTTGGCGCAAACCTGAAAACAAAGACACACGGCAATTTGGGACATCTGATCGGGATTTCCATAAGCGAAATCTTGGTCAGATAATCAGCCTTTGGTCAGCCCCAAAAGAGCACCGAAGACGCCCTCTATGACCTGGTGCACCGCATACGAAGTGGTCTAGAAGACAAAAAGCTCGTCACTGTGGTGTCGCTGGACATAGAGGGGGCCTTCGACAACGCTTGGTGGCCGGCTATTAAAGTCAGACTGGTTGAAGAAGGGTGCCCTGTAAATCTGAGGCGAATCATGGACAGCTACCTGCAGGACCGGAAAGTCCGTGTCAGGTACGCTGGACATGAATATATCAAAATCACCCAAAAAGGGTGTGTGCAGGGCTCCATAGGGGGCCCAATTCTCTGGAACCTTCTCCTTGACCCGTTATTAAAGAACCTAGAAAATAGGGGCTATGACTGCCAGGCATTCGCAGACGATGTAGTGATGGTGTTTGTCGGCAGCACGGCGCTGGAGGTAGAAAGCCGTGCCAACGCGGCCCTCTCTTTGGTTCGGTCGTGGGGCGTCGAGAATAAGTTAAACTTTGCTCCGCAAAAAACAAAAGCGATGTTGCTAACGAGGAAACTTAAATTCGACGTCCCGCGGCTGACCATGGGAGGGGTGGAGATTGGCATGGAAAAAGAGATCAAGATATTGGGGCTCACAATAGACCATAAATTGACATTTAATAGCCATTCCTCGAACATCTGTAGGAAGGCTATTAATATATACAAACAACTGTCAAGAGCCGCCAAAGTAAGTTGGGGACTCCATCCGGAGGTCGTACGTGTCATATACACGGCCACGGTGGAGCCCATTGTCTCTTATGCCGCCAGTGCATGGGCCCCGGCAACTAATAAACTCGGAGTGCAAAAACAGCTAAATGCAGTCCAAAGGGGTTTCGCCCAAAAGTTGTGTGGAGCCTACCGCACCGTCTCGCTGAACTCAGCGCTGGCGCTGACTGGGCTTCTGCCTCTCGACATTCGCATACGCGAAGCCGCATCATTGTATGAGGCGAAGAGAGGAGTACCCCAGCCAGTGCTAGGAGGCGGTGAGGTTGAAAGAAAAACGGCCTACAGCTTGGTCCCGCATCCTGCTGGACATATGGACATGAACTTCATAAGTCTGGTGGACCAACAAGAAGTGGATACCCACGTTTACCATGCGGTACAATTTTACACCGACGGCAGCAAGATTGAGGGCAAGGTGGGTGCCGCATTGTCTGTAAGAAGCAATGAGGCCGAAACTAAAGCCATCAAACTTAAACTGCCGTCGTACTGCACAGTCTACCAGGCGGAACTTCTGGCCATATGTCAAGCAACACGGTTAATTTTACGGCAGGATGAAATGAGTTTCGCCATCATAAGCGACTCACGCTCTGCCCTCGAGACAGTTGTGAATTCTTACTCCCTGCACCCCTTAGCTGTCGAAAGTAGAAGCAATATTTATAGAAGTAGACTCCAGAACAAGGAAGTGTCCCTGTTCTGGATCAAAGCACATGCGGGACTTATAGGGAATGAACGCGCTGACCACCTAGCGAAAGAGGCCGCCCTCAAACTAAAGAGGAAACCTGACTACGATCAGTGTCCGGTTTCGTACGTCAAGAGGTGCATCCGAATGGAGTCCCTTGACGAATGGAACCGACGCTATCAGTCAGGTGAGACAGCGGCCGTTACACGAATGTTCTTCCCGGATGCGATTAAAGTCTATAAAATTGCTAGGAAAATCAAACCAGCTGGTATAATCACCCAGGTTCTGACGGGGCACGGTGGTTTTTCAGGTTACCTGCACCGTTTTAAGTGTAAGGATACCCCATCGTGCATCTGCGAACCTGGAGTGGAAGAAACTGTTGCCCACATCCTTTTTGAATGTCCCGTGACAGCAGGAGTGCGATTCGACACAGAGCAGGCTCTAGATTGTGAAATTAGCCAGAATAATGTTGAAAGGCTGATTGTAGAAAATGATTTAAGACAAGGTTTTATTGAATATTTTGTTAAGATTGCAAGCCAAGTTATCGCAAGGAACAGGCAGTGTTGAATGTCTACTTTGCAAGTATACATTTTCAACACTGCAAGTTGGATTTTAAGAGTGTGCTTGCAATCGAAAGATTGTAATATTATTAGTGTTGAAATTAATATTGTTTTATATAAGAGAGCCTGTTAAATGTACTGTATAGCCTGACATTGTATGTATAATGATAATTTAGCTGGCAAATGATACGTCCAGCGATCAGACGTCGTAAAAATACATTTACGTAATATTATTTTACTATATACAAACATGTTTTTATACAATTGTGAATTAATAAATATTAGAAATAAAATAATTCTCTGATTACGTCAGAGGCGACACGCGGGCCGGGCCATTAAGCGCCCGGACATAAAAAAAAAAAAAAAAAAAAAAAAAAAAAAAAACCTAACCTAACCTAACCTAACCTAACCTAACCTAACCTAACCTAACCTAACCTAACCTAACCTAACCTAACCTAACCTAACCTAACCTAACCACAAATATATTAAATTTCTTTGAAATATCCAAATTTGGAGGTTTTATAGTGGGATTTTGAAATTTTTTCTTTTTGAATCGTGTTCTAATAGGCGGGCCCTATATACACCTGCAATAAACAATAGTAATTTTATTAATTTTGGCTATATATTTGGTTTTTAAAGTAAATAATTAACAAATTTCATAGTTTTCATACTCTTTTTCTTACCTTTTGGTCCATTAGTGAACTTTTTTCCAAAATTTCTAGTTGATCATCATCAGTCCGCCTATCCGCTTCTATTGACACGTCATAGGACTAGCTTTCGCTCCCGGAAGCACCTGTAAACATAAGAAAATAGTTAGCGTTGATTCGAATCCGCTATATATCGAACATTTCACGTACGACATTGACCCACTGCACCTACGGGTGCTGATTATTGTGCATCTCGGTCTCACCTATCGTTCCATATCAAAATTCGACAATAGTTACATACAAAATTTTATAAATTTCTACCAAATTTCTTTCAAAAAACCAGTCTTTTGCCCAAAACTTGCCCACTCAGTGGGCGAGCTATCCCACTTTTCTTCAGAATAATATACCCGGCGCTCTCCCGCGTCGATTGACACCTCGCTCGTCCGGCTCAGCCGTTGGGAAGTGCAAAATTTTGCCCTCCCACCCTCCCGATTCTCACTGTTGAGGTAGATTTTGCTTGATTCTAAAAATTATAAAATATTAAATTCGATATTTTTGACACTGTTTCAAATTCCACAGTAATACGTTATATATAATTTAGTTCAAGGACCTTGAGGTGCACGATAAATCACAGATTTATTGAAATTTGACCTTTGACGGTTTTATACGTTTCAATTTTCACCTTAATTATTTATTTATTTTTGACATTGACATCAATACTTGGTTTGTTGACCAGGTATTTAATAGGTTAACTTTACACTGTAATATTAGTTTTTACTGACACCATCATCATATTTTTGGATAGAGTTTTGTTCTATTTAATTAGCTATTGCTTCATTTTTGGTTTAAATATTATTATATTGTATTGATTGTTTCGTATATAAATAAATAAATATAAATAAGCTAAATTGTAGTGTTGGCTGCCGCAATTATAATCCAAACTAAAATTCTCACTTGGAAAAAATTTCGGATTAGTTTTACTGTTAGTGTTTCTTTTTATTGAAGAATGTTTGCTTACCGAACCCCCCTCAAAAAGCGTCCGAAGTTTCGAAGACTAGGGCTGGCCCATCCAAAGTTAGAAAAAGCATAGAGGAGTTTGAATCAAACAGCATAGTATCCCCTCCTAAGGCCATTCCACCAAATACGGATGTTCCTGCGGCGGTCTCTGCGAAGACTAAATCGAAGGCGCTAGGAAGCAAGCCACAAACGACTGTCTTTGCGAGCCCGCCGCAGAAACCAAAGTATGCAAACCGAGTTGCTGAGGCAAGAGTTTGTCTTTCGAAGGCCAAGTTCCACCTCAGCAGCTCGAGGAACACGAAGACAGAGATAAAGGAGGGGGTTATTGCCGCTTTAGACCGGCTATATCAGCTCGTCAAGGAGTGCGAAGCTGAAAACCTTGGGAGGGGTCCTTCTGAGGAGCGGCCCGTGGCGAGAGAGGAGGACCCTATACACCCTCCTCTCATAACCAATGTGGCTGCCCAGAAGCAAGATGAGTTGATAACGAAAATTGACGAACACGCCTCCCTGCTGAAAACAGCAACAGAAAAAGTAGAGAGTCTTCAAAAGGCTCTAAACAAACATCAGGAGTCTTTGGAGGTGAGAACGTATGCGGCAGTAGCGGCAGCTGCACCTGAGAAGGTCTCGGCAAAGACCACCCTACATTCGATCGTTGTCACCTCCAAAGATGAAGAGGAGACAGGAGAGGAAGTGTTAGAACGCGTAAGAAATGTAGTAAAGGCAAGAGAGGGGGGTATAGAAATCGAAAAGGTTAGGAAGGCAAAGGACAGGAAGGTGATAGTCGGATGTAGGAGCAAGGAAGAAAGGCAGAAGTTGAAGGACAGACTACGGGAAGCACAGGAACACCTCAGCGTGCAGGATATCAACAATAAAGATCCTCTGCTTGTCCTCAGGGATGTCATGTCGTACAACACGAATGATGACATCCTTGCCGCGCTGAGGAACCAAAATGGGGACATTTTCGAGGACCTGCGTGAGGAACAAAAACGGGTGGAAGTTAAATTTAGGAGAAAAACTAGGAACATACATACTAACCACGTGGTCCTCAAGGTGTCCCCTGAGATTTGGGCGAGGGTTTTAAGGGAAGGCACATTGAGGATTGATCTGCAGCGGGTACGAGTAGCGGATCAATCCCCCCTCGTCCAATGTTCCCTGTGCTTAGGTTATGGCCATAGTAGGCGGTTCTGCGCAGAGACTACTGTAAGATGTAGTCACTGTGCAGGACCGCACAAGAAGGCGGAATGCCCTGATTGGCCTGCAGGCAAAACACCGAAATGTTGTAACTGCATGCAGTCCAAGCATGAGCAGGTACAACATGACGCCTTCAGTGAAAATTGCCCGATAAGGCGTAAGTGGGACGCGCTAGCCAGAGCGACGACTGCCTACTGCTAAGGGCGTCTTAGTGAATTATAGCGCGGAGAGGCTGATTCGAGCGGGAAAACTGCAATGTCTGAAATATTTGGCTGGAGTCTCTCTGAGCGAGATTCCAGTCAAATATCCTGTAACCAAAACATGTGCACAAAAATGCAGAATCAGCCCAACTAACCCTTGCGATTCATATTGCGCCCTGGCAGCTACGCGGTATCACAAAAAGTTTGCCTTCCTAGAATTAATGGTTGTCCTCGTTCAATTCGGACATTGTCCCAGAGAAACAGGTACGAAACTGCACGCAAGAAAGGAACGGGAAAGGCAATATTGAATAATTATTATGAGAATAAATATTTAAATATGTGCTCTGAAGGCTAAGGAAGGTAGCTGCAACTTCGTACTTGTTTTTAAACAAGGCAATTTGCCTCGTAAAAAGTAAATGAATCCAAATTAGTTAAAATATATATAAAATGTTTCGGCATCTAAATTCAAAAACTATAACATTTATCTAAATTATGTTCTTATTCAAAAAGTAACGTTTACAATTGAAAAATTATAAATGTAATATATAAAATAGCAAAATTATAACCAAAATACTTAAACTACTGAAAAATTACAAAATAGAGGAGTAAATTAAATTTTGTAACTTCTAAATTAGGGATCTGGGGATAAATAATACTTTAGGAAAATAATAAATGAAGAATAATGTATAATGCCTACATTGATGGCCGAAATTGGTCTAAGGAATGCTTCTGTCTGTAATGTTGGTATTGTTGAAACTTGTCTTGTCTTTTGGCTATTATAAAAAAAAAAAAAAAAAAAAAAAAAAAAATACGTGAGAAAAAAAGGCCCTCCACCACCGGTGTAGGAGGGGAAAAGGCGGCAACATCAAAAAAAAAAAAAAAAAAACCTAACCTAACCTAACCTAACCTAACCTAACCTAACCTAACCTAACCTAACCCAGTGCCTGGGAAATCCACGTAGTCTCCTTATACTTCGAGCCAAACCGCCCTATAGGGCCCTACTTGGACCACCTTATCGGTATAGGAAGGAGGTTGGGTACCGATAAGATGGTCCTGGGAGGCGATGCCAACGCGAAGAGCCCGTGGTGGGGTGGCTATGTTGAAGACCGGCGGGGAGCGGAACTGTCGAGCGTGCTGGAAGCCTTGGGTATGGAGATACTCAATGACGGAGGCGCCGCTACGTTCGATATAGTAAGAGGGGGTACCAGGTATGCTAGCTACGTTGATGTGACGGCGTGTTCCAGGAACCTGCTGAACCGAGTGGTTAACTGGTCAGTCGAGGTGGGGCTCACCAGTTCTGACCATAATGGCATCTTGTTTGGGATCAGACAACACAAATCCACAGGCACAGACATAAAACGCACGACACGCATCTATAACACACGAAAAGCAAACTGGGGGAACTTCAGTGAGAAGCTATCCCAGTTATTGCAAGACAGACAACTGACTCCACAGATCACTAACACAATACACAGCACACGACAAATAGATGAGGTGTTGGATAGCTACACGGAGGCGATCACGCAAGCATGTAAACACGCAATTCCAAACAAGAAACACACAGAAACACTTAAAATGTCATGGTGGTCCGATGAGCTCGCCGAGATGAAAAGGCAGGTGGCCACGAGGAGACGCAGGATACGGAACGCAGCGCCAGTCCGTAGAGATCACGTAGTGAAGCATTACCTGGAAATGAAAGAGATGTATGAAAAAGCGGTGAAGGATGCAAAGGTGAGAAGTTGGAAAGAATTTTGCCAAAAACAGGATAGGGAGGGCGTATGGGAGGGTATCTACAGAGTGATGGGCAGGGTGGCCGGCAGAGAGGAAGATCTTCCCCTTGTCAAGGGGGAAGGGTCCTCAATGCCGGCGACTCTGCAAAATGGTTGGCCGAGACCTTCTACCCCCGGGACCTGGAAAGTGATGAAGGGGAGGAACATCGTCGGGTGCGACGGCTTGCTGGGACCCTAGACTCGGAGCCGGCGAGCCCGGGAGGTGAGCCGCCCTTCATCATGGAGGAGTTGAATAGGGCCGTAAGGTCCTTCAACCCCAAGAAGGCCCCCGGTGTGGATGGATTCACTGCCGACATTTGTCATCGCGCTGTGGATTGTGATGCCGTGTTTTTTCTCGCCCTGCTCAATCGTTGCCTCGCCGTTGCCTACTTCCCCAAGTTGTGGAAGTGTGCAACGGTGGTGGTACTGCGGAAGCCGGGAAAGGAGAAATACGACGTCCCAAAAGCCTATCGACCCATCGGCCTCCTTCCTGTTTTTGGCAAAATTTATGAGAAGATGCTGATGGCCCGACTCAGGTACCACGTGTTGCCGACTATAAGCCCGCACCAGTATGGTTTTATGCCACAGAAGGGCACCGAAGACGCCCTCTATGCACTGGTGGGCCACGTCAGGAAGATGAGGGAAACCAAAAGGCTTGCTGTCGTGGTCTCGCTGGACATAGAGGGGGCCTTCGATAGTGCCTGGTGGCCAGCCATAAAGGTGCGTCTGGCGGAGGTCGGAGTCCCGTGGGGTCTGAGGCGGGTAATCTGCAGCTATCTTAATGAAAGGGAAGTGTGTGTCAGGTACTCCGGCAAGGAAGTGAGGAGGGGGACCAACAAGGGGTGCGTACAGGGGTCCATAGGAGGACCGATCCTGTGGAACCTCTTGTTGGACCCTCTGTTATGGATGTTGAGGAAAGAAAATGTGTATGTGCAGGCTTTTGCCGACGATGTGGTCCTCGTAATCGATGGTGAGACGGCACTCCAGATCGAGGAACATGCAAATGTTGTGCTGGCCCGTGTGTTGGAGTGGGGTTTCAAAAACAAGCTTAGATTTGCACCGCACAAAACATGTGCGATGCTCGTCACACGTAAGCTTGTTTTTGACACTCCGCGCTTGCGCATGGGGGAGACCGACATTTGTATGTCCGACGAAGTCAAAGTGCTTGGACTCACCATTGATAAGGGGCTCACATTTAATCGGCACGTTGAAAGGGTATGCGTGAAAGGGATTTTAAGATACAAGCAGCTAGCCAGGGCCGCGAGAGTTGGGTGGGGCCTCCACCCGGAGGTAATAGACATAATATATAAGGCAGTGGTAGAGCCCACCATCCTATATGCAGCACCAGCATGGGCACCAGCCGCCGGTAAATTAGGAATTAAAAAAAGATTAGCTACGCTGCAGAGAGGCTTCGCTTTAAAAAAGATTAAGGCATACCGAACGGTCTCCCTGACCTCAGCACTGGTGCTGGCAGGTATGCTACCTCTTGACCTCAGGGTACGCGAAGTCGCGTCCTTATATGAGGCCAGGAGGGGTTGCCCCATCCGGTGTTGGGCGACAGGGAGATCGAGCGGATGACCTCTGTCCTGGAAGCAGACCATCCAGCTTCACAGACGGGGCTAGGGTTCGGACTGATAGATGGCGAGGAAGGTGAAGATGTTAGCACATCATACGATGTGCGCATCTTCACCGACGGGAGCAAGATTGACGGCAAAGTCGGAGCTGCGCTATCCTTCTGGAATGGCGCGGTCGAGACTAAAACCGTTAAGCTTGCTCTTTCGTCGTACTGCACCGTCTATCAGGCCGAACTACTGGCTCTGTCCAGGGCAGTAGAAGAGGCGGGGAAGATGAAGGTAGCTAGAGTGGGCGTGTTTAGCGACTCCATGTCTGCACTCCAGGCCGTAACGCTGGACTCCTTCCACCCCCTGGCCGTTAAAACAAGATGCATCTTGAGAGAATGCACCAAAACTAATAATCAAGTAAAATTATTTTGGATTAAGGCGCACAGGGGGTTGGAGGGTAACGAGAGAGCTGACCAGCTGGCGAAGGAGGCAGCTTTGGGGTCGCGGGTACGTCCGCACTATGACCTGTGCCCAGTCTCATACGTCAAGCGCTGCATAAGAGAAACAACGATTGACGTGTGGGACGAGGAATACAGGAAGAGCGAGACCGGCGGCGTTACTAAGATGTTTTTCCCCAATGCCAAAATGGCGTATAAAATTATAAAGAAAATTGAAATAGACAGGTTTATCACACAGCTGCTGACAGGCCATGGAGGGTTCTCCGACTACTTGGAGCGATTCAAGTGTAAGGAGGATCCTTCATGTGTTTGTCAGCAAGGTACAAGAGAGACTGTTTCTCATCTCCTGTTCGACTGCCCGGTCAATGCTAAGGAGAGGTTCGAGTTGCAGCAGCAACTGGGAGTCGAATTGGGGGCGGGAAACATTCATGAAATAATTATGAACAAAAAGGGGAGAAACATCTTATTGGAGTACGGGAAAAGACTGGTGGAAGTTGCAAATGAAAGAAACAAGACAAAAGATTCGGATGGTGGTGCGGGATAGGTTAGGTTAAATGGGGGACTCTATACATCCCCCAAAGGATTTTTAAATCTATTTAATTATATTAAATTTTATGTAAAATATTTATTGACAAAGGGACACTATACATCCTTGAACACATGTGATATTAGTAGTAAGTTTTTAACCAATTATTGAATTTATTATTACTGATTTTAATTTAGATATAAGTTTTAAATGTATGACTGGGGGACATTAATATCCCCCGATATTCTTAGCATAAATTGACACGTGATATTAGCATTGTAAGTTTTAGCAAAGTGACTGGGTGACAATATACATCTCCAATATTATATATATTTAAAGTATCAAATAACTATTGTATAGTAAAAAAAAAAAAAAAAAAAAAAAAATGTGTATATATATCAATAAATATAAATTACTGTTAAATAAATATAAAAAACTGGGGGATCCTTTACATCCCCCACAAAGTACAAGTCAATAAATCATATTGTTTATGTACCTAGTTAAGTTAAGGACGGAGGAATACCCTCAAGATTATTAAAACAATAAGGAACAAAATTAAAACAAAGTTTAATAAGGGCCCTGGGTGAAATTTCAGCTAGGGGTTATAGCAGCATTAAAAAAAAAAAAAAAAAAAAAAAAAAAAAAAACCTAACCTAACCTAACCTAACCAGTCGCGCGCCGCCCGCCACAGTGATCAGATCGTTTTTCGTGAGCTCCGCGAGTTTTAAATGTGATAAATAGGTTTTTATAGCGCTTAAAGGTTTTAAATAGTGTATTAGTGTGTCTAAGCGCTAGCCTAACGTGGGCCACCAAAAAGTTTTAGGATCTGATCCAAATTACCCGAAATACGACCAAAAAGTGAAAAAAGTGACGTTTAGAAAAACTAAAAGTGCGTGCGGCGTGAGATTTGAAGTGAGAGCAGTAGTGTTTTAAATTGTGATCCTGTGCCTTCCAGTGACCTCCACATCTAGGCTGAGTTTGGGATTTTTCCCGGTTAAACTCGCCAAGTTAGTACCTTGGAACACAAAATCGCCCGACAGCCGAACCAAGACCCGGAGCCGTCCGGCTGCTCCTGAAAGCGGATTCGTGTTCTCCAAGAGGAACCATACAGGCAGGCACCAAAAAAGTGAAATTTGGATCACCAGTAAGGGAGTGGCATTTATCCTAAAGTACACTTTTTTCTAAGCACTTTAGCCGGAAATCTAGATCGAGGGCCTATACTTTTTATAGTGCCCCCGGCTAGGTCCCACTCCAGGCTAAGTGCCCACCAAAACCTGGAATTTTTTAGTTACCCGTTTCCAAGAAAACACAAAATTATATACAGTCGACGTCGTCGCTTTAGTTACTGCGCAGTTGCGACGACGAAATTTTATCACGCCACAGCCACTCCCTTGCATTAGTCATCGCACACCTGGGCGGAGTCGACGACGTGGAACTTTCCACACCCTGCTGACGTCACTCGAACATTCGAGATCTTTACACATTCTGACGTCACAGGCATCGTCACTTCGTCATCATCACCGCGGTGCTGCGGCTGCTGCTCCTCGTCTTCGTAGTCCTTAGAGTTCTCCCCCCCTTTTTTTCCTCCCCCCTTTTTGTCCCCCCTCCCCAATTTACCCCCCCTTTTGAACTTCCTTATTACCCCCCCCCCCTTTACCCCTTATTTCCCCTCACCCCCCCAAAAACCCCTCGAGCTGTAACTCCTCTCTACGTTTTCGGAGAAATAATAGAGTGAGTTTAGAAGAACCGTAAGGACCACGCCCATCTTTTGGCCCTAACAGCTCTTTCCAAAAAATCTAAGGACTTAGATAAGTTTAGTTTTTAAGATTTTGAAGCGACCTGAGGAAATTGATTAAGATTTTAATAATTTAATTTCTGACGTAGGTATTACCATTGTTTATTGACTAGGGTATACCTACATATTTTAGATTTTTGACATATAATAGGTTTTTAAAAATTCTAGTCTTATTGACCAAATATTATTATATTTTATTTTTGTTGACTTTACAATATTTGACGATACTTGGTTTATTGATCAAGTATTATTACATTTTACTTATACACTTAGTTTAAGATTTTAGCCCTCAGGTCATACTTAGATAAAAACGTTCCCCTGACAAACATTTATATAATACTGTGTGTGTGGTATTAAAGTGTAATATCACAGAACTTTTAGTTTCAAATAATTATTAGCTTGCGACCAAGTTAATTGTAATTGCTACATTTACCCCACATTAAATTATTCGCTAACTTACCCGCTCAAAATTTTAAACTATCAGAAAATGTTCGGACTACGTACCCCCCCAAAAAAGGCCGAAGAAACAAAAGCCGGTCCCTCAAAAGTCCGACGAAGCATAGAAGTTTTTGAAACCGGCAAGCCTGCGTCCCCGACCAAGGTTTCTCCACGGAATGCGGCGGTCTCGGCGACTGTGTCTGCAAAGCAGAAGCCAAGGGCTCTAAACAGTAAGCCACCATCGGCTAGCTCTGCGAGCCCACCGCCGAGGCCGACGTACCCGAACCGGGTCGCTGAGGCGAGGGCGTGCCTTAACAAGGCAAAACTTCACCTCAGCAACTCGAGAAACCTTAAGACAGATATAAAGGAAGGGGTAATCGCGGCTTTAGACAGGCTGTACCAACTGGTCAAGGAGGTAGATGCCGATAAGGGCCAAACTGAGGTGAGAATCACAGCGAAAGAGGAGAGCCCTTTACACCCTCCTCCGAGCGTAGTCCCTCAGCTACACAATGATTTGATAAGGAAGCTAGACGAGCACTCCACCCTCCTGAGAGCTTCTACCGAGAAGCTAGAAGAATTGCGTGTCAACATCAACAGACACAACGAATCCCTGGAGGTGGCCACGTACGCGAGTGTGGTGGCTGGTGGAAAAACCGGCAAGAACCCGGACCAAACCACCCTCCACTCCGTAGTGGTCACCTCGAAGGATGAGGATGAGACCGGTGAGCAGGTTCTCGAGAGGGTTAGGGGCGCCGTCAGAGCGAAGGAAGGGGGTATCGAGATTGAAAGGGTTAGAAAAGCGAAAGACAGGAAGATTATCGTGGGCTGTAGAAGTAGGGAAGAGAGACAGAAACTGAAGGATAGGTTGAAACAGGCCGAGGAGCACCTCAGTGTGGCCGACATACAAAACAAAGACCCGTTAGTCATACTTAAAGATCTTATGGCTTACAACACTAATGAGGAGGTCTTAGCTGCACTGAGGAAGCAGAATGTGGAAATTTTCAGAGACTTGCGTGCGGAGGATGATAGGGTGGAACTTAAATATAAAAAGAGAACGAGGAACCCCTTGACGAACCACGTGGTCTTGAAGGTGTCACCACAAATCTGGACGAGGATGCTGAGGGAAGGCACCACAGCGTATTGCTGAGGGCACGCATGTAGTATATTGCATATACCCGCGAAATGGGGGACAGATATTAGCTATAAGCCTCAAACGGCAGCCACATCTGGCTGGAGTCTCTCTGCGAGAAACTCTAGTCAGATATTTATTTGCAGATGAATGGCATAGCATAATCAGTCTTCCTACCCTCGGTGATATCCATGATAAACCTTTATATCATGTTGGCGGTTCGTTCCATATCGTTTCTGTCTCAAATGTGTGTATCGGTAATTTTCGTGTAGCAAATGAGCTGGGCGTAAGTTTGCACGAAAAGTGTAAAAAGAGAAAAGGCAATGTTGAGTAGCTATTTTTGTATAACAACTTCAACATTTGCAAGGAATTTTAAATGAGTGTACATGCAAACTTGCGCAGAGCCCACTTTAAGAGTTAATAAAATGTATAATAATAATATTATAAGATTAACTCATGCAATATGATATAATTAGTGTAATTAATTTTATAAAAGCACTGATAAGTGTAAATCTCGCCCATGATAAATGTAAGCCTGCCTATGGTAAATGATAGCAAGTGTATGATTGTATAGCGTGTTAAAACTGTCAATAGGAAATATTATTAGTAAAGTAGAAAAATTTAGTATGTAAAAATTTTGATAAATAAGAAATCATTAGAAATGTTAATTAAGAAATAAATAATGAAAATCGCAAGCTACTCAATGTATATAAATTAATAAAATTTATTTTTAAAAAAAAAAAGGAAAAAAAAAAAAAAAAAAAAAAAACCTAACCTAACCTAACCTAACCTAACCTAACCTTTTTTTTTTAACTAGGACCGGGGTGAGTTTTAAACCTAGCCGTGAGTGGGGTTCGCACTTGGAGATGCGTTACCCACTAAAACCGCTGCAAGTGCCCTCAGCCGCCTTTAATGAGAGTCCCGGATCATGCAGGCAACGCAGGACCCTCGGCGACAGGCTGGCCCCGGCGAAAAGGCCAGACTCGACCAGAGCATCGCGGGGATGACACTCGGCAGAGACAAGTCCCCTCCGATAACTGATGTCAGATCATGACGCAGCGCCGCCCATCTCGGGCACACCTCGAGGGTGTGCTGGGCCGAGTCCACCGCCGCGCCACAATCGTGACACACAGTTACCGGCTCCCTTTGGGCCGTCCTGCACAGATACTCACCGAAGCACCCATGCCCGGTGAGCACCTGTGTTAGACGGAAGGTGAGGGGTTTGCGTTTACGACGCATCCACCGCTCAAGGACCGGGCGCAGGGCAACCGTTAAGCCTTTGCCATACGGCTGCCGCGCCAAGTCCTCCCCCCACCTTCGCATTAGTGCCTCCTGCCCTAGTCGGCGGACCCGTAGGATCCCGTCCGGCGTCATGTCCTCTCCGAGGGACCTCCTATCCGAGACATAGGAGTATACCTCGGCGAGAACTTCCGCCACGAGTTCCCACGGGGGATCGCCGGCTAAGGCAGTAGCTGCAGCCCATGATATCGTACGATACCCCCGAACCACTCTTACCGCGATCACCCGCTGCGCCGAGCGCAGCTGGGCCCTACTCCGCACGGTAAGGCGATCCGTCCAAATCGGAGCACCGTACGTCGCCATACTCCGGCAGACCCCGGAGTATAGCTGCCTGCAGGCGGCGCTGGGTCCTCCGAGGTTCGGGAGGAGTCTGCCCAGCGCACTCGCCGCCTTCACGACCTTCGGACCCAATTGTTTGAAATGTGGGCCGAAGGTCCATCCACCGTCGAGGATGAGCCCCAGATATTTGATGTGAGGGCTCATCCTGACCGTCACCCCTCCGATCTGGAGGGCAGCCCCCGGTGGGGGTCCTTTCCGCCCGGTCCCGCGGAAGAGGAGGGCTTCGGTCTTGTCGACTCTGACCCGAAGCCCTAACCTCTCAATGCGGCCGATCACGAGGTCGAGCCCGACCTCGGCCAGCCGCGCCGCCTCCTTATAGTCTCGTCCCCGGGCGTAGAAAAAGGTGTCATCAGCGTAACAGATGACACCCATCCCGGGGAGGAGACGACCTCGCAGGACCCAGTCGTACCCGATGTCCCACAGGATCGGACCAAGTACCGAACCCTGCGGGACACCGCAGCCGACTCGCCACCACTCTACGGACCCACACCGGTTCTCGCAGGCTACCCTCCTGTCGGAGAGGTACGCCTCCAACAGTCTCCTGAGATAGGGAGGCACACCAAAGTAGTTCAGTGCCTCCCGTATCACACTGTGCGGGAGGCTGTTGAAGGCGTTCGCGATGTCCAGGGACACCGCGACCACCACCTCCCCTCTGCGTTCCGCCTCACCCGTCACCGCCCTCAGGCGTTTGAGGGCGTCGATGGTCGACCGGCGTGCCCGGAACCCAAATTGGGACTCTGAGAGTCCCGGTCCCGGGCCCTCCTCCAGGTGCCGAACGAGCCGGGAAGCCACGACTCTCTCCAGAGCCTTCCCAGCCTCGTTCAGCAGCACCACCGGTCGCACCGAAGCGGCCGAGTCCGGGGGTCGCCCTGCCTTCGGAAGCAGGCAGAGCCGACCCTCCTTCCATGCCCTCGGGAACTGTCCGGACCGCAGGCAGCGATCGAACAGCTCCCGAAGACTGTCGCCGAGGTGCTCGAGGGAAAGGACCAGAACCTTCCCGTGCACCCCGTCTGGACCCGGCGCCCTCTTCTTACTCTGGAGGCGGGCCAGAACCGCCTCCATTTCAGCCTCCGTGACGGGTGGCGGAACACCCTCCTCGTCCGACGTCTGCCGAGCCATCCTGGGGGGCGTGAAGCCCCCAGGTGTGTCGGGGAAAAGTTCCCCGACAATCCTCCTCAGTTGGCCCGGCTGGAGCGTCTCGGTGATAGGGGCCGACTGGGCGCGGAGCTTGTTCCGCGCCCATTTGTACGGTCGGCCCCAGGGGTCCCTCTCGAGACCCTCAACGAGCTCCAGCCAGGCCGCCTCCTTGGCTCGGCAGATGGCCTGTTTTAGGGTCTTGACCTTGTCAATATAGACCCTGTACAGGCCATCGTCCCTGTCGACATCCTGGGGGCGCCGCCGCCTGCTCCGGGTATACTGCCTCCTTGCCCGTTGGCAGGCGGCCCGAAGGTCGGCTAGTTCAGCCGACCACCAGTAGAGCGCCCGCCGCGGGGGCGGACGTTTCGTGCGCGGCATGGCCGCTCTGCTGACCGCGGTGAATGCGTCGCAGAGTCGGTCAGCCGCTTCGTCCACCCCAAGCTCCGACAGCGGCGGAAGGCTCCACCGGCAGATTATAGCCGCCTCCTCTGCCAGTTCCCGGTCGAGCTTCGTGAGCGCCCAACGCGGAAACTGGCTTCGCCCCCTAGATGTCGACGACGACGACGCCGGACGGACGGGAGTCGGAGACACCTCGAACCTTATGTAACGGTGGTCCGAGAGAGTCTCCACTCCCGTCTCCACCCTCCACCCCTCCACTCTGCGTGCGATGGCCGGCGTGGCGAAAGTGACGTCCACCACGGAACCTCCCGACCAACGCACGCACGTCTGGACTGCCCCTCTGTTGAGCAGGGACAGTCCGGCAGCTAGCGCCCACTCCTCCACCTCCCTCCCTTTCACGTTCGTGACCGGATTGCCCCAAGCCGTGGACTTGGCGTTGAGGTCCCCGGCCACGAACACCTGTAGGGGAGCTAGCTGCCCCACCAGCGGCCCCAGAACGTCGAGAAACCGTTCCAGGGCCGCCACATCGCGGTTCGGAGAGAAGTATACCCCGACGAAGGCAACCTCTCCCCGAACCGCCGCCACGTACCCGCGGCCCCTCGCTTTGACTGCGAGGGGGGCCGGCTCCAGGCCTCACCACGATCGCTACCGAGCCATCGGTGTCCCCTGCCCAGTGTGGGTTGGTAGGCACGGCGTATGGCTCGGCGACGATCGCGACGTCAACGCTCCACTCCGCCATGGACTGCAGGAAAAGGTCCTGAGCCCCGACGGAGTGGTTGACGTTCGCCTGGAGGACGCTGAGATGCCTGGACATTATTCGGCCATCTCAGCGTCTGCCGACACCACTTGGTTCCCCTCTTTCGCTGGTTGGGAGGGGAACTTCCCGCGGGTTGATGGGGGCTTGCACGCCATGCCCCCCATCACGTGGCCCGCCGGCCGACCGGCGTCCGCGCACACTGCGCAATGTGCGGCGGCCGTGCACCCGGCGGCCTTATGGCCTGGTTGACCGCAACGGTAGCAGAGGTTGCTGCGGTCAACCTCGCACTGACACGTACCGGCGACGTGCCCCATT
Source organism: Helleia helle (assembly GCA_963853865.1). NCBI lineage: Eukaryota > Metazoa > Arthropoda > Insecta > Lepidoptera > Lycaenidae > Helleia > Helleia helle. The sequence goes on from OY971434.1 coordinate 54,125, forward strand.
CCCAGGCACCGAAAGCAGTGCCTAGGGCGCGCCTGCAGGAGGTGGATGCGCGCGCGGCACCATCCCACCACAACACTGCCACTCTCCGTCAATTTTTTGGCCGCCGCCACTGGAATTTCAATATGGGCTGTACCCGCACCCATTTGCCCCGGGCGGATGTTCCGCACGTGGACTTGGCCCGGGTTACAGCCCCCCTCCTTTGCCACCGCGGTGATAAGGCGCTCCGCGGTGACCGCGTCGCTCAGGCCCGAGATTCTTAGTTCGGCCTTCTTCTCGGGCCTGAGCACTTCCACCTCCTCCATGAGCACCTCCTTTAGACGAGCGGCGAGGACATTCGCTTTTTCGCCGCTCGTGGCACCAGGCACCTCAATGAGGCGCGCCCCGGTCGCCGATTGGCGTATCCGGAGCGGTCCGATGCCCAGCTCCGCCAGATCTATTTTTTGCTCGGCCTTCAATAAGGTCGAGCTATACGTCGCTCCCTTAGCGGCTGCCTCCGGCCGTAACTTTAAAATTACGGCCGTGGAGCGGGGAGCGACAGTTTAGGCTTCGGAGCCTCCTTCTTCTGATTGGCCGGCGGCGCAGAAGCCACTGGTTTATTCGCCGGCGGCGCAGCAGCCGCCGGTTTTTTCCTCCCGCCTTCTTGCGTACGACCTCCGTCCAGGTCTCCGACGCGAGCTCCTGCGGGGCCTTATTGCCCTTTTCCTCCCTTTGGGAGGCAGCCGCCTTTGAGGTGGAAGGACCGAAGGCGGTCCATGTATCTTCCTGGGCCTTCCCCTTTCCCTTTCCTTTGCCCTTGCCTTTCGACGCTCGGGCCAGGGCAGGGAACTCTTCGGGGTCAGGCCCCTCCATCACACTTGTGACGGCCGCAGCCGTTGTCCTCTCCTTTGGGGTCGCGCTGGTGACCTTCGTCTTATCTGCCGCTAATGGAGGACGGCAGGGAGGCGCAGCTGCTAGCTGCAGGGCAGCCAGACGGCCATCAACCACATTGATGACCATCTCGGCCACCTCCTTCATAAAATCGGCAGTCACATTTGCCGGAGGAATTACAGCCGCCTTCTTCCGGCTCTCCTCGAACTCGTGCCTATACGCACGTACTTCCTCCCGTACAAGCTCAATTTCGCGCTGAAGCCTGGTGTTGTCAGCCTTCAATCGGCGCGCCTCCTCTGACTCCGTGCGTACCGCCAATGCTTCCAGGACTGTCTTGACGGCCCCGGTCGCCCGCCTTATTTTGTTTGCATATCCACCTTTTAAGTTGGTGGATCTGCTCGCTATCCCGAGGATGTCGGTCAGGTTAGCCATCGCTGCACTAACTAACTCCGTTGCCCCCATTGCGTCGACATCCAGATCAAGGGGGCCGGGAGGAACCTCGACGGTCTTGGCCTCCGGTGCCGCCTTCATGTAGGCCCTTTTCTCAAGGGCCGCTACAAATTCGGCCTCTCGAGCCACCTCCACGCGCTCCCTAACCGCCTGGCGAGCACCAGCGAGCCGAGACTCCGACCCACGCGCTTTTCCTCTTTTGGCGGCACTCTTGCGCCCTGCCTTGGCTTCTGCCACGTCCTCCGTGTCCGAGCAAGAAACCTCCGAGAACAATCTCTTGCTCCCGCAGACATCAGGCTCCGACATGGACTCAGTCCCTAGGAGCTCGTCCAGGGTGACCCCTGCACGAGCGACCGATTGGCGCGTCACACGCCCTACCACCGACGATGACTTACCAGACCTAACATCCTCCCTCCTACTCTCCTCCCCGCGCTCCCACGATCATCCCCCCACTACTAACATCGCGGAACTCTAATCTAATACCTCCCCCTGACTCCTACCGTCTCCCCCAGACATACTAACAAAAAGAAAACTATCGATATAGTATTCTAAGCCAACTTGCCTTATTGTCAAGTCGAAATAAAACAATAAACACCCTAAAACTAGAAAAGAAGAACACCTACACACATAAAATACGTACACACAAACAAATTATACAAAACTGCCCTTCTCCCCTGCGAGTAGTCACCCAGGCACCACAACACCAGGACTGCACAGTCAAAACCGGTGCTGGTATACGTAGATGACGTACTCAAAATTTCCTTACGAATAAAAACAAATTAAAAACCGAAATTTCTCTGCAACCCGAAAGCGTGCAGAGAAAATTCTTCCACCACAAGAAAGAACTCCGCGAGAGCTATCCAACGCCACCTTGAACACTAATTTCACGAGACTTGGCATAGGCTTTGTACCCGAAAAATTGTGTCCAACCTAACCTAACCTAACCTAACCTAACCTAACCTAACCTAACCTAACCTAACCTGGATATGAACTTCGTAAGTCTGGTGGACCAACAAGAAGTGGACACCCACGTAAACCATGCAGTACAATTTTACACCGACGGCAGCAAGATTGAGGGCAAGGTGGGTGCCGCATTGTCTGTAAGAAGCAATGAGGCCGAAACTAAAGCTATCAAACTTAAACTGCCGTCGTACTGCACAGTCTACCAGGCGGAACTTCTGGCCATATGTCAAGCAACACGGTTAATTTTACGGCAGGATGAAATGAGTTTCGCCATCATAAGCGACTCACGCTCTGCCCTCGAGACAGTTGTCAATCCCCACTCCATGCACCCCTTAGCTGTGGAAAGCAGGAACAATATTTATGAGAGCAGACTCCAGAATAAGGAAGTATCCCTGTTCTGGATCAAAGCACATGCTGGACTGACAGGGAATGAACGCGCTGACCATCTAGCGAAAGAGGCCGCTCTCAAACTAAAGAGGAAACCCGACTACGATCAGTGCCCGGTTTCATACGTCAAGAGGTGCATCCGAATGGAGTCCCTTGACGAGTGGAACCGGCGCTATCAGTCGGGTGAGACAGCGGCCGTGACACGAATGTTCTTCCCCGATGTGATTAAAGCCCATAATATTGTTCGAAAAATCAAACCAGCCGGTATAATCACTCAGGTTCTGACGGGGCACGGTGGTTTTTCAGGTTACCTGCACCGTTTTAAGTGTAAGGATACCCCATCGTGCATCTGCGAACCTGGAGTGGACGAAACTGTTGCGCACATCCTCTTTGAATGTCCCGTGACAGCGGGAGCGCGATTTGACGCTGAGCAGGCTCTAGACTGCGAAATTAGTAAATAAAATGTCGAGAAACTAATCGCAGATAGAAATTTAAGAAACGTTTTTATAAATTACTGTATTAAGACTGCAAGCCAAGTGATTGCAAGGAACAGGCAGTGTTGAGTGTCTACTTTGCAAGTATACGCCATCAACACTGCAAGTTGATTTTAAGAGTGTGCTTGCAGTCAAAAGTTTGTTATTATTACTTTTGCTAAAAGAATATTGTATTGCTTTTTATTTTTAATATAAGAGAGCCTGCATCATGTAACCTGACATTGTAAGATATTTTTAACTGGCAAATGGAAAGTCCAGAAATCAGACGTCGTAATATGTTTTACGATAAAATTAATTATACATTTAAAAAAGTTTTATTATTGTTTTTGAAATAAATATTAAAGAAATTATATCTCTGATTACGTCAGAGGCGACACGCGGGCCGGGCCAATTAAGCGCCCGGACAAAAAAAAAAAAAAAACCTAACCTAACCTAACCTAACCTAACCTAACCTAACCTAACCTAACCATATTAAATTTCTTAGAAATTCCTTAATTTGGCGGTTTCGTTGTAGGTTTTTGTAAAATATTTCTTTTGATTTGGGTTCTAATAGGCGGGCCCTATACACCCCACTAATTTTCGATAAAAATTTCATCAATTTTGGCTATTTTTTGGACTTTGTAAATTTTTAATAAAAACACATTGTATTTTTCATATAATTTCATAAAAATTTTCGAATTCTTCGGTCTCTCAGTGGACTTTTTCCAAATTTCTTGTTTTCATCATCGTCGGTCCGTCGCTGCGCATCTGTAGATACCCATCTCGACTAGCTTCTCACCCGGAAGCACCTGCAAATAAAGGAAATTAGTTAGCGATTTGATTCGAATCCGCTATACTGCAGACTTATACCTACACTATTGACTCACAGCGCCTAGGGGTGCTATATATCGTGTATCTCGGTCTCGTCGTTCATTCTTTATCAAAATTCGACAATAGTTTCATACTAAATTTTTAACTTTTCATACAGATATTGTAAAATTTCCCACATTTTTGACCAAAACTTGCCCACTATTGGGCGAGTCATCCCACTTTTGATCCAGTTATATACCTGGCGCTCTCCCGCGTCGTTTGACACCTCGCTTGTCGGGATCGGACGTTGGGAAGTGCTAAAAATTTCGAAATTTCATATTCGGCCGTTTTTTATATACGAACCGAGGCTACATGGTGAATCGAAACTCGCCATACTAACATATTAAATTTCTTAGAAATTCCTTAATTTGGCGGTTTCGTTGTAGGTTTTTGTAAAATATTTCTTTTGATTTGGGTTCTAATAGGCGGGCCCTATACACCCCACTAATTTTCGATAAAAATTTCATCAATTTTGGCTATTTTTTTGAACTTTGTAAATTTTTAATTAAAACACATTGTATTTTCATATAATTTCATATAAATTTCCGAATTCTTCGGTCTCTCATTGATTTTTTTTCCAAATTTCTTGTTTTCATCATCGTCGGTCCGTCGCTGCGCATCTGTAGATACCCATCTCGACTAGCTTCTCACCCGGAAGCACCTGCAAATAAAAGAAATTAGTTAGCGATTTGATTCGAATCCGCTATACTGCGGACTTATACCTACACTATTTGACTCGCAGCGCCTAGGGGTGCTATATATCGTGTATCTCGGTCTCGTCGTTAATTCTATATCAAAATTTGACAATAGCTTCATACTAAATTTTTAACTTTTCATATAGATATTGTAAATTTTCCCACATTTTTGACCAAAACTTGCCCACTATTGGGCGAGTCATCCCACTTTTGATCCAGCGATATACCTGGCGCTCTCCCGCGTCGTTTGACACCTCGCTCGTCGAGATCGGACAAAGAAAAGTGCAAAATTTCGCCCTCCCATCCTCCCGTTTCTCACTGTTGAGGTGATTTTTGCTTAGTCTTAAAAATAAAAATTAAGAGTAGAAGTATTAAATTCAGTAGTTTTGACACTGTTTCAAATTCCACAGTAAAACGTAATAAAATTTTGTTCAGGGACCTCGAGGTACACTATAAACTACCATTACACACAGACGAAAATCTTTATAGTTCTCAAATTGACTACATATTACTTATTACACATCTTGACTTATACTGGTTTATTGACCTAGTATAACTATAGTTTTATGTTTTAACTTCAGTGGCTTTTGCCTTATTTTCGTACTATATTCTATATACATATTTACAAGTTAAATTATTATTAGTGTTAACCAAATCAAAACATATTGTTGATTATATTGCTGCCGCCCAAGAAGGGTCCTAACTAACTACTTTTTCATTATTATTTTTATTTATTTAAACTTACTTAATACAGTGTATAGTTTATATAAGCTAAATTTTTTGTAAACACCCAACATCATGATGCGATCACCACAGCTCGATCAGACCCGTACCGTCCGGCGTATCAGCGGAGAGTTTGAGGCGAGGACTACCACTACCCAGGAGAAGCCTAAGCCAGTCTCCAAACTGGCCGAGGCAAAAAATTGCCTCATCAAAGCCAAGCTCCATCTGGGTAGTGCGAGAAACCTAAAAACCGAAATTAAAAACGAAGTCCTCGCCCAATTAGACCGATTATACGCCCTCGTCAAGGAGATGTCGGGCGGTAAAAAAGGGGATGAGATAGCGAAAGAAAACGAGAAGGAGATAGTAGCTTCACCCGAACATGAGAAGATCATTAGTAAACTGGAAGAACAGACGGAACTGATAAAGAAGAATAATGACAAGTTAGAAAGTTTACATAAAATAATGGAGGAGTGTAAGGCAAATGGCACAAGTGCATCATATGCCAAGGTTGCGGCGAGCGGAGTGGTGCCCAGGCAAAGAGGACCGGGCGCACTTCACTCGGTGATGGCCTCATCATCCGATGACCAGCACACGGGTGATGAGATCATCACAAGAATCCGCGACGCAGTTAACGCGACTGACGGATGGGTGAAGGTAGAGAAGGTGAAGAAGGTAAAAGAAAGAAGAGTAGTGGTAGGTTGCGGAAGTAGGGAAGAGAGAGAAAAGGTGAAGGAGCGGCTGAGAGGGAAGCCAGAACTGAAGGTAGAGGATGTGAGCAATAGGGACCCCCTGATTGTTCTCAAAGATGTATTTAACTATAATAATGACGAGGAGATTGAGAAAGCCCTACAAAATCAGAATAGGGCCATCTTTGAGGACATTCAGGGGGAGGAGGGGAAATTGAAAATCCTGTACAGGAAGCGTGCACGGAACCCCCTACAGAGCCACATAGTAGTCAGAGTGTCCCCGCGAGTGTGGAAGAGATGCGTGGAAGAAGAAAGGTTGTACGTAGATTTGCAGCGCGTGAGGGTCGAAGACCAGACCCCACTGGTGCAGTGCTCCGGCTGTCTTATGTATGGGCATACGAGGAGGCTATGCACGGAGAAGGGTAAGGTATGCGCCCACTGTGGAGGTCCTCATATGAGGACCGACTGCCAACAGTGGGCAAACAGAGAGGCCCCGAACTGCTGCAATTGCAGCAGGGCGGGGATAAGCAGCACGGGGCACAGCGCTTTCAGCAATGAATGTGAGGTACGAAAGAAATGGGATGCTCTGGCTCGCTCTGTGGTTATGTATTGCTGAGGTTCGCCAAGGCAAAAGGGGGACCAGGTGTGCCAACCACGGTGATATGGCAGCGCGTACAAGGCACTTGCCGAACCGAGTGGTGAACTGGTCAGTCGAGGCTAGGTTTGACTGCAGTGACATCTTGTTTGGCAACAGACAACACAGAACAACAGGCACAAACAAAACACAGATAACATGCACAAACACACACAAAGCAAACTGGGCGAACTTCTTGACAGAAGCTAGCCCGGTTATTGTTAAGCAGACAATCAACTCCACAAGGCACTAACACAACACACTGCACACAAATAATAACGAGGATTCACATTAAACACGGAGGAGACAAAACAACACATATACACGGAAATCCAAACAAGGAACACACAGTATACTCACATGTCACTGTAGTCCGGGGAACCAGCTAAGATGTAAAACAGGAATCCATGAGGTGACGCAGGATACGGGACGCAGTGCCAGCTCGGGAAATCACGTGGTAAGCTACACCTGGAATGAAAGAGAAGAATGAAATGGTATGATGAATGTGGTGAAGGATGAATGAGAGAGACAGAGGAAAAAGGTACAGGGGAGTAGGTTCGAAATAGGGGAAGAGGAAGTGTGGGTGTGCTAGGAGACCATTTACATCCCCTAGCAAGAATCTGTTATGTATAGACCAGGGGAATTTTTATATCCCCTTTTATTTAGATATCTTGAATATTTTTATATTGACAAATAGAAATACATTTATTAGTTATAGGAATTGACAAGGGGACCTTTTACATCCCAAAATTTTTGACTTAAGTATGATATGCTCTATTAATAAAAGATGTGTATGTTTACTAGTAAATAAAAGGAGGGCAACGCATCTATCTGCATAATCTCTGGTTGTGAGGATGTGTACGGGGCATCGATAGTCGCCAAAAGGCTTCGACTTCGAAAATGTCAATTAATGCGTAGTGTCCGTAGGTTGCAGTGGAAACAATCGCATACATTTTCTTGCAAAGCGAAACTTGACAAACGTGTGTAGCCTCTCCGTGCGCTGCGGTGAAGCCGTGCCCTTACAGAAACAATCGACAAGTCACAAGACGTCGGGCGCAGTACGTTTTTATGGCACTTTTTATGGAACTTTCTACAGCTTTTATGCAAACGAGGAGTAGCTTAATGGTATTGTCTAATGCCTACCTATTTAAATAAAGTGTCTGTGACGTAATAACTGACGCCAGCGCATCGTAACTCGTAACTGGTAAAAAAACCACAATAGGTACGTTGTTTTTTCTAAATTTTTTCATATTATGTTTAAAGATTCGAATAGTAATTTAAAAACGTACAATACGTACTGATACAACACGAATTAAGGCCGTGTCAGTGCGGAGGTCGAATCAAATTGCGCTGCGGAAGTACCTACGCGTGTATCTAGCGATCGTTTACCATTTCGATTCACGTTCTAACAATCACATAGTCGCCCTCCCAGCTCTCTTGGGACGAGATTTTTGACCGGGTAAAATAAAAAAATAAAAAAATAAGGATGAATGAGAGAGACAGAGGAAGAAGGCATAGGGGAGAGGGTTCGGAATAGGGGAAGAGGAAGTGTGGGTGTGCTAGGGGACCATTTACACCCCCTAGCCCAGAATATACATGTATATATATATTTATTTTCTATATGTAATAATATATTATGTATAGTTGTTGATCGGTACGGTGTAAATAGCGATATACATATGTATTGTTAGGTATAAAAATTGACAGGGTACCTTTTACATCCCCAAATTTGTAACTAGAGTATTGACATTAATATGAATAAAAATTAAATTCGATAGTGATTAAAAACATTGACTAGGGACATTTACATCCCATAATAGTATAACAAAACAAAATGTTTGACAAATGTAAAATGTGCTATAAAATAAGATGTATATAAAATCATGTATTGTGGGAAATGAGGATACGAAGCAATGTATAAAAATTGCTAACCGATTAAGCAATACCTATTTAAAAGAAATGAGAACAAATTGGTGTAAAATTGTATAGTATAGGATTGTATAGTATGTATGTATAGTATTGTAAAAGTTTGTATCAAAATAAGAGTAAATATCTTCAAAATATAAATAAAGAAATTGCACATACATTTTAAATGAAGCTCTATAAGGACTCTGACCTCTGGCAGAGGAAAAAGGCAGCGGTGGGTAACGCAAAGCGTGCCTGCCATCAAATAAAAAAAAAAAAAAAAAAAAAAAAACCTAACCTAACCTAACCTAACCTAACCTAACCGAACGAAGCGGCTATGTAAAGAACAGAACGAAATATGCAGTCATTGCGCAGGCCCACACCAAAAGGTAGATTGTCCAGGATGGACAGCCGGCGACATACCGAAGTGCATAAACTGTACGAACGCTGGGCTTGATAATATAAATCATAACGCCTTTAGTCAAGATTGCCCAGTTAGGCGCAAATGGGATGCGCTGGCTAGGGCAATGACGGCGTACTGCTAAAGGCACCCAAGGCAAATTAACAGCAGGTAAAAACTCACCCACCAGAGGAACTTATCTTATAGCGCAAACAAATCTACAGAGAAAAGAACTCGCCACAAATGAACTAATGATTGAGGCATCAAATAGGAAAGTTGACCTCGCATTGCTCCAGGAACCATATGTGGGAGGCATCGGAAGAATGAAGAACTATAAAGGGGCTAGGGTCTTTCAAAACAATACAGGAGACGGAACAGTCAAAGCAGCGATTGTTGTATTCGACCAAGACCTAGAAGTGATATATTGCCCAACCCTCACCACCAACAACATCGTGGTGGTGAAGATTAGGACAACTACGTGGGAACTAGCCATCTGTTCCTTTTATTTTGAACCCGACCTCCCCATGGACTCTTACCTGGAGCAACTGGAAAAGGTCAAACAACACCTGGACCCAGCTAAATTGATAATAGGTGGCGATACTAATGCAAAAAGTACCTGGTGGGGGAGCAAAACAGTGGACCACAGAGGAGATGACATGGCTGGAACGCTAATGGAAATGAACCTCCACGTCCTGAACGTCGGCAATATCCCTACATTCGATACAATAAGAGGAGGCAAAAGAATAACAAGCTACATAGACCTCATAGCCTGCACAGAAAACATGCTAAACCACGTGGAGGACTGGAGGGTAGTCACAGACCTCACAGGCTCCGACCACAACGGCATACTATATAAAATAAACCAACAAAAAAGCACAGGAATACAAATTAAGCGAACTACCAGAAAGTATAATACAAAAAATGCAAACTGGGATCAGCTTCATGAGAAACTGACCCAGTTAATGCAGGATAAACAAATAAATATAACAGAAATAGACAAAATTAGCAACAAACCAGAATTAGATACACTCATTAACAAACTAACAGAACAAATAATAAATGCATGCAACGAAACGATAAAAACAAAGGAAAATCAACAAAAAACAAAATTGCCGTGGTGGGATAAGAGACTTGAGATGTTGAAACGCCGAGTCGCCACGAGGAAGCGACGGATTAGATGTGCCGCACCAATCAGAAGGGCTAAGGTGGTCGAAGAATATTTGAAAGAAAAAAGGGAATATGAGACAGAGGCTAAAAGAGCTCAAATTAATAGTTGGAAAGAGTTTTGCACAAAGCAAGACAGGGAAAGCATATGGGAAGGCATTTATAGAATAATAAAAAATACAACTCACAGACAAGAAGACCAGCCCATAGCAAAAAATGGTGTATTCCTAGATCCGGCCGACTCTGTCAAAATACTGGCAGAAACGTTCTATCCGGGAGATAATACAACAGATGATAGCTCCCATCACAAGCAAACCCGAGATCTTGCTAACCACGTAAATGACGAGGACCATGATGGAACTCATGACCCAGCATTTACAATGAATGAACTTATAGCGGCAGCGGAGAGCTTCAATCCGAAAAAAGCCCCCGGAGGGGACGGACTAACGGCAGACATATGCAGCCGAGTGATAGCAGGGGAGCCGGATCTCTTTCTGGCTATTATGAACAAATGCCTGGAACTAGGTCTCTTCCCAACAATATGGAAGGAGGCAACGGTTGTGGTTTTGCAAAAACCTGGGAAGGAGGATTACTCGAACCCTAAATCATACAGACCTATAGGCTTATTGCCGGTCTTGGGGAAGGTCTTCGAGAAGATGGTCGTTGGTAGAGCCAAATGGTATCTACTTCCTAGAATGAGCACCAACCAGTACGGATTTATGCCACAGAGGAGTACCGAAGACGCCCTCTATGACTTGGTAAAACGCATCCACGACAACTTAGAAAAGAAAATGATAGTGACCGTGGTATCGCTAGACATAGAGGGTGCCTTTGACAACGCCTGGTGGCCTGCAATCAGATTGAGACTTGCGGAAGAGGGTTGTCCAATCAACATAAGACGCGTCATGGACAGCTACCTGCAAGACCGAAAGGTCCATGTCAGATATGCTGGACATGAGTATACCAAAAGTACTGAAAAAGGATGTGTGCAGGGGTCCATTGGAGGACCCATACTCTGGAACCTTCTCCTCGACCCGGTGCTGAAAAAGCTGGCAAAAAATGGCTATCACTGTCAGGCGTTCGCGGATGACATAATACTCATGTTCATAGGCAATACGGCTAGTGAGATAGAGAGGCAAGCAAATGCGGCCCTACCCATGGTTTGTGTCTGGGGCAAAGAAAATAAACTTAGATTTGCACCACATAAAACCAAAGCCATGGTATTAACAAGAAAGATAAAATTTGACACTCCACGACTGACTATGGATGGAGTAAACATCGATATAGTGGAGGAAATCAAAATATTAGGTCTAACAATCGACAAAAAATTAACTTTTAACGGCCACGCCACTAATATCTGTAAAAAAGCCATAAACATCTATAAAAAACTGTCAAGAGCCGCAAAAGTAAGCTGGGGACTCCACTCGGAAATAGTCCGGACAATATATACGGCTGAAGTGGAGCCCGTTATCACCTATGCCGCTAGTGCTTGGGCTCCGGCTACAAAGAAGCTAGGCATACAAAAACAGCTAAACGTAGTCCAGAGAGGCTTCGCACAAAAACTATGCGGTGCCTACCGAACGGTATCACTCAACGCGGCGCTGGCACTTACTGGGCTACTACCCCTCGATATTCGCATACGCGAAGCAGCATGCTTATATGAGGCCAAGAGGGGAGTACCTCAAACAGCACTCGGCTCCGGCGAAATTGAAATTAGGGCACCATTCCAACAAGCCCCTCACCCCGCAAAATATATTGGCATGGAGTTCATTAGCTTGACCAATCAGCAGGACGTAGACACACAAATTACGCAGGCAGTGCAGATCTATACCGACGGCAGTAAGATTGACGGCAAGGTGGGCGCTGCATTGTCAGTCAGATGCAATGGAGCCGAAATCAAAGCCGTCAAGCTCAAGCTGTCGTCGTACTGCACTGTATACCAGGCAGAACTCCTTGCTATATACCACGCAACAAAAATTGCATTACAGCGGAAGGAGACTCAATTTGCAATAGTGAGTGATTCGCGCTCAGCACTAGAGACTATTACAAATCCCCACTCCCTCCACCCACTGGCAATTAAAGCCAGGGCAAACATAAAGAACAGCAGACTCCAAAACCGAGAAGTGTCCCTCTTTTGGATTAAAGCTCATGCCGGATTATCGGGGAACGAGCGCGCTGATCACCTTGCGAAAGAAGCCGCAATAAAAACAAAAAAGCAACCGGACTATGATCAGTGTCCGGTTTCATACGTCAAGAGGTGCATCCGAATGGAGTCCATTGACGAATGGAACCGGCGCTATAAATCAGGTGATACAGCGGAGATCACACGAATGTTCCTCCCGAATGCAACCCACGCATACAAGATCGCCAGAAGCATAAAACCTGCAGGTATACTTACCCAGGCCTTGACGGGTCACGGTGGCTTCTCCAGCTACCTGCACCGCTTCAAATGTAAAAACAATCCATCATGCATATGCGAACCTAACACTGACGAGTCCATTAAGCACATACTCTTTGAATGTCCAGTAACAGCGGGGGTGCGTTTTGATTTCGAGCAAATTTTAGATATAGATATAACCGCGGAAAACGCACCGAATTTAATTGCAAATAAAACATTAAGGAACGATTTTATAAAATATATAGTAAGTACTGCAAGTAAAAGTATAGAAAGGAATAGGCAGTCTTAAGCATGTACTTAATAAAGCACGCGCTATAAGATTGTAAAGCTGGATTTAAGAATGTACTTGTAGTAAAGTAAGAAGTAAAATAAAAATAAAATAGTATATATATATTGTAAAAGATAAATGTATTAGCTCAAATAAGACAAATTGTAATAATAATATAACTGTAATAATATAAATAAGTAAATAAAAATACCCGACATTTGCACATGACACTGTAATAATTAATGGAATGGAATGTAATTATTATTGTAACTAATTAAAGAACAACCTGTGTACAATTATTTAGAAATTAAACAAAAATAAAGAGAATAATATCTCTGATCACGTCAGAGGCGACACGCGGGCCGGGCCAATTAAGCGCCCGGACAAAAAAAAAAAAAAAAAAAAAAAAAAAAAAAAACCTAACCTAACCTAACCTAACCTAACCTAACCTAACCTAACCTAACCTAACCTAACCTAACCTAACCTAACCTAACCTAACCCTGGACCCGCATGATGGAGGCTGAGTCCGTCCGTGTGGACATACTGAAGATCCGAGTGGCAGATCAATCGCCACTCGTCCAGTGCTCAAATTGCCTGGGATACGGCCATACCAAACGGGTTTGTAAGGAGAAGTCCGAGGTATGTAGCCACTGTACCGGTACCCACAAAAAAGCGGACTGCCCCAAATGGCTCGCAGGCGACATCCCAAAGTGTTGTAACTGCACACAGGCCAGGATGGACCGGACTGAACACAACGCATTCAGTCAGGACTGCCCAGTAAGGCGCAAATGGGATGCACTGGCGAGAGCCATGACAGCTTATTGCTAAGGGCGTCCTAGGCAAAATAATGGGGAATAAACACCCACCCACCAGAGGACCATACTTAGTAGTGCAGGCTAATCTGCAGCGAAAAGAGCTCGCTACAAGCGAGCTCATAATGGAAGTCACCAACAGAAATATAGCCATAGCGCTGCTCCAGGAACCGTATGTGGGGGGTATCAGAAGAATGAAGGACTACAGGGGAGTAAGAATCTTCCAGAACACCATGCCGGGAGACGGGACGGTCAAAGCGGCTATTGCCGTCTTCGACCCAGACCTAGAAATTGTACAGTGCCCGTCCGTCACCACCAACAACATCGTGGTGGTCAAAGTTCAAACTTCGGCATGGGAGATCACCCTGTGTTCCTTCTATTTTGAACCCGATCAACCCATAGAACCGTATCTGGAGCAGATGAAAAAGATACATAATGAGCTGGGCCCCAAAAGACTCATAATGGGCGGTGACTCCAACGCAAAAAGTACCTGGTGGGGAAGTGTAACTGTAGACCATAGAGGCAAGGACATGGCCGGAACTCTGGCAGAAATGAACTTGCAGGTGCTCAACGACGGAGACACTCCGACCTTCGATACAGTGAGGGGTGGCCGGAGAATTACCAGCCACGTAGACCTCACCGTGTGCACGGAAGATATGCTAAACCTCGTGGAGGAGTGGAGGGTAGCGCCTGATCTCACGAGTTCGGACCACAATGGTATAGTTTTCAAAATTTATCTGCAGAAAATAAAAGGTATTATACTCAATAGAACTACTAGAAAATACAATACAAAGAAGGCCAACTGGGACCAGTTTCATGAGAAACTGGTCCAGCTTATGCTGGAAAACAAAATAAACAAAATAGAAATAGACCAAATTAGAGATAAAACAGAACTCGATACATATACAAAAATTTTAGTAGAGCAGATCATAAAAACTAGTAATGGCACCATACCCATAAAGAAAATTAACCAAAGGCCAAACTTACCATGGTGGAACGAGAAACTCGAGGGGATGAAGCGCTGCGTAGCCACGAGGAAGCGTAGAATCCGATGTGCGGCGCCTGTTCGAAGGGCAAAAGTCGTCGATGAATATCTGCAAGCTAAGAATGAATACGAGCTTGAGGCAAAAAAGGCACAAATAGACAGCTGGAAAGATTTCTGTGGAAAACAGGATAAGGAAGGTGTATGGGAAGGTATATACAGAGTCATTAGGCAAACGACAAGACGGCAAGAAGACCTGCCACTTGTGAAAGACGGGGTGTGTTTAGACCCCGCTGACTCTGCCAAAACCCTAGCGGAGACCTTCTATCCGGACGATCTTGAAACTGGCGATAACCCGAGCCATAGGCATACGCGAGCATTGGCGAACCGCGTAAACGATGGTGTCCATGATGAAGTTCATGACCCACCGTTTACGATGGGTGAGCTTAAGGCCGCAGTGGAAAGTTTCAACCCGAAGAGGGCCCCCGGTGGGGACGGCCTTACAGCTGATATATGTAGCCGGGTGGTAGCTAAAGATCCAGAACTCCACCTAGCACTGATGAACAAATGTCTCGGACTGGGCCACTTTCCAACCATATGGAAAGAAGCTACAGTCGTAGTCTTGCGGAAGCCTGGTAAGGACGATTACACTAGCCCTAAATCTTATAGGCCCATAGGTCTATTGCCGGTCATGGGTAAGGTTCTGGAGAAGATGATAGTCGGAAGGCTAAAATGGCACTTACTGCCGAAAATGAGCACCCGCCAGTACGGCTTTATGCCCCAAAAGAGCACCGAAGACGCCCTCTATGACTTGGTGCACCGCATACGAAGTGGTCTAGAAGACAAAAAGCTCGTCACTGTGGTGTCGCTGGACATAGAGGGGGCCTTCGACAATGCTTGGTGGCCGGCTATTAAAGTCAGACTGGTTGAAGAAGGGTGCCCTGTTAATCTGAGGCGAATCATGGACAGCTACCTGCAGGACCGGAAAGTCCGTGTCAGGTACGCTGGACATGAATACATCAAAAACACCCAAAAAGGGTGTGTGCAGGGGTCGATCGGCGGCCCCATTCTCTGGAACCTTCTCCTTGACCCGTTATTAAAGAATTTAGAAAATAGGGGCTATGACTGCCAGGCTTTCGCAGACGATGTTGTGATGGTGTTTGTCGGGAGCACGGCGCTGGAGGTAGAAAGCCGTGCCAATGCGGCCCTCTCGCTGGTTCGGTCGTGGGGCGTCGAGAATAAGTTAACCTTTGCTCCGCATAAAACCAAAGCGATGTTGCTAACGAGGAAACTTAAATTCGACGTCCCGCGGCTGACCATGGGAGGGGTGGATATTGGCATGGAAAAGGAGATAAAGATATTGGGGCTCACTATAGACCATAAATTGACATTTAATAGCCATTCCTCGAACATCTGTAGGAAGGCTATTAACATTTACAAACAACTGTCAAGAGCCGCCAAAGTAAGTTGGGGACTCCATCCGGAGGTCGTACGTGTCATATACACGGCCACGGTGGAGCCCATTGTCTCTTATGCTGCCAGCGCTTGGGCCCCGGCAACAAATAAACTCGGAGTGCAAAAACAGCTCAATGCAGTCCAAAGGGGTTTCGCCCAAAAGTTGTGTGGAGCCTACCGCACCGTCTCGCTGAACGCAGCGCTGGCGCTGACTGGGCTACTGCCTCTCGACATTCGCATACGCGAAGCCGCATCATTGTATGAGGCGAAGAGAGGAGTACCCCAGCTAGTGCTAGGAGGCGGCGAGGTAGAAAGAAAAACGGCCTACAACTTGGCCCCGCATCCTGCTGGACATATGGATATGAACTTCGTAAGTCTGGTGGACCAACAAGAAGTGGACACCCACGTAAACCATGCAGTACAATTTTACACCGACGGCAGCAAGATTGAGGGCAAGGTGGGTGCCGCATTGTCTGTAAGAAGCAATGAGGCCGAAACTAAAGCTATCAAACTTAAACTGCCGTCGTACTGCACAGTCTACCAGGCGGAACTTCTGGCCATATGTCAAGCAACACGGTTAATTTTACGGCAGGATGAAATGAGTTTCGCCATCATAAGCGACTCACGCTCTGCCCTCGAGACAGTTGTCAATCCCCACTCCATGCACCCCTTAGCTGTGGAAAGCAGGAACAATATTTATGAGAGCAGACTCCAGAATAAGGAAGTATCCCTGTTCTGGATCAAAGCACATGCTGGACTGACAGGGAATGAACGCGCTGACCATCTAGCGAAAGAGGCCGCTCTCAAACTAAAGAGGAAACCCGACTACGATCAGTGCCCGGTTTCATACGTCAAGAGGTGCATCCGAATGGAGTCCCTTGACGAGTGGAACCGGCGCTATCAGTCGGGTGAGACAGCGGCCGTGACACGAATGTTCTTCCCCGATGTGATTAAAGCCCATAATATTGTTCGAAAAATCAAACCAGCCGGTATAATCACTCAGGTTCTGACGGGGCACGGTGGTTTTTCAGGTTACCTGCACCGTTTTAAGTGTAAGGATACCCCATCGTGCATCTGCGAACCTGGAGTGGAAGAAACTGTAGCACACATACTCTTTGAATGTCCCGTGACAGCGGGAGTGCGATTTGACGCTGAGCAGGCTCTAGACTGCGTAATTAGTCAAGAAAATGTAGACAGACTAATAGCAGATAAGAAATTAAGAAATGTTTTCATTAATTATTGTGTGAAGACTGCAAGCCAAGTTATGGCAAGGAACAGGCAGTGTTGAGTGTCTACTTTGTAAGTATACACCTGCAACACTGCAAGTTTGATTTTAAGAGTGTGCTTGCAGTCAAAATTTGTAACTATTATTTTGATTTAAAAGAAATATGTATTGTTTTTGTTGTTAAAATAAGAGAGCCTGCATTATGTAACCCGACATTGTATGATATTTTAGCTGGCAAATGAAACGTCCAGAAATCAGACGTCGTAATATGTTTTTATATTACGATATAATTATTATATACAATCAACTAGTTTTATTATTGTTTTATTTGAAATAAATGCTAAAAGATATTAAAACTCTGATTACGTCAGAGGCGACACGCGGGCCGGGCCAATTAAGCGCCCGGACAAAAAAAAAAAAAAAAAAAAAAAAACCTAACCTAACCTAACCTAACCTAACCTAACCTAACCTAACCTAACCTATCCTAACCTAACCTAACCTAACCTAACCCGCGCGCCGCCCGCCACAGTGATCAGATCGTTTTTCGTGAGCTCCGCGAGTTTTAAATGTGATAAATAGGTTTTTATAGCGCTTAAAGGTTTTAAATAGTGTATTCGTGGGTCCAAGCGCTAGCCTAACGTGGGCCACCAAAAAGTTTTAAGATCTGATCAAAATTACCCAAAATACGACCAAAAAGTGAAAAAAGTGACGTTTGGAAAAACTAAAAGTGCGTGCGGCGCAAGATTTGAAGTGAGAGCAGTAGTGTTTTAAATTGTGATCCTGTGCCTTCCAGTGACCTCCACACCTTGGCTGAGTTTGGGATTTTTCCCGGTTAAACTCGCCAAGTTAGTACCTTGGAACACAAAATCGCCCGACAGCCGAACCAAGATCCTGAGCCGTCCGGCTGCTCCTGAAAGCGGATTCGTGTTCTCCAAGAGGAACCATACAGGCAGGCACCAAAAAAGTGAATCTAGGATCACCAGTAAGGGAGTGGCATTAATTTCAAAGTACACCTTTTTCAAAGCACTCTAGCCGGAAATCTAGATCGAGGGCCTATACTTTTTATAGTGCCTTCTGCTAGGTCCCACTCCAGGCTGAGTGCCCTCCAAATTCTGGAATTTTGTAGTTTCCCATTTTTAAGTAACTACCAAATTACGTACAGTCGACGTCGTCGCTTTAGTTACTGCGCAGTTGCGACGACGAAATTTTATCACGCCATAGCCACTCCCTTGCATTAGTCATCGCACACCTGGGCGGAGTCGACGACGTGGAACTTTCCACACCCTGCTGACGTCACTCGAACATTCGAGATTTTTACACATTCTGACGTCACAGGCATCGTCACTTCGTCATCATCACCGCGGTGCTGCGGCTGCTGCTCCTCGTCTTCGTAGTCCTTAGAGTTCTCCCCCCCCTTTTTTTCTCTCCCCCCTTTTGTCCCCCCCTCCCCAATTTACCCCCCCCCTTTTTTTTTTGAACTCCCTTACTACCCCCCCCACCCCCCTTACCCCTTATTTCCCCTCACCCCCCAAAAACCCCTCGAGCTGTAACTCCTCTCTCCGTTTTCGGAGAAATACGAGAGTGAGTTCCGTAGAACCGGAAGGACCTCGCCCATCTATTGGCCCCCACAGCTCGTCTCCAAAACTCTGAGGACTTAGTTAAGTTTTAAATTAAGATAGTTCTTAAGATATTTTAAGGTATTGACGTAGGCCTTTTGCCTACAATTTTAACTGATCCTTTTTGGAAGACCTAGTATATAGAACATTTTAAATATTAGACATAGGACATAGCACAAGTTGCTTATTTTAAATTATATTAATATTTTAAAACTATTTTAAAAAATTATAATCCCCTATTGGGTTATTTAAAATCTTAAATTTTTATTTTACATTTTTATCTTTAATTGTTGACTCGTCCCTCTGACGACAATGTTGGGTATTCACACTCCCATTAAAAAAGCCGACGAGACTAATACGGCGACAGATAGATCCCCGACTATGCCCGAGGCGGCAGGACCGTCCGAGGCTAAAACTACGACCTCAAAAGTGAGGCGTAGTATTGAAGGGTTCGAGAATAGACAAACGACCTCGATTGACCCTCCACAAAAGGTGCCGCTCTCGAGGGTGGGCCCCCCGAAGCCAAAACCGAAGGAGGCTATACGTAGACCAATAACGGAGGCTTCGGGTAGCCCTCCACCGAGAGTTGAATACCCCACTAGGGTTGCTGAGGCAAGAGCATGCCTAAATAAGGCTAAGCTCCATCTCAGCAACTCTAGGAACCTCAAGACAGAAATTAAAGAAGGGGTCACCTCAGCGGTAGAACGTCTTTACCAGCTGGTGAAGGAGTCGGAGTCCCAGGTGCACAAAGGGAAAAGTCTTGACAAAGAGCGGGGTGGCAGGACAGAGGCGGAAACTTTACAGCCGCCCCTGCCATCACCCCCCGCCATACAGACAGATCTAACTCAGAACCCCCTAATCCTGAGACTGGAGGAGCACTGCAGGCTCATCCAGGAAAACATGAAAAAGATGGAATCTCTCAATAACACCTTGGAGAACCATCATAAAACCCTCGAGGGGGTGACAAAGACTTATGCGAGTGTGGTGGCTGGAAACAGTAAAGGCAAGCCACTAGAGCAGCCTACACTACACTCAGTCATAGTCACCTCCAAGGACGAAACAGAAACGGGGGAACAGGTAATAAACAGGATTAGGAAAGCCGTCAACGCCAAAGAAGGGGGCGTCGAAATTGAAAAGATAAGAAAGGCAAAAGATAGGAAAATTATAGTCGGGTGTAAAAACGAAAAAGAAAGACAGAAAGTAAAGGATAGACTGCGCAAGGCGGAAAATGAATTGAGCGTAGCAGACATAAAAAACAAAGATCCTTTACTTATTCTAAAAGATGTGATGGTGTGCAACAGTAATGAGGAAGTACTGAGTGCCTTACGCAAACAAAATGAAAACATCTTCAAAGACCTCACAAAAGACAACGATCGTTTCGAGATCATTTTTAAAAAGAAAGCTCGAAATAAGCTCATCCAACATTTAATCTGCAGGGTATCCCCAATAATCTGGACCCGCATGATTGAAACAGAGTCCGTCCGTGTGGATATTCAGAAGATCCGAGTGGCGGACCAATCGCCACTCGTCCAATGCTCGAATTGCCTGGGGTATGGCCATACCAAACGGGTTTGTAAGGAGAAGTCCGAGGTATGCAGCCACTGCACCGGTCCCCACAAAAAGCGGACTGCCCTAAATGGCTCGCAGGCGACATCCCAAAATGCTGCAATTGTGCACAGGCCAGGCTGGACCGGACTGAGCATAATGCTTTCAGTCTGGACTGCCCGATAAGGCGTAAATGGGATGCACTGGCCAGAGCCATGACAACATATTGCTAAGGGCGTCCCAGGCAAAACAACGGCAGACAAACACTCACCCACCGGAGGATCATACTTGGTAGTGCAGGCTAACCTGCAGCGGAAAGAGCTCGCCACAAACGAGCTCATATTGGAAGTCACCAAAAGAAATATAGCCATAGCGCTGCTCCAGGAGCCGTATGTGGGGGGTATCAGAAGAATGAAGGACTACAGGGGAGTAAGAATCTTCCAAAACACTAGCCCCGGAGACGGGACGGTCAAAGCAGCTATAGCCGTCTTTGACCAAGACTTAGAAATTATACAGTGCCCGTCTCTCACCACCAACAACATTGTGGTGGTGAAAGTTCGAACCTCGGCATGGGAGATCACCCTGTGTTCCTTCTACTTTGAACCCGATCAACCCATAGAACGGTACCTGGAGCAGATTAAAAAGATATATAATGAGCTAGGCCCAAAAAGACTTATAATGGGAGGTGACTCCAACGCAAAAAGTACCTGGTGGGGAAGTGAAATTGTTGACCATAGGGGCAAAGACATGGCCGGAACTCTGGCAGAAATGAACTTGCAGGTGCTCAACGACGGAGATACTCCGACCTTCGACACAGTGAGGGGTGGCAGGAGAATAACCAGCCACGTAGACCTCACTGCGTGCACGGAGGATCTACTCAACCTCGTGGAGGAGTGGAGGGTAGCGCCTGGTCTCACGAGTTCGGACCACAATGGTATAGTCTTCAAAATTAATCTGCAAAAAACTAAAGGTATAATAATCAATAGAACAACCAGAAAATATAACACAATGAAGGCCAACTGGGACCAGTTTCATGAGAAACTGACCCAGCTTATGCTGGAAAAACAAATAAACAAAATAGAAATAGACCGAATTTGTAATAAAACTGAACTCGATACATTTACAAAAAATTTAATAGAGCAGATAATAGACACTAGTAATGGTACCATACCCATAAAGATAAATAAACAAAGGCCAAACTTACCATGGTGGAATGAGAAACTCGAGGGGATGAAGCGCTGCGTAGCCACGAGGAAGCGCAGAATCCGATGTGCGGCGCCTGTTCGAAGGGCAAAAGTCGTCGATGAATATCTGCAAGCTAAGAATGAATACGAGCTTGAGGCAAAAAAGGCACAAATAGACAGCTGGAAAGATTTCTGTGGGCATATATAGAGTCATCAGCAAAACGACAAAACGGCAAGAAGATCTGCCAATCGTGAAAGACGGGGTGTGTTTAGACCCCGCTGACTCTGCCAAAACCCTAGCGGAGACCTTCTATCCGGAAGACCTTGAAACTGAGGACAACCCGAGCCATCGGCATATGCGAGCATTGGCAAACCGCGTTAACGATGGTGTCCATGATGAAGTTCATGACCCACCGTTTACGATGGGCGAACTAAAAGCCGCAGTGGGAAGTTTCAACCCGAAGAAGGCCCCCGGTGGGGACGGCCTTACAGCGGATATATGCAGCCGGGTGGTAGCCAAAGATCCTGAACTCCACCTGGCACTAATGAACAAATGTCTCGGATTGGGCCACTTTCCAACCATATGGAAAGAAGCTACAGTCGTAGTCTTGCGGAAGCCTGGTAAGGACGATTATACTAGCCCTAAATCTTATAGGCCCATAGGTCTATTGCCGGTCATGGGTAAGGTTCTGGAGAAGATGATAGTCGGAAGGCTAAAATGGCACTTACTGCCGAAAATGAGCACCCGCCAGTACGGCTTTATGCCCCAAAAGAGCACCGAAGACGCCCTCTATGACCTGGTGCACCGCATACGAAGTGGTCTAGAAGACAAAAAGCTCGTCACTGTGGTGTCGCTGGACATAGAGGGGGCCTTCGACAATGCTTGGTGGCCGGCTATTAAAGTCAGACTGGTTGAAGAAGGGTGCCCTGTAAATCTGAGGCGAATCATGGACAGCTACCTGCAGGACCGGAAAGTCCGTGTCAGGTACGCTGGACATGAATACATCAAGAACACCCAAAAAGGGTGTGTGCAGGGGTCGATCGGCGGCCCCATTCTCTGGAACCTTCTCCTTGACCCGCTGTTAAAGAATTTAGAAGATAGAGGCTATGACTGCCAGGCCTTCGCAGACGATGTTGTGATGGTGTTTGTCGGGAGCACGGCGCTGGAGGTAGAAAGCCGTGCCAATGCGGCCCTCTCGCTGGTTCGGTCGTGGGGCGTCGAAAATAAGTTAACCTTTGCTCCGCATAAAACCAAAGCGATGTTGCTTACAAGGAAACTTAAATTCGACGTCCCGCGGCTGAGCATGGGAGGGGTGGATATTGGCATGGAAAAGGAGATAAAGATATTGGGGCTCACTATAGACCATAAATTGACATTTAATAGCCATTCCTCGAACATCTGTAGGAAGGCTATTAACATATACAAGCAATTGTCAAGAGCCGCCAAAGTAAGTTGGGGGCTCCATCCGGAGGTTGTTCGTGTCATATACACGGCCACGGTGGAGCCCATTGTCTCCTATGCTGCCAGCGCCTGGGCCCCGGCAACTAATAAACTCGGAGTGCAAAAACAGCTCAATGCAGTCCAAAGGGGTTTCGCCCAAAAGTTGTGTGGAGCCTACCGCACCGTCTCGCTGAACGCAGCGCTGGCGCTGACTGGGCTACTGCCTCTCGACATTCGCATACGCGAAGCCGCATCATTGTATGAGGCGAAGAGAGGAGTACCCCAGCTAGCGCTAGGAGGCGGCGAGGTAGAAAGAAAAACGGCCTACAACTTGGCCCCGCATCCTGCTGGACATATGGATATGAACTTCGTAAGTCTGGTGGACCAACAAGAAGTGGACACCTACGTACACCATGCAGTACAATTTTACACCGACGGCAGCAAGATTGAGGGCAAGGTGGGTGCCGCATTGTCTGTAAGAAGCAATGAGGCCGAAACTAAAGCCATCAAACTTAAACTGCCGTCGTACTGCACAGTCTACCAGGCGGAACTTCTGGCCATATGTCAAGCAACACGTTTAATTTTACGGCAGGATGAAATGAGTTTCGCCATCATAAGCGACTCACGCTCTGCCCTCGAGACAGTTGTCAATTCCCACTCCATGCACCCCTTGGCTGTGGAAAGCAGGAACAATATTTATGAGAGCAGACTCCAGAATAAGGAAGTATCCCTGTTCTGGATCAAAGCACATGCTGGACTGACAGGGAATGAACGCGCTGACCATCTAGCGAAAGAGGCCGCTCTCAAACTGAAGAGGAAACCCGACTACGATCAGTGCCCGGTTTCATACGTTAAGAGGTGCATCCGAATGGAGTCCCTTGACGAGTGGAACCGGCGCTATCAGTCGGGTGAGACAGCGGCCGTGACACGAATGTTCTTCCCCGACGTGCTTAAAGCCCATAATATTGTTCGAAAAATCAAACCAGCCGGTATAATCACCCAGGTTCTGACGGGGCACGGTGGTTTTTCAGGTTACCTGCACCGTTTTAAGTGTAAGGATACCCCATCGTGCATCTGCGAACCTGGAGTGGAAGAAACTGTAGCACACATACTCTTTGAATGTCCCGTGACAGCGGGAGTGCGATTTGACGCTGAGCAGGCTCTAGACTGCGTAATTAGTCAAGGAAATGTAGACAGACTAATAGCAGATAAGAAATTAAGAAATGTTTTCATTAATTATTGTGTGAAGACTGCAAGCCAAGTTATAGCAAGGAACAGGCAGTGTTGAGTGTCTACTTTGTAAGTATACACCTGCAACACTGCAAGTTTGATTTTAAGAGTGTGCTTGCAGTCAAATTTGTAACTATCATTTTGATTTAAAAGGAATATGTATTGTTTTTGTTGTTAAAATAAGAGACCCTGCATTATGTAACCCGACATTGTATGATATTTTAGCTGGCAAATGAAACGTCCAGAAATCAGACGTCGTAATATGTTTTTATATTACGATATAATATTATATACAATCAACTAGTTTTATTATTGTTTTATTTGAAATAAATGCTAAAAGATATTAAAACTCTGATTACGTCAGAGGCGACACGCGGGCCGGGCCAATTAAGCGCCCGGACAAAAAAAAAAAAAAAAAAAAAAACTTAACCTAACCTAACCTAACCTAACCTAACCTAACCTAACCTAACCTTTGCCTTTGCCGCGCCAAGTCCTCCCCCCACCTTCGCATTAGTGCCTCCTGCCCTAGTCGGCGGACCCGTAGGATCCCGTCCGGCGTCACGTCCTCTCCGAGGGACCTCCTATCCGAGACATAGGAGTATACCTCGGCGAGAACTTCCGCCACGAGTTCCCACGGGGGGTCGCCGGCTAAGGCAGTAGCTGCAGCCCATGATATCGTACGATACCCCCGGACCGCTCTTACCGCGATTACCCGCTGCGCCGAGCGCAGCTGGGCCCTACTCCGCGCGGTAAGGCGATCCGTCCAAATCGGAGCACCGTACGTCGCCATACTCCGGCAGACACCGGAGTATAGCTGCCTGCAGGCGGCGCTGGGTCCTCCGAGGTTCGGGAGGAGTCTGCCCAGCGCACTCGCCGCCTTCACGACCTTCGGACCCAATTGTTCGAAATGTGGGCCGAAGGTCCATCCACCGTCAAGGATGAGCCCCAGATATTTGATGTGAGGGCTCATCCTGACCCTCACCCCTCCGATCTGGAGGGTAGCCCCCGGTGGGGGTCCTTTCCTCCCGGTCCCGCGGAAGAGGAGGGCTTCGGTCTTGTCGACTCTGACCCGAAGCCCTAACCTCTCAATGCGGCCGATCACGAGGTCGAGCCCGACCTCGGCCAGCCGCGCCGCCTCCTTATAGTCTCGTCCCCGGGCGTAGACGAAGGTGTCATCAGCGTAACAGATGACACCCATCCCGGGGAGGAGACGACCTCGCAGGACCCAGTCGTACCCGATGTCCCACAGGATCGGACCAAGTACCGAACCCTGCGGGACACCGCAGCCGACTCGCCACCACTCCACGGACCCACACCGGTTCTCGCAGGCTACCCTCCTCTCGGAGAGGTACGCCTCCAACAGCCTCCTGAGATAGGGAGGCACACCAAAGTAGTTCAGTGCCTCCCGTATCACACTGTGCGGGAGGCTGTTGAAGGCGTTCGCGATGTCCAGGGACACCGCGACCACCACCTCCCCTCTGCGTTCTGCCTCACCCGTCACCGCCCTCAGGCGTTTGAGGGCGTCGATGGTCGACCGGCGCGCCCGGAACCCAAATTGGGACTCTGAGAGTCCCGGTCCCGGGCCCTCCTCCAGGTGCCGAACGAGCCGGGAAGCCACGACTCTCTCCAGAGCCTTCCCAGCCTCGTTCAGCAGCACCACAGGTCGCACCGACGCGGCCGAGTCCGGGGGTCGCCCTGCCTTCGGAAGCAGGCAGAGCCGACCCTCCTTCCATGCCCTCGGGAACTGTCCGGACCGCAGGCAGCGATCGAACAGCTCCCGAAGGCTGTCGCCGAGGTGCTCGAGGGAAAGGGCCAGAACCTTCCCGTGCACCCCGTCTGGACCCGGCGCCCTCTTCTTACTCTGGAGGCGGGTCAGAACCGCCTCCATTTCAGCCTCCGTGACGGGTGGCGGAACACCCTCCTCATCCGACGTCTGCCGAGCCATCCTTGGGGGCGTGAAGCCCCCAGGTGTGCCGGGGAAGAGTTCCCCGACAATCCTCCTCAGTTGGCCCGGCTGGAGCGTCTCGGTGATAGGGGCCGACAGGGCGCGGAGCTTGTTCCGCGCCCATTTATACGGTCGGCCCCAGGGGTCCCTCTCGAGACCCTCAACGAGCTCCAGCCAGGCCTCCTCCTTGGCTCGGCAGATGGCCTGTTTTAGGGTCTTGACTTTGTCAATGTAGACCCTGTACAGGCCATCGTCCCGGTCGACATCCTGGGGGCGCCGCCGCCTGCTCCGGGCATATTGCCTCCTTGCCCGTTGGCAGGCGGCCCGAAGGTCGGCTAGTTCGGCCGACCACCAGTAGAGCGCCCGCCGCGGGGGCGGACGTTTCGCGCGCGGCATGGCCGCTCTGCTGACCGCGGTGAACGCGTCGCAGAGTCGGTCAGCCGCTTCGTCCACCCCAAGCTCCGACAGCGGCGGGAGGCTCCACCGGCAGACTATAGCCGCCTCCTCTGCCAGTTCCCGGTCGAGCTTCGTGAGCGCCCAACGCGGAAACTGGCTTCGCCCCCTGGATGTCGACGACGACGACGCCGGACGGACGGGAGTCGGAGACACCTCGAACCTTATGTAACGGTGGTCCGAGAGAGTCTCCACTCCCGTCTCCACCCTCCACCCCTCCACTCTGCGTGCGATGGCCGGCGTGGCGAAAGTGACGTCCACCACGGAACCTCCCGACCAACGCACGCACGTCTGGACTGCCCCTCTATTGAGCAGGGACAGTCCGGCAGCTAGCGCCCACTCCTCCACCTCCCTCCCTTTCGTGTTCGTGACCGGATTGCCCCAAGCCGTGGACTTGGCGTTGAGGTCCCCGGCCACGAACACTTGTAGGGGAGCTAGCTGCCCCACCAGCGGCCCCAGAACGTCGAGAAACCGTTCCAGGGCCGCCAAATCGCGGTTCGGAGAGAAGTATACCCCGACGAAGGCAACCTCTCCCCGAACCACCGCCACGTACCCGCGGCCCCTCGCTATCACAGCAAGGGGGGGGCCGGCTCCAGGCCTCACCACGACCGCGACCGAACCGCCGGTGTCCCCCGCCCAGTTTGGGCTGGGAGGCACCGCGTACGGCTCGGCGACGATCGCGACGTCAATTCCCCACTCCGCCATGGACTGCAGGAAAAGGTCCTGAGCCCCGGCGGAGTGGTTCACGTTCGCTGGCAGGCAGGCACCAAAAAAGTGAATCTAGGATCACCAGTAAGGGAGTGGCATTAATTTCAAAGTACACCTTTTTCAAAGCACTCTAGCCGGAAATCTAGATCGAGGGCCTATACTTTTTATAGTGCCTTCTGCTAGGTTCCACTCCAGGCTGAGTGCCCTCCAAATTCTGGAATTTTGTAGTTTCCCATTTTTAAGCAACTACCAAATTACGTACAGTCGACGTCGTCGCTTTAGTTACTGCGCAGTTGCGACGACGAAATTTTATCACGCCATAGCCACTCCCTTGCATTAGTCATCGCACACCTGGGCGGAGTCGACGACGTGGAACTTTCCACACCCTGCTGACGTCACTCGAACATTCGAGATCTTTACACATTCTGACGTCACAGGCATCGTCACTTCGTCATCATCACCGCGGTGCTGCGGCTGCTGCTCCTCGTCTTCGTAGTCCTTAGAGTTCTCCCCCCCCCTTTTTTTCCTCCCCCCTTTTGTCCCCCCCTCCCCAATTTACCCCCCCCCCCCCCTTTTTTTTGAACTCCCTTACTACACCCCCCCTTTACCCTTATTTCCCCTCACCCCCCCCCCCCCCCCAAAAACCCCTTGAGCTGTAACTCCTCTCTCCGTTTTCGGAGAAATACGAGAGTGAGTTCCGTAGAACCGGAAGGACCTCGCCCATCTATTGGCCCCCACAGCTCGTCTCCAAAACTCTGAGGACTTAGTTAAGTTTTAAATTAAGATAGTTCTTAAGATATTTTAAGGTATTGACGTAGGCCTTTTGCCTACAATTTTAACTGATCCTTTTTGGAAGACCTAGTATATAGAACATTTTAAATATTAGACATAGGACATAGCACAAGTTGCTTATTTTAAATTATATTAATATTATAAACTATTTTAAAAAATTATAATCCCCTATTGGGTTATTTAAAATCTTAAATTTTTATTTTACATTTCTATCTTTAATTGTTGACTCGTCCCTCTGACGACAATGTTGGGTATTCGCACTCCCATTAAAAAAGCCGACGAGACTAACACGGCGACAGATAGATCCCCGACTATGCCCGAGGCGGCAGGACCGTCCGAGGCTAAAACTACGACCTCAAAAGTGAGGCGTAGTATTGAAGGGTTCGAGAATAGACAAACGACCTCGATTGACCCTCCACAAAAGGTGCCGCTCTCGAGAGTGGGCCCCCCGAAGCCAAAACCGAAGGAGGCTATACGTAGACCAATAACGGAGGCTTCGGGTAGCCCTCCACCGAGAGTTGAATACCCCACTAGGGTTGCTGAGGCAAGAGCATGCCTAAATAAGGCTAAGCTCCATCTCAGCAACTCTAGGAACCTCAAGACAGAAATTAAAGAAGGGGTCACCTCAGCGGTAGAACGTCTTTACCAGCTGGTGAAGGAGTCGGAGTCCCAGGTGCACAAAGGGAAAAGTCTTGACAAAGAGCGGGGTGGCAGGACAGAGGCGGAAACTTTACAGCCGCCCCTGCCATCACCCCCCGCCATACAGACAGATCTAACTCAGAACCCCCTAATCCTGAGACTGGAGGAGCACTGCAGGCTCATCCAGGAAAACATGAAAAAGATGGAATCTCTCAATAACACCTTGGAGAACCATCATAAAACCCTCGAGGGGGTGACAAAGACATATGCGAGTGTGGTGGCTGGAAACAGTAAAGGCAAGCCACTAGAGCAGCCTACACTACACTCAGTCATAGTCACCTCCAAGGACGAAACAGAAACGGGGGAACAGGTAATAAACAGGATTAGGAAAGCCGTCAACGCCAAAGAAGGGGGCGTTGAAATAGAAAAGATAAGAAAGGCAAAAGATAGGAAAATTATAGTCGGGTGTAAAAACGAAAAAGAAAGACAGAAAGTAAAGGATAGACTGCGCAAGGCGGAAAATGAATTGAGCGTAGCAGACATAAAAAACAAAGATCCTTTACTTATTCTAAAAGATGTAATGGTGTGCAACAGTAATGAGGAAGTACTGAGTGCCTTACGCAAACAAAATGAAAACATCTTCAAAGACCTCACAAAAGACAACGATCGTTTCGAGATCATTTTTAAAAAGAAAGCTCGAAATAAGCTCATCCAACATTTAATCTGCAGGGTATCCCCAATAATCTGGACCCGCATGATTGAAACAGAGTCCGTCCGTGTGGACATTCAGAAGATCCGAGTGGCGGACCAATCGCCACTCGTCCAATGCTCGAATTGCCTGGGGTATGGCCATACCAAACGGGTTTGTAAGGAGAAGTCCGAGGTATGCAGCCACTGCACCGGTCCCCATAAAAAAGCGGACTGCCCTAAATGGCTCGCAGGCGACATCCCAAAATGCTGCAATTGTGCACAGGCCAGGCTGGACCGGACTGAGCATAATGCTTTCAGTCTGGACTGCCCGATAAGGCGTAAATGGGATGCACTGGCCAGAGCCATGACAACATATTGCTAAGGGCGTCCCAGGCAAAACAACGGCAGACAAACACTCACCCACCGGAGGATCATACTTGGTAGTGCAGGCTAACCTGCAGCGGAAAGAGCTCGCCACAAACGAGCTCATATTGGAAGTCACCAAAAGAAATATAGCCATAGCGCTGCTCCAGGAGCCGTATGTGGGGGGTATCAGAAGAATGAAGGACTACAGGGGAGTAAGAATCTTCCAAAACACTAGCCCCGGAGACGGGACGGTCAAAGCAGCTATAGCCGTCTTTGACCAAGACTTAGAAATTATACAGTGCCCGTCTCTCACCACCAACAACATTGTGGTGGTGAAAGTTCGAACCTCGGCATGGGAGATCACCCTGTGTTCCTTCTACTTTGAACCCGATCAACCCATAGAACGGTACCTGGAGCAGATTAAAAAGATATATAATGAGCTAGGCCCAAAAAGACTTATAATGGGTGGTGACTCCAACGCAAAAAGTACCTGGTGGGGAAGTGAAATTGTTGACCATAGGGGCAAAGACATGGCCGGAACTCTGGCAGAAATGAACTTGCAGGTGCTCAACGACGGAGATACTCCGACCTTCGACACAGTGAGGGGTGGCAGGAGAATAACCAGCCACGTAGACCTCACTGCGTGCACGGAGGATCTACTCAACCTCGTGGAGGAGTGGAGGGTAGCGCCTGGTCTCACGAGTTCGGACCACAATGGTATAGTCTTCAAAATTAATCTGCAAAAAACTAAAGGTATAATAATCAATAGAACAACCAGAAAATATAACACAATGAAGGCCAACTGGGACCAGTTTCATGAGAAACTGACCCAGCTTATGCTGGAAAAACAAATAAACAAAATAGAAATAGACCGAATTTGTAATAAAACTGAACTCGATACATTTACAAAAAATTTAATAGAGCAGAGAATAGACACTAGTAATGGTACCATACCCATAAAGATAAATAAACAAAGGCCAAACTTACCATGGTGGAATGAGAAACTCGAGGGGATGAAGCGCTGCGTAGCCACGAGGAAGCGCAGAATCCGATGTGCGGCGCCTGTTCGAAGGGCAAAAGTCGTCTATGAATATCTGCAAGCTAAGAATGAATACGAGCTTGAGGCAAAAAAGGCACAAATAGACAGCTGGAAAGATTTCTGTGGAAAACAGGATAAGGAAGGTGTATGGGAAGGCATATATAGAGTCATCAGCAAAACGACAAAACGGCAAGAAGATCTGCCACTCGTGAAAGACGGGGTGTGTTTAGACCCCGCTGACTCTGCCAAAACCCTAGCGGAGACCTTCTATCCGGAAGACCTTGAAACTGAGGACAACCCGAGCCATCGGCATATGCGAGCATTGGCAAACCGCGTTAACGATGGTGTCCATGATGAAGTTCATGACCCACCGTTTACGATGGGCGAACTAAAAGCCGCAGTGGGAAGTTTCAACCCGAAGAAGGCCCCCGGTGGGGACGGCCTTACAGCGGATATATGCAGCCGGGTGGTAGCCAAAGATCCTGAACTCCACCTGGCACTAATGAACAAATGTCTCGGATTGGGCCACTTTCCAACCATATGGAAAGAAGCTACAGTCGTAGTCTTGCGGAAGCCTGGTAAGGATGATTATACTAGCCCTAAATCTTATAGGCCCATAGGTCTATTGCCGGTCATGGGTAAGGTTCTGGAGAAGATGATAGTCGGAAGGCTAAAATGGCACTTACTGCCGAAAATGAGCACCCGCCAGTACGGCTTTATGCCCCAAAAGAGCACCGAAGACGCCCTCTATGACCTGGTGCACCGCATACGAAGTGGTCTAGAAGACAAAAAGCTCGTCACTGTGGTGTCGCTGGACATAGATGGGGCCTTCGACAATGCTTGGTGGCCGGCTATTAAAGTCAGACTGGTTGAAGAAGGGTGCCCTGTAAATCTGAGGCGAATCATGGACGGCTACCTGCGGGACCGGAAAGTCCGTGTCAGGTACGCTGGACATGAATACATCAAAAACACCCAAAAAGGGTGTGTGCAGGGGTCGATCGGCGGCCCCATTCTCTGGAACCTTCTCCTTGACCCGCTATTAAAGAATTTAGAAGATAGAGGCTATGACTGCCAGGCCTTCGCAGACGATGTTGTGATGGTGTTTGTCGGGAGCACGGCGCTGGAGGTAGAAAGCCGTGCCAATGCGGCCCTCTCGCTGGTTCGGTCGTGGGGCGTCGAAAATAAGTTAACCTTTGCTCCGCATAAAACCAAAGCGATGTTGCTTACAAGGAAACTTAAATTCGACGTCCCGCGGCTGAGCATGGGAGGGGTGGATATTGGCATGGAAAAGGAGATAAAGATATTGGGGCTCACTATAGACCATAAATTGACATTTAATAGCCATTCCTCGAACATCTGTAGGAAGGCTATTAACATATACAAGCAATTGTCAAGAGCCGCCAAAGTAAGTTGGGGGCTCCATCCGGAGGTTGTTCGTGTCATATACACGGCCACGGTGGAGCCCATTGTCTCCTATGCTGCCAGCGCCTGGGCCCCGGCAACTAATAAACTCGGAGTGCAAAAACAGCTCAATGCAGTCCAAAGGGGTTTCGCCCAAAAGTTGTGTGGAGCCTACCGCACCGTCTCGCTGAACGCAGCGCTGGCGCTGACTGGGCTACTGCCTCTCGACATTCGCATACGCGAAGCCGCATCATTGTATGAGGCGAAGAGAGGAGTACCCCAGCTAGCGCTAGGAGGTGGTGAGGTAGAAAGAAAAACGGCCTACAACTTGGCCCCGCATCCTGCTGGACATATGGATATGAACTTCGTAAGTCTGGTGGACCAACAAGAAGTGGACACCCACGTACACCATGCAGTACAATTTTACACCGACGGCAGCAAGATTGAGGGCAAGGTGGGTGCCGCATTGTCTGTAAGAAGCAATGAGGCCGAAACTAAAGCCATCAAACTTAAACTGCCGTCGTACTGCACAGTCTACCAGGCGGAACTTCTGGCCATATGTCAAGCAACACGGTTAATTTTACGGCAGGATGAAATGAGTTTCGCCATCATAAGCGACTCACGCTCTGCCCTCGAGACAGTTGTCAATCCCCACTCCATGCACTCCTTAGCTGTGGAAAGCAGGAACAATATTTATGAGAGCAGACTCCAGAATAAGGAAGTATCCCTGTTCTGGATCAAAGCACATGCTGGACTGACAGGGAATGAACGCGCTGACCATCTAGCGAAAGAGGCCGCTCTCAAACTAAAGAGGAAACCCGACTACGATCAGTGCCCGGTTTCATACGTCAAGAGGTGCATCCGAATGGAGTCCCTTGACGAGTGGAACCGGCGCTATCAGTCGGGTGAGACAGCGGCCGTGACACGAATGTTCTTCCCCGACGTGCTTAAAGCCCATAATATTGTTCGAAAAATCAAACCAGCCGGTATAATCACCCAGGTTCTGACGGGGCACGGTGGTTTTTCAGGTTACCTGCACCGTTTTAAGTGTAAGGATACCCCATCGTGCATCTGCGAACCTGGAGTGGAAGAAACTGTAGCACACATACTCTTTGAATGTCCCGTGACAGCGGGAGTGCGATTTGACGCTGAGCAGGCTCTAGACTGCGTAATTAGTCAAGAAAATGTAAACAGACTAATAGCAGATAAGAAATTAAGAAATGTTTTCATTAATTATTGTGTGAAGACTGCAAGCCAAGTTATAGCAAGGAACAGGCAGTGTTGAGTGTCTACTTTGTAAGTATACACCTGCAACACTGCAAGTTTGATTTTAAGAGTGTGCTTGCAGTCAAAATTTGTAACTATCATTTTGATTTAAAAGAAATATGTATTGTTTTTGTTGTTAATATAAGAGAGCCTGCATTATGTAACCCGACATTGTATGATATTTTAGCTGGCAAATGAAACGTCCAGAAATCAGACGTCGTAATATGTTTTTATATTACGATATAATTATTATATACAATCAACTAGTTTTTATTATTGTTTTATTTGAAATAAATGCTAAAAGATATTAAAACTCTGATTACGTCAGAGGCGACACGCGGGCCGGGCCAATTAAGCGCCCGGACATAAAAAAAAAAAAAAAAAAAAAAAAACCTAACCTAACCTAACCTAACCTAACCTAACCTATACGACTATTGGGGTATTAATCTAAAATATCCCAAAAATTCTCTTTTGTTTTATAGTATAGGCTTGCGTTAGATTAATAATTATTATAGCTACATTTACCCCATACTAATATTACCTTACTTACCCGTCACAATTCTAAACTGCACAAGAATGTTTGGACTACGAACCCCCCCAAATAAGGCCGAAGACAAAAAAGCCGGTACCTCAAAAGTCAGAAGAAGTATTGAGGTATTCGAAACCGGCAAGCCTGCATCCCCGTCCAAGGTTTCTCCACGGAATGCGGCGGTCTCGGCGACTGTGTCTGCAAAGCAGAGGCCGAAGGCGTTAAACAGTAAGCCAGGACCGGCTAGCTCTGCAAGCCCACCGCCGAGACCGACGTACCCCAACAGAGTGGCTGAGGCAAGGGCGTGCCTCAACAAGGCTAAGCTCCACCTCAGCAACTCGAGAAATCTTAAGACAGATATTAAAGAAGGGGTAGTTGCTGCTCTAGACCGATTATATCAGCTGGTCAAAGAATCAGAAGCTGAAAAGGGCCAAGCTGAGGTGAAAATCACAGCGGAAGAGGAGGGCCCTTTACACCCTCCTCCGAGCGTAGTCCCTCAGCTACATAACGATTTAATGAAAAAGCTGGACGAACATTCCACCCTTCTGAGAGCCTCTACCGAGAAACTTGAGGAATTGCGTGTCAACATCAACAGACACAACGAATCCCTGGAGATGGTCACGTATGCGAGTGTGGTGGCTGGTGGAAAAACCGGCAGGAATCCGGACCAAACCACCCTCCACTCCATAGTGGTCACCTCGAGGGATGAGTATGAGACCGGTGAACAGGTTCTCGAGAGGGTTAGGAGTGTCGTCAAAGCAAAAGAAGGGGGCATCGAAATTGAAAGGGTGAGAAAGGCAAAAGACAGGAAGGTTATCGTGGGATGTAGAAGTAGGGAAGAGAGGCAGAAACTGAAGGATAGGTTGAAGCAGGCGGAGGAGCACCTCAGTGTGGCCGACATAAAAAACAAGGACCCATTAGTCATACTTAAAGATGTTATGGCTTATAACACTAATGAAGAGGTCTTAACCGCACTGAGGAAGCAGAATGTGGACATCTTTAAGGACCTACGTGGGGAGGATGATAGGGTAGAACTAAAATATAAAAAGAGAACCAGAAACCCCTTGACGAACCACGTGGTCCTGAAGGTGTCCCCACCTATTTGGACGAGGATACTCAGAGAAGGCACGGTAAGGATAGATCTGCAACGAGTTCGAGTTGCAGATCAGTCCCCCCTCGTCCAATGCTCCTTATGCCTCGGCTATGGGCACAGTAGGCGATTCTGCGTGGATACTACTGAAAGGTGTAGTCACTGCGCAGGACCGCACAAAAAGGCAGACTGTCCTGCTTGGTCTGCGGGCAAGTTGCCAGTTTGTTGCAACTGCACGCAGGCCAAGATGGAGCAGTTAGACCATAACGCCTTCGACACGGAGTGTCCGGTTAGACGTAGATGGGATGCACTGGCCAGAAGCACTACGGCGTATTGCTGAGGGCACGCACGCAGGATATTGCATATCCTCGCGAGATGGGGGACTGACACTAGCTGGAAACCGGAAACGGCAGCCACATCTGGCTGGAGTCTCTCTGAGAGACACTCTAGTCAGATTATTATTTGCATGTAATGGAATACGGCACAGCAGAATCGGTCCTCCTTCCCTCAGCGATATCCATGATATCCTTTATATCATGCTGGCTTTTCACCCCATAAAAGCAGTTTCTGTCTATAGGCTGAGTTTTATGTCGGTGTTGCAAAGGAGTTGGGCGTAGGTCTGCACGAAGGTATAAAAAAGAGAAAGGCAATGTTAAGTTGTTATTATAATAATATCAGCTTTAACATATGCACAGTATTAAAAAGGAGCAAGCATGCGGACCTGCGCAAACCCTGTTCGGAGTTCAGTTTGATTTTGCAAATAATATCTACTTTTATAAAATATTGCAAACTGGACTCAGTGTTAATGTTTATGGCAACTTTAATAAATTGCACAACTAGGTACCCATGGTAAATGTTATCCTGTTATTGGTAAATGTACATAAGGTGTTATTAAATGTAAATCACAAAGCATTAATGTTAAAATGAAGAAATTGTAAAAAAATTAGAAATTTAAATAAATGTTAAAAATTGGTAAACTGAATCGGGAACCAGGTTTTGTCGGAGGCTCCCTTGTGCTCCGACGCGTCACAGTGACGAGCTTCTAGACCACTTCGTATGCGGCGCGTCGAATCGTGGGGGATGTTTCCGATAGGTCTTGGTTGTCGAATATTAGTTTAAAAATAGAAAATACAGAATTTTGTATAGCAAATAATATAAATATAACTCAGTTTTATAATAAATAAATTAGAAATGTAAATTCCCAAGCCTATAAAATGTGTAATGTGTACTAAATAAATAAATATAAAAAATGTAAATAAATAACAAAAAGAGAAACAAAGTCTCTGATTCAGTCAGGGGATATTCGCGGGCCGGGCCAATTAAGCGCCCGGACAAAAAAAAAAAAAAAAAAAAAAAAAAAAAAAAAACCTAACCTAACCTAACCTAACCTAACCTAACCTAACCTAACCTAACCTAACCTAACCTAACCTAACCTAACCTAACCTAACCTAACCTAACCTAACCTAACCTAAGTGGCCAACTATTTCAAAAATATGCGCAGTTAATACAGTTTACAAAATGGTCATAAAATTACGTATTACATTTTTTTTTTAACATTAAGATGCAAAAATGGTGAATTCGACTGAAGAAAGAAAGTAATAATCTTGTCTTAAATTGTCAAAATAAAAGCGTTAAGTTGTACATAAATCAATCTTTATTTCATAACAAGTGTAGTGTTTCTACTTTTTAATTTTTTTTTTAATTTTTTTTATCATAATAAAACAGTTTATTGAAGACACGCTCTCGCGTCTCGCTGTGTGTACTGTTTGTTGCCCTGTGCGGCGTTGGGACACTATACATGTGTGTACTGTTGCCCTGTGCGGCGGTGGGACACTATACATATGTGTACTGTTGCCCTGTGCGGCGGTGGGACACTATACATGTGTGTACTGTTGCCCTGTGCGGCGGTGGGACACTATACATATGTGTACTGTTGCCCTGTGCGGCGGTGGGACACTATACATATGTGTACTGTTGCCCTGTGCGGCGGTGGGACACTATACATATGTGTACTGTTGCCCTGTGCGGCGGTGGGACACTATACATATGTGTACTGCTGCCCTGTGCGGCGGTGGGACACTATACATATGTGTACTGTTGCCCTGTGCGGCGGTGGGACACTATACATGTGTGTACTGTTGCCCTGTGCGGCGGTGGGACACTATACATATGTGTACTGTTGCCCTGTGCGGCGGTGGGACACTATACATGTGTGTACTGGGTACCCACAAGTACAGTGTCCCGCGGCGGGCGGACGAGGGACGAGGCTAGAACTTCTCGACGGTGTCCTCGAACAGCTTGAACAGCTTGTCGTTGGGGTCGTACTTCTGCTTCATCTCCTTGTAGCCGTCGGGGAACTTCTCCTTGATGCCGTGCAGGAACATCTTGGCGTTGTGCTTGTGCTGCGGCGTGCAGTACTGGCAGTCGTCCTTCAACGTGTCCATGATGTGCGCTGCACAAACATACACACATAAGTTCTCCAGCGTTTCTTAATACTTGTAGTTATCATTACAAGATCTCTCATTGAACTACACATTGACAAGAGGAACTTGGAAAAAACATATTATATGTCTTTCATATTATAATGATATTATTTTGAACTTCCATCATTTTTGTACTTTCGAGAAATCAGTTTGGTACTTGCTATATTGTTTAAAACCTATGTTATCATTATAATTTAATTATCACAAATAACTTTCAGAACGACTGAAATATCATCTGGATTTCTTAACTTAATACTAAAACATATTAAATTAACTCAACACATTCAAGAACCTCCCACGTAACGGACTCTCAACCGTTTTAAATAATTTTGGTAATGAAAATGACCATGTTTAAATGAAAAAAAAACCTTCATAAATAATTTAAAAACCCTCTTAATTCTAAAATGATATTATCATTAGAGTATACATAATATGTAGACTGCGAGTGTCACGCCGCTTCATTGTGCCGATCGTAAGCAGATGCGTTATAGATATGTATCTATAGTAAAGCGTTGTGAGAGCGACGTTCCATGCGTAATACATAAAAAATATCGCACCTTCAGAATAGTAGTGACGTATCTCAAAAAAACATTTTTTTAGGAAAACAAAAACGAAGTTTTGAAATTACAAACTTTCATCTTTGAACTGATTTAATTAATTTATTTTGTATGAAAACATATCAATTATTTGATTTTTGTAATAAGTTAAGTTTATCTTTTGTCAAATATGAGCGAAAAAGAAATTAAATGTTGCATATTTTAAAATAAAATTAAGGTTTTTTAAAAAGGTTCCCAGTTTAAGTCAGTATCATACTGAAACTGTTTTTTTTTTTTGAGACCATTTTAGGTCTTAGGTCTCTTTTATTCTGAAATCATTGTACAGTTTTCATCTTATTTCTGAAAAGTGCACTACAAGAATAAACTGATATAATAATATCGTGTCACATAACGAAATAAGTCATTTTAAATTAAAAAAGATCTATGAAATTAAACACTTTATTTTCAAAACACTCATATTAAGTCACTTTGGTACAGAAAATAAACATAATAATCTCGGTCGTTCAAGTCAAAATCTGCAATTATAAAATTTAAAATAATAAAATCAATAGAAACAAATCAACCATACAACATTGTATTGTATTTCAATATTGTATTATCCATATAGAAATAGCTTTTTCAAAGAACATTATTACCATAATTATTCGTAAATCAGTCTTCAGGCAATGCTTTGCACAGCCAATGTTTATAA
Source organism: Helleia helle (assembly GCA_963853865.1). Classification (NCBI taxonomy): domain Eukaryota; kingdom Metazoa; phylum Arthropoda; class Insecta; order Lepidoptera; family Lycaenidae; genus Helleia; species Helleia helle. The sequence continues at coordinate 93,147 of OY971434.1, forward strand.
TAAATAAGTTTTATTTTCTTTTTTTAAATTAAGTCAAGTTAACAATTAAAGTAATAAAATTGTAATGCAATTATAAAATTAAAAATAATAAAATTAATAGAAAAAAACAACCATACAATAATAATTATTGTATTATCCATATAGAAATAGCTTTTTCAAAAAACATTTATTACCTACCATAATTATTCCTAAATCAGTCTTCAGTCAATGTTTTGCACAGCCAATGTTTTTAATAATTAAGTTTTATTTTCTTTAATACAAGAAATTGTACTTAACAAGTAAACAATTAGGTAAAATAATAATAATAATAATTAATCAATATTAATCGCTTAAAACAATATTATAAGAAGCTATAAAAAAATCAAACAAGCTTAATTTAAAAAAAGAGTGTGCAGTACGGAAATGCTATGCATAGGTGCATAGAATGTTTACCTATGTTAATAAATGGAATTAATTATAACTAAAAAAATCTTAATATCATTTTAAAATTTTAAATTAATACTTTGGTAATAGAATATGCTTCTTAAAACTAAAAACTAAAACATAAAGCAGAAGAGCCTCTTATACTTATAAAAATTGTTAAATAATGTTATTATAAAAATCAGCATAATAATGAGGTATCAGATTATGTTCAATTAAGGAACGCAAGTCAGTTTTTTTCCTCTCAGATAACACTAGTCTTTGGGAGTATGCTTTGGTCATAGTAATTTCTCTTATAGCACTCATCTTCTGTACGCTATGTACACTTGTTGCTGGGATTGGAGAATTGAAACAATAATTTCTTCAGAACTTTTCCTTTATTCCTCTTCTTAGTATTTCTTTACAAGTTTTAACTATTACTGGTAGCCGAATACTGAACTGATTAGTGGAAATTCAGCGCGATATTTATACAAATCTTGCCGTAAAGCATACTATTAGATTGACCAATCAGAGATCACTTTATTTCCCTCTCACTCTAACCTATATCCTATCCTTTCTAACATTGTTTAAACTTTACAAGTCATTTTCTCTTATTTTCTAATTAAATTAACATTGCTAATGCTTATAGGAATCTAAATAGGCATTAATTCTAACTAAAAAACATAATTAAAACATTCTAATTAGATATTTAAAAAACACAACATATTGCATCTTTCTCACTCTTACGTAAAACGAAAGTGACAGCAAGCTATGAGGTAAACTCGGTTGGCGTACAACCGAGTTGGGGCGAGTCAATTACATGACACAAAGTTTTCATATTAAACCTATCAAACTATATACTGGCCTATACTTATCTTAGTAACAATTAGTAGTTAGTATTTACATATTACAATTAGAACAATGACTATGTACATATTATAATTAGTTAGTTACGTGATCGATTGAGTCGTCCTGCACATTCCTCCCGCCGTGTGACTCCGTCGCATCTTCTCCTGGTGCCGGGACGACGTCTTCCTCGATGGGCAGGATCACCAGCTTCCTTACCGGTCGCCGTAGTACTCCTCCCTTGGTCTGGATGTCGACAGTTCTTACGACGTTGTCGGGTCCAGGGAATGTTGCGATTACTTTCCCTCTGAGCCATACGTTGCGCGGTGAGTTGGGATCGACTAGCAGTACGAGATCCCCGATTCGTACCGAAGACCCTCGTCCATGTGGCTCCCGCCGGTTCTGAAGTCCGGGGAGATATTCACGTAACCACCTTTCCCAGAATGTGTCTGCTAACTTCTGTACGGCTTGCCAGTTGGACTTCGAAATAATGTCCTTTTCTGGGAATCTTGCAAAGGTCGGTAATCTTCCTGGTCCTCCCAACAGGAAGTGGTTGGGAGTTAACGCTTCCAGATCTTCAGGGTCGACCGATACATGTGTGAGAGGTCGACTGTTGACGGTATATTCGGCTTCTGTCAGTAGCGTGGAGAGTACTTCTTCTGTAGGATGGCGTTCGTGGAGGGTTGACGTCAGGCTAGTTTTGACAGACCTGACCATTCTTTCCCATGCCCCGCCCATGAATGGTGCTCCCGGGGGGATGAATCGCCACGATATCTGTCTCTTCGCTGCTTCTTCAGCCGTTGCCTCGTCGATCGCTCGTCGTAGTTCTTTATCTGCCGCTTTCAGGTTCGTCCCGTTGTCTGACCAGATTTCCGTTGGACAGCCTCTTCTGGCCATCATTCTTCTCAACGCCATGACTGCCGAACTGCTGCTGAGCGATCCGGCTATTTCAAGATGTATCGCCCTCGTAGTTAGACATGTGAAGACGGCGACGTATCTCTTCTGATGTGAACGTCCGATGGTGACAGAGAGAGGTCCGAAGTAGTCCACTCCGGTAAATGTGAACGGACGTTGATGGTGAGCTAGTCGACAGGCAGGTAAGTCTCCAGTTCTTGGGAAAGATGGCGTTTGTGTCTTCATTCGACAGTGTAGACATTGTCTTATGATAGTACGAGTTATCGGGCGTATGCGTATAATCCAATATTGTTGACGACACTCGTTGATAGTTGTTTCTACGCCCGCGTGGTGTAGTTTATGATGGATATTCTTAATCCATAATTTCACCGTCGGATGGTTGCCATCTATGACTACAGGACTTCTTAATGCTTCCGGTACTTCCTTGACGGCTGCGATGCGGCTTTTTAACTTGATGAACCCGTTCAGATATTCTATACTTATTTGATGAAGTCTGCTCTCCTTGCTGATGGGTTTCCCTCTTCGAATGTCATGAAGTTCTTGAGTGAATGCTTCTTGTTGAGATGACCGCATTAGAAGTTCTTCGGCTTGTGTAAGAAGTTCCGCAGGTATGGGAATGAATTTTCTTTCTTCTTTCTTTTGTTCTTGTCGTGGTATAATTCCTTTCTTTTTGTTACGTATGTTTTTCCAGATGGGATCCGTTTCGATGTTCTTCGAGTTTCTCTTATAGTGAACGGTTTCTTTCGTGGGCCGGCAGAGTTGAAGAAACTGAAGTACTCTAGCTGTTGTATAACGTAATCTATCCCAGTTGGAGAAGCGGGATACCTCGGGTAAGGCTTCTGCGAGTCTCGGAGTTTCGTCGACTGAGATGTGATGGATTCTTTCTTCTCCGGTTTCTTCTGTAATTGCACTGCAAGATTGTTCTGTTGGCCATGACTCTTCGGGTTCATAGAGAAACTCTGGACCTTTGTACCACCTGTGGTTGGTGTCGAACGACGGTGGTACATTTCTTGTGGCGTCATCGGCGATATTGAGCTTGGTCGGAACCCATCTCCACTCGTTTACTGTAGAGCATTCTTCTATGGCTGCTAGGCGGTGCGCAACGTATGGCTTGTATGAGCGAGACCCTGTCTTGATCCAGGTAAGTACCGTTCTGCTGTCAGTCCAGAACGTCTTCGAATCTGGTTTCCTTTCGTGTTCTTCTATGGTGGCTTCTGCGAGTCTGGCTCCCATTACGGCGGCTTGTAGCTCTAATCTTGGTATTGAGGTGACCTTCAACGGGGATACTCTTGCTTTGGCCATGACGAGTGACACATTGACTTGACCGTTCGGGGCTACTGTTCTCCAGAACAGTGCTGTAGAGTATGCGGATTCGCTTGCGTCGGTGAAGATATGTAGTTGAAGTGACACGGCGTCGCTGTAGCCCAGGTAGCACCTTGGTATAGCCACGTTCGAGAGATTCCTCAGATGGAGTAGCCAGTTCTGCCAATCTTCTGAGAGGTCCTCATCAATCTCGTTATCCCATGATGTTCCGCGTCGCCATACTTCTTGTAGGATTTGTTTGGCCTTGATAGTGACCGGGGAGGCGAAACCGAGTGGGTCGAATAGAGACATGACAACCCTTAAAGCCTCTCTCTTGGTTGGTTTCTTCCCTTGAAACAGTGATGACGGTATTCGAGTCAGGTTGAGATTGAAGGTGAACTCGTCCCTGTCTGGTTTCCAGATGAGTCCCAGTACTCTCTCGACTTTATCTTCTGTCTTGTATAGTTCGATATCTTCTTGACCTTCCGTTTCCCCTATGGCTTCGAGAAGGCTAGGCGAGTTCGACTTCCATTGTTTGAGTTCGAAGTTCGCTTCCTTATGTATGTTCTTGACCTCGGTTGTGATGCGTATAGCTTCTTCTAAGGTTTTGAAGCTATCCAGATAGTCGTCAACGTAATGCTTCTTTACTATGGCTCTTGCGGCTTCTGGATGAGTTTCTTCATATTTCTTTGCGTTCAAATTCTTCACGAAGATCGCCGTTGCCGGTGAACTAGATGCGCCGAAGATGAGTGACGTCATTCGGTATTCATCCGGTGGCTGACTATCTCTTCTATCCTTTCGCCATAAGTACCGCAAGGCATCCCTGTCTTGTTCTCGAAGCTTTATTTGCATAAACATTTCTTTGATGTCCGCAGTCACAGCGACGGTATGTTGTCTGAACCGCATGACGACCCCTGGTAATGATTGTAGTAGATCCGGTCCTTTGAGGAGTTGGTCGTTGAGCGAGACTCCCCTAGTCTTGGCTGCTGCATCATGGACCACTCGGAGCTTATCTGGCTTCAAAGGGTTGACCACTCCGAAGTGTGGTAAGTACCACGTTTTATTCGCTGTCTTTGTCTTCGGGGCTGGCTCCGCGTATCCCTTGATGATGAGTGCTTCCATCTGTTCTGTATATTTTTGTTTTAGTCTGGGATCCCGATCGAGTTTCTTTTCGATGTTGTATAGGCGCTTCAACGAGTTTTCATAGTTGTTAGGGAGGTTGATGTCTTCTGTCTTCCATAAGAGTGACGTTTCGTATCTTCCTGTCTTCGTGTGGACTGTATTCTTTTCAAGGACTCGTAACGCTTGCTCTTCTGGATCTGTTGTCGGTTTCTTCGGATTGATGTATAGTGAGTCCATCGCGAAGTACTGCTTCATCATGTCTTCAAGGGTGTCTTCAACATGATCTTCTCTCAGGTGATGAATGTAGTTGATGTTGTTGCTTGAGTCTTTCGTGTGGCTTCCGTGAAGTACCCATCCGAGCGGAGTGAGCGACGCCACCGGTTGTTGTCTGCTTCCTTTCTTGACTCTTGAAGTGAGAAGAAGATGCCAGTTGTCTTGTCCAACTAGTATTTCGGGCTTCGCATGTGTATATGTGATGAACTCGCTGATGTCTTGAAGGTGTTGACATTCTTCAATCTTTTCTTTTGAAACCCTTTGAGTAGCCACATGAAGATTCTTGACTGTTCTAGCTTGAATTCTTTCTTCATGTTCATTCACTCCCCTTAATGTGATATTGACTCTTCTTGACTTATTTTCGGAGGTCTTCATCTCGTTGATGGCTTCGATGCGGAGCGGGTCGATGGGTCCTCTGGCGCCGATGCGGTGAGCTAGGTTCTCGTCGATGAGTGTCACCGTAGACCCATCGTCTAGTAGAGCGTATGTGTCTGTTGCTCCCGCCGGTCCCGAAGCTGTGACTGGGATGATCTTCAAGTAGGACTGTCTTGTGGTTGTAGTCCAGGCAGAGTTGATTGCTTCAGATGACCTGTGGTCCTCTTCTGTCCTTTCATTATTCCTCGAGACATGCAGCATTCGATGATGATAATATTTACAGTTGTCGATACCACATGTTCGTTGTCGACAAGAATGGTTCTTGTTTCTGTACCGTAGGCATCTGAAACATAGACGACGGTTTTTTGCGATATCCCATCTTCCCTGAACATCCTCTGCCTTGAACTTCTCGCAGTCCGTTATTGAATGTCCCGTGCCTTCACATATGAAGCATTTGATGGTTGGTTTCTCGGTGACATGGTTCACTCGTTGATGACGTCTCGGTGTGGTGGGCTGCGGCTGTGAACCCACTTGTTCCGGTTGTGCGAAGGGTCCGCACAGCTCCGCTTCTCTTTTCATGAACTTGTCGAACTTCAGTAGTGCCGGCTCTTCTTTAGGTAGTGTGGCAGAGTAGTCGAAGTATCTGTATCGAAGTGTCGGTGTCAGTTTATCTACCATGGCCCTGGCGATTTCCGGGTTGTAGAGATAGTAGACGCAGTTCAATGCTTGTAGTGTAGACACGGCGTTTGTCACCTTAGTCGAGAATATACAGATGTCCCTTGGTGACTCGGAGAGACGTGGTAATGTTCGAAGTGTGTCTATTTCCATCATAGCGATTGATTCTGGTCTTCCGAATCTTGATTCCAGAGTCTTCATAATGTCGGCTGGGTTGGCGTTCGTGATAAGTAGACCATCGACGGCTTCCTTGGCTTTCCCTTTTAGGTTTCTTCGAAGTCTGTTGATATTCTCTGTCTTCGAGTAGAGCTTTTCGGTTTCTTCGTAACCTGCTTTGAAGTGAAGCCATTCTTGATGCGCTCCGTTGAAGACCGGTAGCTCCATAAGTCTTGGGCGCGCTGACTTGACGGCGAGTGTTATGGCTTCAGTCAATTGAGAGAGCTCTGACTGAGGATATTTGGTCGTCTTCTCTTCGACGAGGACTGGTGGCTTCAACTTCTTTTCCTTAATCGCGTTCGGTGGTTCTGGACTTCTTTCTCTTGCCACAGTGACAGGTTCTTCCATTCTTCTGTCTTCTGTGATATTTGGTTGTCTTGGTATCCTTTCTTCTGTGGTGGCAAGTTGATGAGGTTCGTTGCTGATGGCTAATACCGGCGATTCTGACTGACCTTGTAGCCAGGTATTGATTCGTGTGTTGGCTTCTATTTTCGAACACACGGAGACGACGTCATCGTTTTCTTCATCTGAGTCCGCTTCTAATACGGCGAGGCGAGCAGCGGCTAATTCGACTTGCAGGCGCGCTAACTCCTCTTTTGCTTTCGCTATTTTGTAGGCCTTCGTTGACTTGACGGAGGCGGCACGTTTCCTTTCTTCATGCTTGCCGGCTTCAGGTAGGCAAGCGATAACAGTATTGGCTCTTTGCACTGACGGCGGTGCGTCCCGACTGGCAGTAGTCGAGGGGCGCGGGGGGCGAGAGCTTGAGATTCAGTATCCGGTCTACCAGTTGTTTCGTTAACGTTCGGGATCGTAGCCTCGGTACTACCCGACTGAGCGGTGGTCCGATCAGTGGTATCGGTCTGCGTGGTATCAGTAGTGCCAGTGGTACCGGAGGTGGCAGTATCGCCGGACGTTTGGGTTCGATATGAATCGGTAGTTTCGGAGGTCGTATGTTCAGTTTCTGACGCAGACTGTTGCGCTTCTTTTGACTGGTGTGTTTTGCGAGTGACCGGCATGTTCACTTTCTTGATAAAATCTTCACCGTATCACTTTCTTGAGGAAAAATTCTTCGCACTTTCTTCTCAATTATCCGGCGACCGAAGGACCATAAATGTACGCTATGTACACTTGTTGCTGGGATTGGAGAATTGAAACAATAATTTCTTCAGAACTTTTCCTTTATTCCTCTTCTTAGTATTTCTTTACAAGTTTTCACTATTACTGGTAGCCGAATACTGAACTGATTAGTGGAAATTCAGCGCGATATTTATACAAATCTTGCCGTAAAGCATACTATTAGATTGACCAATCAGAGATCACTTTATTTCCCTCTCACTCTAACCTATATCCTATCCTTTCTAACATTGTTTAAACTTTACAAGTCATTTTCTCTTATTTTCTAATTAAATTAACATTGCTAATGCTTATAGGAATCTAAATAGGCATTAATTCTAACTAAAAAACATAATTAAAACATTCTAATTAGATATTTAAAAAACACAACATATTGCATCTTTCTCACTCTTACGTAAAACGAAAGTGACAGCAAGCTATGAGGTAAACTCGGTTGGCGTACAACCGAGTTGGGGCGAGTCAATTACATGACACAAAGTTTTCATATTAAACCTATCAAACTATATACTGGCCTATACTTATCTTAGTAACAATTAGTAGTTAGTATTTACATATTACAATTAGAACAATGACTATGTACATATTATAATTAGTTAGTTACGTGATCGATTGAGTCGTCCTGCACATCTTCCTTCTTTTGTTTCGCATGTTTACCTTGTTGAACTCATTTTGACTATAAGATGTCTTATAGTAAAATGTAAACGGATCCTCTTTAGTAAATTTAAGGATTTTTATGACATTCCAAGTCACACTGCCCTTATTTTCATTTTCGCTAAAGTTATATATATCTCTAAATATTTAAGAATACACGATCCGATCTCGCTAGATCCGCGTTTCCCCTGAGTCTCGTCCCAAAAAAAACTGTAGACATCTCTATAAGCTCCAATATCACGTTTGTGTTCACTTTCTGTGTTTTCCTCTAGATTTTTATCTTTTTTATTTAGTAACTCCACAACTGTAAAGTTAAGGCAATTTAGCTTTGTTTTATAATAGAATGAAGACGAATCACCGCTAGGACATTGCATTACTGCTTGTAGGTCGAAAACTGCACAAATATGGGATTCATCAATGTTGAGTCGATCATTGTGTTTCTCTTTTCGGGATAAATCCTTTTCTTTTAAATGTCGATCATATTTTTCTTTAAGTTGCAGTTTTTTTTCTGGAGTAACAAGTTCGTATTCGAAACAAAGGTCGCATCTGTCTTTCTTGGGTTGGAAAAATCCAATATTAAATTCTTTTGTGAAAATGTCATAATACAACCAATATTCACACGAAGCTTTTCCTGCGTCACGTCGAAATTTATCAAAATCTCTCCATAGATCCATTATGGTCTTCTCTCCGCCTATATATTCCCGAGAAGTTGAAGACCTTAAATAATGCGATTCAATCCTTGGTATGCAGTTAATGTGGTTCTTTATATCTTGTATGATTGCTTGTTCTATCCTTTTTCTATTATTATTTTTACCTCGATTATCTTTCTGGACAAAACCTTGCGCATCTGTCTTTTTTCTAACAGTTCTTATTTGCCTGTCACATATACCTAACGTGTTTATAAAGAAAGTTTTACAAACTCTAATTTTAGTATTATTAACTGAAAAATAAAATGCATTATTCGGCTGTCGTGGTTTAGCTGAATTTGTATATTTATATTTAGGTTTTATTTCTACCATGCAATTTCTAATAAAGGATCTCTGTAAATCTATGTTTCCTAGTGCCCAATATTTTTGAAATAATAGATTTCTATCGATCTCATTTATGTTATCGACACATTTGACTCTACACTTGCTGGTACATGGATCTTTTATTGAACGAGCGGGAACCAATCTTTTAGATTTGGTGTTAGAAACATATTCTTTCCCAGTATTTCGCAAAGTTTTGGCAACAACTTGTTTCCACTTGTTGTGATTTCGTAGACGTTTGCGAGATTTCCTTGGACCTTCCACAACAGAATCATTAGTATTTTCGGGTTCAGTGTCTGTAGTATCAGAAGATGAGGAAATACTCGACGCAGATACTCTGACTGCATTTGCAAGACGTGAACGGGGTCTATTTGAATACGTAGGGTCATCGTCACTCAAGTCTACATCACTTTCGTTTGAATGAATAGGCGACTCACAATAATTTTTAGGTGGTGTAGTTTTATGATATTTACCTGTAGAGGTTGAGGGTTCATATAACTTTGTATTCGACTCAATGGTGTTACTGTTATGAAGCGGGCTACTGCGACTGGAGGAAGATGAGCTACTTGAGCTAGAAGACGAGGAACTTCTGGACGATGACTCACTAAGTGCTCGCCTGGGTAGTTCATTAGTAGGTAGTTCATCTGCCAAGGGTTCCTAAAATGCATGCATTTTGAATTGAATATTTATATATAATTAAGTGTAATATAAATATATTATATTACACTTAATTATATATAAATATATTATCATGTGTGACTTAAATATACTACGTACACTTTATTGAATAATAAAAAACATAAATATATTTAGCATTACAATAATTTTATGTGTTGTTCAAGTTCAGTTAAATAATTAGTTACGAAAAGAGACAATATCTTGAGACCAACCCAAGTTATATTAGTTTTTCCATCGCAAAGTTCCTCTGCATAATTTGGCACACTTTTTTCAGGTGTGCCTTCTATTATTGACGGACTGGACGTCCGAGAGATATCGCTTTCATACTCATTCTGTAAATATCAAAACCACTATTAAACATCTATCTACCGTACCTACTTAGTAATAAAACGAAAAGAAAATTATGGGAATAAGCCTATCGATTTGACATAGGCTGAAAAACATTAACATTTAGTTACCTGCGTCAATTTTCGTTTTCTTTGCTCAATAAAATGAGGAATATTCTCTTTATTAATTTCATCCTGTAACGAACAACCACAAAAACATATACATTTCATATCTACCTACTTACATATCCGTAAAACGATGTCTAATAAATAAAAAAGGAATATATATTTATAATGATTAAATTCATACAAACCACGTCACTAGATTTCTGCATTTGGTCCGAGGGCCAACTTACATTTTTTTTATTGCCTGGTCCTACGTCCACCTGAAAATGTCAAAAATAATTACGATAACTGTTAAAAGAACCACTAAATGTAATTAGTGTAATGTAAATATACAGAAATAACCTTTCGTTGCTCATTTATTTGTAATTTCTCAAATATTAAGTCTGCTCTTCTCTTTATTTTTATTCTAATCTGAAACAAACAGGGCTAATAATATAGTTTAAGTATTCGGTATTTCGGAAATACAGTCCTAAATCTTATTAAAACAAACAAACACAAGTATCTTATGTAATTATAAGGACTCATTTAATAAAATAGCACATTTATTTGTCGGCAAATTAGTGTAGTAGTGTCACATTTTGATGTAAAATGTATATAAGTCCTTGGTTTTATTTTGAAAGGGACTCAATTCTGCTTAGACCTTATAAATATTCTTAGTTTTTAGTATTAAAGGGACCCAATTACCAATAAGTCCTAGAAGTAAAAACCAAAATCGGTAGTAAAAAGACCTAATATAAGAAAGAGTCTCTCTTATACTGAAGATTGAGATGTTTACTTACCCGTTTGTTCAGTACACAAGCGACTTATTACGTTTTAGGTCAGTTCACTAATAATCTTGCGACGACTTGTTCACTTCACTTTACATGCATCACTAATTGTGTCGCTACCGTTTTGAGCTGCGCGGGTGGAGGGACGGAGTGCGAAAGAGACCGAAGTATCGTAATCTTTATTCTACCATAAAAACGCCACTTCTTTATTACTGACCTAAAAGTGCGTACCTTTTAGTGACCCTCTACGACCGTAACTCGATTTCTTAGATTTTTGAGTTAAGTCCATACCGTTCTGAAGGTGCGATATATATATTTGAAATTAAGACATTCATCATCATCATCATCATCATCACCATCAGCCCCTATCCATCCACTGCTAAACATAAGCACCCCTCAATAAACGACAAAACAGAAATATTATTGCTTTCTTTTATTTTGCTTCCAGGAATCATTATTACAAATTGACACTTGATATTTCACCATTCTAACATAAAAACAAATACATGTGATGAAAAGCGCATGTTGTTTTGACCCTGATTGAACGTTTCCAAGACAATGTTTTTGTCTATGTTCATACCTGTGCTTACAGTTCATACTTAGTGACCCGCTCTATATATTATTATGATATAAATGAATATTTAATGATGACAAAATAATATATTTTTCAATACATATGCATAAAAGTACATGTTATATTATAATTTTTATTAAATGATATAATATCTAGTCGCGCCTCCTCTCTACTTGTACGTCGCGTGCCCACATCTATACATCTATACAGATAAATAAAATTGGAGTGTCTGTTTGTAATATTAAAATAACCGCTTTTTACTAAATCCAAATTGATGTATACACGGTACATGTGCCAAAATAGCATTTTTTACAATTTTTGTCTGTCTGTCTGTTTGTTCCGGCTAAACTCGGCAACGTCTGGGCCGATTTTGACAGGCTACAAAAATAATCATCATCAATCCGGGTACGGCCGTAAACCTAAGTTAACGCGGGCGAAGCTGCGGGCAACAGCTAGTGGTCCATAATAATTGTTAGTGAATTTATATAAAATGCCACCTTTGTACATTATGGTTTTGCAAAAAAATACTGAATAAAAATGATAAGGTCACGTCAACGCAAGAGTTCATGGCATACGGAGGGTGGACCTTCGGTCCACATTTCTCGATGTTGGGACCGAGGGTCGTGAAGGTGGCAAGTGCGCTGGGCAGACTCCGCCCGAACCTCGGAGGAGGCACCTTACCGCGAGGAATAAGGCCCAGCTGCGCCGAGCGCAGCGGGTCATCGCGGTAAGAGTGATTCGGGGGTACCGTACGGTATCGTGGGCGGCAGCCACTGCCCTGGCCGGTGACCCCCCGTGGAAGCTCGTGGCGGAGGTTCTTGCCGAGACGCACTCCTTTGTCTCGGATAGGAGGTCGCTTGGAGGAGTGTGCGGTTCGCTGCCGTTTAGTACGGTCGCGTGTCAGATGAACAGTGCACTGTGCAGGCTCGATCGCGTGTTTATACCGAAGTGTGGGAGAATTGTGTCAGTGGTGACAGTCGCCGAGGTAAACCAACACTGGTTTTGACCGTGCGGTCCCGGTGTTGTGGTGTCTGGGTGAGTGTATAGGCGTTTTGTTTTGTTTAGGTGTTATTGTTTTTGTGGGCGTTTCCGCCTGTTGTTAGATTAGGTTCCGAGCTATTTATAGCGAGGGACGAAAATCTGAGGGTAGGCGGATTGTTCTGTTGTGTAGGCGTTTTTGTGTTGTTCAGGTGTTTTTGTTTCTTTTGTGGGCGTGTCCGCCTGTTGTTAGATTAGGTTCCGAGCTATTTGTAGCGAGGGACGAAAATCTGAGGTTAGGCGGATTGTTTTGTTCTGTTTTGTTCTGTGTTGTCGGGTTGTTTTCTCTCGTAGAAAATGGCAGGGGGAGATAGTTTTAGGGGGGGTGGGACGAGTAGGACGAGGGAGAAGGCGGGCGGGGGTCGCCCAAGGGGGGAAATGGAGGTCTTGGAGGACATTACCATAACTTCATTGTCTGAGTCGGAGTTGGGGCAGAAGCGCCTCTTCTCCGAGGTGTCGGGGGGCTCCGGTTCAGAAACCGAGACGGGGGGGGGGGACGCAAGCAGGCTAAGGCAGCCAATTGCGAAAAGAGTAGTAGTAGACTACAACTACTGTCATCTGCTATGCGGCGCGGCTGGCCGAGGTCGGGCTCGACCTCGTGATCAGCCGCATAGAGAGGTTAGGGCTTCGGGTCAGACCATCTAAGACCGAAGCTCTTCTCTTTCGCGGGACCGGGTGGAAAGGACCCCCTCCGGGGGCTGCCCTCCAGATCGGTGGGGTGAGGATCAGGATGAGCCCCCATATTAAATATCTGGGGCTCATCCTTGATGGAGGATGGACCTTTGGCCCACACTTCGCACAGTTGGGTCCGAAGGTCGTAAAGGCGGCGAGTACATTGGGAAGACTCCTCCCGAACCTCGGAGGACCCAGCGCCGCCTGCAGGCAGCTATACTCCGGTGTCTGCCGGAGTATGGCGACATACGGTGCTCCCATTTGGGCGGGTTACCTTACCGCGCGGAGTAGGGCTCAGTTGCGCTCGGCGCAGCGGGTCATCGCGGTAAGAGTGATTCGGGGGTATCGTACGATATCGTGGGCAGCAGCAACTGCCCTAGCCGGCGACCCCCCGTGGGAACTTGTGGCGGAAGTTCTTGCTGAGGTGTACTCCTATGTCTCGGATAGGAGGTCTCTCGGCGAGAGCCTGACGCTGGACGGGATCCTGCGGGTCCGCCGACTAGGGCAAGAGGCGTTAATGCTGAGGTGGGGAGAGGACCTGGCGTGGGAGCCGTATGGCAAACGCCTAACGGTTGCCCTGCGTCCGGTCCTAGAGCGGTGGATGCGTCGTAAACGCAAACCCCTCACCTTCCGTCTGACACAGGTGCTCACCGGGCATGGCTGCTTCGGTGAGTACCTGTGCCGGACGGCCCAAAGGGAGCCGGCAACTGTATGTCACGATTGTGGCGCGGCGGTGGACTCGGCCCAGCACACTCTAGAGGTGTGCCCGAGATGGGCGGCGCTGCGTCACGATCTGACGTCAGTTATCGGAGGGGACTTGTCTTAGCCGAGCATCATCACCGCGATGCTCCGCAATGATGAGTCCTGGACGGCGATGGTCTCCTTATGTGAGGCAGTAATGTCCCAGAAGGAGGCCGATGAGCGAGTGAGAGAGGAGACTGCCGATGAGGCCTCCCACCGCAGGCGACGAACAGGGGTGCGTAGGAGGCGGTACTTAATGCGCCTCCAGTATCGGGGACTGTTAAAAGTATCGTGAAAACGAACGGCCGAGCAGTCCCCCCTTTCGAGGAGGAGTCTGGCCTCTCGCCGGGGTCAGCCTGTCGCCGAGGGTCCTGTGTTGCCTGCAAGATCCGGGACCCTGAAAAAGGCGGCGGAGGGCGCTTGCAGCGGTTTTAGTGGGTAACGACACTGCCCAAGTGCGAACCCCACACACGGCTAGGTTTAAAACCAACCCGGTCCTAGTTATGGTTTGGGCTGCAAATTTCCGCTGCAGACTAAAAAATACAAAAAAAAAAAAAAAAGTCGCTTGGTGAGAGCCTTACGCTGGACACGATCCTGCGGGTTCGCCGAACAGGGCAAGAGGCGTTAATTCGGAGGTGGAGGGAGGACCTGGCGCGGCAGCCGCATGGCAAAAACCTGACGGCTGCTCTGCGTCCGGTCCTTGAGCGGTGGATGCGCCGTAAGCGCAAACCCCTCACCTTCCGTCTGACACAGGTGCTCACCGGGCATGGTTGCTTTGGTGAGTACCTGTGCCGGACGGCCCGCAGGGAGCCGTTGACAGTGTGTCACGATTGTGGCGTGGCGGTGGACTCGGCCCAGCACACCCTCGAGGTGCGGCGCTGCGTCATGATCTGACATCGGTCATCGGAGGGGACTTGTCTCTGCCGAGTGTCATCACCGCTATCCTCGGTGACGACGAGTCCTGGACGGCGATGGTCTCCTTCTGCAAGGCGGTAATGTCCCGGAAGGAGGCCGACGAGCGGGTGAGAGAGGAGGCCGCCGACGTGGCCTCCCCCGCAGGCGACGAACGGGGGTGCGTAGGACGACGTGCCTATTTAATGCGCCTCCAGTAACGCCCCTGTGTTCGTGTCGGGCCCAGGATGGGAACCTGGGTCTGTGTGGCACGACGTCGTGGGGACTGCTTAGTAGCGGCCGGGCAGTCCCCCCCTACGAGAAGTAGTCTGGCCTTCGCCGGGGCCAGCCTGTCAGCCAGCTGAGGTGATCCTGTCTGTTGCCTGCATATCCGGGACCCTCAAAAAGCGGCTGAAGGCGCTCGCAGTGGTTTTAGTTAGGGTGGGCACTCCCAGGTGCGAGTCCCACATTGGGTCAGGATCTACCCTAAGGTCCTGGCTGCATCCATAAGGAGATCCCTGCGAAAAAAAAAAAAAAAAAAAAAAGAGTTCATGGCATCCCCACCATGGTTCAGGCCTTGTCGTGGCGGTGGGGCTCAGTAACCTACGGTGAGCGGTGCACCTTGGGCGAAGCTAATTGGGCCGAGGGGGCTCTTTGTACCCCTCTTATAAAAAGAGGCGACAGCAGAGCAGGGGGCAAGGAGTGAGGATGGGAACCTCAACCCATTGTACTGTCCCGACATTGGGAGGGGTTCTGCTGTGGTCTGGGACAACCCCTCTGTGGAAGTGGCGTCGGTCACTTACGGGACTGACTAGCCGTCGAGGTGCCCTGTTTGTTTTTAAAATCCGGGGCACCTCACCAAAGGCGGCATTGGTGGCTCTCGCCGGGTTTTAATGGGTACAGCTGCGTCCATTTACTAGCTGTCGGGCGCAGCGAGTCCCACATACCCGCGTGGGGAGACCCACTCCCCCGCGGGATGCCTCAGAGCATTTCCCGGCGTTAAAGAAAAGAAAAAAAGAGTTCATGGCATGAGCCCCATATCAAATATCTTGGGCTCATCCTTGACGGAGAATAGCCCTTCGGCGCACATTTCTCAATGTTGGGACCGAGACTCTCGTACCGCAGAAGACCCAGCGCCGCCTGCAGCAGCTATACTCCGGAGTCTGCCGGAGTATGGTGACGTACGATGCACCCATCTGGGCGGGTCAACTAACCGCGAGGAATAAGGCCCAGCTGCACTCGGGGCAGTGAGTCATCGCGGTAAGAGAGATCCGGGGGTACCGTACGGTATCGTAGGCGGCAGCAACTGCCCTTGCCGGTAACCCCCAGCGCGAACCACTGTCGGAGGTTCCTGCCCAGACGCAGAACTTGGCGGGAACCTTACATCTTACGGGTTTGGCGTCTAGGGTAAAAGGCATTAATGCAGATATGGGGGAGGACGTGTCGCGACAGCTGTATGGCAAATGGCTATGGCGTCCTCGAGCGGTGGATGCGCCGTAAGCGCAAACCCCTAACCCTCCGTCACACAGGTGATCACCGGGCATGGCTGCTTTGGTGAGCACCCATAGAAATATTAAGACCTTATTTCAAATATCTGTGTGAGCTCCTGTATCGAACTGCCCACAGGGAGCCGTTGGCAGTGTGTCACGATTTTGGGACACCGGCGGACTCGGCCCTCGCACGGTGCCCGAGATAGGCGGCATTGCGTCATGATCTGACGTCAGTCATCGGAGGGGACTTATCTCTACCGAGCAAAGTCCGATGATATCATCATTTCGGCGAAGACAGTAAAGAGTCTGCGGCGATGACGGTACTGCTTTTTGAGGCTCTGAGGCATCCCCCGGGGGGAATGGGTCTCACCAGACGGGTATATGGGATT
Source organism: Helleia helle (assembly GCA_963853865.1). NCBI lineage: Eukaryota > Metazoa > Arthropoda > Insecta > Lepidoptera > Lycaenidae > Helleia > Helleia helle. The sequence goes on from OY971434.1 coordinate 109,775, forward strand.
CCCTGGGCCCGAAAGGTGATAAGGTGGACGCAGCTCTACCCACTAAAACCCAACGAGTGCCACCAATGCCACCTATGGTGAGGTGCCCCGGATCTGTTGAGCTAACATGGCACCTCAACGGTTAGTCAGTCCCTCAAGGGGCCGACGCCACCCCCACAGAGGGGTTGTCCCGGATCACAGAACAATCCCTCCCAACTTCGGGACAGTACAACGGGGTGGGGTTCCCATCCTCGACCCTTGTCCCCCTGCTCTTTTTTCCCCTCTTCTTATAAGAGGGGTACAAAGAGCAACTCCCTCGGCTCAATTTGTTTCGCCCAAGGTGCTGGGCTCGCCCTAGGCTAATGCGCCCCTCCGCTACGACAAGGCTAAGACCATGGTGGGGTGACGGTCCGCTGCCTGTGCTATCCTTATTTATAAAACGTAGCCGAGCTGTTTCACGGAACAATTTACAAATATTAAGTACGTCGTACGGCCGCCAGACACGTCTACACTCTTACTTACACTTGTAGTGCGCCGCGATGCTGGAGCACTCCTCCTTGCCGAGGAAGCAGTTGAGGTGGTGCTTCAGCTCCACCGGGTCCTTGGCCACCTTCTCGTAGCTGAAGTTGTTGTCCACGTCGGTGTACGCACAGACACCGCCAACCACCGCCAACAACACCACAACGTACTTCATTTTGAACTGGAGACGACTCTGCTCTGTACGTCTGTGACAAGACTCTGTAACAAGGAGTCAGTTGAACACAATCATGATGACAGTGTGGCATCCCTGATACATTAAACGTAGAGAAATATACTGATAATACTCCAATATGACTCCAGTATCTTATAGCGAAGAACCAGGTTGACATTACGTTGGCTGAATGGCGAGGTCATCATAGGTCCGGAGTGTCTCGGTGGTGTACGACGTGGTGCTATACGACGGATGGCGGCGACAGCTCGGTACTGAGGATGAAAGGCCTGGCCAGACGGTCAGCGCCGCTATGTTACAAGAAGTACGGAACATAATTCCTCCGTGGTTGGTACAGTCTACAGGCCAAGCTAGTGTCTGGTACGGAGACATCGGTGGTGGTACTCACCCGTCGTCCCCGCTAGTCGCACAGTACTGTCCCGGCCGCCGCGCACCCCCCCTTATATACCGGGCGAAGTGTCACGACTCATTAACTGCTGCGCTCGTTATGGTAATGAGACTGCTGTGTTTATAATTAATTATTAATTTGTACACCATTAATTAATAATAACGAGCGAGCTCACGCCGGGGTGTCTGTGCTGGCACCACACCACACTCGTACGTAGTGCTGCGTGCTCGCGTGTAGACGTGTATGGAGCAGTCTGCTGGTACTCGCGTGTAGACGTGTATGGAGCAGTCTGCTGGTACTCGCGTGTAGGCGTGTATGGAGCAGTCTGCTGGTACTCGCGTGTAGACGTGTATGGAGCTGTCTGCTGGTACTCGGATGAAGACGTGTATGGAGCTGTCTGCTGGTACTCGCGTGTAGACGTGTATGGAGCTGTCTGCTGGTACTCGGGTGTAGACGTGTATGGAGCTGTCTGCTGGTACTCGGGCGTAGACGTGTATGGAGCTGTCTGCTGGTACTCGGGTGTAGACGTGTATGGAGCTGTCTGTTGGTACTCGGGTGTAGGCGTGTATGGCGCAGTCTGCTGGTACTCGCGTGTAGACGTGTATGGAGCTGTCTGCTGGTACTCGGGTGTAGGCGTGTATGGAGCTGTCTGCTGGTACTCGGGCGTAGACGTGTATGGAGCTGTCTGCTGGTACTCGGGTGTAGACGTGTATGGAGCTGTCTGTTGGTACTCGGGTGTAGGCGTGTATGGCGCAGTCTGCTGGTACTCGCGTGTAGACGTGTATGGAGCTGTCTGCTGGTACTCGGGTATAGACGTGTATGGAGCTGTCTGTTGGTACTCGGGTGTAGGCGTGTATGGCGCAGTCTGCTGGTACTCGCGTGTAGACGTGTATGGAGCTGTCTGCTGGTACTCGGGTGTAGACGTGTATGGAGCTGCCTGCTGGTACTCGGGCGTAGACGTGTATGGAGCTGTCTGCTGGTACTCGGGTGTAGACGTGTATGGAGCTGTCTGTTGGTACTCGGGTGTAGGCGTGTATGGCGCAGTCTGCTGGTACTCGCGTGTAGACGTGTATGGAGCTGTCTGCTGGTACTCGGGTGTAGACGTGTATGGAGCTGCCTGCTGGTACTCGGGCGTAGACGTGTATGGAGCTGTCTGCTGGTACTCGGGTGTAGGCGTGTATGGCGCAGTCTGCTGGTACTCGGGTGTAGACGTGTATGGAGCTGCCTGCTGGTACTCGGGTGTAGACGTGTATGGAGCTGTCTGCTACTTATTAATAAACCAACTAAAAATATTGAAATAATATATTTATAAAATATACACAAAATGTTATAACCAAAACAAAATAAATCAAAATTAGATATGATTATTTATTATATTATTATAGATATGATATTAATTATAAAAACCGGCCAAGTGCGAGTCAGACTCGTCGACAGAAGGGATCCGTACCATTATCTACACAACATGAGACACTATGTTGTCAACCTGCCTGTTAGCAAGTTAGTTTGTTGTTTGAGCCCCCGTTAAATGTTTAATTACGTTTGTTGTTTGAGCCCCCGTTAAATGTTTGTTGTTTGAGCCCCCGTTAAATGTTTCATTTATTGTGTGATTAGTTTAAACTGTCTAGTCACTGTCAAGTCATGGTTCATGATGTCTGGTGACAGGCGGACAGATGGACAGCGGAGGCTTAGTCATAGGGTTCTGTTTAGCAACCTTTAGATGGAAGGTTACTGAACCCTAAAAAATATTGTTTTTTTTTAGGTGTATGTGTCGTGAATAGGCTCAGACATTAGATTACAGTTTATTTATTTATTTATTTTATGGATACACCAACAAGGAACAAACATTGTTAAAAGCTAAAATTACACATGTAACAAGTTCATTATATCTAAATGCTGCCTTAATTATAGGTGTAATACAGCTTGCATCTTTTATTACAAATACTTTTACTAATTAAAAATTAATAAAATTAAAAATTAATAACTTACAATTTATGAGAGATTAATTACTAAGTTAATATGAAAAAATAAAATTTACAATTTAAACAAAAACTTAATCAACAGGTTGACATATTGTGTCGAGAATCTAATGAAAAAACAAAAAACAAAACAAAAGAAACTAATGAAAAAAAACAAAACATAAACGAAGAATAACAATAGCTGAAACTAAACAAAGTTGGTCGACAATTACATCGATTTCGATTGCATTTTTATTATTTTTTTGAATGTATATAGTATTTTAAACTATACAGGCGTCGGTCGTGCGTGACATATTATTATATAACCTGCACATTCTATTGATTGGTGCAAATTGCCCCAAGTTAGTTTTAGCAAACTTGAGGTGGAATGGTTTGTAACTATTTTTTCTGGGTAACCTACTTGGCACATTAAATAATATTTTACGAAGTAGTTGGTTGCAATCAATAACACTTGTTACTAGCTTGTGCAGAAAAACTAAATCTAAATATTGCCTACGGTCTGAAAGTGATTCTATCTTGAAGAAGGTTAATCTGTCTTTGTAATGTGGTATTTTTTTTGCCAAGCCATGCTTAAAAGACAGTTCTAAATAGTTTTATTAATTTAAACCTTAATAATGTCTTAATAAATAAGCCGATACAAAATCATCAATTATTTGATATTAGATGCACAGATACGAGCAACATATATATTACGAGTCAAATTTGAAAGTCGAATATAATTTTAAACTGTCAATAGTATAAGAAGAAGACCTAATTAGAAGATTCTGTTCAGACTTCGGCCACATCCCGTCCGGTGGTATACCTAATACTATCCCGTGCGTGTGTGTAATTACAAAAAGGGATTAAATTAAACATTGGTATACAAAAACACTTACAAGCCTACAACTTACAATCAACTTATAATTCTTCTACTTATGTACAACTGAGTTTACCACGTCATTATTGTTACTTTTGAAGTCGGTGTCAACCAAGTTAAATAGGTACAGCAACAAATTATACAACACCGACTTCACAAACAGCAAAAAATTAAGTAAACGCGAATATTTTATGACTTTTTATTTTTTAATTTTTTGAAGGCGGTGAAAATTTTTAGTGATTCGAAATTCGATAACTGATTTTACGGTGTGAAATATGGGTAGAACTATTAAACGCATTGTTTATATTAGTCAGAGCCGTTTTAATGAGACGAACGAAAAAAGGGCTTAAATCAATACACACCAAATCAAAAAAAACAATTTAGAATTTTGTATAAATGAATATACATGTAATTGAAAGGAATCACTGCAGATTTACTGCCCTTTTTTAAAGAATTTCGTTATATCGTTACGATGAACTCGAAATACCATGATGCGCTCTCTAAGCATCCCCAACAGTTTTTGTTAATTTACAAATTAAGTCATAATGAGACGCATCATAGACTGCTACTATTTTTGTACGAACTGAACATTTTGGCATAAAGAACCGTAGAAAGTAAGCCCAATAAAACCTGTAAATCGTTGAGGGATTCCCTCGACGGTATATGTTCCCCATCATCTACAGAACACTATAGAAATGCTTTCGGTCGACTTTACTGGCAGTACCGATGATGCCACTTGCTCCCCACTCCTTGCAATTAGTTCCCACGCCCAAACAGATAGATATGCATATTACAAAACACACACCTTTTCATTCATGTTATAATTCAACAGGAAATAATGAACGTTATAACGACGACATATTGCTCTAAATCGCAGAGCAGTAACCGCCTCATCCATTCACAAATTTATATTTTACAAAATTCATATTTTATTAATACGCTGTGCTTGACCAAAATAAATGTAGTCGATAAAAACATCTGTCGATATTTTGTCTGTCGCTAGCGATACGTTACTATATCCGAACTCAACGTGTTGCACTAGTCGCCTACGATTTTCGAAAGTTAGTATAAACTTTAGTAGAAGGTCTATAACTGTAATGGGCCGGCTACACAATGCTCCTCGCGCTGCCGCGATTTTGCCCTGTCTGGCCACACACTGCTCTGCTCGCGCGCAGTGTGGCCATCTCAAAAATGGCCAATCTGCCAAACTCGATTCCATAAAATGCTAAAAATATGCTATCACAATATGCATGGAGACGGGTATAAAATAAATAAGACACTACGTGTTCAAAGGAATTTCTTTATTTGTACGGTGGGCATGACGAGTAGCGTGGCCACACGACGTCTCCGCCTACTTTCCTCGCTACTCCCCACACCACTCGTCGAGTGTGTAGCAGGGGTATAACAAAGTGTTCCGGGTATATTCGGTGCGGGCGTGCGGCATCACACACCACTCACCACTCACCACTCACCACTCACCACTCACCACTCACCACTCACCCCGCAGCCCCCCGCGACATCCCGCTCCGGGTGAGTGGGATGCCGTGACTAGAGTATTGTCATTTTTTATGTCACCTTATAATTATGCGCATAGAATAATATATTCGGTCGCCAAACCTGCTCTCCTTTCTAAGTTTAAAATTATTAACCACTCCTCTTGTCTCTTGTCTCGATTATCTATATGATGGTTACTTACTAGAATATCAATAAAAAACATTACTTAAATAAAATAATTTCAGATTAAGTAAGTACTTATATAATTTTATAATAATATAGAAATTTAAATAATTATTACATTAAATATATATTTAGTTTAGTATTTATAATATGTAAATCATACATACATGTCATATTAAGTAATATAATATATTAATATACAAATTAATGATATCTTAAAGATATTTAAACCTGGATTAAAGCAAACTGTGCTATTTTCCAATATTTTCTATTATCAATAAAAAAATAAATAAAAAATAAAAAACGGTTGTCTGTAAAGTCGGTTTGATAGTTGAACGTGACAACGTCATAAGAAAATGGAACGCCTCAGAGCGAGGTAACGCCGCATACGTCATCTTTTTTCGTTCGTGCAGCCGGCTCCATCGAATTATAAGACGTTGTCACGTCAAAAAACATACTCAATAAACAGAGATAAAATACGTAAAATTGTTCATTATATTGGGTGAAGTTCGCGTAAACATTAGAAAACCAGATACGTCCGACAAGGACTCGGATATTTAGAAGATAAGTAAAAATTATAACCGACTTCAAAATAAAGAACTAAAAAGTAATAAAATAATCGCGTTTCTTTAATTTTTGTGTCTACAACTAATAATCATATTCTACTAATGTACAATTTTTGCATTTACCACGTCTTTATTGTTACTTTTTGAGTCGGTGTCAGCTAAGTTAAATAGGTACAGCAACAAATACGTCACCGTCGTCCGTCACCGTTGTCGTATTTATTGTTGTAGGTACCTACCTACCTACCTTGGCTGACACCGACTCCAAAAGTAACAATAATGACGTGACACAAGGTTACTCAAGTAAATCGTCGAGGAGTTCCCTCGACTGTCTTTCAGCTCCAGCATCAGATCTACTCTAAACCTTCATTAAATTGTAGTGCTTTAAAATGCTTAATTAAAAAAGTACTAAACGCGCTAGTTGCTCCTACGATTTTCGAAAGTTCCCCTCGATTACTCTGGGATACCAGCATCAGACCCTGGTTTCCTTATCATGGGACCATTTGGCAAGTATACCCTTTCAAACAAAAAAAGAATTTTGAAAATCGGTCCACAATTGACGGAGAAATCGTTGTACATACATAAAAAAAATACCGGCCGAGTTGAGAACCTCCTCCTTTTTGTTGAAGTCGGTTAAAAATTAACACAAGTCAGTCGGTACTCACTACTCTGACACTGAGCTGATGGGTTAGGTGTGCACTACGTGCTGGTGGGATCTAAGACGCTACAGTATTCACTGCCCACACGGCACAGTACGTGTCACGCCAGCACAAGGCAAAAAAAAGGTATCAACATTGACGCCATCCGGAACACAGCTGGCTGGAGTAACAGAGCTTTTTTTTTATCGCAGGGTAGATCCTGAGTCCTGACCCAATGTGGGACTCGCACCTGGGAGTGTTCATCCTAACTAAAACCACTGCGAGCGCCTTTAGCCGCTTTTTGAGGGCCCCGAATATGCAGGCAACAGACAGGATCACCTCAGCGACAGGGTGGCCCCGGCGAAGGCCAGACTACTACTCGTAAGAGGAGACTGCCCGACCGCTACAAAGCAGTCCCACGACGTCGTGCCATACTGGGTCCAGGTTCCCATCCTGAACCCGACACGAGCACAGGGGCGTTACTGGAGGCGCACTAAGTAGCGCCTCCTACGTACCCACGTTCGTCGCCCGCGGGGAGAGGCCTCGTCGGCGGCCTCCTCTCTCACCTGCTCGTCGGCCTCCTTCTGGGACATTACTGACTCGCAGAAGGAGACCATCGCCGTCCAGGACTCGTTGTTACCGAGCATCGCGGTGATGACGCTCGGCAGAGACAAGTCCCCTCCGATGACTGTTGTCAGATCCAGCACGCCTCGGGCACACCTCGAGGGTGTGCTGGGCCGAGTCCACCGCCACGCCACAATCGTGATACACTGTCAACGGCTCCCTGCGGGCCGTCCTGCACAGGTACTCATCAAAGCAGCCATGCCCGGTGAGCACCTGTGTCAGACGGAAGGTGAGAGGTTTGCGCTTACGATGCATCCACCGCTCGAGGACCGGACGCAGAGCAACCGTTAGGCTTTTTCCATACGGCTCCAGTTCCTTCCCCCACCTCCGCAATAATGCCTCTTACCGTAGTAGGCGAACCCGCAGGATCCCGTCCAGCGTAAGACTCTCACGGAGAGATAGGTCTCTCCGTGAGAGTCCGTTCTCGTGAGAGAGTGGTTCTGGCCGAACATAGAAGTGCGTCTCGGCCAGAACCTCCGCCACGAGTTCCCACGGGTATCGCCGGCCAGGGCAGTGGCTACCGCCCACGATACCTTACGGTACCCGCAAAGGAGTAACAGAGCTGCGTTAGCTAAGTTCTATAATATACCTGTAGTAAATAATATTAAAGGTTATTGTTGTGGGTAGTTATAAATATATGTGTAGGGTAGTACAGATCTTAAATAAATCAGTTGTTTGTCAGACACGTTTGTTTCAATACATAACATGGTGACAGCGGTGGGATATTAATAGTACGGTTTTATTATTTCGTTAAAAAGTTATTCAATATGAAACACGCGCGACCACCGCCGGAATTGTGTCTGGACGGCAGCTCCGTCAGTCGAGCTGACGCATGGAAAAGTTGGAAAACGCAATTTTGCTTATTTTTAAAAGCATCAGGAGTGCACAGCGAAAAGGGCGAAGTACAAGCCAGCCTACTAATTAATTTGATCGGACCGGAAGGGTTCGATGTTTACGAAACGTTTTCATTTGACCAAGAAAAGGATCGAGATGATGTCTCAGTGTTATTAGCAAAATATGATGCTTACTTTGGTGTGAAAACGAACATTACTTTAGCAAGATATAATTTTTTTACAAGGAATCAAGAAGTCGGCGAGTCAATTAATCAATACCTGACTAATTTAAAATTATTGGCTAAAAGTTGTCAATTTAAAATATTGGAAGAAGAATTACTTCGAGACCGTATTGTGTGTGGAATTAAAAATAACGTCGTACGAGACAGGCTGCTAAGATGTGACGATTTAACTTTGGATATGGCAATTAAAATTTGTCAAGTAGACGAAATATCAAGTGATAGCAGTCGTGTATTGGAGGGGTCTGCGCGGGCGCATGTGGACGCTGTCGGTGTAGGCGGCGGATCGAGCGCGGAGCGCGGCGGACGGCGGACGAACTGGCGAAGTGCGCGCGGCGGCCGCGGCACCGGCAACGCCCGTGCGCGTGCGGCGGGCCGGCTGAGCGGCGCGGCTGGTGCCGGCGGCTTCAGTCGGTGCAGCAGGTGTGGTGGTACATGCGCTGAGCCATCGGTATGCCCGGCTATTGGTGTGCAGTGTTATGTGTGCGAAAATCATAGTCATTTCGCAAGAATTTGTAAAGTTAAGAAGAACGGTAAAATAAATAAAATGTACGATTACCTTTACTAATTCGTTGACGATATTGCGGTTTGCGGTAGTGATGTAAGTGATGAGCACGTCGTTGATTCGTTTCGCGTGTCGATGTTACACAGGAGTCGCACTGCTCGACGGATGACTGGTATGAGACATTAAGTGGTGAGTACGGCGACGAGAAATTTAAGTTGGACACTGGAGCCGATATTAATGTTCTGTCGTATAAACGATTTTTGTCATTAGGTTATAATACTGATGTAATAAACACAAGTGAAAACATTAGATTGCAAACATAATATAGTGGGGTACATAATTATAGTATTCGTTCCTTTAAAGGGAATATGTTACTTGCCGTGGTGTTATAAAAATTAAAAAATATACATTAAAATTTGCGATTGCTAATATTGAATGTCAAAGTGTGCTGGGTCGACGGTCTTGTTTAGATTTAAAACTTATTAAAAGAGACATAAAATCTGAAAATTTAGATTTATTTAGCGGATTGGGGTGTTTGCCCGGGGAGTACCACATTGTCGTGGACAAGTCTGTGCCTCCCGTTGTGTGTGCCCGCCGGAACGTTCCCATTGGATTACGGGATAAGTTACAGGACGAATTAAATAGAATGATTCAGTTGGTGTCATTCGTAAAGTTAGTCACCCGACACCGTGGGTGAACTCGTTGGTGATCGTGGCTAAAAAGAACGGGCAACTACGCTTATGCTTGGATCCGAGACCACTAAATGCCGCCATTCAGCGTGCGCATTTTCAGCTCCCGACCATACGAGAGTTTGTAACGAAGCTCCATGGGGCAAAATACTTTTCGGTTTTAGACGCGAATTCTGGGTTTTGGGCGGTGAAGTTAGACAGTGAAAGTGCAGACCAATGTACCTTTAATACGCCATTCGGGCGATATCAATATTTACGCTTACCTTTCGGTTTGAACTGTGCTCCCGAGGTGTTTCACGCAAAAATAAAGCAGTTACTTGAAGGGCTAGACGGTGTCGACTCGTTTATTGACGATATTATATGTTGGGGTAGCTCGAGAGCGGAACATGATCAAAGATTAAGGGCTTTGTTCGACAGGGCTCGCGAAATTAATTTGAAATTTAACAAGGATAAGTGCCGCATATGTGTACAGGAGGTGACGTATTTAGGGCATTGTTTTAATAGTTTAACAAGGATAAGTGCCGCATATGTGTACAGGAGGTGACGTATTTAGGGCATTGTTTTAATAGTTTAACAATCCCCACTTGACTTTCTCTCGGTCCCTGGGGGAAGAAAACCTGCGGACATAGATAAAAAATTGGTCTCCGCTACGCTACGACTAGATACCGCGCTCCGCAAAAAACAATAGCTCATTGATGCGGCAAGTAAATATCATAGTGTGTGTAAGACAACGTCCAAGGATGCTAGTGTGTGTGAAGAATACAATTGCCAGCTGCTTAACTATACCATACATTAATGGGAAACATTATTTCATGCAATGGTCTAGTTACTAGTAGAACTGGTTGTAAATATGGCTCAGAAAATAATAAGTAAGGTCAATTTATATTGAATTTTTGACATTGCAAGAGTTGAGAGTAAATATTTTTAGTTGTAAGTAAAATTCTAAATTCTTGCGGTGGCTGGTCCGTGTTGGCAAGGGATCGGCCACCTTGGCGTTCATTGAGGGAGGCCTATGTTCAGCAGTGGACGGAAAGATGATGTTGATGCAACGGTACACGTAGTCATCAAAGGAATCACCTAAAATATTAATGAAGCAACCATTTTCACTAGAAAGTTTAAAGAAGACTTAGTCTTATTGCCACATATTCCAATGATACCGTCAGAATCTACGATACACTTCAGAGGGTTTCTTATTCGGTTAGGTTTTTCCATGTCTTTTAATAAGTCTCAAGGCCAAACAATGTCCTTTTGTGGTTAAGATTTGTAAAAACCATGTTTTCCCCATGGGTAACTATATGCTGCATGCTCACATGTGGGAAAAGATTTAATGCTTTGTGGGAAAAGATCTATAATATATCTATAACATCTATAAAGATCTATAAGATAAGATAAAAAATCTTGCATTAGCTAGAAACAGGTTAACCAAAATTATTCAGCACTGATTAGTGATATTAATTTAAATAAAAATAATATTTAAAGTTTATTTGAGCTTAATATCAACTCGACATTTTTTTATCAATCGTTTTAAAATTTGAGCTCAATTTAAAATCTCAATCTCGTTGTTTTTTAAACCGCCTATAACGTTATGGTAATCATTCTTAAACAATTATTTCGAATTTAGTTTATTGAGTATTATCTTACACACTTTAATTACCTTAGCCACTGCAACGCGTGGCCGGGTCTGCTAGTCTAATATATAAAATTCTCGCGTCACGGTGTACATAATTGAACTCCTTCCAAACGCCTCGACCGATTCTCATGAAATTTTGTGCGCATATCGGGTAGATCTGAGGATCGGACAACATTTATTTTTCATCGCTCTAAATGTTAAGGATGGTCCACAACTAATTTTTTTAATTAAAAGTTCACGCGGGCGAAGCTGCGGGCAACAGCTAGTATATGTATATATATTTTATAGAAGAGGGGGCAAACGGATAGTCGGTTCACCTGATGGTAAGTGAAGAGCGACATCCACAGACACCCGCTACAGCAGTATATGCACAACTGTGATATAATAATAATAATATGTTGGGACTTCTCGCATACGGCCATCCGATCCCAAACTAGGCAGAGCCTGTTCTTATGGTAACCAGACAACTGATATATACTTAGTTATATATTTCTAAATACATACATAATATAGATAAACTACACCCAGACATAGAACAAAATATGATCTGAATTATATCTGAAATATCCCTTGACAGGTTTCAAAGCCGTCCCACGTGAGGTGCCGCGGCCGTAGCACATAACGGCTAGACCACGAGGTCATCAAATTAATTTAAATAAGAAATCATACATATCTAAAGTATTTTTACAAAAAAAAACAAATTACACAATATTATGTATATTGTGTAATTTAATTTTAAAGTTAATTAATTCAGATTTATATTAGGATTTATTTATGACTGTTTCCTAGGAATATAATTAATATTGGATAAAATTGTGAAGTCACATTGTGTGATCAACGAACTCCGTTGTTCTCTAACTGACTATTGCGAAGGGGGCACGAAGGTCTTTTTGTATCTCCCCTCCTCCCTTGTGAAGGAATTTGTGTGTCCAGTATCTGCAACTCGACACTAGATGTAGCTGCAGAGACCGGCCGACATCATAGCAACTGAATAAAATACTTCCTCGTATTTTTTACACAAAATACTATTTTGTGTAGAAGATAAAACTAATAAGAATGAGAGAGAGCACGTAAAATAAACAAATAAATGTATTTCATTTCAAGGTCTACATTGGCAAAGAGTTGTGTAATATTGTATTGTCTTACTAAACACTAGGTGCTATGACAACTCGAGTTTTTATAGAAGACAGGGCAAGCGGACACTCTGTTCACCTGGTGGTAAGTCATCAGGGACATAATATATAGACAACCGCATGATTACAAGGCGCGTTGCTGGCCTTGAAATTATGAATTTACTCTTTTCTTGAAGCTCCATATACCCTTCGGAAATACCATGGGTGTAATAATATTATGAGTTTGGTAATAATTGTAGTTTTTTATGTTAGTTGGAGAGGCAAAATAGCAAACGAGCCTCATGATGGTAAGAGGTCGACGTCGCCCATGAACATAAACCAGTTTACTTGGAACGAGCCCAGGCAACTCATTTATGTGTTACCTATCCTGAGACATAAGATGTTAAGTCTCGGTCACAGGTCTCGGTGCCAGTAATTACACAGCCTGTCTTACCCTTCTATCCGAAACACAGCAAAGCTGTTTCACGGGAGAAACAAGCAAGATGGTGGAACTCATGCAGCCGGGAGCGCGGCACAGCGCTTCCCTCCCACCGGTAAAAAAAAAGTTATTTTTAATAGCAACCCCCGGCCACTCCGAGCTGTCTGTTCCGTTTGATATACTGCTGGGAGAGTGCAGGAGCACATTCTAGCCAAGTGTCATCAGGTCCATCCCTTGGGCACTCTAGGCATGTGCCCAAGGCCCCGCTATCAGTGGGCTCCATGATTTCTATCAGACTTTTTAACACAATAATCCTCGGTGATTTGTAATGGGGGCACCTACCTAGTGCCCAGGGATCCAAATATGTTAAAGACGGCATTGAGTGTCATTTTAAGAATTAAAACGATTGTAGTGCCCTTATATGTATTTAGTGTATAAGTTAATATTTATATTGAATAAAGAGAATCATCTCGGCACCCGAGCCTTCCTAAAATAATAAAAAAACTTAAATACATTTGAGGGCACTACACGATATTTAGTTGTCGGTCCCTGCCGCAGATGGCACTATACCGCCCCAGGCCACCCCCCGCTACCCCCGGCCCCGCACTACGTACTGTGTACCTGTTAGTGAGGTCTAAATACCTCTGTTAATGACGCTGCTTAGATATCGTTCGTTGCTTATTTCATGCCGATTCTAATAATAAGCTCGTGCTGTATACTAACACAGTTATGAAATTTGAAATCAATATTAATTTAGGTACATAAGAATATAACTCAGATTCAGGTGTTACATGACGCGTGCGGCATGAGTCGTGAGTCAGGACGAACTTTCCATATCCTTTGGCCGAATCTTATCAGAGACGCAGGTCTCCGCAGGCATAGATAAAAAATTGGTCTCCGCTGCGCTACGACTAAATACCGCGCCGTACTTGTAATGTGCGGCAACAAATACCACGCCGAATTCGGCGTACCCGAGCCAGTCTCATTGCAATCGTTGTGTAAGGTGGAGGTACAGATTGTTTTATTTAATTTTGGTCATTATCTGAAGTAAAATGCCAGTTTGCGTAGTGAAACTGTGTAAGAATAATATTACAAGAAATAAGAAAGACTCTGGGATCACATATCATCTGTGAGTATCATATAATTTCCAAATTTAATCATAAAATAACATGAAACTTTAGGGTTCATGTCACGTCATTCAGTGTTGCCGCGTATACCAAAATCAAGTCCCCGTGGTTGCGATTTTTATATAATGATTTATTGTTATTATATTTTATAATTTATATAGAATACTTACTTCATTTATCTATCCTAGTCATTATTACTGAACTAGGTATTCTTTATTTATAAATTATTTTAAATACTTAATACTTTTAATCATTAGTAAACAATGAAATATTTTTTATGGATATTATCGTGGTTAATTAAGATTCTTGCAAGCTCGACGTTTCGAATACTTTATAGCAATTAGCAACCATGGTCATGGGAGGAGGGAGGAGGAGGTAAAAATTGTTTCATTATAATAAGTGAAATTCGCGTTAACATTAGAAAAACATTAGTAAATAAAGTAAAATATTGAATATTGTATATAAAATACATGTATGATATAAATAAATAAAAATCTATTAAGCTTCGCCCGCGTTAACTTTTAATTAAAAAAAATTAGGAGTGGACCATCCTTAACATTTAGAGCGATGAAAAATAAATGTTGTCCGATCCTCAGATCTACCCGATATGCGCACAAAATTTCATGAGAATCGGTCGAGGCGTTTCGGAGGAGTTCAATTATGTACACCGTGACGCGAGAATTTTATATATTAGACTAGCAGACCCGGCCACGCGTTGCAGTGGCTAAGGTAATTAAAGTGTGTAAGATAATACTCAATAAACTAAATTCGAAATAATTGTTTAAGAATGATGACCATAAGGTTATAGGCGGTTTAAAAAACAACGGGATTGAGATTTTAAATTGAGCTCAAAATTTTAAAACGATTGATAAAAAAATGTCGAGAAGATATTAAGCTCAAATAAACTTTAAATATTATTTTTATTTAAATTAATATCACTAATCAGTGCTGAATAATCTTGGTTAACCTGTTTCTAGCTAATGCAAGACTTTTTATCTTATCTTATAGATATCTTATAGATCTTTATAGATGTTATAGATATATTATAGATCTTTTCCCACAAAGCATCAAATCTTTTCCCACATGTGAGCATGCAGCATATAGTTACCCATGGGGAAAACATGGTTTTTACAAATCTTAACCACAAAAGGACATTGTTTGGCCTTGAGACTTATTAAAAGACATGGAAAAACCTAACCGAATAAGAAACCCTCTGAAGTGTATCGTAGATTCTGACGGTATCATTGGAATATGTGGCAATAAGACTAAGTCTTCTTTAAACTTTCTAGTGAAAATGGTTGCTTCATTAATATTTTAGGTGATTCCTTTGATGACTACGTGTACCGTTGCATCATCATCATCTTTCCGTCCACTGCTGAACATAGGCCTCCCTCAATGAACGCCAAGGTGGCCGATCCCTTGCCACTCGCATCCAACACGGACCAGCCACCGCAAGAATGCTAAGAGGTGCTAAGAATCCCCGGGCTACGGATCGCTACCGTTGCATAATCGAGGTGAATTCAAATTACGCATAAGAATAATAGGTGAACAATCTTGTATCAAAGATTTAAAATGTATTTTATTTTATTACTTTTCATCAACAACAGTATCGATTGATTTAAAAGACATCTGATCGCCTGACTACAATTGTTGTATCTGGAAATTAATTTCGTCAACATCAATCATTTTGGCTGCCAAAATAGTCTGATTGCAGAGCCAGTTATAATCCAAGTTGGTAATAATTATTTTGTATGTCCCGAAAAATACTTTTACTTAACTAATTTTTTGTGTGAACAACAGTTAAGTAGTTGTTTGGCAATGTCTCAATACTGTCAAACTTTGAGTATACATAATATAAAGAGTGCTACTGTCACGCCCACGGAGCAATTACAATTTCTCTATGGTTACGCCGCTTCATTGTGCAATATATCTTCCGTCATACTATTTTTGTATTTTTCAAAAAAAAGTGGATGCTTGTGATGGATAACGCGTCATCAAAATAAAATTGCAATCAGCTGACGAACGTTATTCGTCAACTTTCGTGCTACGTCATTTTCAGCATTCACGTTATTTTGGATGTACCGCGTCAAGTCGTTCCAATGTCTTAGCTTTGAATATACGTGGACTATAATGGAAGTAGTTATTTTAATAAACGAATACTGTAAAATTATAAATACTATTTTAATAATAATAATATCCATGGACGCTTTTACACCACGTCAATCTGGTCCCGTGCTAAGTTCAGGAAGAACTTGTGTTACGGGTACCAGACAACGGAAATATAATATATTTAATACTTTTATACTATACATATATTTAAAATTTAATTTTTAATATACATCCATGACCCAGAAACACAGAAAATATTTTTTGTTCCCTTCCGGGATTCGAACCCGCAACCACCGGCTTGAGCGTCAACGCGCTTACCACTGAGCTACATAGGTCGTCAATTAATAATGAAGGTCTAATACGTCATCTCTCTGTCTAAATGGGTTTTGGATTTGACATCATCTTGAGAATTTGACATCTGCATACAGTAACAAAATATAAACATTTAATTTGCAATAACAAATATTGAGATCAATAATTGAGATAAAAACTACCCTATCTCCCAAGTTGGACCAAATTACAAATGCTTACAAAATTTGATAAAAATCGGTTAAGTAGTTTAGGAATCCAACGCGGACAAACATCGTGACAGGAGATTTATATATATTAAGATGAGGCCTAATCATTGATATATTATTTATACCATTTTTCATGAAGAAAAAACCTACGCTTAACCAATTATTTAATAAGGTTAATATGGGTAAGTTAACCGCCCCTTTTTAACACAAAATCTCATAGAGCTTTTGATTCAAGCGTTTGAGTAAAAGTAATATTTTACTTACAACTAAAAATATTTACTCTCAACTCTTGCAATGTCAAAAATTCAATATAAATTGACCTTACTTATTATTTTCTGAGCCATATTTACAACCAGTTCTACTAGTAACTAGACCACTGCATGAAATAATGTTTCCCATTAATGTAGGGTATAGTTAAGCAGCTGGCAATTGTATTCTTCACGCACACTAGCATCCTTGGACGTTGTCTTACACACCCATCTGATATTTACTTGCCGCTGGCCGCATCAATGAGCTATTGTTTTTTGCGGAGCGCGGTATCTAGTCGTAGCGTAGCGGAGACCAATTTTTTATCTATGTCCGCAGGTTTTCTTCCCCCAGGGACCGAGAGAAAGTCAAGTGGGGATTAAAAAACGTTTTTAGTACGAATGGGGCTCGGATGCAGATCGCTCGTGTATCAAATGGAGACCCCGGCCTGTGACTTGACCGTCGACGCTCCCAGTCAGATGTACCCTGCTGTACTTGATGTATCGGTTCACAAGTGTAAGTTAAGCCCTTTATTACGACATGCACAACAATAAAACAAGAATGTTTGCTACAATATATTTTATTAAGCACCGTATTTACCGAAGCAGTTCATGTTCAAACACTGCATACTGTGACTGCGACAGGCGACAGACGACAGGCGACAGACGACAGGCGACAGGCGACAGGCGACAGGCGACAGGCGACAGGCGACAGGCGACAGGCGACAGGCGACAGGCGACAGGCGACAGGCGACAGGCGACAGGCGACAGGCGACAGGCGACAGGCGACAGGCGACAGGCGACAGGCGACAGGCAACAGGCGACAGGCGACAGGCGACAGGCGACAGGCGACAGGCGACAGGCGACAGGCGACAGGCGACAGGCGACAGGCGACAGGCGACTGGCGACAGGCGACAGACGACAGACGACAGACGACAGGCGACAGGCGACAGGCGACAGGCGACAGACGACAGGCGACAGACGACAGACGACAGACGACAGGCGACAGGCGACAGACGACAGGCGACAGACGACAGGCGACCGTTAGTATTTGGCGAGCTCCGCCTGCAGCTTGGGCAGGTAGGCGCCCTGCGGGTCGTATTTAGCCAGGAACTGGCGGTACAGCTCGGGCGCGCTCCGCTTGGCCTCCGCCAGGAACACCTTGAACTCGTGCTCCTGGTGCGGCATGCACTTGTCGCAGGAGCGCTGGACCGCTTCCGTGATGTAGTCTGGGGAGCGTCAAGGAACACGGTCAACTCATTACTTCCACTTGGGAGTGTGATTCTGGAATTATATCTCAAAAAGCGAGCGCGTGTGAGACAAATGGTCGAGCGCTCACGTTCTGTCCTCTAAGTGCAGCGCACTCGTTTGGGAACAAGCCGCTCAGCCCGCGCGCCGTCAGCTCCGCCTCGGCCGGGCTTGAACCATGGCGGGGGTCGGGGATTACACAATTGGGCAGTAGAGATAACATTTGTACAAGCAGTTAGTTGACCGGCGCGCATATTTAAAATTTTGGTTGGCAATATCAATAGGTGGATTGCGTTTTTATTAAAAACTAGCTTTTGCTTGCGGCTTCGCCCGCTTGGAGTTCGAAAAAGTAGCCTTACTAGAATGAGATAAAAAAACAAACAAATAAGTAACATTTATCCTTACTAATATTATTGTAAATTCAAATGTGTGTTTATGTAACACGTTACGTCCGCGTTAACTAATATTGACGGACGTGTCCCGACTGATGATGATCATTTTTCTTCTATATTTTTTGTTATATTTCTAAAAGAAATAAGGCAGCGTTTTCAATGTAAGCTCCCAAGCGGCTTTTTTCCGACTCTTACAATAATTATTATCCTTACTTACCTATATGATTTACCAATTTACACAAAATCTTGATAAATTGTTATACTTACACATAACCTGCCTCAGGAATACAAAAAAAAATACAAAAAGAAATATATTAAATATAATAAATAATTATAAAATATATATAATTAAAATGGATAAGTATAGTAGTCTGTTATCTTTATCATATTGTCATATTATGCCATCGCGGACTTTTCTGTGGACATAATATTTAGGATACCAATTCCACCATACACATAATACCTAAACTTTCGGGATTTCCGGGATAAAAACTATCCTATGTCCTTTCTTGGGTCTCAAACTATCTTTGTACGAAATTTCACCCAAATCAGTTCATTGGTTTAGGCGTGAAGAAGATACAGACAGACAAGCAGACACAGTTACATTAATAATATTAGTATTACATTATAAATATATATAGCGGGATGGTTATAAAATAAAGCCAATCGTTTATTATAATATCCATTACACACCACACCACGCTATCTCATTATTTCTAAATCAGGTTTCCCTCTGTTTCGATGTTTTTTTTTTTTATGTTAGTTGGATAGACAAACTGGCAAACGTCGACGGGCGACGTCAACCACTTACCATCAGGTGGTACCTGATGGTAAGTGGTTGACGTCGCCCATGAACATAAACTAGTTTACCTGAAACGAGCCCAGGCAACTCATTTATGTGTTGCCTATCCTGAGACATAAGATGTTAAGTCTCGGTGCCAGTAATTACACTGCCTGTCTTGCCCTTCTCTCCGAAAGCAAAGCTGTTTCACGTGAGAAACAAGCAAGATGGTGGTACCCATGCAGCTGGGAGCGCGGCACAGCGCTTCCCTCCCACCGTTTTTGTCCTAATTTAATTTGACGAAACGAATTGTTGAGACAGCGACGGTGAACGCGGTATCTTAGGTGAGAGGTCCGGGTTCGATCCTGACCCATGTGATGCTAAAAATGGGTTTTTCTCAATTACTACGTGCACCTTAACATGAGACCGTCGCTTGCTCATCGATGAAAGAAACATCGTGAGGAAACCTGCATGCAACTTTATTTTATTTACGAAAAGTATTTTACTTTATGCAACCACAGGGGGGACCACTGTCCACTACCCTACCATGGTTCAAGCCTTGTCGTGGCGGTGGGGCTCAGTAGCCTAAGGTGTACCCAGCACCTTGGGCGAAGCAAATTGAGCCGAGGGAGCTGCTCTTTGTACCCCTCTTATAAGAAGAGGGGACACAAGAGCAGGGGGACAAGGAGCGAGTATGGGAACCTTACTCTATTGTACTGTCCAGACGTTGGAAGAGGTTGTTCTATGGTGCGGGACGACCCCTCTGTGGAAGTGGCGTCGGTCCCTTGAGAGATTGACTAGTCATCGAGGTGCCAGCTGTTTGTTCATTAGATGCGGGGCACCTTACCAAAGGCGGAAGATTTAGAAGTATTTGCTGACCATAATTAAGTTGCTGCCCAACTAGGTATTTTAATAAACCGATTACATTATATTATCTGTTAACAAAGATACAATACTTTGCTAACCGTTGAAATCACACCCTATTGTTAAATCACATCCAAGATTGTGCAAGTGCCGAAGTGGAAGCAGGCTGGGACTGACCTTTGTAGCTCTGTTGGACCTCGGTGCACGGGCCCTGCTCCAGGAAGCACTTGAGCTGCTTCTTTATGGTTTCAGAGTTTTTCAATGCCGCGTCCTCGTCGTAGTCGTCGTCCAGGGTGTGGTACTTCTGGGCCCAGCTCAGAGAACACAGGCACACGACAAAAGTGAGCGCTAAATGCATTTTCATTGTAAACATCCTGTGAAATAGAAAAAAATAGTGCAGTCTTTGAGTGGCAACGGGTTGGCAGTAAGAGGTAGTGCCATGCATTGCAGCCGAACTGGGCCGGCACGACCGGGGTGGTACCTCTCGCTGACATAACACCGGCGTCAAGTGACAGTTATGCTGTCGCGTTTCGTGCGGTTCTTTAGTTTCCGGTGGCCCATTGGGGGGACAGGGAAAAGGAGGGCGGCGCATCTGCGTGGCCTTGGTTGTGCGGATGTGTACGGGCGTCGGCGGCATGAGGCTCGGACTGCTCCTTTGCTCCCTGATGACATAAAATAAAAAAGACGGTAGCGGGGGCGGGGGCGGTGTGTGTAGTGTGTACTCACTCGTGTGCGGCTCAGTGAGGTACTGTACCAGGTCCCCATGGCCCCCCGAATATATACCACTAATGCACGGCCCGAGCCGGGGCTTCGCTAATAAAATTACTAATGTTAACACTTAATTAACAAAATATGTTTGTACCTACGTTTAAATCTTTGACGATGTCGTAAAACTTTTGCCTTTTGTTTTATGGATGTTCTTTTCTAATTAAATTCCTCGTTCAAATAGTTAACGTGCGGTCTTGGGGTTCCGTCGGTCAACATGTCTTACGGGATATTCGCGAGGCGCGAAACATAAATACCGTCGGGGATGAGAGTAGGGAGCGGTCCGCACGAGCAGCGGTTTGGAGGCGGCAGAGTAGCGCGGACCACGCTCACTCGAGGCGTAGGTCAGGGCGCCACATCTCTACAGTATCTCTACGTGAGTCTTCAATCTACAAGCCTGGTAAAGGCTGAAGGACGACCAGCACAGGCCCTCGGCACCGTCGACCTTATAAACAAAAAACTAAACCAAATTAAAAAAATCAAAAACTCGAGTTCATAAAAAGCAATATAAAAAACAAAAAGGAAAAAATCAAGCTGAGCTAAGGGACAAGGGGTGAGGATGGGAACCTCATCCCATTGCATTGTCCCGACGTTGGGAGGGGTGGTTCTGTGGTCCTTGATAGCCCCTCTGTTGAGGTGGTGTCTTTCCCTTGAGGGACTGACTAGCCGTTGAGGTGCCCTGTTTGCTCAATAGATCCGGTGCACCTCACCAAAGGCCGGCGTTGGTGGCACTCGCTGGGTTTTACTAGGTAGAGCTGCCTCCACCTTACTATCTTTCTGGCGCAGCGAGTCCCGCATATCCGCCTGGGGAGACCAACTCCCCCGCGGAATTCGTCAAAGCATTTCTCAGCGTAAAAGAAAGGTCCCGTACCGTAGGATAGTAACTAAATAGGTAGATATTATTGTAGTTTGAACTGGCTATCGCCACTAACCATCGTTCAATATAATTATTTTTATCGCATTCTTTGAAGCTTAACTGTGACCTCAGTATTTGCCGTTTTTAAAGTGACTTATTGATAATAATAATTGCTGGCATTACTGAGAAAAGTGTCTCGACAGACAGACAGACAGACGGATAACAAAGAGTTCCTTATATGACCTCCGACATTACTTTTGTGATACGAAACCATAAAAATAATAAGTTCTAGACTCGAAATAGAGCAATAGGGTTCCGCTAAGTAGGAGTGAGCGAAGATACGGGCACCAACTAGTTCTCAGAATAAAAACAGCGTTACAACCTGGTTGATGGAATTTTAGAAGATTTTCTTTATACATTATTTTTCCCAAATGATTATGTTTTGCATAATTGACAGTGTAAACATAAAACACCAGAATATGTTTTTGTCCACACACCAGCTCGCACGAGCCATCACGGTACATGATGTATACACGTATGTATAATTTTATAGACACATGCCACAACCACAGCGTGAAGTACGAACACATTCAGTAATTATGTTCTCTTAAATATAAAAAGATCGTAAATGAATGATGTAAAAACTTGAAATTCCTTTCCGCCAGCGGTAATTAATACATTTGTCGTGAGTTGTGTCTAACAGCGGGGCTGCCCTTGTAACGTTACAGGTACTCGTGTGGTGACCGCAGCACGCGGCAGCCGGGGCGAGATGCTCGAGGCTGGCTGCCTCGTGGATTCACGTCGGACGGTGTTTAATTTCCGTTGCAAGTAATCAATAATATGTAAATGTTTTTTTATGTTAGTTGGATAGGCAAACTGGCAAACGTACCACCTGATGGTAAGTGGTCGACGTCGCCCATGAACATAGTATACCTGGAACGAGCCCAGGCAACTCATCTATGTGTTGCCTCTCCTGAGACATAAGATGTTAAGTCTCGGTGCCAGTAATTAAACTGCCTGTCTTGCCCTTCTCTCCGAAACACAGCAAAGCTGTTTCACGGGAGAAACAAGCAAGATGGTGGTACCCATGCAGCCGGGAGCGCGGCACAGCGCTTCCCTCCCACCGGTAAAAAATGTTCAGTTTAAGCTCAACATAGATACCTACTAATTTTTATAATTTTTTTTCAGTCGATTCATTGGGCATACGGGGAAGCAGCCGGTTACTTAATATAATATGTATTTGGAAGAATCTGGAAATGTATGTTTGTCGGTGTAAAACACGACTCGAATTAAACAGTTTATTAATTTTTATCTCGTTAATTACTAATCAGCAGGTAATTCTAAAAAACATAAAAACGAAACATAGGGGCTATGGTTATAATGTTATTTGTGGTGTTATGTTTAAACATTGAAGTACCCGGATGACCGAGCTGTGCTCGGTTTTTTTTTTTTTTTTAATAAATGACATTTTCATGATGATTCCTAGCTAGATCGATATATCGCCCCCGAAACCCCCTATATACTAAATTTCATGAAAATCGTTGGAGCCGATTCCGAGATTCCAATTATATATATATATATATATATATATATATATATATATACAAGAATTGCTCATTTAAAGATATAAGATAATTATCATTATCATCATCATCAGCCTCTATCCGTCCACCGCAGGACATAGGCTTTTTTTTCTTTAACGCCTAACGTCAATTGTCTGTCATAGTTTTTTTTTTTTTTTTTTTTATAATATTTTATGGCCTGGTTACGAGACCTTTAAGCCAAGTCTGTCATAGTAATTTTGACATGTCTTATTTTTTATTGCTGTAATATAACTAACTACAAGTCTTTTTGCTTAAGTATTTGCATAGCCGTTGTCCTTAAACTTCGCTGTATGTAGAGATATTATGACTTATGAAATAATAGTTATAATAGCAAAGCAATCCTTAGATTTATAAATGTTGTCTGTTGATAGTTTATGACGTAAGATAAAATAAAAAAAAAGTACCTATGTATTTTTTAAACGACCTGAAACATAAAAAAACCGAAAAAAGTCACAGAAATGCTGATATTATATCTCGGCTAAGGCTCGATCGAGTAAACACGGTACTGCCGAGTTTGCCTGAGCGAGAAACATGCTGTCACTGCGTAATTCCACCACTGCTGTTATAACTGAGTACACAATAAATAAAATCCGACCTATTTGCTTTGAAGTACAACCGATTGCGCAACTTAATTACGTTGACACAAAATATAGAAACCTTTTGTAAGAAACTCAATAATATATTATAATTAATTTTGTTTTCACTTCTATCAGCATTTCTGTGACTTTTTTCGGTTTTTTTATGTTTCAGGTCGTTTAAAAAATACATAGGTACTTTTTTTTTATTTTATCTTACGTCATAAACTATCAACAGACAACATTTATAAATCTAAGGATTGCTTTGCTATTATAACTATTATTTCATAAGTCATAATATCTCTACATACAGCGAAGTTTAAGGACAACGGCTATGCAAATACTTAAGCAAAAAGACTTGTAGTTAGTTATATTACAGCAATAAAAAATAAGACATGTCAAAATTACTATGACAGACTTGGCTTAAAGGTCTCGTAACCAGGCCATAAAATATTATTAAAAAAAAAAAAAAAAAAAAAAACTATGACAGACAATTGACATTTGACAAATATACCTACAAAAAAATATTGATTTATTTATACATACATACATATATTTAATTTGTTAATTGTTATATAGTAAAGTCTCTTTATTATATTTCTACTATTTCATACTTCATATAAAAGTAGTCCGAAGTTATTTGAAAGTTGTACGGTTTACAAGAATTTATAAAAAATCAATAAACTTATTTCTCTATGTATTTATAAAGT
Organism: Helleia helle; assembly: GCA_963853865.1. Classification (NCBI taxonomy): domain Eukaryota; kingdom Metazoa; phylum Arthropoda; class Insecta; order Lepidoptera; family Lycaenidae; genus Helleia; species Helleia helle. The sequence continues at coordinate 134,429 of OY971434.1, forward strand.
TTTATAGGAAACGTTTATTAAATAGTAATGCTAATAACTAATAAGTACTTAAACAAAAATCAATTCCTTATTTATATGTTACTAAAGTATACCGACAAAATTGATACATGGACGTTTGTTGGATATCGAAGTTTGTAAACAAACTTTTTAATAATCATATGCAATAATTGTACAAAATATGGTGAGTACTGTGTACTGTGTGTGTATTTTAAGGAGTCTACACTATCATACACATACATATTATATTGAAATATTACTTGATGACTATTGTTACTTTTGTAAGTATTTCCTATCAATATAAGTTATTCAATCTCTGTGAATCATCTTCTTCTAAAGTAACCTATATTTCAAGGTTTCTACCCCATACTTTCCAACTGATAATTGTTTAGGCTTACTCCTTTTAGTAAAAGGGATTGCACTGCTGAGTGAATTTTGTTGTGATGATTCCAAAATTACATTTCAACTATAAAGTACAATAACTGTAACCAGCCACTAAAACTATCCTATATCCTGTTATGGATCGCTATTGTTTTAGTATTCATGGTGTATTATTTCTTATTTTATTATTTTAGATGGAAAATAAATTTACATCAAATAAACCTTTGGAAGATCCCTGCATCTCAGCATTACAATATGTCTCAACTTCATACAACGAACAGGCTGGTGGTCATCCATTAGCTAGGGACATAGATTGTAAGTATTCTCTTGTGTACATCCCCAGCAACAACACACCATCTAACAACATATTTAAAATTGCTAATTATACTAAAACAATTTTTACGGATTTTATCGTGGTTTATTAAGATTTTTACAAATCCGTAAAAATTGTTTTATTATAATGAGTGAAATTCGCGTAAACATTAGAAAACAATATAAAAAAGTTATAAAAGATTTATTTCCTTTTAGTTAAATTTTATTTCTAAATTAGGCCAGAAATAAAGTAAATTATATTTTTTGCAAACAGATTTAAAACATGAACTTGCTGCCCAAGAATTAAATAGTAAAAAAGAGGAAAGTAGCAACCCTGCCCAAATCAATCCAAAGTCAGATTCTGAAGACGATGTTCCTTTAAAAGATATAAGTAAACAAAATATTGATATGGAGAAAAGCAAGACTGTACCAATTCCTGCAGATACAGAGCATAGTAAAACTGATATCAGTAATATTATAAGCGAAATTAAAAATAAGGCATTAGTGACTAAATATACCTGTGATCTATGTCCGTATGAGGCCAGCAGAGAAAGCACCATATGGAATCATCGATTAATACATGGCAACAACAGCGGCATCAAATTTTATGTGTGTAGCTACTGTCCATATGTTAACAAATGGAAAACCAACGTTATGTTGCATGAAATGTCCCACACAGGCATCAAGCCGTATAGCTGCGAGGTCTGTACCCGCACATTTGCCTCGAGTAGTGATTTTAAACGACACAAAAGAATACACACCGGTGAGAAACCATACAGCTGTTCCATTTGTAAACATTCTTTTTCTAACACCAGTCATTTGAATAGACATAAAAGAATACACACAGGTGAGAAAGCGTACAATTGTAAGATTTGTGAACGTAAATTTGCTGCTGAAAGTAACCTAAAGAGACATGAACGAACACACACCGGGGACAAACCATACAGTTGTATAATTTGTAAAAGAAAATTTTCTGATAACAGTCACTTGAATAGGCATAAAAAGACACACACAGGTTACAAGCCGTTCAGCTGTAATTACTGTCAGCTAACATTCACAGAGAGCAACACATTAAAGAGACATGAACGAATACACACAGGTGACAAACCATACAGTTGCGACCTCTGCGATAGTAAATTTACCCAAAGTAGTAATTTAAGGCGACATAAAACGACACACAAAGAGAGAAAACAAGCCAAGTGTAAAGGTGATGTATAGGAACGATGGGAATAATAAAGATTTGTTACATTTTGTATTATTTTTCACGTGATTCCTCGCCTAGAGCACAAGGATATTGAGCAGGATAGTTAAAGAAATTGCAACTAATTGTTTTGTTCGTCATTTTAAATTTACGATAAGTTAGAAATTTTGAACTATTACAATGAAGAATGATAATAGGTATATAAAATCGCTTAAAACGATTGTCCCGGTAGAGCTAGTATCTATACAAATACACTAGTTTTTGTTTAATTGAAAAAGATCAAGTCAAATCCTTGAAAATTTCGTGGCCCGTAGCAAGCGCGCGTGTAATGTCGTCGTCGTGCAGTGACGTCACGGTACAAGGCGCCGCTCGCTGACCCTATGCGCCTGCCGAGTTACTTTATACTTACTAGGTATCTTGCTATTATTATTGCAGTGTTTTATATTATTTCGTCCGTATTCTCCGTAATTAAGTAATATTAAGTTTATAATAATAATAATATCAACCCTTATAAGTTCCACTGCTGGACACAGGTCTCCTCCTCGAAATCAGGTGAGGAGGGTTTTGGGCCATAGTTCACCGATGCGCTGGCCCAATGCGGGCTGGTGAACTTCACACACCTTCAAAGACTTAATCTTATCAGGCATGCAGGTTTCCTCACGATGTGTCCTTCACCGGTGATCGCTCAGATGTTCCTAATACTCAGAGCGCAAACGGCCACTCAGCCATGATCAATATTAAGTTTAATTAGTGAATATTAGTAGGCACCCCACCATGGTTCAGGCTACTGAGCCAGGCCACGTCAAGCGTGGCGTTGGGGCTCAGTAGCCTAAGGTGTGCCCAGCACCTTGGGTGAAACTCATTGAACCTAGGGGGGCTCTTTGTACCCCTCTTAAAAGAAGAGGGGACAAAAGAGCAGGGGGCAATGGGGTGAGGACGGGAACCTCACCCCTTTGTGGAGGTGGCGTCGGTCCCCTGAGGGGCTGACTAGCCGTCGAGGTGCCCGGTTTGCTCATTAGATCCGGGGCAATTCACCAAAGGCGGCATTGGTGGCACTCGCCGGGTTTTAGTGGGTAGAGCTGCGTCCACTTACCAGCTTTCGGGCGTAGCGAGTCCCACAGACCCGCGTGGGGAGACCCACTCCCTAGCGGGATGCCTCAGAGCATTTCCCGGTAATATCACTTTTTTTTGTTGCGCTGGGGAATGCGTTTTATAGGCATTAGGTATATGGGACTCTGCGCCGGAGAATATGTTAAGGTTGACGCAGACTCTACCCACTAAACCCCAGCGATGTTCTCGTCGTCCGCATCGGGTCACAACGGTGCGCCATCCGACACTCTTCTCTGGATAAGTGCCTTAAGCGAAGAAGGAAGAGGGGTCGACGCAACCCCCCGTGTTAGCGTCCCCTCTTCCTTCTTCTCTTGAGGCACACTGAACACATAAGGGTGCCTTATAGCTCGGACCTTAACGCGCGCGCGGCGGATCCCCCCATCGGCCGCGCACCGGTCCCTCACGGCGGTGCGACCGCTTGTCGCCGCCGTGCTCTCCTACGGAACTATCCGGGCCACGAGGTCGAGCTGGAGACTCTCCGTCAGGGGAGGGGCGCAGTTTGTTGCGAAACATCCTGTACGACCTCCCCTACGTGCCTCTATCCAGAGACTCCAGCATTTCCTCGTGAGTAGCATTCTTGGCTCGGCCTATGGCCGTCTTCATTTCCCCGATGGCGGCTCCTCCGACCACCAGTATACCCCCTTGCGTTGCAGGGGCCGTCGACCGATTCTCAGCATGGCCGCGTCGCACACCTGCGTCATCGCAGCGATCATGCGGTTGGTCTCCCCGTCGACCTCGGTTGTGACCGGGACACCGTCCATGCACCTTGCTTGCACCAGGGCCGCCTCGAGAAAGGCCTCTATCCATCCTCCTCAAGGCCAAACGTGGACTACACACGACATCCGAGCCACGACTTGGGGAGAGGGTGGCGTCGCTGTACCGGAACTGGATGTTTCGACAGCGTCTCGCCCTTCCACACCTCCCAACCTTGCACGCGACGAGCGAGAGCGACATTGGTGAAATTCACATCAACGATACTGCCGCCCTGCTGTCGCACTCAAGCGTGTCTCGACCCTACGTTGAGGACCTCTAGCCCGACTAACCAATCCTCTAACACCACCCCACAAAAAGTCAGCAACCCTCCGGTTAGGCTAGAAGTACACCCCGATCACTAAGATGCAGCCGATCTGAGTGGCTACATAACCCCTGCCCCTCTGCGCCGAGCCGAACGGAGGCCAGCCGTTCAGGTTCGCGATGGCCACCACGCCATCCTCAACCCCGACCCAACTTGGCGAATTGAGGACGCGGTACGACTCTGCGACAACGGCCACCTACACCAACCACTCCGCCAGAGAGAGCAAACCGCCGCCACGTGTCCTATCTCTTGGCAGCGGAAGCAACGGAGGGAGCGGGCGTCCAGCAGTTTAACCTGCGCGGAAACTCAGCCCACCAGCAGCCCTTAGCGAGAATGGCCTTCGCTGCCTCCACCTAGCAGCGCGAACGATCACCGAACCAAGCCCGGAGGGGCTGTGGCCGATGATCTCCGACCGCACCTGATCCGGAGGACAGCCATCTACCTCTGCAACAGCCGCCACGACTTCGTCTTGAGATACCGAGTCGTCCAGACCCAAGATATGTGCGCTCACACATCTCGTGGGTCTGGAGACCCGGCTCCCCGACCACCTCCCTGATCTTGTTGGCCAGGGTCGGCCTTGCCACCGTTGTCCGCGCCGGGAAGTACTAGCAGACGGGCTCCAGTTATTGCCTTTCGGCAGCAGAAAGGCGCCGCTCTACACCGAGGTCGTGGAGGCGAATAATAATAACTTTATTTGTGAGATATGCTGCACTACACATCCAACTACACGTAATTAAGCATAGGTAAACGTCAAACAAAACAGTAAAAAAACAAATACAGGATACAAAAATACCTACTGAAATAGCCCAAAAAAAAATACACCTAGACAAATAATAAAAGTAAACAGTATCAAAACTTGGACCTAGTCATTTAAAAGAGAATAAAATTTATTTTATTTTAAGCAAGTTTTAGGCAGCGGCGCGTCCCACAAAAAGGTAAGTCCTCGGCTTCTGTTAGGATTGTAGTATGTACGAGTACATATTCTAATCCCAACGCCGATTTTCAGGACCACCATTTATTATTCTTTATTTATTTTGGCGGTAGCGGAATACTCGCCTTCGCCTTTCCCAAGACGTCGGCATATGTCAGGCCTCGTTCCGCAGTCCGCTACGGCCGGCTGTTTCCGTATATACATATTAATCTATGGGCTGCAGTTGCAGCACCACAACTGAAGATTTAGTTGACCAATAACCGCTACAGTTTAGGCGGGCCTTTCTTCTTAGGTGGTGACGCTACTTTCTCGCTCCTTGACTTCTTTAGGGCCTTCAGTGTCACCAGTTCTCCAGGTGCCTTCTAAAAATTTATGAAAAATATATTAATAATTACACCTATCCCAAAAATTAATAAAACATAAAACTAATTAAAACTACGATTAAGTAAATGAAAACAAAAAAACTTTTCTAAACCAAAAATAAACTCATGTTAATATTAGGCCATAAAAAGTTATTTGAAATCATAGACTTAGAATATACTGTCATTGAAATATGCCTAATAAATAACTAAACCCAATAACTATCTGTCATCATCATCATCATTAGCCTCTATCCGTCCATTCCTGAGCATCGGTTTCCCCACAGAACAATATTACTCTAGGGTTTCCCTCAACGAACGCCAAGAACAACAACAAGAACTAAGTATAATATGCTAAGTGTAGGTAGTTATGTTAGCCTCAACCAACCCTACTCGGTAACTCGAAAGAAACTTGACTAGGTACATAATCATAATATTTTTGTTTATTGTTGAAAAATTATTTAAAGCTTTCATATGATCGTAATTTTTTGGAAATTATTTGTTATGTAATAAGTAAGTAATGTGTTTCAAATTCAATTTGTGTTAGAAAATAAATACAAGCATTAGTGAAACATTGACTATTTATTTAAAAAAATAAAAGAAAAACACTTTCTTTCAATATATTTTGTTTTAAACTGAACTTAGTGCACTCTGCTGGTGCACTTGAACACTTCCACGTTCTAATAAAGCATTAACACAATACTGGCATTGTACGACAATGAATCGCATATTATTATGTTCTGTAATTGGAAACCACACATTACTATGCGTTTCAAAATTCCGAAAATTCAAATGAGAATAGGACGGACTTAGCGTCATATTGTGACGTCATAGCTGACAATTTTAAACCAGTTAGGTAGGGTGGGCAAAAAAGTTTTCTTTAAATTAAATTTATTTACAGAGATTTAGTGAAAAAACTTCAATCAAATCTATCTCTTCAATTCCGATCATCTCTGCATTTCTGTTCGAGTGCGAGTCGGATACGTGATAGCGTGTCTTTATTTATCCCCGTACCCAAATAAACTCGCTTGGTCACTTTACTTGCATTTTGCAGCGTTTGCAAAATGGTAGCGTACATTTCACGAGTCAAACTTATATTTCCTTCAGGTCCTCACGACGGAGCACACTAATAACGGCAAGATGGTGACCGGCGTCCTTATTATCTTTAATAATGTTGGCATGGCTCCAGGGCCTTTGCCCTAGTTTTGTTAGTTGGATAGGCAAACGTGCCACCTGATGGTAAGTGATCAACATCGCCCATGAACATAAACTAGTTTACCTGGACTACCCAGGCAACTCATCTATGTGTTGCCTATCCTGAGACATTAGATGTTAAGTCTCGGTGCCAGTAATTACACTGCCTGTCTTGCCCTTCTCTCCGAAACACAGCAAAGCTGTTTCACGGGAGAAACAAGCAAGATGGTGATACCCATGCAGCCGGGAGCGCGGCACACCGCTTCCCTCCCACCGGTAAATAAAAAAAAATTTATTGTATGGTTTTAAAAACGAATTATGACTTCAAAATTTTAAACAATTTACGACTATTTAACGTTTTTTTTTTTCAATTCGATTTAAAACTATTAATATATGCAAATAAGATTTTGTGCAAACCGTACTTTTCAAGTGATGTTTGACAGATAGAGGTCATTGACGTTCCTATTCTTATTTGAAACGCATTATACATGCTAAGTATACATTCGACTGTTTTGCTCTGGTTTTGCTCATCCGACTGCGACTGTGAACCTGTTATACTCTGTTGCATTTTGGCATATTTTGACAGTTGTCATTTCCGACATTTTTTTGTATTCTGTGGGAATTAGGAAATATGATTGTAACGTAGGTACTCTGTGATTGTAACTTACGAGTTACGATTGAGTATTTACAAACACAATTTTATAATTTCCTCCCGTTGACACTATATTAAGTATAATTGCCAGGATACAATTTTATCTCAAGGACTCTTAGGATATGCCAATGATGATAACTGGGCACTGATCTAAGTTATAACCCCGCAGTGCATAAATCTACGATTTGGTTTTTGTTTGTTATTAACATTGAACAACATTTTATGATTAATTTACTACTTGTAAATGGGAAGTGTGGTACTTGTGTTTTTTATATGAAAGGTATGCTTGGTGTTTGCTTTACAATATAAAAATTGGTTTAATTTCTCTATGTACAAGTAGTATGTGTATTTGTCAATCATGTACTCAATATGTGCTTACCTCGCATGATATTTATAGCTCTTAAAAACTAGCTAGAAGCACGAGTTTCCGTCTAAAATCTCTTAACACTACACTAAAACTCATGCGTTTATTATACATAAAAATAAGTGAATATATTGTGGTTATTATACACTTAGACTGGCCTCATACATCCGGAATAGCTCTCTGGATTATATTATAGTTTCAAAAAGCCAGGACAACCCCTATTATTATTTAAGGGTGGGGACACCAGCAAGGCCAGACGGGCGATCAGTCCTCATCAGCGGGACCATTTCACCCAAGGACAACCCCTAACCTACAATACAATACCGTATACTCCACACACATTATGATTTTTTCAGATTCATCTGTAAGAATGGTACTGATGAGTGTTCTGAATTCCCGATCGGAATATTTAATATTAATTTATTCTAGGCTTTCCGAATTAATAATATGAATTCAGATTATGAATCCAGAGAGCCATTCCGAATCTATGAGGCCAGCCTTACTTAAGAGTGGACTTGTATGAATCGGTCATATTATTGAAACTTATTGAACTTATTGAAAATGTAAATAATTTATTTTTAGATGTATCATTCAAGAAACAAAATGAATGCCTTTGGGAAGCGCATTGTAAATGGTCGAGTGAGAGTTGAGACATTAACAGATAATGGATCAAGTGAAGTATCCCAAGACATCAAAAGTGAACCGAGCTCTAACGTCGTGTACATATCTAAAGAACAGATGGAGGATGAGGTAACCCTACAGATGTTATTGACGAGCCACTACTATCAATACACAATCTAATATCTATTTTTTATTATTATTATTAATACAGTGTAAACTCTCTATAACGTTGTTCGTTCTTACAAAAAACTCTATAACGTAGAAATTAGTTCAATTTGGTTGGTTTACTATAAAACCCATACGTTAATTCACTCTTTATAATGCAACAGCCATTCTCTATTATGAAGAAATATTTTACAACATTTAGTGATTAATTTTTAGTTGTAAGTTCGGGAAGTTGGGTTTTCAGGATATGAGGCATCCCGCTGGGGCATCTATCCTGGTTTTACCCTACTCGTATGTGTAATATTTAGACATCAACAAGATATTTAATAGTTTAATTATTTTATAATCAGCTTACAAAACTAATATTTTGAGGTTTCTAAATGCCTAAGAAATATACATGAGGTCTTAAACAGCTGTCTCGCTTTTGTGATTGTTAATTGCCATTATTGTTAGATTATATTGTCTGTAGGAAATTTTATTCTCAGTTACTAAACGCACCATCATCACCTATTGTCTATTATCAGTCGTAAGCCAACTTTGAAACTGTCAAGATGGCCAGTAAAAGAAAAGTTTTATGTGTTAACGAAAAAGTTATTATAGGTTATTAGGTATAAGAAATTATTGTAATTAGTTAAATTTGGTTTATTTTTCTCTTCTCTCCGTATAACAAAAACTCTTTATAGCGAAAAAAATGCTCGGTCCCTTGGAATTTGCTATAAAGAGTTTACACTGTATCATTTTAACACTTAAGTAAGCCAGACCTTTCATTTGATTATCTATTAATATTATACTAGTAAGTAGCATTTCCAATTGGCTTGCCATGAAACAGATTTTGTTGCATCAAGTTACATTTCATTAAGTACTAATTAGCTATATAACTGTTAAAATTAAAAGCTAAATCAAGGAGTGAGTTGCAGTGAATTACCTATTCCCATAAAAATCATTGGTAACTCCACAAAAAATTAACGCTACATTTGAACAACTCTATAATTGTGAATGTGTATAGAACTTGTGTTATGGGTACTAGGAACCATAATAAATTAAAGCTACATTTGAACAACACTATTGTGAATGTGTATAGAACTTGTGTTACGGGTACTAGGAACCATAATAAATTTCCGGCCGTATATACACATATATATGTACTATAATTTTATTAACTTATTTTAACCTTAGTTACAAAAGAAATTATGATAAATGTAGTTATATTTAATATATATACTAAAACATACAATATACTAAAATATTGGTCCACGCAGCTGAATGGTATTGATAGATATCTACACGGACCACCTCCAGCAAACCTGCTTTAAAAAGATCTGCATCCAATACAGTAAATAATTTAAGAGAAACTTAAATTGTCTCTAAACCTTGTTTAGAATTTGTTACATTTAATCATTTGTATAATATAAATATTCAGCAACATTGAAATATGTTGTAAAATTTATATGATATTCTAACATATCCATATGACAATGTATTCCATATTTCTAATTTCAGATTTTTCACTCAGGAAACCAAGTGGATGATTTAGACAATTACATAGTTAAGAGACGTAGAGTCAAAGAGGAAATGTCAGAGGAGGAGTCGAGTCGAGCATCACCTATTATCGAAGCTCAGCCGCTGTGCACCACCAACGTGGTGTTCATCAAGAATGAAGATGGTGTGGTGACGCAGACTGAGGAGCAGGTCATAGTGTTCTCGTGCATAGAGACCCAGAGTCGGTCGCGGGAGACCAAGCTGCCGGAGCACGTGGTGTACAACAGTGATGACGAGAAGCCCTACTACTGCAGGTTCTGTAGCTACAAGTGCGCCGAGCGCAGCAGTATCATTAAGCATATTAGAATCCACACCGGCGAGAAGCCGTTCGTGTGCAGCCAGTGCACGTACCGCTGCACCGAGAAGGGCAGCCTGGTGAAGCACGAGCGGATCCACTCGGGCGAGAAGCCATACGCGTGCGCTCTGTGCGACTACAAGTGCTCCGAGAGGGGCAGTCTCATCAAGCACATCCGCATCCACACGGGCGAGAAGCCCTTCGCCTGCTCCATGTGCGACTACCGCTGCACCGAGAAGGGTAGCCTCACCAAACACATGCGGATACACACCGGCGAGAAGCCCTTCTCGTGCCCCTACTGCGACTACAGGTGCACCGAAAAGGGCAGCTTGAAGAAGCACTTGCGGATCCACAACGGGGAGAAGCCATTTGCGTGCCCCATATGCTCCTACAAATGCAGCGACAAGTGCGCGCTGTCCAAGCACATGAAGTCACATTCCACGCACCAGACTTACTTCTGCAGCCTGTGCAGCTTTCAGTGTCTACACGAGAAAATACTGATGAAACATTTAGAGAATCATTCTGATCCCTCATAATACCTTCTAATTTAAGTCTGTAATTTTCTCTTTTGAACCTGCAACTACAAAGGCGGCCATTTCAATGATGCTACGAAATAATCTAAGGGGCGATGTGCTATCAAATCAAAAATAATTATGTGCTCCTGCTATAATAAACTATATTACTTCTCATACCCAAGCTCGTTATCTGTACTGATAAAGCCTTTGTTTGTTGACAAATCTACGTTTTCACCATAATATGGTTATTTTTAATTTGTTCATGGCATAAGTAATATAACAGTTCATTACTATTAGATAATATAACAGTAAACCACAATAACGATCATCATAGTTATTGTACTATCCTGATTCTATCCTAATGCCAAAGAAGGTGTACAATATCATAAGTGCTACAAAACTCCCATACGTTGGTAACCGTTGGACGATGTGGCCGGTAGAAGTTTGCACATACTCGCCACGCTCAGCAAAAGAGACTGCTGTTGCAGAGATGAATAACGACGAAGTATATATCCGAATACGAATATCAAAACAAAATTAAAGAAAAATATTCCTGACCCAAGATGATAATGTCGAAATTTCACGTGAAGTCTTGCTTTAATTTTCAAAAGCGTGCCCATCTGTTGTTACATATTACATGTTTGAACAAGCGAAAAGGCGGTTTTTTTTAATATTAAATTGTAATCCATGCACCATTAAACACCACACAATTCACATTACATACACCATGGAACGGTCCTGTATGAGAACGAGTCAAATATTACAGGAAACAATTTAAAACAAATTGTGTAAAACATGGCCTTAAGAAATTTTATCATAATGATAGGGATGTTAGCGACAGCAGCGCCCTCACGCCTTTGTATGGAATATGAAGAAGGTGTACAGGCGGCAGGACGCGGTAAACTGTTAGTTTTCTGTATTTATGTTTTATCCACAATGTTTGTAAGCGATTTGTGAAAAGAATTGTATATTATATGAATTTGTACGCTCAGGCAATAAATGTTTAAGAGTGACGGGGTTTTTATTTGACCGCAGAAGTTTCCTGTTTACTTCCTTTATGTATGTTCGTCTTACACCCTGCCGTTTCTTACTCTATAGGGTCCAAAGGGGCTGCCGAACATTATTGTTAGATTAACACTATCTACTAATAAAGTACCGGCGGACGGTGACTCCGAAGTAAATAGAGAGTAGAGTTGCAGCGTCCTATAAATAAAATAAAAACAAATACCTATCTTGTTTCATACAGGTATTGTTAAATTCATTGAGCTAAAATAAAACGATATAATGCATATTAGTATTGCAAGTGAACAAGTCTGTTACTGTCTGTGTGTCAGATCCATTCACTCACTGCGAGTAAATGCTGACGAAAGTATAGCTTTCCAAAATAGCCTTGCATACTGCATAGCGATACTGCGTATTTGATGGCAGACTGGACTAGTGGCCAGGTTACTGGGCACTACACAACGGTCGCGGATTCGAATCCCGCCAAGTGCAGACAATTTGTATAATGATGGCTTTCTCTCCTAAATACAGCAAAGCTGTTTTACAGGGGAAATAAGGAGGTAGGCAGTACACTAGTAGTAGTGTGGTCGTTGGATAGTATTTATTTACATATTAATTATATTAGGTATGTATAATGTAGCGACCAGCGAGCAGTGCTAGCTGCTCTACTTCACTAATATCGCTGTTGTTCTGTAAGTTTTGTAGTTCTAGTCTTTACGACTCGACAGGTAGGCTTGTTGACTACTCCATGAAGAATATAAGTACTAGTAGCTACGTAATCTGCTGAAGTTCACTTTAGGAGCGCATCATTATAAACCTACTGACTACCGGTTGTCTTTGAGATATGAATTTCAAGAATTTATGTTCCAGCCCGGTCGCTACAGAACCTTAAACAATCAGGTATGCTCCAAGGTTTTTACTTACTCTCTTCGAGTGACACCATAGTACCTATATTGTAATTCGTAACGCACGAGTTCCGGAATGTCAAGTGAATATGGTCACAGTAACACTTCGAGGTCAGAATTATATCATTGTGAGGTTGTCAAGCGCAGAACTCTATGACATAAGCCCCGCGTTAAAATGTAAGACACAAAAACTTATACAAAACAAATAAAATGTATTCGCGCCGGCTTAACAAAATATTGAACCAGTGATGTCACTCGTAGGAAATAAACACCTACAGCCTTGGTCGAGGCAGTTGACGTCACGCCGTTATTTTTGTCGATTTGTCGCTTCTTAAGTAGGTCGACTAAGTCGAACAGACCTCACAGTGTGCTGCATCTCCAAAGAAATCGAAGGACTACCAGATTTGAACGGATTATGTAAACATATTCCCGCCGGCACGCTCTTCATTTGAATCGAAATTAAATTCTAATAGTTGTAAAAGAAACGCGAGTGAGTGCGTAGTTCCGGATAAATTATAAGTGCTAATATTTAATAGTGAGTCTGTTTGTTAACTTGGATTTACTTAACTGTAAGTAAATCCATTATTCCTGCATGTCTATCAGTAAAAGTGATTTTTATAAGAGTGAAGAATCGAGAACCTCCTCCTTTTTGTTGAAGTTGGTTAAAAACCAAAACAATCGCAAGTCTGACCCTCCTTAGGGTTCCTCAAAACGTTTCTTTAAATGTAGTTCATCAAACTAAAAAGTGCTAAACGCATAGAGTACAATAATACAATGGGAATGGCTAAACGTAGTGAAACTGTGCCAGGGCCCGTGGGCCGTGACCCGTCCGTAGTGGACCGTATGCCCATTGCCCACTGCCCAGTGTCCGAAGGACCTATTTAAAGCGTTCGTGTTTAATTGAAAGGCCGGCAACGCACCTGCTAATGATGTAGCGGGTTTCTATGGGCGTCGTATACCCCTTACCACCAGGTGAACTGACTGCCCGCTTGCCTCCATTTGTATAAAATAATGATTTCTTTGTATTTTATTGAACCCTAGCTGTCCCTGCGGGCTGGGAGTTTACTTGCCCTAATATTAAATAGACATGACCTTCAATAATTGGACTGAAAGATATCTTATAAAATAAATCCCGGATCAGAACCGTCCACCTCCAACCCCTGGCCTCTTTTCCTCTTGACATACGGTACATGTATATGTTTGTATAGTCCTATGATATCTGTAAATAATAATCACGATTCACGAATTTAGCAACCGCCAGCCGGTGACATCAGCGACCTCGACGACTTCGTGCTTGTGTGTCGCGTGTCAGTGTGTATCTATCTAGTGTGTGTGTACAACTATTTCATGCATATTATTTAGTATTTACTTTGTATTGAATGCACGGCGCACGAGTGCGATAAGATGTACATAAGTATTACCTATATTATTTTAATTACAGATAAGGGAATGTACTTATTATAGATCTACAAATATTATCTTATTACATATTATAATACAATACATCATATAGATGGGTGAGAGAGTTCATGTCGAGACCAAAGTGCCGGTGATCAATTATTTCATATTTGGTGACCGTCACCTCACCGTCAGGCGTCAGCTCGTCCAGCGACGGTATAGTAGAGGAGCCGAACGGGGGATTTGGGGATTTACTCCAACTGGGCAGATTAATATATGGGGGTGATATGTTGCACTCAGTTAAGTTCCTTTACCGTAAATGAGCTCTTAGTATATAGCCGCCCCGTCTGGGATCAAGGATCAGAATAGTCAAAAAAGTTGATCATTAGAAATTCTCGAGCGCGTCAGATTAAGGTAGGTTGAGTTAATTACCCCGCCATGGTTCAAGCCTTGACGTGACTTGGTGGGGCTTAGTAGGCTAAGGTTGAACCCAGCACCTTGGACGTAGCCGATTGAACCGAGGGAGCTCTTTGTAACCCTCTTATAAGAAGAGGAACAAAAGACGGCGAGGTCTACCTCGCCGTCTTTTGTTTTCTTATTATTAGTCTTCTTCTAAGAAGACTTATAAGAAGGGGGATGGACGAGGTTGGGAACCTCAATCCATTGCACTGTTTCGACGTTAGTAGGGGTTGTTCTGTGGTGCAGAACAGCCCCTCTGTGACGGCGGCGTCGGTCCCTTGGGGGATTGACTAGCCGTCGAGGTGCCCTGTTGCTCAACAGATCTGGGGTAGCTCACCAAAGGCGGCATTGGTGGCACTCGTGGAGTTATAGTGGGTATTCGGCACATATATCTACCGTGAGTCCACACACCATCGGACCCCACTCAGGACTGTTGACGGCGCGTAAAGACGTTTCCCCGTGTTTAAAAAAAATGTGTGTTCATTCCAATAATCTGACGATTTTACTGCGACGTCACGAAATGAGGGAGATAGAAATTTGTTAAAAAGTCATATCAACATTCTGGAGCGTGGCATTATTATTTTTTTTACTTTAAAAAGAGGATTTTTTTTTTCGGAGGGATCTATGCTAATGGCCCGAAGGCCCTAATGCTTCATCGGATTAGTGTGAGCCCATTCGGCTCACTTTTGATTTATAAAGTGGGGGGTTGCCCCCCGCCTACCGTGCAGTCTGCGACCACACGGCCTCCTGACGTCGGTTGTGTATCAGTGGCGGGACTGTGCCGCGTCACCGTCGGGTGGAATAAAAGAGGATAACAGAAAATACATAATCTACCGATTTCACAACAACAAATATTTCACAAGCTGAAGCCACAACAAATCGTTGATATAGCTGAATGAAAAATGTTGATGGGAAAATTTAAATAACCTGGTTTTTTCGTGATCAATTGCATATAGCCTTTTTTTCTTTAACATCGGGAAATGCTCTCAGGCATCCCGCGGGGGAAAGGGTCTCCCCACGCGAGTATGTGGGACTCGCTGCGTCCGAAAGATGGTAAGGTGGACGCATCTCTACCCACTACAAACCCGGCGAGTACCACCAATGCCGCCTTTGGTGAGGTGAGGAGGAACCGACATCACCTCTTGAGAGGTATTGTCCCGAACCACAGAATAACCCCTCCCAACGTCGGTACAATAGGGTGAGGTTCCCATCTTCGCCCCTTGTCCCCTTACTCTTTTGTCCCCTCTTCTTACAAGAGGGGTACAAAGAGCACCTCCCTGGGCTTAATTTGCTTCGCCCGAGATGCTGGTTTCACCTTAGGCTGCTGAGCCCCACCGCCACGACAAGGCTTAAATCGTGGTGGGGGATTGTATATAGCCTATGGGTGTGGTTATAACATCTGACATTACACAGGATACCTACTCCAGAATCATTAATCAGGTCATCTTCTCCCATCACTTCCAATGGGTCTTCATCAAACATTACTTCGAGTAAATGCCCATTTAGCATCGTGGCCTCCCCTACCAGTACATCAGTCATCTGTTTCTGTTCTGTTGTCAATCAATTAAATGACTCTTACAGAATAGCACTAATCTGTTTTGGATTCAATAATTGATTCTCACTGAGTTAACGACTTTATAGCCCATTCAATGAACCGGTTTTTCTATTTCGTCGATAACTCTTAAAATATTGGATTAATCAATAAAAAAAAATCCAACTTTAAATGCGTTTTATTGATTGATTCAATATTTTATGTAGGTCATGTAATGTTTACCAAAGAATAAGTGCTGCTTCGACCCATGGCCCTAGACTACTGACTAGTAAATGATTTGATCGTTTGTGCCCTTCAGAGCCATGGCCAACGACAAAGAGGAGAGCGGCTTCGGGTTCAAGGACAAGGCGAAGGCGGAGGAGACGCTGCGGCTGCTGCAGGAACACGAGCCCAACTACCGGCGCCTGACCGTGCGCGGGCTGCTGGGCCGCGCCCGGAGAGTGCTCGGCAGTGAGTATACAGGGGAAGTGGGGGGAGACGCTGCGGCTGCTGCAGGAGCACGAGCCCAACTACCGGCGCCAGACCGTGCGCGGGCTGCTGGGCCGCGCCCGGAGAGTGCTCGGCAGTGAGTACACGGGAGAGGGGGGGCGGAGAATGGTGGTGGAGTGGCCGTCAGGGGCGGAACTATATAGCCACCTGGCCGGAGCCATGCGTTTTCTTATGTATTGGATAGGCAAACTGGCAGACGTGCCATCAGTTGGTAAGTGGTCGATGTCGCAGCCGGGAGCGCGACACAGCGCATCCCGCCCACCGGTAAAATGTGCCCTGCCATGTGTGCCCGAGGCCCGTGGCATCGTGGCCGTCATGCCACAATACATATACCCACTGATGATGACACCATCGACAACTGAAGTCAGAACGTGTCTTTAGACACGCCCGGGGCTTTTTTTTAAATCAACATACTAGATATATAAAAAACCATTAATTGTCCTCATGACTTTAAAGTAATATTTTTGTACAGTGACAAAAGCGGAAGAGAAGATCAAGAACATAAAAGAAGCCATGGAGGTGTTCGAGAACTGGCTCGCCGACCTCGACAAGGACAAAGAGAAGAAGCCCGACAAGAAGAAGGAGAAACAAGAGACTGACAAAGAAAAAAATGGAGACGAAAATGTAATCTTATCAGAATATATCAGATTTAAGAAGTACATAATTCTCGTTCCAGTCGTTCTCCTCTACATTGCCGTATTAACACCCTCGAACACATTGATGACGTCAATATTGTCAATAGTCTTTGTCCCAATACCAGTTACAACATCGTTCACCCGTCGACTCTCGTAACATCACACGATATTACAAGGCAAGATTCAAAGCTATTACATAGCCAATAAACTGCCGCCATCGATGCCATACTACTACAGGGTGTCATATCACACATGGAACGGCATCACACAATTTTGACAAAATAATATGAATCTTTTGCTAATAGAAGCGCCGAGTTCACCAAAATTGTGAACAAGACGTCCAATTGTACGGGTAGCTTACTGTAGTTCGACTAATGCCCTATTCTTCATTTTATTGCAGAATTCAATAATGAAAGCTTATTCTTGTGTACTTTGTATTCCAGAGCTCAAGCTCTGACGTGGAAATGGAAGAAAAGACTAAGGAGAAGAAGGAGCTGCCGCCCGACACCGTCCCTGGACTCGGATTTAAAGACAAGGTGCGGGGGGGCGGTCTCCGCGGGGGTTTATAGCATACGAGGGCAAACGAGCCGTCGAAGCCTTTTGTCGCCAAAAGGCTTCGGCGGCTCGTTTTTCGACGCCCATACACATCCGTACAGCCAGAGATTATGCGATGCATTGCAGATAGGGTTCTTCCTATCCCCCCAATGCCACCGGAAACTCCATGAAACCGCATGAAACGCGACAGCATAGCTGTCACTTGACGCCGGTGTTATATGAGCGAGAGGTACCACCCCGGTCGTGCTAGCCCAAATCGGTTGCATAGCAGCGTGGTACTACCTCTCACTAAGGGGGTCGTACGCTTGTTCGATATCAATGTCCAAGGTCCACTTGTTTACTTGTAATTTTTCAGGGCACAGCGGAAGACACCCTTAAAGTGTTAGAAGGCCGAGATCCCGATTATCAGAAATTAGCTGTCAAAGGTCTGATCGGGCGCGCCAAGAGGGTTCTGACATGTAAGTGCATTATGACACCTACAGCCTGCCTACAGCTATATTAATTGATCTCTCGGTTTCTTAATGATTTCTAATCCTGTTCGTGCTGTATATGTATGTGGCAATTTAAGATTCTTGACCCAATGTTAACCAATGTCGATGTATTCTTAAATGTTGTCATCATTGTCAGCATGACGTCACACGACCGAACACAATGTCAAGTTCTGCCTAATGACGTCATATAATTAGACATCGTCTCGAACAAAATTCATGCAAACAATATCCCGAGTAACCTATCATTAGCTTATTAGCATTAGCATAATATATCATTAACTTATTGAGTATGACCATTGTCCGTGTGTGCAGGTACGCGCGACGAGACCAAGCTGTCGAACATCAAGGAAGCGATATCGATCTTCGACAAGTTCCTGGATGACTTCGACACACTGCACCTCAGCAAACAGAACAACCCCTACGTCAGCCTGGGGGTGGTGCGGACCTGCCTCGAGAGCGCGGGGGCGGCGCCCACGGACCAGCAGGTATACTTCAGAACTAGAGCTGGGTGACAGGGAGACGAGGATGGAGAAAAGATATTGGAATATTTTAGGAGACACACGATAATGGGTACACGATAGGGATACGTGACGTAGTGACCTCACCAGTCATTATTGATAGTGATCTTTAGTGAGTTCTTACCGAATGTTTGGAGCATACGGTGTATGTAGAGAGAGTTGGGCTCGTTATACCAGCTGTTTACTTAAATGTGTTTTATTGAATGTATTACAGAAGGCATTCATAGCCGCGTACACGTCCGTGAACGGAGAGTACAAGAGGCTGAGGACTGTCGCGGAGACGGAGGGGGGGAAGACCTGGGACATTGTCAGAAATGCTGCCTTGAAGGAGTTGAAAGAAAAGGTAGACCGACGTTTTAAATTAAACTTTATATTTTTTCAGTATACCTATGCATATTGGCATTGGAATTTTAATTTTTTGATTTTTGTCTTGGCGTTCATTGAGGGAGGCCTATGTTCGGCCGTGGATGTATTGTGTCGATAATGATGATGATGCATGTTTGTATAGATTACGCTTTCATACATATTATAAAAAGAAAAACGCGACTTCTTAAGATATTTTATTTCATGTGTCCATCATGGTTACTTATTATATAGATCATCTTCGTTTAACTGCATCTAGATCCATCAACTTATGATATTATTACCCGTTCATAACTTCACTTAACCACATCGTAACCTAATGACACAGACTGGTAAAACATACATTTATATTTACAGCACGCAGAAGCCAAACTATTTAATGAAAAAGATGAACCCACGCCAGAACATTTAGAAATGCTTTTATGGGCGTATACGCCGGAGACCGCGCGCGTCAAGAAACTTATACCGGAGACGCCGGACAAGAAGGAGGCGAACGATCGGAAGCGGCGAAGTAGCGCGGCTGACGAGTCGCCGAGCAAGAAGAAGAAGGAATGACTATTGTAAGGAGTATATATACTGGAGTATGCATTTACTGTGTTAAATAAACGAATTTTACAACTATCTTAGCTTTTATTTATATTTACCATAAAGATTCGTCAGAAAGGCTGAGATTATTATTAGTATGGTATCGTCCAGATTAAGACACAAAACACTAATCAGTTATTAATAACTTTATACGCTACAAACATATTCGTGTGCTGTGGTATATTTGGCTAGTGTAAGAACTAATACGGCATAATATATTTTATTTCAATTTTATTTTATTTATTAACGCTTTCACACCACGTCAATCTGGTCCCGTAGTAAGTTCTCAAAGAACTTGTGTTACGGGTAAGTACCAGACAACGGAAATATATTTCATACTGTTATACTATACATATATTTAAGTTTTTATTATATAATGCACATCATATTTAATACACGTCCATGACCCAGGATTCAGGAACACAGAAAACTTTTTTCCCTGTCGGGATTCAAACCCGCTACCTCCGGCTTGAACGCCAACTCGCTAACCATTGAGCCACAGAGGTCGTAATTTTTTTTTTCTAATGTATATAATAATAAATAATGGTCTATATAAATATTATTTTATGGTCTACTAAAAAGGAAGCTATGGTATACACCAACTATTACGGCAACAATAACAGTTTTTGTTTAATTTTTTTTGGTTCAAATATGAGTGGGTGAAGTTCACCTCTTAGTGGTGAAATTGATATCAGGATTTTACATAAAGTTAATATACCTAGCGGGGATTTTAAGCCTTATCCATTTAAATTGTTTGATAAATTAGGTTGATTATCAACGTGTCAATTCCACTTTAAATTATTCGGATCGGCTATCATTATTGAGGTGCATCGGATCAGTCAGCAACATGGCACCTACAGCTATCATTAATTAATTCATTATTTTTTATTTTTATTTTTCAAGCGTCTATCTGTTGGCGTTATTAATATTAATCAAAAACACCAACAAAAATCCCATTTGTTGTATGAAACATATTATTTTATATTATGTAAGTATCCCTTGATCGGACGGAGTACCAAATGCTGACCTCCAAACTTCAATATGAAGATGGCACCCCATGATGATGATGATGATTATGTTTATTTGTTCCCTTAAATATTGATTTCATTGTGCTAATTTTTTTAATTATACTGTCTAAATAATAGTAAGGGGTATAAGTAAGGGGTCCCGTTTTACCCTTTGGGTACGTTTAACCCTATAAATTAGCACGTTACGTAAATAATTTTGGATTGAGATGGATGCGAGTGGCAAGGGATAGGCCTTCTAGGCGTTCATTGGGATACCCACCATGGTTCAGGCCTTGGCGTGGCGGTGGTGTCGGTCCCTTGGGGGACTGACTAGCCATCGAGGTGCCCTGTTTGTTTATTAGATCCGGGGCACCTCACCAAAGGCGGCATTGATGGCACTCGCTGGGTTTTAGTGGGTAGAGCTGCGTCCACTTCCCAGTTTTCGGGCGCAGCGAGTCCCACATACCCGCGTGGGGAGACCCACTCCCCTGCGGGATGCCTCGGAGCATTTCCCGGCGATAAAGAAAAAAAAGGCGTTCATTGGGAGAGATCTATATTCAGCAGTGTTCAGATAGAGATTGATGATGATTTTATTATTAATTGTTATAAAAGTAAAAATATTGCCGCAGCCGCGATCTCCTTGATAACCGTTATATCGTGTAGACTGTAGATAGTCAGTATTCAGTAAAGGAATGAATGCTCAATGCCCGATTAGAGTCTGACAAGCGAGTCGTGGCACAAGCCGCTGGCGGCAAATTTAAAAATCTTTTAGGTGTTAACCCAGCATATATAGTCTAAAAACAATTTTGATACTTTTGCTTAACTTGATTATTTGTTTATTTGGATAAGGTTGGAATCTTCAAAGAATTTGGTTTAAAAATAATCAAAACGAAAACATTAACTACATTAAAATCAACACCAACTTTTCCACTCCATCGAAAATAAGGATAATAAAGATGCACAACAAAAACTTAAAAACATTTATTCATTCTGAACAATAATCAAAATCTGATTCGAGAAATTCGATGCCTTCAAAATATGATTCATCACTATCACTTTCATCTTCACGAACATTGATGAGAAATGGTTCAAGTTCCTCTTCTGTTATTTTATCTTTTATTTTGTATGTATTTTCAACATTAATCACATGATCAGTGCATGATTTCCAGTCATCAGCAGTCACACTGGCAAAACATTTCCTTATTAAATTTTCCATTTCGGCAGCTGGCACGCCTTGATTCATACTCGCCACTTTCCTTTTTGCCAAGCTCCAAATTAATTCTATGGCATTGAGATCACAATGATATGGCGGCAATTTGATGACCTCATGTCCATGCTGCTTTAGAAGTTCTTCCGCTTCGTACAAGGGAGTTGGTTTGTTTTCTTTGACAAGACACAAAAGCTCGGCCTTTGTAAGAAAATTGTCAAAAGAAATGTGATTTTCGGTGAGCCACTTCTGAATATCAGCCTTTAAAGTGCTCATCGTAGGCGGCTTGTTAATTTGAGTTACATGATAACTCGCATTATCCATTATAATCACACTAGGTTCATTTAAATTGGGTATTAATTTTTCTTCCAGCCATTTTATGAAGTTATTACGGTTCATATCATCATGATAATCAGCCATTTTAGATTTTGTGCTGAACACCAATAATGCATTGGGCACAAAACCTTTCTCAGAGCCAGCATGGACTATTATGTATCTTTTACCTATAAAACAAAGAAAAGTAATAATTAAAATAACAAATATTCTTATAGACATTCCAAAAAAGGCATAATTAATTTGATAGAAACCTTTAGAAATTTTGTCAGTTACTCCACTCGTACTCGGTCCTTGCCATGACTTTTTTCGCTTGTAATTTTGGTGGACATATGTTTCGTCCAGGTAAACTATTGCCTTTCCTTCTTGTCGCTTTCTTATGAATAGCTCTAAGATAACTATGTCTCAGAGCAGATATTTCAAACTTTTCAATTAGAATTGACCTTTCATTTTTATTAGTTTTAAACTCAAAACCATTTTTTAACAATATTTGCTTCAATGTTTCTCGAGATCCAGTGAATCTTATTGACTCTCGTAATTCTGCTAACAAAGTTCTTATTGTTGGAACTTGTTTCCTAACCGAGTAAAATTCATTTATTTTATTACGAATTGCCGATATGTCAAAATCATCTAAGTTTGAAACACTGGGCTGGCGAGGGCGTTTTTTTCCTGGCGTGTTCCACACATTTTGGTTTAGGGAACCTTCCTTTTTTATCCTCCTCAGTGTGTTGACACCAACTTCTGTAATAATAAAAATAATTGGGTTAAGTGGCAGATTATTATCACAGTTTACTATATAACAAAAATATATTGAAATACAATCTGTCAGTTTAGATAAATAGGCCAAATAACTGGATTCAGAGGTAAACAGATCTTTTTTCTCAATATCTTTCAGCTGTTTGATTAAGTCTACGATCTGACGTTTTAAATCTTCGTTATCCGATAGACCTTAGAACAAGAAATAATTTGTATGTTTTACATATTTAAACAAATGTAAAGTTATGTTGAATACAAAAAAAAGTTTTTTTTTTGTTGTTTTAATCTAGGACGAGTATTAAAATGTTTGGGATGTACTTACTTGCAGCTGAAATAATTTCGTCAAAAATTCGTTGTTTTTTCTCGAAACGCTGATTTATATCATCCTTTCTCTGTTCATACTTGCTTATCATTGTATACAACAAGCTCCGGGCACTGCTTTTAATGGGTTTCGACATTTTTTCGCACAAAAACTTACAATAATTACACCACAACAACAACAAATAGAGGTAAGATGACATTTAGTTTGACAATCAGAAGTGTGGCCATATGAAGAATTCGAAATAAATCGCGTCCCACGACTCGCTTGTCAGACTATATGAGTTATGACGGCGATGCTGGCTCATGTTTTGAACGATCATTTGTTCGGGCAACATTGCCGAATTTGTGGATGCATGAACGAATAAGGCGGCGAACATTTGAAGGTCAGTGTTGGCCCAACTTCGGCGAATATGAAGAGGGGCCCTTATGTTTATAATCTGTGCTATCACAGTGATATGACAATCGATTTGACATTAACGCACGTAAACACAGAGTACAATGAACTCCTCGTATTTTTACAATTTACATACAGAAATAGTATTGTTTTAGTGAAGTTATAACATAAATGTGTCTTGAAATGTTGTTATCACGTGTGTTAAATACTGTTCGTATTGAATTAGTGCCTGTTGTGTGAATCCTTGTGCCGAGCCGAAAGTGGGCGTGTGAGATCTACTGTGGAGGTATTTTCGAATATTAATCTTTTAGCTGTTTAGCCTTTCAGTGTATACATGTAACAAAATATTGCAAAAAAACTGTTACGCAATAATAATAGTAATAAAAACTAAGTTATTTATATTTATTTACTATTGATAATAATTATTCAAAGCCATTAGATGTATGTAAATAAAAGAGCTCTAAAATTATAAGTATTCATTTAATTGTTATGATTCTATAATTTATTATTTGTTCTCTAATTATTTATTCTCTAACTTTCATTGCCTCACATGAACCATCTACATCTATAATATTCGGTAATAAACATAGCAAGTATATTTTTTTTAATTAGCCTCTTGGAACAAAACTATAATACAGAGACTAAGGTAGAGTGATTTGGCTTTGTAAGAAATTTATTTTCTCTTAAATTATGTCATTCTTGAATTAACAGGCTTGATTTGGTAGTTCTAACATATTGTTTGCGCAATAATAAATTTACATTATCCACCCGATGGTGATGTGGCACAGATCTGCTACAGAAACAAACCGGCCGCCAGAAGGCCGTGTGGTTGAGACTCCACGGTTGGCAGGGAGCAACCCCCTCTCATAATAATACTTAGATAGCTGGCTGGCTCACCAACAAACCGACAAAGCATTAGGGCCATTAGCTTAAATCAATCTGAAAAAATCTCTTGACAAATTTTGGGATGATCAAGTTGAAAGCACATTGTACATAGTTTGGTCAATAGTTGAGAAAATACCCCGGGTTGTGCTTCTGGATGAGCTTTAGAATGCTGTTCAGTTACCTTGTTATATTTACACTAAAATAAATTTCAGAATACATATGGAGATGTGGCGGAGGTAGCGGGCAGCTGGGAGCAGCATGGAGGACACCAGCCAACTCAGTTACTGTGAGTTGTCTACTTTAGTGAATTCTGATTGGTCTATTGATAGGTTTCTAAGGCCATAATGTAAAATATCTGCAAGCTTGTCTCATATGAAGGGGCTATTAATAAATATTACATAATACAATGCTGCACTTTAACATCACAACATCATCAGCTCTTAAAAAATTGTTCCACCACAAGGAAACAAACTAGGACTTAGTTAATGTAGCCGACTTAATGTGAGAGTATCATGATAACAATATCGTAGTGGTTGACGGTGCAGGTTGTACAAACTGTCTGTCTGTATCTGCTTCTTTCATAAACTAAAAATAGAGGAAAAATTCTCCCAGTAAATATAAAAAATGCCAAAACATTGATTTTCAATGACTCTGTGCTGCTGGCCACGTGTCATGGTCCTTGACCACTGATATTAATGTTGTTTCTCCGTGCTCCATACCACCATGCCCTCATACTCAATCTGTACATTGGTTACCAGGTGACAAGGAGAGCTGGGACGAGTGGGGCAGCCATTCGTCCGCTAGTCACCAGGAGGAGGTGGGTCTTTGATATTTAAACATGGTCTGGTTGTGTTCTGTAAGTTAAATAATCGGCCATCTGGGCATCTCTGAACAAAGCAAACAAGCTAAATTCAGCAATAGACTAGCCGATAATTATTAGTGAATAAATGTCAAGTCATTTCAATTTTAAAGTAATAATACTTATTATCACGCTCAGATCTCGCGCACGTCTTCTGTTACTCACACTGGTTGCACAACTTACACAAACGATTGAACTCCACTCCCACGCGGTCGTAGTGAGCAGGCGATCCGACTCCATCGGCGATAAATCTATACAGTGAAAATAACTGCCACCTCTCGGGAGTTGCGACACCGTCCCCCCTCCGCGCCCCACTTCCCCCGGGGCGCTCGCGGCAATCTCGATTCTCGACCCTACGTCGGGGGCGAACTGCAGCGGCGCGTGGTGGCCTAATTTTTTAATTGAATCTCGTGCGGCCGCCGCGGCCAGTGTCGTAAGCTTCGTCTCCTTTGAAGAGTTGGCCGAGCTTTTTGTGTTAAGATTAAATATAAATATTAGAGAACATTACACACACAACAGGTACACCACGGGCCAGCTCCGCTCCGGCGGGCTAGTGGTAGTTTCAACGAGAAATATTATAATATATGTGTATTGCACATCTTTATCCAATACCAGTATGTTTGTTATTCACGTTAAAGTTTTTTTTTTTTTTTTTAATCCTTATTAAAAGGCTTTATCGCTGCACGTTAAAGTTAATAGATAAGTACTACATACACAGTACACTTCAGGCCCAGAACTAAACTGTTAATAGTAATAGTCCCTCCAGACAGCTTCACCTCCCAGAGAGTTGGTGTATTCAAGCGGTGGCGGTGTACATACAACAGTTGACGTGTCACCGTTCAGTCATCTGTTCAACAACTGAACTAATTGGGAATACATACATTGTTCTTGAGGTACCTATGATCGTTAATTCACCACTTTGTCAGTGTTACTCCGTAAAACTGAAATAGAAAAAATATAACGACTTTGGCATGTAATAGTGCACCAGTAGGAAGTCCCTACATCATCCCTACATGTATTAGAGGTACTGGTTCCAACTGTTCTTTATGATTGCAATTCGCAGCATCTGCAGCGTGTATTTGTGTGTGTGTGTGTGTGTGTGTGTGTGTGTGTGTGTGTGTGTGTGTGTGTGTGTGTGTGTGTATGAACGCGTGTAGTCCAGGTTGAAACGGTTGAAGTTGATATGATATTTTTATTCGATAATGTTAATTTTGTTTATTGAATATAATGGTTGATTTTAAATATTAGTTAAATTTATTGGTTGATAGTTATATTCAACATCTCTAGCGTGTATTTGTCGTCAATCTCCAATCCAAATGTCGTCACAACTCACAAGACACAGGCGCACGTCGCGTGGCGAGTAGGAAGTAGGACTAGGAAGTGAGCGCGGCGCTACCGTGAGCTCGTCCGCGCGACTCTCGTGCCAGCTGACTGGCATATTTTTAGTACTTCATTCCTTTCCACGGATTTAAGTTCGTCAACATGAAAAAATATGGCGCCCTTTAAAAAATCAGGGAGGAAGAAGCCTAAATAAATCCGGCATATCTAACATTTTAAACGAAATTGATTATTCTAAGAATTTGAAATGAAATAGGTACCTAATTCGTAACAATTTGAGATTGAGATTTTATATGTTTCACGACAAGTTATTATCAGTTAGGTACGAGTAGGCGGTAGCTAACAAACATGCTTTAGTACCTACTCAATTAATAAACTAAATACTAATAACTTAGTTAATAAAAACAAAGTTCGAGTTGAAAATGAGTTTAGTATCATAGTAACGCTTTGCATATAAATATGCAAGAGTCCAGTCTGCCGAGTGCCGAGGTCGCATCTCGAAGTGACGTTTCGAGTGTTGCAATATTTTGTCAGTTACCACATTCAATGGACAGTAAATTCAATGCTGTGGCGTTCAGAGTTTATATTGTAGTCAATAATTGATATAAAGTTACCCCTTACATTTAATTGTTTTATTTTTTACGTAACGCGTCACGATGCTTGTTTGATGACGGTAAAATTTTAACAAACATTTCTAAACGTAATTGACGGCCGCGCCATGGTATTGTTTGCTTCTATCAATTATTTAAAATACGAGTACTTTTGCAAGTACTATTTAAGACGGTGTTTCGTATAAACGTTCCCAGCCACTACCGCTAGCTTGGCCAATTTTATTTTGATTCATTGATATTTCTTAAAACGTGCATCTGAAGTTAATTCTAAGGAGAATAATTTAGTTCTAAATTAAATGTTATTTAAGAAAATTTAGAGCAAATCATTATTATGGTTATGTACAAGTAAAGCTTGCCATGCCACTTAATTGCCCAATGAGCCCAAACATAAACGAACTAGATTATAGTCGCTGACATTGGTAGTATGCCTTTAAAAAAATCGTACTCAGGCGTAGCCTTTCAGGTTATCCCAAAAGAAGACTGACTGCGTCCGCTGTAATAAAAAAGGGGAGGTTTCTATATAAATCAATCAAGTTATAATTCACGTGTACTGTTATTGACTTGTAATATTAAATTTAAAAAAATAATTTTCTTTTATGTCAAATGCAAATTTTCGTAACTCCTATATCAACACTGACCGAATGCGCCATTCCGCGGCCGGTGTACGTCACGCACACTTGCCTGTTACCGCGCTCGCGTCAAACCAAATGTCACTTGAAATACAAATAAAGCCGTCCCGTCAAAGAGGACTTTCTATTTTTTAAAGAATCTCATTAATCATTAGTGGCGTTTCATGTGTGGATTTATGTGTGTGTAAAGTTTGTGCTTTATGAAATAAAAAGAGTGCTCGAAATTCAATCGCCGCCGCAACAGAATGGTGACCTACTTGGATATATGACGTCATATATTTAGTTTATTTATTTACTTTTTTTTTTCTCGCACCTATGTAATGATATTAATTATTATACCTCAATTCAGGTAAAAATTATACTTATTTAATGAAGTATGAAAATATATCGTTCTCACAAGGGAAAGTAACCCAAATTAGAAGGAAACGTAATATTTTATCTCGTATTACTTTCTTAATTCTTTACTGTACGTTTGCGAGAATTTCTAGTCCTTGATCGCGGAACAATTGAACAAATACAAGTTAAATAACACTTTGTGAATTGGAAATACGTACTTTAACAAATGCTATCAATTAATATCCAATTACCAAACAGGTTTTCGTTCAAATTTAAATGTTGTAATGGAAGATAATGGCACATATTGAAAATTACGAATATTAATGACAAGTAAAAACCAGCTAAAGTATAATAATTTCATAGATTTTCATTAGAAAGATAAAAATTAGGGTATTAAATAGTAAGCCTTATAATAACATCTTTGACCAACCTAGATATGATTTCAAAAAACCATCAGACAAATTTATAACTTGTAATGACCATCATGGGCCTATGTTCAGCAGTGGACGGATAGAGGCTGATGATGATGAATGAACATCATCCATCCACAACTGAACATAGGCCTCCCTCAATGAATGGATGGCTGGAATGAAATGGAATGACCATACACACTTTTTTATTATAAAAGAGCAAGATATAATTTAACTTAAGTGAAACCAAAATACAGTCACAATTGTACTTACTCCCTGTAGGTACAGATGGGATGGTGTGAACCATTTGGACCATTACAGATTTATACTAACAATAATACAGCATAGTAACTTTTGTTCGATTGATAAATTTACTTAGAACAAATGCCAGCAAGTATGTTGTATCTGTATAAGGTCGTAGGATCAATAGTTGCCAGGATCACTGGCAATGATACAATCAGACTAAATAATCTGAAGTGTCGTCTCACCATTCCTTTAATACATTTTATATGGGGATTAACGAAACTATGCTAAGGTACATTGTGGCACATACAACCTGTACATACATGCTTTTTTATGTTGGTTTGCAAGGCAAACGAGAGTGACGATGGTATGTGGTCAGTGGGACCCATGAACATTAACTAGGTCACCTGCGACTAGCCCAGCAAACTCCATCTTGTGTTTCCTAAGACGAAAGATGGTAAGTCTCGGTGGCAGTGATTACACTGGCTTTCCTACTCTTATTTTCTAAACACATCAAAGCTATTACATGGCAGAAACAAGCAGGATGGTGCCATCCATGTAGACAGGATGGGTTAATTCATCTAATAAAAATTTCATTTAATAAAAGAATTTATTGAAGATACCACACCTTGGGAATAAGGCGTTTCCTACATGGCTTCTATGTATAATTATATCATATTATGTACCTATATTGTATAATATTGAAAAGATTAGTTTCACTGAGTTTGTTTCGCCGGTTCTTCTCAGTGGACTAGTTTTGGAACCGGTAGTAGAGTCATTTGACGTTCAATAAGCTACTTTGACGTACAACATTGAATAAAAATATTTTTATTTATTTATTATTTATATATTTGTCTGCATGGTTGTCATCAACTGTGAAAATTGATGGTAACGATGATTGTGTTGATACCACGAAAATTGATTTTTATAAGCAAATCAATATGAGAGTGCGTGAAAACTGATTGCACCCATCGAGTAATGACTGTGACGTCAGATCGCCGATTGTGCGACGGGCGGTAGCTTAGCGACAGTATGCGTACAGTATGCATATGTCCATCACAGGACACATGCAAAAACGACTGAAAGGATCTTCATGCTATTTTCACCAATGAATAGAGTGGTTCTCAAGGAAGGTGATGATAGTACATATATACTTTTTTTAAGTTTTTGTATAAATTGGCTAAAATATAATGATATTTGTTGGTGTCGAAAAAAAATAAGATGTCTGGGAGCTTTCAATGAAAACGCTGACTAAACCCTTTGAGATATAACAAAATATTATATGGTGGAATCAGGAATTGTGTACCTTAGATAGGTCCACAAAAATGTCTGCAATGGTATATGTATATCTCTCTTAAGGATAACATAAAGTGGATATACAATTTTAATACTTAAAAAATATGGATTTATGAAGCAGTAATTGGAAAGCTATTTACTCAAATACGGTATTAATCCTTGTTATTTTAAATACGTTAGTTGGCTTGAACATTTCATGAAGATTATTTTTTCCGTTTGCACCATGTAAATTAAATGATTACCTCAAGGGATAAAGCGAAATGAAAATAATGTGCAACGAAAGAAATTAATTTCGTCGCCCCCTGACAACGAGGCTCGGGTCCGAGCCGGGGGCCTGAAAGTTGAGATATTGTATCAATATAATATGGTGAAATTGTGTATCCTAAATATGCCTACAGAAAAGTCCGCGATGGCATAATATGTCAATATGATAAAAATAACATAGGTACTACCCATATTCATTATGGTTATGTTATTTTAACAATAAAATTAAATAATATTCATATAATTGGTAATGTAAAAGCTATTTACACAAATACGGTACAATACGATATTAATCCTTATCACCAATCTATACTAATATTATGTTTAGGCCTCGAAGGGGGTTGTAATATTGAAGAGCGTGGACTGTATTTAATTATTTATTAGCGAAAGAACATAAAAATGCCCGTATGCAGTACAACAGCTGACGGCGATCTGTTCGGTGCGCCGCTCGTCTCTCCTCCCGCGCGTTATCCCCGCAGTCGCCCCGCCGTCGTCCCGACGAGGTCCGAATAGGCACGATAGGCGCCGACATACTCCCCGGGTTGACGTCACTCGTCAATAGGTAGAGGGCAGAGGCAGTTGAAGGCACGACGAATAGTTCCCTTCTTCGTCTTCACTTCTGCTACTCTTGTGACTCCGTCAACGCCCGGGTAGGTCCTTGAGACACGACCGAGGCACCACAGCAGCGGCGGCGTCGTCTTGTCTTTGACCAGGACCATGGACCCCGGCTTTATTTCACCCCTGGAACTGAACCACTTGCATTTTTGCTGTAGTGACGAAGTGTACTCATTATGAAAGCGGCGCCAAAAGTGAAGCTGGATGTACTGGATCCGCTTCCATCGCTCCAGTGTCGTTATTTTGGCGTCCGTCATCTGAGAGCATGGAACAGATAAGAGTGGCCGTCCAATTAAAAAGTGAGCAGGAGTTAGTGCCGAATAATCAGAGGGGTCTGATGACAATGGTGTAAGAGGGCGCGAATTTAATACCGCCTCTATAAGAGAGAGACAGGTTATCATTTCCTCAAAAGTGAAATGGACAAAATGCAGTAACCGCTTTAGGTGATGCTTACATGATTTTACAGCGGCTTCAGCTAATGAATTGAAATGAGGGCTGTAAGCCGGCGTAAAAGCAAATTCGATGCCCTCCTGCGCGATTTCAGATGCAACATTTGATGAACGTAGGAACCTGTATATTTCGTTCGCAGCGCCTATGAAATTTGTCCCGTTATCGGACGTGATACTTCGAGGTTTACCCCGACGTGCCACAAACCGATTAAGAGCGGCCATGTAAGCCTCGGTAGTAAGATCGGAGACGAGCTCCAAGTGAACGGCTTTTACTGCTGAACAAACAAAGATGCACATATAAGATTTTGTGAGTTTGCAGCCGCGTCCCTTGCGATCGGCTAAAAGTACCGGGCCAGCGTAGTCTACGTAACAGTTCAAAAATGGGAATTCGAGACTAGTTCTCGAGCTAGGCAAATGACCCATTATAGGCTGTACGTTTTGAGCCTTGTGTCCGAAACATTTAATGCATTTATTCACGACAGACCTAGATAAGATTCTACCGCCTAGAGGCCAATAGGACTGTCGAATGTGACTTAACAGTAATTGGGGCCCAGCGTGTAGAAGTTTTAAATGTTGCATTTGAAATAATTTAATGGTGAAAATATGTTTACTACATACTACGATGGGATGTTTGGTACTAAAATCGTAGGGGGAGTTATCGAGCCTCCCGCCCACGCGGATGAGATCATCATTATCAATGAATGCAGACAAACGAATGAGTTTACTATCACGTGGCAATTTTTTTCCAGATTTTAAAGTTTTATAATCATCAGGAAACATGTCTAACTGAGAATAATGTATGATTAAGTTTAATGAATTTTGTAGTTCTTTTGTTGACAGATTACCACTTAATTTTTCTTTATATTTTAAATTGTAAATAAATCTTTGTATATATGAAATTATGTTTTGTACCTTTGTTAAAGACGAATGTTTTTCTAATAAATTATGTATGATTGATGAATGAGTGGTGACGTGTGAATGAAGAATATTACATGAATGATTACTACTATCACTGATGAAGTGCGTTACTACGTCCGGCAAATCGTGTTTCGCTGTATTTGGCATCTTTGGCCATTCCTTTTCGGATTGTAATAGAAAGGATGGTCCGGACCACCACAAAGATGTGTCTATGATATCGTTGGCCGGTAGACCACGGGAAACAAGATCTGCCGGGTTGTCCTTCGACGGTACGTAGCTCCAGGTATGATCACATGTACTCTCGTGTATCTCGTTCACTCTGCTTCTAACAAAAGGTTTTAATTGGTTAGAAGGAGTAGAGAGCCAACCCAAGACTATTGTAGAATAACACCAGAACCTACATCTATGAATGGGAATGGTAAGCGATTCGTGAACCTTAGTACACAACCTTGCACCCAACAAAGCTCCGCAAAGTTCAAGTCTCGGTATGGTAGTTGATTTAATGGGCGCTACACGGTTTCTAGAGACTAGAAGTTGTACGCCTATGAAACCCATTGTGTTGCGTGAACGAATATAGACACAAGCACCGTATGCCTTTTCTGACGCATCGGTAAAGACGTGTATTTCATGCATAGTAGAGCCTTCACGCAAAACCCAACGAGGAATTTTTAAATTATTTAATGCTGTTACCCTTTCTTCAAATGTAGACCATAGATTTTTAATATTTAATGCTACTTCGTCGTCCCAATCGTATTTTTCTATCCACAGTCGTTGCATAAGGATTTTTGCCTCAACAATGCAAGGACCAACAAGGCCTAGAGGGTCAAAAATCTGACTGATGACAGATAGGATATGTCTTTTAGTGACTTTAATAGTAGGTGTAATATTTATAGTATAAGTAAGTATATCAGAATCACAAACCCAGTTAAGACCTAGAGTTTTAGGTTGAGAAGAATTTAATCCTTGCTCAGAAAATTGCAAAATGTTATTAGAACGATCACTATTTGAAAATTGTTTAAGAATGTCCGGATGGTTAGATCTCCATTTACGAAGGTTAAATTTAGCAGACGCCAGAACCGATTGAACCTTTTTAGATATGCGGACAGTCTCTGCAATGGTCCTCCCCCCACTTAAATAATCGTCTACATAGAAGTCCCGTCTTATGGCAGATTGGACTTGACTATCCTGTATATCGTCAGCCAGGCTCACTAAACACTTGGTTGCTAAGTAGGGCGCAGAGGCAGTACCATAGGTGACCGTGTTCAATGTGTAGGTTTGAAGGGGTTCTGACGGATCAAACCGGAAAATAATTTTTTGAAGAGGTCGTTGTTCTGGATTTAGTTCGATTGCTCTGTACATTTTTTCAACGTCACTGGACACCACATATTTATGTTGACGAAAACGTATTAATATACTAAAAAGATCGTCTTGTACTACGGGACCGACCATCTGAATGTCATTTAATGACACTCCCGAACTAGAAGAGGACGATGCGTCGAATACTACGCGTAGTTGAGTAGTGGTGCTACAACTACGAATAACCCCATGATGAGGTATATAATATTTTGTAATGTTGTTATGAGTCGATGGAGTACTACTGTAAGAGTCTAGTGTCATGTGGCCTAGACGTTCGTATTCCCGCATAAACTCTATGTATTTGTTTTTAAATAGGGGATCACGCTTAAATCTGCGCTCTAGTGACAAAAAACGTTTTTTAGCGTTTTCATAAGAATGACCTAGAGTGCTGGGATCTCCTTTTAAAGGCATTTTGACGACAAACCTACCATCATCTTTACGAGTGGTAGTGTCTTGAAATATCTGTTCACACATTCGTTCCTCAAGAGAGTGTATATGTTTAGGTGAAACATTGTCAAGCTCCCAAAATTGAGTGAGATCGGGAGTGACATTATAATGGAAACATGAACTTGAATACGAAAAATTTGACCTACTGTTAGGTTGTAGAGAAAGACTACCGGATACTAACCATCCGAATTTGGTTTCAGATAATTTAGGTAGATTTTTTCCTAAGTCTATTGTATTATTGCATAAGACATTCCAAAATACTTCTGCCCCTACCAGGATATCAACGACCGACGGAACATTAAAGTTCGGGTCCGCTAATTTAAGACCTGTAGGTATAGGGACATTATTGATGTTCACGAAAGAAGGCGGCAGCAATTTTGTAATTTCGGGCAAAATATAACACTCGATATCAACCGTAAAGGCACAGCATAAAGACTCTATTGTGAGGTGACAAGACTGTGTACTAGTGGATATGTGATTATTAATACCCGTTACCTTGGTGCTCGTACCGCGTCGTGACAAACCCAGTATATCCGAAAAGCTCTTAGTAACGAAGTTCGCCGTACTACCGTTGTCCAGCAATAGACGTGCAGTGTACTTCTTACCCGTCGCGCTGATCACGTTCACGAGCGCTGTGGACAGTAAAACATGCGCAGAAGTAGCAAGCTGCAAAGAATTGGCTGATAGCACAACATTAGGCGTAGAAGGCGAAGCCGAAAGCATAGCAGATGGCAAAGGATCGGAAAATTTATTAGGTTCATGTGCTTCTAAGTGCAAAAGTGTATTGTGTTTTTGATTGCAATATTTACAATGTGAAAGTTTGCATTGTTTAGCTGAGTGTCCAAAGCGTAAGCAATTTCGACAAACATTAAAAGCATCGGTTTTTTGTATGCGGTCTTCTATGCATAGATTTCTAAAAGACTCGCATTTAAATAAAGCGTGATCTTGGGAGCAAAGCGGACATTTATTTAATTTATGAAATTTTGTGTTTGATTTTTTATTCATTTGAGTGAGTTTTGATTTGTTTGTGTGGTTATTATTTAAGGCAACAATTGAGCTATTTTTATATGTATTAAACGTTTGACCAACTCGAGCTGATGATGATGTTGAACTAATATTAGACTCAACGGATTCCAACCAGTCCGCTCTTCTATTTAAAAAGGTACAAAATTGTGATAAATTTGGATTATCAGGCGAAAGTGTATTCCTGTGCTCTTCCCAATCGCGACTGGTTGTTATGTCTAATTTTTTAACCATTACATGAATGAGTATGGTATCCCAGTGTTCAGTAGGTTGGTTTAGAGATGTAAGTGCCCTAACATTTTTATTTATTACGTCAACAAGATTGCGTATTGAAATACTCGACTCCCTGCTTATTGGCTCGGTGTCGAACAAAGCTTGTATATGATTACTAACAAGGAGACGATTATTATTGTACAGTTCGCACAGCAAGTCCCATGCTATTGTGTAGTGGTCACTTTTAAAATCTATATTTTTAATAATTAAAGCGGCGTTGCCTTGTAGCGAAGCGCGCAAATAATGAAATTTATTTATGTCGTTAATACTTAGGTTGTCGTGAATTAATGACTTAAATGTGTCCCTGAACTCAAGCCAGCTCTGATAATTCCCATCAAAATGAGGCAAGTCGATTTTTGGCAAACGAACAAAATCATTTCTATTGGAAATATGTGCACCTGAGTTAGCATCTCCGAAGCCCGCCTCGGACCCCACACCGTTGGACGAGGCACCGAGCAGGCTGCGCGTGAGTGCCACCAGGTTAAAAAACTGGCGATCGAAGTCTTCACGCTCCGCAAATGCTGCATCGGCATCGTCGGCAAGAACTTCAATGTGGGTCTGTAACTCATCAAATTCGGAATGTAGGCTTTCGAATTTGTTAAACCGCTCCTGTAAGCCTAATCGCTGTAAATCCGATACTTCGGGACCACTTTTAATTAAATTTAAGTAATTATTATAAATTGTGAGCTTAGATTTAATCGAACTACGTTTTTTAATTAATGTTTTAATGTTATCTGCCATTATTAGATAAATTGAAACGTGAAAATGTAAACTAAATCAATATAAAATAATAAAAATGCAAAGTAGGTCGCTAGAAATACTTTGTGCAACGGTCAATCAACCGGTTTATGCAAGGACAAAGGAATGCGTTCAATGTCAAGGACACAATGAATGTCACCCGATAGCGATACGCATCAAACAGTAAGATATTATAATATTAACTAAATAAACTTGTACATACGGCAATTAATTATTAATATATTATGAGTTATTTTAATTTATTATGACTTTTAAATGTGAAACATTAATTAATTATTTTCGGCAAAATATAGAAAAAAGTAAGGGAAAATACTTTTTAATTGGAACAAACTCACTCAAATACTGTATTTATACTCCCAGAGAAAGACACCAGCTTCTTAAATTGTTGTAGCTACGGGGACGACTTCTTTGTTCTCTCCGTTGCAATTCGTAGTTAACGGTCAAATCGGCCGTTGTCGACGTGCCAAATTGTTACCAAAAGGCGTCGAAAATCCAAATCTTCTAAAGGTCCTCTTCAACGGTTTGAAGGACCAATGTTTAGGCCTCGAAGGGGGTTGTAATATTGAAGAGCGTGGACTGTATTTAATTATTTATTAGCGAAAGAACATAAAAATGCCCGTATGCAGTACAACAGCTGACGGCGATCTGTTCGG
Source organism: Helleia helle (assembly GCA_963853865.1). Classification (NCBI taxonomy): domain Eukaryota; kingdom Metazoa; phylum Arthropoda; class Insecta; order Lepidoptera; family Lycaenidae; genus Helleia; species Helleia helle. Next base: position 171,474 of record OY971434.1, read on the forward strand.
TGCGCCGCTCGTCTCTCCTCCCGCGCGTTATCCCCGCAGTCGCCCCGCCGTCGTCCCGACGAGGTCCGAATAGGCACGATAGGCGCCGACAATTATAAAGCTGAAGAGTTTTTTTTTTTGTTTGAACGCGCTAATCTCAGGAACTACTGGTCCGATTTGAAAAATTCTTTCAGTGTTAGATAGCCCATTTATCGAGGAAGGCTATAGGCTATATAACATCACGTTGTTACTTATAAGAGTTGAGTAACGCGGGCGAAGCTGCAGGCAACAGCTAGTACATAATATAAAACAAATTCCTCCGCTGCGTATGTCTGTACACGATAAACTCAAAAACTGAAAAGAACTACTAGATAGATTTTCATGCTCTTTTCCAAGATTTTAGATGTAAGGAGGGATCTAGGTTATATTCCTTGTATATTTCGGACTTATTCTTAACCTTAAGTATAAGATTTGGTTTTATAATACTGGAGTGGCAGGACTTAAAATAAAAGGTCACTAAAATACTTAATTCAGTTTTATTATATTGTATAAACTAAACATTTAGTAAAATATATATAGGTAGGTACCTATTTATTTCGTATCTACTAAGGTAATGATCTTCGCGACAATGTCGACTGGTTGTTGTAACTTTTTACTGGTACTGGTTGTTGTACGTTGGTACGTTGTTGTACTGGTAACACTTTCTCCCTTCTCATCAGTTTACTTTTTTCTCAGCTTTTTGTCGTTGGGCACATAAAAAAAGTATTTTTCAGGAGTGCATTATGTACCGTTGTATTAGTACCTATTGTAATCAAATACTCAATTTACGCAATAATACTTTTAATGAATTACAATTAACATTTACTTTTTGATGTATCTATTTAGTTAACAAATCACTTCCCTTAGACCCAGGGTTGGATTTAGGTAAGTTGAAAACGATAGTACAAAAAATTTAAAAAGATAGTATTTATAAAAATATTAAAGTACATTTTTAAATTTTGAACAAAGATAAACAACAAACAAAGATAGTCAATATAATCTTTAAAGTTCAAAGTCAATAAACTCCTCTTTAAAGTATATATTGCTTTTATATCGTCCATTGAAAAAGTCGCAAAATTTCAAAATTTCTAAGTGTCTATTTTGTGTGCAACTAATTAACACAAATGTTGACTTTGTGAAAACTTTTATTCTAATTTCTTTTTTTTTTACTAATACAATTCAAATTAATTATAACTTTGTTACTAATATATAGATAAATTTTTGAAGTTACATTTTTTATCACCACATAAATAATTACTTTATTTAATTATTTACTTTTTTATTTATTGATTATTTTTTATTTAAATTATATTTTTTTTAATAAATAAGACTCAAGTTCCTGTTCTAAAATATAATAAATTAACCGCAAAATTTAAATCGGGGATCTTTGCGACTGCAACGCACCCTTTGACTCTTCAATAAAACTTTATTTTCTCTGTAGACATGAACATTACGATTTATAATAATCGTTCTCCTTCTATATCCAAGCTCCGTGACATTGACAATTATAACATTGCTGGTAATATCGATTTTGTATAGTTCGACAGCAATAAAACATGATTACTGATTACAAAATATTGGTCAAATATGTAAAGTAATGAAATTATAGTACAAATACTATAATTATAGTACGAAATCCAACCCTGCTTAGACCAGCCTAGCTAAAACTTAAAAGTTGAATGTCCCGTCAGCCCGTTGCTTCTTCTCAACCAATCAGATGTCAGACGGTGCTGCCATAACCGACTTCAAAAAATAAAATTACTAATTTAAGTAATAAAATAATCGCGTTTCTTTAATTTTTGTGTCTACAACTAATAATCATCTTGTACTTCTACTAATGCACAATTTTTGCGTTTACCACGTCATTATTGTTACTTTTGGAGTCGGTGTCAGCTAAGTAAATAGGTAGTAGACCAGGTACAACAAAGAATACATCACCATCGTCCGCAACCGGTGTCGTATTTGCTGCTGTAGGTACCTAACTACCTTGGCTGACACCGACTCCAAAAGTAACAATAATGACGTGGTAAACGCAAAAATTGTGCATTAGTAGAAGTACAAGATGATTATTAGTTGTAGACACAAAAATTAAAGAAACGCGATTATTTTATTACTTAAATTAGTAATTTTATTTTTTGAAGTCGGTTATAATTTTTGTTAAAAAAATTTTATTTCTTAATTTTTAGTGATTCATTAAAGAAAGACATACTGAGATAGACATTTTGGCATATTTAACCGTATGAAGTTAGCCCAACAAAAGCTGCAAATCGTCGAGGAGTACCCTCGACTGTCTATGGTCTCCATCATCAGACTTGTAATGGCACGTATCACCCATAAGGCTGCAAAGTTCTCATCAGTATAAATTAATTAAGTCCAATCACAAGGTAGCTACTTTAAACTATTTAGGAGTTCCCTTGACTGAGCTTTGTCTTCATCATCAGATATATCTCAATACAAATTAATCAAGCCCAAACACAAGGTTACTGAAGTAAATCGTCGAGGAGTTCCCTCGACTGTCTTCTAGCTCCAGCATCAGATCGACTTTAGACCTTCATTAAATTGTAGTGCTTTAAAATGCTTATTTAAAAAAATATTAAGTTAAAAGTCGTTCCTACGAATTTCGAAAGTTTCCCTCGATTTCTCTGGGATGCCATCATCAGATCCTGGTTTCCTTATCATGGGACCATTTGGCAAGTATACCCTTTCAAACAAAAAAAGAATTTTGAAATTCGGTCCACAATTGACGGAGAAATCGGTGTACATACATAAAAAAAAATACTAGCCGAGTTGAGAACCTCCTCCTTTTTGTTAAAGTCGGTTAAAAGTATTTAGTCGTAGTAGTATTTTTTCTAAATAATTAAAAATATATTAATGAATTGTCAAAATTTTCGTTAGCGAGTGAACGAGCAATGACATCCCGGCGGACATAGCCGGCGACGCGTTGAGCAGTCAAGTTCGCGCTGATTTTAAAAACAACCAACTTTGAAAGTTAATAGAAATCTCAGTTTTTGAGATAAGCCTAATATTTTATGTTTGATTTTTATACAATAAAAGAATTACACTGATCTAGCTCATTGCAATAATCCGTCTCTGCCATCTGCGAACGGAAACGATTGCACTTGTAAGGATTGTACCCCGCAATAACACATCAAGCTGCTAGTTGATACGGTTTCTGTTCGGTATCCGTCGCCGAGTGATGTTCGATACCTCACACAAGCGCTGTTACATATAGACCAATTTTTTCCCGACACAGAAAAGCTGTTTATCGAACACATCGAGCACTGTAGGTACACACGGCCCTCACCGCCCACCGCCGGCCCTAACAAATACAATTTGCCGGGCTCCGGCTCGAACATTTGCTTAGTCCCGATCAATGGTAATAATTAAACGTGGACTCTTCGCATTAAGTGATTAAACCGACTGCGCGGACAGGGCGCTGGTCGTCTACAGTGTAAACCCTCATGTGATCCGCATCTCGTCGCGTCTGTTGCAAAATTGCATTAACACTTTATTAAGTTAATGAAATACACATACATGCATGCACGCGAACACGCAAGTGCGTGTCGCCAAAAAGCAGCAGATTTATCGTCCGCCGCCTTGAGGTTACCAGCGTGTGCCAACGGCCAACCCCCGTCGACTATAGTAAGAGGTACGGATTACAGGTATTTGGGGAAGGTTATAATATAAATATATATATTTATCATTTTTTTATATTTTTAGGTGTCAAATTATTTTTATATTAACGATAACTTGAATTTCCTTAAGCCTCGAAACTCGATTTAAATACGATTTTGTTTAACGTTGCTAGTCGTAGTATCCACCGTATCGTTTGCGACAGTTCAGATGTTCCCTGTCGCACCTTAGGCGCACGACGTTCGGCACGTCCTGCAATATCCCCTGCCGCACCGTAGGCGCACGACGTTCGGCACGTCCTGCAATATCCCCTGCCGCACCGTAGGCGCACGACGTTCGGCACGTCCTGCAATATCCCCTGCCGCACCGTAGGCGCACGACGTTCGGCACGTCCTGCAATATCCCCTGCCGCACCGTAGGCGCACGACGTTCGACACGTCCTGCAATATCCCCTGCCGCACCGTAGGCGCACGACGTTCGGCAAGTCCTGCAATATCCCCTGCCGCACCGTAGGCGCACGACGTTCGGCACGTCCTGCAATATCCCCTGCCGCACCTTAGGCGCACGACGTTCGTCACGATCTTCAAGTTGCAACAGACCGATTGGTGTAAGCCAATTAGTGTGGTCGCGATAAATGTGAGGTCGGTCGAGTTAGCGTCCCCGTGCTGTACACGCGCCGGGCGGTGGGCGCCGGTCGCCGGTCACCTGCGGGAGGCAGTCACCTGCACAATCCACGTAACATGTACATGAGCTACGGTCCGGAGACAGAATGATGCCCACAAAATGAAAGCAACATGGCAACGTCTAAGTATCAGTTCACCACAAAACCTTATAAACCTTATACCTTTGAAGGTGCAACGGCATCCTAATAAACAGCAATAAAATCCTTAAAAGTTGTTTCATTACAACGAATGACATTCGCGTAAACTTTCGAATACAATATAGAAGAATTCGGTTCAAGTCACCAGTCTAATGGTCCCCCCCCCCCTTTTTAAAGTTTCTTTTTTGAGATGTTAAAATTGTTATATAATATATCATATTATTTGAAAAGATTAGTTCCACTGAGTTTGTTTCGCCGGTTCTTCACAGTGAGCTTACCTTGGAACCGGTGGTAGATTCAATTGACGTTCAAAAAGATACTGTATTAGTACTATTTTGAATAACAAATTTTGATTTTGATTTTTGTTCCCCTAACAATTAATGGTAGTTCTAAGGCTATAAAAAAATGAGTGGTCTGAGGTTAGAACAAGGAAATCAATTAGACTTTCCAAAAAAAAACTAAGCAAATGCACCGAGCATGTAACAGTTATATTTTTATTAAAATAGTACGTCGTTGTTTGTGACTAAAGCAGTCGTTAGTCTGCGTCTCCGATAGTCGAGCGGCATACGTTAACACCTCGGGGACGTCGGTGATACTCCACATCCTGGCGGCGGCGGGCCATCGAGACGGCATCAGCGAGTGGAGTGGTCCGCCGGCACCGCGCGCCGCATAAACACGCGCCATTATAATTATAACGCTTTTAGAGGCTTTTTAACTCTACACTTATACCGTAGGACAGACGTCTCGGTGTCATGATGCTCGCACGTGTAGGGAATATTCCCGCCACAATTTGAGTATCTATCGTAGTTAAGATATACTTAATGCAGAATCATTAAGGGTTGGTTGCACGATATTGTTGGTTAAAGTAATAGTCAAAGTTAAATTTGACACTAACAATAACGGTGACTCTTACGGTTTAGACAATTGGGTTACACCGGCATTAATCTGATTGTTAAAGTTACCAGGGTTGCATGTCTAATGAGGCCTAATTTGATCCTAATTGCTTATGGGAAATATTTTAAGATATGGTAATACATAAATACGTAATTAATGTTTTGACGTTTAAAACTTATTAGGCGCCGCCTTCAAGTTATATTATGTAATAGTTATTCTGAAATTTCCAAATTTAACAAATATTTAAATTTTATTCAAATAAAAACTATTTTGTATTTTAATTTGTAATATATAAAGTGAATAAAAAATTTAAATTTGACACTTTTGTTAAAAATAGCTTTAACAGGCCGATTGTGAGCGGTTAAAGTTAGTGTTATTTTTTTTATTTATTTTTTATGTTAGTTGGATAGGCAAACTGGCAAACGTACCACCTGATGGTAAGTGGTTGACGTCGCCCATGAACATTATCTAGTTTACCAGAAACGAGCCCAGGCAACTCCTTTATGTGTTGCCTATCCTGAGACAAGATGTTAAGTCTCTGTGCCAGTAATTACACTGCCTGTCTTGCCCTTCTCTCCGAAACACAGCAAAGCTGTTTCACGGGAGAAACAAGCAAGATGGTGGTACCCATGCAGCCGGGAGCGCGGCACAGCGCTTCCCTCCCACCAGTGACGTACTTTGACCATAGTCAAATGGTGCAACGCATTTTTACACTAACTGGTATTTTGACAGATCAGTTATTGTTAAAGTAAGATGGTGTAACCCACCCTTAGTCTATCTTGACTACGGTTTTGGTAAAAACTGTATATTAGTAATACAAGCCTCGATCACACCTCCACTTATTAATGTACCGGTATTACTCTAGCAGGGTTAGGTATAAAGCTGGTGTAGGGACTGCTGTAACCCGAGTCCCGGCCCGCCCGCCGCAGACCGCAGGGTCCATTACAACTAGTGCGACTGTTTAGGGTTCCTCGGACAGAAGTAGCGAAACGACAGAGATCACTTCGATGTTATCGGACACACGTCGCCGAGCAATAGTTATACCTCTGGTGGTTGGTACGTCTTGATATGATGGGACTGTTTCTACCAAACGACCAAAATTACATTAGGTCCGTGAAATCGCTCGAGGTATTCAGAATTCAAGTCCCGTATGGGTTTTCATCTTTATCAGTGTTACTTCGAAACAACTTTGTAATGTACTGGTCGTTTTTTATCGGGTGAATAGTTTTTAAAATGTCCCCTACGTCCTAACCATAGAAAAAAAATTGGTCTCCGCTACGCTACGACTAGATACCGCGCTCCGCAAAAAACAATAGCTCCTTGATTCGGCAAGTAAATATCATAGTGTGTGTAAGACAACGTCCAAGGATGCTAGTGTGTGTGAAGAATACAATTGCCAGCTGCTTAACTATACCCTACATTAATGGGAAACATTATTTCATGCAGTGGTCTAGTTACTAGTAGAACTGGTTGTAAATATGGCTCAGAAAATAATAAGTAAGGTCAATTTATATTGAATTTTTGACATTGCAAGAGTTGAGAGTAAATATTTTTAAAGTAAAATATTACTTTTACTCAAACGCTTGACTCATTATAATGAAACAATTTTTACCTCCTCCTCCCTCCTCCCATGACCATGGTTGCTGTAAAGTATTCGAAACGTGGAGCTTGCAAAAATCTTGCGATGATATCCGTAAAAATTGTTTCATTCTTTACTAATGATTATAATTCTTTATTCAGTATTTAAAATAATTTATAAATAAAAAATAGTTCAGTAATAATGACTAGGATAGATAAATGAAGTAAGTATTCTATATAAATTATAAAATATAATAACAATAAATCATTATATAAAAATCGCAACCACGGGGACTTGATTTTGCTATACGCGGCAACATTGAATGGCGTGACATGAACCCTAAAGTTTCATGTTATTTTATGATTAAATTTGGAAATTATATGATAGTCACAGATGATATGTGATCCCAGAGTCTTTCTTATTTCTTGTAATATTATTCTTACACAGTTTCACTACGCAAACTGGCATTTTACTTCAGATAATGACCAAAATTAAATAAAACAATCTGTACCTCCACCTTACACAACGATTGCAATGAGACTGGCTCGGGTACGCCGAATTCGGCGTGGTATTTGTTGCCGCACATTACTAGTACGACGCGGTATCTAGTCGTAGCGCAGCGGAGATCAATTTTTTTATCTATGGTCCTAACTTTATAAAGTAGGTATAAACAAGAGATAATTCTCTTTATAATATTAATAAGACTACTAAGTGGTTTAATAGTCATTTATATATCGTCCCTATTTGGGTACTTCGAAGGTTGTAATTAAACACAACTGGCATATTAGCTGCGACCTCGCCGGAGCCGCCGACAGTCGTGACTCGTGCTGGTCTCGAGGTGGGGCGACCAGACCGCAGACGCTCGAGACACGACTCTCCGACGTGCACGTAACATACGTGTCACGTGTACTTGACAATAACCGCGAGAGTACAGCCACAACCCGAGCACAACGCTGCAGTTGTCTGCTGTAGTACTGTAGCAGTTGTCTGCTGTAGTACTGTAGCAGTTATTGCAGTTTACTTGAGAGTTGAGTCACAACGACCTTCCCGTCGAGACGGACTTGCGTTGGGGCTCAACACTGTCGATCTACAGAATACAACGAATTAGTTTAATATAAATATTATGTGAAAATAACAACCCTGGCGGGAACGAAAACGAGCGGGGAGCCCCCCCGCTCCACGGCCTACTACTACGCGGACTTGGAACGGATTAAAAGACAAAATGGCGGACAAGATTCGCAAAATGGCGTCCCAGACAACCCGACCAAATTAGATAATGAATTGAGTGAGTACGTCGAAAGTAATGAAGTCATAAACGATGGCGCGGTCAAAGATGTCCCTCCGCTCCGGGACAGGCCCAGCCCGGAGTACACGACCCCGGAAAATGGACCCAAGGAGGGAGAGACTTACTCCACCGCCGGAACCTTTCCTATGCCGGAACCAAAAGAGAAGGAACCGCTCCTTGCAGAATTGGAGATAGTCGGCAGAGTTCCGTTGACCCAGCTGGACTCGGCCCCGGGCGTGAGGCGGTCGAGGAGCTGGTACCTGTGCTGCCCGAACATCGGGGACGAGGAGATATCGAGGGAGTCCTCCTGGAGGTACTCCAGTTTGAGGCCTGTGACAGCGCCACCTATCCCTGGACACAACGGCACGCATGTGGTAAGTCAAAACCTGCGTGATGCGAATCTTTAATAACTAAATCTGGCCAGAGTTGGACCGTTTTCGTTAATGTCCCTAATAATAGTCATCCATAAAACTAGGCTTTTCAAATTGGTCAAAATATAAATATTGTAGACGACGGTACTGAGTAGTGAGTAGGTACGACCAAGTAGAAGCGGAGTGGAGTCCGTTTGACGTAATAACTAACGAAAGTGCTCGTGACCCCAGTACGTCAATCAGCGTCTTCAGGTCACAAGTGATTGCCCGGTGCCCAGGAACCAGTTATAAATGGCATGCGGCGACCGGATACTAATGAATAAAGTTTGTCTGCTAAACTCAGGTCGGGCCGCGCCGGCCATTGTGCCCGCTACGGGGACGGTCACCGCGCCCGGAATGGTGGGCGCCTCTTATGGTGCGAGGTCGGCGCGTGCGGGCGTGCGGCGCGTCATCTGACCGTACACGTGTAGTACCAACACAGCGCGCACTCGGAAATAGTCCCGTTTCATATCACCTGGCAAAGACAGGCGCAGCCGGCTAACTGACATACGAATGAACTTCTAAAATATTTTAAATTCGCAATCAAAATACAATGGTTAACGATCAAATAAATAATTGAGTAACAAAACAGCATTGTACAACCAGCCACACCATTATATTATGGTCACTACAACGTCACGTGTGTCTGCTCGCCGGCAGCTGGTGCGGGGCGGTGGCGGCGGGGAGGAGGTGTGCGCGCTGCGGGCGGAGCGGGACGGACTGGCGCGCGCGCTGTGTGCGGAGCGGGCGCGCGCGGCGGCGGCGGCGCGGGCCCACGACGCGCGCCTGGCCGAGCTGCACGGGGTCATCGCCGAGCTGGTGCGCCGCCGCGCCGCCGACAAGCGCGCCCGCACCATCCCCGAGGAGGACGGCTCGGGTGAGACCGCGTCACAGCCACGTGTGACGCCATAACAGAGTAAATAATAAATGTTTTTTAACGAGCACACCACGTGAACCCCGCAGTAAGTTCGTAAGACCTTGTGTTACGGGTACTAGGAACGGAATACATTTAAGAAATGTATAAATACATATATACACGTCCATGACCCGATGCAGGCATCTATATTCATCATACGAATTATCGTCTGCACTTGGCGGGATTCGAACCCGCGACCGCTGTGTAAAATCTCCAGTATCCTGACACTACCAACGGAGTGTTGTACGAGCGTGTGTTGTTGCAGACGAGTGCGAGTCGGCGACGCAGCCGGCGGACCTCGACCCGGAGGCCGACCTGTCGCGCACGGAGCCGGTGAATATGATATGATAAGATACTGTTACACGTTATACTGAGGTCTGAGGTATATTGAACCACAATTGTCTGTTACTAAAGGAAAATCCCAAACTGTAGTAGCTCATGTAACCCTCGAGGTGTGCCCGAGATGGACGGCGCTGCGTCATGATCTGACATCGGTCATCGGAGGGGACTTGTCTCTGCTGAGCGTCATCCCCGCGATGCTCGGTGACGACAAGTCCTGGACGGCGATGGTCTCCTTCTGCGAGACAGTAATGTCCCAGAAGGAGGCCGATGAGCGGGTGAGAGAGGAGGCCGCTGACGAGGCCTCCCCCCGTGGGCGACGAATGGGGGTGCGCAGGAGGCGCTACCTAATGCGCCTCCAGTAACGCCCCTGTGTTCGTGTCGGGTTCAGGATGGGAACCTGGGCCCAGTATGACACGACGTCGTGGGACTGCTTTGTAGCTTTCGGGCAGTCTCCTCTTACGAGTAGTAGTCTGGCCTTCGCCGGCGCCAGCCTGTTGCTGAGGTGATCCTGTTGAATGCCTATCCGGGACCCTCAAATTAAAGCGGCTGAAGGCGCTCGCAGTGGTTTTAGTTAACGGGTAGGGCAAAAAATAAATAAAAAATAAAATAAAAAATGGTACTACATGTAGAGTAAAATTAAGTTTATAACTCGTACGTGACATTGGACGTGCCGTGTGGTTGCGCAGGCAACGACAACATTCGACCGTCACAAAACTCAGTCCCTTTTAAAGTGAGAAGGAAACTTTTCAGAACGACAACTCTTCTCTGATCAGTCCGTCGGAGCTGCCCACCCCCCAGGACCCGAAGGTGGAGCCGCTGCCGGACGACACCGACACCAGCATCACGGACCACCTGAGGTGACGCTGAGAGCTCGCCGCTCGTATGTACCGCTCGCTCAGTTACTGGTACTCAAACGTGTCGTCTCGCGTGCGCAGGTTTGACAAGCCGTCCGTGGAGGTGTCCCCGCCGCAGGGCTCCGAGCAGTGCTCCAGCCTGCGCCTGTCGGAGCGCGAGTCGGACGTGTGCGTCAGTACCGCCAGGTGAGCGCCCCGGCTGCGCGGCCCCGTGTCCCCCACCCCCTGCCTCACACATCTCCCCCGCCTACAGGAGAGCCATCTCTTGCAGGTGTTGCCAGTCGGCGCGCGCCGCCTGCTCGGGCTGCGAGCGGGACCGCCCCTCCCCGGGCCTGCTGCCGCCGTCGCCAGGTACGCTCATACCTACCACTCGGCTTTGTCAGCGGCTGTGCTGTATACTAACTGTGAGACGATACAACATTGAGAGGATAGCACGATTTCTATCAGGTGAAGCTTTCACCTACTTGTGTGTATTGCAGGTCGCTGCGAGTCCCGGGAGGCTAAGATAGCCTCGCGAGTTCGTCTCCGAAAAACGGAGGATACCAGCTCGGACCTGAACATGGACGAGGTGAGAGCAGTCTGGAGAGAGAGAGGACGGAGCGACGCTTTAATTGAAGGCAGTAGCTCCGACCTACTGCATTATCAATTCTGGTAATCGTCGCTTACTTCGCGATGAAAATGACGCGCGCGCGGTTTTGAAGTGAAACTTCTTTGCGCGCATGTGGGTAAATTTTTTACGTATGAAACGTCACGAAAATGTGTAACGTTTTGTCCAAGAAGAGGAAGAGAGTGATTGAGAACGTTTGAGAGAGAGTGGGAAAGGGCGAACGTAGCATGAAGCACATAGCCATGGAGTGAGAGTAGGGAGCAAGCGAGTGAGAAAGATCGAGACAGAGAGTGAGATAGAGCGAACGTCGCATCGCAAGTCTCGGAAATTTAAAGTTTTAGATTATTATAAATATAAACGAGATTTAAAAATTACTTTGCCAAAATAAACACTTCTGACATGTGTACCTTGTACGCACGCGCTTTTTTTTTTCTAACGACGGTTCTCGAGTGAGTTCGTAAACATCGGTTCCATTCCATTAGTAAATCATGTACATAATATATCGAATAATACCTGTAACATAGGGGATGATGTAACAGGCGTGGTGCGTGGAGGCGGCCGAGCGGCTGGCGCTGGACGTGTGCGCGCAGGCCGACCTCCGGGAGGCGCTGGTGGCGGCGGGCGGGGGCGGCGGGGCGGTGTGGCGTGCGCGCTGCGCCCGCCTGGCCGCCGACTGCCGCGTGCTGGACTGTGCGCTGGCCCGCGCGCTCGACACGGCGCAGAGGCTGTCGCGCGCCTGCGCCGTGCACGAGTCCTCGTCCGTGGCGCTGTGCGGCGCGCTGCGGGCCGCCGACCGCGCGCTCGAGACCTACGACGTGCTGCTGGCGCTGGCCGAGACCCGCCCCGCCCCGCACCACGCCGACGACGCGCAGGTGACGCCCCCGCCCCGCCTCCCGCGAGGACGATCCATCGCGCGACCGGAGCGTAATGATAAACGGTGCCCTGGTGTCCGCAGCGGGCGGCGGCGGAGAGCGTGGCGCGGCGGCTGCTGGCGCGGCTGGAGGCGGCGCCGGCCTGGGGCGAGCCGCTGCTGTCGCCCGGGCCCTGGCACGACCACCACCAGTGAGTGCTGCGACTACTGTACGTTACACACGGTATACGCGTCGGTACCCCCGAATGATAACCCCTCCCCGCGTGCGCAGGAGTGGCGAGCCAGACGAGGAGCTGCCGCCGTGGGGCGCGGGCAGCGAGGAGCGGCTGCGCGAGCACGCGGCCCGCCTCAAGCGGGAGACGGTCGCCCTGCGCGCGCTGCGCCCGCCGCCGCAGCTGTACTCGCCGCACGGTACGTCGCCCCCCACCAGCCCGCCTCCCGTCCACCGCACGCCCCGTCCCCGTCTCACCGTTCCGCCTGGTTACAGACGCGGAGGAGGAGGGCGCGCCGGGCGCGGACGGCGTCAGCGTCGCCGAGATGGAGGCGGCCGTGCTGATGCAGGTGAGTAGCCGCCGCCCGTCCGCAGCCCCCCCCCCCCCTCCCCGCCGCCGGGGCACTAGTAACGTGTGTGGTGTTGCCGCAGGAGGTGCTGGTGGCGCGGGAGACGCGGGCCGCCGAGCGAGCCGCCGCCCTCGTGCGGGAGAAGAAGCAGGTGAGCGGGGGGAGGGGGAGGCAGCTACGACTGTGTGCCTGCTGCTTTGTGAGGGTCAGTCCGCTAACCCGCCGCGTCCACGTTGCAGGGCGAGGCGGGGCGGCGCCGCCGGCACTGGCTGGAGCCGCGCGCCTCCGAGACCGACCTGTGAGGGCCGCCGGGCGACGCCGACGCATGCATTTAGTTTTATATTAACAAATCTATTCGCTAACAGTTCACGTAAACATAGCAATAATATTTCTGTACTAACGTCACAAACTGACCGTCGCGACGCCGGTGTGACGTAAACCGCGCGCGCTCCGCGGCCGGTGGCTGGTGTAACGTTCGGGCCAGCTCTTGTCGTTGGTACGATCCTTACTATGCTCTACTCTATACATCCGCAGCTAGTTATCTCGACCAGTCCCAGTACAGACATGAGGTGGTTGTAATTAAAATTAACATTTAAAGACAAGCCAACACCATCGCCAAAATCCTAAAATGTAGTTCTGTGAGTGGTCGACGGAATTGTGGAAACACAACCGTCTGCCTGCACTGACAGAGTTCCCGAGCATCATAAGTGGATGTATGTGTCAGTGACGCCTAGCGCAGCCCCGGAGACGTGTCCGGGGCTGCTCGCCCCGCGACAACTAGACTTACGCTAGCGAATAACTAATATATGACGAGTACATATCGTTCGAAGTAATATAAATGTGATTCGACCGTGAGATGCTTCCAGATGATTAAATATTGCTTTAAGGTTACGTTAGGGAAACTCGAAGTATCGGGTATATGGTGGAGGCTGCGGCGGCGAGCTCGCTCGGGCGCGCGCCGCAGTCGCTTCGACTGTTGAGTTTATGAGATATACGTGTCAGTTGTAATATAGGAGTATACATATCGCCGCGTAGACGACACGCGGACACAAATAGATACACAGAACGAGAGAACTGGACCGAACCAATACCTCGAGGACTATTTAAATAAATAGAATGTTCGTATTCGTCGAGTGGTCCTCGTTCATTTCTTAGTATTTTTTTTGTACGCTGCTGTCTTGTACTTGAGCTACAAATGGTAAATCGGTGAACGGTTTTTATTTTATTTTCGGATTAATTGTATGCCTGAATAATGATGGATATAATTGTATCGACGCAGCCGTGAGAGATGGTTCGGTTCCAGCCCTACTCGTGGGGGATGTGCGGCGCGGGCGGGCGGACGCGCACGTTGGAGCCCCGCCCCCCGCCCCGCCGCGACGTCCGCCGGTGATGATCCGTTAGGTACTACAATACAGTTATAACAATAAACAAAAATGTTAAAGTAGAAATAAAAATATATGAAATTTTGTTATAATGTAAGTCCGCTCTCGCGTATCCAAAAATATGAGGAATAGATATTTTCATCAAAATAGTTGTCTAATGAATATTCCTAGCCTAAAAACTAGCTTTAATGTTCAGGAGCTACAACCGGCCGGAGACGTTTCTGGATATTAGCTTCCCGGCCTCCATCAATTATATCATAGGAAATATATTTTGTTTTACCGTCTTAGTGCTAGAGGTAGCGGTGATATGCCACTGGTGAAGGTTGTCAGCTTGGGATTTGAACCCAGTGTCCCCGACGGTTGCGGCTCCGAGTGGTGTTGTTGCTGATGCAGACGAAGTACAAGTGGACGCGGAGGCGTGTCTGGTGTGTAAAAACGTGTCGGGAGTGAACGCTACGTAGGGGCGGAGCGCGGGGGCGGGGTCGTTAACATGGAATTATCAATTTGTGAACTTTGTTGTATTGTCATGTATTTTTGAAGACTTGTAACCTGCAACACTGAACTAAACAAGTCTTAAATGAGCACAAGGCACACTTGCATTATTGTTACTCTCTGACTTTGTTGACTTGAGCCGTTCGCCGCGCAGTCCCAGCGTGTATAAGACCGCCCCCGCCCCCGAACCCGCCCCGAACCCGCCCCCGCGCCGCACATGTTCCAAGGCTACATTGTTGTGAGGCGCGCGCGCTGCGTACGCGCTGGCTTTAGTGCGGCGGCCCGGCAGCTGCCGCCCGCGCTCTGTATGGTGCTAGTGTAGACGTACAATATATTGTATCATCGATTATGTGTTTTTATTTTATCCTAAACCACTCTACCTATTGGCCGAGTTGCGCGGCGAGCGGACGAATTCCTGGTAATATAAATAGCGCATATTCACGATTCTGTGATGCTCTGCTAACTACGCAAGGTTCACATGAGAGGAAGTTCCTAATGCCATGCTGGTCAGCGGCCGTAGACCACAGATGACAGATGTAATAAAAACATTTTACAAAAAATTAAAACCGACTTCAAAAATACTAAACTAAAAAAGCATTTTACAAAAAAATTTAAACCGACTTCAAAAATACTAAACTGTCGGTGTCAGCCAAGGTAGGTAGGTAGGTAATGTACAGCAACAAATACGACACCGACTCCAAAAGTAACTATAATGACGTGGTAAACGCAAAGTTTGTACATTAGTAGAAGATTAAATTGATAATATGTTGTAAGCACAAACATTAAAGAAACTGTTATTTTATTACTTTTTAGTTAAGTATTTTTGAAGTCGGTTTAAATTTTTTTGTAAAATGCTTTTATTTCTTAATTTTTAGTGATTCCAAAATTCGTCGTCTTGGCGTTCATTGAAGGAGGCATGTTCAGCAGTGGATGGATAAAGATGATGATGATGATGATGATGATGGTGATGATGATGATGATTACGATGACCGCGACATACTATGGTGTGCTACCAAAGCATCCTATACAATTATTACATCGATACGTAATAAAATGATCATATCATCAAGATAAACAAGACCAACCAAATAGACATTATTGGGAATAACTAAAAAACGGCTTGTCAGATCTTAATAAAATTAATATGGGACCAAATTGGAAACTACAGCTTTCAAACAAAAAAATAACCATCGAAATGCATTCACAAACGGCAGAGATATCGTGTCATACATACAAAAAAAAAAAAAAAAAACATACAGACGAATTGAGAACCTCCTTTTTTTTTGAAGTCGGTTAAAAACTACAATACCCAAACCGTGTTTCTAGTCACGAACAATCTTTTCCATATAGGTAGTTGGATTGGTCAACGTCGCTCAATGCCCATGAACATAAACTAGTTTACCTGGAACGAGCCCTGGCAACTCATTCACCTACCCTGAGTTAAGTCTCGGTGCCAGTAATTTCTCTGCCTGTCTTGCCCTTCTCTCAGAAAGACAGCAAAGCTGTTTCACAAATAGTTTTCTAATGTTTACGCGTATTTCACTCATTATAATGAAGCAATTCGTTAAATCTTAAACCGCAATAAAATCGGTAAAAATTGTTTCATTATATTAATGAGTTTAACCTAAATTTTCGTAAATATTGGTAAACAATATCCGTGTACTATCTGGTGTTGGGGTGCGAACCCTGTGGAACTTGCTTAGATCCTATTCTTTTCTTATTAGGTGCGGGTAACTAGCTGTTGTCCGCAGCTTCGCCCGCGTTAACTTTTATTGATGATGATTATTTTTATAGCCCAAGTAACTCCTTATAGCATCAGCTATCGGCCAGTGAAGTCTGTTTGGTATAAGTACCTACCGTGTATACAATCCAAATGCAATAAAAAGCTAGGTTATGTCGGACTCTGCGCCCCAGAAGATGGTAAGCTGGACGCACTCTACCCACTAGACCCCAGCGGTGTTCTCCTCGTCGTCTGGGTGATCCGGCGCGAGAGCTGTGGACGTCCGTACCGGGCCACAACGGTGTGCCACGCACAAGGGTATGTGGGTCTCGCTGCGCCCGAAAGGTGGTAAGGTGGACGCAGCTCTACCCACTAAAACCCGGCGAATGCCGCCTTTGGTGAGGTGCCCCGGATCTAATGAGCAAAAAGAGCACCTCGACGGCTAGTCAGTCCCTCAGGGGACCGACACCACCTCGACAGAGGGGTTGTCCCGCACCACAGAACAACCCCTCCTCACGTCGGGACAGTAGTAAAATGGGATGAGGTTACCATCCTATATAGCTTTTACACTATTATTGACGTAAAAATTGATTTCATTACTTTAATTGTTAAGTGCCATAGTAGCGTATCGCACCCTTACGTTTTTTTGGCAGGGAAAATAATCACAAAAGCGCAGGAAACAAGGTCCCTTTAGCAGTAACGTTACCTTTACGCTTATTTGGCATGAAACAAGCTTTGGCTACATAATCAAACTTTCTGCGTTAAAAACGTATGACAAGATACGTTATATGAGCGTTTACTTTCAAGGCATCTTAGGTGTATTATTCGCACTGTAAATCGAGTTTCGATCGTTTTGCTCTTAACTTTTTTGACAAAATAATGTCAGAATTATTGTAAGTAGAAATACTTAACTCTGGCAGTAAACGAAAATCTTTTTTCTTGATATGTTTTTTTTGTACTAAGCAATATATACACTACATCGCTCCAGTTTTTTGACACGTAAAAATATGGGGATTAAAAAAGCGAATGGTGAAAAAAAAATTTTTTTTAATTTTTGACCTTACGCTACTCTGGTTCTTAACCCACGAATTATAGTCGTGTTTTTCCAAAGTGACAAGTCCACGACTCCGAAAGGCGTAGACAGAGAATACAAGGAGTCACATTGTTATTGTTGTTTTTTTTTTAATAAATTCCTAAAATAATGCCAAAGTATAGTGATTTTGTTTCAGTATAGGTACTAAACAATACATTAATACAAAAATACGTGTAGACTTGACAGGCTCTTGTTTGGGGGACAGTAAAATAAATAGAAATAGAAAACGTGTTAATAAACCTATAATACTTAAGTTCGGTCTGTACAGGTATGAGGTAACATCCCCAACGTACTATATAACGTACACGCATAACCGCCGACATGGTGCTGACTTAAGATTGTCTCTCCCAAGCTAATTCAGTTTAAAAGGTTTTCTCATTTCTCGTTATAACATTTGGCGGCAGCGGTTGGATACGAATAACCCTAAAGGGAAATCCCGGAGATCTAAATGTAAAGTAGTGTTTACGTGTCAGAAATCAGAATCCTGATGGTTGCTTAATGCCGGCCCGGATTCATAAGAGAGGCATTTCCCTATCAGGCTCATCCCAAGTCGCAAGAGACACCGACACCATACCGATGAGCACACCAGTGGACACCGGGTGATGAAGTCATCCCACATGTCCATGATGAAGTATGCTGTATTATTAGTATAAGTGAATCAAACTTTTTAACCTTTTCGACGAGTCACAAGGATAATCCTGACTATTCTTGACTTTTATATATAAAAACTAAGTGATAAATTTGTCTCTTCATTGTTTTTTTTTCGGATGGATCAATGCTAACGGCCCGAAGGCCCTAATACTACATCGGATTAGTGTGCCCATTCGGCTCACTTTTGGTTTATAAAAGTTGCCCCCCGCCAACCGTGCAGTCTGCGACCACACGGCCTCCTGGCGTCGGGTTGGTCTCTTCATTGTGCGAGATTAAATCTTATTCAATTTCTTGTGCTCAGTGCTCAAAATTCGAATGAGTTTTTAGAGCTTCAATAATTTGATGGGTACTAGAGTCCATAACGTGTTTTCTACAGAATGAAGTCGCCTGCCTCTCGTTCAACTTCAGAAGGGTCGTCGTACGGGAAATGTTCACCGGAGAAGTCGACATCGAACGGCTACCACGAAGCTTTGATCTGACATCTCACATCGTTATTATGGAGATTTATCAAGAATGATCTTCAATAATAAAACAAAGTGTCAATTTAGAAAAGGCATCGATTTCAACAGTGACTTGCAGACAAGTCTTAACCATTAACCAATTTGTTTATACATCGTACGTTATAACAAAGTAAATACATTCTATTTAGCGGCGCAGCCTGCTCCAGCGGGCCTGTGTCGATGTCAATGTTGATGTCAATGTTTTTTGTTTCCAGACTTTGGATCGCCGTCGCCCGGGCCTCTGTAGTTCTCTAGCGTTGTTAATGTGAAAGTTTGGTAACAGGCACATAACGTTCATACACCCAACTCGAAAGACAAATTATTCATTATTGCTAATATAATGAGTTGTGGTAGTGTTTCATACAGGATACAGGTAATACGGGGGAGAAATGAAATACAGCAATAATTATCAACATAGTTCATTAAACAAGTACATTATTACATATATACACGTATGTACACATTGGTCGCGGCTCGCCCCGCCCCCCGCCCCCGACTACATACACGTACGCGACGAACTCCCGGATTGGTCTGGGATATTCAATAAATTATAAAGCCCCCCCTCGGGGGCGTCGTCGGCGTCCGAGAGCTAGCGTCGGTCGACTACTTTCAGTCAAAGTGTGTCGTAACAAAAAATATATGGCATCATTTCTCTTATCCTATTGTTGGATTATTGACTGTGCAAAAGAAGTATCTTATAGTGTATGTATGTGTGTATATAACTACGAAATACTCCGGGAAGTCCTCGAACTATACTAACGAACCCGCTCCGACCGTCTCCGGACCCTCACTCCATACTCTAATATATAAATATTTGTTACTTGTCTGCCATCTGCAATCATTAGCTTAACTGACTTGGACGAAATTTGGTCGTGCAGCAGATTATTATAACTTGAGATTCAGGTTGAACATTGAAAAACCGCTGGTGGTATTTACAACTGCACAGGCCGTTGCCCGCCTCCCGCCTCCCCACGTACTCCACATCCGCTCACTACCAGCCTGCTCCGTTTCGCCGAGTGTTAAGGTGCCAAAAACGCTCAAGTTTTGAGTCAGTGGATGAAAGCATGATGCAACCCCCAAGGCTAGGGGCGCTGTCCTAAGTCGGTTCTGCGGTCAGGCCGGGCTCCGCCCCCGTCGGCGGCCGCGCGTACCAGAGACCCGGGCCGCACCGCTCTCCACGTCAACTGTATAAATATCAGTCGGGTTTATCTGGAACAAGTGATTACAATAATGTTTAATCATTATTAGAAGTATTAAATTTTTTTTTTTTTTTTTATAGAAGAGGGGGCAAACATATATCTTATACAGGGTGTCCCGTAAATAGACGTCAAGCCGTAAACCCGTGATAGGCCAAGTTACAATAGTTATCAGAAAAATAAAAAAATAAATCCAAGTAATTTGTCTCAAAAAATACAAAGCTTTGAAAAAATCGAAAAATCGACATCTTGTGATGGTTTTTTAATTCCTGGCACTATAAATGTTTTTGTATGTAATCCTGAATAATGGTTCAGTAAACTGGTTCCTACAATATTAATCAAACGACTCCGACTTCAAAGGAGATGAGGCTTCTTGCCCAGACCAATGATTCGAATTTAATAGTTTGCTCGATTTAACTGACTGTACTGGAAAAAAATGTACTACGCAAGTTTGGCAGATAATTTTAAAAGTTGGCGCAGTTTATTATAAATAATTACATACATTGATTACAAAAAAGGAGAAAATTGTAGTGCCGGGAATTAAAAAACCATCACAAGATGTCGATTTTTCGATTTTTTTAAGCAGAAGGAGCTGGAGCCTAACTTCTTTAAGTTCAACGCCCTCGATATTATAATAATAATAATAACGACTTGGGCAACTTGTTATAAAAGTATAATGTTTATAATAAAAGAACTGCTAGTTTATCTGTACACAATATATAATGTTGTTGACGGACATAAACCTCTTAGTTCAGCTAACTCGTAATATGACAATGGTCGGGTGTAGAGTAGGTCCAGCGTGTCTACTGGTCGGGTGTAGAGTAGGTCCAGCGTGTCTACTGGTCGGGTGTAGAGTAGGTCCAGCGTGTCTACTGGTCGGGTGTAGAGTAGGTCCAGCGTGTCTACTGGTCGGGTGTAGAGTAGGTCCAGCGTGTGTACTGGTCGGGTGTAGAGTAGGTCCAGCGTGTGTACTGGTCGGGTGTAGAGTAGGTCGGGCGTGTGTACTGGTCGGGTGTAGAGTAGGTCCAGCGTGTGTACTGGTCGGGTGTAGAGTAGGTCCAGCGTGTGTACTGGTCGGGTGTAGAGTAGGTCGGGCGTGTGTACTGGTCGGGTGTAGAGTAGGTCCAGCGTGTGTACTGGTCGGGTGTAGAGTAGGTCCAGCGTGTGTACTGGTCGGGTGTAGAGTAGGTCCAGCGTGTGTACTGGTCGGGTGTAGAGTAGGTCCAGCGTGTGTACTGGTCGGGTGTAGAGTAGGTCCAGCGTGTGTACTGGTCGGGTGTAGAGTAGGTCCAGCGTGTCTACTGGTCGGGTGTAGAGTAGGTCCAGCGTGTGTACTGGTCGGGTGTAGAGTAGGTCGGGCGTGTGTACTGGTCGGGTGTAGAGTACGTCGGGCGTGTGTACTGGTCGGGTGTAGAGTAGGTCCAGCGTGTGTACTGGTCGGGTGTAGAGTAGGTCCAGCGTGTGTACTGGTCCGGTGTAGAGTAGGTCGGGCGTGTAGTTGTCGGGTGTCGAGTGGCGTCTATACTCACATTGCATCGTCTCACGCGTAGTTCGGACTATGTCCTCGGCTGTGAACAAAAAATATTATTTTATACCTTCATAATTAATTAAAAATTATAAACATAGTAAGTTAAATATTTTATATATCTATTAACTCTTTATCGAGTTTGAATTTTTAAACTACAACTCACATAGTACCGTCGTAAAGTACGGTTTGTGAGATTCCGTCGAGGTGGCCCATTCATTGGGGGGCGGAGGTATACGGGGTCGATAGTCGTCAAAAGGCTTCGACTGCTCGCTTGCCCTCCAATGGTATAATAATATACCTAATAATTTGCTCGACATCTCGAACACCTGAGTTATGTAATGGATAGATTAGCAGGAAGCCCGGTACTAATCGGAATGGACAGCAACGCGCACTCGCCGCTCTGGTTTTGCAAACGACGCCAGTACTCGGGACGAGGACCTGACACCGAACATAGAAAGACCCAGATGGAAAGCTTCATACTTAGCAGAGGCCTGCTCATCCACAACGAGCAGGGACAACCACCTACCTTTAGCGGACCAAATGGGTCTTCCAATGTAGATTTAACACTCTCGACTAGGGGAGTCGTAGTCGGGGAGTGGCGGGTGCACGTAGGTGCCAGCATAAGCGACCACCAGCTTATAACCTACCGGATGTGCAGTGGTGGGACAGCGAGATCGCCGGACCAGGAACCAAGCGTTCGAATAGCCTTCCGGGAACGAGGAGTGGACTGGGCCTACTTTCGATCCACGCTGAGCGCCCGAATGGGTAAGCTGGATGCAAGACAGTCAGCCAATGACCTCGCCAAGCAATACAGCGAATTACTCACGCGCACAGCCACTAGATGCCTAGGATATCGCAGGGATAGGGAGTTTAGGGGCTATGAATGGTGGATGCCTGAATTGGATCGACTTCGCCGTAAGGTGAATAGAGCACGGAGATCCTGGCAGAGCTCTCGACGACAGTACGCCGAAGGTGATAGCATGCTGAGGGAAGCCCTACAGGAGGCCAGACACGACTACAAGCTGGCCATGAAAGAAGCTGAAATCATGCATTTTAGGAAAATCGCCGAAACGGGAAACGACGACCCCTGGGGGTTGGCGTATCGTGCCGCCACCGGCAGGACGCGCCCCCCCAGGAACGTTCTTCACGGAGGGAAACTCATCGAGGGATATGCCAACGACACTGGAACCGCTATGCATAATCTCCTTTACTCCCTATGCCCCGACGACGCTACAGCGACTGACAACGAGTACCACCGAAAGGTGCGACTGGCGGCCGCTTTCCCTCCCTCCGGAGGGGATTCGGACACGCCGAGCCGAACCAATGTGGAACTTATTATCAGAAACCTGCCTAACACGAGTCCTGGATTGGACGGAATCACCCGTAGGATTATCAAGAACGCCTGGATGGCTTCCTCCGGCGAGATGATGCTGATGTATTCAGCTTGCATCTCTGAGGGGGTCTTTCCGGATATCTGGAAGATAGGAGCACTGATAGTCTTGCCGAAGGGAAATGACAAACCGCTGGCAGATCCTAAGGCCTATAGGCCGATAACTTTGCTGCCGATTTTGGGAAAGATTTTAGAAAGGCTCATAATCGCTTGCGCTCCCTGCCTGTACCGCGGTATATCTGACGATCAACATGGATTCGTGAAGGGGCGGTCAACCGTGACCGCTCTCCGAACAGTGTTCACGCGCGTCGATAACTCTGCGCAAAAGTACGTTCAGCTGGTGTTTCTGGACATCTCTGGTGCGTTCGACAACGCCTGGTGGATGTCCACAAGGATCAGTTCTGGGCCCAACGTTATGGAACCTCCTCCTGGATGATCTCCTGCGATTGCCAAAGCCAGATGGAGTGAGCATAGTGGCATACGCAGACGACGTGACGCTTGCGATCGAGGCGTCGTCCCGCGCTTCCATCGAGCAGAAATGCTCCACCGTTCTGCATTCGATCTCCGAATGGGGGACTCGTAATCGGTTGTCATTTTCGCCAGCCAAGTCCCAGACCATGACGATCAAAGGTCGATTCAAACGCGCACCTATTGTCAAGCTGGACGGCGCCACGGTCCCGAGCGTCACCACTGCTAAGGTACTCGGCGTATACATCGATGATGCTAGGTCCTATGCGTCGCATGCGTCTTTTATGGGCGAGAAGGCCGCTAGCTCTTTCGGGAAGGTCTCACGTGTCTCTACCTCGTCTTGGGGTGTGAAGTACCGGGCGCTTAGGTTCCTGTACCACGGAACTTATGTCGCTATCCTGACATACGCTGCAACCATATGGTGCCGACGCTCTCATTTGTATGTCGTCCAGAGCGCGCTCCTGCGGAGCCAGAGGCCAGCTTTGGTCCTATTAACGAAGGCCTACAGATCGTGTAGCACAGCGGCACTTCCGGTGCTCGCTGGAGTTCTACCGGCCGACTTGGAGGTAGTTAGAGCGGGGCGCGTGCAGGAGGAGTGCGAGGGGCTCGCGGGCGGGGAACGCAAGAAGAAGAAGAGCGAGATCCTCAGCGATGTCGTCTCCGCTTGGCAGACGCGCTGGACTGCGAGCGGAGATGGGAGAGAGTTACACAGCTTTTTCCCTGAAGTCGCTTCGCGGTTGGCGCGCTGCTGGGTGGAACCGGACGACGTTCTCTCGCAGATTCTTACCGGCCACGGATGCTTTAGGGGTCGCCTTCACAGGATGATGTTGTGTGAGACGCCATCCTGTTACTGCGGCCACGATAGCGAGACCCGTGACCACATTCTGTGGGAGTGTGACCTGTATAAGGAAGAGCGTAACGCGATGTTGGACGGAATCGAGCGGACGAAGGTAGGCCCGGTCTATCACGAGGACCTGACTGCCACGGAGAACAACTTCAGCCATCTTCGGATGTTCGCGCACAGTTGGCACAAACGAAGGACTGAGATGACATCGTAGCTGCAACTTCGACACACCCGGACTGCCGTGCCGTCACCGTCGTGATGTGAAGTCGTCAGCCCCAGAAAGGGGAGAGTGACGCTAGGGACGTACTAAAGCACTCTCGCAAGAGGGTGCTTTTAATTTGTAGGGAGTGAAGAATTGTACGGGGGAAGAGAGCGTATAAGCAGGTGTACCCCGTACATCTCCCGCGTTTCGCTCCGTATACCGAGAGGTGGGTAGGAGCATGGGAAGGTTGGTGGGTTATACCTAATAATTATAGTATCAGTATATCATCGGGCGCACCTGTGGTCCCGCGTGTAGAGCGCGTACAGCGCGCGGGGGCTGCGCCGTGGGCTCGGGCTGCGCCCCGCCCCGCCACCGGGCAACCCACCGACTGCAATAGAAAGACCTCAAATTAACCAGTAACTTTTTAGAATATATTTACACAAATTTAAGTTACAGACGAAGAATAAACAAAAATATCGATATGTTGGGCGCGATACAATATTTATAATGCACTTTAGCATGAGTTTGCACGGTTTCCTTAATGATTCCACAATGATAACATCCGTCCCGTCTCGATCTAACAAAAGTAATAAATAACCGTCTGAATCGAAATAGGTGACCGGCTGACCGCGCATCGGCGACTATTCGACTCGAGCGACCGAATC
The DNA here is from genome assembly GCA_963853865.1 of Helleia helle. NCBI lineage: Eukaryota > Metazoa > Arthropoda > Insecta > Lepidoptera > Lycaenidae > Helleia > Helleia helle. The sequence continues at coordinate 196,395 of OY971434.1, forward strand.
GCGGACGAAAACCGTGACGTCAGAGGTTGTAGCTCGAGTTGCTGTTGAGCGGACGGGAAAAGTGTCATATCTTCGTCATTTATGGAGATAATTGAAAAAAAAAATCAATGGCCTGTATTGCAAGTATGGTACTACTTTTTAAACATAAATAAAAAAAATGGAAACTTCCTTATTGTTTTTTCATTGAAATTTGGAGGATAGACTCATTACGAGCCTCAGTACTCACGCGACAGGCGCGGCGGCGGCGTGTGGCGGTCGAGGCGGCGCCGGCTGCCCGCGACGCTGCCCCCGGCCGCGCCCAGCGAGCCCGCCCCCGCCGGCAACACCCCGCCCAGGCTCAACGACGACGGGCTCGGACTGGCTCGACTCCGAAGCGAGTACTCTGAAATATGGGGATTGCGTTTAGTTGAAGACTTGCGCGACGTCCGTACGTGGTTGTGTGATGTGTTGTGGGGGCGTGCGGTACTGACCGTCGGGCAGCAGGTCGGCCGGGCGCGGCAGGCGACGCACGCTCCCCCCCGCGTACACTGGAACATATAACATATATGTCGTAGTCAGACATAAATAATAATGTAGGGTAGTTGACTTTGATAACTTATAACATTATCGATGTTTAAATTTTGTTATGATTCGATTAATAGCTGTTAAATCACTATTGTTCCTTTATGTTAATTATTGTTTAATTATTTGATGAATTTAGAATGTAATTCTAATGAGAATTAGTTACTCTAAGGATTTTGTACACGAGGAAACACGTGACGTATATCCGATCGTCAACGGACAGAGTTGTTATGGAGCATGTCCATGGTGGGGACAGCGACTATTTAAATAACTGCGTACGGTGCTAAAGGCAGTCGGTCTTCGGATTCGACTCGATAAAGAGCACCAGCAGCTCCCGACAAAACTGTCGGTTTACCCGGTACAGCCTTGCTGTATATTTAACATAGCTAGAGTCTTTGTACTCGCTTTGTTAGGTGGTTCTGCCACTATACGAACTGGAACCCTAGGTTCGTTCGTAATTGCGACAATATTATTATTGTACCCAAACATCGCTTCTGAACCTAATATTATTATTGTTTCATCGCGTTTACTAATGCGTTAGCAAACATGAGATTTGATGTTACCGACTTGATTGTACAACAACTAGACGAAGGTCAGACAGCGAGCTGCTGGAGAGTTTGTTCTGCCGCTTGTTCTCTCTGGCCTGGCACTAGCAAGCGGCAACGGGCGGGCAACTTGGGAGCTGTCTTATGTAAAGATGACACTGAGAATAAAAGATGATGATGCATGATCTAGTGTTTCATTAAACAACCCACTGATGTCGGCTATCCTTACCACACACACTACCCTTGTTGTTGTTTACGCCGATATATACAATATGTGGCAATCTTCTACAAATATCTTTGTTGTTAATAATTAAATTCTACCGCAATGGACTCCTCGACCTTGATCTGTGAGAAACCTATATTATTGACAATCGCAGTGAGGTCCCCGTCGACGCCCACGTCCCGACACTTTTTCATCGCCTTCGCTAGAATTTTCAAATTCTGACGATTCTGTTCAAAATTCTGACTACTCAGTCTCCGCCTTATCTCTTCGAGCGCTTTAATTATACTCCCCCGAGCGACAGGCCTGTAAGATCTTGTAGTCCCATACCACAACACTACCTTCTACGCGAACGCGAATATTATGTAAGTATTATTATAATTTACTATTATGTATATATTTAGTATCAGGTATGTATATGTATGTGTGTATGTATGTATATATTATAAGTAGCATATATTATGTATGTAGACATAGCATATAGATGTATGAATATCGCATTTTTTTACTTTGTTATTAATTGCTTTGTTATCACTTTTGTTTTAAATATTTGTTGTTTTTTTTCTTTTTTTTCTTTTAGTACTTTTGTACTATGTCCGCTTCAGACTCTCTTCGCGCACTCTCTATGGTTTGCTAGTAGAGGTATCTTATAGAGATAAGCACGCCCAAGTATCATACGTATCTATTATATAAGTTATAATAATAATCTTTTATGTACATAAAGAATAAATAAATAAAACATTTAAATTTATTTCGCACGTTCTTTGTTTGGCCTCTGTAAATGAAACCACTATAATTTGAAACTTGTCCACTTGAAAAACTTGATAAATGGAAACGTTTTTAAACTGTACAAGATTCTTGGTCCCTTGAGAGCTTAATTAACCAGGTTTGACTGTACTAATCTCACTAGTAGCGCGTGCGATAAAACACGCCCCTTGCGAGGCGTGGCGGGGGTCATCCCACTACGATGTGCTTAGATCTCATCGTTTTGGATGTAAAACCTCAACACAAATTAATAGCATTTTGTAAAAATCAGAAAAAAGATATTTTATAAACTTATTTACATAATCGTCTTAAGAGTTCAACTATAACGTACCTCTGGCGGACAGCTCGAAGGCAGCCCGCAGCTCGTCGTCATCGCGGCGCGCGCTCGCCCCGCCCACTGCACTCGCCCCGCCCACCTGCGACACACGCTTTGTCACAACCACACCGACACTCACGATCAATCCATTATATAAACCAATTTACTTTAAACATTATTTATTTTTTAACAATTTCAACTATAAACATCACCAATTCTAGTTTCCGATGGCAATTGAATGTTATCAAAAATCGGAAGAAGCGAAGATACTAAACGTATAAGAAATGTATGTATAAGTCACCTGCGGCAGGTCTCTGTGGCGCGCGGCGCGCTGCGCTCGCGAGCCTGCGGACACACGACACACGAGTTAGCAGCGCGCCCAACTACCGACATGGCTGTGTTAGTGCTGGTGCTACAACCACATAATCGAATCTCGAAAATCGAATATCGAGATGTCCAAGGACATGTAATTCTTTAGATATTTTTTTTGACAAAGAGAAGGTGACATGACACATCTAATGTACGCACGAGAGCGGGGCAGCGACGTGTGTGTGTCTATCTTTCTATCTGTCTATGGACGCTTTTTACACCACGTGTGTGTGTGTGTCTATCTTTCTATCTATCTATGGACGCTTTTTACACCACGTGTGTGTGTGTGTATCAAGATGTTGATATTACCGGGGCGCGGGGTGTGCATGGCGCCGTCGCCCAGGTCCAGCTGCAGGCCGCCAACCTCGGGCAGCGCCGGCTCTGTAAGGTGCAGCACAGTTAGCGCTCTGCCTGTGTCAGTACAGTACAATGCGACGTCACGGGCGCGATACTCACCGGGCGCGTGCACGAGCGCCGGAGGGGCGTGCGGCGCGCGCGGGGCCTGGTGCGGCAGGTGGGGCTGGTGCGGCTGGTACATCTGGTCGCGCGTGGACAGCAGGTGGGTGTTGGCGTTAGGCGCCATGGCCACGTCGGGCACGGCGGCGGACAGGCGGCCACGCCCCCAGCGACGCTCGGGCGGCAAACGCGCGCCCGTCCACGATCCAGCGGCGGGCGCGGGCAGGGAGGCACGCGGGGCGAGCGCAGCGGGGGCGGGGCGGCAGCAGTCCCGCCCGCTCGCGCGCTCCTCCTCCACCGAGCCCACGGAGCCCGCCGACTCCCCGGACGCCGCGCCCCACTCGTCGCCCTCGCTGCACAACACACGACTATCACTCGCTCCGCCCGAACGCGCGCCGGCGGGCGTGCTCGTCGCGGGGGACACTGACCGCTCCTCGCTGGGGTCGGGGTCGGCCAGGAGCAGCTCGGCGCACGCGTCCGGCAGCGACATCTCGCGCACGGCCCGCAGCGCGATCTGGAACACGGACGTTATATCGGTCGCTAACTTATTTTTTCTCGGGGGGACCAAAAATGCTCAAAAATCCAAATGAGAGCAGACAAAACTTCCAATATTTGGCTCCCAATTGGGTCTTTTTATGGCATTGACCCAAGCATCCATTATACCGCCTTACAAATAAATAGTGGGTATCGCATACAATATATAACTAACATGTTGGTACATTATTTAGTAACTAAGCTTTAAAATGAAAATATTCAGTGAGTGGTTGCACTCAACTAAGCTTATAAAATTACATTGCCGTAATTACGTGATGACGATGATGAAAATAAAATATCCTATGCGATAATGCCTGCCCTACAACACTACGACAAAATGGCCGGTGACAGCGAGCTGCGGTCGTCTCTCGCATCTTCTAAATTTTGCTAAAAGAATTAAATTACTAATACTTACTTAAATAACTACTTACTGATGAAATGTTATTGTTTCTTTTATTTTGCTTCCGGGAATCATTCTTACAAATTGGCACTTCACATGTCACCATTTTAATATAAAAACAAATATAATATCGCTCGAGCACTTAATGGACGCCTGCCGCCGCCTAAGGACGCGCTTAGGGTACAGAGTGATACAACACACTCTGGGTACAGAGTGATACAACACACTCTGGGTACAGAGTGATACAACACACTCTGGGTACAGAGTGATACAACACACTCTGTATTATAGTTTTTTTTTTTTTTTTTTTTTGAAATGATCTAAGCTAGTAGACTGAGGTCTGTTCTAACTTCATCTGTCTAATAGGTGAGGCAACGAGGCTCAAACCTTTCTAAGTTTTAGTGTGTTTGGAGGCCCTTATGGGGCCCCCGTCCCGTCATCTAAGAGACGGGGCATCGATGTGAACGCGGGGCTTCTAATTTCCTTCCTGTCGATCACGGGACCAACGGTGGGAAACGAGGTCGTCGCCACCTACGGCGGAGGCGGTGTTGAGTGCGTGTAATGAGTGTACTGTTGTGTATGTACTGTGTATTAAGGCGGGATGCCCTAGGTTGGAGAGGAAAACGATTATTGGCAACCGTGATAGGATCTGGAGGATCGAGGAGGACGTTTCTCGGTCTCCTACGCAGACGATGTGAGTCTGGATCGGGTACATAACTAGCGGCCTGTACGACTAGCGGATTTGCGTGATTATTGGCTCTTTCAAAGAACCTTTCTAATTTGTCTTTAAAATGTTGAGCTACAGAAGGCAGCTCGAGTTCTCTATGAAGGTCCACGTTACGATAGTACCATGGACATCCAGTTGCTGTTCTTAGAAAACGGTTCTGTATTTTTTGTAACGTCTCTATGTGTGAAGGTGCTATGTGCGCAAAGACTTCACTCGCGTAAGCGAATATAGGCAGTATGCAAACTTTGTAAAGTGTCCGCTTATGTCTAAGCGGCAGTTTACTCCGTTTGCAAATCATTGGGTAGAGGCGATGTAGTACGTACAGTGCCTTCTTTTTAATTCTTTTTATATGAGCATGAAATGTCATCCTACTATCGAGGGTAACGCCGAGGTATTTTATCTGATTGACTCGGGGCACCTCGTTTCCGTAGAGGAAGATTTGACCTAAATTCCTACAAGGCCTGTGTGAGGTACTGTTACCTCTCTGAAAGCGAATCACGGCGCTTTTTTCGGGGTTGGCAGAAATCTGCCATTTCCTAAACCAGACGCCTAGTGCGTCGACGGCTTTCTGTAGTCGGATCGTTATTAATCTTTGGTTGCGATGAGTCGTATAGAGGACGGTATCGTCGGCAAATAGACCTATATGGATGTTAGGCATTCTGGGGATGTCGCTAGTGTACAGGGTAAAGAGCAGGGGTGCCAAGACTGAGCCCTGGGGTACCCCCGCCCTTATCTGCCGTAATGAGGACATTGTGCCCTCCGATCGATATCTAAAGGTACGATTTGTTAGATATTCTCGTATGATGAGCACGAGTTTGTCCGGCACACGTAGTTGGTAGAGCTTGTAAATCAAGCCGTTATGCCAGACTTTATCAAACGCTTTAGCTATGTCGAAGAACACAGCCCCTGTCACTCTAGCCCTACTGTTGGGTCTATTCAGGCCTGTGAGGATGTGCTCCGTTAGGCGGTGCACCTGGTGTACGCAGGAGTGAGAGTTTCTGAACCCGAACTGTTCGTCGGGGAGCAGTCCGAGCTCATCTACTACTTTTTTGAGTCTGGATAGGAGTATCCTTTCGTATAACTTACCTATCGCTGAGAGTAAGCTAATAGGCCGATAACTAGTCGGTTCATTTCGAGGTTTACCCGGTTTGTGGATACCTACAACTACCGCTTCTTTCCATGAATCTGGAAAGGCGCATCCTGTCAGTAGAGCATTGAAGATGCTCACTAGAAGATAGATTATAGGGGGCGGTAAATATTTGAGGACCCTATTGGTAATCCTGTCCGGACCGGGTGTATTATAGTGCTGTCAGTTATCTCGTACGTCCCAATATTTTTGGTCGATGAGAATATTCCTGGCTTTCATATCGTGACGTATTACTCACCTCACACTGCTTACTGTCACTGAGTGTACATAGACTGTATTACTACTGTTGTATTGACGAACAAGAGGACCGACCTGTCTCCTGACGGGCGCGGTGTCGGGCGCGTGCAGCGCCAGTGCCCGCGCGGCTGTGGAGCTGGCCCGCAACTCGCGCACGCGCGCTCGCAGCGCGGTCATCACGCGCGCCGGAACGCACGCGCGCACGCCCTCGACCGCGCCGGCTCCGCCTCCCGCGCCGGCCCCGCCCCCGGCCGCCCCCGCCGGCTCACGCGCCGCCGCCACCATGTACAGCGTGTCAGGGATGCGCTGCAAGTAACGCGCGCGCCGCGCTCGGGCCAGTTCCGCCTCGGGGACCACCTGGTCCGCCAGCAGCGCCTGCCGGGTATCGGTTATGATATGTAATATCGGTTATGAACAGTCTCTGCGGCGATACGTAACGAACTCATTCTAGTAAGACACCGGTAGTGCCATCTACACCGTTAGCGACGAGTCCTCGAGTGACATCCATCACGTTTGTACAAGTATACGGTCGCCTATCTCTCGCTAGGCTCCGGGCGAGGCGACGAACCTTGATCTCGTCGAGGTAGGGCAGAAAGCAGCGCGGAGGGCGGAAGGCGCCGCGGCCCAGCCACGCGTCCACGGAGCGGGCGGCGTCGGCGTGCGGCGGCGGCGCCATCAGCCCGCGCCGCACGGCCTGCGCCAGCGCCTCGCAGTCGGGTGGCAGGTGCTCGTGGCGCACCAGCGGCGCCAGCGGGGCCAACGCGTCCCGCAGCGCGCCGTCGGCCGCGCGCGCGCCCCTCGCCCCGCGCCGCCCACGCCGCGCCGCGTGCGCCGTGTGCCACACCACGTTGGGCTCGGCGGCGGCGGCGGCAGCCCCGGCGGCGGCACGCTCGGCCCAGCGTAGCAGCGCCCGCAGCGCTTGCGGCTCGCTGGCCTGCAGGAAGGGCGAGGCCAGCGCGTCGGCGAGCGCGGCGCGGGGCAGGCGCGCGGCGGCAGGGCCGGCCATGACGGCGGGGAACTCGTCCCGCAGGTAGCGCATGGCCTGGCGGTGCACCCAGGGGCTGGCGTGCGCGCCCGCGGCCCAACGCAGCACGTGCGCCAGCGTGTCGGGCGAGAGCGCGCGCGCGATGGCGTCCTCGCAGCCCTGCACCACGATCGGCATCTCCAGGAACCTGCGGCAGACGGCACGGGTGGAGTCGTGTCGCTGGGCCGGGGCGGCGGTCGTCCCGGCGAGTTCTCACCTGGCGATCTCGTACAGCTGGAAGGCGTCGTCCAGCATGGCGATGGAGGAGCTGCGCGGCCCGGCCCCTCGCGACTGAAACGAGCAGGAGAGACATTGAACGGACAACTAAGCGAACGAGGACCTTCCTATCGACTATACCATTCGGTGTATTTTTCTACCGATTTGGAAGTGATATTCTGTCTTATTTCTGCCTATGATATTATGTCTAATTTTTATTTTATTAATTTAATGTAATTAAATAAAAAAAAAAGATGAAAGCTTATTTTTCGTCCATAGAAAGAATACCTAATAAGTTTTAAAATGATGATCTAAATTTTTCTACAGTATTAAATTGAGAGCAAAAAGCTGATGTTTTTTCCACAAATCAGTACTGAGCAGCCGGGCTCACCGTGCCGTTGGCGCCGGCGCCGGTGGACGAGGGCGAGGAGGAGGCGCGGCCCACGAGGCTGAGGTCCACCTGGTCGGTGTAGGCGGCGTGCAGCAGGGCGCGCGCGAACCGCCGCGGCAGCACGTGCTCGTCCACGCACACGGCGCCGCGCTGGCGTGCCAGCACCCCGCGGAAGAACCGCGAGCGCGCCGCCAGCAGCACGCGGTGGCACGGCAGCTCCAGCGCGCTGCGGAATCCGAACGCCGCGCCTTCCGCGCCCCACCACAGGCGCGTGTCGCACAGCGCGCCCGCGTCCAGCGCGCGCCGCAGGTCCCGCGCCAGCGCCTCGGGGCTGAACCCCAGCAGCTCGCCCAGCCGCCGCAGCCGCGCCGCCTCCACGCGCCGCCCGCAGCCGCACCGCCCGCCGCGCACTGCACACACGCGCCCGTCACTCGCCGCGCCCGGCCCGCCGGGTGGGGCGAGGGTAGGGGGGGAGGGACACTCACGCGTGGAGCTTTCGCTGCTGATGATGTCGAGGTCCACCTCCGAGCCGCCGACGCCAGCGCCGCGCTCCCACTCTGTAACAGAGGCGGGGGTGAGCGGCGGGCGGCGGGCGCGGTGCCGTGATCGTGTCGCGCGGTACGTACTGTTGCAGGCGGTGCACACGCTGCGGCGCGGCAGCGTGCCGCCCCCGCCCCCCGCCGCCGCGCCGCCCGCGTACAGCGCGTACACGCACGCCTCGACCTCCTCGCGGGACAGCGACGCCGCGGCGCCCTCCAGCGGCACCCGGCACGCGCTACGGAACAGACGCAAAGTTGTAATTGTCTGCTGGACGACAGAAAGTACCTTTGATTGATTGATTGTCGGCGGCGTCTCACCCCGGGTAGCGCAGCAGCAGGTCACGGAAGTACTGGCAGCGCGCGGCCAGAAGCGCGCGGTGCGCGGCGAGGGCCCAGCCCTTGCCGGCCACCTCGACGTCGCACCACCAGCGGTCGCGCAGCACGGCTGCCAGGTCGGCGTGCAGCGCGGCGGCGGGCTCACGCGCCAGCTCCGCCTGCGTGGCCAGGTCCCGCAGCGCCGCGCTGCCCTCCAGTTGCTCACACAGCAGGAACACCTCGCCCAGCCGCCACGAGCTCACCACGCCCCTGATGAACCGGGCGTGCTCGCATCCTGCAACGGCATCCCCGCGACCTTGGTGTTAGCAGACACGGCAGTGTAACAACAGAGCCAGCCCATGAGTCGTCCGATAGTATAGATCGAAGTCGCTCATCGACATTGGCAGGGCCTTTCTTGTCTCAGATTGACAGACTCTTTAATACGTAGCCAGCTTAGAGACAAAATAATTTGGGTACCAGATATTTGGTCAACATCATATATATATATATATATATATATGATGTTGACCAAATATCTGTATATATATATATATATATATATATATATTGCCTGGGCTCGTTCCAGGTCTACTAGTTTATGTTCATGGGCGACGTCGACCGTCAACATCACTTAACATCAGGTCATAACGTACGTTTGCCAGTTTGCCTATCCAACTAACATAAAAAAAAAAAAACGCATCGAAAGGGTTCAAAATAATTTTTTAAAGATACTCGATTATCGGTCTGGCTCTGGGTCTATAGATTATGGGGACAGTGAGGCAAGACATAATATTCAGCGGTTGGATTTAAGACGTAAATATCTAGATAGTATATTTCTTTTTAAAATATTGCACAATGAAGTTGATTCCTCCACTCTGTTAAACAAAATTAATTTTAAAATACCGCGACCATCCTCACGAACCATGGACACTTTTTATATTCCTCCCTATCATACAAACTACGCTAGAAATACCTTCTTCAGGCGATCTTGCTCTTACTACAGTAGTTATCTCAAATCAGTTGATATTTTTTGTAACAACTTAAGAAAGTATAAAATTAAATTAAAAGACTTAATATTTGGCTCATAAACTTGTTTTTTGATATTAGTTGTGTAGGGTTAAGGTTCATTATATCTTAAACCATTGTTACTACTGAATGTTGATATTTTGTATTCTAAATTATGGTACTTTAGGTCTAGTTGTAGTTATAAAGTTTATTAATGATTGTAAACGACTGTTTGTTACCTAAATAAATAAATAAAAATAATAAAAAAGCAGCCTGTCAAAGCAGGCCCGGGTATATAACGTGACGGTGGACCCACCTCGGTCGGGCCTGCAGTCCCGCGGCCTCCTGGCGGCCGCCACGATCCTCCGCCGAAGCGTGCCCAGCGCAGCACCACCCGCCTTTTTCTTACGCTCTCTGTAACATATAGTATCACGTGTACGTACGTGTCACTTTTGATAAACCCAAAACGAACATAATTCCCAGCCACACTAACAGGTATGACATACCTGTTAGTGTGGCTGGGAATTATGTTAATCAAGGGTCAAAACTACAAGTAATTACAAAAAAACGGAAATAAATTACTTAAAATGTTAGTTTTAATAATATTTTACGATAACAACGGCTATAAATGTAATTAAATTTAATAAAACAAGTCTTTAGGAGTACGATGCCAAAAAAAAATACACAAAAATACCTAATTTTAAAGAAATGGCAACCGATTGAATGATCAAAGGAGCAAAAATTTAGAAAAAAACTAAAAGTATGCATCATTTTTACACTGTTGGTAAAACTGACGTAAAAACTAGTAGAGCAAGAGCCCGTGAACCCCAGACCTTCGTTATTTTATAAAGGCTGAAAACTTGTCAGCGCATGCTCCTAACACAGGTAAGAACGATGGACCATTATGAAGTTTGGGTTACCCTGGCTTTGGCAGGTAAACGGTACTAAAGGTGTGTAAAATACCGATCTAAATTCATCAAATAATAAAGTGTGATTTATTGGTATTACCTTCAGAATATTATTAAAAATCACGTCATTAATTGCCAGACACTTAACATCGTGGCAACCCCTTGCCAGACACCCTTATTGTTCATGAAATTATAATTCTACTTATGTTATAGTATAAAAGCTGAATTTTATATATAATACTTGGGTAATAATTAGATAATGTTTCCTCATTAGCCAGACATTTTTGATAGTTCCAACCCCTTGCCAGACAAGCATGTAGGGTAGCTGTAGGAGCGAGCGCGAGGCAGTTTATATATGTGGGTGCGAGTGAGATAGCGAGTTAGGTCTGCCGCGATCCCTACTTGCGCAGTTTTTATTACTAGTGCGCATGTATTGTTTAGTACTTAGTAGTTAGTACATGTTTACATCATGATGTCTGCAGCTAAAATAATTTTATATGCTATCTTCAAGTATTATTAATTTAATATTCAGTAATAATTAACACCATATAATATTCAGAATATATACAGACTATAAAGTATATTCAATATTATTAGTGTAATCTTAGTGATACGTACATCATATATTTACAATTTGTTTGTGATTTTTTAAATGAACGTGATTTTGTATTAAATAACCAGTCATGGGTGATACATTAATTTGTGTTATTTTTAACAAAAGTATTGGCAAAATAATATTATTTTCTGACGAGACATTGAAAAAATGTGAATTAATTTTAAAATTGCGAAAAAAACATAACCTTAAATATTTTATATTTAAGGATATTTTTTATTATTTACATCATTCTTCCACGTGAATATACAGAGAGTGGTTATATATTATTATATACTGTTGAAAGAGAGCAAGAAAAAGAAACGTCTAAAGACGTAAATACATCAGCAGATGATTCAACACCAGGTTCATCGCATTTGTCTGAGTTAATTGTATCACACCCACCTTCAGCTTCTCAATCAACAGAACCTCAACCTTCCCAGGAAACTGTGGACATTCGTGGACTTGAAGAAGTGAGTGAAAATGCTAATGCAACCACAGAAGTAAATATTTCGATTCAAAGTGATACCAGTGTTGACATCAGTAAAAAAGTTAGATTATTTTGCAATAAAAAAAAAAAACAAGTGAGATCAAAAATGCTTCCACTCCATGAAGCTGATAAAAACCAACAATTTAATGTAGCTGTAGCATCGAATGTCTTTTCTTGAGATGATTTTGAGATTTACACAGATTATTAGTTATATAAATCTGTGTCAAAAAGTTTATTTGCATAAGTCATTATAATCATGCCATCTCTCTCGCACCCACCCACCCATATATACCGTCTCGCGCTCGCTCCTACAGCTACCCTACATGCTTGTCTGGCAAGGGGTTGGAACTATCAAAAATGTCTGGCTAATGAGGAAACATTATCTAATTATTAACCAAGTATTATATATAAAATTCAGCTTTTATACTATAACGTAAGTAGAATTATAATTTCATGAACAACAAGGGTGTCTGGCAAGGGGTTGCCACGATGTTAAGTGTCTGGCAATTAATGACGTGATTTTTAATAATATTCTGAAGGTAATACCAAAAAATCACACTTTATTATTTGATGAATTTAGATCGGTATTTTACACACCTTAGTACCGTTTACCTGCCAAAGCCAGGGTAACCCAAACTTCATAATGGTCCATCGTTCTTACCTGTGTTAGCAGCATGCGCTGACAAGTTTTCAGCCTTTATAAAATAACGAAGGTCTGGGGTTCACGGGCTCTTAGACTATAGATTTTATTGTAGCCTGACATCGGGGTTACCTCCACTTATCGGATTATCCATTATTTACGACAGACCCTGTATATAATATCAAATATACATCTGGTCTCAAACAAAATTCACAAAAAATCACCAAAAATGTCCTGAGTTAACTTATATAATATAAACAAAAATTAAAACCGACTTCAAGATTAAAAAAAAAGTAATAAAACAGTGTCTGTCCTTAATTTTTGTGTCTACAATTTATAATCAACTTGTTCTTCTACTAATATACAATCTTTACATTTACCACGTCATTATTGTTACTTTTGGAGTAGGTACATCAACAAATACGACACTGGCATAGACATAGAATCATATGTGAACACGAGAGTAATTTAGTAGACTTATTTTTTTTAATAACCCTATGTATACAAAATGTTTCAAAATGTTAATACAAAAGTATATAAATAGAACCTTTATCACGAAACCAAACTGCCCCTTGATTGACGGACATATTATTATTATTTAAGGGGTGGGGACGCCAGCAAGGCCAGACGGGTGATCAGTCCTCATTAACGGGACCATTTCACCCAAAACGGACATATTATAAAGCTATGGTTTTTTGCATTATAATATCTGTTTAATATTTAAACTGCTGATTGCTTTCCTTTTTTTATTAATTTATGACAATCTCATGCAATTAATAATGTGAAAAGCAGAAGTTCATTTGGTATCATGTCAATGATTGTAGACATTAAATGGAGATAAAACAAAGGAGTACATGTACTTAGACTAGTTCAGTGTTATTGGGGCTCAACTCACCGTATAACATCAGCCATGGTGGGCGGTGAGGCGGGCACAACGCCGTCACACGCCTCGCCCTCCTGCCACAACAAGTGTGTTACATCATCAGCCACACACACACACACACATATCCACAAATACATAAATATTAACTTTAAATTTAATATATTAAAAAAATATATAATTTATAATATTATTATTTTTTTATAGAAGAGGGGGCAAACAGACAGTCGGTTCACCTAATGGTAAGTGATAGCGACATCTGACTGAGATAGCGACCAACACCCGCTACAGCAGTTAGCAGGTGCGTTGTCGGCCTTTCAAATAGGTGTACGCTCTTTTCTTGAAGGTCCATAAGTCGTAACGGTTCGGAAACACCGTAAGTGGCAGCTGATTCCATATATTCGTTGTGCGAAGTAGGAAATGCCGTAAAAATCTAGTTGTTGTGGATTTACGAACATCGAGATGGTGAGTGTGTAATTTGGAGTTTTTACGCGATGTCCGGTGGTGGAATTCTTATTACATATTTTATTTAGTTGCTTCATGGCATTGCTAAATGCTGAGCCAGTCAAAGGGTATCGTCACCTGGGGATGCGAGAGCGCCGCGCCCATGTCGGGGGACGCGCGCAGGCAGCACAGCAGCCGGCTCATCGGCGCGCCATCACCTCACCCACCTGCCCGCCGCCGTTCCTGCAAATGAATACACTGCCCATACCATACATACATACATTTTACCCATACATTTTGATTTTTGTCCCACTACGAAATTTTCTGCCATTCTCTTTACAATACCTGATTTCATAGATGTAAGTATTGTAATTGTTGTTTTATTGTTGGGTTACAAAAAAGGCATAACACCATTCAGTCCTATAAATGACGTCATTTGGCACTTTCTATTCTAAATAGATGTACTATTTAAAATAGAAAGAATTATTATTAAGGATAATATACAAATGCAAATACAAAATTTTTCAATGTAGTATACAGATAAATAAAATTAGAGTGTCTGTTTGTAATATTAAAATAACCGTTTTTTATTGAATTCATACAGTATGTCTACCAAAACAACATTTTTACAATTTTTGTCTGTCTGTTTGTTCCGACGAATCTCTTTTTTTTTTTGCTGATTTTGTCGGGACTTTCACTAGCAGATAGCTGGTGTTTTAATCTAGTTATAAGGTAGTTATAAGCTGGTTATAAGGTAGTTATAAGCTGGTGCTATAATACTAGCAATGATGTACTAAGTGGCAAACAGGTAACAAGCCCCTCAAACTGAATACTCAAGGAGGACAACTGACCACCACTAAAGTGTCAATTGGGTGTACATGTCGTTTATTCTGGTTCAGACGGAATACTAAGCAGTGTTGCTGATGTGAAAACTACCAATGGGATTGTGACAGACTGGGGAAGTGTGTGAAGGCCATTTTACAAGATTTGAACAATTTTACAAGACAGTTGGATTTCGAAGCCCAATGCCCTGAGCATAATAAAATATGAAATTTTAAATTTTCATGAGGTGCTATTAGTTATTAGCATTATTAGCATTTCTCCTGTTGTTTGTTTTTTAGTTTTCAGTTGGGGCCTAGCATACCTTGACCAGACCAGACTAGAAGACCATTCATAAAACACAACATATAAATTGCTGTTTGCACACCTAAACTTTCCATTTGCTCAATAATAAATAATTATGTACTTATTTCATTTTGAAAGAAAAATCATTATACCGCAATATTAACTTTCAGTATGTAGTGTATTAAGGAGAGATGAAGTGAGCTATGGATACAGATAACTGGATCAGATTGGAGGAGGCCTATTCCCGAACAGGCTTTCCCATCCCAGAAAACTAATCAACAGTATATATTAGAATATTATAGTAAATTTTAGAAAAAAAAAATGGTATAAATATTGGAAACTCGTAAATAATATAAAACGTAAGTGTAATCTGATGGTGATGGGAAACACAAGGCTTTATTATATTTATATTATTATTAAGTAGCCAAAGTAGCCACTCCTGGAGCCCTAATACTACATTACTGAGTAACATGTTTTTATTGTTTTAAAATAACAATAAAATAACACATGAATAGACTGTACTAATGACATTATATGTTTGATTGTTGGAATTGTAAAACACAACCACATTAAATGACATGCACTGTGTTACACATAAGTTGATCTGTTTATCTGGAATTCTAAAGATATTAATTATATTGTTGGGAGTTACAGCATATTAGGTTATGTATTATTATCATAAAAAAACAGAGCAACCAAAACCATTTTCAACATTCAAAGTAATATAAAACGTTACATACAAGGAAGTATGTTTGTGTAAAGTACATGTAACACCAGTGGCTTACTTAATATTTTATATATTATCAGCTATGCTCGGTTACCAAATTTAAGTCTAAACTACTTTATCCAATTCTAATGATGTATATAAATGTATTAAAACTCATACCTCTAAAGTGTTATGTTAGGTCTCTGCATTTTGTTGACTTAAACATGCTATTTGGGTCCCTCAGTGACAGCCTTGTAGGTTATTTAAAAGCGAATGTTTTGACCTTTAGGGGGTGCGGTTGGGGTTGACCTGACGTCACGGCGCGCGCATGTGACCCCGACCAACATCTGACCTAATTTTGTGCTTGCGACATTTATTTTGTTAGGCTATGCAAGCGTAAAATGTCAACAGGGCTCCTCATAATGAACGTTTTAATAATGACGGTCTTAAATATTTATTCAAAACTAATTTATAAATAAAAATATGAAATACAAGCAATTTGATATCGTTTACATTATTTTTAATAAGGACGTTAGTATTTTATTTACATGAACTTCTTGCAGTCAGGAAGTTCGGTATGAAGACTCACCAAAGATTTGATGCATCCCAGCAGTAAATCCAATAAGTTTAGGCACTTTTTACACTATCATTTTGTACCCATACGATATCGGACACATCCGCCATTTAAGATTCATGAACTTGTAAATCAATTTGCAAATCACTGCATGTAATCCTCATCACACAAACGTATATAATCTTTATGTTAGGAAATTATATGTACACTTATCACTAATAATATACACCTAACAGCCGACAATATCACAAAATATGTAAAAGAAGATCAAGAACCCCGTTATCTTTCTGTTCGTGATTCTGCACTTGACACTACTGCCAAACTGACGGCTTAATAAATAAAATAGAAATACTAGTTTTGCCAATCACAAAATATGTATAGCATGCAATAAAATTAATATTTTGAATAAATAAATCCTTTGTTTAAATCCTATATAAATTACGTATGAGGTTATTCAATTGATTTTATAAAACCTTGTCAAAATCATGTTATATTCATAATACGAAGCGTATTATAATATTAAAAAATTTAAAAGTGTATCTCTAATTTAATTTTACTTTAAATCCTTATAATTAAAGTCAATCTTTTTCGTCTGTGTGTTGCATATCGCGTGACGGTCGGCCGCCAAGTTTTCCAAGTATAAAATTATGATTGATAAAGCGATTTTTATACCCTTAATGGAATATTATTCCAAAAATTTTTAGTTAAATGTCTATAATCTGAAAAAAAGTTTCACTTTTACCGTGGTTTCATAAAACCACACAATCCTTTTTTTTCGTATTTATACATTTTGTATGTATTTCATACATTTGGGGTGGTTTTCTGTAGTATTTGGTTTAAAAACTTAGTCTGTATTTATTGTGATTGGTTGGCGAATATTCTGGATGACTGTTCCTGTATGTTTATTTTACTCTTTGAGGACTGTTCTAGGTGAGTGCAGTGGGGAATGTTAGTTGATTCATGAATACTAGAGAGGCGATGTCGCGCCCCTTAGAATTGCCCTTTTTTCCTTACTTCAGACTTAGCTTCGGCCTTACTAAACAAATACAGACTAGGCTGTATGAATTTTAATCCTGAAGTGTTTTACTCATAGACTTAGAATTTACTGTCATGTTTTACTATATTAGGACTGTTCTGGTAGCTTTTTATAGTGTTTGTTTTAAAACTAAATCTGTTTAATATATAATGTGATTGGTTGGCGAATATTGTGGTGGACTGTTCTGGGTGAATAGAAAAGGAAGTGATAATTGATTGATGAGGGCTAGAGGGGCAAAGCTGCGCTTCTTGGGGTTTCCCGCCGTTTCTCCAAAGTACAGACAAAATATTGTTAACACGACAGATTTGGCACCATAGCCTCTGGTCTTAGCCGGTTCCAACAGAAACAAAAACGGTGGGAAGGTGGAAAGTGTCATTGCGCTCGGTTATGTTTTTTTGGTTGTCCGTTAATTCATTGTTATTTTGTGTTTTGTTTATGCGAAGCGGTTTCCTATATTTATTTGTATGTGTGCTATATTAGGACTGTTCTGGTGGCTATCTATAGTGTTTGCTTCAAAAACGTATCTGTATTTAATTTTGTGATTGGTAGGCGAATATTGTGGAGAACTGTTCTGTTTTTTATAGCAGGACTGTTCTGGTGGTTTTCTATAGTGTTTGTTTTAAAAACTGTGTACATAAAATAATATAATGTAATTATTGATTGGCGAATATTGTGGTGGACTGTTTTGGGTGGGTAGAATGGGATGGGATGATAGTTGATTGATCATGCTCCTTGAGATTTACCGCCGTTTCTCCAAAGCACAAACAAACATTATTAACATGACAGACTTGGCAGCATGGCCTCTGGTCTTAGCCGGTTGCAACAAAAACAAAACTAACAAAAAAACGCTATATTTTGACACTTTGAGTTTTGACAGTGACAGATAGTAGGCACTCCGCTTCACCGCGCTTGCCGCACGGCGCACGGAACATTTATTCCTAGCTTAAAACGACCGATGTGTTAGTAATTAGGAAAATTGTTTGTTTGTATTTTGTAGTCTTTTTTACTTGTGTGAGATGCTATAAGTAATTAAAAGCATGCTTTTGTGTCCATATTTGACTGTTCCCATAAACAATGAGAGTTTATTTTATTAATTTTAATTTCAGTCCATATAAATATAACGTAAGTATGTACATCTTTTTGTTTACCCTGTTTTATTATTTATTTTACATAATATGTACTATTATTATTTTATATTTACTAAGTACATACTTAATTTACAAAAGTAATTAGTTTACAAATGAAGTTTATGTTGTAAATTATGTTTTTATATGATCGAAATCAAAATTGTTAATTGGGTATTTTATCAAAATGCTTAAAGTGGGAAAGAAAATATTTTCTATCCATTATCAAGCCTATTATAACTCATCAGAAGTAAAGTAAATGAACTTACCTAGAATCTCAAACTATGTGATAGCTTTTCAAAAAAAATTATGTAAGATTATGATTATAGCTGTCAGGACAGCACTATTGACAATTCCCTCTTTCCCTTGATATGACTGATTACACAATCAAAAATCGTCACCATCAGCCTGTATCCGCCCACCATTGAACATAGGCCTCTTTTAATGTATATCAATGGTGAAAAGATGATCTTCGTGCAGTGGCCTGTCTGTGTTGAGTGGCCGTGGCGAGGGACCGGTCGTTGAGGGAGTCCTATGTTCAGCAGTGGACACAATAATACTGAATAATTTTAATACCTGAACTGAATGTCATTGATAACTTGATACATCATAGTATACACATAATACTGACATACAGAAAGCCTTTACTTCCATGAGCTACAACTTTTCATTTCTTATTACATTAAAAAAGACTTAAACGCCTTTTAATAGTAAAGTTTTATATCTTTTTTAGATATGTTTGTATAATGGATGAAAACCATGAAACCGATGCAGATAATATATTTTCGCAAGATCGCTCTGAAAGTCCAAGTCTGAATCCAATCCAAGGATCTCATGAGTATCTTGTCATTCAACATGATACACCCGACATTCCAGCAGAATCTTTAGGTGAAAGTGACAATGCACAATTTTATATTCAAGCTGCTGACTCAAATGATGCTGATAATGTTGTTATTGACCAAGTACTGGAAGATGAAAGCACACATACATCCACTTCAACACAATCCAATCAAATGCAAACTGATCCAATATCCATGCGCACAGGTGCAAATTCAGTATTATACTTCGGAAATTACTTGAATAACTTGAATTATGACAACTCAAACTCGGCACAAGCTTCATTAGAAGGGAATATGTCTACTACTAATACAGAAGAGGCTAGCTTGATGTCCTTCCCGGATACCGTTAGAAACGATTCTATTGACGAGCCACCAACTAAAGTAAGAAAAATAAATTCCCCAAAGCTAATTGAGGAAGTGGATGGAGAAACATGTCCAATTTGTTTGGACATATGGGGAAATTCAGGGGAACATAGGCTGGTTGCACTCAAATGTGGACATCTGTTTGGTTCTCAATGTGTAGAAAGGTGGCTCAGAGCACAAAATGTTAAGGATCGGTCGTGCCCAACATGTAAAAGTAAAGCAACAATAAAAGATATCAGGTGTATCTACGCTCGGAGATTAGTTGCAGCTGATACCACACACATTACGGAATTACAAAAACAAATTGAAATACTCCAAACAGAGAAAAATAGGACAGAATTAGAACTTCAAAAATCAAAAATTGCACATAGAGCATGTATACTACAACTAGAAGTGTTAAGAACTACCTTACTCAAAAATCAAGTTACTAAAGAGCAACCCCAGAGAAGGTCATGGAGGTTTGCATTAGAGAAAAACTTAGAAATTTGCAAAGACGGGGGATGTAGAGTTGTCACATATAACTGTCGGACATATGAGCTGTATGTGTCACAAAAGAGCACCAACAATTTATTCCCAGGGTATGGAATAAGGAAGGTTAATTGTGTTGATTATAAACTGGGCCAATTTGTTCATTTGCATCCAAAACCTATCAGAGACATAACTTATTCACAACCAAGGGATTTGCTCTTAAGTGTAGGCTTAGATAGTGCTGTTAGAGTTGTTGAAAGAGGTGTACCCAATGCAACAATACAATGTGGTTTACCATTGTGGTCCGTTTCCTGGGATTATTTACGTAGCAATGAATTCTATGTTGGAGGGGTAGGGGGAGTTATCCATCAATATGACATTAGAAATCAGAGCTCATATATTCAAAGGCTTACGGCTACTAGTGATTTGTCACCAGTGGTCTCCTTGTGTTCCACTGAGTATGGACTATTATCGTGCCAATTGAATTCATGCTGGCTGTGGGTCGCCAATAGAAGACAGTGGGAGCCTAGGTCGTTACCTATTGATGGACCATTTATGTCTCTCTGTTATGACAATGAGTCTCACAAAGCTTTAATATCATGTCGACCAACAGGGAATGAGCGGTCTAGATTGACTGTGTGCAAACTAAAATCGAGTATTTCAAGTGGAGAGGTCCTATTTGATATAGAGCAAACTCTCACAGGATCTACAAGGTCCACTCTCATGTCTAGAAGTGCGTGGGTGAAAGCACCTGGTGCATCGTGGATCGCAGCCCATTCTGAGAGCGAATCATCATTGTTTTTGCACGGTTTAGATGGAGCCAGGACTATTTGCTTACCAGCTGCTGAGCCAGCATTGGATGTGTGTTCTGCTCATATAAATGGTGACACAGTTTTAGCAGCTCTTTCTGACTCAAGGTTGCGGCTATATAAAGCAGTGCCAACAAACTCCTGACAAAATAGTTTTTAAAATTGTGAATTTTGTTAAAAGTTGTATGATTTATAATTAATAAAAATAGTTTTTTTTCGTAATTATGTTTATACATTAGAAATCAAAGCTCATATATTCAAAGGCTTACGGCTACTAGTGTTTATCACCAGTGGTCTCCTTGTGTTCCACTGAGTATGGACTATTATCGTGCCAATTGAATTCATGCTGGCTGTGGGTCGCCAATAGAAGACTAATATCTTCTGTGCATGTGTATGTTGCCGAACTCCTCATATTAGTAGTCTCTTGAAGACCGATTTCGATAAATATTTTTGTGTGCGTTCAAGTTGATCGGAGAATGGTTTTGATTCACTATCGGGTCCGCAAATATATTTATTAATTTTAAAGACGCTATAACACATCTTGATCATCTAGAATTGTGTCTTTAATAAAAAGAGAAGGGATCCCATGATAAATTTTCGCTTAAAAGAAACCTCTGGTGTGGAGGACATTTAATGTTTATCTATACTAATATTATAAAGCTGAAGAATTTGTTTCTTTGTTTGTTTGAACGCGCTAATCTCGGGAACTACTGGTTCGAATTGAAAAATTATTTTTGTGTTGGATAGACCATTTATCGAGGAAAGCTTTAGGCTATATAACATCACGCTGTGACTAATAGAAGCGAAGAAACAGTGGAAAATGTGTAAAAAACGGGGAAAATTATTCATCCTTGAGGGTTTCCGTTGCGTGCGTTGCGAAAACGGTTCAAGATACACAAAAAATATGTGTCAAAGAATTATTTTTCTTTAAATGATCTAAAAAAAAGTCCTCGGCAGTTTATCTTTTAAGCATAGATAAAAAATAAAAAAAATTGGTCTCCGCGCGGTACTTATAATGTGCGGCAACAAATACCACGCCGAATTCGGCGTACCCGAGCCAGTCTTATTGCAATCGTTGTGTAAGGTGGAGGTACAGAGTGTTTTATTCAATTTTGGTCATTATCTGAAGTAAAAGCCGGTTTGCGTAGTGAAACTGTGTAAGAATAATACTACAAGAAATAAGAAAGACTCTGGGATCACATATCATCTGTGAGTATCATAAAATTTCGAAATTTAATCATAACATAACATGAAACTTTAGGGTTCATGCACGTCATTCAGTGTTCAACCACGCTCGGTGAGCACCTGTCTCAGACGGAAGGCGAGGGTTTGCGCTTACGGCTCATCCGCTGCTTGAGGAAAACAAGTCAAAATGAAAACTGGAGCCAGGGTACTGGCTGGCTAACTATCTAACTGGCTGGCTGGCCCGTTCACCGGCCTTATAATAATAATACCTTTATTTTCAGACTGCATAGGCTCATAGATAAATTCCTTAACCTAATTATACATAATTCATTATACACAATGTTGTTAGTAAATAAAACTTAAAACTATGTTAGTAACACTTCACTTGCACTTAAGTCTTAGTGCGTTCCGGTGGAACTTGTCCGCGGAAGCGGCGGAACACCACGCCCTTTGGCCAGAAGTCCTCCTGCATAACGAGGTGCAGAAAACATGTTGGCACTCGCACCACGAAAGCCTTGAAGTTGACATTGCGGCGCGTCTCCAGTAGCTGCACTCTCGCTGTGTAGGTACTTGGTCCTCTGGCGCACGTACTCAACGATGTCTTTCGCCTCAGTGGTGTAGTGTAGGCTAGAGATATACACCGGGGTGTTCGGTGCTGCAGCACGTATACTGTTAGTCTCCATGGGAGCCGTGCCATAGCGGTTCTTGTTAGCCTTATGACGGCACTTCCTTCCTTGCACCGTCATAAAACCTTCGTACGGTGCGGGACAACCCCTCTATGGAGGTGGTGTCGGTCCCTTGGGAGACTGACTAGCCGTCGAGCTAATAAAACCAGGTGCCCTGTTTGCTCACCTCACCAATGGCGGCATTGGTGGGACTCGCCGGGTTTTAGTGGGTAGTCTAACGAGACAGTCTGCATCCACTTACCACCTTTCGCGCGCAGCGAGTCCCACTCCCCCGCGGGATGCCTCAGAGCATTTTCCGATGTTAAAGAAAAGTTTCGTCACCAGGGGAGGTTGAGACATCGCCGACGTCCATAAATAGCTTCCACAAAACCTGGGTTCACTCCCACAACCGCTTACCAGCGAACCCAAAACATAAAACAATTAAGGACGCCTCGGACTCAAACAGATTAAGTGGACGCCTCGGTAATTTTGTCGTCAATAATTTCAATTTATTTCAGTAATTCCAAAACACATGAAAATATAAATTGGTGACCTGGATAGTTCATGATATAAGCCTTATTTTTTTATTTTCGAAACACGATTAGGTAACTTTTGTAACAGAGAAAAAAATATCAAACATACCTCTTATTAAAAACAGATTCACATCTTATGGGCAAACGGGTCCGATTTAAGCCTCTTAATTTTCTTTGTAGATGAGTTTATACATGTTATTTAAAACTGTCATATGAATTTCTCCAATTATCGTTTTTAACGCAATAATATAACAAAAACTATTTTGCCGTTTACGTCTTTTAGTTATAAGCAGCGTATGTATGAAGGCCTTGTCCCGCTCAAGCCGCTCAGTAGTCACTAGTCAGTCCCCTCTTGACTATTGTCAGCGACGGGTCTGCGCCAGTTCCTCGCTAGTTCATTTCACGAATTTATTTAATTGTTTTATTAAATGTCTAAATTGTTTGTTAGCAAAATGTCAAAATATGACGCAAAAGAGGTTTAAAGTTTACATCATAATATTTATTTGTAATTTATAAATATAGGTAATTTTAACTTCACTTTCTTTTTGTGTCAAAATATATTCTGATAAGTATTAAGTAAGTGCTATTATTTTAAATATTTATTATATTTTAGAAAACAATGGTTGGAACAATGTTAGGAGAATAAAACAATGGAGTCGTCATCTGATTGCAATAGAAATAAAGAAATGTCGGCTAACTTTTTAAAAGGGCACGTATGAAAAATTCTTTTATTTTTTTCGGATGGATGGATGGATGCTAACGGCCCAAAGGCCCTAATGCTACATCGGATTAGTGTGAGCCCATTCGGCTCACTTTTGCTTTGTAAAAGTTGGGGGTTGCCCCCCGCCAACCGTGCAGTCTGCGACTACACGGCCTCCTGGCGTCGGGTTGGTGAAAAATTCTAATTTATTTTGTATCTTCTAGAAATCAAGACACCTTACCGAATTACGCAGAGTTACTCAATGTCTTGCCCGCATAAGTTTTTGTTACTATGTATTTAAAAATATTGATTATAGATAGAAGAGGGGGCAAACGGACCGTCGGTTCACCTGGTGGTAAGTGAAAAGCGATATCCACAGACACCCGCTATACCAGATGATTTGCAGGTGCATTGTCGGCCTTTCGTATCGGTTCAGAAATACGTAGGTGGCAGCGGATTCCATTTAATCGTCTTGCGATTCAGGAAATGCCGTAAAATCGAGTTGTTGTGGGTTTTCGGACATCGAGATGGTGTGGGTGAAATTTGGTAAATATCCGGTGGAGGAATTCAGCTCCAGGTATTAGTCCGAACAATTCCTCATAAAACTCCCCATGGTAAATGCGGTAGATTTTTTTTATAGAAAAGGGGGCAACCAAATAGTCGGTGTTCGAAAAAATGCAGAGCGATCCGACATCTCTACGCAGCGCTACCGGTGGGAGGGAAGCGCTGTGCCGCGCTCCCGGCTGCATGGGTACCCCCATCTTGCTTATTTCTCCCGTGAAACAGCTTTGCTGTGTTTCGGAGAGAAGGGCAAGACAGGCAGTGTAATTACTGGCACCAAGACTTAACATCTTATGTCCCAGGAGAGGCAACACATAAATGAGTTGCTTGGGCTCGTTCCAGGTATACTAGTTTATGTTCATGGGCGACGTCGACCACTTAACATCAGGTGGTACGTTTGCCAGTTTGCCTACCCAACTAACATAAAAAAAAGCGCTAAATAATCAAGTTGATTGAACCTTACTATCGGCGACGATTCGAGCCGCACGGCGTTGAACGCAGTCAAATGGAAGAAACATATATTGGGGCGGTCCAGCCTAGAGGTGAGAGCAGTATTCCATGTGATCGATAAAAGGCTATGGCTAAACTAGCCTAGAGGCTAGTTTAGCCATCCATATGACCATGAAATTGCACATCGCTCCATATGTCAACGCCAAGTATCCCAATGCTGGCTGAGGCGGTTAGGGAAGTGCCTTTAAATTGTAGAGAAACGACGATAGCCGATTTTTTAGCGGTAAACGCGCAAACTTGTGTCTCGTTCGGGTTAATTGGACTAGGTTAAGTCGCCCCCATTCCAGAACTTTGGCCAACAGAGACTCGATTTGAAACACAAGTTTCTTGCTACACTCATCGACTTGTTACCGAGAAAAATTAGAGCGGCCAAGTGTATAGGGCATCTCCAGTGCTGTCGTCTGCATAACACTGAATGCCGCTAGTTTGCAGCATATCATTGATATGCAGTAGAAACAAGGTTGAAAATAGTACACAGCCTTGCGGAACACCAGAATTAACAGACTTGAGATCCGAGCATGCACCGTCGACAACGACCTTGATGTTCCTGTATGCCCAAAAACTGGTGATCCACTTACATAATTTCTCGGGAAGCCTTCACTATGTACTAAACTAACCGCCAACGATTCCCCTTTGGTCTCAACTACTCCAATCGCTGCGTTAGAAATATTAAAAGATCACCAGCTAAGCGATTCCGTTAAAAGCCATATTAGCGATCGCTAGTCAGCTGGTGCTCCTCCAAATATCGCCAGAGCTGGCAGTTAATTATGGTTTCCATAATCTTTGAGAACAAGGAAGCTATAGCTATTGGTCTGTAGTTGAACGGGTTAGAGCGGTCCCCTTTCTTAGGGATCGGGTGGATCAAAGCGGTCTTCTACGAGCATCGGACGACGCCTAATGAATAAGAGTATCGGAAAAGACGGGTAAGGAGGGGTGCCAACTCAGGAGCACAAGTTTGTAGCACTAGCCGAGGGATGCCGTCAGGCCCACTTATGAATTTCCACCGAAAAGAGAGCTTTGCGCACGGAGATCGGCCTCAAATTTTTTCCGACATTGAGGTGTGGTACCAGTCACCGAGGAACCGTCGGTGGTATTTTTTCCTGGTCATTCAAATTCGAGTTGGAAGCAAAAAGGGAGCCTAGAAGATCGGATATCTTCTTAACGTTGTGGGCCAACGAGTCATGTGATGTGATGGTGGGGATGGCTTACAAAAATTCCCTTGAACAGCCTTGGCGAGCGATCAAAATTCACGAGCTCCCGAAGGAAGTCGAACCAATCTCTCACCAATTCTGTTTACATGCTCCGCTTTTGCCTCAGCAATTTGATGGACCTGGAGGCAAAGTTATACTAGTAGTTTTTAATGCGCTGGTCTTTACATCCTGGAACATCGATCCATTGGCCCACGCTTGGTAGCTTACCCGCTAATAGCGTGTAGCAATCTTACATAGTTGACCAAACCAGGGCTGGGTATGCCGCCTATAGGCACTGCAGAGCTTGAAATGAAAAGCTCCATGGCTTATAGCGCCATCTCGGCAACAAAATCGGCAACGATGTCTGGGTCATCCAGCTAGAAGCAAATTCGTCCCCATGGGTAGGATGCAAAAAAGGATCGCATCCCATTCCAATCAGCTGACCTATAGTACCAAACACAGCGGCAGCCCGAAAAACGAAGCCGTGATGGGCTTGCAACTGGCACTGAACTTCGGATCAGATAATGGTCCAACGAGCCAAGTCGAGTCGAGCCACTTGGTGTGATGAACGTTGAAATCACCAAGTATTATGATCTCTATGGATGGGATCTGTTGTAGCACGGAATCTGTAGCCATTTGGATGTACTACATTAGTCGATCGGTTTTATCATTACCGTTGTGGGACCTATATAGGGATGTATAGACGCGGGGATGGTCATTCACGATGCACAACCATAGGATGGAGAGGTCCCTTCAAGACTTTCAAGACTACCAAGGCGATGAGAGCAGACATCCTCTCTGACGTACGCGCAAACTCCAGCCCGTGGTACAAAAAAGTGTTCTCATTTGTACCCCGAACAGGAGAGATAAGAAGTATCAGCTGGAGAGGATATCTGAGTCTTGGTCAAAAATAGGAGGGCCAGCTTCGTCATCTAAGTGATAAGGGTGGTCAACCCCTCAAATTTTAAAAGTTAACGTGGGCGAAGCTGCGGGCAACAGCTAGTAAAAGTATAAAATGAAATATATTTATCGAAATAAAAAATGACGTTTATATGACAAAAAACAAAATTAAAAATATATAAAATGACAACTCCAAGACGTCTACGATGTTACACATGGCGCGCGATAGCTCGCAAATTGCGAGCTAATTTACGTTATTATTATTATTTTCATTTAAAGGCATTAGCTACTAGGCTATTAGCCATACAAAATACAATTATTCGGTCTGTAATACGGAGAAATGGCGAGAAACCCCAAGGAGCGCGGCTTCGCCCCTCTAGCCCCCATCAATCAACTATCATTCCCCATTCCATCCACACAAGGCAGTCCACCACAATATTCGCCAAACAATCACATTATATATTACACAGATTATGTTTTTAAAACAAACACTATAGAAAACCGCCAGAACAGCCCTACTAAGAAAACCACTCCAGAACGGTACTCCAAAAGATTCGCCAACCAATCACAATATATAAAGATCAAGTTTTTAAAACAAACACTATAGAAAACCACTCCGAATGGACAAAACACAAAATAACAATTAATTAACGGGAAACCAAAAAAACACAACCGCGCGTCCCGATGCTTCCCGCCATTCTCCATATTTACGTTACTTATCGGGGTGTGCTGTGTGCGGGGTGCGGGGCGCGCCTGCCCGGTTTTAGAATTATTGTTTACCGAGGCGTCACCTTAATCAGGAACGCGGGAAGTTTAGCACGGAGCAACAGCCGACCACTCAGTTCACGGTCCGAACCAGAATGCAATACGTAGTATTCTCTTATCTCTATTCTCTATAATATAGTTTGTGCAAGAATGCCGCTTCATACCCGCACTCCCCGGCCCCCACACAGTGCCACTATCGTTCAAAAACGGATTCGGTCCTTCGTTTCGTATTGCCATTACTCCGCACTAACCATCCCCAAGTTATTATAACTTGACGTTCCTAAACGAACATTACAAACTGAATTACATAGGTAGTTCCACTGGTGAAGGATAGATGGCGTTAATAAGGTTCGGTACGCAGTGTTAGCGTCCGCGCTTCGATATATATTATATACAGGTTCTGTCGTAAATAATGGATAATCTGATAAGTGGAGGTAACCCCGATGTCGGCTACAATAAAATCTAGTTTTTACGTCAGTTTTATCAACAGTGTAAAAATAATGCATACTTTTAGTTTTTTTCTAAATTTTTGCTCCTTTGATCATTCAATCGGTTGCCATTTCTTTAAAATTAGGTATTTTTGTGTATTTTTTTTTTGGCATCGTACTCCTAAAGACTTGTTTTATTAAATTTAATTACATTTATAGCCGTTGTTATCGTAAAATATTATTAAAACTAACATTTTAAGTAATTTATTTCCGTTTTTTTGTAATTACTTGTAGTTTTGACCCTTGATTGTGAAAAAAAAAGTATGGTGCTATCTCAGATGAAGTAAAAAAAGGTAGATGACGCACGGCCTTTGCTAATACTGAAGCCACAAAACTAAGCTCCTTCATGTAAATACACGCGCTCACGCACACAGATACACCAAAACTAAGCTCATTTTTGTTAGTATCTTACGAGTCGTCGTGCAGTAAGTTTGCCAAAAAAATACCGTTCTGTGTAATTAAATGGTGTAAAAACAATACAAAAGTGACCAAAGAGTCTAAAGAAATATCGTTTCACACATAAATAAACACAAGACTATATTCTTTTAAGATATTTTAACACTATTTTGAGGTTAATCAACATAAATAATATTATTGCCCCGAAATGACGTATCGGAAAAGTGTTGCCAGAAGTTAGTATTTCTAATAGCCCAATAGTGGGTAAGTCAATTGCAGGCAAAGCCATAGCAAAATAATTAAGTACAGAGGTGACATAATTATTATTTTATTATTTGATCGCTATATAACTGAATCGAAATGACCTCGTATAACCTATGTTGTATTTTTTTTGGGACTCACGTACCCACAGCAGGACTATGTATTTAATTATTTATAAATTCAAAGATTTACCATTTAATAAATTTAAAAAAATGTAACAGTGTGGCTTGCAGAGAAATGTTTTTATAATTTAAATGTTTTTTTTTAAATGGAAAACGACATATTATGTATTTAATTTAAATTGTGTATTGATAAAATGTGACTTTCTAATTACTATTATAATCAATTATTTTGAAACTGTTATTCTCTGACAATGATTTTAAGGACATGTTGTATTTATGAAGTTTATTTAATTGTAACTATTTTTTCCTGTTAATTTATATTAATTGTTTATTTATGTAAAGTTTTATTTTCACACACCATGTTATGGTAGAATGTATAGAACTTGTTTATTTTTTTTTAATATCACCTACAGCTTGACAAAAAAGAGTATGGAAAAATGAGGGCGCCACTGTCACTTAGGTCTCATCATAATATGGAAAATCAGCAAGATAATTTAATCAAATCGTTAAAAATAAATGTGAAACACTAAGCTTTACTCAAAATCTAGTATTTGTCGGCCAAGTATTGTCAACATCATAGGTTTCCATTTAGTAAAATATTTAGTTCCACCTGTCACCACGTCATACTCTTTTTTGCCAAGCTGTATGTATTTACTACATTCATGGGAATAAATAAATAAATAAAACAATTGTGTCAATAAGATATCTATTGAGACAGTTTATAAAGTGATCCTACACGCCTCCTACATATTCGTAATATTATTGTATTTTATAAAAATATTCACAGTTGCATTCACTTATTACCTATTTTTATTAATATACAATTTTAAGGGATATTTAAAAAAATGGCAACCCTTTATTCACTCACACATACTTAAAAAAGTGGCTTCACTTTCTTGTTCCAAGTGCGCTATCTACCTTTTTTTACTTCATCTGAGGGTGCTATAGCTGCCCATTATCTTAAAAACATGGCTAGTATCTCAGATTAATAAACAAAAGGCAGATGGAGCGCGCCGAATATGCGAGTGAAGCCACTAAAGCGAATACAAATTGAAAAGCGAATACAAATAATACAATCTCGCAGCAGTGCTAAAGATATTTTCGTACTTTTTAAACGTCTCGAGTGATTCATTATTTTGTGTCAAAAAATGCCGTCTTGTGTTATTATACATTGTAAATGTTGTTTCAAAAAATAAAAAAAGAGGATGGAATATCATTTCACAAATATCTATAAAATAATTAATTGATTTTATTATTTATTCACCCAGTAATTTTTCGATTGTCTCGAAACACAAAACCTCGACATTAATTTGTCTGTATTGCCAGTTTTCGACAAAATGTTTTCCCTTCAATTGGGGAAACTACCTGTTGGTCTAGGCCTGACTGTTAAATGTAGGGACGTGGATTCGATTCCCAAGCGTAAATTGTCATATAATGTGCAAATTGTTATTTCGAATTGGGATGTATTTTTATCTTTTATTGTCTTTATATAATTGCTTTTATATAATGAGATTCGGTAATCAATGCCGAATGCCGGAGTTTTTTTTAAGTTAGATGGATAGGCAAACCGGCAAACGTGCCACCTGATGGTAAGTGGTCGACGTCGCCCATGAACATAAACTATAGTTTACATGGAACGAGCCCAGGCAACTTATCTATGTGTTGCCTATCCTGAGACATAAGTGCCACCTGATGGTAAGTGGTCGACGTCGCCCATGAACATAAACTATAGTTTACCTGGAACGAGCCCAGGCAACTCATCAATGTGTTGCCTATCCTGAGACATAAGATGTTAAGTCTCGGTGCCAGTAATTACACTGCCTGTCTTGCCCTTCTCTCCGAAACACAGCAAAGCTGTTTCACGGGAGAATCAAGCAAGATGATGGTACACACGACAGCAGCCCGAGTTCCTCACTTTGGACTTTGTACTATTAAAAGTAGAACGCAGCGAAGCGTGCGAGGGGGTGCAGTATATTTTTGTTATTTCGTCTCACTTACGGGGTCGGCGGTACATAGTCGAGCCGTGGGCATTGGTCAACAGGCGCTGTTGTGTATGAATGAATTTAAAATACTATGCTATTAGGTTTACAGCTTTATCGATAGACGTTGACGTCATCTTTAAGTTTTAAGTAAATTGTCTGTCGCAGAATGAAGTAGTCCTATATATTATATTTTCTAGTGTATTGAACTATAATAATATCTTTTGGCACTATTATATTAGTGTAGTTATATACAATTTAATCATTATAAGGTATTATTTTATATAATTTCAATAATTTTAATGCAATACCTACTTGTTGCAACCTCTACATACAGTAGGTGAAGTTTTGTGTGTCTGTATAATTTATTACATATTAGGCAAACGATTAGGTTTATTACATATTATGTGGTATGTTTATGTCACTAGAAATGACAAAGGTATAATTAATATCTGCCCATTTAATAAATAATAATAATATTATATAAGATAAGATGTGTATGCGACGGATCAACTTGAAAGATTGAGCCAAAGCTTTATATTTTATAGATTTGCTAAACCCTAAAACAATGTAGGGTAGGTTAAAGTGGGGTAGGTTGTTATATAGACACAAAAAAGTAAAAACTCTTTATTTAGGTATAAAACAATTTATAATATTGTAACAAATTTTATATTACATTATTATAACAACAAAGGTTTTTCATTATAAGGAGAGTGAAATTCACGTAAACATTATAAGTAAAACATAAGTAATCATATATTTAATTTACTAAGCTAACACAGGTATTAAAACTTTTATTAAAAAATTAATTTTTAATATTAAAAAATTATTAAAAATTTTAAGCTCTTTCTTGGGCATCGGTGTCAGTAAAAGACATTTCTTTTGTCGGGGTCCGAGTCTTGAGGCCAACGGCTTTTTAACGACGCCTTATTGTGTCGGTTGATACCTGAAA
The DNA here is from genome assembly GCA_963853865.1 of Helleia helle. Classification (NCBI taxonomy): domain Eukaryota; kingdom Metazoa; phylum Arthropoda; class Insecta; order Lepidoptera; family Lycaenidae; genus Helleia; species Helleia helle. Next base: position 228,367 of record OY971434.1, read on the forward strand.
CAACAATGAACATATTTTGATTGTCTTTAAAAACAAGCTATTACTTATATTTGGATCTCTCACCCTGCTCGGTCATACTAAAAAACAATACATTTATGACACTCATACGGCAAAACAACCAACTCGCAACGTTGGGAACGTTTTTACAATTTACAATAAAAATTCCAAAGTTTGTACAATACAACCCAACGGTCAAAACATCTGCACACAATCATGCTTTCACAAATTCCTTAAATCCTATGATTTACGATGGCCGAACCCTTAACGTCATAAAAATAAAGAGATACAAAAACAATACACTTAGTTTAATTAGGTAAATTGACCCAGAGTTATAATGAAACAATTTTTACGGATTTCATCGCGGTTTATTATGATTTTTACAAGCCCCACGTTTCGGATACTAACAGCAACCATGGTCACGGGAGGACTCCCATGGTTGCTGTAAAGTAGGTATCCGAAACGTCGGGGTTGTAAAAATCATAATAAATTATTGTTTCATTATAATGAGTGAAATTCGCGTGACCCAGAGTTAATTATTAGTGTTTCATCATAATAACCATCAGTCTCTATCCCTCCTCTTCTGAACATCGCATCCAACACGGACGGATGGATCGCCTTTGGATTTTGGAATTGCCTGGGCTAGTTCCAGGTAAACTAATTTATGTTTATATGGGCGACGTCTACCATTTACCATCAGGTGGCAATAGCAAGGTTTATGTTTCTCTAAATATTATATATTCTATAATGAATAATAAATACATTACTGTATACATTTAGTTGCTGGATTTATTTACTTATTAGGCATTTTTAATTGTGTTTTCATGACCTATTATTGAGATAAGTTTATTTTTGAAGAGCGAAAATATAAATGTCATAGAAATACTCTATCTGTTACCAAGGAACAGCGAACAGACTTGATGTATTTCTTAATGTACTTTAACGTGAGAGAAGCGCAAACACGGGCAAAAGCTAGTGGTCAATATTTTTTACTGCCTAATAAGTAGTCATTACAATAAAATCGTGGGTTAATTGAAGTTAAAACTTATTTGTGAACATTTTTCTGTTGAAAGATTGCTGTAAAAGCGATTTTTTACTCCCTATGTATATTTTGAAAGTCTACTTACGCTATATTGAGTTGCAGTAATCCGTATGCTCTGGATCGCTTCCACAATGGCAGCATCTTGTTCACCGGTCTGCGGTGGTCGCGCGCCGGTGGAGCTGCCGGGGACGGGCCGATAAGTCTCCTCCAGTCTCATCGTTGCGTCGCAACCAAAAGTTTATTGTTTTCCCCTTAAACAATAAAAAAATAAATTATAATTATACTTTAACATTCGCGCCAGAAACATTTTACCATAATAATATTTATTTATTTTTATTGATGACTCAAATGTAAGAGCAATGACGTCTTATCCTATAATATAAATACTCTTTGATAATATCATTGTGTAAGAGGCCTACTTAACAATGATATTACTATATTTGATGAACAATAATATTTTACTTTGTATCACATAGTTTTCGTTGTAATTTAAATGTATGAATATCTTATTTAAAGTCTCACTCACCGATATTCACGTTCTTCTACTGATCTCAGAAATAAACAATAAACAATTTACACGCGTTGCAATAATTATAAACTAATATAACTGATAACATGAACTTTTTAAATTTAATACTTAATAAATGACGCGAGTGCATCTTAGTTCAATAATATTTGTCAACTGAGCTACAGCCGTCGGACAAAAGTTTGAACAAAATACAAAGGTCTATTGTCTAAACAATAAAACACGATTGAATAGACAGGGTAATAAATCTAAAAATAGAAAGTGTAAGCGAATTGTGTTTTGTGATTGGCTGAGGCGTCCTGAAGCTCTGATGTTCTGTCCTTAACGCACAAATTTGGGTTTTTGTATTACTGTTCCGTACCTGAACAAATAATTTGCTTAAACTAAAATAGATATATGAGTTATTTCGTATTTTCGTACATCTGCAAGGTAGCATAAATTGGACAATATCGTTTAAGTACATATTATTATTTCTTTTCCTTTGAACTGAGGGGTCGCTTTGCGATATACCGCCATCCGAATGCGACCGTGAATGCGCCCTCTAGTGTGCGCTTATAGCCAGTACAAACTCAACCACTGCCGCGCGCGCATACAAACCGGGAGGCCTCCCGTAACCCGTTTAACTCGATCGAGGATTAACATCATTCATCCTACGCTGGAGATCCGAATCAGTGTGTCCCTATGGTGGTGTTGGATACGAGGGTTGGAACAGTTCGCGTCACCTACAGAGTCTCCGGAGCAGACCACGTTGCCGAGGACAGCGGTGAGTAAAGCGGGCGACCCCCGCCCTATATTTAACATAAATTTTTGTTCCTTCGAACCAGGATCATTGTTCAGCTTGTGCTATCTTGTTTAATAGCAGTACTACGTACTCATTTTTCAATAAACGTATTTCTTTTCGCATTTTATCTCGCCGCCATCTTTGCTACGCAAAATGCCGGACGAATTACAATTAGAAATATTGTGTGAACAAGATATTTTCGAAAGGGATTTGATCCTCGACGAGCTTAAACGTATTTTACAGCTTGCAACCACAAATGATCAACAATTTCGTTCGCGAGCTAGTGATTTAAGTTCACATCAAAGAAAATTCAATAAAATTCAATCTAAAATTGAAAAAACGCTCATAAAGCACAAGGTTTTTGATAAAGACGAGCATATTAAAATACGCAACGATTTTAACGACGTAAATTATGCCATTGTTTCGTACATAAATAGTCATAAAAATGACGACCTGAATCGGCGTCGGTCACTTTATCAGGACGACATTTGTCATAAAAGAAATCTACCCGTCTTGCCGATACCCGATTTTAGCGGTTATCCTACCGATTGGCAATTGTTTTTTGATTTATTTAGTTCATTAGTCCATCACAACAGAGCCTACACGGAGACGGAAAAATTAAGATACCTTCTACTTTCGGTTAAAAATGAACCATATTACTTGATCAAATCACTCCCTATAACAGGTGATAATTATACTATCGCGTTAAATATTTTAAAATATAGATATGAAAATAGGCGTATCGTCGCGTCTAAACATTTAGATCGTATACTCGACCTTGAAACATGTTCCGAGCGATCTTATCAAAGTGTACGAAATTTATTAAATGTCTACCAGGAAAACATTAGGGCGCTTGAGGTTATGGATTTTCCTATTGATCAGTGGAGTTTTATATTACTTAACTTATTACTGCGTAAAATACCCACAGGTTTGAGAAAGAATTATGAACGTTCATTGTCAAGACCGTCCGATATACCGGATGTTAATACTTTAATTGAATTTTTAGAACGCGAAATCTCAGCCGACGAAATCGCTATGGCTTCATATACACAGTCCATAAAAAACTATCCAGAAAATATTAATAATAAGCATCATAAGAAAAGTAGCGAGAAATTAAATGTACATCGTAATTCATTCACCGCACGCGTCGCGTCAGTCACAGAGCAAACTGGACCTTCTTTTCCGTTCTTGCTTGAAATGCGCCGGTCAGCATTTAATTTCTAAATGTACCGAGTTTTTAAATACCGCAGGATAGGTACAACTTTATTCAAAACAAAAATATTTGTTACAATTGTTTAAAAGTCGGACACGATGTAAGAAATTGTAAATCGAATTTTGTATGTCGTACATGTCAAAAAAGACATCATAGCCTTATTCATTTAATTTCACCGCAGTCTTTAACGATTGTAAACAGTACTACTGCTAGCGCTGTCTCGTTCCCTCCTACGGAGGATAGACAGGACGCTCGCATACATAATAATTACGCGACAAAAATGCATTCGTCGCATTCTACGGTGTTATTATCTACCGCTGTAATAGATTTATATATGGGAGATAATAAAATTTCATCCGTTCGGTGTATGGTTGATAGCGGGAGTCAGGCCTCGTTCATAAGCGAGACGTGCGTACAGCGTCTGGGTTTGCCGCGCACTGGCGTTCGAGTACCGGTACTTGGCATAGGTGATACGGAACCATTGGTACCTAAGGGTATGGTCACATGCTCGATTACGCCAAAGGATAAACATCATCCCGTTATTCCGGTTGACGCATTAATCTTGCCTAAGTTAATGTCAAAAATGCCTAGTGTGTCTTTGCCTTACTCTGAGTGGCCGCATTTAAAGGGCCTTACCTTGGCCGATCCTCATTTTCACACACCTCAACCGGTTGAGATGTTATTAGGAGCGGATATACTATCCCACATTTTATTAAATAACACTATTATGGGTCCACCCGGTACACCGATTGCGATGAGTAGTGTCTTCGGTTATTTACTGTTAGGTAAGCTTACATTTAATGGAAACATTTCGACTCCACTCCAAGTTTGTTATAGCTCGTTTGACAACGACAACCTTCAAAGATTTTGGGAGCTGGAGTCAGTACCAGAGAAGCGGAGTTACACTCCCGATGACGAATTATGCGAATCCTTTTTTCGAAGAACGCATAATCGAGATATCACAGGGCGATACGTGGTCGCTTTGCCTTTCAAGGTCAACGCCCCGCCCCTCGGCGACTCGAGACAAATTGCAGTTGCTCGTTTTCATAAGCTGGAATATAGGTTGGAACGTAACCCCCAGCTGAAGTTCGACTATCACGCTTGCCTTCAGGAGTACATTGACCTCAATCACATGGAGCTTGTTGATGATGAGTCTTCAGTTGGTGCCAACTACTATATCCCACACCATTGTGTGATTAAGCCTTCAAGCCAGACAACACGCACCCGAGTTGTTTTTGATGCCGGCTGTCGTACGACCAGCGGGTACTCATTGAATGACGTGCTGTTCTCAGGACCTAAACTTCACCTAGATATCGTTGATGTTCTTTTAAAATTTCGTGTGCATCGTGTTGCTTTCTGTTCAGACATAAAACAGATGTTTCGTAATATATTATTACGTGAAAGTGATAGAGATTTTCACCGTATTCTCTGGCGTCGATCACCAGAGGAACCTTTACGTGACTACAGGCTATGTACAGTCACATTCGGCGTCAACTGCTCTCCCTATCTCGCACTTCGTACCATCCGACAACTGGCTAACGATGAGGCCGAGCGTTTCAAACTGGCCGCGGCCGTTTTATTAAATAATGTCTTCGTCGATGACGTCATTACGGGCGCCGACGACGAAGCCCAGGCTCTTCTTCTTCAGCGGGAGTTGATTGCTATTTGCGCGACAGCTGGGTTCGAGCTGCGCAAGTGGCATAGCAACTCGCCCGCGATTCTCGCTGCAGTCCAGCCATCAGAGTTTCATGGTGGGCGGTGTGAGAATGTCCTTTTCGCAGAGATGGAGGGCGATAGGGGTGTCAATGTTCTCGGATTACAGTGGGACCCCCGAGCGGACTCATTCAACTTCAGGGTTCACGTTACTTCGCGCGATTGTACCAAGCGTGCTATATTATCCGATATAGCAAAAATATACGACCCTCTCGGGTTATTGTCGCCAGTAACATTATTCGCTAAGCATTTAATTCAGTTGATGTGGTTGGAGAACATTGGTTGGGACGAGCAGCCGCCTATTGATATATTAAATTCATGGATGCATTTTAGTAAGGAGCTACCGCTCTTATCATCGATTTCTTTTCCTCGTTATATTTTTAATACTGACGACATAGAATCTATTCAAATACATGGTTTTGCGGATGCGTCTCAAATCGGTTATGCCGCATGCGTTTATATACGACACATAGGCAGGAGTGGTAATTGTGAGACACATTTAATAATGGCAAAAACTCGTGTCGCACCGTTGCGTGTGTGTCTTACTATTCCTCGCCTTGAACTGATGGCAGCACTCTTGTTATCTAAATTAATTGAGAGGGTGAACCACATATACGGAGACAGGATCCGTCCCGGTCAAATTCAGGCTTGGTCCGACTCTTCGGTCGTATTGGCTTGGCTTCGTTCTTCTCCACATGAATGGAAGACCTTTGTGTCTAACCGCGTCAGTGAGATCTTGACCCGTGTGCCCGCAAGCTGTTGGCGCCACGTCCCGTCTGCTGATAACCCCGCAGACGCAGCGTCTCGTGGCCTATTGCCGGCCGCATTGGTTAGGAGTGGCTTGTGGTACCATGGTCCCGCATGGCTCCAACAGGATCCCGACTCTTGGCCTATACAAAAACCGATTTTAAATACCAGCGAAGAAAAGCGTAACACAAAGGAACGGCTTGCTAAGTATTCCCACACAGCTGTGACGTATCCCCTTGGCGATACGGATAGTTTTATCACACGATATTCGTCGTTAAATAAACTTGTGTGTGTGACCGCTTTCATTTTTCGTTTTTACAACAAATGTAAAAATAAACATATTAAACAATCACTTCCAAATTACATCACGGTTCCTGAATATAACTTTTCACTTAATCGCCTTATACTTTTGACGCAACATTCAGTTTTTAATGAGGATATAAAAAATATTTCTAACAATAAATTAGTTTCGTTAAGCTTGCGCCGTCTTACGCCATTTCTGGATAGTGACGGACATTTACGCGTGGGAGGACGACTTCACAAGTCTCTTTTACCGTTTAATTCTAAACATCAATTGATTTTGCCTAAACGACATCCCTTGACGGATCTTATAATCGACGACGCTCACCTGACCCAGATACACGCGGGACCTCAGTTAGTACGCTACTCGCTTCTACAGCGATATTGGATCTTATCGAGTCGTGATATCGTGCGTCAGCGAATACATCGATGCGTACGTTGCTTCCGGGCGCGCCCTGCGTGTATGCAACCGCGCATGGGACAGCTCCCTGAATCCAGGCTACGTCCAACTCGTGCCTTTAAAAAGACATCGGTGGATTTTGCGGGTCCTTTTTATGTTCGCGCTAACAAGGTTCGGAATGCTAAGGTAGTGAAGTGTTATGTCGCAGTTTTTGTATGTATGTCAGTTAAGGCCGTACATCTCGAACTCGTATCCGAGTTATCTACAGAAGCTTTTCTAGCCGCCTTGCGACGTTTCACGTCCCGGCGTGGCTATTGTACGGATATCTATTCAGATTGTGGAAGGAATTTTGTTGGTTGTAATAATTACTTAAAGGATTTATACGCGTTTTTACGTAGCGATCCAGTTCTAAATATTTTAAACAAAGAAACTTTAAGGCAGGGCCTTACGTGGCATTTCCAACCTCCTTATGCGAGCCATTTCGGCGGATTGTTTGAAGCCTCCGTAAAGAGCTTTAAACATCATCTTCACCGCGTGGTAGGTACGCGAATTCAGACGTACGACGAGATGCACACTCTTACGTGTCAGATAGAAGCCGTTTTAAATTCGCGACCTCTTTGCGTATTGAGTTCGGATGCTTCGGATCCTCTTCCCTTGACTCCGGCTCACTTCCTAGTAGGGGAACCCCTAACTGCGGTGCCTGACGTCGCCTTGCTAGACGAAAATCCTAGTCGACTTACTCGTTGGAACTGGATTCAACAGTCGGTTCAACATTTTTGGAAACGATGGAGTAAGGAGTATCTTCACGAACTCCAACAAACTAATAAATGGTTTCAAGACCGCGGCTCCACTCTTCGTGAGGGCACTGTTGTTATGGTGCGTGATGAGAACCTACCACCCCTTCAATGGAAGCTCGCACGCATTCACGCGCTTCATCCCGGCTCCGACCAGGTTGTGCGAGTCGTAACATTAAAAATGGGCAATACGTTTTTCAAACGCCCTGTTGTCAAAATTTGTCCCCTTCCACTACAATAGTCAGATTGTATACAACCAATATTAATAGTTAAGTTTAGTTTTAATTAATATATGATTTTCTTTATAAGTTTTATTCTTCTTTTAAAAGACACTACGTGCTTTTAAGGTGGGCGGCATGTTCCGTACCTGAACAAATAATTTGCTTAAACTAAAATAGATATATGAGTTATTTCGTATTTTCGTACATCTGCAAGGTAGCATAAATTGGACAATATCGTTTAAGTACATATTATTATTTCTTTTCCTTTGAACTGAGGGGTCGCTTTGCGATATACCGCCATCCGAATGCGACCGTGAATGCGCCCTCTAGTGTGCGCTTATAGCCAGTACAAACTCAACCACTGCCGCGCGCGCATACAAACCGGGAGGCCTCCCGTAACCCGTTTAACTCGATCGAGGATTAACATCATTCATCCTACGCTGGAGATCCGAATCAGTGTGTCCCTATGGTGGTGTTGGATACGAGGGTTGGAACAGTTCGCGTCACCTACAGAGTCTCCGGAGCAGACCACGTTGCCGAGGACAGCGGTGAGTAAAGCGGGCGACCCCCGCCCTATATTTAACAATTACTATAGATAAAGTTATGTAGGCTGTTCCACTCATGGAGCTGTCGTGTGTACCCATGCAACCGGGAGCGCGGCACAGCGCTTCCCTCCCACCGGTATTATTGTATATGTACATATAACAATTTAGTTCCTCATATGTATGTATGTGTATTTGGTCTTAAAAAACCGATAGTCATAGCAGCCGGTGACGTTGTTATTAAGTACCTACATAATACCTATTATTGAATGTGTCATCAATATATGATTGTATTAAATAAAACTACATACATTTTAAGTATTTCACATAATTTCTCTGCATGTGAAACTGTTCATTAAGAAGAAAAAAAAAACACTGATAGCATTGAGACCATCATTCATCATGTTTGGTTGCATATAAAATATTATTCTAGTATTAAAACACGACTTTATAAAAATTAAAACCCGAAGCGAAGCGAGGGCACACCGCTAGTTATAAAAATCTGTTTTTTTTTTCTTCTGTTATTTTAACGAAGCCTCTTTTAATTTAATAAAACACACGACCCCTTCAACTTCACTCTATGGCGAATATTTAAGTGTTTAATAAACAAGTTAATTAAACAATTATTCAATCCAAATACTAACCTAAATTTGTATTCTATTAGTAACAAATTCATCTATCAAAATAAAACTTTAGATCCCATTGTCGTAAAAAGATTAAAAAAAATACATGGAGTTTTTTTCTGTTTCTGGTATCATTACTCACACATAGATGCTTTGTCCCTACAGCGCTGTTTCTAGTCGCCACGCACACATGAATAAAAAGTGGCTTCACACTGTTTGTTGCGTACACTCCATCTGCCTTTGGTAATCTGAGGCTAGTATGTGTAGATTCTAAAAAGGTATGATAGTGGGTACCTTAGCAAATAATATTAGCTCCAGGAGCAAAAGAACTGAGCTAGGTCGGGATTTCAATTTCTCAAGTAATGTCATAATTTTCGTGATTCAAGCTATAACACACCAAGACATGATTTTATTCCATTAAGAATGCAATTTTAATCTAAATAGTATCTAATCATCTGTTAATTTGCATTCGTAAAAAATACATGCGACTATGTGTAACCAGTTACTACAAGTTTATTCCAAATTCAAAGGGATCTTCAGGTAAAAAAAACAACAAAGACGGTTATACAAAGGCCTCCTTGCGTGTGAGAAGGACATTGATATTTATTGTTAGTAAGAGAAGCATTACAATAAAAAACAAGGTTATTTCTGGTCAAAACATTTATTGCTTCGATTACACTAAATGTTCAAAATGTCCTCCGCGTGCAGCAATGCACGCTCTACATCTCCTAATGAAGGATCTTTTAATCCGGCGTCCATGGTCAGCTTCTTCAATTTTACGAGCCGCTTCTTGAATACGCGCTCGCAACTCTTCTATTGTATTTATTTCTCGGCTGTATACTTTCTCTTTCATACAACCCCAGTAAAAGAAGTCCAATGGGTTTAGGTCTGGCGATCGTAGTGGCCATAAAATTTGACCCAAACTCCCTATCCACCGACCGGGATACTCATTGTTTAAATGGTTCCGCACAGAAACAGCGTAATGCGCAGGACATCCATCATTCTGTAACCACATCATGTTTCGAGTCTCGAGAGGCACATCTTGCAGTAGCCCGGGTAACGTACTTTCTAGAAAATTTAAGTAGACTTCCGCGTTTATTGTCGCTGGCAACTCATAAGGACCTATGATTTGCCCACCAATAATACCAGTCCATAAATTAAATTTAAATTGATACTGCGATCTGTCGGCGCGTATCAGTCTGGGGTTTCGTAGCTGCCAGCTGTGTAAGTTGTGGAGATTCAAAAATCTATCTTTTCGGCACGTTGACTCGTCACTCCATAAATTTTTTTTAAAGAAATTTGGATTTTCTCTAATTTTTCGTAGCATTGAACGACAAAATGTAACTATTAATTCCGAGTCCCTTGGCAATAATGTTTGAACCCTTTGGTAATGATAAGGGTAGAGTTCGTGCCTTTTTAAAATTCGGTGCACTGATTTTTTAGGTATACCAGTACGACTCGAAATGGCACTTATGGACGTACCAGGGTCTTCCTCCACTAATTCCAACACTTCAGCTGGATTGTGTCGTTGAGGTCGTCCTTCTCTGGCTCCGCCAATACCACTGCCAGGAAATCTTCCTTCTGAGAATGCATTGTGCACCCTAATGAACACTCTGTAGTCGGGATGCCGAGCATTTGGGTATCTTTCACGATAAACTAACTGCAGCTGCTCTAGTAGCGTTGCCGTTGCATTCACTGTAAATGAAATGCATGTTTGCATATTCGGCCGGAGTGTATTGTTGAGGCATTACTCCCACAAATAAACAAAAGCAAACTCAAAGTCCGTTAATAGAGCACAGTTGTCAGGGTCACACGTTAACAAGTTCAAAACAGAAGGCAAATCAAAGTCCAGTAAGAAAGCAAAAACGGTTAAATGTAAATACACAAAAAACAAACGTACGCATGCGATAGTCAAAATCACACTGAGGTCTGGGAGAGATTCGCGCCTTAAGGATAAAAAACCAAAGCTGATGCGCTGTCCTTCTCACACGCAAGGAGGCCTTTGTATAACCGTTTTTGTTGTTTTTTTTACCTGAAGATCCCTTTGAATTTGGAATAAACTTGTAGTAACTGGTTACACATAGTCGCATGTATTTTTTACGAATGCAAATTAACAGATGATTAGATACTATTTAGATTAAAATTGCATTCTTAATGTAATAAAATCATGTCTTGGTGTGTTATAGCTTGAATCACGAAAATTATGACATTACTTGAGAAATTGAAATCCCGACCTAGCTTAGTTCTTTTGCTACTGGAGCTAATATTATTTGCTAAGGTACCCACTATCATACCTTTTTAGAATCTACACATACTAGCCATGTTTTAAAGATAATGGGCAGCTATAGCACCATACTTTTTTTTCACAATCGAGGGTCAAAACTACAAGTCATTACAAAAAAACGGAAAAAATTTACTTAAAATGTTAGTTTTAATAATATTTTACGATAACAACGGCTATAAATGTAATTAAATTTAATAAAACAAGTCTTTAGTAGTACGATGCCAAAAAAAAATACACAAAAATACCTAATTTTAAAGAAATGGCCACCGATTGAATGATCAAAGGAGCAAAAATTTAGAAAAAAAATAAAAGTATGCATCATTTTTACACTGTTGGTAAAACTGACGTAAAAACTAGATTTTATTGATGTGTCATGGGCGTCGGTGGTCATCGTAGTCCGTGAGGTACCTGTGCAATACTGTGCATTGTAACAGGTTTGGAATATAATCTGATTATTTTCATAAAATATATTACAATTAATATCTAGAAAACTACATCCAATTAAATTAGGGAATGAAATATTTGATTTGCATAAGTTGATTAGAGGTGCGATTTTTATTTGATTAAATTAATATTTTATAAATAAAATGTAACAAACTTTGAAATAGGTCATGTGATAATAAACGGAAATGACGTCACCTGTTCCTATTTAGCGGAAGCATATTGACGTACTTTTATACACCATTTTCCGTACGCAGTACATATTGTAAAAACTAATTTTCAGGCGTTTTGACAGTGTACACACACATAGGCACCGTACAACAATTATAAAACTTAGAAGCCATTTTTTACTAACGACAACTAGAATCATTTTATCATTTTTACGATGTTTAACAACATATGACGTCACTGGACAAGTGTTAGCGTTTTGGAGCGAAATTTAAAATACAAGATTTTATAGGCTTTAGACGTATTTAAGCAAAAGTTAATAATATTTAGGCCTCTATTAGATATTTATAAATGATCTATACTTAAACATTTATCAAAAATGTCAACATCCCTATTATGAAGCGAATAGTTTTCGGTTTTAAAATGTAGATGGCGGCTCTTTCTCTTCTAAAGATGCGCTTTTCGTAATTCCCCCAGGGTTTTTGCTGAATGCTGAAACCGTTGTGCAGTCCGGTGGTGACTTCGTGAGCAGACTTGACAATTATATTCATGGAGCAATTATAAAGATCATAGTGGTGGCAAACAGGAAATCATTCTCTTATAAATATACAAAATAGGGTTGGACAGCAAAACTATAGCTGACCCTAAAATTATATTGTACTGTACTATATCGTGTAAATATTATAAAACAACATGATACCTACTGAGATTTAATTCAGTACCATTATATTGTCGTACTATTTCTGAAACTTTCTAAGAGATGGCAGTATTCTTCTTTTGTGTCTTCGTAGTTCTACTATAATACGCTAGATGGCGTGAAAAGTCATGCATCTGGTTTGTTTTTATTTTCGATCCTATTGGAACATGCTAAGACCAGAGGCCATGCCGCCAATTCTGTCAATATTTAGTCTAAAATATGGAAGAACAGCGGGAAACACCAAGACGTGCGGCTTCGACCCTCCAGTCCTCCATCATTCAACTATTGCTCACAGCTCAACCCTCATAGAGGAAAAAAGGGTTTATTTATTTATTTAAATAGGTACATAAGACATTATATTTAAAAAAAATTGTTAATATTCGTTGTATTTTAGTACACAATACACATTCCACCATGCAATTTGATGGCGATAGACCCACTAAGTTTCTTTGGCCAGTTCTTCTTGAGGGCTGGGTTAGAGAACTGGTAGTTACATTGAATAAACAATATGCTTAATATCCTCTATTTGATGTGTTTCTATAGTTTCCCCTTTTTTATTTTTTATGGACCATCCGTCCATCAACTGTTCTACAAAAACGCTGACATGTAAATAATATAAAAAGTAATGAATGTTTAAATAAAACATAATTATTAAACATAAATAAAAGCTTTATTACACCACCCACCACTGAGAGCATCCTCAGTGGTTCCTTATTAATTAGTACCTGGAAGAGAAATTATTGATTAATATGTTAATTTAAAAACATAGGTAGTAGGTAAAACTCCAATAAATTAATAGATAAAATATCTCCTGACAACGTAGCCTGACAATGAGCATTAGTTTGCGTTTATCTTGGTTTGTATAAAATGCATTTTTCAAAAATTTATTTGACATATACCTCAGAACGACTGATTGTCAAACAAATACAAATCACCAGATATATTAATGTAGAATAAGGTTTAAGCTTATACCTTCTTGTGAGCGCTCTCGTTCCAATATCAGTTCTGCTAGTTCGGCCTTTGCTTTAGCTTCTCTAATTTTATATTCTAACAGCTCCTTCTCCAGATAGTGAATTTCACCTGCTCGATTGAACCTGTCCCTGTATTCTTTTTCTAGAATACTGTTTTTATGGCGTTGGAATGAGGCAGTGGAAGTGGAAGAGGTTGACTGTGTATTAGTGCCGGTGCTTGGTTGTTGGGTAATGTCCAGGTTTAACTTGGGCTGCAAGTCCATTGAGGCATCTGTAGATTCCAAACTAATTATTCTTAAAAATGGATAGGTAAAGAGAGAAAATGGATTTGGGTCTGAACTTACACAGAGCACAAGCAAATTAATCTACAGATACAGATCAGACCAGTACAATAAAAAACATTAATGGAACAGATACCTCCAAAGACGGTGTCCGAATTAATTGCTCCAGGAATCTCAAGCATTAGGCTTGGAGCAATTTGTACAACATCCGAGTCAATCACGGCACGACTGGTGGAGGGCCCTCCACCAGTGGCCATGCGATGTTGACGCTCTTTCGTAATCGCTTCCCGTTGACGCTGCTTCAGGTTCATCCAAAGACGCCTCAGTTGTTTAATTGAGAACTGATGATAAATAATAGTGTATCCATCTGAATAGACCGTAAGAGCAAATAAAATATGGAAAAATATGACTGACTATTACCTCCGCTGTTACATAAGGACTTGCATTGTATTCCCTTGCTATAATACCCCATGCCACATTTTTCTTGCGCAATGTAAAGCTGTCTGTGTTTTTGTTTTCAATTATTTTCGCATGAGATTTTAAAACGTCCAAGAACACTTTCTTCTCCATTTGGGTAAATATGTGCTTGGATGCCATTTCAGATACAGACAGAAGTATAAGAATTCGAAAAGCAAAATACAGCTCAACAGCGTATCTATTGTATATTCAACGAATACAAATTAATTAATATTATGTTTATATTTTGTTTGTTTACAAAAACTGGCGTCCTTTTTTTTCGTTAGTTTTGTTCCTGTTGGAACCGACTAGGACCAGAGGCTATGCTGCCAAGTCTGTCGTGTTAACAATATTTTGTCTGTGCTTTGGAGAAACGTCGACCGACCGGAAACCTCAAGGAGCGCGGCTTCTCCCCGCTCTTCCTAAGTCCCTCTTACGCTCCCGGATTGGCGATCCAAAATTGGATCATCTGATGTGTACCCGACTTTTCAATTCAATCAAGCATGTATCAATGCATCAAGGCTGTATGGTAGGTATTCAACCTTTGCCTACGTTAAATTTTCAACAAATCTGTTTCTTTTGACGTCTCAAACGTCACGTTTGGAGAAATAAAATTGTCAGGGGTGACATATTTCGTTTTTGTTGTATCAAATAATAATGTGTTTTTAGAAATATTAATAACATTATCTAGTTAGTTTGTTACAACAAGCCTGTTGTCACCATTTAGTTTTCGAAGCACTTACTAGCGTAAGTTTAATTTATTTATGGGAAATGTCAACATGTGTAGCTTGAATGAGGTCATCATATGAAAACATATGAAAATAAAATTATAATAAGTTGTATGTATATATGTACCGAAATTCATTCCAAAATATTTGTCACATTAAATTGATTTAAAAAAGTTTATTTAATTTTAAGCAATATTGTAAGAATAGTGACTGACACAAAACAAAAAAATATGTTTAACTATTTTATTGAAATTTATTTTAGTGGGAAAAATTAACAATGGAGCAAGTACTGCAACAAGTGGCCCAAAATGTTGAGCGGCAGTTGGACAGTGAGCTGGAGAGGTAAGAGTTTGTCTATTATTAGTCTATTTGTTAGCTGTTATTTAGTTTATCTATTATTAGTCTATTTGTTAGCTGTTATTTAGTTTCACGGTCACATAGGACAGTACCGACTGTTGAGAGACAGTGATCAATCCACCAAGACGCATCTGCTAGAAATGTACACTGACTCAACAGCGAAGCCCACTTTATACTCTCTGGTGTAGTGAGAGATGGGGGGGTGATGATGTTACCATATTTTGCTGGATTGTTAAGCCACATGAATCCAGTGCATGTTTCACTAATACCATCTAGTTGGTGTCTCTTGTAACTGCTGAACCATATAGCTGTCATGAGACTCAAGTCTGAATTATTTTTCAGGTTGGATGCTATGGATAGCAGTGACTTGGAGGCTATCCGACAGCAGCGGATCACAGAGATGAAACAGAGGGCCAAGCTCAAACAGGAATGGCTTGCTAATGTGAGTGTCATATGAATCATTTAAAATGCTTCATTAAAAAAATATAGTACCTTTTGTGTGGAAAGGTCTGGAAATAAAGCATTGTCTATAAACCTTATAGACAATGCTTTATTCTATATATTTATGCTCCACACTCTTCACTATACTTGTATATATTTTATTACATTTGAGCTGAGTGGCTTAGTGAGATAGACAGATATTGATAAAATTATTGCAAGCCAGATGCATAAAATGAAACATATTTTTTGTTTCTTTTACACCGGGAAATGCTCTGAGGCATCCCGCGGGAGAGTAGGTATCCTCAAGCGGGTATGTGGGAGTTGCTGCGCCCGAAAGGTGGTAAGTGGACGCAGCCCTACCCACTAAATCCCGGCGAGTGCCACCAATGCCGCCTTTGGTTAGGTGCCCCGGATCTCTTGAGCAAACAGGAACAAAAAACTTGTCCATTGCTCTTTTGTCCCATCTGGTAAGTGAAAAGAGACATCTGTACTGTAATGCCACTGTTTTATTTAACATTACGACCTTATTAAAGGACGAAGGAAGGAAAACTAACTGACATAGTCACAAGCATTTTTTCTAATAGTCTGAGATCCAGTAACAGATTTTTATGACCAAGTCCGACAATCGAAAATTAGTTAAATGCATTAGGGATTTATATATTTGTGACCTACAGCTGTGACGTTTGGGATGGGCAGTGACAGCATTCCAAATCCGAACAATATGTAAGCAACATTACAGTCATAAGTAAGACAGACGGAAAGATGGATAGCAAGTGGGCTTCGGCCTGACCGAGCATGCCACCTCGCTCGGTCGGAGATCTCCCTTTGGGGCATTCACATACATCCCCACACCTATATGATTGTTCGCCGTCGGCAAGGTTCCTGTGGTGCGGAGATCGTTGCCGAAAGAGTACAGAATGTCATCTGTCACCTTTGGCGCAATATCGTCTCCAAGCACAGCAAACTACGTCATCAACCGAAACGCAGCAGATTACAGGTATCAGTAACCAGAAGCAGCAAGGGCAGTCGAGCTGAATAACTACATGGGTAGTTAATAGAATCAGGCGTTACCTTGCGGAAATCCATTATATAAGATATTAAATTAATTATATTAATTAGCAATTATCCCGCGAAAAACGCAGTCTTTACAGCAAATGTGTGAGTGCACGCATATGCATGCATATAGCACCGCCCTCCTTTCATGGTGGTGGTGCATGCGAGTGTACGCATATGCAGTGTGGGAAAGGAGGGCGGTGCTATATGCATGCATATGCGTGCACTCACACATTTGCTGTAAAGACTGCGTTTTTCGCGGGATAATTGCTAATTAATATAATTAATTTAATATCTTAACTACATGGGTGATTATTTCCAGAGCTTCCACTCAGAGGAGAACCTCAGAAGAGTGACGGCATAAGTAGACTCCATACCCTAGAAGGCAGGCTTCTAACTCGGTTGAATGGCATCGAATTAACCTGAGCTGCTTCAGCACTTGAAGACTGACGCCACAGAAAAGACGGAAGTAAATTTCAGAGAATAGGAAGAGAAGACATTATGACTCCTTTGGTTCACGACGAGGGACTCCATTAGCTTCAAGGTAAACCTCCGGAACGCGCCAGAGGAAATAGCCAAAAGACTAAATGCCTACGAAGAGAGAAGTGACCAGCGCAGTGATGACGACCTTCAATCCGTTGGGACGAGCGCCACTGGTTCTTATCCAGGGTAAAAAGCTGCTTCAGGGCATGTGGCGAAGTAGCCTCGGTCGGGATGACGAAATAGAAGGAAGGGAGTACGAAGAATAGAAGACATACCTGGAGATGAAGTTGCTCCAAGACCTATAGGTTCCAAGATGCCCAGCGCCACATTGCTCTGAGGGGGAGCTGCACACATTCACGGATGCGAGCGAGTCGGCGTATGCAGCTGGCTGTAAGTCAAGTAAAAGTCGTCAGCTGATAAGATTCAGAAGGTGATAAATGCTGATGCGTTACACCTTTCAAGTACCAGCTGACAAACATTCACTGCAAGCTGACTTCTGACTAGAAGCTAATTGTCATTGACAGTAGCATATGTAAACTATCACCGGGTCAATTTTTTATTTAGAGGAAGTCATTGAAAAAATATAATATATTATATTATATATTTTTGCATCCACCATGTTATGGTCAGCTTTATTTTTCTTTCAAGATATGAGGTAAACCATAATAACATAAATAACAATGAGAGGAAATACGGAGCCGCAGCTGACGGTCGCGAGTACTCATAATATCTAATGCATTTACGAAATTTCGCTCGAGAGGAAATAATTGATCCAATTTGTACCTGGCTCTCGGACTATAATTAATCTATATCCAAAAAGTTTCCCACTTGTAATTGTGGATGGAAAACATTCACAGTACCCAAACAGTCTACTCAAACTTCCAACTGATACTTACAGCCCTTGATATTTTTATATGTTGGTTGTAATTGTAACTTGTCACACGGGCGACACGACATGCTCGTTATATATAATTCTTTCACGTTTGGACACAGGCGACATGTTTGATAACAGAACTCTCTTCTGCCTCCGTCTCCTACTCAAGTTCCCATAATAATACAAGCCACCTCCATAATATAACTAACTGCGTCTAATGTCCGTTGCAGGGCCACGGCGAGTACACGGAGATAGACGGCGAGAAGGACTTCTTTGGTGTGTGCAACAAGAGCGACAACGTGGTGTGCCACTTCTACAGGAACGACTCGCCGCGCTGCCGCATCGTCGACATGCACCTGAAGATACTGGCCAAGAAACACGTCGAGACGAGGTTCGTCAAGCTGGACGCTGAGAGGTCACCTTTTTTGACTGGTGCGTAAAATATATTATCTTATATTATGTATATATATAAATTTCGTGTCACGATTTATGTTCAAATTTTGTAAGCATTTGTAATTTGGTCCAACTTGGGAGATAGGGTAGTTTTTATCTCAATTATTGATCTCAATATTTGTTATTGCAAATTAAATGTTTATATTTTGTTACTGTATGCAGATGTCAAATTCTCAAGATGATGTCAAATCCAAAACTCATTTAGACAGAGAGATGACGTATTAGACCTTCATTATTAATTGACAACCTATGTAGCTCAATGGTAAGCGCGTTGACGCTCAAGCCGGAGGTTGCGGGTTCGAATCCCACACACACTTTATATACCTTAGCCACTGCAACGCGTGGCCGGGTCTGTTAGTATATGTATATAAAATTATAAATAAATTCAAAATTTAGAGTTAAAATTGTGTATTGTTAAAATTGTTTTCAGGTCGACTGAAAATACGAGTTATACCAACTATAGGACTTGTGAAGGGGAACAAGACCAAGGACTTCATCGTGGGCTTCACCGACCTCGGCAACAGAGACGACTTCACCACGGAGATGTTGGAGTGGAGGCTGGCCAAGTGAGTATTGTTGTTACGGGAATGTCTCTATGTACCATATAGTGTCGATTTGGCCGCCTTTCGATGCGGACCAAAGCTGGACGTGGTGACGAGCCGTCCGCTGTTCAGATCAGCTCAACGATCTTCAGTGAAGATGACATCGCCGCTGTCAAGCTGCTGCTGTACAGGTCACTCGACAGGATTGGTCAAAAGAAGAGCGGTCAGGACATCATCGCGCCACTAAAGGAGACCGACCCCGACGACGTGCTGACGATTGTGATAAAGGACTTGAGTCCTCAAACTTGACTAGACAAGTCTTGTCTACATCATGTGGACGTCACGACCGGCTCAAGGTCTATTGTGTAGATCGGTAGTAGTAGCCATTGAAGTGATACTAACATACCTAGTTTTAAGTTTTATTTGCTAAAAGCTTTGTTTATATGACCGGCGCCCGTTCTCCCGTGAAACAGCTTTGCTGTGTTTCGGAGAGAAGGGCAAGACAGGCAGTGTAATTACTGGCACCGAGACTTAACATCTAATGTCTCAGGATAGGTAACACATAAATAAGTTGCCTGGGCTCGTTCCAGATATACTAGTTTATGTTCATGGGCGACGTCGACCACTTACCATCAGGTGGCTCGTCTGCCCGTTTGTCTATCCAACCACCTATCAATGATAAAGGTTTATTATATTGTATAATATTACTAGCTGTTGCCCGCAGCTTCGCCCGCGTTACTTTATATTTACGAAC
The DNA here is from genome assembly GCA_963853865.1 of Helleia helle. Taxonomy (NCBI): domain Eukaryota; kingdom Metazoa; phylum Arthropoda; class Insecta; order Lepidoptera; family Lycaenidae; genus Helleia; species Helleia helle. Next base: position 248,249 of record OY971434.1, read on the forward strand.
GTATCCGATATTATAATTGTGTATACTGTAAGGATGTTATAATTGTGTGTAAATAAATAAATAAATATATCCGTATCCGTACCGATGCTCTCTAAAGTAAGGGATAAGGCTGCGTTTTGAAAGTAAGCTCCAAGCGGCTTAAATTTTACCGACTTTTACTTTCTTGTGAGTTAATCTTAAAAGATAGACAGATACTGCCGCGGACTTTTTTTTAGATCATTTAAAGAGAAATAATTCTTTGACACATATTTTTTGTGTATCTTGAACCGTTTTCGCAGCGCACGCAACGGAAGCCCTCAAGATGAATAATTTTTCCCGTTTTTTTACACATTTTCCACTGTTTCTTGGCTCCTATTAGTCGCAGCGTGATGTTCGATAAATGGTCTATCCAACACAAAAAGAATTTTTCAATTCGAACCAGTAGTTCCTGAGATTAGCGCGTTCAAACAAACAAACAAACTCTTCAGCTTAATAATATTAGTATAGATTATTATATGGGATAATGACTAATGTATCATATGTTTATATGTATTATGTATGGATGTTCTGAACAAAATAGACGAAAATATACACGTCCGGTGAAACACATGGAATTGACTGTAGACTGTAGACTGTAGAGGGACCTCTCACGTTAAAATGATGACACATTGCAGATCCGATGTCATCGAATACTCCGGAGACCTCCTGGTCCCCCCCGAAGAGGCGCGCAAGCAGCGGGCGCTCCACCTCCAGAGCAAGAAGACCATCCGAGGAAGGACTGACTCGGATTCAGACGACTTCAGTGACTGATGATTTTACTTGAGAATTGAGTGAACGGTGAAGGATGTCTTTGGTTATTTATTATTATAAAATTAACGCGTGCTTACAGTAGATACGTTATGGTGTGCGGGCCTCCCCCGCACGGGTGACGGAGTGACGTCACTAACCCAATCTGTCAAATTATACACTGATGGTGCTATATTATGATTTCACAGCCTCTGCGTTGACAAATAATTGTCTGACAACCTCGACTACAAACTACGCTAGACCCCAGGACACGTAGGTACACATTTGTTTATTCGGACCAACGTCGCCCATTCCGTAAATATGCATTCCTTTATGGCTTAAATAACTTCAGTAACACAATATTGTACGAGTCAATAGTCAAATGTCGCATATCCATCCCCAATATGCTTTCATCTAAAAGTAAATAAAACTATTATAATTATTATGTACTTGTAATTAAATATTAAAAAAAAACAATTGTAGATTCTGTGTATGTAATTGGTACTGGAGATAGTATCTGATATAGTACGTACATATTGCACGGCCTACACGCTAAGTTTTGTATAATTACTAATTTAAGAATTATAAGGCTTTTTAAATTACAATGTAATATTTTATTATAAAATTTATTAATATGAATGTTGGTTTCAATAACGTTATCCCATCAAACTAGAAAAAACCTACCTACCTGTTGTCTGTTTACGACGTTGACAACGTCTTATAATTCGATGGAGCCGGCTGCACGAACGAAAAAACATGACGCATGCGGCGTTACCTCGCTCTAAGGCGTTCCATTTTCTTATGACGTTGTCACGTTCAACTATCGTCAGTAAACCGACTTTACAGACAACCGATATTTTTTTTACGCCGGGAAATGCTCTGAGGTATCCCCCGGGGGAGTGGATTTCTCCACGCGGGTATGTGGAACCCGCTGCGCCCGAAAGCTGGTAAGTGGACGCAGCTCCACTCACTAAAACCCGGCGAGTGCCACCAATGCCGCCTTTAGATCTAATGAGCAAACAGGGCACCTCGACGGCTAGTCAGTCCCCCAATCGACCGACGCCATCTCTACAGAGGGGTTGTCTCGCACCACAGAACAACCCCTCCCAACGTCGGGACAGTAAAATGTGATGAGGTTCACATCCTCGCCCCTTGCCCCCTGCTCTTTTGTACAAAGAGCCCCCTCGGCTCAGTTAACTTCGCCCAAGGTGCTGGGCTCACCCTAGGCTACTGAGCCTCACCACCACGTCAAGGCCTGACCCATGGTGGGGCTCGCTTGTACGCTTAGCTCAGGAGGAATGTGACAATTTTTCAATTCATCGATTTATAAGATATGTTGGGCGCGTTCCACTTGGCGTTCACGACGACCACGCTCACGACCGCGGATTTTCCGTTCCACTCATAAACTTAATATACCTAGCGGAAAGGGATATTAACTTTATGGTTCCACTTGAGTCCCGAGCATTGAAATCGTATGCCCAAGTAGAACGGAATATGAGGCGTTTAGAGTGTTGAAGTGAAATGGCAATAACAAGTGTCAAACTTTGACAGAAAGTATATATATATATATATATATATATAATATAAATATATTACGTATGTATGTTATGGATTTTATTGCGGTTTATTAAGATTTTTACAAGCCCGACGTTTTGGATGAAATCCATAAAAATCGTTTCATTATAATGAGCGAAATTCGCGTAAACATTTAACAAAAGTAAAACATTATACATATATTTTAAATAGGAAAGTTTTAAATTTTGTAATATATTTTTCAATGAGAAGAATGCTTTATTTAATTATTGTTAATTGTCGGCTAACTCAATTTTTATTTATTAGGATATTATGTAAAATTGACACTTGAAAGAAAAAAATACTCCAATAATACTAATAATAAATAATACAAAAGAAAATTAACTAAAAATAGTACATATAGAACCAAAGTATATTTTATCGCATCAAATAATAAAATTTTCTCGGTCGACATCCTGTTTTGACATTTGAAGTTTCTAAATTCCCGCCAATTCTCTCAACGCTCACTGCGACCCACCTCTTGACTTGGGTTGTCGTGGGCTCCGCGCGGGCGTAAGTCGTACGTCATCGATGACATATTCGCCGCGACCCTAAGCCGCGACCCGTAGACAGAGAATAATAAGGAAGAAAAATTGTCCCTGAAAATAGTGAACACCTGGAAAGTGAGGAACAGAGGGTGGGAAGGGATAAAAAGATGTTCCTTTATTTATCCCATCACCTGCCTTCTAGCTAGGGAGTATATTTAAGAAGAAAAGGGGAAGGGGGAAGGAATATTTGCATTAATTACAAAAATGCAGGTTTTATTTCAAATTAAACAAAGTTGAAATAATGTATATATTCATTTGTATCTACTATTAATACCTTAAGTTACCAATTTCTCAATTATAAATTGTTACTCATAATTTAATCTTACATCACAGTTTCAGTTAATCCTGACATTCAGAAGAAATGGATTAAAGCCTTTGGTCGAAATGACTGGATTCCAAAGAAGTGTTCAAAGATTTGCTGTTTGCACTTTGATACAAAACATATCTTAAAAAAGGAAGGTATACTTACATACACCCTGATGCTTTTCCAATTGTTAAGGTGAGTATTAACTAAATAAATATTTAACTATGTAAGTATGTGGTTTTTGGACCAATTACTTTCTCTTATGTTGATGGGATAAGTCTATATTCATGCTAAATTGAATCATTTTGACTTCCATTCTTTAAAGAAAGAAAGAAAAATATTTTATTGTCCACAACAAAGATATGTTATTATTATAAAAAATAATCGTACTTTAAGGAAACAAAATAGTTTTTTTTTCATATTTCAGCTTGGAGCTACTGAAGAGATGGGTTTACCATGCCATGTCCATCTGCTGTTATACCATTCACAAAAACAATGGAAGAGCAACCAACGCATGTGAAATTTGATGCAGTAACTGTGCCGTTACGTACGTTTCTGTGTAAAAAAAATAAAAAAATACGTGTTCATATAAATATAGTTTTTGTTTAATTTTTTATGCCATTTTTAACCTATAGTATGTAAATAAATCACATCTATTTTAACTACTTTTTTAAATAGAAAATTAGTGATAAAAATAGTTTAACGGATGTGCATTTTAATTATATTTATTCCTAATTTTCTATACTCTTATTTTCTTCCTTTCCTCCTTTCCTTTCCAGTACTCTTATTTTTATAGTAAGACTTTTGAGAATTGTATGTCAAAATTCTAGATGTTTATGCTAATATGAATTTTTTTCTTGTTTCATATTTATCGACTTTATTTTATTATTTACTAGCTGTTGCCCGCAGCTTCGCCCGCGTTAACTTAGATTTACAGCCGTACGCGGATTGGTGATGATTATTTTTATAGCCTACGTTACTCCTTATAAAATTAGCTATCTGCCAATGAAAGTCCCATCAAAATCTGCCCAGCCGTTTCAGAGATTAGCCGGAACAAACAGACAGACAAATATTGTAAAAAAGGCTATTTTGGTATATGTACCGTGTACACATCCATATGTATTCAATGAAAAGCTGTTATTTTAAAATTACAAACAGACACTCTAATTTTATTTTTCTGTATAGATGTATAGATACCTATCCAGTTCTAAAACATTAGAGTTCTAATATACATTTTTATAAAAGATCATAGGGTCTACCGGAGCTAAAATTATGTCCTCGTATCAGTTTAAATTAAATACGCAATAAATAATCTCAAACATTATAAAATAATTTGTCAAAACAAAAAAAATACCAATAAAAACATAATAATATGTGTAATGTTTTAGCTTTAACAAAACATGACAGTTTTTTATATTTAGTGTTTTGCCTTAAAGTAGGCAAAAGGCTTTTGTATAGCAACCCCCATTTCAGACGTCACTTCAATATATCTATCTCATGTCGCCACGGCTGGCAGCAGTCTATAGTATTCTCTGTCTACGCCGCGACCACAATGACCGTAGTCGCACTTGTGGACACTTCCCCTTTTGAAGGTGTGGAGTACTATGTAGTACTGTTTATGACTGGCCTCTTCACAGGTAGCAGGAGTTGGGACACAAGTGAAACGCTTGGATGCTAGATGCCAACTGTTTATTGAATTAAACTTAAAACTATATCACACATACGTCACACACACAAATACATCTTGCACGCGTCATCATTCGCACACCTATGCAAGATCCCCACAAAGGGAAAGTAGGGTCCAGAGGGGAAGAGAAAGGGGAAATTGAGAAACAATAATTTCGTGCATTATCTTTTAATTTGAACTTAAATAAATAAAAAAGGTCTATAGAAGAAACTAACTACAGTAAAATTTTTGTTGAGGGGAAATAAGACTTGAGAAGGGGAAATTTCAATAAGGCGAGGGGAAAATAAATCTTTAAAGTGGAAACACTGCAAAAGAGCGTTTTGGGCGTTGTGAACGTCAAGTGGAACGCACTACTCACATCTAAAAGGCCGGCAACGCACCTGCTGATCTCCTGGTATAGCGGGTGTCTGTGGATGTCGCTATTCACTTACCATCAGGTGAACCGACTGTCCGTTTGCCCCCTCTTCTATAAAAAAAAAAAAAAAAACTGATAATGTTCTGTGCTCACGACTCTTTTTGCTCACTGTCAATTCGTAGGTGTCATTACTCATTTGTCAATTGTCATTTAAATTGGAATTTGGGAATTTAATAGTTTCAAAATATGAATGAAGGGTCGTCGTAGTAATTTTATTTATTTTACTGTGCATAAATTAAAATAAATTAGTAAGTTCTAAGCGTCGTGGTACTTCTGTTATAAATAACACTTTAATGTTTAAATAAATAAATAATGTGTTTATTGAAGCCCATGTCAAAGATATAGAAGAAAGTTTAAAAATAACGAGTGAGTATTTAAAATGTGTTTGTCTATATTTAGAATAAGGATAAAAGAAACAGGGGTTAGGGAATTGATCTCCGATCAAAGTTTGTGTACTTTAAGTTGTCTCAAGGTGAACTGCACGTATTGGACTTTGACCAAACAAAATTAATATAGTTGTTGTTAAAACGTACATGTAGAGCAACATGTGCGTCAATAATAATAGTCTCGAATTGTATTTAAATAATTTATAAACATATAAATAAAACAAACGTCTAATAAATACTACATGTGTAATTTTTACTATTGATGAATTTCCTCTTGATTTAATTTATATACACATATAGTTTGTTTTATTTAAATTATTGTTTTATGTGTTGTTTTGTTTGAACACATTTGTGCAATACAAGAGCGATGCATAAAGCCACATACTTGACATATAACGTCATTGGTGTTTGGCTAAAAACTCCCCCAAATAACCTAAAACCTAGAGGATTTCTTAATAATTGAGATAAGTGTTAATCTACATTTATCTCAATTATCTTTACTTAAAATAAATACTGTACTGGTGACTGTTGAGAGGTGCACCGGGTATTGTAAAGAGCAATTGATAAGTTTTATTAGCCATTATATTAATATTATAATCATAAACCATGTGATTCTTATATTATGTTGTGTATCAACAAGTGCCCTACTGCCTACTGAGATCCACTGCCTCTACTAATTCTGTGTCAACTCTGAAACATGTAGATGATTATGATCCAAGTGGCAAGGGACTGGCTGTCTTGGCGTTCATTGAGAGTTCATTTCCCTATGTTCAGTAGTGATGATATGTTCAGATGCTGATGATGATATGTACATGTAGAAATAGGCTTAATAATAATATAAACCCTCATGTCCCACTGCTGGGCATGGGTCTCCTTCTTATAATCAGGCAAGGAAGGTGTTGGGCCATAGTTCACCGATGCGCTGGCCCAATGCAGGTTGGCGAACTTCACACACCTTCAAAGGCGTGTTCTCAATCTCATCAGTCATGCCGGTCTTCTCACTATGTTTCCTTCACCGGTGAGCAAGTGATGGTTTCACATTCAGGTGCTTGGGGAAATTGAGAAAAACCCATTTCAAGACCTCACAAGGGTCAGGATTGAAGCCGGACCTCTCAGTCTAAAGATGGAGCCCAGACCATCGTCCTTCATTATAATAAAACAATTTTTACGGATTTTATCGCGGTTTATTAAGATTTTTACAAGCCCGACGTTTCGGATACTTTACAGCAACCATGGTCACGGGAGGACTGAGGTGACAGATGTCCTAACATTACAAAGTTATTCGAACTACCCTATGATACATCATTATTCTGATAAGTCCTCTCTACGCAGAAAGTGCTAACTGTATCTTTAATCTGTCGCATATTATGCTTGGTTTTTGATTTAATTATTTTAATAATGGGATCCCAAGCAGGTGGTAGAAGCCAGCCATCTTCTCTTATTCTTATTGAAATTAGGATGTTTTTTAATTTCAATAGCCTCACGAATCATCCTTGGTTGGAATCTGTGTTCTTTTGCGAGGACTTGTGGTTTATCAAATCTGATATAATGGCGAGCTTTGTCAAGACTATGTTCACAGATGGCAGACTTAGTGTAGCGACGGTGTTTTAAGTCAGCTATATGTTCTTTAACGCGAGTTTTAATTGATCTTTTGGTTTGGCCTATATAAGAGAGGCCACAATCACAATCAAGCTTGCATACTCCTGCATCTTGTAAGGGTATATGACACTAGACAGATGGTAAGAATTGACCTATCTTTTTAGGCGGCTTGAAATACGTTTTAATAGAAGCTCGCTTTAGGATGAAGCCAATCTTGTCAGTGACGCCTTTCATGAATGGTAGCACAGCAGGTACTCGCTCGACGGTGGCTGGTTTCACACGTTCACTGTGACGGAGACGCGGTACCCGAAGCTTGTTGTCACGCAGTACTTGCTTGACATGTTGAAGTTCGGTCTCCAGGTGCTGCTCATCACAGATCCCTTGTGCTCTCTGTAACAAAGATTTACCCACGGTAGCTAACTGTGTTGGATGGTGGTGTGATTCGCCGTTTAAATACCTATCCGTATGGGTATGTTTCCTATACACTGTGTGGCTTAAGGTGTTATTGGGATTACGGATAACTAATACATCTAAGAAAGCTAAAGAATTATTTGCCTCTAATTCCATTGTGAATTGAATTTTAGTATTGATGGAATTGAGATGGTTTAAGAATATGGTTACTTTATCAGATGGCAATATTGTGAAAGTATCATCTACATACCGCTTGTAGAACCTGGGTGTTATTGGTGAGGTATGCAGAGCAGTCTCCTCACAGTGAACATGTGAAACCAGCCACCGTCGAGCGAGTACCTGCAGTTCTACCGTTTATTAAAGGCGTCACTGACAAGATTGGCTTCATCCTAAAGCGAGCTTCTATTAAAACGTATTTCAAGCCGCCTAAAAAGATAGGTCAATTCTTACCATCTGTCTAGTGTCATATACCCTTACAAGATGCAGGAGTATACAAGCTTGATTGTGATTGTGGTCTCTCTTATATAGGCCAAACCAAAAGATCAATTAAAACTCGCGTTAAAGAACATATAGCTGACTTAAAACACCGTCGCTACACTAAGTCTGCAATCTGTGAACATAGTCTAGACAAAGCTCGCCATTATATCAGATTTGATAGACCACAGATACTCGCAAAAGAACACCGATTCCAACCAAGGATGATCCGCGAGGCTATTGAAATTAAAAAACATCCAAATTTCAATAGAGAAGATGGCTGGCTCTTACCACCTGCTTGGGATCCCATTATTAAAATAATTAAATCAAAAACCAAGCATAATATGCCACAGATTAAAGATGTAGTTAGCACTTTCTGCGTAGAGAGGACTTATCAAAATAATGATGTATCATAGGGTAGTTTCGAATAACTTTGTAACGTTAGGACATCTGTCACCTCAGTCCTCCCGTGACCATGGTTGCTGTAAAGTATCCGAAACGTCGGGCTTGTAAAAATCTTAATAAACCGCGATAAAATCCGTAAAAATTGTTTTATTATAATGAGTGAAATTCGCGCAAACATTAGAAAACCATCGTCCTTCATTAATTAAATATTAAACAAAATTAATGAGGTTTCTCGGTAGTTCCCATCAAACCCGACAAATGTAATAAAAGTAGTTCTATGTGTGGTCCACGCTTCTAACTTGTTATTATTTAAGTACATTATATACATAACACGTGGTATGGATTTAGTGTTAGAAAAAAAATTAATTAAGAAGCCTATATAATTGTTGTCGAAATATATTTTTTACTAAAACTTTACAAAAAATATTGTAGACAGTGGAACATTGTCCTTACTACATAATTTATCTATAAGTCAATGTTACTGTTATCAGGATCTGTCACATTGTGATAATTACATGTTGAAAGTTGAGGGTCAATGTTGAGAATGTGTTTGGTTGAGTTATAACTGCCATACGGTTACCGTGTACACAAGTACGAGTGGGCAAGATCTCACAAGTTAAGTTGGTAATAGGTACATATAGTGCAGTAGTTAAGGTAACTGTAGCATAAATATTGTATTGACATGTCATTGTGTCTATCTTGACTATCACGAGGCTGGTTGTTCTCAGATGAGGCGGGGGTGATGTGAGAGGACGTGAGATGGCGGTAGAGAAGACGCGCGTGCCGCTGCTGCACGAGGACAGGCCCACCCTCGCACACCATGGTGAGACACTCTATGTTCCTTACTTACACAGCACTAACTGGTTTGTATTCTATCTAAACAGCAAACCTATTTTAAACTGTCTTACCATGGGTAAAACTGGAAATGACTGTCAGTGTCCAAGAAAAAAAAGGCATCTTACTCCTTTATCATTGTATCTGAAACATTTCTGTTTTGCGATTTGGTTTGAGATAATACCCGTAACAATTATTTAATTATTGTGAGGTGAGGTGAAGGCGCGGTCAGCTGTGACACTGTTCATACTAGTATAGACCAGGGGATTAGTTTTATATTTTACTAATAGATACAGCTAGTTGTTATCAGTACAATAAGGGCGCGGCTCCACCGCGACGCACGGAGAGACTACGCACGTTTGTCAAGTTTCGCTGTGCAAGAAAACGTGTGTGATTGTTTCCACTGCAACCCACGGACACGCAGGCACATTTTTTTTTTTTTTTATGTTAGTTGGATAGGCAAACTGGCAAACGTGCCACCTGATGGTAAGTGGTCAATGTCGCCCATGAACATAAACTAGTTTACCTGGAATGAGCCCAGGCAACTCATCTATGTGTTGCCTATGCTGAGACATAAGATCGGACCAGTAGTTCCTGAGATTAGCGCGTTCAAACAAACAAACAAGCTCTTCAGCTTTATAATATTAGTATAGATAATGAGTGAAATTCGCGTGGACATTAGAAAACAATATTTTATAAACTGAATGTCTAAAGTAGAGTACATAATGTTACATATGACATTATAGATTTGTTCTGATTGTTGTTTGACTTCAGTGGAGATCTCTCGGATCCACGAACAAACACCTCTCGGTGTCGGCGGGTGTTAACTGTTATCTACCGGGCTGGTCTTATCACACATATAAAACAATATGACGCGTTATCTCGACGGCTCGGCGGTTGGCACGTTCTTGTACGACCCGGTGGTCTTGAGGCCCGGTGGTCATGAGGCCCGGTGGTCTTGAGGCCCGGTGGTCTTTGAGGCCCGGTGGTCTTGAGGCCCGGTGGTCTTGAGGCCCGGTGGTGTTGAGACCCGGTGGTGTTGAGACCCGATGGTCATGAGGCCCGGTGGTCTTGAGACCCGGTGGTGTTGAGACCCGGTGGTGTTGAGACCCGGTGGTCTTGAGACCCGGTGGTCTTGAGGCCCGGTGGTCTTGAGACCCGGTGGTCTTGAGGCCCGGTGGTCTTGAGGCCCGGTGGTCTTGAGGCCCGGTGGTCTTGAGGCCCGGTGGTCTTGAGGCCCGGTGGTGTTGAGACCCGCTTGGCAGTACACAGTACAGTGACGCAGTATTATCTTGTCGCTGTAATAGTTTGACGAAGACTTTTCGCTCATGATACTTCATCTGTTATTAGTATTGTATACTATTTGCTCCCCGCGGATTCACGCGTCCAACGATTGGGAATAAGTTTCCAAAATAAAATAGGCTTTGTATGTCCATGGTCTATGAAATACAAAAAAATATTAACATCCGACCGGTAGTTTCAGAGATAAGCGAGTTTAAACAAACAACCTCTTGGGCTTTAATCTATACAGATAAATAAAATTGGAGTGTCTGTTTGTAATATTAAAATAACCGCATTTTACTAAATGCATATGGATGTATATGTTGCAGTCAAAACTCTTAACCGGTCAAAAGAACTATTGACTAGCAAAATCAGTCAAAAGTACTTTTGACTGAACAGGTTGGTCAAAAGTGGTTTTGACTAAAAATTATTGGTTATTAGTACTTTTGACTGCAAATTTACGGTTAAAAGTACTTTCGACTGACGCTTTTCGTCAAAAGTAGTTTTAGCTGCAATAAAACATCAGTCAAAGGACTATTAACGTTAGATGTGAATAAAAAAGATATTTATTAAATGTGAAATCGTTTATTACGAAAAATTTGGCATTACAATCAATACAAACTTTTGTTCATCTTTCATATCTTCCATTGCTAAAATTCAATTCAACGCAAAAAGCGTTTTTTCTTTTCGTAGTCACTCATTTTTGTTCTAATATCAGCACGTTCTCCACTAATAATGAGTAATATAAAAGTTTATATGTGCGTTTGTCGTTTTTTTATCGACCACCTTAAGTTTTTAAGAGTTTTGACTAATACAACCAGTCAAAACCACTTTTGACGCAATCATTTAGTCAAAAGTACTTTTAACCAGCTCCATTGGGCAAAAGTACTTTTAACTGTTATTTTAGTCAAAAGTATTATTGACTAAAGCATATGGTCAAAAGTACTTTTGACTGATTTTGCTAGTCAATAGTGCTTTTGACTGGTTAAGAGTTTTGACTGCAACATATACACGGTACTGATACCAAAATAGCATTTTCTTTAAATTTTTGTCTGTCTGTCCGTTTGTCTGTTTGTTTCGGCTAATCTCTGAAACGGCTGGGCCCATTTTGATGGGACTTTCACTGGCAGATAGCTGATGTTTTAAGGAGTAACTTAGGATATAAAAATTATTATTATCAATCCGGGTACGGCTGTAGATCTAAATTAACGCGGGCGAAGCTGCGGGTAACAGCTAGTACATAATATATTAGTATAGCACATCAATAAAGTCCAGGAAGAAGTATAATCAGTTACCCAGCGACGGGCGGACCACGGCCGGCGGCAGACACGAATCATCTTTGTTAATATTACAAGTCATAATTAGTTTAATCTATAGCTGAAGTTGGAATGATATTATCGTGCCATTTGATCATGACATTCGAGTCGATTTAACGACCGAGACGCTTTATTAACCCGTCTTATGCTGCATCTGAGAAACGCTAGGGGATCGCCTGTCAGGAACTGAAATTAAAGGCTAGGGGGTCGCCTGTGAGGAACTGAACATAAAGGCTAGGGGATCGCCTGTCAGGAACTGAACATAAAGGCTAAGGGGCCGCCTGTGAGGAACTGAACATAAAGGCTAGGGGGTCGCCTGTGAGGAACTGAACATAAAGGCTAGGGGGTCGCCTGTGAGGAACTGAACATGAGTCTAGCGGGAGGCAGCTTGATGTGTGTGACCGACGAAATTCATTCACCTCGCTTTTTTTTTTTTGGAAATGGCTAGACATTTCGGCCTGATGGCCTATAAGCTCAATCGGTACAGTAAATGAGCAGATGGCTTCGAAAGGGGGACGCCTACCTCCACGCCCCGCAGGGGGCGCGGTTCATCGCGCGCGCTGCTCGGGAGAGCAGGATTTGGACTAGTCAAATCCGATACGGTCGACGAATCTTTTACGGTTGAATTTAACCTATCATCATGAGGGCCGGCCCTCATCCCTTCCTCTGGAGATGGAGGCGGGTCATGCGCGGTGCCCTAGCAATCTAGCGGTAGCGTAGTGCTAACGCTGTTTGCGCGGTCTGGGTTTGTGTCTACTCGTATCGAATTCGAACCTAAGCTTCCGCGATCGATCCGGATCGATGTGGTTTCCATGTGTAGGGGTCGACGTCGCTTACGACCCCGAGGCCCAAGCGGTGTGCAGGTGTACCTAGCTCCGTGTGTTGTACTTCTGTATATGTTGTGACGTTCGCGTCGCGCTTTTGCGTCGCGCATTAGTAGCTGAGAGATTTCGTCAGCTGGATCTGTTAAAACATGCTTAGGTAACCTATGTCTAATTGGAACTGAGCTATCTGGGGAATAGTTTGCCGCGCTCACGATGGGCGGGTTTGCGTGGAGGAGTGCCTTTTCAAAGTAACGTTCCGACGTCATTTTGAAGTGGCCCCTAATCGACTCTAATCTGAAGTGCCGATTCACCTCGCTTCATTACACGTGTGTACTAATGCCGGGGCGGTTCCGTCTCCTAGGCGAGAAGAAGGGCGGTGGCGAGCTGGGCGGCGGGGCGGCGGTGCTGACGTCGCTGCTGGCGGGCGCGGTGGCCGGCGCCGTGGCCAAGTCCACCATCGCGCCGCTCGACCGCTGCAAGATCAACTTCCAGGTGTCGTGAGTATACCGCACACGCTCCTGTCTTGGCGTTTATTGAGGGAGGCCTATGTTTAGCGGTGGACGGTTAGAGGCTGATGATGATGTATATCAAGTAACACACAGCGCGGTCACAAAACTATTTTGATAAAATAACTAAATGGGCTCGGTGATTCCGTTGTCATCGAGCCCATTTAGTTATTATTATTACTTAACACCAGTAATACTTAAATCTCGCATATATGCTCATCCTGCAACAAAATGGCGGGGGTTAGCTTACGTATCACGGGGCACACATGACTGGTCACGTAACATCCAGGATTGATTGGAATTAGTAAAAGTACCATTAAATAAAATTGTCCCCCTTTTCCCTATCCCCCCAATGGGCCACCGGAAACTCACGAACCGCACGAAACGCGACAGCATAGCTGTTACTTGACGCTGGTGTTATGTGAGCGAAATAGAGAAAGAGGCACCCCGGTCGTGCCGGCTCAATTCGGCTGCAAAGCAGCATGGCATTACCTCTTATTAATGTATTTTAAATGCGAATAATGGTCAAGTTTTTTGGAAAATTCTTCATTGAAGCGTGTTTGGAACCCTTTTCGAAATAGTAAAACAGTGAGGTGACGTGCGTGTGTCTGACGCAGGTCGACGCCGTACTCGTGGCGCGCTGCGCTGGCGTTCCTGGCGGGCTCGGTGCGGCGCGAGGGCTGGGCGGCGCTGTGGCGCGGGAACAGCGCCACCATGGCGCGCATCGTGCCCTACGCCGCCGTGCAGTTCGCCGCGCACGAGCACTGGAAGAAGTTGCTGCACGTCGACACGCCGCAGGCCGCGCAGTGAGTGGACCCACGGGGTACAAACTACCTAACATTGACAAGTAGACTTCCCGCAGGAATGGCGGCTGAGAGCAAAACTGAAGCGCCTCTATGAAATATTTATGGAACTAAATTCAATTAGTATATTATTTCAAAAATAGCCGCCATATTTTAGTCTTAGTATTACGTCGTATTACAAAATTATAATGTTATATTTGTATTTAGTAAACTTGTTTGTGTTTACTATTTTTGTGTTGAACTTACATGTGAAAGTGATTTCCATATATTTTCGGTCCATATATCACAAAAAACTAAAACTTGAATTGTTAACCTAATGTCTTAGTAAGCGGGGGGATTTTCTTACACAATATGCCCAATTGTGAGAAAGACTTCGAAAATGGAAATGGCGAGTTTATACCACAAACACAGGAAAGACACGTATTATGAGTTCTGGTTGTCCCACTTTGTTCCTGCAATCAGAAATACCGGGACTCCAGTCTCCAACAAATTCTCTTCTTGTGACTTCTGGTGAGTGAATATGAACTTGTTTTCGTTATGAATCTTATATTTTTATATTACGAACCAATAATCGGTTGAGGTGTAGCCTTAGGGGCGCTATGGGCGGTGACTTAGAAAATTTACGAAAATTTTTGATGTCAATATAACCCCCAATTTTTTACGCTTATCATACAGTCCCTATATAATCTACTAATAATCCATAAACTTTCCATACATATTAATGTACCCAAAAATATATTTTCATGTTACAGAATCTGCGCCACTCTTTGATCATGTTTAAATTGCAAGAGAATTTATATACTTATGTACTATGATCATTGCAAATTGTTGGATCCTACATGTAATATAATAAATTATCAGCTGGAGAAGGCTGTCACAAACATATGGAGCAAATGCTTGACCAAGTTGTATCTACAGTTCTTAACTATTTAACTGATCCTGTAAGTATGAATATAATAATATGTAAATATACAATACAATAAAATTAAAGGAAAAATGATGGTTTCATAACTTTTTCAAAAATTTTAATTTATTATGAGAATCATTATAGAATTTACTAACTTTAATAATATATTTATTTTCTGACTGGCAAATTTAAAAAGGAATCCTTATTATTTATTAATATCCAATGTTTGTTAGTAGACGTCTACTAGTTGTGTTATTACTTCCATAACATTGGAAAATCATTTGTAGCATTTGCCTTTTTGCTTCTCTTATGCGTTTAGGGATCTCCGTTCACATAATATATGAAAAATATTTACCTAGTTTTTGTTAGAATTTAATTAAATTGGTATTTATATTTATCTAAATTATATTTGATCTCTTATTTATTAGTCGGTGCAACGAGGCACGAAACTAGTGTTGGAATAAATTGTGAGTACAATTGTTTCAGTTGCCGTTACAGTGGAGAACATTTTGTTAATAATATAACGACCGCCTGATGCTTAAAATATAGAATATCTAATGTTGAGACAGACAAATTAAAGATGCTCAGAGGAAAAACCATTATTGTGTCAGTCTTATTGGTAAGTTATTAATGGATTTAAGTGAATATTAATAATCATTTATTTTCTGTATAGAATGCTACTTTATAAATTTTAAATAAGTTATAGTTAGTATATGGGCCCCAACGTAAATGTAACTGAGAAATTGACCTGAAATTGAAACCACATTTTCATATGTGAATGCTTCAATACAACGGTTTCTGATTCTACTGAATTTGTATTTAGAAAGTGAATGAGATTCTTTATCTAACAGTGTAGTCCACTGCACTAGAATAATATTATGAATATAAATATGATATTTTTACATAGAGTCCAGTATCTATGAAAAATTTTCAATAATTTAAAAAAATATTTTTTTAAATATGTTGTGGGCCATCTCATCCCAAACTAGGCAGAGCCTGTTCTTACGGTAACTAGACAACTGATACATACTTATATATTTCTAAATACATACATATTATAGACACAGAACAAATGATCATGCTCATCACATTTCATTTGATCATTTGTCCTGGGTGGGAATTGAAACCACGACCTTCTGGTTAAGCAGTCAGGGTCACTAACCACTAGACCAACAGGCTAGTCATTTCCCCCACCATGATTTAGGCCTTGACGTGGCGGTGGGGCTCAATAGCCTAGGGTGAGCCCAGCACCTTGAGCGAAGCTAATTGAGCAGAGGGGGCTCTTTGTACCCCTCTTATAAGAAGAGGGGACATAAGAGCAAGGGGCGAGGATGGAAACCTCACCCCATTGTACTGTCCTGAGATTGGGAGGGGTTGTTCTGTGGTGCGGGACAACCACTCTGTGAAGGTGGCGACGGTCACTTGCGGGACTGACTAGCCGTCGAAGTGCCCTGTTAGCTTAACAAATCCGGGGGAACCTCAACAAGGCGGCACTGGTGGCACTCCCGGGTTTTAGTGGGTAGAGCTGCGTCCACGTACCATCTTTCGGGCGCAGCGAGTCCCACATATCCGCCTGTGGAGACCCACTCCCCAGGCGGGATGCCTCAGAGCGTTTCCCGGCGTTAAAGAAAAAAAGGGCCAGTTATTTCTATATGTAGATATGTTTTGAATATTCTTTTTTCTATTTCAGATGGTTGGCAGTTACAAAAAAAAGATCAATAGGCTAGTAGGACGAGGAAAGTATAAAGAAGATAAAGAAACATGAAAAATTGGGAAGAAACTAGTTTGTGAAAATTAATTTATTTCATTAAAAATAAATAATAAGTTCCTAAAAAAATAATGGTTTTTTTACACCGATTCTCTATCCTAAATTAATATAAAATAATCAATATTAAAGAGCAATTTCGGAAAAAAAAATAACAGGCAGCATGGCCTCTGGTCTTAGCCTGTTCCAAAAGAAGAAGAAGGAACGATAAATAAACTTCAAACTCTATTTTGCCTGTCAGCGGGATGTCTGCGATCGTTGTTGGTGAGTGGTGCGTCTGAATACGTAGTATTCTCTATATAGTTTGTGAGTGGACCTTACGAGTTACAACGGCACCGCTCGTAGCGCCCGAGAGAGAACGTAATATACGCTGCGTGGGAGTGAGATAGATAGATGAGACTGTTTAAACGTGTACTGTGGTTAGGCTTGTTTTATTAGCCCCTTATTGCAAAGCATGAGATTACAATGTGCCTATCGTAATAACCCACGTGGGCGCGGGCAGGGCGGCGCCGCTGAAGCTGCTGCTGAGCGGGTCGCTGGCGGGCGTGACCTCCCAGAGCGCCACGTACCCGCTGGACATGGCGCGCGCGCGCATGGCCGTCGCCGACTACCGCTCGCTGCGCGCCGTCTTCAGCCGCGTCGTGCGCGAGGAGGGCCTGCTCACGCTCTATAGGTGACCCCACAATCAAACACACACGCACTCGATCATATACACACGCACACACACACACACACACACATGAACAAGTACACACACACACACACACACACACATACACATGAACAAGTACATATACACACGCACACACACACACATGAACAAGTACATATACACACGCACACGCATACAGATATCTTAGAGACTCAGAGAAAGGAAACTAATACAGATAGTCGGACTCAAGAAATGGAAAGACTGACAGAAAGAACTGGGACAAGTAGACGGAGAGACAACACCAGACTGAGACGGACAGTGAGAGTGAGAGCGTACAGAGTACACATGACAGAAGTGAAACTTATTTGGCAAACTTTTAAATCTTTAAAAAAATTTAATATCGTTTATTAGACTTGCGATGCGATGTTCGCTCTATCTCACTCTCTGTCTCGATCTTTCTCACTCGCTTGCTACTCTCACTCCATGACTATGTGCTTGATGCTACGATTGAGAGAACCTTTCTCACTCTCAATCGGTCTCAATCATTCTCTCCCTCTTCTTGGACAAAACGTTGCACATTTTCGTGACAAAATTACCCTCATGCGCGCAAATAAGTTTCACTTCAATAAAAGCGACAGTTTTGAAATGAAGACAACAAGATTTTGACAACATTGACAAGACAAGACCGGTAATGACGAACATCAGAGTGACGCCGGTGCGACTGTCACGCGCACGGCGTGTCCGACTGTCACGCGCACGGCGTGTCCGACTGTCACGCGCACGGCGTGTCCGACTGTCACGCGCACGGCGTGTCCGACTGTCACGCGCACGGCGTGTCCGACTGTCACGCGCACGGCGTGTCCGACTGTCACGCGCACGGCGTGTCTCGACTGACGCTCGCGTGTCCGCAGGGGCTACCCGGCCACGGTGATGGGCGTCGTCCCGTACGCCGGCGTCTCCTTCTTCACCTACGACTCGCTCAAGCACTGGTACCGAGGTAATTATCACATACTGCTTATTGTTAGGTAATTATGGTCAGTGACCCTAGTGACCCTTATTTTTTCTTTAACGCTGGGAAATACTTTGAAGCATCCCGCGAGGGTGTGGGTCTCCCCAGGCGGGTGTATGGGACTCGCTGCGCCCGAAAGGTGGTAGGGGACGCAGCTCTACCCACTAAAACCCGGCGAGTGCCGTCAATGTTGTCTTTGGTGAGGTGCTCCGGATCTGTTGAGCAAACCGGGCACCTCGACGGCTAGTCAGTCCTTCAGGGGACCGACGCAACCTCTACAGAGTGGTTGTCCCGCACCACAGAACAACCTCTCCAGATAGTACAATGGGGTGAGGTTCCCGTCCTCGCCCCTTGCCCCCTGCTCTTTTGTCTCCTTTTCTTATAAGAGAGGTACAAAGAGCCCCCTTGGCTTAATTAGCTTCGTCCAAGGTGCAGTGGCTACTGAGCCCCGCCGCCACGACAAGATCCTGACTGCTAAACTAGATCGTGGGTTCGATCCCCACCCAGAACAAATGTTTGTGTGATGAGCACGATCATTTGTTCTGTGTCTGGGTCTAGTTTATCTATAATACGTATGTATTTAGAAATATATAAGTATGTATCAATTGTCTGGTTACCATAAGAACAGGCTCTGTCTAGTTTGGGATCAGATGGCCGTATGTGAGTTGTCCCCTACGAATAAATAATAAGTCAGGAAATGTAACTGCGTTATAAAAATGACCCAACAAAAGTCGTCTCCAAGTAGGCGGGGCTTAAAAGTCGTGTCCAGCGCGTCATCAGTCGGACATTTTTCTTACAAGCGAACACACGTCAAACTTACGCATACGTTTTCGTCTTTTCTTTATGAATTGCAGCTGTTAATCATCATGCCATCATTTGTAGTGAGGTGGTGCAGGAGCCGTACAAAATCAAAACCTCCAGGGATTACTTCTCACTAGTAAATAGTAGTAAAATTATATTATATTCAAATACGTTAATGTAATAAGCAAACCGAGATGGTCAATACTATGCAAAATGAAGTCAGTAAATATTTGAACCAATGTAGAAGGTATTTTATTTATTCTTCATGAAATGTATAATATACCTAATATGTTTATATTTTTATCATTATTTAAATGTATATCGATATAATTGAGGTATTTTAAAAATGATTTTGAATTTTGCTTGCTTTGTTTTCTTTTAGTATCCCAGCCGATCCAATTCGGCAAAATAAGTAGTTAGCTGCAGTTAAGCTTGAAAGACAAGAGTATCCCGGGGAAGAGCCTATAAGGAGGCGGTGCGGCTGGCCAAAGTCGGGCTCGACCTCGTGATCAGCCGCAAAGAGAGGTTAGGGCTTCGGGTCAGAGTTCAGAAAACCAAAGTCCTTCTCTTCCGCGGGACCGGCCGTAAAGGACACCCTCGGGTAACTACCCTCCAGATCCGAGGGGGGAGGGTCAGGGAGGAGGCCCGCAGATCAAGTATCTGTGGCCCATCCTTGACGGAGGGTGGACCTTCGACCCACATTTGTCAATATTGGGATCGAGGGGTCGAGGGTGCTGGGCCGACTTCTCCCGAACCTCGAAGGAACCAGCGTGTCTTTATGTGTCATTTTTTCTGAGTTAGACTTCCTGACTTATTATTTATTCGTAGGTTGTCCCAACATATTATTATACTATGTACACCGTCATCGTTTGATGGTGCTTTTGTCATTATTTTAAAAATAATCAATGATATTTCACGAAGAACGCCCTATGGTCAATATTGATTAACCAAAATCCATTTATAGGCCGACGACGCTAAGATCATGAAGCAAATAATCCGACTTGGAAATATGACATACACATAATAGACCGCTTAGAAAGGACTCAAAAGAACTTGTTAGGGCACGTTCAGTGGCGATCAAATTACTACGTCTTATTTATTTCATTTCCTACCATTGGTTGAACAGAGAAGGATCGCTGATGTGATACCCCCGAATTACTGAGCAATTTGGGGCTGCGCGTACCTTCTGCGTTTTACAGAAGTATTTAAATATTAACTATGGGTAGACCACACGGGGCAGGCGCCCAGCGGCATGACGAAGATGGCGTTCGGCGGCGCGGCCGGCGCGCTGGCGCAGACCGCGTCGTACCCGCTGGACATCGTGCGGCGCCGCATGCAGACCGCGCCGCGCCGCGCCGACCGCTCCTACCCCTACCCGACCGTCGCCGCCACGCTCGCTGCAGTCTACAGGTACACGCGCACAAACACACGCCCACACTCATACATTCAAACGCCCACACTCACACATGCACACACGCTCACACGAATACACGTCCACACTCTCTGACGCTGTTGTCTGGTACCCCTAAACTCTGTATAGATGTTTTATTTCACGACAGCGGATGGCCGTCCTTGTGTGTGTGTAAATGTACATGCATTTTGTCTTTGCGTGCGTAAGTCTAGTCCAGCACGCTGATACGCTCCTTGTAGTTACGCCCACATAAACGCGCGTCTGTCGCGTCACAACTACAAATATCACTTTCGTGAAATAAAGCAAGTTGCGTTGTTTTGTCAGGTCGGAGGGCTGGCTCGGGTTCTTCAAGGGCCTCAGCATGAACTGGGTGAAGGGCCCCATCGCGGTGGGCATCTCGTTCACCACCTACGACTACATCAGGTCGGCGCTGACGAGCGCGGCTCTGCAGCTGGCGGCGTGAACACCACTGCACCACCGCACCATCACACGAACACAACTTGTATTAAGTGTTAAATGTCTTTGCTAAGCTTGTTAACAGTTTCATAAGTGAAAGTATTATCGGGCCGGGCTCGGTCCTGACCTTGCCTCGACGTGCTTATATGAAACGCGTGTAGGATTTGAACCCACTATCTCACCGTACACCGGAGTATTATCTCTAGCTACGATAATGTTCTTTGACTGAGTGTAATGTATGACAATAAATAAATAGTTTTTGCTTAGAGTAGGGGGTGGGGGGTGGGGAGTGAGGGGAGGGGTGGTGCAGCAGCAGTCCCTTGACAACTCTCCCGAGGATACCGAGAGGACGAGACGATGGAGCGTCATACCATTGATGACGACTAGCTGATGTTCCAATGATTCTCACACCCGGCGAATGCCATAACTTTCCCCACCTCCTCCCTAATTCAAGTTCCAACCTTCGCGGGTCGGTGTTTATATTTACCTACACTTGTTAATATCTAGTAGTATAAGTGAAGTGTCGCCATGAGACGAACTCGCGTGCCGGTCGACGCGACTCGGAGCGACTCGGAGTGACTCGGAGCGACTCGGAGTGACTCGGAGCGACTCGGAGCGACTCGGAGTGACTCGGAGCGACTCGGAGTGACTCGGAGCGACTCGGAGTGACTCGGAGTGACTCGGAGCGACTCGTCCTTGTTGAGTCGTAACCGTCATTCGCGAGTCGTTATCGATAATGTCTGTTTATATTTACTATTCTACACATACATTACACCTTGACCTTGACACGCAATGACCATCAATGATAAAAATATCTTGTTACTGCGCTAATTCAGAATCTTTTTTTTTTTTTTTTTTTTTTCTTTTATTCAGGAAACAAACAGTCATATTATAATTAAAATAATACAAAGAAAGTATACAAGACGAGACTTTGAGTTCCATATAAACTAAACATTTGAGAATAGATGATATTAAAAAAAAAGAAACAATGAATCTTAATGTTTAAATATAACATAGTCGGACACAGGAAAGAAAAAAGAAATCAAAAACAGAAAAATAAAATGAATGCTAATTAAATTTAAATAAGACTGAACACATATAATAATTGAATACTGTACTCATATCCTTGAAATGATTAGTATATTCTAATTAAAAGTACTTACTTATATATTAAAATTAATAAAACTTTTTCCATAATTCTTGCCTGAAAACTGGTAAGCTGTTACTAAATATATCTATTTCATTAAACTCATTATTATATGCGTTCACACTAGTCTAAAGAAGTCAATCTTATTACTTTTAAATTAGTTTCATCGAAATTGGTCACTCTATGTTTAGTTTTATCTTATTTTAATCGGTGATAGGTCTGTAGCATGCGCGAGTATCGGCTGGTTCATGGTTTCATAAAATAAATAAATTATAGAGAATTAAATTAATTGTAACGAATTTACCAAAGGATAGTTGTAATGATTTTTTAAATATTGGATTGTTTTATTCGTGTACTAGCCTACTCGTGTACTCGTGTAGTCCCACTCCCGGTTTTATCCACCTTGTTAGTATAGCGCGGTATAATTAGTACTTTTTATTTAAATTGGTCTGATGTTTCTGAGATGGTCGCGTTATTTTTTATAATATTAATATACGGTTCAACCTACCAAGTTGGTAGTACCAACGTATCTCACTAGCACAAACACTATGTGATGTAATGTTAACGTGTGCTCGTGTTGCACCGCGTCGCATCGTGTCGCACCGCGTCGCATCGTGTCGCGCACGTTATACGTGTCGACGCCGTTTGAACACGTTCTGTTGCAATACTAATTAATATATTATGTGATGTGTAGTCGCGAACTTTAATGTGTGACGTCTGTAATCGTCTACACGTCTAGTCCGCTCGAATGTAGCTTGATTTGGGTCCCGTCTGACCCACGCTGGTCGTTTCGAGTGCAGCCTGACCCATGCAGTTCAGTTCGGGTCGAGTCTGACCCGCGAGTTCAGTGGAGATCTTGTATTCCCGGTTCAGGCCCGACACGACGCGAGTCTCACATTAAAGTGGGCGACGTCAGTAATAATGAGATGCAATCGATATCGTTATTGTTTTATATTTTTACAGTTGTTAGATCAAGTTTATTTTTTATTAACTCGTGCTTTGTAAAAGCTGTTTTATTGTATCAAATGTTTGAATGTATATTTTAAATGTTTTATGTCACCGGCGTCTAGCGGGCCGTGGGTGTTGATATGTCTATATGTAAATAAATAAATAAATAAATAAATTATAATAATTAGTTAATGTGTTCATATAATGTGTTGAGCCAAATGTTTTATTTTTACCTAAGCCACATTCCAATGTCCTCGTATGTACGGTAAAGTACTATCCTCGCTGCGGTCTTTTGAGCGAATGTTGCCTGTAACCTGACGCAGTTCGTGTCGTAGTCGGCGATCATCGGAGTCCTCGCGAGCCTCGACTATATTCCTGTGAATGTGTCGGTCACTCGCAGGCTGTTTACCAAGTACGTAAAAACATTAAGGTCTGGAATGCGCTGGCTAAAAATTAATTTTCCCTGATCTGTTCATTATTTTCCTGTAATTTTGTTCTGGGTCAAATGCTCTACAATTCTACATGATATGATCTTATCCTAAAAATATACAGGGACCAGAGGCTTAGTGACCGTAACAGCCGTTTGAAAGACATGGCTCTGGCTGCTGGGGCCACGAAATGTGTGAGAATAATATATGATGACATGAGAATTACCTATGATAATAAATAAAAAATATAATTAATAAAATCTATAACGAAAGATGGATTTAAATTAAGAAATGATAGCGTCACGACGTTCGAGCCGATTTCACTGTTAAAGCGCGCCAATACATGTTCACATTACAAATAGATTCTGGGTACCTTCAGGAAGATTAAGTGCGCTCTGGTCGCATCAGGATATAATGTGGACGCATCACATCGTGTCGTGTTCAGAATCGACCGTCGCGTCGGGCGGCGTATTATATTATGTACCTACGCAGTACGACGTGTGTCTCGGGGAGGTGTCTTCGTGTTAATAAGGTTACATAAAGAGTATCTTACAATAGTTTATTCACAAATCACTTATAATAATGTACTAGATATAATATTGCACGTCGTAAGTATATCTACAATAAATTATTACAACTACTGAGTATCGGAGAGAAGAGTTACAACTACTGAGTATCGGAGAGAAGAGTTACAATGTACAAACGTCATCGGATATAGACGGGGGGGGGGGGGGGGCTGTGGCGGGAGTTATCGTCGATGTCTTATGGTCTCTATCGTAGATTTATGATACTGTAGATTGGCAATACAAGCGAGACAAAACATACTAAACGGTGTGTTAGAGCGAGATAGACGAGATCATCCGAGTGCAGACCCGTTATTGGCCCGGGGGCCCGTGATGTTACACGCAAACAAAAAGATGCCGTACTATAAATGAGTCGTTGCTACACGAGATCCTCGGCCACCACAACCCGACGCCAGGAGGCCGTATGGTCGAAGACTGCATGGTTGGCGGGGGGCAACCCCCACTTTTACAAACCAAAAGTGAGCCAAAAGGGCTCACACTAATCCGATGTAGCATTAGGGCCTTCGGGCCGTTAGCATAGATCCATCCGGAAAAAAGTCCGGTTAGACCCTCGTGGTCGGTGCAGATTTCGTTTCATTACACGCGTTGCCAATCTACAAGTATTATAAATACATGTTATGTATAGTTAGGTTCACGCGTCGTAGTGTATGTCCTGGTAATATCGGCGCGGGTAGTCCGCGGCGGCGGTGGGCGTGGGCGGCGCGCTGGGCGTGGGCGTGGGCGGCAAGTACTGCGGGTAGTAGAGGTGCGAGAGCACGTCGTAGGCAGGCGCCGGCGCGCGCGCCATGTTGAACAGCGCCTCGGGGTCGCACACGAACTTGTACACGTAGCGCTCGCCTGCGACAGAACACGGGCTGACACACGACTGACACACGACTGTTACACGACTGACACGACACTCGCACGAGGTCCAGCTGCTGCTGTGTCATGTCACTGTCTAGTCAGGTATGAAGTGCATGTCAAGAGCGCAGGTAAAGGCTGAGCGATGGGTATAACCTTTGTAATTGCTCTATGGTATAGATTATACCTATATTATATATATACATAAGAGTAGATAATATATAATATAGGTATAACAATCTCAATAAGTTATGTTAATTTTTCCTGCCACAGTTATGCCGTGTTTCAAATTATGGGCACAGATGACAGAAGCATACACGGGCGACTTTGACCACTATTGGGTGACTGGTGCAGTTTATTAATTTGTACTAGCACGCAGCAAGGAGTACCACAAGTTATTGACGGCTGCGCACGTGAGTACAGGTTGCCAGTGCAGCAGCCTTCGCCCCTGCAGTCGGCAGGGGCGAAGGCTGCGGAGCACCTCCACACACCTGCCACCTTCTGCATGATGCCCTTCTCGTAGTAGTAGCGCAGCGAGCGGGACAGCTTGTCGTAGTTCATGGCGGGCCGGTTCTTCTGCGCGCCCCAGCGGCGGGCCACCTGCACACGGCACACACCCGACGCTATATTATGTGAGGATATAACTAATGTCATTTTATCGCGGATAAACAATACGTGTACCTACCGCCGAGAAATAAACGAGATCGTTCAACAGTGATGATGCGATGATCTATGGTCATTTGTGAGAATAAGTAGTGTATGTAGGTATGTGTGGTGTTGTGTAATGTGTAGCGTGAGGGTCTGACCTCCTCCGGCTCGTGCAGCTTGAACTCGAGGCCGCGGCCGGTCCAGGCCACGCAGCGCGCGCCCTCCGCCAGCAGCGCCACCAGGAACTGCCACAGCTGCAGCGCCCCGCGCCGCCCCGACCCTGCGCGCCAGCACCGTCACATAACGTCTCACATGTACATCCAACAAAGTCTGATGCTGTCAGCGCAGCGTTGGTAACTAAAGATCCGTCTTAACTCTAAAGTCCTGCCACTTACCATGGACCCTAGAGCACTACCTGTACCTAGGGTGGAGACATTTAAAAAACACAACCTGATTGGTGATAATAATAATAATAATAATAAACTTTATTGCACACATACATATTCATTTACACAATAATAAAGAAAAAGTAAATAAGTACAATTGGCGGCAATCATAATAAGGTACCAACCAATCTTCTCTGATCTGTATGAACGTCCCATCAACAAATGTTCTGTCACGTATCCAGATTTAGTAGGAAAGGCAGTGGAAGCTTTTATAGAATATCCGGAATTCAAATGGGGTAGAACTGTCCGCGTTATATCACGGAGCTATAAAAAATTGTTCAATTACCTCAGCGACGTCTTGAGCCTTCTCCGGTGTGTCGATGCCTCAAATATAAATCTAATTAACACTAACCCCTAATTGGCCAATCGGATAATTAATGCTAATTGATCCATACTTATCTGAGACAGCCTCAATTGGACACGATGCGCAGCGGAGACCCTCAACAAAAATGGCGGCGTCACCTTTTTCACACTAAATTGTTTTAGGCACTTAATGGTCCACAATAGTCAATACACAATATTTATATTAGTCAATTATACTCAATTAATCAATCTACGTGACTATGCCCCAAATAGGCGAACAAGAGGGTCACGAAACAAATAGCGCTCGCCACGTCAAACGACAACAAAGGGACGACGTGCTGGGTAGAATTCTCGCGGTGGACTGAGGAGCGCTACTGCCGTGACGCCGGCGCTGCCCGCGTCCGTAGGGGTGTGCGAGCGAAAAGTCGATAAGACTGTAGTGTTGTGCAACTCGATATATTTGGTTCGTAACAACAAATCATCCATCAATGGCCACTTTGTGGGCACACACATTTGTGGGCAACAAATGGAATTTGTTTTCACACAAAATTCATAACATCACCGTTCTATTCAGGTTATACGCTCGATGGTGTAACCTACAGTGTAGGACCTACCTAATGAGAAACACTCACCGGGCAGCGGTAGATGTATTTACCTGCGTGGGTGGTGGTGACCATCTGCGGCGGCGACGGCGCTTCGGTGCGGCTCGACGAGCACATGGAGCTGCTGACTGGAACAGGAGGGCGGGGGACCGACATCGTCATTGTGATACATCAGCTATAATAATATATGGTTACAAACCACAAGAAGTCGGATAAAAGATTCGGGTTTTTCTTTCTTTTGATTTTCGTAAAACTTACAACGTTACAAAACTTTTTACTTTTGGTTAAGTAGGTATATATCTCATTATCAACATTATAGAGCGTTACAATAATTGCAGTTATATAAGAAACGATATTATGTTCCATTTGATAACGGCCCGCAGTACGTCGTGGAAGTGTAGGTACCCACCGATCTTGTCGCCCCAGGGCGGGTGCTCGGCGGTGCTGGAGACGGGCTCCTCCCGCCCCTCGCCGCCCTCGCCCTCCTCCGCCTGCAGCTTGCCGTACGAACTGCATCTGCGACAGACAGACCACAGTCAGCTGGGTCACTAATCTACTAACAGTCTACTAATCTACTAACTGTGTTTGATAGAATTACGATACATATTATTCAATATCACGGTGTGTCAGTACTGCACATGTGCCCACATACACACAAGTGCGAGCACTTCTGCTGTACTGTTGTAGCGTCAGTGCCCACCTGTGCCCACATACACACAAGTACGAGCACTTCTGCTGTACTGCTGTAGCGTCAGTGCACACCTGTGCCCACATACATACAATTGCGAGCACTTCTGCTGTACCTACTGCTGTAGCGTCAGTGCCCAGCTGTGCCCAAATACACACAAGTACGAGCACTTCTGCTGTACTGCTGGAGCGTCAGTGCCCACCTGTGCCCACATACATACAAGTGCGAGCACTTCTGCTGTACTGCTGTAGCGTCAGTGCCCACCTGTGCCCGCATACATTCAAGTGCGAGCACTTCTGCTGTACTGCTGTAGCGTCAGTGCCTACCTGTGCCCACATACAGACAAGTGCGAGCACTTCTGCGGTACTGCTGTAGCGTCAGTGCCTACCTGTGCCCACATACATACAAGTGCGAGCACTTCTGCTGTACTGCTGTAGCGTCAATGCCCACCTGTGCCCGCATACATACAAGTGCGAGCACTTCTGCTGTACTGTTGTAGCGTCAGTGCCTACCTGTGCCCACATACAGACAAGTGCGAGCACTTCTGCTGTACTGCTGTAGCGTCAGTACCTACCTGTGCCCACATACACACAAGTGCGAGCACTTCTGCTGTACTGCTGTAGCGTCAGTGCCCACCTGTGCCCACATACGCACAAGTGCGAGCACTTCTGCTGTACTGCTGTAGCGTCAGTGCCCACCTGTGCCACATACCTGTGTAAGTTGTACTGCTCCCGGAACTCTATACTAGTGTCGCCCTCGTCCTTGCATGATCTGCAACAGTAGAAACACGTATAGACGGAACTTCTGTAGCATATAGTTCACTGTGAAGTGAAATGCCGTCCAACATTCATGTAATATCAATTAAATAGAAAGTAACATAAGTAATACAGACACTGAACTTCTCTATGTGTAGTATTTACTAAGCTCAAATTGTGCTACAGAAGTATTAAACACGTTTTCATAATTTTTAATTTCATAATATGTCGCATATTCCATACATCAATAGGTATAATAGTTAAGTGCAACTAGTTATTACTAAGTTAACATCTTGGTATTCTCAAAGATATGAAATTTAAGTAGGTATGTGATTAAAGGTATGTGATTAATAGAAACCGGATACAATAATAAACTGCCCAGCAGAAACTCAAATACATTAGTCTAATAAAAGCAGTGGCATCAAAGTTATTTTTTTCCGTTCACGTTTAGTTTTCAAAATATGTAAAATGGACGTGTTACGTGCAGGACTGTACGTGTTGTGGGAGGATACACGATCAAACATGCAGCGGGGGCGGGGTCGACGAGAGTGGGCGGGGCGGACCGCCCCCTGGTGCCGGGCGAGCGGCGCGCGGCCGTAGACTGCGAGACATGGTACGGGCATCCATCGCAGCGAGTCGACTTATTTACTATACATGTTATTATTAAAATACCAACAAATGACCCTACGCGGAGCAGCAAGACAGTTTTTCAGTGCGCTGTAGTAGAACTCATATCTTTACCTGCTATAATAGGAATATAGTAACGAAGGAACACGCAAAAGGACATCTATAGGGATTTCACTCGATAGTTATGAATTTGGTAGCGAACAGTCGCCGGGACAACTCTCGACTGTAGCTTGTCGACGCCGCGCTCCTCTCGCACGGGGAGACACTTACGTACAATTGACGATAAACAACACATAAACAAGTTGCGTTGTCTGTCCCAACTCACTTGATGATGTTCCTGGACGACGCTAGCCACTCGGCCGGCACTGAACATTCGGCTGACGCTGTTTTTTTAGTTGCTTTTTATTTATTTATAAAAACGATACCCATGAGTCATGGTATACTCACTGTGTGTGCGCGTGTGCGTGCCGGTGCGTGTACGACGCCGGCGGGGGCGCGGCGTGCGGCGCGGGCGGCGGGGGAGCGGCGTGCGGCTCGTACACCTCGCGGCGGGACGCTGCCTCCCTGCTACAGGCAACAGTCGTGTTTATTGAGAGATGCGAGATGAGACTGTTGGTCACAGCGAACGCAGGACCTTTCTGATGCACCTGTTTTGAGCGTTCAAACTATTGCTTTAGCTGTATGGCACACATACATCGTGGACAAACTGTGGTCTGATTACTTTGAAAGAGGAACGTAATGTTCCTAACGACCTCATGACAACACCATCGCTGTTGTTCAGGTGGCTATTTGTTAATGCACAAGTATGTATGTAAACAGTAAAAATGAACTAAATCTCAGTGTAACCAAAGTAACTTATAAAAATGAAGATCTACAAGTTTATTGTAACAAACTTTTGTCATTAGGAGCAGCGCTAGTAAGTACCAAAATGACGAGCGATGACAGGTCATGTCAGGCGGGATTCTTGTGTAATAATTTACAAACGCCTATAACATGTGGTTCTGGGGAAAGATGCTCCACAACCGCTGGGCAACATTTCCGGCCAACGTCTACATATTGCGAGAACTTTTGTAAGAGGTATAACTGGTAGTACCATGTTGAACACATAACACCGACGTCCAGTGACAGCTGTGCTGTCGCATTTCATGCGGTTTGCGAGTTTCCGGTGGCCCATTGAGGGAGGGGGGGGGGTATAGGAAAAAGGAGGGAGACACATCTGCATAACTTTTGGTTGTGGGGATGTCTGTGGGCGTCGGTAGTCACTTTGGGGCTCAGGCTCCGACTGCTCGGTTGTCTCCTTATGTCAAAAAAAACGGTGACGGTGACAAATTCGAAAAATTGACTAAAAGATGAACGGATGCTGGAATTTTTTTAGGTATTTTTGGCTCCACACCACCAGAGACGAACAGATGGGCAAAGGTCATACGGGAGAAGGAGTACAGAAGGAAGGTCATATGAGAGAAGGATCTACAGAAGGAAGGTCATATGAGAGAAGGATCTACAGAAGGAAGGTCATATGAGAGAAGGATCTACAGAAGGAAGGTCATATGAGAGAAGGATCTACAGAAGGAAGGTCATATGAGAGAAGGATCTACAGAAGGAAGGTCACGAACTTCAAAGTTAAGTGCGCGGACACTTGCCATTAAACTTGTAGAAGTTATGTTGAACCTTTTACCTGTGCTGGTAGGGCAGGCCCCAGGGCAGGAAGGGCGGCTGCGTCATCTCACCGCATGCCTCAGCCACGCAGTCGCAGCATCACTCCGGCGGGCCCCACCTGCTGAACAACACAACCATGTAAACGGGAACCTATCAAAGGTGCCGAAGTTTGAAAAATCCAAAAGTGCACGCCTCATAATGCCATTTTTCCCAATTTCCCAGCCACATACAGACACACAAAGACGGATGTCCTTGTTGCCTTGTTAAGCAAAGTAATTAATGTTATTAAAATATATTTCATGTGCCTGTTAGATTATCTGAGTTGATATAAGTGCACTCATATTAACACATAAGTGCGATAGAAATAACAAAAATAAATTTCAGTTGAAGAGAAAACGGCTTTTTTGACATGTCCATAGTAGAGCACTCTCGACGCTTCATTATGAGGCGTGCAATACAAAATGAAACGTAGCATGGCTTATTTAAATTAATATTAATTTACTTATAAATAGTCTTTACCCGGGTGCGAGGTCCCAGGGGGCGCCGAGTGCTAGAAATTGGAAATTTTATTGACTTCTAACATTCTACAAATCAAATTTCTCGAATACAAAAAGCTCGGCATCGGAAGCCACATTATCTATCTAATAATAGTCAAAATGAATTAATAAATTTAATTTCTGAAAAAAATAATACTATAAATAATTGTTAACCTTTTAAAAATAATACAATAAATAATTGTTAACCTTTTAAAACAATCGAAATATTATTCTGTAGTTTTAGATTGCACACCTGACATTTCATACCATTTTTTTTTCTTTCACGCCGGGAAATGCTCTGAGGCATCCCACCTGAGGAGTGGGTCTCCCTAGGTGGGTATGTGGGACTCGCTGCGCCCGAAAGATGGTAAATGGACGCAGCTCTACCCACTAAAACCCGGCGAGTGCCACCAGTGCCGCCTTCGTGAGGTGCCCCGGATCTGTTAAGCTAACAGGGCACTTCGACGGCTAGTCAGTCCTGCAAGCGACCGACGCCACCTCCACAGAGGGGTTGTCCCGCACCACAGAACAACCCCTCCCAACGTCGGGACAGTACAATGGGGTGAGGTTACCATCCTCATCCCTTGTCCCCTGCTCTTTTGTCCCCTCTTCTTATAAGAGGGGTACAAAGAGCCCCCTCGGCTCAATTGGCTTCGCCCAAGGTGCTGGGCTCACCCTAGGCTACTGAGCCCCACCGCCACGTCAAGGCCTGAACCATGGTGGGGTGACATTTCAAACCAGGAACAACGTAAGGTGCTCTATAATTATAGTAATATTATTATAAGATTTGTTTATTTAAATCCATTGACAAAACGGGCTGAGATAAGAGAGCATTTTTTAGGTTTTCTACCTGTTACTGATACTACCGGACAAGGTTTGGCAAATTATTTGTTTGATTTTTTAAAATCATGCAATATTGAAATAGACGATATGCGAGGCCAAGGATATAATAATGGGGCCAATATGAGAGCCAATAATTAAACTGTGAAGCTACGGAAACTCTTCGTCCACGTCCCTGAAAAGAAACATTTAAATTACGAGGCTACGGATGAGCCCATTTTAGAGCCAATAAAAAAATAATATATATAATAATAATAATAATAAAGCTTTATTTATCCCTTACATTATACATACATTATACTATATATAATATATATATATATATATATATATATATATATATTTAATTGACACAGCTTTCTCGAAGTCGCGTCGCGTACCCACAGCTGGTGGCTGGGTGACGACGAGAGTGGCGTACGGTGTTCCGCAGGGGTCTCTCTTAGGCCCACTCTTGTGGAACATCTGCTACGAGTGCCCCCCGCGCCCCCCAGTGCCCCCCGCGCGCGCGGGGGCACCTTTTTGGAGGCACGAATTCTGGTAGTAGTTGGAGTCACCCAGATAGTAGCGAGGATCCGGCGTCTTGGGCTCGAAGTGGCCCTGGAGAAATGCGAAGCTATATGCTTTCACGGGCCCCGGCGAGCCCCTCCACCCGGATCACGCCTTGTAGGGGGAGCTTCCATCAGTGTCGACGAGCGACCCGATCATGAAGTACCTGGGCCTCGTCCTCAACAGTCGATGGAACTTCCGAAAACATTTCCGGTACATATGTCGTCCCGAGGGTGCTCGGAACTGCACGAGCGTTAAGTCGTCTCCTCCTTAACGTGGGTGGACCGAGCGTTGGCTGCCGCCGCCTATATGCGGGTATCTTGCAGTCCGTGGACTGTGCGGCGCGCCGATATGGACGAGCGCCCTGAAGACGGAGAACGTCCGCAGAGAGTCATGGCCGTCAGGGCCGTCCGTGCGTACCGTACGACCTCATACGAGGCTGCGTGCGTACTGGCGGGCTCAGCGCCGTGGGACTTGGTAGCAAGGCCCTGGCACAGACGTGGAGGAGACGATGAGGAGAGGAGGAGGAGGAGAAGACCTCCGAAGAAGAGGAGTCCTGGTCAAGCCGCCTGCGAAGGCACGTGCTCCGTCAGTGGAAGCAGGCAGGAGCAGGAGCCTGGTACGGGACACCACGCCGTGTCGGCCGTCGGCCCAATCCTGGAGCAGAGTGGAGGAGAGTGTATTGTCGAGCGGCACGGCATTATCGCATCCCACCTTGCGCAGATCCTGACGGGGCACGGCTGCTTCGAAAGGTATCTGTGGAAGGAGGCAGGGGCGGAGGCCTCGCCTGGGTGTCATAACTTTAATAGCAGTGAAGACACTGCAGACCGCACCCTGACGGAGAGCCCATCTTGGGCGGAGGCAAGGGCGCCCCTCATCGTTGAGGTTGGCGCGGATTTGTCGCTCCCTGCGGTCATCCGAGCGATGACAGTCAGTGAGAGCACCTGGCAGGTGGTCCTCTCCTTCTACGAGGACGTAATGTCGCAGATGTAAAATAATATTGTGTTTATTTTTACAACATCAGGGGCGCGGGCAGATTACCCGCACCCCGGCGCTGAATATGCTTAAGACGGCCCTGAGCGGGAGGACTGAAGGATGTACTTAAAGCGAATGCTTTACTTAAATGGGTTGTTACTTTATATCAACAAACTGGAAATAAAAGCTTGTAAAAACGTTACACATCTTCGTGACGCGTTGCATCCGTAAAAAAACCCTCATGCGCGCAAAGAAGTTTCACTTCAATAAGTATTGACCCAACAAAGGTGATACGAAAAGATAATAATATTAAGCACAATTAATAGCGAGCAAGTACCTGAGGTGCAATAAGAAAATTTGGTTTATGTTCCTGAAAATAACATTAAATACACTTGACACGGTGACAAGAAACCTATGAGGGAACTGCCCTAAAGATAGAACCTGTCGCTAATAACATAAAACCATTGTCAGACCACGTCCGAGGTCTCAGCGGGGGGTCGGCGGAGTGTCGACGGGGGGTCGGGGACGCGGCGGGGGGCCTCGTCCGTCATCGTTAGCGGCCTGTGTGTGGACGTGATAACGCCTCACCTATCAACACCCCGCACCGGGCGAGACCGCACACCGACTTGAGAAGTTAGTTGAGGTTATTTTATCAGCCGGTAGACGATCAGCTAGAGGGCACCACAACCCTGGACTATGTCCTTGAACTTCAGGAAGGGTAAGAACGGACGGAGAAGCATCTTGTCTTATCAACAAACTCTATCGGCCGAGCTCGCTTCACCACTGTATCTTCCTACCATTCTGATCACCAACGCTCATGTGTCCTATGGGTGTCAACTGTCAACTGTCAACTGTCAACTCACTTGCCGAACCCCGACAAATATTAATAATCTGTATTAGTGGACCCCTCCCCCGACACCCCGCCGGAGCCCATCGCCGGAATACATTAAACTTGTAGAAATATGTTTCGATGCTTGCAAGCGACTGATTGGGTTTGTTTGAGGGGGCATTTTACAGTATCTACATCAAAAAATATTGATATCTATAAAGGTCCTGGATATGATGGGTTACATCCGATATTTATCCGTAAATGTGCTAATGAATTGGTTCTGCCATTGTATATTATATATAATAAATCTTTAATCGAGGGTTCATTCCCCTCAAAATGGAAAACGCCTATACCTAAAAATGAAAATAGAAATGACGTGTCTCAATATCGACCAATATCAAAAACTAATATATTTGGTAAAATATTTGAAAAAATTGTCACTCGCGAGCTTATGGAGTTGTTGAAAAGTCACATTTCCGTTTACCAACACGGTTTTTGTAGGGGTCGTTCCGTCGAATCAAATATGCTGACTTTTACAAACTTTTTGATGAATGCTATGGATAAAAAGTTACAAGTAGATGTCGTGTATACCGATTTCTCTAAGGCTTTTGATAAAATAAATCATGATTTACTCATAGAAAAGCTTTGGACTATCGGTATACATGGCGACCTACTTCGTTGGATAGCCTCCTATGTTAAAAATCGTTCCCAAGCTGTATCAATAAAAGGTTATGTTTCTAGATTTATAGAGATTCCTTCGGGAATTCCCCAAGGTTCCCATGCGGGCCCATTGCTATTTATTTTATATATAAACGATATTTATAATGTCATAAAATTTTCAAATTTATTATTATACGCCGATGATGCGAAACTTTTTAAAATAATCGCAAATTTAGAGGATTACATGCAACTACAATTGGATTTAGAAGAATTAACTCAGTACTGCTCATCGAATCAGCTATACTTAAATCTAGATAAGTGTTCTATTATGACTTATACTCGTAAACTTAACCCCTTCATTTTCGATTACAAAATTAACGGCGAATCTCTCTGTAGGGTTACAACTATACGTGATTTAGGTATAATTATGGATTCCAAATTATCATTTAATCTGCACATCGATCATATTGTTAAAATAGCTTTCCGTCAACTTGGACTTATACTAATAATTTCGAAACCATTTAAACGACCCCACACATTAAAAATATTATACTTTAGCTTCGTTCGCTCGTTATTAGATTTTCCCATACTACGCTTGTCATATTGCCCGTATTGAGAGAGTACAAAAGAAATTTATTAAATCTTTAGAATTCGTTGGGAATCACGAATATATTTCTTATGAAATTTCACTCCGTCGACATTCTCTAACAACTCTTTTAAATCGCAGGAAAATGTTTGACCAAGTTTATCTTTTTAAAATCTTAAACAATTACATTGACGCTCCTCACATTTTAGAAAGTATAGGTTTAAGAGTGCCTAGACCTGGTTCTCGTTCAAAAAATACATTTTCTGTACCACTATGTAGATCAGTTTTCACTAGTAATAGCTTCCTCGCACGTAGTGTTAAAACTTACAATGAAGAATTTGAACATTTAGATTTATTTAGCAACAGCTTGGCTGTTTATAAAACAAAGTTACGCAATCTGTTAAAAAATAAATAACTATATTTACTTGTTTGGTAGCTAGTTCGAATTTAGTATTATACCGTATTTTTATAGTTGTTAAAAATCTATGGAACTATTAGTCTTTAAGTATTTTCATATTGTTAGTTTAAGAAAGACGTAAACGACTGTTTGTTTCCTGAATAAAATAAATAAATAAATAAATCAACCCCACCATGGTTCAGGCCTTGTCGTGGCGGTGGGGCTCAGTAGCCTAGGGTGAGCCGCTGCACCTTGGGCGAAGCTAATTAGGCCAAGGGAGCTCTTTGTACCCCTCTTATAAGAAGAGGGGACATAAGAGCAGGGGGCAAGGGGTGAGGATGGGAACCTCACCCCATTGTACTGTCCCGACGTTGGGAGGGCTTTGTGGTGGGTTCTGTGGTGCGGGACAACCTTTCTGTGGAGGTGGCGTCGGTCCCTTGCGGGACTGACTAACCGTCGAGGTGCCCTGTTTGTTTACTAGATCCG
Source organism: Helleia helle (assembly GCA_963853865.1). Taxonomy (NCBI): domain Eukaryota; kingdom Metazoa; phylum Arthropoda; class Insecta; order Lepidoptera; family Lycaenidae; genus Helleia; species Helleia helle. Next base: position 284,907 of record OY971434.1, read on the forward strand.
CGGCACTTTACCAAAGGCGGTATTGGTGGCACTCGCCGGGTTTTAGTGGGTAGAGCTGCGTCCACTTACCAGCTGTCGGGCGCAACGAGTCCCACCTACTCCCCCGCGGGATGCCTCAGAGCATTTCCCGGCGTTAAAGAAAAAAAAAAAGTATCTACATCAAGCATTATTACTCGACTACACAGACTCGATGTAGTGGAGTTACGTAATATAGTTTAGATAGTTACTGTATGATGGATGGATATAACTCTTACGGAATTTATGCGGTTTATTAATATTCTTACATGTGCGTCGCGACGTTTCGGATATTTTACAGAAACCGGCAACCATGGTCACTGGAGGTTCATATGTAATCCTAGCATGGGTGTTAACTTTAAACTACCTAATGTAATAAACCTGTACCCTGTAAATAAAATTATTATTATTATTATTAGGAAATAGGTACTTACATAAGAAAATGCTATTTTGGTACTTATGTACCGTGTATACATCCATATGATTTTAGCAAAAAGCGAATATTTTAATATTTTAAACAGACACTCAAATTTTATTTATCTGTATCATTCTGTATAGATATTATATCTGCAACGTATGTCACGTGACATATCTGCGAAGCTGCGCCGGTCTTGCATTCTGATTGGCCGACTGAGGACCATGGATGGTTGAATGGCTATTACGTCAGTGACAATTCACTGACCAGTTTCGTAATTTTATGGTTCACATTACTACTGTATCCGGTTATATGCTCGTGGTCTAAACTCTAAATTGTAAGTTGAGTTAATTGTGTCATATCTGACTTGCTTATAGCCGAGGTCGGATACTGAAATGTATACAAATTGGTATCTGTGCGGTTTTTCTCTTGAATATTCTAGAACTATCAGTTTACTAGGAAATACAAAAACAAGGTGTTTCGGAGTAATTCGCCGCCGACGCAATACCGGCGGCCGGAAATGAGGCGGCAGCGACTTCCTACGGCTCGCCCGCTCCTCGCCCCTCGCCCCCTCCCCTCGACCAGGAGACGAAGATGGATCCCTGATTGCGACTTATTCAATTTTAAAATAAATCGCGTTTCACCTTCCGTTCATCAGGAGTCAGGAGTGACGGCAGACACTTCTGTCTCAGTAATACAATATTGTCTAAACTCTAAAGTATTGTCCTGTTACCTCTTCACCGTCACACTCAACTAAACTACATACTCGTATTCAGTATCTTCGACGTATCGTTCTATGTATACACGTAATAGACACAGGTTACATGCACCAATGATTAACGTCTGTAAAGCTAGAAAGATCAAGTCGGCAGAATCATTCGTTTTATATCTCAAAATTTAGTGCTCATTTAGTGCTGATAACAGATATTTGGTGCTTTGATAGGTGAACCAAAAATGAGAACACTGCTAACTTTTAATTATGCTAGCAGTGTACAATTCGTGACCGCGCTCTGATACAGTTGGGGCGAGAGGCACATGAACTAATAATTTAGTGCTCAATTAGTGCTAATTTAGTGCATATAACAGATATTTGGTGCTGTGATAAGTGGACCAAAAATGAGAACACTGCTAACTTTTAATTAAGCTAGCAGTGTACCATTCGTGACCGCGCTATGATACAGTTGGAGCGAGAGGCACATCAGCTAATAATTTAGTGCTCAATTAGTGCTGCCTGTACAAGCAAACAGATTTTTCAAAAAAAAAAAAAAAAACAGTTTTTAAGTATAGATAACTGCTGACATAACGATGCGAGCAATCATAGAGCTGAAAGATGACTTTTAAATCGGTATTGGTGAAATTGAAAGGTGTTACTAATTAGTGCTCAATTAATGCTACCTGTAAACCCAGAAAATTTTTAGAAAAATCATTTTTCAACTGCCCGCTAAAAAAATCGAAGATTTTCAATAATCGAAAAGTTATGGGTATTATTCTGTATTGCAAATATCGAGTTTTCATCAGATCTCAACGTTATAAGGTCACAGGAAACTACCCTGACTCCCCTCGCGATGTAGCCACTGTGTGTGTGTGTGTGTGTTAAAAAAAACAAAATTTCAAAGCAACTACTGCTAATATAACGACGCCAGCAGTCTTAAGAGTGAGAAGAAAACTATAGAACGGAAACTAATGGAATTAAAAGACGTCACCATTTAGTGCTCAATTAGTGCTACCAGTATAGCAAAGGATTTCTGAAAAAAAAATTTTTTTTTCAAATCAACTACTGCTAGTATAACGACGCTAGCAGCCTTGAGAGCTAGAGAGAGACTTTAAAACGGAAACTAATGGAATTGAAAGACGTCACTATTTAATGCTGAATTAGTGCTATCGTTGTAGTAAAGGAGTTTTGAACAATACTTTATTTTTTATTTTTTTTCAAAGCAATTACTGCTAGTATAACGACTCCAGCAGTCTCAAGAGCAAGAAAAAGACTCGAAAACGGAAACTTATAGAATTAAATGACGTCACCATTTAGTGCTCAATTAGTGCTGTCAGTACAGCAAAAGATTTTTTATTTTTTATTTTTTTCAACTCAACTACTGCTAATATAACAACGCCAGCAGTCTTGAGAGCTAGAAGAAGACTCGAAAACGGAAAGTAATGGAATTAAAAGACGTCACCATTTAGTGCTTTTTAAAAAATATTTTTTTTTTAATTTTTTTTTTCAAATCAATTACTGCTAGTATAACGACGCTAGCAGCCTTAAGAGCTAGAAGGAGACTTTAAAACAAAAACTAATGGAATTGAAAGACGTCACTATTTAGTGCTAAAATAGTGCTGTCGTTGTTGTAAAGAGTAAAATTTTTGAATATCTACACATGCAAACTGACAATGTTCACTGAACTTTTAATCATTCATGTAGTTCTTACATAGAAAAAAAATTCGTTGATTGAAAAACAAATTCTTGGCTCAAGAAAATTTTCGGGCGCCAAAAAGAAAGTCTGAAATTGTATCGGCTGTTAACTCACTATTATTTTTACCCGCGACGGAACGGAGACTGTATATATGCGTTTGGGGTGAGAGGCAGTTTGTGTGTGTAAACTATTTTGCCGCTTATCTCCAAGACTACTTGTCCGATTTTGATGCGGTTTTCAGAGATGGGTTCAGATTAGATTGGTGCATATTATTAGATAGATATTAAGTTGATAACTCACTAGAGAGCACTGCAATAAACGTTTTTTGTACAATCCAATGTTGCCATTTTTCTCCAAAACTACTATTTGAATTTCAATGATGGGTTTGGGTTTGATTGGTGCATGTTCTTAGATAGGTGTTACAATTACAACCCACCAGGGGGCGCTGCAGTAAACATTTGTTTTGATGCGGTATTAATTCAGTGATGGGTTCTGGTTTGATCGGTGCATGTTCTTGTATTATATTATGTTACGATGAAAACTCACCAGCGGGCGCTGAAGTAAATGTTTGTTTGTGGAAAACCAAAACTATTAGTCCGCTTTAGATGCGATTTTCGGTGATAGGTTCGGTTTTAATTGTGGTACGTGTTCTTAAATGAGTTACGGTGACGACTCACCAGGGGGCGCTGCAGTAAACATTTATTTGTACAAACTAATGCTGCAATTTTTCTCCAAAACTACTAGTCTGATTTTGATGCGGTTTTGCAATTATGGCTTTGGATTTAATTGGTGCATGTTATCAGATAGGTGTTACAATTACGACTTACCATGGGGCGCTGCAGTAAATATTGTTTTTACAAAACCAAAACTACTGGTCCGATTTGGATGCGGCTTTTAAAAATGGGTTTGTGGTTGATTAGTGAAGATTTTCAAATATGTGTTACGGTATCAACTCACTAGGTGACACTGCAGTAATATCTAGTCCGATTTTCATGCGGTATTCATTATAGGGTTTGTGGTTGATCAGTAAAGGTTCTTAAACAGATGATACGGTGGTAAATCACTTAAAGGCGCTGCAGTCATTAATATATTTAATTTTAGCTTAAAAATATTTCATATTAATTAGTTTTATAGAGCATACTCTATAAAAAGTTTGAAATAAAAAGCAAAATTAAAAATTTTGAAAAAAACCCACGACGGTTAAAACTTAATTGAAAAATGATAAAATAATTAAAAAACCCCAACATTTAAACAACAGAGTATCAGTTTTCATAGCACTTCCCTACGCACCTATTTGGTTCTCGAAGACGTAGATGTGGCAATAATTCATATTATTCAAGTCCCTATGAACTTAATATTAAACCCAATATAATCCGTCGGGGGCTGCCATCACTATTTTAAACTTCAACATAAATATAAAAAAGCAAAATTACACATAAAAAACCCACGATGGTTAAAAAGCAGGTAATTGAAAAATAATAAAATAATGTAAAAAAATCTTCGATTTATAGAATTTATGCAACTAGAGATAATAAACGTAAAAAACGTAAAAAATGTTCCCATTTCTCTCAAAACTACTAGTCAAATTTTGATGCGGTTGCATCACTGTTTTAAATTTGAAGAAACATAAGTATAGCAATAAAATATCTCCAAATTATTGACGTTACTATAAAACTACAAATCTAGTCCATTCAATGGCAATTTTTTTGAAAAATCTGTTTGCTTGTACAGGCAGCACTAATTGAGCACTAAATTATTAGCTGATGTGCCTCTCGCTCCAACTGTATCATAGCGCGGTCACGAATGGTACACTGCTAGCATAATTAAAAGTTAGCAGTATTCTCATTTTTGGTCCACTTATCACAGCACCAAATATCTGTTATATGCACTAAATTAGCACTAATTGAGCACTAAATTATTAGCTCATGTGCCTCTCGCCCCAACTGTATCAAAGCGCGGTCACGAATTGTACACTGCTAGCTTAATTATACTTCGTCGCTGCATTCTTTGAGATTTTATATTTACCAAGTAGTCCACTTCTTAATGTACTGGGCACCGAACACATTTTTAGAGCTAATAACCCTAAAAATTAAAAAAAAAGCACAAGTATTGAAACGACTCTGCGGTGGTGGGAGGTTTCCTCTGCCGACCGCCGCACGAGCCTACCAAACCATTCGCTTCGAGTGTTCGGGCATCGAAGCACGTACCTTCTCGTTACTTTAATATTAGTATAATTAAATTAATAAAATTGTGTAAGTACAAGAATAATATAACCAAAATGGGAAAGCGTAAGCGCACGAACGAGGAGATTCGCCGTAAAATCCGACGCTTAGAGCGTCGCTTGGATAGATATTGAAGTCCGAGCGACAACGACGAACGTAAGTACCTACTATGCTATTACCTACTGGCTTATTTTTGATTTAATGGTTGTTAATCTTTTCATCATAATATGAAAATAGAATGAAGTATGGTCTATCTACCCTACTTTTGTTCTTTATTAAAGCTATTAATAGTCTTGTTATTGGAAATAAATATTAAATAATAATATATCTACCTATACATCAGGTATTAGGTACCTATTTTTGTTTTCTTTTTTGATGTTTATATGTTTCGTATTGTAACTGCGTAATTTGTTTATATTTGAACTGCGATGCGATCGTAGTCTTTGTGGCTTACTATTATAAAGCAGTGGGATGATTACGCCGTGATTTTTATGTTATTGACGATGTTTAATTTTTAATAACCATGCGGCTATCTGTAGTAGCGGAAGAGTCGTGATGCGATTACGGCCAAATAATTAACTACCTACATAAAAAGTTTATGAACTGTGATGCGATTACAGTCTGTAACAATGTTTGGTTACTTATTTAATTTACATTATGAGTGGTGATGCGATTACCACCGTATGGCATAATCATGTGAATGGATTTTGTATTATAATTCCAGATTGGGATTCCGAAAATTCTTTTTCGTCAAACCACGGCATTCAGTCGGTGGTCTCGATACCTCTGGAAGTTAACTCTGTTCCAGATTTTACCGATACGGCTCCTGCTCAGTCTAGTGATGGATGTGGCACTACGCCAGAGGCTCCAGCTCTGGCTGAAGAAATATTAGAATCGTTGGGAGTCTCTAAGGTTAAAGCCGAAGTATTCGCACCTAAGATAAGAGGGGAGATCTCTGAACGCTGGGGCCAGATTACAATAAACGGACTGAGTAAAGAGGCCTTACAAAAACTCACGGAGAATCTTTTAATACAAAAAAAAATTTTAAGCTGCTGAAGGCTCCAGCTCTCAATACTGAAATGGCAACCGTTTTATCCGAATCAACTAGAAACAGAGATAAACGCCTCGAGAAGGCGCAAAATCATTTGGGAATAGGAATAGCGGCGATAACAAACCTCATGTCCACGCTCATTGATGGCGAGCTGGAGAAAAATGAGGTTATTAAGAAATTATCCGAGGTTGGGCAAGTGCTCCTAGACCATGCCAGAATACCTCCGCAAGGAGAAAGCTTGGACAAGAAATTTGTGCCATTAATACAGGGGGTTAAAAGAGACTCTTTATTGTTCGGTGAAAACTTAGCCGACAAAATAAAAGCCAATAAAAACGCCGAACGATCAGGCTTACAGATGAAAAGGTCTTTTGAACCTCAGCCGTCGACTTCTTTTCGAGCGAACCACCCGGCAGGCCGCCAGGGAAACTCACGGGGCCCACCCAGACCACCAGCTCACAGGGGCAGACGGGGTGGGCACCGGTATCCACCGACGTCACAGAATCATGCGTACCAGCATCCTCCTCCAGTAGCGACGGACCTGAACAGTGCTCCAGCCAGAACCAACAGCATCAAACCGCCTCACAAGAATTAGACAAGGTAATGCGCTATGCTGGTAGATTGAAATGTTTTTTAAATGCATTGAAATCCATTACGGAGGATCCATTAATACTTCAGTATGTGTCGGGATACAAAATCCCCTTTTTAAGTCCTGTAATGCAAACTCACGAACCAATAGCACCCTCTTTTTCGGCTATTGAGGTAAGGCATATTAATCTAGAAATTTGTAAATTATTGCAATCCGGCGCCATCACTAAATGTCGTGACATTCCAGGGCAATTTATTTCGAATATTTTCCTTATTCCGAAAAGCGACGGTAGTTTTCGTTTTATACTCAATCTAAAAAACTGAATAAATTGGTAGAAATGCATCATTTTAAAATGGAAGATATTAGAACTGCTTCTAATCTTATATCAAAAAATGACTATATGGCTAAAATTGATTTAAAGGATGCATATTTTTTTTTCTTCCTGTTCACACATCCTGTAAAAAAAATTTAAGATTTAAATTTCAAGGGATAACTTATGAATTTCAATGTTTACCTATTGGTTTGAGTTCCGCGCCTTTCGTGTTTACAAAACTCATGAAACTGGTGACAACCTATCTAAGAAATCAAGGTCATCGGGTTGTTATATATATTGATGATATATTATATATAGACAGCTCGTATATAGGCTGTACTACGAAAGCCGGACAGGCAGTGAGCCTTTTACAAAGATTAGGTTTTTTGATAAATTTCACGAAGAGTGACCTTATTCCAAGTCAACAAAAGACTTTTTTAGGTTTCGGAATAAATACGAAACAAATGGCTCTTCAATTACCTCAACCTAAACGAACAAAGATTCTAGCTTCAGTCAAAAATACATCCAAGAGACGTTCTATTTCTATTCGTGATTTTGCAAAGTTTTTAGGTCTTTGACGTCTGTATGTCCAGCCGTAGATTATGGATGGTTATATACAAAAGACTTCGAAAGGGAAAAATTTCTCGCATTGAAATTATCTGATAATGATTATGATGCAACTATGAAATTAAGTCCAGCCTTAGCTCCCAGTTTCGATTGGTGGGAGAATAATATCATGTCAGCTGTTAGACCTTTTCGTCATAATAAAAAATTTCTAAGGAATATCTATTCCTTAGAAATTTTCTCAGACTCTAGTCTGTCTGGCTGGGGTATAGCCTGCAATAATGAAACATCGCATGGTTTTTGGGGTCCGTCCGAAAAAGGACATCATATTAATTTGTTAGAATTACGAGCAGCCTTTATAGGTTTAAAATGCTTCGCGAACAATTTGTCTAACACAGAAATTCTTTTGAGGATCGATAATACGACAGCAATCTCCTACATCAATAGAATGGGAGGTATCCAATATTAGCATCTTAATACAGAAACCCAAGAAATGTGGAAATGGTTGGAAAAACGCCGCCTTTTTATTTTCGCATTCTATATAAAGTCAAAAGACAACGTAGACGCAGATAGAGAGTCAAGGTGTAGTAACATTGACACCGAGTGGAGCCTCTCGCACAATGCTTTCCTTAATATAACAGATAAATTAGGGACTCCGCATATAGATTTTTTTGCCTCGCGATTAAATGCAAAATGTCGGGAGTATGTCTCTTGGAAAAGAGATCCAGAGGCGTTCAATATTGATGCATTTACTATAAATTGGAAAGATTACTACTTTTATTGCTTCCCACCTTTCTCACTTGTGTTAAAATGCTTGCGAAAAGTAATAAATGACCAAGCGTCTGGTATCATTGTAGTTCCTTACTGGCCGATTCAACCGTGGTATCCATTGCTTTTAGAACTTCGTTCTTCTGATTTAATATTTTTTTCGCCCAAACCTGTTTTGTTACTTTCTCCTTCCAGGACTCAACATCCCCTGTGGCGAAGCCTTACCCTGGTGTCGTACCGCTTGTCAGGGAAGCATTTTCACGCCACTCTTTAACAATCGGCACAATAGACTTAATGATTGCATCATTATCTCATAGTACAATTAAACAATACGATACGGCGTATAGAAAATTATGGGAATTTTGTAATATTAATAAGATTAATGATTGCCTATCCATTTCCAACCCGGTAGCTTTAAATTTTATATCAGAGCAATTCAAGCAAGGAGCAAATTATTCCACGATAAATACACTGCGTTCGGCGCTCTCTCCTATATGAGGTAAGCGATTTAGTTCAGACCCTAATGTTTGCCGATTACTTAAAGGAGTATTTAAAACTCGTCCTTGTTTCCCGAGATACCAACACACCTGGGATACAAATATATTGCTCGACTTTTTAAGTCGATGGTATCCCAACGAGGCATTACCATTGACAACTATTACAAAGAAGTTGGTAGCTCTGCTCGCGTTGTCAACTGCACAACGTGTACAGACGCTATCTTTGATTACGCTATTTAAAATTAAAATTAATGAATCCAGCATTGATATTGTCATAAATGATTTGGTTAAAACTTCAGCTCCGGGGAGGCTTCAGCCACATCTAATTATTCCTTTTAATCCTAGCAAGAAGGAAATTTGTCCCGCGAATACTCTGTTAGCGTACATAGAGATAACAAGGCCCTTTAGGGGTAATTCTAATACAGATAAATTGATTTTAACTACTAAGAAACCATACCACAATGCAACCGCATCTACGATTAGCCGCTGGATCAAACTAGTGTTACAAGAGAGTGGCATTGACACAAGTCTGTATTCTGCGCATAGCTCTAGGCATGCGTCAACGTCCGCTGCTTGTCGTAGAGGCGTCTCCATTGATGTTATTAAGAAAGCTGCCGGATGGTCTGGTAATTCTCTTGTTTTTGCTAAATTTTATAACCGTCCTGTTAATTCTACTCATGAACCTGTATTTTCAAATGCGATATTTGATCATGATGATAGTTAAGTAATATATCTGACTGGAGTGTAATAATGTCTGATTCGATTCCTATTAGTGACAATTATTAAATTTGTTTTTTATTATTTTGTAATAAAACAATTCCTGTTTAAAGTGTTGTGATTTCCCTAAAGCTCTGAACATCTACTTGGTAAATATAAAATCTCAAAGAATGCAGCGACGAAGTATAATTGAAGGTTAAACAAACTCACCTGCAGTGTAGTTTGACCGTAATTATACAAGTCGCTGCATTCGAAGAGATTTTCGGTCCCTCCCACCCATAAGATTTGCCTGCAGAAATCTTTCCCTGAGTAAAAGTATCTTTAGTGAAATCATAGAAATAAAAACTCTGAAATGAATGGTTTGGTAGGCTCGTGCGGCGGTCGGCAGAGGAAACCTCCCACCACCGCAGAGTCGTTTCAATACTTGTGCTTTTTTTTTTAATTTTTAGGGTTATTAGCTCTAAAAATGTGTTCGGTGCCCAGTACATTAAGAAGTGGACTACTTGGTAAATATAAAATCTCTTCGAATGCAGCGACTTGTATAATTACGGTCAAACTACACTGCAGGTGAGTTTGTTTAACCTTCAATTAAAAGTTAGCAGTGTTCTCATTTTTGGTTCACCTATCAAAGCACCAAATATCTGTTATCAGCACTAAATTAGCACAAAATGAGCACTAAATTTTGAGATATAAAACGAGTGATTCTGCCGACTTGACCTTTCTAATAATACCCATAACTTTTCGATTATTGAAAATCTTCGATTTTTTTAGCGGGCAGTTGAAAAATGATTTTTCTAAAAATTTTCTGGGTTTACAGGTAGCATTAATTGAGCACTAATTAGTAACACCTTTCAATTTCACCAATACCGATTTTAAAGTCATCTTTCAGCTCTATGATTGCTCGTATCGTTATGTCAGCAGTTATCTTTATATATATATTTCTTGTGTGCGTGTGTATGTCACTGAACTCCTCCTAGACGGCTGGACCGATTTTGATGAAATTTTTTGTGCGAGTTCAAGGTGATTCGAGGATGGTTTAGATTCACAAAAAAAATATTTTGTACAGGACAACGTCTGTCGGTGCCACTAGTCTATACTTAAAAACTGAAAAAAATTTTTTTTTGAAAAATCTGTTTGCTTGTACAGGCAGCACTAATTGAGCACTAAATTATTAGCTCATGTGCCTCTCGCCCCAACTGTATCAAAGCGCGGTCACGAATTGTACACTGCTAGCTTAATTAAAAGTTAGCAGTGTTCTCATTTTTGGTTCACCTATCAAAGCACTAAATATCTGTTATCAGCACTAAATGAGCACAAAATTTTGAGATATAAAACGAATGATTCAGCCGACTTGATCTTTCTAGCTTTACAGACGTTAATGATTAGACTTTCGAAAGTAAGCAATTCTTTTAAAGGCAACTGTATACGCTTTTACAATAGGATCCCAGAAAACGTTCAAAAGCTCTCCATAAAAAAATTCAAAAAGTTGTTAAAGAGCGTTTGTGTGGTAAAGCTTATTATAAAGTAAAAGATTTTATAGAAGATACCACACCTTGGGGAATAGGGTGTTCCTCCCTGGCATTTCAGAATAATAACATGTAATATTTGTTATAAATTATTTGAAAAGATTAGTCCCACTGAGTTTGTTTCGCCGATTCCTTTCAGTGGGCTTACCTTGGAACCGGTGGTAGATTCAATTGACGTTCAAAAAGATACTGTATTAGTACTATTTTAAATAAAAAAATTGATTTGATTTGATTTGATATTAATAATTTTATTTTTCTAAAAGGATCGTTGTAATGGTATTACAACACTACACAACAGTCTCCGACTCCAAACGCCGTGACGTCCGTGAGAGGTTCTTGTACATTCACGGTCTCATAACTCCAACACAAGGAACCTTCACGAGACCGCCGCTGTCCAAGGAGCAGGTGACCTGACCAACCGCTTGAAAAGTAAACCAAAGACACGAGAAAAATAAGAGGGTTATTATTTATGTTATTAAGATACGGCGCCAATAGTTTATTTTAGTTACTTTCATAGCGTTATGATGTATAGCGTTCTGTTAAGTATAGGAAAATGCTGCTTGCAAATAATATTATCAACAATATTGCGGCTTGTATTGATTAGGCTCCACTCTGTCACACTGACAAATTGAAATCCTGATTCCTGACTGCCGCGGCCGCCTCTCAATAAATACATCTTAGAAAATATATTGTATGTCCGGAAAGATATAAGTTAATTTTGTAAAAATAAGTGACATCATAGTAGTGATATACGGAATAGACACAGGCTAGATGTACCAGTGATGAGACTTGCAAAGTAAGCACCCCGAAAATGTTAAAAACCCCTCCATTTAAAAATTATAAAAAATTATAAAAGAGTATTTGTACGGTATCTAGAGAACAATAGATTTTTTTTTTCTTTTTTTTTTTTCGGATGGATCTATGCTAATGGCCCGAAGGCCCTAATGCTTCATCGAATTAGTGTGAGCCCATTCGGCTCACTTTTGATTGGGGGGTTGCCCCCCGCCTACCGTGCAGTCTGCGACCACACGGCCTCCTGGCGTCGGTTGTGAACAATAGAAAGTAAAACATTTTACGTAACCACACCGTGGGAATAAGGTTTACCTACCATAATCTTTTCAGGATAGCAAAATGTAAAATATAGTAGAGTTTAACACAAACATTAGTGTTACTGAGTTTGTTTCGCCGGTTGTGCAGTCTCGTCGTGGCCCGTCTTGGAACAGTAAGATAATAATAATAAAATATTTTTATTTTCACATTCGTTGTAGTTGTGAAATTCCCTCGCCAGACACCTAGTGAGTTCTTCTCGTACGTCCGTATTCATATAATATTATAATTAAATACGAGCAGCGCCCCGCGGTTGTGTCTGCGTTCTTCCCATTCCCGTGGCAGTACAGGGTTAAATAATAAATTATAGCCTTATTGTAAATTTTCATTAAAATCCATTCCGTAGTTTTTTAGTGGAAACAAACATACATCGATACTGTAACCATCTTACAAACTTTCGCGTTTATAATATTGGTAGGATCTCTTAGATAACATTATTAGTTAAAGAAGTATTCACATAAGGGATCAGTGAGCTCCGCTTGAGCCGATTAAATCTGTCGGTCACATGAACAAGATGGTCTAACAGCGCGTTTATTGTGAACCTAATATCGCGAACAGTATCAACTTGACTCAAACTCTGTGCCATCAGAAATAACGTTAAAACAGCCACTCGTTCCTCCTCATCAGTCGATCACATTAATTACCTTTCTAAACATTATTAATTTGTACGCTAACGTGGAGGGCGGCCTGTGAATAGTAAACGCTCTTGTACCATATCCCCAGTCCCCCATTAATTAATTCATACTTAATTCCTTCCAAAAACATCTAATAGCCGTTTTTTAAATTTCATGTAAAAATAAGTGGGTGGGTATGTGTAAGTAAAACTAAATTAAAAGAGTTGTGTTCATAAATGAATTTTTGTCTTAGAGACTAAACTAACACTAAAGATTGTGAGTATTGTTTGGTTGGGGTAACTGGCACACGACCAGAAGAATCCTCTAAAAAGACTGTGGAGACCTATGTATATAAAATATATTAAATTGTACGAGTCAGCTGTTTATTTTATAAGTACCTACACGATAACAATAAATATCTAGTTTGTATGAACAACAATTTCAGGTGCTAATATTCTATTGATTCATACTTTTAAGGCGTCCTTTTAGTAGTGGGTTTTAGGTGGATTTAGTTTTTGAAATTATGTTTTTATTTTCTATTTTTTCATAACTTTACATAGACAGCGAACGATGAAGATGCTTGTAACCATCTTGTAACGATACCTCAATTGTCAAATTCTGATAAGTCGTCTAGACGTTCTGACCGAAACGATGAACATACGTCATAATCATAACCTTCAAAATCATTGCCCACTCTTTTGCTTCGCCGTAGTCGGGTAAAAATGGACGAAACGAATATCAAATATAGCAAAACTTCGTTACCAGTCGCTCTGTCTGTCTCAGGTACATTATCAAGTATCTGTTGCGAGTCTATCTACTCGTGTCACGTCGCAAATCAAATGAAAACAAACAGTGAAGTGATTTTTAAAAATCCGCGACACGTCGTGAATGAGGAATGGGCGCCCAAATTGGATTCGTGTCAATTTGAATACCGCGGGCGACCTCATCGGCATGCGGCTCACCTGCCGCCAATCATCGCGCCATTCTGTGGTGCGGGCGCCGGCCGCCAGCCGCACGACACCACCGACATGATCGCGGGTTCCGTGGGGTGATCAACTATGATCGTAGGCATTATAAGTAAGTAGATATTAAAATACAGGCTTTTACCCTAAGCGCCTTAGGGGTCCATACAGAAACAATAACCAAACAAGACCACAAAAATTAATAATTTTAATGTTATCACTTAGCGCCACTGTTTGACACATTGTTATTAATTTTAAAGCGCTATATTTAGCATGTAAGATTCTTTTTTTGAAATTTGTAAATATTTTATCTAATCGTATGAAATTTTATAAAGCTTTATTTATATGATAATTCAGCATTTTTAAATGTGCTCTGTAAGGAGAGTCCGGAAGTAGTAGTATTTATTTTTTATTAGCGGCAGCGGTACACCGCGCCTCTACATCGTCGCGACCAGTCCGATTTAGATAGCCTTAGCATTGTCTTAAAATGGTTTACATCAGAGTACAAAAAGAGTACAAATTAATCACAGAAAAACACCTAGGAAATAAACTTTAATATTTTAAAATAAATCTAAATAAAACGGTCTGTTGATGGCGCACAGTTATTAGTGTTCGGGACTCGGGTTAACAACTATTATATATAGTTGTAACGACTCGTGGCCCATGTCCAGAAGGGAACGGTACTGGACTTTTTTATAGGAGAGGGGGCAAACGGACAGTCGTGTCACCTGGTGGTAAGTGATAGTGACATCCATAGACACCCGCTATATCATCAGCAGGGGCGTCGCCTTTCAGATATGAGGATGTTCTTTTGTTGAAGGTCCCTAAGTCGTATCGGTTCGGAAACACTGTAAGTGGCAGCTGATTCCATGTATTTGTTGTGCGAGGCAGGAAGTACCGTAAAAATCTAGTTGTTGTGGATTTCCGGACATCGAGATGGTGAGGGTGAAATTTAGAGCTTTTACGCGATGTCCGGTGGTGGAATTCTGCTGCAGGTATTAGTCCGAACAATTGATCAGACCACTCCTCGTGGTAGATGCGGTAGAAGATGCAGAGAGCTCCGACATCTCTACGCAGCGCCAAAGAATCAAGCCGATTGGAGATAACCTTGCTATCAACGATTCGAGCCGCTCGGCGTTGAACGCGGTCAAATGGAAGGAGCTGATATTGGGGCGCTCCAGCCCATAGGTGAGAGCAGTATTCCATGTGAGGCCAGATCTGCGCCTATCTGATACTTACTAAAATCCGGCGAGTGCCACCAATGCCGCCTTTGCTGAGGTGCCCCGGATCTGTTGAGCAAACGGAGCACCTTGACGGCTAGTGAGTCCCTCAAAATACCGACGCCACCGACACAGAGGGGTTGTCCCGCACCACAGAACAACCCCTTCCAACGTCGGGACAGAGTGGTGAGGTTCCCATCCTCACCTCTTGTCTTACTCTTTTGTCCCCTCTTCTTATAAAAGGGGTACAAAGAGCAGCCCCTATAAAAGATGCTGCTGTTTACCTTAGGCTACTGAGCTCTACCGCCACGACAAGGCTTGAACCGTGGTAATACGTAATAACCTTGCAGAAAAATAGACCATTCTCTTATTTATCCTCGGCATGTGGTGACACGCCGGACCTGAGGCAGCACACATTCGCCTGACACACAGTTTATAAATATATTCATATTTTGATACGGAACAAATAAGTGTAAGGAACGTTACCCCGCTACTTCTGGTTTATACTTTAACTACAGAAGGATACTTCACCATACAAAGGTTACACCAAAACTGACGTCAGGTTGTTTGAGTTACGGATGTTATCTAGAACCACTCCTACTTATATAGCGCGCCGCTGATGATGAAACGGTATCAGTAACCGGTATAAGCAGTAAGAAAAATATTTGCAAATCATAAGACCATTTAATATTAAAAATCAAAAACCAATTTTAATAATCGTGGAGGGTTGCGGAGGGCTGGGGTGGGTTGTGAGAGAGGGAGCGGCACCGGAGGCCGGAACTGCGTGAGGCGTGTTTGTTTGTGTAACAGATAGAGTCGTAGCTGCGGAACGCGTTATTAACTCGACGTTCACTAGAGGGGGCCAACTGTTTGAACAGTTCATAAGCGAGCAGCTACTGTCCGTCCGTTAGTTCAGAATTGCTGCTTATTATGTAGGGATACCGGATTGAAGTAGTTTAGAGGTAAGAAGTAAGATGTCTCTTCAGCAATCAGTTGGTGTGTTGTGAAAAAAAAAATGATGTGGTCATAATAACGGGTATCAGATAACGTAAAAAATCTACCAAAATTAATTACTTGTTATTAACACGCTTTATTGTTTACAAAAAATATAATCGATATACTTCAAGGATGTTGTTATAAGATTACTAGTAAGTTCGTTAGTATTCCAAATACCCCATCGAACCCTGCTCCGTGTCCCCTCACACGGTTTGACGAAGTTAGTTTATTATTTGACGCGCTGCGATCGGTGGTAATGAACGACGAACAAAAGACAGGCGACAAACATACAACAACAATAACAACACAACAATACAACAGAACAACAACACAACAACAGACAGAACTAGTTGAAAGCCATACACGGGGCTAATAGATTAAAAAACTTAATTTATTTGTTCGATGAGTTGAAGTTTGGTCGTAGTTTTAGTACACGTGGCCTGGCGACTGGCGACCGGCTCCCGTAGTAGTCTCTGTTTAGCTTTGTATAATGTATTTTATGTAGTAACCAAATATGGTAGTAACTATGACAGTATGTCTGTTACTATTTAGTTAAAACTTCCGACTTGTGTCAGATATATTAAACTTATTTCATAATAACCATTGACCGCATCTAGGCTATCTCAAAGGATTGAATAACTTTGAAATAGTAAGTCCTAGACAAAACTTCCAAGTCTCATATCATATGTTTTGGACCAAGAGTTCAAATGATGTTGGTCAACATTCTAATATGTATATGAATTAATCATATTTTAATAATAATATGATTATTTAAGACACCATCATTGTACTACTTTCTTGTGATGAAATAAATTATTTATGATTTAAGATTAAAAAATATTACTAAAGTAATTACTAATTAAATTTACATAATAATTATATCGTCCATTAACTTAATTTTTAAACGTTATTTGCTATCCGAGACACAGGCGGCGGGACATGCCGCGGGACTCGTATCAACTCGTATGGACACTCCAGCTCAATGGAGGGTCTTCGAACCTGCACCTCGGGCGCAGTACTGAGTCGTCGGCCCCCAGCGCGCGGGCCCGGCGAAGGCCCGGCGGGGGTCACCGCGGGGCTCCAATTATGTAATGCCAGAACTACTTAGCTGATGGCGTAAAAAGTATTACCTTGACCGATTGCAACGTGTGTAACGTTAGTTATGCGTCAATCTGTTAGTTGGATAAGTAAACGAGCAGACTTGGTGAGTGGCCACCGTCGCCCATGGTATCGAGTGAACCTGGGAGTGACGCAGGCACATAACTGGCCGTCCCGTCCTCCTTACTACAACACAGTCAAGATGCGTCAACGGAAGCAGCATATTTATTTATTTATTTAAATAGGACACCAGCAGGACACCAGCAGGACACACGTGATAACATTTTGACATGAGAAAAAAGAAGATGAAAAAAACTTATAATTAGTATTAGGTACAATCAAAATTTTGTGACAGATCGTGTCATTATCGAAATAAATAACTGAAATTATAACGCAATTTAAAAAAAAAAATATTTATACAGTAGTTACTTATGTAAGACTGGCCCAAATACAACCCTTGAATATCGGCAGACCATCAAAATTTATAATGAAACTCACTAGATCTGGACACTATTAACATTATAATGATCTACTGTAACACCGAGGGCTGTACTATAGAAAAAAAAATACCCTTATCGCGTTAGCTTTACAATAGAGTAAGACTAAACTCTTATGCAGCTGATACCTGTCATTGTATTACACTCTTGTACAGGAATTTGCTTTCTAAGGGTTTCTAAATAACCATTGTACAGCTATTATACAGCCTTATATGATGACTGTACTGCAGAGTAATTATACACTAATATCCAGAAGGTAGCAATATTCAATGCTCTTGTACGGCATTAGGCAATACAAAAGTAGATTTCTAGAGCACTATTCAGCCGATATACTGCTCTAGTCTTATAAACTTGCTGATAGTGGTTTTTTACACCATACGCTGTATTTTTAACCGACTTCAAAAAAAAAAGGAGGTTCTCAATTCGTCTGTATGTTTTTTTTTTTTTTTTTTTTTTTTTTGTATGTATGTGACACGATATCTCCGCCGTTTGTGAATGGATTTCGATGGTTATTTTTTTGTTTGAAAGCTGGTGTTTCCAATTTGGTCCCATATTAATTTTATTAAGATCTGACAAGCCGTTTTTTAGTTATTCCCAATAATGCCTATTTGGTTGGTTTTGTTTATCTTGATGATATGATAATTTTATTACGTGTCGATGTAAAGTCTAACAATTGTATAGGATGCTTTGGTAGCACACCATAGTATGTCGCGGTCATCGTAATCATCATCATCATCACCATCATCATCATCATCATCATCATTTATCCATCCACTGCTGAACATGCCTCCTTCAATGAACGCCAAGACGACGAATTTCGGAATCACTAAAAATTAAGAAATAAAAACATTTTACAAAAAATTAAAACCGACTTCAAAAATACTAAACTAAAAAGTAATAAAATAACAGTTTCTTTAATTTTTGTGCTTACAACATATAATCAACTTAATCTTCTACTAATGTACAAACTTTGCGTTTACCACGTCATTATAGTTACTTTTGGAGTTGGTGACGTATTTGTTGCTGTACATTACCTACCAACCTTGGCTGACACCGACTCCAAAAGTAACTATAATGACGTGGTAAACGCAAAGTTTGTACATTAGTAGAAGATTAAGTTGATTATATGTTGTAAGCACAAAAATTAAAGAAACTGTTATTTTATTACTTTTTAGTTTAGTATTTTTGAAGTCGGTTTTAATTTTTTGTAAAATGTTTTTTAGAGTTTATGATGCTCTTTTAAAGCTAAAAGTAATAATTTCTTTAAACAGTCCTAAAGCAGATGTACTGTATTAAATAACACAATTTACTCTCTACTACAGCCTTAACTATATTTTGACGCTTTTGTACATCGCATATAAAGCTTCTAGCTGTTAATGCACTGGTTAAAAGATCTTTTTTCAGCTTAAATGTTAATTGGGCCTTGAACCTTGGTGGCCTGACCAGCGCGAGCACTGCTTACTTATCAGTGAAGAAGTCAAACAAGACAGCAAGGAGACCATATGGAGACCCGTCATGCTTTATAAGATTGCCAAGAAGTGCATTGGCGAGCATTACCTCGCTGACAACATTTTACCTTAGTACCTACCTAAAGTTAGTACTATTTATTATTCTGTGCCTAAAGCCTCAAATAGGGTTTAAACTAGGTTTAAACACAATCTAAATTATGAAGCACTACATACAGATCCAGTGTTAGTTGTACTACATACAGATCAAGTGTGTGTTGTACTACATACAGATCAAGTGTGAGTTGTACTACATACAGATGAAGTGTGTGTTGTACTACATACAGATCAAGTGTGTGTTGTACTACATACAGATCAAGTGTGAGTTGTACTACATACAGATCAAGTGTATGTTGTACTCTACATACAGATAAAGTGTGAGTTGTACTACATACAGATCAAGTGTGTGTTGTACTACATACAGATCAAGTGTGAGTTGTACTACATACAGATCAAGTGTGAGTTGTACTACATACAGATCAAGTGTGAGTTGTACTACATACAGATCAAGTGTGAGTTGTACTACATACAGATCAAGTGTGTGTTCTACTACATACAGATCAAGTGTGAGTTGCACTACATACAGATCAAGTGTGAGTTGTACTACATACAGATCAAGTGTGAGCTGTACTACATACAGATCAAGTGTGAGTTGTACTACATACAGATCAAGGGTGTGTTGCACTACATATAGATCAAGTGTGAGTTGTACTACATACAGATCAAGTGTGAGTTGTACTACATACAGATCAAGTGTGTGTTCTACTACATACAGATCAAGTGTGAGTTGCACTACATACAGATCAAGTGTGAGTTGTACTACATACAGATCAAGTGTGAGTTGTACTACATACAGATCAAGTGTGTGTTCTACTACATACAGATCAAGTGTGAGTTGCACTACATACAGATCAAGTGTGAGTTGTACTACATACAGATCAAGTGTGAGCTGTACTCGTGCTCACAAACCATTATATCAATTCGGAGGTTCGACTTTCACTTGGCAGGTTTTAGTTTTATATCTATACAAGGTTGATAATAGCGAGAGGCATTAAATTAAACCACGTATACTATGTACCATTTTCAGGCTACACACCAAAACTTAGACCAATAGAATCAATAGTTTAGTCACAGGATATTTTTTAAGTTTTAAAGCCGCTCCGGTTTGTTCGACCCGGTGAGACGCAACGTGCTGTGCGACGTTGCCTTTTAGATTCGAAGGACATTTTACAAACTGTTACAAAGAGTTTTTACGTTTTACTTAGACTATTAACGTATTTAAGTTCTTTGAAAAACTTTTTTTTATTGCTCTCAAACTATTTTTTATAGTTTCGGATTAACCGTAAGCATGTGTAGTATATGTAGTTTAATTTAATGCCTCTCGCTTTTATCAACCTTGTATATGTATGTCTGTGTGCCCGTGCCCCGTACCTCTGGCGGCCGGTACCGGGATCCGTGTCCGGGCCGCTCCCGGCGCTCCCACGGGGTATTAATATTTACACGGGCATTACCCCCGCCCACCCACTCACCCGCACACCCCCGCGTACTCCCGCGCCGCTAATGGCGCCGGCCCGCGGGGAATACCCAGCAAGGCAAGGGCGCCGACGGACGAAGCTTCCGAGCGCACACACAATAGATCAGCTCTCCGGCTACACCAGTGTGCAGGTATCGTGGGAATTGTCTCTAGAGAGATCATAAATAAGTTTTTCAAACAAATACCACTAACTACCACTTAACATTGAAGGTAAGGTAAGAACCTCTGAGTACTTCCACCTCTATGTCCCCGGAACCAAAAACTAGTTGTTTTTTCTTTATTTACTTGAGAAAAAAATATCGTCAACGATTGAGTGCGTTAAGTGTACTTACATAATGTATGTATGTACGTACATTACGTTTTGTTAACAACTCCTCAACGATTTACAACTGTTAGCTCGTGTTTGAACTTAATTAATTGCTATTGATGAAGAGATGACATAGAGATGTAGCGTTCATATGCGGTCTATATATTGCTTAAAAATTAAACGACTTCAAAAAACAAAAAATAGGCACTCAAAAGTAATAAAATTAATTATAATAATTATTGCGCTATCCACTCATCTATTTGAAGTCGGTGCCATCCAAGTCTAATAGTTAGTAGATAGACACTACCTACAACTTACAAGTATCTACCAACTTACTTATATAGTCTCTATGTACTGATACTACACGATTTATAAGCAGCTTAAAGACGGAATATGAACGCTACATCCCTACACTGTATTATGTACTACAGCTGTATTCTGTAATATGGTATTTTGTTAATAGAATTATTTAATGCTTGTATACAGGCCAGATCTGGCGTTACTCAATACATTTATTTAAATATTCTACTCCGAAACTGACCTGTAGGCTGTAGTGTTATATATTTATTAAAACCTCAACTTAGGTCTTAGGTATTTGAAACTAGGCTTTGCTCACGTGAATCAAAATTATGAGTCAAGTAGGGACGATTTGTTTAGACGCGAAACTCACAAACAATAACTAATAAATGTCTAAATTGTAATAAAACGTCAATCTTTAATTTCCTACAAAGTCGAATCCATCTCTCAACACCAATTTTCCGAGCAGTTGTAGTATTTAATAATCTCGTTCATTTACAAACTTCCAACCCACAAGAAAAACACAAGATTTAGTAAGGAGGAGGAAGAGGAGGAGGAGGAGGAGGAGGAGGCATTTGGTGTTTATATTATACATCTCTGCCCTCGGAGTTCGAATCCGTGATCTCTACACGTACTGCCGGCCACTCGTCCACTGCGCCGCGGGGTACTACACAGTCCAGTGTACACCCTACACAGTGTAACACAATACTTAATACTTAACCCTTTGCTCGTTTCAACAAATTAAAAAGTCAAAAGTGCCCGCCCCACAATTAACTGAAATGGATCAGCCGCTAAGTAGACAAACAGAAGGGTTGTCCTCCCTCCCCCCGGCCCCCCTCCGTCCGCCGCCCTCCGGGAGGAATTAACAACAATTACTAATTAATACCTCGGCAATAACGTTACACTGCCGATGCGAATGTTTGCATGCCCGATGCTCATCCGCGACTGCTGAGGGACGAGGGCGCGGGTTTCACGTCCCGCTCTGATCCGATCAGTTCAACCTGAATGACCGGAGAGATGAACTTATGTTCGCTCTGTTGTTCTTCAAAAATCAAAATCATTTTTTATACAAAATAGTACCAATAAAGTATCTTTTTGAACGTCAATTGAGTCTACCACCGGTTCCAAGGTAAGTCCACTGAGAAGGACCACACGGGGGAAGAACTAATCTTTTCAAATAATACGTACCTATTCTGTAACAATGTTTACATCTTATCCTGAAACGCCTGGGAGTAACGCCTTATTCCCAGGGTGTGGTATCTTCCATGAAATCTTTTACTTTATAATATTCTTTACCACATAAACGCTCTTTAACAACTTTTTTTAATTCTTTTATGGAGAGCTTTTGAACGTTTTCTGGGATCCTATTGTAAAAGCGTATACAGTTTATAAAATGCTTGCTTTTCATAGTCTAATCACTGGTACATCTAGCCTGTGTTTATTGTGTATTCCTACTATGAATATCACTTTTCTTACAAAATGCATTTATGTTTTTCCGGACATACAATAAATTTTTTAAGATGTATTGAGAGGCGACAGTCAGAATTCCAATTTCTTTAATATTTTCTCTCAAGGATGAATAGGGAGGCAACTTGTAAATTGCACGAATAGCCCGCTTCTGCAGCACAAAAATGTTGTTTATGTCGGCAGCATTTCTCCAAAAATTATGCCATAAGACATGATGCTATGAAAGTAACTAAAATATATTATATATATTATATACCTACGTGCTGTATCTTCATCTGTACACTGTCTTATTTTCCTCACAATATTTGCATTTGTGTGGGTACCACCGACCGTTTTGCTTATATCTCTTACTAGCTATTGCCTGCAGCTTCGCCCGCGCTACTCAACTCCTATATGACACAGCGTGATGTTATATAGCCTATAGCCTTCCTCGATAAATGGGCTGTCTAACACTGAAATATTTTTTCAAATCGGACCATTAGTTCCTGAGATTAGCGCGTTCAAACAAACAAACTCTTCAGCTTTATAATATTAGTATAGATGACTACTAAGAATATCTCTTATGACTACTAAGAAGACTGCTTATATTTCTGTGTTCCCAGTCCGAAATTCCAAATGTTGTTTTGCACATATATACAAGGTGGTTTGGAGTCCACCGGTGAAGTCGCCGACGCCATGACGTGTGAGTACACTTTAGTCTTTCACGAGACTAATTATGTGGGTATATATCGATACACCGACGAGACATGTCTCTCGTCGTCTCTCTATGACGTCACAGTTCCACGCCACTCGCACGCGTCGCGCACCACACCACCACCGGGGCTCGGGACAGACTCTTGTATTTAATAACAGAATATGGTACATTAATACATTAACAGTCATAATGTTTGTCTGTTTAATATTTCTCGAAGAAATCGAAAGAAGAAAGAGAGTGAAAGGTTCAGAAATAGTTTTCGCTCCGGTTTTTCTTCAATATCCTAGAGGTTTAGTTGTCTTTTAGGAATAATTGTCTTATATAACAAATATTATACCATGTAATATTGAAGATACTCTCAACTTCAATGTGAGCGGCGGTGGTCTCGTGGGTATGGGCTCGCCCTCTTGAGTCAGAGGTCCGGGTTCAATCCTGACCTCTGTGATGAATTGAAATGGGTTTTTCTAAATTTCAACGTGAACCTCAACATGAGACCATCGCTTGCTCACCGGTGAAGGAAACATCGTGAGGAAACCAGCATGCCCGATGAGATTAAAAGTCTTTGAAGGTGTGTGATCAGTGATCACCAACCAACTGATCTGTGAACTATGGCTCAAACCCCTCCTCGCCTGATTTCGAGGAGGAGACCAGTGCCCAGCAGTGGGACATATAAGGGTTGATATTTTAATTATTAATTACTATATTTTTTTTTTAATATCATAGGGAGGCAACCGAGCCATCGGAACCTCATGGTGACTACCGACGCCCATACACATCCGCACAACCAAAAGTTATGCAGATGCGTTGCCCTCCTTTTCCCTATCCCCCCAATGGGCCACCGGAAACTCACAAACCGCACGAAAAGCGACATTATACGCTTGACGCCGGTGTTATGTGAGCGAGAGTACCACTCCGGTCGTGCCGGCCCAATTCGGCTGCAAAGCAGCATGGCACCTCTTACTAATGTAAATATAATTTAAATTGGAACTGTGGCTTTAATGTCTGTGTTTGTATTGTTCAGTCCCTGATAACTTATCTTTGATTCTAATATCAATTTAAGAGAGTAGAGGACGGACCGTCTTGTAGTCCAAAAAGCTTGCGGTATAAGAAGAGGATTGGTCTCTGATGGTGTTACGATTAAAATATTTGGCAAAGCCATATCGACGAGAGCTAAGATCAGGACTGTCCCGCTCCCGGCCCGCGTCACCCCACCCCGGCGTCCCGCGGCGCGAATCAAAAATGTAATCTTTGCTCACCTGCCAACCCCAGGCGCACCCCCGCGGGAGATAACCACCTTTATCACCGGGGATTAGGGCGGCCGCGGCCGCACACACGCGTTGTTAGCGGTTTTACAAGACTATTAAATGACAAAAGTTCAATTTGAGCGAGCGCGCGCCTGTCTCCGGCGGGCGGGCGAGGGGGAGAGGCGGCGGGGGCGGTGGGCGAGCGAGGGGGTGCGGCGGCGGCCGCGGGGGGCGGCGAGCTGCCGGTGACAGCGTCGACGGGCCGCGGAGGTAAAGTTGATAAGTCAAAGACGGAGCCTTTGAGGAGGGCGCTTTGTGCGTGACAGACGTCTTAATATAGAGGTTCATCGTCGTCGACCCGTTGTATACTAGGAACAGCCCCCCCCCCCCACCGGAACTATATCGGCACGCCGTCCACCAGACCGTCGGCTGCGGCGTCGTATTTCGTACTATTGTGTCGCCCCCGCCCCGCCCCGCGCTCCACACATCCAAGCAGCTGATTGCAGTTAATCACGTAACTTTAATAAACCCTCAACTCTATTCTTTCATTATATTATGTATTACTGCCTGGATGCTGTTGCCCGCAGCTTCGCCCGCGTTATCTTAGATTTACAACCGTATTAGGCATATTTAGCATATACAATTCCACCATACATTGTCTGACGGAAAGTCCGTCCGGCTCGGACGCGAGGCGCGGCGTCATGGAGCGCCCGCGCGGCTCGGTCGAATCACGGCGACGCATTATTTTGATTTTTCTATATCTCCTAAGGACTAAGGTATTCATTTAATTTCCATGGTGTAAAGGGAAAAAATATTCTTCATGAAATTCTTAAGCAAACTAACGCATTTAAAATGATAGGGATTAATACCGCATTTGTGTAAATACCTTTCCAATTACCGCTTTATAATTGCCAATTTTTTTAATATTAAAATGGATATAGTATGTTATCCTTAAGAGATAGACATATGCAATCCTGGACTTTTTTGTAGACCTTTTGAAGTTGTACAATAATGTAGTACATTATATTGATGTATCTGATAGGGTTCAACCAGCGTTTGCAATGTAAGCGCAAAAAAATGTGTTTACGACATCACATTAGAAACCTCTAAAATTATCAGTGTTTATCCATTTTATTATGCATGTATTATAAACCTTGTCGCGTATGTGGGGTGGTAGGACCCACGATGCGAACAGATAGAAATAGGGTTCCAAATAAGATGCTGTAGGGGTACCTTATTTTAAAGCCGAAATTTTTCTTCAGCTGACCCACGTTCCGATAAAGTATTTGTAAGGTAGGGAAGGACACTGGCCTGACTGGTGACTCCTGGCGAAGATGGCTGGACACGGGGAGATCTCCACTGGTATTCAATGCCGGTAATTCAGCCGGTCGGCTGTTGTGTTCTTCTTAGATTTAGGTAGGTAGCCAAATTTAGTAAATTCCCAGCGGAATTTAAGCCGTGTTTAATTTTCGAGGATTAGCCTCAAGATGGCTGAGGGGCCATCGGCGGCGATGTCCCTCCCGTTGACAAGCCCGGCTGTCAAAAACACAGAACCTCACCACATCCGATCCATCGTTCAAAAATCAACATCCCGATCTACAGTTAAATGTCAAACTGACTTTATAATTAGTTAAGTTTTAATTTAGACATTTTGTTATTTTAGTTTAAAGATTAGATTAAATTATTAGATTTAGGATTATTAATTATAACAGATAAATTGATTTTATTTAAGAGAGATATCTATTACAAAACAATTATCGGATTTCATAGCGACACCGATTGAGCAAATTAGAAACATGACGTCAATAGGTCGATAAACAGTCAATCGCTAACGTCAGTCAAGGATAGATGACACTTATTTATTGTAAGTATTAAGTTTAAAACTTATTTATCATTATATTATTTAATTATCAGCTTAAATTTAGGTAACGTGCAAGCGCAACGTTACAACCTTCCTCTTGAATCATTCTATCTATTAAAAAAAATTGCATCAAAATCCGTTGCGTGGTTATAAAGATCTAAGCATACATACATACAGACAGAGGCGGGAAGCGACTTTGCTTTATACTATGTAGTGATGTTGCATAACTTTAACTCATGTCGTGTCCGACACACACAGTTTTTAGGGTACCATATCCAAAGGGTAGTACGGGAACCCTATCACAAAGACTTCGCCATCCGTCCGTCACCAGGCTGTATCTCATGAACCGTGGTAGCTAGACAGTTGATGACGAATCACCGATGACGTATTTCTGTTGCGCTATAATATACTCCTTATAACAGCAGCTATTTGCCAGTGAAAGTCCCTTCAAAATTGGCCCAGACGTTTCGTAGATTAACCGAAACAAACAAGACAGACGGAAATGTTTGCATAAGTTAAACGTGTATAGTAGGTATATAGGATCAATTATCCATCGATATTATGTTTTGAACGTTTTCATATTATATTGAAAATTAAAAAAAGGATGTGTATTGACGTCGATAGTCGCCAAAAGGATTCGACTGCTCGTTTGCCACCCTATGCTATAAAAATGTACCTAATATAAGTTATAGAATGTTTAAACACATTCACTGAGTTTATTTCGCCTTGTTTATTCTTCTCAGTGGGACCTCCTCCTCCTTCCTCGGACCGGACTTTGAAATGTAAATTTACTATCTTCAATAAAATTATAGTTAAAACTTTGAATCATCACAATTAATTGAAGCAACTGCACTGATTAATGAACAATTTTGAAATATTTAAACGTTTAAAATATTTGCAGAGTTAAACTTTTGCGAAATCTGTGATTCGTCAGACACCTAATGAAAGTAAAGTTGTATAATGAGATGTGTTTTCAAACGATTAGTTTTGATACTGTTGTAGTTTTGATACTGTTTCGTTAATATTAACGATCCGCACAACTAACGTGCTTGTGAATCGAAAGTATTGTTAGAGTTTGACACAAAGACAGCTCCAGCGACACGGGCTGACTCACGGCTGACTCACGGCTGACTCGACTCGCCTCACACTGAACGATACACATTAACCTAATTTATTTGTTACCGAAACCAGCGAAAAAAAGTTATTTGTGTTGATTGGATTTGGATTTCTTACCGCCTTATGTTGAAAAAAGTTTTAATTTATTACACGAGGAGCCGCGTGCCCAAGCTAAGTGATTCTGACCTGACGCTCACATACGTCCGTGACTTTATTTATTTATTTATTTTTTGTTTTGTTTATTAAGAAAACCAACAGCCTTATTTACTAAACATATCACATAAAGTACAATCTTATAGTAAGCTAATAACAGGTTTCCCTTAACTATAATAATATGAGCATGTAACGTTGATAAAATATTATGCAAGCAGTAATATTATGCAAGCAGAACATAATAATAAAATTAATGTTAATACTTATATTTGTCTATTAACTAAACAATAACTAATTTAAAGATAATTATATACATACATATATTATACACATACATATTATAAATACACAAATGCAACTCTTTGCCAATATTATTGACTATTTTATGTTATGTATATACAATTGATAAAAAGGAGTGAGAATATCATATTATAGAAACATATATATCAACACTTTATAAAGAACCTCAAACTAAAAACCTTAAAAAATAAAATAAAATAACTTAAGTAGGTATATTAATAAAAAGGAGTCCCTTTAGGCAAGGTCCCGAAGATACTGGCAGCGTTCCCCCTTTGAATTGCTAGACTTATTCTTTGTCCGAGGTAGCTGCCAGCTCTTCGGTCTCCTGTGATGTCGACTAACCTTTTTGTTATTTCCTTAAAGAGCCTTAAAGCGCTAGGACCCCACGGACCAAGGGTCTCGACACCGAATGGGACAAAATCATATTCGGAGCCTAGACCCCTGTATTTGCAAATTTTAGCTTTTTCAGCCGCTTCACAAGCCGCACCAGCTCTGTTGTTGGTTCCATGTAGATGGGAAGGGGCCAGCGTGTCTGAACAGGTTGCATCCCACACCAGCACCCGGCCCATCTTCCATGGAATCAAACTCATACCGTCCGGTCTCTTGCCATCGTCTCTTGCAATACCAGTCGGCTCAAGTAGACTTGGCACGTTGACGGTGGCAAGGGACCGGCGTATGATATCGTTGAGTGCAGCATGTCTCGAGAAGCGGCCTGCATTTTTTTGGCATGACAGTCCGTGATGTCCTAGCTTGTCGGCATCACTGCCACAGGGACATTTATGGGGAGCGCAGACCGGAACCCCAAGCCGTAGACAGGTTGCGATTCGGAGCGTGTCAGGCTCAAGAAAAGTTCCTGTATTTGACGAAGGGTACGCGTGAAGCCAGTAGCCGGCCTCATGCGTACCTACGGCCAAAAGCCTAGCACGCGCCGAACCTGTACTACAGCTCAAAAGATTCTCAAAAGTCAATTTGCAATTTATGTCGTCCCAGCTCCTCTGTGAATTTGGAGAAAATGGAAAATTTTGACCTGGGCATGCAATTAAGAAAGCGTTTCTAGCTTCTTCCAAGCCAGCAATCTCAAAGTTTGAAGGGGATGCCCTTAAAATTTTACTTATGAGATTTGCTGAACTATGGACAGAAGATAGGAAGGCTGGTAAAGCGACACTAGAAATTTTGCGAATCCCTAAACCACCATAACGGATGGATAGGGATGCTTGGGACCAAGATTGCTCGTTCAGCTGCATATTAAGAATCGATTCTAAGCTAATTTTGATTAAATCGTCTACTTGTGCCAAAAGATCTGGGCGATTCCAAAAGGAGCAGCAACGGAGCACATACGTAAATTTTGGGACGAAAAGACAGAATTTTAAGACGCAAAATGCATAATGTGGACTAATTTCAAGGAGACGGTCAGCAGAATTTTGAAATTTAGTAATTGAATTATTAATATATTCAGAAATAGATTCATCAAAAATTGGAGAACCTAAAAGGTAAAGGGAATTACTGTTAACTATTTTAATATTTGGAGCCAAAATATTAAATTTTTGTTTTACGTCATTTAAATTTAAGTCGCAGTTATTTATAAAAAGTTCGCATTTGCTAATATTAAGCTCCAAACCAATGGCTTCAAATTTATTTTTGATTAAAAAAAGGTCCGAAAACGCGGTATCCACATCAACTCCTAGGGTTCCGTCATCCAAATACCAAACGTTGAATTTAGATTTTAAACTTTTGATTATCGAATTTATAGCCAAACTAAAAATTGCAGGCCCAAGGAGATCACCCTGTTGACAACCTACTTCCGAGGACAATTCATTAGAACGATATAACAATTTTGTTGGGACAGCGTAACTGAGAAGAAGATAATTGTATATTTCCGGTATATGTTTTTTTATTTCCGTCAGCAGGGTATCCCTATTTACCGAATTGAATGCATTTTTGACATAAATTTTGAGCAACACGTCAGGCTGTCCGTACGTTAGGAAAGAGCGTAGGGCATGGACGGCTGCCTCACACCCTCCTTTTACACCAAAGCCTAACTGTACGGGTTCAAATTCCGAATTCAATTTTGGTAAAATATGTCGAATTTTTGACAATTTTTGGCAATTTTGGACGCCAGGCGTCGAAGTGTTGATCCAACAGCAATTGGTCTCACCCCTCCGTCCTTTTTGGTGAGGGCAATGAGGTTAGCGCCGAAAAGAATGGGATTTCTGGATTAACATTACCGGAATACATAAAGTTGATTAATTTAGTGATCGAATTTACAAGTTGCTCGCCTGCATCACCCACAGAATGCGATGTTAAGTCTTTCAAATGTTGGGGTGAGATTCCATCCAAACCTGCAGCCGAACCTGGTTTAAAAGGTAAAATGGCATCCGTAACATCTTTCTTTTGAATTTGAAGGCATGCTTGCCCTGCTGTTGGTGGGTCGAGGAAATATGGGTTTACTGGAGCTGGAGGATGTTTTGTCCGTAAGGCCTGAAGGGTGTCAGGGGTATCTGGTGATAGCACGTCGTTGGAGAAAAAAAGGCGAGCGGCTCCTTTGAGATCTCCGTCACAGATTTTGTTTTGGATGAGTTTATTGCGATTACGAGGGGCCTCATATTTGTAAAGAGGTACGGCAGAAGGCGAGGAGCTTACAGCACAGTTATTCTTAATTTTTTGTGTCAAGGATAAATTCGGTTCATCAGTTTTTATTATATGCAGTGTGCTGTATGAAAATAGAAATAGGTTCTGCCAGTCTTGCGTACAATTGCTTATGTAACATTTCTGGATTAATTGTGACAAATGTGAAGCAACTGTTATTCGAGCTCCTCGAGGGATTCTTTTGACTATAGGTATACTATTTTTCAAATGGCTAAGGTATGTGTGAAAACGAGTTGGATCGTTTGCCACATAAGTAGGCGCAATCGGAATAATGGGATGTATGTCTGAAGGTGAACTATTTTGGCTAATGCATTTCCTGTGAGTTTTTGTAATGTGTATGTTGAGGCCTTTCAAAGATTTGAATGATTTGTTGCACTGTGTACATGTATGGATCGCGTTCGACGTGCCATCAAAAGATTGGGTCACGGACTGCATTCACAATTATGATAAAATAAATTAACAAAAAAGAATAACTTAAAACAAATTTAAAAAAGAACACAATACTTTAAACAGTTACTTATAAAATACACTGAAAATATATTAAAAAAAGTCTATTATTATATTACATGGAAGAGACCTAGCGACGCATGTCGTCGCTAGGACAACCGATGGCGGCCTTAGCAACCGCGATTTTTCATATGATTTCTGCTATCATGTTTTTCAATTCTGTTGACATTTTAACGAAGGGGTTTTGCTCGAAGTTAGCATAAGATAAAGTTTTTTCATAATCCCTTTTGCTATGTTTTAGTTGACTAATTTCACTGTATATTAATAAAATTTTGATTTTTTTGAAGTCGTCGTGTGGTAAATTTTTCACTTTTAGTGGAGGATTTCACAAACAATTGTACATATTTATCACTTTAATATACACATAATTTTTCACTTTTTATGAGTTTATTTATAATTTTAATATTTTAATAATCAAATAATTGAGGAGCCAATCATAAAGATGTCAATTGACGTTGAGCTGACAAATGAATATGAATAATAATTTATACACATATTATAATGTAAACATAGATTGATGCACATATACTTGATACAATATAAACATAAATACATAGAATATGGTTCTAGTGTGATCGCAGAACACGACCAGATTATGAATTTTATGTAATTCAAACTCGAAATGTAGCACTTATTGTGTCTCAATTAGAGTTTTAATGACCTCCCGTCTGAACTCCGCCCTGCTCCCAGCAAATAAGTCCAAGTGTTTGAAGGCCGTGTTATATAAGTGGGCAATTCGGGAAAGAACAGAGTTTCTGGCAAAGTTGGTGTAGTGTTGTGGTGTGTGCAATAAAGGTGTGTGGCGCGTCCTAGTAGAAGGGACTCTGTAGCCTATATTTTCTAATAATGCAGGACTATCTAAATCGCTACGTACAATGTCAAACAAGAAGCACATATCAATGAGTGTCCGTCTTTGTTCTAATGTTAGAATATGGTGAACAGAACATCCTTCCGCATATGATCGAGGATTCTTTTTAAAGTGATAGTTTAAATAATTAATAAATTTCCTTTGTATGCTTTCCAAACGAGTTTTGTAAGTGATGTACTGTGGCGACCAGATAGGTATGGCATATTCTAAAATACTCCGCACATACGAGTAATAAACGCATTTAAGAGCAGCCGGGTCCGTGAAAGGCTTACAAGCACGCAGAACAAATCCTAGGTTTTTATAAGCTTTATTTGCAGCACAGTCTATTTGATCAGTCATTGTCATTTTGCTATCAAACTGTACTCCCAAGTCTCGAACGATATTCCTGCAGTTGATGTGCATACCATTAAAATAATATTCTAATATATAAAATTTCCATGTCACAATGTTAGTTACCGTACTCCTCCCAAACGTCTTTACCGATTTTTACCAAATTTTACATGCGTATTCAGTAGGTCTGAGAATCGGCTACTATCTATTTTTCATACCCCTAAGTGATAAGGGTGGTCAACCCCTCAAATTTTAAAAGTTAACGCGGGCGAAGCTGCGGGCAACAGCTAGTAATTATATATTAGAGGCCTAGGTTTGCGCGTAAAAGTAATACATTCACATTTATTGATGTTGAGTGTTATTTTATTGTCTTCATAGTATTTGAACAAGCCATCCAGATCTTTTTGCAGTAATAGACAGTCCTGATTATTGCCTATTTTACGAAAGATTTTTTTATCGTCAGCAGACTTTAAAAGCTTCGAGTAGTTTTTCTCGTTGGGACTTCATGTCCCTCTTGACTTAATGAGTTTGAAATTAGGTGGAAGTAAGAAATCCATTCTGAAAAAGTATTTAATAAAACGTTTCCGGTGGGAGGGAAGCGCTGTGCCGCGCTCCCGGCTGCATGGGTACCACCATCTTGTTTGTTTCTCCCGTGAAACAGCTTTGCTGTGTTTCGGAGGGAAGGGCAAGACAGGCAGTGTAATTACTGGCACCGAGACTTAACATCTTACTGAGAAAATGAGTTGCCTGGGCTCGTTCCAGGTATACTAGTTTATGTTCTTGGGCGACGTCGACCACTTACCACCAGGCTTATATTTGCTATACCTACTCATTTATACAGAAGGTCAATGTTGAGCTGCGTCCTGTCAATTAATATAATAGCAGATGGTGTCAGTATAACAACAGTATACAAGAGGTGTCTCTTCAACGTGAAACAACGACCGGAGTCATAGACTACCAGAAGATGGTAGTGCAGCAGACAAACATCCCCGCAGACGGGTTCGTGTGTCAAATGTGGAGAGCCTTTTGTTTAATTGAAGTTCTGGATGAGGGAGGACGTGATGGTGGTTTCGAGCGACAACCAGATGAAGGACAATCTCCGTGTAATACTGCTTTGGCGTTTATTAAATAGACCATGCCTTGAGATTTCGTTTGAAATTGACATTTTATTGTTTAAATATAAAAAGACCACAAATGTTTTCTGTGGCGATGGCTTCTAGACTAAGTGTCTTTTCACACGCGCCGGAGACCGGGTAGCCGGCGCCGGGTAGCCGGCGCCGGGTATCCGGTAGCGAAGTGTATGGGCATGTATGGCAGCTATCACACGTACCGGCGTAATTTGCTTACACTTCGCTACCGGATACCCGGCGCGGGCGACCCGGCAAGCGGGACGTGTGAAAAGGCACTAAGTATTCACTTCGCACTCGACCAGTTAATTGCAAACATTATGGGTTTAAGATTCCCGGCTCCCGATCATAATTCAAGCCATGACGTGGCGGTGATGCTCAGTAGCCTAATGTAGACCCAGCACCTTGGGCGAAGCCAAGTGAACCGAGGAACTGCTCTTTGTACTTATAAGAAGAGGGAATAAAATAGCTGGGGACAAGGGGCGAGGATGGGAACCTCATCCCATTGTACTGTCCTGATGTTGTTCAGTGGTGCGGGACAACCCCTTCATGGAGGTGGCGTCCCTTGAGGGGCTGACTAGCCGTCGAGGTGCCATGTTAGCTCAACAGATCCGGGGCATCTCACCAAATGCGGCACTGGTGGCACTCGCCGGGTTTTAGTGCGTCTACCTTACCAGCTTTCGGGAGCACGAGTCCTGAATTCCCGCCTGGGGAGACCCACTCCCCCTCAGAGCATTTCCCGGCGTAATAAAATGTTAGATTCTCGGCTATGGAAAATTATTTAAAATATCGAATGAACCCTGTACCTAAGTAAAACTTTTAGTTATGATTTTCCACGTGATTCACCAGCTTATATTGTGTACGGACTATGATGTATACGATCCTTACATCTGGTTACTACTACAAGACAGTCGAGTGAACCTTATACTACAAATTACAATACTCACAGCTATCGATACCGTCACCCCTCACCAGCACCGACGACCACCGTTCACCACTGATCACCACCGTTAACACCGTTCACCACTGTTACGATCTCTCGCCACCACACTCGCGGGCTCGTGGCGTCAGCGTCAGCTCGCTACTGCCGCTCTGGGGAGGGGCCGCAAGGGTTGTGGGCGGGGCGACGGCCCGGCACGCCCATGGGGTGGGGGTGGTATTGTTTATTGAACAAGGGCGGCGCTTCCGGTTTAAATTCGTAATAACATTCGAAGCCGTCGCGATCACGGCGGTAAATATACTGGTGCAAAGGGAACGGTCAAGTGCGAGCTGTATTACCGCATCAAGGGTTCCGTAGCGACATAAACTTGATTTGTTTGTTTTAACACCAAAGAACATTTCTTAGTTCAGTATCCTGCTCCTCGCGTCGTGCTCCTCATTTCTGAGGGTCGTGATGACCCCGCTCCGAAAGCCTACTTTCGTCTTGACGGTGTTCCGCCACTTATGCCTATCCTTGGCGTCGTGGAGAGCGGCGTGTATCGGGACTCAACTTTATCAATTTCTATAATCTGTTTCAGTTTAAAGTTGTCAGTATTGCATTTACCTTCAGGTAGGTTCTGTGTCGGTATTACGTATCTACGATAAAGCAACACCCGTGTTAATCGGGTGATTCTTATTTGATATCTTAATTTTGATGTGTATTCGATATAATAACACATAATATAGACCTTAATGAAAAGATAAGATAATATTGAGCCAGAAGATGAGATCATTAGATAATCTCGGAGACGTGAGGATGTGTGACGGTGGGAGGGGAGGGGCGGGGCGGGGCGGCCTGAGCACGGATGCCTGTAGCTTTTGATATCGATTAATTTCCACACTGAACGCCTCGTCAATGTCGGAGACAAGATC
Organism: Helleia helle; assembly: GCA_963853865.1. NCBI lineage: Eukaryota > Metazoa > Arthropoda > Insecta > Lepidoptera > Lycaenidae > Helleia > Helleia helle. Next base: position 320,290 of record OY971434.1, read on the forward strand.
AAGGCCGAGGCACCTGGATACATGTCGAGTAGGTGGTTATCGTTTCCCCACCATGGTGCAGGCCTTGACGTGACGGTGGGGCTAAGTAGCCTAGGGTGAGCCCAGCACCTTAGGCGAGGCTTAGCTTATTGTACCCCTCTTATAAGAAGCGGGGACAAAAGAGCAGGGGGCAGGGGGCGAGGATGGGAGCCTGACCCCATTGTACTGTCCGACGTTGGGAGGGGTTGTTCTGTGATGCGGGACAAACAAGCCGACGGATCCCTGGTATGGCAACCCTACGGATCCCTGGTATGGTAACCCTACGGATCCCTGGTATAACAACCCTACGGATCCCTGGTATGGCAACCCTACGTATCCCTGGTATGGCAACTCTACGAATCTCTGGTATGGCAACTCTACGGATCCCTGGTACGGCAACCCTACGGATCCCTGGTATGGCAACCCCTACGCGTGCTATTTATTATTGAATGCAAATACATTTTTAAATATAAAAAAGTTTTATAGTACTCGTAGTCCGGTCAATTTAGACATTCGAAGTTACCTAAATTCCTACCAAGCTGAAAATCGGTAAGATTGTTTAAAATATAATTAAAAACAAAATTTTTGTTTGAAATATTTGTATGATAAAACTTACCGTTTTGCTGAAAATCGCGAAAAACTCATTTTTTTTACCTTTGACCTTGAATAAAATTTTTTCCTTACAGGGGAAAGATGGGGAACTTTCAAATTTTGTTTTTAATGATATTTCAAACAATCTTACCGATTTTCAGCTTGGTGGGAATTTAGGTAACTTTACTCTTATTTTTTGGTCTAATTTGACCGGACTATCGTAATCTATACTAATATTATAAAGCTGAAGAGTTTGTTTGTTTGTTTGAACGCGCTAATCTCAGGAACTACTGGTCCGATATGAAAAATTCTTTCAGTGTTAGACAGCTTATTTATCGAGGAAGGCTTATAGGCTATATAACATCACACTGTGACTTATAGGAGTTGAGTAACGCGGGCGAAGCTGCAGGCAACAGGTAGTACCTATATAATATAATTTATATTCAACATTAAACTAAACTACAACATTTGGAAATATTCCGTATTTGGATACTAAAAAGTGGGACCCGGGCCTACTACACCGAGCTACCGCCGACTGTCATTGCTTATTTAGCAGGTCCATAAAACTTATTATTGTTATTATATTTTATCTTCACTACATAGTATAAAACAAAGTCGCTTTCTCTGTCCCTATGTCCCTTTGTATGCTTAAATCTTTAAAACTACGCAACGGATTTTGATGCGGTTTTTTTAATAGATAGAGTGATTCAAGAGGAAGGTTTATATATATAATAACATCCATTAAATAGTGGAGAAATACTGTTATTTTTGAGGTTTCTAATGTGATGTCGAAAAGAAACACATTTTTTGCACTTACATTGCAAACGCTGGATGAACACTAACAGATAGATCAAAATAATGTACTACATTATTGTACACCTTAGAAAGTTCTACAAAAAGTCCGCGATGGCATATGTGCCCGTCCATAGATAAATAATCATCATCAATCCGTATCCGGCTATACATCTAAGTTAACACGGGAAAAGCTGCGGGCAACAGCTAGTAATATTTTATAACTCAGTCTAGTGAAATGTCAGCCTGGCGGATACTGCCGATAAACATCGAGCCACGCATCTCACTCGTTTCATACAAATCTTGTTTTGTTGATTGTTTGTGTTTATTATCTACAAAGTGACCTCACAGTGAGCGAACAAGTATAATAGGTATACTACACTCGATAAGGTTGTGATATCGGTTATGTACATTTAGATATCGGTATGATACGTTATTAAATACATATCCGATATTGGTTACGTTTCGATATATCGAACTCAACTCTAAGCGTATATAAACGATGGCGGTCAAAAGAATTTCTTTTGAGCACACGTCAAGACGACAGATCCCTCGCCACTCGCGTCCAACACGGACCGGCCACTGCATGGAGGTTGTCTTCCCAGCTTCCTTTGTATGGAAGATAAAAAACCATCTACCAAAGCTTTATTCAGTATTGATTGTTTAAAAGTAAAAACGAAAGATTGTTACATATTATCACTTTACCGAAAACAAAAAGAGAAAGAATTGACTAACAAAATATAGATGCAGTGTATGAATATTATTATTATGATATCAACGGGGTGGAGCACAAGTATAAGAAGGTAACATAACGGAACGCGGTGGCCAAATAGTGAAATAAAGAAAGCAGATTTCATCTCCAACCTGACGCCAGAAGGCCGTGCGGACGCAGACTTCACGGTTGGCGGGGGCAACCCCCCACTTTTGCAAACCAAAAGTGAGCCAAATGGGCTCACACTAATCCGATGTAGTATTAGGGCCTTCAGGCCGTTAGCATAGATCATTACGAAAAAAAAGATTTCAAAGAAAGAAAGCGTTAAACACATAAAAAGAAAAATAAAACAAAATTTAATAAACATTACTTTTATTAATATTATACCATAACCCAATATTAACATCTTTGATCTAGTTGAATTACTACGCCTTTAAGGCGTAACCAAAAACTAATGTTTCATTTTTTAACAACACTGAAATGTTAGACAAACAGATGTCAAACGATATTTTGTGAATGTCGTATTCACAAAATATCGTTTGACATCTGTTTTAAAACATATCAGCCCCTAGAAGGGCGAGACCAAGTTCTCGATCCTGTCGAACAGGGTCCCGCTGGGGTCGTACTTGGCGCGGAAGAGCTGGTAGTCGTCGGGCAGCGCGCTCCGGAGGATCTGCAGGAAGGTCTTGATATTGTGCTTCAGCCGCGCGTCGCACTGCGCGCACGTGTGCAGGATCTCCTCGCGGATGTGAGCTGAACGGACAGACAGTCGAACGAGCGTGACTATATAATGGACTCAAATAACTGCCTCTATTTTGTGCTACTCTCCTCTCCTCTCAAAGTGAAGTGCATGAAATTACTTTATTAAGCTCTTGCTAACGCTCATGTATATGAGAAAGAGTAAAGGCCCTATAATGCTGCCTTGTAGCACGCCGACCTGTTACAGTGATTGTTTTAACGACAGGTTTTTATCCTCAATGTACATAAACTTCGATATATTCGATAACTACGAGCGAATCTCTTCATTTTTACTTACTTTTATAATGCTGCGGGATGCCGTCGCAGGGCCCCCTGTCCAGATAGCAGTCCACCTGCCGCTTGAGCTTCGCGGGGTCCTTGGCCAGGTCCTCGAAGCGGAAGCTCTCGTCGATGTCCTGGTATTCGTAGGCTCCCTCGCTAACGCTCGTGTGGACCAGCAGCACCAGCACGCACAGCGGAGACAGGCACTTCATCGTAGTTGTTGGTGTTTGTCTGGACAGTAGCGGACAAACGACTATATAATATAAAACACTTATTTTCACAATTGTATGTGCGCTTCTACCGTTTCTACTGCTATGTCATTGTATCACCAATTCTGAAGATTTGGTCTCTCGAGCCAATTAATTTTTCAAAGGCAATGAGTTCGTCAGGTACCAGGGCCTGTAGACAAAGTGACATCGCTTTGTAGCCGAAATTCGTTATCGTCTTTGAGATAACGATAATAATTTTCTAGCCAATGATCAATCAAAGATCGTGACAGTGCAACGAAAACAACTGTCAAGTGTCAACAAAGTTCGACAAGAAGTGTCAAATCGGACCAAAAATTAAAATTAATTTCTATGTAAATTATAGACCTCATACACACTATAACTCATAAAAATTGTGAAAATGTTGCCCTCCATGGCCCACGCCCACGGATAACGAATCAATATCAATAATAAAATAACTTAATTTTGACATAAGTGTTCGATAACCAATTGACAGTTTATGATTTTGTTACGAATTTTAACATTGTCACCAACTTGCGATAACGATAACGAGTGACATAATTGTCGACGGCTTATGTCAATCCCATACATTTTATTCTTTTCGAACTTCGTTATCGTTTTTTTTAATGTTACTTTGTCTATGGCCTCAGGCCGTCATTTACAAAGACGTGTAATAACAATTTAAGCTCAAACTAAAGCATCGTACCATAAGAGCGTCATTAATTATACAGCACCGTGTATCTCGTGCTGCTGAAGGATGGATAACCACAGGATGATATTTGATCCCCGTATCACGGTTCAAGCCTTGTCGTGGCGGTGGGGCTCAGTAACCATGGGCTAAGCTAATTGAGCCGAGGGGGCTCTTTGTACCCCTCTTACAGTACAATGGGGCGAGGATGGGAACCTCACCCCATTGTACTGTCCCGACGTTGGGAGGGGTTGTTCTGTCGTGCAGGGCAACCCCTCTGTGGAGGTGGCGTCGGTCCCTTGTGAGACTGACTAGCCCTCGAGGTGCCCTTTTAGCTTAACAGATCCGGGGCACCTCACCAAAGGCGACACTGGTGGTACTCGTCGGGTTTTAGTGAGTAGAGCTGCGTCCACTTCCCATCTTTCGGGAGCAGCGAGTCCTACATACCCGCGTGGGGAGACCCACTCCCCTGCGGGATGCTTCAGAGCATTTCCCTGCGTTACAGGAAAAAAAGGATGATATTTGATTTTAGGTTGTTTTACAAAATTAGTAGATGCTGGACGTACCTGCGACTGTAGTTCGGAGGGGGAGCTGAAGACTGACACATCCAAGAGACAACGGCTCCGTTTTATTCCTTGCAAATTAATTTATTCGCCATTACTATGTTTATTGCACTTGTAATATTATAATTTACAAGGATTTTCAGCCTTATCGTGACTATTAAAATGTTTATTATCACCATCAGCCTCTATCCGTCCACTGAACATGGGCCTCCCTCAATGAACACCAAGACGACCGATCCCTGCCACTCGCATCCAAGACGGACCGGCCACTGCACGGAGATCGTCTTCTCACCTGGTTAATGATCAACCAACACTTCGTCTACCTAAACGCGGCCTCGACTCTTGAACCTAATCGGCCATCCGATTAAAACGATATCAGAAATAATTTATTATCACGGAGTTTTAAGGAATGAATGGGTTCAAATCTTGAAGGTACAACGATATTCATTAGTTCTGCTCAGAACTGAGTGAAGGCGCGGGTGCGGGGGCGGGCGGACTTGGTTTTCATTGAAAGTGGCTGATGTCTGATAGTGGACGTAAGAAGGCTGATGATGATGATGTATTTTAATTTGCTAAAATTTTGTTATTTTTCGTATGTACAAATAATAGTTACTAAATGTCAAAAACAAATTAAAAGAAGTTGTAAAACAAAACTAACATAAATGTCATGATTATAATAATATGTAAATTACATACGGTACCCCAAAGAAGATCGCTGACGCGGCGGCACGTGTATGGACAACGTGCCGGCTTCGAGGAACCGTTCTGCTGTTCCAGCATTTTACCTAGCTTTGTAATTTTATTGTAATAATAAATTAAATCATTCTATTCTGATCTAGCATCGATCACGGATATAATCTTATATTTAGATTATAAGTTAGTTAATAAAGTATTAAGATAATTTTTGGTTTTTTTTAAGACTTCTGGCTGCCGAATTCGTATTTGGCGCAGTCGGTAGGATAGCTTCGGGGCTATCGCAATCGCGTAATTTGGAAGATATCCGAAGAATCTAGAATCGACTCCGCGCGCGGTCGTTCTAGCCGTCGCTTTTAAGCGTTCACCGAGCTATCCGAACATCACGAGGGAGCGGCCGGGAGACACTCAAAAATCAGTGGAGCTTAAAAAAAACCAGGGAAGTCAACGAGTTATGTGAGTACATTGAATTTTTTTTCCATCAGTGTTGCTTTCTCCTCGTCAGAATTTTCCGTCCTATGAAAAATAGTCCTGTCACCACCAAGCTTAAAATTCGTAGGGATAGTTTAGTAGACTTGAATCGTCAATTATTAAGTGAAGGCTCGAATCGCCCGCCTGTAGATTTAAATAATTTAGATTTATTAGATATACATTTAAATAATTTTTCTGAGAGCTCGAATTGCCCTCAAAGTTTAGATAGTAGTTCGAATTTAAATTTTAGTAACTTAGTTTATAAAATGGATCCCGATACGGTATACAAGGCTCTCCGCCCAGTTCCTGAATTCGATGGGAACCCACATATCCTTCCTAGATTTATTAGAATATGTGATCAAATAGTAATTCAATGTGTGAAAGACGAGCCAGGCTTCGAGTTATCGAATTTATGTGTAATTAATGGCATCTTAAATAAAATTACGGGTTCTGCAGCTCGTACAATAAATTCAAACGGCATTCCTGAAAATTGGATAGGGATTAGGAATACTTTAATTAACAATTTTTCAGACCAGAGAGACGAGACCGCACTTTATAATGACTTAGCGTTAGCAACACAATGTAATGAGACACCGCAAGAATTTTATGACAAATGCCAAAACCTTTTTAGCACTATAATGTCCTATGTATCGTTGCATGAGACATTAGAGACCACCGTGGAAGCTAAAATAATTTTATATCGTAAATTAACCTTACAAGCATTTGTAAGAGGTCTAAAAGATCCTCTCGGGTCGCGTATAAGGTATATGAGGCCTGAAACTATAGAGAAGGCTTTGGAATTTGTCCAAGACGAACTTAATGTCATGTATTTGCAGCAGCGAAATAATTTAGCAACAGATCCGAGAAAAACATCATCATCATCAACACCACACAACTCACACTAACAATTTACACTACCCAAATTTCCTCCTATGAATAATAACTTTAATCCTCCTAAATTTTTACCTGGACGTAGCTGGCAAAGACCTAATTTTAATCCTCAATTTAATCATCATCAGCGTATGCCTATGCAACCAACGCGTACTCAGCATGTTCAGAGCACCGTTGCCTAATTATAATAGTGGTTTTAGGATACCTAACAGGAATCCTCTACAGAATAATTCGGGCCCTAAGCTTATGAGTGGCGTGAGTCATTTCGTGACAAAACCGTTACCGCCTAGAATTCATGGTCATGATTGGCAAAAATTTGGCAATCCTCCTCCGTCTAATTATTTTAAAACTAAAGAACTTAATTTTAATGAATTTTATGATTATAATGATTATGAATACGGTAATGATGATAATTATTATGCTGACTATAATTACTGTAACACAGACTATGACTATAATGACTATTATGGACAATACGTGAATTATGACTATGGTAATAATCAGTACTGTGAACAACAGGACTTACCACCAATAGAAGATAGCCCGCACTATGACAGTAGTTTGCCTAGCACTAGTAAAACTATTCAACATAGACAATCTAATAGTAGGCAAAATCAGGATTTTCACCCGAACCACGGGAAATCCGCACCAGAATAGAATTAAATCTACAGTCAAAAAAAGAATTACCCTATGTTAAAATTAATAATCCACCTTTAAAATTTCTCATTGATACAGGGGCCAATCAATCATTCATAAGCCCTGAAGCAGTAGATAAATATTTCAGTAATATTCCAAAAATGTATGATCCTTTTGAAGTAACTAATTCTAGAGTAACAAGCATTCATGAACATTCAATATTAATTCCTAGTTTTTCTGAATTTAATGATAATAAAAATATAAAACTATTTATCTATAAATTTCATAATCACTTCGATGGTTTAATAGGATTAGATTTTTTAGAAAACTGTAGAATTGATCTTAAAGACAATATATTAATAACTGAAAATGCAAAGATTCCATTATTCCGTTATCAATGTAGAAGGCGAAATACAGATCAATTAATACCGGCAAGATCATCTCGTATAATTAGCATACCGATTCATCAAGACGATGGAGACGTATTTATACCGGAACAGTTTATATCTAATTGCATTATTCATGAATGTATTACTACTGTGACTGACCAGACTTGTGTAGTAGAAGTTAAAAATATGACAGACGAAGACACTGTAATTTCATTTGACAGACCTATACAACTTCACTCATTAACTTTGAAAGTTCTCATACTGAACCCGACTCAGACAGAACAAAACAGGTTTTAGATAAACTTAGAACTAATCATTTAAATAGTGAAGAACGGGTAAATTTAGAGACACTTTGTAAGCGTTACGCCGACATATTTTATATTGAAGGCGAACCATTAACTTTCACTAACAAAATTAAACACAGCATTAGAACTCATGACGAGAACCCCGTTTACACTAAAATTTACCGATATCCTTTTGTACACCGTCAGGAAGTTAGAGAACAAATTTCAAAAATGCTCAAACAAGGAATAATACGACCTTCTGACTCTGCTTGGAGCTCACCCATTTGGGTAGTCCCAAAGAAAGCTGACGCTTCGGGTAGACAAAAATGGCGACTTGTAGTGGACTTTAGGAAACTGAATGACAAGACAATTGACGACAAATACCCCATTCCCAACATTACTGACGTGTTAGACAAATTAGGTAGATGTCAGTACTTTACGACCCTTGACCTGGCATCTGGGTTTTATCAGGTTGAGATGAACCCCGAAGACATTCCAAAGACCGCATTTAATGTAGAACATGGTCATTTTGAGTTCCTACGAATGCCAATGGGACTCAAGAACTCTCCATCCACGTTTCAGCGTGTAATGGATAACATCCTTAGAGGCCTGCAGAACGAGATATGCCTAGTGTATCTCGATGATATTATAGTATTAAGTACATCCCTGCAAGAACACATGATTAATCTCGAAAAGGTATTTAGCAGATTGAGAGAGTCAAATTTTAAAATCCAGATGGATAAATCTGAATTTTTGCAACTTGAGACCGCCTATCTTGGTCATATCATTAGTAACGAAGGTATTAAACCAAATCCAGACAAAATTAAAGCTATAGAAAAATATCCGATACCAAAAACAACTAAAGAAATCAAACAATTTTTAGGACTATTAGGCTATTATAGAAAATTCATACCAGATTTCGCTCGAATCACTAAACCATTGACAAAGTGCCTTAAAAAGGCTAACAAAATTACTATAGACTCGGAATATGTCAAATGTTTCGAACATTGTAAAACCTTACTGACTAATGACCCCATTTTACAATATCCTGACTTTACCAAAGACTTCATATTGACGACAGACGCCTCCAACGTAGCAATAGGTGCAGTACTTTCCCAAGGTACAGTAGGATCCGACAAACCAGTTTGCTATGCTTCTAGAACATTAAGTGACAGCGAGTTAAATTATAGCACCATCGAGAAAGAACTTTTGGCGATAGTATGGGCAACTAAGTATTTTCGACCCTATTTGTTTGGTCGAAAATTCAAAATTATAACTGACCATAAACCACTTCAGTGGATTATGAGCCTGAAAGAACCGAACTCGAGACTGACACGCTGGCGACTGAAACTGAGTTAATTTGACTATACCGTAATTTATAAAAAGGGCAAATATAATACTAACGCCTTATCCCGGGTACAGATAAATAATGAAGAAATAGAATCTCTTCTTAAAGAATGTGGTATAGACGTATCAGTACGACCTGAACCTTCAGGATCTACTACCTTAACCGCACACACATCAGCTAAAAACCCCATTCTTGAAATACCCATTACAGATGAACCTTTGAATAAATTCCATAGACAAATTTGTTTTACAATAGTAGGTGATATTAAAAGAAGGCCGACAGTGACTAAACCCTTTGATACACACACGGACACACATACAGTTATCAGAACCTTCTTTAGAACAGGATATCATAAATGCAGTTAAAGAATATATCAATCCTAAAATAAAGACCGCAATTAAAATAACACCACCATTAGGTATGTACACTGTAATTCCTATTTTGCAAAAGAATTTTAGATCTAATTCTATGCATTTAGTTTTAACGAAAACCGAATTAGAAGATGTTAAAGAGTATTTAAGACAGCAGGAAATAATTAAACACTATCATGAAGGCAAAACCAACCATAGAGGCATCAATGAATGCTATCTAGACTTGTCACGTCGTTATTACTGGCCTAAAATGAGAGAAGAAATTACTAAATATATAAATGAATGTACAATTTGCGGACAGACTAAATATGACAGAAACCCAATAAGACCACAGTTTAGCATAGTACCACCTGCAACTAAGCCTTTTGAGATAGTTCACATGGATCTGTTCACAGCGCAAGCTGAAAAATATCTTACCTTTGTAGATTCCTTCTCCAAGTACGGCCAAGCATATCATTTACGAGACGGTACCGCTATAAGCATTTTCCAAGGACTATTAAATTTCAGTACGCACCATGGACTACCTATGACTATAGTGACAGACAACGGGACTGAGTTTACTAATCAACTTTTTGCAGAATTTGTTAGACTACATAAAATTAATCATCACAGGACACTAGCTCACTCACCAAACGATAATGGAATTATTGAAAGATTTCATTCCACCCTACTAGAACACCTTCGTATTCTTCGCCTGAAAAATAAAGATGAACCCACAATAAATCAAATGCCTTATGCAATCTTAGCTTATAATAGTTCAGTACACAGTTTCACCAAATGTAGACCGCATGATATTATTAGAGGACATTTTGATCCTAGGGATCCACTAGACATTAACCTGACCGAACACCTAATGCAACAGTACATTTTGACACACCGAGACCAAATGAAAACAGTTTATGAAATTATCAATGAATTGACAAGACGTGACCGTACAAATTTAATGAGCAATAGGAATAAAAACCGGGAACCAGAAACAGTATACACTCCAGACCAGCAAGTTTTTATTAAAAATCCCATGGCTAACAGACAAAAATTAGCACCCCGATACACTCACGACAATGTTTTAGCTGACCTACCTATTCACATATACACATCAAAGAAAAAAGGGCCTGTTGCTAAATGTCGTCTGAAACGAGTACCAAAAACGTCGAAATTGTTACAGGTACCGACTAATACTAATAGGGACAACGACAATGACGCAGGCAGCAGACATAAAACTTGAGACTCTCGACAATGGACCTCGGAAGGGGATTCCCCCTCAAGCGAAGCGTACCGGCAGGCGAACAGTGCGGCCACGGCGAGTCGTCTTGCTTACGCTTGAAGTCATCATCGCCAGGTTACGTAGTTGCACTGTAGTTTGTTAGCGATGTAGTAGTAGTTGTAGCAGTAGTGGTGTTCGATGCTGTAGCTGTAGGTATATCGTATTCGGCTATTGTATATGCTGGCTTTAGTCGGTCGATCGAAATATTTAGTTGTCTGTTTGGTAGTTGTAGTGTGAATATTTTGTTGTTTCTTGATAGTACGCGGTATGGTCCGTCGTAGGAAGCTTGTAGTGGCTTCTTTACGGCGTCTACTCGAACAATTACGTATTCGCAGGTTTGAAGGTCACGGTGAATGAAGATTCGTCGTGAATTGCTGTGCGGCTGAGTCGGCGTTGGCGTTAGCTGTTTAATTGTATTGCGAAATCGTTCGACGTAGGCGGAGTCCAAGGTGACGTCATCGCTTGTCGCTTCTAGGAAATCACCTGGTAATCGTATGTTGGTTCCGTAGGTTAGTTGCGCTGCGCTCACGCCTGTGCCAGTGCGTAGAGCGGCGCGTATTCCTAGTAGTACTGTAGATACCTCGTCGATCCAACTTCGTGTTGATTGTAGTCTTGCTTTTAGTGCGGCCTTCAATGTGCGGTGCAAACGCTCGACGATGCCGTTTGACTGCGGATGGTATGGCGTGGTGCGTATCTTCTCGATGCCTAGTAGACGTGCGAGACACGTGAATACTCTGCTCTCAAATTGACGTCCTTGGTCTGTTGTTATAGTAGTAGGACAGCCAAATCGGGATATCCAACTGTCGTATAGTGCTTTAGCGACGTCTTCCGCGGTGATCTCGCATAGCGGGTGTGCTTCAGGCCATCTGGTAGCTCGGTCGATCATCGTGAGTAGATAGCGATGTCCGCTGGCTGCAGTGGTTAGCGGGCCTACGACATCGACGTGTAGATGTTCGAAACGATCCGTTGGCGGGAAACTTGATACCGGGCTTGTTGTGTGTCGCTGTATTTTAGCTCGTTGGCAGTGTAGGCATACTTTAGACCACTTCCCTACGTCGGCGTTCATCGAGGGCCAGAAGTAGCGCTGCGTGATGAGCTTGCGATTTGTGTTGATTCCGGGATGACTGATGTTATGTATTGCGTTGAATGCGGTGCGTCGGTATTCTTCGGGAAGGTACGGTCGCAGGTATGGAGTAGAGGTTTCGCAGTGTAGTTTAATATTCGAACCGGGTAATGTGACTTGCTTGATAGTTAGATTTGATTGCTGGGCGAGTCCTTGAATTGTGTTTCTGTCTCGCTCTTGCGCCTGTGCGAGTTGTTCGTAGTCGATAGGTGTGTAAGGTGCGATGTTGGAGACAATTGAAACGCATCGATGCCCGTATAATACTGACTATATTTCATAGCTAAATGTTATAATATAAAGATTAACATAATGCATAGATACAAAACATATCATATTATAGAGTATACCTTCACAGGTGAAGGGCAGCTGATTGCGTTTATGCGTGATAATGCATCTGCAGCGGCGTTCTGTGATCCGCTGACGTGACGTATATCGGTAGTGAACTCGCTGATGTATAACAGCTGACGCGTGCGTCGCGGCGATTCTGTGTTGGTACCCGTCACAGAGTACATTGTAACGTATGTACCCGTCTTTGTAAATGCGTAGGTAAGCGGCTTGTGGTCGGTGTATATTATAATCTCTCGTCCCTCGAACATCTTGCGAAAATGTTTCGTCGCTAAGTACATAGCCTGCAGTTCACGGTCGTATGTACTATAACGCGTCTGTGCGTCGGAGAACTTCTTTGAGAAATAGCCGAGTGGTTGCCATGCTTCGTTTACGAGTTGATTGAGGACGGCGCCGGCTGTCGTGTCGCTTGCGTCGCAGAATATGGCGAACGTCGCGGTGTGAGATGGATGAGCGAGTAAAGCGGCGTTTTTAATACTCTCTTTACACGACTCGAATGCTTGAGTTGATTTAGCGGTCCATTCGATAGGCGTCTTGTCGCGCTTCTTGACGTTGTGTAGGTATGCATTAAGAGGCGCTTGGATAGTGCCGGCGTCTTTGATATTTTCTCGGTAGAAGTTTAGCATGCCGATGAAGCGTCGCATTTCTTCTACTGTTTTGGGTTTCGGATAGTCGATGATAGCTTGTACTTTTTCTTGCGGTGGTCGTATTCCGTCTGGCGAGACTTCGTAGCCGAGGAACTTGACTGTTGGCTTGCCAAAAACGCACTTAGATGGGTTTATTGTAATCCCGTATTCGTCGAGACGTTGCAGGATAGTGCGGAGATGCTTCTGGTGTTCCTCTTCGTTGGTAGATGCTACTAGTAGATCGTCAACGAACGGGAATACAAAGTCGAGTTCACGCAGTACTTCGTGTATAAATCGCTGGAAAGTCTGGCCAGCGTTCTTGAGACCTGGACACATGCGCGGGAACTCGAAAAGGCCGAAAGGTGTGATGATGGCAGTCTTCTCCACGTCGTGTTCGCTGACTGGAAGTTGCTGGTAGGCGCGATTTAAGTCGATAGTGGAGAACATCTGCTTGCCGGCGAGTTGGTGGGTGAAGTCACGTATGCGAGGTATGGGGTAGCGATCGGGCTTAGTTATAGCGTTAAGCCGTCGATAATCGCCACACACACGTAATTCACCGTTCTTCTTCGGCACGACGTGTAGCGGTGATGCCCATGGACTCTTGCTTGGTCTGCATAAGCCCTGTTGCATCATGTTTTCATACTCTTTTCTTACGGTCTCGTATCGGTGTGGTGCGATGGGGCGTGGCCTGCAGTGTAGGGGTGGACCAGTTGTTTCGATGTAATGTTCGACGTTGTGCTTCGGACTTAATTTCATTGACGTTAGTCTTGTTATTCCAGGAAAATCGGCGAGTATGTTGTGATATGTTTGATGAACGTCGATACTGCGTACCGTAGGTGTCGTTGAGTTTCTGAGTTGCGATGATTGGTTTCGAAACTGCGGCAATGACGAACTTCCATTTAAACGGGTGGCGTAGGTTGAGATCTAACTCGTATGTTTTCTCGCCGTGCGTTGGTATAGTTGTGTTGTTGGCGGCGTATAGTTGAAATGGTAGCGGCGTGGTTGATGTGCTTTTTGTTCGAGGTATAACTGATATATTGGCACCTGTGTCTACCAGGAACGATAGTTTTGACTTCTTATCAGTGACGAAAAGGCGGTACGATTGTTCAGGCACACTGGATTCCGCCGCAGCCAGCGTGGCGCTTAGTTTTCCGACGTGTTGATGGGCTTGAAATTGCATGGTGGTGAACACTTCTTCGCGTCCATGCCGAAACGGCGGTGGTAGTAGCAGTACGGCATGGGCGAGGTGGGACGACTGCGGCTTGCTGATGACGTGCGTGATCGTGACGGGAAGGTCGTCGAGAGCGGTTGTTGTAGCGATGATCACGTGGTCTTGTTCGTAGCTCGGCGACTTCAAGTGACAGGCGTCTGATCTCGCTGATGAGGAAATGTGTGTCAGCGGATGGATTAGTTGATGACAGCGGTGGTGGTATTGACGGCGGTGGCACTGGTGTGGTTGACGATACGGCGGCGATGTGCGGTGATGTGTATGGTATCTCCATCATTTTGTCGGCGAGGAGGGCGAGGTCATCTAGCGTCGTCTTCATTTGGAAAGCCTCGCTGACCGTAAGCACAGATCTGTGGCCCGATTCACGTAACAAAACTTCAACGATATCGTAGCGACATCCACGGTTTGACAGCGTTTCGTATGCACGTAACAATTAAAAGACGATCGAGAAACGATCCTATTGTAGTTCTATCGACGAATCGTTAGGGTGTATTCACGTACGTCAGACGGACGTCAACCGTGGCTTGCGCGTTAATCACCTTTATTTTTCGATTGGCTGTCAACGATAAAACGTCAAACATTCACGGTTGACAAGCAGTTGAAGAAAAGTTAGTTACGTTAGTTATTTGGAGTTGTTGTTTAACTTTTTCTCGGCTTTCTTAAACTTTGAAGATTTGTGTGATGCCCTGTGAATGACCCTTGACTCGGAGGTCGATAGACCGTGTTCCCGTATTTTTACAATGAGTCTCGGCTTAGCCTGTAGCCCGATTCACGTAACAAAACTTCAACGATATCGTAGCGACATCCACGGTTTGACAGCGTTTCGTATGTACGTAACAAAGATATGACGATCCTATTATAGTTCTATCGACGAATCGTTAGGGGGTATTCACGTACGTTAGACGGACGTTAACCGTGGCTTGCGCGGTATTCACCTCTTTTTTTCGATTGGCTGTCAACGATTAAACGTCAAACATTCACGGTTAACAAGCAGTTGAAGTAAAGTTAATTATTTGGAGTTGTTGTTTAACTTTTTCTCGACTTTCTTAAACTTTGAAGATTTGTGTGATACCCTGTGAATGACCCTTGACTCGGAGGTTGATAGACCGTGTTCCCGTATTTTTACAATGAGTCTCGGCTTAGCCTGGCTTCTTTTAGATGCTGCTGATAGGGAAGACCGATTAAAAGAGCGTCAACGCCGAAATAACATGAATATAATGCTTTTGTGACCATGACACACACGCAGTTCATTAAAAGTTACAGACTTACCAAGTAATTGGTGTATAGCCTTATTGTGGATCTTGTTCCATTGATACCAAGACAGCAAAGGAGAGATGCTCTATCTGTTCAAGATAAGGTCTACCTTATCTTGAACAGATAGCTTTCTCCATTAAAGTTTAAACTTGTTTAAGATACCTATAGGTCCTTACTATGGTTCAAGCCTTGTTGTTGCGGTGGGGCCCAGTAGCCTAAGGTGAACCTAGCACCTTGGGTGAAGCCGAGAGAGAGAGAGCAGGTGGACAAGGGGCGAGGATGGGAACTTCACCCCATTGTACTGTCCTGATATTGTGAGGGGTTGTTCTTTGGTACGGGATAACCCCTTTGTGGAGGTGGCGTGGGTCCCTTGAGGGACTGACTAGCCGTCGAGGTGCCCAGTTTGCTCATTATATATGGGGCACCTCACCAAAGGCGGCATTGGTGGCACTCGCCAGGTTTTTGTAGATAATAAAAGACTAATTATTGTTAAGTATTTTAGTACTTATTTTTATTAATACTGTGATTGTAATATAGATTATATCAATCAATTACCAAAAATGTAGACAGGGAAATAAAAACTGTTACATTTAAATATTGCTACCTTAGGTTAAAAGAGAATAAAAGGCTTATTGTTAAGTATTTTAGTACTTATTTTTATAAATACTGTGATTGTAATATTTATTATATCAATCAATGGCCAAAGATATAGATAGGCAAATAAAAACAAATAATAGTTTAACAATAGTTTAATAAAAACATTAAAAACACTTCGCAGCCCATAGCTCACGCACACTAACTTTGGAAGCTCCTGCCTACTTGTTTCCTGGGTGCTGTTTTCCTCTACTGAAGTAGGTGGTATGGTATCCTGTAGATGACTAAAGCTTGCTTCATTACAAATGTTGTGTAAAACACAACAAGCGTTTATAATTCTAACAACTGTGTCCGGATCATAGTGAAGGACCCTGTGGCCTAGGAGACATCGCCACCTATTCTTCAAAACACCCATTGTATGCTTTACTGTATTGCGTGCCACGCAATGAAACTTGGTGTAGTGTTTTTCAGGTGAGCCAGTGAGAGTATCCAAATAGGTGTCATCATAATAGATCTTTGGGCATAGCCCGAGTCTCCTAAAACATATAATTATTGCAATATAATATTAATGTATGAAACAAATGATCACTTTCTTATGATTTTAACTTAGACTTAACAAGTAAATAAACAAGTTCCCCAAAATTTAAAAAGGAAAGAACACATTTTAAGATTCCTTTATAATGTTTATGTTATTTGCTAATTTAAAGGTATTACTAAAAGAATATACCTATTAATATATATTATAATTAATTTGTTTAAATTGTATAATATATCAATATTATAATATATATAATGTGTTAATTTATTATTATCCTTGGATATTATGGTGAACAGTAAAACTAAAATTGAGTTGCTCTGAAAAGAGTTATTTAATTTATTACAAACTAGTTTTACAAAACATTGTGTTAACATTAATTAATCACAAACTCACCTGAAAAGAGAAACAACATTTCAAGCTATTGTTTCACCAGTTCTTATTAATCACTATTATTTAAATATTCTAATTACAATATAATTCTTCCATAGTTTAACCTCTATCTTTAACTTATCGTGTTAATAATTTAATATGGCTGACAGCTCCATAGAATTAAACAAGTTCACAGATAAATTATACATCTAAGTTATTACATGGCAAATTCAAACTGTAGAAACTAAATGAAGTGTTACGCACTTTGTTTACATATATACAATTTAAAGGTATTACTAATATAAGAAAAGGCATTATTAAAACTAAATTATACAATTACAGAATCCAAGAGTCAACTCACAATTAAAACATTTCCTAAGTAAAGTAAAAAATCCTTTTTTATTATAAAACCTCTCATTTTGGGCTGGACTTATGATAGCCATATGAGTACCATCAATAGCACTTACTACGGATGTTATTTGGAAGTTTTCATAAAATCTGAAATTAATGTAAATATGTACATATGTAACTCAATAAGTCAAATAGATTACATATTATAATTAGCACTTATTTGATTTATATTAATAGATAGGTATCACATAATATGAAGAACAATGTAGAACCAATCAATAATAAAATAATTTGAGATATAATATTTTTTATGTATCCTACAATTACATAGGCCGTAAATAAAGAGAAGAGATGAACTATAGAAGAGGTTAGAATATAGATATTTCTATTGACATAGTACCTTATAACGCGTAGATACTATACAAATCCAAATCGCTATGAATAACTTCAAAGCTCCTTGCTGAGGCGATAATATCTCTTAAACTAATCATCACTCATGGTGAACGCATTATTGGCATATAACGCGCCATTCTTCTTAGATTTCGCCTTTGTCTAAGTGTTTATAATTCTAACAACTGTCTCCGGATCATAGTGAAGGACCCTGTGGCCTAGGAGACATCACCACCTATTCTTCAGAACACCCATAGTATGCTTTACTGTATTGCGTGCCACGCAATGAAACTTGGTGTAGTGTTTTTCAGGTGAGCCAGCCGGAGCATCCAAATAGGTGTCATCATAATAGATCTTTGGGCATAGCCCGTGTCTCCTAAAACATTATATAATTATTGCAATATAATATTAATGTATGAAACAAATGATCACTTTCTTATGATTTTAACTTAGACTTAACAAGTAAATAAACAAGTTCCCCAAAATTTAAAAAGGAAAGACCACATTTTAAGATTCCTTTATAATGTTTATGTTATTTGCCAATTTAAAGGTATTACTAAATGAAATACCTATTAATAGGTATATATATATAATTAATTTGTTTAAATTGTATAATATATTGTATCAATATTATAATATATACATTTTAAAGGTATTACTAAAAAAAGAAAAGGCATTATTAAAACTAAATTATACAATTACAGAATCTAAGAGTCAACTCACAATTAAAACATTTCCTAAGTGAAATCCTTATCTATTATAAAACCTCTCATTTTGGGCTGGATGTATGATAGCCATATGAGTACCATCAATAGCACTTACTACGGATGTTATTTGGAAGTTTTCATAAAATCTGAAATTAATGTAAATATGTATAATATGTAACTCAATAAGTCAAATAGATTATTATAATTAGCACTTATTTGATTTATATTAATAGATAGGTATCACATAATATGAAGAACAATGTAGAACCAATCAATAATAAAATAATTTGAGATATAATATTTTTTATGTATCCTACAATTACATAGGTAGGCCGTAAATAAAGAGAAAAGATGAACTATAGAAGAGGTTAGATTATAGATATTTCTATTGACATAAGTACCTTTTATCTCGTAAGATACTAGATAGTAGATACAAATCGAAATCGCTATAAATAACTTCAAAGCTACTTGCTGAGGCGATTATATCTATTAAACTCAACATCACTCATGGTGAACGCATTATTGGCATATAACGCGCCATTCTTCTTAGATTTCGCCTTTGTCTTAGATCTATCCTATTGGAGTTACCCAAAAATAAGTGCCAATCGTGCTATAATTTTAATAAAAAACACTTTAAGCAACGCAATCGAACACTAAACATACATACAAAAAAACAAAAAAAAAAAAACATACAGACGAATTGAGAACCTCCTTTTTTTTTGAAGTCGGTTAAAAACTTATTTATGTTGAACTGTGTAAATTCGATTCCAAACTCAATTTCGAAGTCGATACGTCAACGTCAAAATATCAATACTTGAGATTCAATATTTTTTTTAACACAAAAGCGATGTTTCTTATGATCTAACTCATGCATTAGTCATAGATTGGGATAGAATTGCAGAAAAGATATCAATATGAACCAAAATCATCATACTTTCGCGAGTAATTATGCAAATTAGTTTATAATTTTTTGTAACAATCGTGCTGGCAATATTACGCGATAAATTCTACCACAATATTCATTTGTCGTTGACGGTTCGCTGAGTTTCGATCCTATTGAGTTTACGTCCTATTGAAGTAACATATTTATGACTTTTTTTGAATAGGACGATTTCTGAACTTCAACGACATTTGGATCGGTAATAGTTACGTGAATCGGGCTACTGACGTGTGGTGGTAGATGGTCTAACCACATCATTTGTATTGTGCTCTCAGGAAACTTATCTTTGTTTAGACTCTTCATTTTCCTGAGTAGTTGACTGGGCTTTTGTTCTCCTAGCTCGACTTGTGAGAGCAGTTTTTTTGCCTGTGCGCTGCTGGATTCCTCGTAGATGGAGATGAGCCGGTCCTTGATCGCCTGGTAGTAATTTGTGGCTGGGGGGTTATAGATGAGGTCCGAGATGTTCTGGATATCTTGCTTCTCAAGCTGTGCGATTACCATCTGGGCGAGCTGGGCTTGACTCCTCTTGAGGTCTGCTGTGACTGCTTCGAAACTGCAGAACCACAGCAGGGGCTGGTCACGCCAGAATGGCGGGACCCGGAGTGCCAGCGATGTGCCGGAGACTTCCTGGGTTTCTTGATTTCCAGAGATTTGTTCAGCTGGAGCTGCTTGAGGAATTTCTTCGTTCTTGTTGGCCATCTTGACTGTGTTCTTCTTTTCAGGGTCACCACTTTAGGAATGGTTGGTTATAAAGGAAACAATCCTATTCGACTCCGACGATGGTAATAAAATTTATTTACAAAAATCGCGGTTTATATACAATTTTTACAGATAATTATTATTACTATAATTCGAATTCCACGAAGTGTGAGCGACTTGCGTGTTGCCACGCGGTAACAGGGATCCGCGCGCTCGCGCGGAGCATATAAATATTTTGGCGCGAAAAATTGCGCTTCGTTTTTGCTCCGGCTCTCGTCGTGTGTGGACTTGTCTCGGCGTGCGGTGGATGGAACTTGCTGCGTGTTGGCCGATTGCTGTGTGTGAAGACTTCGTGCCCGCTGTCCTTTTCAGGACAGACGTGCTGTTTCAATTCGACCAGCATGTCCTCTTCAGGACATCCCTCACTGTTTCAATCGACCTTGACGGATATACCTCACTGTTTTAATCGATCTCGATGTCCTTGTCAGGACAGTAATTCATCTGCTACAAGGTGGTAAGAGCCAGCCATCTTCTCTATTGAAATTTGGATGTTTTTTAATTTCAATAGCCTCGCGGATCATCCTTGGTTGGAATCGGTGTTCTTTTGCGAGTATCTGTGGTCTGTCAAATCTGATATAATGGCGAGCTTTGTCTAGACTATGTTCACAGATTGCAGACTTAGTGTAGCGACGGTGTTTTAAGTCAGCTATATGTTCTTTAACGTGAGTTTTAATTGTTCTTTTGGTTTGGCCTATATAAGAGAGGCCACAATCACAATCAAGCTTGTATACTCCTGCATCTTGTAAGGGTATATGACACTTGACAGATGGTAAGAATTGACCTATCTTGAAGCTTGAAATAAGTTTTTATAGAAACTCGTTTTAGGATGAAGCCAATCTTGTCAGTGACGCCTTTCATAAATGGTAGCACAGCAGGTACTCGCTCGACGGTGGCTGGTTTCACACGTTCACTGTGACGGAGACTCGGTACCCGAAGCTTGTTGTCACGCAGTACTTGCTTGACATGTTGAAGTTCGGTCTCCAGGTGCTGCTCATCATAGATCCCTTGTGCTCTCTTTAACAAAGATTTACCCACGGTAGCTAACTGTGTTGTATGGTGGTGTGATTCGCCGTTTAAATACCTATCCGTATGGGTATGTTTCCTATACACTGTATGGCTTAAGGTGTTATTGGGATTACGGATAACTAATACATCTAAGAAAGCTAAAGAATTATTTGCCTCTAATTCAATTGTGAATTGAATTTTAGTATTGATGGAATTGAGATGGTTTAAGAATATGGTTACTTTATCAGATGGCAATATTGTGAAAGTATCATCTACATACCGCTTGTAGAACCTGGGTGTTATTGGTGAGGTATGCAGAGCAGTCTCCTCGAAGTCCTCCATGAATATGTCGGCAACAACGGGGGATACTGGTGAGCCCATCGCTACGCCATCTACTTGCTGGTAGAACTGGTTATTCCACAACATGTAGCCAGATGTCAGGCAATGTTTTAGAAGTTCAGCATATTCTATTGGCATGTCATTCTCTCTTAGCTTTCTTGATACAATATTAATGCAATCTTCCACCGGTAAGCATGTAAATAGTGATTGCACATCAAAACTAACCATAGTTTCATTGTCGCTGAGATGTAGGTGTTTGATCTCATTAAAAAATCCCGTATTTCTGCGTAGAGAGGACTTATCAAAATAATGATGTATCATAGGGTAGTTCGAATAACTTTGTAACGTTAGGACATCTGTCACCTCAGTCCTCCCGTGACCATGGTTGCTGTAAAGTATCCGAAACGTCGGGCTTGTAAAAATCTTAATAAACCGCAATAAAATCCGTAAAAATTGTTACAGTTAGATGATATTTCTTCGATCTCTTTTACAAACGGTACAAGCCTCTCTTATTTCTCTTCTATTTACTACAAGCTATGTACAGGAAACACTGTGAGGTCACAACCACCACGACACTAGCATCTGTCACTCACGAGCCACGAGCCCCGCTGACAGCAATTATAATACAATTACATAATATTTACGACTTGATATTTTAATAACGGGTGAAATTAATTAATAATGTTATAATGATATGTATGTTGCATATATAAGCTTGGGGGCTCCCGGCCATATTGTATAATACTTGTCGTTTGTTAATCTGGTAAGTTTTCTGTTGCACTGTTTCCCTAAGTATATTATTATCAACTATAGTCTCTATTAGGGTTAACTCTCATAAGCGATAAAGCCACCGTTGTACCACAGTTATCTATGAGACCGGCTCCAATAGTAACAACAATGACGTGGTAAACGCAAAGATTGTAATTAGTAAAATAACAAGTTGATTATAAGTTTTAGGCACAAAAATTAAGGAAACGCAATTATTTTATTACTTTTTAGTTTATTTTTTACTTTTTGAAGTCGTTTCAATTTTTGGTTATATAATCTACAATACCTATGCCTAACATGATATTAACCTAAATTGCATCAAACGGAACGTCCCGTGTAGGGACGGGGTGTAAAAATCTTTTCACCCCAAAGCTCGTATGGTGAGTCATCTAATTGTATTGAATATAAGGGGTTCCCTTCCTTATATTATACTTGCGATAACGAATTCTACATTTCAGCAACAATGGTGCGTCTACTTCTACTGGTGTCCGTGTGCGCGCTGGCGTCGCTGGCGAGGGGCTACTCCGACCTGGACGACCAGCTCAACTACGACGAGGTGATCAAGAGCAGGGCCGAGCTGAAGAAGCACATCGACTGCTTCTTGGATAAGACTCCCTGCAGCGACGAGGAGAAGAAGCACTACAAGAGTTGGTTCACTCAGTTACGTAAAGATTATATACGATGGTTGACTGGTGATCTAATATGAGGCTCTTCAAAAGACTGGCGAGGCGCCTTAAAAGGCTGTCAATGCGCTTCAAAAGGCTGGCAAGGCGCTTCAAAAGGCTGTCGAGGCGCTTCAAAATGCTGAAGAGGCGCTTCAAAAGGCTGTCGAGGCGCTTCAAAGAGCTGAGGAGGCGCTTCAAAAGGTTGGGGAGGCGCTATAAAAGGCTGGCTAGGCGCTTCAAAAGGCTGGCGAAGTGCTTCAAAAGGCTGGGGAGACGTTTCAAAAGGCTGGCGAGGCGCTTCAAAAGGCTGGCTAGGCGCTTCAAAAAGCTGGCGAGGCACTTCAAAAGGCTTGTAACATTGGGTCTGAGGGCCACTGAGGTCTGCACTGCCTGCCTCATCCTTCTATAAGAAACATACGGGTCTTCTGTGTTGGTCTTATTCTCTCCAGTCAACGTAACACGTTGAACCATCACCTAGGAAGCAGATCCTAGATGACATTCTAATGTCGTGTTAGTGTTAATCACACACCGTCGCGTCGTGTTAATCCGCTCATCGCCTCTGTTTTAATATTTAAATAGATACTATAGATATACTTACACGTGTCAAACACCACCCGCATTTTGTTCACATCACAATATAAAGCCTCGGATCGGATTCTTATCTTAGAAGCGCGTGAATGACGTTGATGTCAATCTCGCAGATCATGCTTTGGACGCCATTTGGAACTCGTGTAAGTTCTGCAGCCCCATGGAAAAGCACTATGGCCACGTGTTCCTCAGCGCCATGAAGAGAGAGTTTCCCGCCGAGTTCCAGGAGTTCCTCCAGAAGTACGACCAGGAGGGCTCCCACATGAAGGCCGTGGTACAGGAACTAGACAAGTTCTGAACTAGCCGCGGCCGTCCAGGCCCTACCTTTCTATACCCGCCTATACAGATGATGCATACAAAATAATTATATAAATGGAAATATATAAACATATAATTATTCATTTTCCTAAAGACCTATATAAGAGAGACCACAGACCATAGACCACAGTCACAATCAAGCTTGTATACTCCTGCATATTGTAAGGATATAATATGACACTTGACAGATGGTAAGAATTGTCCTATCTATTTTGGCGGCTTGAAAAAGGTTTTGATGGAAGCTCCCTTTAGGATGCTACATTATGATGCCTGGCTCTTACCACCTGCTTGGGATCCCATTATTAATATTATTCAATCAAAATCCAAGCATAATATTATGTCACAGATTAAAGATACAGTTAGCACTTTCTGCGTAGATAGGACTGACCAAAATATTGATGTATCATAGGGTAGTTTCGAATAACTTTGTAACATTAGGACGTATGACACCTCAGGCCTCCCGTGGCCATGGTTGCTGTAAAGTTTCCGAAACATCGGGCTTGTAAAAAACCGCGATAAAATCCGTAAAAGTTGTTTTTTATAATGAGATTTTGAATGGATTTGGAATGGAATTCTGCTGGACTTGGCCCACTCTCCTCGATAGCATCCGCAAGCATTGAACTACATTACTAGCGTACGTAGTATATGATAACTCAATGTCCGCTAGTTGCTATATCTTAGCAGTACTTGACCTGAGTGTTGAGGATAAGAAAAGACTTGGAAGTTGTAAATCAAACAACTTCGAGCCGAAATAATATATTTATTTCGCCCTTACAGGGATCGTTACATACATTTTTAAGAGACAAGAAAAAGACAAGTTGAGTCCGAGGTGTTGTTCGGGCAGTTAGAGATCAGACGGTGGACCTCGCTATTCGTTCCTTCCCGGGCACAGCGACGATGTCATCTGATGACGCAGGCTGGTGGGGCGGTCCGAAGCTCCAATTGAAAGTGCCTGGCAAAATAGAATAGCAAACGCGTTCTAGTTGGTGTCAGGCTAGGTGTCACTGAGTAAAGACTATCTGTAAAACTGCTACTTCTGTGACTTCGGCTTTACAAAAACGCTTAAATACATATCAGAAATAGTTCTTATTATATGTAAATATAATACCTCATGAATACATTACATAATTTAATCTGAAGATTGACTTCACATTATTATTACCTTGAGCATCTACTTAAATGTTTCTCGGCTCATTATTATTGTTAACGATAACCATCTCGTATGGAGTATTAATAGGAAGTTGAGGTCGTTTTTTATTAGGGTTCCGTAGCCAAATGGCAAAAAACGGAACCCTTATAGATTCGTCATGTCTGTCTGTCCATCCGTATGCCACAGCCACTTTTTTCAGAAACTATAAGAACTATACTGTTGAAATTTGGTAAGTAGAATAAACTAATAATAAACTGTATTATGTAGTAAACTGAATAGTTTGCGCGAGAGACTTCCAAAGTGGAAAAATGTGTGTGTGTGTGTGTGTGTGTGTCCCCGCCCCTGTAACTAAAATAAGATAATGATAAAACTAAAAAAATATATGATGTACATTGTGATGTACATTACCATGCAAACTTCCACCGAAAATTGGTTTGAACGAGATCTAGTAAGTAGTTTTTTTTAATACGTCATAAACCGTAAACCGCAATTTACGTTTCATTCAATCAACTCAAACATAATAAAACATTTACTTTCATAAATATGGTTTTACATATATGTTGTTAAAGTGTCTAATGTTGTATATTATGTAATGGTACGGAACCCTTCGTGCGAGAGTCCGACTAGCACTTGGCCGGTTTTTAATATTATATTAAACAACTCTATAATACATAACAAGTTAATAATGAGCGACGGCAGCTCTCAGTAGCCCCAGATGTTTGTTGTCGGGGTCGTACGTCCGCCGGTACTCCTCGGAGCCCGCGGGATTGTACCGCGCCAGCCCCTCCAGCCACACCCGCAGCATGTGCTTCTGCGGGGGGCTGCAGCGGGCACACGCTTCTGCTACGAAGTCTTTGATATGTTCTGAAAAGTTACCATTGGGCATTGTAAAGATGTAAAAGATTATGAGCCATATATATGTCATATTCTATTCAAAATCTGGTCGCCGCGTATCATCACGAGTGCCTTAACTACCTCACCATGGTTCAAGCCTTGGTGGGGCTCAGTAGCTAAAAGTGAGCCCTGCACCTTGGGTGAAGACAATTTAACCGAGGGAGCTGCTCTTTGTAACTCTTATACAAAAGCGCAGGGGGACATGGGGCGAGGATCGATGCCTCACCCCATATGCGCTGTCCCGACATTGGGAGGGGTTGTTCTATGGTGCGGGACGACCGTTCTGTGGAGGTGGTGTCGGAGTGACTAACCGTTGAGGCGCCCTGTTTGCTCAATAGATCCGGTGCACCTCACCAAAGGCGGCATTGATGGCACTTGCCGGGTTTTAGTGGGTAGAGCTGCGCCCACCTTACCGTCTTTCGGGCGCATCGAGTCCCACCTCTTGTGCAAAATTTGACAGTGTGACGTCATTAAAAATGATCTGACGCGGAGACCAGGTTCCTCGTCCGCTACTTGTACATTGAGACAAATATTTTTTTTATGTTAGTTGGATAGGCAAACTGGCAAACGTGCCACCTGTTGGTAAGTGGTCGACGTCACCCATGAACATAAACCAGTTTACTTGGAACGAGCCCAGGTAACTTATTTATGTGCTGCCTATCCTGAGACATAAGATGTTAAGTCTCGGTGCCAGTAATTACACTGCCTGTCTTGCCTTTCTCTCCGAAACACAGCAAAGCTGTTTCACGGGAGAAATAAGCAAGATGGTCGTAACGCATGTGTGCGTTAAAGCACTCGTGGCTTGTCACGTACCAGTAGAAACCGGTCGAAAGGTTCGACGAGTGTTCGAACGCGGGGATGTGAGTGCGTTGTATATTTTTTCGCTTGGCGGGTATATCGAATTATTATCATCTTTCTTAAATTTTTGTTAACTAAAAGTAAAAAGTGTCAATATTGTATACTATACAATATTGACACTTTATTATATATTATTATAATACACTGCGTGTATGAACAATAATAGAGCAAATAAAAAAAAATCATATTTTATAACATTGTTCTTAAATTATTATTGATAGGTAATTAAAAGTAAAAAGTGTCAATATTGTATACTGTACTGTATGTATGAACAATAATAGAGCAAATAAAACAAATCATATTTTAGATATCCCAAAGATTTCAATTGGTAAGTTGTATCTTATTATTTTATTTCTACTAATTATTATAACTTTCGTTCACTAAGTTTTTATGGATTTGCCTAAAGTCTAGTTAGGGAAACATTTGACCCGACATTAAATCTTAAATCTTAGCTAAACTTTACAGTAAAAATACAATAAGTATAGGTACATAATACGTAATTAGGAGACGATTCCTGTTCGGAAAAAAATATAATAATTATGATAAAAACTGACATGCAATGAGAGTGCTTTGAGCTTTCCATTAGAATTTACCACTCTACAAAGGTACAACAGATTATTGCAAATAAAAAGTATATACAAACACAAAATATTTAGAAAAAATATTTTGTAGGTATGTAACAAAGATAGAATATTTACATAGATTACTACTCGATAAAAAAAATCGTTTTGTTCGTTTAATTTTATCCACCTGTGACAACCCTTAAATAATTTTACGCGTTGCATGGAAGCTTTGTCTCTGTCCGTTTACTTACTCATGTGCCCATGCAGCCGAGAGCGCGGCACAGCGCTTCCCTCCCACCGGTAAACACAATTTAATTAGTAAATCTCGTTGAGAAGATTGGATACTTACGTCTGTAGCTCAGCATCACGTCCGTGCACGGGCCCCTGTACAGGTAGCAGGCCAGGTGCTGCTCCAACAGCTCAGGGTCCTTTACGACACTCTCGAAGTCGTGGTGGTCGTCCAGTGTCTCGTGGTGATCCGCAGCCGCCAGCGAAACGAAAATCAATATCAGGACCCAGGGCATGTTTTGGGATACGCTACAAAAGAAGGATATTTGACCTGGAGCCAGGTGACACAGCTGATCATGAAAGACTTGATGATAGGCGACTGGTTCACTTGAACTGACCAGTGGTAGTGAGTTACCTCCGTGCCAGTCCACGTTTGTTAGTAAACTGGTAGAATCAGAGAGAATAGTATGAGAGCTCACGGTCAAATAAATACTCCAAGGGACAACCAGATATTACCAAGTTAAAAGGAAGAGTTAATATTTTTATACCCGCAAATATTTATGGCCGTGATTAGTATATAAGAATGGATAAAAATACAAATAAATTCATCAGCAGATACTACCGACAGCAGTTTTCAGCCATTCTGCTTGTTTCTTCCGTCAAGCAGCTTTGCTGTGTTTTGGAGAATTGTAGAATTACCTGGGCTAGGTTCAGGTATATGTATATGGGCGACGCTGATCATCATGGGGCACATCTGCCCGATCCAACAGTAAAAAGCCCCGGGCTCTGTAACACAGGGCCCATTCTAGTGGCGGGTGAGACAAGACACACAAGCTACTCACCGACCGACCGTCTTGTCAAGTCTTTTCCTGGATGTGCGCGCACCACTCGCTGCACTCCTTATATAACCTTATTATTTTAAATTACCAATAATTGTTCCTTTATAATGTATTTATGAACGATGCATTATTTAAATCATCTTCATTGCGTACTTGTGTAAACTTTAACATGAAAATATATTTTTGTGATAGTGTATGATGTGTGAATGGTTGTTGTCTGTAATCCGTATTTACGATACATTTTTTTGAGTTAAAACAGCCGAGTGGCTGTCTTTATGTCATCATCATCACCCCGCCCGCTTCCTTTCCTAACCTCTCAACACCGGTCTCTTCCTTGACGTCTGAACTAGGAGTACGGGAGTTTCTATCGTGCGTCTCATAGGATATAGTATCTTATTGAACGTCAAAAACCTCTACTATATGCAATGTATATGTATGCAGCTTTTTACGGTTCCATTACAATATTTCCATTTATTTTTGTGAAAATCGTTATTGTAATAATTGTAGGTATTGTAGGTATTGTATTACAGTTAAATATTAGTTGAATAAATAGCAAGTTAAGCGTGAGCAGTGAGCACCCTCAAGGTGGCCGGTGGCCTGCCTCACGTATACAACACTAGCTGTTGCCTGCAGCTTCGCCCGCGTTTCTCGACTCCTATAAGTCACAGCGTGGTGTTATATAGACTATAGCCTTCCTCGATAAATGGGCTGTCTAACACTGAAGAATTTTTCAAATCGGACCAGTAGTTCCTGAGATTAGCGCCTTCAAACAAACAAACAAACTCTTCAGCTTTATAATATTAGTATAGATTGGTATTTTAGAACAAACGCCAGAATTTGATTCTCGGAATGTAGTTGAGGTCTAACGTTAAAATGAAGAGAACTTCTATTTACAACAGCTACAAGAACGTCGTTAGAAGGACTGGAGTCTGGAGGTAGCGTATTTCCACAGGTCAATGCAAAAGTAATAAGCGAATACAGACGCCGTCACAGTTTGAAACATACGAGTCATATTGTGATTAAATCTGAAGATATTTTTTTGACGGAAATCATTTTTATTTCTTTGTTATACATATTATTACAATATTTATAAGATAAGAGCTAAATAAACTATTTTTCATTGTTACAAACACCTTATAATATTACAATATAATAAAAATCAAAAGCCGGCGACGGCAGCTCTCAATTGCCCCATATACTTGTTGTCGGGGTCATACATCTGCCGGTACTCCTCGTAGCCCGCGGGGTTGTACCGCTCCAGCCCCTCCAGCCACACCCGCACCATGTGCTTCTGGGGGGGGCTGCAGCGGGCACACGCTTCTGGTATGAAGTCTTTGATATGCTCTGAAAAGTCAGGACACGATTATTAGATGTGGTTTTTTTATAGAAGAGGGGGTAACGGACAGTCATTTCACCTGATGGTAGGTGATAAGCGACATCATAGACACCCGCTGCATCATTAGCAGGTGCGTTGCCTTTCAAAATATGAGTATGGTCTTTTCTTGAAGGTCCCTAAGTCGTATCGGTTCGGAAATACCGTAGGTGGCAACTGATTCCATGTAGTGGCCATGCGAGGCAGGAAATGCCGTAAAAATCGAGTTGTTGTGGATTTCGAGACATCGAGATGATGAGGGTGTTTGTAATTTTGACGCGATGTCCGGTGATGGAATTCTGCTGCAGGTATTAGTGCAAACAATTCTTTAGAACACTCCCCGTGGTAGATGCGGTAGAGGACGCAGAGCGATCCGACATCTCTACGAGATAATATGGAACGATCACAATCTACATAGGTTGTAAGAGTGTAGCTCACTAAGCACTTACGTCTGTAGCTCAGCATCACGTCCGTGCACGGGCCCCTGTAGAGGTAGCAGTCCAGGTGCGGCTTCATTAAGTCAGGGGTCTGCATGACGGTTTCGAAGTCGTGGTAGTCGTCGAGGGTCTCGTGGTAGTCCTGAGCAGACGCGAGCGAGACGACCACCAAAACCAGAAGACAACGCATCGTTAGGGAATACTAAAAAAGAGTTT
Source organism: Helleia helle (assembly GCA_963853865.1). Lineage (NCBI taxonomy): Eukaryota > Metazoa > Arthropoda > Insecta > Lepidoptera > Lycaenidae > Helleia > Helleia helle. Next base: position 350,712 of record OY971434.1, read on the forward strand.
TAGAATAAGTGCCTCATTTTTGCTTACTTCGGTTAACAACTTTAATTATGTATTCCTGTCCCACCATGGTTCAAGCCTTGTCGTGGCGGTGCGGCAAGCCTAAGGTGAGCCCAGCACCTTAGGCGAAGAAAATTGAACAGAGGGAGCTGCTCTTTGTACCCCTCTTTTAAGAAGAGGGGACAAAATAGCAGAGAGATAAGGGTCAAGGATGGAAACCTCACCCCATTGCACTGTCCCGACGTTGGGAGGGGATGTTCTGTGGTGCGGAAACTCCTCTGTGGAGGTGACGTCGGTCCCTTGAGGGACTGACTAGCCGTCGAGGTGCCCTGTTTGCTCATTAGATCCGGGGCACCACACCAAAGGCGGCATTGGTGACACTCGCCAGGTTTTAGTGGGTAGAGCTGCGTCCACCTACCACCTTTCGGGCGCACCGAGTCCCACATACCCGCTTGGGGATACCCACTCCCCCGCGGGATGTCTCAGAGCATTTCAAGAAAGATAGAAGATGTTTAAGGTTTCTGATGCTACGAAAACATAATATTATGGTTTAGGATTTTTGTGTAGATGTAATAATAATTACCAAATACAAATTTGACTTACCAAGTAACGATTCTCTCGGAATAGATACTGATTATGAGGTTAATATAAAATCCGTTCTTTATATATTATGTCTAAATCTAAATCATTCGAATTAGTTACCGGTAATAATTATTGTTCATTAAGTTATAAAAACATTATTAAAATTAAACAATGGAAAAACTTGCGTTTAATAAAGAAACTGTAAACTGTAAAATATTACGAAGAACTTTGACGCTCGTTTGGACCAAATTATTGCAAAAATATATTACACTCCCTCCCGACCATTCCTTTAGAAAACAATTGCTATCCCAAGATCCCCATCAATCCACAAGGTTTTAGCAGTCAATAACTTCTGGACATGGCGAGTGCCATCAATGCCGCCTTCGGTGAGGTGTCCCGGATCTAATAAACAAACAGGGTACCTCGACGGCTAGTCAGTCCCCTAAGGGACCGACGCCACCTCCACAGAGGGGTTGTCCCGCACCACAAAACAACCCCTCCCAACTTCGGACAGTACAATGTGGTGAGGTTCCCGTCCTCGCCCCTTTCCCCCTGCTCTTTTGTCCCCTCTTCTTATAAGAGGGGTACAAAGAGCCCCCTCGGCTCAATTAGCTTCGCCCAAGGTGCTGGACTCACCCTAGTCTACTGAGCCCCACCGCCACGTCAAGGCCTGAGCCATGGTGGGGGCAAGAAGACCTCCTTCTACTGCCCAACGTCGCCCATAAGCTGTCTGAATTCCCAAACATCATTATAATTCCATCACATCCAATGGGATCGCCACAGTCTACGCCCAAAACGACATGAAATTTTATAAATGGTTGCCCGTATGATCCTGGTGCCTTTGCCATTTCGGAGACTTAGTTGGATCCCGGTTTCGGATCCCAGAGTACTCCTGCCTCCGGAATGAAGAGCCGACGTCTTTGCAGGAGCCGCCCTTCTTATTAAATCATTTACTCTACCAGCTATTCCATCACAAAAAATTAAACCCTTCAATAGCTTGTCCCGCTTTTGTTCTTTTCCTTAGTTAATTATGTATTTTCTGTATGATTAGTACTGTTTTCTGATATCTATACAGATAAATAAAATTGGAGTGTCTGTTTGTAATATTATAATAACTGCTTCTTACTAAATGCATATGGATATATACACGGTACATATACCAAAATAGCATATATTTTTTTAATATTTTTGTCTGTTTGTCTGTGTTTGTTCCGGCTAATCTCAGCAACGGCTAGGCCGATCTTGACGGGACTTTCACTGACGAATAGCTGATGTATTAGGGAGTAACTTAGGCTACAAAAATAATCATCATCTAAGTGCTGCGGGCAACAGGTCTTGTCTAAACGTCTTGTGTCCGTGTATTCCAGCACATCAACACCACACTGTACGTCAGATCCATGTTGGAGCCATTTTGTTACCCGTCAACACGACATGGACTGTGCTGTTTGCAGAAGTCATTGGTAATAATGGTCGCTAACAGAAAAGTGAACCGGATTCCATAAACGAGAGTTGAAGTTAAACTTTTCTTTGACATCTTTTAAAAACATCCTTTTCTTAACTTCAAATGGAGATTGACACCTGTACCTCTAAGGCAAGAATACTGCTTAATCTAGCGAACCTACCATCGTGAGTGGCTTCGACAACACGGAAAGCTCGTCTTCCCGAACTCAGACTTTGGGAAGACGTGCTCCAGCACTTGGAGCCCCTCCCCCAACTCTCCACTGGATCGCTAAAAACCAACATAACCCAAGAATAACACGAATGCAAACTAACGAAACCTCAATTCGTTTCTTCAACTCGCGCTTGGCAGGTTTTTTACAGTTCACAAAAACGAAAATCGTATAATGTGCATTACAAGTGACAAGACCACAGATACACAAAATTACTTATTATGTAATTAGCGGGGTTATTACGGTGTACTAACTACTAAACTTATGAGCCACTAGCTGCCCCCCGCGGATTTTTCCGCGTGTTGGTATAATTATAGATTAAAGACCTAATTAACGATACTTCATCATTTATATAATTATACAAAATATGTGCCACATCTTACATACTTGTTATACAAAATATAGCACCACTTATGTATTTATGGCTACACGGGTATTTTTGATTAAGTAATAAAAAAACTGATGAACAATGTTGTGGGCTACCGCACGGCACTGGCAGTATGGCCGGGATTGGTATAATTATTATAGCTTGGCCAGAGGTTAAAACTGAATGATACTCTCTCCGGTCGCTCCCTCACGACTGAGGATCGTGGTCATCGGTAGATGCAGTGGATGGTTCACACCTTGTCTGTATAATCTGCCTCCATCGGTGTCTATTCATCGCGTCTCTCACAACCGAGTACAATTTTATTCCTCTGAAGATGGGTCTTTCACTTAATCGCTCCATCTAGTTGGGGACCGACCACGGGCTCTTTTATCCTCCGTGTTCCCAACTACAATCAGCTTTTCCAGGCTCTTATCTCCCCTCCTTATTATGTGGCCAAAGTAAGACGAGATGCGCTGTAGGCAGATCGTAGAGGCGGGTCTTTATCCGGAGCTGTGAAAGGATCGACGCATTGGTGCGTTTGGCGGTCCAAGGCATCCTCAATAATGATAGACTGTTATAATGAAACAACGGATTTTATCGCGGTTTATTAAGATTTGTACAAGCCCGACGTTTCGGATACTTTACAGCAACCATGGTCACGGGAGGACTGAGGTGTCATACGTCCTAATGTTACAAAGTTATTCGAAACTACCCTATGATACATCACAACCGTACCGGCACTCGTGCGGTCTGGTTGTGTTTATGTAGCGGACGTTTTCGATATTATTGTTTACGAGTTGTTTACGCGCTGCACCTACACGTTTCTTAGGGGTGTGCCGGATCTACCGGCTACGTGTGCGTAGCACGATCGCACTATGTCTGATGACGTAACTATTTCACCACGCTGTGATACACCCGCATTCAAGAATGATATTCAGAGCTTATTGAATGATTCTCTGGACATGGATGCCATAGATGATGATGCTAAGAATAAAGAGGAACAATCAAGACCAGAAAAGAGGGAAAGAGAGGACAGTACTGAAGACGAAGAGGGTTGGAAAGAAGTTAAGGCTACTAAGAAAAAGATCTGTCACGGAAGTAGAAATTCGGTTAAAGAAGAAAAGTTTGAGGTTTATGTTTCACATAAAGAACGTCTTCCGAAACAGTTTGCGTTGGCACGTATTTTAAAAGAAAATAACATTACTAAAATAAGCGAAGTGAAATACTTAAGTCCTTTCAAAATACGCTTCCAATTCGACTGTGAAGCAGCTGCTCGGAGGCTTCTCATGTGCGAGAAACTTTTGGAAAAAGGATGGAGGTTTCAGAAGGCAATGGAGCTGTCTGTGTGCTATGGAATTATAAAGGATGTAGACCTCGACTTTAGTGATGACGAGATCCGCAAAAATATTTCATGTCCGCCCCCCGCTAAGCTACTATCTTTTAAGAGGCTAGATCGTCGCAATAGAGACGAAGCTGGTTGGTGCCCCAGCGAAACCCTTCGACTTTGCTTTGAGGGTGATTATCTTCCAGGATCAGTTCGTGTTTGTGACATTAACATTAAAGTTTTGCCTTACATTCATCGAGTGTCACAATGCTCCCAGTGTTGGAGGTTAGGCCATAGGCGGAAAATGTGCCCCTCAAAGACCGTGGTTTGCCCGAAGTGTGGTGGACATCATGAAAATTGTGATACTTCAATGTTTTCATGTGTAAACTGTAAAGGTAACCACATATCTCTCAGCAGGTCTTGCCCAGCGTATAAGAAAGAGAGAAGACTGAGAGAGATCATGTCCTAATTTGGATGCACATATCGGAAAGCTCTAGAATGTTACGTGCCCCATGAAAATCCCGCTCCCCCCGAGACTACCGATCGTCCTCTAGCTCCGGTAGCCCTAGAAAACCATAACATTATTTCCACACCTGAAGATGTTTCCTTACAAATTCAGAAACCTACGTATGCCGAGATTATCCAAACTAAGGCCGCTGTCCACAAGGTACAGACTCCTGACTTGGCCAAAAACGCTCAAAAGCATAAGGCGCAATCATCGAGGAAAAAAAAGAGCCCACATAAACAAGACTGGAAGTTTTGGACTGCAGATTCAGATGAAGAGGATGGTCAACAATTGCCTGTTGAAGAAGAGAGTAATGATGAATGCCCTTCCTTCAAAGAGTTGTTGTCTAGAATTAAGGAAGTTATGTACCTCAAAAAGACAGATTTAATTTATAAGATAAAGTGTATTTACCAGTTGTGCCTAGAATGGTTAACCTTAGTGTCAGTGAGTTTTGTTTCAGAGTGGCCGTGGATAAAAGCAATGTTTAATTTCTTTATTTCTTGTGATGGCTAACAAATCAATTAATTTCAATATCTTACAATGGAATGCCCAAAGTATAAAGCCAAAGTTAGTATCGTTTCAAGAACTATTATGCCAAGAAAAAGTACATATTGCTGCCCTTAGTGAGACATGGCTTGAAACAGAAAATAATTTGAAGGTTAGTTGTTATCATGTTTATCGCTCGGATCGGGATGACTCATACGGCGGTGTAGCTGTCTTAGTTCATAATCTATTAAGTCACAGTTGCGCCGCGTTCACGTAAATAACCAAGGTATTGAGGTAGTGTGCGTCCGATTATTTAATTGTGAGCCGTTCGAAAATATTGTTTCTCTCTATTGTCCATCTAGAATAGTAACCTGTCAGCAGGACTGGGATAGTCTATTCTCGCTATGGCCATCCAAGACCTTAATTCTTGGTGACTTCGATGCCCATCATACCAGTTGGTCATATAAAACCGATCGCAGAGGCAATCTTATTTACGACTCGTTAATAGACAGCAACTTTTTTATTTTGAACGATGGAACACACACACGAGTTCGTTTAGTTGACAACAATTTACAGCAGTCTTCTCCAGATTTATCATTGGCTTCTATGGATGTTGCGCTTAACTTTAATTGGACCGTATTAAATGAAAATCTAGGAAGCGATCATTTAATTATTAAACTGTCAACATTGTGTACATCATGCCTACCTACGGTTAAAAAAAGGAATTTTGGCAAAGCTGACTGGACATCATATAAAAAATACCTGGAACATAAATTTCAAAATTTATGTTTACCGAGTGACCTTCAAAAATCTTATAATTTATTCTTAGATATTCTGAACGATGCTGCAAATAAATTCATCCCACTGTTTAAATTTAATCAAAATACTACTTCAAATTTCACCCCGAAACCATACTGGACTCCAGAACTATCACACGCCGTGGCACATCGTAGGTTAGCTTTATCCAAATTTCGACGTAATCCCACACGTAACACCCCAAAACCTTAATAATCTTAACAATAAGATCAGCACATCTCAAAGGTTAATCCGACATGCTAAAGGAGTTAATTTTAAAAAAATTTGTTCCTCTGTTGATCACGCTACATCTTCTAGTGACATGTGGCGCAACATGAGATGGCTGAAAGGTTACCGCTCGCCTAGACATTTTGTGGACGCCCAAAGTGCCTCCAATCTTTTAAATTCCTTAACACCTGATTATGTGTCCTCACCAACCCCTATTGTTCACCATAGTAACCCTACATTAGAGATTGAGATCTCTATTCAGGAGCTAGATAAATGTATCAAATCTAAGGATACATCTCCTGGATGCGATGATATATCTTATTCTATGGTTAAGAATTTACCCGACGTAGGTAAATCTGTCCTACTAACTTTATATAACAACTTTTTTAATCACAGTTTTGTCCCCTCTCAGTGGCGCGACATTTGCATTGTACCTATTCCAAAACCTGGTCGTGACCCTAGTAACGTTTCTTCTCTCCGACCCATATCATTACTGTCGTGCTTATGCAAAATTTTTCATTATATTTTATATAGAAGATTGGAATGGTTTCTGGAAAAAAATTACACATTTTCTGTTAACACAGTTGGCTTCCGTAGAGGTAGATCATGTTTAGACGGCTTGAGCTACCTTATCTCTGCGATTCAGGCCGGTTTCTCCGAGGGTAGTTCTACTGTGGGCTGTTTTTTAGATATAAATAATGCGTACAATAATGTAAATAATACTGTTTTAATAAATGTTTTAGATAGCTTTAAAGTCGGGTCACGCATTTGTAGATATTTATGGAATTTTCTACATAGAAGAGTACTCAAGATAAGATCTGGTAATAGCCTTGTTAGTAGACATTCTGGTAGTGGTTTGGCTCAGGGCGTTCCGCTATCTCCGCTAATATTTAATATAGTAACGGCTGATATTTGTAAGCGTGTGCAAAACAGCATTTGTATATCCCAGTATGCAGATGATTTCGCCTTATATGTGCAGTGTTCTTCTGTTAGCGAAGGACAACGCAGGCTGCACTTGATCTCGTCAATAGGATGTTGACACACGTAGGATTAGACATTTCCCCCGATAAGAGTAAAATATGTTTGTTTAGCAGAGGTTTTCGTAGCCCAGTCATAGAAATAAGTTTAAATGGGACTTTGTTAGAGTTAGTAGACCATGTCAAATACTTAGGATTATGGCTGGACAGGGGTCTTCGATGGAAGAAACATATTGGTGAGGTCCGTGAGCGCGTACATAAATTGATTAATGTTTTTAAGGTTTTAGTGGGACCTGGGTGGGGTGTTCATCCCAACCACTTGAGAAGATTGTACATTTCCCTTATTCGTAGTCGTATCGACTACGGTAGTTTTTTACTGGACAATAGTGCCAACACTCATTTAACTAAATTGGACAGGCTACAAAACACTTGCCTGCGGTTAATAGGTGGGTTTATCAAAAGTACTCCGATTCATGTGATGGAAGCTGAATTAATATTGCCTCCTCTTTTTATTCGCCGCCGATTTTTAGCTAATAAATTTTACTTAAAATCTAAGTGTTACGATTTACCTTAAATTGATTTACTAGATAAGTTACATGGTTTTTGTTACAATAATACTTATTGGAGAAATAAAAAGAAACCACTCTTAGTCTTATCACACGATGCTCTAAAGCAAGAAGATATGTACTGCAGCAATAAAATCGGCATGTTCTCCATGGACACTTGGGTCAGCAATATGGACTTATCAGATATTGTAAAGCCTAGTTTAGATACAGTAGATAAACCTTAACATTGTTATAATTTACATAACTTGAGATCATTATGTTGTAAGTCACTAAATGCACAGTATTCTGGCTTTCATTCTGTGTATACGGACGGTTCTAGACATGTTAACTACTGTGGCGCAGCCTTTTTCGATTCTCAACTAGGCGTTTCTTTTAAATTCAAAATTTTATCCAAAGTCTCAATAATGCATCTGGAGCTGATTGCTATAGCTGAAGCATTGGGTTATGTCGAATCTTTGGACGGTGGCCGTTTTGTAATTTTCACTGACTCGAAAAGTGCTCTTCTCCACCTGATGAAATGTACGGGTATTTCACCATTTAGGGGCCTTCCACTAGCATACACTATATTAAGAACAATTACTGATTTTATTGCTAAACACAAAACAATTGTATTGCAGTGGATTCCTTCTCACATCGGACTGGAGGGGAACGAGATGGTTGATCGTTTGGCTAATGAAGTGGGGTTTGATGGGGAAAGGTATCCTTGTTCTCCTTGGCATACGGAGCTGGTGCCCTTAGTTAGAGACAGATGTATTCAATCATGGTCGGAACATTTTGATGAAAGGTCTCTGACTAAGGGTATCTGGTACAAAACTATTCAACCATCTCTCCCACGTGTGCTCTGGTTCAGCGAGGGCAGGATGAGTAGACAAGAAGTTGTGATGGCTCTGAGACTTCGATCCGGTCATATACCGCTCAACAGCTTCGGATTTATGATGCACAAAGTCGATTCGCCAAATTGTGAGGTCTGTGGAACCATAGAAGATGTGCATCATATACTAGCAGAGTGTGCTCGGATTGAGGTTCAAAGGCGTTCAAAAGCTTTTGCCAATAGTTTTAATATTGGCTTCTATAATAGTATTCTGGCCGTTCCATTGTCGGATAAAGCCAGAACAATTTATCATATTACTAGCATGGGTATAAGGTGGCGGGTAGATTAATTTAGTAAAATTAAGTCAATTGTATTATATATAAAAATTAATTGTATGCAATAATCGGGGTGACATATTCTTTATAGAAAAAACCCTGTAAATAAATAAAAAGATTTAAAAAAAAAAAAAAAAGCCCTATGATACATCAATATTTTAGTTAGTCCTATCTACGCAGAAAGTGCTAACTGTATCTTTAATCTGTGACATATTATGCTTGAATTTTGATTTGATAATATTAATAATGGGATCCCAAGCAGGTGGTAAGAGCCAGCCATCTTCTCTATTGAAATTAGGATGTTTTTTTAATTTCAATAGCCTCACGGATCATCCTTGGTAGGGCCTAGGGCCCTCTGAACTCTGAGGGTCGCATGGTGAGGACATAATGATGTGCCAAGTTAGCCCGTATCGTCGGCGTAAAGGGCAATGGTGACGCCGGGGGCGCTAAGGACGCTACAATAAGAACGAGACGACGGGCGATCTGGGACTCTCTGTTTGTAAATGAAACCATCATCATATCGAGGAAAATGAACGCGGCGTGCTCCTTTTTATAAAGGGCACCTATGATCGGGTGCACGACACGAATCAGCTGATGTGTCTTACTGTGCCCGGAACCAAATGATTGGCGCGGGGAGGCAGGTAAGGGGTTAAATGTTTGAGGAGCACAGTCTTTCAAACACGTATGGGTAATAATTGCTATTACAGGTCTGATGATGGAGACTATAGACGGTCGAGGGAATTCCTCAACGATTTACCGCAGTACCGGGCAGTACGCAACGAAGTACCCACCTTTTTTTGGGCTTACTTCATACGGTTCGTATGTTCAGTTCGTACAAAGAATAGTAGTAGTCGATGATAAGTCATTGTAATACTTGTCGATGTCAAATGAACAAAAAACTGTAGGGGATGCTTTGGGAGTCATCATCATAGTATTTCAACGTCATCGTTATACATATTCTAATTTGGTGATGTTCTGATGAAGATGTTTGGACATTAAGAATTATATTATATAGTGGCCCCGACAGACGTTGTCCTGTACAAAATATTTATTTTGTGAATCTAAACCATTCTCGAATCCACTTGAACACACACACAAAAAAATCATCAAGATCGGTCCAGCCGCTTAGGAGGAGTTCAGTGACATACACACGCACAGAAGAATTATATATATAAAGATTAAGAATTCCGTTATATAAGGGAATTCTTTAATAAATGGCAGCAAATCTTTTGTGATTGCATTCAACGATATAAATAATATTGTGTAGGTATTGTTTACAGAATTCCGTATTGGTTTTTCTTATTGGTTTAAATGATGTATGTCTGTCTAATATGAGCGACGCAGTAATAGTTCTACCCATATTCAGACAAATAAAATAGGATACTGATTTTCGGAATCACAAAAAATTAAGAAGTTAAAAAAAATTAATAAAAAAATTTAAACCGACTTCAAAAACACCAAAAAATACAAAAATATATATAATAATTTTTGTGCCTACATACCGGTGGGAGGGAAGCGCTGTGCCGCGCTCCCGGCTGCATGGGTAGTGGGTACCACCATCTTGTTTCTCCCGTGAAACAGCTTTGCTGTGTTTCGGAGAGAAGGGCAAGATAGGCAGTGTAATTACTGGCACCGAGACTTAACATCTTATGTCTCAGGATAGGCAACACATAGATGAGTTGCCTGGGCTCGTTCCAGGTAAACTAGTTTATGTTCATGGGCGACGTCGACCACTTACCATCAGGTTTGCCAGTTTGTTTATCCAAGTAACATATTTTTTTTTAATTTTACGCCGGAAAATGCTCTGAGGCATCCCGCGAGGGAGTGGGTCTCCCCAGGTGGGTATGTGGGACTCACTGCGCCCGAAAGGTGGTAAGTGGCAGCCCTAGCCACTAAAACCCTTTGAGTGCCACCAACGCCGTCTTTGGTGAGGTGCCCCGGATCTGTTGAGTAAACAGGGAACCTCGACAGCTAGTCAGTCCCTCAAGGGACCGACGCGACCTCCACACGCGGGCTGTCCCGCACCACAGAACAACCCCTCCAAAAGTCGGGACAGTACAATGGGGTGAGGTTCCGATCCTCGCCCCTTGTTCCCTGCTCTTTAATCCCCCTCTACTTATATGAGGGGTACAAAGAGCCTCCTCGGCTCAATTTGCTTCGCCCAAGGTGCTGAGCTCACCCTAGGCTACTGAGCCCCACCGCCATGAGAAGGCTTGAACCATCTGTGCCTACATCTTAAATCAACTTATTATCTACTCTTCTCTACTCTACTAATGTACAATCTTTGCCAAAGAGTATATAAACACGTTTAAACGTTCGAATTCAGTAACCTTCCCCTTTTTTGAAGTCGGTTAAAAAACGTATTACAATAATTATTATTTGAAATTTCCGCTAAAACTAGTGTCATAGACTATAGAGGCGAGTCCTCGATTATATTGTCTATGTCCAATATTACGCAGTAGGAAACAACTTAGGTGACGCTCTTATTTAATGGCGGCTTTGGTCTGTTAATATTGTACCAAATGCTACATAAGTGAGGCATTTTATTACGTATAACTGATAAAACTTGTTCTAAATTGTGACTTCAAATGTTAGCGAATAATAAAAAAGGTTAGTGTCACATCATTTTGACATTTTAATTTTTTTTCTTAATATTCCATAGTTATTCATTTTCGTTTTTCGATTTCTTAAAAAAAAAAAACAAATGTCTTTTATTTATTATTGCCGCTTTAATATTTTCGAAGTGAATAATTGTGAATATATGCGATTAATAATCAATAAGCTATTTTATGTGTTAAATATCGTAAATTACGCAACGAAGCTGTAAGGTTATTCGTAATTCAACAAATCAATGCTGTAGTAGGTATGTGTTTTTTTCGTGCTCCATTGCTTGGTTATCGAAGGATTAAAAAAACTAAATTTGTCAATTCTACATTCCCGTTTAAAAGACAGAGAATATTAATTATTATTGTCTTTTATAACATCACAGTAATTGGGGCAGACAATGAACGCATACCTCGCGATAACATAAAGTCTTGTATATGTAATAGCAAAAGAACACTACGTTTAAAAGCTTCATATAAAAGAACTTAGGCTTTAGGAGATATCACAGGGATTGCACATATCGCCAAATGCAACCTCTTATTATGTTTGCCTATTTAACACTAAACAGTTATCAGAAAAAGGTGATAACAAATAATGCTTAGCATATATGTGTTGGTGACAATTGATTTTAGTACTTATTAGAGGAAACAAAGATATAATCTAAAAGTATTCCTAAAGACTGACTCTGGGTATCTTTACAAAGTAGACCAACAATATATATTTACACCTAACAATGTCATTTCACAAGTTAAAGACATTGGGTAGACACATGTGTCAAATTTAAACCACAACCAACCCAAACATATGATACTCTTACTTAAATATAGTGTAAACTCTATATTAATGTCATTTGTTATAATGGAAAACATTCTATAACATAGAAATTGGTTCAATTTATTTGGTTTACCACAAAACCCATAAATTAATTCACTCTATAAAGCAAAAGCCATTCTCTATTATGAAGAAATATTTTCATATTTAAGCTTCAACATTATATTTAATATTTAGTGTACATAATTGTTTTAATCAGCTTATAATTAGCTTACAAAACTTAATTTTTTGAGGTGCCGAAATTCCTATTTCCTAAGAATATAAAGATAACTCAGGTCATAAACAGCCCCCTCACTTTTGTGATTGTTAATTTCCTTAACACATATGCCATTATTCTTGGATTAAATTGTCTGTAGGAGAAGTCTCTGTTACTGACCACCACACCACCATCACCTATGGTGTCAGTCGTAAACCAACTTTGAAACTTTCAAGATGGCCAGTAAAAGAAAAGCGTTATGGGTTAACGAAAAGAATAAAATATTGTAATTAGTTAAATTTGGTTTATTTTTTCTCTTGCCTCCGTATAACAAAAACTCTTTATAACAAAAAAAAAATTCTCGGTTCCATGGAATTTGTTATAAAAGAGTTTACACAGTATGTCTAAGTACTTAGGAGTTAAGCTGCAGCATTGTTAAAAACTAAGGCTAGCCACATCACACACATTAAAGGACCGGCAGACTTTTAATTTTAATCCTTTTGTTAAATCTAACATAATTTTCATTATTAAATTAGACATATTATAAAGATGTGACATATTATGATGGATGTTTGTTAACAAAACTAGTCCCATAGACCTATATTATCCAGTATTGACACATGACACTAGGTGCAAATATAAAAAAATAAATTACAAATGTATACCAATTTAATGTAAAGAGTTTGTTCCAATATGGGAAATATTAACTAGCGGTTGGTCTTATAGCCTTTGTGACCCGGCTACCATAAACAAATGTTGAAGTTGTCTAATAAAATATTAACTAGCGGTTGGTCTTATAGCCTTTGTGACCCGGCTACCATAAACAAATGTTGAAGTTGACTAATAAAATATTAACTAGCGGTTGGTCTTATAGCCTTTGTGACCCGGCTACCATAAACAAATGTTGAAGTTGACTAATAAAATATTAACTAGCGGTTGGTCTTATAGCCTTTGTGACCCGGCTACCATAAACAAATGTTGAAGTTGACTAATAAAATATTAACTAGCGGTTGGTCTTATAGCCTTTGTGACCCGGCTACCATAAACAAATGTTGAAGTTGACTAATAAAATATTAACTAGCGGTTGGTCTTATAGCCTTTGTGACCAGGCTACCATAAACAAATGTTGAAGTTGACTAATAAAATATTTTTTCGTTTAATAGCCCAAGTATGACGATGACCTCTGTAGCTCAACGGTTAGCATGTTGGTGCTCAAGCCGCAGGTAACGGGTTCGAATCCCGCCAGGGAACAAAAAGTTTTCTGTGTTCCTGGGTCATGAATGTGTATTCAATATTTATTATGTATTATATAATAAAAGTCTTAAATATATGTATAGTATAAAAGTATTAAATAAATTTCCGTTGTCTGGTACCCGTAACATAAGTTCTTCAAGAACATAAACATATATAGATAGATATTATAGTGTTTTAGTTATTTGGGATGATTGTTTTGGTGTTTAAAAATAGCCAATATTATTGTGACACCATGTGTTTCTTTTTTCAAATCACAAAATTTTCTAAACTGGTTGTTTTAATATTGATAAATTTTTAGATAATATGGCAGGTCGACAAGTCCGGCTGGTGAATGTAGTTCCTGTGACCAGAATTAAGGTAAGATCATCATCAGAGCATATTTTGTTAGTTGCCAGTGTTTCAATACATATTGTGAGATGCTATTGACTAGTTCAAATTCATTGAAATACATTCTTAGCAGAGGCTGATCTTCTTATCAGTGACCGACTCCAATTACCGATATGAAACTACAAATCAAATCAAATTTTTTATTATAAATGGTACCAATAAAGCATCTTTTTGAACATGAATTGAATCTACCACTGGTTCAAATAATATGTATTCTATAACAATGCTTACATGTTATCGGGAAACAACAACCAATGACCAGCTCTGTTACAAGGACAGTGTTATTTATTAATTTAACATTTATTGCACTTACAGCTTAAGAACCAAAGTGTACAACAAAACAAACATAAATAATAATATAATAAATACATAGCAAATACACAAACATATAATTACAATACGAAAATACACCAAACAATTTAACTAATAATAATATACAACGCTATAATCATGCTCTCCATTTTATTTAATAATAAATTATCCTCAGTATCCTAAAATACTATGTAGTATGCATACCAGCGTTACCAGCGGACCCGACAGACGTACCATCTTAAAATTAATTTTTCCTAAACACTTAAAAATAACTAAACAACACTTAAAAAAAAACTAAAATTACCACACGTATCCACAACATTTTCATCCATATACAAATATTATGAAGATCAAAGAATTGATTGTTTGTTTTCATCAAACTACTGAACTGATTTGAAAGACACATTATCAGCGAGTAACATAGGCTATAAAATGTTCAAGTGGCGGTGGGGCTCAGCAGCCTAGGGTGAGCCCAGCACCTTGGGCGAAGCTAATTGAGCCGAGGGGGCTCCGTGTACCCCTCTTATAAGAAAAGAAGCCCCTCTTTGAGGTGACGTCGGTCCCTTGAGGGACTGACTAGCTGTCGGTGCCTTGTTTGCTCAACAGATCCGGGGCAAATCATCGGGGCAGCTCATCTGATCCAAAAAAAAGGGCAAACCCTCCTCAAACCCTCCTCAATCTTGGCAAAGATCTGATCTGATTGTGAACGACATCTGAGGTCACCTCTGTCAGTTTCTAACACGACTTTGTTATATGTACTTATGTATGTATTTATAAATCTTCATCATCAGCCTCTATCCGTCTACTGCTGAACATAGACCTCCCTCAATGAACGCCAAGACGATGTGATGAATTTTAATATTTTGTTTACAGAAAGAACTCAGCGATGCTGAAGAGGATGTCGTGACCTGTAGGGTGTGTGCCAAGGGGTTTGCCAGCGAAGTAGCTCTCAGCAACCATGCGAGGATCGAACACATAGACGAGTACCTATCGGGAGAGGATATGTCCGTTCGTCCGATGAAGCGGGGGGTAAGTGTTCTTTAAATGTATTATTATTAAACCTACCATAGCTCCCCCAATGTAAGGAGCTTAAATAAATGACATACGGCAGCTGTGGGCGGTCACTAGTCACTATTATGGCACATACCTGTGAGTGCAACTTTACAAAAGAGCATTAGTAAAAACCAGAGAAAACGCCATACTTACATACTATTTTGTACGAGGTAGTGCCATGCTGCAGCCGAATTGTGCCGGCACGACGGTACCTCTCGCTTACATAACACTGGCGTCAAGAGACAACTATGTTGTCGCGTTTCGTGCGGTTTGTGAGTTTCCGGTAGACCATTGGGGGACATAGGGAAAAGGAAGGCAACGCATTCGATAGTCGCCAAAGGGCTTCGACTGCTGGCTGCCCTCCTTTAATATATAAAAAAACTTATAATATATTTATATAAGGCTCTCGGTATTGATAGTGTAGTGTGGGTATATTTCACTGTTACAATGTCTCTTATAAGTTTACTTACTATGTTATTATTCAAGCACAAATCATGGCAGGGTCAGACATTTAATCATATTTGGGTAGGGGCTCATGCGTGCCCACATAACTGCCACTTCCCACCCAGGACTGGTGGTACCTAAGCAAAAAGAGGATATGTAATGTGGCCAGAGGGGACGACGATTAGGTGCTAGGATTGAATATCGGGTGACAGCTCATACTTATATTGTTCATATTAATTTTAATCTACATATAATATATATATATATATAGGTTGCTACTACTTCTAAAAATCTATACAGATAAATAAAATTGGAGTGTCTATTTGTAATATTAAATTAACTGCTTTTTATTGAATGCATTTGGATGTATACACGGTACATATACCAAAATAACCTTTTTAACCATTTTTGTCTGTCTGTATGTTTGTTCCGGCTAATCTCTGGAACGGCTGTGCCGATTTTGATGGGACTTTCACTGGCAGATAGCTGATGTTATAAGGAGTAACATAAGCTATAAAAATAATCATCATCAATCCGCGTACGGCCGTACACCTAAGTTCTAACGCGGGTGAAGCTGCGGGCAACAGCTAGTAATAGATATATTGTTCATTAAATTATACTCATACAAATTTATGTTACAGAAACGGCAAGTACTGACTAAGGACCAGGAACGGGCGATGGAGCTTAAGACCCAGGAGGTGCTGTCATCAATGGAGCCGGCTGATCTCACGACCTTGGCTTCTAAAGAGGTCGATTACATCCTCATTAAAGCCGAGGACGAACCACAGCCAAAAAGACAGAGGATTAAGAAAGACAAAGAAACGAAAGGAAAAACCTCAAAAACAGCGAAAAATAGCTCAAAGGAGAAGGCGCAACCTCAATCTATTATGTAGGTGTTTTGTATTACTTGAAGAGCTAATTAATTTAGTGAATTAATAATTATATATAATAATAATAGTTATAATTTAGTTATATCCCTATACTTGACCTGCAACTGAAATTGGAAAGTTTTCATTAGACTTCATCTATTTTACAATTTTGTGTTTAAAATTGCTATGTACAGTAATCTTTGCAATGAGACCTGGACATATGATTCCTAAAATTAATATCATCTTCATCATATATGTTACGTTGTAGCGGTCCGTTCGAGTGCACGCAGCCCTCCACGCACGCGCCCGAGGGTCTCTGCCACCAGATATTCCTGTCCTGCTGCGAGTACTCCATGCACCACCGGGACGAGCACACCCGCAGACGCAAGAGCTTCCGTTGTCAAGTTTGTGAGAAGCCGCTCACGGGGGGAGAAATGGACGCACCATTTCCATGTCTTGTTAGTATTTTGTTGGTTTTTGTATTTGAATGCGAGTGTACTAAGGATTTGAGAATAGTACACAGTATGGTGTTTCGGAACCGAAACCACTTAGGACCTTTAAGAAAAGATCATACTCGTATTTGATAGGTCGGCAACTCACCTGGTAACGATGTAGCGGGTGTCAGTGGATGTCGCTTATCACTTACCACCAGGTGAACCGACTGTCCGTTTGCTCTCTTTACAAAAAAATTTCCTTTTTCGACTTACGACCAATTTCAGCAATGGCAACTGCTATTAACACAATTTTTAAAAATTGGTTCTCAACACAAGCTATTTATTTAACTGTGGTACATGTTTCTGTGATCAGAATTTTATATATTATTATTAATAATTCCAGATCTGTGGCGTAGGATTTCAAACGAGCAAAGCTTTGATGGCCCACAACGAGACCAACCATGTGAAGCTGAAGCCGTTCCAGTGCAATGAGTGCAAGAAGCGGTTCACGCAACAGGGCGGGCTGCAGCAGCACATGCGCATGCACACGGGCGAGCGCCCGCACGTCTGCACCTACTGCTCTAAGGCCTTCACGCAGAAGTCCGGCCTCGATCAGCACCTGCGGATACACACCAAGGTGCGGCCCTACCGCTGCGTCATATGCGAGAAGGCATTCTGCCAGTCGACGCACCTGCTGCAGCATATGCGGACCCACACCAACGTCTCACCCTTTGAGTGTGGGATATGCCAAAAACGATTCAAGCAAAGCAGCCATCTCAACTACCACCTCAAAAACCATAACCCGTTCAATATGACCGAGGAACAGAAGCTCAAGTATATCCAGCTTTTGGGCATGATGGGGAAGGGTGTTCTGGAAGTGGAAATAGACGGCCAACCGGTGAATTTTATTGAGGACAATACAAACACCAATGAACAAAATGAACAAGTGCAGGTTCCGGAGGCTGTGGAAACGTACGTGTTTGAGGATAGCGAAGCTGTCTGGTGTGAGACCGTAGAGACGCAATGAACTGTCAACAGGTGACGGTGGAACATCCCTGTGGGCTGATCCGGCCGATGGATCACATCCAACATCCCTGTGGGCTGAGACCCAGCCGATGGATCACATCCATACACTAACACAATTCCAGATTATATCAGTCCGCTCCTAGTTTAAGGATTACTTTAGGAACAAGAAGGAATGCCTGAAATATTATTTACAAATTCCATGATGTTAGCTTCATTTTAAAAAACTTTTTATATTGCATTTATTTATTAATTTATTAAAAAATAGTAAAAGATGTATCTACTAGTAGCCAAGAAGCATTAGCAGTAAAAGGAGGAGCTCAGTGAAAACAATATACTAACTAATGAAGGCTCCGGTGCACCAGCCTTTGAGCATATAACAGGAATAGAGCGTGCTGCGACGCTGCGCCGGTTCTGCGCTCTGATTGGTAGACTGAAGGCCCTGCTTGATGGCACCAGCTAACAACTACACCTCTGATGTATATATTATATAGTAAGATAATGAAATTAATTAACACTTTATATTTCAAAAGTATACATACATTATAAATGTTGTGTGTACACCCACACGAATGGACTTTGTATGTGATTAACGAAATAAATTGCATATAATATAGGCGGTTATTGTAATGGTCTTGTAGCTATCAATGTGTTAAGATGTAATTGACAAGTACGAGTTACTTGTCCTGGAAATTTTATACATCCTAGCTTTGTTAACTTTTAAACTAAAAACATAATTTAGTGTTACAACAGGTTAAATGAACATTGTAAAACTTGTGGAATATTGAAAATAAATTTGTACAGTATTTTGTTTTTTCTTTTATTATTGAAATGAAAACTTCTTTGGACTCGTTAAGCACTTGGGTGAACAAAAATCATGGATCTCGCGTCATCGTCACCGAACGCTTGTAGCACCGCTTGACAATCTGTAGCAATATATTATCTTATTCGTTATGGGCCTGCCACACAATGCAATGCTCATCGCCTTGCTCTAAGAGCTTGGAAAGTATTAGAAAGAAGAACGATTGTAATGTCTACGGAATTTATAGAAAATAAAGTTTCATCGTAGGGGTAGGTAGGTATATTAACTTTATGAGACATCCCCAATTTAAATTTAGTGGGTGATTATTTATGAAACGAAGTTGAGTATTATATCATTTAAAGAAAAATGAATCAAAAAGTTAATAGGAAATTAGAGTAAAAAATAACTCAAAGTCAACGTTTGTCTTAATTAGTTGCTAAATGTATATTATTTAGTGACGTCACGGGGATCGGAGTGATAATTGATGTTAACTTGGATCAAGTATCAAATGGATTTGACAAGATAATAATAAAAGATACCGTATTGGAACGAGATCACAGCATACGAAAAACTCCAAGAGTGACAGAGACATAAGAGTGTCTATGTCTCTGTCACTTTTCGAATGTTCTATTGTCTTTGTCAGAATATCACACATCGACTGTGCCCAACAAAAAATAATCGACTAAATTTGAATGCTTAATAAACATTATCACTCGCAAAACAATTCGTTCCAAAACGCTAACACTTGTCACGTGACGTCATATATTGTTAAACAACGTAAAAGTGATAAAATAATTCTAGTTGTCGTTAATAAAAAATGGCTTCTAAGTTTTATAAGTGTTGTACGGTGCCTATGGGTGTGAAGAACACTGTCAAAACGCCTGAAAATTAGTTTTTACAATATGTACTGCGTATGGAAAATGTTGTATAAAAGTACGTCAATATTCTTCCGCTTCCGCTAAATAGGAACAGGTGACGTCATTTCAGTTTATTATCACGTGACCTATTTTAAATTTTGTTACATTTTATTTATAAAATATTAATTTAATCAAATAAAAATAAGGGAAAATATTGTATTTTTTCTGAATAGGGATGTTGACACTTTTCAGAAATGTTTTTAAATCATTTATAAATATCTAATGGAGGCCTAAATATGATTAACTTTCGCGTAAATACGTCTAATGCCTATAAAATCTTGCATTTTATAATGCATTTTAAATTTCGTTCCAAAACGCTAACACTTGTCATGTGACGTCATATGTTGTTAAACATCGTAAAAGTGATAAAATGATTCTAGTTGTCGTTAATAAAAAATGGCTTCTAAGTTTTATAAGTGTTGTACGGTGCCAATGTGAGTGTACACTGTCAAAACGCCTGAAAATTTGTTTTTACTATATGTACTGCGTACGGAAAATGGTATATAAAAGTACCTCAATATTCTTCCGCTTCCGCTAAATAAGAACAAGTGACGTCATTTCCGTTTGTTATCACGTGCAATTTTTCAAATTTTGTTACATTTTATTTATAAAATATTAATTTAATCAAATAAAAATAAGGGAAAATATTGTATTTTTTCAGAATTCTATCAATTCTATCAACCCTTATATGTTCCACTGCTGAGCACGGGTCTCCTCCTCGAAATCAGTTTTGGGCCATAGTTCACCGATGCGCTGTCCCAATGCGGGTTGGTGAACTTCACACTCCTTCAAAGACTTTTAATCTCATCAGACATGCAGGTTTCCTCACGATGTTTCCTTCACCGGTGAGCAAGCGATGGTCTCATGTTCAGGTGCACGTAGAAATTGAAGAAAACCCCATATCTAGGAATCACATCATCATCATCAGGATCGAACCCGGACCTCTCGGCTCTCACTCAAGAGGCCGAGCCCGGACCCGCTAGGCCATCGTCGCTCTATATATATTATGTGTATTATATAATCAAAATCTTAAAATATATGTATAGTATAAATAAAAGTATTAAATATATTTCCGTTGTCTGGTACCCGTAACACAAGTTCTTTGAGAACTTACCACGGGACCAGATTGACGTGGTGTGAAAGCGTCCATAGATATTATTATTATAAATAAAAAAATAAAAAAAGCCTTTTATTTCTTGCTTAATCCTAGTACTTACATTTTTAGTTTCACACAGTAAAATTATTCACACTTTCAAATTTATTTTACTAACAAGTTAGTGCAAATAGAGTCTGACAAGCGAGTCGTGGCACAAGCCGCTGGCGGCAAATTTAAAAATCTTTTAGGTGTTAACCCAGCATATATAGTCTAAAAACAATTTTGATACTTTTGCTTAACTTGATTATTTGTTTATTTGGATAAGGTTGGAATCTTCAAAGAATTTGGTTTAAAAATAATCAAAACGAAAACATTAACTACATTAAAATCAACACCAACTTTACCACTCCATCGAAAATAAGGATAATAAAGATGCACAACAAAAACTTAAAAACATTTATTCATTCTGAACAATAATCAAAATCTGATTCGAGAAATTCGATGCCTTCAAAATATGATTCATCACTATCACTTTCATCTTCACGAACATTGATGAGAAATGGTTCAAGTTCCTCTTCTGTTATTTTATCTTTTATTTTGTATGTATTTTCAACATTAATCACATGATCATGCATGATTTGCAGTCATCAGCAGTCACACTGGCAAAACATTTCCTTTT
Source organism: Helleia helle (assembly GCA_963853865.1). Lineage (NCBI taxonomy): Eukaryota > Metazoa > Arthropoda > Insecta > Lepidoptera > Lycaenidae > Helleia > Helleia helle. The sequence goes on from OY971434.1 coordinate 372,256, forward strand.
AAATTTTCCATTTCGGCAGCTGGCACGCCTAGATTCATACTCGCCACTTTCCTTTTTGCCAAGCTCCAAATTAATTCTATGGCATTGAGATCACAATGATATGGCGGCAATTTGATGACCTCATGTCCATGCTGCTTTAGAAGTTCTTCCGCTTCGTACAAGGGAGTTGGTTTGTTTTCTTTGACAAGACACAAAAGCTCGGCCTTTGTAAGAAAATTGTCAAAAAAATGTGATTTTCGGTGAGCCACTTCTGAATATCAGTCTTTAAAGTGCTCATCGTAGGCGGCTTGTTAATTTGAGTTACATGATAACTCGCATTATCCATTATAATCACACTAGGTTCATTTAAATTGGGTATTAATTTTTCTTCCAGCCATTTTATGAAGTTATTACGGTTCATATCATCATGATAATCAGCCATTTTAGATTTTGTGCTGAACACCAATAATGCATTGGGCACAAAACCTTTCTCAGAGCCAGCATGGACTATTATGTATCTTTTACCTATAAAACAAAGAAAAGTAATAATTAAAATAACAAATATTCTTATAGACATTCCAAAAAAGGCAAAATTAATTTGATAGAAACCTTTAGAAATTTTGTCAGTTACTCCACTCGTACTCGGTCCTTGCCATGACTTTTTTGGCTTGTAATTTTGGTGGACATATGTTTCGTCCAGGTAAACTATTACCTTTCCTTCTTGTCGCTTCTTATGAATAGCTCTAAGATAACTATGTCTCAGAGCAGATATTTCAAACTTTTCAATTAGAATTGACCTTTCATTTTTATTAGTTTTAAACTCAAAACCATTTTTTAACAATATTTGCCTCAATGTTTCTCGAGATCCAGTGAATCTTATTGACTCTCGTAATTCTGCTAACAAAGTTCTTATTGTTGGAACTTGTTTCCTAACCGAGTAAAATTCATTTATTTTATTTCGAATTGCCGATATGTCAAAATCATCTAAGTTTGAAACACTGGGCTGGCGAGGGCGTTTTTTTCCTGGCGTGTTCCACACATTTTGGTTTAGGGAACCTTCCTTTTTTATCCTCCTCAGTGTGTTGACACCAACTTCTGTAATAATAAAAATAATTGGGTTAAGTGGCAGATTATTATCACAGTTTACTATATAACAAAAATATATTGAAATACAACCTGTCAGTTTAGATAAATGGGCCAAATAACTGGATTCAGAGGTAAACAGATCTTTTTTCTCAATATCTTTCAGCTCTTTGATTAAGTCTACGATCTGACGTTTCAAGTCTTCGTTATCCGATAGACCTTTGTTAGACTCCTCCTAATTATTACTTAATTTTACTGTCAATATTATTGTTCTTTAATTATGTATCGGTACCGCTTAAAGACTCTTAATATTGTTAATCATATTTACTTTCGCGAGTACCGATGTTAGTGAAGTCGCCAGTGGTACCACGGCGGGCGTTAGAGTGATTATTAGTTCCCGATCTTCGTCGCAACCACCCGCCTGCACTTGATTTGATCGTTGGTCTAGAGTCACACGTTCGGTCTTATAAAAATTGTTTGACGAAATAAACATAGTTATGTGCGAATGAAGTTTTATTGCCAACACCTTAGAACAAGAACTAATTTGTATGTTTTGAAACACAATTTCTCGAAAGTACATATTTAAACAAATGTAAAGTTATGTTGAATACAAACAAAAGTTTTTTATGGCCATATGAAGAATTCGAAATAAATCGCGTCCCACGACTCGCTTGTCAGACTATAGCTAACTTTAGGGTGTCGGTTTTTCGTGACGGTATGCACGCGAATCGTATAAATTTACTCATCATTTTTCCCTAGCCCTCTAAAAGAAGTATTACTTCAAAAAATAAATGGATTGTGTTTTTTAATAAACCGGTTAATATTTCTACAATCCACCAGTGATTATTTGTAATCCTATTCATTCTCCAATTATTGTTTTATGTGATATAGTTTTATATTCCGTATTTTTGGATTCATTACTTAAATAAAAAAGTGGCCACCGTTTGCCGTTTGGATGATTCAGCTTAAAATAAGCAAAATGACACTATGTGACAAAGACTAAAAGTTGGACTACAACTAATCACTGGTGACTTTAAAGAAGTTGATTGGTTTATTAGAAATCACAATCTCTCTAATAAGGGCACCAGTGGACGGTCTGCGCCCTATCTATATTATCTGATCAAATCAACATTTTAATTATCAATAATAATAAAAAACAAGCTATTAAATAATCCAATTACACGTTATAATATAGTCTATAATATAGCGCGTTATGTATAAAAAACGTAGACAGCGAATACTATAGACTGCTGCCAGCCGTGGCGACATGAGATAGATATATTGAAGTGACGTCTGAAATGGGGGTTGCTATACAAAAACCTTTTGCCTACTTTAAGGCAAAACGCTAAATATAAAAAACTGTCATGTTTTTTTAAAGCTAAAACATTACACATATTATTATGTTTTTATTGGTATTTTTTTTGTTTTGACAAATTATTTTATACTGTGCCCGAATGTTTGAGATTCTTTATTGCGTATTTAATTTAAACTGATACGAGGACATACTTTTAGCTATGATCGTTTATAAAAATGTATATTAGAACTCTAATGTTTTACAATTGGATAGGTATCTATACATCTATACAGAAAAATAAAATTAGAGTGTCTGTTTGTAACATTAAAATAACAGCTTTTCATTGAATACATATGGATGTGTACACGGTACATATACCAAAATAGCCTTTTTTACAATATTTGTCTGTCTGTTTGTTCCGGCTAATCTCTGAAACGGCTGGGCAGATTTTGATGGGACTTTCATTGGCAGATAGCTGATGTTATAAGGAGTAACGTAGGCTATAAAAATAATCATCACCAATCCGCGTACGGCTGTAAATCTAAGTTAACGCGGGCGAAGCTGCGGGCAACAGCTAGTAAATAATAAAATAAAGTCGATAAATATGAAACAAGAAAAATTATCATATTAGCATAAACAATATATAGTCTTACTATAAAAATAAGAGTACTGGAAAGGAAAGGAGGAAAGGAAGAAAATAAGAGTATAGAAAATTAGTAATAAAAATAATTAAAATGCACATCCATTAAACTATTTTTATCACTAATTTTCTATATATAAAAGTAGTTAAAATAGATGTGATTTATTTACATACTATAGGTAAAAAATTGGCATAAAAAATTAAACAAAAACTATATTTATATGAAAACGTATTTTTTTTATTTTTTTTACACAGAAACGTACGTAATGGCACAGTTACTGAATCAAATTTCACATGCGTTGGTTGCTCTTTCATTGTTTTTGTGAATGGTATAACAGCAGATGGACATGGCATGGGTTTATTTATCTCTTCAGTAGCTCCAAGCTGAAATATGAAAAAAAAAAACTATTTTGTTTCCTTAAAGTACGATTATTTTTATAATAATAACATATCTTTGTTGTGGACAATAAAATATTTTTCTTTCTTTCTTTAAAGAATGGAAGTCAAAATGATTCAATTTAGCATGAATATAGACTTATCCCATCAACATAAGAGAAAGTAATTTGTCCAAAAACCACATACTTACATAGTTAAATATTTATTTAGTTAATACGCACCTTAACAATTGGAAAAGCATCAGGGTGTATGTAAGTATACCTTCTTTTTTTAAGATATGTTTTGTATCATAGTGCAAACAGCAAATCTTTGAACACTTCTTTGGAATCCAGTCATTTCGACCAGAGGCTTTAATCCATTTCTTCCGAATGTCAGGATTAACTGAAACTGTGATGTAAGATTAAATTATGAGTAACAATTTATAATTGAGAAATTGGTAACTTAAGGTATTAATAGTAGATACAAATGAATATATACATTATTTCAACTTTGTTTAATTTGAAATAAAACCTGCATTTTTGTAATTAATGCAAATATTCCTTCCCCCTTCCCCTTTTCTTCTTAAATATACTCCCTAGCGAGAAGGCAGGTGATGGGATAAATAAAGGAACATCTTTTTATCCCTTCCCACCCTCTGTTCCTCACTTTCCAGGTGTTCACTATTTTCAGGGACAATTTTTCTTCCTCCCCCCTTTTTCCTAAAATATGAGTTAGCGGCAAAAGGGGAGTAGAGGGAAGAGGGATTGATAGAGAGGGAACTCCATTCCTCTCCTACAACCTCTTTTTTATGTCACCTGTTGCGGAGTCCAGCCTCAATTTTGTAAAAATATTTAAACTTAATTAAATTGAATCCTTAACCTATTCTAGAAAATTTCAAAATGACGCAATTATTATCTAAGTACCTACTATTATAATCATTTATATATTAAGTTAAGTAAGTAAGAATATTGTATAAAAAATAAACCTAATTTATATTTCTATAATATTTTTCTTATTTAAAAAAACCTCCAAAAGTTCTTTAAAACTATTACGATTTAAATAAAAATATCTCACTTTTAATTTAAGGATAGCTTTTGGAGAGAAATTCAATCAAACAACACAATTCAAAATATTAATAACATACATTACTGGGAAAAGGGAAAACATAATACTAGCAATTTTAACATTAAAGACGTCACAAAATCAATATTAATTATTACCTTTTTTTCAATTTAACTTATGAATTATAAACCAATGAAAGTATATATACATAAAGACTGATCACACATATCGTTATTCAACCACTATTAACCACAATATGAAATAAAATATGAACTTGCGCGTGAAAAGTCAATGTTAGAATTTTTCGGTCACTACCACTTTTACAATTAATTTTATACTGTTCGAAACCATTGTTAATGTTAGGGTATTCCAGAATATGTTTTTATTCCCCTTATTTTTTTAATTACCAACAAATTCGTTAATTACATTAAAATAATACTAAAACAATACTTCACAATTGACTACATGTTGTAAACAAATTACAAATGTCAAAATTTGTGTAGCAAGATATGTTGTTGACCTTGAAAAAATCAGCACGCACTGAGAGATGCCAATAGTATAGTCTTGTCCTTGTTTTCCCTTAATTATTGTAATAAGCACATCACTTTTATGTGGGAAGGAGTAAGAATTATCCAGCAGTCTATAGTATTCTCTGTCTACGATAAAAAATATAGTTTATAGTCCATAACACGCTGTCATAAAATAGTTTATTCGAACAATACTACTGATAGAATCGGTGCCGTGTTATAATCGATCTATGAATCGATGCTTTTGAATTGTTTTCGCGCGGCTTATGTGTTTCACCTCACTAAATTACACTCGTGACGTCATCGTATCTACGCAAAATGTTACACGCTCGGTCCCCATACAAATTGCGGAACTCTTTACTTCTATCTTGATATAGTTCTGTGACTGAGACCGATAATAAATATTTTCTTTTGACATCTATGGAAAATCTAAAAAACAAAATCCACTTGAAAATAAACCATGGACTTTGAAGGAATCTTTGATATCATTTCTTTACAAGCACACTATAAGTAATAGGAAAACGATGACCATCGAAACAAAATGAAACGAGACGCGTGTAATTTAGTACTAGGATCAACGCACCGGACTACGACAACGGGGGTGTGACGTCATAGCATGAGCGCGCGTAATCTCGGAATTTCAAAAATGGGCTGAAACTTCTCGTCGTTATATCTTCGGAAATACTGCATGTATTGAAGTGAAATAAAAACTAATGTAAAGTAAATAAACTAACGTACGCTCCGATTTTAGGTGTATTTGATACTAATATTTTGACCCTTTTGTGTTCTCCATTTTCGTTGGAAGTTTGTGCTGCCTTAGATCCTTCATTCACAATTATTGTAGAAACAGTTCGTTCCGAAATACCTGAAAATAACAAAACAATCAGTAAAATATCTATATATAATTTATATTTGATTTGGCAGCACATTGTCATAATATTTCTAACATGAAAATTATGACGAGTGCTTTCCGAAAAAAAGTAAATATTTATATTAGTTTCATTATTTGAGTTTTTTTCAAAGTTTTGTTGTGGGAACACTACGAGACTAACCTGTTAAGTAGGCGACGCGATACCGCACTTGATTGAATGCTATTACAAGGCCACCATGATCTCTTTCTTATTCACAAGCCTTTTTTACCTTTAGCACTATCTCTCTACCAGCACTTTTTAATACTTTTGGCAAGATAATACTTCGATTTTCATAAAAAATACTGAAATACGATAACCACTAGTATCACCTGTCAAGAGCAATATGACAACTTGTCATTTTAGTTCCTCACGGCATGCAGCCTCTAACGTCACAAGTATCGCCCACAGGCCGCGACTCACTCGCTCGAGTCAAGTACCAACTTACCCACTAAACCTGACCCGGCGAGACTTGTGTCATCACAGAGAATATGCTCCACGTGCGTTCGGGTTTCAGCAAAAGTTGATTTGTTTGTAATTGAAATAATTCTAATTATTCTAATATATTATATACAGCCTGATTTTTTGAAGAACGGACATATTCAAGTAGCGTATAGAGCTAAAGTACCTCATTCCAAAAATATATCACAAGTGGGGTCTTACTTTTTTTCAAAATTATCCTTCACACTTGAATTAAAGTAAACACAGTATTATGAAATAGGTAAGATACGATGCAACAAATACGCCGAACCACAAAATAAAGTGGCCGAACGTTCTGCCGCGAGCCATACCTAAGGCCCCGTTCGCACGAGCGTTTTAAAAGTGTCGCGGTAAAACCCGAATTTGGGGTTTGGTATGCTCAATTTGATGAACCGCCAAACACTTAAGGTCGAAAACCCAACAGCACTTGATAAAAAAGCGCCGCACTTTAAAAACGCTTTCGTATGAACAGATACATGGTTATCCATTTGTCCCATTCAAACTCTTTTTAAACGGTCGGTCAAAAAACTCTCGTGCGCACAGGGCCTAAGAAAGTCCGGCGCGAGCGATGCCGGTGTCGGCTTTTCACAAAGACACGGCAGTGCGATACGCGTCATTGTCCGGAGCGTTTGTTTTGTTTGTGTCAACCGCGTGTCGCGTATAATACGTAATTACTAATTACGTATTAAATCATGTCCAATGAATTTTCAAATGGAGAATATTGGGAGATGGTAAGAGCTTATGCTCTATCTGGTGACAGTGTACGTGGTGCGATAGACTTGTACCGCGAAAGGTTTCCGAATCGTCGCGTACCTTCATACAGCCTGATGTTGGGGGTTAATCAACGTCTGCGGGAATTCGGGCAGTTTACAGTGCCAACGCATGCTCAAGGGAGAGGGAATCAGCCACTCCCCGTTCGTCTTCAAGTTGCCATTCTGGAGTATTTCGAGCATCACCCGCAAGGAAGTACTCGAGAGGCCGCTAGATGGTTTGGCATTGCGCAGTCGACAGTATGGCAACTTTTACACCGAGAAGGATTACATCCATATCATTTTCGGCCCGTACAAGAACTTGGACTGAACGACCATGAGCCCCGGGTGGAGATTTGCCGTTGGTACTTATCCAACCTGGACAAGAATATTTTATTTACGGATGAAGCCACATTTACAAGACTGGGAGTGTTTAATGTGCACAATGAACATTGGTGGAGTGAGAATAACCCATATGTGACGCGACAGGACGCTTATCAACATAGATTCAGTGTAAATGTGTGGGCTGGTATTATTGGAAATTGCCTGTTAGGGCCATATTTCATTGACGATAGACTCGACGGTGAAAGATACTTGACTCTTGTGTCAAATGTGGTGAATGCAGAATGATATGTTGGATGACGTGCCTCTCATCTATCACCGTAACCTCTACTACCAGCACGACGGTGCTCCCGCGCATTACCAGGTTCGTGTTCGTGAGTATCTCAATTGTCAGTTTGGCGAGAGGTGGATAGGTCGTAGAGGCCCCGTGTATTGGCCGGCTCGTTCGCCTGATTTAACACCCATATGTTATTTTCAATTGTTGTAAATAGTATGATTCCACTTTTTAAATGCGCCAGAAGTACATAGGTGCTACAGTTTCTTTTATCTAACGTCATGTGAATACATTAACCCCTTGGCTTTCGTTAAGCACGCGCGCACCCAGACACAATGAAAAATCAAATGCGTCTCAAATTCGTAATGCAAAGGATTAACGATAAAGATAAATCAATTTAATTAAATTAACGTGTATCATTACTTTAGTACCTAGGTAGTTTTGCCTGTCCTAAGCCAGGATCAAAGTATGAAGGAAAAATGAGATCATTAATGGGGATATTGACAGTATTCATATAAAACTATAATTTTGATGTTAATTGGTAGTTTCTATGATAGGATTCTGAAAAAATACAATACTTTCCCTTATTTTAACCGACTTCAAAAAAAAGGAGGTTCTCAATTCGTCTGTATGTTTTTTTTTTTTTTTTTTTGTATGTATGTGACACGAAATCTCCGCCGTTTGTGAATGGATTTCGATGGTTATTTTTTTGTTTGAAAGCTGGTGTTTCCAATTTGGTCCCATATTAATTTTATTAAGATCTGACAAGCCGTTTTTTAGTTATTCACAATAATGCCTATTTGGTTGGTTTTGTTTACCTTGATGATATGATTATTTTATTACGTGTCGATGTAACAATTGTATAGGATGCTCTGGTAGCACACCATAGTATGTCGCGGTCATCGTAATCATCATCATCATCACCATCATCATCATCATCATAATCATCATCCTTTATCCATCCATTGCTGAACATGCCTCCTTCAATGAACGCCAAGACGACGAATTTCGGAATCACTAAAAATTAAGAAATAAAAGCATTTTACAAAAAATTAAAACCGACTTCAAAAATACTAAACTAAAAAGTAATAAAATAACAGTTTCTTTAATGTTTGTGCTTACAACATATAATCAACTTAATCTTCTACTAATGTACAAACTTTGCGTTTACCACGTCATTATAGTTACTTTTGGAGTCGGTGTCGTATTTATTGCTGTAACCTACCTACCTACCTTGGCTGACACCGACTCCAAAAGTAACTATAATGACGTGGTAAACGCAAAGTTTGTACATTAGTAGAAGATTAAGTTGATTATATGTTGTAAGCACAAACATTAAAGAAACTGTTATTTTATTACTTTTTAGTTTAGTATTTTTGAAGTCGGTTTTAATTTTTTGTAAAATGTTTTTATTTAATTAAATTAATATTTAATAAATAAAATGTAACAAAATTTAAAATAGGTCACGTAATAATAAACGGAAATTACGTCACCTGTTCCTATTTAGCGGAAGCGGAAGAATATTGACATACTTTTATACACCATTTTCCGTACGCAGTACTTATTGTAAAAACTAATTTTCAGGCGTTTTGACAGTGTACACCAGTGTACACACACATAGGCGTACAACAATTATAAAACTTAGAAGCCATTTTTTACTAACGACAACTAGAATCATTTTATCATTTTTACGATATTTAACAACATATGACGTCACGTGACATATTGTGTTAGCATTTTGGAGCAAAATTTAAAATGCATTATAAAATGTAAGATTTTATAGGCATTAGACGTATTTAAGCAAAAGTTAATCATATTTAGGCCTCTATTAGATATTTTATTAACGACAACTAGAATCATTTTATCATTTTTACGATGTTTAATAACATATGACGTCACGTGACATGTGTTAGCGTTTTGGAGCGAAATTTAAAATGCATTTTAAAATGCAAGATTTTATAGGCATTAGACGTATTTAAGCAAAACATAAACATTTATGAAAAATGTCAACATCCCTATAGAAGGACTGGGCATACCTATGAAAGAAGGTGTAACCCTAGGAACAAGTATCATTATGGAATAGACATTCGCGAATACCCGAAAGGGACAGGCATATTTTACAGGGATACCATATTCATAATAACAAGTCTACTTATTTTCTTGAAACAAGTGAATTAAAATAATAAAAAAACTGGTAAATGTTGATAGATAACTATAAGCATTAGCCCTAACCAAACATTTATTGTAATTTTAGACAACTGCATTTTCCGGATTATCGAAAATATTATGTAATTACTAATAACTAACCGCTAAAAACATACATAATAAAAAAGAAGGCTATACACGTCTCTTAATATGTATGATCTATAGTACATAGCCTTTTAGGATAGCAATAAACATATTTGTTTTTATTGTGTTTATTTCGAATATTCCAGTCACCCTTTTTATATAATACCACATTCTTGGGTAATCTGCCTATAACAAAACTGGTATCACCATACCTATATAAACCGACCAAATTAAAAAGTAGTACAAAATGGCGGCATATTTGACAAACTGTTCCCGAGTGAGAATGTTTGTATGGCATTCAAATTAATTAGTCGATAATTTTTTGTTGGGCACATCATTGTTGTGCCTGCCCCCAACAAAGAGTGATATTCTGACAAAGACAAAAGAAAGTGTCTATGTCTCTGTCACTCTTGGAGTTTTTCGTATGTTGGTATCTCGTTCCAATATGGTATTATTATTAGCTTGTCAAATCTATTGATACTTGATTTTAGGTGTAACCTACAACTGAAATCGGCACTTAACATGGCTACCATTGCTAGGGTTTTGACAGCAAAACCATAGAGAATACTACCATGAAAAGGGCACTCAAGATGGCGGATCAGGCACTCATTTACAGCTGTAAGTTTAAAGGGGCAACTCCTCTTATTTCCTAACTTCATGGTTTTGTGTATGGGTTCATTTATTGTTTTCATCTCTGTTATTTATTAAGTTTTAAAATATCGATACAGACCGATTCTATTCTTTTTTGGGCTATTACAAAAATAATGTTATCTAAAATCACACGTAAAACGTCGACGGTAACATTGTGATTTGTGAAACAGGTAAATACGCAGGTCCGTGTTGTTGACATTTCTAAAATTAAAATATTGCACGTGTGTATGTCAGTGTTTGCTAGTGTGTGTGCACGTCAGATTTCCAGGAATCGGCCGAAGCTGGAGCTGGACTGGAATGAGTTTGTTGCGAACATATTCCGTGCGTTCAATACGTTTAAAACGGCTAGGTAGGTGCTTTATCGTCAGCCCGGTGTTACGCTGCCTGAGGTTATAGGAGCGCCGAGCAAGATATTATATAGAACGAGTAAGATAAGTTTTTAAATCTCAGAACGTAATTCGTATCTTGCATGTTCTCACTGAGATAAAATACGTGAGTGATTATTATAATTTTGTGTCTAATATAAACAGTTCGTGATTAAATTTGAATTTGATATTCGATCCATCTCTTTGTACAGATAGTGTGATATTTAACGCAACTCTTTCCTCCTATTGTAGTGATATTTTACAGTGATTCATACTAAAAACATTTTTAAAGTTTTTTTACGCGTTGCTCTGGTATATATTATGTACAGCTATGCCTGTGTATTTTCATGTGAATAATGTGTATAAATATTTAAAATCAAATAAATTTGCGATTCCTATTTCTAGACAACACAAACAATCTATGCAGTAATTACATAATTTTCCCAAATTCTAAGAAAGTTCTTGTTTCTCCCGTCAAACAGCTTTGCTGTGTTCCAGAGAGAAGGGCAAGACAGGCACCGAGACTTAACATCTTATGTCTCAGGATAGACAACACGTGAATGTCTCGGCTAGTTCCATGTAAACTAGTGATTCTTTAATAAATATGATAAAAAATAAGATCATTTCATAATAATTAATGCCATTCAATATCATAACCACTTAATTTGTTTTATGTTAAGCTTGTATAATATTTCTATAGGTTAGTATTGTTTTTATGTGTTGTTACTTTTACAGTTTATTTTTAATTACAAAAGATGAATATCGAGACAAAGCCTCAACTTTTGCCAATAGTAGGGTGTGATCCAACTGACGTACCAACCCTATACCATACCCCAACTTTTCCCTTGTATATTATACTCAATCAAAATCAAAAATTTTTTATTCAAAATAGTACTAATACAGTATCTTTTTGAACGTCAATTGAATCTACTACCAATCTACTTGTCTATATACCAACGTCAATTATATTTTCGGTGTGTATTATCTAAAGTAAGTACATACCCTGAAGTCACCTTGTTTTGAACATACTTTGTACACATTAATTCAGTATTTCCTATTATTTAATTATTAAATAATAATAGTTTACATAGGTTCTACACCCGTGCCCCTCACCCTCTACTATTTTAGGGTTCTCTACCTCAAAAGGAAAAAAAAAACGGAACCTTATAGGATCACCTTGTTGTCTATCTGTCTGTCAGACCCTTTTTCTCAGGAAGGGTTGGATCTAGCAAATATAAATTTATACCAAATACTGATGACTATAGTCCATATTAGATTATAAAATCAACAGTCCTGAGTCAACACAATAAAAAGATACGGCCAAATTTATAATTATTCTAAGTACCAAAATTTATCTTAATTTTCAAATGTTTTCATTTTTCGGAATTTTCACTTTACTTGTGCTCTGAGACCTTATTATTATTATTTAAGGGTGGGGACACCAGCAAGGCCAGACGGGTGATCAGTCCTCATTACCGGGACCATTTCACCCAATTCCCCAGCTCTGAGACCTTGCTTTTAACCAAAATTGACAATTCGATCAACTGAAAGTACCCCATGGGGTTTGGGTCCAAAACCCATATGGTAGATCCCGTTGACCTAGAGTCAAGAAATTTGGCAAAAAGGAAGGTCTTAGAACATAAATAAAAGTAAAAATTCAAAGCATAAAAAAAAGTTGTAAATTGGAGGTTGTCCCTGTGATACTTAGTTGACTTCAATTAAGATAGTTGATGTATGGTCGCCATACACTTTAGAGGACTAACTCAATAGGCACCTCAAATAAGGTAAATAAATAAAATTGTGCTAGTGCTTGAAACAAAATAAAAGAAAATGTTTATTGCAATATTTTGCTTGTGTGCGTTTTACAGTAACATCTAAAGTGATCTTTACACTACGTAGTTCCCAATTTGTCGAGCCCAATGTTAATTGTTATAGTCTAATGTTGTGTATACATATATTATAATGGTACGGAACCCTTCGTGCGCCACTCCAACTAACACTTGGCTACCACCTACCAATTGCTATTATGTCAGTGACAAATCACTGACCAGTTTTGTAATTTCTTAGCTCACGTTGACGCTCACGTATCTGGTTGTATGCTCGATGTGCGCACGTTACACACTGCCCATCCTCCATGCTATGTCACAGGACCTGGTTCCTAGTGTTATGTTGACTGACAAAATATTTTCTTTTATTGTAGAACTACACGGAGACTTCACACAGAAGACATATTTGAGGTAAGAAATGTATTTTAGTAATTCAATACATACAAAATATAGTAAATAACTAAATTGAACGATAGACATTTGCTTACGTAAAATTCTTCTGTACGTGTGTTTCCTATCCTATCCGGTAAGAAGGTGATCCGCCGGAATACCATATCCAGTTTTCCAGATTGCAATCCTAGGGAATATTTATGTTATAAGGGGACAAACGAGCAGTCGGAGCCTTATGGTGACTACCGACGCCCACACACATCCGCACAACCAGAGACTATGCAGATGCGTTGCCCTCTTTTATCCTGAATATCCGAAACTCACAAACCGCACGCGAGAGGTACCACCCCGGTCGTGCCGGCCCAGTTCGGATGCAAAGCAGCATGGCACTACCGCTTAGTTCTTACAATCCTGCTGCATACATTCCTATCTTACTAAAGGGCTCCTATCACCTATGATAACATATTCGACTCGTTCGTGCGGTCTTAAAGCACGTACCTCTCTCACGTCAAAATATACATTTAGAGTTCTCTCACAATAATGTCATGTTATTCCGCAGTGGAGCCATGTCGCTCTGGTCAAGGGCGCAGCAGCTGCCCCCGGAGAGCTTACAAAAGGTACGTTTATGGATGTTTACAGTTTTTCTTGTTATCATCATAAAGAGGTTTTTGAAAATCGAATACTTTTTTGCACTGAAATATCTTTGATTGTAAAAAGATGACAAAATTATTTAGACGGTGTAAATATGGATTTTAAAATGTTAATTGCTGTTTAGAATTCGTTTGTTTATAACCCAAGCGAGAATCCTTCAAGACCTGTCCTATTAAATAATGTCTGACGCAACATTCAATTACTATTAACATTTACAATTCCGGTATCCACTGGCGGCCATTTAAATGCACATTTCAAGAAAATACACACTTCTTAAATCACGAATATACATGATTTTTGACGTGACAACGTCTTATAATTCGATGGAGCCGGCTGCAAGAACGAAAAAACATGACGCAGGCGGCGTTACCTCGCTCTGAGGCGTTCCATTTTCATATGACGTTGTCACGTTCAACTATCGTCAGTAAACCGACTTTACAGACAACCGATTTTTTGTGTTTTCTATTATGGCACTTAGGCAAACTGGCAGACGTGCCACATTACCATGTGGCACGACGTCACCCATGAACATCAATTAGTTTACCTGGAATTACGAACGGCGGATGCATCTGCCGACGTCCGCCGATGACGTCTGCCAATGCATCTCTACGTGCAGAGGCTATATGAGGGATGAAGCTATACATATATTAGACGACCTCTGCGGCTCAATGGTTAGCGCGTTGCCGCTCAAGCTAGAGGTAGTGGGTTCGAATCCCGCTAGAGAACAAAAATGTTTTCTATGATCCTGGGTCATGGATGTGTATTATATTATTAGCTGTTGACCGCAGCTTCGCCCGCGTTAACTTAGATTTACAGCCGTAGACGGATTGATGATGATTATTTTTATGCCCTAAGTTACTCCTTAATACATCAGCCATCTGTTAGTGAAAGTCACGTCAAAATCGGCCCAGACGTTCCCAAGATTAGCCGGAACAAACAGACAGACAGACAGACAAAAATTGTAAAAAAAGGCTGTTTTGGTATATGTATCGTGTATGCATCCATATGCATTTAATAAAAAGCAGTTATTTTAATATGTATTACAAACAGACACTCCAATTTTATTTATCTGTATAGATGTATAGAAGTCTTAAATATATATATATGTATAGTTGTCTGGTATCCGTGACACAAGTTCTATGAGAACTTACCACGGGACCATATTGACGTGGTGTGAAAGCGTCCATAGATATATTATTATATTATTTATATTTCGCTTGCCTTTGGTCAGAAATACATAGGAGAATTTTTGGCAGGTGCGGGCCATATACGGCGACCACTTCCCCATCGAAGTGCGGCACTGCCTGGCCACATGGATCGAGAATAGGATCTGGTGAGTAACTGGCCCCTCGGCCGCCCGTTATAAATGTTACATTTTTAGGCTTTGAGTCTGAAATTGAAATTTAAAAAAATCGCTGCCAATATCGCTTTCGTCCCTTGAAGGGGGGTTTGGAAAACTAATTCCAAGTTTGTGGGGTCATAACCCTCGCTCTTATCAGTATCCTTGGGGGTATCAGGTGACCAATAGTAATTCCTCTTCAGTTGTCTATGGTATTAATGATGTTTCTCTTGTCTTTTACCCTTTCCAAGAGTTTTTCATTTGACACCATTTCTGTCCCACTTAACCCCTCCATCCTCCTCCAGCACCACATTTCGAATGTTTCCAATCTTTCCCTATCTTTTTGTGTCATTGTTCACAATTCACTTCTATAAAGTGTAATGCTCCTAAATAAATGTAATACCGGATAAATATTTTTCTGATGTTTATTGAGATTTTTTTGTTTTTGCGTTATGTGTTTTGCGGTTTAAGGCTTTTTTTGTTAGCCGATATATAGTTACCCTTCTAAATCGCAAGCGAAGGTAAAAAAAAGTATTATGATATTATTTCCTGTAGCTAACAGAGTACTGTTGGTTCAGTTAGCCGAATAGATATAAACTACGACACGGCCCATATATGTAGCTCGCTGACGTCAGACTACATGCTGAGTTCAACAGCAGGTGGTTATTGTGAAGGATCAGTGTCAGATACCACGAGCCTCACCAACAAGCAACCATTCCTAAGCAGCTTAAAAGCCATCAGGCCGAAAAGTCTAGCCCTTTCGAAAAAAAAAGTGCGTGCATACAAAGTATAGTCCATTTTTTTAGAACTGTCCAATTTAGTAAACAAACCCTGTTATTACGTATTTCACGATCTTTCGGCATTTATCACTCACTTTCACGACATATTAGCTTACGGACATGTGTAAAACTCCATTTACTATTTATTTCACTGAAAACAAACATCATTTTATCATTTAAACACTTAAAAACTTAGATAATACGATTATCGAAAGCACAGATAACTAATATTTTTCAATATGACATTTTATCATCTTTTTTTATAAGGCCAATAGGGATGTGGTCAATATATTTTTAGAGGTGAAGTGAATAAGCGATTGAACAAAATGAACTATAAAAATAGACAGATTTCTTTACCTTTATTTAAAAATTTCATAAATTACATTTTGTTAATAAATTATAAAACAATGTTACAGTAATGCGATTTGTTATTAAGTTGTTACATATTGTTTTTTTTATATTGAGCGCAAAAAATGCTTATATAATATTGCAAATGTCAATCTTTTATAATACTAAAGTATTTATTGTAAGGATTTTATTTTTATTATGAATATTTCTGAATATCAATTTCATCCTGAACATTCAACACTATCCCATATAATATAAAAGCACATACCACTGGCATAAGAGTCAACTGAAGTTTACAGAAATATTTTGTGGGACTTTAAAATGATTACTCAATGAGAACTTCATGAAAAATAATTGTATCTGTATTTTTGTTTATCATGTTCGAGACAGGGCGCCGCCCGCGCAAGGATTTTTGATCATAGTAAATACAAATAAGGTGACAATAATACTAGGATCGACTTTTTTTCTAGGCACTGGCTGCTCTATTATGTTAAATTTTTATTTGTGACGTATTTTTATCGATTATTTTACAATTAAGACTCTAAAATGAACAAAAATACCTCTAAGGCCACTTTTCTTTCCTTATCTTACAGAAATTGCGAAAGTTTTAGAAAGACTTAATATTTAAAGTAACTAATTTCTGACAGGTAGTTTTGTGTTTACTTAGAGAAATATAAATTTGTTTGTTTTTTATAAAGTACTTGATGCTCGAATAAGATCTTGAATGTTCTTAGAGACTATAATATCAAGTTTTAGACGATTTCTAATATTTATAGTAAATACTTGAGATGAATGTTCTTAGAAATAATATCAAGTTTTAGACGATTTCTAATATTTATAGTAAATACTTGAGAATAAGATCTTGAATGTTCTTAGAAATATTGTAAGTTTTAACGATTTCTAATATTTATGTTATTGATAAGATCTTGAATGTTCTTAGAGTAAATACTTGAGTCGATTGAATAATTTGAATGTCTTAGAGACAATAATATCAAGTTTTAGACGATTTCTAATATTTATAGTAAATACTTGAGGATAAGATCTTGAATGTTCTTAGAGACTATAATATCAAGTTTGAGACGATTTCTAATATTTATAGTAAATACTTGAGGATAAGATCTTGAATGTTCGAGACAAAAATAATGTTTTAGACGAGTTTCTAATACTTTATAGTAAAGATACTTGAGGATAAGATCTTGAATGTTCTTAGAGACTATAATATCAAGTTTTAGGCGATTTCTAATATTTATAGTAAATACTTGAGGATATTAGAGTTCTTGAATGTTCTTAGATAACCTGTAGACGATTTCATCAAGATAGTTTAGACGATTTCTAATATTTATAGTAAATACTTGAGGATAAGATCTCTGAATGTTCTATAGAGACAATAATATAAAGTATTTCTAAGTTTTAGGCGATTTCTAAGTATCTTTTATAGAGTAAATACTTGAGGATAAGATCAAGTTGAATGTTCTTAGTAAATACTTGATAATATCAAGATTTTAGAACGATTTCTAATATTTATAGTAAATACTTGAGGATAAGATCTTGAATGTTCTTAGAGACTTGAATATCAAGGCGATTTCTAATATTTATAGTAAATACTTGAGGATAAGATCTTGAATGTTCTTAGAGACTATAATATCAAGTTTGAGACGATTTCTAATATTTATAGTAAATACTTGAGGATAAGATCTTGAATGTTCTTAGAGACTATAATATCAAGTTTTAGACGATTTCTAATATTTATAGTAAATACTTGAGGATAAGATCTTGAATGTTCTTAGAGACTATAATATCAAGTTTTAGGCGATTTCTAATATTTATAGTAAATACTTGAGGATAAGATCTTGAATGTTCTTAGAGACTATAATATCAAGTTTTAGGCGATTTCTAATATTTATAGTAAATACTTGAGGATAAGATCTTGAATGTTCTTAGAGACTATAATATCAAGTTTTAGACGATTTCTAATATTTATAGTAAATACTTGAGGATAAGATCTTGAATGTTCTTAGAGACTATAATATCAAGTTTTAGACGATTTCTAATATTTATAGTAAATACTTGAGGATAAGATCTTGAATGTTCTTAGAGACTATAATATCAAGTTTTAGACGATTTCTAATATTTATAGTAAATACTTGAGGATAAGATCTTGAATGTTCTTAGAGACTATAATATCAAGTTTTAGGCGATTTCTAATATTTATAGTAAATACTTGAGGATAAGATCTTGAATGTTCTAGAGACTATAATATCAAGTTTTAGACGATTTCTAATATTTATAGTAAATACTTGAGGATAAGATCTTGAATGTTCTTAGATACTATAATATCAAGTTTTAGACGATTTCTAATATTTATAGTAAATACTTGAGGATAAGATCTTGAATGTTCTTAGAGACTATAATATCAAGTTTTAGACGATTTCTAATATTTATAGTAAATACTTGAGGATAAGATCTTGAATGTTCTTAGAGACTATAATATCAAGTTTTAGACGATTTCTAATATTTATAGTAAATACTTGAGGATAAGATCTTGAATGTTCTTAGAGACTATAATATCAAGTTTTAGGCGATTTCTAATATTTATAGTAAATACTTGAGGATAAGATCTTGAATGTTCTTAGAGACTATAATATCAAGTTTTAGACGATTTCTAATATTTATAGTAAATACTTGAGGATAAGATCTTGAATGTTCTTAGAGACTATAATAAGTTTTAGGCGATCAAGTTTTAGGCGATTTCTAATATTTATAGTAAATACTTGAGGATAAGATCTTGAATGTTCTTAGAGACTATAATATCAAGTTTTAGACGATTTCTAATATTTATAGTAAATACTTGAGGATAAGATCTTGAATGTTCTTAGAGACTATAATATCAAGTTTTAGACGATTTCTAATATTTATAGTAAATACTTGAGGATAAGATCTTGAATGTTCTTAGAGACTATAATATCAAGTTTTAGGCGATTTCTAATATTTATAGTAAATACTTGAGGATAAGATCTTGAATGTTCTTAGAGACTATAATATCAAGTTTTAGGCGATTTCTAATATTTATAGTAAATACTTGAGGATAAGATCTTGAATGTTCTTAGAGACTATAATATCAAGTTTTAGACGATTTCTAATATTTATAGTAAATACTTGAGGATAAGATCTTGAATGTTCTTAGAGACAATAATATCAAGTTTTAGACGATTTCTAATATTTATAGTAAATACTTGAGGATAAGATCTTGAATGTTCTTAGAGACTATAATATCAAGTTTGAGACGATTTCTAATATTTATAGTAAATACTTGAGGATAAGATCTTGAATGTTCTTAGAGACTATAATATCAAGTTTGAGACGATTTCTAATATTTATAGTAAATACTTGAGGATAAGATCTTGAATGTTCTTAGAGACAATAATATCAAGTTTTAGACGATTTCTAATATTTATAGTAAATACTTGAGGATAAGATCTTGAATGTTCTTAGAGACAATAATATGAAGTTTTAGACGATTTCTAATATTTATAGTAAATACTTGAGGATAAGATCTTGAATGTTCTTAGAGACTATAATATCAAGTTTTAGACGATTTCTAATATTTATAGTAAATACTTGAGGATAAGATCTTGAATGTTCTTAGAGACTATAATATCAAGTTTTAGACGATTTCTAATATTTATAGTAAATACTTGAGGATAAGATCTTGAATGTTCTAGAGACAATAATATCTAGTTTTAGACGATTTCTAATATTTATAGTAAATACTTGAGGATAAGATCTTGAATGTTCTTAGAGACAATAATATCAAGTTTTAGACGATTTTTAATATTTATAGTAAATACTTGAGGATAAGATCTTGAATGTTCTTAGAGACTATAATATCAAGTTTTAGACGATTTCTAATATTTATAGTAAATACTTGAGGATAAGATCTTGAATGTTCTTAGAGACTATAATATCAAGTTTTAGACGATTTCTAATATTTATAGTAAATACTTGAGGATAAGATCTTGAATGTTCTTAGAGACTATAATATCAAGTTTTAGACGATTTCTAATATTTATAGTAAATACTTGAGGATAAGATCTTGAATGTTCTTAGAGACTATAATATCAAGTTTTAGACGATTTCTAATATTTATAGTAAATACTTGAGGATAAGATCTTGAATGTTCTAGAGACAATAATATCAAGTTTTAGACGATTTCTAATATTTATAGTAAATACTTGAGGATAAGATCTTGAATGTTCTAGAGACAATAATATCTAGTTTTAGACGATTTCTAATATTTATAGTAAATACTTGAGGATAAGATCTTGAATGTTCTTAGAGACAATAATATCAAGTTTTAGACGATTTCTAATATTTATAGTAAATACTTGAGGATAAGATCTTGAATGTTCTTAGATACTATAATATCAAGTTTTAAACGATTTCTAATATTTATAGTAAATACTTGAGGATAAGATCTTGAATGTTCTAGAGACAATAATATCAAGTTTTAGACGATTCCTAATATTTATAGTAAATACTTGAGGATAAGATCTTGAATGTTCTTAGAGACAATAATATCAAATTTTAGACGATTTCTAATATTTATAGTAAATACTTGAGGATAAGATCTTGAATGTTCTTAGATACTATAATATCAAGTTTTAAACGATTTCTAATATTTATAGTAAATACTTGAGGATAAGATCTTGAATGTTCTAGAGACAATAATATCAAGTTTTAGACGATTCCTAATATTTATAGTAAATACTTGAGGATAAGATCTTGAATGTTCTTAGAGACTATAATATCTAGTTTTAGACGATTTCTAATATTTATAGTAAATACTTGAGGATAAGATCTTGAATGTTCTTAGAGACTATAATATCAAGTTTTAGACGATTTCTAATATTTATAGTAAATACTTGAGGATAAGATCTTGAATGTTCTTAGAGACTATAATATCAAGTTTTAGACGATTTCTAATATTTATAGTAAATACTTGAGGATAAGATCTTGAATGTTCTTAGAGACTATAATATCAAGTTTTAGACGATTTCTAATATTTATAGTAAATACTTGAGGATAAGATCTTGAATGTTCTTAGAGACTATAATATCAAGTTTTAGACGATTTCTAATATTTATAGTAAATACTTGAGGATAAGATCTTGAATGTTCTAGAGACTATAATATCAAGTTTTAGACGATTTCTAATATTTATAGTAAATACTTGAGGATAAGATCTTGAATGTTCTTAGAGACTATAATATCAAGTTTTAGACGATTTCTAATATTTATAGTAAATACTTGAGGATAAGATCTTGAATGTTCTTAGAGACTATAATATCAAGTTTTAGACGATTTCTAATATTTATAGTAAATACTTGAGGATAAGATCTTGAATGTTCTTAGAGACAATAATATCAAGTTTTAGACGATTTCTAATATTTATAGTAAATACTTGAGGATAAGATCTTGAATGTTCTATAATATAGAGACAATATAATATCAAGTTTTAGACGATTTCTAATATTTATAGTAAATACTTGAGGATAAGATCTTGAATGTTCTTAGAGACAATAATATCAAGTTTTAGACGATTTCTAATATTTATAGTAAATACTTGAGGATAAGATCTTGAATGTTCTTAGAGACAATAATATCAAGTTTTAGACGATTTCTAATATTTATAGTAAATACTTGAGGATAAGATCTTGAATGTTCTTAGAGACAATAATATCAAGTTTTAGACGATTTCTAATATTTATAGTAAATACTTGAGGATAAGATCTTGAATGTTCTTAGAGACAATAATATCAAGTTTTAGACGATTTCTAATATTTATAGTAAATACTTGAGGATAAGATCTTGAATGTTCTTAGAGACTATAATATCAAGTTTTAGACGATTTCTAATATTTATAGTAAATACTTGAGGATAAGATCTTGAATGTTCTTAGAGACAATAATATCAAGTTTTAGACGATTTCTAATATTTATAGTAAATACTTGAGGATAAGATCTTGAATGTTCTTAGAGACTATAATATCAAGTTTTAGACGATTTCTAATATTTATAGTAAATACTTGAGGATAAGATCTTGAATGTTCTAGAGACAATAATATCAAGTTTTAGACGATTTCTAATATTTATAGTAAATACTTGAGGATAAGATCTTGAATGTTCTTAGAGACTATAATATCAAGTTTTAGACGATTTCTAATATTTATAGTAAATACTTGAGGATAAGATCTTGAATGTTCTTAGAGACTATAATATCAAGTTTTAGACGATTTCTAATATTTATAGTAAATACTTGAGGATAAGATCTTGAATGTTCTTAGAGACAATAATATCAAGTTTTAGACGATTTCTAATATTTATAGTAAATACTTGAGGATAAGATCTTGAATGTTCTTAGAGACAATAATATGAAGTTTTAGACGATTTCTAATATTTATAGTAAATACTTGAGGATAAGATCTTGAATGTTCTTAGAGACTATAATATCAAGTTTTAGACGATTTCTAATATTTATAGTAAGGATACTTGAGGATAAGATCTTGAATGTTCTTAGAGACTATAATATCAAGTTTTAGACGATTTCTAATATTTATAGTAAATACTTGAGGATAAGATCTTGAATGTTCTAGAGACAATAATATCAAGTTTTAGACGATTTCTAATATTTATAGTAAATACTTGAGGATAAGATCTTGAATGTTCTTAGAGACAATAATATCAAGTTTTAGACGATTTCTAATATTTATAGTAAATACTTGAGGATAAGATCTTGAATGTTCTTAGAGACTATAATATCAAGTTTTAGACGATTTCTAATATTTATAGTAAATACTTGAGGATAAGATCTTGAATGTTCTTAGAGACTATAATATCAAGTTTTAGACGATTTCTAATATTTATAGTAAATACTTGAGGATAAGATCTTGAATGTTCTTAGAGACTATAATATCAAGTTTTAGACGATTTCTAATATTTATAGTAAATACTTGAGGATAAGATCTTGAATGTTCTTAGAGACTATAATATCAAGTTTTAGACGATTTCTAATATTTATAGTAAATACTTGAGGATAAGATCTTGAATGTTCTTAGAGACAATAATATCAAGTTTTAGACGATTTCTAATATTTATAGTAAATACTTGAGGATAAGATCTTGAATGTTCTTAGAGACTATAATATCTAGTTTTAGACGATTTCTAATATTTATAGTAAATACTTGAGGATAAGATCTTGAATGTTCTTAGAGACAATAATATCAAGTTTTAGACGATTTCTAATATTTATAGTAAATACTTGAGGATAAGATCTTGAATGTTCTTAGATACTATAATATCAAGTTTTAAACGATTTCTAATATTTATAGTAAATACTTGAGGATAAGATCTTGAATGTTCTAGAGACAATAATATCAAGTTTTAGACGATTCCTAATATTTATAGTAAATACTTGAGGATAAGATCTTGAATGTTCTTAGAGACAATAATATCAAATTTTAGACGATTTCTAATATTTATAGTAAATACTTGAGGATAAGATCTTGAATGTTCTTAGATACTATAATATCAAGTTTTAAACGATTTCTAATATTTATAGTAAATACTTGAGGATAAGATCTTGAATGTTCTAGAGACAATAATATCAAGTTTTAGACGATTCCTAATATTTATAGTAAATACTTGAGGATAAGATCTTGAATGTTCTTAGAGACTATAATATCAAGTTTTAGACGATTTCTAATATTTATAGTAAATACTTGAGGATAAGATCTTGAATGTTCTAGAGACAATAATATCAAGTTTTTGTCGGACGTTGCTTGTAACTTTATAAATAAAATAAAAATAAATAAATAAATAAAATTCATTTATTTCAGATTAATCGCTCATATAAGTACAGTATAAATATTAAAATTTAAATGACAAAAATAATACCTAATACTAAAATCAAATACCAATAGAATTAATGTCGATAAGAATTACAAATTTAAAAAAATTATGACGCCACACTTGGCTAACTAATGTCTGTACATTTTGTAGTTTGTGTGTGAGATAGTCTTTTACTTTCGAATTTTTTTTTGTATAACTTTGATTTGTCTATTTAGAACGTCATCTTAAACAATTCAACTTTGGCGAAAGTGTATCAACGACGAAACAAATATTAACTAATAACACGTCAAATCGTGAATCGTACCGAAACGAAGTAATAGATTGACGGGAGAAAATTACACGAAGTAAATAACGCTCGGTAATTCCCTACTCGGTTCTAAGCGAGTATCTCAATGTATTTTTTAATACGGGGAATCCTCGAAAATGTAGTTCGTATTCCGAGGACTTCCCGAAAATGCGTTTCATTATCAAGCATAGACATTAAGTGGGTTGCTACCACTACTTACCACCTGGACCCCCCCACCGTCATGTCTTCAAAATAAGCAAAACAAAAACACCCCCCACCCGCCGTAGTTCTTACGTAATACTTGAATGACATAATAAACACCAATTACAAATCTCAACTTTACCACAAGCCACTGCCACCATTTAAGGTTATCGTGGACGAGCTTTTCCTGTACCGCGATAATAGTGTTGTGTTATACGGGACTTATGTCAAATGTTACACAAACAATGAAGTTAGAGTGACTCACGACTGGCAGGGGCCGGCTCTAGAGTCACGAGGGGTTGACACGGGCTCGTGTGCGGCGGTGGACGTGAAATGACGGGTGAAATGCTCCGGCCGGCACCACCCGCCACAAGTTGGAGCCTTCAGCCTGGAAGCCTTGCAGTTATGGCGACGACTTAGTACAATCGATATGTACACCGTTCTGGGTTTATTGCTAACACGTATTGAGTATGATAAAATATTAAAGCCAAATATAAAGGCCAGCGGTCTGCCTGCGATAGGGTCGTCATACGTCCCTCTCATACCCCGCGAACATTCTAGATTTCTCGAGAGAATCAAGACGATACCAGAATGAGAGCCATCTATTGGTGAATAGCTGTAACATTTATGTATGTTGCAATGAAGCCTTTTTTCATCAAATCATATGTAATACGACACTAATAGATACCACAAATATATTAAATAAATCTCGTTCTTTTGTGTTATTGTTTCACACATTATTGTGTGCGCAGCTGATCACGGGGCTGCAGACGGTGCGGCAGAAGGTGTCGGCGGCGGGCGAGGAGATCCGCGCGCTGCAGGCCAACGTGGAGTCGCTCTCGCTGCAGTACCACGAGTGCCTCAAGAACAAGGGTCAGTCGCCACCACCACCACCACCCCTCCACACACACACACACCCAGACAATGTTGCACTCCAAAGAAGTCCTTACTTCGCTATTCGCCTGTTGAAATTTATCGGGTCTTTCCCACACAGTATTAAGTGAAGGGTAAAATTAATTTATTGTTAAACACACAATAAATGATGTTCATCTATTACAGCCCTGGTAGAATCGACTAAATTGCCGTAACGACATAACGCTGTCGTTTCTGTTTGATTTCTTCGGCCATAGATTTTAATTAATAATCAACTGCAATATCAACATAGATGTTACTCACCCGCCGGGTGTTCCACGACGTCAGTCGGACGCGCGCTTGTCCAGTGTCGTGTGAGATCAATCGGTCGTACCGCACCCGTATATTACCATTGCTATGTTGAGGCAGTTTTGTACATTATTTTGGGGCCGCTGACGGGCTCCGGTGAACCCTCGTGTCGGTCGCTGGGCCCTCAGTCGTTCAACATGACGCTCGTCGCAGGCCACATCAACTACCTGCAGCAGACGGGCGCGGGCACCACGGAGCACCGCGAGCTGGAGGCCTGCCTGCGTCTACAGATCGAGGACATGGAGAGGAAGCTCAACGCGCTGGTCAGTACACCCGCACGCACATACACGCACAAACACACGCACCCGCACGTACACGCACGAACACATACGCGCACGCACGTACACGCACCAACTCACGCGCCCGCACATACACGCACCAACACACGAGCGCACACACGCTCACGCACAGATATTAACGCGAATTTCATTAATTATAATAGAACAACTTTTTATGGATTAAATAGTCTCCGTTTATTTATATTTATAGAAGCCTTATGTTTCGGATATTTTATAACAATTAAATTTTCGTGGTCACGGAAGGACTCTAATCCGTGTTCGAATCGTCAGGAATTTGAATATCACAACAAGCGTGTGTGTTATGACGAGTGTGTGGTGCAGGTGGCGCAGATCAACCAGTCGCAGATCGAGCTGGTGGACCGCATGAAGGACAACATCGCGGCGCTGCGGCAGCTGCAGAGCCAGGTGCTGGACGAGGAGCTCATCAAGTAAGGACCTGCTACTTGTATATTGTTTACTCCCCGACGCACGTCGGGGAGAACAGGGCATGCCGTGTAATTACTGGCACCGAGACTTAACATCTTATGTCTCAGGATAGGCAACACATAAATGAGTTGACTGGGCTCGTTCCGGGTAAACTAGTTTATGTTCATGGGCGACGTCGACCACATACCATCAGGTGGTCCGTCTGCCCGAGTAATGTTAATGCCCACGGCCCACGAGGCCGATAAAGATGTTAAACAGAAATAACAGAAAATATCAACCGACACGTCGCGCATTGTATAAAGTAAATGGTCTCAACATAACCAGCTACCAACGTCAAACCTCACGCCCATCAGTGTTGGCTCAACTTCACAAGGCACCATGTCTCACGTATAACTCCCCACCCCCGCCCCTCGACAGATGGAAGCGCGATCAGCAGCTGAGCGGCAACGGCGTGCCTATGTCGGCCAACCTGAACAGCATCCAGGAGTGGTGCGAACTGCTGGCCGACCTCATCTGGGCCACGCGTCAGCAGCTCAAGAACTTCGCGCTCATCAACAGCAAGACAATCAGTGAGCTGCGCCAGCCGCACCTCATCGAGATGCTGGACGACCTCAGCAAGCAGGTCACTAGCCTGCTGTCCACGCTCGTCACCTCCACCTTCGTCATCGAGAAGCAGCCGCCGCAGGTCATGAAGACCAACACCAGGTGAGTTGAGGGTGTAGTAGTACCGAGAGTTCAAATTGGTATGAAAATAAAACCATTTTGTGCCAAAATTAGAGATGCGGCGAGGATTCTTTGTTGGTTATTTTCTTTTGCCGGTTACATCCTGTAGATAATATTTAAACTGTACCTTTTATAATAGAGCTTCTGGCTGATATCAAAATGTACCCGTATTACTTGGTTGAAATGGATATGGTTTGTGTCGTTCATAGAACTGATCAGGATTTGTTGTTTTCGATTCACTCGTCGTTTGTTAAACATGTAAGTCTGTAAAGTGTTCGTGTGTCAGGTTCACTGCGACGGTGCGGCTGCTGGTGGGCGGACAGCTCAACGTGCACATGACGCCGCCCCGCGTCACGGTATGTGTCCCGCCTCTCCCCCCCCGTCCTCACCACTTACACGCAGTCCTACTTTGTCTAAAGTCTTTGGCACATCGACGTCAAAAATATTTTTGTTGTGCAACATTCTGCCGATGTCAAGTAGGTATACAGCCTGATTTTTTGAAGAACGGACATAATCATGGACGTGATAGAACTTGGTTTCACCAATCAAAGAAAATTATATACACCAAAAAAAAAACAAATAAATAACAAAATATAGACAAATGTAAATAATGCATTGTTGGCCTTAGAATATGGTCACCCTATTGTATTATCACGTGCATTTTACGCGCTAAATTTAGACAGACGGTGTGGTGGTAGCTTGGTAGGTATAAAATAATCGAAAGAACTATGATAAGTGGTAAATAAATAATGTATGTAATGTAAAGTAAATATGATCTCATTTTTCCTTCATACTTTGATCCTGGCTAAGGACAGGCAAAACTACCTAGGTACTAAAGTAATGATACAAGTTAATTTAATTAAATTGATTTATCTTTATCGTTAATCCTTTGTATTACGAATTTGAGACACATTTGATTTTTCATTCTGTCTGGTTGCGCGCGTGCTTAACGAAAGCCAAGGGTTTAATGTATTCACATGACGTTAGATAAAAGAAACTGTAGCACCTATGTACTTCTGGCGCATTAAAAAAATGGAATCATACTATTTACAACAATTGAAAATAAGATATTTACACAACCTACATAACTACTAAATTAATCTAAGTAAATTAGTACCTCCCCGGTCAACACATAGTTCGGTACGTTTGCGCATATTGTCTTTGACACGGTTTAGTACAAATGGATCACTTTTCACAGTCTCAAACGCTGTTGTTATCCTTGTTTTTAATTCTTCCCTATCTGCGTACTCTGTCACATAGACTAGGCGTTTGATCTCGCCCCACAGATAAAAGTCTAAGGGTGTTAAATCAGGCGAACGAGCCGGCCAAGACACGGGGCCTCCACGACCTATCCACCTCTCGCCAAACTGACAATTGTGATACTCACGAAAACGAAGCTGGTAATGCGCGGGAGCACCGTCGTGCTGGTACTTGGTAGTAGAGGTTACGGTGATAGATGAGAGGCACGTCATCCAACATATCATTCACCACATTTGACACAAGGTACGCGACGCCTCGGAAACCTTTCGCGGTACAAGTCTATCGCACAACGTACACTGTCACCAGATAAAGCATAAGCTCTTACCATCTCCCAATATTCTCCATTTGAAAATAATTCATTCGACATGATTTAATACGTAATTAGTAATTACGTATTATACGCGACACGCGGTTGACACAAACAAAACATACGCTCCGGACAATGACACGTATCGCACTGGCCTTTCTTTGTGAAAAGCCGACAGTCGACACCGGTCACCGGCCATCGCGCGCCGTGTTTCTTAGGCCCCGTGCGCACGAGCGTTTTTTGACCGACCGTTAAAAAAGAGTTTGAATGGGACAAATGGATAACCATGTATCTGTTCACATGAAAGCGTTTTTAAAGTGAGGCGCATTTTTGTCAAGTGCTGTTGGATTTTCGACCTTGTGTTTGGCGTTAAATCGAATTGAGCATACCAAACTCCAAAGTCGGGTTTTACCGCGACACTTTTAAAACGCTCGTGCGAACGGGGCCTTAGGTATGGCTCGCGGTAGAACGTTCGGCCACTTTATTTTGTGGTTCGGCGTATTTGATGCATCGTATCTTACCTATTTCATAATACTGTGTTTACTTTAATTCAAGTGTGAAGGATAATTTTGAAAAAAAAAATAAGACCCCACTTGTGATATATTTTTGGAATCAGGATCTTTAGCTCTATACGCTACTTGAATATGTCCGTTCTTCAAAAAATCAGCCTGTATAATAAAAAAACGTTGAAGGGCTAGATTAATATAAATATTATTACTTTCGGATAGTGTCCTTCAATAAACATAATATATTGTCATAGATATATTATGCGATTAATTATGTATTTATATATATATGTGCAACGTATTGTTTGACGACTTTTTCGTTAAGATTTTGTATAGTTTGGGGAAATGTGTATTCTATGAGGAAAGTCCCAAACTATATCATATACCTAACGTATTGTTTGAGGAAAATTTATCAATACTTTGCACATACATACGTACGTGACATACCTCAAACAATACGTTACATATATATATATATATATATATATATATATATATATATATATATATTCTTTTCTTTCTCGTTTCCAATTTTTATTTTTTGTGCTGTGTAATCGTTTCGAGGCTTCACTGAATGGCCTTAACGGAAGATCAGTGCTGGAATGATAATTCCAACAAACACTGAGTTGAGGCCGTTTTGTGTTACTACAAGTTTTTTTTATTATGTAATTAAAAAATTAAATATTAATTGTGTGTGTATGTAGTTTTCACAAATAAATTTTTCTTTCTTTCTTTCTTTCTTTCTAAACTAACCGCACGCTACCGTGGCTACAACATAGTGTTGAAAATCAGAAAAAATAAACAAATGCGGCTGACAATAGGCGTGTCCTCCGAGCGCACCCATTTTTTAATATAGAAGAGAGGCAAACGGACTTTTTTTATGTCATAGGGAGGCAACCGCGCAATTGGAGCCGTATGGTGACTACCGATGCCCATACACATCCGAACAACCAAAAGTTATGCTGATGCGTTGCCCTCCTTTTCCCTATCCCCCTTAATGGGCCACTCACAAACCGCACGAAACGCGACAACATAGCTATTATTGTTTTCTAATGTTTACGCGAATTTCACTCATTATAATGAAACAATTTTTTACGGATTTTATCGCGGTTTATTAAGATTTGTACAAGCCCGACGTTTCGGATACTTTACAGCAACCATGGTCACGGGAGGACTGAGGTGTCATACGTCCTATCATTACAAAGTTATTCGAAACCACCCTATGATACATCAATATTTTGGTCAGTCCTATCTACGCAGAAAGTGCTAACTGTATCTTTAATCTGTGACATATTATGCTTGGATTATGATTTCATAATATTAATAATGGGATCCCAAGCAGGTGGTAAAAGCCAGCCATCTTCTCTATTGAAATTAGGATGTTTTTTAATTTCAATAGCCTCACGGACCATCCTTGGTTGGAATCTGTGTTCTTTTGCGAGGACTTGTGGTTTATCAAATCTGATATAATGGCGAGCTTTGTCAAGACTATGTTCACAGATGGCAGACTTAGTGTAGCGACGGTGTTTTAAATCAGCTATATTATGTTCTTTCACGCGAGTTTTAATGGATCTTTTAGTTTGGCCTATATAGGAGAGACCACAGTCACAATCAAGCTTGTATACTCCTGCATCTTGTAAGGGTATATGACACTTGACAGATGGTAAGAATTGACTTATCTTTTTTGGCGGCTTGAAATAAGTTTTTATAGAAGCTCGCTTTAGGATGAAGCCAATCTTGTCAGTGACGTCTTTAATAAACGGGAGAACTGCAGGTACTCGCTCGACGGTGGTTGGTTTCACACGTTCACTGTGACGGAGACGCGGTACCCGAAGCTTGTTGTCACGCAGTACTTGCTTGACATGTTGAAGTTCGGTCTCCAGGTGCTGCTCATCACAGATCCCTTGTGCTCTCTGTAACAAAGATTTACCCACGGTAGCTAACTGTGTTGGATGGTGGTGTGATTCGCCGTTTAGGTACTTATCCGTATGGGTATGTTTCCTATACACTGTGTGGCTTAAAGTATTGTTGGGATTACGGATAACTAATACATCTAAGAAGGCTAGAGAATTATTTTCTTCTAATTCCATTGTGAATTGAATTTTGGAATTAATGGAATTAAGATGGTCTAAGAATATGGTTACTTTATCAAATGGTAATATTGTGAAAGTATCATCTACGTACCGCTTGTAGAACCTGGGTGTTATGGGCGAAGTTTGCAGAGCAGTCTCCTCGAAGTCCTCCATAAATATGTCGGCAACAACAGGGGATACTGATGAGCCCATGGCCACTCCATCTACTTGCTTGTAGAAATAATTATTCCACAACATATAGCCAGATGTAAGGCAATGTTCCAAAAGGTCAGCATATTCCATTGGCATGTCATTTTCTCTTAGCTTTCTTCTTACTATTGTTATGCAATCTTCCACAGGTAGGCAGGTAAAAAGAGATTGCACATCAAAACTAACCATTGTTTCATTGTCGCTGAGACGTAGGTGTTTGATCTCATTAACAAAGTGGTAAGAATCCCGTGTATGTGCTCTAGTTTGTCCACGCAGTGGTGACAGTACTTGGGCCACATGTTTAGCCAATCTATAAGTTGGTGAGTCGATCTGGCTTACAATTGGACGTAATGGAGCATTAGCCTTATGTATTTTCGGCCACCCATACAGCTTGGGTGGTTTGGGACATGAAGGAATTAGATATTTGACGACCAGATTCAATGTTTCGGATAATTTTGCTATTATATTACTAGTAGTTTTCAAAACCTTGTTAGTTGGATCGGTTTTGCCGTTTTTATAAGTACTTTCATCCGATAATAGGTGTTGAATTTTATCATTATAATCTGACGTATCCATAACTACCGTAGCATTGCCTTTATCCGCACGAAGAATTGTTAGTTCTCGTCTGTTACGTAGGTTTAATAACGCCTTATATTGTTCGCGAGGAAGATTTAGTTTGGGCACAGAACTTCGTCGCAAGGCTGACGATATATCTTGTCTGATGGCCTCCAAATCTTCCTTCTTTATATTATTTTTTGACAGATAATCTTCTACATTACAAATTATTTCCTCGAACGGGATTTTACTAGGAGTCACGGCAAAATTTAATCCTTTTTCTAAAACCTTTATTGTGTTATTGTCCAAATGACAGTTTGACAGATTGACAACTGCGCGTGAGTTGTCATTGTCTGTGGTCTTCGTTTCGTTATTTTTGACATTTGATTTGCTGTTTAATTTTTCGAATTTTAAAATTTGTTGTTTTTTGCATTTATTGTATTGTGATATTTCGCGCTTATTTAATGTTTTTATGCAATTAACATAATCAAAAGCAATCATAACTGTCTTTAATGCGGCGGTCGAATACTCAATTTCTTTTTCAAGAGCGGCTAGATCGGAACGATTTTGATGTATCATTGTCCGTAATAACTTTTTACTCGCCTGGTTTAAGATTAAATCTTAATAAACCGCGATAAAATCCGTAAAAAAATGTTTTATTATAACATAGCTATTACTTTACGCCGGTGTTATGTGAGCGCGAGGTACCACCCCGGTCGTGCCGGCCCAGTTCGGCTGCAGCATGACACTACCTCTTACCCTTATTCAGTTCACCTGGTGGTAAGTGATCAGGGACATTCATAGACAGAAGATGTATGTTATAGGAACTGCTACTCACGTGGTCATTGGATTGAGACGAATATCTCACTCGCCTTACATAGTTTTACATTAACCCCCTCGTACCCAACCCGACGCCAGGAGGTCGTGTGGTCGCAGACTTCACGGTTGGCGGGGGGCAACCCCCCAATTTTACAAACCAAAAGTAAGCCAAATCGGCTCACATGGGCTTTGGGCGGTTAGCATAGATAATTCCGAAAAAAAACCCCTCATAAGACCTGTACACTCGTGTTACTATGATACTACTGCGGGCAGGTGGTGATAATCTCGGAGCAGCAGGCGCAGCAGCTGCTGAAGAGCGACTCGGGCGGCGGGCGCGGCAAGCAGCCCGTGGAGTGCGGCGACATCCTCAACAACAGCGGCTGCATGGAGTACCAGCCCACCAGCCGCCAGCTCAGCGTCAACTTCCGGTGCGCACCCTCGTATACGGACGGGATGAGTGGTCACCGTCGCCCGTAACACCAGTTACTTTGGTCTCAAACAAGAAGATTTTCCTCTCTTTTTGATTCCAATCAAGCTTATTTTACTACGAAAATATCTGACTCGACACAAGTTTTAAATGACATACTTTTGAGTGTCGGGACCAGATATTTTTTTCCTCCCTCCTTTTACTATCTCATCCTTCCCTATAAGGATAGGGAAGGATGAGATATTTGTAAGAAATAGGTGACATGTTGATACCCAACACCCGGGAATAAGATGGACGTAGACGGTCCCGGCGTTAACGAGCGTGTTGTGTACAGGAACATGCAGCTGCGGAAGATCAAGCGCGCGGAGAAGAAGGGCACGGAGAGCGTCATGGACGAGAAGCTCACGCTGCTGTTCCAGTCGGAGTTCAACGTGGGCGGCGGGGAGCTGGTCTTCCAGGTCGGTGAGGGGGGGGGGGGGCTGAAATGGGAACTTGGAATCAGTAGACTCCACAGTTTTCCTTAACTACAGCGAGGTCCCCATATAAATAAATTGGCGAATAGACTTGATTTTGCAGCATATGCAGTGCGAAAAATTAGACAGTTAACTGATGAAGATACGGCGCGAATTTTGTTAATAGAACATGTATTGGTCTTATGGCATACTGTTATGGGGAAATGCTGACGGGAAGGATATTATAAAGTAAAAGATTGATGGAAGATAACATGTAACATTCGTTATGGAATATTTGAAAAGATTAGACTCGCCTTGGAGCCGGGCCGCGGTGATAGATTCAATCGCCGTTCAAAATACGTTTGATACTTTGATGGTACTATTTTGAATTAAAAAATATTTTTTGATTTTGTGGTTTAGATCGTCCAAAATAAGTTGGGCTCTGAGTCTCATGCGGTGGTAATTGATGAACAGTAGAGTAACAGTAACAGTACAGTAACACACGAAACACATGCCCGTGGGTAGGTTCCGTCGTATGGCCCCGAGGCCGACAGAGTTTTTATGTCACTCGCATTCTTTCCATTTCTGTTGGATGTAAGGTTGATAAGTGACAAATGCTCCTGCATCGGGTCCCACTTGACTAGGTTTGAGTTGGCTCACTGTCCTATAGATACACAATGTGTGAGTAATACAGGTTGTATGATGCAGGTGTGGACGCTGTCGCTGCCGGTGGTGGTGATCGTGCACGGAAACCAGGAGCCGCACGGCTGGGCCACCGTCACGTGGGACAACGCCTTCAGCCCGCCCGGCCGCGTGCCCTTCGCCGTGCCCGACAAGGTACGTCCGCCCCGCCCTACGCCTC
Source organism: Helleia helle (assembly GCA_963853865.1). Taxonomy (NCBI): domain Eukaryota; kingdom Metazoa; phylum Arthropoda; class Insecta; order Lepidoptera; family Lycaenidae; genus Helleia; species Helleia helle. The sequence continues at coordinate 407,139 of OY971434.1, forward strand.
ACAAACATGCCCGTCCCGCCCACCGTCACGTGGGACAACGCCTTCAGCCCGCCCGGCTGCGTACCCTTCGGTACGCCAGCCCCGCCCTACGCCTCCCAAACATGCCCGTCACGTGGGACAACGCTTTCAGCCCGCCCGGCTGCGTGCCCGACAAGGTACAACCGTTTGTATATTTCTACTTCAATGAACTACACATCCAGATTTCAGTGCGAAACCATGAGCATCGTTAGTACGTATTTTACTTATGAACTAACTGTGAGTATGTACAAGTGACTCTACTACGTCCGTGTGTGTGTGCAGGTGACATGGGCGCAGCTGGCGGAGACGCTCCGCATCAAGTTCTTCTCAGCGACGGGCGGGGACCTGTCCGAGGACAACCTGCGGTTCCTGGCTGAGAAGATTTTCAGGTACCGCCGCTGTGTCTGTACACCTACACAAATAAATATATTGAAGTGTCTGTTTGTAATTACGAATTAACAGATTTTGACTAAATGTAAAAGAAAGTATATACGGTACTTACATCAAAAACACAATTTTTAAAATGTTTGTCTGTCGGTCTGTTTATTCCGGCTAACCTCTGAATGGCTGGACCGAATTTGACGGGACTTTCACTGGCAGTTAGCTGATATTGTAACGTAGGCTGTAAACATAATCTTTTTTTTTTCTCGGAAGACTTTTCGGCCTGATGGCCTTTAAGCTCAATCGGTACAGTAAATGAGCAGATGGCTCACTTAAGAAATATTCGAAAGGGGGACGTCTACCTCCACGCCCCGCAGGGGGCACGGTTCATCGCGCGCGCTGCTCGGGAGAGCAGGATTTGGACTAGTCAAATCCGATACGGTCGACGAATCTTTTACGCTTAAATTTAACCTATCATTATGCGGGCCGGCCCTCATCCCTCCCTCTGGAGAAGGAGACGGGTCACGCGCGGTGCCCAAGCAATCTAGCGGTAGCGTAGTGCTTCTGCTGTTAGCGCGGTCTGGGTTTGTGTCTACTCGTATCGGATTCGAAACATAATCATCATCAATGCGTACTATATAACACATACTATACCTACAACTTTTTAATCACACAAAAATATTAAAATTTGGTAAAGAATTAAAATTGGTACAGTACGCGCAGCGTGATCTGACGTGATCGAAGTTAGTTGTACTGTCACGGGATGAAAGGGTCGTCGGACATTGGACGTACCGCGAGCACGTACGGCCGAAACTGTGGCACAGGAGAGATTGTTGCATTGAAAATTATGTTTAACTGTTCGATAACAAGGTTCAAATTGATTCAGATCCAATGTTGATTGTATTTATATTGTCTGAGAATATTGTATAGTACAAAGGTTTAATGTTTGGACACCTCACTAATTGCGCTGGTGCTGGTAGCTACAACCGACTTTAAGGTGACGAACCTTTTCAACACATTTAAGATATTGTAAATGGAACCATTTAAAGCGGCGGAGTAAGAACATAGTCTATAAGAATGTATCGGGGCGTGACACCTGACGACCTCACTGGTGACGCGCGTGTTGCAGGACGAGCCTGCCCATGAACACGTTGGAGCTGAACGGCACGTCGGTGAGCTGGACGCAGTTCTGCAAGGACGCGCTGCCCGAGAGGAACTTCACCTTCTGGGAGTGGTTCTACATGGTGGTCAAGGTCACGCGCGACTACCTGCGCACGCTCTGGTGCGACCGGTAAGGACCGCCCCCCGCCCCCCACCCGACATGACACTTGGATAATCTTTGTCAATCCCAGGTTGCTCATCTGCCCGTGTGATATAGAAAATAATACAATATAATGTTTATATGACAGTGGGGGAAACAACACCTTGAAGATTGTTAATACTAACGATTAAGAGATTCTTTTTATTTCGACATTGGACAGTTACAATCACGATTATAATAATTATGTGTGGCTATACAATACTAACGGGCGCGTTGACTTGCAGGCTGATAATGGGCTTCATCCAGAAGAAGCAGGCGGAGGACATGCTGGCCAAGTGCCCGCCCGGCACCTTCCTGCTGCGCTTCTCCGACTCCGAGCTGGGCGGCATCACCATCGCCTGGACCGGCGGTGAGCTCTCACTGGAACCTGCAGACACTCGGGGGTTCCGCATGTGTCCATCCGAATCCGTGAAAATACCAATTTACAACAGCACACAGTACACTCCGTTGCCATTCAGATTAAAATAAATAAAATTGTCACTAGTTTTGTGCAGCAGTAATTATCTCTAAAATGGAAATTCACGAATGACTGAGTAAAATTAGATGTTAGAAACGGATCTAGTGCGTCAACTACCACACACTTTGTGTTACCGCTACTCGGGAACTTATTTTGACGGACTGGGATCAAATTCAGCACGCTAACACTAACTATTCGTACTGTTGACAAATTTGAATTGAACCCGGAGTACCACTTCCAGAGGGCAACGAGGTGTTCTCGCTGCAGCCGTTCACGTCGCGCGACCTGGTGCTGCGCTCGCTGGCCGACCGCATCCTGGACCTCACGCAGCTGCAGTTCTTGTACCCCAACGTGCCCAAGGACGACGTCTTCTCCAAGTACTACACCAAGCCGGGTACGTTACGTACGTATTCTCGCGCCTCCTCTTTCTTCTCATTACATTGGGTCTCTCACGGTATAGTTTGGCTAAGATATTATTGCGTTAAAATTAATTCAGTCACTGCTGATGTATGCATGCCACAATTAACTTAATTTTGAAACTAAATCTGTCGGTCACTCGTTTCGACGGTGAAGCCGAAAAGATTCATATATACTCTTTGAGAGTATACGAAGCCAAACTCGGCTTCGTATAAACGAACTAGTGTTATATCTTCTTTGCCCAGCCGCGACGAGTCGTACTTGTAGTGGTAACCGAGTGTCGGTTGCAGAGAACGAGATGTTGAAGAACGGCTACGTGAAGCCGGTGCTGGTGACGACGCTGCCGCCCTACATGTCGCCGTCGCCCGCCTACGCGCACTCGCCCGACTCGCACCGCAACACGCCCAGCGTACAGAGCAGGTACGCCCGGACGCACATACATATGTGCATTTACACACGTGCACGTACACGCCTCACGCACACACGTACACGCCCGCACGTACACTTACGCTTGATACACGCTCAAATATTAAATACGAACATATCGTGAGAAATCGATCCGTTAGACCAGTACAAATGTTTACCCCCTTCCCTGAGATGGGGGTGTTCATAATATAACTCCAACTATATTTTTTTCTACAAAATTCATTGAATTTTTATTTGGTAGTTCAATATACTATGTATTCCTTGTACTCGGTTGATGTTTTTTCCCCGTAACTTGCGATTTCGCCACCGACTGACATTTAGAAGGATAGATAGGTAACTAATTATATAATATTATATATTTTTTGCCTTGACTTATAATAATATCAAAACACCGAACACACTGCATGTTTTTTTTAAATATATCGTTGTGTAAGATTTGGGAATGTCACAATAAAATGTTGGTCCTGTATAAGCCGTAGTTTGTTATCATCTAGCTAGTACCTCGTAATATCTTCTCTATTATAATTATTATTGTAGTTCATTAACAAAATACAAATATGTTTACAACTTTCCCTAAATCTTCCGCAGCACACAGTTTTATTAAAGCCATATTTATGTTTATTTGATTTCATTATTTTTGTTTGTTTGTGTATTGTTTTTATTTTTTGTTCTTTTCGCCCTAGGTACATGATAGAGTTTTAAGTTGGACGATCCCGAACGGACGATTAAGTTTATATTTAAGTTTTACATTTTATAGTCACATCCTGTATTCTGTATTCGTTTGGATTATTTTTTATTTTTTGTTAAATACGTAGGTATAATATAATCTCAAAGTACATTTTTACACGAAACAAACGTGTCACAATGTTGAAATAAATGTTTTAGGGGTTAATGAAGCAAATAAAATATAAATAAATAGTTTAAAACACCAGCGCTGATATGTTACGATGTTATAAATGAAAATACTTGGCAATAATATGTTGTCAGCAATAAAAAAATACCGGTCTTAGCATATAGTTGTTTTTTTAATTATTACAAACTTAAATAGAACTATCAGATTATTATTAAACTTATTTAGACAATATTCTGAGACAGGCCATTTACAAATGTTGCAAAGTAAATTTATTTAACACATTCAAAACTAAGTGACAACTCTTTAGTATTTCCTGTGCTAAATATTATTTCAAAATTGTGATTATGTCTGCACTCTGTTACTTTAAGTTAGTGATATATTTTTATCGAACAATTAAACTTTAAAGTTAGAATACAAACATGACATTATGTAAGAATTAATGATAATACGGTGTGCGAGTAATGTTGACATTATGAAACAATATATACTGATGAGTCGGTGATGTAGTATGGAGGTACATAATGAGTGTGTTGTTGTTTATACATTGTTATTTTAATGAAGTCGCTCTCGCTTTAATATTACGGACGTGATATAATGTACCGAGTATACCGATATATAGTTGTCAGTAAGCCCGCGCGGACCGAGGAACGTGGCTTAAAGAGTAGAAGTATGGAGACTGGACACAAGTACAATGTACGTGTATTAAAAGTGTCCGTCGAAGCGTTAAATAAAGATGGCGCCACATTACCATCAGGTGGTAAAATTTTAAGCGTGTGTGCGCCAAGAAATTACGCACACATAGACATTTATGTATACAAACACCATAACCTGCTACACCCTGTTAGTTCACCAGCGCCATTGTGGACGGTTTTTGTACGAGTTATTTACAGCATCAGCTGAACACTTTTTCGACTTTTCTCTCTTACGAGATTGTACTCCTTATGTCTAGTCTCCGTATGTAGAAGCAATATGTCAATAGTCTGTGTCATTCAAGATGGCCGACGTGGCTCTTGTCTATGGTTAACGTTTGAGGACGAAAAAAATTATTGCGATAATGGTGGCAATAATGTTTTACAGGAGATTTTCCAATTTATGTCACGATTCGTAATGAAATATTACAATGTAACTGAAGACAAAGTTATTGTTGATAAAACATTCAATAATAATTAATAACTACCTATTTAAAGGCTGTTGTTAAAATCACATGAACAAGCAACAGTATATATTCTTTTGACTATTTTTATCTTTGTCCTATCCTTGTCTCTATCTATCTTCTTATCCTTGTCAAACGCTAGACTTTTCCTTTCTCATTATATCGGTTACGTGTTATAATTCCTTTCATGTCAAAAGTGACACTGCATTGAAACGAAAAGCGGCCATAACATTATATCACGTATTTATAATACCAATATAGCATTCATACGCAAAGTTAATTCGAGCATTTAGTGATTTTTATAATTAAAATCCATTTGTCTTAAGTTTATACGATTTAAAAAAGTCCTTAAATCAACAAGCGGTTATAGTACACGATTGCGAACGAGGATTTGAACGTGAATATTGTCGGTCGAGCGGAAGGTGTATGACGATAATGATGGTTCTCGTTCGCGAGTGTGTACATAACCAGCTGACGATGTTAATAACTTAAGCGTCTGTGATTTGCATACATTTTTTTAGCTGTGGCCCGACGTTGGTTCAACTCTAAACGGCTCCTCTCCGTCTACGTTTTATTGTACATTAGACCACCGTTTAAGGCTTATACGTGTCCGCTAATGTTCCGTCGTTGAAGAGAACACGCGGACAAAACGATAACGTTTTTGATTGAGTATATCATTAACAAGCTATTATTTAACTACAAAATTAAGAAAAAACCATGTAGAACATTACATTAGAGTATAGAAAAAGATTCCGACGAATTGATAATATTTTATTATGTATTGATCTTTTTGAAGTCGGTTAAAAATATGTTATTTTTTGTTTTCTCCAACGACGGATAATATAAGACATGCATAATTGTTAAAATTTAAAAAAATTGATGTCGTTTAATAAAATAACTTTGAAATGAAATGTCACGAGCGACGTTATATTACCTTTATTATATTATAGTAATTAATAAATAGTCTATTTTATATAAAACATTGATTGTCTTACTTTACAATACAATATTGGTGTCGTAAAGAATGTTGTCTTTGTCGATGAGATGTCCAAATAAAATATGTTACTATTTAAATTTTAGATAATATTTAAATAAATTTGATGTTATATGTTCGTGTGTAGGAAATAAGAAGTATTTGTGTTAAATACGACCGAGTGTTGCCAATTACTTTGACTACGTTCGAAATGATAATTTAATGGTGATTGTTGGCACATATAATTGATGAAAAGTATTTTTAACAGCAGTATTATCAAGTTTTAATTGGAAATTATTATAAGTGTTAGAAAAAATGTTTGTAATAGGCTGCACCAAACATATTACAACCGTAAAATAAGATATATTTTGAACTCCGATGTGTGTATTTTGTAAGACGTTGTCAATTTGCATTTTTGAACATATCATTTTTATCGTTTGAACTTTATAGAATAGTGTAATCATGTAATTATCACGATTTACTTAACATAATGATCTTAACGCCTAAAAATATGAGTTTCATCTCTTAAAGTTAAACTCGCAAATACGGTCCAAAGAGCATTTAATTCGTACAATTTATTTATTTGATAATAATATCAAATTGTACGAATTAAATGCTCTTTGGACCGTAGTAGATACGACATAATAATTCATATCATTTTCACTAACTCTAGTGTCAAATTATACAATATAAAACATTCAATCGCTGTATCGTATATATGATACACTACTCGCAATTTAACTTGATGATTGAAGTTTCACAAAGTTTTGCGCATCGCGCATATAACATACAAAAATAACTGCGACTCTCAGCTAACTTCAGCGCGGCCGAGTTATATTGCTCGTAGTGTTGTGCTTTATAGAGCAACGAAGAATCCAGGGTGGACCACGAATTTATATAGATTGAAACGGAACATTGGACTGGGTACACGTGTACCGACGTGAAACTATCATTATATTGATTTGTTTTAATTAACATATCTTGTATCTGCGAAATGTGAAGTCTGAATAGATAGAGATAAATTATTATTATATTTGAATATACAAATGAAAAATATTAACTTTTGTCTAAATAGGCCCCTCTTCAGCGGTCGTTTGTTGTCTAATAATAAAACTTTAAATATTAAATTGATAAATTTTGTATACGAAAACTACTTTCGAATTTCACAAAATTCTATTTTTATGCGTTGAAGCGATATTAAAATTAAAATTTAACTAAAAAAGTGTTTGTTTCAAAATAACTTGTTATATATTTTGAAGATATTCCTCAAATGTTTTTAAAACGTAATGTAGCACAAAACGAAGAGGCCCTGTGTAGGCTGACTGATTTATAAATAAGTTGATGCTACAACACTGTCCACTTCTTTATTTTAACGTCGATTTAATAAGAAGTTATCAATAAATTCTTAAAATTGAATTTCATTCCGTTTGTGTAAAGACGTTTCCCTCGTTAGTAACATTCCCGCGCATTTATTCTTCTTCTTCTTTCAAAGTAAGATTCGCCGTAGTGGCAAATGTCGATGGTTCATTAGTGCAGGCGCGTCCTTGCTTATGTCGGGGTGGATTGCAGTGAACGTGAAACAGTGTATGATTATAATTTTAGCTATTATTAGAAAAGGTTAGTTAAATTACGTTACTGTTAAGTATCGATTGATTTTGACTACAGCGTACGTCCGTCCTATGGAACAATATGAACATATTGTCTAGATAAAACAATCGGTTATGTGATGGGAAATTAGCTAGGCGAATATAAGATATATATTTCATAAAAGTTGGTGCTTACGACATATTATAATTGAATAATTATTAGTTTTATGTCATTGTAAATTTAATTATATTTCGTCAAAAGCATAAACAGTTATAATGGATGTGACTATTATTGTTTATGAATAATAGATTTATGGTTATTTTAAGCAAATTTTATATTTAGAGAATGTGCTCAATAACCAAAGACTACGACGAAGTCTTTGTTTGGGCCTATTTTTTGTGATTACGACTAAAATGTAGAGAGTAGTAAGGCGACGGGCGCGGCGGAACGGCGACAAAATAATATTACTGTATACTTATTAGTTGTTACTTACGATAAAATGTCTTCTAGTACCTACGTTAGCTATTGCGCACCAGTTGCAAACTGATCTCAAAATTTTGGAATTGATTAAATCCTAACATAAAAATCATTCGCAACCAGAGATAATTTTAGGTTTTTTTAATATATGAAATTTAGAACAAAGATCGTTTTTTTATAAAGCCGTTTGTATGTTAATGTAATTTGGAACTATGTATACAAATATTATAAATGACAATGTTGAATGTTTGATGTATGTTTCGATGTATTTATAATATAATTATATGTGAAAGGTAATGGATTTTATTTATGAGAAAAAAAATTGTCTATGGTCTACCGTTATATACTTAAGTATTTATTTGGGAACTTTAAATTTTACAGAAAAAATATTGATAACGATTTCTACGTTAGCTGCGGGAATCGTTAATGTCCTATGTACAATTTTACTGTAAATTAAATTTTTAATGTAAGGATACACTATTTTTTCAAATTAGGAAAATATTAATTCATAGACAATTTCTTTTTTTTGCCCTCGTGAAAATGCAACACAGACGGTCGTTTTATCTGTATCATCATTCCGTATCAAATTACTATAATGATTCTATTCAGCCAATATTTTTAGTAGTCTGTGCTGACATTTTGGCGACGGATATTATTATTTTTAATCGTACCGCAATGATCTACGACCGTTTTCTCTAATGTGTTGCATTTTCTTTCTTTTCCGAACCCTGCTGCTGCGCCGGACATCAACACACGTACACACATCGATAAAAATACACGTTCTTCGGGATATCACAAAAATAATAAAACTATTCCTTAAATATCAAATAATTATTGTATACAATTCTCTTCATTTTATGCTTGTGAATTAATAACATTTTTTTCAAAATTTACAAATTTATATTATATTATAAAAATATAAATAAAATTTATATCATAAAACACCTTCTTGTGTCATCATCAAACACACACACACACACACACACACACTCGCTGACCCTGGACGTGGTACAGCTTCTACAGCGCGTCCACACCCGCGCAGACCGAGAGTAGTTTTATGGACAGCGATCTTTTCGAGCAAATCCGTGCCTTCGAGCCTGAGGGCTTCGACGACTTCGACTTCTACAATGCAAGCAACGCGAGCATGAAGTAAGGTGAGGGCTTTACATAATAACATTCACATGACGACTGACGGTGACGAAAAACGAATTGTGAAGGATTTTTGTTAGAAGCTATTATGGAGAAAGTTTGTGACCTTGTTTTAGATGTTTGAAAACTTTCAATCAATTTAATGTGCCAGGCGCAACTTCTTTATAATATTGAGGGTCTCATCAGAAGCTAATAAGTTGATCTCTTTCCTTTATTTTATGAAGAAACATTATTCTATAGCTGACCCCTGATTCAGTTGCTCTTTTCCCCGAGCCATGGTCTCATTAAGCGTCTCATTAAGTAATAATGCAGCTACTAAGCAAACAAACATGAAACAATGTCCTGCGACTTAATTCTCTCTTAATAGTTTTGTCACACGTGTGTAATGATACGGACGCACCATCTTTACAGTTTTTTCGGTATCTAATATAACTTTTGTTTTCTTAAAATATTTTGTATCTTGCAGATGGCAACACCGACGTTTACCACTACCTTAAGTCACCATGAGTCAATTATTTTAAGAGCCTCCGTTTTATTGTGTGCCATAGACTATAGAGTATAATATATTGTTTTACCTGCGCCGGTTTCTCTACAAATACATCTAAACGTCTGCATAGATCAACATTGTCTAAATGTATAAATTAGTTAGGAAATATACTTGACGAAAAAGTTAATTTATCAATTTTAGACTTAACGGGTAACTGAAGTAAATAATTATTCCCACTGTGTTTATACAAGTCTCCAATCTTGATCTATCCACAATGTTTTATAGATTTATATTTTATTATACCAGTTATAATTATTATATTGTTATTTATAAGAATTAAATATAATAGTGTTTATATATTAGCGTGTAAATTACGCTTCAACGTTTTAAACGATACACGAATGTTTCACATTCTTAAATCACCCACTTCTAGCATCTGTATAATATATAAGTGGGTGAGTTATATGGGTATATCATATTTTCACTATAATTTCAAAGTAAACATTAACTAAGGCAAGTTTAGCTCGTTGATAATTATAACAGATTTTATGAGAACATTTTAATCAATATTTTAGCCTGCATTTATTGTGATGTTTTCATTTAATGATTAATTTTATTGGAACTAGTTTTGAGATTTTAAAATGGCGCCAATTATTATGAGTTTAATGTTTTATCTATTTTTTTGACATTTTTATTCTTATTTCTTTTATAGATGTTTAGGTGGCGGTGGAGTTAATGTGTAACCAGCACATGCACACACCCACACACACACACACACATACCCACAGACACACACACACACACACGTACCCACATACACACACACACAACTAATGATAATAAATGAAGAAACTAACTAACGTTGGTCTTATAAAGTCCATAAAAGATTTTAAAGGAAATTAAATTTTTATTAAATTATTACTTTCAATAAAGTTTTCATAATTTTCTACGTATTACATTATTAATAACAATTTTATGTATTTTTTTTCACAAATGGTTTTTTATTTGATGCGAGAATGGAAAATCTATTCAGCAACTTCAAATTATTTTATTGCTTTTGTCTTTGTGTGAATGGTGTATCACAAGTATATCCACTCTATTTACTACATATGTTTTAAGAGATTATTTTTCTTTTTACTTTATATTATCATTAAACGGATATTATAGGGCTTATGTGGTTTTTATTAATAACCATTCACAGTACAATCACTTATCTTTAAAAAGTGGGTTTTTTTTCTGTTTTATTGCAATATAACATTGTCTCCTAACACTTATGGTATATACCCATGACTTCATTGTAATGAATATATTATATAAGGTTATAATCATTAAAGTATGTATACAAGCTGAATGGTTACATCGTAAAATGATCGCTATGTAATGGTTTTTAGTCAGTAACCACTTGACTTGTATCGTACGTGTTCATTAAGCACGTCCATTTTTCTAGTTGTACGTTATATTTTATCTGTTACTGTTATAAATGTCAAATTCTAAGGTGTGTCCCAAACTTGACGTATTTTAAATATACCCGTCCTCGCTGACATCCTTACACAATTGTTTACAGAACAATCCTAAAACTTGGGCGGATTAAAGTCAGTTTATCAGAGCTAACGCTAATCATTGCACTTAGTATATTTAAGTCCGGTCCGGCCAAGTTAAAGTTGAGGAGCTAAGTCAGGACTGAACTCATACATTGAGAAGCTGCTCGTATATATACGCAACACCAAGGAAATAATGAATTATAAGGCAACTGGCCCTAAGTCGGTAGATGGGACAATTCAAATTTAAGTATCTTGTCAATTAAAAACTATTGCTTAAGTGACCTCTATGATTATCTATGTCAAATTATTGGCGGGAATTGTTGGATTTTAAGATTTTTTATACGTAGTACTTATACCTTGGTTTGCGTAGATTTAAGATGCATCGGTAATTCCTACGCTCACATGACTTTTTAAAATTACTGTTATATTTCTCGAGATTATAGTTTTAAATTGAAATAATGTGCTATTGGCGGTCTCCATCGTTTTCTACACCGATAAAATTTGAAATTATATAGTCACGATAGTAAGTTTAAAATATATTGTATGTATTCTACTGCAAATACGTAGAGTCAATGACCCCAAAGTTATAAATATGAGGTCGTTGAACTGCTTAAAATGTCTGAATGATAAATTAAATATAGGGGTGTATAAACTTGCGGTTGTGTTAGTTAACAAATATTTTGATGTTCCATATCCATAGAGAAATATGAGCTGGGGGATTACTGTTATCTCTATATTGTATTAATTTACAAATATATGTATTTGCAATTAAATGTTATGAAGATTTTATAATACTTTTTAAGTCTGCACAGCTAAGTGCCTTTATGTCTAGTTTGACACTATTTCGTCAGCTGTGGTGTGGTCAATTTGATGTGGGTCCTTAAATCTTTCGGTTTTGAGCTTCAGATGTCTCCTCGATCAAATTTTATTCGTCGGTTTATTGTTATACACGAGGACGGAACTTCACTACAGTAGAGCATCCACCATTTTATGACACAATTCGTTCATATGACGTGTCGAGCTGACAACGCCTCGTTCGTTTGTAGTGTAACGTGCAGTTGTGTGTTTTACAATTACAGAGCATGTTGCGACTCAGTGCTGCACAATGCCGAAGTGATTGCTAATGCTTAATAGGGATGTTGACATTTTTCATAAATGTTTATAGATCATTTATAAATATCTAATAGAGGCGTAAATATTATTAACTTTTGCTTAAATACGTCTAATGCCTATAAAATCTTGCATTTTAAATTTCGCTCCAAAACGCTAACACTTGCCACGTGGCGTCATAATATGTTGTTAAACATCGTAAAAATGATAAAATGATTCTAGTTGTCGTTAGTAAAAAATGGCTTCTAAGTTTTATAAGTGTTGTACGGTGCCTATGTGTGTCCACACTGTCAAAACGCCTAAATATTAGTTTTTACAACATGTACTGCGTACGGAAAATGGTATATAAAAGTACGTCAATAATATTCCGCTTCCGCTAAATAAGAACAGGTGACGTCATTTCAGTTTATTATCACGTGACCTATTTTAAATTTTGTTACATTTTATTTACTAAATATTAATTTAATCAAATAAAAATAAGGGAAAACATTGTATTTTTTCAGTATTCTATCAAAAAAACTGCCAATTAACATCAAAATTATATTTTTTATGAATACTGTCAACATCCCTATTGGAACGTGAGAGTTTTCAAGCGCACCAGCAGAGTGCGGTAAGTTCAGTAAAAAAAGTGAAATAACGTGTTTTTAAGTCTTATGTATAAACCTTCATCACAGTCTCAAACGAACCCGATACGAGTAGACACAAACCCAGACCGCGCAAACAGCGCTAGCACTACGCTACCGCTAGATTGCTTGGGCACCGCGCATGACCCGCCTCCCTCTCCAGAGGGAGGGATGAGGGCCGGCCCTCATGATGATAGGTTAAATTCAACCGTAAAAGATTCGTCGACCGTATCGGATTTGACTAATCCAAATCCTGCTCTCCCGAGCAGCGCGCGCGATGGACCGCGCCCCCTGCGGGGCGCGTAAGGGGGCGTCCCCCTTTCGAATATTTCTTAAGTGAGGCTCACTTACTGTACCGATTGAGCTTAAAGGCCATCAGGACGAAAAGTCTAGCCCTTCCGAAAAAAAAAAGTCAAAATTTTATTATTTCCGAAAGAAGACGAGACGAAAGCTTCAAAATTTTTGCAACAAGAATTAAATTAACAATAACCTAACCTAAATAAAAACCACTTGTTTTTTTCCGCTACCGCATCACGCACCACTTTAGTGTGCTCGATAGTGCGAAACCCCAACATAATAATGCGCGTTACTGCTTTTTGAAAACACATGTGTCGTGCCACCAACCGTGATAGATGTGGCCTTACCTTACCAAATTTTGAATTGGATGCTTTTGATGTAATAAAACTGTAAAGTGACTTTGTTCGTTTTATTTTATCCTTTCTCTGAACCTTCATAACCTTCTGTTGATTTGAGATTGAAAATAAAAAACCAAGTCATAAATAAACATAAAAACAACACACTTTTCACTATGGACGACTGGAGCAGAGTAGATGAATCAGTTTACCAACTGACAAGTGACATACAGTCTGTAGCCTGAACAGAATGAAATGAAGAAATATATAAACCCTGCGTGGTGTCGCCACTGTGTCTCTTTTTAACCGACTTCAAAAAGGAGGAGGTTATTTATATCAACACATAGTATGTCTTATGTCTATACAGAAATTAGTTCCGAAATTTTCCGCAATATGGCGAGGGTTTATTTTTCTGGTCGGGTTATACAAACGTACGGTTACTAAATAAGGAGAGACCTATATCATTAAAATTATTGTAACATTTACACACATACTTCAACACATCACATCATGGATACCGAAATCGGCGATTCTGACAAGTGTGACATGCCGACCATCGGATGGTGTATTATTATTTATTAAAATTAGTTCCCTGGGAACGAAAATAAATTAGGAGAATACATCTTCATACAAACCTCTATATCCAGCGTACGTGGTAAGTGCCTTCGATCACGCGAGCAGTGCGCTAACCACAGGCTGCGGGCTAAGGAGTCTACACTCTACTACCAGTAATGTGGTCACCGACAGAAGCGACTACAGCAGAGTACAACGACAAAGTAAAACAACCAGATACAATATTATACATATATTTGACAATTTATTTATAAACAATTCTGATAGAATCGCGAAACTAACATTACAATACATATAAAATAATTACTTCTATACGTGTTATAGCTTTAAAGGTCATATATTACAATAACTAAACTAATTTATGTAAATAACTTGTATATAAACCGGGGTGGCCATACTTCAATTTTATTTCAATCGAGTTAGTTCCGTGTAATTTTACATAAAATGTCCTCGTGAATTAACAAAAGTAATATTGTATATAATTAGAATCCAACAAAACTAAGACAATTAACAAAATTAACAAAAACAATTTTATGACAACTATACTTGTCGTTAATTAATTAGTAACTAGATATGGTACATACGGAGGCCACCCGACCGTATTAACTAACATGTCCCGGCCGTGCCCATCCCCGACGCCCCACATCGTCGTTGCAAACGCCAACCATCCGTATATCAGTCAATACATCAAAATCGGTGCAGCCGATTCAAATAAAACCCAATCGAGTAGCTTGCTACGCTAAGCTAATAAGTTACTAAAATACAGACTAGCTACTAAATGTTTCTAAACCATAAATGTATATTTTTGTTAGCCCCTCTACACGTCGGCAGATTCATCCGCCGACGTGTAGACGTGCCTTAAATGTACAAAAATACACCGCGGCCACAACAGCCCCAAACTTAGGCCCGCTGCTCGTTCGCCGAGCGTGCACACGCGATACAATTGGCAACGACGACGCCTCCCGGACGACCGACCGTCGGCACATCATCAGCATCACTCCACAGCCGGGACATTCTATATATTCCTTTAGCGCAATTAATTTTGTATATTATGATAAAAATTATGCCTATAGATTTGTATTTTATGCTCAAATAAGCCACTGCCGTTTCCTAGTATCGTTCAACAAAACCCTCCCTCTATCCGATATAACTAGTCTAAAAATCAAATATGTAATCAACTACACTAGTACAAACGAACATTCCTACCAAAACGATACTTCGCTCTAGCAACCCCGCGCCCCCGAACCCCCGTACAGTATACGAGCCAGACGCGAGTCCCATGTACAGTCGTGTACACTGCCTCATACCTATAACTGCGAGTTAACTAGATATTCAAATATTTTTTAAATCATCAATAAATAAATATATTGCCCTCGCTGCGTATGACCCTCTCTGCCCTATCATTCGATTGTCCCACTTTGGAAAATTTATTTTTAAAATGTATTCCAGCCGGTGTTATCATACCTTAACTCTATATATTTTAAAATGTATTCCAGCCGGTGTTATCATACCTTAACTCTATATATTTTTGACAATTATTGTTGATTCACCATCTACTAACTAAATCATTGCTACACCGCTATGTTTGTCATATGACAAGTTCCACGTCGAATATGGACGAAACGCCCTCGGAAAAGGAAAAGAAAAACTGAAAATATATTCCAAAATAATAACCCCCACAACTTTAAAATTACATTTCTAATTCAGATAATAACATTCCACTAGAATTCTGAACGTAAAATAAAATGTATTTACTCCAAAGATACCATTTTATGTTCGTCCATTTTATTTTCTATACAAACACCTAGGGCATACCGCTACGTGCTAACATTTCGTCATATGGTTTCTCTATATGGTTAGTGGACAGCCTTATACATCTACATACTCAATAGTGCGGCCTTCAAGATTGTAGACAGTCACCATCATAATGACATTCATCAGCGACAGTAAATAACCAGTGATGATATGCAAGTTAAAAAGATAATGAACAACTTAGATCTAAAGTTAGATCTTAAGTTTTTCATGGGGTGCTAGATCTGGATAAACAAATCTCTTAGATTTGATATGGTAAGATGTTATAATATTATATGTAAGTATAAATGTGGAACAATAATAACAACAGTTCAAGGGACATGTTTCTGACAGGAGTCCAGTTGTTTGTGTTAATTGACATTATTGATTATTAGTTAAGAACTATATGTTACTACTATACAATCCGGATGCTCCGCAGCCGAATTACAGCGCCATTTTCTGGGTGCACTTGTGATGATCTTGAATACCGCATTATTTAATAATACAAACTAATAATAATAATTCTTTATATATTCTTATATTAATAGGAGCTTAGAATATTTTTTTTATTTTTTATTTCGAAGAAAGAAAATGCATAGTCAGGGTATGACATAACCTATGACCAAAAATTAAAAAAGAAATCTTAATACACTATACTGGCGTTGTTGCTAGTGCAAAAAATTCAACAACTGTGTAATTTCGTGTTGCCAGTATTTAAAATATTTTTGTACATTAAAACTCACTTTACATTTCATTTCATGGAATTCTTTCTCAGTGTGACCGGTTTATCTACTTTCACCTTTTCCTTGAGCAGTGGTTTCTTTTCGATTTTCTCTACTTTTGGCTTCTCTATTTTCGGTGGTGGTGCGGTTTTGTCGGTTGCCGGTGGGGTGGTTGGTTTTTTGGGTTTATTTGCTTTCGCCGCTGCTGCATAGTTGATGGGTTTAAATGCTGGTATTGTTGTTTCTTCCACAGGCGACTGCTGAAAATATAATCAAAGCATTTTATTGTGACATAATTGCGCTAAGCTTATTAGAAGCCAACAAATGGATACATTGGTGATTGGACACTAAGATTTAGGATTGTTTTGATCCTTTGGGTACGTAATATAGACCTAACAGTTTGTCTAGGTTTTGGTTCAATTGTAACCACCACAGTAAAAGTGCATTTCTAGGCTAATTATTATTATTATGTATATCAGCTGCCCTAACCCATACCCTATTTTTAATAGTTACATCAATTTACTAAATCAACTTACAGTCACTTCCTCCACCTTCGCCGTGACTTCCTCAATTCCCTCCACTTTCACTTCACTTTTCACCACTTTCACTTCCTTCTTCTTTTGTACTTTTGTCTCCGACTTCACTGCAACTGGTTTTACTTTTGGTTTTACTTCAGTTTTGACAACTTTTTTCACTTCTTGTTTCTTGACCTCCTTTTTTACACTTGGTTTCTTGTCTTTGTCGATCGGTTGTATGTCAGCTGCAGATACTTCGGGTGGATCCGTTTGTGCGGGAATAGTTTCTGAAAATACATAATACTTTGATATTTGTGCTCATACAATATTTTTTACGTTTCATTTTTTTTGTATGTTTGTTGAGCAGTCGGAGTCTCATGGTGACTACCGACGCCCACAGACATCCGCACAACCAAAAGTTATGCAGATGTGTTGCCCTCCTTTTCCCTATTGTAGTGAGGCCAATGGATCACCGGCAACTCACTAACTGCACGAAACGCGACAACATCATTGTCACTTGACGCCGGTGTTATGTGAGCGAGAGGTACCACCCCGGTCGTGCCAGCCCAATTCGACTGCAAAGCAGCATGGCACTACCTTTTACTAAAATATTAAATGAAATAGAAGTGAATATATATTATTTATTATTATTGACACATACCACATATTAATATATTGACACAAGGCCCAAAAAGATGGCACACATAACATTATGAGAAAAAATAACTAAAATGCAATAAAATATTTAATCACTAATAAAGTGTCAGGGAAATGCACAGTATATTATAAAATGCAGCCCCAACTAGACATGCCCTCTACCGAACACCTGTGGCCGACTAATTAATAAAAAGTGCTTTGTACCATCTGTCCTGCTCTCTTCTTTGACATTTGGACATGCTGCTGTTTCGCTTTGACTGTGACTATCTTCTTTATTTTCTATTTCTTCTGTTTTCGTTTCTTTTGCTTCTATTTTTTCATCTGTAAATATTAATAGTAATGTAAGTATAATATGAAAGTGAAGTAAATATTATGTTGGTGTTTACTTTCAGACATATAAATATATCACTTTTAAAACAAACAGGGGTATAGTTAAGAGTGATTATAAAAGAAATACATAAAATTCTCGTACCTGTGTTTGACTGTCTAGCTCTGATGGGAACAAATTCAGCGGCCAGGGGGTTCAGGGTGGATCTTGAGATGGTCTCTTCTAGTGAAACTTGTGTCCCACCATTACTTGTCCTGAAATTAAAATTCACATTTTAGAAACACTTTAACTAAAAGGTGGATCACATTCAAAGAGTATTCCTGGAAATATTTATAATTTACTAGCGGCCTGGTACGTGCTTCGCTACGTATAAAGTGAAATAAAGAAAAATTTGAACATCAAATTAATTTATTCAAACAAAAAAAAATATTATTAATAGCTAGCTATTTTAAAACTTGTTGTACTGTTAAAACTGAAAAAAGTTTCAATATGACCACAGCTGAAAGTTTCAATTTGACAGCAAAATCTTCATTAATAAAATGATCCACCATTTATTGAATTAAAAAAATGTGATAAATTGAAGAACCGCTCGACCGATTTTGTGCAAACTTCACATAAACCATCTACTAAATAGTCCGAACAAAGCCTAAACATTTGGTTGGGATTGGTGAGACCGTTCTTGAGTTATAAAATTACAACGAAAAGTGGCATTGATTTTTATATACAGCCTGATTTTTTGAAGAACGGACATATTCAAGTAGCGTATAGAGCTAAAGATCCTCATTCCAAAAATATATCACAAGTGGGGTCTTATTTTTTTTCAAAATTATCCTTCACACTTGAATTAAAGTAAACACAGTATTATGAAATAGGTAAGATACGATGCATCAAATACGCCGAACCACAAAAAAAAGTGGCCGAACGTTCTGCCGCCAGCCATACCTAAGGCCCCGTTCGCACGAGTGTTTTAGTGTGTCGCGGTAAAACCCGACTTTGGAGTTTGGTATGCTCAATTCGATGAAACGCCAAACACTTAAGGTCGAAAACCCAACAGCTCTTGACAAAAAAGCGCCGCACTTTAAAAACGCTTTATT
The DNA here is from genome assembly GCA_963853865.1 of Helleia helle. NCBI lineage: Eukaryota > Metazoa > Arthropoda > Insecta > Lepidoptera > Lycaenidae > Helleia > Helleia helle. The sequence goes on from OY971434.1 coordinate 426,424, forward strand.
ATTAAAAACAGATACATGGTTATCCATTTGTCCCATTCAAACTCTTTTTTAACGGTCGGTCAAAAAACTCTCGTGCGCACAGGGCCTAAGAAAGTCCGGCGCAAGCGATGCCGTTGTCGGCTTTTCACAAAGACACGGCAGTGCGATACGCGTCATTGTCCAGAGCGTTTGTTTTGTTTGTGTCAACCGCGTGTCGCGTATAATACGTAATTACTAATTACGTATTAAATCATGTCGAATGAATTTTCAAATGGAGAATATTGGGAGATGGTAAGAGCTTATGCTCTATCTGGTGACAGTGTACGTGGTGCGATAGACTTGTACCGCGAAAGGTTTCCGAATCGTCGCGTACCTTCATACAGCGTGATGTTGGGGGTTAATCAACGTCTGCGGGAATTCGGGCAGTTTACAGTGCCAACGCATGCTCAAGGGAGAGGGAATCAGCCACTCCCCGTTCGTCTTCAAGTTGCCATTCTGGAGTATTTCGAGCATCACCCGCAAGGAAGTACTCGAGAGGCCGCTAGATGGTTTGGCATTGCGCAGTCGACAGTATGGCAACTTTTACACCGAGAAGGATTACATCCATATCATTTTCAGCCCGTACAAGAACTTGGACTGAACGACCATGAGCCCCGGGTGGAGTTTTGCCGTTGGTACTTATCCAACCTGGACAAGAACATTTTATTTACGGATGAAGCCACATTTACAAGACTGGGAGTGTTTAATGTGCACAATGAACATTGGTGGAGTGAGAATAACCCATATGTGACGCGACAGGACGCTTATCAACATAGATTCAGTGTAAATGTGTGGGCTGGTATTATTGGAAATTGCCTGTTAGGGCCATATTTCATTAACGATAGACTCGACGGTGAAAGATACTTGACTCTTGTGTCAAATGTGGTGAATGATATGTTGGATGACGTGCCTCTCATCTATCACCGTAACCTCTACTACCAGCAGGACGGTGCTCCCGCGCATTACCAGGTTCGTGTTCGTGAGTATCTCAATTGTCAGTTTGGCGAGAGGTGGATAGGTCGTGGAGGTCCCGTGTCTTGGCCGGCTCGTTCGCCTGATTTAACACCCTTACGCCCGAATACTCAAACGAATCTCAAATTTAAGACGTACTTAAACTCGTGTTGTCCCTCTTTTTTTCTTTGAATCTGACACGTCGTAGCATGAGTTTAAGTACGTCTTACATTTGAGATTCGTTTGAGTATTCGGGCGTTAGACTTTTATCTGTGGGGCGAGATCAAACGCCTAGTCTATGTGACAGAGTACGCAGATAGGGAAGAATTAAAAACACGGATAACAACAGCGTTTGAGACTGTGAAAAGTGATCCATTTGTACTAAACCGTGTCAAAGACAATATGCGCAAACGTACCGAACTATGTGTTGACCGGGGAGGTACTCATTTTGAACATTTACTTAGATTAATTTAGTAGTTATGTAAGTTGTGTAAATATGTTATTTTCAATTGTTGTAAATAGTATGATTCCACTTTTTAAATGCGCCAGAAGTACATAGGTGCTACAGTTTCTTTTATCTAACGTCATGTGAATACATTAACCCCTTGGCTTTCGTTAAGCACGCGCGCACCCAGACACAATGAAAAATTGAATGCGTCTCAAATTCGTAATGCAAAGGATTAACGATAAAGATAAATCAATTTAATTAAATTAACTTGTATCATTACTTTAGTACCTAGGTAGTTTTGCCTGTCCTAAGCCAGGATCAAAGTATGCAAAACTGAGATCATATTTACTTTACATTACATACATTATTTATTTACCACTTATCATAGTTCATTCGATTATTTTATACCCACCACTACCGTCTGTCTAAATTTAGCGCGTAAAATGCACGTGATAATACAATAGGGTGACCATATTCTGAGGCCAACAATGCATTATTTACATTTGCCTATATTTTGTTATTTATTTGGTTTTTTTTGGTGAATATAATTTTCTTTGATTGGTGAAACCATGTTCTATCACGTCCATGATTATGTCCGTTCTTCAAAAAATCAGCCTGTATAAAGATATGCTACTTTAAACAATCAGTATGTGTGAACTAAATATACAACACCATCCCTAAATGTATAATTTGTCTATACTAGTATAGTTAAGCTGGAAACATCATATGAATACTCTACTCTCTGTAACTACCAGTAGATTAGGAAAAACAATATTTATACAAATATTTATTCATATTAATAATATTTTTTTTATTTTAAAGGATTTTTTAAGTGGACTACTACTACTAAGAACCGATAGGTTCAACCGGCACATGACACATGTATGCGTCTCACAACTGAACAGAAACATAGACATAGTCAAAATGGTCTTGTTATATGAGTGGTGTGTTAAACTTACGTAGGGTAGTGTGTGTGACCGTTGGCCACAGGCCTGTGCCTCTCCCGCTGCTCATCCTCCAACATGGCCTCTATGCACTGCTCCATTAGCGCTTCCTCCTCTAGTTGCTGCATTACCTGAAGAGTTAACAAGTAGATAATCAGTATTTTCTGTAACCACCCCTATGTCACTACCAGTCACTATGCAGTCACCAAAATTGACTTTGCTAGAGACAGAAGATTCCACAATATAATGTATGTTGCATTATTATAGAATGGCCGCAAATAGTCGGATGCTACACCTGGTCGTAAGTTACACATTTTACCGGTAACACCATGGGGCAGGAGCGGCTAACCTTAATGCATCATGCATCAGCGTGGCGTGCCCAAAATATTGGGTCACTTGCTATCAAGAGCGTGCATGCCATTGGTTCGTCATCCCTGCCATAGGGTGTGCAGTTAAACTGCTGACCTTTCAAATATACCTATTCTCATTTTTTGACATATAAGATATAAGATAAGGTATTCATGCAGAAGCATATTACAATGATCATGAAATAAAATGATCACAAGTGAACGGTGAAATCCGCTTTCTATCTCTTGTTCAACTGTATTAATAATGAACTCACTTGTTTATCAAACTCCTCCTCATTTTCCATCCACATATAATCAGCGAAATCGTCTTGTGGTGCAGGCCCGGGAGGAAATGCTGGGGGGTAGTATGCTCCTGCCATTACATAACCTGAAGTGAGACAAAACATATATATATCAAACTGACATATAGCACAGCCTGCTGCCAAAGACATTTATTATTTTAAAATCTTACAACACTTACATATTTTAATATCCTAAGGGAATCTATGAGCCAAATAAATGTGTTAGTTTCGTGTCACTCATCTTTAATGACGTTCACTAATGACAAATCATTAAATACTGTGGCATTACTGAGAAGAATGAAACAAATATTTAAGCTCCCATTAAATGTCAAGAGTCCAATCAAGGCCATGTTAAATTGAAAATAAATGATACTTGTGTGACTCACTTGGTATGTGTCCCCGGGGTATGTGTACTGGGTATACGGGAGGTTGGTGGACACCCGCGTCTCCACTCCCTACCACACCACCACCGATGCCGCTGTCAATGATGACACCATTGGGCTGAAATAAGTACATGTACAATGTAGAGCAACAAAACAGCTGGGAAATTTATTAAATTGGATACACATCAAATAATTGAAAACATTGCAACTATTATGGAATTTTAATATTATCTGGACTGATAATAAAGAAACTCAATGGGGAAACCCATTTGGGGAAATCTGCATTTATAATTTGATAAGGACAATGACAAGAGTACAGTACTCGTTCCTGGCCCTATCTTATTCATCTATATATTTATCATTTCCTTTTTTCTGAGTTGGCCACTCCTAAATAACTAATAATACTTAATGGTACATAAAAATATAAAATTTGACACATTATGTATAGAAATTGCCATCATCATCAGCCTCTATCTGTCCACTGCTGAACATCTGTCAATAAACTCCAAGACAGCCAATTCCTTGTCACTAGCGTCCAATATGTACTGGCCATCACACGGAGTTGTCTACCCACCTGGATGGATAAAAATGCTTGAAATTTATTTTGATTATTTCTTGTATTATAATTAACTTTAATGTATTCTTAAAGTAGATGCATGATAAAACAAGTTTTATATTTGCATAAAGATTCTAAAATAAAAAATTCAACCAACCTGCCATTGACCGTTCTCCTCGTTGCCATAATAAGCTCCCACTTGTGTCTCTGGTATTTTCATGCTTGCAACACTTAAAATTTAAAACAACACTAACCATAGACTATAAATTAAAAACACTTAACTTCACCAAAAGTTTATATTTAAAATGTTTAATTTCTCTTCTAATAATATGTAATAGGCACTGGATTCATAAGGTTTCAATGTTCTACTCGGGAGTAATTGGTTATCCTCATTTCCGTTTTTCTCAGCAGCTACAAAGAAGCAAACACATATTCACAAGATGAAGCTTGATAACTTTTATCTATGTTACAACAACTATTTATTAACCATTGAATAATCTGAAATAACACACACTAGGCCTTTCTAAAACAAGTCTTTACCACATTTCAATTTAGTTACTAGACAGAACAACACTATTTTGTTTGCATCAAAGCAAATAGGAACAAGACTATTTACATTGGTTTGTAAAAGGTGATGATGATGAGCGGCAAATTAAGACATTTTGGCTTTACATCAGTGGTATATCAGAGACTGAATAAACTGAGAAAAATATTTTGTCACCTGGGCTTTATCATAAATCTGTTTGTCTATTTTAAATAAAAATTAACTAGTACATGAAAGAATTTGCTTCATGTTGCAATTGGAGAAAATGTGGTTAAACTATGATCATTATAAAATTTTGCCATAAATAGGTATTTCACTGTGAAGTATGGTCCACTAAGAAAAGTATTTTGTATGTTGTTGACAATATTTAGATATGATTGAGACAAGATTAACTGTATTTTGTATCACCTTACCCAGAGATATATTAATAGAGAAATATTTCAGTGTGAGGTGGTGTGTTACTTGTTTTGTACTACTACTTTTAAATTTTCTCCATGACAAAAGGTCAAGTCTCTACTCTTATAAAACTTTACTAACAAGAATTTGCTTCTCATTTAACAATATAAGTACTTAAATAATACATCGCAATAATTTTATTTACGTAATTACGACATTTATTAATTAATTATCTCGGTAACAAAGTATGTGGAATAACAACAGAAACGCACACAAACTTTTAGGTCATTATGACCTTAAAGGAAAACTCAAAGACTTCGATCATTAGTCATATTGATAAGGCTAATGGGATATATACCTAGATATTTTTCATGCACTAAACACGATAAACATCTTTTCTAGGGTAAAAGTAATATTTACGTATTTTAAGTAAACAACAATAATCGGTTTACGAGATAAAATTCTACCACCGAAAATAGCTCACCTAGAAACAGAAATACACGACCGACGTGTGAACGACTGATTGCATTCAACATATTTTTTTCGTCGACGTGTAATCTGATGTAGTCAACGCAAGCAAATCTTACAACTAATTTACAATTTTTGAACTAACACGTGTTATTCAATAGGGGAATGTTGAAATACTTACATATACGACGCACTTGGTGCGTTTAGTTTATTTTAATAGAATTATGTGATCCCACTATATTATTGCGTTTTCGTTGCACAAATAACTAAATTTTGCCACTTGTAACCTAAAATTACAGTTTTTCACACACACTTTAATATCAGTCCGCGTTCGTGGCGCAAATGGCGACCAATGTGAATTTCGTACAAAATGCGAACGTGTTGTAATACTGAACTATGTTCAGTGCTGTGTTTAATAAATCGTACCGGCAATTTTTGTCAATTTTATAATTTAATCGAATATAAATAACAATAATGTGTAGTGATAAAGAAAAACATACTCTTGTTAATTTAGAATAGACCTAAAGAATGACAAACTCTATTATGACATACAATGTTCTAAATTTAATTTCTTATAAATTCGCAAGGGTTTAGAACCTTGAAAAAAGTTTTGTATGTACAACATACGTGCATAATGTAACGATTATATTACTACGTAAGTACTTTAAGCTCTAAAAAAGTTTTCATTGAATTGTGTCCTTGCGTTAAAATAAATAAATTATTACATTTATTTTGAAATAAATATTCAAAGTGCAGTGTATCTATTGAAGTTACCGAATTTAAAAAATGAGGGAAGAAATCTTACTAGAAATTGACATTGACAGAAGGACGGCGGGAAATATCGGTGCGCGCGGTTGAATTTCTTTTTGTTTTCCGTTAATTAATTGTTATTTTGTTCATTCGGAGAGGTTTTCTATAGTGTTTGTTTTAAAAACCTAATCTGTGTAATATATAATGTGATTCGTTGGCGAATATTGTGGTGGACTGTTCTGGGTAGATAGAATGGGAAGTGATACTTTATTGATGGGGGCTAGAGGGGCGGAGCCGCGCTCCTTGGCATTTCCCGTCGTTTCTCTAAAGCATAGACAAAATATTGTTAACACGACAGACATGGCAGCATGGCCCCAGGTCTTAGCCAACAGGAACCAAACTACAAAAAAAGAAACTGACAGAGGGTAATACATGAAGTTAGGAAATAAGAGGAGATGCCCTTTTCTTTAAACTTACAGCTGTACAGCTCACAGAAATATATCGAGATAAAACTTAAAAGTAAAGAGTGTATGTACCTCGCGTGGCAAAAAGACGACTCGACGGCTCCATTGCTCGCCGCGAACTTTAGTATACTCCCGACCGCGGTCAGCATGCGACGTAAGGTTTTAAAAACAAAATGACTCGTTGTTCAATTAATTGTTCAAACACTACCAGTAAAATTGGAGTAAGTAACCAGTCTTTCACCAGTAAGTACTATTTATCCTAAAAAATCTGTTATTAATTTAAAAGCCATTTAATTTACTATTTTTATCAAAACAGTAGCGGGCGACTGTGTCTAACGCTAGTTTTCCATTGCGGCTTTTATTTGACGAGCCAGACTTGGCGGGCGTTCAAAACCAGCGATGTAAAATATGCTATTAAAACTGTCAGGTCAGGTTGAAGACGATTTCACATTTTTTCTATCAAAAGTGCTGTACCTACACTGCGATTTTCTTACTCTATTAAAGTCGATTTTGAAAGCAGAGGAAATGGTAATTTCATTTTATATTATTATGTAGCTATAATGTAATGTATGTAAAATATAAAATAAAAATAATAAACCTTTGTTTTTAGCATTTTTTATTGCAAAGTAAATATTATTGAGAAACTGGTTATGTATTGTTTTCTAACTGGTTATGGCTACTTCTATATTACAAGTTTATTTCAGTTTCCGAATGATTCTTATATAAAAAAGTGTGTGTGTACTTATGTACACGCGTTAGAAGTTATACTCCTTAAAGAAAAAGACATAGTACAATTTCATTACGCTGTAACCTTTTTGCTTATTGTGTAGTTAAAAACTATATCTTCTTTTGACGTCTATACTGTCATTATGTGAATATTGTTATCTATACTAATATTATAAAGCTGAAGAGTTTGTTTGAACGCGCTAATCTCAGGAACTACTGGTCCGATTTGAAAATTTTTTTCAGTGTTAGACAGCCCATTTATCGGGGAAGGCTATATGCTATATAACATCACGCTGTGACTACTAGGAGTTAGGTTAGGTCAGTTAACGCGGGCGAAGCTGCGTGCAACAGCTAGTATAAAATAATGTTGACTATAGCTAACTTCAGGGTGTCGGTTTTTTGTGACTCATCATTTCTCCCTAACGCACTAAAAATAATGGATTGTGTTTTTTAATAAACCAGTTAATTTTTCTACAATCCTCCAGTTATTATTTGTAGGCCTATTCATCCTCCAATTATTGATTTATGCGATATAGTTTTATATTCCGTATTTTTGGATTCATTACTTAAATAAAAAAGTGGCCACCGTTTGCCGTTTAGATGATTAAGGTTACACAAGTCGCTCATCTTTCCATACAAACGCAGAACAGTAATTACTACAATGTTTGACGTTGACCACGAAAAACTAAGTATAATATAAATTGATCTCGTCGTTATCTATGTGTGTATGTACCCAAAATCGTAAAAAAAAATATACATTTAAAAAATACAAGCTTCTAAACTTTCGTATTTCAACACTGATTTTAGCCCAAATTTGGGCGTAAATAAATAGTATACCGAGCACGAAAGCTCAAAAATAAAGCCCATACAGATATAGTTTAGTTATTCAAAATATAAAATAATTTTATTTTGAAAATATACACATATTCGTTTTTCTATAATAACTGTTTTACTAAAAGGACATTTTCGGAATGAATCATTGTGCATTTCATTCTAGCACGCATGTTCGCGCCTTATGTCAGGTGAGATAGCAATCATTTTGTTAGAGTTCGCGGCATCGACTAGTTCAATCTTAAGCTAAAAATAAGCAAAATGACACTATGTGACAAATACCAAAAGTTGAATCAGAAGGACTACAACTATTATCACTGATGAATTTAAAGAAATTGATTGGTTTATTAGAAATTACAATCCCTCTAATAAGGGCGCCAGTGGACGGTCGGCGCCCTATCTATATTATCTGATCAAATCAACATTTTAATTATCAATAATAAAAAAACAAGCTGACAAACAAGGGATGTTGATAGTATTCATATAAAAATCATGGACTTAATATACTAGTAAGTCCATGATAAAAATGTAATTTTGATGTTAATTGGTAGTTTCTATGATAGAATTCTGAAAAAGTACAATATTTTCCCTTATTTTTATTTGATTAAATTAATATTTAATAAATAAAATGTAACAAAATTTAAAATAGGTCACGTGATAATAAACGGAAATAACGACACCTTTTCCTATTTAGCGGAAGCGGAATAATATTGACGTACTTTTATACACCATTTTCCGTACGCAGTACATATTATAAAAACTAATTTTCAGGCGTTTTGACTGTGTACACACACATAGGCACCGTACATCAATTATAAAACTTAGAAGCCATTTTTTACTAACGATAACTAGAATCATTTTATCATTTTTACGATGTTTAACAACATATGACGTCAAGTGACAAGTGTTAGCGTTTTGGAGCGAAATTTAAAATACTTTATAAAATACAAGATTTTATAGGCATTAGACGTATTTAAGCAAAAGTTAATAATATTTAGGCATCTATTAGATATTTATAAATGATCTATAAACATTTATGAAAAATGTCAACATCCCTATTAAATGATTACACGTTATAATATAGTTTATAATATAGCTACTCAATGTATAAAAATATAGTTTATCGTCCATAGCACGCTATCATAAAATAATTTATTTGAACAATACGACTGATAAAATCGGTGCCATGTTATAATCGATCTGTGAATCGATGCTTTTGAATTGTTTTAGCGCGGCTTATGCGTTTCACATCACTAAATTACACTCGTTACGTCTTCGTACCTACGCAAAATGTTACACGCTCGGTCCCCATACAAATTACGGAACAGTTTACTTCTATCTTGATATAATTTTGTGGTACAGCTTGGCAAAAAAAGTATGACGTGGTGACAGGTGGAACTAAATATTTTACTAAATGGAAACCTATGATGTTGACAATACTTGGCCGACAAATACTATATTTTGAGTAAAGCTTAGTGTTTCACATTTATTTTTAAGGATTTGATTAAATTATCTTGCTGATTTTTCATACTATGATGAGACCTAAGTGAAAGTGGCGCCCTCATTTTTTCCATACTCTTTTTTGCCAAGCTGTAAGTGAGTGCCTGATCCGCCATCTTGAGTGCCCTTTTCATAGTAGTATTCTCCTAAGATCAAGTATCAATAGATTTGACAAGCTAATAATAATACCGTATTGGAACGAGACAACAACATACGAAAAACTCCAAGAGTGACGGAGACATAGACACTTTCTTTTGTCTTTGTCAGAATATCACTCTTTGTTTGTTGGGCACAATAATGATGTGCCCGACAAAAATTTATCGACTAAATTTGAATGCCATACAAACATTCTCACTCGCAAACATTTTGTCAAATATGTCCGCCATTTTGTACTACTTTTTAGTTTGGTCGGTTTATAAGATATGGTGATACCAGTTTTGTTATAGGCAGATTACCCAAGAATGTGGTATTATATAAAAAGGGTGACTGGAATCTTCGAAATAAACACAATAAAAACAAATATGTTTATACTTTATTGCTATCCTAAAAGGCTAAGTACTATAGATCATACATATTAAGAGGACGTTTATAGCCTTCTTTTTTATTATTTATGTTTTTAGCGGTTTGTTATTATATAGTCATTACATATTTTCGATAACCCGGAAAAATGCAGCTGTCTAAAATTACAATAAATGTTTGGGTAGGGCTAGTGCTTATAGTTATCTATCAACCTTTTCCAGTTTTTTTATTATTTTAAATACACTTGTTTCAGGAAAATAAGTAGACTTGTTATTATGAATGTGGTATCCCTGTAAAATATGACTGTCCCTTTCGGGTATACGCGAATGTCAATTCCATATGATACTTGTTCCTAGGTATTCTATAAATTGTTTGTAGTTTTGCTGTCAAAACCCTAGCAATGGTAGCCATGTTAAGTGCCGATTTGAGTTGTAGGTTACACCTTTTTTTCGTAGGTATGCCTAGTCCTTCTATATTATGTCTATGGGGTAATATTCTACGGGCCGTATTCCAAAAGGTGACTCGGATCAAGTATCACCCAAGTCTAGCTTCAAGGTCAAATCTGTTCTCAAGATCCATTGGTATTCCAGAACGCATCTCAAGATGTGATTAGCTGAAACGAGTTTCAAGACGAGATTTTGAACTCTGTCATTGTTCTAGATCTTCTTCGTCTTTCTTTACAAACAAATTTATTTTAAATGTCTACATAATATGAATATATTGTACCTATTTAAATAATATTATGTCTGTTTAACTAAAAAGATTTTAAATTATTAAAAATGTAAATATGAAAGCCACGTATTTATTCTTTTAATATTTTCATTGACTTTTATTCTCAAAGTATTTCCTCTGAGCTTTTACTAGCTTTCTTTTCAGAAATTAAGATTAAGAGATTGTTTTTGTTTTTTGGAACAAAGCCTTTGTAACAAACTCAAAATGATAAGGATAAGAAAAATGCAAATGAAAAATTGTAGGTATTAGAAGACTATCAATATAGCATATAAGTTGTAAATTAATATTATTCATCATCGTAAAAAATTTTGGAAATATCAATGTAAATATAGTGCCACAAACTTTTCTTGGCCGGTAAGAGCGTCGCTGTCATGGATATTAGTATTGCTAGTAAATAAAAATTAACCATTATATGGGGAAAAATTTGAAGTGATGCAGGCTACCTTAATAAGTAATTTATTGAAGTGTCTTAATAAAACAATGTATACTAATATCTAGAAAATACAGTTCTAGGAAAATAAATGTGACATAAACTTAGGATTATTACTCATATGACAGGTTTTGTTACCTGTACTATTAATATAATATATTTTAAGATACCTAGCAATCGGAACCGTTCGATAATTAAAACTTTGCCACTGTAATTAATAATGCAAGCAATAAAAATAAATACTGGTGATGGATAGTAAAATTATTTATTGTACGCAACAAGAAAGAAAATAAACACAAACATTACAAAACAGTGCAAATAGCGGGCTTATTGCTAAGAGCAATATTAATAAATCATTTTGAGCACTCTACACGTGTTTTGCCTCCATACATATTTTGATACAATAATTATGATCAAACAAAACAATATCTGAAGAATCACACTCTAGAGGACGAATTCCATCAATTATTTGATTTCCCGAACTGTCAAAATGTTCATCTTCAGAATCACTGCCTTCGCTTTCACTATCGCTGGCCAAACTTATAATGAACGGTTCATCTAAAAACGCATATTTTTCTCTGTATTTGTTTTCATTTTTTTTTACATGATCGCAATGTTTTTTCCATTCTACAACAGATATTCTGTCGAAGGCTTCTGCAATCAACTGAGGCATTTCAGTACTTGATTTCCGAAGGTTCTTCTCTGCTACATTCCGTTTCATTGAACTCCAGATCATTTCTATTGCATTAAGATCGCAATGATATGGTGGCAATCTTAGCACCGTGTGTCCACTATCTTTCATCAATTTATCAATTTCGTATTCTGGTGCCGGTTTGTGTCTTTTAATTAGTTCATAAAGCTGAGGTTTTGTATAGCTTTCGTGGAATTCACTCCTATGTCTCGGATAGGAGGTCTCTTGGCGAGAGCCTTACGCTAGACGGGATCCTTCGGGTTCGCCGACTAGGGCAAGAGGCGTTAATGCGAAGGTGGGGGGAAGACCTGGCGCAACAGCCGTACGGCAAAAGCCTAACGGTTGCTCTGCGTCCGGTCCTTGAGCGGTGGATGCGCCGTAAGCGCAAACCCCTCACCTTCCGTCTGACACAGGTGCTCACCGGGCATGGTTGCTTTGGTGACCTGTGCCGGACGGCCCGCAGGGAGCCATTGACAGTGTGTCACGATTGTGGCGCGGCGGTGGACTCGGCCCAGCACACCCTCGAGGTGTGACTATATCCCTACAGTTTAACAACACTACAACATGAAAAAAAAAACATTTTTTAGTATATACATTTTTATTTACAATAAAATCCAAACTTATTACAATAATAGTACTTATAAACTATATAAGGTAAATGGCCAAAATAGGTTTACCTTAAAATACCAATAAAACCAGTCCTCCCGTGACCATGGTTGCTGTAAAGTATCCGAAACGTCGGGCTTGTAAAAATCTTAATAAACCGCGATAAAATCCGTAAAAATTGTTTTATTATAATGAGTGAAATTCGCGTAAACATTAGAAAACAATATGTTTTATTATAATACCAATAAAATACAAATATTTTGATACTAATTTATACGCACAAATATAAATGAATAATAAATATATGTGTATATGTAAGTGCGTAGGTATACGCATACCATATGTGGATTAAGTTCAATGGTACCCTAGGTCTCTCAATGCTCGTTGACCACTAGCGTGCCTTCAATCTTTGAACGAAGTCTTGATAAGAAATAACTTAGGAGTACGACACTGAAAAAAAAAAAACACTAATTGCCTATGGTTTGTGAAATCTAAAATGACAAATTTATTTTGTATAAAGAAACATATTAACTTGGTTAAAATTATTAAAATTAATATTTATCATCATCATTAGCCTCTATCCGTCCACTGCCGAACGTAGAACTCCCTCAATGAACGCCATGACGGCCAAACCCGTAACACTCGCATCCAACACGGTAAGAGGCAGTGCCACCAAGCTGCATTGCAGCCGAACTGGGCTGGCACGACCGGGGTGGACCTTTAGCTCACATAACACCGGCATCAAGTGACAGCTAGGCTGTCGAGTTTCGTGTGGTTTGTGAGTTTCCGGTGGCCCATTGTGGGTATAGGGAAAAGGAGGGCAACACATCTGCATAGCCTATGGTTGTGCGGATGTGTATGGGTGTCGGTATCATAAGGTTCCGTCTGCTCGTTTGCACCCTTATGACATAAAAATAACACGGACCGGCCAATGCACAGAGATCGTCTTCCCGCCTGGTTAATGACCATTTTTTTTTCTTTAACGCCGGGAAATGCTCTGAGGCATCCCGCGGGGGAGTGGGTCTCCCCACGCGGGTATGTGGGACTCACTGCGCCCGACAGCTGGTAAATGGACGCAGCTCTACCCACTAAAACCCGGTGAGTGCCACCAATGCCGCCTTTGGTGAGGTGCCCCGGATCTAGAAAACAAACAGGGCACCTCGACGGCTAGTCAATCCAGCAAGGGACCTACGCCACCTCCACAGAGGGGTTGTCCTGCACCAAAGAACAACCCATTCTAACGTCGGGACAGTACAATGGGGTGAGGGAGGTTCCCATCCTCACCCCTTGCGCCCTGCTCTTCTCTCCCCTCTTCTTATAAGAGGGGTACAAAGAGCCCCCTCGGCCCAATTAGCTTCGCCCAAGGTGCACCGCTCACCCTAGGACCTGGTTAATGATCTGGTCAAAACCTCAAAATACTATTATTATTTATTTAAAATTAAAAACACAGTTTTTCCATCTTCCTCGTTCTCGGAGTCAGTTGAGCTTCCAGTAGAGCTACTGCTACCAGCGCGATGGCTTTGGTTCCAGTGGTACTTCAGAAACTGTTACAAGAGACAAAATCAAATTAGATGTGTACTAGCTGATGCCCACGACTGTGCCTGAGCAGGATAAAATTTTGGGCAATTCATGGAAGAGGAACAAACATCCATCCGTTTATAATATTAGTAGTATTATATTTTTAACCGACTCATAAAAAGGAGGAGGTTATAAATTCGGATGTTTGTATGTTTTTTATGTTTGTTCGGGCATAACTACTGTTATTTAACAACCGATTGGAAAAAATATTTTTTCATTAAGTATTTTAAAGCACTACATTTTGATGAAGGTCTAGAGTCGATCTGATGATGGAGTCGAAAAACAGGTGACTCTTTAACGATTTACAGCAGTTATCTTGTGTTTGGGCTTGATCAATTTGTGTTTTTTTTTATTTTAGTTGGATAGGCAAACTGGCAAACGTGCCACCTGATGGTAAGTGGTCGACGTCGCCCATGAACATAAACTAGTTTACCTGGAACGAGCCCAGGCAACTCATCTATGTGTTGCCTATCCTGAGACATAAGATGTTAAGTCTCGGTGCCAGTAATTACACTGCCTGTCTTGCACCGGTGAAGGTTGTGTTTATGAGAACTTTATACCTAGATGGATTTTGGCTGTCATAAGGGGTCTGATGATAAAGACGAAAGACTATTAAGGGAACATCTCGACCAATTACAGTAGCTACCTTGTGTTTGAACTTCATTCATTTATATTGAAGTATGCTTTGCACCCATGTGGGTGCAGTGCCATTAGATGATGATGACCTGATGATGGGGACCCTATGGTCCCCATTATCAGGTCTCTACAGTCTATACAGTTACTGAAACTCCTCAACGATTTACAGCAGTTACCTTGTGCTTGGAATTGATTAATTTGTATTTATGAGAATTTTACACCTAGATTGGTTGTAAGTGTCATTAAGGATCTGATGATACCCACCAATATTCAACCTTCGTGGCGCTGGGGCTCAGTAGCTTAAGGTGAACTCAACACCATGTGCGAAGCATATTGAACCGAGGGAGCCGCTCTTTGAACCCCTCATTGCCCCGAGAAGTGGGGCGAGGATGGGAACCTCACCCCATTGCACTGTCCTGACGTTGGGAGGGGCTGTACTGTGGTGCGAGATAACCCCTCTGTGGAGGTGGTGACAGTCCGTTGAGGGACTGACTAGCCGTCGAGGTGCCCTGTTTGCTCAATAGATCCAGGGCACTTCACAAAAGGCGGCATTGGTAGCACTCGTCGGGCTTACTGGGCATACTGGGTAGAGCTGCGTCTACTTACCAGCTTTCGGGCGCAGCGAGTCCCACATACCCGCCAGGGGAGTCTCTCCTTCCCTAGCAAGATGCCTTGGAGCATTTTCGGGCCTAAACAAAAAAAAGAGGTCTGATGAAGAAGACGAAGGACAGTTAAGGGAGCTCCTCAACGGTTTTCAATAGCTACCTTTTGTTTGAACTTAATTCATTTATATTAAGGAGAACTTTGCACCCATATGGATTATAAGTGCCATTGCACTGATGATGGAGAGTGGAGACCATAGACAGTCGAGGGAATTCCATAATGATTTACAGCAGTTAAAGGTTTGTCGGTGTTAGCCAAGTTACATAGATAGGTACAAAGACGACACCGACTCCAAAATTAAAAATAATTAAGTGGTAAACGCGAAGATTGTACATAAGTAGAACAAGTTGATTAGAAGTTGTAGGCACAAAAATAAAAAAGAGATTATTTTATTACTTTTCAGTTTTTTGTAAGTTGGTTTAAATATTCGTTTATTTTTTTGTTCTTGGTGTTAAAAATTAAATAATTTAAACATTCCAATAAATCTTCTATAATATATATAATTATGAATATCATTTTCATACCTTTTACCTGGTTTAGATTTTTCGGTGGTCGGAGCAAATCTGAAATTTTTGTTCTAACGTGATCTTCGCATGTGTCCCTCTCATGTATCTGAAAAATTACGTTTATAATGATTATGTATGCATTATGCTTAATAAAGTACGAATTGCTCCAAATATGGTTATTTTACTTTTTAATACTATGGTTTTTTAATAATAATAATAATATTTTATTTGCAAAAAACATGGTTTTACATACAGGTGTTAAAATCAATTTTTGAACATCATGTTTTGCTAAGATTACATTAGCATGCAAAATGAAAATTTTAGGTCTATAATGTTATTTACATTTTACACAAATATTATACGTCCTTTTGTTAATAAAAAAATATAGGCCCTTATAGCTATAAAAGTTTCTTTCATTTAACCATTTATATAATTGTGGCTTAAACTGTCTACAATTTAATTTCTTTAGATTATTTGGCATTTTATTGTATAAGCGAACACACGTATTTAGGCAGTTTTTATTATATTTAGTGGTTCTGGGTTTGTCGGGAACTACGAGTTTAAAAGGGTCCCGTCGACTACGAGGATTAATATCGTCTGCCGATATGAAGAGATTTTTATGGTTCCGAACAAAAACACATATTTCATAGAAATAAAGAGACGGCAGTGGTAATATACCAAGTTATTTAAACATTGGTTGACACGATTCATCCGGTTTAAGACCACAGATTGCCCTAATGCATTATTTTTGTGCAACAAATGCTCTGTTTTGATCGGTACTATTGCCCCATATTATAAGACCATATCTTAGTATTGACTCTATATATGCACGGTAGGACAGTACAGCCGTTTTTATATTCGTTACGTTTTTTATTTGCTTAAGAGCATATACAAATTTGTTTATTTTGGAGCATATTTCATGTATATGCAGTTTCCAGTTTATACTTCGTCAATAATTAGTCCTAAAAATTTTATATGTGTGGCTAAATTTAATTTTGGTATATTTCGTTTTACATTATATTTATTATTATAACATTTATTAAATTGCACATATTTAGATTTATCCAGGTTAATTGTCAAATAATTCATGTCAAGCCAAGGTTATCACTTGTAATAAAATTTTAGGCTCTCTCATATAAATTATTTTATAATTTCATTTTGAGATCGTGTACACCCGGGAACGAGGCTATAAGGAGGCAGCGCGGCTGGCCGAGATCGGGCTCAACCTCATGATCAACCGTATAGAGGTTAGGGCTTCGGGTCAGACTGAGAAGATTGAAGCGCTCCGCGGGACCGGGCGGAAATGACTCCCACTGGGGGCTGCCCTCCAGGTCGGAGGGGTCAGGATGAGCCATATCAAACATCTGGGGCTCATTCTTGACAGAGATTTCCAATGTTGGGGACCCGAAGGATTTGAAGGCGGCAAAGGCAAACTCCTCTCGAACCTCGGAGGACCCAAAGAGGAAAAAAGAGCAGAAAGGATAAGGGGCGAGGATGGGAACCTCACCCCATTGCCATTACACTGTTCCGACGTAGGGAGGGGATTGTTCTGTAGTGCGGGGCAAACAAGCAGTTAAAGCTTTAAACTACCGACGCCCATACACATTTGCGCAACCAGAGATTATGTAGATATCCTTTGCCCAATCCTCCCAATGGGACACCGGAAACTCACAAACCGCACGAAATGCGACAGCATATACTGTCACTTGACGCTGGTGTTACGTGAGCGAGAGGTACCATCCCGGTCGTGCCAGCCCGAGTCGGCTGTACTCTGCTACATCTTATTACTTTTTTTTTCTTTAATGCCGGGAAATGCTCTGAGGCATCCCGTGGAGGTGGGTCTCCCCACGCGGGTATGTGGGACTCGCTGCGCCCGAAAGTGGACGCAGCTCTACCCACTAAAACCTGGCGGATGACACCAATGCTACCTTTTGGTGAGGTGCTCCGGATCTAATGAGCAAACAGGGCACCTCGACGGCTAGTCAGTTCCTCAAGGTACCGACGCCTCCTCCACAGAGGGGTTGTCCCGCAACACAGAACCCAACGTCGGGACAGTACAATGGGGTGAGGTTCCCGTCCTCGCCCCTTGCCCCTGCTCTTTTATCCCCTCATTTTATAAGAGGGATACAAAGAGCCACCTCGGCTCAATTGGCTTCGCCCAAGGTGCAGCGGCTCACCCTAGCCTGAGCCCCACCGCCATGTCAAGGCCTGAACCATGGTGGGACCTCTTACTACCTGGACTAGTTCCAAATTAACTAGTTAATGTTTATGGCCACCACTTACCTTGGCACGTCTGCCAGTTTGCCCATCCAACTAACATAAAACACGTGCGTAAAAAGTATTTCCCTGCGATAGCAAAAAAAAACATTGCATCAATATAATTATCTAGCGCTGCATGTTTCACTAGTTTGGTTAGCATAACTATTGTTTTAGCGCTACAGCGAACTTTAGTTCTAACTTCTAACCCTCCAAATTCCAAAATGAAACCAACTTCTGGTTTGCTGTGTCTGTTCTATACGCTAGTAATAAATAATAATATAATATAATATATTATATCGCCATCTATATCGTGGCAAAGGATCGGTCGTCTTGGCGTTCATTGAGGAAGGCCTATGTTCAGCGGTGGACAGATAGGGGCGGATGATGATATATCAACATCATCATGTCTATATGTATCGCCATCTATGTCGCGGCAAAGGATTGGCCGTCTTCACATACATTGAGGGAGGCTTATATTCAGCGGTGGACGGATAGGGGCTAATAATGATATATCATCATCATCATGTATATACCGCCATCTACGTCGTGACAAAGGATTGGCCGTCTTCACGTTCATTGGGGGAGGCCTTTGTTCAGCGATGGACAGATAGGGGCTGATGATAATGATATATCATCATCATGTATATACCTATATCGTGGCAAAGGATCGGCCGTCTTGGTGTTCATTGATGGAGGCCTATGTTCAGCCGTGGACGGAAAGAGGATGATGACGATATATCATCGTCATCATCATGTATATATCTGTAGCGTGAGTAGACTACATATTTGATCACAATTCACAATGTCATGTTATTGGATATTCTGCTCGATTACATTAAATTTTGAAGCAGGCTTCTAATAGTTAGGTACTTAGAGATAAAAAACTTTTAGTATGAAGCTGGATAATCCAATAAAATCATGTGCTTTTGTCGCTGCAATTCCAAAGGTATTCCGATGGATCAATTATTCATTTATGTTCGTACTTGCTCATAAAATAGCATACATCACAATGTCATGTTATTGTGTGTGCCTATAATAGAAAACATTATTTTCATATGTGGAATTGTCATTTATAATCATTACAAAATATATCTATTTCGTATTTGGAAATCCACATAGGTTTTTATGTCCATATACAGAACTACGATAAGAACTGATACAAACCAACATGTAAAGTGCAGATAACATCCCATATAAATACAAATTACAATAGAATCCGATTTATTCCAATAACGAAATCCCGCCTATATGGACTTATATATACATTCCAAACTTAATCCTATCTGAAATTATTTTCTTCCAGATACATTATAGATAAATCACTACAGATCCTATTGTTGTATATATGTGACTGTATTTTTTTTTAACATGGTGTATTTAGTAAACATAATATGTATCATTGTTTCTTCAGCTGATACCAACGGTCGTATAAAAATATATGATCAGATATTACATTTTTGCTACATGTTCCTTGTAACATGTGAAATCTTTGCATGAAGTATTTATTCATGGTCAAGTACCTCATCTTTTAAATCCTGATTCTAATGAATACTGCCACCACTTCATATATCAATATCTGCATAAACTTTAAAAAAGTTCCAACAGCCATGAATATAATATCAAGTATAAATTAAAAATTAAATAAAAAATATTTTTGGAATAAAAGAGAACTTATGAAGTACCTATATTTTTAATGACATTTATTTTGTTTAAGCACTACAGGTATTATAAATTATAAAGACAACTAGGTACCTACACAACAGTAATATCCAATTACAATTGTTTGTAAACATTTAAAAGTTGGTAATATTACATTATTTTCTAATCATAAACTTGACTATTAACATTATTGTTTACTCACTTGTATTAGACAAATAGGGTTTCCTAGTGCCTAGTGGCTATTACATTACTTTTTTAGCTTCTGGGTCAGTAATAATTTTATTAAAGGGTTAGTCTCAAGGTACATCAATATTCCCTTTAAAATATACTTTATACTAGTTGCAATGCCTCATAAAAGTCAGAACCTCATTGAATAGGCACAATGCACGTTGAATATAACTTAACAATTGAAAACTAACAATAAACATATAAAAGACACAAGAAGATACCCAATATGCTTGTTTTTATCTTAATTAGGAAAAGATTATTCGTACAGGTCTATAGCTTGCTTTAAATTAAGGAATTGAATTATTTTATTTATAAAAGCACTTGTCTTCTTAAATTACTATTTACTCACCTGTTATAAAGCAGTGGCCATGAACATAATCTAGTTTTGGTGTTTTCATCATTGGGGACAATTGTTTATTTGTCGTAAATCCTATAATATTATGCCTTCGAATAAAATAAACTTCATAGGTTTTTTAGACGTTTCTCCCTATCATTTATGTGATTATAGGTTTTAACTCTCTTGCTATATGTTTTTATCAATAATAATTTAATTCAAATAAATTATTTACAATACATAATGAAAAACTTAGAAAATGTCCTAACAAATTAAAACTTCGGCAATAATAATTTGTCAATAGTAAAGTAACAAAACTAACAAACAATAAACATGGATGCCAATAACACCATTCACCATCTGTTTATTAGTGTATTATCTATGATCTGTATTCTGTATAAAAATTTAAAAAGTTAAAACTAATTTAAAAAATTGACAGATCTCAAGTACAAATATAAACTCAAGAAGAAATCGCGTCTTAAGTACGGTTCTAGAATATGGTCACACTCAGGTGATTTCCGATTGTTGATTCGATGCTCAAGTAACGTCTTCTTTACTCAAAACTAGTTTTAAGACTAGTATCATGACTTGAGCTGCCTTTTGGAATACGGCCCTTAATATTCCTAATCAGTAATCTGTGGTAACTGGTAAATCTGGTAATATTGTTCTGTGACTGACAGTGACAGCAACGGGAGTCGAGAATCGGGATAGTCGTTCTCACTATAAAATTTATTTCCATTTTCCATTGATTTTTAAGCTTCATGAAAAAGTAATCTGTTTAAATTACCCTACTAAAATGTGCTGGCTTCACTTGATGATGAACAAATAATTTAGAAAATGGTGATGATTGATGAACAGTGAAAGTCAAGGAGGTCCAATTCTTCCAGCCGATTTATTTATTGAATTGAAAAATATGAAGCCTTTAGATTATTAAGATCATACAGTTACTGGTGTAGTAATTTAGAGTTTTTATCAAACAACACATACCTGGAGAATTTTAAACTAAAAAGGTAAAAAAATACAGTATTCTGATATGAAATCGCTTGAATAAATTTAATATTTATTGAAGTTTGTGTTTAAAAATAAAAAGTGCCGGTCTAAACGAGGTATGAGAAGGCTAGCATTTTTATAATCATGATGGTCTAAATATATCTCACGCCACAGTCAACACCCTGTTGACGGTGGACACCCACAATCATTACACAAAACTTTAGCTTTAACTTAGCATAGATAGTAACATATAACGATTGTTCAGCGGTCTCGTAGTGTCAATTGGTGTTTATAGGTATGTACTACTAGGTATGTAACTGGACAAATGTTTGAAATTTGGTAATAATATTTGTGCATAGGCTGATCACTGTCAGATGCAAGTGGGGGAGGACCACTTCACGTTTATAGGAAGAGGCCTATCTTCATTAATTATGATATGATAAATGGATACAAGACAGATTTGTGCCAGATCTAAACCAGTTACAGGATATCTGTTGCTTATGGCTTCCCTCCGTTGAATTAGATCTACAGCCGTGTCTAGGTTGATTATGGTTAATTTTATAGCCTATATCACTCAGGGATAATGTAGCACTATTCTGGTGAAAGATTTCTGTAAATTGAATGCTTAATTTTGATATTACGTAAATACAATACAATGCCTCTTTATTATATCACTATAAATATTGCCTAGCCTTTTGTTAAATGTGATGAAAAAGCTTTATTATTTTAAATAAATCACAAAAGTTGTTTCATTATAATTTTTTTATTTTATGCTTAATGGCAACTTCCTTATGATATATGTATATAACATACATATGTTATATGAACATGTACTACATAGTGATATGTAGTTATAGCCCATCAAATAAGGCAACATGCTGTTAAGTGGTTTAAGAGATCCTCTCTCACAATAATGAGGCACCTCAGCCTGGTCCTCAAAAAGCCAGCCTGAGGCAAAGTTATAGTGACTCCTAATTGCTGTTTAAATAATACTAGCTGTTGCACACAGCTTCACCTGCATTAACTTACTTAACTCCTATTAGTCACAGCGTGATGTTATATATCCTTCCTCGATAAATGGGCTATCTAACACTGAAAGAATTTTTCAAATAGGAGCAGTAGTTCCTGAGATTAGCATGTTCAAACAAAAAACTCTTCAGCTTTATATTATTAGTATAGATTAAGAACACTATCATATAAATAATCATCAATTCATTCTTATATCTTGTATCCAGGACAAGCTATGATGTGAGGATGGTGTTTATGAAACAGTACCTGTTTAAACATTTTGTAAGAGTTCGTGCCATGCTGCTTTACAGCCCAATTGGGCCTGGGAGGGTGGTAACTCTTGCTCACATAACACCGGCGTAAAGTGACAGCGATGCTGTCGTGTTTCGTGCGGCTTGTGAGTTTCCAGCCCTTTGGGGGTGGGGGGTGAGGGGGAAGGAGGGCAACACATCTCCTCCTATGATATAAAAAAAATCATCTCGAATTTGCTCTCAACTAATACATGATCTGGTGTTTTATATTAGTAATGGATTTGATGTCTCTCATATTTTTCTTCTTTGGTTTCAGATATGTCTGGTAATGAATTCATCTGTGATTACTGCAGTCGCTCGTTTACAAGGTATCACAACTTACAGACACACATAGAAAACTGCCACTTGAACTCAACATGCTCCTGCGATATCTGTTACCAAAGTTTTGGCAGTCCGGCTGGTCTGCAGCAGCACCTGAGCAGGGGTCACAACCGATATGGCCAGGGACTACCGGAATGTGACATCTGTGGGCGGATATACGCCAGGAAACAAAATATTGCCACTCACATGCTGACGACCCATCTACTAAGCTACAGACCAGAAATTCGGTGCAATTTATGTTGTAAATTATTTACTACGGATCGCAATTTACGGAGACACGTGAGCACGTTCCACAATCCAGATTTTGAATATCTTACCTGTGATGTTTGCAAGAAAATTTTCAAAGGGAAACAGTCGTTGATAGCACACATTCAAAACATACACGCGCCATCGAAAGACCTCATCAAATGCAAGAAATGTGACAAAATTTACACCAATAAAAGGAATCTGAAACGTCACATCGAAATGAGTCATCGGAAGAAAATTGAGTTCAAGTGTCCCGAGTGTCCAAAGTCGTATACGTCGAAGCAAAGTTTGAAACGCCACCTGCAAATCTTACATTTAGAAAACTATAATAACTCCGACCCGCAACTTCGTCCCACAATAATCATCTCTAAAGAGCAACCGAACACGCCCTCCGTCACTGAATATGTGCTAGACAACGAAAGCGATGTCAACGATACGAAGGATAATGTTGTTTGTGAAATCTGCAATAGTGTTTTCTCTGAAGAAGCATTGCTACGTAAACATATAAAAGCTAAGCACTTGTTTCAAGATTTTTACAATTATTGCAAGAAAGTTTTACTGTCAAGGTCCGGTGACAAAATTAAAGATAATAATAATAAGAAAAAATATTACTGTGAATTGTGTACAGATTGTTTCTCGAGCGTTTCAGAATTAAAATATCATATCGGATCCAGCCACGACAGGGAGTACACATTGTCGACTTGTAATGTTTGTTTTCATCGTTTCTTCACCAAAGAATCGATGTTGGAACACAAAAAAGTATGTCTTCCACCAGCAGACGCTAATTCGTGTAGCCATTGTGATAAATTATTCACAGACGTAACGAGCTTAGAGTTTCACAAGAAAATATTTCATCCTCAAGCACAAATCGCAGACTCTAAAATTTCGACGACATTCGTAGAGGACTCGTCGGAGTCCATCTTTAAATGCGAACATTGTGAGAGAGTGTACTATGCTGAGCGTTCCCTCCGACATCACGTCAAGTTGAAGCACACCTTGAACAAGGAAGTTCATTGCCAAGTTTGCAGCAGAGTGTGCAGCAACAAGTACTACCTGGCGTCCCACATGAAGATCGTCCACAACAACGATAACTGGTCCAAATGCAAGTACTGCGGTAAACAGTTTAAAACCAAACGTAATATACGACGACACATCGAGTTCACTCACCTTGGCCGCCAGAGGTACAAGTGTATAGCTTGCGACACGCTGTTTAAAGAAAAACGAAGTCTAAGAAAACACGTGCGGATCAAGCATCCGAACTCCAATCTGTTTCCGCAATGTCACATTTGCGAGAAACGTTTCGAATCCGCGAAGTCTTGCAAGATACATCTGAAGTTGCTGCACTCGTTCAATATGAACACGTTCCCGTGTGGCATGTGTACCGTCTCGTTCATGTCCCAGGAGGCTCTGGATATTCATGTATCGGCGAAACATTTGGCCGAGAACGAAATCTACAAGTGCGAAGAGTGCAACCTCGTTTTCGAAGGCCAACTTCGATTCGACCGTCACAAGGAGACTCGCCACATCAACCCCGATATCAAACGGAAGATAATTCAATCTCCGAGGTGTATTTTATGCGACAAAGACTTCAGTTCGCGTAAAACTTTAAAGAGACACATCAAAAATTTCCACAAGGACTTCGAGGAGGACGAGTTGTCGAATTTATGTTTGAAACGCCACGTCAACGTCGAGTGCCCCGACTGCATCAAGAACTTCACAGACGAGTACTACTTCAACGTGTATCAGAAGTTAAAAAATATACCCGATTCAATAGTCTTCAAGTGCGAATTCTGCAAGTCCTCATACGGATGTTTTGAGTACGGTGTGCTGCGGCAGAAGCAGAAGTTCGATATAAGTAAGAGCAAACATTATCTGAGCGAGTTGTGTACGGCGGAAATGAGTGACGAGTCGCCGGCGCCGTCCGACGACGACATGGAGCCGGTGAGCACCACCTTCAAATTGCAGCCCCCGGAGTCCTTGGAATATGACATTAAAATCGAACCGATGTCTCCTTGAATAGAATTGAGTGGGAATTGATAATTTCTTTCACATATCTCGACTGGAGAACGGATTGTGGTTGTCCCGTCAAGACGGATCGAACATGAGTGCAATTGATTCAAAGTGAAGTGCATGTTGGTTTTCGTATTATTTGTGTGCCTGCGTTATTTATGCGTGTGTTTTATAACAATAGGAATGTGAAGAAAACATGAGGGTAGTTTAGACTGAAATAATATAATTTGGCCGACTGAGCGGAGTGCAGTATTGGATATTGATAAGCAATAAGATAAAGATTAAAGACACTCACGTTTTACATTCACTCAAATGTAAGACTGGGCTCCTTTATTGAAATAAAGGAAGGAAATTAATGATAAATATGATACTATATACCCACTATAATAGTATAGGCCAAAAAACAACAGGCAACCTACTAGAATATGCAATGGCACATAGAAAGTTCCTTTACTAAATATACCAAAAACAAAGGCGAATGAATTCTATATAAATAATCATATATTAAATTCATTCGCCTTTGTCTAAATTTCTATACAAATTTACGAATATTTTCAAATTGTAATTGTCTTTAGGGTAAGTTTGAGATTTTTTTAATATAATCGATATTTGCTCAAGTCTTTCCACTAAAGAAGTCCAACAGAGAAGTTCAGAGCTGAACTTGTCAGCTAAAGCTATATTGTCATTAGTTTTAGGAGAAAATAATGTTTGGGTTCTTCTTGTTATTATTATTTTCATTTAAAGGCATTAGCTACTAGGCTATTAGCTATACAAAATACAATTATTCGGTCTGTAATACGGAGAAATGGCGGGAAACCCCAAGGAGCGCGGCTTCGCCCCTCTAGCCCCCATAAATCAACTATCATTCCCCATTCCATCCACACAAGGCAGTCCACCAATATTCGCCAAACAATCACATTATATATTACACTGATTAAGTTTTAGAAACAAACACTATAGAAAACCGCCAGAACAGCCCTACTAAGAAAACCACTCCAGAACGGTACTCCATAAGATTCGCATCTATGTGTTGCCTATCCTGAGACATAAGATGTTAAGTCTCGGTGCCAGTAATTACACTGCCTCTCTTGCCCTCCTCTCCGAAACACAGCAAAGCTGTTTCACGGGAGAAACAAGCAAGATGGTGGTACCCATGCAGCCGGGAGTGCGGCACAGCGCTTCCCTCCCACCGGTAATGGCTGTAATCGAACCAGTGTATCCCAGTCGCATTAAGTTCTCATAATTTAAATCTGTGATATCTAAACAGTTTACTTATTTAGACAGCTTCCTATCACGGCGGTCGAAACACTGTCGAAAGAACTGCTGTTTTGTGTTCACCAGAACACAAAACGCTACAAACAAGGTATCCTGTATTTATATATGAATATAATGTTGGATATGTTTATATCAATGACTGAACAAATTATATATTGAATCATGGTCAACTTATTTTATTTACATCTTTTTTAAATCGTCTTGCGGTATAACCAGACTTCTTTTGTGAAAACGACTCTTTATTAAAAGTTTTTTAAATGCGATATCTGGAATAATAAGATTGAATTTGATCTATATATACTTGTGAACACATCGAGCATATAACCGCAATAGAGCGGTAATATTGTTTTGTATGACAACAAATTCCGCCAAATTGGTTTTGTGATGCTGCGCCGGTTCTGCGCTCTGATTGGCCGAATGATGACCATTGCTGGATAATTGGTCGATGGGACGTACATACAGATTACTGGTTGGTTGAATTGCTATTGTCAGTGGCAAATCACTGACCAGTTTCGGAATGTTATGGCTCACATTACCACTCTATCCGGTTAATTGCCCGATCACCGATGTGTGTACATAACAACATGTACTGCGTATTTATCACGGTATTTCGTAAGTGTTTGAAGTACTATAGGTAAAACAAACGCATAATGGTGACTGCTTTTACTCGGTCGATGTAGGTCCAACTGCAGGTTTTGGATAGAGGAGAATCCGGATATGCTGATAGATTGTGGGTTCGAGTCTTAGTGATTCAAGCTGCTGTTGGTTGTTTTTATATTCTTAAAATCTACCTCATCGTTTAAGCATATTTGATATTACACTTAATATACTCTGAAGACGATGTCTTCGCTGTTTGCAGAGAAAATGCAACCCCCCCCCCCCTCAACCCCCTTATCAATTCTCATGGCTCTATAACTGCATTGTTATGGAGTTATATTTTTACAATACCAAGACTACCGATGTCCTATTCGCCGATGCCCGTTGGTCCGATTAAAACGGGACTGTTTTAATCGGAAGCCATTACGTCTTTCGGTATTCGGTTAAGTTACTGAGTAAGTCGAAGGATTTATACTTCTAAGTACCTATGCTATGTACAAGTGGGAAGAAAATAAATATTGTGATCTATGATTCTCTTTTCATAAAAATTAGGAGCCAATTTACATAGCGATGACGTTATATAAATAACGTCATCGCTATGTAAATACCTACCTACGTACCTAACCTTTAACGAGCAGTTTAACATGACCGGACCAAAGTTAGTTTTGCTAAAAGATTTTTTAATTCCAAAATTTGTGATGAATGCTCATAAACTCTGTAATAGAAACGTAATACAATCAAAATTAAATAATGTAATTGCTGGTTAGAGGTTAAGTGCTTAATTGTTTAATTATCTACGTTGCTGTTATTGAAAATGACTGTATTTACTTAACATACGTACTCCTATAATTATGAACGTTAAGGTTTTAGTTTATTGATGTTGTCATCGCTTATGATATTTCAACATTAGTTTAAAAAATATTATTTTATCGAAAAAAATAATAATCGACGCTTCTATACAGTGGTTTATAAACGTCACCAAATATCTCCCATTGTGTGAAGGGACCCTCGCGATAACGGGCGTTTCACACAGCATTCGGTAAAGATTTAATTTTACGCGTTCGAAACTACGTGTCCACAAAATATATCAATTTTATTTTATGAAGAATTTCATCTGTAAATATAATACTTAATATGATATAACAGTAACAAATTGATGTCACGCGTGATAATTTAATATAATAACTAACTTCCCTTCACTATCCATTGGTGTTCAAGACCTAATGATATATTATGTGCGTCTGTGCGTTTGTATGTTCCTCTAGTATTATAATCATAATATATTATATAGCGATTGTAATTGACAATATTATAACGTATCACCTGACTTTGTTTTATTACTCGTATGAACGGTACATCTGGCCACAGACTGCGACACAGTGAACGGAAGGTGGATCGTGTGCGGGCAGGGGCGTAGCTACCGCCGTAGCTGTACCGATTGAGCTTAAAGGCCGAAAAGTCTAGCCCTTCCGAAAAAAAAACCGCCGTAGCTGCCGTATCAATTATTGATGCATAAATATTTCTTTTAGGTTTATGCAAACATTTTTTTCTTTTGTGAGAATTCTTTACGCTTCATAAGGGCCCCCAAACAAATTTTTATACGGGGCCCCGGCATTAAGTCACGCTACACCACTGTGTGCGGGGCTCATAACCTGTAAATAACTACAATTTTGTGCATCCTGATTTTGTGGATCGAAACGAAATAGTACTCCTTGAGTTAAATAATAACCACGATCTGTCCACCGAACAACATCATCCTCACTTTCTAAGTCGGTAATTATCTTCTTTATTTCAGCATCTTCCAATTGAGCTGCACGTATTTCATCGGAGCTTCGGTGAGGTAAGACGTCGACTGAGATTGGACAAATATTACATGTGGAGCTCTTATCCCCTAATGGTCGGCTAACGGGACGGCTAAGTGTGTCTGCTACCACATTAGCTTTTTCTATAATTTCCTTTTCTAACATTTTATCTATCTCTGCCCGTATTATCTCCTTTTTGGCAGGCGTCACCCGATATGGTGGCGATGAGATGGGAGCGGTGTCCCCTGTGTCTATTCTATGAACTGCAAATGGAGTGGGTTCTCCCCCTGAACCAAAAATATCATCATTATTTTGTAGGAATTCTGTTAATTTAGCTTTATCAATCTATGAGAGGAGAACTCCCTCGCACTCGTTGAGACCCACCGTGGAACTAACCGTAATATGATTTTCATATTCATACTCAAGATTATAATAACCCGAATCGCGTAACGTATAACGATTTCTATAACAGTCAAGTATCATGCCAGCGTCTTGTATAAAATTAATACCTAACAGTGATTCTGCTG
The DNA here is from genome assembly GCA_963853865.1 of Helleia helle. Classification (NCBI taxonomy): domain Eukaryota; kingdom Metazoa; phylum Arthropoda; class Insecta; order Lepidoptera; family Lycaenidae; genus Helleia; species Helleia helle. The sequence continues at coordinate 455,980 of OY971434.1, forward strand.
CACCGGGCAAAACCATAAACAAGGTTGGCACTACCACTCCCCGCACAATTACATCAAGCTTTTTCTACAATTTGTACACGCTTAGCACCATCAGCAAATCTTAATTCAGTCTCTACACTTTTAAATACTTGACCATTATTACGTAAATGCTTTGTTAAATTTTCACTAGCCACAGATTGTTTAGCACCAGTATCTAATAACGCGGTACACTTAACACCCAACACTTCGATTTTAAAAATCGGTCTCACACGTGGTGTAAACGCACACACATCGACAGCGGTTACTGACGCTAATGATACCTGGGACGCCGTTGCGGGCCGCGCCGCACGTCGTTCCTTACAGGCCTCGCAGTTTGAGCGGATAACACCTGGTGCACCGCATCCGTAACAAATAAGAGAGGGGCGCAATTCAGGTTGCGCAGTAACTGGTTCTCTCTTAATTGCTTCAGTGATAGTAGGCTTCTTTGAAGTAAGTCTCCGACAATCATCTTTACTATGGCCATATATTTTACAATATGAACATCTTAGCTTCGGCCTATACGACGCCAACCTGTCCGTGGATGTCACCGACGGAGGTGCTAAAGACTCATCACAAATCTTTGGGCCACTTGGTATAGACAACACATTATTCTTCTTGGGTGACACCGGTTTGTGTTCTTCCTCGAGGACATCCTCCACCAGTCGAGCATGATGGAGTAACTGGGCGAATGAAGTGAAGGAGCTTCTAGTTACCCTTTCACGAATGCGTCTATGTAGAAGGCCATATGCCATATCCAGTTGAACCGGATTTTCTGATAGTGTTCCAGATGGAAGTTGTGCAATTAAAGATCTAAATCGGCATACAAATATATCTGTTCTCTCATCACCCTGCTCTCTACTGAATATTTCTCTATATATTTTATGAGGGGCAAGGCGCGGTCCAAAAGTCTGTTGTAATAACTGCATAGCTTCTTCCCAAGTATTTACAGAATGCTTTACGCCATGCCACCATGTCGCTGCAAAGTCCGTGAGTAACATAGGTAAGCCCCTTAAAGCTATATCGTCGTGGACATTGACACAATCCTTATAAACTTGTATGGTATCTATGAACGTCATTACATCACCATCTCCACTAAATCTCGCCGTACAGTTAGATAAGTTCGTACTCATAGTATTGGAAGGGCACGGAGCGGACTGCACCGGCTGTTGTACCCGTATCCAACAAATACCTGAACTGCTCGTCTGACATCACTATTGACGAAGATGACGAAGACTGTGTCGTGGAGACAGGCGGAGCACGCCCGTACTGCGACGTTATTGAAACAGGCGACTCACGCCCGTGTAGCGGAGGAAGTGATGGGTCTGATGCCCCGGCGCGGGCGGACTCATCTTGTTCAGTCAACACCAGCGGGGACACTCGTTCATCTCCGGCGGCCTGCATATTTTGTTGTTGGCCGGCTCGCGTAAGCATCATATCGTATGAAAACACTAAAGTACCTCTAATATGCACTAGTTCGAAATAACGAAGCTAGGTATTTAATTAAATTAACACTTATTATTCACTAGTTCGAAATAACGAAGCTAGATATTTAATTAAATTAACACTTATTAATCATTAGTTCGAAACAACGAAGCTAGCTCCTAGGTATTAAACTTATAAACTTAAACACTAAAGTATATGCACTAGTTCGAAATAACGAAGCTAGGTAAGTATTTGATAAAGTTAACACTTTTATTATTCACTAGTTCGAAACAACGAAGCTAGGTAATAACTAATAAACCAAAAATATTAAACTTTATTCACTAGTTCGAAAATAACGAATCTAGGGAAACGTAATGTAAGCACTTTGTAATCGAATTTTCAAGTTCGTTTTCGTGCAGGTCGCGTCATGCACCGACGCGCGTATGAATGCACTACTATTAACGCACTTAATCCACTTGATCCACTGAATCCGAATTTTTAATGTCTGTTCTGCTTTATTTAACACTAATTATTTCTTTTCGTTTTTTATGACATACAAAGAAGAATCCGAGTTTCTGCCGAACGTTGGGACGCCAGATATAGGTACTGGCTCACTTTGGGCGCCAGTTATATGTTTGTGTTGGACGTTTCAGTCATTTTTATATTTGAATAAAACTATCTTTTATTATTTAGATCACACATTTAATCCTTGTTAGTTGTTTGCGACGCGTCCAATATGGAGTATGGCTTCCATCTTATATCTCTACTTCTATCTTTAGTGTTGCCAGTGTACTATGAACATTATAGTTTATGGGGTTCGGAAACTCAAAGAATTATTTTTGCGCACAAAATTATATTGAATTTAGAATGGCTTACAAGAACTTAATACAGTACAGACTTCACTATTAATATAATTAATCTAAGAATACTGGGTCCGTTACGACGGTCGCCGGAACGACGCAAGTGTATTAACTCTCCGCGGACTACTCAAGTACTGACTATTGTAAAATGCGGCCGTTAATGTCGGACGCAAAGTCTCGGTCATTCCCGATATCGTGCCGGCGGTCGGCGTAATCTCCCGACGCGGCGAATGGTACACCATGCGCTATAACCTAATGATCAAATCTTCTTGAAACAATTATCGTTCTGTTGCAGGTGATCTCTTTTATTTGATTGTATTTGTTTATGGTACATCATACATGCCGTTTTTTATAGAAGAGGGGGCAAACGGACAGTCGGTTCACCTGATGGTAAGTGATAACTGATAGCGACGACTACACCAGAGGGTTAGCAGGTGCGTTGCCGACCTTTCAAGTGGGAGTATGCTCTTTTCTTGAAGGTACCTAAGTCGTAACGGTTCGGAAACACCGTAGATAGCAGCTGATTCCATATATTCGTCGTGTGAGGCAGGAAATGCCGTAAAAATCGAGTTGTTGTGGATTTACGAACATCGAGATTGTGAGGGTGAAATTTGGAGCTTTTACGCGATGTCCGGTGGTGGAATTCTGCTGCAGGTATTAGTCCGAACAATTGATCAGACCACTCCCCGTGGTAGATGCGGTAGAAGATGCAGAGAGCTCCGACATCTCTACGCAGCGCCAAAGAATCAAGCCGATTGGAGATAACCTTGCTATCGACGATTCGAGCTGCCCGGCGTCAAAAGGAAGGAGGAGGAGGAGGAAGGAGAACATTGGGGCGCTCCAGCCCAGAGGTGAGAGCAGTATTCCATGTGAGGCCGGATCTGCGCCTTGTATAATTGTAGGCGGTGTGAAGGCATGAAATACTGCTTCGCCCTACTGAGCACGCCGAGTTTCTTAGAGGCTAGTGTAGTCTTGCCTTCCAAATGACCACGAATTTGCACATCTCTCGATATGTCGACGCCAAGTATCCCAATGCTGGCTGAGGCGGTTAGGGGAGTGCCTTCAAATTGTAGAGATACGACGAAGGGTGATTTTTAGCGGTTAATGCGCAAACTTGTGTCTTGTTGGGGTTAAACTGGACTAGGTTAAGTCGCCCTCATTCCAAGACTTTGGCCAATAGAGACTCGATTTCAGACACAAGTTTGTTCCGACACTCATCGACTTGTTCCCGAGAAATATTAAAGGCGGCCAGTGTATAAGGCATCTCCTGCAGTGCTGTCATCCGCATAGCAATGAATGCCGCTGGTTTGCAGCATATCATTGATATGCAGAAGAAACAGGGTTGGAGATAGTACACAGCCTTGCGGAACACAGCATTAATAGACTTGAGATCCGAGCAAGCACCATCGACAACGACCTTAATGCTCCTGTCTGCCAAAAAAACTGGTGATCCACATACGTAGTTTCTCGGGAAGCCCATAAGATGGTAGCTTTGCAAGAAGTGATTTATGCTACACCCGATCAAAGGCCTTCGCTATGTCCAAACTTACCGCCAGCGCCTCCCCCTTGCTCTCAACTGCAGTTGCGTTAGGTATATTAGAAGATCACCAGCTGAGCGATACCGTTGAAAGCCATATTGGCGATCGCTAATCAGCTGGTGCTCCTCCAAATATCGCCGGAGCTGGCAGTTAATTATGGATTCCATAATCTTTGAGAACAAGGAAGTTATGGCTATTGGTCTGTAGTTGGACGGGTCTGAGCGGTCCCCTTTCTTAGGGATCGGGTGTACTAAAGCTGTTTTCCACGAGCATGGGACGATGCCTAATGAGTAAGAATGCCGGAAAAGACGCGTAAGGACGGGTGCAAACTCAGGAGCACAAGTTCGTAGCACTAACGGAGTAATGCCGTCAGGCCCACTCGACTTATGGATGTCCAGCGAATAGAGTGCTTTGCGTACGGAGCTCTGTCGGAAAATTATTTCCGGCATTGAAGTATCACAACGTGAAATCTTCGGTGGTATTTTTCCCTGGTCATCCAAAGTCGAGTTGGAAGCAAAAAGAGAGCCAAGAAGATCGGCCTTCTCCTTCGCGGTGTGGGCCAACGAGTCGTTCGTCATGTGCAGAGATGGTAGGGATGATTACAAAAAATCCCTTGAACAGTCTTGGCAAGAGACCAGAATGCACAAGTTCCCGAAGGAAGACGAACCAATCTCTTGCCAATTCTGTTCACGTACTCCGCTTTTGCCTCAGCAATAGCTCTTTTGAAGGACCTGGAGGCAAAGTTATACTCCTTTATAAATGCGCTGGTCTTTACATCCTGGGACATCGATGCTTTGGCCCAGGCTCGGTAGCTTAACCGTTTATGGCGTGCAGCCATCTTGGAAGATGCAGAGCTTGGAATGAAAAGCTCCATGGCTTGCAGCACCACATCGGCAAGAGAATCGGCAACGATGTCTGGATCATCCAGCGAGAAGCAAATTCGCCCCCATGGGTAGGATGCAAAGAAGGACCGCATCCCATCACAAAGCTGAGCAATAGTGCCAAACGCGGCGGCAGCCCGCAAAACGAGTCCATGATGGGCTTGCAACTGGCACAGAACTCCGGATAGTGGTTCGATGAGCCAAATGGAGCGTCCACGGATACCACGTAATTGTCCGGGTGAGAGGTCAGCAGAAGGTCCAACAGGTAAGGCGTATGATCTTCCACATCAGGGATACGAGTTGGTGATACCACCAATTGTGTCAGATCATATGCTGAGGCAAACTCGTAAACAGATCTTCCCGCATGATCGGTTGTAAGTGAGCCGAGCCACTCGGTGTGAAGGGCGTTGAAATCACCAAGAATCACGATCTCTGCGGATGGGAACTGTTGTAGCACGGAATCTGTAGCCATTTGGATGTGCTCCACAAGTCCGTCGGTTTCATCATTACCTTAGCTGTGGGACCTATATAGGCAGGCATAGACGCAGGGATGGTCGTCGCTGTCAATGCGCGACCAGAGGATGGAGAGGAGAGGAGAAGACCTTCAAGAGTGCCAAGGCGACGAGAGCAGATATCCTCTCTGACGTACGCACAAACTCCAGCCCGTGGTACAAAAAAGTGTTCTTATTTGTACCCCGGACAAGAGAGATAAGAAGTATCAGCCGGAGAGGATATCTGAGTCTCGGTTAAAAAGAGCAAGGCCGGCTTCGCCGTCTGGAGGTGGTAATGGACGGCGTTAAGATTGGTATGAAGTCCCATAATGTTACAGAAATCCACGGTCATAGTGGTAGGGAACTTCTGCCTACCGCTCCGTTTACCCCAGGCAGTTTTTGTGTTGAGTACAGATTCGCCCCCCCAGAATACGCGGGGCTAGCCAGGTTTTTGGGCTCAGGTACCTGTCCTGAGCCCGGAGGCCTGAACGAAACACGACGACATTAGCCGCGATTTGACGTCGATGTTATGTGAGAGCTAAGTACTTCCTCGGACGCGCCGGCCCATTCAGCGGCATGGCGCTACTTTTTTTTCTTTAACGCAGGAAAATGCTCTCAGATATCCCGCGGGGGAGTGGGTCTCCCCACGCGGGTATGTGGGACTCGCTGCGCCCGACAGCTGGTAAGTGGACGCAGCTCTACCCACTAAAACCCGGCGAGTGCCACCAATGCCGCCTTTGGTGATGTGCCCCGGATCTAGAAAACAAACAGGGCACCTCTACGGCTAGTCAGTCCCGCAAGGGACTTACGCCACCTCCACAGAGGGGTTGTCCCGCACCACAGGACAACCTCTCCCAACGTCGGGACAGTATAATGGGGTGAGGTTCCCATCCTCACCCCTTGCCCCCCCCTTCTTATAAGAGGGGTACAAAGAGCCCCCTCGGCCCAATTCGCTTCGCCCAAGGTGTAGTGGCTCACCCTAGGTTACTGAGCCCCACCGCCACGACAAGGCCTGGTGGAGCATGGCGCTACTTCGTACAATATCGCCTATGTAAAGTTTTTGAGTTTGGAAGATTCATGCCAACTTCTCGGCGCTCTAGTCTCTATCTTGGAATAATAACAAGCAAGTCACACTTTTTTTTATATTGCAGGGGAATCCCAATGTGGGACTCGCACTTGGCGACACCAATGCAGGGTATAGCGCATGGTGTACACACGGCTGGCAACACCATTCGCCGCGTCGGGAGATTACGCCGACCGCCGGCACGATATCGGGAATGACCGAGACTTTGCGTCCGACATTAACGGCCGCATTTTACAATAGTCAGTACTTGAGTAGTCCGCGGAGAGTTAATACGATTGCGTCGTTCCGGCGACCGTCGTAACGGACCCAGTATTCTTAGATTAATTATATTAATAGTGAAGTCTGTACTGTATTAAGTTCTTGTAAGCCATTCTAAATTCAATATAATTTTGTGCGCAAAAAGAATTCTTTGAGTTTCCGAACCCCATAAACTATAACTGGCGCCCAAAGTGAGCCAGTACCTATAAGGTATTAAAAATTGAAAATTTATTTTCGTGCTTATTTGCTGGATCATATCACTGAAAAGAAATGAAAATTTTCAAGAGCTTCGAGATTTTACTTTTAAGTCATCAATCGTCATCGTCATCTTATATGACTTCTATGACTACTGACTATCTAAATAAAAATAGCGTCGATTACCTACCTATTAAAACGGGGCATTTATGATGTTTTGAGCTCGATTACTTTATATCTACGAATGAATATCTTGTTCACAAACCATTCATAGATGTAAAAAATCGATCTCAAAGCAAAAGTGAAAAACATGGTAAATATCTGCTTTTAAATAGTTTTAAGAGTAGACATACATAACTATGTCAAGTAAAATACGCATATACCGATGAAAAAATACTTATTATTTGAAAATAAAACATCAAGTAGAGTACATTACTATTTATTACCACGTTTGTTTATTGTGACACAATAATATTGTAACGACCAGAAACCTGGCCACAGAATACGTATAAAGATACCTCCAAAATGCGTTCTTCGTTTATTGGGCATCTACAGTGTATAGGTATAAGGTACCTAGAAATTAATTCATTTACTTAATACATTTATTTAAATATCCTATTTGAATGATGTTCCATATATCCATAATGCCTGTGACCATAGATAAAAAATTGGTCTCCGCTACGCTACGACGTAGCGCCAATTTTTAATCTATGCCTGTGACTATAAAAATAATGTCCTTTGCAACTAAAAAGGTTTTACAGTTACTTCTAGCACGACCATAGACAATACGACGGTTATATCAATTAGCTCCGTGACCCTGCATGAAGGTCTTTACTCTTTAGCACAGCCCTTTCGAATATTATCCACCTTTTCGCAAAATAATGTTATTTTTCATTATTTGTGCTCACTGAATTTCTCTTTAATGTGTTAGTGGACTGAGGGTTTATAAAATTGTTTTATTTCTACCTGTAATAATATCTAAATAAAAAGCTGCGTATTTTGGTCTTTTAATTACTCTTTTATATATTAATTCTTTTAGGCGCTACTTTTATAGCATTTTAAAGTTTAAATGAAGGCGTGACATTGAAATTAAGTCCACTGACACATTAACAGATGAGGCTAACTTAAAAGGTAGGCATATTACGTAGACAGAATATGTTCGTAAGTCGTGACGTCATCAGCGTATACATGAAAGTGAAATACCGCCTTCGTCCCGCCCTTACTCTAATTAGGGGAAGCCCGGGACGAAGGCGTGGAACGCGTGTTTCCTGTCATGCGCCTAATTAGTTCGGTCGTTTAGTACGTACATAGATATTACAAAATTAACTTCAATTACTATACATTAAACCTTATTCCATAAGCGAGAGTTGGCAATATCATTACGTTTATATTATTCTCCCTCTTTTACCATATAGGTATAGCAGCAAAAATGAAATAGGTCTAAGTCAGTTTGTAGTCTAAATATATGTTAATGTACATATACGTTGATATGGATTACTATTTATGTACAACTTTTGATGATTATAAGATAATTATAAAACAATTGTAATTTATATTTCATTGTGGTATAATTAATCTGACACCGATAAAACTTACTATAATTAACTGTATTTAATTTGTTTTAAAAGTCTCATGAATATACCTACTGTCCTAGTGTGTAGAAACCTTAACAAGAATAACTTGTTGCGGTTCGAGAACGATGTTTTTTTCAGTAATTGAATTTAAAATCCTGTAATTCTTTTATGACACTGAATATGATAATGTAACAAAACATCACGTTATATAACATAAAACTTTATATAAATAGTAAGACGAAATAACATCAATATCTTAAATAGTTGATATAAGTACTAAGTTTGGTTAACACATGTACGTCTTACATTTATTTACTAACACGTACTCACACAGCCACGCGGTACCATTCGCCTTCCTTTCAAACTCCTAAACACTAACAGTCGGCTTGAACACATCACGAAATATTCCTTACGAAATTAAAATTATATATTATTCTAAGATATAATACATATTGTGTACTATTACGGCAACACAGCAAGCGATAAGGCATTTTTGATTTCCCGCTAAAACTTAATTTAAACGTAAACAAGAAGTAGGAGAGTCATTTTATAAATTGTTACTGTTATAATTCTTAGCTTCCTGCGGCAATCGTCCGCGATGCATAGGTATACAATTTGGCACGATTCATGTGTATGTCGCGCTCGTAAAAACAAAATTAATGCAATGGCTTATATAAGGATTTCACGCCATCTTAGATCATAAAACTTGTAGCCTCTGCCTGTCCATCGCGTGAAAAACAAAGTATTTTTAATGAAATACAAGACACGTGTGTACATAATAACATAAATTATACAAAAACAATGACACCGCTTTAAAGCTTAAAACACATGTTTTATATATTTATTTTGTCCTTCAAGAGCAGTCACATACATTTACGTATGTCGTTTGTCTAACTACCAAAACAATATGTCGGGAGTCGGGCCTATTATATAAATGATATTTACCGACATCAGTCAAAATCACTACGAAGCACGATTTGCCTTCATTGTACGTATTTAAGGAATCCTCCTATTAGGCAAAACACATTGGCCATGTTACACGTGAACAAGCGAAACTCGGAAGGAGATTCGCTAGTTCGCTATGCTACGCAGTGTTACCACTTTAAAATGTTTTGCCTAATAGAAGGCAACTCATTTAGTAAGAAGGACAATAATATTTTATGATTCTTATGCAGTTTGAATGTAACGTGGTAAATTTATCGACAAATTCACATCCTCACCACATTATATTTTAGCCAATTATTTCACACAAACGATTGTTTATAAGCCCCAATTTTCCAAAAGACAATATCTTCGAAGCATGAGTGTAATTAAGACTAATCAATTTTTGGCAACACCTAATAGGTAACAGCACAATAACGCGACGGTGCCAATTTCGCTAATGTGTGTACTTTACTATATTTTTATATATTTATACTTAGCTCACTTACAAAATCACGCACATATTTGCTTTACAAAGAAAACTCATTTTTGTTCTTCTTCTTTGCGCTTACATCTTTAGATAGTGTGAATCGTCGAATGGACATGATACAAAATAACCGGAATGACACAAATGTAATTTATAGTAATGGCATCTCATTATAGTAACGGGATCTCTTCGTCAACCATCCAAGATGTATCTTCTTCTCTGTGACGCCACAACAGCAACAACGACAACCATAAATTCGAAATACACATACGACTATAACAGACCCACCAACTTATCTATGGACAGAGTGGTAGTGACAGTGTCGATTTAGTGTTGCTAATTAATGATGCCATGATTGACAAGTAGGTATTCTAATTTTAGATTTAAAAAATAAAAAAATGTAGTAAGCTACATTTTTCGCTCCCACAGCACTTTAAATAGATTTGAGTTACCGCTAAATAAAACAAAAGTGATCATAAATATCGGGTAATTTACAAAAAGAAAGTTGATAGCACTAACCTGTAGCGAATGACATTTAAACATGGCGGCCGTATTCCCACTGTCACCATTTCATGTCGGTGGGTCTGTATAGCACGTGGCGCAAAATATCAGTTTCAAGCTACATATTACACATATATTGCTTTAACCTTGATTTATTTATTGCCGTATTTTATTTTTATTTTTTTTATAGTGTAAAAAGTTCGCCAATATTTTTTTATTTATGCATAAACCACAAAGCAAATAAGTAATATATAGTACAATCGCCAATCACAAGGAGTACAATCTAATATAGGAGAAAAGTTGAAAAAAGTGTCGAACTGATGCTATAAATAAATAGTCCAAAAACAGTCCACAATGGCGCTGATGTAGTAAAAGGGCATAATGTTTGTGTACATAAACGTTCGTGTGTGCGTATGATTTTGGCGCACACACGTTTAAAAATGGCGCCACTTAACGCTTTTGCTTTTCCGACAGATATTTTTGATACACAAAGATTGTACTCCTTCTTCCATGGGTATCTAAAATATATTTTGTCATTAGCACATCCGTAGTTCAATATCTACGCGGTGGTAGAAATTATACAAATAATAATCAGAAGTTAGTTTTATGTTCCACCAGATTTTACTTAACATCTTCAATCGACGGAAGAATCCGTATCCTCGTTTTTAGTGGTGACGTGGAAGGCTATGACCGGGATCGACCCGAGCACCATGCAGGAGCCCATGCCGTAGAAACACCACGAGTATCCTCCGGTCACATCGCGCAGTAATCCTAAAAACAAAATATGCATCATCTTTCTACATTCTTGCACAAGATTCGAACCCCTCACCTACAGTTTGATTTCCAATATGAAGAAATATGTTTCCTTTTTTCAGATGGAACCAAAGTTATATAAAAAAATTAAAACTGACTTCAAAAAGAAAATCTGAAAAGTCATAAAATATTTATAATGTCGTGGTAAATGCACAGATGGTGCATTAGTAGAAGACTAAGTCGCTTATAAGTTGTAGGCACAAAAATTAAAGAAATGCAATTATTTTATTACTTTTCAGTTTTTTATTTCTTGAAGTAGGTTTTTTTTCTTTCTTAATTTTTACGGACTCAGAAATTCGATAGCTGATTTTATTTGTCTGAAATATTGGTAGAACATATTGTTTTCTAATGTTTACGCGAATTTCACTCATTATAATAAAACAATCCGTAAAAAAAAAAAAAAAATGTTTTATTATATTGGTAGAACAGTTAAACTGCTCATATCAGACAGCGTTGTCTTATTCAGACGAAAAAAGAAAGAGTTAAACTAATAAGAAAAACCAACTTGGAATTGTGTAAATAATACATAGCTGTTGCCCGCAGCTTCGCCCGCGTCAACTTAGATTTATAGCCGTACCCAGAGTGATGATGATTATTTTCGTAACCTAAGTTACTCCCTATAACATCAGCTATCTGTCAGTGAAAGTCCCGTCAAAATCGGTCCAGCCGTTACATATCAACCAAATAAGCAAAAACGGCTGGTCATATCTTGATAAAATTAATATTGCCACAAATTGGAAACACCAGCTTTTAAAACAAAAAAGAATCATCGAAATCCATTCACAATAGGCGATGTAATTCTGTCACAAATATACAAAAAAATCACAGACGAATTGTAAACTTCCCCTTTTTTAAAGTCGGTTAAAATCAACAATTGACAAACTATATGAATAATCGTTACCTCATTCGAAGAAGGGGGGTGCTAATTTAAACTAAGGGCGACTAACAACGAACACGATCAGCAATATCATACCTGCAGTGGGCGGGACGGAGACGGCGGCCAGCGATTGGAACATGCGCACCAGGCCGTAGGAGGAGGCGATGCGCGCCGTGCCGAAGGTGTCCGCCAGCAGCACGGGCACCAGCAGGAACCAGCAGCCCAGGCACAGGCCGTACGCTCCTGGAACAGATCCCGTACAGGCTGATGAGGTGGGACCTTGGAGTCTACATATTATACAGAGCGCGCGTGTGAACATAGACCATTGTCTTGGAAACGTTCAATCATTGTAAAACAACACGCGTCACATTAGGTCCGCGAGCGATGTATATTTTGTATGTTAAAATGGTGAAATGTAAAGTGCTAATTTGTAAGAATGATTCCCGGAAGAAAAATAACAATAACATTTGTATACTGGCATTTATTGAGGGGTGCCTGTGTTTGGCAGTGGATGGATAGAGGCTGATGATGATGATGATGAATGTCCTAATTTCAAATATTAAAGATATTTTTTTTATGTATTACGCATGGAACGTCAATCTCACAGCGCTTTACTATAGATAAATATGTATAACGCATCTGCTTACGATCGGCACAATGAAACGGCGTGACAGTAGCACTTTATATATTACGTATACTAAGGGTGGGACAAATTGATTCAATAACGGGATCTTTTTATGTTACTAGTATCGCCCGCATTAACTTACACTTATACCCGTATTGGGACTGATAATGTACCCTTATTTCCTTCGATGGCTGACCTGTCTACAATGTTAACTAACTGTCTATTTGTATACGGTTGTATACCTGAGGCGATCGCGAGAGCCCACCACGACGTCAGGCTCGGGAGCGTGAGCACGGCCACTCCAGCAACGAGGATACTGGAAAAACAAAATCGGTCATTTACATTGTACTCTTGTGTATCGTTTGTTTGTTATTGTATATTGTGTCTATCAAAATATGTTGCCTGAAAAGCCATTTTATACAATACTAGCTGTTGCCTGCAGCTTCGCCCGCGTTACTCAACTCCTATATGTCACAGCGTGATGTTTTATAGCCTATAGCCTTCCTCGATAAATAAGCTGTCTAACACTGAAATAATTTTTCAAATCGGACCAGTAGTTCCTGAGATTAGCGCGTTCAAACAAACAAACAAACAAACTCTTCAGCTTTATAATATTAGTATAGATTGTATTATTATTACCTCCATTTACTTATTTTGTTGACACTTTGTTATTTATGATATACACTTATTATATACACAACATCTGATCACAAACCTATAACGTGTTTTCTCATCTGTAATTGAAAATCAGTCGATCTTCCTTCGGATTGATCTTTTAGTACTGAGTAAAATATATGTAACATTTTAGCGATTCTGTAGCACATATACACTGTATTAAAGTGTGATATTACTAACGCTGTTATGATATTTTATCTGTTCTATATTTTTATTTTTACTCTTTTTATTGTGTATGTGAAATGTGGAATTGTGAATACATTATTCACAATATTTTATCTATCTATCTACTCCTGCATATCGTCAAAATTTTTGTGGGCTTTTTGTAACGTAATTGACTTTCTTATTTCTAGTGTCGCTGACCATTTGTCTCACCAACTCGTTGCAATGGGATCCTAGATTACCAAGAACAGTTCCACTGCTGTTCTTTCTGGTAGTTATGTCATATCCAGACGTCATGTAGTTGTGACTACCGGCAGACCGCTATATTACCTTATGATGTAAGCCTTCCTCCTGCAGAACAGGTGCAGGTCGCACAGGTAGCCCAGCCCCAGCCGCCCGCACAGGTCCAGCACGGCGCTGATTGCGACCAGGTGCCCTGGAACATAGACCCACAGCTGGTAGATGTACAGGCAGCGCTTGACAAAAGATATCTCTTGGTTATATTAAGGTTGTGATGCTCCCCACCGTGGTTCAGGCACTGACGTGGAGGTGGGGCTCGGTAGCCTAGGGTGAGCCCAACACCTTGGACGAAGCGAATTGAGCCGAGGGAGCTCTTTGTACCCCTCTTATAAGAAGAGCAGGGGACAAAAGAGCAGGGGCAAGGGGCGAAGACGGGAACCTCACCCCATTGTACTGTCCTGAAGTTGGGAGGGGTTGATCTGTGGTGCGGCACAACCCCTCTGTGGAGGCTTTCGGGCGTAGCGAGTCCTACTTACCCGCGTGAGGAGACCCACTCTCCCGCGGGATACCTCAGAGAGTTTCCCGGCGTTAATTAAAAGAAAAGGTTGGGTTGTTAAGCAGTTTCTGATACCTCCAATAGAATCATCTACAAGTGTAGAAAGTAGTTTGAAGTAACATTCTCTTGTAACTTTTAACTTTCTCTCTAATCAATACTCCAACGACTACCTTCGAGCCTGTCTTTGGAGCGACGAACTACAACTATAATATCTGTGCCTCAGGAATTGCTTTTTTCTATTAGATCTGTAACGGCGTCACCTTACATGATTCCTCCACGATTTTAATGTTTAAAGAAAATACATTCAGTATGTAACTCGCCGGCACCTCAATCACACGTTTTAATAAATGAACCAATATTATGTTCAAGACTTTTATTTAATTATCTACCACACACATAAGGTTACATGCTCAACAGATCCTTTCAACCGTTTGTGCTGAAATCGTGTCGGCTAACTTTCATGCATGATGTTTTCTAATGTTTACGCGAATTTCACTTATTATAAAACATACGCAAACAATAGTTCTCTATTGAAATTTAGTTGGCTGGCTTTTACCACCTGCTTGGGATCCCATTATTAAAATTATCAAATCAAAATCCAAGCATAATAGGTCACAGATTAAAGATACAGTTAGCACTTTCTGCGTAGATAGGACTGACCAAAATATTGATGTATCATAGGGTAGTTTCGAATAACTTTGTAATAATAGGACGTATGACACCTCAGTCCTCCCGTGACCATGGTTGCTGTAAAGTATCCGAAACGTCGGGCTTGTAAAAATCATAATAAGCCGCGATAAAATTCGTAAAATTGTTTCATTATAATTTCAAGCATGACTCAAAATCTGGGCTTGGTTTAGGATACAAGGTGATACCAAGGTGGTACCGATGGGAGGGAAGCGCTGTGCCGCGCTCCCGTCTGCATGGGTACCACCATCTTGCTTGTTTCTCCCGTGAAACAGCTTTGCTGTGTTTCGGAGAGAAGGGCAAGACAGGCAGTGTAATTACTGGCACCGAGACTTAACATCTTATGTCTCAGGATAGGCAACACATAAATGAGTTGCCTGGGCTCGTTCCAGGTATACTAGTTTATGTTCATGGGCGACGTTGACCACTTCCCATCAGGTGGCACGTTTGCCAGTTTGCTTATCCAAGTAACATAAAAAAAGAAAAAAAAAAACCCATGCAAATGGCGGTCATCTGGAGGAATCCATTCATAGGAATACAGTCAGTTCCGTTCCTATTACAGCCGTTGGCAGTGGTACTGGTCGTAGTAGTGGTGGTGGTGGTAGTAGTGGGGGGCAGCACTCACCGGCGGCGGACTTGGTGTGTCCGCGCGCGACGGTGTAGGCGGGCAGGTAGTAGAGCGCGTAGGGCGAGCCGCACGACATGAGCGCCACGGACGCGCACAGCAGCCCGAACCGCCACGAGCGCAGCAGCGACACGTCCAGGTACCTGCCGGGACGTGTCGCTCGAGATCATAATTCATAGTATAATAATATGTTGGGACAACTCACACACGGCCATCTGATCCCAAACTAGGCAGGGCCTGTTCTTATGGTAACCAGACAACTGATATATTCTTATATATTTCTAAATACATACATATTATAGATAAATTACACCCCGACACAGAACAAATGATCATGCTCATCACACAAACATTTGTCCTGGGTGGGGATCGAACCCACGACCTTCTAGTTTAGCAATCAGGGTCCCTAACCAACCAACTGGCCAGTCATAGATACTGTCATACAATACAAGATACAGCCAAACTGTCTCTGAAGTTGAGTTAATTCAATCGTTATCTGAGAAAATGATCATATAACAATAGACATGGGCAAACCCAACTGACGCCAAAAGTTCTTTTATTCACCAAGATCTGATTAAAAAGGGACGTCATGTTTTCTGACTTGTCTTTCGCTTTATCAAAAGCAGTTCTCTATGTAAATCCAAATCAGCCGCTAAAGTCCGCTCAGTGACACAGATCTCACTTTAGTGTCCTCTTTTCACGTCAGATCGAGGCGACTCCTTCGGTCCTTTTTAAGAACTTTACTTGTCCATCTATCCCAAAAACAGTAAACTTATTGGAAAAAATAAACAAAAGGATGGTACCCTAACTATTGCTATTGGAAATATGATGACACCGCACTTCTGTTCCAGCATTTTAGTAAGAGGTAGTGCCATGCTGCTTTATAGCTGAATTGGGCCAGCACGACCGGGGTGGTACCTCTCGCTCACATAATACCGGCCTCAAGTAACAGCTATGTTGTCGCGTTTCGTGAGGTTTGTGAGCGTCCGGTGGCCCATTGGGGGATAGGGAAAGGAGGGCAACGCATCTTCATAATCTCTGGTTGTGCGGATGTGTGTGGGCGTCGGTAGTCTAAAGCTTCGACTGCTCGTTTGCCCTCCTATGATATAAAAAAACATTGAGATCGAAAATAATTTTTTAATAATTGATTTTTTTTTCCGTAAAACTTAGTGTTATTCAGATCTCTATAACACTGACCTCGATATCTGATCGACACACGTGGTCTTCTCGTCCTTAATCTCCACTTCCTCTTTCTTCTCCTCCTCCTTGTCCTTCATGGGCTCCACCATCTTGCTCTGTATGATGCGACTCGGCAGCGGCGGTTTGATGTACAGGGACCTGGAGTAACAAGTGTACAGGACAATACTGAACAATCTCACAATGTGGCCCAGCATCGCGGTAAGTCAAAACTTAGGTACGGATATAAAATCGAGTATATTGTTTTTATTTGCAAAATATACAAAAAAGAAACGGATATTTTCAATCAAAATCAAAATAAAAAAAGATTTTTTTTTCAAAATAGTACCAATACAGTATGTTTTAGAACGTCAATTGACTCTACCACCGTTTCTAGACAAGCCAACTGAGAAGCTCAGTGTGTGTGCAGTGAATTTGTTTTAAAACCATTACTACTTCTGGGGCGTGTAGCACCCATCTACAGTACATTGTTATGTTCGCATGGTGCGGCAAGTATCTAGTGGAGGTGTACCGGCTGAGTTTCCTCTGGCTGGCCTTGTAGACGCAGGTGCTGTCGGTGGACAGGTCCTCCACCGAGTGCAGGATGGACGAAGAGCGCGTGGGCCGCAGCCGCAGGCGGATGACCTCCCGCGGGAGACCTGCGGGAAACATCCTTCAATAGTCTGGTTTAAATTATATAGATTTAGTGCCAGAAGTGACCATGACACATGTCCTGTTACATTAAATAACAATGGAATAACAAAACAAAAAGTTAAAAATAATTGTAAAAAATTTAGGCGTACCGAAACATATTTTTAGTTGAAAGGGTAAAAGAACGTTTTGTCTCGATTTCCGACAAAACTACAAGTCCTATGGCAAAAAGTTGAATGGCAAAGTTTTTGTAATAAAAAGATCTACTAGGATCTACTATTTTTGTATCTACTTTTTGAACTTCTTCGAAATTTATGTGATATATTCTGTTTTAGTTTTTTCATTTACCTAGAGAAATAATCTTTCGTTAATATCTCTTTTTTCTGATGGTGTAAAAAATACATTATTATGGTATTTCTCTATAAATAACGAGTACGATACGAGAGAGAATAAGGCCCAGACCCTTGATGGGCTAAAATTTTCCGTAGGTCTTTCAGGTAATTATATAAGTTATCTTAAAATAAACAATAAATAGGCATCTACGCATATAATTTATTTATACATATTTTTACGGACTAGGGCGATCTGGGCCTTATTCGAGATAAACCGTTTTTACCCTTAAATCTAAGGGCGGAAAAGTGGAGTGGAGGGGGGGGGGTCCACTTTCCCACCGTCAGATCGCCCGTAAATTATTTTTCCTTTCATTTCTGTTATATTCTCTCCCTTTTCCAACGGGTTTCATTCTACTGTAATTTTTCCCCACTTTTTACCATTTTCAAAGGCCGGACGATTTTCGCGGTTTATTAAGATCTTTACAATCCCGACGTTTGGGATACTTTACAACAACCATGGTCACGGGAGGACTCGAGAATGGAAAAATCATAAGAAGTCCCTATAAAGTCCATAAAGAGTAATTGTTTTAGCACTAGTTAGATGTAACGTTTGGTCAGTGGCTCACCTACGACTCCTAGCACGTCCAGCCCCTCCGAGTCCTCGGAGTCGGACATCTGCGACTGCAGCGGAGGCCGCGCCACCTGGAGAACAGTACACAGGCTCAAGGGACTCATACTCCACACAACACCTCACAGGTTATATCGACGCACATCCGAAAAGGGTTAGTGTTCATTCTATTTACTTCCTACGTTAACTAGCTTCGGTCTGTTCCTCTAAGGCAGTGGTTCTTAACCGGTGGTCCGCGGACCACTCGTGGTCCCTGGAGATATTCCAGGTGGTCCGCGAAGCCATCCGTCGACGCTTCTGATTAATAATAGCAAGCATCGAAATCGGTTGATCGGCTCATTAAGCGGTACGCACTTAAACATTTCATTTACGGATGCGTTTTTTTACAAATGAGCAATATTTTAGCAAACAAAATGACCGTATTTATGCTCAAAGCCCTAAGAAAGCTTCCCGATTAGTCAACAGAGTAACAACGTGGGCATTATCTGACTTCAGTGCTGGTTTGCTGGGGTGTTAGCTATGAAGGAGTGACCGAGCCATATTATTGCAAAAAAGTATCAAAACATTGGCACAAGTGTATCAAAATACCATTCTTGAGATGGTAGTTAAGCCTCATAACAACACCATGTCCAATAACCAAGAATGGTAATGGATCCTTTCAGCAAGACTCGGCGCCGGGTCATAACGCTCGATACACCCAATCTTGATTAGAAAAAATCATTCTGGACTTCATCAGAGCTTAAGACTGGCAGTCATCTAGTCCTGGAGGAGGGCCTGGGACCGAGACTCTCAGAGTCTCAATTTGGATGCCACCCCGGGCACGCCAGTCGACCGTTGACGACCTCAAACGCCTTTGGGTAGTGACGAGTGAGGCGGAACACAGAGGGGAGGTGATGGTCGTGGTCGATCGCGAACGCATTCAACAGCCTCCCTCACAGTATGATACGGGAGGCGCTGAATTACTTCGGAGTCTTCCCATATCTAAGGAGGCTGTTGGAGGCGTACCTGTCCGAGAGGAGGGTAGCCTACGATCGTGGACGGCAGCCACTGTTCTGGGCGGTGACCCTCCGTGGGAGCTCATGGTGGAGGTCCTTGCCGAGACGCACTCCTAAGTCTCGGATAGGAGGTCGCTCCGTGAGAGCCTTACGCTCGACAGGATTCTGCGGGTTCGCCGACTAGGGCAAGAGACGTTAATGTGGAGGCGGGCGAAAGACCTGGCGCGGCAGCCGTATGGCAAAAGCCTAACGGCTGCTCCACGTCCAGTCCTCGAGCGGATGGGAACCTGTGTCTGTATGGCATGACATCGTGGGGACTGCTTAGTAGCGACCGGGCAGTCTTAGGTCGCAGTCCCTTACGAGGAGGGAGGTGATCCTGTCTATTGTCTGCATATCTGGGACCCTCAAAAAGCAGCTGAAGGCGCTCGCAGTAGTTTTAGTTAGGGTTAGTCTACCCGAAAATCCTGGCTGCATCCTTAAGGATTTCCATGCGATATCAAAAAAAGGGTAGCCTGCGAGAACCGGTGTGGGTCCGTAGAGTGGTGGCAGGTCAGGTGTGATGTCCCACAAGGATTGGTTCTGGGCCCGATACTGTGGGACATCGGCTATGACTGGGTCCTGCGATGTCGCGTCCGGCCAAGGTCGGGCTCGACCTCGTGTTCGGCCGCATAGAGAGGTTAGGGCCTCAGGATTTCCTGAGAAGACCGAAGGCCTTCTCTTCCGCAGGACCGGGCGGGAAAGAACCTCACCGGGGGGTGCCCTCGGAGGGGTGAGGGTCAGGATGAGCCCCCATATCAAATATCTGGGGCTCGTCCTTGACGGTGGGTGGAACCTTCGGCCCACATATCCCGATGTTGGAACCGAAGGTCGTGAAGGCGGCAAGTGTGCTGGTAAGACTCCTCCCGAACCTCGGAGGACCCAGTACTACCTGCAGGTAGATATACATCGGAGTCTGCCGGAGAATGGCAACGTACGGTGCAGCCATCTGGGTGAGTCACCTTACCGCAAGGAATAAGGCCCAGCTGCGCTCGACGCAGTCTCTCGGCGAAAGCGTTACGTTGGACGGGAAACTGCGGGCTCGCCGACTAGGGCAAGAGGCGATAATGCGGCGGTGGGATAAAGATTTGGCGCGGCAGCAACATCCGGTCCTCGAGTGGTGGATGCGCCGTAAGCGCAAACCCCTCACCTTCTGTCTCACACAGGTGCTCATCGGGCATGGTTGCATTGGTGAATACCTGTGCCGGACGGCCCACAGGGAGCCGGTGACAGTGTGTCACGAGTGTGGCGCGGCGGTGGACTCGGCCCAGCACACACTCGAGGTGTGTCCGAGATGGGCGGGCGCTTCGTCACAGTCTGACATCAGTCATCGGAGGGCACTTGTTTCTGCCGAGCGTCATCACCGCGTTGCTCGATGTCGACAAGTCCTGGGCGGCGATGGTTTCCTTTTGCGAGGCAGTTATGTTCCAGAAGGAGACCGACGAGCGGGTGAGAGAGGAGGCATCCGACGAAGCCTCCCCCGCGGGCGACGTACGGGGGTCCACTTAATGCGCATCCAGTAACGCCCCTGTGCTCGTGTCGGGTTCAGGATGGGAACCTGGGTCCAGTATGACAAGATGTTGCGGGGACTGCTTAGTAGCGGTCGGGCAGTCCTCCCTTACAAGGAGTAGTCTGGTCTTCGCCGGGACCACCTGTCGCTGTGGTAATCCCGTTGAATGCAGATCCGTAAGCCTCGAAAAGCGACTGAAGGCAGTGGAGTGGTCGTCATCTAGTCCCGATCTTAGTCCGCTGGATTATGAATTATGCTCAGTTTTAAGGCTACTGAATACCAAGATAATTGAAGAATTTTTCCCATGGAAAGGGTGCGTGCTTCTATTCATAACTGGCCTGTATTGCATATATATTTTTAATGTTTTTATAATAATGTATTAAACTAACACACTGCTAATAAATGTTACGTGCAATAGAAATTTTTTTTTTTTTTTTGTAAAAATATTTAGGGTAAGACGAATAATACCAATAAACCAACTGGGTGGTCCCCGGCAAGACAAATATTAGGTAAAATGGTCCCTCATGACCTAAAGGTTAAGAACCACTGCTCTAAGGTCAGGAAAGGCTTTAATAATAAATATTAGCATCAATGCTATCCCCACCATGGTTCAAGCCTTGACGTGGCGGTGGGGCTCAGTAGCCAAGGTGAGCCCAGCACCTTGGGTGAAGCGAATTGAGCCGAGGGGGCTCTTTGTAGCCCTCTTATGGGGACAAGGGAGCAGGGGGGCAAGGGGCGAGGACCTCACCCCATTGTACTGTCCCGACGTTGGGAGGGGTTGTTCTGTGGTGCGGGACAACCTCTCTGTGGAGGTGGCGTCGGTCCCTTGCGGGACTGACTAGCCGTCGAGGTGCCCTGTTTACTCACTAGATCCGGGGCACCTCACCAAAGGCGGCATTGGCGGCACTCACCTGGTTTTAGTGGGTAGAGCTGCGTCCACTTACCACCTTTCGGGCGCAGCGGGTCCCACATACCCACGTGAGGAGACCGACTCCCCCGCGGGATGCCTCAGGGCATTTCCCGGAGTTAAAGAAAAAAAAAGTAGTAAGTTGAAGGTACCTCGACGAGGCTGGGGTGTATGATCTCCGTGAGGAAGCCGCGGTGGTCGTCTCCGAGCAGCGAGTTCTTGTAGTTGAGGGTGAGCGTGTCCGCGTCCGGGTGGAACAGGTTGTGCAGGCGGTTGTCCTGCTTCATGTCCGTCTTGCCTGCAACCAGACAACTTGAATGTCTCTGCAGCTTCATATAAAAGCAAAACCACAGTGAAGAATGTCTGTAGCATTATACAAAAGGGAGACGTTTGATGACGTACATTGATGAATTATACAAAAGGGAGACGTTTGATGACGTACATTGATGAATTATACAAAAGGGAGACGTTTGATGACGTACATTGATGAATTATACAAAAGGGAGACGTTTGATGACGTACATTGATGAATTATACAAAAGGGAGACGTTTGATGACGTACATTGATGAATTATACAAAAGGGAGACGTTTGATGACGTACATTGATGAATTATACAAAAGGGAGACGTTTGATGACGTACATTGATGAATTATACAAAAGGGAGACGTTTGATGACGTACATTGATGAATTATACAAAAGGGAGACGTTTGATGACGTACATTGATGAATTATACAAAAGGGAGACGTTTGATGACGTACATTGATGAAAGCCCATCGTAGACCCAATGGGTTTTGTGAGGTTTGTATTTTTGAGGATGCACAATCTCAAAAGATGATTAAATTGCACGAATGTCATGTTTGTGAATCGGTATTGAAAAATCTAGGGCTTGATAATATAATAAATATATAATAATAATATAATATCAACCCTTTTATGTCCCACTGCTGGACATGGGTCTCTCCTCAAAATCAGGCGAGGAGGGTGTTGGGCCATAGTTCACTGATGCGCTGGCCCAATACGGGTTGGTGAACTTCACACACATTCAAAGACTTTTAATCTCATCAGGCATGCTGGTTTCCTCACGATGTCTCCTTCACCGTTGAGCAAGCGATGGTCTCATGTTCAGGTGTGCGTAGAAATTTAGAAAAACCCATTTCTAGGTACCACAGGGGTCAGGATCGACCCCGGACCTCACACTCAAGAGGCCGAGCCTATACCCACTGGACCATCGTCGCTTACAATTACTAATCCTCTCTTTTTAAGGATATTTTTATTGTATACATATATGTATGTACGGATGGCCGATGGGCCACTAAGGCTCAAGAGTGGAGGCCATGTTTAGGTTGACGAAGTGTTGGTCGGCCATTAACTAGGTGGGAAGACGATCTCCGGGCGGTGGTCGGTCTGTGTTGGATGCGAGTGGCGAGGGATCGGCCGTCTTGGTGTTTATTGAGGGAGGCCTATGTTCAGTAGTGGACGGATAGAGGCTGATGATGATGATGATGATGACGATGGCGATGAAGAAGATGATGATGATGACGATGGTGATGATGGTGATGACGATGGTGGTGATGATGACGATGATGATGAAGAAGATAATGACGATGACGATGGTGATGATGATGTTGATGTTGATGTTGACGACGACGATGATGATATGTATCAACATTTTTTTGTAATGGACATTACAAAAAAGTTGTTAACTAAGAAACATTTTGGCGAACGAATACTATAATACCGCTCTGATACGATGGAGCTACAGCGAGTACAGTGTACTGACCGTCCTGCAGGTCCTGGAGCAGCGTGGTGTTCTCGGTGGAGGTGGAGGTGGCGGGCGTGGCGCGGGGCGCGGGCGGCGGGCGGTACAGCGTCGCCGACACGCACACGTGCAGCATGCCGCCCCCTGACAGACATCGTACAATAATCCTTTGGGGAGGACAACTGAAAATTTTCTACTCCTCCTGAATTCTCTTGATTAAATTCGTTCCATTAACCAAATGGGAAGACGATCTCCAACCGGTCCGTGTTGGATGCGAGTCAAGGGACCGGTCGTCTTGGCTTTCATTGTGAGAGAACAATCTTTAGTAGTGGACGGATAGAGGATGATGATGATGAAATTCGTTCCGGGTCAAGTGTATAACGTACCCTTCGGCTCGCTGAGTTTCTAGCAAATTGCAATTTGGAGGTCACCGCTTTCGCTCCCTTAGGAGAAGCAGCGGTGGAATCGAGTGGTGGGCCTAGATTACATGGAATTTGCCAAAGTTGACATTATTGTTGCAAGAGACTACAAGAGACTAGAGAGGATTTAGTGTGAAATCTGATTACTTTGGGGACTTTCGTCGTTAGGTTGTCCACTATATGATGGACTCACCAAGAAGAAGGACAGTTCCGTGGAGACCGAAAGTGTCTACGAGTTTCTCTATCAGCATCGGGAACACGAAGCTCCCAGCCGCCGTCCCGCTCACGCATATACCGTTCGCCAATGCTCTGGAAAGAGACATTTATTATAATGAATTTATTACTGTAGTAGGTCTCATTAGGAAGAAAATTATAAACAAGGAAAAATATGAGTAACGGTCAAAGGACCTTTGTTAGTTAGTCACGCAGCAACTACAGGTATTTTAAGAATCTGCAGAACATCGTAAATATTCCATGAAGTATTTTAAATGTTGCTAGTGCTTGAAAGGCATAAGGTCAGCTCCCGATTTGAAACCAGCGGCCTTACTCTTGACACTCGATCCTATTGAAATTTGGGATTGGGATCGAGAACTTGTCAATCGGTACTCTTGTACGCTACACAAGCGCACGATTTGACTCGATCACAGTGGAATTTTATGTAACTAATTGAAATTGGTATTTCTCAATCTCTTACATTTTCGAGTTACCGACTTCGAAATCGAGTTTGGGATGACGAATTTACACTTCGAAAACAAGGGGTAACGAATGACGAATTTACACAGTTCAACGTCAAAATATTGTCAAGAGTGCAAAAACTGTACGAGATTGAGAAATACCAATTTCAATTAGTTACATAAAATGCCACTGTGATCGAGTGACGAGTCAAATCGTGCGCTAGTGTAGCGTACAAGAGTACCGATTAACAAGTTCTCGATCCCAATCCTAAATTTCAATAGGATCGAGTGTCAAGAGTAAGGCCGCTGCCCTAATTCCCAATACGAAGATACAAATTCCTCACATATTCCCGGTGGGAGGGATGCGATATGCCGCGTTCTCTTCATGGGCACCACCACCCTGCTTGTTTCTCTCATGAAAAAGCTTTGCTTTGCTCTCGGAGAGACAGGCAGTGTAATTACTGGCACCGAGACTTAACATCTTATGTCTCAGGATAGGCAACACATAGATGAGTTGCCTGGGCTCGTTCCAGGTAAACTAGTTTATGTTCATGGGCGACGTTGACCACTTACCATCAGGTGGCACGTCTGCCAGTTTGCCTCTCCAACTAACATTAAACAAATCTTATGAACGACACGTATTATCTTGTACTGTCATGTCAGCGGTATTCCGAACATTAGATGATACGCACACACGCTAGCTCACATTAGAGGACTCTAGCTCTAAATAGGAGTTGTGATGTTAGTTACCTGTGCTTGTCGAAGTACTGCGACACGATGACGATGCCCGGGGTGGTGGACAGCCCTCCGCCGATACCTGGCGTGATATTACACGCGTAACACAAGGATAAACATTGGTTAATATTAAACACTTGAATGACAAGTCCAAAGCGAAAGACCATATGCCGAGTTATTTACCTGAAGGTACTGAAGGTACCCGACCTACCTGTCATGACTCCGAAACTCAGCAGCAGGTGGAACAGGCCGGTGCTGAAGTAGGACAGGGCGAGCCCGGTGGCGCAGAACAGGCCCCCGATGAACACCACCAGTCGGCACGAGTACTTCTCGCACAGCGCTGACGACAGCGGCGCTACAAGATCACAACGTATTTAAACATGGATTTGCATTTAGGAATACAATTTAACGAAATTCATATTAAGTCATCCACTTTTTTATGACTAAATATTTATTAAATTTCTATTTTTTATTTAATATAGTACCAACATGGTAGCTCATTAAGCTTCAATTGTATTTACTACCGGTTCCAAAGCGTAAAAGTGAGAAAAACCGGCGAAATATTTTTTTATAGCATAGGAGGCCAAACGAGCAGCCCCACCATGGTTCAGGCCTTGTCGTGGCGGTGGGGCTCAGTAACCTAGGGTGAGCCCAGCACCTTGGGCGAAGCTAATTGAGCCGAGGGGGCTCTTTGTACCCCTCTTATAAGAAGAGGGGACAAAAGAGCAGGGGCAAGGGACGAGGACGGGAACCTCACCCCATTGTACTTTCCCGACGTTGGGAGGGGTTGTTCTGTGGTGCGGGACAATCCTTCTGTGGAGGTGGCGTCGGTCCCCTGAAGGACCGACTAGCCCTCGAGGTGCCCTGTTTGTTTATTAGATCCGGGGCACCTCACCAAAGGCGGCATTGGTGGCACTCGCCGGGTTTTAGTAGGTAGAGCTACGTCCACTTACCAGCTTTCGGGCGCAGCGAGTCCCCCATACCGCGTGGGGAAACCCACTCCCCCGCGGGATGCCTCAGAGCATTTCCCGGCGTTAAAGAAAAAAAAAAGAAAGGAAAGGACAAACGAGCAGTCGAAGCCTTTTGGTGACTATCGACGCCCAAACATAACACAGTCAGAGATTATGCAGATGCGTTGCCCTCCTTAGTCCTTTCCCATATCCCCCCAATGGGCCACCGGAAACTCACAAACCGCACGAAACGCGACATTGCTGTCACTTGACGCCGGTGTTATGTGAGCGAGAGGTACTACTCCTGTCGTGCCGGCTAAATTCGGATGTAATACAGCATGGCACTACCTCTTTCAATATTCTACTACATTTTACATTTTTTATCCTGAAGTGTTGTTAGGGTACTTGGAGTAACTTAGTGAAATTAGGACGTCGCTATTACGTGGCTAGGATCAGGTAACGTGACCTACCCAGAGCCAGGCACAAGGTGGACAGAGCGGCCGGGATCCAGGAGGCGACGCTCTCGGAGGAGTCGGGGAAGGTCTCCATGATCTCGACGTAGAGCACGCCGTAGGACTTGAACAGCCCCGCCACCCAGAACTGCACCAT
The DNA here is from genome assembly GCA_963853865.1 of Helleia helle. NCBI lineage: Eukaryota > Metazoa > Arthropoda > Insecta > Lepidoptera > Lycaenidae > Helleia > Helleia helle. The sequence continues at coordinate 482,855 of OY971434.1, forward strand.
GAACGCGCCGAACACAACAACCCACCCGTACCCGCCGTCGGGAGGTGAGGTTAAACTAGAAGAAAAAGGAATTTAGGTATAGAATATAGTAGAAAAGGATCAGGCTTTGAAAATATTACTGATGACAACAGGCCTACCTCAACATATCAATGAAGTGAATGAGTATTGCTCGTAGTGTAAGTAATAATAAATAGTATATAATACTTGCTAGAGCCTGGTGATAACTAAGAATTGCTGAGAGTTGATTCAGCGGTAGAATATGGTTTGCATGGACGTACAGTAGGTATGACCAAAGAGCAGAAACTTATACACCCGTTTTATAACGACACTGTATCCCCTCTGATTTCGTAAGGAACCTTTCCATCTATGCTACTTTGCTAATTGAATTCCTATACATAAGTACTTACTCTGTAGAATCGCTGTGCGGGCGCAGCTTTCTAGAGGCGGCCAGCAGCGGGCGAGCCGTGACCGAGGACAGGGTCAGGAGGGAATCCTCCTCCTGCTCGGTGGGCGACATCGCCGACAGATAAGCACCAACTTGCTACAACATTAACAATAAACTATGGAAGTAGAAGAATGAAACTGCCTGAAAATGTAAGTATATCGATGTAAGTATGATTTAATATAATTATTTTCTTAAGTTACAAATAGCACGAATATGAATAAAAATGGTATTTAAGAAGGTTCCGGCTCGAAGGACCATATATTCAATATTATAGCACTAAAATTCGAACTGCACACCTACATTAAGGTGTGAAGTCAAATTTGACTTCACTCATAAAATGTGGGTGCATGAGTCTGGGTCTTAAAAAAGTGTGTAGATATGAATTTTTAGGGGATCGGAAAGAAATTGAATATTACACACATCATTATACATACTTTGATCTAAGTCCACTTACAGTGGCTAAGGGCAGCTCTAAGAGTAAGCTGTGTGGTCTTTCCCTTGGCTCGAGGCGGTCGCTCTGCTCCGGGGGCGCCGACTGCACTGACAACAGTGATCCCGACTTATCCGGTGACAGGACCGCCTGAGGATAAGGTAGGTATTGGCTAGTACCGGTAAATTTATATTAGAAGATATCACGCGAAGAATAAGATCGCTGAAGTGACAGTGGGTCACACTCTCAGGAAAACGGATGTCCGGTGGTTTAGGTAGACAAACTGTTGGTCGACCATTAACCAGATGGGAAGAAGATCTCCGTGCTGTGAGTGGCAAGGTATCGGTCGTCTAGGAGTTCATTGAAGGAGTCCTATGTTCAGTGGACGGATAAAGGCTGATGGTGATGATGGCTAGTATGTCAGCTCATCATCACCGGCCCTTATATGTCCCAATCCTGTAGGCCAGGCATGCGCGCACGACTAAATTTTGTCGACGCCTTTTCTCGTATTATTTCATATAATTACGCGCGTCGTGCGCGCATGCTAGCCCTTTTTTTACGCCGGGAAATGCTCTGAGGCATCCCGCCTGGGGATTGGGTCTCTCCAGGTATGTGGGACTCGCTGCGCCCGAAAGATGGTAAATGGACGCAGCTCTACCCACTAAAACCCGGCGAGTGCCACCAGTGCCGCCTTGGTGAGGTGCCCCGGATCTGTTAAACTGACAGGGCACCTCGACGGCTAGTCAGTCCCGCAAGGGACCGACGCCACCTCCACAGAGGGGTTGCCCCGCACCACAGAACAACCCCTGCGAACGTCGGGACAGTACAATGGGGTGAGGTTCCCATCCTCACCCCTTGCCCCCTGCTCTTTTGTCCCCTCCTCTTAATAAGAGATAAGAGGAGTAAAAAGAGCCCTCTCGGCTCAATTAGCTTCGCCCGGTTCACCCTAGGCTACTGAGCCCCACCGCCACGTCAAGGCTTGAACCATGGTGGGGGCGCATGCTAGTCCTACTGGACACGAGTCACTTCCTCGAAATCATGGGAGGAGGGTGTTGGGCCGTAGTTCACTTATTTGCTGGCCCAGTACGGGGTGGTCATCTTCACACTTCACACACCTTTTTCATCTTTAATCTCATCATTATTACGCTCTTCTTTACGTTGTCGTGTTCAGGTGCACGGAAAATTTAGAATCACTGGCGCGTTTCTTGACTGGCTATATTCCATTTTTTATGTTATTTGGATAGGCAAACTGGCAAACGTGCCACCTGATGGTAAGTGGTCGACGTCGCCCATGAACATAAACTAGTTTACCTGGAACGAGCCCAGGCAACTCATTATGTGTTACCTATCCTGAGACATAAGATGTTAAGTCTCGGTGCCAGTAATTACACTGCCTGTCTTGGCCTTCTCTTCGAAACACAGCAAAGTTGTTTCACGAGAGAAACAAGCAAGATGGTGGTACCCATGCAGCCGGGAGCGCGGCACAGCGCATCCCTCCCACCGGTGGCATTTTAAGCGTGGGTATCATTTTAAACACTACCTAGTCATTATACACATCGTTGATCGACCCATAGACAAGGGCTCACCTCTGTGATAGGGTCCGTCTCCAGCTCGATGGAGCAGGTGACGGGGGCTGTGGACGTCGGCGGCGCTGATGATCCGAGCACGTTGCCGTCCAAATTCGACAACTCCTGCAACAACAAATTTTCGAATTCACTGTCCGATCCACACCGCGGTTTAAATTACTAAACGTCACGAAGACCAATACTATAAATCACAATGCAGAAAAGCAGTTCAGCAAAAAATAATCCGAAGTAGAAAGGCATAGGTACGAGCTTTTTTCAAATCAAACTAATCACACGTTTTATATAATGTTACAACCGGCGAATGAGAGTTAGCCACACCTGGCAGGTAGAGAGTGGACATTAGGCACTACTAGGGATGGCGATTCTTTCCAAAAAAGATCGATTTTTGAATCGATTCGAATCGTAACATGATGAATCGATTCATAAAAAAATCGAGGTCTAAAAGATCGATTTCGAAAAAATCGATTTTTTTCAAATTTGTATTTACAATGTAAATATAAATTCATTTTATGAAAAACAAGAATGATACCATAATAAACAATCTCTGGTATCTCTTATCAGTAAAATCAGGGATTTTTCAGTTCAGGGAAATCGATAATAAAAATTATTTTTATTACCATATCAAAATATCAGATCAGGTATAAAAGAAGACATTTATTTTCTAAATGTATTTGTTACATTAAAAAGTTAAGAAAATAGATAATATTATAGCTTAATGGTTCCCAATGCTTCATATTATCTAAGCTCTTTAAAAACAACAATCTGTCAAGTCTACTGGGATTTAATCATAATCAGTAGTGATGGCAAATAATGGCAATAATAATAATATTGTTTTACTACAATAAATTATCCTGTTGTGTTATGTCTGCTGTCTGTTATTTATGATATTATATAGACTAATATAGACTGTCTTATTTAGTTGTTACTGTTAGCTAACAGACGTCGACGCTATAGGTAACACGCATGAATTGTATATGTCGATTTAACACTTCTCCGGAATAGAAAAAATCGAATGTCGATTTTCAAGGGTAAAATATCGATTCACTGAATCGATTCAGTACAACATATCGATTTAAAAAATCGATTTATTTGGTCCGTGGAATCGATTCTTCGATTAATCGATTTCAGATCGCCAACCCTAGGCACTACTACTACACTACTGTTCAGGCAATATATCTCTATTGCCTCATAACAGTACGACAGATGCGTGTTAGAAGAAGGGCTCTGGAATCTGTCTTTTTTATATCATAGGAGGACAAACGAGTAATCAACGCTTTAGACTACCGACGCCCATACACCATTACCCTCCTTTTCCCTATAAAATGGGCCACCGGAAACTCACAAACTGCACGAATCGCTACAGCTTAACTGTCACCTGACGCCGGTGTTACGTGAGCGAGAGGTACCCTGGTCGTGCCGGCCCCATTCGTCTGCATATCAGCATGGTACTACCTCTTACATGTCTCGTCATGTCTCGAGACAGACGCATAATAAATTAACGCCTTACTTTATTATAGTGACAGGATTATAGCAGATGTCATGAAGACGTTTCTTATCAAAATTATATCCATATCTAATGGTTCCGCTAACCACACAGCTTTGATCAATTCACAAATAGTTACGAACTGAGTATTGATTTACTTAATATTGATGGCGTGCCGGTCCCACCGCAGCACATCGTCGTTACGTAAACCGTGCTTGATGCACTGGGCTTCGGCTGTGATCAATTATTAACAGAAGCTCAACGTCAAGGTTCAGCCTGTCCTTGGATGGGTTGTAATTTAATTTCGCTATACATAAGAAAACAAAACATTTTCATAAGACCTTCTGAGCCGGAATTGTCGTTGTTAGACGTTAGAAACGATAGCGTCAAAGACAAATGAAAATATAATTGACATGCTAGTTCATATGACGTATGCACGTCATAAGTCGACGAGTAGCTTTTTATGATATTAGTTGTATAGGCAAACAGACAGACGTGTCACCTGATGGTAAGCGGTCGACGTCGCCCATGAACATAAACTAGTTTACCTGGAACGAGCCCAGGCAACTCATCTATGTGTTGCTTATCCTGAGACATAAGATGTTAAGTCTCGGTGCCAGTAATTACACTGCCTGTTCTGCCCTTCTCTCCGAAACACAGCAAAGCTGTTTCACGGAGACACAAGCAGGATGGTGGTACATGCAGACGGGAGCGCGGCACAGAGCATCCCTCCCGCCGTAATGTGTGATTTATATTTTATTGTATCTTTAAGTAATCACTTAAATGGGACCTTTTGTGTGAGATACGAGTCTCAAGTACAAGTTGTACCACATTGTCTGTACCGTTAAAGAACTAGTAAAGATTAGTTAGAAATAAAACCGGTGGGAGGGAAGCGCTGTGCCGCGCTCCCGGCTACATGGGTACCACCATCTTGCTTGTTTCTCCCGTGAAACAGCTTTGCTGCGTTTCGGAGAGAAGGGCAAGACATTTGTCAGTTTGCCTATGCAACTACCTAACATAAAAAAGCAATATCTTTTGCAGTGGCGTAGCGTGCCTTAGCGGGCCCCTGTATAAAAAATAGTTTGGGGGGCGCTTTTGAAGGCTAAAGATTTCTCGCAAAAAAAAAAATGTTTGCATAAAATTAAAAAGAAATATTTATTCATCATAATTAAATATGTCAATTTTCCAAAACTATTACAAACAATTAAAATTATTCACGCTCCTTGCCTTTTTTTCGGCAAACTGATGCATTAAATAATTTATATCCGATGATGACTTTAGTTTTTCTAAAGTTTCTACCTCTATGGATAATAGTGACAAGTTTTTAGATTTCTGCCGTATCAATTAAGCGGGCCCCCGTCACTCGGGGGCCCGCTTAATTGATACGGCAGATACGGCGGTAGCCACGTCTCTGATCTTTTGAATGATTAAGTACGCCACTCGTTCAAACCCAGATGGGAAGAACCAGCGAAACTAATTATTAGTTTGCCCGGAACTTTATCCGATACTAGCTGTTGGACGCAGCTTCGCCCGCGTTAACTGATTTAACTCCTATTAGTCACAACGTGATGTTATATAGACTATAACCTTCCTCGATAAATGGGCTATCTTACACTTTCAAATCGGACCAGTAGTTCCTGAGATTAGCGCGTTCAAACAAACAAACTCTTCAGCTTTATAATATTAGTTAGCCTATAGCCTTCCTCGATAAATGTGATATCTTACACTTTCAAATCGGACCAGTAGTTCCTGAGATTAGCGCGTTCAAACATACAAACTCTTCAGCTTTATAATAATAGTTAGCCTATAGCCTTCCTCGATAAATGTGCTATCTTATACTTTCAAATCGGACCAGTAGTTCCTGAGATTAGCGCGTTCAAACAAACAAACTCTTCAGCTTTATAATATTAGTTAGCCTATAGCCTTCCTCGGTAAATGGGCTACCTAACACTCAAAGAATTTTTCGAATCGGACCAGTAGTTCTTGAGATTAGCGCGTTCAAACAAACAAACTCTTCAGCTTTATAATATTAGTTAGCCTATAGCCTTCCTCGGTAAATGGGCTATCTTACACTAAAATAATTTTTCAAATCGGACCAGTAGTTCCTGAGATTAGCGCGTTCAAACAAACAAACAAACTCTGCAGCTTTATAATATTAGTTAGCCTATAGCCTTCCTCGATAAATGTGCTATCTTACACTTTCAAATCGGACCAGTAGTTCCTAAGATTAGCGCGTTCAAACATACAAACTCTTCAGCTTTATAATATTAGTTAGCCTATAGCCTTCCTCGATAAATGTGCTATCTTACACTTTCAAATCGGACCAGTAGTTCCTGAGATTAGCGCGTTCAAACAAACAAACTCTTCAGCTTTATAATATTAGTTAGCCTATAGCCTTCCTCGGTAAATGGGCTACCTAACACTCAAAGAATTTTTCGAATCGGACCAGTAGTTCTTGAGATTAGCGCGTTCAAACAAACAAACTCTTCAGCTTTATAATATTAGTTAGCCTATAGCCTTCCTCGGTAAATGGGCTATCTTACACTAAAATAATTTTTCAAATCGGACCAGTAGTTCCTGAGATTAGCGCGTTCAAACAAACAAACAAACTCTGCAGCTTTATAATATTAGTTAGCCTATAGCCTTCCTCGATAAATGTGCTATCTTACACTTTCAAATCGGACCAGTAGTTCCTAAGATTAGCGCGTTCAAACATACAAACTCTTCAGCTTTATAATATTAGTTAGCCTATAGCCTTCCTCGATAAATGTGCTATCTTACACTTTCAAATCGGACCAGTAGTTCCTAAGATTAGCGCGTTCAAACAAACAAACTCTTCAGCTTTATAATATTAGTTAGCCTATAGCCTTCCTCGGTAAATGGGCTATCTTACACTAAAAGAATTTTTCAAATCGGACCAGTAGTTCCTGAGATTAGCGCGTTCAAACAAACAAACAAACTCTGCAGCTTTATAATATTAGTGTCCGATACATTATCTACGGTCACTAGCGAGCATTAAAGTGGCCTAGCCGAGCTGATCAAAAGTTACCTTCGTTAATCGCTAGTCTGTTAGGCAATAAAAAAGTTAGCTTCGTTAATCTGTAAAGCTTCAAACGGTTCATGTAAAGGAAGTTTTCGTTTCGGTTTCAAACGTTATTATTCATAATTAATTTTGAACAAAATTGCCCTTGATATTGTTTTCAAGGAAAATCTGAGGACATATCGCGCGTATCTATAATAATAATAATAATAATAATATCTATGGACACTTTCACACCACGTCAATCTGGTCCCGTGGTAAGTTCGCGAAGAATTTGTGTTACGGGTACCAGACGACGGAAATATATTTAATACTTTTATACTTTTTTTTATGTCATAGAGAGGCAACTGAGCAGTCGGAGCCTTATGGTGACTACCGATGCCCATAGACATCCGCACAACCAAAAGTTATGCAGATGCGTTGCCCTCTTTTTCCTTAGCCCCCCAATGGGCCACCGGCAACTCACAAACCGCACGAAACGCGACAGCATAGCTGTCACTTGACGCCGGTGTTATGTGAGCGAGAGGTACCACCCAGTCGTGCCAGCCCAATTCGGCTGCAATGCAGCATGGCACTACCTCTTACAAAACATATATTTAAGATTTTTATTAATATATAATACACATCCATGGCCCAGGAACACAACACTTTTTATTCCCTAGCGGGATCCGAAACCGCTACTCAAGGTTTGAGCGCTGACGCGCTAACCATTGAGCCACAGAGGTCGTCAAAATGATGATGATGATTGGTAGGAACAGTTATATACATTGAAGCAGAGTCCGTCCGTGAGTCACGCTTCACCATCCACGAGTCAGGTCACAGGTATCGATCGGAGCCCACCCGCGACTCGACAAATCAATAAACGGTCTAGCTCGTATCATTCTTGGCACCTCGCTGCTACTGTCAGCTGTCATCGTAACCAGCCCTGGTGACTTATGTAGCTAACCGATCTCCGGCTTCTCATAACCATCTTTTTTTTTATACAGCTGCAGGCGGCGCTGGGTCCTCAGAAGTTCGGCAGGAGTCTACCCGCCTTGCCGCCTTCACGACTTTCAGTCCCAACATTGAGAAATGTGGGTTGAAGTTGCACCCTTCGTCAAAGAAGAGCCCCAAATACTTGATATGGGGGCTTATCCTGATCTTTCCCCCTTCCATCTTGAGGGAAGCCGCCGGACACCCTCCTTTTCAGCCGGTCCCGCGGAAGAAAAGGACTTCGGTCTTCTCTACTCGGACCCAAGCTCTAACTTCTCTATGCGACTGGCCGCCGCCTCCCCGAGCGTGCCATGCGCGTTGCAGATGACATTCAACCATATTATGATGTTCTTTAAAAGAAAATCTAATACATGACAATTTACCTTGGAAATAACATAATGTCCAAGGTCACACAGTCGCTTAACCAATTACCATTGCACACGCATGGGCTGCATATAGGTCGGGATAGAAGAAGTGCATTATTGTATAATGCAGGCCTTGTGTTTGATGACCTAGTTCGCAGGTCACAAGTCGCAGGTCACCGCGGAGGCCGCGGCCTCTATCGACTGCACTGTGAATGGCCGCTCGATGTGCTTGTTAATGCACTTCAGTCGCGACTACAGCCTCAGTTTCTTTCTCATTCATCCCAGCTTGCAATCTGCAGTCGCATCCTGTTTCCATTATTTCTTCCTTTAATGCCGACAACCTGCAAGCATTCTGGTGTTGGTTACTATAAGTATAGCATCACTTACCACCAGGTTAAACGACTGTCCATTGCCCCGCTTTTATAAGAAAAAAATTCTGGCGGTAATCCGTGACAAGTTGTGCCTACGTTGGATAATCTAGCAATATCCCATCTTCAGTATTCCCAAGATGTAGACTTTTGGATAACATTCGCTCACGGCCGTAAGTCACATTCGACGATCGGGTAGGCTAGAGAATACTTCCTCACCATATTATGGTTTAGGCCTTGACGTGGCGGTGGGGCTCAGTAGCCTAGGGTGAGCCCAGCACCTGGGGCGAAGCTAATTGAGCCGAGGGGGCTCTTTGTACCCCTCTTATATAAAGAGAGGACAGCTGAAGAGCAGGGGGCAAGGGGTGAGAACGGGAACCTCACTCCATTGTACTGCCCAGACGTTGGGAGGGTTTGTTCTGTGGTGCGGGACAATCCCTCTGTGGAGGTGGCGTCAGTCCCTAGGGGGACTGACTAGCCGTCGAGGTGCCCTGTTGAGCATTTCCCGGCGTTAAAGAAAAAAAAAGGCTAGGGAATACTTACTATGTCATAGTTAGTTTATTCTCCTATTTTCATTATGTGACCTTCATCCCTGAGTCACAAGAATTTCACTCGAAAGCACTGAAACTCTATTAACTATTCAGAAATAAGTGTGGGAGTGGAAGTAATTAATGAATCTGACATTACTCAGAAGGCGGTGGGAACTGGGAGGGATGCCCTTGTGCCGCATTCCTGCTTGTTTCTCCTATCTAGGGTTAGGATAGACAACGCGTGAAATTAAATGGGAAATGCTGACCACTTACCATTGGGTGGCATGTCTGCCAGTTGGTCTATCCGAATCTTTGATGCCATTTTTTGGAAATAGTAATATTTTTTTTAATTTTTTTTTTATGTTAGTTGGATAGGCAAACTGGCAAACGTACCACCTGATGGTAAGTGGTTGACGTCGCCCATGAACATAAACTAGTTTACCTGGAACGAGCCCTGCAGGCAACTCCTTTATGTGTTGCCTATCCTGAGAGATAAGATGATAAATCTCGGTGCCAGTAATTACACTGCCTGTCTTGCCCTTCTCTCCGAAACACAGCAAAGCTGTTTCACGGGAGAAACAAGCAAGATGGTGGTACCCATGCAGCCGGGAGCGCGGCACAGCGCTTCCGGCTGTATTAGTCAATCCAATGTGTATAGATGGATGTTTATTATTTGAATAGGATAATAGCGACAGTGAGATTTCGTAGGGACTCTGCAGTACGTTTCCTACTTACGCTAGCATAATTATATATACATATATTATATATATTTCTTTAAAACTACCCGTAGAGTTTGGTTTGTATAAACATAAACGCGCCCCATTTCTTGAAAACCAGTAAAAACGGTTTTAGTAAACGTGGCGTCTCACGTCTGTTATATGGCCGTCCTTCCGGTAATGGGATCTAACGGAAACAAGTACGTCACCTCCTTTGTAGCAGCTAGGGTGCATTCTTTCCTTCTATAGTTCCAAAAAGATCGAAGTACCCATTTGCATGGGTACTATTGTTCTGTATATTTTTCTAACTATTTCTGTATTCCGCATAACTAATCAGGACAGACAACGTATATTCTAGTCCAAGACGAAGATTATATTGAAGACAGGAAATCGGTTCACCTGGTGGTAGGTAAATGATCCATAGATTCTCGCAGATTTGTGGGAGAAGGGTTCACCTCGAGTGGGCCGACGAAAGGACTGCTCCGGGTGATTCAAGTTATTGGTACTTTTTTTTTTCTTTGACGCCGGGAAATGCTCTGAGGCATCCCGCGGGGGAGTGGGTCTCCCCACGCGGGTATGTGGGACTCGCTGCGCCCGACAGCTGGTAAATAGACGCAGCTCTACCCACTAAAACCCGGCGAGTGCCACCAATGCCGCCTTTGGTGAGGTGCCCCGGATCTAGAAAACAAACAGGGCACCTCGACGGCTAGTCAGTCCCGCAAGGGACCGACGCCACCTCCACAGAGTGGTTGTCCCGCACCACAGAACAACCCGTCCCAACGTCGGGACAGTACAATGGGGTGAGGTTCCCATCCTCACCCCTTGTCCCCTGCTCTTTTTACCCCTCTTCTATAAGAGGAGAGCCCCCTCGGCCCAATTAGCTTCGCCCAAGGTGCACCCTAGGTTACTGAGCCCCACCGCCACGACAAGGCCTGAACCATGGTGGGAAGTTATTGGTACTGTCGGGCACGTAATAACAAGATACTATGTAACAGCTAGTTTATTAATTCGTATTATTTTTGCTTAAACCTGCGCGAGATTAAGAAAAAAGGAAATTTCTGGAGCCAAGACTCCAATTAGAATTGTACGCAATAAGGCACGCCCACATATAAAACGTAACGGCGTCGTTTATTTCTATCAGTTTCATAACTCGGCACATGAGGTTTCTGCGCTGGAAGCTTCTTATGTAATTATCGCTCCACACCTGTCTACGACGGTCACGTAGCCACTAGATAATGAGCTAAAGAAGTGGGGGGGGGGGGTCACCAATTACTCAGTCCTGGATCCTCTCAAGACGAATAACGATGAATATCCAAACGTCTTACAGGACTTTACCGGCGCGAGGAATGTGCTGTGTTCGCTCCCGGCTGCATGGGTACCACCATCTTGCTTGTTTCTTCCGTGAAACAGTTTTGCTGTGTTTCGGAGAGAAGCGCCAGACACGCAGTATAATTACTGGCAGCGAGACAACATCTTATGTCTCAGGATAGGGGACACATAAGTTGCCTGGGCTAGTTTCAAATAAACTAGGTTATCTTCATATGCGACGTCGACCACTTACCATCAGGTGGCACGTTTGCCAGTTTGCCTATCCAACTAACATAAAAAAAATGGTAATTTTTGAGTAAAGTTTTGAGTCCCATGACTCCCATGTAAGGAAAGAAAATTCCGTGTTGTAACTTCCAGGCGACGTTCCGATGTAGGTACCTACTGTCTTGTCCTGAATCAGTCAAACTTGTCTGAATCGGTCGATCTTCTCTAATTCAGTCGATATTTTCTAAATCGTTCGATCTTGTTTAAATCTGTATATGTTGTCTTCTAAATCGGTCGATCTTGTTTAAATCGGTCTATCTTCTCTAAATCGGTCTATCTTCTCTAAATCGGTCTATCTTGTCTAATTTATCAGTCGATCTCTGGTTTAAATCGGTTTCAATACTGTTCGGTGGAATAAAAAGTCTACAAAAACTTAACGAGACGAGAAAAACGGAAGAAATAGGGAAATAGAAATGACATGAATCACGATATTAGGTAGGCTTAGTAATAAAATGTTATTATAATTTATTATATAATATAACGTAGCTACGCGACTGAAGGAAGCCTCATGGGATCGCAGAAAATTGTACCAATTGACCTCCGAATTTTAATATGAAAATGGCACCTGATGATGATGATAATTTATTTTATTATCAGTCTCACCTCATTTTCTAAATAAGACTGTTTGAAAACAATGCAGATCAGCGATTCTTCTTCTTTTTTGGCACATCCGTAAAATAGGTGATTATCTGTGCGTGTCGATGTCCCTTCCAACAACATACCTGCTAAACCGGCGTTATCCTTTTAAATAACTGATATTGTCATGACTAAGTGTGTCATGAACTCATGAGTCTTGAATGTTACATTCAATATTTAAAACTTGTGCCAACTTACCTTATTAAATATGAATTCTCTAGGTAGTGACATGGCGGGGTAATGTCCGGAGGGGCGGGTAAAGTTTTACAAATCTGGTGTTCGGACTCCGTAGATTCCAGCAGCCTCAAAACGTTTTTCTGTTTCCGAACGGCGATCGCCGTTAAATGCATTGGTTTTGTATCTGTATAACTTTTTAAAAACGCCGTTTTTATATCTTTTATAAGCACAATTATAAATCGAATAATAACCGTGAATAAGAAGACGAATTATGGGCGTCGCGACATTTTTTATGTTTCAAATTATAAAACGAGTAAATCTCAAAAGCGAGCAGTTTGCGCGGATGTAGATATACGACTGAAAGTTCCGCACATGCGCGCGCGGGAAATCGATATGACATTAATGCTGAATTTTCGCAATTATCTTGTCTGTGGTTTCTTCTTCTTCGTTTTATCTTCTTCGTTTATTATTTGAGCATAAATAAATTAAGATGCAAGTCTACACAGTTCTTTATTGAACGTTACTTTATCAAACTTAGCCAGTTTGATCTCTAGAGTTACTCAAACTCTAGTTCTTACATATATTTACCGGTGGGAGAGATGCGCTATGCCGTGTTCCCGTCTACATGGGTACCACCATTCCGTTTATCTCATTAGTGAAACAGCTTCATTGAATTTGGCTAAGCAGGTACGACGGGAAGGGGTACCTGCCCCAGTGGAAAAGTTCTGGCGTCGGCGGGGGTGCTCTAGGTTGTCGGAGTTCCCCCATACTAGGATGAAGCCCAGTTAGCACTTTTGAGGGAACCGGTCGCGGGGCGTGTCCTGTGTTAGTCAGATCCGGGACACTCTCCTTTAAGCGGCTCAAGGCAACTCGCAGTGGTTTTAGTGCGGTATACCGGCGCCAAGGGTAGATTGGGGGGGGGGGGGGGGGTTACAAGACATACATCATCATTACAAGACATACATCATAATTACAATACATACATCACCATCACAAGACATACATCATTATCACAAGACATACATCATCATCACAAGACATACATCATTATCACAAGACATACATCATCATCACAAGACATACATCATCATTACAAGACATACATCATTATTACAAGACATAAATCATCATCACAAGACATAAATCATCGTTACAAGACATACATCATCATTACAAGACATACATCATTATTACAAGACATACATCATCATCACAAGACATACATCATCATTACAAGACATACATCATTATTACAAGACATACATCATCATTCATCATCACAAGACATACATCATCATCACAAGACATACATTATAATTACAAGACATACATCATCATCACAAGACATACATCATCATCACAAGACATACATCATCATCACAAGACATACATCATCATTACAAGACATACATCATCATCACAAGACATACATCATCATTACAAGACATACATCATTATTACAAGACATACATCATCATCACAAGACATACATCATCATTACAAGACATACATTATTATTACAAGACATACATTATCATTACAAGACATACATCATCATCACAAGACATACATCATCATGAAAAGACATACATCATCATTACAAAACATACATCATTATTACAAGACATACATCATCATCACAAGACATACATCATCATTACAAGATATACATCATTATTACAAGACATACATCATCATCACAAAACATACATCATCATCATCACAAGACATACATCATCATTACAAGACATACATCATCATTACAAGACATACATCATAAGTTTTAAACTCGTCTGTGTATATTAAATGATAAAATTCTTTAAAAAATGTTTATGGTGCCCCAAGGTTGTATTCTTGGCCCTATACTATTTTATAATTACATTTGTCGCGACTTTGTCTCGGCGATCAGGAATATAATAAAACAACGTCAAATATTTAGTATTTAATTTATTTCTTCACTTAATGACAAAGCTTTGAAAATATGTAAATTGTATCTCAAGATAAATTATCTAAGTGTTATAGTAGTAAAAATGTTTCGCGTAATAATACAAAATATATATTTTTATTTTGCGTATCAAATAAACACAGTATCGTAAGTATGATTTACAAAGTATTTTATATACTCATTCTATGAATTAACGTTATTACCTGAATACATTATAGTTAGGACTATATAATATTATAGATTATTTAAACAGTTTGTAGCTATATCATTACATAAATACATTTACAATTTTTATTTAAATTTTGGTAATATTGTGCGTACATGCCACAATATAATATAAATACCGTATCATTATATACACTGTAGAAGTTTTATTATTCGTAATACAACCATTTTTATACTAATATGCTTAAAAATACTATTTACAATATATCGTTGTTCACCCTTAAACTAAGTTGTGCGGTAGTTTATAAAGTTGTGTCTAGTTCGAGTTTGTGGAAATAGTTACTATAAAGAACGCCGATTCTGAAGCTGGCTTCGTACCACTGCTGACATTTAAAGCCGGCACAAAGTCGGGCGATTACCACGACGATATGAATTATGAGAATTATGAGAGGTGGCTTAAAACGCAGTCAATCTCAAACCTACCACTAATTCTGTTGTGGCAGGTGACAATATCCTATCACAACAAACGATATGATCAGCACCTAAATCAAATTCTAAAAAAAGCGGATATGCAGGCCTGGCTTACTGAGAAAGGCATGTATGAACCTACGTATCTAAAGCCTCAAATATACAATTTAATAAAAACCAACAAAGAAAGATTCATAACATTCCATCCATCCATCTCCATTGACCAAATCCTAGTAGAATATAGTCATCTAATACTGAGACTACCTCCATACCACCCAGACCTAACCCCAATTGAAACGGCGTGGTCAAACAATACGGTGCAAGCAAAAACGTGACTTGGAACCGTAATAAATGTACAGACCTTATAAAAGAAAAGGTTGTACAAATGGGAACGGGAATGGCAAATTTTACACCAAAAAGTTAAAAATATAGAAGAAGAATACGCAAAGAGCGATCATGTCGTTGACATGATGACGGAACAATTTATTATTCACGTCGATGAAGAGAGCTCGGAAAATGACACCAATTCTGATGGTGCCGATGATGATAGCCCTGACGAGTGTAAAAGTCCCGAGCCCGGGCCCTCAACAAGTAAAAGACTTTGTACGTTGTACGTTGTTCTGTAAAAAAAATATAGTGAAAAATCGTGTTTTTCTTTTATTTAATATTTATACCTTCATCCGTACCTACTTATATTTATTTTTTAAACAGTCTGAATTAACTTTTTATTATTTCCAAAAAATTACGACGAGACGAAAGCCTTAAAAAACAATAATTACTAACGATAATATAAATAAAATCGATCAATGCCAACTTAAAGAAAAAAATACTTGTTAATTTTCTGCTGCCGCATCACGCGAAAGCACTACTTTTGAGAGTGCTCGATTGTGCGAAGCGGTGCTGTAATTGGAACATCAACATTGAGTATTATGCCGCATAATGCGCGTTAGTGTTGTAATTGGAAAACACACATTAGTATTAGCGACCGCGACACTAATACGTATAGAGCGGCTAGGAAATTGACCGTCAACCAAAAGATGACGTCATGCAACCAAAGTCCAAAAGTGACCAATCACGTGAGACATCAATGTCGATGACGACGACGATGCAATGTATTTTTGGTAATTTTTTCCCTTAGTTCGGGTTTAATTCATAGCTCTATAAACATATGGCCCTGGCTTTTCGAGCAAGTTTTATTATAAAATGGCTATAAAACTCGCAAACCCATGTCCCCAACCCTTGTCTTACTCACTCTTACAAAAGTAATGCAATTGAGCCAAATTTTTAGTTGAAACTTTAAAATGTCAACTTTTATGTATGTACTATAATCTCAGGGTTTTTATAAAATGTTAAAACCACTGTCACATGTTTTTGTCCAAATCGTTTTCGAAGCATGTCTGCGTTTCTGCACAACTGAGCAACACGTCGTGATCCAGGTTACTGTCCAGCGTCTGGGTCTCCGTGGAGGTCAGCAGGGAGAACGGACTCTCATTCTCAAATCTTGGTTTTGGGGTGCCGAAGTGGCAGTAACAGGTTTGCGTTTCTTTGATGCTAAAGTCTGGTGACTGGGTTTCGGAGGTGATGGTTTCTTTGTTTGACCTACACAGGCCAAATTCCAAAGGTAAAGTCTGTGTTTGTATATCAGAGAGCGAGACCGTCTCCGAATAGAATATCGAGTCGTCCTCGCTCGTCTGCGATTTCAGTGAGAGGAGATCTTCAAACACGGTCTGAGTTGATATTTCATCTTTTTTCGTCTCTTGCCAGAATGTGACGTCGTTTTTAATACTCTCCCCGAAAGTCTGAGTTGCCGACGAACGTTTGGGACTATCGCAATAATCTAGCTTCTCTTTCTCCTCTATCTTCTCTGTGGCTTTCCTTTTATCTGCTTTCCTCTCTTTATACTCTTTGTGCAAGTCGGGATGTCTCCGCAGTAAATGAACAAGTAGTTTTTCGTTTGTCTGATACTGAGTATTGCAAGTTTGACAAATATACAAATAATTGCATGTTTTCAAATGTCGATTAAAATCTGACTCGGTCGCAAATTTCAAAGTACAAGTTTCACAAACGATACCTCTATTATTGTGTACTTTATTGATGTGTTGATTTAAAAACTTTCTGCCAGAGAAAAATTTTTGTCGAACAGAATTCACGTGATACGGGCAATTCGGTTTGTGGCAATGATATTTTATATCAATAGAAAACGTTTTGTAATTGTGATTCTTATGTATATGGTGAAGTAGGTCTGATTTTTTTAGAAAGTTATTTTTGGAACAAAATGGACACGGCAGGTGGATCTTGGCCGCCATGTTCGGTGCTACCACCATGATTATTAATTTATAATTTTGCAGATCAAAATTAACTGTATTTATTATTTCACTGTCCCCCTCCTGTGAAATGTTTTTCTGAAAAGATGAAATTTCAAGTCATATTCTAAACATAACCTAATTATATACAGTGAAAACTCGATTAACCGGACTAATTGTTGTCGTTAGGCATTCGGATAATCGAATTTCCAGCGCCTGAACCGTCCATCTCATGAAGCACTCGTGAGATGGTCCTGCATCATATTCGCGTCTTAATTTAACTAAAAAAAAATAACAAAAAGCGTGGGGCAGCGATCCCGCGGGCGCGAGCGGGATAATACCAGTGCAACATGTTCATGGTTGCATAAATTCGACTTGTATTTCCGGATAATCGCGAATCTGGATAATTGAGAGCCGGATAATAGAGTTTCTACTGTATGATATTAATTAAAATGTACCTGAAAAACTTTGGTCAAATGCCTTTTTTTTATAAAAAAACTATGAAAGTGAAAGTATTTCCCAAGAATTTTAAATCCATCATCCTATTTCAAAATATTGTGTCTAAATATGTAAACATCCCATTAAAAAAAAAAATGTGGTAGTGCCACAAGCCCTTGCATTATGCTATTTTTGTCAGTTATTATATAAAAAAAAATGCATGATACCTCTTTGGCATTTTTTAATAGTACATCTGATTGTTTGCATTGTGATGAGAATCTGGTGAACTGATGAAGAACATCCTCGCAGGTGCTGCAAATGAGCTGCGATATACCATCTGCGATGTCTATCTGTAACATTATTATTATTAACATTAATATAATGCAAAATAAATGATTCTGTATTATCAGTTACTTTTTAACTTCCTTGTATCATCACACCGGTGCACACAGGTGAAATTTATCTAAAACTTGGCCAATATTACATTAAGTATGTAAACGCCTGTATATTGCTGTAGTTATTCTAAAATAATAGTTTAAACGTGTATTATGAAAATAGAAGCTTTTTTTGATACCATATCTATAAAAAATAAAAATACAAATTTAAATCATAACTTCAGGTTCTTTCAAGAGTATTATAACATCACGAGGATAGGCCTTTACTTGTCTTTGTGGTGGTAGTTTTCTGAGACCTGTAATGTGTGGATCTGAAGATATTAAAAGCTGATGAAATAAATCTTCCATTGTTTGTTTTCTAGAGAATTTTCGGGTAAAACCTTCACGATATTTCTTAATATCTTTGTTCTTACTTTCTTGGGCCTCTTTAGATAAGAGGCCTATGGGAACTACTGCAGTCTGGATTATAATATGCCCATGAATTAATATTCTGTGAATAGTAGTCGGCATATTATACCATGGATACCATTTTAAATAAAGCGCAGCTGTTTTCAGAGCGTATATTTTGAATTTTCCTTCATTTATTGCTAGCCCACTAGTCATTGTCATCAATATTATCCATAGTCTATTCTGCAGATGTTTCATAATTGCTAAAAAACCTTCGCGCCGAATTCCCATCATTTGTACTCCCATAGCTATGTTTATGCTGATCTACTAACATTCCCAGTTTAGATTTAAATTCACGTTGCACTCTTTTTTTCTCTAATTCTACTTTAGATTTATCTTCTGATCCCCTCGCTTGCCACTAACACAGTTTTAATTTGTAAGATAAGTTTAACAACCATTCATAAAATCTGATCCAGCAATGGAGCGATGAAAGACCCAGTAATAATCGTTGTTCATCTATAATTGGTTTACTTAAACAAAAGCTCAGTTTATTGAAATCTTTTGCTGTAGCACCGCATAAGTTACATCTTTGACTGGAAGCAGTATGTGTAATTGCATTTATTGCTTTTCCATCAATCATCGTCATAACTAAATGGTGTTTAATAGATATATTTCTCTCATTACTTACCAGATTTGTATTTGATAAAGACTCAATTTGTTGTTTAATATAGTTTGTCTCTCGTCGTAATACTTCAGTTGTTTCATGTACGAATTCTAACTTTATAGGTCTGCAATACCGCGGCGATGAAGGACGTTGATTTTGCCAAATTATTTCATGTTTATCACGGGGATCTCCACATATTATTTGTACAGGTACCAAAGATGAAATAAAAATAGAAGCATCAGATATATCTACATTTTCAAATAACTGCTTATATTCAGCCTGGCCGGAAGTACCATCACAGCCCCATTTACTTATGAGCCACATGTTCTCTAATTTACTTTCTTCTATTCTAGAAAATACGCCACTGAGTGATATAGCCAACCTTTTTAGTGTGTGATCGACGAGATCGTAAAGAGGTACTTCTGCTGAACTCTCAGTTATTAGGATGTTATCAGGATAGCAGCGTTTTTTTGCCTTTATTATGCTTTCGTAATTGGGATATAGGGGACAGTTTTCTTCAAGGGCATTACTTCTAATAATATTATACTGATATTTAGTTAGTTTAGCATTAATAAGTAAAGAAAGTGCTTTATCTTCTGTTAGCTTTGCAATCTTAACATCATCTTTCTTAATATAATTTTTTGCTGAGTCTGGGCTTATAGCAATGTCAGCTAAAAGTTTTGCAGCTCGAACATTACCTTCTGATCTGAGCTTCATTTTAGCTGCATATGTCAACTCCATTGTTCCTGTTCTACTTCTTAATTCTTGAGTTTTTCGTCGCTTTGACCTCTCACTGCATACCACAAAATCTTGTTGCGGCCTTCCCGCAGATCCACTAGAGATTCTTTGTCTTTCTTGCGAGGGGAAATTAATAGATGTATCTAGCCAGTTACTATATTTATTTTGGTACCGTTTTTTATTTCTTGAAACATTTTGCCACTTCTTTTTATATTGGTGAATAAAGTGAAATAACTCTTGTTTGATATTATTTGGTAATTCGTCTTCACAGTGTGTAATTTCCCTAACTTTTGTTACTAAGCATTGAAATCGAGACGCGTGATCAATCAAATCAAATCAAATGATAGATACGTCCATCAAATAAAAACTCAATAGATTTCTTCGGCTAATTGGTATGTTATGCTGGGAACTGCCTGAAATTGATTATGAATACGTTTACAATTCTACGTTGTTGGATTTTTTATGTAACATATTGTTCAAGTGACGCAAGAAGACGCAGCTCAATTTAGTATCAAATTAAAGCCTATGAAATTTACTTTTTATATATATAAAAAATACGGGTTGAATGTGGTTGGTTATAAACTTTTTTACTATGAGAATAAAAATAAACTAACAAAAAATAGTCTTGTGTTTAAAACGATATATCTTCACTTTCAAAAGTGGTATAAACGTTTTAGTTATTTGTTCAAAAAGACATTTACCTGAAGGTATGGAATCCATAATATTTCAATCCAAATATTCACAAAAAAATATATTAAACGTAGCTTAAAGCTTTATTGAAAATCGTAACAAATGATTCCAATAAACAACCACTACCTTTTTCAAATATGTAGGTGATAGAATAAAATGTGTCAAAAGATTTGCTAGTCTCTAATAGAAGGCGCTATATACCTGGATGGCAATTTAGGTTACTACTTTTGAATAAGAGACACTTCACTTTTTTCAATTTTGGGCACAAAATGCATAAATTTCACCTGTGTGCGGTGGGAGGGAAGTGCTGTGCCGCTCTCCCAGCTGCATGAGTACCACCAACTTGCTTGCTGTGTTTCGGAGAGAAGGGCAGAAGGGAGAGAAGACAGGCAGTGTAATTACTGGCACATAATAGTGCCAACATGATAGTCATACGATGATTTAAGATGTTGTGACATAAACACTGATATCAAATGATTAAATTGGCTCAGGGAAATAAAAATTAACTACATTGCTAATGTGTAAATCCAGGTCTACCTATAACAGCACATTGAGACAGAAAATAAAACTCTTTTTCTGTGTTACTTGGAAAGGCAAAAGCACACAATTTGACAGGAACAACAAGCAGACAGATGGTGGTACCCAAGTATCCGGCAACATTTTTTATTATTATTGTATATCTTTATTTCCGTTTGTTTATTTATGACACAATCTTTACATATCTTACAGTAAATATCTGTTCAAAACAAAACAATACCTGGATATTTGTAAGTCTGTGATAATCTTCAGCAAGACCCCATTCTATGATATTTTTCATCTCACCCTTAGACGTGAGGCAGCCTCGACAAACGAGGGTCACGTCTAAAATGGATAAATCGTAAGTGGTATTTGTGCATTCCATTTTTTCACGACTTTACTGTATAACTACATTTTTATGTTTCAGTTATTAAATCGCCTCAAGGGGTACATAGTGCATACTATGGGTGCTGTAAAAAATGGATTAAAATTGTCTCAATCCATCTCGGATATCTCAGTTGATCCTTATATTTACAAATACATTTTTTAAGGTGAGGGGTTAATATTGATTTAAAAAAATATTAAAATACACTCAAACATTAAGTGCATGCTAGTACAATAGACGGAAAAAAGCACACGAATTTAATAACAATTTTGGAACAAACCCTAGCGGTTTTATATGCGGAAATGTATGTATATTTTCTAGTTTTCGTAAAACAACTTTTATGGTTTGTTTTTTTTTTTTTTTTTTTTTAATAATATTTTATGGCCTGGTTACGAGACCTTTAAGCCAAGTCAGATTTTAGGGCACAAACTTTTATCCTTTAATGTATCAATTACACTTCACTGATTTTATTTTATTCTATTACATATTTAAATTTTCACTACGGTATTTTTTATGTATTTATATAATGCACTATAACACTTTTTGTTTTTCAGCAAATCACACAAGTGGCGGCGGGAGGTATCATTAAATTCTATTATTTCGCTTGCCAATATTAGTCTTTGGAAAATAAACATTGGATTTTGACACTTGAAGAAAATGTGGTCAATGTCGGCGATCCCGTTGTTACAGAAAGTACAAATATTATTATTTATTATCTTGAGTCTTGCTAGGTGTGAGGGAGCAGTGTTATGGCCAAATCTTAATCTGTTGATTGTGATGATGTACTCACGGCTAGCTATATCCAACTCATCATACCAGGGTTTTCTCGGTAAATTCTCTTGAATACTTCCGTACCATTTTCCTTTATGTTTTTGATCCTCTTTCCAGAAATCTAGCCACAATTTTTTTATTGAGATATTAACATTGTAATAATAGTCGGTCATAGGAACATGCACCACATTTTTGACGTCAAGAGCATTGACCCCTTTATATGCAGTTTTGTCTGCTATTTCATTACCAGAAATACCTTTGTGTGAGGGAACCCACATAAAGGCAATTGTTATTCCTTTGTTATGCAAACGCCAGACAAAATCTTTAATAAATGTTGATGGTGATTTTTAATAATAAAGATCTTGATGATTTTATACGTGTATTCTGAATTATGTTACAATAATGAGTCCCGACAATAATTATGTGCGTATTATAAATTATCGGTCGCGTACGGTAGACGATTAAAAAGTGATGTTTCTCGAAGCTACGTTCGCCGGTGCGGAGGGAGATGAGTCCGCTCTCGCTTCTTCTAATATCGCATCACAAACACTTCGTCTCTTTTACACTTATAGGCTTTTTAAACAGTACGGATACACCAACACAAACACTTGCACTGCGTATACGCATAGGTTCGTAGACATGGCCCCCACCTTGGAGCAACAGTCTCCAAAAGGAAAAGGTAAGTGAAGACCAGCTAGCAGGTACGTCCGCGCTCCTCCTCAAACAGCGGGCACAGTTTAGGGTAAGTTCTCTGGATAACACCAGTGGCGGTTTTTATGTCAGCCACCCGTGCAATCCCATCCTTTCCGACGAAGGTACGTATCACTCTGCCTAGACGCCATTTCAATGGCGGCAAGTTATCCTCCTTGATGAGCACTAGTGTATCTGGTGCGATGGCGTCACGGTTAGTTTGCCATTTTGTTTTAGTCTGAAGTTCTGAGATGAATTCTTTCGACCAACGCTTCCAAAAATGCTGTCGCATATTCTCAATGCGCTCATAGCGAGTCAGGCGTGATATAGGCTGATCGGCGACGTCTTCGCAGGCAGGCGCGACGAGCGGCCGACCAATCAAAAAATGAGCGGGTGTAAGAGGAAGCAGGTCGTTGGGGTCGGTTGACATTGGACTCAGAGGACGGGAATTAAGAACCGCTTCAATTTGTGCTAACAAAGTAGAAAACTCTTCATATGTCAAGTTTGCACTGCCCATTACCCGACGAAGATGGTATTTACAGGATTTGACTCCCGCCTCCCACAAACCACCGAAATGAGGCGAATACGGTGGAATGAAACGAAAATGTATATTTTCATTTGTACAAAAATTCTGAATATTACGTTCATTGTTAACTAAAAATTTAGAAAATTCCTTAGCCGCGCCTACAAAGGTTTTTCCGTTATCGGAAAATATCTGCAAAGGTTTTCCGCGGCGAGAAATGAACCTCCGAAAAGCCAATAAATATGCCTCCGAACTTAGACTCGTAACCAATTCAAGATGCACCGCGCGAGTTGTGAAACAAACAAATAAAGCAATATAACATTTTTCTAATTTCGCGCCCCTCCCCTTGCGGGTGAGCATTGACATTGGGCCGGCATAGTCGACACCGCACCGTATAAATGGATATCCCGGTTCTAATCGCTGAGGAGGCAAGTTACCCATTTTTACTGTAAGTGACTTTCCTCTAAAGCGAGTACAGGTAACGCACTTATACACCGTTTGCTTGGCTAAGTCACGACCTCGAAGTGGCCACCAACTATCTCGTCTATTATCGTGGCTAAAAGTAATTGTGGGCCAGCATGGTGTAACCGCTTATGTTCAGATTGGAATAAAATAATAGCCGCGTGAATATGTGCTTAGAACATAATAATACCGGATGCTTCTTATTATAGGAAAAGATGATCGAATCATTAAGTCTGCCACCAACCCTAATAACGCGATTAGAATCTAAAAATACGTCAAGACTAGATATGTTTCTCGGCGGCCGAAAAGATTTATTATTATTTAATAATGCGTTGTAAAGTTCGAAAAAAGATATTTGTTGTGAAAGGCGAGCTAACAGTGATAAGGAGTTGGCGAGTTCGTCGGCAGTGAGCGCACCTGTATTACGTTTCTCCTTTATAGTACGCGTATTATGTACAAAACGTAACACATAGGCAAACGCACGCTTCATGCGACTAAAATTAGAAAAACGATCGAAATTAAAATTATTATTTATTTGCAAAACTAATGAAGTAATGTTTGACCGTATTTCAGGCAAATCTGTAATGTTAATGTTTTGATCATTACGTGTATTATAATGAGTTAGCTCGTGTATTTTATTTTCGCGGATAAACGTCGGTCCGTGCCACCACAGATCCGAGCGGTGAAGCGCATCGAGCGTGAGTCCCCGAGACAGCAGATCTGCCGGATTGTGTTTACCGGACACGTGGAACCACGGCAACTCACCGGTCAACTCGTTTATTTGAATTACGCGATTTTGGACGAATGTTTTTAAGACATTAGGCGACATTTTAATCCAATTAATAACTATAGTGGAGTCTGACCATAAATATATGTTATCAAAGGTCAATCTCCATGACCGTTTAATTTTATCGTACAGCTTAGCGCCAACCAAAGCACCGCACAGTTCAAGACGCGGTATCGTTACTGGTTTGGTTGGGGCCACCTTGCCTTTGGCACACAGTAACCGAAGTGCGATCGGTGAGCTCTCATCGTCGTAAGTACTGACGTACGCGCAGGCACCGTACGCATCCTGTGAAGCATCAGTGAAGATATGTAAATCTGTATATTTTGTAAATACTCTAACATGACGAGGTATGCGTATGTTTTGTATATAATCGAGTGTATCAACAAAAATTTTCCATTGCATTAAAATGTGTTCAGGCACTGGATCATCCCAACCTAACTTGCATAACCACAATTTTTGTAATATTATTTTTGCGATCATGATGGACGGTGTCAACAAACCCATTGGATCGTAAATTTGTGCAACGATCGATAAAATTACTCGTTTTGTTACATCGGTGTGATCATGATTGATGGTTGTGGTAAAGTGCAGGAGGTCTAAAGAATAGATCCAACCTAAGCCAAGTGTTTTAGTTAGGCAATTATCTCCTAGTGATAATTCTTTAGATTGATCTAATTCGGATTCAGAAGATTCTAAATTAAATATCCATTTTCGTAAATTAAAACAACCTGATTTCAAAACGTTTGAAATTTTATTACAAGTGTCCATTAAAGAAATTTTACAATCGCTTCCATGAATTGAATCATCTACGAATATATCCTCGTCGATGGCGCGCTTCACAATACTATCTGTACACTCCGAAGCTAATTCTTTGATGCACCGTATGCTTAGAAACGGCGCTGACGCAGTGCCATACGTCACCGTATGAAGCTGGTACACACCGAGCTCATCTGATTTATTCTCACGCCATAGAATTAATAATAAATTTCTTTGATCGGGGTGTATGTTAACCTGCCTATATATTTTCTCGATATCGGCGCACGCAATATATTTAAACTGACGAAAACGTAATAATATAGAAAATATATCGTTTTGTAAACTAGGCCCTATTAGTTGTATGTCGTTAAGCGATTTGCCTGATGTTGTTTTAGCGCTTGCATCAAAAACAACCCTTAGTTTTGTTGTGCTGCTGTGCTCTCTCAAAACACCATGGTGTGGTAAAAAATAGTAAGGCGAAGAGTATTCATAAACGCGACTCATGTGTCCCAACCTTAAATATTCTTTCATAAAATCGCAATACATGTTTTTATATTCAGGTGTACATCTATCGAGTTTACGTTCGAGCGATAAGAAACGGTTCAGCGCGAGCGCGTACGAGTCACCGAGTGTATCACTCGACTGAGATAAAGGCATGCGCACATGAAACCGGCCTGTGTTGTCACGATAGGTCGTTTCTTTAAACAACGACTCGCATGTGTAATCGTCTTTTGATAATATAACTTGAGACGGAATTTCTTCTAGTTCCCAGAATTTTCTGAGTTGCATATCTAACGACTGTGAATAACTACACTGTACTCGATTAATGCGCGAGTTATTGTTGGTTATTAAGGAACCGGATATTAACCACCCCAATTTTGTGTTTTGTAAGTAAGGACCACAACTTAAGCGAATTAAACCGTCATTTAATAAATTCCAGAACTTATCAGCTCCAATTAATATTTCTATTTTAGATGACAAATAGAATGTGGGATCCGCTAACTGTATATTGTTAGGAATTTTAATACGAGACTTAAGATTTGAGGATGGTAATTTTGAAACGATTTGAGGTAAAACTAAACAATGAATACGTGTATTATAGGTTTCAATTTTCGATTTTAAATTAATGTGACATGAAAGATGTGAGTGGGTCACCGAGTTACCTACTCCCATGACTTCGACAGTGGACTGTAACATTGGTATATTTAATTTTTTACATAATGATTCAGCGATAAAGCAATGCTGACTGCCGTTATCCAGTAAAGCGCGAACGGTATGATAATTGTTTTGATTATCGGCTATTTCTACTAAAGCTGTAGACAGTAGTACTGTCTCTAATAATGAATGAGACTCACTGCAGTCGATTACATGATGACTCGTTTTCGACGCGG
This sequence comes from Helleia helle, assembly GCA_963853865.1. Classification (NCBI taxonomy): domain Eukaryota; kingdom Metazoa; phylum Arthropoda; class Insecta; order Lepidoptera; family Lycaenidae; genus Helleia; species Helleia helle. Next base: position 509,670 of record OY971434.1, read on the forward strand.
CATGCATTGAGGCGATATTACACGAACTACCACTAACGTTGTGACGGTTCGACTCACAGGTGCTACGCGCGACATCTGGCGGTGATGATGCACCGGTGTCGTCGCTGTGCTGACCGTGTATTAAACTGTTATGTTTCTGATTACATATCATACACGCACCGAACCAACATTCGTTAACCGAATGGCCGGCGCGTAGGCAATTATGACAAAGTTTTTTCTCATTTAGGAATTTTATTTTATCTTTAAGGGATAAATTTAAAAAGGTGTGGCACGTGTAGATCGGATGGTTTCCGTCACACAAGACACAAGTGCGCGGCCGCTTTGTATTAGATGGCTTATTTAACGTAGTTATATTAAATGAATTTAATTTATTTGTTTTATCTGACCTAGAAATAATTTTCGAATTATGATCGTTTGAACTTTTGTTTTGGGATAAATGTATAGTCTCTAATACGTCAGCCCTATTTTTAAGAAATGTAATTAAATTTTCTAGCGTAATAGAATTGGTATGAATGATAGTGCTCTTAAAGACTTCCCATTCACGTTCCGTGGTGGGGTCTAATTTATTTGTAATTAAATAAATAATTAAAGTATCCCAAGAATCGGTGGGTTCGCCTAAGGTATTGAGAGCACGTATATTTTTCATAATATTATCAATTAATTTACGTATTAGAACTGGTGACTCTTTGTTTAACGGCGTAATTGAGAACAAAGCCTTAACATGGTTTTGAATTAGCAATCTACTATTATTAAAGCGATTTTCTATGAGGTCCCATGCTATGATATAATTTTGAGATGAAAATTCTAACGATTTTATGACGTTTAATGCATTACTTGTAAGCGCGGCGCGTAAATAATGGAATTTTTCCACATTATCTAAATCACTAGAATTATGTATCAGAGACACATAGGTATCTCGAAATTCTAACCATTTATCGTACGTGCCGTCAAACGACGGTAATGTGATGGTTGGCAATTTAACTTTACAACTATTTGAAATATTAGGCGGTTCCGTTTTAAACTCATTTAAGAGGCATTTTGACTTGGTTACGTAGGCATAATATTGGTTCTCAAAGGATTCCCTCTCGAATTGCTCTTTTTCTAAATATATATCGGCCACATTTATGTCGATTTCATCCTGAATGTCGGTAAAAGATTGTAATAAACTTTCGGCCCTTTGCAGGCGCGTCTGCAATTCGGTTGAAATACTTTTAAATTCGGGTGATTGTGTTTTCTCAACCGAGTCTACATATTTGGCAAACAATGTAAGCCTACTTTTAACCACGCCTCGTTTTTTGACTAACTCCTTTAAAATATCTTCATCACCGTCTTTGCCCATTTCTATGTTTATGAAAGGCGTAGAAAGAAGGAAATGATGATGATAATAAAATAAAGATAATGATAACGAACGATGGGCGTATCCAACTATCCTTACGAATGCACAAATTAAAGTTGTGAATAATTGAAAGGATGTGATATAAAATGAAAGTATTGACTGGCCTGACTGCTGGGCGCTGCTCTGCTGGCGACGATGGTGTCTGGTGCTGCAGGTGACTCGTTCGTGCGATTAATGCAGTTCACGACGAATCACTTATCATCCGGCGTAGAAGGTCCAAATTTATGTTGATGGTGATTTTTAATAATAAAGATCTTGATGATTTTATACGTGTATTCTGAATTATGTTACAATAATGAGTCCCGACAATAATTATGTGCGTATTATAAATTATCGGTCGCGTACGGTAGACGATTAAAAAGTGATGTTTCTCGAAGCTACGTTCGCCGGTGCGGAGGGAGATGAGTCCGCTCTCGCTTCTTCTAATATCGCATCACAAACACTGCGTCTCTTTTACACTTATAGGCTTTTTAAACAGTACGGATACACCAACACAAACACTTGCACTGCGTATACGCATAGGTTCGTAGACAATAAAATAAAGAATATAATTAGTTTTAAAATGAAAATTTACATATTTAAGACTATTTAGTAGACTTAAAGAGTCTGTTATTATTAGAAAATATTTATAATTGCTTACGTAACTAATTGCTTTTATAGCTTCAAAAACTGCATATGCCTCTGCTGTAAAAATGGAACACTGTTTATTTAGAACAAAGCTTTGAGCAACATTTTTTTGGGGATCATATACTGCACTTCTCACATATTCATCACTTTTACTGCCATCTGTATAGATTGTATAATATTTTTTATTTTCTTCTAAGAATGATAAAAAGTCTGAATTGTTATCAATTGACTTGGATAAAATCATAATAGGATGTATAATACTATTGTATGAATGACTCAGATGAAGTAAAAAAAGGTAGATAGCGCACTTGGAACAAGAAAGTGAAGCCACTTTTTTAAGTATGTGTGAGTGAATAAAGGGTTGCCATTTTTTTAAATATCCCTTAAAATTGTATATTAATAAAAATAGGTAATAAGTGAATGCAACTGTGAATATTTTTATAAAATACAATAATATTACGAATATGTAGGAGGCGTGTAGGATCACTTTATAAACTGTCTCAATAGATATCTTATTGACACAATTGTTTTATTTATTTATTTATTCCCATGAATGTAGTAAATACATACAGCTTGGCAAAAAAGAGTATGACGTGGTGACAGGTGGAACTAAATATTTTACTAAATGGAAACCTATGATGTTGACAATACTTGGCCGACAAATACTAGATTTTGAGTAAAGCTTAGTGTTTCACATTTATTTTTAACGATTTGATTAAATTATCTTGCTGATTTTCCATATTATGATGAGACCTAAGTGACAGTGGCGCCCTCATTTTTCCATACTCTTTTTTGTCAAGCTGTAGGTGATATTAAAAAAAAATAAACAAGTTCTATACATTCTACCATAACATGGTGTGTGAAAATAAAACTTTACATAAATAAACAATTAATATAAATTAACAGGAAAAAATAGTTACAATTAAATAAACTTCATAAATACAACATGTCCTTAAAATCATTGTCAGAGAATAACAGTTTCAAAATAATTGATTATAATAGTAATTAGAAAGTCACATTTTATCAATACACAATTTAAATTAAATACATAATATGTCGTTTTCCATTAAAAAAAAAACATTTAAATTATAAAAACATTTCTCTGCAAGCCACACTGTTACATTTTTTTAAATTTATTAAATGGTAAATCTTTGAATTTATAAATAATTAAATACATAGTCCTGCTGTGGGTACGTGAGTCCCAAAAAAAATACAACATAGGTTATACGAGGTCATTTCGATTCAGTTATATAGCGATCAAATAATAAAATAATAATTATGTCACCTCTGTACTTAATTATTTTGCTATGGCTTTGCCTGCAATTGACTTACCCACTATTGGGCTATTAGAAATACTAACTTCTGGCAACACTTTTCCGATACGTCATTTCGGGGCAATAATATTATTTATGTTGATTAACCTCAAAATAGTGTTAAAATATCTTAAAAGAATATAGTCTTGTGTTTATTTATGTGTGAAACGATTTCTTTAGACTCTTTGGTCACTTTTGTATTGTTTTTACACCATTTAATTACACAGAACGGTATTTTTTTGGCAAACTTACTGCACGACGACTCGTAAGATACTAACAAAAATGAGCTTAGTTTTGGTGTATCTGTGTGCGTGAGCGCGTGTATTTACATGAAGGAGCTTAGTTTTGTGGCTTCAGTATTAGCAAAGGCCGTGCGTCATCTACCTTTTTTTACTTCATCTGAGATGAATGATTATAACATGGCCAGTGAAAATGTTTTCTTATGTTCGAATAATGGGATTGTATTTTTTGATAAATTCGGGACAGAGTTGGAGATGTACCTTTCAGAAGATCCTTAGATGAAGTCAATGGACCTACAATATGGATTAGGTGAGGAATGATTTTATTTATAATTTGGAAATTATTTGATGAAAATAGTTTCAGGCAGTATCTTTCTGCAAGCATAAGTCGTCTCAATATCAATGGCATAATATTTGTTTCGACTTCCATGGCCCTTATGGGAGTTGAACACATTGCCCCTGATATGATCCTCAAAGCCCTGTTCTGTAAAACATCTAATTTTTGTGTATGAGTGCTATTTAAATAAGCTAAAGAACTATAGTCAAAATGACTTCTTACTATTGTTTTATATAATACTGACAGTATTTTAGGATCTGCACCCCATGCAATACCTGCTAGACATCTTAAAATATTAACACCGTTTAATGCATTTCTAGATATATATTTAATATGTTCTTCAAATGATAGTTTTTGGTCAATAATAATACCCAAGAATTTGTGTGAGGTTACTCTTTGTATAACGTCACCATTATAAGCAACATCAATTATTGGTGTGTCTTTTCCAAATATCATGACACTGCTTTTGGCAGCATTTATTTTCAAATTTAATCTGTGTTGATAATAGTTGCACAACTGCCCTAAACTGGTGTTAACATTTTCGATGGCTAATGTCAAATTTACATCTGAACTATACAACACTAAATCATCTGCGAACTGAAGTATATTTACATTTTTAGTATTTACATATTTACATATCTCACAAGTATACAAGTTATATAGCAAAGGCGACAGTGTTGCACCTTGTATAGTTTGACCCTTTGACACAATTCTAGGTCCATTCAATATAATGTTGTGCCTAACATATAATATTCTGTTATTAAGGAAATCATAAATCCATTTACACAATTGTCCAGGTACACTTGCCTCACTCAGTACCTTCACCAGTATACCAGGATCCACACTATCAAATGCGCTTTGTACATCTAGAAATACACAAACTGTGTGTAATTTATTGTTTTTTGCATTTTTCAGATCATATATGAGGGACATGAAACTGTCAGCACAGCTTTTTCCTCTACGGAAACCATATTGGACATGAGGGATAATACTCCTAGATTCTGCATACCAGTCAAGGCGAAACTTCACCATGTTTTCAAAAATCTTTCCAAGACATGATGATAGTGAAATTGGACGATAGGAACTAGCCTGTTCAGGTGATTTATTTGGTTTAAGTATAGGTATTACACATTGAGTTTTCCATGAAATTGGTATTAATTTTTTATGCCAGAGACTATTGAGAATATTTAAAAATAACTTTTGTATAGATTCAGGTAAATATTTTATTAATAAATATGGAAAATCATCTAAACCAGGACAAGTATTCCTCCTAGATTGTATACTCATTAAAAATTCATTCCCATGAAAAAGGTTCCATTAAAAATCTTGATTGAGGATTTTCATTGTTAATATTAAAATAATTGTCTAATGAATCTAGGTCAACTAAATTAGTACAATCTGATAATTTGTCTAAAAGTGGTTGTACAAATTCATCCCTATATGACTTATTACCAGCTCTGATACCCTTAAATCTTTTAATGAGATTCCATATTTTACTAATAGGGGTAGTTCTATTGAAACTGTTACAAAAACTATTCCAACTGATTCTTTTTTGTTCCTTTATAGTTCGCTTTTTTAAAGCATCTAATCTTTTATAGTTTATGTAATTATGTATTGTTGGATCGTTTCTGTAAAGTTTCAGTGCTTCATAAGATTTAATGACTGCTTGTTCACAAATACTGTTCCACCAGGGAGCTGGTGGTCTATTCCTAATGTTAGTCCTTGTGAATCTAGGAACCACGATTTGTTTAAGTTTATCAAGCCGATTACAAAACTCATCATAAGATTTTATTGGGTTCTCTTCACTAACCATCATGTCATGAAATATTGAATTAGCTAATTGACTATATTTAGTCCAATCTGTTCTATTGTATAAAAATCTGTCAACATGTTTATTAATTGTGTATCTTTCAATGCATATCCTAATGCTTGTGATGGTTGGATAATGATAGCTACCCAAAGCAACATCATGCACTGACCATTCACAAAGTGGGGCCAAATGTGGACTAATAAAACTTACATCTATTGCTGAGGGATTGCGTGTGGGATAATTTACTGTAGTGAAGCTACCATTATTTAATATGTATAAATCGCATTCATCAATTATATCGTACAAGTTTTGGCCTCGACTTTTAGTAGACAGACATCCAAAAGCAATATGATGTGCATTGAAATCACCACTTACAAATACAGGTTTTGGTAAATCTCTTATAATATTGCGCAATCTATTCATTCTTATGTGTCCACTGGATGGAGGACAGTACACACAGAGAATAGACAAAGTAGTATTCCCTGTACATACACTTATGTCTATTGTTTGTATATCTTCATAAAAAGTAGTATTTATAACATTATGTTTCAAATATGGCTTAATTAATATTCCAACACCATTACAAGTGTTTTTGGAATTTTTATTGTAAAAATTATACCCAGAAATATGAAATGTTTGATGGTCTTTTAACCATGTCTCATTTAATAGACAAATATCAATATCTTTTTCGTTCAAGAATTTTGTAAGTAGAGGTTTTTTATGATTTGCACCTTGAACATTGAATTGCGCAATACTTAGAGAGGGTGTTTTATAAGATTGTGTATCCATTATGTTGACAGATTTTTAATTAATACATCTTTAATAAATGTTGTTGTAATTGGCTCATTATCAGTCTTATTACCTAATTGAACCAGTGTCTGTACTAGGGCCATAAGTACATCACTGTTACCAATTATTTGTGATTTAATATCACTAATATTTACAGTCTGTGGGACAGTCTTAATATTTACAGATTTATTTACAAGTTTCTGTACATTATTTACATTTTTCTGTGCATTATTTACAGGAATGGCTCGTGATGGCAGAGGAGGGAAGTCCATATTCTCTTTGGTAATAGCAACGCTTGCATATGTAATTTTGTTTTTCTTTTCTAGGTTTTTTCTTACTTTTAATAGGACATTGTTTAGATATAGCCAAATGAGGTCCACTGCAATTTATGCAGCAGATCTCTTCTGGTTTACTACATTCTTTAAAATAATGTTCACCTGAACAAATTGAGCAACGCTGTTTGCCATTACATGTTTTTGCGGAGTGGTTAAATTTGAAACATTTGTAACATTGTTGTAGAGGAGCGATATATTCGAAAACTCTGTATGAAAATAAATCATATTGTACATTCTCGGGTAAAGAGTTCGACAAAAATGTGATGCTAACAGTTTGTGTTGGTATCAGTTCATGACCAACTTTTCTCATGAATCTCCTAACTGCAATAATTTCATATGTAGATGTTAATTTTGTAAATAATTCCTTATTTGTTATATTTGCAGGTACAAATCGTATGATACCAGTTTTTTCAATTTGAGTTGTTGGAATATAAGCTTTCATTTCATGTCTGTCAAGAAAATTAATATTGTTTATAAAATTGTTGGCCGTATTATGCTGTTTAAAAATCACCACAATTTTATTGGCGTTAATACGCCTTATTGCCACCACACCTTTAACATTCGAAAATATATTGTTTAAATAAATTGGACTTTTATTTCCCAATTTTTCATTTATGTTTCTGCTTTCAATAAAAACCTTAAATTCTGTATTAATTGAATTTTCTGGGTACAGTCTTTTGTAGTTAGGCTTGCGATATGGTAAATAAGAGTCATTCTCACCACCTCCGCCGCCAGCACCAGGAACATCGCCAGAACCATCCCGGAGATTTTCGAGCCGCCGTGGTCTCTTTTTGGAGGAGGGCGGGTTATCCCCGTCCTCCTCGTTTCCGTCCATTTTTATTATTTATATATTATTTATAAAATATAATTTGTCTATTTTAATTGTTATTTGTATGGAAAATATGTTCTAATAAATTTAAAATACAATTTTGAAAAAAATTGCAACCGCGCTTTTTCGAATTCCCGCCAAGAATCTATGGTTTGTTTGTGCTATAATCTTCTTCTTCTTCTTCAATATAATATATGCTATAATCAAGTTTTGAGTTGTGAGTTGTGACCTATACGTTACAATGTACTCTGTGGTTGTGACTTCAGGGCTACGCTTCAGGGTAATATTGTTCTGTGGTGACTTCAGACTTGTGACTTTTGAGTTTTGACAAATGTGAAATGACACTAGAAACAGTGTTGCCGTTTATGGAAAAAAGTACCCAAGGCCGAAAGGCCGCGGCAACAGTGTGTGTTTATTTGTGTTTACCAATTACACTTAGTAATTATTATTTAGTTATAAATGATTGCGTTTAGCTAGACGAAGTGTTAGTCGACCATTAACCAGGCGGGAAGACGATCTCCCTGCAGTGACCGGTCCGTGTTGGATGCGAGTGGAAAGGGATCGGTCGTCTTGGCTTTCATTGAAGGAGGCTTATGTTCAGCAGTGGACGGATAAAAGCTAATAATGATAATGATGATGACGAATTATTCTTTCACAAAAAATTTTCAACACTGAATTTAGTGCACTCTGCTGATGCAAAATTTTTACGTTCCAATTAAGCATTAGCACAATACTAATCAAGCCCAAACACAAGGTTACTGCTGTAAATCATTAAGAAGTTCCATCGACTGTCTTTCGGCTCCATCATCAAATCGACACTAGACCTTAATTAAATTGTAATTATTTAAAATACTTAATGAACAAATTAACAAACACACTAGTCATCCCTACAATTTTCGAAAGTTCCCCTTTTGGATGATGATCCTCTTTGGGATGCCATCATCAGATCCTGGTTTCCTTATCATGGGATCATTTGGGAAGGGAAGGAATTTTTTTTTTGTTCGAAAGGTTTGAGTTTCGAGTTAGGCCCGAGCAAACATAAAAAAAACATACAAACAAACGAATTGAGAACCTCCTCCTTTTTTAGAAGTTGGTTAAAAAATATATAGACCAATACTGACCTAACGATAAAGAATGCAAAAGTTATAAAATGAATCAGCTTTCTTTTAAATGAGGTGCTAAGATGCAAACATTTTTAGCAAAATTAAAAAAAATATTTGTTAAATAACAATAGGGGACCTATCAAAAATTGGGTGGACCTATACGGACCTAACGTAGACCTATCAAATAAGGTCATTTTGATTACAAAAATCTTTTGATGAGGTGCTAGCGTCAGCGGCATCGCGCACCTCTCTTCGTCTCACTCGCACTTTGTGGAATTTGATATGTAATAAAAAAATATATTAGATTTTTGTTTGTTTTTATTATATCAACCAAGAAATCAGGTAAAGTCAGGGAAAAATATGAAGTAGTAGAAGATTAAAAAAAAATAATTATATAATACTAGCAGACCCGCCACGCTTTGCTGTGACTAAAGTAGGTAAACGTTTTGTGTTTCTTTTGTTTTCCGTTAATTAATTGATATTTTGTAATATTTTGTTCATTCTATTTCTATTTTGTTCTATTCTATTCGGTTTTCTATTTTGTTTAAAAAAAAAAATTGTGATTGGCTGGCGAATGTTGTGGAGGATTGTTCTTCAGTGATAGTTTATTGATAGGGTCAAGAGCTGCAAAGCCGCGCTTTGGGGTTTTACCGCCGTTTCTCCATATTACAGACTAAATATTAACTCGTCATTGGCAATGCACTAAGTGTAGTCCATAAAAAAAGAAGAAAAAACTGTCACTTGTAACTTTGCAGGCTGCGAGTTGCATACGTATTACGTACGCAATACGTAGTATTCTCTTTATAGTTTGTGGTGAGTTGTTACTTTAAATTATTTCTAGAGCAGCAGGTAAAGGTTAAGCTCTACTAATTACTTGCATATTGATATCTCCTTTTTCAGTTTGTATTGGGTTTAGGTAACTAAAGACGTCTATATTGTAGCTTCTCTATTCTGTATAAAGACTAACAAAAGCAGATGCGCTCTGTGCAGCAATTAATCGTCATCTTTAGAAGAGAAAAATCAGTGATGCCAGATACAAATAAAAGTTAGAGCCCATCCAGGGCACAAATAAACAATGTTTTATTGTTATTTAAAATATGCTTTGTCTCCTTTTAATCTTATTCAATTAATAAATTCAAATCAATACAAAACCGCTTAAGTTTATCTCTATTCAAACACTTGGTAAACATATCTGCAAGCTGTCTGTCGGTACATATATATCTCAAGATTACTATTTGTTTTTTTAATCTTATGCCTTAGAAAATGATACCTTAATTCTATGTGTTTAAGTTTTCTATGTTGTTCTGCATTTTTGGATACATATATAGCTGACTTATTATCTACAAAAACAATAAAATCAATACATTTTTATTATTAATTATTTTATTAATACAACCCTATTTATTTTAGTCAATTTCTAACCCAACACCCTTCTGCAATGCCTTTGCCTAACGCTATATATTCAGATTCTGTAAAAGATAATGCTATACATTGTTGTTTAGAACTACACCATGATACAGTACACCCATAAACCTTCATTACATAGCCTGAAGTAGATTTTCTACATATTTTGTCTCCAGCTCAGTCTGCATCTGTATATTATTAATTTGCAGTCTCTCTTCTTCAACCAATAATCGAGCTGTCAGACTTTTCATGGTCTGCTCTGAACTCTGAACACTTTCCCATGCCGAGATGAAATACTTATATTCTTGTGGTAGACTTAATAATATCTTAGTCATATTCATATTTTCTGATATTTCTTCCCCATGTATTTTTAACTGGTGTATTAATTCCTCTACCTGTGCCATAAATTTAGCCATAGGCCCTTCATATTTACGATTGTAGAACTTCTGTTGTAGTAAATGGATTCCTACCTTGGATTTCGCTTCGTAAGACAGTAGTCAGTTTCTCCCACATGTCATAAGCCTTTGCACAACTTGTCAGTAGTGATAGAATATTCTCTTCCACTCTCGTTACAATTAACTCTTGGGCTTTCTGATCTTTATCACTTTCTTCTTTGGTACATTTTGCGGTGACCATATTGTATAAACCTAGCGACTTTAAAACAATGGATACTTGGAACCACCATGTCCAGTTTTGGTTGTTTAATATAATTGCCTGTTCCATTTTTCTTTTATGTACTTCTATTTTTTTTTTTTTATAAACTTTCCTTTTCTTTACTGTGTTTCTACTGTATTGCTAATTCTGTTGCAACTTTACCTTCTGTTGTGGCGTCTTTCAATTGCAAGCACGCTATAGAATCAAAGAAATCAATAATCATCCTGTATTATTACTCTTCTTTTCTGCTTTTGTGTCTGGGCTGGGTATATGTTATGGACCTGGGTTTAGGTAAATAAAAGGCGTCTATACTGTAGCTTCTCTATTCTGTATAAAGACATAACAAAAGCAGATGCGCACTGTGCAGCAATTAATCTTTTAGTCGCCTTAGATGACAAGAGAAAAATCAGTGATGGCAGATACAAATAAAAGTTAGAGTGGATGGGCACAGATAAACAATATTGTTCTATATCTAACAGTTTGAAGCCTTGAGTGCCTTGACTAAAATTCAGATGAAGTATATAATTTCCAACCTTTATGCCATTCTTTGATCCATCTGTGAAAACTTGTTTAAATACTTATCTCTTATTGTGCTATGAGGATTGAGGTGGTCAACTTCCAGTCTTTTAGTGTATGGTCAATAATAACATTGATTTGTTTAATGAGGCTGTCAAACTCATTTCCATAACAAATAGAATTATTACTGAAACTATGTGGAATGAATACCTATTCGAAAATAATAAATGGGTTGTTGGAAGTTAATTCCTATTGACGGGATATTTATTATGTCATTTATTAAGTTTTTAGTTTTAGAAGATGATTATTAACCCTAGAACAGTACCCATATTAAAAGGTACCCTGGGGTACACAGATGCCCCCCAAAAAAGAAAACACATGTGTATGGGTAAGGAAGTGGTGTGTGGAAGGCTTGGGTGCCGAATACTCTCTTTATTGAATACACACATTATCTTATAAACTAATCACACATTAGAGTCACTACACTACAAAATAGATCCATTTTTCATAATACCTGTCTTTTCCCGTTCTATTGTGCTGTGCACGCTGTCTCCCTCATTTTGAGTATGTCCAACGATTAAGTATTTGTGTGTTACAAATTATAACACCCGTGAAATAAGATTTCCGGGAATAACATTTTTCAGCAGCTCTATGGATATTGGATACCCTAGCCGTATGACGTGACCCCATCTTGTTGAAACCACATCCCCGACGTGTTGCCTTGAAATTCTTGAAGTCTTTTCTTTCTTCCAATAATTGTTAGCTCTAACCGTCATCGCTTGCTCTTTTTCATTCTAAAAACTTGTGGCCCAATAATACCGTTTGACGTTATTCCAGCCCACACGACAACCTTAGGACAGCCCTAAAGCCAAGGATACACTAGGGGACAAATGACCCACGACATGTGTCGGCGACATGTCAAGCGAAGCCGGCCGATTTCGGGTAACATATCTGGCGGCATCGCGCGACTTATATCCGCAGTGATGTTTAACGAAGTCGTACGACTTCGCGAGACTTCGCCTGACATATCTGGCGACATCGCGCGACTCATATCCGCAGCGACGTCTCACGAAGTCGTACGACTTCGGGAGACTTCGCCTGACATACCCGGCGAAGAAAAAAGACGAGAAGGTGGTGGGTTAGAAAGTACTTACAACAAAGAAACAACAGTGTCTTCAGTGAATTAAGTGTTATTGATGGTTCATTTAATAATTTTACGCGAATGTCATTAACAGACTTTGAAATTCTGATGAATATGATTGGCCCAAGAATACATAAAAAGGAAACTAAGTTTCGAAACCCTGTAAGCTCTCACGATAGGCTAGCTGTGACGTTGAGACACCTTGCAAGTGGGGATTCTTACATGTCTTTATCGTATATATTTCGAATATCAAGGCAATTAATAGGCCGAATAGTGCCAGAGGTATGCAAGGCACTGATACAGGCGTTAAAGGATCAAATAAAAGTAAGTATAATTTCAGTAATTTATTCATGAAATGTTCCAGTTTTACAAGATATAAATTTAATAATACTTAAGAAAAGCCCCTCTTGTGTGTATTTGTGAACTGTCCGAAAAGACGACGTAACAATGGTAATGTAAGTACATGCAAGAGGGGGCTTTTCTATTTTTCCACCGCATTGTAGATATTATATGTTATAATCGTAGGTTACATAAAAAACCCTATTCATTTGGATTATCTATACCTATAGGTACAATTATAGAAAAAAAGGAAAACAATATTTAACACATTGAATGCCAGCTACGCAATATTGCGTAGGCACTAGTAATGCTAAGGGCCAAATACGTAATACAACGTAGCACTTTCTTACAATTTAAATGGGTATTTGCATTATGAGGCCTCCTGGAAAGGACGTTATTAGGTTCGTTGGCATCTCAAATAAAACATGACATGGAAAAAAAGTAACTTTATTATTTTTAAACTATTGTATAGTCTCGTTGTCGTGATCGACGTAGATGGTTGCCCACACTAAGCGTGTGTCCTGTAAGTCGGCGGTTCGTATACGTGGTCCTCGCATGATTCGGCCTAGTATTATTCTTAACCTATTAAAATCTAGTTCCCACGCGCATATCTCGTCATGCCATGCGCGCAGCATGCTGTTAGTATATATATGACTATTGTCTATCTCTAGGTTAGTCTGCTTACTAACTATCTTAACCATAGCCTTATCTAAATGCTTAAATCTATGTTGCGTAGGGAGCTGCCTGCAGTTGACGCGTCGGTATAATTCTGCCCAGTCGTGACCGACCTTGGTGTTCTTATTTATGCTCGCGTTAGCAACCATGACCTCGTTGAGGTACTCCTGGTAGCTCGAGATGTTGCGGTACGTCATCCCGTAGATGTCACTGAGACGGGTTGGGCGCATCATCATGGTGCACCGACCGTTACCATTGACGACGAGTTTGGTTGAACAGAACTCGACGTCGGTGATGTCACGCACGCTCTCTTTCATGACGGTTACGAAGCCGTAGCGAGCGAATTGCTCGACTGCGGCTTTTAGGTCAATGGGTTTGTCGGTGAATATGATGGAATCATCACCGTTGACGATGGCATCGCCACGTATACCCAGATGTTTTAATACAGCTCTGATGATGGCGTAGTTGATGAGTGAGTTGCCCAGACTGGTGTCAACATCACCCGACATCCTAGTTCCTTTGACGTTATAGCGGTCACCTTCGCGGGTTTTGCAATAATTCTTGAGTGTCTGCTTGGACAAGTGACGCAGTTCTTTGTTATGGTAGTAGCATGATTGGTAGAAGGTATGCGTCAACTTGAGGTGTTCACGAGTGACGTATGCATCAAAAGTCTTATGGTCGGCCTCGGTGTAATACTTGTACCGTCGAGCTAGTTTCATGATTCTCGACGCGACCTCGTCATAATTGCCTTTACCGAAGTGGTGCTTCTTGCTCCCGTACATTAACTTATGTTCTAATGCCTTAATATATCTACCGTATTCTATATTAAAAGTTAAATCTCTAGCCTGAATCATGCGTGGAGCTTTGTATTTCACGCTTTTCACTTTTTCTATCTTGGTGAAAGGCGTGACGGTAGCCAAGACTGGATCACCGAGATCCAGCCTGAGTGCCGCATCTGCATAGAGTCTTCGAGTAGCTGTGTCATCGATTGTCTCAACGTAGCCTGCTCTTGTATAAGGTCGCGGATGGCACACGAACTGTCGGATATACTTGTAGCAACCTGGGATAAGAGCTGGGTCATACACTGGGGTTGTTTGGGGCATATGACGCTTGGAATAAGCTGCGAGTGTGGTGAGGCAGTGTTTCGGGTAATAGAAAAGTGCATGTGGTCGCAGCAAGGCCGGGAAATGAAGTATTTCACCAGTCGGTAAGCTCCCCAGCCAACGGCGGCCGCACCTATAATCGCTCCGGCCGCCAGGGCGACGGGTGCTACTATATGAGATAGTCTGAAACAGGATTCGTCTTGCCAGGGCCCAAGGCTGTTTAAAGAACCGGCAAGTTGTGTGCGCTCAACTCTCCAGTAAAACCATGGGTGGCGACGTTCGACTACTCCTTCGATGGCGTTGTTAAACTTGTTGACGTGTTTGACCTGGTCATAGTGCCAACGCGGCTCTGTCATGAGCTTATCGCGAATGTGTTGTTCGATGGCATCGGTGATGATGGGTTTCCGACGCTTGATGTTGCGCAGCCCCTGCCGGTCCATCTCTTGGGCTAGTAGGGTAGCGCATTGTGCTCTGTACCGGTCAGTGATTTTTTGACCGTACATTCGTACGTCCAGGTAGTCTTTGGCTGTGTCAACGTCGAACGGGCCGAGCCGCTCGACGAGCTCTGATGTGCGCATGACATTTTCGATGGCGTTATCTATTTCCGCGGGTGTGGCTTGCGGTATGAATACTGGGTGGATGACTCTGTCGTTTTCCGGGGGTGGGTGCGCTCGCCACCAGTTGAATATTCCGGTGGGTGGATTCGGTGCCGCCTGCGGCGGCTCTGGTGGGTTGGCCATTACCACCACCACCTGCTGGCGTACGCGTTGGTCTTAAATTGTTTGTCAAGGGCGTCCAGGCAGTTCCTCTTAGCCTGCCTGTAAGCTGGATCTGTGACGAGCTTGTAATATCCGTAGATTTCTATTGCTGCGTCTATACCAGCTGCTGAAATGACGGTTTTGGTTATCGCACGTCTGACTTTTGCTTGTACGTATTCCTCGTTGATTGTGTCAGGGATCACTGGGTACACTCTCTGTCTCAACCCCTGAACGTACTTAAGTAGGCGATTCATCCGTGTATACGCTATTACGGTTAGGTCCGCCGATTCTCCTGCCGACACGGGATGTTGCCGGTTCCTAGTCCGGTTACCAACACCACGGGGAAAATTACACGGGAGTTTTCCCATTCCCAGAGATCGATAACTAACGATATAACAAAAAACAGGAACATGTGAGAACATCAACAGAATTTTTATCCAAAATTATACAAAACGAAGATCAGTGTGGTAGGTGTGGTGTAAAAACAGTTTACAACATACAAGGCAGGCTTTTCCGGACAAGTAGCACATACAAAAGATGACTCCTTGCGTTTTTTTATTTTTAGTGCAGACACGACAAGGCTTCGCTGGAACAGCTTTCTTAGTAGGTGGGACATTTTCTAAGAAATGGAAATCTCTCAAGGGAACACGACTTTTACGAACGGCCGGCGATGCAGGTGGTACAGAGGGCCCAGGCAGAAACGGCGATGGGTCTGCTTGAACTTGTGCAGGTCCAGGCTGTACTGGGGGTATTTGTGGTCCAGGTGCTTCTGCAGCTGTTGGAGTAGTATCGCCACAGTTCAGCCCCAGTAGATATTTGATAAAATCTTCCCAAAACTTCAAGAGCCGTATTTTGGATGTCCGGTCTTTCATACGTAGCAACCTATGCGCGTTTTGTACGTAAACCTCATAAATGTGCATTGCTAATTTTTTGGGCCATCTGAGTGTCTTTCTGAGGCAAGAATAATATGAGACCATCTGGTCCCCTCTCTCACACACAGACACTCACAATAAGGTTTCAGGTTTGAACAAAAGCAACTGAGTTCTCTGTAGGCAATCGCATTCTTCATGAGTGTATTTCTGATTTGATGTATCGCCATTGTTCCCGGGATCGGTCTCAAGTCATAAGACTTTTCTGTTATAGCTGATCCAGGAACAAAAAATAACATTATCTTCGAGTCTGTCTGACTCAAGACATTAAAAGCTGTTTGAGCGTCGGGTATGTCTACTCCATAGGCTACCTTTGCATCGAGAGATCTTTTTATTGCACCTCCGACACCATCAGCCGGGCCATTCCCATGGGAGGAGGCTTCGGAGTAATTCCAGGTTGAGTTGGGAAATCCTAATTTCTTTGTATTTTCCAGAAATAAATAAAAGTTTTTTTTTATTTCGGTACTGAGACGTAGGACCGTCTGAAAAAAAAATGAATAGCATTTACTTTGGGATATATTTGTTCTAAGCAAAGTAAATATCGGGTCCAAATGGACCCATACTGCTTCCGGTCCATGGTATGTATTAGGAGATATTGTAGCAAATGTCAAGGGATCTTCATCTTTAGTATATAAAATTCCAGTGTGCAATGTAAATTGAACTTTGGAAGCTCCAAAATGTATGGCCTGGACTTCAGTGGCCTATTTACACGAGTAATTTTCAGAAAAATCAACGTGAATTGCAACAGCTTCTTCATCTAAAATATTATCAAAAACATCTTTGGTGCATTTTCATGCTAGTCGAGCTAGTTTCATGATTCTCGACGCGACCTCGTCATAATTGCCTTTACCGAAGTGGTGCTTCTTGCTCCCGTACATTAACTTATGTTCTAATGCCTTAATATATCTACCGTATTCTATATTAAAAGTTAAATCTCTAGCCTGAATCATGCGTGGAGCTTTGTATTTCACGCTTTTCACTTTTTCTATCTTGGTGAAAGGCGTGACGGTAGCCAAGACTGGATCACCGAGATCCAGCCTGAGTGCCGCATCTGCATAGAGTCTTCGAGTAGCTGTGTCATCGATTGTCTCAACGTAGCCTGCTCTTGTATAAGGTCGCGGATGGCACACGAACTGTCGGATATACTTGTAGCAACCTGGGATAAGAGCTGGGTCATACACTGGGGTTGTTTGGGGCATATGACGCTTGGAATAAGCTGCGAGTGTGGTGAGGCAGTGTTTCGGGTAATAGAAAAGTGCATGTGGTCGCAGCAAGGCCGGGAAATGAAGTATTTCACCAGTCGGTAAGCTCCCCAGCCAACGGCGGCCGCACCTATAATCGCTCCGGCCGCCAGGGCGACGGGTGCTACTATATGAGATAGTCTGAAACAGGATTCGTCTTGCCAGGGCCCAAGGCTGTTTAAAGAACCGGCAAGTTGTGTGCGCTCAACTCTCCAGTAAAACCATGGGTGGCGACGTTCGACTACTCCTTCGATGGCGTTGTTAAACTTGTTGACGTGTTTGACCTGGTCATAGTGCCAACGCGGCTCTGTCATGAGCTTATCGCGAATGTGTTGTTCGATGGCATCGGTGATGATGGGTTTCCGACGCTTGATGTTGCGCAGCCCCTGCCGGTCCATCTCTTGGGCTAGTAGGGTAGCGCATTGTGCTCTGTACCGGTCAGTGATTTTTTGACCGTACATTCGTACGTCCAGGTAGTCTTTGGCTGTGTCAACGTCGAACGGGCCGAGCCGCTCGACGAGCTCTGATGTGCGCATGACATTTTCGATGGCGTTATCTATTTCCGCGGGTGTGGCTTGCGGTATGAATACTGGGTGGATGACTCTGTCGTTTTCCGGGGGTGGGTGCGCTCGCCACCAGTTGAATATTCCGGTGGGTGGATTCGGTGCCGCCTGCGGCGGCTCTGGTGGGTTGGCCATTACCACCACCACCTGCTGGCGTACGCGTTGGTCTTAAATTGTTTGTCAAGGGCGTCCAGGCAGTTCCTCTTAGCCTGCCTGTAAGCTGGATCTGTGACGAGCTTGTAATATCCGTAGATTTCTATTGCTGCGTCTATACCAGCTGCTGAAATGACGGTTTTGGTTATCGCACGTCTGACTTTTGCTTGTACGTATTCCTCGTTGATTGTGTCAGGGATCACTGGGTACACTCTCTGTCTCAACCCCTGAACGTACTTAAGTAGGCGATTCATCCGTGTATACGCTATTACGGTTAGGTCCGCCGATTCTCCTGCCGACACGGGATGTTGCCGGTTCCTAGTCCGGTTACCAACACCACGGGGAAAATTACACGGGAGTTTTCCCATTCCCAGAGATCGATAACTAACGATATAACAAAAAACAGGAACATGTGAGAACATCAACAGAATTTTTATCCAAAATTATACAAAACGAAGATCAGTGTGGTAGGTGTGGTGTAAAAACAGTTTACAACATACAAGGCAGGCTTTTCCGGACAAGTAGCACATACAAAAGATGACTCCTTGCGTTTTTTTATTTTTAGTGCAGACACGACAAGGCTTCGCTGGAACAGCTTTCTTAGTAGGTGGGACATTTTCTAAGAAATGGAAATCTCTCAAGGGAACACGACTTTTACGAACGGCCGGCGATGCAGGTGGTACAGAGGGCCCAGGCAGAAACGGCGATGGGTCTGCTTGAACTTGTGCAGGTCCAGGCTGTACTGGGGGTATTTGTGGTCCAGGTGCTTCTGCAGCTGTTGGAGTAGTATCGCCACAGTTCAGCCCCAGTAGATATTTGATAAAATCTTCCCAAAACTTCAAGAGCCGTATTTTGGATGTCCGGTCTTTCATACGTAGCAACCTATGCGCGTTTTGTACGTAAACCTCATAAATGTGCATTGCTAATTTTTTGGGCCATCTGAGTGTCTTTCTGAGGCAAGAATAATATGAGACCATCTGGTCCCCTCTCTCACACACAGACACTCACAATAAGGTTTCAGGTTTGAACAAAAGCAACTGAGTTCTCTGTAGGCAATCGCATTCTTCATGAGTGTATTTCTGATTTGATGTATCGCCATTGTTCCCGGGATCGGTCTCAAGTCATAAGACTTTTCTGTTATAGCTGATCCAGGAACAAAAAATAACATTATATTCGAGTCTGTCTGACTCAAGACATTAAAAGCTGTTTGAGCGTCGGGTATGTCTACTCCATAGGCTACCTTTGCATCGAGAGATCTTTTTATTGCACCTCCGACACCATCAGCCGGGCCATTCCCATGGGAGGCTTCGGAGTAATTCCAGGTTGAGTTGGGAAATCCTAATTTCTTTGTATTTTCCAGAAATAAATAAAAGTTTTTTTTTATTTCGGTACTGAGACGTAGGACCGTCTGAAAAAAAAATGAATAGCATTTACTTTGGGATATATTTGTTCTAAGCAAAGTAAATATCGGGTCCAAATGGACCCATACTGCTTCCGGTCCATGGTATGTATTAGGAGATATCGTAGCAAATGTCAAGGGATCTTCATCTTTAGTATATAAAATTCCAGTGTGCAATGTAAATTGAACTTTGGAAGCTCCAAAATGTATGGCCTGGACTTCAGTGGCCTATTTACACGAGTAATTTTCAGAAAAATCAACGTGAATTGCAACAGCTTCTTCATCTAAAATATTATCAAAAACATCTTTGGTGCATTTTCATGCTAGTCGAGCTAGTTTCATGATTCTCGACGCGACCTCGTCATAATTGCCTTTACCGAAGTGGTGCTTCTTGCTCCCGTACATTAACTTATGTTCTAATGCCTTAATATATCTACCGTATTCTATATTAAAAGTTAAATCTCTAGCCTGAATCATGCGTGGAGCTTTGTATTTCACGCTTTTCACTTTTTCTATCTTGGTGAAAGGCGTGACGGTAGCCAAGACTGGATCACCGAGATCCAGCCTGAGTGCCGCATCTGCATAGAGTCTTCGAGTAGCTGTGTCATCGATTGTCTCAACGTAGCCTGCTCTTGTATAAGGTCGCGGATGGCACACGAACTGTCGGATATACTTGTAGCAACCTGGGATAAGAGCTGGGTCATACACTGGGGTTGTTTGGGGCATATGACGCTTGGAATAAGCTGCGAGTGTGGTGAGGCAGTGTTTCGGGTAATAGAAAAGTGCATGTGGTCGCAGCAAGGCCGGGAAATGAAGTATTTCACCAGTCGGTAAGCTCCCCAGCCAACGGCGGCCGCACCTATAATCGCTCCGGCCGCCAGGGCGACGGGTGCTACTATATGAGATAGTCTGAAACAGGATTCGTCTTGCCAGGGCCCAAGGCTGTTTAAAGAACCGGCAAGTTGTGTGCGCTCAACTCTCCAGTAAAACCATGGGTGGCGACGTTCGACTACTCCTTCGATGGCGTTGTTAAACTTGTTGACGTGTTTGACCTGGTCATAGTGCCAACGCGGCTCTGTCATGAGCTTATCGCGAATGTGTTGTTCGATGGCATCGGTGATGATGGGTTTCCGACGCTTGATGTTGCGCAGCCCCTGCCGGTCCATCTCTTGGGCTAGTAGGGTAGCGCATTGTGCTCTGTACCGGTCAGTGATTTTTTGACCGTACATTCGTACGTCCAGGTAGTCTTTGGCTGTGTCAACGTCGAACGGGCCGAGCCGCTCGACGAGCTCTGATGTGCGCATGACATTTTCGATGGCGTTATCTATTTCCGCGGGTGTGGCTTGCGGTATGAATACTGGGTGGATGACTCTGTCGTTTTCCGGGGGTGGGTGCGCTCGCCACCAGTTGAATATTCCGGTGGGTGGATTCGGTGCCGCCTGCGGCGGCTCTGGTGGGTTGGCCATTACCACCACCACCTGCTGGCGTACGCGTTGGTCTTAAATTGTTTGTCAAGGGCGTCCAGGCAGTTCCTCTTAGCCTGCCTGTAAGCTGGATCTGTGACGAGCTTGTAATATCCGTAGATTTCTATTGCTGCGTCTATACCAGCTGCTGAAATGACGGTTTTGGTTATCGCACGTCTGACTTTTGCTTGTACGTATTCCTCGTTGATTGTGTCAGGGATCACTGGGTACACTCTCTGTCTCAACCCCTGAACGTACTTAAGTAGGCGATTCATCCGTGTATACGCTATTACGGTTAGGTCCGCCGATTCTCCTGCCGACACGGGATGTTGCCGGTTCCTAGTCCGGTTACCAACACCACGGGGAAAATTACACGGGAGTTTTCCCATTCCCAGAGATCGATAACTAACGATATAACAAAAAACAGGAACATGTGAGAACATCAACAGAATTTTTATCCAAAATTATACAAAACGAAGATCAGTGTGGTAGGTGTGGTGTAAAAACAGTTTACAACATACAAGGCAGGCTTTTCCGGACAAGTAGCACATACAAAAGATGACTCCTTGCGTTTTTTTATTTTTAGTGCAGACACGACAAGGCTTCGCTGGAACAGCTTTCTTAGTAGGTGGGACATTTTCTAAGAAATGGAAATCTCTCAAGGGAACACGACTTTTACGAACGGCCGGCGATGCAGGTGGTACAGAGGGCCCAGGCAGAAACGGCGATGGGTCTGCTTGAACTTGTGCAGGTCCAGGCTGTACTGGGGGTATTTGTGGTCCAGGTGCTTCTGCAGCTGTTGGAGTAGTATCGCCACAGTTCAGCCCCAGTAGATATTTGATAAAATCTTCCCAAAACTTCAAGAGCCGTATTTTGGATGTCCGGTCTTTCATACGTAGCAACCTATGCGCGTTTTGTACGTAAACCTCATAAATGTGCATTGCTAATTTTTTGGGCCATCTGAGTGTCTTTCTGAGGCAAGAATAATATGAGACCATCTGGTCCCCTCTCTCACACACAGACACTCACAATAAGGTTTCAGGTTTGAACAAAAGCAAATGAGTTCTCTGTAGGCAATCGCATTCTTCATGAGTGTATTTCTGATTTGATGTATCGCCATTGTTCCCGGGATCGGTCTCAAGTCATAAGACTTTTCTGTTATAGCTGATCCAGGAACAAAAAATAACATTATCTTCGAGTCTGTCTGACTCAAGACATTAAAAGCTGTTTGAGCGTCGGGTATGTCTACTCCATAGGCTACCTTTGCATCGAGAGATCTTTTTATTGCACCTCCGACACCATCAGCCGGGCCATTCCCATGGGAGGAGGCTTCGGAGTAATTCCAGGTTGAGTTGGGAAATCCTAATTTCTTTGTATTTTCCAGAAATAAATAAAAGTTTTTTTTTATTTCGGTACTGAGACGTAGGACCGTCTGAAAAAAAAATGAATAGCATTTACTTTGGGATATATTTGTTCTAAGCAAAGTAAATATCGGGTCCAAATGGACCCATACTGCTTCCGGTCCATGGTATGTATTAGGAGATATTGTAGCAAATGTCAAGGGATCTTCATCTTTAGTATATAAAATTCCAGTGTGCAATGTAAATTGAACTTTGGAAGCTCCAAAATGTATGGCCTGGACTTCAGTGGCCTATTTACACGAGTAATTTTCAGAAAAATCAACGTGAATTGCAACAGCTTCTTCATCTAAAATATTATCAAAAACATCTTTGGTGCATTTTCATGCTAGTCGAGCTAGTTTCATGATTCTCGACGCGACCTCGTCATAATTGCCTTTACCGAAGTGGTGCTTCTTGCTCCCGTACATTAACTTATGTTCTAATGCCTTAATATATCTACCGTATTCTATATTAAAAGTTAAATCTCTAGCCTGAATCATGCGTGGAGCTTTGTATTTCACGCTTTTCACTTTTTCTATCTTGGTGAAAGGCGTGACGGTAGCCAAGACTGGATCACCGAGATCCAGCCTGAGTGCCGCATCTGCATAGAGTCTTCGAGTAGCTGTGTCATCGATTGTCTCAACGTAGCCTGCTCTTGTATAAGGTCGCGGATGGCACACGAACTGTCGGATATACTTGTAGCAACCTGGGATAAGAGCTGGGTCATACACTGGGGTTGTTTGGGGCATATGACGCTTGGAATAAGCTGCGAGTGTGGTGAGGCAGTGTTTCGGGTAATAGAAAAGTGCATGTGGTCGCAGCAAGGCCGGGAAATGAAGTATTTCACCAGTCGGTAAGCTCCCCAGCCAACGGCGGCCGCACCTATAATCGCTCCGGCCGCCAGGGCGACGGGTGCTACTATATGAGATAGTCTGAAACAGGATTCGTCTTGCCAGGGCCCAAGGCTGTTTAAAGAACCGGCAAGTTGTGTGCGCTCAACTCTCCAGTAAAACCATGGGTGGCGACGTTCGACTACTCCTTCGATGGCGTTGTTAAACTTGTTGACGTGTTTGACCTGGTCATAGTGCCAACGCGGCTCTGTCATGAGCTTATCGCGAATGTGTTGTTCGATGGCATCGGTGATGATGGGTTTCCGACGCTTGATGTTGCGCAGCCCCTGCCGGTCCATCTCTTGGGCTAGTAGGGTAGCGCATTGTGCTCTGTACCGGTCAGTGATTTTTTGACCGTACATTCGTACGTCCAGGTAGTCTTTGGCTGTGTCAACGTCGAACGGGCCGAGCCGCTCGACGAGCTCTGATGTGCGCATGACATTTTCGATGGCGTTATCTATTTCCGCGGGTGTGGCTTGCGGTATGAATACTGGGTGGATGACTCTGTCGTTTTCCGGGGGTGGGTGCGCTCGCCACCAGTTGAATATTCCGGTGGGTGGATTCGGTGCCGCCTGCGGCGGCTCTGGTGGGTTGGCCATTACCACCACCACCTGCTGGCGTACGCGTTGGTCTTAAATTGTTTGTCAAGGGCGTCCAGGCAGTTCCTCTTAGCCTGCCTGTAAGCTGGATCTGTGACGAGCTTGTAATATCCGTAGATTTCTATTGCTGCGTCTATACCAGCTGCTGAAATGACGGTTTTGGTTATCGCACGTCTGACTTTTGCTTGTACGTATTCCTCGTTGATTGTGTCAGGGATCACTGGGTACACTCTCTGTCTCAACCCCTGAACGTACTTAAGTAGGCGATTCATCCGTGTATACGCTATTACGGTTAGGTCCGCCGATTCTCCTGCCGACACGGGATGTTGCCGGTTCCTAGTCCGGTTACCAACACCACGGGGAAAATTACACGGGAGTTTTCCCATTCCCAGAGATCGATAACTAACGATATAACAAAAAACAGGAACATGTGAGAACATCAACAGAATTTTTATCCAAAATTATACAAAACGAAGATCAGTGTGGTAGGTGTGGTGTAAAAACAGTTTACAACATACA
This sequence comes from Helleia helle, assembly GCA_963853865.1. NCBI lineage: Eukaryota > Metazoa > Arthropoda > Insecta > Lepidoptera > Lycaenidae > Helleia > Helleia helle. The sequence continues at coordinate 534,194 of OY971434.1, forward strand.
AGGCAGGCTTTTCCGGACAAGTAGCACATACAAAAGATGACTCCTTGCGTTTTTTTATTTTTAGTGCAGACACGACAAGGCTTCGCTGGAACAGCTTTCTTAGTAGGTGGGACATTTTCTAAGAAATGGAAATCTCTCAAGGGAACACGACTTTTACGAACGGCCGGCGATGCAGGTGGTACAGAGGGCCCAGGCAGAAACGGCGATGGGTCTGCTTGAACTTGTGCAGGTCCAGGCTGTACTGGGGGTATTTGTGGTCCAGGTGCTTCTGCAGCTGTTGGAGTAGTATCGCCACAGTTCAGCCCCAGTAGATATTTGATAAAATCTTCCCAAAACTTCAAGAGCCGTATTTTCGATGTCCGGTCTTTCATACGTAGCAACCTATGCGCGTTTTGTACGTAAACCTCATAAATGTGCATTGCTAATTTTTTGGGCCATCTGAGTGTCTTTCTGAGGCAAGAATAATATGAGACCATCTGGTCCCCTCTCTCACACACAGACACTCACAATAAGGTTTCAGGTTTGAACAAAAGCAACTGAGTTCTCTGTAGGCAATCGCATTCTTCATGAGTGTATTTCTGATTTGATGTATCGCCATTGTTCCCGGGATCGGTCTCAAGTCATAAGACTTTTCTGTTATAGCTGATCCAGGAACAAAAAATAACATTATCTTCGAGTCTGTCTGACTCAAGACATTAAAAGCTGTTTGAGCGTCGGGTATGTCTACTCCATAGGCTACCTTTGCATCGAGAGATCTTTTTATTGCACCTCCGACACCATCAGCCGGGCCATTCCCATGGGAGGAGGCTTCGGAGTAATTCCAGGTTGAGTTGGGAAATCCTAATTTCTTTGTATTTTCCAGAAATAAATAAAAGTTTTTTTTTATTTCGGTACTGAGACGTAGGACCGTCTGAAAAAAAAATGAATAGCATTTACTTTGGGATATATTTGTTCTAAGCAAAGTAAATATCGGGTCCAAATGGACCCATACTGCTTCCGGTCCATGGTATGTATTAGGAGATATTGTAGCAAATGTCAAGGGATCTTCATCTTTAGTATATAAAATTCCAGTGTGCAATGTAAATTGAACTTTGGAAGCTCCAAAATGTATGGCCTGGACTTCAGTGGCCTATTTACACGAGTAATTTTCAGAAAAATCAACGTGAATTGCAACAGCTTCTTCATCTAAAATATTATCAAAAACATCTTTGGTGCATTTTCATGCTAGTCGAGCTAGTTTCATGATTCTCGACGCGACCTCGTCATAATTGCCTTTACCGAAGTGGTGCTTCTTGCTCCCGTACATTAACTTATGTTCTAATGCCTTAATATATCTACCGTATTCTATATTAAAAGTTAAATCTCTAGCCTGAATCATGCGTGGAGCTTTGTATTTCACGCTTTTCACTTTTTCTATCTTGGTGAAAGGCGTGACGGTAGCCAAGACTGGATCACCGAGATCCAGCCTGAGTGCCGCATCTGGATAGAGTCTTCGAGTAGCTGTGTCATCGATTGTCTCAACGTAGCCTGCTCTTGTATAAGGTCGCGGATGGCACACGAACTGTCGGATATACTTGTAGCAACCTGGGATAAGAGCTGGGTCATACACTGGGGTTGTTTGGGGCATATGACGCTTGGAATAAGCTGCGAGTGTGGTGAGGCAGTGTTTCGGGTAATAGAAAAGTGCATGTGGTCGCAGCAAGGCCGGGAAATGAAGTATTTCACCAGTCGGTAAGCTCCCCAGCCAACGGCGGCCGCACCTATAATCGCTCCGGCCGCCAGGGCGACGGGTGCTACTATATGAGATAGTCTGAAACAGGATTCGTCTTGCCAGGGCCCAAGGCTGTTTAAAGAACCGGCAAGTTGTGTGCGCTCAACTCTCCAGTAAAACCATGGGTGGCGACGTTCGACTACTCCTTCGATGGCGTTGTTAAACTTGTTGACGTGTTTGACCTGGTCATAGTGCCAACGCGGCTCTGTCATGAGCTTATCGCGAATGTGTTGTTCGATGGCATCGGTGATGATGGGTTTCCGACGCTTGATGTTGCGCAGCCCCTGCCGGTCCATCTCTTGGGCTAGTAGGGTAGCGCATTGTGCTCTGTACCGGTCAGTGATTTTTTGACCGTACATTCGTACGTCCAGGTAGTCTTTGGCTGTGTCAACGTCGAACGGGCCGAGCCGCTCGACGAGCTCTGATGTGCGCATGACATTTTCGATGGCGTTATCTATTTCCGCGGGTGTGGCTTGCGGTATGAATACTGGGTGGATGACTCTGTCGTTTTCCGGGGGTGGGTGCGCTCGCCACCAGTTGAATATTCCGGTGGGTGGATTCGGTGCCGCCTGCGGCGGCTCTGGTGGGTTGGCCATTACCACCACCACCTGCTGGCGTACGCGTTGGTCTTAAATTGTTTGTCAAGGGCGTCCAGGCAGTTCCTCTTAGCCTGCCTGTAAGCTGGATCTGTGACGAGCTTGTAATATCCGTAGATTTCTATTGCTGCGTCTATACCAGCTGCTGAAATGACGGTTTTGGTTATCGCACGTCTGACTTTTGCTTGTACGTATTCCTCGTTGATTGTGTCAGGGATCACTGGGTACACTCTCTGTCTCAACCCCTGAACGTACTTAAGTAGGCGATTAATCCGTGTATACGCTATTACGGTTAGGTCCGCCGATTCTCCTGCCGACACGGGATGTTGCCGGTTCCTAGTCCGGTTACCAACACCACGGGGAAAATTATACGGGAGTTTTCCCATTCCCAGAGATCGATAACTAACGATATAACAAAAAACAGGAACATGTGAGAACATCAACAGAATTTTTATCCAAAATTATACAAAACGAAGATCAGTGTGGTAGGTGTGGTGTAAAAACAGTTTACAACATACAAGGCAGGCTTTTCCGGACAAGTAGCACATACAAAAGATGACTCCTTGCGTTTTTTTATTTTTAGTGCAGACACGACAAGGCTTCGCTGGAACAGCTTTCTTAGTAGGTGGGACATTTTCTAAGAAATGGAAATCTCTCAAGGGAACACGACTTTTACGAACGGCCGGCGATGCAGGTGGTACAGAGGGCCCAGGCAGAAACGGCGATGGGTCTGCTTGAACTTGTGCAGGTCCAGGCTGTACTGGGGGTATTTGTGGTCCAGGTGCTTCTGCAGCTGTTGGAGTAGTATCGCCACAGTTCAGCCCCAGTAGATATTTGATAAAATCTTCCCAAAACTTCAAGAGCCGTATTTTGGATGTCCGGTCTTTCATACGTAGCAACCTATGCGCGTTTTGTACGTAAACCTCATAAATGTGCATTGCTAATTTTTTGGGCCATCTGAGTGTCTTTCTGAGGCAAGAATAATATGAGACCATCTGGTCCCCTCTCTCACACACAGACACTCACAATAAGGTTTCAGGTTTGAACAAAAGCAACTGAGTTCTCTGTAGGCAATCGCATTCTTCATGAGTGTATTTCTGATTTGATGTATCGCCATTGTTCCCGGGATCGGTCTCAAGTCATAAGACTTTTCTGTTATAGCTGATCCAGGAACAAAAAATAACATTATCTTCGAGTCTGTCTGACTCAAGACATTAAAAGCTGTTTGAGCGTCGGGTATGTCTACTCCATAGGCTACCTTTGCATCGAGAGATCTTTTTATTGCACCTCCGACACCATCAGCCGGGCCATTCCCATGGGAGGAGGCTTCGGAGTAATTCCAGGTTGAGTTGGGAAATCCTAATTTCTTTGTATTTTCCAGAAATAAATAAAAGTTTTTTTTTATTTCGGTACTGAGACGTAGGACCGTCTGAAAAAAAAATGAATAGCATTTACTTTGGGATATATTTGTTCTAAGCAAAGTAAATATCGGGTCCAAATGGACCCATACTGCTTCCGGTCCATGGTATGTATTAGGAGATATTGTAGCAAATGTCAAGGGATCTTCATCTTTAGTATATAAAATTCCAGTGTGCAATGTAAATTGAACTTTGGAAGCTCCAAAATGTATGGCCTGGACTTCAGTGGCCTATTTACACGAGTAATTTTCAGAAAAATCAACGTGAATTGCAACAGCTTCTTCATCTAAAATATTATCAAAAACATCTTTGGTGCATTTTCATGCTAGTCGAGCTAGTTTCATGATTCTCGACGCGACCTCGTCATAATTGCCTTTACCGAAGTGGTGCTTCTTGCTCCCGTACATTAACTTATGTTCTAATGCCTTAATATATCTACCGTATTCTATATTAAAAGTTAAATCTCTAGCCTGAATCATGCGTGGAGCTTTGTATTTCACGCTTTTCACTTTTTCTATCTTGGTGAAAGGCGTGACGGTAGCCAAGACTGGATCACCGAGATCCAGCCTGAGTGCCGCATCTGCATAGAGTCTTCGAGTAGCTGTGTCATCGATTGTCTCAACGTAGCCTGCTCTTGTATAAGGTCGCGGATGGCACACGAACTGTCGGATATACTTGTAGCAACCTGGGATAAGAGCTGGGTCATACACTGGGGTTGTTTGGGGCATATGACGCTTGGAATAAGCTGCGAGTGTGGTGAGGCAGTGTTTCGGGTAATAGAAAAGTGCATGTGGTCGCAGCAAGGCCGGGAAATGAAGTATTTCACCAGTCGGTAAGCTCCCCAGCCAACGGCGGCCGCACCTATAATCGCTCCGGCCGCCAGGGCGACGGGTGCTACTATATGAGATAGTCTGAAACAGGATTCGTCTTGCCAGGGCCCAAGGCTGTTTAAAGAACCGGCAAGTTGTGTGCGCTCAACTCTCCAGTAAAACCATGGGTGGCGACGTTCGACTACTCCTTCGATGGCGTTGTTAAACTTGTTGACGTGTTTGACCTGGTCATAGTGCCAACGCGGCTCTGTCATGAGCTTATCGCGAATGTGTTGTTCGATGGCATCGGTGATGATGGGTTTCCGACGCTTGATGTTGCGCAGCCCCTGCCGGTCCATCTCTTGGGCTAGTAGGGTAGCGCATTGTGCTCTGTACCGGTCAGTGATTTTTTGACCGTACATTCGTACGTCCAGGTAGTCTTTGGCTGTGTCAACGTCGAACGGGCCGAGCCGCTCGACGAGCTCTGATGTGCGCATGACATTTTCGATGGCGTTATCTATTTCCGCGGGTGTGGCTTGCGGTATGAATACTGGGTGGATGACTCTGTCGTTTTCCGGGGGTGGGTGCGCTCGCCACCAGTTGAATATTCCGGTGGGTGGATTCGGTGCCGCCTGCGGCGGCTCTGGTGGGTTGGCCATTACCACCACCACCTGCTGGCGTACGCGTTGGTCTTAAATTGTTTGTCAAGGGCGTCCAGGCAGTTCCTCTTAGCCTGCCTGTAAGCTGGATCTGTGACGAGCTTGTAATATCCGTAGATTTCTATTGCTGCGTCTATACCAGCTGCTGAAATGACGGTTTTGGTTATCGCACGTCTGACTTTTGCTTGTACGTATTCCTCGTTGATTGTGTCAGGGATCACTGGGTACACTCTCTGTCTCAACCCCTGAACGTACTTAAGTAGGCGATTCATCCGTGTATACGCTATTACGGTTAGGTCCGCCGATTCTCCTGCCGACACGGGATGTTGCCGGTTCCTAGTCCGGTTACCAACACCACGGGGAAAATTACACGGGAGTTTTCCCATTCCCAGAGATCGATAACTAACGATATAACAAAAAACAGGAACATGTGAGAACATCAACAGAATTTTTATCCAAAATTATACAAAACGAAGATCAGTGTGGTAGGTGTGGTGTAAAAACAGTTTACAACATACAAGGCAGGCTTTTCCGGACAAGTAGCACATACAAAAGATGACTCCTTGCGTTTTTTTATTTTTAGTGCAGACACGACAAGGCTTCGCTGGAACAGCTTTCTTAGTAGGTGGGACATTTTCTAAGAAATGGAAATCTCTCAAGGGAACACGACTTTTACGAACGGCCGGCGATGCAGGTGGTACAGAGGGCCCAGGCAGAAACGGCGATGGGTCTGCTTGAACTTGTGCAGGTCCAGGCTGTACTGGGGGTATTTGTGGTCCAGGTGCTTCTGCAGCTGTTGGAGTAGTATCGCCACAGTTCAGCCCCAGTAGATATTTGATAAAATCTTCCCAAAACTTCAAGAGCCGTATTTTGGATGTCCGGTCTTTCATACGTAGCAACCTATGCGCGTTTTGTACGTAAACCTCATAAATGTGCATTGCTAATTTTTTGGGCCATCTGAGTGTCTTTCTGAGGCAAGAATAATATGAGACCATCTGGTCCCCTCTCTCACACACAGACACTCACAATAAGGTTTCAGGTTTGAACAAAAGCAACTGAGTTCTCTGTAGGCAATCGCATTCTTCATGAGTGTATTTCTGATTTGATGTATCGCCATTGTTCCCGGGATCGGTCTCAAGTCATAAGACTTTTCTGTTATAGCTGATCCAGGAACAAAAAATAACATTATATTCGAGTCTGTCTGACTCAAGACATTAAAAGCTGTTTGAGCGTCGGGTATGTCTACTCCATAGGCTACCTTTGCATCGAGAGATCTTTTTATTGCACCTCCGACACCATCAGCCGGGCCATTCCCATGGGAGGCTTCGGAGTAATTCCAGGTTGAGTTGGGAAATCCTAATTTCTTTGTATTTTCCAGAAATAAATAAAAGTTTTTTTTTATTTCGGTACTGAGACGTAGGACCGTCTGAAAAAAAAATGAATAGCATTTACTTTGGGATATATTTGTTCTAAGCAAAGTAAATATCGGGTCCAAATGGACCCATACTGCTTCCGGTCCATGGTATGTATTAGGAGATATCGTAGCAAATGTCAAGGGATCTTCATCTTTAGTATATAAAATTCCAGTGTGCAATGTAAATTGAACTTTGGAAGCTCCAAAATGTATGGCCTGGACTTCAGTGGCCTATTTACACGAGTAATTTTCAGAAAAATCAACGTGAATTGCAACAGCTTCTTCATCTAAAATATTATCAAAAACATCTTTGGTGCATTTTCATGCTAGTCGAGCTAGTTTCATGATTCTCGACGCGACCTCGTCATAATTGCCTTTACCGAAGTGGTGCTTCTTGCTCCCGTACATTAACTTATGTTCTAATGCCTTAATATATCTACCGTATTCTATATTAAAAGTTAAATCTCTAGCCTGAATCATGCGTGGAGCTTTGTATTTCACGCTTTTCACTTTTTCTATCTTGGTGAAAGGCGTGACGGTAGCCAAGACTGGATCACCGAGATCCAGCCTGAGTGCCGCATCTGCATAGAGTCTTCGAGTAGCTGTGTCATCGATTGTCTCAACGTAGCCTGCTCTTGTATAAGGTCGCGGATGGCACACGAACTGTCGGATATACTTGTAGCAACCTGGGATAAGAGCTGGGTCATACACTGGGGTTGTTTGGGGCATATGACGCTTGGAATAAGCTGCGAGTGTGGTGAGGCAGTGTTTCGGGTAATAGAAAAGTGCATGTGGTCGCAGCAAGGCCGGGAAATGAAGTATTTCACCAGTCGGTAAGCTCCCCAGCCAACGGCGGCCGCACCTATAATCGCTCCGGCCGCCAGGGCGACGGGTGCTACTATATGAGATAGTCTGAAACAGGATTCGTCTTGCCAGGGCCCAAGGCTGTTTAAAGAACCGGCAAGTTGTGTGCGCTCAACTCTCCAGTAAAACCATGGGTGGCGACGTTCGACTACTCCTTCGATGGCGTTGTTAAACTTGTTGACGTGTTTGACCTGGTCATAGTGCCAACGCGGCTCTGTCATGAGCTTATCGCGAATGTGTTGTTCGATGGCATCGGTGATGATGGGTTTCCGACGCTTGATGTTGCGCAGCCCCTGCCGGTCCATCTCTTGGGCTAGTAGGGTAGCGCATTGTGCTCTGTACCGGTCAGTGATTTTTTGACCGTACATTCGTACGTCCAGGTAGTCTTTGGCTGTGTCAACGTCGAACGGGCCGAGCCGCTCGACGAGCTCTGATGTGCGCATGACATTTTCGATGGCGTTATCTATTTCCGCGGGTGTGGCTTGCGGTATGAATACTGGGTGGATGACTCTGTCGTTTTCCGGGGGTGGGTGCGCTCGCCACCAGTTGAATATTCCGGTGGGTGGATTCGGTGCCGCCTGCGGCGGCTCTGGTGGGTTGGCCATTACCACCACCACCTGCTGGCGTACGCGTTGGTCTTAAATTGTTTGTCAAGGGCGTCCAGGCAGTTCCTCTTAGCCTGCCTGTAAGCTGGATCTGTGACGAGCTTGTAATATCCGTAGATTTCTATTGCTGCGTCTATACCAGCTGCTGAAATGACGGTTTTGGTTATCGCACGTCTGACTTTTGCTTGTACGTATTCCTCGTTGATTGTGTCAGGGATCACTGGGTACACTCTCTGTCTCAACCCCTGAACGTACTTAAGTAGGCGATTCATCCGTGTATACGCTATTACGGTTAGGTCCGCCGATTCTCCTGCCGACACGGGATGTTGCCGGTTCCTAGTCCGGTTACCAACACCACGGGGAAAATTACACGGGAGTTTTCCCATTCCCAGAGATCGATAACTAACGATATAACAAAAAACAGGAACATGTGAGAACATCAACAGAATTTTTATCCAAAATTATACAAAACGAAGATCAGTGTGGTAGGTGTGGTGTAAAAACAGTTTACAACATACAAGGCAGGCTTTTCCGGACAAGTAGCACATACAAAAGATGACTCCTTGCGTTTTTTTATTTTTAGTGCAGACACGACAAGGCTTCGCTGGAACAGCTTTCTTAGTAGGTGGGACATTTTCTAAGAAATGGAAATCTCTCAAGGGAACACGACTTTTACGAACGGCCGGCGATGCAGGTGGTACAGAGGGCCCAGGCAGAAACGGCGATGGGTCTGCTTGAACTTGTGCAGGTCCAGGCTGTACTGGGGGTATTTGTGGTCCAGGTGCTTCTGCAGCTGTTGGAGTAGTATCGCCACAGTTCAGCCCCAGTAGATATTTGATAAAATCTTCCCAAAACTTCAAGAGCCGTATTTTGGATGTCCGGTCTTTCATACGTAGCAACCTATGCGCGTTTTGTACGTAAACCTCATAAATGTGCATTGCTAATTTTTTGGGCCATCTGAGTGTCTTTCTGAGGCAAGAATAATATGAGACCATCTGGTCCCCTCTCTCACACACAGACACTCACAATAAGGTTTCAGGTTTGAACAAAAGCAACTGAGTTCTCTGTAGGCAATCGCATTCTTCATGAGTGTATTTCTGATTTGATGTATCGCCATTGTTCCCGGGATCGGTCTCAAGTCATAAGACTTTTCTGTTATAGCTGATCCAGGAACAAAAAATAACATTATCTTCGAGTCTGTCTGACTCAAGACATTAAAAGCTGTTTGAGCGTCGGGTATGTCTACTCCATAGGCTACCTTTGCATCGAGAGATCTTTTTATTGCACCTCCGACACCATCAGCCGGGCCATTCCCATGGGAGGAGGCTTCGGAGTAATTCCAGGTTGAGTTGGGAAATCCTAATTTCTTTGTATTTTCCAGAAATAAATAAAAGTTTTTTTTTATTTCGGTACTGAGACGTAGGACCGTCTGAAAAAAAAATGAATAGCATTTACTTTGGGATATATTTGTTCTAAGCAAAGTAAATATCGGGTCCAAATGGACCCATACTGCTTCCGGTCCATGGTATGTATTAGGAGATATTGTAGCAAATGTCAAGGGATCTTCATCTTTAGTATATAAAATTCCAGTGTGCAATGTAAATTGAACTTTGGAAGCTCCAAAATGTATGGCCTGGACTTCAGTGGCCTATTTACACGAGTAATTTTCAGAAAAATCAACGTGAATTGCAACAGCTTCTTCATCTAAAATATTATCAAAAACATCTTTGGTGCATTTTCATGCTTTTCGAGCTAGTTTCATGATTCTCGACGCGACCTCGTCATAATTGCCTTTACCGAAGTGGTGCTTCTTGCTCCCGTACATTAACTTATGTTCTAATGCCTTAATATATCTACCGTATTCTATATTAAAAGTTAAATCTCTAGCCTGAATCATGCGTGGAGCTTTGTATTTCACGCTTTTCACTTTTTCTATCTTGGTGAAAGGCGTGACGGTAGCCAAGACTGGATCACCGAGATCCAGCCTGAGTGCCGCATCTGCATAGAGTCTTCGAGTAGCTGTGTCATCGATTGTCTCAACGTAGCCTGCTCTTGTATAAGGTCGCGGATGGCACACGAACTGTCGGATATACTTGTAGCAACCTGGGATAAGAGCTGGGTCATACACTGGGGTTGTTTGGGGCATATGACGCTTGGAATAAGCTGCGAGTGTGGTGAGGCAGTGTTTCGGGTAATAGAAAAGTGCATGTGGTCGCAGCAAGGCCGGGAAATGAAGTATTTCACCAGTCGGTAAGCTCCCCAGCCAACGGCGGCCGCACCTATAATCGCTCCGGCCGCCAGGGCGACGGGTGCTACTATATGAGATAGTCTGAAACAGGATTCGTCTTGCCAGGGCCCAAGGCTGTTTAAAGAACCGGCAAGTTGTGTGCGCTCAACTCTCCAGTAAAACCATGGGTGGCGACGTTCGACTACTCCTTCGATGGCGTTGTTAAACTTGTTGACGTGTTTGACCTGGTCATAGTGCCAACGCGGCTCTGTCATGAGCTTATCGCGAATGTGTTGTTCGATGGCATCGGTGATGATGGGTTTCCGACGCTTGATGTTGCGCAGCCCCTGCCGGTCCATCTCTTGGGCTAGTAGGGTAGCGCATTGTGCTCTGTACCGGTCAGTGATTTTTTGACCGTACATTCGTACGTCCAGGTAGTCTTTGGCTGTGTCAACGTCGAACGGGCCGAGCCGCTCGACGAGCTCTGATGTGCGCATGACATTTTCGATGGCGTTATCTATTTCCGCGGGTGTGGCTTGCGGTATGAATACTGGGTGGATGACTCTGTCGTTTTCCGGGGGTGGGTGCGCTCGCCACCAGTTGAATATTCCGGTGGGTGGATTCGGTGCCGCCTGCGGCGGCTCTGGTGGGTTGGCCATTACCACCACCACCTGCTGGCGTACGCGTTGGTCTTAAATTGTTTGTCAAGGGCGTCCAGGCAGTTCCTCTTAGCCTGCCTGTAAGCTGGATCTGTGACGAGCTTGTAATATCCGTAGATTTCTATTGCTGCGTCTATACCAGCTGCTGAAATGACGGTTTTGGTTATCGCACGTCTGACTTTTGCTTGTACGTATTCCTCGTTGATTGTGTCAGGGATCACTGGGTACACTCTCTGTCTCAACCCCTGAACGTACTTAAGTAGGCGATTCATCCGTGTATACGCTATTACGGTTAGGTCCGCCGATTCTCCTGCCGACACGGGATGTTGCCGGTTCCTAGTCCGGTTACCAACACCACGGGGAAAATTACACGGGAGTTTTCCCATTCCCAGAGATCGATAACTAACGATATAACAAAAAACAGGAACATGTGAGAACATCAACAGAATTTTTATCCAAAATTATACAAAACGAAGATCAGTGTGGTAGGTGTGGTGTAAAAACAGTTTACAACATACAAGGCAGGCTTTTCCGGACAAGTAGCACATACAAAAGATGACTCCTTGCGTTTTTTTATTTTTAGTGCAGACACGACAAGGCTTCGCTGGAACAGCTTTCTTAGTAGGTGGGACATTTTCTAAGAAATGGAAATCTCTCAAGGGAACACGACTTTTACGAACGGCCGGCGATGCAGGTGGTACAGAGGGCCCAGGCAGAAACGGCGATGGGTCTGCTTGAACTTGTGCAGGTCCAGGCTGTACTGGGGGTATTTGTGGTCCAGGTGCTTCTGCAGCTGTTGGAGTAGTATCGCCACAGTTCAGCCCCAGTAGATATTTGATAAAATCTTCCCAAAACTTCAAGAGCCGTATTTTGGATGTCCGGTCTTTCATACGTAGCAACCTATGCGCGTTTTGTACGTAAACCTCATAAATGTGCATTGCTAATTTTTTGGGCCATCTGAGTGTCTTTCTGAGGCAAGAATAATATGAGACCATCTGGTCCCCTCTCTCACACACAGACACTCACAATAAGGTTTCAGGTTTGAACAAAAGCAACTGAGTTCTCTGTAGGCAATCGCATTCTTCATGAGTGTATTTCTGATTTGATGTATCGCCATTGTTCCCGGGATCGGTCTCAAGTCATAAGACTTTTCTGTTATAGCTGATCCAGGAACAAAAAATAACATTATCTTCGAGTCTGTCTGACTCAAGACATTAAAAGCTGTTTGAGCGTCGGGTATGTCTACTCCATAGGCTACCTTTGCATCGAGAGATCTTTTTATTGCACCTCCGACACCATCAGCCGGGCCATTCCCATGGGAGGAGGCTTCGGAGTAATTCCAGGTTGAGTTGGGAAATCCTAATTTCTTTGTATTTTCCAGAAATAAATAAAAGTTTTTTTTTATTTCGGTACTGAGACGTAGGACCGTCTGAAAAAAAAATGAATAGCATTTACTTTGGGATATATTTGTTCTAAGCAAAGTAAATATCGGGTCCAAATGGACCCATACTGCTTCCGGTCCATGGTATGTATTAGGAGATATTGTAGCAAATGTCAAGGGATCTTCATCTTTAGTATATAAAATTCCAGTGTGCAATGTAAATTGAACTTTGGAAGCTCCAAAATGTATGGCCTGGACTTCAGTGGCCTATTTACACGAGTAATTTTCAGAAAAATCAACGTGAATTGCAACAGCTTCTTCATCTAAAATATTATCAAAAACATCTTTGGTGCATTTTCATGCTAGTCGAGCTAGTTTCATGATTCTCGACGCGACCTCGTCATAATTGCCTTTACCGAAGTGGTGCTTCTTGCTCCCGTACATAACTTATGTTCTAATGCCTTAATATATCTACCGTATTCTATATTAAAAGTTAAATCTCTAGCCTGAATCATGCGTGGAGCTTTGTATTTCACGCTTTTCACTTTTTCTATCTTGGTGAAAGGCGTGACGGTAGCCAAGACTGGATCACCGAGATCCAGCCTGAGTGCCGCATCTGCATAGAGTCTTCGAGTAGCTGTGTCATCGATTGTCTCAACGTAGCCTGCTCTTGTATAAGGTCGCGGATGGCACACGAATTGTCGGATATACTTGTAGCAACCTGGGATAAGAGCTGGGTCATACACTGGGGTTGTTTGGGGCATATGACGCTTGGAATAAGCTGCGAGTGTGGTGAGGCAGTGTTTCGGGTAATAGAAAAGTGCATGTGGTCGCAGCAAGGCCGGGAAATGAAGTATTTCACCAGTCGGTAAGCTCCCCAGCCAACGGCGGCCGCACCTATAATCGCTCCGGCCGCCAGGGCGACGGGTGCTACTATATGAGATAGTCTGAAACAGGATTCGTCTTGCCAGGGCCCAAGGCTGTTTAAAGAACCGGCAAGTTGTGTGCGCTCAACTCTCCAGTAAAACCATGGGTGGCGACGTTCGACTACTCCTTCGATGGCGTTGTTAAACTTGTTGACGTGTTTGACCTGGTCATAGTGCCAACGCGGCTCTGTCATGAGCTTATCGCGAATGTGTTGTTCGATGGCATCGGTGATGATGGGTTTCCGACGCTTGATGTTGCGCAGCCCCTGCCGGTCCATCTCTTGGGCTAGTAGGGTAGCGCATTGTGCTCTGTACCGGTCAGTGATTTTTTGACCGTACATTCGTACGTCCAGGTAGTCTTTGGCTGTGTCAACGTCGAACGGGCCGAGCCGCTCGACGAGCTCTGATGTGCGCATGACATTTTCGATGGCGTTATCTATTTCCGCGGGTGTGGCTTGCGGTATGAATACTGGGTGGATGACTCTGTCGTTTTCCGGGGGTGGGTGCGCTCGCCACCAGTTGAATATTCCGGTGGGTGGATTCGGTGCCGCCTGCGGCGGCTCTGGTGGGTTGGCCATTACCACCACCACCTGCTGGCGTACGCGTTGGTCTTAAATTGTTTGTCAAGGGCGTCCAGGCAGTTCCTCTTAGCCTGCCTGTAAGCTGGATCTGTGACGAGCTTGTAATATCCGTAGATTTCTATTGCTGCGTCTATACCAGCTGCTGAAATGACGGTTTTGGTTATCGCACGTCTGACTTTTGCTTGTACGTATTCCTCGTTGATTGTGTCAGGGATCACTGGGTACACTCTCTGTCTCAACCCCTGAACGTACTTAAGTAGGCGATTCATCCGTGTATACGCTATTACGGTTAGGTCCGCCGATTCTCCTGCCGACACGGGATGTTGCCGGTTCCTAGTCCGGTTACCAACACCACGGGGAAAATTACACGGGAGTTTTCCCATTCCCAGAGATCGATAACTAACGATATAACAAAAAACAGGAACATGTGAGAACATCAACAGAATTTTTATCCAAAATTATACAAAACGAAGATCAGTGTGGTAGGTGTAAAAACAGTTTACAACATACAAGGCAGGCTTTTCCGGACAAGTAGCACATACAAAAGATGACTCCTTGCGTTTTTTTATTTTTAGTGCAGACACGACAAGGCTTCGCTGGAACAGCTTTCTTAGTAGGTGGGACATTTTCTAAGAAATGGAAATCTCTCAAGGGAACACGACTTTTACGAACGGCCGGCGATGCAGGTGGTACAGAGGGCCCAGGCAGAAACGGCGATGGGTCTGCTTGAACTTGTGCAGGTCCAGGCTGTACTGGGGGTATTTGTGGTCCAGGTGCTTCTGCAGCTGTTGGAGTAGTATCGCCACAGTTCAGCCCCAGTAGATATTTGATAAAATCTTCCCAAAACTTCAAGAGCCGTATTTTGGATGTCCGGTCTTTCATACGTAGCAACCTATGCGCGTTTTGTACGTAAACCTCATAAATGTGCATTGCTAATTTTTTGGGCCATCTGAGTGTCTTTCTGAGGCAAGAATAATATGAGACCATCTGGTCCCCTCTCTCACACACAGACACTCACAATAAGGTTTCAGGTTTGAACAAAAGCAACTGAGTTCTCTGTAGGCAATCGCATTCTTCATGAGTGTATTTCTGATTTGATGTATCGCCATTGTTCCCGGGATCGGTCTCAAGTCATAAGACTTTTCTGTTATAGCTGATCCAGGAACAAAAAATAACATTATCTTCGAGTCTGTCTGACTCAAGACATTAAAAGCTGTTTGAGCGTCGGGTATGTCTACTCCATAGGCTACCTTTGCATCGAGAGATCTTTTTATTGCACCTCCGACACCATCAGCCGGGCCATTCCCATGGGAGGAGGCTTCGGAGTAATTCCAG
The DNA here is from genome assembly GCA_963853865.1 of Helleia helle. Lineage (NCBI taxonomy): Eukaryota > Metazoa > Arthropoda > Insecta > Lepidoptera > Lycaenidae > Helleia > Helleia helle. The sequence goes on from OY971434.1 coordinate 549,439, forward strand.
GTTGAGTTGGGAAATCCTAATTTCTTTGTATTTTCCAGAAATAAATAAAAGTTTTTTTTTATTTCGGTACTGAGACGTAGGACCGTCTGAAAAAAAAATGAATAGCATTTACTTTGGGATATATTTGTTCTAAGCAAAGTAAATATCGGGTCCAAATGGACCCATACTGCTTCCGGTCCATGGTATGTATTAGGAGATATTGTAGCAAATGTCAAGGGATCTTCATCTTTAGTATATAAAATTCCAGTGTGCAATGTAAATTGAACTTTGGAAGCTCCAAAATGTATGGCCTGGACTTCAGTGGCCTATTTACACGAGTAATTTTCAGAAAAATCAACGTGAATTGCAACAGCTTCTTCATCTAAAATATTATCAAAAACATCTTTGGTGCATTTTCATGCTAGTCGAGCTAGTTTCATGATTCTCGACGCGACCTCGTCATAATTGCCTTTACCGAAGTGGTGCTTCTTGCTCCCGTACATTAACTTATGTTCTAATGCCTTAATATATCTACCGTATTCTATATTAAAAGTTAAATCTCTAGCCTGAATCATGCGTGGAGCTTTGTATTTCACGCTTTTCACTTTTTCTATCTTGGTGAAAGGCGTGACGGTAGCCAAGACTGGATCACCGAGATCCAGCCTGAGTGCCGCATCTGCATAGAGTCTTCGAGTAGTTGTGTCATCGATTGTCTCAACGTAGCCTGCTCTTGTATAAGGTCGCGGATGGCACACGAACTGTCGGATATACTTGTAGCAACCTGGGATAAGAGCTGGGTCATACACTGGGGTTGTTTGGGGCATATGACGCTTGGAATAAGCTGCGAGTGTGGTGAGGCAGTGTTTCGGGTAATAGAAAAGTGCATGTGGTCGCAGCAAGGCCGGGAAATGAAGTATTTCACCAGTCGGTAAGCTCCCCAGCCAACGGCGGCCGCACCTATAATCGCTCCGGCCGCCAGGGCGACGGGTGCTACTATATGAGATAGTCTGAAACAGGATTCGTCTTGCCAGGGCCCAAGGCTGTTTAAAGAACCGGCAAGTTGTGTGCGCTCAACTCTCCAGTAAAACCATGGGTGGCGACGTTCGACTACTCCTTCGATGGCGTTGTTAAACTTGTTGACGTGTTTGACCTGGTCATAGTGCCAACGCGGCTCTGTCATGAGCTTATCGCGAATGTGTTGTTCGATGGCATCGGTGATGATGGGTTTCCGACGCTTGATGTTGCGCAGCCCCTGCCGGTCCATCTCTTGGGCTAGTAGGGTAGCGCATTGTGCTCTGTACCGGTCAGTGATTTTTTGACCGTACATTCGTACGTCCAGGTAGTCTTTGGCTGTGTCAACGTCGAACGGGCCGAGCCGCTCGACGAGCTCTGATGTGCGCATGACATTTTCGATGGCGTTATCTATTTCCGCGGGTGTGGCTTGCGGTATGAATACTGGGTGGATGACTCTGTCGTTTTCCGGGGTGGGTGCGCTCGCCACCAGTTGAATATTCCGGTGGGTGGATTCGGTGCCGCCTGCGGCGGCTCTGGTGGGTTGGCCATTACCACCACCACCTGCTGGCGTACGCGTTGGTCTTAAATTGTTTGTCAAGGGCGTCCAGGCAGTTCCTCTTAGCCTGCCTGTAAGCTGGATCTGTGACGAGCTTGTAATATCCGTAGATTTCTATTGCTGCGTCTATACCAGCTGCTGAAATGACGGTTTTGGTTATCGCACGTCTGACTTTTGCTTGTACGTATTCCTCGTTGATTGTGTCAGGGATCACTGGGTACACTCTCTGTCTCAACCCCTGAACGTACTTAAGTAGGCGATTCATCCGTGTATACGCTATTACGGTTAGGTCCGCCGATTCTCCTGCCGACACGGGATGTTGCCGGTTCCTAGTCCGGTTACCAACACCACGGGGAAAATTACACGGGAGTTTTCCCATTCCCAGAGATCGATAACTAACGATATAACAAAAAACAGGAACATGTGAGAACATCAACAGAATTTTTATCCAAAATTATACAAAACGAAGATCAGTGTGGTAGGTGTGGTGTAAAAACAGTTTACAACATACAAGGCAGGCTTTTCCGGACAAGTAGCACATACAAAAGATGACTCCTTGCGTTTTTTTATTTTTAGTGCAGACACGACAAGGCTTCGCTGGAACAGCTTTCTTAGTAGGTGGGACATTTTCTAAGAAATGGAAATCTCTCAAGGGAACACGACTTTTACGAACGGCCGGCGATGCAGGTGGTACAGAGGGCCCAGGCAGAAACGGCGATGGGTCTGCTTGAACTTGTGCAGGTCCAGGCTGTACTGGGGGTATTTGTGGTCCAGGTGCTTCTGCAGCTGTTGGAGTAGTATCGCCACAGTTCAGCCCCAGTAGATATTTGATAAAATCTTCCCAAAACTTCAAGAGCCGTATTTTGGATGTCCGGTCTTTCATACGTAGCAACCTATGCGCGTTTTGTACGTAAACCTCATAAATGTGCATTGCTAATTTTTTGGGCCATCTGAGTGTCTTTCTGAGGCAAGAATAATATGAGACCATCTGGTCCCCTCTCTCACACACAGACACTCACAATAAGGTTTCAGGTTTGAACAAAAGCAACTGAGTTCTCTGTAGGCAATCGCATTCTTCATGAGTGTATTTCTGATTTGATGTATCGCCATTGTTCCCGGGATCGGTCTCAAGTCATAAGACTTTTCTGTTATAGCTGATCCAGGAACAAAAAATAACATTATCTTCGAGTCTGTCTGACTCAAGACATTAAAAGCTGTTTGAGCGTCGGGTATGTCTACTCCATAGGCTACCTTTGCATCGAGAGATCTTTTTATTGCACCTCCGACACCATCAGCCGGGCCATTCCCATGGGAGGAGGCTTCGGAGTAATTCCAGGTTGAGTTGGGAAATCCTAATTTCTTTGTATTTTCCAGAAATAAATAAAAGTTTTTTTTTATTTCGGTACTGAGACGTAGGACCGTCTGAAAAAAAAATGAATAGCATTTACTTTGGGATATATTTGTTCTAAGCAAAGTAAATATCGGGTCCAAATGGACCCATACTGCTTCCGGTCCATGGTATGTATTAGGAGATATTGTAGCAAATGTCAAGGGATCTTCATCTTTAGTATATAAAATTCCAGTGTGCAATGTAAATTGAACTTTGGAAGCTCCAAAATGTATGGCCTGGACTTCAGTGGCCTATTTACACGAGTAATTTTCAGAAAAATCAACGTGAATTGCAACAGCTTCTTCATCTAAAATATTATCAAAAACATCTTTGGTGCATTTTCATGCTAGTCGAGCTAGTTTCATGATTCTCGACGCGACCTCGTCATAATTGCCTTTACCGAAGTGGTGCTTCTTGCTCCCGTACATTAACTTATGTTCTAATGCCTTAATATATCTACCGTATTCTATATTAAAAGTTAAATCTCTAGCCTGAATCATGCGTGGAGCTTTGTATTTCACGCTTTTCACTTTTTCTATCTTGGTGAAAGGCGTGACGGTAGCCAAGACTGGATCACCGAGATCCAGCCTGAGTGCCGCATCTGCATAGAGTCTTCGAGTAGCTGTGTCATCGATTGTCTCAACGTAGCCTGCTCTTGTATAAGGTCGCGGATGGCACACGAACTGTCGGATATACTTGTAGCAACCTGGGATAAGAGCTGGGTCATACACTGGGGTTGTTTGGGGCATATGACGCTTGGAATAAGCTGCGAGTGTGGTGAGGCAGTGTTTCGGGTAATAGAAAAGTGCATGTGGTCGCAGCAAGGCCGGGAAATGAAGTATTTCACCAGTCGGTAAGCTCCCCAGCCAACGGCGGCCGCACCTATAATCGCTCCGGCCGCCAGGGCGACGGGTGCTACTATATGAGATAGTCTGAAACAGGATTCGTCTTGCCAGGGCCCAAGGCTGTTTAAAGAACCGGCAAGTTGTGTGCGCTCAACTCTCCAGTAAAACCATGGGTGGCGACGTTCGACTACTCCTTCGATGGCGTTGTTAAACTTGTTGACGTGTTTGACCTGGTCATAGTGCCAACGCGGCTCTGTCATGAGCTTATCGCGAATGTGTTGTTCGATGGCATCGGTGATGATGGGTTTCCGACGCTTGATGTTGCGCAGCCCCTGCCGGTCCATCTCTTGGGCTAGTAGGGTAGCGCATTGTGCTCTGTACCGGTCAGTGATTTTTTGACCGTACATTCGTACGTCCAGGTAGTCTTTGGCTGTGTCAACGTCGAACGGGCCGAGCCGCTCGACGAGCTCTGATGTGCGCATGACATTTTCGATGGCGTTATCTATTTCCGCGGGTGTGGCTTGCGGTATGAATACTGGGTGGATGACTCTGTCGTTTTCCGGGGGTGGGTGCGCTCGCCACCAGTTGAATATTCCGGTGGGTGGATTCGGTGCCGCCTGCGGCGGCTCTGGTGGGTTGGCCATTACCACCACCACCTGCTGGCGTACGCGTTGGTCTTAAATTGTTTGTCAAGGGCGTCCAGGCAGTTCCTCTTAGCCTGCCTGTAAGCTGGATCTGTGACGAGCTTGTAATATCCGTAGATTTCTATTGCTGCGTCTATACCAGCTGCTGAAATGACGGTTTTGGTTATCGCACGTCTGACTTTTGCTTGTACGTATTCCTCGTTGATTGTGTCAGGGATCACTGGGTACACTCTCTGTCTCAACCCCTGAACTTACTTAAGTAGGCGATTCATCCGTGTATACGCTATTACGGTTAGGTCCGCCGATTCTCCTGCCGACACGGGATGTTGCCGGTTCCTAGTCCGGTTACCAACACCACGGGGAAAATTACACGGGAGTTTTCCCATTCCCAGAGATCGATAACTAACGATATAACAAAAAACAGGAACATGTGAGAACATCAACAGAATTTTTATCCAAAATTATACAAAACGAAGATCAGTGTGGTAGGTGTAAAAACAGTTTACAACATACAAGGCAGGCTTTTCCGGACAAGTAGCACATACAAAAGATGACTCCTTGCGTTTTTTTATTTTTAGTGCAGACACGACAAGGCTTCGCTGGAACAGCTTTCTTAGTAGGTGGGACATTTTCTAAGAAATGGAAATCTCTCAAGGGAACACGACTTTTACGAACGGCCGGCGATGCAGGTGGTACAGAGGGCCCAGGCAGAAACGGCGATGGGTCTGCTTGAACTTGTGCAGGTCCAGGCTGTACTGGGGGTATTTGTGGTCCAGGTGCTTCTGCAGCTGTTGGAGTAGTATCGCCACAGTTCAGCCCCAGTAGATATTTGATAAAATCTTCCCAAAACTTCAAGAGCCGTATTTTGGATGTCCGGTCTTTCATACGTAGCAACCTATGCGCGTTTTGTACGTAAACCTCATAAATGTGCATTGCTAATTTTTTGGGCCATCTGAGTGTCTTTCTGAGGCAAGAATAATATGAGACCATCTGGTCCCCTCTCTCACACACAGACACTCACAATAAGGTTTCAGGTTTGAACAAAAGCAACTGAGTTCTCTGTAGGCAATCGCATTCTTCATGAGTGTATTTCTGATTTGATGTATCGCCATTGTTCCCGGGATCGGTCTCAAGTCATAAGACTTTTCTGTTATAGCTGATCCAGGAACAAAAAATAACATTATCTTCGAGTCTGTCTGACTCAAGACATTAAAAGCTGTTTGAGCGTCGGGTATGTCTACTCCATAGGCTACCTTTGCATCGAGAGATCTTTTTATTGCACCTCCGACACCATCAGCCGGGCCATTCCCATGGGAGGCTTCGGAGTAATTCCAGGTTGAGTTGGGAAATCCTAATTTCTTTGTATTTTCCAGAAATAAATAAAAGTTTTTTTTTATTTCGGTACTGAGACGTAGGACCGTCTGAAAAAAAAATGAATAGCATTTACTTTGGGATATATTTGTTCTAAGCAAAGTAAATATCGGGTCCAAATGGACCCATACTGCTTCCGGTCCATGGTATGTATTAGGAGATATTGTAGCAAATGTCAAGGGATCTTCATCTTTAGTATATAAAATTCCAGTGTGCAATGTAAATTGAACTTTGGAAGCTCCAAAATGTATGGCCTGGACTTCAGTGGCCTATTTACACGAGTAATTTTCAGAAAAATCAACGTGAATTGCAACAGCTTCTTCATCTAAAATATTATCAAAAACATCTTTGGTGCATTTTGAATTGATGTCTTATATTATACCAATGTTTCTTGAAATTGATTGATTCTTTAGTAAAATCGGAGATCAAGTCTTTTACGGTTTTCGTCTGTTTTACCATCCTTTTAGCCCTTTTAACTGTATTTGTTTTCTTATCATGATACTCTTTATTTGTTATAGCCCATTCACTCCAAGTAACAACATCTTTTAGATTCACATTTTCCATTTTAAATTCAATAGTTTTATCTTGATAAACTGAGCATTTGTTATACGCACAATCTTTTGAATTTACATCACACATCATTTCAGAAGGTAGCTCTTTTTAATATTTATGAGTTAGCAAATTCATTTGATAAAGTTTTTTTAGCTTCATTTCCAGATTATCATGTTTCGAGCATGCACAAGTGTCGCGATTCATTATTTTTGGAGACAATACGAAAAATGGTCTATGTTTTTTAAATGTTGTGTACGACAGATTCCCATTTTCAGATTTGTATTTTTCATAAAGTGATTTCAAAGGCTGCAAAAGATAACGCCGTTGTTCCTGTCGCTTTTTAAAAGTTTTATATTCTTTTTTTCCCGCAGTGATCCTACTGACGTTCTCTCTTATGTAAAAATCATGCAGTGATTTTAACAAATTCATTCTACGTTTTTTTATAATGTGGCTAGCCTGCCTTATATTTGCCTTTAAGCCCAAATATCTAGAAAATTTACTTTTCAGTTTATACTTTTTGGCGGTTTCGCTTTCAATCACATCTTTCAGTACATTTTTTTCGAAAGTTTTAGATTCACTATATTTATTTTCAAGTGCCGATACAAAACGCTATGTTCGAAAAGTTGTCTTTTAACAATTTCCTTTTGTGTTTCTGGAATATCTGGTAGATTATTCTCAACGTAACTATTAGTTTTAGACAGCGGTGTCATTTCTTCTTTATTATCTTTTGTTGTTATTGCTCTCTCTGAATTGCTTTTGTCTCCTAACTTTTTGATAGTTTCTTCCAAAGATTGATTTTTTTTCCGTAGCGACTAACTTTTTTTCTGCAGTACTTTCACCCGTTTCTTTTGTAATGTTAATTGTTGTTTTAGTCTTAAATTTTCATAATATATTGCATTATATCTCGATTTTTTTTCAGAATCAGTGGCTTTGGCGGTTCTGTAGGTAAAATCTTCTTAAATCGGAAGTTCCTAAGGTTCTCGAGAGGAGCATTGTTATTGTTTTCACTGTCAGGCACATTATTTACAGTTTCTGGTTGAGCTTTGTTATGGTTTTCACTGTCAGGTAATTTTTGTTCAGCTTCTGGTTCATCTGTATTGTTTTTTTCACGGTAAGGTACATTTCTTCCAGTTTCTGGCTGAGCATTATTGTTTCCAGGTAAAGTTTTCTCACTTTCTGGCAGAACTACCAAGTTGGCGTTTAATTTCCGTCTTTTCTCTTCTCTCTATTGCTTACGTCTTTTTTTTATTTCATCCTTATCACACTCCGCTACTCTCTTTCTATTTTCTTTAGTTCGTTCGGCGTTTCTTTTTTTCATATCATATTTTTCAGGGTTTTCATTTTTTAGTTTTTCACGATATTTTCTCTGCTTTTATTTTTTTAATCAATTACTCAACATCAAATGTGGCGTAAGATGAGATGGTTTAAAGGTTTCAATGCAGTGGGATGCCTATTTATTTATTCACTTTTCTATTTTTTTGCGAAATTAATACATTTATAATATTTTTAAATTCAAGAAATAGCCGATATAATCCGTGGCACAGTAGCGCCCTCTCTCTCCATATGCCATGCTCGCAACATGCTGTTAGTATATATACCACTCTTATCTATTTCTAAGTTAGTTTGCTTAATAACTACCTTCACCATTGCCTTATCTAAATGCTTAAATCTATGGTTTTCGGGAACCTGACGGCAATTTACGCGACGGTAGAGCTCGGACCAGACTGCGCCTAGCTTGGTGTTTTTGTTGATGCTGGCATTTGCAACCATTATTACTTCGTTCAAATACTCTTGGTAATTTGATATGTTTCGGTAAGTCATGCCATAGATGTCACTTAATCGTGTGGGACGCATCATCATTGTAGGTCTTCCATTGCCGTTGACAACTAGCTTTGTTGTGCAAAATTCAACGTCAGTTATGTCGGTTACGCTGGGTTTCATGACCGTTACAAACCCGTACATCGTAAATAACCGGGTCGCTCGAGCCAGGTCTATTGGGCTGTTTGTAAAGATTATGGAGTCGTCACCATTTACTATGGCGTCTCCTTTGATGCCTAGTTGCCGTAGGACGTCTTTGATCACGACGTAGTTTATGAGGGAGTTGCCTAGGCTGGTGTCCACGTCTCCCGACATGCGTGTTCCAGTCACGTGATATTTATCTCCTTCGCGGGTTTTACAGTAGTTGCGTAGGGTACGTTTGGATAACTGGCGAAGCTTCTTGTCATGATAGTAGCATGACTGGTAAAACTTGTGTGTCAATCGCAGATGTTCACGCGTCACGTAGGCATCGAATGTTTTGTGGTCTGCCTCTGTGTAGTATTTGTATATTATGTAATCACACGATTGTCAAGGACAATCGTGTGATTCTGGCGGCCACTTCATCGTAGTTGCCTTTCCCGAAATGCTGCTTATTTCTACCGTACATTAACTTATTTTCTAGAGCCTTAATGTAACACCCATATTCTATATTAAAACTAAAATATCTAGCTTGTATCATGCGAGGTGCCTTGTATTTCGTGGCTTTCACTTTCTCTATCTTTGTGAAGGGAGTGACGGTAGAATTTATTAACCGTGTCTATGTCATCGAACCTCCACCTTGTTTCGGAACGCACCCGTTCACGTATGTATATTACTATTGCTTCCGTTATTATTGGTTTTCGTCGTTTGATGTTGTACATGCCCTGTTTATCCATTTCCTGTGTGAGCAATGTGGCACACTGTGCCCTATACCTGTCGGTTATTTTCTGTCCGTACATCAATGCTTAAATCTATGGTTTTCGGGAAGCTGACGGCAATTTACGAGACGGTAGAGCTCGGACCAGTCTGCGCCTAGCTTGGTGTTTTTGTTGATGCTGGCATTTGCAACCTAATACCTCGTTCAAATACTCTTGGTAATTTGATATGTTTCGGTAAGTCATGCCATAGATGTCACTTAATCGTGTGGGACGCATCATCATTGTAGGTCTTCCATTGCCGTTGACAACTAGCTTTGTTGTGCAAAATTCAACGTCAGTTATGTCGGTTACGCTGGGTTTCATGACCGTTACAAACCCGTACATCGTAAATAACCGGGTCGCTCGAGCCAGGTCTATTGGGCTGTTTGTAAAGATTATGGAGTCGTCACCATTTACTATGGCGTCTCCTTTGATGCCTAGTTGCCGTAGGACGTCTTTGATCACGGCGTAGTTTATGAGGGAGTTGCCTAGGCTGGTGTCCACGTCTCCCGACATGCGTGTTCCAGTCACGTGATATTTATCTCCTTCGCGGGTTTTACAGTAGTTGCGTAGGGTACGTTTGGATAACTGGCGAAGCTTCTTGTCATGATAGTAGCATGACTGGTAAAACTTGTGTGTCAATCGCAGATGTTCACGCGTCACGTAGGCATCGAATGTTTTGTGGTCTGCCTCTGTGTAGTATTTGTATATTATGTAATCACACGATTGTCAAGGACAATCGTGTGATTCTGGCGGCCACTTCATCGTAGTTGCCTTTCCCGAAATGCTGCTTATTTCTACCGTACATTAACTTATTTTCTAGAGCCTTAATGTAACACCCATATTCTATATTAAAACTAATATATCTAGCTTGTATCATGCGAGGTGCCTTGTATTTCGTGGCTTTCACTTTCTCTATCTTTGTGAAGGGAGTGACGGTAGCCACGACTGGATCACCGAGATCAAGCCTACTGGCCGCTTCTGCATACAGTCTTCGAGTGCTCGGATCATCGATCTTTGAAACGTACTCTGCTCTTGTATAAGCTGTTGGATGGCAGAGGAATTTTCGGAGATGCTTGTAGCAACCATCGACAAGGCTTGGGTCATATTCCGGGGTTGACTGGGGCTGGTGCCGCTTAGCGTAGGCGGCAAGTGTTGTAAAGCTGTGCTTAGGGTAGTAGAACAAGGCTTGTGGCCGCAACAGGGATGGGAAGTGAGTCGTTTCACCAGTTGGTAGATGCCCCAACCAGCGGCTGCCACACCTATAACTGCTCCTGCCGTCAGCGCGACGGGTGCTAGAATATGAGACAGTCTGAACGATGAGTCGTCTTGCCAGGGCCCGAGTGTGTTTAAAGTACCGGCTAACTGTGTGCGTTCAGTGCGCCAGTAGAACCATGGGTGTCTCCGCTCAACGATTCCTTCAATTGCGTTGTTGAATTTATTAACCGTGTCTATGTCATCGAACCTCCACCTTGTTTCGGAACGCACCCGTTCACGTATGTATATTTCTATTGCTTCCGTTATTATTGGTTTTCGTCGTTTGATGTTGTACATGCCCTGTTTATCCATTTCCTGTGTGAGCAATGTGGCACACTGTGCCCTATACCTGTCGGTTATTTTCTGTCCGTACATCCGCACGTCGAGGTATGCCACGGCTGTTTCGACATCGTAGGGCGAGAGGCGCTCAATTTTTCTCATAATTTTTATTTTCTATTAATAACTGCTTATTTTTTTCGCGTAAATGATTTTTTTCCGCTGTAAGTTTTTCAATTTGTTTATTGGCACTATTTGACAACGCCGTTGACAACTAGCTTTGTTGTGCAAAATTCAACGTCAGTTATGTCGGTTACGCTGGGTTTCATGACCGTTACAAACCCGTACATCGTAAATAACCGGGTCGCTCGAGCCAGGTCTATTGGGCTGTTTGTAAAGATTATGGAGTCGTCACCATTTACTATGGCGTCTCCTTTGATGCCTAGTTGCCGTAGGACGTCTTTGATCACGACGTAGTTTATGAGGGAGTTGCCTAGGCTGGTGTCCACGTCTCCCGACATGCGTGTTCCAGTCACGTGATATTTATCTCCTTCGCGGGTTTTACAGTAGTTGCGTAGGGTACGTTTGGATAACTGGCGAAGCTTCTTGTCATGATAGTAGCATGACTGGTAAAACTTGTGTGTCAATCGCAGATGTTCACGCGTCACGTAGGCATCGAATGTTTTGTGGTCTGCCTCTGTGTAGTATTTGTATATTATGTAATCACACGATTGTCAAGGACAATCGTGTGATTCTGGCGGCCACTTCATCGTAGTTGCCTTTCCCGAAATGCTGCTTATTTCTACCGTACATTAACTTATTTTCTAGAGCCTTAATGTAACACCCATATTCTATATTAAAACTAAAATATCTAGCTTGTATCATGCGAGGTGCCTTGTATTTCGTGGCTTTCACTTTCTCTATCTTTGTGAAGGGAGTGACGGTAGAATTTATTAACCGTGTCTATGTCATCGAACCTCCACCTTGTTTCGGAACGCACCCGTTCACGTATGTATATTACTATTGCTTCCGTTATTATTGGTTTTCGTCGTTTGATGTTGTACATGCCCTGTTTATCCATTTCCTGTGTGAGCAATGTGGCACACTGTGCCCTATACCTGTCGGTTATTTTCTGTCCGTACATCAATGCTTAAATCTATGGTTTTCGGGAAGCTGACGGCAATTTACGAGACGGTAGAGCTCGGACCAGTCTGCGCCTAGCTTGGTGTTTTTGTTGATGCTGGCATTTGCAACCTAATACCTCGTTCAAATACTCTTGGTAATTTGATATGTTTCGGTAAGTCATGCCATAGATGTCACTTAATCGTGTGGGACGCATCATCATTGTAGGTCTTCCATTGCCGTTGACAACTAGCTTTGTTGTGCAAAATTCAACGTCAGTTATGTCGGTTACGCTGGGTTTCATGACCGTTACAAACCCGTACATCGTAAATAACCGGGTCGCTCGAGCCAGGTCTATTGGGCTGTTTGTAAAGATTATGGAGTCGTCACCATTTACTATGGCGTCTCCTTTGATGCCTAGTTGCCGTAGGACGTCTTTGATCACGGCGTAGTTTATGAGGGAGTTGCCTAGGCTGGTGTCCACGTCTCCCGACATGCGTGTTCCAGTCACGTGATATTTATCTCCTTCGCGGGTTTTACAGTAGTTGCGTAGGGTACGTTTGGATAACTGGCGAAGCTTCTTGTCATGATAGTAGCATGACTGGTAAAACTTGTGTGTCAATCGCAGATGTTCACGCGTCACGTAGGCATCGAATGTTTTGTGGTCTGCCTCTGTGTAGTATTTGTATATTATGTAATCACACGATTGTCAAGGACAATCGTGTGATTCTGGCGGCCACTTCATCGTAGTTGCCTTTCCCGAAATGCTGCTTATTTCTACCGTACATTAACTTATTTTCTAGAGCCTTAATGTAACACCCATATTCTATATTAAAACTAATATATCTAGCTTGTATCATGCGAGGTGCCTTGTATTTCGTGGCTTTCACTTTCTCTATCTTTGTGAAGGGAGTGACGGTAGCCACGACTGGATCACCGAGATCAAGCCTACTGGCCGCTTCTGCATACAGTCTTCGAGTGCTCGGATCATCGATCTTTGAAACGTACTCTGCTCTTGTATAAGCTGTTGGATGGCAGAGGAATTTTCGGAGATGCTTGTAGCAACCATCGACAAGGCTTGGGTCATATTCCGGGGTTGACTGGGGCTGGTGCCGCTTAGCGTAGGCGGCAAGTGTTGTAAAGCTGTGCTTAGGGTAGTAGAACAAGGCTTGTGGCCGCAACAGGGATGGGAAGTGAGTCGTTTCACCAGTTGGTAGATGCCCCAACCAGCGGCTGCCACACCTATAACTGCTCCTGCCGTCAGCGCGACGGGTGCTAGAATATGAGACAGTCTGAACGATGAGTCGTCTTGCCAGGGCCCGAGTGTGTTTAAAGTACCGGCTAACTGTGTGCGTTCAGTGCGCCAGTAGAACCATGGGTGTCTCCGCTCAACGATTCCTTCAATTGCGTTGTTGAATTTATTAACCGTGTCTATGTCATCGAACCTCCACCTTGTTTCGGAACGCACCCGTTCACGTATGTATATTTCTATTGCTTCCGTTATTATTGGTTTTCGTCGTTTGATGTTGTACATGCCCTGTTTATCCATTTCCTGTGTGAGCAATGTGGCACACTGTGCCCTATACCTGTCGGTTATTTTCTGTCCGTACATCCGCACGTCGAGGTATGCCACGGCTGTTTCGACATCGTAGGGCGAGAGGCGCTCAATTTTTCTCATAATTTTTATTTTCTATTAATAACTGCTTATTTTTTTCGCGTAAATGATTTTTTTCCGCTGTAAGTTTTTCAATTTGTTTATTGGCACTATTTGACAACGCCGTTGACAACTAGCTTTGTTGTGCAAAATTCAACGTCAGTTATGTCGGTTACGCTGGGTTTCATGACCGTTACAAACCCGTACATCGTAAATAACCGGGTCGCTCGAGCCAGGTCTATTGGGCTGTTTGTAAAGATTGTGGAGTCGTCACCATTTACTATGGCGTCTCCTTTGATGCCTAGTTGCCGTAGGACGTCTTTGATCACGACGTAGTTTATGAGGGAGTTGCCTAGGCTGGTGTCCACGTCTCCCGACATGCGTGTTCCAGTCACGTGATATTTATCTCCTTCGCGGGTTTTACAGTAGTTGCGTAGGGTACGTTTGGATAACTGGCGAAGCTTCTTGTCATGATAGTAGCATGACTGGTAAAACTTGTGTGTCAATCGCAGATGTTCACGCGTCACGTAGGCATCGAATGTTTTGTGGTCTGCCTCTGTGTAGTATTTGTATATTATGTAATCACACGATTGTCAAGGACAATCGTGTGATTCTGGCGGCCACTTCATCGTAGTTGCCTTTCCCGAAATGCTGCTTATTTCTACCGTACATTAACTTATTTTCTAGAGCCTTAATGTAACACCCATATTCTATATTAAAACTAATATATCTAGCTTGTATCATGCGAGGTGCCTTGTATTTCGTGGCTTTCACTTTCTCTATCTTAGTGAAGGGAGTGACGGTAGCCACGACTGGATCACCGAGATCAAGCCTACTGGCCGCTTCTGCATACAGTCTTCGAGTGCTCGGATCATCGATCTTTGAAACGTACTCTGCTCTTGTATAAGCTGTTGGATGGCAGAGGAATTTTCGGAGATGCTTGTAGCAACCATCGACAAGGCTTGGGTCATATTCCGGGGTTGACTGGGGCTGGTGCCGCTTAGCGTAGGCGGCAAGTGTTGTAAAGCTGTGCTTAGGGTAGTAGAACAAGGCTTGTGGCCGCAACAGGGATGGGAAGTGAGTCGTTTCACCAGTTGGTAGATGCCCCAACCAGCGGCTGCCACACCTATAACTGCTCCTGCCGTCAGCGCGACGGGTGCTAGAATATGAGACAGTCTGAACGATGAGTCGTCTTGCCAGGGCCCGAGTGTGTTTAAAGTACCGGCTAACTGTGTGCGTTCAGTGCGCCAGTAGAACCATGGGTGTCTCCGCTCAACGATTCCTTCAATTGCGTTGTTGAATTTATTAACCGTGTCTATGTCATCGAACCTCCACCTTGTTTCGGAACGCACCCGTTCACGTATGTATATTTCTATTGCTTCCGTTATTATTGGTTTTCGTCGTTTGATGTTGTACATGCCCTTTTTATCCATTTCCTGTGTGAGTAATGTGGCACACTGTGCCCTATACCTGTCGGTTATTTTCTGTCCGTACATCCGCACGTCGAGGTATGCCACGGCTGTTTCGACATCGTAGGGCGAGAGGCGCTCAATTTTTCTCATAATTTTTATTTTCTATTAATAACTGCTTATTTTTTTCGCGTAAATGATTTTTTTCCGCTGTAAGTTTTTCAATTTGTTTATTGGCACTATTTGACAACGCCGTTGACAACTAGCTTTGTTGTGCAAAATTCAACGTCATTTATGTCGGTTACGCTGGGTTTCATGACCGTTACAAACCCGTACATCGTAAATAACCGGGTCGCTCGAGCCAGGTCTATTGGGCTGTTTGTAAAGATTATGGAGTCGTCACCATTTACTATGGCGTCTCCTTTGATGCCTAGTTGCCGTAGGACGTCTTTGATCACGACGTAGTTTATGAGGGAGTTGCCTAGGCTGGTGTCCACGTCTCCCGACATGCGTGTTCCAGTCACGTGATATTTATCTCCTTCGCGGGTTTTACAGTAGTTGCGTAGGGTACGTTTGGATAACTGGCGAAGCTTCTTGTCATTATAGTAGCATGACTGGTAAAACTTGTGTGTCAATCGCAGATGTTCACGCGTCACGTAGGCATCGAATGTTTTGTGGTCTGCCTCTGTGTAGTATTTGTATATTATGTAATCACACGATTGTCAAGGACAATCGTGTGATTCTGGCGGCCACTTCATCGTAGTTGCCTTTCCCGAAATGCTGCTTATTTCTACCGTACATTAACTTATTTTCTAGAGCCTTAATGTAACACCCATATTCTATATTAAAACTAATATATCTAGCTTGTATCATGCGAGGTGCCTTGTATTTCGTGGCTTTCACTTTCTCTATCTTTGTGAAGGGAGTGACGGTAGCCACGACTGGATCACCGAGATCAAGCCTACTGGCCGCTTCTGCATACAGTCTTCGAGTGCTCGGATCATCGATCTTTGAAACGTACTCTGCTCTTGTATAAGCTGTTGGATGGCAGAGGAATTTTCGGAGATGCTTGTAGCAACCATCGACAAGGCTTGGGTCATATTCCGGGGTTGACTGGGGCTGGTGCCGCTTAGCGTAGGCGGCAAGTGTTGTAAAGCTGTGCTTAGGGTAGTAGAACAAGGCTTGTGGCCGCAACAGGGATGGGAAGTGAGTCGTTTCACCAGTTGGTAGATGCCCCAACCAGCGGCTGCCACACCTATAACTGCTCCTGCCGTCAGCGCGACGGGTGCTAGAATATGAGACAGTCTGAACGATGAGTCGTCTTGCCAGGGCCCGAGTGTGTTTAAAGTACCGGCTAACTGTGTGCGTTCAGTGCGCCAGTAGAACCATGGGTGTCTCCGCTCAACGATTCCTTCAATTGCGTTGTTGAATTTATTAACCGTGTCTATGTCATCGAACCTCCACCTTGTTTCGGAACGCACCCGTTCACGTATGTATATTACTATTGCTTCCGTTATTATTGGTTTTCGTCGTTTGATGTTGTACATGCCCTGTTTATCCATTTCCTGTGTGAGCAATGTGGCACACTGTGCCCTATACCTGTCGGTTATTTTCTGTCCGTACATCCGCACGTCGAGGTATGCCAAGGCTGTTTCGACATCGTAGGGCGAGAGGCGCTCAATTTTTCTCATAATTTTTATTTTCTATTAATAACTGCTTATTTTTTTCGCTTAAATGATTTTTTTCCGCTGTAAGTTTTTCAATTTGTTTATTGGCACTATCTAATTTCAAAATAAGTTTATCAATCTCCTGTTTATATTTATTTTCCTCTTCATCGTCATCAGATATACATGGTAGGCTACTGCTATCGCCATCTAGTGTCAGATCAGTTACTATACTATCATCCTCAGTTATATTTTTGCGAGTGCGACTTATTGTAATATTTTCTAAGAAATTCATTTTGTTCTTATCCAAGTAACAAATTTATTTTATTTAAAATAACGTAAAAAGTGTTCTTGAGAGGGAAGATTTGAACTCGGGTTTATTATGGATGGAGGATATAATGCTAACCCTTGGACCATCAAGTCTTCGTAAATGCAAGTAAAGTATCGAAACTATATCTCAACACAAGAATATTTTGTCTGTTAAGCTTTAAGAACTCTTTTTTTTTAGTTTCCCTACACTTTTTCAAATGTAATTAATATTGTATGTTATAATTATACTTTCACTTCACAGATTTTCACATAACAATTTCATCCTATATTATTATATATTCACTGTTTACTGTTTAGTTTATTCGCTTTAGGTAATATTTATTTCCGCAAACGTAACTAATTAACTTATTAACTGTTCGATTCTCACTGGTTTTCTGTCACAGTTTTTTAGTTTATTCACATTTTAAACACGGTGTCCACAATGTATGTTGTAAATCAACTATTTATTTATTCACTTTTCTTTTTTTTTTGCGAAATTAATACATTTATAATATTTTTAAATTCAAGAAATATAGAGAGCCGATATAATCCGTGGCACAGTAGCGCCCTCTCTCTCCATATGCCATGCTCGCAACATGCTGTTAGTATATATACCACTCTTATCTATTTCTAAGTTAGTTTGCTTAGTAACTACCTTCACCATTGCCTTATCTAAATGCTTAAATCTATGGTTTTCGGGAAGCTGACGGCAATTTACGAGACGGTAGAGCTCGGACCAGTCTGCGCCTAGCTTGGTGTTTTTGTTGATGCTGGCATTTGCAACCTAATACCTCGTTCAAATACTCTTGGTAATTTGATATGTTTCGGTAAGTCATGCCATAGATGTCACTTAATCGTGTGGGACGCATCATCATTGTAGGTCTTCCATTGCCGTTGACAACTAGCTTTGTTGTGCAAAATTCAACGTCAGTTATGTCGGTTACGCTGGGTTTCATGACCATCTGTGCTCAACACTAAAACTGCCCGGGGTAAACGGAGCCGTCGGCAGAAGTCCCTTACCACTATGACCGTGGATTTCTGTAACATTAGGGGACTTCATACCAATCTTGACGCCGTCTATTACCACCTCCAGACGGCGATGCCGACCTTGCTCTTTTTAACCGAGACTCAGATATCCTCTCCGGCTGATACTTCTTATCTCACTTGTCCGGGGTACAAATTAGAACACTTTTTTGTACCGCGGGCTGGAGTTTGCGCGTACGTCAGAGAGGATGTCTGCTCTCGTCGCCTTGGCAGTCTTGAAGGTAGGGACCTCTCCATCCTCTGGTTGCGCATTGACAGCGACGACCATCCCCGCGTCTATGCCTGCCTATATAGGCATCGGTCATTACCTATTACCGCTATGGGACCTATATAGGTCCCATAGCGGTAATGACCGAATTCCACGCCGGGCGGCTCGAATCGTCGACGAGAATGTTATCTCCAATCGGCTTGATTCTTTGGCGCTGCGTAGAGATGTCGGATCGCTCTGCATCTTCTACCGCATCTACCACGGGGAGTGCTCTGAGGAATTGTTCGGACTAATACCTGCAGCAGAATTCCACCACCGGACATCGCGGAAAAACTCCAAATTTCACCCTCACCATCTCGATGTCCGGAAATCCACAACAACTCGATTTTTACGGCATTTCCTGCCTCGCACGACTAATATATGGAATCAGCTGCCTCCTATGGTGTTTCCGAACCGATACGACTTAGGGACCTTCAAGAAAAGAACATACTCATACCTGAAAGGCCGGCAACGCACCTGCTAATCCACTGGTGTAGCGGGTGTCTGTGGATGTCGCTCTTCACTTACCATCAGGTGAACCGACTATCCGTTTGCCCCCTCTTCTATAAAATAAAAAAAAAGGATAAGCGATATGGCCACTGACCTTCGTGATCAAGTCATAGAAAAAATAAAGGAAAGTACTTTTGTATCTTTGCAATTTGATGAATCCACGGATATTGCGGGTTGTGCGCAGTTTGTAGCATTTGTGCGTTGATACGCACGATATGCATATCGATTGGGCAAATAAATGCATTGCTATTTGCAGCGACGGAGCAAAAGCGATGACTGGTGCGAAGAGTGGATTTATTGCTAGGCTGAAAGAACAGATGCCAAACGCTTGTTGGGTGCATTGCTTTCTCCATCGCCAAGCTCTTGCGGCCAAAACCTTACCACAGTAATACAGCCAAGTTCTAAATATTATTATAAAGATTGTAAATTCTATTAAAGGCAAAGCGTTGCAGACACGATTGTTTCGGATTATATGTGAAGATATGGGGGCACTCCACCAAAATTTACTTTTCCATACGGAGGTTAGGTGGTTGTCAAAAGGCAAAGTACTGACCAGAGTTATGGAACTTCGTGCTGAACTTTTAATATATTTACAACAGGCCAAGTCAGAATACTCTGAATTCATTTGCGACCCGGAATTTCTTTTGAAATTAGCTTTTCTTTCTGACTTATTTGAGCATTTAAATATCTTGAATGAAAGTCTTCAAGGGCGGGATGAAAATATCATCACGGCAAAAGACAAAATACATGGCTTTACAAAAAAAATTGACTTGTGGTCGTCGTCTATAAATCAAAATAACTTTGATTCATTTTCGTCGACAAAATCTTTTACTGAAGAAATCGGATGTGAGATAAACATCAAGGCATATATACCTGGTATGAAAATGGTGTTAGATAATTTGAAAGACGAACTGTGTCATTATTTCTCAGTGCAAGAGACATCGGAGAACACTAGGCAGAGGTGAATCTTAAATCCGTTCTTAAATGCAGCTATAAATGAGGTTAATTTGCCAACTAAGCTCAAAGAGAATTTGCTAGAATTATCTGCCGATGGAATGCTACACTTGGAATTCAAGTCTGCTAATTTGGATACCTTTTGGATAAGTAGAAAAACAGAATACCCGGAATTGACAACTGAGGCTTTGAAGTGTTTGATTCCATTTGCCACCTCGTACTTATGCGAGTTGACATTTTCATCAATGGCCCAAATAAAAAGTAAGCAAAGAAATCGCTTAAATTTGGTAAACGATTTAATTCTATGTGTAGCAAATACAGATCCACGATGGGAGAAATTGATTAATCAAAAACAAGCACAACCTTCGCATTAACATGAGTCTTAGGATTTAATTTTTTGTTAATTTGTTTGTATTAACATACAAATGTTTATGAGTAAATCCTTTTGTTAAAATTCTCTTACTTAATAAATGAATCTTTTTAATCTTTGTTGTTTTTTTACTGAAGTAGTTCTCTTCTCTCGACCTTTGGCGACCCCCCTACAGAAGCCCCTACAGAAGCGACCCACAGGTTGAAAAACA
The DNA here is from genome assembly GCA_963853865.1 of Helleia helle. Taxonomy (NCBI): domain Eukaryota; kingdom Metazoa; phylum Arthropoda; class Insecta; order Lepidoptera; family Lycaenidae; genus Helleia; species Helleia helle. Next base: position 569,531 of record OY971434.1, read on the forward strand.
CTGCCTTAAAGTATCGGAAACCGGACACCCTGTATAGCAACATACCAACAAACTTGCGCATTTCCGTGATGGTGGTGTCTTTCCACTGTCTAAGCCGTGCGTGTTTTTGTAAAGATCCGGCCATGCGATGAGCGTAATTGTTAGTTGCTTGCACCATAGAACCCAAAAATTCATTAGAAAAAAATAGATCAGCCAAAGCACTCGCAGAAGAAGTAAAATTGGTCTTTATACCTGTGTGGGAATGTGGGTGGAAGCCAAAAAGGGAGATCTCCGACCGAGCGAGATGGTATGCTCGGTCAGGCCGAAGCCCACTTGCTATCAATTCAGCTGTTGTATGTATAGCAACAAGCTGTGGAACTTCGATAGCGTGATTCAGTAATGTGGCGCTGATTGGTCCGCCACATCACTCCCCCCGAAGCCGAATGACGAATCTTGAGTCTTCTGCTTGAGTCGCCAGTGACAGAGAGTCCCAGTGAGTCGGAACTGTGATGCTGCTGCATGGGTTCCAGTGAGTCGGAGTGCTGACGTGCGGGGCCGATACTACGTGCTGACCAGGAGAGATGTGCTCTGCTTGTGACCGATCGTGTAGTGAGAATGCCCGTTGAAGCCGATGAGGGTTCGACCAGTGCCGCGATGCGTTGGGCTGGTTGGTCGAGATACCCGAAGAGGCTGAAGCTGGCTGGCGTGGTGCGGAGGGGTGGGGGAGTGATGATAATGAAGTTCAGAAAGAGACGTGTTCTGTCGAGGGTCTGCTGCAACAGCTGGTACGTACACTTTCTCTTCATACTTCACATAGCCAATTGTGTTGATAATCCTGCGAATGGGTTCTGGCACAATAGTTACTGACTGTGCTACCCTAAGCATGTCACTGCTTACTCGGGGATGCTTTATGTGCTCATTCAAGCGGTCGAACTACTGGTCGTTCTGCTTTGATAGCTTCTAGCTTTGCCTCCATCAAACCGAGGAATACGCGATACATTGCGTAGGCACTGGGGACTCTGATATTCTCGTGATATGATATAGATATGAATGTTAGGTGGCAGATTACCAGGCCAATTCCTCTTGTGGTGATTGATAAAGTAATTGCTTTCAGTGTTTGCTGTTCACTGAGGCGAGCTAGAGCGTCCTCCTCGTTCGACCCAACGAACATCTTGCGGCGTATCTCATCTTGGAGATCCCTTACGGTATCCGCTCTTTTGTCACGACGCATTTGTGTGACTCTTCCTCGTTGGTAAGTTTGTCGACCTTTGGACTGTCGTCCACGTCCTCGCGGTTGGCTGGTTGAAGCATTTGTATTTGGTAAAGTTTCCATAGCGTTCAGCTCGGGGGTCTGCAATCAGTTAACCCAAAAACTGGATGGTTCGTAATGCGCTGCTCCAACAGTGAGATGAGTAATTGCGTCGACCAGGCGTTTGTTACGACAGTCGACCAATAAGTTGTAGTGACCTAAGAAATCTACGCCTATGATTGGCTTTGTGACTTCTGCTATGATGAAGCGCCATGCAAAAGCTCGACGTAGGCCTAAGTCCACAGTAAGATTGATGTACCCATATGTCGAGATGATTGTTCCATTTGCTGCTACCAACTCAAACTTCGATTTAGATTGTAGTGGAACCCAAACAGCTGACCGTGGATAGACGCATACGTCCGAGCCAGTATCAACTAAGTACTGTCTTTTGGTCAGTAATGAACAGGCGGCCTTGTGAAGTTTGGCAGACGTTAACGGCCGCTACTGACTGCCCTTTAGGTTTTCCGAATTGAAGGTGCACGGTGGGACGCACTTCTTCGCTTTATTGCCAAACTCATTGTGGTACCAACAGTATTGTTGACTTCGTAGACGATGGCGTGAGTTAGATCTGGAGCGATGCTGGTTTCTTTTTCTAAATATGTTGGTTTTTCTTACCTGCATGCTCAGAATTTCTACTTGCCGCGATAGTTCAGCCAACTTGCTCTCCAATGCAGACGTGTGTGCGCTAGGTGCTACGCTCGCGACGTGAGTGGTATTCGATGTCGTTAACTCGATCTGCCAAGTCTGCTACGTCGTCCAGGTTACTTTTTGGCTGTGAAGCAACAATTGTTTGAACGTTAGGAGGTAATCTACTAGTCCACACCGTGCGTAAAAAATCATCGGGTACTTTGGGTCCGGCTAAACTCCGTAAATGTCGCAAAAATTGGCTGGGTTTCCTATCACCTAGCTCTTCGTACTGCATCAGCTGTAGGGTTTTTTTTCATGCGATTGTGAGATGCGTTTGATTGGTTCCGTTTTGAGTTTGTCATACTTGTTAACAGATGGTGGGGAGATAATTACGTCTTTAACAATTCGAGCGTACTCTTGATCGAGATGGCCAACTACGAAATGAAATTTAGTAATATCGGAAGTAATATTTGACAATACAAACTGACTCTCCACTTGCGCGAACCAAACCTCCGGTTCCTCGGGCCAAAATGGTGGGACTCGAACACCGACACGACACACGTCTTCACTGCTTGAACTTGGACCAGCACTTTGACCGCTAGCCCTTGTGTCACTGCCAACTTGATTTCTTGCACTTGGACCACACTCTAGATGTCTTGTACTGGACCCACCAATCATCGGGATGTCTTCTTCCTTTTGCATCTTCTTACTTCTAAAGGTCTTGACTTGCACCGGAAACTGTTCGTTTATGTCGGGGTCACCAATATAGGTATACCTGGTGTTCTAATTTAATTATCTAAGGTTACCTATTATTTGACTAATTTATTAAATGAATTGAACTAAAACTAAGGCTTGAAATGAAACCCGACTCACTATGACGATTTATTATTGATAAATTAAATACAACGGAGACTAGTTAGAGTGCGGTGACGATGATGAAGTAAGTGAGTGCTTCTCCCGCAGAGCGATGTCCTTTTATAACCATCGTGACGTCACGCGCTTGGACACTGCCCACTGTGACGTCGCCCGGTTGCAAAACAAAAGCGCGCCTGCAGCCATGTTGTGCATCGACACGAAGGCGGGGCGAAGGACAAAAGCGCAGGCGCATGCATATTGCGTGAAGGCGGAGCAAACTCAGGCGCGCGTACGTAGTTATACTTAGATGGTGAAATCGTATGATTTGCGTGCTTGGCTTAATTCATAAGTGGCAGCGGAAACGGCAGCGGGTTGGGACACTACACCTGGTTCCCCTAAAAACAGAAATCGTTGCGGTCTTGCTGAATCCATTTTCCACTGAAACTCTGGGTCACAAGACGGCCCGTCGACTCCAGCCGTTGGCGCGGGCGATGGTGGTGGTGCCTCTTCATCGGACTCAACAGTCAAACCACTCTCAGTTGAAGTATTTTCATCCGGCTCAGGATCGTAATCGTCACCGGACTCCGGAGAAAAATCCCCGTCATCTGACGATAATTCTTCATAAAGAATGGCAGAAATTTGATTTTCTTGTAGCGGTCGTCCTGAACGTATATTTCGACGACCACGTAAGATATAAGTCGATTCGATTGGCATCCACGTGGCATGGTGAAAAATCAACCTAATTCAACGTGTATTTCACCGCACGCGTCGCGCGACACTAAGGATGATGCAATTATTCGATCGGGTGGCGTGATCTAGGTGGGAAAGGGATAGAAGATGAAATGGTCATCTACGTAGTACTACGTATTCGGCACCACACATACAATTTTTAAGCGGGGTGCCGAGTTTCATAACTGCTTTAATTTTATCATCTAGAGGTCGTAAGCCCTCAACGAACAAAGACAGCGTAAAATTCATGCGCGCGCATCACAGGCTCATTTAAACGTACTAGAATAGAGAGAGAAGATGAGAATTTGAATATAATATAGATAAAAACAGAAAGATAGCTCCAAATTTTTACGAAATTTTTACGATTTATTTTTAATGTTCGGAATAGTGTGTAATATAAAAAAAATACTTTTAAAAAATACAGCAATAGTTTACACATACCGTGAAGTTTTCTTAATGCTTTAATTATTATTATTTTTTATAAAGTGCCTTAATTATCATTTTTATACGCTGAAATAATTTGTTTTCAAAATTTTAAAACAGAAGGTTTAAAATATTTTTGTATTTATTATACAAATATTATAAACAAATGACAAATAGAAAATTAGTTCAATTAAATTATGGTGAAAATAATTGTAAGGTGAAAATCAATTATTTATCCTTGGTCCGACTTATCTGGAGTTGCAAAGTATATTCATCGAAATCTCGGCGGTTATCGCACGGCGAATTTTCTCCACCATCATCATCTGAGTTTTTTGCTTCATTTTCGTTATCATCATCATTATTATTGCATGTATCTTGTAAAATATCATCAATTTGGAGCGGTGTTGCGTCTCCAACAAACCATAGAGGTTTCAAGTGATTTTTCATAAACCAACCACACTCCTCCGGATTAAGTTTAATACAGTCCGCATCAGTTGCACTTAATCACATAGAGTTAATGAATATCGTTCGCATTTTTTTTTTGTTTTAGTGACTTCCAGCATGGTTGGCGAATCAAAAGATCCTGGCTGCATCCATAAGGATTTCCATGCGAAAAAAAAAAAAAAAATGGTTGGCGAATCAAAGCTTTTAATTTTCCTTAAAAATTGATTATCATTCTTAATGGCTGTATAAGCTTTTTGAAAAATTCTATATCAAGCATCATTAACAGTGATACAGTTCTTTACTCCATACATTAAACACGTAAATTCTTGAGCTTCCATTTTTTTTTTCAAGAAAAGGTCTTCATCATCCGTTAACGACGCGAATACTTTCTGAAACTTAATTTTTTGAGAAAATATTGAAAGGCTTAACTTTTGGCTTTGTTGTAAAAAGCTGCAGTATAGTCTCACCCTATATGGGCATGAAATGCAGGCAGTGAAAGACACCGTATTTAAACTTTTTTCTTTACGAAATAATAGTTTTAAATAACAATCCTCAAATTTTTGCTCATCAAAGTCACACACATCTCCATTTTCACTGCACATGAAACACATCTTCATTTTTAATTTTTACAGTGATAATATATACAAAATGTAATATTTTAAATATGTATATTGTATAAATATTTTCTTTTTTAGTTTTATTAATATGTATAACAATATTTTCATTAATCAATTTTTCACAATGCCAATATAATATTTTGGTTATGTTTTAACACGTGGTATTACGAGGCAAGCTTTGGAATTTACTGTGTTTACGACTACACGCAGTGTACTCCGGGACGCATACGCTACTACGCTGTTGTATTCTTGTCTCTTGCTTGAAAAATCAGATTGTCTGTCTCTTTTATCAGAATATATCTTTCTTACATTTTCGAAATTGAACTTTTTATTATAAAGGCTGCAGATTGTTTCAAGGTAACTGCCACATCTAAATACATTCAATTTTTTTTTATTTTCAAAACATGCTCGTATTTTTTTATTAACATGTGAGGGAAATAAGCTACATTTATCTGCGCCAGGTGAGAAATATTAGCATTCATAGAGATGGGTGCCTACTACAGTGAGCTATAAAATATTGCCGGTTTTAGCTTACTACATGTAATTAAATTAACATGAGAAGGTAAAAGTTATAAATAAATTAGTTGTTAATTAATTAATACTATTTATGTTAATCATATAGAGGTTATAAGATATTACGATACGTATATATACGATACTACGAGATGTAGACTCTACGATTAGTAATCGTAGAGTCTACATCCTGAGGATGCCTCGGTGTAGGGGCGAAACGTACGTAGATTGTTTGGTGGTGGTCTTTTACTGTGGTTGTGATGCATGTGGGGTGGTGGTGCATGCGAGTGTACGCATATGCAGTGTGGGAAAGGAGGGCGGTGCTATATGCATGCATATGCGTGCACTCACACATTTGCTGTAAAGACTGCGTTTTTCGCGGGATAATTGCTAATTAATATAATTAATTTAATATCTTATATAATGGATTTCCGCAAGGTAACGCCTGATTCTATTAACTATATAGAGGTTATTTCTATAAATTCATGATATTGAAATCAGCCAATAAAAAATTGTTTCATCTAATTAACAGATGAGGGTATATTTTTCTAATCCCGGATCTTAGACTGATAGGTCCTCGTATTAAGGGATTGTCCTTTTGTCGTTGTAAGCGGAATGTCTTGGCATCGAAATGCAGACACCGTAGGAGGAAATCGCAGCTTTCTTTACTCCTGCATGACACATACATATATAAGGCCAGAATACTGGGTGTTCAACAATTCATCAAGAGACAAATGATTGTCTTTGACAGCTGCAGATAAGAGTAGAATACCTCTGAGAGCTCTAATTTCTTCTTTGGTTGTATAATTTTGAGTTGATGTATTTTGGTCATAGTTTTTACTTTTTATTGTAATTTCAGCGTTTGTTCATATTACAATATCGTATTGTATGTGATTAGTTATAAAACGTTCAAACAACAACCGAGGATCCTCTATACCCCTTAGACCACGAGTAGGTCCTCTGGCAACATACACTATATTTATTGCAGCTACTCTACTCGAACTACGACCTTTGCTCGTAGTCCAAACATGGCGGGCCCAACTTCGAATATTTCGTTGGGGCAAGGGCAAGATAACTGAATTATGTCGGAAACCTTATCTCGAGCGTCACTTTCTGCATGATCCACCTCTATAATAATCTACTGTATCTAGTGGTGGTTAATATAACGCATAGCGCCATAACGTAGCGCGCTATTCATACTCAACGTATAGCGTACGCTATATAAATTCCTATTCGGCGCTATAACGTAGCGCCTCGCTACATTAGGTATGTAGCGAGGCGGCTAGCGTAGGCCGTAGTTATAACATTCGAACTACGCCGACGTGCTAGATCGTAGACGCTAGACGTTATAATTTATACGTCAGTGACGTCAGTCAGCGTCGAGCGCGCGCTCGCGCTAGATGTGTCGTGGGCTATCCCGGCCAGCTCACGCGAGTTACGTAATTATAGTCTTGCAACTACACGTTATAATATAGTCTATAAAATAGAAAGATATAGTTTATAGTCCGTAGCACGTTATCATAAAATAGTTTATTTACACACCACTAACTGTATCGCTGTTCGATGACTCTTCTAACGCACTGGGATTATCCTCATCCATTAACAGATGCGTTATATTTTTCTCAGTCAGCCATCGTTTTGAAGTTATGGTAAAATCTGCAAAAAAGAGCAAGCACTATGAATAAACAAAAGTAAACACTATAAAAATATTATACAAAGACCCTAACCATTCGTCAAAACGATGACTATTTTTGAAAAGAGAAGCACTTACCCGCCAGGTGCGGTCGCCACCCGGAAGAGTTCGGCGAACACTGAATTGACAAGTGAAGACTCGGTGATTGGTGCGCGTGCCGAAAAGAGATAGCAATATTAATGCGGCGTACTCGTCGATTCGACGATGCAATTGGCATTAATGCTAGGTTTAATACTGTTGTGGAAAAGTAAATTCCGCATAATATTTTTAAATTGAAGCTAATTGGGATTATCATTAGAACCTCCTCTAGTTCTAATTCATGAAAAGAACATTTCAAGATGGTCTTGAAAACGTGTATGCGTCAGCAAATATGTATTTTTCTTTAGATCTCCTTAAGTCGTCGGCTAGACCGCCTAAACTTAAAGTGTCAAAATCATGAGTGTCTAATGTCAGCAATTTTTTTTGAAAAATGATTTGTCATATAATTTTGCAACATCAAGAAAATTTTATACTGGACTTACAGTTTGAAACATGTAGAATGTGCAGACATAGGGTTGTCTATTATTTAAGGACGAACTACTGGGTTGCCAGGTATAAACAGGTATGTCGATACCAGCTACTTAACCATAAACGCTGTTTTATTGTGAACACGTTGAAAATTTGGTCCTAATAGAGGTTGGCGAATTTAAACGATTTAAATATGAAAGCGTGTGGAAATGAGTGACAGAGAGATCCGAGGTAAGTATTCCATGTAATAATAAAGGACCGAACATGGCAGTCGTGCCTGATGGGACCCTGAATGTAAGAAAGTGCGCATGCTCGGTACGTAAACTAATAAATTACTTTTTGTATATAAAAACATATTATGTAATATAAACTAAAGGCCGGTTTTTTTATCCATTCCATTTCTCTCTTCTACTTTTCTGCTTGGTGTGCAATGTTTTGCTGATGTTCTTGTGCATTTTTTTTATTTTGTCTTCCCTGCTCTTTTTTTCGGATAAAAAATCTTTTTCTCATGAAAATGAGTTGTAATACGTTTTCTGGCTTCAAAAGGAATGTACCCTTTCTTTCTTTTGATGTAAGAATTTGCTGTAAACAAAGAAACTATTAAAACAATGTTATTTAAAATCAAATTATTAATTTTTCAGACTGTCCGTTTGCCCCCTTTTTTATTGTTTCCTTCGTTACTTGGTTTAAATAAAAGATTTTGAAGAAGACGTAATATGCATTTACTTCTGTGAAATTATTATTGTATAACAATTAAGGTCTCTATATTAAAAATAACATCCAACAAAAAGCATAGAAAATTACAATATTTCGTTTTAAGAATTCATGTCAATCTCTTTTATTTAATTTTTTATTTTTCAAAAAAGGTTTTACTTAATTTTAATTTAAAAGATCAGACGCTTGAACATGCCCCCGGGCGTTGAAGGCTGTAAGCTTTCAACCAAAAGCTGATCACACAGGTAAGGGACAGATCCTCTTGAATGCCCGTCGGGTTCATTTGCCATTGGCCGTCCTGATCTCCGCTACTCGAGCTATGCCATCAGCACCAGGATGTACTTCCTGGAGGTAAGTTTTCTTCCTTTACCACGACCAGGGAATTTAGGTTTAAACTATCTTTGCAGGAACGCCATTTGATACGTTTGTCAGCTCTGACACGTATTCTTTGCTCCACATTGTCCAAAAGTGTTGCCGTAGCTGCTCTATGCGTTGATATGTGGTCAAATTAGTAGAACAACGTTGTTGATAGTCAGGTTGTGGCAGCGAGGTGAGCGGGCGCCCGATGAGAAAAGGGTTAGCGGGTTGCAGTCTGTGGCATACACATTTTCTGTAACAACATTTTGCTAATCGTTTGCCTCCTATGGGCCAATAAGACTCTCTGAATGTACTTAATAAGAGTTGAGGACCGGCATGCATCAATTGTTTGTATTCAAATTCAAATAATAGATGTATAAAGTGATGAGTGGACTGTATTAAGGCTGGATGTTTCTTTTAAAATGAGAAATTTGAATTATCTAAGCGACCTCCTACTCTCAAAATCTTATCATCGCCTATGAAAGGATTAAACTTAGAAAATAAACTCTTTTTTGGGAGTGGTTTACCCTCCAACAACAATGTGTACTCAGGAAAGGATTCCTGCTGAGACAATTTGATAAGCAAAGTTAAAGCATTATGAAGTTTCTTCCCAGACAGAGCCCTGCTGTCAAGGGGTTCTTTTTTGCACATTTTAATAAATCGTAATACATACGCTGTAGTACGTTTAAGTTTTATCAAATTTGAAAAACGGCTGAAATTAATTATTTCATTAGTGCCAATGTTTTCTTCATGGGCCAATGCAGATGACAATGTAACGTATATGCGGGTTTCAGGTAAATCTTTGGCAGGCTTCATTACCAGGCCAAAGTGAATGTTGTAAATATTCTGGACCCGACCACCACATTTGCAACGTCTGCATCGACTTCGCCTTTACTCCGCGCGATATGAAATCAGCAGGATTTTTGTCAGTAGGGACGTGTCTCCACGTAAAGTTTCCGGTAGTTTCTAATATAGTACTGACACGATTACGAACAAAGGGCTGCAGTTTACTGAGCGTCATTTGTAACCAACCCAGGATGATCATAGAGTCAGTCCAAAACGTGACTGACTTTACTCTCAATTGTTATGAACTAGCTGCTTTTTCGAATAATCTAGCACCGACTAGCGCGCCGTCAAGTTCTAAGTGGCGTATAGTAGTTGGTTTTATTACTATAGTCCGGTCGCGGATCAAGAAGAATTTCGTACAATGACCTTTTAGCCTACTGGCAGTGGTTCTAAACATTTTTATTTAAAGTACAAAGTTTAAGTTAAAAAATCGGTAAAGAGTTTGGAATTCGGGAGGTCTTTGAACTTGTTTATTATACACTGCACTAAATCTACGTTGTCTGTCCGTGGGTTTAGTCTGATCATAGAATAAAATATTTTTTTATAGAAAATTACCTATAGATATTACTATTGTGTATGATTTGGTTTGGTTTGGACTAAATATATGCGAAAAAATCTTCGATCTGTTGTTGTGTGAATAAAAGACACAAATAAACACACTTTCGCATTTAATATAAGTAAGGATAACTTTTTACTTAAAGTAAAAGTAAAAGCGATGAAGCTTGTGACTTCAATTTCGTAAAAAAAAACAAATATTCTCTTTAAAATAAACATTACAGACTGAATATTGTATTTTGTATGGCTAATAGCCTAGTAGCTAATGCCTTTAAATGAAAATAATAATAATAAAATAAACATTTAATTATTTAATCTGAATTATCGGTTTCTGTTTCTGTACCTAGTAGTATTAGACGTACCTAGTAGTTGGAAATATTAACTAGGTATAAATTTCCGTCATAAGCTTCAGTTCAGAATTGCACCGTAGATCTATATTGATATATAGCTTGCGATACTGATACATCTCAGATTCATCCATTAACATCTTATTCACCCTACTCGTGCGTGACCACTATACACCGCGCATACACTTAACCATCTAAAAGTGTTGAGTAGCTGGGACTTATAGGGAGGACTGGGCTGTGTTAGTTGACGCCAGCTATTTATTTTATTATCTTTCATTATTTTCCATTGCCTGTTTCTTCATAAATATAAACAAAATGATGACCCGAGCAAACCTGGCCCGCCAGACAGAAGAACAACTTCGCCTGGCTCTCCAGGAATTAAAAAAATATAAAAAGCAATATGAACTGTTGCTCTCTGAACGGAACGATAACGAACAAGAAATGCTACTAGTATTACAAAAAAATACAGACTTGAAATTTGAATTAAGTAAATTAAGTGAGGACTATAATAAAGTCGCTCACCAAAACCAAGATCTACAAAGCATTGTAGACAGTTTTGACCAATGCCGGCATGAGTATGAAGAGTCACTGAGGAACTCTGCTACATTAAAATGCAGGCTGGAAGAAGCTCAGGACCGTATTACTGAATTAGAAGAGCTTACACGTCAGAATGAAGTCACAACAACTCAAAACTTATATGATGAACTGATTGGGAAGGAACCGTGCCTAGTAGCTGATATCATCACCGCCATGAACATTACCACTATAGATTTGACTGATGATACGGTGCCTTCCTATTCTTTTCACAGTAAAAATAAATTAAAAAAATATATTAAAATAAAGAAATCCATGAAAAAAACACAGGAACTTCTTTTAAAAAACAAAAGAATAATTAATAAAATTAGTAAATTATCGCAAAATAAAATAAAAATAACAAACCAGTATTCCAATCCCTTAATGGAATTGGAAAATGTTAAATGTAACTATGAGGCAGATGTATGCAGCCTTCAAGCTGAAATCTCTGAACTCCATAGTCAATTACAAATAATATCCAGTAAATATGAAATAGCCCAGAAAGAAATAGCGGGACATATATCAGCTCTGAGTGGTTTGCTGGACATATGCCATTACAATGAGGACAGGGTTGAGTCTTTATTGAGTCGCAACTCTCAATGCATATGTTCAACTGTGAAACGCTCAGCGCAAAGTATAGGTCAAACTTACACGGGTCCAAACTTGGAGGTGCATGCTGACCCCTTAAACAAATCATTTATAAAAACTGTACCACCAGCCTCTACAAATAAGTTTATTAGTTTGTATAGTGATGAGATAGGCCAAGAGGTTGGTGTGTTGTTACACAGGTTGTACGAAGGACAAAAATTGACTAATACTTGTATGCCGGGGGCATCCTTTGATCAAGTTGTAAATAAGATTTTAAATGCCACCCATTGTCCAAATACAACCATTGTAATTATAGTTGGGAGAAGGGGAGGTGTGAACGGGAAACAACTTGCTAAATATATAGAAAATCTTTCAGGTTTACCCAATGTTGAGAGGGTATTTCTATTCATATTTCCCTACATTAAATCAGACAAGTTGCCACAGGAGAATAAAATTAGACTAAAATTAAATATCCTGTTACACTGTGCATGTAATAATAACTGTATTTTACTTAATGAAAATAAAAGTAACATAATAAATATAATTGACATTAACAACATTTTAAATTATAATAATTGTAACAATCTGACATCTGATAGGTATTACCTATCAAAATTTTATAAGCGACAAATAGCAGCCTCGCTATTATATTTTTTATCTTTAAGTCCAGCCAAGTATTTGGCTAATCCGACCACTGTTTTATTTGAACAGTGTGATAATAAAACATTCAATTTTACAAATTTGGAATACGTTCCAAATAGTTTAAACTAGAGTATAAGACAATAGAGGAAATCTCTAGCCCATTAATTAGTAATAATAATAATAATATATTAAATGAAAATATTGAACAAATCAATGTAAAGAAATTAAATAAAAAATTGTACTCATTTAACCTGGTGCATCAAAACTTACAAGGAATGTTAGGCAAAGACTTGGAAATTGAATTGTTATTAAAAAACTACAATATAGACATACTGTGTATTACCGAACATTGGTTAAAAAGATATGAAATTATGTTCAGCTTCAGTGAGCACCAGGTGGCAAGTTCGTTCAGTAGAGAAAAAGCCATAAGAGGTGGCTCACTAATAATTATTAAAAATGAAATAAAATTTAAGGAACGTACGGATATTGTGGGCCTCTCTGCTGAGCGTACTACTGAAATAGCCTGTATAGAGATGGAGCGCCTTATTATTGTAAGTGTATACAGACCTCCAAATGGATTATATGATTCTTTTGAGAAAATCATGGAAGAATTATTAATTAAAATATGTGGGTCTAACAAGCCCATACTAATTTGTGGTGACTTTAATATTAATATACTAGAAAATAATTCCACCACAGTTAGATTCACATCATTGTTAAAATCATATAATCTGACTAATCTATTTTCAGAACCAACAAGAATTTGTAGTTCTACAGCTACATGTATTGTAGGGACATAATGTACCGTGTATGTAGTTACGGGAATGTCGATGTGTTTGTTTGCTTATCCGCAATTTCATTCTTATATGTATTACTGGAGTCGGTCACCAATAAACTGTTTTGTGGAAACGTCGTTTTAATATTCCGCTCAGCCTTCTGACGTACATGACGTGTTAGTATATACTGGTAGCGCTGGTGTCATCATCATCATCCGTCTCATATATATACACATACAACCACATACTGGTAGCGCTGGTGTCATCATCATCATCCGTCTCATATATATACACCTACCACCACATAGGTACAAATGTACACTGGTGACCCGATTGAACAGTAAAATTTTAATTGTGAGCGGAATTTGAGTGAAAAATTCGACAATGAATCCTCAAGTGCCAACACGTGTACAAGACAGTGTGCGACCTTTGGACTCAAAGGGTGACTCAAGCTGCATCGATGGGGAGATAGCATTGGCCAGCATCACGGTATCGTCAAGGGTGCCAGATTTTTGGTCGGACCAGCCGCGCTTATGGTTCGTGCAATTTGAGGCTGCCGTTTATAGTCAAAAGCTGAGTGACGCGGCGAAGCAAAACTTGCTGGTCACCAAGTTGAACAAAACGGCAATCCAACAGGTGAGCGATTTATTATTATCACCTCCAGAAACAAAAAAATACCAGACCCTCAAAGAGAGACTCTTAAGAGGTTTTTGAAGAGTCTGAAACCAGACAGTTTCAAAAACTGTTGGGGGAAATGGAGCTAGGAAGCCAGAAACCTTCACAACTCCTACGGCGGATGATAAACTTGGCCAGGGGTAAAATACCCGACCACACGCTGAAAATAATGTGGAATAGGCACTTACCATCGTCCGTTCAGGCAGTGTTAGCCGTCACAGAAAATATTGATTTAGAAAAATTAGCCTTATTAGCAGACAAGGTTATGGAAGCGGCCTGTCGAAATAGCCGCCGTGTCTTACGATAAAATGGACCTCGCAGTCGTAAACAAATTAAGTATAGAGGTGGCGGAGCTACGTCGGTCTCGTCGTCCACAGCGAGGTGCCAGCACCTCGCAGCGCCGCTCCCGTTCCAGGCCAGTTTCGAGGGACAATAGTAATTATCGACGAAGCCCAAACTGGTTGTGTTTTTATCATCATAGGTTTGGCACCAAGGCTGCCAAATGTGTTCCACCGTGTAACTGGAAGAAGGATAAGCCAGCCAGTTCGGAAAACTAGAGGCGATACAGTCGGAGGCGGCGAACTGTGTTGGATTAACAAATAATCGCCTATGTGTATCAGACCTAAATAGTGGACTAAATTTTTTAATAGACACAGGTGCTAACGTGTCAGTGATTCCGATAACAAAAAAGTGCTTATCACGCAGTGTCGCGAGTGATTTTAGACTTTACGCGGCAAACGGTAGTGAAATTAAGACTTATGGTACACGTACGTTAGTATTAAATTTAAAATTAAGACGGTCATTTAGGTGGGATTTTATTGTAGCAGCTGTCAAACAGCCTATTTTAGGAGCCGATTTTTAAGCCACTATAAGCTGTTAGTAGACTTGAGCGCGCGAAAATTAAGAGACAGTATCACCCAACTAAATGTCCTTGTTTCTATCGTACAAACATAGTATAGGTGAGTCATCGATTAAGTCTGTAAATAGTAATTATAATTCCTGGCATGAACTTTTAGTTAAGTATCCAGATATCACAAAACCAATGTCGTGTAAGGATACGCCAAAACATTCTGTGTGTCATTACATCGAAACTACAGGACCACCGGTATACGCGAAGGCTAGGCCTCTCCCACCAGACAGGTACAGGAAAGTCAAAGAGGAATTTAGGATAATGTCTGAACTAGGAATATGCAGACCATCTAAGAGCGCGTGGGCGAGCCCTTTACACGCCGTTCCGAAACGGCGTCCTCACCGAGGCATCCTCAGGATGTAGACATCTGAGGTGAGTCTACATCCTGAGGATGCCTCGGTGTCGGGGCGAAACGTACGTAGATTGTTTGGTGGTGGTCTTTTACTGTGGTTGTGGTGCATGTGGAGTGGTGGTGCATGCGAGTGTACGCATATGCAGTGTGGGAAAGGAGGGCGGTGCTATATGCATGCATATGCGTGCACTCACACATTTGCTGTAAAGACTGCGTTTTTCGCGGGATAATTGCTAATTAATATAATTAATTTAATATCTTAGAAACTTATTTACTGTGAAGTATCAACGAATAATATTAGGCCTTATTTAACTTCAAGTTTTAGGAAATTAGCCTTCCACAGTGTGCATGATCTCAGTCATCCGGGTATTAAGGTGACCAAAAATTTTATAAAACAAAAATTCTTTTGGCCGGATATGGATAGGGATATTACGCAGTGGGCTAGATCATGCCTACAGTGCCAAAAAGTCAAAGTCACTAGGCATACTGTTTCGGGCTTAGAACCATTTCAGCGAGCAGAACGTTTTCAACATGTCCATATTGACATAGTTGGTCCCTTGCCTACTTCGATTGATGGTCATAGATATTGTATCACGCTGATAGACCGGTTTACCGGATGGCCGGAAGCGTTCCCAGTTAATAATATTACAGCTGAAACGGTAGCCCGAGTAGTATTTGAAGGCTGGATATCTCGTTTGGGCTGCTCTTCGAAGCTGATCAGCGACCAGGGTAGACAATTTGAGAGCGACTTGTTCCATAAGCTTATGAAGTATTTAGGAATTCACAAATTGCGCACGACACCTTATCATCCTCAAAGTAACGGCATGATCGAACGTTGGCATAGAGCGCTTAAAGTAGCTCTTATGGCTCGTTTAAATTGCAACAGTTCTTGGGTAGACGAACTCCCAATAGTTTTGTTAGGCCTCCGAGCAGCTACTAGAAGCGATACAGGCGTCAGCGCAGCCGAGTTAACATATGGCAAGTCATTATCGGTTGATAGATTAAAACCAGCTTATTTAATTAATGACGAGCATTTAAGTAGTTGCTGCAACGACGATAGGTTGAGTGCAGCTGTCGCTGATGATCATGATGATTATAATATCATTCATACTTCGAGTAAAGTTTTAACACATAAAACCTCACGAAGTGGACGAGTTATATACGTTTTGCTTAGTAGACAGTTGCCTCACAGTTCTATTTACTGGAATTATATGTTATAAGTATCACATATAAATAATGTTTTGTGTAGTTATAGTAAATAAGGAATCTTATGTACTGTGCGATTAGGATTACAATAATTGTTCAACTTTGTTTTATATCAATGAAATGTAATATGATTATACCACATACGAGTCGTCGGTATTTATTGCGAAACAATTTACTTTTATAAAGTTTTTAAGCATATTTAGCTTTAAAATATATTTCATTTGTGGTGACTAGTCCGTTAAGTGAAGACTTTTGATTAGCAATAATTAATTATGGGCTGACAGAGCAAAGAAATAGTTAAAAATGATAATGTGGTCTCACAAACTATCAGTAACAACGGTGAATATAAGTTAAACAACATGAGTATCATCTTGTTAGTGATGGTGATAATATTGTCGCTAGCCATAGTTTATTTGACTTGGCAGAGATGCAAAACCTCCGCGAAAACATGGATTCGTAAGCAGTCCATGGGAAACGGGGTTTCCTCGATAAACCTGCATACCGTAGGACAACCAGCAGCGGCCTCAGTTACCAGTTACGCCTAAGTGCCGTTTGTCATTATAGAATAAGTATACATTGTATTGTGTATAATTTTATAAAGTGTAATACCTATGATTTTTTTTTTAAATAAGCTATTAACTATTATTGATTAAAATGTGTAATTTTCTCATTTTGTAACTGATTATTATCGATTGTAAAATAATGCTGCCTAATTTTATTGTGATTTTATTATTGTTATTTTTGTTTGTAAAGGGGGGAATGATGTAGGGACATAATGTACCGTGTATGTAGTTACGGGAATGTCGATGTGTTTGTTTGCTTATCCGCAATTTCATTCTTATATGTATTACTGGAGTCAGTCACCAATAAACTGTTTTGTGGAAACGTCGTTTTAATATTCCGCTCAGCCTTCTGACGTACATGACGTGTTAGTATATACTGGTAGCGCTGGTGTCATCATCATCATCCGTCTCATATATATACACCACCACCACATATAAATGTACACTATTACTGATAATATTTTTAGTAATTTAACTCCTGTCCGCAAAGAAATTATCAACAAGTTGAATTCTGATCACTGTGGTCAATTAGCTGAATTCCTTATAAGTTCTTATAGTAAAAATTGTAACAAAAATAATGTGTTTGTTCCTGTGAATGTAAGACGTATTGAGAAATTTAGGAGTAGTATAATGGCCAATATTACATATTTGAAAGATAACAAAAGTCCAGATTTCGCTTTTGGTGAATTGTTTAAATTAATTAATACACATTTTAAAGCCATTTTTACTTCTAAAATAGTCAGTTCCACAAATAAAAAGGGCTTTAATGATTGGGCAACAGCAGGAATCCACAATAGTAGATGCAAATTATATGACCTTTACCAAGAACGCACATACAATCAAAATCAATCATTTAAGCAGTATGTCAAAATATATTCAAAAACATTCAAAAAAGTTTGTATCGCGGCTAAATCGCTTTATATTAAGGAAAATTGTTCATAATGAAAAATGAGACAAGTCAAGTGATGTTTTGAATGTAAAATAATTAAATTGTGCCTTTTATCGTAATCATAGTTCGAGCAGGCTACTCTTCCACCAATGCGCATTACGCCAAACTTGTCTATGAAAGGACTAAGTGATAATAAATTACTTTTAGTAGGAATATGACGATTTTTGGTTAACGCTTCATACTCAATGGGAAAAGATTGAAGTTGAGAAAACTTACAAAGAAAATAAAACGAGTCCGTCAACTCATTAGCTGTTAGGGCTCCGCTCATTCTGGTTTTAGGGTATTTAGTGTTGTGCACAAAACGCAAAACATAAGCAAATGAACGCTTTAGTCGCATAAATTTAGATTTTCAAGGGTTGTCTTCCGAGTGTAGTAGCTGCGGCTTCTTCTGGAGAAAATTCGTTTTTCTGACATAAACGAAACAAGGTAGATCTTGGCACATCGAAGTGTTTTGCAGCTTTCAAATAACCCATTTTTTTCTCGTACTAATTTTATAGCTTCTGCCATATGCTCTGAATTCCATTCTTTTTGCTTCGTTTTCCAATTGACGCCCGCCATTCTGATAAAACCTGAAAAAAAATAATAACAAAGTCATTAAGTCAGCTGATACGTTCCCGGTGTCCAATTATAATTATGACGACCTCTGTAGCTCAATGGTAAGCGCGTTTGGCGCTCAAGCCGGAGGTTGCTGGTTCGAATCCCGCCAGGGAACAAAAATATTTTCTGTTTTCCTGGGTCATGGATGTGTATTAAATATGTGTATTATATAATAAAAATCTTAAATATATGTATTGTATAAAAAAGTATTAAATATATTTCCGTTGTCTGGTACCCGTAACACAAGTTCTTCGAGTACTTAGCACGGGACCAGATTGACGTGGTGTGAAAGCGTCCATAGATATTATTATTATTATATTATTATTATTAATTATGGAATAGTCCATAATTGGACACTGTGATCCGTCCATATTTGGATTTTCCAACTATTTCAAACTGATATTCACATATTTTTATTTCAGAAAGTAATATTATCTAATACCGCTAAAACATACTAAAGAACATCTAAAGGGACTCTAAAAGTTATAAAACAATACTGTGTGCACTTTCTGTACGAAAAATAATTATTTTTTACGTACCTTAGAAAGTTATGCAGCAGCGATAAAACAAAACACTGTCACTACGACGAAAGGGCTGGCTCGACTGACATGCTACAACTTGTACGCGTAAATGGGAGTAGAAAGAGACAGAAAATCACTGTTTATTGCGTGTGTGAGTTTGCATTTGAGAAAAATGGGGGTATTCCATATTATGGATACTATTCCATATTTGGTCACTTTCCCCTAAGTGGTACTGGATCTATATTTGTGCTTCTTTTACGATTTTGCATGGTAGGCAATAGAAACTGCATTTGATTTTCATATTTCTAAGGATTCTTTGTAGAAGCTGCTTGCCCCGTTACCGTTTTCTTCCTTGCAATTGCTTGCCGATGGCCATCCTAGTCGTAGCTTTTTCCACATACTTCGAGTCTCTTTAACTGAAACAATAAATAATGAAAAATTTAAATTAAAAAAAAAATACTTTAGTGTATTGTATATTTTTGTCTATCTTTTTGTGGTGGTTAAAAAAGTATTTGGTGTCATTTCACGTGATTACTCAAGATGTTAACACTTCCACTCATTTAGTATAGGTATGTAATATTAAAATACTCTTAAATTGTTACCAGGGCTTGAAATACCGGTATTTATGGGCGCCGGTATCATTGACCTTGGTGTGATACCGGTACCAGACATAGTACCTGTACTACCTGTACCGGTACTATTTTTTACCGTCAGTACCGGTACTATACCGGTACAGTACCGGTACTAATCAAATATTTACTTTCGAGTGAGAAAGCAGCTTTAGTGAAAAGGATAAGAGTAAAGCAATAACTTCATCAGTCATTCGTCGTGTCGTACCTACTCGTAATACGCATCGAGCGCTACGTGTTAATAAAAGTATTGGGATTGGAAAAATTATTGAAAATGATCAAAGGTATGTATGTTATTACAGTTTCATTATTGATATCTTATATATTTAGTTATGTATAAGTACTCGTATTGTTCGGGTCAATCACCGAACAATAACGTGTCAGCGTAATTGCGACACCGCGCCTGACGCCTTATATATTTAATGTATAATTTTATTATAATAATCAGTACGCTTTCGGAAAGCATATCGGGCGCGACTCAATCCTATCACCATTCACCTCATTAGTTCGAATAGTAGTTAATGAAATATAAGTACCTTTTTATAACCTTTTATCCTAGTTTATCTCAATCTCACCCCAACCCCGAACATTGGTCCTTCGAGCCGGATATTGTTCCTTCGAGCCGGATATTGGTCCTTCGAGCCGGATGAGGCTGTTTAGCCATTTTCACTACACTCAATCACAACACTTTCTGGAACGGTGTGTGAAGATGGCCTCGCAGTCCCCGTAGAGTCTGTCGACCGCTCTGCTGTAGAAGTGGAACGATTTCCTTTGCGTTGTCTTTGCCGCCAACATTTGAAATAGTAAGTTGCCACCAGTAACAAGATTGTCGATATGATGAGATATATAGCCGTATATTGGTGGATGTCGTGGTAGGAGATATCGGTGCTCAAAGGCTCACTCTGCTTCATGATGTCAAGACTTCTCTTAATAGCTTTTAATTGCCTGAGGTTTTCCGAGTTATTAGGATTAAAAAGCTTATATGAGATTTCTGGCATGCTGATATTTATTATGTGATTGATAGGTGATATTTCAGGCGAGATAATCTTTGTCGTGCTAATTGTACTAGATAATCTTTTATTAGAATAGACCATAAAATCTTCTGTTTTTACTAAACAGCCTTCCCCAACACGCAACAGACCAGCATCTGATAATCTTACTACCATGACTTGATTTTCACACAAAAGTTTGACGTTACATTCGTTGCAGCATATGTAGTGATAATTATTTTCTGCGAATCGTTGGTCCAATACTCCGAATAAACTATTTGCAACGTAGCCTACTCCGTGTATCAAGCCGCGTCGCATACGTTTCGTATTATATAATATATAAGCATAACGATATTATCATAATGTTTAATTTGTTCGAGCTCGTGCTCGAGTTGTAACATGACGCCATCACAAGGTGTTTGTGTTCTAATCGTAGAGCATTGGGTTTCTAGATACTTTATATACTTCAATAATGCCGTCGTTCCTTCTTGATAAGGACTTGTATCACAATAGACTGTTAGATGTTAATCATCTCTAATTAGATGTATATTAAATAATTAGTAGAAAATTTTATAGGATGCATGAGCGGTGTTTATTAGTCACAGAAAAATAATGCCAAGTATAGTGAGAGAGGACGTTTTTTCTTCGATGCTAGCGTTTTCTAATCGACTTTTGTGGTATTTGTATCCTGATCATTATTATTTGTTGGCAATAAGGACAATTTTACGATGGGGCGTTTTAAGAGCCCGTTTTTGGTTTTGAGTGTGACGACCTTAACGTGTCCGTCACTTCCAGGATGTAGCGTTACTACGCGACCTAGACTCCATTTTCCTGGTGGAAGGATGTCGTTCTTTATAATAACGATGTCGTTAAGATTGAGATCCTTTTGATGTTGTTCCCATTTGGACCTCGTAGAAAGCGGCGAGAGATAGTCAGTCTTCCACTTAGCCCATATATCTTGATAGATTTTTTGTGTTAAGTGCCACCGTGTTCTAAGATCATGCTCTGTTTCTAAAATCGTTAAATTAGGGCCGCTTGATAAAAAATGAGCCGGGGTCAAAAAATCCAAATCCTCAGGATCTTCAGATAGAGGGCACAGTGGCCTGGAGTTCAAACAAGCCTCGAGTTGGGATAGTAGGGTAATATATTCCTCGTAGGTTAATTTTTGCTCTCCTACAACACGCTTGAGATGATGTTTTAGGCTCTTCACTGCAGCTTCCCACAGTCCTCCGGCAGATGGCCAGGATGGGGCGTTAAAGTGCCACTCAATATTCATTTCAGAGATTGTCGAGGCTACTTCTGGGTCAAACAAGATGCGGGAGATTTCAGCAAACTCTTGTTTTAAAATTTTGTTGGCTCCTATGAAGTTAGTTCCCTGATCACCTGTTCGGCGAATGTCGGCTAGAAGAGGAGTTCCTGGGCACATCTATAGTGATCAGGGAACTAATTTCATAGGAGCCAACAAAATTTTAAAGGAAGGGACACGTAAGGGTCGTCACACTCCAGGTCTCTGCCATACTCAAGTCAGACGGATTTTCCCAGACATCATGCAAGTTCACACATCTATGAGACACCTCTGGTATCATCTCTATGGCAGAGGGAGGGGACGGCGCATTACCCTTCAAATTCACATCGTCTAACTCCAGCAGACTGTTGAAGATCAGTCTTGCCCGTCGGTTATATCTAAGGAGCATTGACCCTATGCCACCAGACCCGTCACCGCCAGACAAGGCATCTCTATATTTGATGTTCATCCGTTCTAAGATCGATCTGACTTTATAGTGTGATCCAGTCGCACATTGAAACTGTCGAAGCCCGGATATTGTCGGATTTTGTCTCCTTGGAACATACACCTGGGGAATGTCAAGCGCTTGTGCCTGGAACGGAACTCTGATTGATAAGATGTCTCCTGCACATTCTTGTTTCCAGAGGGAAATTTTAGGAATTATTTTCCGGGCTGGTGGCCTATACATCGTTTTGCAGGCATGTCTCACTTCTTGATCTACTCTCCTCAATCGGGAGACCATTCGGTCTGTGCACCGGAACTCTGAGTCAGGGTCTTTTATAATATGAATAAAGTTCTTGTAACGCCGTAATTTGTCACGGTCATTCTTAGAGAGTGTCTTCTTATACATGACTAAGACTAGGGAACTCGACATGCATAAAGAGAGGACAATCCCTTTCACATTAATGTCAGAAAAGATGTATACGAGTTCATGCGCGGGACGATACATATCGGACTGTATACAAAAAGATTTAAAGAAGTATTTCAGGTAGTTTCGGCATAGACTTCCCAGATCAGTGTTAGACAGTGGGTAAGAAGCAGGGATTCGATGTGGAACCTTGCTCAGCTCGCATGTGAATTCAAATCCCCTAAGTATGTTAAGCAAGTCAGAATTCATAGAGATGAGGTCTATGAGGTGAACCATTAGACCGAGTAGTGCCGCTCTTATTATGCTATGCTATGATTAAGCTCATCTCTACAACGGATCGCCGTGTGACTGCATCAATAGACGCCCCTCTTAATAATCCATCAAGTACTCCCTTGAGGAAGGGCCCTGGGATCACCTTGTCCCCGATTACAACTGGAAACAGAGACGTATTGTCATGTAATGCAAGGCCCATTAATTCTATGTCGGAAAATAAGAATCCTTGAGAGCGATCAACGTGGTAACTGCGTTCTCCATTGTTTAACTTGCTCCAATCCCCTTCCAAAATATTGACAGTGTGTCGGTCCTCACCCCATGCAGTGTCATCTGGTTTCCATGCATTGAGAATCTGAGACACGTCAGAGAAATTAAATACAGTAGGAGAATCTAATGTAATCTCGGTGATCTCTCGTAAACACAAGTTACATTCTATATGGAAATGATATAATCCTTGCCCTTCATTTCCAGCATGGAGTTCACCTGCTGTAATTTGTGAATATATGATTGAACTCTGGTACATGAAGTCATAGTTAGGGATGTGATAAACGGCTTTTTATTTTCAACACGCTTAAGCCTTTGGCTTTTATTTTTCAGCGCACTTAAAAAAGCCGGCCGAGCTTTTTATTGTAACGCATTATGCAGGCAACAGACAGGATCACCTCAGCGACAGGCTGGCCCCGGCGAAGGCCAGATACTCCTTGTAGGGGGGGAATGCCCGGCTGCTATTAAGCAGTCCCCACGACGTCGTGCCATACAGACCCAGGTTCCCATCCTGAGTCCGACACGAGCACAGGGGCGTTACTGGAGGCGCATTAAATAGCGCCTCCTACGCCCGCGGGAGAAGGCTTCGTCGGCGGCCTCCTCTCTCACCCGCTCGTCGACCTCCTTCTGGGACATTACTGCCTCACAGAAGGAGACCATCACCGTCCAGGACTCGTCGTCACCAAGCATCGCGGTGATGACGCTCGGCAGAGACAAGTCCCCTCCGATGACTAATGTCAGGATTGGGATTGATTTTTAAATTTCTCTTAATAAATAATTCATTCAACATGATGATGATAATGAATATAATATTGTTTTCTAATGTTTACGCGAATTTCACTCATTATAATAAAACAATTTTTTTACGGATTTTATCGCGGTTTATTAAGATTTTTACAAGCCCGACGTTTCGGATACTTTACAGCAACCATGGTCACGGGAGGACTGAGGTGTCATACGTCCTATTATTACAAAGTTATTCGAAACTACCCTATGATACATCAATATTTTGGTCAGTCCTATCTACGCAGAAAGTGCTAACTGTATCTTTAATCTGTGACATATTATGCTTGGATTTTGATTTGATAATTTTAATAATGGGATCCCAAGCAGGTGGTAGAAGCCAGCCATCTTCTCTATTGAAATTAGGATGTTTTTTAATTTCAATAGCCTCACGGATCATCCTTGGTTGGAATCTGTGTTCTTTTGCGAGGACTTGTGGTTTATCAAATCTGATATAATGGTGTTTACACATCCAACACAGTTAGCTACCGTGGGTAAATCTTTGTTTCAGAGAGCACAAGGGATCTGTGATGAGCAACACCTGGAGACCGAACTTCAACATGTCAAGCAAGTACTGCGTGACAACAAGCTTCGGGTACCGCGTCTCCGTCACAGTGAACGTGTGAAACCAACCACCGTCGAGCGAGTACCTGCAGTTCTCCCGTTTATTAAAGGCGTCACTGACAAGATTGGCTTCATCCTAAAGCGAGCTTCTATAAAAACTTATTTCAAGCCGCCAAAAAAGATAAGTCAATTCTTACCATCTGTCAAGTGTCATATACCCTTACAAGATGCAGGAGTATACAAGCTTGATTGTGACTGTGGTCTCTCCTATATAGGCCAAACTAAAAGATCTATTAAAACTCGTGTGAAAGAACATATAGCTGATTTAAAACACCGTCGCTACACTAAGTCTGCCATCTGTGAACATAGTCTTGACAAAGCTCGCCATTATATCAGATTTGATAAACCACAAGTCCTCGCAAAAGAACACAGATTCCAACCAAGGATGATCCGTGAGGCTATTGAAATTAAAAAACATCCTAATTTCAATAGAGAAGATGGCTGGCTTCTACCACCTGCTTGGGATCCCATTATTAAAATTATCAAATCAAAATCCAAGCATAATATGTCACAGATTAAAGATACAGTTAGCACTTTCTGCGTAGATAGGACTGACCAAAATATTGATGTATCATAGGGTAGTTTCGAATAACTTTGTAATAATAGGACGTATGACACCTCAGTCCTCCTGTGACCATGGTTGCTGTAAAGTATCCGAAACGTCGGGCTTGTAAAAATCTTAATAAACCGCGATAAAATCCGTAAAAAAATTGTTTTATTATAATGAATATAATATATACTTTTAAAATTATTACGTTGGGACATCCCACACAAGACCATCTGATCCCAAACTAGGCAGATCCTGTTCTTATGGCAACCAGACAACTGATGTATACTTATATTATATTTCTAAATACATACATGATATAGATAAAACTACACCCAGACACAGAAAAAATGATCATGCTCGTCACACAAACATTCATCCTGGGTGGGAATCGAACCCACGACCTTCCGGTTTAGTAGACAGGGTCACGAACCACTAGATCAATAGGCCAGTCCAAGACAAAAGGCAAGTGCTTTTAATAACCTTCACCATTAGAGCCACATGCATTGTTAGAATTATTAGTATTCTCCCCACCATTTTCTCCACTAGTCCAACCACCACCGCCATTATTCTCGTAACCCTGCCGTTGAGAAGAAGTCGGCCGTGATAAGTCACGCGAAAGTAAATCATTGAAAACACCCAAATGTTTCAGTTTCAAATGTTGTTTCAAATTACTTATAGTTGTTCTATAAGATATTTGTTTTTGACATGTATTACACACAGCAACTATCGGTCTGGTTTTTTTGAAAGTAGTCCCAGATTAAAACGCTGCTCGACATTTTTACTACACTAATAATTATTAATTATTCACAACACTTACACTCTATAACTAATGTAATATATAATAACAACACAAAAATCATAATATGCAGACTAGGCTGTATGGACTATTATTATTTAATCTAAGTATTTTCGCTTTCCCTATTGGGTTTATAAATAATAAATATTATTTATAACAACAAAAAAAATCACAACACGAATTTACTTATTTATAACTATAATATACTTAATTCCTAATAAAAATATCAGTTTACTATTGACAATTATTATTTACATTAACCAATATCAAATAAAACATTTAAGTCACTCAATTCACACTATTCAAATAACGGCTACGCGCACGCAAAGTAAAAATTAACATCTAAGCTCATCGACATTGACAAGCGTACTGAGTTTAAAAAATTAAAATCAGTTAAAAATTAAAATCAAAAATCATAAATCATAATAAAAGTTCCTAAGCTGTAAAAAGTTTGTAACCAACCAAAAACGGAGCGTTGTCAGTCTGATAGAAATGTTATGTAAACAGGCAGAATGTATTTTAGCCGTTTAATACGTAACCAATCGAATCTAATATTGATTCTTAAAGGTATAGGGATAAGGTTTTAATCCAATAAAATGAAAAAATCTTTATATTGCGTCATATCACCCACAGCGTATAGAAGTATGGCTCCTTATTCACATTATATTTTGAGTTTTAAACGTATCGAAATAAGGTTACTTTCCTTTAATCATGATAATATAGTATTGAATTTTTTAAAATTTTAACCTTGACGATTAATCGTAATCAGCTTGATTTTATTAACGCGCTTGAATGATTTTTTCAAAAAGCGGAATTTTTACAGCTCTTATTGATTAAGCGCCCATCTTTAGTCATAGTTTACAGCTCCCATGTCAGACATTGTGTCAGTCGTAGACACCATCCTTGTTAGTCGCATTGGATTCTGGGCTGCGAATCCCCCCGAACTTTGCCTTGCGCAAGAGAAGCGGTGCAGTGCAGAACCTGTCCTCTTAAACCCTGGTGTACCTAGATCCCAGTCTTCTCCTGTAAGTGCTTTAAGATTGTTGAAGATGCTTTAAATGGGAAAGATTAGATCCCGAATCAATAAGCCAGCTTATGGCTTTGCGTATGTTGGCTGCGCGGCGGATCATGGGGATCTTAGAATCTCGTTCCCAAGGTGGTCTCTGATGTCTTGGAACCTAGGTAAGCTCTGTAAGGACCCCTCTTCGTCCAATAATTTACCAACCCCTGAGGGATTAAAACAGAGATGTACGGTGATCCCGGTCCTTCAATATCGCATTTTTCGCATTGCGGGCTTAAACTAAATCCTGTTCGGATCATCTCTCCCGGATGAGGTACCGTAGCTCCGTGAATCTTTGCAAACCAAGACATTGAGCGTAATTCGTCTGCACGTTGACTTGAGCATTCCCAGATCATTAGGTTACCCATCAATTGCGGCCTATGCATGCATAGCGAGTCTATTGTATGCCTCTCACTCTTGACTATTATACCATCCAGAACTCGACTTAGCTTAGATGAGAATACATTCCGTATGGTCCTCGAGTTCTCGAATAACCCAATTATACTCTCTGTCAGCCCGATGTATGTTGAGGATCGAAATTCACTAAGAAAACGAGGGAAGACCGGTTCTATTGACCTCAAGAAATTCAGCAACGCCCCTTCGTTCTCCCCATGATAACGGACTGCATCATCTACTATATTGTTTCTTATCCTGCCACAACGGTATTTCAGTGCTTTACGTATTTCGGTTTTGATTTGAGTTTTTGCACTGACAGAATGTCTGATATTCAAGGACAATGGGTCTTCGATGAGTTGGCTGAAGTGGGATTCCTTATATTTGGCGAGGATCGGATGTCCTGCTTTGACTGCAACATCACGCACCTACTTGGGCCCAGACGCATACACCATCTTCCAGAATGTTAAACCCTCAGTAACCGGATCAGGGAAAGATCTAATCAAGAACCTTGTTAATGACATTCCTGTTGCCCCCCCTAGAGATGGGTCAAGGAATAGTGTCGCAGCCTTATATTCTTTCGGAAGATCTTCGGAACTCCTGACCTTGAAGTGGGAGTATACAGAATTTTTAATAGCAGGATTATGGAACTCAATCATTAGCCTTACAAGATTCCCAATGAAATTATAGTGTACAATAGTATAAAGTGGTGATTCAGAGAAATGAGAAACAGTGAGAGAGTTTGAGCTAACAGTAGACATGATGTTACCGAAGGTCGGTAGCCGATCATTGGTGACACATGATACCCGAGACCACCTCTTTGTTTCCAACCCGCATATTGTTCCTCTAAAGACAGGTATCTTACCATAGCAGAGGTAGTCAGCTGATTGCATAGTTTCATCTTCATTTACAATTAAGCCAAGTTTCCCCACACCTCTTCTTATTGCAGCCATGATGTCATTGTTGTTTTGTGCGATCCTCTGTAAATTGGCTTCCAACTCGGCTATGTTTCTGTACGGTTGCATTTTGTAATTAGTGCAAATGACCTGATTGTCTCCTTGAGCTAATGTCTGTATGCTAGTGTTTCTGTTTAAGCCTTCCCTTCTAATTACGAGTAGGTTTACAATCGACCATCCCTTTTGCCGCAATCCTTCTAACCCCCCTTGTTGTCCATTCCAACTCACAAGGTTTTCGGTTGCATTGACAACTTCATTATCAACTACATCCATCAGATTTGGCCTGTCAATGTAGTAAATCAGGCTGTTCTCAAAGAACTTATGAGTCCGGGTTATTAGATTTGGGTATCCAAGAAACTGACCCATTACCCTGAAAATCGGAGCATTTGATTTCAGTCTTTGGTGATTGTTCCATTTCTCGTAGTCAAAGTGATTTGCAATGCATATCCGGTCATAATTATCCAAGCCTTGTCCTGCAGTGTTGTTCATCATTTTATTAGTTAGAGTTGTGAGATCATCAGCCATTGTCAGGCCTTTGAAAAGAGGGACGAAATGACATTTAATGAGGTATTCGGTTATCACAAAATACTCCCTCAATCTCCATGACATCAAAGTGAAGAACCGGCCGATCCTTTTTAACTCCCTCTCTTTCCCCTTAAGCCCGATCACTAGATCTTCCCATGACAAACCATGGTCATTTATCTCCTGCAGGAACTCTTTCCAGTTGGTGGCAGGACTGTTTAAGAATGTTTCAAGGACCTTTTTTGATGGAATAGGACCCTTTTTCCTACGCCTGATGTGATTTAGTATGTCACTGCGGTTGAGAGAGTGACTCTTGTCCGCGTATATGGCAGATACATCTATCATGTCTGGAATCTCAAAGCACCTTGTCAGTGGAAGTAGGTGCCACCTATCTCCAAAATCCAGAATTTGTTTAGGAGTCGGCCATGTATTGTCTTTAATATGTTTGTACAGCGGGTGGTCGTGAGAGACTTCGTCACGATTGACGTACCACCTCTTTGTTTCCTTGAATTTAGACTTTAGTACTATAAAAGCGAGATCACTGGCTAATTGATTCACATAATCCTGATCTATGTCTTTGTCTAGGTTGACTTGTTCCTCTAACTTTCGGAGTCCTTCAAAATATTCAACAAAGGGGTGCCCCCAGTGTCGGAAAGATCCATAATATGTCAGGACAGAATGAAAGTTGGGCTCCTCCATAATTAGATTATAAAAGTCTCGAATATGTATAGTCTGTTGTTCGGCATCTAATATCGACCTTTGGATATGCTCCCCGAAAGACGGAAAGTCGGGGACAAGAGGTCTGAATTCATGAGCCATCTGGGTTAGCTTGTAGTTGCATATCGGCTCTATCAGCTTTATCAGGTAGTAACCTCGATTTCCCAATCCGATGATGATATCATCCCCTATGTTGTAAATTATTCTCTAGTTCTGTATCATTAGCTACATTTAGACACAATACCATTTGGTGAAGTTCCCAGAAGTATGCCCCCCACTTCATTATCCTTCGAGGAGGAAGGCGAAGTTTTGGGTTTCTAATGTTACTTTACCTTTACCTTACCGATCCAGGACTTAAAAAAGGATGTTACTACTTCATATGTGATATTCGAATCCTCAATAGCTTGAGTCAATATTTGTTCAATATTGTCCAGATTGGGGTTCGGCTTCTTCACCCTAGATAGAAACCATGACTGAAATGTGTCAGGTGAATAAAGTCCACTCGGATTAAAGTTGAAGGCTCATCACCATTCACCTCATTAGTTCGAATAGTAGTTAATGAAATATAAGTACCTTTTTATAACCTTTTATCCTAGTTTATCTCAATCTCACCCCAACCTCGAACACGTATTACGGTTTCATTATTGATATATTATCTACTTAAGCGCCCTGTAAACGATCAAATTGTTTGTCAAATTTAACGTTTGTCAATTTATTTGATTTTTTGAACATAGAAATAAAAATAATATGACATATTTGATTCATAATTAATAAAATGAATTAATAATTAAAAATATTATTTAATTTTTTTTCGTCATGTCACGAAAGTAGAAACTCGAATCTATTGGAAAGTTAACAAATTAGTTTGACAAATGGTTTGATCATCTACGCTATTGTTTGATGAAAACGTAAAGTTTGACAAACAAATTTGTCAAGCAAATTTGGTCATTTACAGGGCGCTTTAGTCTTATATAAAAAAACTTTCAATGGCCCTGTTTAAAATTTTCAAATCAGGAAATTAAGCTCATGTAAGGCGTAGTGCCATCCTGCATGCATAATACCGGCGTAAAGTGACAGCTATGCTGTCGCGTTTCGTACGGTTTGTGAATTTCCGGTGGCCCATTGTTGTTGGTTGGGGTCGTCGATAGTCAAAAAAAGGCTGCTCGTTTGCCCTTCTATACTATGAAAAATATAGGTATGGGGTTCTGGTACTTAGAGCTGTTTATTTTTTCTTTAAAAACAATACAAATATTCTTTATTGGACAAAATTGTTCAGATATTGTTTTCTTATGTTTACGCGAATTTCACTCATTATAATGAAACAACTTTTACGGATTTTATCGCGGTTTATTAACACGTTCACTGTGCCTGCACCACATGTGGGTCATTTTGAGTTTGAGTTCATACATATGGGTCTTACCTCCATAGAAATTTAAAACATTTTTAAAGGATACACGTGTCAGTTTCTTATCGTTTTTTGCATACACGTATGAACTAGAAAAACTAACTGATCAATGTCCGGGGAACATTTCGATGGGGTTCCCAAGGTATGAGTATGTAAAGTTACTAGATTTTTTCAGTAGTATTAGAGTAAAATGAAACAAACTAATTTATCGTATTTGTTTATTATTACAATGAAAATGACAATTATAATGTAAGTAATTAATAAAAAGATTAATGACAAGCATTATAGCATGAGAGACAATAGCATTTTTTACATTGAAAACATTCAGTATCGTTTTTTTTGGCTTTTTTCTGAGCTTCTGCTGTTGTTTTTCCTTCTTCCTTCAAAATTTTATAACAACCAGAACAACGTTTTCTTGCTATTTGTCCCGATATTCTAGGGATCTTTGTAAGGCGATGCTGCGATGACGACAAATGAGATGAGGAGCTGGATATGGATAATGTTCTCTGAGGAGCTAAATCCTGTATGTTCAAGAGACGTTCTATAATAATTCCATTTCCTGTTAATACCGGCATTTTTTTGTTTGGATTAAGGTCTTTATAGATTAGCACTGCATTTATGACAGCGATTTCCATTAAATCGGCTGCTATTTTCTTGTACCAGAAACAAGTTTTTCGCACGGGAGAATTGTAACTTGCAAGTTGATCGGCTAAGTCAATACCCTTTTTACCACGGTTATATTCTAGTATCATTTTTGGTTTCAGAATAGGCCGATAACCACTTGACATCACCGTCTGATGATCATGACACGTAGACATGACCAAAACGTCTCGCTGATCTTTCCATTTTAAAACTGTTAAAAAACTATTTTGTTTCGCAGCAATTTCTCCTTTATTGAGGCGTGAATTGACCACATCGACGGGGAGATTACGCCTATTCTTCCGAACTATTCCGAAAAATCTGTCTTATTATCTTTTAGGTATTTTGCAAGAGAAACGCTGCTATAGTAGTTGTCGGTTACTAATAGTCTACCTTCCATTAATAACTCTCTCGCCAAAGTAACAACTACCGAACCTGGTTTGTCCAAACCCTCAATACTTCTATCTTCACCTGAGTGGATTTTATAACTCCAGGTGTAACCCGTATCCGTGCATAATTTATATATCTTCACACCGTATTTGTTCTTTTTTTGAGAGTTATAATTGCGTATGTTCAACCTTCCCCTGAACGCTACCATAGATTCATCTACAGCAACTATATATCCAGGTGTAAATAATTTTCGGGAGTTTTTTATAACTAGATCGATCAAGGGCTGTATTTTGAACAGCCTTCCTTCGTGTCGACTGGAATTGTCAGCAAAGTGCCAATATCTCAAGATTAGGGAAAATCTATCATATGACATAGAAATGTCATGAAGGAGTGGGTGATAATATAACCTTCTGACTTTCCAGTAACATTCAGTTGTAGGAAATTCAACTAAACCAGTAAATAAATATACTCCGATGAATTTCATCATTTCCCTATGGGTTACATCCTTCCAACGTTTTAGGCGAGATCTAGGCATCAGTTCAATTTGTTGCTGTAATTGTGCAGCGTATAAGTTAGTGTTATCAACCATTAACTGTATTATTTCGTCGTCTACGATGGAACGAAATATAGTCCATAGATCAGTGTTGTTGTTAAAATGTTCATTTTGTCTTTTGCCTAGTTCATAACCTGTAAAAACTTCCCTTTCCAAGCATCGTATTTGATTACGCCAAGCTGTAGGTTGTATAGCTTCATCGACAGGTAAGCTAGTAGGCTGGTTAGCAGGAGGGACAAGTAAAGGGGTAAGAACAGGCGATGAGATTGCGTATTCCTCAACCACGGGCGAATGTGTAAATGGCATGTCTTCAAATAATGTAGGGGAAGGGCATTCTGGCGAGGATAAGATAGGTTGTTGTTGAATTGGACCGGAATTTGAACCAGAAGATAAGCCGGGATCTTCTGAATCATGAAAAATGTATTCTGAAATATTATATACTGTTTCCTCATCTTCATTTGCTAACTCACCATCAGATATATTTGACTCCTCCAATTGATCCACTAGATCATCTTCATCGTCACTATTTTCTAAAATCTGCCATAAGTCCTCTTCCGTCAATGGTCTTGAACGGCGGTTCATTATGAATAAAGCCGAAGAAAACACCAAACCAAAAGTAGATATTGTGCACGAGTTGATTGATAGGTATAGGAAACGAATAAATTATTGATTGTTATTTTAATAATATCGTAAAACAGCTGTTTTGATAATCAATTTGACAATTAGTGACAAATAATTAGACAAATAGATCTAATTTTTTACATCTATTTGTCAAAGTCAATTAACGTGTTAAATATGTAAAAAACTTAATAAACTGCGATAAAATCCGTAAAAGTTGTTTCATTATAAAATTGTTCAGATTCACTGGCGCAATGACTCCTTCAAGTACTATCAAGGTATTTTGGAACACGCTGTTAATAAATTATTTTTTCTTTTTAGGACATAATATAACTATAGCGGAAAGTGAAGATGATGCAAGTGGTGAAGAAAACGAATGTATTCATATCCTGAAGAATTAAAAAATACTGTAATGCCATCATCACTACCGTCATGTACGTTGAACCCTGACTCATCTACTCCAGATTTAGATTCTCCTAGAGCGTCTCCTTCGGGTTTATCTTTCGATGTTATATTAGATAATATAAAAGACAAAGAAAAGCCGGTGCAAAACACGGAAGACAATATTCATGAGTGTTTATAGTTAATAGAATCAGGCGTTACCTTGCGGAAATCCATTATATAAGATATTAAATTAATTATATTAATTAGCAATTATCCCGCGAAAAACGCAGTCTTTACAGCAAATGTGTGAGTGCACGCAAGTCACTTAACGATTACTAATCGTAGAGTCTACATCCTGAGGATGCCTCGGTGTCGGGGCGAAACGTACGTAGATTGTTTGGTGGTGGTCTTTTACTGTGGTTGTGGTGCATGTGGGGTGGTGGTGCATGCGAGTGTACGCATATGCAGTGTGGGAAAGGAGGGCGGTGCTATATGCATGCATATGCGTGCACTCACACATTTGCTGTAAAGACTGCGTTTTTCGCGGGATAATTGCTAATTAATATAATTAATTTAATATCTTATTCATGAGTGTTACCAATTTTTAATGTCTTTGGCGAAACCTTTATCCAAATTACCTGAAAAACAACGCCATAAATGCATGCAACAAATGGTTCATATTGTCATGGACAGTACTCTCAAGCAACAGCAGGAACAGCAACACCAGTCACCAACATGATCAATAGAAAAAGAAATTTATTTAGTTATTTTATTATTAAAGTGTTAGCTTTTAGTACATCGATCGAATAAACAATATATCATCAACAAGACTGTCTTTCAATGACATTCTTAAATTTGATAGTACAAATTTTAGGGATGAAAACAAGAGCTCTACAGTAACTTGGGTTGCTGGTGCTGATAATACAATTTGTGATAGTTTATAGAGTTCAGGAAAGGATTCTTTTTCGATTTCCAGTAACTAAATATATTTTCTGAATGATCGAGAAGCGGCTCATTGAGGATCAATGATTCTTTGAGTGTATCAAGTCTCGTAGCCGAAGCATTCTGTGATGTATTTGGATCTCGATTTTCCAAGTATTTTGTTGATATGAAATTACGTAGTCTATCCGATACTGATAGTGGTTGCGAAGGATCATTGGAATCATTGTTGACGTAGGACTCACTTTGATTTGTAGCTGCAGGTGTAACCGGCGTAATAATATTTTCATCTTCTTTATTTCTATCCTCTAATGAAATCATCCTTTGATATGTCCTAACAAGGTGTTCTCGTGCAGCTGCTTGTTGGTCTCTTGACAATATTGCATTGTAGCGAGGATCTAAGTAAATAGCACTAATAAATGCATCATTAGTAAATAGAACTTCTTGTCGTTCTTTCATGTGTTTCGATAATTTTCTGCTTAAATTTGTATTCATTTCGCTCGTCTCAAGATCACATTTAATCCAGTGTCCATAAAAATCACTCATAGTTAATTGTTCAGTTTGTAATATTTTAGTCAATACCTTTGATGGTTTAAGCGATTTGATTAAATCATCTACCACAAGCCAATTTTCAGGTGGAAAAAATAGATCATTGCTTGATTCTCCGCTCACAATGTCTTTATAATCCAGAAAACGTTCCACCATGTCATATGTCGAACCCCAACGGGTTGGGCAATCTAAAAAGGGCTTCCGTTTATAACTAGCTTTCAGAAACATCGCATAATTCTGTGTACGAAGCTTTTTTACCAAGGTGCGCACTGACTTGATTATATTTTGCGTGTATTCATCTTTGAGCGCATCTCGTACTGTCAATTGCAGTGTGTGAGCGGCACATCTTACAGTCGGAATGCTATAGTTTTCGTGTTGAATTGATGACGACAACGCAGTATCGAAATCATCTTGGAATATGTCAGGATCAATCCTATTTTCGTTTTCGATGGAAATTATATCTTCCTCATCATCAACATTTTCGTCGTTCTCATCCACTGTAGCATCAACACCGTCAACAGATGATGAATTTAATTTGTCTTGCAAAAGTTTTGTCATTTTTAACATATTTGCTCCGTTGTCAGTCGTGCAGCAATATATTTGCTGAATACCTAATCTATACTTATTAAGGGTGTCGATCACATTTTGAGCTAAATAATCACTAGTGTGTCTCGCATATAATTCAATGACACCCAAATTTCGTACACAAATTTTATCATCTAAGCCGTATTGAATGTTGATGCCAAGAAAGCATCTAGTGCCTAGCGTTGCTGCATCCACTTTTAGTGAAAAGAGTTGATTTTTAATTTCTATAGAAAGGTCATAACGCATTTCAGAGGCGGACTCCGAAACACATTTTTTTACTTTTTGTGACTTCACTGTCTGTTCTTTCTGGCCAGGGATCAAAGCAATAATATTTTGAAACGCCTGATCATCTATCAACGCGAATGGGCGGCCATGTACTGTAGTCAATTTAACACATTCTTGTAGAAGATTTGTCTCACTTTTAAATTTTTTGCTACTTAAACTTATTGAACCTGATGAATCATTTTCAATGAGAGCTGCATTTCTTTTCATTACGAGTTGGTATATACTGGGATGTACACACTTCAGGTGTTTCATTAAATTAGTGCCATGATTACCCTGAAAGAAATAACAATATAATATTGGTGCAATACAATAGTAGAGTAGCTGGTCACCACCATGGTTTAAATATAATAATAAAAGCGTTTCCCCATGTTAAAAAAAGCAAAGTAGCTAGTGCCTGCGACTACATCCGCGTGAATCTAGAATGATTTACTGTGAAAAATTATAAGTTCCCCATACAAATTTTCATCACCTATTCCAAGCTATTAGCGGTTGATTTTAAAAAAGTAATACATAACTCTATATCAGTTACCACTTTGTGCACCAGTCTGTCTACCACTTATCAAGTAAATAAGTACGTACGCTGCGCGGGAGTTTCCCATGGTATGGCTGCAAATTCTGTCATTTACGTACTATATTTATGTACGATTATTATTCACGATTCAACATACAACAAATACCTATATTATAAAAATTAACAAATATATTCATTCCGCCGTTTTTTCATATTTCTTAGTGTTATTGTATAAATTCCATATAATATAACCTATTTAGACAAAACTGTAAAATTTGTAATTAAATAATGATTAATAATAGATTAATTCTTAATGGCTAATATTCTAGCCTGTTTCTTCCTTAATAATATACTCTGCGCATTACCTGTAAAGGGACCATACAATTTTCATTGGAACATAAATGTAACGCCTGTGAAATGTAATGTAAAAGCGACCAAAAAATGGTCGCCTTACAGCTCTTGAGAGGAAATAAATTACATGTTTGTGGTATGCTGGTGGACAACCTACCTACTGATTTTACATTATAGGTACCTACGTGAGTGCATAAATGGATAGAATGAAAATTAAGTCTTACTTTTACACTTTTCTCACAAATCAGGCATTTTGAAGTCATTTCATTTGTTTCATAATAATTATATATGCAATTTACCTTTTTACGTCCCATTTTTGCATTGATTGATAGCCACGTAATACATGTAATGAATATATGTAATAATTATGTTTAAGTGAGGTCGCTTGCGCCGCGCAAGCCGTCTTCACGACTCACGTTCAAGTCACCAGCCAAGCACGGAGTGGCAACGTCGCTTCACACCCACCCGGTACCTAAATTAGGTACCGGTACTTTTACCGGTACTCATACTGGAACCGGTACCCTGGTACCCTGGTACCCTGGTGGAAAAGAACCTCTAAATACCGGTACAGAACCTGTACTTTTGGTACCGGTACCAAGCCCTGATTTTTACAGATATTTGTCAACTGGGGATTCCTTTCGAAGTATTGCATTCAGTTATAGAATTGGTGAATCAACTGTCTCAAATATTGTGGAGGAAGTATGTGACGCTTTGTGGAAACATTTAAAACCAATAGTATTAGCTGAACCGCTTCAACAAGAATCGCAGCAAATCGCCACACATTTCAAAAACGTTTGTCAGTTTGACCATTGTTGCGGGGCAATCGATGGTAAACACGTATTAGTCCAATGTCCACCAAACTCGGGGTCCAGCTTTTTTAACTACAAAAAAACATCCTCAATAATTTTGTTAGCCGTAAGTGATGCACAACGGAGGTTTGTTATGGTGGATGTTGGATCCATGGGTCGATTCAGCGATGGCGGCATACTGGATGATAGTGAATTAGGAAAGAAATTGAAAAGCGGTAATTTGCCATTACCCGAAGAAGAGGCATTAATTTCTGGTGGCATAAATATGTCTTACGCCTTCGTTGGCGATGAAGCTTTCCCATTAATGAAAAATTTAATGCGTGCATATCCAAAGGACAGATTGACAGAAACACGCAGAATATTTAATTATAGACTATGCAGGGGCCTTGCATAGAGTAGTAGTAGAGTGATTTAGATCGAATTCAGCGTAGGCTGTTTACGACAAGACGATAAAACTACGTGTAAACTGAATGAAAAAAAAAAAACATTTTACGGAATATTTTATATGATAGCTGGTAAATGTTATCAAATTAAATATACCTACTTAGAAACGATTTTTAAAATATTTATATTTCACGTTGTATTCATTAAGGAGTTTTTTTTAAATGGCAGCAATAATAGCTTTAATAAACATAAAATGATTGGTATACAGCAACATTATTGCCGAATTGTTTATAAGTAAACAATAATAATATTAATAATAATAAAGCCTTTTATATTAAACAACAAAGGTCATTGGGCACCTTAGTATGGAAACCATACCCATGGCGGACATAAACGAAAAATATCCGAGTGTATTGACATATGGCTCTGATTTACTATGGCATTAGTCACATTAATGTGATCCATGGGAATCTTGAAAAATGCAAGTGTTATAAAATGATATAGGGAAGATGAATAAAACGCTAATTCATTCATTTATTTTTATTCTATTTGATCCAAATCAAGCATCAGATCATTTAAAAAGGCAGCGGGTGCGTCTGTTGCTTCTTGATGTCTGGCCCATGATAGATAATAAACTACGCTAGCGATATGGGCGCAGCTCCCGACAGTGCGGCGGCCGTGTATACATGAGCAGTAGTATTCTTCTATTCTATGTCTTCCGTGTTGTGTTGGGTTTAACAAAATATATGTATAGTACTGTTTCATTCGAATATGACGTGACTGGATTCGCCCTCTGATCAATATCTTATTATTAATTAAATGTTGGTGGTGATACAATTCTATGATATAATCCCCGTTTGGTCGTATGTGCTCGTGACAATAAGACCTTGCGATTCTCAAATGGTATGAGCCCAACGTGAATAAGATTAAATCTTCAAAGCTCAGCTGTGGAAAATCCACAAATTCTGGACTGTTTCCATCTAGAGGCACGAATGCTACTCTTTGTCTATTCAAGTTATTTGTTGATACGTATTCAGCCAACTTATTTTCCCTATTTATATTTTGATTTATTATATCCATAAACTGCTCGGCGTATATATTATCTTCGTATGGCCGCCGAGTAGCGTTGATAATTGCCGCGGTTATTTTAAAATCAGTCATCATATTTCGCATCGCAACATTAAAATATGTGTGTCGAAATATTTTAAAATCTTTCTTAAATCGTCCATTAATTGTTTCGATCACCCAACGGCACATTGTAATTAACCGAGATTTGATAGCGTCAGGTGTAGATAACTGTTCTCCTCTTCATCTAGTTGGCGGCATGTAGGGATTATATCCACGTTCTTCAATAGCAGGGATTGAATCCCGAAAGCCACGGTCCAGTAGAAACACGTCGTTAGGTCTAAGATACCAATGCCAAGCTGAGTTTTCTCGCATCAGGCTGCGCATAATAGTTGCATCCGAAGTAGTCGCTGAATACGGTCCTACGACTTCTATTATATAACCGTCTGTACATACGATAAGAAAAGGCTTTACCAGATTGCGGAATTTGTGAAGGCTTGTAGGTTTTTCTTTGGAATAGGAAATTCGCACTCTTCTGAAGGTACATATATGTTCCGTCGAATACAAGAATGGCTGCCGGTATATTTTGGCTACCACCAAAAATATGGGTTGGGATACGAAGATTTCTTGCCACTACTTCTTCTCTGGTTATATGATTTAAGCCCAGATAACGTGGAACAAAATCTTCAGTCAAGCATTTCCCCTCCTATTTTTAACTTCCTCTCTAATGTTCTTCTAGATATTTGGAATTTCGTAGCTAAGCGCTCATCAGATTGACCAGTTCTTACTTTAGTCAAATAAATTCTTAAAATGGTAGCAGGACGATCAGACCTGTTACGAAGAGACGGTGTTTGTTCTTAAATAGTCCTAAACTGATTTTTAGTTAAAGCTGTCCAAAAATGGAAATGGTTGTCATCAATTGTTTCAATATTTTCAAAATCCATTTCAGACCTGCTTTCTAATCCCCATTTATACAAGTTGATTATGTCAACTACATGAACATTATTAAAGCTTTCATGTGTTGTCGGGGCATTCACAAGTTCTTCCCAATCATTTTGAACTAAATGAGGGTGGCAAACTCTAGCAAGTTCCGGTATATACAAATTGTGATTGTGCAACAGATAGAACTTGGCGTAGGCTGGCACACGATGTGTAGTCATACCTCTGCAGTTTAGAAATATACAGCGTCTCGCTCTATTTGATACACGTCTATATCCAGTAACAGTAATAAAACCAGGACCTTGTTGATCCCCGACTTCTATTTGTTGGACCGCCACCACTTCTCCAACTTCTTCTTGATTTGCACCTTCTTGTACTGGCTGGGGTGGCACATCATCTGATTGCTGGCTATGCAATGTTCGATCATATCTTTGCCAGCAAGGGTGGCACATAGATATGTATAGAAACATCAAATATCGAGATTATTTTATAGTAGTTTCAAAAAATAATATTTAATTTCACTATGGCTGTTCTTTATGCATAAGCAATAAGTTCTCACAACTTTTCTAAGGTTAACTGGTACAGGTAAAATGCTGAGCATTACGGTTGCTTTTGTACACATAACACAAGCATATAAGTTGTTTGGGGCTAGATGGCGCTATGTGAATTTGTCAAAAAGATTATTATCTATGTTATCTATGTACAATAATAGTTAAGATTGTGTTAAATAAAGCATAAATAAATAAACAATAGATTGGTCGACAAAGACTCGCTTCTTGCGCTTTGTTTTCGTAGTAAATAGATAGACGGTGTACTGACAGAGTACTTACCTCGCGTGGTATGATTTCGTGTTATAACAACACTACGAGATCCCGGTACCTTTCGAAAAACACTGCATTAAGAATGTGTTTTCTTCGACGTAACACAGATTGATTGCACGATACACAACTGTTTTGTCTTTCCATATCAACGAAATACCAATCCAAAAGAAAATAACCAGATTCCATGAAACACGCTAATGTAGTCGATAAATAATAGATAAAACAAACCGGGTAAACGTACAGATCACAACGTTAGCTACCAAAGGACTGCGCGGGGGGCGGTCAGTCAGTGCGCGAACGCAACGAAACTTGTTCTACTTGTCTAATGTGCGAAAGAGATAGCGTATATATGCCTTTGAACATTGGCTCATTCGTGCAAAATGCTGTTTGGTATTAAAAATCTTTTTTTGCCTTTATAAGATGAAATAAAATCCTCTGAAACTGGTTGTTTTTTATTTTTTTTAAACGATCCTGTACATTTTTCTCCATTGATTTTTAATAAAATAATTATATGCAATGAAAGGTCATATCCCCGTAGTTTAAAACT
The DNA here is from genome assembly GCA_963853865.1 of Helleia helle. NCBI lineage: Eukaryota > Metazoa > Arthropoda > Insecta > Lepidoptera > Lycaenidae > Helleia > Helleia helle. The sequence goes on from OY971434.1 coordinate 610,881, forward strand.
ATTTTGGTTAATGTCCGCCACTTTTCGCAAAGCGGGTCAGATATGCCCAATGACTTTTTATAGGTAAACAATTATGTAACTATTAATTGTCATTCATTGTAATGTAAGTAGTTTATTAATTAAAACAGTTAAATAAATATTGATATTTAATAAATGTTGTTAATACGCCTGAGCTTATCAAATTCAATTTATGTCATTTTGTTTATTGTTATACATAACCGGTAACAACGACATGAAAAATTGACTGAGTAAGTACATGGCCAAAGCTTAGATAGATCTAGGTTGATACATAACAGAACTTATTGACTGTGCACTTTTGTTTTTAAAAAAAATGTTAGGTAATCGTTTTTTTTCTTGACCCCTGAAGTGTTTATATAAAAATATATCAGTGTGCAATGTGCATATTATAACGGGGTACAAATTATTTTAAAATACTATAATATTTTGTTTCAGATTTTTAACTACTGCCATCAGTTTGAAAGCGTTAGCTCACGAGTATCGAATGGGATATAGTACTGTGGTCTTAATTGTTCACGAAACTTTCTCCGCGATATGGAAGTGTTATGCCAAGACCGACTCCTGAGCTATGGACTAAAATAGCGAAAGAATTTGAAACCCAATGAAATTTTCCTAATTGCATAGGGGCCATAGATGGCAAACATGTTAATATAAGGGCACCCTGGAACAGCGGCAGTCAATTTTATAATTACAAAAAAAAAACAGTGTTGTTTTGTTAGCCATAGCTGATGCAAATTACAGATTCGTTGTAGTCGATATTGGAGCATATGGACGCAATAGCGATAGCGGCATTTTAAGCAGCTCCAAATTAGGTCAAGTGCTGAAAAATAAAACACTAGGACTACCACCTAATACACGTTTGCCAGGTACGACAGAAGCTTTGCCACATGTTTTTGTTGGGGATGAGGCTTTTCCGTTATCTGAGACTTAATGAGACCTTTTCCTGGAAGTCAAGTGTCGATGGATGTGGAAAAGAAAATATTTAAATATCGCCTAAGCCGCTCAAGACGCATTGTTGAGAGTGCTTTCGGAATACTAACACAAAAGTTTGAGGTTTTCCAAAAGAGAATTAAAATGATACTAGCATACACATGTTTGCATAATTATTTAATAAGAGATGATGAACTTTTGGAAAACGTAATTGAAACAGTGCCAGAAAATAGTATGTTACAAAATTGTGAAAATCTAGAAGAGGATGCTGTTTACCGAGAAGATGCTATGTGTATAAGAGATAAATTTAAGTCTTATTTTCAATTTTTATGGTGCGGTATCTTGGCAAAACGAAATGATTGCACGTAGTTGAATAGATTAAACAACTAAAATGGTGTTACATATGGCGCACCGACCCACACTGATTCAATTTCCGAAAAAGTGAACACTCAGAATTTTGATCATTTATTTCTTTGTAAAAGAGCTGACAATTTCTCAACAGCTACATACCGCCACTACCGCTCATTGTCAGCTATTTAAAAAATATATATGTTGAGCAACATGTTGTTTAACAAGTCGCGCGCCAAATGTTGCCTATTTTTTATTTTATTTGCGACAAAAAAAAAGTTTTACATTGTTAAGTAAAGCTAGAAAAAAAAACATAAAAGCCAGTAACAGCTATCCACTAAAAAATAACAGGGACAGTCCGTTTAATCTGTAGACCCTGCTTTTCTATGACTTTGGAGGCTTTGATTAGTTCTGCTTACTACCTAACAGCATTTTATCTCTGCTTACCCCATGTACCATTGTCTTAAAAGATTTATCAAGGCCTGTAGTTATATATTTTTTTCTAGCTGCAGTCTCTACGTGATGGAGGTCTCATAAAATGCGGCAACTATCACTAAAACCTTAATTGCCTTCAATCTATTGTTATCGCCGTCAAGCAGCAGGACAAGGGCCCTGCTAATGGCTGCGACACCAATACCTAACAGTTATTGAATTGATTCAACGCGCCTATCTCTAGCTCGAGATGGCTCTGAAATAGCAGCTGAGATCTCTGGATTGAGAGTAGGTGGTAGTAATAGTGGACAATTTTCAGGTTTTTTTTTTATATAATTTCATTTCCCTAAAATAGTATCTTTACTGTCCTTGGAAAGACCTCTCCTTAGTATCGGAGTCCACAGGCGCGCCAGGTTGTCGTAGATTTTTTCTTCGAATTTTGGTGCCTCCTTCGTGGTTTCCCAGGGCTTGTAAAAAATGGAGTATCGCCTGGTAGCAACACAGCACTTTCAGAATTCTGACGTGTTTCTTCTTCAAGAACGAACGAAAGGTAGTACGTACGTACGGTAGTAACGGTTCTGAAATAAGCAAATATAATATATATATTCTTAGCTCATGAACGTCCCACTATTGGGCACGGGCCCCCACACGCTGGTAGGGTAACTACAACCATACCACACGGACTAGGCATGTATAGGGTTTAGTTTCGAAAATTCCTTCTTTCAGAAGGTGTTATCTGCTTCGATTATCTCTTAGTTGGCTCTTACAGCACACATGGGAGGAAATGGGGTGATGACATGTGTATTCTTAATCCGTCTTCTTCTTCTTCGTCGTTCCCTAACTGCAGAGGATCTTGATCACATATGATCTTCCACTGGACACGGTCATGGGTCAAGTGGACTGCCCAGTGCAAATTGCCTCCCACTTTGATCTTCATTGCATCGGATCACCTCCTTGGTGTTCTTCCTTTTGCACGTTTTCCTTCCATCTGTCCCAAAATGAACGTCCTCTCCAGATTATGCCTTGGAGAACGCATGCTGTGACCGAAGAAGCTCAGAACCATTATAATGAAACAATTTTTTACGGATTTTATCGCGGTTTATTAATATTTTTACAAGTATGCCGTTGTTGCCGAGATATTCATGGAGGACTTCGAGGAGACTGCTCTGCATACCTCACCAATAACACCCAGGTTCTACAAGCGGTATGTAGATGATACTTTTACAATATTACCATCTAATAAAGTAACCGTATTCTTAAACCATCTCAATTCCATCAGTACCAATTACCAAAATTCAATTCACAATGGAATTGGAGGCAAATAATTCTTTAGCTTTCTTAGATGTATTAGTTATCCGTAATCCCAATAACACCTTAAGCCACACTGTTCATACGAATAAGGTTCAAGTTTGTGGCGAAATTTTGATGGGTTGAATGAAAGATGCGTGTGCCCAGTTTAGAGGTTTATTTTTGACTAACTTGACGTATTTCCATAGACATAATATGACGTATAGTGATTAGTGACATATTCGCATAGACATTCCGGCCCCCAAAGGACAGAGTTCTTTCATAACACAATTCACTAAACACAATTATATTGTATAACACAATTAACATCAAATCAGTGGGTTCACTATGAGCTGTTCAGAGACGTTTAATTTCAATCCAATCCAAAAGCAGGCCAAACTACAAGTCTTAAGCCGGCTGTACACATGGGGCCAAGGTGTTGGGCAAAAATGATGGAAACCAAGATTCCTGTTCACACTTGGCTTACTGATCATTCTGCATTGGCGCTTCAAAGATGGACGCAGAAGTTCTTGCAGCCGCGGCAATTTATTTATATAGTGCGTTTAATTATTACGTACATGTGCACCAAAGTCGAGTGACTAAAAAGTAATGGCGCAAAAGAAGATGGTGGATGGTGACTATTCATCGGAATAGAACGAGGTACATATATGTGTTATTAGTTATTATTGATATACAGGCTGATAATAATTTTGCAAAAAGTTAGAAGGTCAGTGTCACATTTACAATAGGTAACTTTCTCTATGGAGTCCATGTATGTACCACATAGAAAAATTAAACAAAATTAAAAAAAAAAACCCGCGACGGTAAAAATGTCATCGAAAAAGAATAAAATCTCGGTTATGTATTATGGTAAAATTGTTATCGCTACATCTAAGTTAAGTCGGGGGTTTTGAGTTATTTTATTCTTTTTCGATGAGATTTTTACCGTCGTGGGTAAAAATAGACTCGATCAGCTGATTGGATTTGTATGGAAAAACGTAATATTTTTTTGAGATTTCGACATTGATTCCATAAAGAAACTTGTTATGAATGAGACACCGACCGACTTCCTAAAATTTTGCTATGGGGTAATTATCACTGTATAATTATATGCAACTAATTAATACTATGTTTAATGTGAAATAAAATCGTTTTCTTGTATAACTGTATATTTAATCACGTTACTATGTAATGTATAATAAACAAAATCAGTTGCTATGGGTTACAATGTAATAGATTAACACTCGACCGTTCGCAACTGAATTCTAAAACCGGCTCCTAGAGTCTCAGGCAGTGCTCGGCCCGGTGCGCGCGGGATGCGCACCGCGATCCCGTGCGCATGCGTAGCGTTCTGCTTCTCGATGCATCTAGAAGCAGGGGTTCGTGCGGGGCGAGACGCGCTAGCGTCGATTGACACATTATACAATACTTTTCGGCGCGCTGCGATTTACAACTGGCCACTCGCGTTACATATGTCCATACTAACTTTGTTAATATTTCTTTGTTTTTAGAGAGACTATGAATCAACAGCTTGCCGAGCTTCTTGCAGAACCATCTGGGGAGTTCGATAATTTCGTTCGAATGTCATGCACTGATTTTGAATACCTGCTACAAAAAATTTCTCCGATGGTTTCTATGCAAGATACTACTTGGAGGGAAGCTGTACCAACAAAAATACGACTTGCATTGACATTGAGATTTTTAGCTACTGCAGATGACTACAGAAGCTTACACTACCTATTTAAAATATCAAGTTCACTTATCTCACGCATAATAATCGAAGTCTGTTTGGCACTCAATGTTGTTTTGCAAGATATGATTAAAGTAAGTAAAACTTCATGTTATTAATGTTTATAAGAAAGAGTTACAAAATAGTTCTAGAGTTTCAAAATACAACAGTCTTTATTTTACCATGTAGAGATCAATTACTTGAATCATCATGAAACAATGTTTAGCATCACATGAACTTTTCATTTGTGTGTTTTATGCGTCTTCATATGCCTGATATATTATATTTTTAGTCTCTAAAGACTGAGACTGGTCGTACGTTCTATCAGATAATTCTGGTAAATGAAGTTCAACAGGTAGTTCTGGAGATGCTGTTTGTAGCCTTTGAGCAGATGAAGACTGCATAAGTTGTGATTGTGAATATATTTTATCATTAGACAATATCCGAATACGTTGAGTTTGGGGAGTTTGGGGTTCATTAAAAACATACTGCGGTGAATGGGATGGGTTATGCGGAGATTGATTGGGAATAGTAACGTAAGTTGGAAGGATGGACTGTGCTGAGTTGGGTCGGTAGTGTGGTGAAGGAGATGAGCGAGACCAGTTTGAGCGATAAGAACTTTGTGAGGAGGATGAACGATTCATATTAGTGGAATCAGTAATAGTATTTTGGCTACCTCGACGTCTTTTTATCAACATGCTATCAATCTCGTAACATAATTTCTTCTCTTTCATATTCTGGAAATTTTCTTAATTTTGTGGCAAGAAGTTTAGCATATAGATCACAATCATCATCATGTCTTGCAGTTTTATTATCAAGCACTCTGTTTAATGTGCCAAAAGCATTTGCCACCTCCTTGCTGGCCTATGATAACTCTGGTGGATTTTTCGAACGGCGCTTTTGAGTTGGAAGAGCAGTAACTTTTGATTTAGTACTCGTATTCCCATCTTGAGATGTGTCACTTTCAATAACGGGACGATTGAAGTCGGTTTCTGCCTCTGTTTCGTAGTCACGTGTCGATGACGAATCCTGTAGTAAAAGAGTGATATCAGTTTATTTTTTATTTATTTCAGATGCCTGAATCTGCGAACGAATGGATGTCCGTTTCAGAAGGATTCAGCTTCCCGCATTGTTTGGGCGCTATAGATGGGAAGCATATCAATATACAATCACCTTTACACTCGGGAACTGAATACTTTAACTATAAAGGCCACTTTAGCATTGTTTTACTAGCACTAGTAGATAGTAATTATTGTTTTTTGTTTGCCGATGTAGGTTCTCAAGGACGGATTAGTGATGGAGGAGTTTTCAATCAAAGTATATTATATCAAAAACTATCGTCTAACAGTATGAATTTACCCCGTCCTATTCCACTTCCTAATAGTGACATAGTCATGCCTTACGTATTTTTAGGCGACGGTGCATTTGCTCTCAGTACCCATTTAATGAAACCGTTTCCCGGTCATCACGCACTAGGGTCCCCAGAAAGAGTATTCAATCAAGAATTATCCCGTTCTCGAGTAAAAGTAGAAAATACTTTCGGAATACTAACCGCCAGGTTCAGGATCTTTAAAAAAATATACCCTTGGAACCTACCAAAGCTTCTATTGTTACAATGACATGTCTATATCTATATAATTTTTTGAGAAAAAGTACTTCTTCACAGAATATTTATTCACCTCCTGGTTCATTCGATATTTATCAAAATGAAGATCTAGTGAGGCCAGGTTCATGGAGAAATAATGGAGATAGTTCGTTTTTACCATTATTAAGTGTACCGCGTAGACCGCCGCATACTGCGACACAAATAAGATTGGATTTTATGAATTACTTTTTTAGAAATAGAGACCACTAAGATTTTGTGAAATTAAAATAGTGTTTACCTGTATAATCTTTTCCTCAGTGTTAATCACACTGGAGCATACATAGACGTCCTTTAAAAAAGCTTCGAGAGGCTCGTAATACGGCCAAATAGGATCATATCGTTCATCTTCACCCATTCCTGATTTTATTGATTGAGTTTTCTTTTTGTGATGCATTCTGAATGTTGTCATTAATGACTCTTTTCTTTTTCAATTCATTGACAGGTATATTAATTTTATCCGCTATGCGAATCCACGCATCATTAACCTGAAATATAAAATAGTTCATTATGAATAATAGAAATTGTTTAAATGACCTGCCCCTGGGGCCCTTCCAGAAGCGAGTCGATATACAAATACAAGAAATTGCCTACAAAAAAAAACAGGCTTTATAATTGTATCCTCTGGAAGAGCCTTCAGTTCGCAATAAGTAAAATCATTTAGAAATAATTCAGCCGCTATTGACAAGTTGTAAGTTAACCACACAACTTTTACATATACCTACATTATAGAAAAAGTATAAAACATTTTTGGAAACACCACAACAAGCAGATTACATTGTACACGCATATGCAGTGTGGGAAAGGAGGGCGGTGCTATATGCATGCATATGCGTGCACTCACACATTTGCTGTAAAGACTGCGTTTTTCGCGGGATAATTGCTAATTAATATAATTAATTCAATATTTATATCGAACGATGTTCAGATCGCAATCGATATTTTCGGGGTTGCCTGTTGAGATCTCCAATCGATCGTTCGACCACAAAATCGGATGCGATATTGCCACACACGTACAATTTGTCGTTCGATTTTAACATCGAGCGACGAATCGTTACGATAATTGTCCCGTGTATGGGTTATATATCTTCCACTATAGCTAAAATATGGTGTAGGACCTATGTTCGAGGGTGGATAAAACAATGATGACGATGATCATTGATTTAAATATTCTGGCGCGTAGTAGCACTCAGGGTGTGAAAAGCTCTGTTTATACTCATCGTAATGATTTAAATCATAGTTTGGGTCATTATAGTCGTCATGCTGATAGTTGTAGCCGTGTAAGTCTAAAGTCTCGTTAAAGTTCATTTCACGCGTTTTGAAATAATTAGAAGGTGGCGGATTTTCGAACCTTCTCCAGTCATGACCTATAATTGCGGTATGAGGCAGTTGCTTTGTCGTGAAATGACTGACACCACTTATAGGCTTAGGACCTGTATTAGCATTATTATAAGTTGGACGGGTTCCGAAAGAGTGTTGCTGATGATTATAGTTAGGTGGTGGAGTGCTTAACATTTGCTGCGTACGCGTAGGCATCTGTGGCTGTTGGAATGGTGACGCATAGTGTGTAGTGAATAATGGCCGTGGTTGTGTCATCATCATCGGTCTATGCCAGTTGGGTTGATGACTACCTGATGGCAAGTGTTTCTGCACGGTCAATGGGTTACTCATGTTCGTAGGAAACTTCCATGAGGCAGATGATTGTGACTCGTACGTCGTATTGTACTCGTTTATCAGCGTACTCATTTTCTTGCCGTAGGTAAATTACGTTTAATTCTTCTTGTACGAATTCTAAGGTCTTTTCAACTGTCGCCGGCCGCATACAAGGAATATACGCCTCTATATAAAAGTGATAGGTCATTATATAAAGCGGTCTCATACCTTTGGTCCGCGAAATTATTGATAAGGGCATTCCTGATGCCTTGCCAGCTCTCAGGGATCCCATTAGAATTAATAGTACGCGCTGCGTTGCCTGTGATCTTATTGAGGATACCATTAATTAAACATAGATTACCTAACTCGGCTCCCGGTTCATTTTGCATATTATATTGTAACACGATCTGATCGCATATGCGTATAAACCGTGTTAAAACATTCAGGTTACCATCGAACTCCGACAAGGTGCGTAAAACCTTTAAAAATGCTCAATATCAGGGTCCATATCGGTAGTTATGTTAAAATTAAAACTATTATCTAAACTGCTCTCCGAGTCGAGAGAATTATTACCTAATATACACCTATTTAAATCTAATTCACTATGCCTATTCTGTCTTGAAGAGACAGATTTTCCTACGTTTTCTCTTGGGTGGAAAATTTTGGATAATTAAATAAAGGATGCGACACAATAAGCACAATGATTTCAATGCACTTACGACATATCTTGGTTTTCTCCACTGATGGTTGAGTGTCTGCCGTCGGCCGCGACTCTACCAAAGTTCGATCTGCAGACGAGGTGCTTGAAAACACGAGCAGCGACCTTTCGGGATCGCAGGATAACGATTTTGGTTAATCCTTAATATCGCGCGCGCTGCTTCTAGACTACAAGCCCATGTCAAAAAATGGATGGGTCATATGAACCACCAGGTGACGTATATAGGACGATATAAGAGCGTAAAATAATAAGATTCAGCACTATGCCGTCACTTGTATGTAAGCTGTCCAACTGAGTGCTGGTGAGAATTCAAAAGTGCAGGTAGAGTGAGTACATTTTGGTCATATATTTTTGTACGGCATTTTTACCATCGATAGATCCCTGAAAAATAATAAGAAAGCGCGAAGTGCCGTCAAAAAATGGTGCGCCACAAAGTCGGTATTTTTTTTTGATTTTCTAACAATTTCCAGGGTAAAGAAGAGTGCCGGATGGCACACCGTTGTGGCCTGGTGAGGACGTCCACAGCTCCCTCGCCGGGTCACCCAGGCGACGTGGAGAACACCGCTGGGGTTTAGTGGGTATAGTCTGCGCCCACTTTACCATCTTTTTGGGCGCAGAGAGTCCCACATAACCCCCGAGCTCCCCCGGGCCCGGTGGTATGTATAAGAGCATTCCCCAGCGGAAAAAAAAAGAAAAAAAAAAGGTAAATTTGGTCATTTCATTCTGTACGGCATCAGTTTCATACTGTTTCAATACAGCTTCTGATCCATTATTCCGCAACGCCGTACAAAAATCATGTGACAAGGGGAAAAAATCGAGGGTTGCAAACCCCTCTCTTAACGTGGTCCGGGGGGTGATTTGAAAAATTACGGCTTCGCTTCCAAAACATTATCTAGCACTCAAAAGTACTATTAAAAATAATGCCGTTAAAAAAAATTATTGTTCATTCGAATGTATATTAATAATTATCTTAATTTCATGGTACACTTGATTTATAAAGCTGTAAAATCATTTGACTCTGTACGGCAACTTTTTTTTAACATTATATTGTAAAATACAATTGTTATTATATATTATATAGGTAGTATTGCCGTTCAAAAGAAACTGTTCTAAAAAAAATTATAGAGAAATACAAAAACTGATTTTTTTAAAATTATTGCAAAAGTTTAAATATTCATAGATTAATAAAATAAAGCAATTTTCTACATTGTTCCTTTGTTTCAAATAGTATATAGATAAATAAATTAGGAAAAAATGATGCCGTACATTTCAATGCAGACTATATCTTTTAGGCTGGCGAAAATGACGCTACCATTTTAAGGGTGTAGTACTTTATGGCCATCTGATACTGTACCGTGTACAGTATTAACATATTTTAGAAGAGAACAATTGATAATATGATAAAATCATTATAACGTCTAACTGAAGTGAAAGGGTGTGTATATAATATCCAAGAATTGAAACTGTAAATCCCAGTATCAACAGTTTTGTATACTTTTTGTTTTAATATATACTTCAAACATTATTGATAGATGTATATAATTGATTTGTTTCATTGTAATGATGTGAATAAATAAAACAACTATTTTTTAGAAAAATTCGATATATTTAAAGATGATAAAACAAAATAAGGTTTTCATTTAAATTATTCAGTATCGGAATCAGTCGCTGAGTTGCTATCGGAATCAAGGTCTTCATCAACGTCCGAATTATCTTTTCTATCATTTTCTGAAACATGAATAAGTTTTTGTCAAAAGCAAAGTCTTATGTACAGATTAAAGATGTAAAGATTTATTTATTTACCTATGACGTCATCAATTTCTTCGCCTGATTCCTCATCTGGTTCCGTCATGTCACTGACTTTTTGGGGGCATTCCTCGCCGTGAAACCAGTCGAAATCGTACCGACCGTCGTTTAAAATCCATCCATAGCTTATTGGTAACAAGGTCGACGGTATTTGTTTGTAGGCATTACACCAAATCTGTGCTATGTAGGTACTTCTCTTCATATGTTGTTTTAACTCCCGGAAACAAGGGGGAAACGACGTTGCTTCCAATTTCATAGTTGTCTTTTTGAAAGCTTCATTACAGCTTTTCGGTGTATAAATCCTATCGAATATGATACACCTTGCTTCGTTGACTGTTTTTCTTGCTTTTACGTTGTATAAAACGCATACATATTCTTGCAGAACATTGAAAGTTTGTTCCATGAGTAGTGGATCTGCAACAAACATTTTATGACCTATTTTTATAAATGCGTCTTGTTACTTCCCAGATTTCTCTAATACTTTTAATGGTCTGTTTTTACCCTTCCTATAAAATGCGGGATTGAAGTCGCATCCCGTAAAAGCATGGAATGCAGCAAACGTTTGTTTTTCACGTGATTACCGGTTCCGAGTTGCATCCATATTTTGCGATCGACATCGAACTGATTCTAGCCCACATTTACTAGGATTTGTTTCATATTAGCTAATAATATGACGAGAATATCTGTGTCGGAACACTTGATCAAAATTTTCGTACTTGACCCAACAGCGCAAACATGATAAACTATTTTAGTATCAGCTTCTTCATGGGCACTGCAGGTATACTTTTCAGATACTTCTCTAACGACAGATTCTCCCGATTTTCTGTAAGAATGACACAGCTGATAATTTAGAAACACTTTCTGTGTAGGCTTAATCAACGTAGCTTTGTCTCGAGTCGACCAATCATTGATGAGAAACTGGACAAATGCTTGCTTGAATTTTATGTTCTTTAATTCGGCTATGAAATTTGCCGGAGTTTCGTTTGAGGTCCTTCAATAATGAAATCATCATTTCTTAAATTATCTCGTATAGAATGCTCGTAATCTTTTATGCTTGGTGCTGGGTAAGTATCAAAGTTCACGTGGATTTCGTAATTCGTAATTTCGTGAATGCCGTATAAAAAAATATCGTCATGAATTTCACCTTACATTTTGTTATATGGATTTTTCTTACATTTCGTTCTATGGAATATTCCTTGAGTTTTTTTCCCCTACAAACCTTTGGACCAACGAAAATGTACGGCATGTAAAAAAATGTTATCTATGCATAACATACTTTCAAAATAAATTAATTTTATGTTGTTTCAAATCACCAATTGATCAGAAGCTGTATTGAAACAGTATGAAACTGATGCCGTACAGAATGAAATGACCAAATTTACCCTGGAAATTGTTAGAAAATCAAAAAAAAAAAACCGACTTTGTGGCGGACCATTTTTTGACGGCACTGCGCGCTTTCTTATTATTTTTCAGGGATCTATCGAGGGTAAAAATGCCGTACAAAAATATATGACCAAAATGTACTCACTCTACCTGCACTTTTGAATTCTCACCAGCACTCAGTTGGACAGCTTACAAGTGACGGCATAGTGCTGAATCTTATTATTTTACGCTCTTATAACTTCCTATATACGTCACCTGGTGGTTCATATGACCCATCCATTTTTTGACATGGGCTTGTAGTCTATTCTACAGATCCTACCGACTGCGCCAATTATGGTCGTCACAGCCGATGGTTTGGATGTTTTTTTTTTAAATGTTGGATAGGCAAACTGGCAAACGTGCCACCTGATGGAAAGTGCTCGACGTCGCCCATGAACAAAAACTAGTTTATCTGGAACAAGCCCAGGCAACTTATTTATGTGTTTCATTATGACATAAGATGTAAAGTATCGGTGCCAGTAATTACACTGCCTGTCTTGCCCTTCTCTCCGAAACACAGCAAAGCTGTTTCACGGGAGAAACCAGCAAGATGGTGGTACCCATGCAGCCGGGAGCGCGGCACAGCGCTTCCCTCCACCGGTCTTAAGAAAAACCAATTTTTCTTACAAGATTTATTAATATAAAGTTACAATATATTTTTATTGTAATGAAGTTATATAAAACTATAATTTAAAATTACTACTACATTCAGTCAAAGTTGGTACCGAATTAATTATTACAATGTATCCGCGACCTCGATGGCTTCAAGTCAGCAGCATCTGCATATTGCAGTCACGTACGCCAGTCTTGCGCAATTTCGGTAAAAACTGCATAGATAACTGCGTAGAAGTCTATGAGTGTGGCTTCTTATAGCATGATTTGATATAAAAATCATAGTCCACATAGGACAGCCAAACGACGTGAGGGCATAGGCAAAGCCCTTAACAAACTGGTATAAACAAAATCAAATATTATTAAGGGTACTTACTATTGATATTTTGAGTTAATGTTTTTTTTATATTTTTGGTGGGTTTTTACAGTCATCTTGAAATTGGAGTGTTTTTACAAACAAAATTCAAATAAAAAATTGGTTTTTATTAATATTTAATTTATTTGATCAGTTAATAAAAAAGAAATTCGCTCTCTTCTGCAATAGTACATAGTGCAATCAACAGTGGGTCAGCTCAGAAGCTCATTCCAGAACTTCTGTTTTTCGTCTTCTGGTACATATTCTACACATTTTTTTTAATCGGTCATATTTATTGTTTTGATGGGTATTTTTCCTGAATAAGCCGATTGTTCTGGGAGTGGTACAACCGCCCTCCTATTAATCTTAAACAAAAACATCTGCTTTTTCGGTCCGTTGATTAATTCACGGCATTTTACTGGCAAATCACCATCAACGTTTGTGAAATTGAAGTAATGGAATTTGGAGATGGAAACATCCACTCTTTGAGAACTTGGAATTCTTCTATCTTTTGTTTCTAAAGATAGCGCTGTCTTCTTGTAGTATTGGGTCCACCATTACACACACATAGTACACCACATAGTAACCATGTGAACTGTAAAAAAAATCTGGTACGGTATTTTGTTTGTTTACCTGCTAAGATGTTACTTTCCAGGTTTGTTTCAAGCTTCTCAAAAAAATTTTCAGTGGCTAAGGAAAACAATTCTTTGGTATGCTCGCCTGTATGCGGTCCTCCGTTTTCTTCCATATGAACAATAATAATGCCAAACAGTTTTGAAAGAAAGCCACATCGATTGGCTGCGTTAAATGTGTTGAATTGTGTGTTGCTGGTAGGAAAACAAAGTAAATATTTTTCTCTTTACAACTCCGGATTAAGTCTATTGATAGATGTGACGAAAGATTATCTTCGATTAATATCTTTTTTCCTTGTTTATCTTCAAAATAGGGAATTGCTACGGTACCGTATCTCCAAAGGTATTGCTATCAAACAGAATGGTTATTGGCAAAGGTTAAAGAACTGCATCCCGGAACTGATGACTTCGTAAGAGTAGTTACAGTGTAGTGTCCTGGACCAAATCCCTGGCAATTTTCTAAATTAAACCTTTTCCCTGCGTGTTACTTTCATAAAAAGTCGTAATTGACCAAATACGTCTCACACACGAGATGTGCATGTAATTATATTAAAATAATAATAATATATAAATCACAGATGTATGTAGGTATGTTGTATCTCAAGATATATTATTTCCCAATATGTAATAAATATCAACCTATTTTTTTTATTGTTTCAGAAATAGGTCAATATCCCGACTAGAAAAAAAGTTAGGCTGAACCAGATAATATATCTGGACCGGATCAGGATAGAATAAGGCTTGCCAAATCCGGTAAGCCCTATCAGGACCAGGTCTGGACCAGATGAGGATAGCCTGATGTAAAATATAATAAAGTATGGTAAGGCACACTACATCAGGACCAGGTCTGGACCAGATGAGGATAACCTGATGTAAAATATAATAAAGTATGGTAAGGCATACTACATCAGGACCAGGGCTGGACCAGATGAGGTCCGGCATATATTTTTAATTTTATTTTGAATTAATATAGTTAATTTTTTTTAAGTACGATTAAATTAATATTTACTATAAGGGATATAACATATAACAAAAAAAAACTGCCTTCAATTTCTATTAAATTACATGAATATAAACACAAGTAAGACACAAGTATAGTATATACAATATGAAATGTATATGAAGCGATGCGTGACGTCACAATACGACTCATCGCATTTTGTACAGTGTGTCGCTTCATTAAAATTCGATAATATAACCAATGATTATATGAACCAATGATATTTAAGCGTCCAGAAGTAAGAAATAAATCTGTGTGGTGTAAAATTTCTGTTGAATAATTAACTATTTTTGTTTTATATACATTGTTTAGAATCTGTATATAGTAATTAGTATATTTATTATTTAAGAATATATACCGCGTGAATAGTATGTTTTATCAAAAAATGTACCAAAATATCAATATCAATAAAACATAAACAACGAATATGTACATAGTGAGTATATTAATTTATACAAGCGACCGCGGGTGGCGTCACAAAATAACATGTCTGAACTTGTATACAGTGTTGTTTGTTGCAAGAAGACGTAGATCAGTTTATCAATTTTGCAAGTGACAAAAGTTTTGTGTCATAGAGAATCATTTGTTGAATATTTAACTAATAATTATATTATTTTTTTTATATTGTGTAAAAATTATATGTCGATTAGTATATTAAAATATATAAATTAAAAGTGAAATTTATAAGTTTAACAAAAAAACTGAATAACTTAAACAATTAGATTATGAATAATTAATATAATGTGTGTTAAATTAAAAAAAAGTGAATAAAGTACTATAAACTTATAGTATCTAGATTATTATATTACTCAGTTTAATGTGTATACAATACGAACTTGTGGATTAAATTAATTAGATAAAAATTTGTGTAGTGTTTAAAGCTTCGTTATTAAGTTTAATTAGGTACAAGGTTAGTCAGAAATCATTGAAAAAGTGCAAAATTTTTTGCTATTTCTTAAAATAATTTTATATTTCAATAATCCGTTTTTTCAGATGACTTACAAGTACGTGTTAGTTCTATTTGTAAATGATTCATCCAGTAAAGAAATAGATATACCTAGTATGTACCAAGTTCTTGGTTAGATCATTTTATAGAATATGGTGGTACTGGATGTAAATATATGCCTGAATCATTGCTAAAAAATTCTAAATACCTATTGCAAATTATTACAAACAATGGTGAAATATTGTGATGAGCCTGATCCGACGTGGCCAACGTTTCATGTTGAAATACGTGGCGTAGCAGGTAATGTATTGTTATTTGAATTATAGATTTATTAAAATTAATATCTTATTGTCATAATAACATGAAAGTAATTACAATTATTTAATTTAATTTAATAATTTAATTAACCAATAATGAAGCTTTGAAGTTATTCATAGCGATTTGGATTTGTATCTACTATCTAGTATAAGCGGGTTATAAGGTATGTCAATAGAAATATCTATAATTAATCTAACCTCTTCTATAGTTCATCTTTTCTCTTTATTTACGACCTATGTACAGTGAGTTGTAATTACTACAGTAATAATAGTTCAATGCATATGTAGGATACTTAAAAAATATATCTCAAATTATTTTATTATTGATTGGTTCTACATTGTTCTTCATATTATGTGATACCTATCTATTAATATAAATCAAATAAGTGCTAATTATAATTAAATATAATAATATGACTTATTGAGCTACATAATAATATTTGCATTCATTTCAGATTTTATGAAAACTTCCAAATAACATCCGTAGTAAGTGCTATTGTTGGTACTCATGGCTCTCATACGTCCAGCCCAAAATGAGAGGTTTTATAATAGAAAAGGATTTCACTTAAGGAATGTTTTAATTGTAAGTTAACTCTTGGATTCTGTAATTCTGTAATTTAGTTTTAATAATGTGTTTTGTTTTATTAGTAAATACCTTTAAATTGTATATAGGTATTATATTGATATAATATATTATACAATTTAAACAAATTAATTATATATGTTAATAGATATAATATTCTTTTAGTAATACCACAGTATAAGAAGTCATAATACCTTTAAATTGGCAAATAACATAAAAATTATAAAGGAATCTTAGAATGTGTTCTTTCCTTTTTAAATTTTGGGGAAGTTGTTTATTCACTTGTTAAGTCTAAGTTAAAATCATAATAAAGTGAGCATTTGTTTCATACATGAATATTGTAATGCAATAATTATTTATTATGTTTTAGGAGACTCGGGCTATGCCCAAAGAACTATTGTGATGAAACATATTTGGATGCTCCGGCTGGCTCACCTGAAGAACACTACACCAAATTTAATTGTGTAGCACACTATACAGTAAAGCATACTATGGGTGTTCTGAAGTATAGGTGGCGATGTCTCCTAGGCCACAGGGTCCTTCACTATCATCCGGACACAGTTATTAGAATTATAAATGCTTGTTGTGTTTTACACAACATTTGTAATGAAGCAAGCTTGAGTCAAAAAGACAGTGAGGATACCATACCACCTACTTCAGTAGCACAGACAGCACCCAGAAAACAAGTAGGCAGGACCTTCCAGAGTTAGTGTGGGTGAGCTATAATAGGCTGCGAAGTGTTTTTAATGTTTTCATTAAACTCTTGTTAAACTATTATTTGTTTTTTTTTTACTATCTATATTTTTGGTCATTGATTGATATAATCAATATTACAATCACAGTATTTATAAAAATAAGTAACTAAAATACTTAACAATAACCCTTTTATTCTCTTTTAACCTAAGGTAGCAATATTTAAATAAATCACAATATTTAGCTTCTAATATTTAAATGTAACACAGTTTTTATTTCCCTGTGTATATTTTTGGTAATTGATTGATATGGTGATCTATATTACAATCATGGTATTATAAAAATAAGTACTAAAATACTTAACCCAACCCAACCTAAGGTAGCAACATTTAAATAAATCTCAATATTTAGCTTCTAATATTTAAATGTAACAGTTTTTATTTCCCTGTGTATATTTTTGGTCATTGATTGTTAAGGTAATCATACCTACAAGCACGGTATTATAAAAACAAGTACTAAAATACTTAGTAACAATCTATCCTAAATTCCTAATCGAATCTGGATGAGATAAAAAAATTAGAAATCGTCTTCTTTCTTAATTTACCAGTAATGCTGGTGCCAAGGCTTTCCAAAATAATAGCTCAAGTTCTGACAGACCACATACAAATTATTATTGTTATGTATTTTAGTGATTGGTCACTTCAAAAAATCACAGTATTTTGTAAACAAATTAAGCCTATGTTTATGTTAATTTTTTTTTTATTTTAAGAACTATTTTTCAATTTTAAGACCAATCACTAAAATACATAACAATAATAATTTGTATGTGGTCTGTCAGAACTAGAGCTATTATTTTGGAAAGCCTTGGCACCAGCATTACTGGTAAATTAAGAAAGGAGACGATTTCTAATTTTTTTATCTCATCCAGATTCGATTAGGAATTCCGAATCGGGTCCTGATAAGATTTTCCTGATCGGGTCCTGATAAGGTTTTCCTGATCGGGTCCAGATAAGGTTTTCCTGATCGGGTCCAGATAAGGTTTTCCTGATCGGGTCCAGATTAGGTTTTCCTGATCGGGTCCAGGCAAATCATCTGCGTTACATTCCTTATCTGGTCTAGATCGGGCATGCCCGGTCCGGTCCTTCTAAGGATCACGAAAAAATTTCTAGTCGGGATTGCCTATCAACCAATTATTTGCTACCTTAAGATTTTATGCAACAAACATCAGTCAAATGAGCATTGGTGACTTTGGCGGTATGAGTGCACCAACATCACACTGAATTATCCACCAAGTCAGTACAGCGATAGCATTCTTGCACAAAGAGTTTATACGGTTTCCAGTAACATACCAGAAAAAATACGAAAAGAACAGGACGCATTTTTTCAAATTGATGAATTTCCAAGAGTCATCGGTGCAATGGATTATACTCACATTCGTATAACCTCACCAGGTAGAGATCAAGCAGAATTATATCGCAACAGAAAGGGCTACTTCTCGATCAATGTGCAAACTATTTGTAATTCAAACTTTTTTTTAACCGGTGGGAGGGAAGCGCTGTGCCGCGCTCCCGGCTGCATGGGTCTTCCATCTTGCTTGTTTATCCCGTGAAACAGCTTTGCTGTGTTTCGGAGAGAAGGGCAAGACAGGCAGTGTAATTACTGGCACCGATACTTTACATCTTATGTCATAATGAAACACATAAATAAGTTGCCTGGGCTTGTTCCAGATTTAAACTAGTTTTTGTTCATGGGCGACGTCGAGCACTTTCCATCAGGTGGCACGTTTGCCAGTTTGCCTATCCAACATTTAAAAAAAAAACATCCAAACCACCGGCTGTGACGACCATAATTGGCGCAGTCGGTAGGATCTGTAGAATAGACTACAAGCCCATGTCAAAAAATGGATGGGTCATATGAACCACCAGGTGACGTATATAGGAAGTTATAAGAGCGTAAAATAATAAGATTCAGCACTATGCCGTCACTTGTAAGCTGTCCAACTGACTACACTACCCCAGTGTAATTACTGGCACCGAGACTTAATATCTTATGTCTCAGGATAGGCAACACATAGATGAGTTGCGCTAATTCCAGTTACACTAGTTTATGTTCATGGGCGACGTCGACCACTTTCCATCAGGTGGAACGTTTGCCAGTTTGCCTATCCAACTAACATTAAAAAAAAAAAACTTTTTTAATTTAACCAACAAATTATTTACTGTCTACATACCAACAAACAATCTTCAATGACAGAATCAGTTGAATATTTATTTTGTACCTCGGGGCCAGCAACTGTATCTGGGACTGTAAAAACATTCAACAACACACTTATTAATACTGTTTTATATTATAAAGAACATAGGCCTCCCTCAATGAACGCCAAGATGGCCGATCCCTTGCCACTCGCATTCAACACGGACCGACCACCGCACGGAGATCGTCATTGAGGGAGGCCTATGTTCAGCAGTGGACGGATAGAGGCTGATGATGATGATGATGATGATATCATAAAGTTCCCTGATATAAATTGATTTGAAACTAACCCACCTGGCAATAATTGTATGTGTGTTTTATTTTCTAATGTGATATTGTCACTATCGAATGGATTATGAGAGCCCACCGCACTTGGCGTTATAAAGCTCTTCTTCTGTTGTATTGGGTCTTCAATCACTGACCTCGGAGGTCCACCGCCTGAAAAATCACATTGTTTTAATTTTATAAATATAATTTCAGGAATATAATATATATGTTGTAACAATTCTCAGGAAACAACGAAACGTACCTGTTTGAATTAAATGGATCCTTCTAAAAGATGCTTCCTTTTTTACAGATTTCTTTAAGCTTTCCCACTGAGCTTTCAAGTTATCGGCAGTACGATGAGAAATCATTGTCTGCGAATTATATTTGTTTGAAATTGCAACCCCACGAGCTTTTGCTTCATTGATACTCCATCCGTCCTTTTATTTTCTATCACATGAAAATGCTCAGTAACTAGATCAACCAGCAATGACTTTTCTGATGCCATACAATTTGCAGATCGCTTTCTCTTTTCATTTGCCATTGTTTATAATCAATTATTCGTATAAAACAATATTATAGATTTGTTTTTACTGAATAAACAAGTTCAAACTTTTCAATACTCAACCAAACGAAACTAAAAAGCGCGCACGGGATCACTGTCAACTCAACTGTCAAGTTAACGTATTACGTGGGTAACACTGAAAATGTTTAGAACTGGCCAGTTAGAAACATTAAAAATGAAAACTTTTTTTGAATTTCAATTTAAGAACTCTTTGGTAACCTAATGTACTATATTGCATTCATTTGTCATTTGTTTTTGTGAATTGGCGGCAAATCTAAAACTCTTGTTACACGTGAAAATGAACATAAAAATTTTCGGTCAATGATTTATTATGACTTTCGTTGTGGGCTTACTCAACAACAAAGCTATGATAGGCTGCGATTAGCATTTTTTTATGAAGCCCCATCTCGTGCCACTATTTACAATTGGTTTAACGAGTTTAAGCGTGGACGTAGCAATCTCAGTGATGATCCGCGTGAGGGACGTCCTTTAGCAGCGACTACTGAAGATAACATCAGTTGTGTGCGACGCATGATAGAGGAAGATAAGAGAGTGACCTATCAGCAGATACGGGCAAGCCTAGGCATTGGTATGAGTCAAGTTAAAAAAATATTACAAGAACATTTAGGCGTCAGGAAGCTTTGTACTAGATTCCCCATACTTTAACCGACGACCAGAAACGCCTTGAGATGTGTACAATAACTATGTACTCGTATGTAATATGTATGTGTCTTGAATGTATTTAAAGGCGTATACTAACAGAATTAGGCAGTATTTAATCAGCATTCTTGGGTTTCATTTCTTTCCCAAGTCCCGTCTCTACATGGCGACCCTGCCAGTAGCGCGACACGCGCGCGAATCCGATACCGGTGATACACAGTGACGAGAATTATATAAGGACTGGAATTCATAAAAATATTGTTATCTCAGTGAAGTTTTAATCATGGATAAATTAGTAATATTGAAGAGCTGTAACAACGACCGTCCTTTAAAACTATTAGAAAAATGGGTAAAACTCAGTCCAAGGAGGAAATAATTATCGCCCAAAACGCAGCAGGGGGCAAAAATGAAGCACCATTTGAAGAAATACGGTTCCATTTATCAACCACCAATATTTTGATGATGATCATTACTCTGTGCTTGGTACTAGGGATCCTTTACATACTATTCCGTATGTACCAAAAATGTCATAGACGCTGGATTCGACAGGAGGTCAAGCAAAACGGCAACAACGGGCGATTCTCTTTTCGACGGGGCCAGGTTTACCCAGATATGAAAATCGACGATATTCGAGTGTAAAAAGTGATGTGAGTGAAAATAAGTTGTGATGTGCGGTTGCTTATATTATTATAATACGGCAAAATAAGGTGCGATTTATATAATGGACACATGTAGTGGACTATAAGTAGATATTATTTATATAATGGACACATGTAGTGGACTATAAGTAGATATTATTTATATAATGGACACATGTAGTGGACTATAAGTAGATATTATTTACATAAGGAGATAACATTTACATAGGTATTAATTGTAAACATTTATTAATGTTGGGTATTATTAATTACAGCATTTTATTTTGATACGATAACCACATGTAACATGATAATCACGTCAATCAAAGGTATGTAAAAGTTTTATACAATATTTTATTTGGAAGTAAATAATTAAAATACATTATAATAATAAAATAAGTGGTATATGGCTACATTTTTAAAGAAATTATATGAGGAATTATTAGCTATAAGACAGTATTTAATTGATGATTTATTGAAAAAAAGATTGGTCCCATAAGGCGCCAGGGAAATATTTTGCAGAAAAAGCTTAGCGAGGCTAAATTGATTGTGCAACAATTTATTACTTACATAGAAAATATAAGAAAAGTTGAAAGGTTAGATAAAAGCGAGGATACCATCATAAGACAATATTGCGATAATTTTACTAGATTATACAAGATTTTTAATTTGTGTCAATATTCTGAATCCTTAGACAGTCATACCAACATGGAGCGATTTGACCTGAAAGTAGCCATGAATTTATTACCAGTCATGAATGACGAACTTTCTATAACGCGACAATTAATTGATGGTATAGATTATTATAGTTCAGTTATCGAGAGTGACTCACATACCCAATTGATTTTGTTTGTGTTAAAAAGCAGGCTGTCGCAGGCCGCTAAATTGAAATTGGCTTCTACATATGAGTCAATCTCCGATTTTTTGCATGATATGAAAAACATTCTATTACCAAAAAAGTCAGCCAGTGCTTTGCAAAAACAGTTAATGGATCTTAATCAAAACGATTTATCAGTTGATCATTTTGGGAAAAAGTTGTCGGAGATGTTTGTTGATCTTACTATTTCGCAAACCGAAGGAGATTCTAAAAAATTTGAAATTTTGAAATCAATAAATGAAAAGCAAGCAATAAAGCAGTTTAGCGACGGATTGAGAAATCGCAGGATAGGCACAATTGTTGCCGCCCAAAGGTTCGAAAGTTTAAAGGATGCCATTCAGGCCGCAGTTGACGAAGATATTTCATCGTCATACTCGACTGCCGAACTGTTCATAGTTAGGACAACTATGAACCGAAATAATAATAATAAGAACTTTAAAAAATATTCCAGGCAGCAGCAGTACCGGAACAGTCAAAGGGGTACGTACAACGCTAGCCGTGGTCGAGGACATAGCAGAGGCTGGCAGCCGCGAGGGGGTGACCGGCAGTGGTTTTCGCAGTCTCAGGCACGAGGAACTACACCTCGGGGCAAAGCTTCATATCGAGGTAATGGCTTTTATAACAACAATAATAGAGTATGCGGTCAGTCTAGAGGACAGATCAGGGTTTTAGCTGAAGAGTCACAACCTAGTATGTCACTGCCACAAAATGAACAATCTGAAAACCAGTTTTTTCGAGACTAAAAGTTACAGTATTTTAGCTAGTGATAGTAATTATTGCGTTGAATTAATTTTAAACAACAACTATACTTATAGTTGGCTTATAGATACAGGCGTTTCCATATCGGCCATAAAATATAAATATATTCTCGATTTCGATATTCCAATTTACAAAGAAAACATTACTATAAACGGAATAGGTGGCAAAGTCCAGGCAATCGGATACGTGTTTTTAAATCTATCCATACAAGACCACAGTATTAATCATAAGTTCTATGTATTCGACACTTTGCCTTGTAAGTCGCATGGCATTCTAGGACAGGACTTTTTGGGAAAGTATAGATCAGTTGTCGACTTTAATAATAACACATTATCTTTGTGGCATAATGAATCCGAACAAATAATTTTAAAACTAAGAAATTCATCAAATTATTTAGTATCTCTACCAGCTCGATCAGAGTCTATATATTATATTACCACTAATTTGACTGGAGAAAGTGTAGTATGTACGAAGAAACTATGTGAGGGAGTTTTTATTGCTAGTACTATAGTTAGTCCGGTCAATGGTAGAATACCGATACGTATTTTGAATACGACGTCAAAAGACTTGAAATTATCAAACATAAATCTTGAAATAGAAAGCTTAAAACAATACAACATTTGTGTTTTTGGAAAAAATGAGAAAAATGCATCACGCGTAAAGCAATTGTTTTCAAAATTGAATTTGAACAATTTAAATAAAGAAGAAAAAATCAATATAGAAAGTTTGTGTGCTAAATATCCCGATGTATTTTATTTGGAAGGGGATACATTATCAACTACCGATATTTATCAACATTCTATTAAATTAAAACCTAATACGCAGCCAATTTTTTCAAAACCATACAGGTTGCCGCATTCCTTGAAAAATGAAATAAAAAACCAAATCGATAATATGTTAAAAGAAGGAATTATAGAACCTTGCCAGAGTGAAGAATGGTCTAGTCCTATTTTGCTAGTACCAAAGAAAACTGACCAAAACGGAAACAAAAAATGGCGTTTGGTCATAGATTATAGAAAGTTAAATAAAAACATACATGATGATAATTTTCCACTACCAAATATTACAGAAATACTCGATCGACTCTTTATCAGGATGTATGTACTTTTCACACTTAGATTTACACCAAGGGTATTATAATGTAAAATTAGAGCCAGACAGTCGCAAGTACACTGCTTTTTGTTCGGGTCAATATCAAATGACTCGGATGCCGATGGGCTTAAAAACCTGCCCTAGTTAATTTTTCTCGCATGATGACTATGGCAATGACAGGGTTGACATATGAAAAATGCTTAGTATACCAAGATGATTTAATTGTTTGTTTTAGTCGGGATTTACAAAGTCATATTGAGAATCTTCAGGATGTTTTTGAGAGATTACGCAAAGTTAATTTAAAATTGAACCCACAAAAATGTTGTTTCTTACAGAAAGAGCTATTATATTTGGGTCACGTTGTATCATCCGATGGTGTTGTGCCTGATCCAAATAAAATAAGCGTTGTAAAAAATTACCCGATTCCCACAAAAACAGACGAGGTTAAGCGTTTTGTAGCGTTCGTTAACTATTACAGGAAATTCATACCCAATTTTGCTATGAAAGCTTATCCACTGAATAACTTATGTAGGAAAAACGTGACATTTAAATGGGATGAAAAGTGCCAAAATTCTTTTGATTTATTAAAAAATAGTGTAATTTCACACCCAATTTTACAGTACCCTAATTTTTCAGAACAAAATCAATTTATATTGCAAACGGATGCGTCAGGTTATGCAATTGGAGCAGTCTTATGCAATGGTAATGGAAAACCCGTAGCATATGCCAGTCGAAGTCTCAATAAAGCAGAAAAAAAATATCCTACCATCGAAAAAGAGTTACTTGCGATTGTGTGGGCCGTAAAACATTTTCGACCATATTTGTATGGAAGGAATTTCATAATTCAAACGGATCATAAGCCACTTATTTATTTATTCGGAATGCGCGATCCATCTAGTCATATTATCATATATCATCCATCTATTTAAAAGGGAAAAATAATGCCGTAGCGGACGCACTTTCTCGTTTACAAATAACGACCAAAGAGTTAAAGGAGATGAACGAATATAATATAAATGTTATGACACGAGGTCAAAGGTTAAGACAAGCGCAGGATGCTATTATTTCTAATGACGATTGGCCTGATCAACCAAGAGTTGTAGAAATACATAGTAGACCGAAGCATTTTACAGAATTGCGTTTTATAAGGGCTTATGAATTACGATATTATATATTACGATATATATTACGATCCATGGCAGAGACACGACTATCCACAATAAAAAATCACGAGGAACTGGTTACCCTACCGTACGACAATAAAACGCTCTTTTTCGCGACGCCGCAACGCCGCACCGTAAACTGCGGTTTTTAGTGTTGCGCCGTCGCAACGTGGTTATGTGTTTCGGCCCTTACGGTGACGGTAAAATGTCACGGTGATTATAATTAAAATAATTCCAACATATTTAAGTTTACTCTCTAGCTGCTGTCTCGTCGCAATTTGCGGTTGAACGGACGCATTGAATTCCTTAGTTTGATAATTGTCCATTGTTTATTATGATAGTAAATGTAGCACAAAATTAAAGTAAAATGTTGTACTTCTGAACTCACGTCATCTTGCGTAATAACTGTGATGGTCTCTGCGTTCCAAGGTACATGTCGCTAACAAATCGTTATAATTGCGTTTCTGCGCTCTCCTTATACACAGGCATTAAACGGTTCTTCAATGCCGTATATTTTCCTGTCTCGGGAGGTGCTTGGACTAGATCACTAACCTGGCGCAAGGCTTCGCTATTAATTTCGATATGACCATGTCGAATTTGCTGCTGTCGCTCTGCTTCTGTGGTGCCATAATAAATTCAAACTGGGCGAACCACATTCGCGGCATATCCGCCCAAAAATCTATAATTCTCATTTGCACCGTTACCATGGGGACATTACTAGCTGCGACGCCAGGACTACACTGGAGCCAGCACCCAGACTCGTTTTCACCGAATGCAGTTTATTTATTTACGGATAACGCAAAATATAAAGTTATTCACTCGTCTGCCTCGCACGTCAAGTCTGCTCCGTTTTTGTTTTAAGTCGCTTGCCTATGTCGTATATAATATATATATATATATATATATATATATATATATATATATATATATCGGTATGCTGGTACGTCGGCATCGGGGTCACCAACTTTATGTCCTGGTTATATACAGTTTATATAACCAGGACAGTATACTTCACGTTCTTGCACATTGTCTTTTATTTTATTTAGCACTACAGTGTCACTTTTCACAATATCAAAAGCACGTTCGATTTGTCTTTTTAAATCACAGAGGCTTTGGGCCTCCTCCACATACACATGTCTCTTTATTTCGCCCCATAAAAAGAAATCACATGTCGTAAGGTCTGGTGACCTCGGTGGCCATGCAACGGGGCCCTGTCGACCGATCCACCGAACACCATATTCTTCATCTAAGTAATCACGGACAACTCTGGCATAATGAGGTGGTGCACCACCATGTTATATGGTAATAAAAATTTGTCTTCCATAAAATTCGAAATAATAATAAACCGCCAGTTAGCCGCCTCTCAATAAAATATGGCCCCAGTATGTGGTTTCCTATCAGCCCAGCCCACACATTATAATGAAACAATTTTTACGGATTTTATCGCGGTTTATTAAGATTTTTACAAGCCCGACGTTTCGGATACTTTACAGCAACCATGGTCAAGACTCACGGGAGGACTGAGGTGACAGATGTCCTAACGTTACAAAGTTATTCGAACTACCCTATGATACATCATTATTTTGATAAGTCCTCTCTACGCAGAAAGTGCTAACTGTATCTTTAATCTGTGGCATATTATGCTTGTCTTTCATAGACTTAAAAACAGCGAGGTCTAGGGGCTGGAGCAAATGACTAGCATGGGATGGAAGTTTTAATATAGTAACCCCATATTTTATAGCTTCTTCTAATATTTTAATCTGAATGTGTGTTGAATGACCGTCAAAAATCAGGAGACTTGGAGCGTCTTTGCCAAGGTGTGGTAAGATTGTATTGAGTATGAATTTCTCAAATACTTTAGAATCTATCCACCCACCCTTAGTTGCCGCGTAAGCGGACCGCAAATTTTAATGTTTCCAGTGAGTACTTGGTGGTTGTAGCGTCCTTGTTTCACTCTACACACCACGTCCTTGATTGACGGTACACACTTTTGACTTGATAACCAAAATGAAACCCGAACGAGGATTAATTAAAATATACTGATTTAATATAATATAATTATATAATTTTTAAATTTGTAAGCAATGAACTTAACTAAATAGATAATAAAACTTGAAAATAGCACTAGCGCAATTATTGTAGTTAATCATGTTGATAATATATTACACAATACAAAAAAGGATAATAAAGTTTTAACAAATAGGTACACACTTACTTTTGACCAGCCTTTCCAATCTTTATGTGCACCACTCCCTTGCGAGTTGAGAGCTTCTGCCATTTCTCTCCATTTCCTCTTAGAATATTCTTTATCTTGTAAAGAGCGATTGTAGCAGGTAACTATATCTCTGTTACCGTTTAAGAATTCCCAATGCAGTTCTAATTGTTGGTAATTAACTCGGTTACTTCTACACCTGTAAAGTGAATAACAAAACATTACAACCTATAGTTTCAAAATATGAAAGTGTAAAGACATAGTACAAATACATTTAGGAGTATTTTATATGCATGAAACTACATATACCTATACTGCTTATATATCAGAATAAGTAATAGGTTAACTCTAGTCAAGCAGAGGACTCTGGACTGCAAGTGATTTATAAACTTTATCTTACCTTGGTTCCATGGTTCCCGAATAACGTTTCTCGACTGAATGAGCATGTTTAACACGTAACTTACAAAGTTATTGTTCATTTTTGCTGTAACTTTCGTTTTTGTGCACTTGAAACTATAAATACCAAGGCACTTAGGTTTATTGTAAATAAAATCTTTTAAAGGTTATGTTGATATGCGCTAAGTGGTGCAAGTATTCCGAAACGAAAAGGGACAACGCTATACAATAAATAGCGCTATCTCCGTCCCTCTAAGTAAGGAATAGACAAATAGTTCGTTCTTTCACATCACTCAGCGATCATAAAACAATCATGCTCGGTTAAGATCGTGGTACGAATTTGGGTATTAATGTATTACGCCGGAATCAAAACGCGACTGTAATAAGATTACTTTGTTAAAGATTGTGGTAGGCCCCCTGGTGTGCGTGCACGCGCGATCGTCTTGATAGCTCGGAACGTAACGACTACATTTTATATGCAATTCAGTAATTAAACGCGTGTCACAAACCGCTGACTCGCAAAACCTACGCTAATGTACGATTTACCTCGTACAGTGGTAGTTTTTCGTTTATATTTTCGCACCATTTTGCATTACTAATCCAATTTTGGATATATGAATAATAAGATGAATGTATATCAATTGTACTGTTGACTTACGCAGTTTTTTGGAACTAATTCTTTTCTCATAAATTATACTGGAGCTAGATTGGGACGCATCACTGTCGTCGATTTCATCACCTAAAAGTGAGGCCTTGTCGTCATAGCGCTGCACCCTGGGGCTTGCGGGGTTAACGGCGGCGGTGGGGGCGACGGAGGCAGCGGCGCCGGCGTCGATAACGTCATTGAAGGGAGTCGATTGAGAACAGATCTCATTGTTTGGTAAGTGGTTGAAGTCTTCCAGGGAAACATAAACTTGCCGTCTGAAGCTTAAAATATGGTTGTAGCCGGGGTCATTCAGTCCTGCTGCACGTAGAAATGATATTGGAGACACAGTGGTGATATCCATTTCCTTGAGTTTATTTTCAATCACTGTGTGTGGGATAATCGGGCACACATTGGATAAGATAACCAGTCTGTTTTTACTAATCAATGGCCTTATAGTTAATTTTGTTCCAGCAATAGTTATCTGTTTCCGATTATCGACTAGGTCATTTACTATGGATTTTGTTGATAAAAAAATGCATATACGGTTATTTGAAATACGTGACAAAAATCTAATCATTTTCGGGTCAATAACTTTGCCTAAGCCTTGAGCATAATCTTTATTATGCATATTGTCAATGGCATCTATCACGATGACTTGTTCCTTTGATGGAAACATCGGGTTTTGTGTGACATTTGCATAGCTTTTCGTGGAACTATTCGTTGGAGTGGTCATTTTGTCCCCGTAATCAGATACAAAACGTTAGTTTCAAACAAAAGATCAGTAGTGTTCAACACATGTTAACACAAGTTCACAACGCGAGCATGAAATATTACTATAACGATTTTATTCAGTGCACTCGTACGTAACTAAGTTAGCCAACGGCTTAAACGTGCGTTCTAATCGAATGCGCGGTTATCACAGAATTTTGGACATTACTGAAACAAAAAATATTTTATAAAATATTATATAAAAAATATAAATTGATCAAGAGTTACGTACTTATTAAAATTTTCGAAATTCATATTATGAGGTTATAAATTCATATAGGTACCATATAGACATTCATATACATAGGTGGGTTAAGCATTTCTGAAAGTATACCAACTTGAGTGGAATATTTGCATTAAGGATTTATGGAAGAAGTAGAAAATAACTTGTAATGGTGTTAGTCTTGATAATTAATTTACATAGCAATACTCACACTCATCTTCAGTAAAGTGCTCATAAATAGAGTAATAATTACAGGACTGACATCAAAAAAACGATTGTAGTAATAAAGCTTTAGCAGCTTCAGTATTCATAGTTAAAATGAAATGATCAATGAAATTAGGAAAAGTGTTGAAAACATGTCCGCATCCAAAATATTTGTAAGACCAGATAAAATGTATTTGATGCCAAGGCCAAGTGAGTCTCTGGTCGTTGTAATATCGTCTAGTATCGTCAATGTAATGAGAAAAATAAGACAGTTTACTGATGTAGATACAGCGCGAATAGTATATTTTAGCTACTTTCATAGCATTATGTCTTATGGCATACTTTTCTGGGGAAATGCGGCCGACATAAACAACATTTTTGTGCTGCAGAAGCGGGCTATTCGTGCAATTTACAAGTTGCCTCCCTATTCATCTTTGAGAGAAAAAATTAAAGAAATAGGAATTCTGACTGTCGCCTCTCAATACATCTTAGAAAATTTACTTATATGTCCGGAAAAACATAAATGAATTTTGTAAGAAAAGTGATATTCATAGTAGGAATACACGTAATAGACACAGGTTACATGCACCAATGATTAGAATTTCGAAAGTAAGCAATTCTTTTAAAGGCAACTGTATACGCTTTTACAATAGGATCCCAGAAAACGTTCAAAAGCTCTCCATAAAAAAATTCAAAAAAGTCGTTAAAGAGCGTTTGTGTGGTAAAGCATATTATAGAGTAAAAGATTTCATGGAAGATACCACACCCTGGGAATAAGGCGTTCCTCCCGGGCATTTCAAGATAAGATGTTAAAATTGTTATATAATATATATTATTTGAAAAGATTGGTTTCACTGAGTTTGTTTCGCCGGTTCTTCTCAGTGGGCTTACCTTGGAACCGGTGGTAGATTCAATTGACGTTCAAAAAGATACTGTATTAGTACTATTTTGAATAAAACATTTTGATTTTGATCGAAAATCGTCTCGGGTCAAATATTTATCGATGTCGATATAATTCATTATCACCATTATTCTTCGCTTTTTACCCGAAATAAAAAATCGAAAAAATTTATAACGTAACCTTACTTAGAGAAACTCTGACTCAATCGCTTTTAGTTATTTAAAAAAAAATAAAGTAAAAAATGCGATTGTTCATTCCCGTATCCGGTTTAGCAGGAAGTGCAGTGGAAGCGATTTATAATTATCCGGAATTCAAATAGGGTAGAACAGGTCCGCGTTTCACGGAGCTACATAAAACTGTACAATTACCTAAACGACGTCTTGAGTCTTCTCCGGTGTGTCGATGCCTCAAATATAAATCTAATTAACACTAATCCCTAATTGGCCAATCGGATAATTAATGCTAATTGATCTATGTACTTATCTGAGACCACTTCTATCGGACACGACGCTCAGCGGGCTTCACAAGATGGCGGCTAACAATTCTTTCACATTAACTTGATTTAGGCACTAAATTCTCAATACACAATATTTATGTTAGTCCATTACACTCAAATCAATCAATCCACGCGATTATGCCCAAAATTGGCGAACAATGAAATTTACACAACAATTATCACCAGCGGCATCAAACGAGCGAATACAATTAGACTGTGCCGGTATACGGTTCGCGCAGGACTGCGCGCGACACGCCGTTGAGAGCTCTCGCGGTGAACTGGGTACTGCCCGAGGACCGGCACTACCGTGCGCGGGCACACCCTAAGGAGCGGCGCTCACGTGCTGCCGTGGCGCCGCTCGATACATTGGTTCATAACAGCGATATAATATTTATACTTAGGTTTTAATAATAAATGTAGATAATTAAGCAAAGGTAAATTTATTTTATTGTTTTAAAATGACCTACTCAATATTTATTAAAAATTATAAAACTCTCTTAATAAAAAAAATTAATAGGCACCTACTATTTAATAAGCATATACTTACAAACTAAAATGCCACCCCTGAATTTGGGGCAAATGCGTACCAAAGACGCAATAGCCCCAAATGCACAGACGCAATTACCTTGTTATACATTTTAAATAAGATTTACTTAAATAAACAATTGAAATTCAAAGAATCATTGGTGTCGTAATCCGGAATAACATTATGCATTTTAGTTGATTTTGCTATGATCAGAAGAGGAAGGGAGGATCTCGGTTGAAGGAAGTGATGATGAGAATGGCAAAAGTCTACTTGTCAAAGCGTTAGCAATATCAGCCAAAAAAAATTTGCGCTTTTCCTCTATTTCAAGTCTTCTGGATTCCAACTGAAGTCTTTTTGTCTTCCTCTGGTGTAAATTTCTTTCTCGGTCTTCCTCTAATTTTAAGCGACGCTTCTCAACGTGTACAAACTCACTAGTTGATCGCTGAAAATGAGTTTGTATCCATCTGCGTTGAGCTGCGCGGCGCCACGGCGTAGACTCGGTCGGCGATGCTGCTCCCGCCTCGCTTTCTGTGCGACCGCGGCGCTGCGCAGGCAGCGCTGGACTCGCTATGCGCTCCCGCCCCCGTCTCGCTCCCGCACCATACCTATGATAAAATGTAATCGAATAAAATATTAGCTCTTTGATCCTGCATAATTATTAATTTATCTGATTATGACAATATATTTCATTCCAAAAATTCACTTTTTTCTGTCTCACACAATAATATACAGGTAAACATCAAAAATATTAAGCAATTTCAAAGATTAGTTTTCCAGTAACAGTACAGTACCCAAGTGTTTTAAACTTCAAGGGCTTCAAGCAAGGCAAGGCAAGCTTCTTAGATATCTGGGGCCCACTGAAACAGGTTTCACTGAATAACATTTTCAACATGTTTAATATTTGATTCGGGGGTACCGTACGGTATCGTGGGCGGCTGCCACTGCCCTGGCCGGTGACCCTCCGTGGGAACTCGTGGCGGAGGTTCTTGCCGACACGCACTCCTTTGTCTCGGATATGAGGGCTCTCGGTGACAGTATGTCACAATTGAGGCGCTGCGTCGCGATCTGACGTCGGTTATCGAAGGGGACTTGTCTCTACCGAGCGTCGATGACGAGTCCTGGACGGCGATGGTCTTCTTCTGCGAGGTAGTAATGTCACAGAAGGAGGCCGACGTGTAAATGAGAGAGAAGGCCGCCGACAAGGCCACCTCCCGCAGACGACGAAGGGGGGTGCTACTTAATGCGCCTCCAGTAACGCCACTGTGCTCGTGCCGGGTTCGGGTTGGGAACCAGGGCCCACTATAGCACGACGTCGTGGGGACTACTTAGTGGCGGCCGGGCAGTCCCCCGTACGAGGAGTAGTCTGACCTTCGCCGGGGCCAGCCTGTCGCTGAGGAGATCCTGTTGCCTGCAGATCCGGGACCCTCAAAAAAATTAGTTAAGTGTTAAGTTAGTGGGGTTGTGCATTCCCAAGTGCGAGTCCCCACATAGGTCTAAG
This sequence comes from Helleia helle, assembly GCA_963853865.1. NCBI lineage: Eukaryota > Metazoa > Arthropoda > Insecta > Lepidoptera > Lycaenidae > Helleia > Helleia helle. Next base: position 644,145 of record OY971434.1, read on the forward strand.
AGCCTTCGCCAAGGTAAACCTGGATCACGGTATGGAAACTAGGAACAAAAATTATTTTGTAATAAAAAGCGACATCTAGCCGTCGGATTTTTTACTAAATTCAGAGTGTGGCTGTGTTAAAAATATTAGAAAGGAATATTTGATAATTTGCTAAAATTATTTATTTAAATAATTAAATATACGTTAATTGTCATAATTAATAAATAATCCTACATTATTTTATTTATATTGTAACGTATTTTAAGTGCCGTTAATACCTTTAATCTTATTAATCATAATTAGTTTTATTTGTAATATGGTAGGATTTAGAATTTCTGATATAGTAATACTGTGGTAATACTTATTAGTGCAAAAATGCAAATGGCCGCTGTTGTTGCTATAATTTTTAGTTCTGGAATAAGTTTTGGAAGTTCGAACTCATGCGCATTTTGTTCATGCAATTTAAAGATTGTGCTGGTAGTTATGCACGAGATGCACGCGCACAAGATGAATGCAGATGCGGCCTGTGATATTTTTGTGTAAAAATTATCTCATAGGTCTATCGAATTAATTAGTTATCATCATAGAAAATAAAACACGGTAGGTAATGAGACAATTCTTTAAACAAAAAATATCACAGGTAACTGCATAAAATAACATAATAATTAATAGAAATAATAAACCATAAAATAATAATAAACGTATATAGGCTATAGCTAGGTAAAGGCTTTTAGTTCCATATCCAACAACTAGATGGCGCAACGTACGGCTTACATATATTTGATTCGAGTTTCCAGTCTATCTCTAGTTAAACAATAGTAGTCTTTGACTTGGATCATGCGAAAGCCTGCGTCATCACGAAAAGGTGACATTATGACTTGGAAATGTGAATATACAACTTACTTTTTTCCATTTCTCCCTTGATTTGACTACTCCTCCACCAGTAGAGTTTAATAAATCTATTAAGTCCTTCCATAACTGGTCCTATTTGATTCGGGCTTGGAGTTCTGATTGGGGCCTTGACAAATCCCTACGACTGAAATATGTAAAAAATATTTTTTTAAAGCAACAAAAAGGTGTACTTATAAAAAGGTCAAAATATGAGTGGTTTGTTTCCCAAGCACTAAGGGCCTAGTTTGTCGCGTAACACGTCATTGCTTATTTTTCAAATTCTAACAGGAATTTGGTTAACAAAGGAGTTCAACTAATTTTAACAAAATAATTAACATATAACTTACCTTTTCATAAATTCCAATAAAACCCAAATCAGTTCCGGGCTAGCTCTATATCTAGAATCCTTTCTATACAAATTGTAACAGGAACAATCAGAAATATTATATAATACAATATTTCTGATTTGCACTATAATATTCGTACAATATCTACTAATTAGCTAATAAATTTACAAATTGATATAAAATTATGTTTTACCTTAAATTATTAGTATTTTAAATATAATAAACACGAAAATATATTTAAAATGACTGCTGGTTGCCAAATGTGTGACGTTTCCGAGAACACTCACCAGAGACAAAAGTCCATGTTTTTTCATGGTAGAATCAATTTCATGGTAGAATGAGCGTTTGCTGGGCTTGTGGTGACTTGGCTAGCTCGTTGTCGTTTTCAATAATAATAAACGCAAAGGCGTTTGCGATTGTACATAGAGAATGGATTTGAAGCGCTTGTCACTTGGCTACGACCCCCGGTGATACGCGCTCAAAATCCGTCAATTATAATTAGCCACGAACTTGAGATGCTGTCCGCATCTTGATAGTGACTCAGGTAAGATCGATCTTGAGTGCGGTATTGAGATCGAACTGTTGAAAATTTGGAATTTGTCTTCAAATAAAGATTTAAGCGTCTTAGATCGAAAATTTGTCGCATCTTTCCGTCTTGCTTTGGAATTAAGAAAATTTGACATAAAAACCCCGTCTTTGCATTTGAAAGCTCTATTCTCTATATAATACTTCGTTGCGCTTTAAAAACAAATCTCTTCTGCCATCCGATGAGAATTCTTTTTCGCAAATTTTCTAACCACATTAGCATAAGGGAACTAACGAGGGGCGTTTTGCAAAGGGAATGGTGTATAATAAAAACCTTTATTTTCAGGCTGCATAGGCCCATAGATAAATACCTTAACCTAATTATAAACAATGTTGTTAGAAATAAAACTTAAAACTATGTTATTATTTATTTATTATACTACTATAATTTATGTTGGAATACTTGACTAGCTCCACCAGAGCCTAAACCAAAACCCTTCGGTAAAAAGATGGGTATGAGCCGCCATAGCATTCGTCTGCTATAACAGCTGTGTCCTATTTCATGGATATGTCTACTGTTGAATAGGACACAGCCGCTATAGCACTCGTCTGCTATAGCAGTTGTGTTATATATCATAGACATACATACTGTTGAATAGGACACAGCCGCTATAGCACTCGTCTGCTATAGCAGTTGTGTTATATATCATAGACATACATATATATGTCCTATTCAACAGTATGTATGTCTATGATATATAACACAACTGCTATAGCAGACGAGTGCTATAGCGGCTGTGTCCTATTCAACAGTAGACATATCCATGAAATAGGACACAGCTGTTATAGCAGACGAATGCTATGGCGGCTATATCTTATTCCAATAGTGAAGTTGGTATCAAATAGGACATAAACAGATGCTATAGCAGTTGACTGCTATATACTGTTTTTATAGGAATTCTACTTCTTTTTGAATTATAAAAAATAAAACTTTGTTATTTTATGTAATTTTAAGTTTTAATATTAATTTAAGGTAATCAATGAGATCAAAGATAACAAATAAAATCAAACAGATCGATCGAGATGAATGGTAAAACAGTGAAAACTTAACTAAGCTTCATCTCTAACCATATGCCATAATTCAAAGCAACTTGGGCAAAGAGGTGGCTTGTCAATACAGCCTTTACAGCGATAGCTCGTTTGCTTCGATATTTTGTTTTTAGTGCATACTCGACATCTTAACCCTCTATAACTCAATAACATGTTTTTTATTTTTTTAGTTGTTATTGGGTAATTAAACCAAAATAAAAATACACGTGTTTCATAGTTTTTATTTATTGTAATTATTTTCCGAAAAAAATTAAAAAATAGGGAGCGTTGCCTAGGGGCAACACTGAGTTGTAATCTTAAAAACTATACATATAAAAGGAAGTTATGAGAGATGGAAGTTCCTGAAGCAGTTCTTGGTTTTGGTATAGCATAGAGCAACCCCGCATTTTTCGCATGTATTATGAGTAAACCCAGTACACTTTGGAAACTTGCACCTAATTTTTTTGTCAGACCATTGGGGCCAGTGCCCAATCTGGTCTTGCCGTACTGCCATAGGAGGTGCATGCTGTGCAGGTCCTTTATGTTTTTTGGCTTGTATCTCGTTTTCCAGCGAACGGCGACTAGACATACTAGGCTTTGTACCCAATTTACAAAGAGTAACTGCAACATCTAGACGAAAATCTGCTGATGATAAACGACACGAAAGGCCGTTGTCTTTACAGACTCTTTTATAAAGCAACCATGCGTTTGCCATTGTGAGATCCAAGTAATGATAAAATAGACGAATTTGCCATCGTTTGCTACGCAACTGTATCTTGTATATCGCCATGATGCTGTCAATGAGGTCAACACCACCCATGTGGCGATTGTACTCTCCTACAACGTTCGGACGTTTTATGCTCACGTACCTAGAGTTCTGTTTGTCCCATCTGCGAACATCAGTTTCAGGCTGTATTCCAGCAAAAGTAGAAACCAGAGTGACAATTTTGTTATCTTTCCATGCCACATTAGAAATGTCGGTGCCATTGACGTCAGCTACATATTCTTCTGAATGTCCTCTGGGTTTTTTCAGTAGTATCTTTTCTGGTTGCAACTTACAGTCTGGGATTCTATTTCTTCTAATCGTACCAAGACTGTGAATGCCTTCTTTGGCCAAATATTCCAAAAGACGAAGAGAGGTAAAGTAATTGTCAAAATACAATTGGTAATTTTGATGCCTTGGAATTAAACGCGCTAACCTCATGACGACGTTGGATGCTGCGCCCAAATCTGGCTCTTCTGGAAGAGTAATGTTTTCCTTACCAGTTTCAATTTCTGTTTTATAGGCATAACCAGAAACGCCACTCAACACATAAATTTTATAACCCCATTTATGTGGCTTTTGAGGGTTGTATCGCTTCAACACATTCCGTGCCTTAGTGGAACACATTTGCTCGTCAACACAGAGGTGTTCTTCCAAAGGAACCTTTTTGTAAGCTGCATTTAGAGATTCAACCACTGGTCTTATTTTGAAAATTCTATCATAACCAGGATCGTTTCTAGGTAGATTTTTACTATTGTCATTGAAGTGTAAAGTTTGGCGCACTTTCTCAAATTTATTCAATGGCATAGTATCCTGTATTATTGGGGTACCAAGTATTGGGTTCCAGTGGTTCGTAACTCTGGGTAATCGGATAAGAGACATTAGATAAACCACGCCCATAAATTGCCTGATATCCATTTCTGTCACACGAAAAGTGCTATTAGGATCATTCTGAACTTGGTAAAGATTGGTCTCTTCTGATATCATCTTGATAAGCTCTTGTGGAAAGAGGTAAAAGAAAAACTGGATAGGGGTTTCTAGTTCTAAAAGTTCAGTGCCTAAGTTCATGTTACCCTTGAATCTAAGCTGCTCAGAATTTACCTGTAGGCTCTTCTTCTTCCAGCGTAAATTCAATTTAGTAGGTTTCGTTGCAGTTTTATTTGATTGATTGCTTTGAGCTGATGAAGGAAGAGGACCGTGTGATGCAGTTTCAGCGCTTGGAGGTGATGGAACTGAGCTTTCGTGGTTACTTTCTAAGGTTTCTATTATAGAATCAACGTCGATATCTAAGGTGGAAGTATTGTCTTCAAAAGTTTCTAATTCGGGGGAAAAATCTGGGTCGGCGAGGCTGTCATCGTCCAAATCCAAACCGTCCTCACTGTCATCATCATCCTGCAGCATCGAGGTAATATCCTCATCTAAAAGGACTCGATGAGGACGCTTACGAGCTGCCCTGAAACATGATATCGAGTGATCATGATATAATCTATACACACACAAAATAATACCCCTATCCGTCAATGTAGCTTACGGGCAACAAACACAAATTCAAAAAAAAGATCAATATAATGAAAATAAATGTTATTGATAACGTCAAATATTAAATATTCAAACACTTACCTGTTCATGTTATTGAAAATAAAGCCTTAAAACTCGAAATAACTATATTTAAATAATTTTCAATTCGGAGCACGCGCGCACTTGTTCAAACCACTAACGACTTTGTAAAAAAACTTCAATTGGTGACAAGTAACGCCATCTAGTGATTAGTTTTTAAACTTGTTCGTTACTTCTGTTTGTAGACTACAGTATACAGTGCAATGTATTGTCAGAAAACGAATTGTATGGATGTAGTGATAGATCGGACGGTATGTTGCTTACAGTCTACATCATGATATAGAGGGTTAAGAAAACCTTATTACGTTTTGCGTTCTCTGTCAGTGGTATGAGTTCTGGCCAGTGTCCAAAATCACACACCGCCACTGCCTGAGGAAGACTGTCAGCAGTTCTCTTCTTTCGCCTGCTTGAAGTCTTTGTCAGTCTCATCTGTTGTATATCATTTAGAGTATTATCAGTCACCTTTAGGTGTATGTATGAATTTATTATACTCTCTCGAAAACTCAGCAAGGTTATATTCGATTGACGATGCCTTTTGAATATATAGTACGCGTTCCACACCATCATGTCCAATAAATGAAAGAATACTTTCTTGTACCACCTGATTGTTTTTTTTGGAGTGGAATAATAAGCCATCATCTGATCGGACTTGTCTATGCCAGACATACATTTGTTATATTCACTAACTTCAATAGGTTTCTTCTTTGGTTGGCCGTATCTGTTTCTAGTTATTACTAGATGTGGGTGATGCTTTGTTGTTACCATATACACCACCCTTTTATCCCTCCACATTGATACATAAACATTTCCTTTTCTTTTCCAAACCTGACCTCCTTTTTTAATCTTTTTTCCAAACAATGTCTTCGGATTTCCTTTTCTGTCCTTTCGTAAGGTACCTGTAGTGTGCGTTCTGTGAAAAAATAGTTTTTTGGACAAATCGACGCTGTTATAGAAATTATCCATGTAAAGCTCATGTCCTTTATCCAAATAAGGCTGTAAAGCTCATGTCCTTTATCCAAACAACATTATATTATGTTTAATAAAAAAAAAAGAATACTTAGTAGATAATAAACACAATACATGTATTGTGATATTAAAATACTTTTTAATTACCTTAATTATATATATTTTTTCCTAATTTTTTTAAACTAAATTTGCTCTTATCTATCTATCTATCTATCTATCTATCTATCCATCTATCTTAAAGTAACTTATATAACTATGTGTTATATTATATAATATGTATATAATATAAATTACAAACATAAACAATTTTGAATTTCCTTTTAATAGAATATGTATATGTATTCTATAACAAGTTTTACATCTTATACTGAAAGACCTGATTAACTTTAGCAAAAGTTCTTAAGTATTATACACATACTTAACAACTTTTACTAATTCAGTAAATGGATATTTTTGTGACAATAAATGTATCGCTGCCAAATATACTCTACAATAACATCTCCGAAATTTTCGGGATGATTATAATTACTTTTATTTAAAAAAAACGCTTAACGACACGCCACTGCGACTCAATTCTCTGTGTGTGAGTACCATCACTAGCCACAAATGGGTTATCGGGATCACTGTGATCAACCTTCTTATGAATAAAACCATGACTCCCTAGGCCATCATAGGCACGCCAATAATCTGTATGAATTATTGTGCCCTCCAACACATGTTTTTTAATTAGTGGCACCAAAACTTCTGCTGACCTTATATTATCAGGACACACCTCCAACCGAAGATCCTCTGACCCATCTTCTATGAGACTGAGAACCCAATGTCCTTCCACGCGCCTCCCTTTAACAAAAAAGCAATAAATAAATTACAAACTAAAATAACTTATTTAAAAAGCTTTTATGATAAGTATGTAGGTATGAAATATACTATATATACTATATATATACTTAACTTATGAATATACTATATATATACTTAACTTATGAATATAAAAAAAACCTTTTTTTTATTTAAACTACCTTAATTGCATATAATTAAATATCTGGGGGACCCAATATCTGGGCGTTTATTTACAAACTAAATTATCTTGTTTAAAATATTTTCATGATAAATAGATATGTAATATAGAAATAGTTAAGAACATAAATATTACCCTTATTATATTTTCTTTTTCCAAATTTACTTTCATCTATTTGCACAATTTTACCTGGGCCCCCAATTTTCCCATCGTACGTCTGTTTATCTAACTGGTATATTACCACCGCCTCCCGGCAATAATTATACCAGTCACAAATCGTACTTCGTGACAAACATTTTTGGGTCTCTGTTCGCAAAATATCTTCCCATATAACTTTATCATGGGCCCAGTTGTGTGCAAAACAGTACATTAAATAAAAGACATGCACCATATCTATTTTAATACTTTCGAACCAGGTCCCCTTCGATCGAAGTATGCGTGACTTGGTCCGGCAGCCACCTCGATAACAAACAAAGGCCCCCACAGTCTTATTACATGAGGTATCGATACTGATTAACTTTTTGTGCACCCTACACATCTTTTTGGCCAGAATAAGGGTGCGTTTCCACCAGAGATGTGCGAGGATGCGTTGCGAGGAATGTGTTTTTTAACAACCAATAGAATCGCTTCATTGACCTAGCCTCGCTCAGTATAGCTCTGGTGGAAACGGCTTAGCGGAGCGAGGTTTTTGTACATACAAAACAAGCGAGAGATGCGTTGTGAGAGATGTGTGCGAGAAATGTGTTGCGAGGAATGTGTGTTGAGAAGGATGTGTTGCGAGATTTGCGCATACTGTACCAGCCAGTCCATAGACGGAGTTTGTTGGAAGTAGAAGTGCGCAAAATAGATTTGGATAATTGGAAAAAGAAGATACTTTTATATTTAATAATTCGCGATGAAGAAATGGAAGCAGAAGATACGGAGTTTATTAGTTCTATAATTTTGAGCATTATAAGAACACACAGATTTTGGATACGTAACCATATTAAATATCTCTATCTATCTCTCTTGTAGTGCAATCTGTAACAGTTGCTCTTCAAACTTACCACCTGCAAAACAATATAATAGCCACACAGTCATTAGCTGGCACACATTGCAAAAAACCACAAGCTAAAGTACCAACCTGACTCAGATGGTTTCTGATATTCAGTCGCAGAAATTGTGGCAAGAAGCTCTCCCTCAGATATTTCAAGCATCGGCCTATTCGATAAAGCACCTTCATCTGCGCTCTCATGTGGTGCAATCTGTAACAGTTGCTCTTCGAATTTACCACCTGCAAATACAATAGCATTAAATCCCACAACCATTAGCTGCCACAGATAAAAAAAACCACAAGCTGAAGTACCAACCTGTCTCAGATGGATTCTGATGTTCAGTGGTAGAATATGGGCCACCAGGCTCTTCCTTTGATATTTTTAGTTACGACACATCAGAGACGGCACCTTTATCTGCGCTCTCTTCTAGTATAATCTGTCGCGGTTGGTCTTTAGAACCACCATCTGAAAAACCATAGGTAACTGTGTAACATATATTACGAATAATAGTAGACAGTCAGATGAGTCAGTAAGTAATAGTGGGTTGGCATTATAGTTATTGAATTAAACTTATAAATTATTAAATATTTAAAATAAAAATGACGCCTGAACTTAGTAATCAATCATAAAATAAAAACAGTCATCTGGTTTATGACTATAATGGGTTCTTTTCTTTGAAGACTAAACAATCATGTACTAGTGTACAATACTCGTAGTTACCGCCTTGCGTTTTTTTCGTGAATTAATTACGTTTGCATTTCCCTAAAAATATATATATATATATAATAGTAGGTAGGTATTAAAAGAACATTATCATCTATTAGTATAAGGCCACGTAAACATCTATATCTTTAAATACATAATTCAGCTTCATCCCATTCGTAAAATAGGTACCTACCAATCAGAATTTGCCTCCCCACGAGACTTTAATCCAAGACTGGACTCCGAATCGAAAGAATGTTCTTTCTCTGCTAAGACCAGAGATGACGAGAGATACACACCATAGGTATATTATTATTATTATTATTAATTCTTTATTGCACAAAGACCGTGTACAAAAGGTGGACTTAATGCTAATGGCATTTTCTACCAGTCCACCTGCAGGAGGTACAGAAGAGGCAAAAATTGAGGTATATGTAAGGGAACAAATTAATTAGAAACCTACACAAACGTAAGTACGTACCCGTTTGAGTAGATTAAATTTCAAGCTGTAGGTATACTAGTTAAAGTAGGAACCACTTACCTCTACACTGACCATTTTCTTCACTTTCGGGTTCTTCACAAACCAGATTCACTATTTTTTTTTGCCCTGGAAAGCTTATTCATTTTGTCGTATCAAAAAGCAAAAGCTTAGCGCATGTGTCCGCCACTACGGCTCGCGTGCTACTGGAATAAGTGCGAGTAAAACAATATTCAACTTGCCAATTTCGGGGTTATATTGGAACATTTCGAAATAGCCTCATAATGAATTAGTAACGATCAAACATTTTTCTTAGCGTCATAGTGGTTTTTAAGACTTATTGAAGTGTTAGAGCCGTTTTCGACTTATTCCATTATTGATCTAGATAGAAAATTATTTTTTTAGGCAAACCGCATACTTAACTCAAAACATGTAATTTTGGAGATGTTCCAGTACTATCCTGAACAGACGATATTATAAAGTACTTAATATTAAAAGTAGTTGCTGTTGCTAATAAAATAAGAAGTTTATTATAATTTTTAAAGACTTTAAGTTAATAGGTATTTGTTCAATCGCAAAATTTTCGTTTATTGGTTGTAAAGTTTTATGCGTATTTTCACTACCGTCAGCTTGAGAACTTGATGATGCAGTTGACTATCTGCATCATCAAGTCTTCCACTTTCTTACTGTACTCCTCGATATTCTGAGAGCCTTGCTTCACCGTGACCAGCTGTTGTTGTAGTCCCGAAGCAGATTGTTTCGTAAGCAGATGATTTATCATATCTCCTATCAGCTCCGCAGTGGTACTGTTACTATTATTTAATCTACACCTAGCGCTTTCGGATAAACGAGTCATTAAAACAAAATCTATCAATAAGGGTTCATGTTCCTTTTTTAAAGTTTTAGTATAAAAAATTATAGCATTTATTAATTTTTAAGTCACTGTCTCGTCACCAGTAATTTCAAGAATGAGTGAGGTTGCCGTTTTAGTGTCAAAGTTGGCAATTTTCGTAAATTCTATCGTTCTTTCAAAATAAATTTGCAAATTTTTTTTATAAAATCATCTCCTCACAAACATTCAAAACAAATTCAATGCCTTCAGCATCGATTTATCTCTTCTCAATTGATACATTTAATTGAGAGCGCCTTAATATATAATTATTATATAACTCACAAGTTTCTAAATATTTTTGTTCAAGGCCCAATTGCGTTCTTTTTGACTTACTAAGTTTAAGTAAATTTACTTTGAAGATTTTAATTGATTAGCAGTTTGAGAAGACAGTTTTTTTTGTGAAAATATTTTTTTCAATAGTGAATTTACGTCCTTTTATTTCGGTATCTATTTTTAAGAATACCCCACGCTTGATCAGAGTTAGTTTCAGTGACTTGGATATGTTTTAATAACGCCTCTGCTTCCCCATGGATACGACTCTTTAAATAATGTAATTTTTGTACCTTACTTAGTGACTGGTTGTTGTGTACACAAGAGACACAAGTCTTGAAACGTCGGCCACTCTTCATATATGCCACTAGTATATGCGGTAATTTCACTGACGATGACTCGATACCCGCTTCGGTACTAGTAGACGAATTTCCTGATTATATGTTTCGCGGTAACTCCCGTTAGCGTTGATAAAAGATCCGTCAGATCGCCCTGGATACACAAATATAGATCTTCGTATATAAAATAATATTCGTTAATAAAATACGGCAAGTCTAATCGTCGTTCCTTATGGGGTATTTACACGGGTCGATTTTCGCCGTGCGACGAGTCGCTTCACAAATTGCCTCACCAAGCCGTATTGCTAGCCCAATTACACAGGTTACAAAAATCGCATGCGGTTCGGTCATTTCCATCGAAAATGTTGAGCAGAATAGCCGTTTGTGCCGGAATTGAAATAATTAATTATTCAATTATTCAACAATTGCTAGAAGAACAAAGAGAGAAGAAAAAACAAAAGGAAAGGAGAAAACATAATGTTTGGGTACGTGGATGGATTTCTCGACGTAAGGTCTTGGGTGCTTCAGATACTTTATTGGCTGAGTGGAGTTTAGAAGATCCTGATTATTTAAAAAAACGATTAAGAATGACTACTAATCAGTTTAATACTTTACTACATAAGGTTACTCCGCTTATACAAAAATGCAATACCAATATAGGAGAAGCACTTTCTCCGAAAATTAAATTAGAAATAACCCTGAAGTTCTTGGCTACCGGTGATAACTACTCAAGTCTTACAGAGTCATTTAGAGTTCTAGAATGCACAATTTTCCTGTTTTTGAAGGATGTTTTGGATGCTATATACAAAGTTTTAAAGGAGTTCATTATGGTAAGTGAAACTAGTAATTAATTTAAAAAAGATTTATTTATAAATTTTCCATTGTGTTTTCATCTAAGCATGATCTAACAGCTTGAGATAGAATATCGTCGTTCACTGCGTATTGTTGTCCAGTATTTTCTTGTGTTAGTAAACAGCTGGCAAAATAGTCTTCTTCATATTCGAGGTGCCTTCCAGAAGTGGAAGCTTCGGGCGTCGAAGTTTCACGTTGGTTTCGAAAAGCTTGGTTTCGGGAAGTAGTAGCTTCGGCTTCAGGAGTCCAAGTATAGCGTGTATACTCTGAGAGTGAGCTCGTAGGTCTAGCAATTGGAAAATGTTGTGTATTTAAGATTTTCAGTCTTTTTTGTGACAAATAATTATTGATGAAATTTTGACAAATAATAGCATTTGTTAATGGCATACTACGTAATTAGCTTGCCACATTTACTCCGAATGTATCAAATTCATCTTGACGGATAGTTTGAGCCAAAGTTTCTAATCTATTGACTGCTTGTAAAACAGGTGGGTCCATTTTAGGTGCGTCCATTGTTAGAGCACGCCCCGCCTTTTTCCTTGGAGACAATTTATTTTTCTTTTGCAAGTGAGCGATATTAGATTCTTGTCCCAATTCATCAAATATGAAGACGCGTCGCTGCTTGTTTTCACCGCTGAATCTTCGTTTTCTTTTCCCTGTAACCATACACTAATATAAGTTTATTTCTTTTTGATGCCATCCACCACAGATCAATGGAAGAAAATACAAAAGGATTTTTTAGATCGCTGGCAATTTCCTTTTTGCTGTGGGGCTATTGACGGGAAACACGTATTAATAGAAAATCCACCACACGGAGCTTCAGACTATTATAATTACAAAGGCACTTATAGTGTGGTGTTGTTTGCTATAGTGGATGCACATTACCGTTTCATATATATAGATTTCGGAACTAATGGACGCATGAATGATTCGCATATTTGGAAAAAAAACAAAGTTCTATAGTGCTCTTGAGAGAAATAATTTGGAACTACCTAATAATACAGTTTTCGTTGGTGATGATGCTTTCCCTTTGGCAACATATTTAATGAAACCGTATTCAAGACATGAAGGTTTGGAACACAAACAAAAAATCTTTAATTACAGATCACATACAGATCACAATCACAGAGAATCAAGAGCACGCCGAATCGTAAAGAATGCCTTTGGCATAATGGCTTCACGATTCAGAGTATACAGAAAACCTATATCTGTTTCATTGGATAAAACTGATTCTATTATTAAAGCGACCTGTGCGCTGCATAACTGGCTTCGGACTAATCGTATATACATGAATACTCCCGAATTAGTAGAGGAAGAAAACTTCAGTTCAGGGACAATCAGAAACGGAAGTTGGAGAAGCATTCCTACGGCAGGAGTAGACGAATTAATGACACCGCTGTCTTCTAACAACTATTCACGAAATGCAAAAGATCTGCGCGATAGATATGCTGACTATTTTGTCGGACCTGGAAAAGTTTCAAGGCAAGATAGAATGATTGCGTAAATATTGTATGTTTATTTAAGTAATTATAAAAATGGCCCTGTTCACAGTTTACCTATTATAACATGCGAACAAGAATAACTATTTAATAAATAACAATAAGACTTACCATGTTATCTTTACTGTTTCTTCCTTCTATCACTGGCTTTAAAAAGCGGTCAGCTACCGAAAACCAAATTAATTGAGGTCTGTATACATCATCCTCTCTCGCGCCACTCTTCTTTGACTTTGCTACCTTACTGACCTCTCTATTATATGTGGTTCGTATATTTTTTATCTTTAATTTAAGCTCTTCAACTGTTATGGACAAACGCATTTCTTGAATAATAGATTTAAGAGCCGCTAAACGTACATTATTGTTCCTGTAATCTTGTTCTTTTGGGTTCCATAAGCATGGATGCATTTCATAGCATTCCAAAATCTGTATGGCGTTATTTTTATTCATGGTTGTCACGATACATATACACAGAATCGCTGTAGTAAATAAATACACGTGCGTGCGCGAAACACCTTCATGCGACAGGCGATCGCCTGCAACTGATAGTTTACACGGTCGATTTTAGTCACCAGTCGCATGCGGCCGGTCGCCGCGTGGCCAAAGTCGGATGCTACCCAACTTTGGGGCTTGCGGCTTTAGTCACTTGCGACTTAGCCGAATTGCCATTTAGATGGTCGATTTACGCCGCGCGGTAAAAATCGTGCGGCTTTAGTCACCCGTGTAAACCCCCCATTAGGTGTACATCGTACTAACTCGTTGTGAGTGTTTTTAAGTCTCCCAGTATTGTTCAATCGATTTTAAACGTGTTTCAATATAACCTTTTGTGAGACGTTGTTTCGGGCACTTTTACGTAATAAAAGTGCAGTATCTTCGAGTACAGTTCGGTCGTATGTGCCATAGTTCATATAATATAAATGTTCACGAACGTAAAAAGTTAGATATGTATAATCTTCTATACTTATAATAAAACTGTAGAGAGGTCAATTCTGAACATTGAATATATATTCAAAATTAATATTGGAGGATGAATGGTGATCGATACTGATGCCAAAAATGCAATCAGTAAATTTTTTGTCTGTCTGTCTATCTGTCTGTCTGTCTGTCTGTATGTATATGCACGCATGGGTCAAAAACTACTGAAGGGATTTTAACCAAACTTGGTACGATTGTAGTCCATACTTCTGGGCAGGTTATAGGCTATATAACATAACGCTAAGACACATAGGAGCTGAGCAGTGACGATAAATTTGAAGCAAGTCGGATGAAAATGCGCTTTCGAGCTGTTATCCTCGCATACGTTGATCATACACCAAAAGTATGTATTACAAAGATGATGGTCTTCAAAAAATCTACAAAAAAGTGCTCAATAGTATATATCTATCTTTTATAAATTAGCCACAATAATGTGTTTAATCGTAAGCATTTCTTCAAATTGTATTAAATGCATAAATATATTGTATTTCACATAGATATATCAAACTAATCCGATGAAGTATTAGGGCCTTCGGGCCATTAGCATAAATCCCTCCGAAAAAAAAAAACACGCCGACTTCGCTCACATTGTCACTCTTAATGCGAACGACTCTTCTCGCAATAAGCGCGCTGCAGATTTTAAAAATACATAGATACGTAGTTTTTAGATATAAGTTTAAAGTAGGTATTAGATAATAATATAATAAGTTTGTTTAGTGTTTTTGTTTGTTTCTCCTTCTTTTCTTTATATATATAGTTGTTAAGTTAAAGTATAACATTTCTTTTTCGTAGTTTTTTTTTTGCTGGTAGTAGGTACTAATTTGAATTAAAATATTGATGTATCATATGATAGGGTAGTTTCAAATACCTTTGTAACGTTAGGACGCCTGACACCTCAATCCTCCCATGACCATGGTTACTGTAAAGTATCTTAAACGTCGGACATGTAAAAATCTTAATAAATGGCGATAAAATCAGTAAAAGTTATTTAAATATAATAAAAATGTACTCCTAAATTAAATAAATATATTTTTTCAAAACGTACATACCGGTGGGAGGGAAGCGTTGTGCCACGCTCCCGGCTGCATGGGTACCACCATCTTACTTGTTTCTCCCGTGAAACAGCTTTGCTGTGTTTCGGAGAGAAGGGCAAGACAGGCAGTGTAATTACTGGCACCGAGACTTAACATCTTATGTCTGTATGTCTCAGGATGGGCAACACATAAATGAGTTGCCTGGGGTCGTTCCAGGTATACTAGTTTATGTTCATGGGCGACGTCGACCACTTACCATCAGGTGGTACGTTTGCCAGTTTGCCTATCTAACATAAAAAAAAATCGTGCCTATAAGGAAATTATCGTGAAGTTATTAGTATTCTTTAAATTATAATATAAGGTGGTAAATTGGAACCATATTATTTGAAAAATTAGTTTATTAAAATACTTCTTACATGTGGACGAAGTCGCGGGTAAAAGCTATGAAATAATATACGGTACTTACATAAAAAAATCAATTTTGTCTGTCTCTTTGTTCCGGTTGATCTCTAAAACGGCTAAGCCGATTTTGACGAGGCTTTCACTGGCAGATAGCTAATGTTATAAGGCGTAACGTTGGCCATAAAAATAATCATCATTAATCCGAACCGCTGTAAATCTAAATAAACGCGGGCGAAGCTGCGGGCAACAGCTAGTTAAAAATATAAAAGTATTCACTATACACTACGAACAGAGTTAATGTCGCCACACAAATAAAGTTATTCAATATTCACACTTATTTGTATCACTGTAAGCACTTCGAATGCAGTCTTTTGTTTTGGCCCGGCCCGGCGATCGAGTCTTTTGTATTGCAGGGAGGTTCACTATACGCTTCTTTATCCGGCTCGATTATTGACGATGTGTTGTATTGGTTTAGGTTCAATTTAGCTGGTATGATATTGTTTTCTAATGTTTACGCGAATTTCACTCATTATAATAAAACAATTTTTTACGGATTTTATCGCGGTTTATTAAGATTTTTACGGATTTTATCGCGGTTTATTAAGATTTTTACAAGTCCGACGTTTCGGATACTTTACAGCAACCATGGTCACGGGAGGACTGAGGTGTCATACGTCCTATTATTACAAAGTTATTCGAAACTACCCTATGATACATCAATATTTTGGTCAGTCCTATCTACGCAGAAAGTGCTAACTGTATCTTTAATCTGTGACATATTATGCTTGGATTTTGATTTGATAATTTTAATAATGGGATCCCAAGCAGGTGGTAGAAGCCAGCCATCTTCTCTATTGAAATTAGGATGTTTTTTAATTTCAATAGCCTCACGGATCATCTTTGGTTGGAATCTGTGTTCTTTTGCGAGGACTTGTGGTTTATCAAATCTGATATAATGGCGAGCTTTGTCAAGACTATGTTCACAGATGGCAGACTTAGTGTAGCGACGGTGTTTTAAATCAGCTATATGTTCTTTCACGCGAGTTTTAATAGATCTTTTAGTTTGGCCTATATAGCTTGTATACTCCTGCATCTTGTAAGGGTATATGGCACTTGACAGATGGTAAGAATTGACTTATCTTTTTTGGCGGCTTGAAATAAGTTTTTATAGAAGCTCGCTTTAGGATGAAGCCAATCTTGTCAGTGACGCCTTTAATAAACGGGAGAACTGCAGGTACTCGCTCGACGGTGGTTGGTTTCACACGTTCACTGTGACGGAGACGCGGTACCCGAAGCTTGTTGTCACGCAGTACTTGCTTGACATGTTGAAGTTCGGTCTCCAGGTGTTGCTCATCACAGATCCCTTGTGCTCTCTGAAACAAAGATTTACCCACGGTAGCTAACTGTGTTGGATGGTGGTGAGATTCGCCGTTTAGGTACTTATCCGTATGGGTATGCTTCCTATACACTGTGTGGCTTAAGGTATTGTTGGGATTACGGATAACTAATACATCTAAGAAGGCTAGAGAATTATTTTCTTCTAATTCCATTGTGAATTGAATTTTGGAATTAATGGAATTAAGATGGTCTAAGAATATGGTTACTTTATCAGATGGTAATATTGTGAAAGTATCATCTACGTACCGCTTGTAGAACCTGGGTGTTATGGGCGAAGTTTGCAGAGCAGTCTCCTCGAAGTCCTCCATAAATATGTCGGCAACAACAGGGGATACTGGTGAGCCCATGGCCACTCCATCTACTTGCTTGTAGAAATAATTATTCCACAACATATAGCCAGATGTAAGGCAATGTTCCAAAAGGTCAGCATATTCCATTGGCATGTCATTTTCTCTTAGCTTTCTTCTTACTATTGTTTTGCAATCTTCCACAGGTAGGCAGGTAAAAAGAGATTGCACATCAAAACTAACCATTGTTTCATTGTCGCTGAGACGTAGGTGTTTGATCTCATTAACAAAGTGGTAAGAATCCCGTGTATGTGCTCTAGTTTGTCCACGCAGTGGTGACAGTACTTGGGCCACATGTTTAGCCAATCTATAATTTGGTGAGTCGATCTGGCTTACAATTGGACGTAATGGAGCATTAGCCTTGTGTATTTTCGGCAACCCATACAGCTTGGGTGGTTTGGGACATGAAGGAATTAGATATTTGATTAAAAATCTTAATAAACCGCGATAAAATCCGTAAAAAATTGTTTTATTATAATGGTATGATATTGTTAAACAAGAAAACAGTGTTATCGGTTTGAAGACTTTATTGCAACTAACTAACGTTATGCGTTATTCAACACATTTTTTTTATAAAAAAAAACGATTTCAAAAAAAAGCACTAGTGTCCGTGTAATGAAGTATGGTAAATATTCTTAAATAAATCATAGAAAAATACCCTACGAGGAAATAAGGGGCAATCATGCGATAGCCGAGTTATCGCCGATTTTGATGAGCAACATTCTCCGTACATAGCTCCGTACAAATTTTTGTACGGAGATAGTACAAATTTTTACAAAAAAAAAAATCTATGTCAGCAATTTGCACTCATATTCAGCAATGTTGAGATAAGATAAACAGTGTCGTAAATTGTCGGCCGGAATGGAGACAACGATGACGACGACGACGACGACGACGACGACGGTGGTGACGGCGGCAGAGTTAAAAGACCTATTTGGACAATTTTCTGTCCTTTTTACATCAGATCCTCACAACAGCTGCAGCAGTAGTCGGCAGCAACTACTGATCCCCAAATTATTGGATCTTTGCCGGATATTGACATTCGACATTCTCAAAGAGTTGCGCGACGATATAGAATTTTTAGACCACTTTGACACTTTCTACAATGCCCTAACCAATTATGTGTCATACAAAATGGCGTCGAGTAATAATCATAGTAGTACATACAATTCACCAGATGCACCCATCAATCTATCGAATAGTGTGACACGAGCCGTTTATTGTGTTGTTCATTCAAACAGTACACGGAGAATGCCATGTTGCGACCATCGATAGACTCTACGGAGGTGGCGGCCGCGGCTCATATTGTATCGCGCCCATCTTCACGTCTCACACCCGCCGCCGCCGCGACAGTCTCGTTGCCATTTTTAACTACCATGGCGTGGAACCAATGGCTGCTCGGCCCTACCAATCTGCCCGATAAACCATGCTACTACGAATTACCTCTAGATTTTAAAATTAGTACTCGATTATCATAAAAAAAAACAAAATGTATCAGCCTATATTTTAAGAAAAGCTGGTAAAAAAAAATAAAACAAAAAAAATACACACAAACACTTTATTGAAAAATCTGGTACATACATAAATATTTTAGCCGTAAGTATAATATTATAATTAATATTCTCATCGGCTAAAGGATTTGAATATGGGTACGTTGGGTTTGGAGTAAGACAAACATTTAACGGGTACTATCGATCGTGATACAATCTGAGTATTGTAATCATCATTTTTACCATGGGCTACTTCACGGCACCACATTTCACGAAATTTTTGCGCCGATACAATCACCCTTCGTCGTTTGTTTTCGTCGTGGTCGTCGTCGTCGTCGTCGTTGTTGTTGTTGTCCATGTTACAACGACCGTCACACGCGTCCACGATCTCGACCTCGCTGTGTTGGTAGGCGGGTTTTAGGAATAAGAGCAAATCATCAACGTTCTCATCCTCCTCGGTTACAGCGGCTGAGGCGGCGGCAGGTCGAGCATCGTACGCCATAGTCAAACGCATCAAAGCCACCACGGCTTCAGGTGAATACGTGTCGTGTGCACCATTCTCTGCGACAAACATATAAGATGTACAACTACTGATGTCGTCCGATTGTCGCGCCCGATATGACATCTTTGACTCGAAGACGGCGGCGGCATCATCATCAGCAACGATGCAGGGAAGACGAGGATTATTAGGACGACAGCCACCGCCACCGCCGCCACAATTATTGTCGTCACAAGACGCCATAGTTAATGCTCCGATTGAACGCCTCGGCGAGTTGTTAGAGCCCCCGCAGACCACAGACTTTTTATCGGCCGATAGTTTAGTCGGGTTGGCCTGCTAGTACGCACACCGGTTCAACTAAACAGTTCAGTCGGTTATGAGTGCGCAAACTATACAACAGTCTGCCGACTATTTGCTAGTTTCTAACCAACCGTTGAAAAGAGTGGTCGCACCGCACAATGAAAATTAATAAAACATTGCATAGAATTGTTATTATTGCTCTCATACACCGGAGGAGGAAAATTAAAAAGAGAGCTCGAGAGTATTGGGTGCATCCTATCTTTAGTGATAGATTATTAAATGGAAAATTTTACACTATGCATTCCAAATTACTCGATTACCCGAAAAAATTTTTCGCCTTTTATCGAATGAGCATAACTAGCTTCAACCAACTTGTCAAATTAATTGGACCAGGAATAGCGAAGGAGGATACAAATTTAAGACTATCTATACCTGTGGAGGAGAGATTGAGCGTTACGATAAGGTAAGATAAACCACAAAACATATTTTTAATTATTTATTATAATTCAAATGCCAAGTTTACAAGTCGTATATTTGGGAATCTTCTGAAAAATTTGTATAATATGACTCGGCTGACATGTTGGAATCAGCTGGTGATGAAACATTTTGAATGGTTGTTTGTGGTATAGTGGGGGATGGTGTAGAACCGGATGTATAAGCCTGAGATTGTTGTTGTGGCGGCAAGAAAGTGGGGGATGGTGTAGAACCGGATGCATAAGCCTGTAATTGTTGTTGTGGCGGCAAGATGTTAGTCCCTCGTTGGTAAACAGGAAAAGAGTTTAGGGGTTGTTGCAGTATGGTGTATGTTGGTTGAGAAAGAGGCTGAACACGCCTACCAAGTCGTATCTGTTTAAATACGTTAAGAATACTAATCTTAGCATCGAGTTTTTCATCTGCGGTTAAATTTTTGAGTGATGGGACAAGAGACAATGCAAAGTTTACATCTTCATCAACATTAGTCTCATTTAATGCTTTTAATATTGCTTCATCCAAATCCGTATTCTTCGAAACACGAGTTTTCTTCTGGCGAGGAGGTGCGGAAGATGCGGAAGCGGATGGAGCAGTTTCTTCATCATCTTCCGCATTTCCTGAAGTATCCTGGGCCAGGTTCAGGTTACCTTCCGTTTGACGATTTTCCATGCATGGAAGTAAAAATAATAATTGTTCAAAGTATACATATTTACGCCTCTTGACCGAAGCCTGCCCCGACTTTGTGTTCTTTTGTGCATTTAATTCTCGGCGAAAGCAAGTCCGTAAATTGGCCCATTTTTTTTGTATATCGCGGCCTGAAAAATAATAAAATATAATTAATTCATTACAGGTATCTGGCTACTGGAGCAAGTTTCAATTCATTGTCTTTTGATTATCTGATGGGAGCTTCTACAATACGAGATATTACAAAAAGTACATGTGAGCAAATATGGAATATGCTTCAACCGTTATATATGCCAACCAAACTAGAAGATGACTGGATTGAAATAGCAGACGAATTCTATAGTCGCACAAATTTTCCAAACATCATTGGAGCGATCGATGGCAAACATATACGGATGATACAGCCAGAACATTCCGGTTCATCATATTTTAACTACAAAAAGTTCTTCTCCTGCGTTTTGATGGCTTGGACAGATGCCGATTATAAATTTGTGTACATTGATGTTGGTTCTTATGGAACAGCTAGTGATTCGGAAATATTTAAAACATCAGAAATGGGTAAACGGCTTTCCGAGAATCGACTAAATATTCCTTTTGGAAGGCAATTGCCTAATGATGATGTCGGAGATGTTATTCCATTCTCAGTCGTAGGCGATGAAGCGTTTGGACTTGGAAATCATATATTACGCCCTTATGCAAAAAGAAATTTAAACTACACCAAGCGAATTTTCAACTATAGACATACAAGAGCTCGACGCATGGTTGAATGTACTTTCGGGATTCTAGCTAATAAATGGCGTATTTTTCACCGTCCAATTGACGTAAATATTAATTTTTGTGTTAAAATTATTAAAGCTTGCTGTGTCCTACACAATTATGTACGAATCAAAGATGGAATACATTTTAAAGACACTCTCTACAGTTGTACCATGAATAACTTCAATACAAATGGAAATAACCGAGGAAGAAATAATATGAATAATGTTCGGCAATACATGTCGTCATACTTTATATCTCCTGCAGGCTCAATTCCGTGTCAATATAATAAAGTGTAATGTAAATAAATAAAAATGTATCGTACCTTGATTTGTTTTATTTTGAGCACTAAGCTCATTCCAATCAGGAACAACAGCTTCGCAAACTTCCTCCCACAGTTTTTTCTTTACATTTACGTCACAGTACTCTTTTAGATTTTTCTTGTAAAGTGCAGGGCGTTTTTCGACTTCCTCGATCAAAGTAATGATCGAAGATTCCGAAATAAGCGACTGAGAAAGTGACGCCATTTTACACGCGCGGCCGACCATTCGCTGTCAAAGCTCGGAGCGAACTGAACTATCGGCTTAGTCGGCCGACTAAAAAATCGTCGTGTGTGCGCGTGTGGTAGGGAGTCAATAATGATTATACAGTCGGCCGATAGTTTACCGACAGTTTAGTTTGAATTGAATCGGGAAGCCCATCAAACTTGTTTATCGGCCGATACCTAATCGTCATAGTGTGCGCATTTGCTTACATCTGCGTACTGATTAAGAGCCCGACCAAACTATCTGCAGATAAAAAGTCTGTGGTCTGCGGGGGCTCTTAATGTCGAGCGGTGCAATCGGCAAACAATCGGGGACGTGGTCGCGCGAGTTGTCCTTTGTGGATCTCTTGAGACCCGTAGTGGATTCAGCCGCGAGTGTCGATATGTACGCCGAAATGTTAATGGACGGATTGGCGTCTAGGATGAATCCAGTGGCGCTCATAAACAAGTACGGGTCACGAGTTAAATCGATGCGAGAGCTTAACGCACTTCTTCTGTGGTTGCAATTGTTGCGTTCCGAATGCAAGGTGACGTTTCGTCTCGATCGACACAGTCTCGCGTTTGACAGTCGAATGTGCACCGAGTTTGTCAATCCTCTGATGGACGCATTCGTTTCATACTTTAACCGACCCACTCCCCCTCCACGCGTCACCGTCAGGCTAATTACGTATCTTGAAATTACAAGCAACAGGCAAAAATTGCACAATATCTGCTGTCAAAATCATATTTTGTATTACCTATTAGCAACGCGACAGCAACAAGCTCAAATAATCGACCGCAACGCCATCTGCAAAGCGACAGCGACCGAGGAACTAAAAATGCATTTTTTGGTATGTTTGGCTGACGGTTTGGTATTACGTAAACTATTTAGCAGCCCGCGACAGCAGATTGAAATGTCAAACAGCGATTTTTTAACAACAACTAAAGTAGTGTCTGCAAGCCTGTTGCTATTCGTCTGCTTACTATATAAACTGTTTAAAATACTTGGTTAGTGATCGAAAAAGACTGTTAGAGACATTTTAGGCGTAATATGATCTTATTGAACTTACCCTATTCGATTTTAAGTGGCAGTGTTATTGAAAAAGAAACTATAATTTTAAAACAATGGCTCGTGCACTTCTTTTGATGGTTGCATTAGAGGCTGAGGAGATAAGACAGGAGACCAGGAGCACAGCCTCACTGAGACGTCGACTACGTGAGGAAGCCAAAGCATTCAACTTGTCCGACTGGGAATTTCAATCTCTTAACAGACATTCAAAGGATTTTAACTTATGAAATTAAATTGATCTAAGTACTATATAAAAGTCAAGAGTTTTGCGACTTAACAGTAGGATTCCTGCCGGCAACACAACGGCGACAACAATATGAATTCAATCCAGTTCCAGTTCCAATCTGGAGTATATTGGTACTCTTGAACAAATCGAGTTTACGATTGATTTTGAAATTGGAAGCGATGACCGATGTGATGTGTATAATAAAATATAATAACAAAATAAAATTCAACAATATGATGTTCTATGTTTTTTTTTAATTAAAATATGTCTCCAATAATGAATTATTATCTTTTATAATGTACCTAGTTCCTTAAATTAAACCTAAACTTATTTTGTAAAGCATTAAACGGCAAATAAATTATACATTCTGGCATAATGTGTATTGCTGTTATAAAAAAATCTTACGTGCAATTTTGAATAGACATCAAATTTCAAAATAGCTCAAAACAAAGTAAACAAAAAAAATTAGAAATCATCTTCTTTCTTAATTTACCAGTAATGCTGGTGCCAAGGCTTTCCAAAATAACATCTCAAGTTCTGACAGACCACATACAAATTATTATTGTTATGTATTTTAGTGATTGGTCTTATTGAAAATGAGGTATTTTACTCATAAACATAGGCTTAATTTGTTTACAGAATACTGTGATTTATTTAAATATTGCTACCTTGGGATAAAAGATAATAAAAGACTGATTGTTACTAAGTATTTTAGTACTTATTTTTATAATACCGTGTTTGTAGGTATGATTACCATATCAATCAATGACCAAAAATTTAATATACACATGGAAATAAAAACTGTGTTACATTTAAATATTAGAAGCTAAATATTGTGATTTATTTAAATATTGCTACCTTAGGTTAAAAGAGAATAAAAGGGTTATTGTTAAGTATTTTAGTTAATTACTTATTTTTATAAATACTGTGATTGTAATATTGATTAAGTATATCAATCAATGACCAAAAATATAGAATATAGTTAAAAAAACAAATAATAGTTTAACAAGAGTTTAATGAAAACATTAAAAACACTTATAGCTATTATAGCAGCCTATTATAGCTCACGCACACTAACTCTGGAAGTTCCTGCCTACTTGTTTCCTGGGTGCTGTCTGTGCTACTAAGTAGGTGGTATGGTATCCTCACTGTCTTTTTGACTCAAGCTTGCTTCATTACAAATGTTGTGTAAAACACAACAAGCATTTATAATTCTAATAACTGTGTCCAGATGATAGAGAAGGACCCTGTGGCCTAGGAGACATTGCCACCTATACTTCACAGAACACCCATAGTATGCTTTACTGTATAGTGTCCCACACAATTAAATTTGGTGTAGTGTTCTTCAGGTGAGCCAGCCGGAGCATCCAAATATGTTTCATCACAATAGTTCTTTGGGCATAGCCCGAGTCTCCTAAAACATAATAAATAATTATTGCATTATAATATTCATGTATGAAACAAATGCTCACTTTATTATGATTTTAACTTAGACTTAACAAGTGAATAAACAACTTCCCCAAAATTTAAAAAGGAAAGAACACATTCTAAGATTCCTTTATAATTTTTATGTTATTTGCCAATTTAAAGGTATTATGACTTCTTATACTGTGGTATTACTAAAAGAATATTATATCTATTAACATATATAATTAATTTGTTTAAATTGTATAATATATTATATCAATATAATACCTATATACAATTTAAAGGTATTTATAAAACAAAAGGCATTATTAAAACTAACTTATACAATTACAGAATCCAAGAGTCAACTTACATTTAAAACATTTCTTAAGTGAAATCCTTTTCTATTATAAAACCTCTCATTTTGGGCTGGACGTATGAGAGCCATATGAGTACCAACAATAGCACTTACTATGTCATATGGAAGTTTTCATAAAATCTGAAATTAATGCAAATATTATTATGTAGCTCAATAAGTCAAATAGATTATTATAATTAGCACATATTTTATTTATATTAATTGATAGGTATCACATAATATGAAGAACAATGTAGAACCAATCAATAATAAAATAATTTGAGATATATTTTTCAAGTATCCTACATATACATTGAACTATTATTACTGTAGTAATTACAACTCACTGTACATAGGCCGTAAATAAAGAGAAAAGATGAACTATAGAAGAGGTTAGATTAATTATAGATATTTCTATTGACATACCTTATAACCCGCAGATACTAGATAGTAGATACAAATCCAAATCGCTATGAATAACTTCAAAGCTCCTTGCTGAGGCGATAATATCTCTTAAACTCCTCATCACATTAAATTTCACTGTAATTGTGCGCTATTGTAGCATATTTTCGATCCCAATCCTAAATTTCGATAGGATCGAGTGTCAAGAGTAGGCCGGCAGATCACAGAATAATATTAGCATAGTGTTTATATACTCTTTGAATATTAGTTATTACTTATTAGTTATTACATATGTATGTACCCCATATTTAGTATTTACATTAAAATTGATTAAAATTTAAAAGTATTTGAAGTGTGTTAAGTGTTTGACGTTTTGTAGTTCCATCCATTGCTACCTGGCTGCTGGTGGCGCTAGTAAAAGTGCATTAGCGGCTAGTGAGCAGATAGCAGACGATAAACTTAGATAATACGTTTCTTTTTGCAACCTCTCGACCGGTCGCTGTCGCTCTGCTGTTGCGTTGCTATCGCGTGGCTGTCGCGCTGCGGTTGCTTTGAAATACGTAATTAGGGTGCGTATCACCGTACCAAAGTGACGGTTGCAAATCGCAATCTGAACGAGCGCGTAATGAACCCGCCGCCGTCCACGGGGCGCAAGTAGATAAACTGTTGTTTGATTATGTGTTTCGCAAGATTGCAGCCAATCAAGGTAGACGATTAAACTTTAAACCACCTCCGACCATGGCGACGACGACGACGACGCCAGCGCCAACCACGACCCCTCTCTGTGCAGATGACGCGACGCTACCGTCGACGACACCGCCGAAGGCTATTCTAAAGTATCTCGACGACACGGCCACCGCTTGTTTGGTGCACATGGAGTTGGCACAAGTTTATCCCAAGAGTTACTTTGGGAGAATAGTCGCCGCTCCGACTTGAGGTGTCGTCACGTCGTCTACCATCGTCGTGGCATCATCATCCTCATCCTCGTCATCATCATCATAAAAGTGTAAATGTAAACCGTAATTATTGGTGTCACAGTTTTGCGACGATAGAATGCGTTGAATTTTTTTCCATCGATCTCCGCAAAATTTGTCAACACGTGTGCGCACAAATGTCAATTGTTCTTGTGACACTTCAAATTCTAGTATGCAATTATTCGACGACTCGGCGGCGTTCGTTACGGCCGTGGCGTCTATTGACAACGTCTTTCCGTAGCGTGCGGCCAATTTCGCCAGTTGAGATAGTCGGTGATGTTCCACTTCGATTGTGTGGTTTAATGTCACTTTGGCGATGCGCACGTCCCTCGTGAACACTAACAATCCGTCCAAGTCGCCATGCGCCGACATGAAAGGCGACTTGCAAGGCAAGTACACTAACAATGATTGGGCACCGTCAGATTTGTCCTTTATATCCTCCTCTCCATCCACGATCCCCTCTTCCTCCGCCTTCTGTATCACCGACAATGGCGTCCTCCTCCTCCTCCTCCACGGCGGAGGTACAGTATAAAAAGTTTGAAATGGAGGATTGGGCATAGGTAACGTCGTGACGTCGATGCGTCGCGGTAAATCACATACGACCGGCCTTCCGGACCATGCCGACAACAGTCCGATGGCTTGACGTTGTGAACATTTGTGAAACTCCATTCGGGCGTATGTGTTTGTAGCCGCTGACTGATCGCCGCCACCGCCGCAGTCAGATCGATAATTATTAGCGTTGGACCACGCGGGGGCCAAGCCGAGCGCGAGTGACCGATGCGCCGTGAAAACACCGAGTATGTCAACTATAAACATACGCGGCCGATTTAGAGCGTCGCTGCCAGGAAGAGGGGGCAGCAACTCGACCACCACTAAATATATGCCGTGTATGTCATCGGACGGCACAAGATTGGGCGTATCAAAGGTGCCCAGAGTGTGCAGTATCACCAATTGATTGCCATTCAAAATACCCTTTGCTCGAATGCCGTTTAATTTTAGAGATATGTATTCAGCGTTCACGATACAAGCGCAAGCGCCCGTCTCACGACAATTTAAATTATTATTGTAGTGTATGTGCGCGCGTTGTTGACGTCGCCGCTTTGGGTGCCACCTCGAGGTGTCCTGACGCGCCTTGGGCGTCATTTCGACAAAGTTGCGCGATCCCAGTAGCGGCACCATTTGTAAGAGCAGGGGGTAGGAGATTTTTTTACCTTGAACTGTCCAGTGACGTAGTCGTGAAATCCAATAAGGTCCGAGTACGGCTACGGTGGCGGCGACGAACGAGGTCAAGGTAGCAGTAGCGGCCGCGTCTTCGCACTCTATTTGAACGCTGTACTTTTCGGCGCAGCCGTGATATGTGTGATGATTGAACGCCAAACGAATACAAAGACCGGTGGTCTCGTCTCGCACATGGCACAAACGTTGTAAAATCTTGTAGGGGGGACAGCGTGCCGTCGCGCTAGGATGGTATGCGTCATCGACGCGCCACAATAGCTCTTCGAGCATGGCCACATTTTGTACGTCGTACTCGGTCGAACGCGTGAAACGCACCGGCCACAAATCCTTTGCGCTATCGAGCGTCGTAAGCGTGCGTTCAGTTTCGTTGGTCACCTTGACTTGAACACGAATTGTAGTAGTGTTGCACGGTGTGGTTTCGACCAATCGTCGAACACACCACGTTTCACAGTCGTGCGGAATACCGTAATGATTACCGATGGTTTCATCGGATGCCGCCACGTTGGCTATGCGCGTGTCACCCTTTGGTGATACTGTCTTTTCGCGGACAGTCCATACAATATTATTATTACCACCGTTCATCATTCGGAAATGTGGACTAGAGAATAAAGTATTCATCGCAGAGAGAGGAAGGTCACCTAAATGTATGGAATATTCCATCTCGGTGGTAGAAGTCATCATCATCATCTGATTCATTACCGATATCAAAAATACGAAAATCACATAATATAAACAAGTATGACAGAGAGACGCGCGCGCTCGCTCGCGCTTCCTAAGAATAACTAAGACTGAAAGAGAGAGATGGGGGGGGGGACCACGGAGCTGTAATCTTGGAACATTTTACTAAGCACTTTTGACACATTTAAAATAGACAGTACCTATAATCTGACCAAAAAAATGCCTTTCGGACTGAAAAACGCTCCTTCTACATTTCAGAGGATGATGAACGTTGTCCTCTCTGGATTACAAGGTCTCCACTGCTGTATTTACGTTGACGACGTTATTTTATATTCACATGACCTTGAATCTCATATACAGAAGCTCGAATATGTATTCTCAAAACTTAGAGAAGCAAATTTGAAGTTACAACCAGATAAGTGTGAGTTCTTGCGACGAGAGGTTGCTTACCTGGGGCATGTCATTACAGACAATGGTGTTTCGCCTAATCCCGATAAGGTTAAGGCTATTTCTCAATATCCAATACCGAAAAACCCCAAAGATATAAAATCTTTTCTTGGATTAATGGGTTATTATCGACGTTTCATAGAAAATTTCGCCCATATAACAAAGCCTCTTACGTCTCTATTAAAAAAGGATG
Source organism: Helleia helle (assembly GCA_963853865.1). Lineage (NCBI taxonomy): Eukaryota > Metazoa > Arthropoda > Insecta > Lepidoptera > Lycaenidae > Helleia > Helleia helle. The sequence continues at coordinate 673,271 of OY971434.1, forward strand.
TTAATTTTCATTGGTCTCATGAACAAGAGCATGCTTTCAACACACTTAAACAAAAACTCATCTCAGCTCCCTTGTTACAATACTCAGATTTCACTCAACCCTTTATAGTTACAACGAATGCCTCAAATTATGCCGTTGGCGCAGTTTTATCTCAAGGTGAAATTGGCAAGGATAAGCCTATTGCTTATGCTTCTCGTACTTTAAATAAACAAGAAGGTAATTATTCGACAACTGAGAAAGAGCTTTTCGCTATTCTTTTCGCCGTTAACACATTCCGTCCCTATATTTATGGATATAAATTTAAAATCGTTACAGATCACAGACCTTTGACATGGTTGTTTAACGCGAAAGACCCGGGCGGACGTTTATTAAGATTGCGATTAAAACTCGAAGAGTACGAGTATGAGATAATTTATAAACCCGGCAGAGTCAATAGCAATGCAGACGCATTATCTCGTTATCCGGTGAATGCCGTCACCACTCGAAGTTCAAAATTAAACTATGAAGAATACTTCAAAAAACAATTTACAAAAACTATCTCAGATTGTGATACAAAAATTGAAGAACTTAATCAGAGTTTACATACGGCAAAACAAAAGTCTATTGCTTGTCCAATATCTTTAGATTTAGATTATTCTATGCCTCATTGCGAGCAGTTATTATCGATGATTGATAATGCCGAGGAATATCGTACAAGCGAACGCGAACCTGATACCGTTCAGGTGGTTAAATGTGAAAACGATAAAATACTTTATTTTCTATTCACTAAAATTCATCATTTTGACGAAACAAGTTATAAAACTATTTACAATTTATTAGTGAAATTACGAGACGAAATTATTTCCAATAAAGATTATAACAAAGAATTAGCTTTGCCTGATTTTTCTGAACCGTTTACTAAATTAGCTTACGTCAAGATTTATAACATGATATCATATATTTTTCATAGCACTAACATTAAGATTATTATTTATAAAAATCAAATTCTTTATCCTACTCCTGCTGAAATCTCTAATATTCTCAAAGAGAATCATGGGACGACTATAGCTGGTCACCCAGGCGTTAAACGTATGTTGAGTAGAATTAAAGCCTCATATTATTGGAAAGGGATGCGTTCAGATATTGAACAATTCGTTAAAAATTGCAAAATGTGCCAAATTAATAAACCCTTACGAGCTTCTAATAAGGCACCTATGGTTATAACCTCTACAAGTACTAAGCCATTTGAAAGACTAGCCCTTGATATTGTTGGTACTCTACCCGAGGCTGGCCTCCAAAAATTCAAACACATTTTAACACTTCAGGACGACTTAACTAAATTTTCATGTGCCTACCCAATGATCACGTGCACAACTTATGAAGTTGCACGCAGTCTTATTCATTTCTTTTCGTTATTTGGTTTTCCCAAAATCTTACTAACCGATCAAGGCACAACATCCACGTCCGAGTTATTTAGGCAATTAACTGAAATACTTAAAATTAAAAATCTATTTTCCACACCTTATCACCCTCAAACTAATGGCGCGCTAGAGCGTAGTCACGCTACCCTTAAGGAATATTTAAGGTCATTTGTCAATGAAAATCAGGACGACTGGCATTGTTACCTCGCCACAGCGATCCTGTCTTATAATACAACCCCGCATTGTACTACTGAATTTACACCCTTTGAACTTTTATATGGTTATAAACCGTCAATTCCTAGTAGCGTTTACGAGTCAAATGATAATACAACTTATCAAGAGTATATACGCGCTCTACAATATAGAATGAAATACTCTCGCGAAAAAGCCATTGAAAATATGGAAAAAAGTAAAGAATCTTCGAAAAAATATTATGATTCAACGGCACGAGATAAAATTTATAATACCGGTGACTTAGTATATGTAAAACACCATCATAGGCTCCGTAAAGCCTTATCCCCTATGTGGAAGGGACCTTATAAAATAATAAAGAAACACGGAAAAAATAATGTCACTTTGTGTATAAATCGTAAACATGTGAAATATCATACCAACGAAATAAAACCTGCATAAATTATTATAATTGTTTCAGTCAATATATATAATAATACTACAATTGGCTTATACAGAACCGATTGAACCTATTTTGCATAGCCCTGGTTTATACTTCGACCCTACTTCTATTGCATATTTTTATAACGATTAATGGCATGTTGTGACTCATATCGAAGTTATTCCTATCAAACCTTATTTAATTAAAATCGAAGAATCCGTTCTAAGTATGTCTCAATTTTGGGAAAAAGCACGAAATGTCGTCACTATTAACATTGATTGTAAAGATGTAATTAATCCTTTAGAAATATTAATTAATGCGAATAATTTAAAATACGATTCTTTATCTCATCTCATTTCGGAAAATTATCCAAATCGCTTCAAAAGGTCACTCGAATTTGGTGGCGAAATACTTAAGTTTTTCTTCGGCACATTGGATGCTGACGATGCTAGAAAATATGATGAAGCTATTTGATTTTATTTTTTATTTCTATTTTTTTCTACTTGCCAACAAAATGAAAACCAAATATTTTCATTAATGAAAGACAATATTCATGTTGTTCAATCTACGATAAATAATTTTAATGTGTCTATTCTTAAATTAAGTAATAATGAAATAAGGTTAAATAAGCAAATAGAAAAGTTAAACTTTGTTCTTTCAGAAAGTACTAAGATTAATCATAACTTAATTAATGTAGCTAGGATAAATTCTATTTTTAATATCATTGAAGGTTCTCTATTATCAGTGTCGAACATATTAGATACGATCTTGAACTCTATTTTATTTGCAAAAGTGAACATTCTACATCCTTATGTATTAACTCCTACTAAGTTATATAATGAACTTTCTAAAAGCAACCTTAACAAAAAACACGTAGAGTTTCCAATTACTTTATCTTTAGAGAACATACATACTATTATTGATTTAGCTAAGTTAACGTCATATTATTATAATAATAAGATTATATTTGTTATGAAAATACCTTTAATTACTCCAGTTAAGTTTAGTATGTATAAGAGCTTACCTTTACCTATTTCTAAGAATGAAAACAATTTGAAACCATATGTTCTTATTCATCCCTCTAAGCTATACATAGCCTTATCTGACGACAGACTAAGTTATGCATTGTTGGACAATTTAAATGAATGTGAAAATGTTAACTATGAATACGATATTTGCCCCTTGCCTTCTGTTCTGTCTACAATTAATAACCCTAGTTGTGAATCTAAACTCTTGACGGAAGTCACATTGTCATTCCCTGATGTTTGTGATCTTAAAGTTATTTATGGAATAATTAATATTTGGCTAAAACTTAACAATGGTCGATATATTTATGTGCAATCAAAAGCGAATAAGTTAACTGTGAAATGTAGTAACAATAATGAAATTAGAGATTATACCTTACAAGGTACCGGACTCTTGTCCTTGGAAAATTATTGTGTAGCGTATTTTCAAACCTTGCAGTTTTATCCAACTTATAATTATAAGACTGTTTTGCCAAGTCAATTACGTATAGATTTTAATATTATAGAAAATGATTGCTGCAAATATAAAATAATAAATAAAACTTATGACTCCATAACACCTATAACTTTGTCAGATATTGATCTAGAGTCATTAAAATTAGCCTATCATAAGTTAGACAATTTAAAGCAACACATTTATCAAGTAGAAAACCAGTCTCACATTGTCAAATATGGACATTATTATTCAACACTAACTTATGTTATTATTACAAGTATTTTCGCATATATAATATGTAAATTTTATAAAAGATGTTTAGCTGGTAAAAATTGTAATGCATCCTGTTGCATACAAATATATAATCAATGTTATAATAAGAAGTCAAAACAAGAAAGAAATAAAGTTATTGCATCTGTTGAATTATCTGATTTTTCAAGCGAATCAATTGAATGTGACAGGAGGTCTATAAAAAGTTTACCCGAAATAGAAATAAATAAAAATAAAAATAATGTTATGTTTAGAAGTTTTATTAAGGACACTTCGTCCCGTAATTTAAGTAATTATTAAAAGGATATTCATTTCTGTTTCGATTTATTAAATAATTATAAAGAAGGATAAAATAATATATATACTTATGTTTTATTTTCAAGTTGCATTTCATTTTTGTTTAATGTTAGTACATATATCAATTATGAACACTTAGTTTAAGATTGTTTCATGCAACTTAGTTTTATCCTTCGATTATCTTAAGGATATATCTCCGTCTAAAGGGGGGAGATTTAGTTCCTGGAATATGCTATGCTTAACATTATTTATTTTATATAAAAGCGATTTTGTAATAATTATAGATAGTCAAACCCTAACTTTTGTCCGGTCAACACATGTAATTTCTCTATGTAATTTTCATTTTTGTAAAAGTAAATGCAGTGTGATTAAATTAGTTTTCAGCAGTAATAAAGTGTTTTTTTTAAAAAGGACCTACAGCGTGCCATCCTAACAGTACGTACACATTGAACCGACGTTGAGGTCCACATATGACAAAATCGGGCGTTTTGGTGGCCGCATAATCGTAGCCTCGCGTGAACCGTAAAATCTTGCTCACCGTGCCGCCGCCGCTATCGTCGTCGTCGCATTTGACCGGAGTGAAATTTATCGTGGATAATTTTTGAGCCAAGTGCTTGGAGATCATTACACGTACCACGATGGCGTACGGTTGCATCTCCGGCGGGAAATTGTAATCTTTACTCGTGGCTCGGCGAATGCGCACAATCAAATGGGAACCAATCTCGGGGTATCGGGCGAGGATCGCGGTATACCTGTGAAGCTTTTTGTGCTCTTCGATTAAGAGGGCAGCGTCAATCTTGGCCCGTCTAATTAACTCGAACATGTTTTTTATTATTTTAGGATGGTGGTCTCTCTTAATGTGTGGATGTAGGCTTGTTGCCAAGACAACTTACCATCATTATTATTATTGTGTGTCATGTTGCGCAGTAGACGAATAGAGGCTGATGATGATGATGATGATGATGATGATTACTTTTTTTATATTTACCCTGACGTCTCAACACAAATATAATCGACCTTGAAATTTTCTGTACCGTAGTGATGACTCACCCCCCGTAGAGGAGGCATTTTAAGCAAACGATGCCTGACAAAACTAAAAGTATTTTCTTTCGCCGCGAGTGTTGCTATTTAACTTTCATAGGCGTATTACTTATTATTCATGTCACACGGGATGTCTGTCAATCGCGAGTGTTGATATTTAAATTTCATAGGCGTGTATTACTTTAGTGACAAGGGATCTCGGCCGTCTTGGTGGCGTTCATTGAAGCAACATGGGTCATGTTCCGCAGTGGACGGATAGAGGCTGATGATGATGACGATGATGCTGATTGTACATGATGTGTGTATTTTTATTAATATTATATTTACTAGACGTCTGCCGCTAGTCGCAGGTGACGAGCGACTGAGTAATTTGCGTTACCCCCACTCCAAATTCGCGAAAATGTATGGAAGGTGGGGGTAGACTTGGTAATTTACTATATATTGAGCGATAGCTTCGCGCGCGACTCACTTCTAATACAGCAGTTGTCCAGAGTTAGGGGTCCTCGTCAATGTTGTCTGTGGTCACGGGTCGGTGGTCACTTATTGCACGTCTCACGTCGAGCGCGTTTATTGTTTTTCGTTTGGACAATAGACACAGGTGAGCCGCATGGTGCATAACGTCATACGTCAGTTTGAGCATCCACTTTGTTAGCATTGAAATGATATTGTGAGATACACCAGTGGGAAGCACATAAGACGTCTTCCCCTCGTACTTTTGTATTAAATGTTGAATCGTCCGTGTACTAGGTAAATCGTACATTAGCGTAGGTTTTGCGAGTCAGCGGTTTGTGACACGCGTTTAATTACAGAATTGCATACAAAATGTAGTTAGTACGTTCTGAGCTATCAAGGCGATCGCGCGTGCTCGCACACCGGGTCATTTGATCGTATCAAGGGATCAATAAATAGATATATTTTAATTAATCCTCGTTCGGGTTTCATTTTGATTATCAATTCAAAAGTGTGTACCGTCAATCAAGGACGCTACATACTACTTATATCAAGTAAAAGGTGTGTAGAGTCAAACAAGGACGCTACATCTCTTTATGGTCCTTCGAGATTTCTTTATGGTCCTTCGAGATTTTTATGATCCTTCGATATTTTTATAGTCCTTCGACATAATAATAAGGACTTCGCGAGTGGATAACGCATAAAAACTGTGACATTTCGTGAAGTGAATTGTGGAAATTGCAGAGCATTTTTTATCGAAGATTTTTTAATAGTCAACATGGAAGATCTACTATCAGCAGTTGAGCAGCTCTACTGCAATTTCAAGAAAGACGGGCCGGAACGCAAGACCGGTGACTACATCAGGAGAAGACTTGAAACTCTTGATAAGTATTGGCAGGAGTTTCAAAACAACCACTTTAAGTTATGTGGTTATGGTGACAAGTCGCATGATTATTTTGTGACCGAGCAATACGATACAACTAAGGAGCGCTACGAGCATGTCAGGTCCATCATCGTGAACTATCAAGCACGTGACGCCAAACCGAGCACTTCGCTGCTGCGGCCTGCGACTCCGCTGGCTGGCGCCGCGCCGCCGCAGCAACCCACGCGCACTTCATCGCCAGCGACAAGGGCGGACTTCGCGCACGAGGAAGAAACACATCAGGTAACTTATTGTTTTCTAATGTTTACGCGAATTTCACTCATTATAATAAAACAATTTTTTACGGATTTTATCGCGGTTTATTAAGATTTTTACAAGCCCGACGTTTCGGATACTTTACAGCAACCATGGTCACGGGAGGACTGAGGTGTCATACGTCCTATTATTACAAAGTTATTCGAAACTACCCTATGATACATCAATATTTTGGTCAGTCCTATCTACGCAGAAAGTGCTAACTGTATCTTTAATCTGTGACATATTATGCTTGGATTTTGATTTGATAATTTTAATAATGGGATCCCAAGCAGGTGGTAGAAGCCAGCCATCTTCTCTATTGAAATTAGGATGCTTTTTAATTTCAATAGCCTCACGGATCATCCTTGGTTGGAATCTGTGTTCTTTTGCGAGGACTTGTGGTTTATCAAATCTGATATAATGGCGAGCTTTGTCAAGACTATGTTCACAGATGGCAGACTTAGTGTAGCGACGGTGTTTTAAATCAGCTATATGTTCTTTCACGCGAGTTTTAATAGATCTTTTAGTTTGGCCTATATAGGAGAGACCACAGTCACAATCAAGCTTGTATACTCCTGCATCTTGTAAGGGTATATGACACTTGACAGATGGTAAGAATTGACTTATCTTTTTTGGCGGCTTGAAATAAGTTTTTATAGAAGCTCGCTTTAGGATGAAGCCAATCTTGTCAGTGACGCCTTTAATAAACGGGAGAACTGCAGGTACTCGCTCGACGGTGGTTGGTTTCACACGTTCACTGTGACGGAGACGCGGTACCCGAAGCTTGTTGTCACGCAGTACTTGCTTGACATGTTGAAGTTCGGTCTCCAGGTGTTGCTCATCACAGATCCCTTGTGCTCTCTGAAACAAAGATTTACCCACGGTAGCTAACTGTGTTGGATGGTGGTGAGATTCGCCGTTTAGGTACTTATCCGTATGGGTATGCTTCCTATACACAGTGTGGCTTAAGGTATTGTTGGGATTACGGATAACTAATACATCTAAGAAGGCTAGAGAATTATTTTCTTCTAATTCCATTGTGAATTGAATTTTGGAATTAATGGAATTAAGATGGTCTAAGAATATGGTTACTTTATCAGATGGTAATATTGTGAAAGTATCATCTACGTACCGCTTGTAGAACCTGGGTGTTATGGGCGAAGTTTGCAGAGCAGTCTCCTCGAAGTCCTCCATAAATATGTCGGCAACAACAGGGGATACTGGTGAGCCCATGGCCACTCCATCTACTTGCTTGTAGAAATAATTATTCCACAACATATAGCCAGATGTAAGGCAATGTTCCAAAAGGTCAGCATATTCCATTGGCATGTCATTTTCTCTTAGCTTTCTTCTTACTATTGTTTTGCAATCTTCCACAGGTAGGCAGGTAAAAAGAGATTGCACATCAAAACTAACCATTGTTTCATTGTCGCTGAGACGTAGGTGTTTGATCTCATTAACAAAGTGGTAAGAATCCCGTGTATGTGCTCTAGTTTGTCCACGCAGTGGTGACAGTACTTGGGCCACATGTTTAGCCAATCTATAATTTGGTGAGTCGATCTGGCTTACAATTGGACGTAATGGAGCATTAGCCTTGTGTATTTTCGGCAACCCATACAGCTTGGGTGGTTTGGGACATGAAGGAATTAGATATTTGATTAAAAATCTTAATAAACTGTTCCAAAAGGTCAGCATATTCCATTGGCATGTCATTTTCTCTTAGCTTTCTTCTTACTATTGTTATGCAATCTTCCACAGGTAGGCAGGTAAAAAGAGATTGCACATCAAAACTAACCATTGTTTCATTGTCGCTGAGACGTAGGTGTTTGATCTCATTAACAAAGTGGTAAGAATCTCGTGTATGTGCTCTAGTTTGTCCACGCAGTGGTGACAGTACTTGGGCCACATGTTTAGCCAATCTATAAGTTGGTGAGTCGATCTGGCTTACAATTGGACGTAATGGAGCATTAGCCTTGTGTATTTTCGGCAACCCATACAGCTTGGGTGGTTTGGGACATGAAGGAATTAGATATTTGACGTCCAGATTCAATGTTTCGGAGAATTTAGCTATTATATTACTAGTAGTTTTCAAAACCTTGTTAGTTGGATCGGTTTTGACGTTGGGCTTGTAAAAATCTTAATAAACCGCGATAAAATCCGTAAAAAATTGTTTTATTATAATCAGGTAACTTTCAGGGCACAGGGCGTCAATAGCAGGACAGATGAGTTGCTTAGAAAGCAGGCGAGCAACTTCAGGGCGCTTCAGAGAAAGGTAACTAGCGTAAACTTAGATACGGAGTTAGATAAATGGGAGTTTGATGATTTATTAAAAACTTTACAATCCCGGTGGTCGGTGATAGATGCTTTACATCTTGAGATAGATAGTGAACTAGAGGGGAAAAATCAGGAATATGATGCGGCTTTTTATCATTATGAACAATTGTACGAAGACATAAAAAGGGCTAATAATAGGAAAATGAGGTCTATGTGTCATAGGGAGAAATCAACTCCACAGATGGAGTTGCCGACTTTTAGCGGAAACTTTCAACAGTGGACATCATTCAAAGATCTTTTCACTGAAACTATTCACACGAACGCATCCCTGTCATGCGCGCAGAAGATGCAATTTTTAAAGGGTAAACTCCGAGGAGAAGCTGAGCGCTTAGTCCAACACCTACAAATAAGTTCAGACAATTACATTACCTGCTGGGAAATACTCAATAATAGGTATAATAACAGAAAGCTAATTTTTACGTCGCACATCAATACTTTGATGAATATTCCCGTTTCGCAACAACCATCGTTGGGACACATCAAGAGGATCCACGATACGTCACTAGAGTCGCTAAACGCTATAAAAAACCTGGGTGTAGACATAAGTTCATGGGACCCTCTACTTGTCCATATTTTAAGCCAAAAATTAGACGCCGATACTTACAACGAGTACATAGCATCATTAAAACAACCAAGAGAATTACCCATTTTAAAAGATTTTCTAAATTACCTTGAAACGAAATTTACGGCTCTTGAGACCTCACGGAAAAAGCAAGAAAATCCGACGGCAAAGTCTAGTTTCAAGAATATAATATATTATAATAATTCACCTGCAGAAAATCACATAAATTACAAGAAACCCACATATTTTACACAATTGAAGGTTTCAAGTAACAAAGTACATAAACCGGCACATACAGCAAAAAACCCGTGCCACTTTTGTTCAAGCCGCGGACATGGCTTATATTATTGCGCAAAGTTTCTAGAACTGCCTAACCATATGAAACGGAAAATAATAATCGACAAGAATTTATGCAAGAACTGTCTGTTAGATGGGATTTATAAGGCAGGGCCGACTCTACCAATGGCTCAAAAAACGCGCTTAGGATGGATTTTGAGCGGCTGCGTCAAAAGGAGTTTTAAATGTAATATAATTGTTCATGACATCGAGGATATCTCTCAATTTTGGAAAGTCGAAGATATCGCAGAGCCATCTACTATGTCACTTGCCAACCAGCAGGTCCTTGATTTTTATAATAAAAGTACCATACGTCGGGCGGGATGGCAAATATCAAGTGCGCCTCCCCCTTAGACATGAAATCGAAAATAAATTAGGCCAATCCAAATCAAAGGCCATTGCACAGTTTAAGCTGTTAGAAAAAAGGTTTGATAAAAATATAAATATAGCACGGGAGTATAAATTATTTATAAACGAGTACAGGCAATTAGGTCATATGATACATTCATATAATTCCGATTCATCAGACTTTTACCTACCGCATCATTGTGTTATTCGAAATGAATCCACCACAACCAAGTTACGGGTGGTTTTTAATGCTTCAGCGCCTTCCACTTCCGGTTTGAGCCTAAACGACTTAATGGAAAGAGGGCCAAATTTACAACAAGATCTGCAGAGTCTTCTTATCAAGTGGAGACAATTTAGATATGGTTTTACTGCGGATGTTGAAAAAATGTTCAGAATGGTTTGGTTACATCCAGATGACCAAAAATATCAAAAGATTATTTGGAGAGAATCACCGTTAAACATAATAAATATTTTTCAATTAACGACAGTGACGTACGGCACCAAGGCCGCGCCATTCCTGGCAATGATGACACTTCGACGGTTAGCTCAAGATGAGAGTCAGAATTATTAAGACAGCTCTGCGCCGAAAGTTATTGAGTCATCATTTTACATGGATGACTTAGTCCATGGGAGCCATTCTATCGAGTCAGCAAAGCGTCTAATACAGGACATTGTTTCGATCTTAAAGTCTGGGGGGTTTTATTTACGAAAACGGAAGGCCAATAATTCAGATATAATTCCAAATGATAATATGAATATAGAACAAATAAATTATGATTTTAAAAACGCCGAGTCATCAAAAACGTTAGGCCTCAGTTGGAACCCACAACAAGATCAATTTACATTTACATCAAAATTAGACTTTACGACAAAAAATCCTACAAAACATATTTTACTTTCAAATATATCAAAATTATTTGACCCACTGGGCTGGCTATCTCCGATTTCGACTAAAATAAAACTATTATTTCAACAAGTATGGCAGTTGCAATTAAAATGGGACGAACCTTTACCTCAAAATATATTAAAAGAGTGGGAAAGTATGAAAACTGACTTAGAAAATATAAATAAAATTTATATGCCAAGGTGGTTAGGAATCACGGAGAATAATGTCCTCGAACTCCATGGGTTTTCAGATGCGTCAACAAAATGTTACGCTTGTATTGTTTATTGCAAGGTAATGACACACGAACATACATCGGTAAATATGATAGCAGGAAAATCAAGATTAGTGCCTATAAATAATAAACTTACCTTACCTAAACTGGAGTTATGCGGTGCTCTGTTACTCATAAAACTATTGTCAAAAATTAAAAGTTGCCTCGAGAATTACCAAATTAATTATTACTGCTGGGTTGATTCTATGGTAGTTTTAGGATGGATTAATGGTGTACCTGAGCGCTGGAAGCCATTTGTGGCAAATAGGGTAAAGCAGATTACTGAAGTTGTGCCGCCGAACAGATGGAATTACGTCAAGTCAGAGGAGAACCCAGCAGACTGTGCTAGCCGGGGTCTAACAGCGTTACAATTAAGAGATCATAAACTATGGTGGAACGGGCCGATTTGGTTAAAAACGCTTGAAACTAAAAATCTTTTTAATACTAAGACAACATTTTTCACAGATCAAGAAGCTAAAAGAACTAAAAAATTGGTTACAACTGTAATTCATAATCGAGAGGAAAATATCATAACATCCTTACTTTTTAAATTTAGCTCGCTAAGCAAGATTGCGAGAATTTTAGCTTGGATATATAGATTTATTAATAATAAACGTGATAGAAAGAATTACCTAACGTTGAGTGAAATAAAGCAAGCCAACATAAAAATCATTCAACAGTGTCAGCAAGAATATTTTATTCAAGAATTACAGGATATACAGAAAGGAAATAATATATCATCAAAAAGCAAGATTTGCATGCTCAATCCTATACTTGACGAGAATAAAATTTTAAGAGTGGGGGGACGTCTTAAACACGCCAATATTAAAATGGATATGAAACACCCCATTATCATACCCAAAAATAGTCGTTTATCAGAATTAATTATCGACCAATGTCATGAACTTACCTATCACGGTGGCGCCAAGCTTACTTCCGGGTGCATTCGCCAGAAGTACTGGTTGTTAGGAGGACTCAAGCTACGAAAAAGCGTATCTTTCAATGTGTAAAGTGCAGAAGACACAGTCCCAGCCAGCACTATCAAATAATGGGCGATTTACCTACAGCAAGGGTAAATCCCTCACGGCCATTCTACCACACAGGGGTAGATTATACGGGTCACGTATTTGTAAAGGCCAACAAGGGCCGGGGTATCCTAACCACCAAGGGCTACGTGACTGTATTCGTCTGTATGGTGACTAAAGCCATACATTTGGAGTTGGTTGACCAGATTTAACAATGTCGTCATTTTTAGCTGCTTTACGGCGAATGACATCTAGACGAGGGGTGCCGAAAAACATATGCAGTGACCAAGGTACTACGTTTATCGGAGCAAACAAGGTTTTACAAGAAGAATACCAACAAATATTAAGTACCTTTCAAAACACAAACTTCATCGATGAAATTACGCGAATGGGTATCAAGTGGCATTTTCTTGGCCGTCAGCAGGTGGTCTATGGGAAGTTTCGGTCAAAAGTCTCAAATATCACATGAAACGTGTGATAGGCGAACAAAAACTTACATTTGAGGAATACTCAACATTACTCTCTCAGCTCGAAGCATGTATTAATCAAAGACCTTTGTGTGCAATGACCGAAGACCCTGACGATTTAAATTGCCTAACACCATCACATTTTTTAACTAGCGGCCCTCATTTAGCATTTTATAGCACTGAAACCGACTTACGTACTCGTTGGCACCAAACACAAAGATTGTTCGATGACATCTGGAAAAAATGGCGCTTAGAATATCTTACGCATTTATCAGTACGCATCAAGTGGAGGCAACCACAAGAGAATATCAAGGTCAACGACATAGTACTCATTCAAGATACCAACTTGCCGGCCGGGAGGTGGCCACTCGGCCGGGTCCTGGAGCTACACCCAGGGAGCGACGGTTACGTCAGGGTTGTTACATTAAAAACAAAAAAACGGCCTCATAAAACGCCCGCTCGTTAAACTATCCATTCTACCAGTTAATGAACAAAAATCAAATGTAAAACACTATGACGTTAAACAAGTATATCACGTTACCAAAACCAGCAAGAAAAATATAAATATCTATAGCTTTTCTAAGTTGGTATTTACAATTTTATTTTTTATGATGACCTTTATATCAAGCTCAGAAGGCTCGTTTAATATTACGCCGTTTAAAAATAATCAAAGTTTGTACTTCGATAAGGTGACAAACATGGCTCTAATCAAGGACGAGTGGCGCCTAGTTGTCTACTACGACATGAGTCCCTACTGGGAGGGCTCATTAACATTTAGCAAGTACTTAGATTATTTACAAAACATTTGTGATAGTGAACACGACCATTCACACTGCGCAGCGATCATGTTACAATTACATCACGGCTACGAACAATTAAGTCATTATAATAATGTTATGATGAATAAGCATACTGTGCGCACGCGACGAGGACTAATAAACGGAGTTGGCAATTTAGCAAACTCTTTATTCGGAATTTTGGACAGTAATTTCGCTGAAAAATATGAGCAAGACATTCAACTCATCAAACATAATCAAGATCATCTCGCCGTACTCTGGAAGAACCAGACCTCAATTGTCGAAGCCGAGTTTAATCTTTTAAAACGTACTGAGAACGTCATGAACAAGCAACACAAGCTCATCCACCAACGATTAAATCAAGTAGAACAACAATTAAACGCCGTAAAAAAGGAAAGCTTTACAAATAACGACTTCATTCTCTCCACAATAATAGCCAACAATATATTAGCTCATCTCAAGGACATGCAGAATATCCTACTAGACACTATGACCAACATCTACAACGGCCAACTCAGCTTACACCTCCTGACACCTGATCAACTACGCCAAGAACTAAACACTATTTCAGCTAAAATATCGAAAGACTTAGCACTGCCCTTTGAGAACATAAGTTTACCTAATATATATCATTTATTAAAAGTTAAAGCTAGAATGTCAACCAACTACCTATTATTAGAAACTAAAATACCTCTAGTTCACCGAGACACCTACGAAATTCATAAAATCATCCCCGTACCACGTTTAGTAAATAATAATATGATGATTCATATAAAACCCGCAGGCTAATTACGTATCTTGAAATTACAAGCAACAGGCAAAAATTGCACAATATCTGCTGTCAAAATCATATTTTGTATTACCTATTAGCAACGCGACAGCAACAAGCTCAAATAATCGACCGCAACGCCATCTGCAAAGCGACAGCGTCCGAGGAACTAAAAATGCATTTTTTGGTATGTTTGGCTGACGGTTTGGTATTACGTAAACTATTTAGCAGCCCGCGACAGCAGATTGAAATGTCAAACAGCGATTTTTTAACAACAACTAAAGTAGTGTCTGCAAGCCTGTTGCTATTCGTCTGCTTACTATATAAACTGTTTAAAATACTTGGTTAGTGATCGAAAAAGACTGTTAGAGACATTTTAGGCGTAATATTATCTTGTGTGACTATTATTGAACTTACCCTATTCGATTTTAAGTGGCAGTGTTATTGAAAAAGAAACTATAATAAAGAAACTATAATTTTAAAACAATGGCTCGTGCACTTCTTTTGATGGTTGCATTAGAGGCTGAGGAGATAAGACAGGAGACCAGGAGCACAGCCTCACTGAGACGTCGACTACGTGAGGAAGCCAAAGCATTCAACTTGTCCGACTGGGAATTTCAATCTCTTAACAGACATTCAAAGGATTTTAACTTATGAAATTAAATTGATCTAAGTACTATATAAAAGTCAAGAGTTTTGCGACTTAACAGTAGGATTCCTGCCGGCCTACTCTTGACTGCAATTCCAATCTCACAACAATATGAATTCAATCCGAATATATTGGTACTCTTGAACAAATCGAGTTTACGATTGATTTTGAAATTGGAAGCGATGACCGATGTGATGTGTATAATAAAATATAATACCAAAATAAAATTCAACACAATATGATGTTCTATGTTTTTTTTTAATTAAAATATGTCTCCAATAATGAATTATTATCTTTTATAATGTACCTAGTTCCTTAAATTAAACCTAAACTTATTTTGTAAAGCATTAAACGGCAAATAAATTATACATTCTGGCATAATGTGTATTGCTGTTATAAAAAAATCTTACGTGCAATTTTGAATAGACATCAAATTTCAAAATAGCTCAAAACAAAGTAAACAAAAAAATTAGAAATCATCTTCTTTCTTAATTTACCAGTAATGTTGGTGCCAAGGCTTTCCAAAATAACACCTCAAGTTCTGACAGACCACATACAAATTATTATTGTTATGTATTTTAGTGATTGGTCTTATTGAAAATGAGGTATTTTACTCATAAACAGAGGCTTAATTTGTTTACAGAATACTGTGATTTATTTAAATATTGCTACCTTGGGTTAAAAGATAATAAAAGACTGATTATTTTAGTACTTATTTTTATAATACCGTGATTGTAGGTAAGATTACCATATCAATCAATGACCAAAAATTGAATATACACATGGAAATAAAAACTGTGTTACATTTAAATATTAGAAGCTAAATATTGTGATTTATTTAAATATTGCTACCATAGGTTAAAAGAGAATAAAAGGGTTATTGTTAAGTATTTTAGTTACTTACTTATTTTTATAAATACTGTGATTGTAATATTGATTATATCAATCAATGACCAAAAATATAGAATATAGTTAAAAAAAACAAATAATAGTTTAACAAGAGTTTAATGAAAACATTAAAAACACTTATAGCTATTATAGCAGCCTATTATAGCTCACGCACACTAACTCTGGAAGTTCCTGCCTACTTGTTTCCTGGGTGCTGTCTGTGCTACTAAGTAGGTGGTATGGTATCCTCACTGTCTTTTTGACTCAAGCTTGCTTCATTACAAATGTTGTGTAAAACACAACAAGCATTTATAATTCTAATAACTGTGTCCAGATGATAGAGAAGGACCCTGTGGCCTAGGAGACATTGCCACCTATACTTCAGAACACCCATAGTATGCTTTACTGTATAGTGTCCCACACAATTAAATTTGGTGTAGTGTTCTTCAGGTGAGCCAGCCGGAGCATCCAAATATGTTTCATCACAATAGTTCTTTGGGCATAGCCCGAGTCTCCTAAAACATAATAAATAATTATTGCATTATAATATTCATGTATGAAACAAATGCTCACTTTATTATGATTTTAACTTAGACTTAACAAGTGAATAAACAACTTCCCCAAAATTTAAAAAGGAAAGAACACATTCTAAGATTCCTTTATAATTTTTATGTTATTTGCCAATTTAAAGGTATTATGACTTCTTATACTGTGGTATTACTAAAAGAATATTATATCTATTAACATATATAATTAATTTGTTTAAATTGTAAAATATATTATATCAATATAATACCTATATACAATTTAAAGGTATTTATAAAACAAAAGGCATTATTAAAACTAACTAATACAATTACAGAATCCAAGAGTCAACTTACATTTAAAACATTTCTTAAGTGAAATCCTTTTCTATTACAAAACCTCTCATTTTGGGCTGGACATATGAGAGCCATATGAGTACCAACAATAGCACTTACTATGTCATATGGAAGTTTTCATAAAATCTGAAATTAATGCAAATATTATTATGTAGCTCAATAAGTCAAATAGATTATTATAATTAGCACTTATTTTATTTATATTAATAGATAGGTATCACATAATATGAAGAACAATGTAGAACCAATCAATAATAAAATAATTTGAGATATATTTTTCAAGTATCCTACATATGCATTGAACTATTATTACTGTAGTAATTACAACTCACTGTACATAGGCCGTAAATAAAGAGAAAAGATGAACTATAGAAGAGGTTAGATTAATTATAGATATTTCTATTGACATACCTTATAACCCGCAGATACTAGATAGTAGATACAAATCCAAATCGCTATGAATAACTTCAAAGCTCCTTGCTGAGGCGATAATATCTCTTAAACTCCTCATCACATTAAATTTCACTGTAATTGTGCGCTATTGTAGCATATTTTCGATCCCAATCCTAAATTTCGATAGGATCGAGTGTCAAGAGTAGGCCGGCAGATCACAGAATAATATTAGCATAGTGTTTATATACTCTTTGAATATTAGTTATTACTTATTAGTTATTACATATGTATGTACCCCATATTTAGTATTTACATTAAAATTGATTAAAATTTAAAAGTATTTGAAGTGTGTTAAGTGTTTGACGTTTTGTAGTTCCAACTTCCATCCATTGCTACCTGGCTGCTGGTGGCGCTAGTAAAAGTGCATTAGCGGCTAGTGAGCAGATAGCAGACGATAAACTTAGATAATACGTTTCTTTTTGCAACCTCTCGACCGGTCGCTGTCGCTCTGCTGTTGCGTTGCTATCGCGTGGCTGTCGCGCTGCGGTTGCTTTGAAATACGTAATTAGGGTGCCGTATCTAGTTACCTAGCTATTAACTTAAAGAAAGACGCTCTGTTGCCTATATCTGAAAGTGATTTAAAATCGTGTCTGCAACAAGAGTCAGGCACTCTTTTATGTAGGACCAGGTCTCCGGTGTACACCATGAAGGACGATGAAAGCCTTTGTGAAAAGGATGCTGCCTCTGGAAGATGCAAGATTTATGAGGAACCCTGCCTTCCAGAGTGGCAGGAATTAAATCAAGTCAATACTTACTTATATTTTTATTGACAGCAACAGAAGGTCAAAATACTATGCGACGATCAAGTGTCATCGATACAGTTATGGTATTCTGGCTTATTAGCTATAAATCCCGGATATTTGCTGAAGTTCCAGGACTTCACTGTGTATACTCACAAACAGGAAGTGAGTAATTTACACTTCAAACCTAATATTATTGCTCCAAAAATATCTCCAATAAACTACTTTTTTAATATATCGGTTCCAACCCTCGGCGTTACTAACACAAGCGATAAAGACAACTTAAGCGAGCATTCGAAGCAGCTAATTCAGCTGCAGGAGCAGGAGCAGCACCAAGAGATGAAGCAGACTGTTCCGCTGTATGATAGCATTAGCAGCCACGACATTCATCATTATACGGCAACTTATATCATCGTTGTCGTGGCTATCGTTGGGGCAGCTGTTTGGGGATCGCGCAGGTTCCTACGAAGGCGGTCGGCGCGGGTGGCAGCAGAGCACACGAGGCGGCCGACGCCGGCCACTCTGCGACCAGTGGCGGCCAGGCGGCGGCCGCCTTCCTCCACAGCGGTTATCGACCATCAGTGTGCGTGTAGTGTAAGTGACAAGTGCGTTAGTGGTGTTCCGCGTTTTAAAAGTGAGGGAAACTTTGACAGTTATAGAGTTCCGTGTAAAAAAGTGAATAAACAAAACAAATGTACGTCACCGATCTTCCGCACAGTTTATGCAATCGGTGACGATAGTGTTAAATTTAATTCTATTTAGATCATAAATTATTTGTAATTTTCTTACTAACAAGTGTAGGCTAAGAACCAAATGGCATCATCTTATATTATCATCTCATCACTGCTAACTTTTCATCTTTTTCGGTGTGGGAGCATGTACGAGGTAAATCGTACATTAGCGTAGGTTTTGCGAGTCAGCGGTTTGTGACACGCGTTTAATTACAGAATTGCATACAAAATGTAGTTAGTACGTTCCGAGCTATCAAGGCGATCGCGCGTGCTCGCACACCGGGTCATTTGATCGTATCAAGGGATCAATAAATCAATATATTTTAATTAATCCTCGTTCGGGTTTCATTTTGATTATCAATTCAAAAGTGTGTACCGTCAATCAAGGACGCTACATACTACTTATATCAAGTAAAAGGTGTGTAGAGTCAAACAAGGACGCTGTCGAGGCGTTGAAAACCAATCTTTCGGAAAAGAGCCGTCATATCCACCGAAGTTTGTGCGTTGAGACTTCTAAAGGTGAGGCATGGCTCTTCGCCATGGGAAGTGTATCCGTCTCCTTGACAAGTGTCTCGTTCATGTGACGCATGATACTGAGCTTGTTCTCCTCGGTTTCGAGTCGCGCCAACAACAAACGTCGAAAACTAACTTTTAAAACGTCCACGTCATCATCGAGTAACAATTTATTGTCTCCGATACCACCATCAGCGCGGCTTTGAGTATCGCCATCTTCAAAGCCGTCGCCCAAGTTACCACCCGATTGTTGACGTTCGGCGGATGATGACGAAGATGTTTTGATTATAAGATTGTGTTCATCGTCAATTTCCCATTCGGGTATGCCGATGTACGAATGTGGCGCTCTGCCAAACAGCGAGATCACAATCTGTACGACGTCCAACGGATCGATGGTGACATATCGTGCCAAAGTGTAGAGAGCTCCGAGACAATTGTATATCAGCGTACCCAGTTCATTGTTGGACATTATCATGCACTTGACACGATCGCACAGATCCTCCGGCCACGGATAGTGTAGGGCGCGGTTCAAGTCAGCCAAGAGGGTTTGCTTGTCGGCAATGACAAAGTCACGAATCGGTACACTCTGGTACCGTTTAAAATCGGAATATTGTTTGTACACTGGCCACAGTGGCGTCACTAGCACTATGACGGGCACGGTCGCCTCTACGTGCCGTATGTACGCCGGCACTTTTAGATAACAATCCAGTGCGAATCGAAAGAGTGCCGGATTGAAGTTGATCATGAGACCGCCGGGCTCCACGAGTGTGGGGTCAAACTCGCGATACACGAGCTCGTTGAGCGAAGGCCAATTTTGAATAGACATCAAATTTCAAAATAGCTCAAAACAAAGTAAACAAAAAAATTAGAAATCATCTTCTTTCTTAATTTACCAGTAATGTTGGTGCCAAGGCTTTCCAAAATAACACCTCAAGTTCTGACAGACCACATACAAATTATTATTGTTATGTATTTTAGTGATTGGTCTTATTGAAAATGAGGTATTTTACTCATAAACAGAGGCTTAATTTGTTTACAGAATACTGTGATTTATTTAAATATTGCTACCTTGGGTTAAAAGATAATAAAAGACTGATTATTTTAGTACTTATTTTTATAATACCGTGATTGTAGGTAAGATTACCATATCAATCAATGACCAAAAATTGAATATACACATGGAAATAAAAACTGTGTTACATTTAAATATTAGAAGCTAAATATTGTGATTTATTTAAATATTGCTACCATAGGTTAAAAGAGAATAAAAGGGTTATTGTTAAGTATTTTAGTTACTTACTTATTTTTATAAATACTGTGATTGTAATATTGATTATATCAATCAATGACCAAAAATATAGAATATAGTTAAAAAAAACAAATAATAGTTTAACAAGAGTTTAATGAAAACATTAAAAACACTTATAGCTATTATAGCAGCCTATTATAGCTCACGCACACTAACTCTGGAAGTTCCTGCCTACTTGTTTCCTGGGTGCTGTCTGTGCTACTAAGTAGGTGGTATGGTATCCTCACTGTCTTTTTGACTCAAGCTTGCTTCATTACAAATGTTGTGTAAAACACAACAAGCATTTATAATTCTAATAACTGTGTCCAGATGATAGAGAAGGACCCTGTGGCCTAGGAGACATTGCCACCTATACTTCAGAACACCCATAGTATGCTTTACTGTATAGTGTCCCACACAATTAAATTTGGTGTAGTGTTCTTCAGGTGAGCCAGCCGGAGCATCCAAATATGTTTCATCACAATAGTTCTTTGGGCATAGCCCGAGTCTCCTAAAACATAATAAATAATTATTGCATTATAATATTCATGTATGAAACAAATGCTCACTTTATTATGATTTTAACTTAGACTTAACAAGTGAATAAACAACTTCCCCAAAATTTAAAAAGGAAAGAACACATTCTAAGATTCCTTTATAATTTTTATGTTATTTGCCAATTTAAAGGTATTATGACTTCTTATACTGTGGTATTACTAAAAGAATATTATATCTATTAACATATATAATTAATTTGTTTAAATTGTAAAATATATTATATCAATATAATACCTATATACAATTTAAAGGTATTTATAAAACAAAAGGCATTATTAAAACTAACTAATACAATTACAGAATCCAAGAGTCAACTTACATTTAAAACATTTCTTAAGTGAAATCCTTTTCTATTACAAAACCTCTCATTTTGGGCTGGACATATGAGAGCCATATGAGTACCAACAATAGCACTTACTATGTCATATGGAAGTTTTCATAAAATCTGAAATTAATGCAAATATTATTATGTAGCTCAATAAGTCAAATAGATTATTATAATTAGCACTTATTTTATTTATATTAATAGATAGGTATCACATAATATGAAGAACAATGTAGAACCAATCAATAATAAAATAATTTGAGATATATTTTTCAAGTATCCTACATATGCATTGAACTATTATTACTGTAGTAATTACAACTCACTGTACATAGGCCGTAAATAAAGAGAAAAGATGAACTATAGAAGAGGTTAGATTAATTATAGATATTTCTATTGACATACCTTATAACCCGCAGATACTAGATAGTAGATACAAATCCAAATCGCTATGAATAACTTCAAAGCTCCTTGCTGAGGCGATAATATCTCTTAAACTCCTCATCACATTAAATTTCACTGTAATTGTGCGCTATTGTAGCATATTTTCGATCCCAATCCTAAATTTCGATAGGATCGAGTGTCAAGAGTAGGCCGGCAGATCACAGAATAATATTAGCATAGTGTTTATATACTCTTTGAATATTAGTTATTACTTATTAGTTATTACATATGTATGTACCCCATATTTAGTATTTACATTAAAATTGATTAAAATTTAAAAGTATTTGAAGTGTGTTAAGTGTTTGACGTTTTGTAGTTCCAACTTCCATCCATTGCTACCTGGCTGCTGGTGGCGCTAGTAAAAGTGCATTAGCGGCTAGTGAGCAGATAGCAGACGATAAACTTAGATAATACGTTTCTTTTTGCAACCTCTCGACCGGTCGCTGTCGCTCTGCTGTTGCGTTGCTATCGCGTGGCTGTCGCGCTGCGGTTGCTTTGAAATACGTAATTAGGGTGCCGTATCTAGTTACCTAGCTATTAACTTAAAGAAAGACGCTCTGTTGCCTATATCTGAAAGTGATTTAAAATCGTGTCTGCAACAAGAGTCAGGCACTCTTTTATGTAGGACCAGGTCTCCGGTGTACACCATGAAGGACGATGAAAGCCTTTGTGAAAAGGATGCTGCCTCTGGAAGATGCAAGATTTATGAGGAACCCTGCCTTCCAGAGTGGCAGGAATTAAATCAAGTCAATACTTACTTATATTTTTATTGACAGCAACAGAAGGTCAAAATACTATGCGACGATCAAGTGTCATCGATACAGTTATGGTATTCTGGCTTATTAGCTATAAATCCCGGATATTTGCTGAAGTTCCAGGACTTCACTGTGTATACTCACAAACAGGAAGTGAGTAATTTACACTTCAAACCTAATATTATTGCTCCAAAAATATCTCCAATAAACTACTTTTTTAATATATCGGTTCCAACCCTCGGCGTTACTAACACAAGCGATAAAGACAACTTAAGCGAGCATTCGAAGCAGCTAATTCAGCTGCAGGAGCAGGAGCAGCACCAAGAGATGAAGCAGACTGTTCCGCTGTATGATAGCATTAGCAGCCACGACATTCATCATTATACGGCAACTTATATCATCGTTGTCGTGGCTATCGTTGGGGCAGCTGTTTGGGGATCGCGCAGGTTCCTACGAAGGCGGTCGGCGCGGGTGGCAGCAGAGCACACGAGGCGGCCGACGCCGGCCACTCTGCGACCAGTGGCGGCCAGGCGGCGGCCGCCTTCCTCCACAGCGGTTATCGACCATCAGTGTGCGTGTAGTGTAAGTGACAAGTGCGTTAGTGGTGTTCCGCGTTTTAAAAGTGAGGGAAACTTTGACAGTTATAGAGTTCCGTGTAAAAAAGTGAATAAACAAAACAAATGTACGTCACCGATCTTCCGCACAGTTTATGCAATCGGTGACGATAGTGTTAAATTTAATTCTATTTAGATCATAAATTATTTGTAATTTTCTTACTAACAAGTGTAGGCTAAGAACCAAATGGCATCATCTTATATTATCATCTCATCACTGCTAACTTTTCATCTTTTTCGGTGTGGGAGCATGTACGAGGTAAATCGTACATTAGCGTAGGTTTTGCGAGTCAGCGGTTTGTGACACGCGTTTAATTACAGAATTGCATACAAAATGTAGTTAGTACGTTCCGAGCTATCAAGGCGATCGCGCGTGCTCGCACACCGGGTCATTTGATCGTATCAAGGGATCAATAAATCAATATATTTTAATTAATCCTCGTTCGGGTTTCATTTTGATTATCAATTCAAAAGTGTGTACCGTCAATCAAGGACGCTACATACTACTTATATCAAGTAAAAGGTGTGTAGAGTCAAACAAGGACGCTGTCGAGGCGTTGAAAACCAATCTTTCGGAAAAGAGCCGTCATATCCACCGAAGTTTGTGCGTTGAGACTTCTAAAGGTGAGGCATGGCTCTTCGCCATGGGAAGTGTATCCGTCTCCTTGACAAGTGTCTCGTTCATGTGACGCATGATACTGAGCTTGTTCTCCTCGGTTTCGAGTCGCGCCAACAACAAACGTCGAAAACTAACTTTTAAAACGTCCACGTCATCATCGAGTAACAATTTATTGTCTCCGATACCACCATCAGCGCGGCTTTGAGTATCGCCATCTTCAAAGCCGTCGCCCAAGTTACCACCCGATTGTTGACGTTCGGCGGATGATGACGAAGATGTTTTGATTATAAGATTGTGTTCATCGTCAATTTCCCATTCGGGTATGCCGATGTACGAATGTGGCGCTCTGCCAAACAGCGAGATCACAATCTGTACGACGTCCAACGGATCGATGGTGACATATCGTGCCAAAGTGTAGAGAGCTCCGAGACAATTGTATATCAGCGTACCCAGTTCATTGTTGGACATTATCATGCACTTGACACGATCGCACAGATCCTCCGGCCACGGATAGTGTAGGGCGCGGTTCAAGTCAGCCAAGAGGGTTTGCTTGTCGGCAATGACAAAGTCACGAATCGGTACACTCTGGTACCGTTTAAAATCGGAATATTGTTTGTACACTGGCCACAGTGGCGTCACTAGCACTATGACGGGCACGGTCGCCTCTACGTGCCGTATGTACGCCGGCACTTTTAGATAACAATCCAGTGCGAATCGAAAGAGTGCCGGATTGAAGTTGATCATGAGACCGCCGGGCTCCACGAGTGTGGGGTCAAACTCGCGATACACGAGCTCGTTGAGCGAAGGCCCGTTGCTCTCGAACACGCCCGTCACCGGATTGAATATGCCACAATTGGTGCGGTACGAGTAGCTAGCCTGGAGCTCGACGTGGAACGACGCTATCTCTATTTCGTCGACTAGCGTGAGAAACTTGCTCATACGCGTCTCGCGATCGATGACCATCTTTCGTCCGGTAAAGTAGCACACTGCCGACCCGGCCGTTTTCATGATGTATACGTCGCGCGCAAACACATTGGCCACCATCGACGTATCCGTGATGACATTCCGCACCAGTTGGTAGAGACGTTGCGTTGCCGACTCATTTCTGAGGTGCGTCTTTAGCATCAGATATACCATATCAGTGCACGAATAGTTCTTCTCGAGGAACACATTAAACTCGGGCGTAATGCCCAATCTCGTCCACACAAAAACACCGGCTCGTATGTCGGGATAGCGTGCCTAGATACCTGCACACGTCTACCCTGGTCTTTTTTCCGTAGCGCATCAACGTCGACACGACCGAAGTGTAAGCGCCGCAATGACGTACCGCATTATCCAACATTCGTACGGCTAGCGAGACACGATCTCTCCAATGCATCGGTGACGTTGTTCTTGGACTAGCTGCTGCAGCGCCTTGTTTACTGCTCGTTTTTTTTCCGTTTGACGCCTCTCGCTTCTTCTTCACCGACATCACTAGCACCACCATCATCGTTTAAATTATTGCTGCTATTGCGCACACTGCGACCACTTTTACCATCGTCGCAGGAGAAAAAAGGTTCTGGTGGAGTTTGCAGGCATCTGTCCAGTAATTGTAACGTATCATCGGCGATATGATCGATCCAAAGTAGATGAAATTTTGTATCGTCTTTGAAAACTTGTTGTATCGTCTCTTCATAAAAGGCCAACTGTTTAGTAGTGGGTCGTTTTCGAATTTTTGACGAACGAAACGCAACCGTTTTTCCGACGACGAAAACGGTTGCAGAAAACGGTCGTCGTTGCAACTGGTTTGAAGACGACATGATATACATTATACGAAACTTATCGATTAAGGAACACTTTGAGGTTTTTTTCGTCGTCCGTTTTGTCATGAAATAGTTGTAGTTTTTGCAACTATAAAGTTATTCTATAAAATGATCTTCCCTTCATACTTTTCCAGGCTTAGGACTGGCTGGGAAATAGTAGTTAGGAGTATTTTATATTTTTACTAGGCGTATTTAAATTACATTTTATATACAATAATTGATATTTTTTTGTAACTACATTTTTTTTTTTTTTTTTTTTGGTTTTATATATTTTCTATATATATTACATGTACCCAGTAAATCGTTCATCAGGCATATTAACATTTAAAAACATAATTTTTTCCACCTTACTGGTACTCAGTCCTGCGTTGATTAATAATTAGTCCAGACTTCGAAAACATCCGTTCACAGGGGACGGATGTTGCCACAATATTGCAGTGCTGGATATATAGCTTGGCCATATGTGGATAAACTGCGCCGTGATTCCTCCACCACTCTAGGGGACAATTCCAGTCCCCAGCCGAGTTCTTCCGAGGTAACATTTCATCGGCCAAAAATATATCAACCTCCTTGATGGCTCGGGATAGGGGTGTACCTTGTCCAGCAGGCTGACCAACCAACTTATCAAAAATTGCCCAAGGGCTTATATCGTCATCGGGTTTGGGTTCTTGGATCCGTTGTGGTGTTGGCTCCTTTGCAATTTGTTGGCCAATAATCTCAGCAACGAGTGTCTTCACACGGTCTTTTGTTTTTAACGCCTCGTTGCGATCCGCAAATGCCTGCATTTTGAACCTTGGGTCCATAAATGTACAAAGAGCAAATGTACCACTTTGCTCTATTCCCCTAAGCCGCTCAGCTATTCCGGATTTTAGTACATCTACAACATTCATGACTGCCTGATTGTTTATTTTACCCACCATTACACTTAAGGCCTCTTTAAGACATCTTGTCATGACAATGACCGAACTTCCGGTCAAATATTTTTCGCCACTTAAATCTTTGGTCAATTCTTCAAAAGGCCGTAAGACCGTGATTAGCTGGGAAAACATTTCCCATTCATTTATGCTAATTTGTGGTAAATCGCGATCCACAAGGGCCATTTTAGAGCGGACTGCTTCTTTTAATTCCAAAAATCGGTTTAACATATAAAACGTTGAATTCCACCTAGTGTCTACATCTTGTATTAGGCGTTTGGGTTCCTGATTTTGTTGCAACTGATACTTGGCCAAGCGCTCTGCCGACACGGTACTTTTTTTGTAGTGACCTACTACTCTTTTTACTTTGTCAATGTGCTCTTGGCAAGGCTTTATCGCATCTTCCACGATCAAATTAAGGGTATGAGCAAAACACCCAAAATGTTTAAATCCTAGGTATTCTTTCAAGCTCTTAACAATATTTGCTGCATTATCACTTATTACAAAGTTTACTTTATTTGTAAGTCCCCACTGATCCACGATAGCATTAAATTCAGATGCAATATTCGCTGCTGTGTGATTACCGGAGAAATGGCAGCATCCCAACAAAACTGTTTTAAATTTCATGTCAGTACTTAAGTAATGACCGGTAATGGCGATGTAACTCTCTGTTATTCGCGAGGTCCATAAATCTGTGGTTAAACAAATAGATTGAGCATCATTGGCTACTTCCATCTTTATTTGTTGTTCAATTTTATTGTATACTTCGTCGAGTAAAGTGTTGGACAAAGTTTTTCGTGTCGGCAATTTATAGCCAGGTATCCAACGGCAAAATTTCTTAAAAGCTCGCTCTTCAACGATGGAAAACGGATGGAAAGCATCCACACACAAATCCAGTAAATCCTGGTCTATTATTTTTTTTGATCCACACTTATCTTTTTACTAATATAACTATCTAAGACTTTTTGACGTTTTGATGGTGGAACTTGAGGCATACAAGCTGTTGAACTTGAAGGTAATATTTCAGTAGGTAAAATAGGATCGTTCTCACGTGAAATTGGTTGGTTTTGTTCTTCTATTAGCGTAGAAAAATTTCCAGGGTGTTTTCTTTTTATATGATTTCTCAAATTTGCAGTAGTCGATTTGTAACTCAATTTTTCATGACATAAATGGCATTTAGCTTTTTTATTTTCTATGTCTTTGTCGAAATGCGACCATAAAACACTAGCATTTCGTCGTCCCGCCGACATAACGATAGAATCAATAGTTTGTATTTAATTAATAAACCTATTGCACAATTTTTATTATTAATTATTTAATATAAATTAAATGTTTTTAAACTCTACGCTACTATAATCCAATATTTACAAAATTATTTACAAAAAGTGTTGTACAACACAAACACACATAACACTAATTACTTAATTTGTAATGATAACAATCTAACTCTCACTGGGAACAATTGCTACTAGAAAAAAATTACAATAATATAAACAAATAAATTCATCGGCTCTGTTTCCAAGAATTTTACCTGCCGAGTGCCGGCTATCTAGATTATTAATGCCAGGCGATTTTGTACTTTAAGTAAACGGGTTAGCTAAGTAAGTACATGCACGTGTTTGAATGGCGTACCACGAACGATAGCTTTTTCAGGATGTAATAAAATATCGACTGTATTCTCTAGGCAATAACTTACATTTTTAACTGTAAGAACTGTATTTGACGATAGCTTTGAGAAGGGGTTATAAAAATCGACCGTATTCCTTAGACGAAAAGTTACATTGTTTATTGTAAGAACTGCATTTGCGAACGCATCAAATCAATTGCGTCTTCGTCATCGTCGTTTATATACAGTTTCGTTCGGTATGTTTCGTTCGCGGTTCGCGACGATGAAAACGTTTTAGGTCCATAGTCTTTGAATAACTTGTTTGGGAAACGAAAACTGTTTGGATCTAGGACGGAAAACGGTTTCATCGTCGCGAGACATAAAACGGTTCTTAAAAACGGTTCGTCTTCGCAACGCACACCACGGGCGCGATGCAACTCGTACTCGCTGTTCGTATGGCTCAAACGCCTCTTGAAGATAATATCGCTCGTCTGCGTCGGCACCATACGATACAGTCTGAGATGATGATGATGATGATGCCAAACTTGAATCGAGAAACGATTCAATGAGTTCCCTCGATACGACACGAATTACATTTTGCGATGCAAAACACGGTGGCTCGTATCGTACATAATCAAAAACGTCAGCAGGCCGCCTCTTTAGTCGGTCGCGAATGCGCGCGTACAGACTCTTTGGTGTGTATTCGAGCAAATCACGCGCCACGTACAGAGTGTCGATTAGGACGTCTTCGTATCAATTGCAGATCGTAGCCAACGGGCGCGAGCGATACGCTAATGTGAAACTCGTTGCAAGAGCGCATACGACGCACCGGTAAAAGAGCGTCCACCATGTCACAAGTAATGGGTATCATTTGCGGCAAGCAATCTTTGCCGGTGTTTCCACTGGTGGTGGTGGTGTTGGTGGTGGTAGTCCACAAAAGTAAGTGTTTGTATTTGCGACCGTAGGGCAGTAGTAGGTTCTTGGGCCAATCGATGGTGTGGCGGTCGCTCAATTTGACGCCGGCCATGCGCGCCATGAGATGATCCCGAGCCACGAAATCAATCAGCATATCGTAGACGACGTGAAATCCACAATACGGTCGATCTTCGCGCACCATGATATGTCTCGGTATCGCCTCAGCAACGACATCCGCGTCGATAGACAAACACCTCGCCAGTTCCGCTTGCAAATTGGCAAACACGGTGGCACACTGTGTCGCATGCACCGCCGTCTTTATCGGCGCCGTCACAGATGTGGCAGCAGCAGCGGCCGCCGCCATACATCGTCTGCCGCCGTCTCCTTGGCGTTGGGAGTTTTTGCACTCGAGACAGTCAATGTCGAAATATAATTTGGTGAACGGTAGACCGTTGAGATTGATACAGTACTCGTGACCGTAGTCATTCTCTATGGCAATTTTCACCAGGTTCGTACACTGTTCCATTGTCATATAGGTGGTGGACAATTTGCCGCGTGCAAAAATAGGAAGGCATGCCAATGGTGGCAACGGCGTCTTTGCCGTCTCGACACGTACATTGCTCGGAATCTCGGCGAGACCTTCGCGGGTTAAGAACTAGAGTAGCGTAAGGGCAAAATGACAACTTTACAGGAGAGCCGAAAAACAACTCAAATTTACCTATCGCTATCTTATAGGTCTTCTATGGAAAAATCTATAATAATTAGAAATCCGATTTGTACTACTAATAAAGCTTTATTTATCGGCTACAGAATAGTGTTACTTTTTGGGCGGTTAAAAAACGTTTTTATTTTAATAAAGTTTATTTTTCAAAAACAGGTTGACATACGTTATTTTGGCTGTTATATAAATTTAATAATTTAGGGAATGCAACGGAACTTCCGTTAAAATGGCCTTAAAATAATAACAAAAATCTTCTAAAATTAATAATAATTAAAAATAAAAATTATTCGTGGTTGACTTGAAATTTTTTTGAAAATTTCAAGTCAACCACGCTCAGTTCAACGCCCGCCAGCTGATGCGGTGCAATGGTGAAGTGGATGAAGATGAAGTGGGGTGAGGTGAAATGAGATGAGCTTGATGTGGTAGTTCTTGGCTGATGGTTTTTTTTTTATTTTATTTCAATGGGTTCACAAACTTCGGTTTCCTTTTCAGGGCCCGGACAGGAGAAGGCAAGTTGGAAAGATGGAAGCAGGGTTAGTTTTTAGGGAAGGAGAATAGATAGAAGGAGCGTTTTATTTGGTGGTGGCCGAAGCCGATTTGGGATTGATCGAAACGAAGCGAACGAAAGAGAGAGAAGAGAAGCTCCGCTTGCAGCAACACGACGACGGCGAGGGCGAGCTAGAGCAACAGGCGAAAGAAATACAAAATACAAAAATATAAGTAAGAACCGGGAAGTCAGAACGGATACGCAGCAAGTATGGAAGAAGCATACCTACTACGCACCGCTTGTCGGGGGCGCTAGAGGCGCAGGAGGCAGAAATGGGGCTCCGGTGGAGGGCCCGATGGTCTGGAGTGCAACGTACAGATCGCCGACAATCACAGAGGGCTCTTCTGGTAAGAGCTCGTGGATGTCGGCGATATCTGAGCGCTGTCCCTGGCCGCGAGGTGCGGCGTGTGGATAAAATTTCTGAGAAATGTCGTGCACGACATTGACAGCAGCTGGGACGATAATGAGGGAGACGCGTCAGGATCTTACCTAGCAGACCCCGCGCGTTCCAGCTCAGGATCTTTAGCGGCTCCGTTGGTGGGTTAGTGTGGCGATGGCCTGGATGGCGACGGGAAGGGCACGGTAGACGCGCGGCAGTGTGGCGACTACAGCCTGCTGTATGCTGGCACCGCCGCTCAACTGCGCGGCGAATGTGTAAAGAATGTCCGCCGCCTCAGTTAGAAGCTGAGACAGCGGGTCCGTAGAGGGCGCTGATTGGGGACGGCGCCTAGCGCCACCACCGGGGACGGCGCCTAGCGCCACCACCGGGGACGGCGCCTAGCGCCACCACCGGGGACGGCGGTAATAACCGGTGGTACTTGCGACTCACCACTAGGTGGCTGGAGTGCGGATGCGACCGGGTGGGCAGGTTGCTCCGTCTCGCTCTGATTCGACGGGGGCGGGGCTGAGGACTTCTTCTTCTTTTTCTTCTGGCGTTTCCTCTTGGGGCCCACAGAGGCGGGGGCAGCGGCGACGGGCGCGGCGGCTGTGGAGGTGGATGGCCGCGGAACAAAATCGTTAGCGGCGGCCATCAGGGTTTGACTGGAAGCGGGCGGCGGTGGTATGTGTGCCGCGGCAATGGATGGTGCCGCAGGTCTAGCGGCTGTGAGGGCCACCGGACCGGGAGGCCTACCTTTGCGTGCCTGGATAGGCCGGATGTATTCAGGCTCGAATCCTAGGCGGATGAGCTCCTCTTGGATATCCTCGATATCTGTCTCGACGGGAAGGCCACGGATCGCGACCTTGACACTTTTCTCCGCCGGGAGCGAGTAGGAGTGCCATGCCAGGCCCTCCTCCTTCTCCAGCTCGGTCAGGTACCGCTGGATAATGCGGTACTCCTGCTCGTCCCTGGGAGAGAAGCGCACACCCTTGCCAAAGGGGCGCGCGCTAGGGTTGCGACCTAGACGCCCGATAAGGACTTTAAAATGGTGAGTCCATGTTCGGGTGAGCTTTTCCACAATTAAGGGTGGGTACCTTGGCGCTTCACTTTGGAGTGGCTGCGACGACGACGACGACGACGCACCGACAGCGGGCTGGCTCGACTGCGAGGAGCCGGCCGTGGCGATGGCGGCGGCGGCGGCGGTGGCAGGTGGCGCCGCGGCGGCAGCGAACGAACGCGCCAGCCGCGGATCGCGTGATGGAATGGCCTGAGGCATAGCCTGGGCCGACGTTTCCGGGGCCCGCTTGGACGGTGGTGAGGTCGAGGGCTGCGGTTGGCTGTCCTCGGTGGCAGAAGTGGCTGGACGGGGGCGCTTTTTGCCGCTAGTGGTCGGCGTTGGCGGCGGTCTCATAAGATTGGCACGCAAAGCGGGGGCCGCTACGCCCTCCGCGATGAATCCTTGGCTTTGGAGCTCCTGCCAGAGGCTCTGGATAAAGTTAGGATCCTCCATCAGCAATTCTTGGTTGAGATCTACAAATTTTCTACATCTCATCACGCACGGGTCTTCGGCCTGGCTGACGGCCTCGCGAGTGGACGCCGCCGGGACGCATCCGGGGGGTGGGACATCAACGTCCATCTCCCCTGATGTAGGCGGCGGTCCTTCGCGTGGCATGCCGGTCGGTTCCGTAGCGGGCTCAATGTTTTGGGCGCTCACCTGGGACGTCGACGGGATGGCGGCGTCTAGTGGCGGACGGCGGGTGGAGGCAGAGCTCGACGACGATTTCGCCGATGTCGATCGCTCTCTCCTGGACGAAGAGCCAGACGTGGAACGGCGTCGGCTCTGGTGGGCCTTGGCCCCGGGTGACTCGGGGCGAGGCATGGTGGACGGGAGGTAGATGTTAAAAAACTCACCGTTAGCGCACCATCTGTCTCACTCACTCTCGCGCGGCGGGGCTATGCTTCGTCACGTTCGCTCTCGCTAGACGAGCAACTACCGTCGCTTCGGGGGAGTGCTGGGGCTCGCTGGTAGACGATTCTGGGTGTTCACACCTGTCGCGACCCTTCAGCGGCCGTGCTAAAGAGCGACGGCCACAGCTACAGAGATTTTAGGCAGCAACGAAAATTGCTGGGGGTTCGGATTCCGGCAGATTAGTACATATAACGCTACCAGGAATCCGACAAACAACGCTGATGTGCACAGCCCAGCGACCGGATGGCGACCAGGCAGGTACAACGCGAAGTCTGAGCGCACGAAGAGGGTCCGAACGACACGAAACAACACTGAACAGACACAACAGTACACTCAATAAAAACCACTAGATAACTTGAACGCACAGGTGTCTCCTCACGGGCGAACGGGCGAATCCTGTGTTTACGGCTGGCATCAGTCATTTCTTTTATAGCACACAAGTATCGAGAGGAGGGGGAGGGGACGTGACGTAGTCTTGTTACCAGGGGAGTGTCAACTCATAAATTGAAAGTTGTTTTATAATTCATAATAATATTTTTCCATTGCATTGTTTTTTTTAAATTTTATAAAAAAATATAATTAAGGAGATTTTCATGCGTGCAATAAAAGATGCCCTCAGAGTGGATACTCGTGGGGAGAGAACAATTTTACACATTTTACCCGAACGCGTCAGAGGGTTACGTATACTGACATAATTCCAAACATTTGAATCAGTTGCAACATAGCGTGGCAGACGTGGCGGTAAAGGATGCCAATTTTGAGTTGTTGTTGCGCAACCCCACCACCGGGTCTCGGATACTGTCACACCTGCGACTGGTGTTGAACGTGCCGACGCTCACTGTAGCGGCAGCGCTGGCGGCCTTGTACGCATACAAAAAGCAAAAGACTGGTTGTTTCCGATACGAGTTTGATCCTAGCAGCGGTAGTATCGTGTCCGCGTGCAAAGTGGAAGAGTGCTCGTGCGGTGGTGGTGGTGGCGGCGGCTACGTTGGCAATGAGTCTATGGTCACCGTGTGCCCTCCCGATATGTTGACACCCAGCCAGAGGTCAGCTCGAAGGAGCGACTGCTCGGAAGGCGGCGGAACCGCGTGTATCGCGTGTGACATCACCGCAGGTCCGATGAGCGTCAACAGTCTACCGATCGAAGAGGTGCCTCGCAATGTTAGATACGCATGCGAGACGCCCAGTTTGTTGGACGTGTACGGCGACTTGGTGGGAAAGATGGGACACCAGGCCGCGGATATCAGCCGACAAATGGGTGTCGTTCTACATTACTTGGGCGTCGTTTTAAAATGGACATTTACATTGGTTTCGATCGTGGCATTCATATGTTTTCTAGTTATCGCTAGACGTGGCGTGTCACAGTACACCGTGTCGTGGGTAGAGAGCAGCAGCTACACGTCACATGAGAAGGGAAAAGGGGCGCAGGGGGAGGTGCAGCAGAAGCAGCAACAGAAGCGGCAGCCATTGTTACACGCGGCTGCGATAAAATGATCATAATAATTATCATGTCATTAACAATGATCATAATTTATTATTTTCTGTATGTTTTATAATTTTTAAAAAGGTAAGTATCTCGTATTTGTTTTAAGCAGGGCGTTTTCATTTTTCATTTAATTCAATTTATATGAATGATGTCAAGAAATAAAAAGTCGTTTATTTGTATAGCTATTTATTTACATATTAAGAGTATAAAATTTAAAAAAAAAAACACAACAACTGTGGGCTGTGGGCTGGACGCTGAGGTCGGTATTATAATATCATGATCATGTTAAAAAAATTTGGGTAGGCCCATGATTTGCATCCCTGAATCATATACACACTGCACTTCATCTTTCTCGAATATTGTTGGCACAGAGTATCGTTGGCCTTGTCAGTTTCCAGTCTGTCAAGATGCACTTTATAAATAATATTATCTCAGTTTCGTAAAGTTCTTCGGCCATTATAATTGCACGTATAAGTTTTGTAAATCTTTTCGCTGTTCAAACTCAAAAATGCTCCATCAGTACGTATTGTTGGTGGTATAAACGGAGCGTCTTGCGACGACCATGCACCGCACACTCAACAGGGTAATGGGTCCACTCCATTTAGACAATCATGATTGTCGTTTTGCCTTGGTGTCGTTTGCAATGGTGGCCATCTCTCCATGTCGCATATTGATTCGTATTTCTCCCATTCGTCGTTCAATATTATGTACTCCACTATTAAACTGGACACCTCGGCGTGAACAACCAAAACCACGAGTATACACTTTTCTGTCTTTAGGTGTCAATGCGGCAGTCACCCGTGAGCTTGGCAAAATCCATGTTTGCTGGAGACCAGTACATTGTCCGATGTAAGGTCAATAGTGACAGTATTTTTGTGTCAAAAGGATTACAGAAGCGCAACTCGGGAAAAATATTATGTTGATCGGCGCATACGAGAATTATTGCAGCGCACGAATAAGCTTTTGGTATCTTGCCTTCTAAGAAAAAGTGAATAGTCAGTGCAAGCAAGTGGCTTTTAACGTATACGAATATTTTAGAAAAAAGGAACTGGACCCAAATTCTATTCAACATCAACAAGACATAGATTTAAACAAAACCGTAGCAGAAGTGACTGGACTATCGGAGAAGACTGTATCTAGAATCGTACACCAAGGGAAATTATTGAAAGACAACGAAAGATTCAAATCACCGAAAAAATCAAAGCAGGTTCGCACAAAAAGAGTGGAAATAGACGATTTCACAAAAGAAGTGGTAAGAAGAAGAGTTACTCAGCTTTATGCTATTGATAATAAAATACCTACTCTGAAAAAGTTGAATGCCGTACTTAGAGAAGAGAATATATTACACTGCGGAAGAAAAAAATTAAGGCTGTTGTTACATTACCTAGGTTTTAAATATATGAAATGCGGTTCTAAAAGGAAACTCCTTATTGAACAGCCAAATATAACATCGTGGAGGAGGAAATACCTAAGGACTATAAAAATATATCGTAGAGAAGGAAGACATATTTTATATCTTGACGAAACTTATGTAAATGAGTCTCATAACTTTTCAAAATGCGGGCAATCCAAGGATGTACATGGCGTGCTATCTAATATTGGAAAAGGGAACCGTTTGATCATCGTGCATTGTGGAGGTCAAACTGGATTTGTAGACGGAGCACTTGTGATATTTAATTCCAAATGTAAAACAGGTGATTATCAAGATTCTATGAATTTCGTCAATTTCAGTAAATGGATAAATGAAAAGATAATGCCCAATATACCACCTAATTCCGTCATCGTGATGGATAACGCATCTTACCATTCGATTCGAGAAGAAAAAAAACCGACTATGGCTTCTACCAAGGTAGCTATGCAAACATGGTTACGAAGACACGACGTGGTTTTCGATGATAAGCTGAAAAAGGACGACTTATTGAAATTGATTAAAGAGACAGAAACTGAAGATATTTATAAAATTGACGAGTTATTGAAAAGAAACGGACATGAAGTGTTGCGTTTGCCTCCATACCACTCCGACCTGAACCCTATTGAGTTTGTTTGGCGTGACAATTAGCACAAAAAAGTGTGGACTCTAATTTAGACCAAAAAAAAACTATGTTAGAGGGATTATTTGCTGAATATTCCGCACAGGAGTGGGAGCATTGTGTTAACCATGTAATTAATATCGAGGACGAGTACTGCAAACATGATGGAATTCGGGATAATGCTGTTGATTTTAATAATAACACCCAGGACGACTCTGATGAATCCGATGATGGTTCCTTCGAAAGTGAAGAATCAATTTCCACCGAAATTGAAATGGACATTAAAAAAAAACACGTACCGACGCGCACCAAGACACCCTCGTAAATATGCTGATGTTGCAGTATAATACGAGAGCAGCAGCTGCTGGTAACAATAGTGACAATTGTGGCGGCAGTGGCGGCAGCTCCAGCCGTATCGATGATGACGACGACGACAACAACATCGACGACAGTTATGCACGGCGGTCACCACCACCTCCGTATATGTCACCTTCGCCACCACCACCACAATCGCTACCACCACCACAATCGCCACCACCATCATATTCGCCTCCACCACCACAATCGAATCAAAGGATAGTCCGTATCGTACAAAATGAAAGAGGTGTATCGGCAGCGGCGGCAGCAATAACAGCACCAGGTGGGGGCATAGGAGCCCTACGAGCCAGATGGCAGGGGGGCTACACACTGACACGACAATTTAGGACACCAACAAGACTAGCGGAAAGAAGCAGAATTCAGCGGTGACTGATTTTGGCATGCAGGAGTCCTTCAACGTCGCCGCCTACGCAGCCGCTGGTGCCGGAGAAGGAGGGGCAAAGGAGAAATGTGTCATTGGTGTGTCACGAAACTTTGCCCTCTTCTTCATCAGATAATGAATAGGCGATGATAATTATTATACGCCACGACGGGCACTTGTACATCAAGACGACACCCTGGTAAACATGCTGACAATGCAATATAATACGAGAGCAGCAGCTGCTGGGAACAATAATTACAATCGTGGCGGCGGTGGCAGCAGCAGCAATAACAGCACCAGGTGGAGGTGACATATGAGCACTACGAGTCAGACGGCTGTTGAATGGGGGTTACACGCCAGCATCACCACACGACGACTGATGACACCAACAAGAGTAGCGGAAAGAAGCAGAATTCAACGTCGACTACGACGGTTATACACGGCGGTCACCGCCACCACAATCGAATCGAAGGATGGTCCGTCTCGTACAAAAAAATGACGGAGGTGTAGCGGCAGCGGTGGCAGCAATAACAGCACCAGGTGGGGGGGGGGGGGCATAAGAGTCCTACGATGACACAAAGCGTGAAACATTAATGTCATTGAATATTGAGGAGCTGCCTGTATCGATATATGAACCGCTGCCGAGTCGTGGGGAATTTTTCAATTGCATCGGCATCAACGTCAACAACGGAGGGAGTGATGCTGTGCCGTATAAAGTACTAACACAGCCAAAAATACGCATCGACAGTGACCTGATGACCTGGATAGGTTTCCAGGGGTCCGGACTTGATTAACAATTAGCGAAATTTGAAAGATATATAATTTTGAATGAACGAGTGCCATATACAGAAGAATTGTTAAATGCTTGCCGCCGCCACCACCACCAACATAACTTTGGAAATGCACCATACAAAATTGAAACAGGCATATTAGAAAAAATGTTTTGCTACTTAACATCGAGGACCACAGCACGACTCTGGGCCCACATGTCGCTAATACATGTTGCATTAAATATTTATTTAAAATATATAATTTTCTACCAAAAAACACGTACCGACGCGCACCAAGACACCCTCGTAAATATGCTGACGTTGCAGTATAATACGAGAGCAGCAGCTGCTGGTAACAATAGTGACAATTGTGGCGGCAGTGGCGGCAGTTCCAGCCGTATCGATGATGACGACGACGACGACGACAACAACATCGACGACAGTTATGCACGGCGGTCACCACCACCTCCGTATACGTCACCTTCGCCACCACTACCACAATCGCTACCACCACCACAATCGCCACCACCATCATATTCGCCTCCACCACCACAATCGAATCAAAGGATAGTCCGTATCGTACAAAATGAAAGAGGTGTATCGGCAGCGGCGGCAGCAATAACAGCACCAGGTGGGGGCATAGGAGCCCTACGAGCCAGATGGCAGGGGGGCTACACACTAACACGACAATTTAGGACACCAACAAGACTAGCGGAAAGAAGCAGAATTCAGCGGCGACTGATTTTGGCATGCAGGAGTCCTTCAACGTCGCCGCCTACGCAGCCGCTGGTGCCGGAGAAGGAGGGGCAAAGGAGAAATGTGTCATTGGTGTGTCACGAAACTTTGCCCTCTTCTTCATCAGATAATGAATAGGCGATGATAATTATTATACGCCACGACGGGCACTTGTACATCAAGACGACACCCTGGTAAACATGCTGACAATGCAATATAATACGAGAGCAGCAGCTGCTGGGAACAATAATTACAATCGTGGCGGCGGTGGCAGCAGCAGCAATAACAGCACCAGGTGGAGGTGACATATGAGCACTACGAGTCAGACGGCTGTTGAATGGGGGTTACACGCCAGCATCACCACACGACGACTGATGACACCAACAAGAGTAGCGGAAAGAAGCAGAATTCAACGTCGACTACGACGGTTACACACGGCGGTCACCGCCACCACAATCGAATCGAAGGATGGTCCGTCTCGTACAAAAAAATGACGGAGGTGTAGCGGCAGCGGTGGCAGCAATAACAGCACCAGGTGGGGGGGGGGGGCATAAGAGTCCTACGATGACACAAAGCGTGAAACATTAATGTCATTGAATATTGAGGAGCTGCCTGTATCGATATATGAACCGCTGCCGAGTCGTGGGGAATTTTTCAATTGCATCGGCATCAACGTCAACAACGGAGGGAGTGATGCTGTGCCGTATAAAGTACTAACACAGCCAAAAATACGCATCGACAGTGACCTGATGACCTGGATAGGTTTCCAGGGGTCCGGACTTGATTAACAATTAGCGAAATTTGAAAGATATATAATTTTGAATGAACGAGTGCCATATAGAGAAGAATTGTTAAATGCTTGCCGCCACCACCACCAACATAACTTTGGAAATGCACCATACAAAATTGAAACAGACATATTAGAAAAAATGTTTTGCTACTTAACATCGATGACCACAGCACGACTCTGGGCCCACATGTCGCTAATACATGTTGCATTAAATATTTATTTAAAATATATAATTTTCTACCAAAAAACCCGTACCGACGCGCGCCAAGACACCCTCGTAAATATGCTGACGTTGCAGTATAATACGAGAGCAGCAGCTGCTGGTAACAATAGTGACAATTGTGGCGGCAGTGGCGGCAGCTCCAGCCGTATCGATGATGACGACGACGACGACGACAACAACATCGACGACAGTTATGCACGGCGGTCACCACCACCTCCGTATACGTCACCTTCGCCACCACCACCACAATCGCTACCACCACCACAATCGCCACCACCATCATATTCGCCTCCACCACCACAATCGAATCAAAGGATAGTCCGTATCGTACAAAATGAAAGAGGTGTATCGGCAGCGGCGGCAGCAATAACAGCACCAGGTGGGGGGCATAGGAGCCCTACGAGCCAGATGGCAGGGGGGCTACACACTGACACGACAATTTAGGACACCAACAAGACTAGCGGAAAGAAGCAGAATTCAGCGGCGACTGATTTTGGCATGCAGGAGTCCTTCAACGTCGCCGCCTACGCAGCCGCTGGTGCCGGAGAAGGAGGGGCAAAGGAGAAATGTGTCATTGGTGTGTCACGAAACTTTGCCCTCTTCTTCATCAGATAATGAATAGGCGATGATAATTATTATACGCCACGACGGGCACTTGTACATCAAGACGACACCCTGGTAAACATGCTGACAATGCAATATAATACGAGAGCAGCAGCTGCTGGGAACAATAATTACAATCGTGGCGGCGGTGGCAGCAGCAGCAATAACAGCACCAGGTGGAGGTGACATATGAGCACTACGAGTCAGACGGCTGTTGAATGGGGGTTACACGCCAGCATCACCACACGACGACTGATGACACCAATAAGAGTAGCGGAAAGAAGCAGAATTCAACGTCGACTACGACGGTTATACACGGCGGTCACCGCCACCACAATCGAATCGAAGGATGGTCCGTCTCGTACCAAAAAATGACGGAGGTGTAGCGGCAGCGGTGGCAGCAATAACAGCACCAGGTGGGGGGGGGGCGGCATAAGAGTCCTACGATAACACAAAGCGTGAAACATTAATGTCATTGAATATTGAGGAGCTGCCTGTATCGATATATGAACCGCTGCCGAGTCGTGGGGAATTTTTTCAATTGCATCGGCATCAACGTCAACAACGGAGGGAGTGATGCTGTGCCGTATAAAGTACTAACACAGCCAAAAATACGCACCGACAGTGACCTGATGACCTGGATAGGTTTCCAGGGGTCCGGACTTGAATAAGAATTAGCGAAATTTGAAAGATATATAATTTTGAATGAACGAGTGCCATATAGAGAAGAATTGTTAAATGCTTGCCGCCACCACCACCAACATAACTTTGGAAATGCACCATACAAAATTGAAACAGACATATTAGAAAAAATGTTTTGCTACTTAACATCGATGACCACAGCACGACTCTGGGCCCACATGTCGCTAATACATGTTGCATTAAATATTTATTTAAAATATATAATTTTCTACCAAAAAACCCGTACCGACGCGCACCAAGACACCCTCGTAAATATGCTGACGTTGCAGTATAATACGAGAGCAGCAGCTGCTGGTAACAATAGTGACAATTGTGGCGGCAGTGGCGGCAGCTCCAGCCGTATCGATGATGACGACGACAACAACATCGACGACAGTTATGCACGGCGGTCACCACCACCTCCGTATACGTCACCTTCGCCACCACCACCACAATCGCTACCACCACCACAATCGCCACCACCATCATATTCGCCTCCACCACCACAATCGAATCAAAGGATAGTCCGTATCGTACAAAATGAAAGAGGTGTATCGGCAG
Organism: Helleia helle; assembly: GCA_963853865.1. Taxonomy (NCBI): domain Eukaryota; kingdom Metazoa; phylum Arthropoda; class Insecta; order Lepidoptera; family Lycaenidae; genus Helleia; species Helleia helle. The sequence goes on from OY971434.1 coordinate 714,707, forward strand.
CGGCGGCAGCAATAACAGCACCAGGTGGGGGCATAGGAGCCCTACGAGCCAGATGGCAGGGGGGCTACACACTGACACGACAATTTAGGACACCAACAAGACTAGCGGAAAGAAGCAGAATTCAGCGGTGACTGATTTTGGCATGCAGGAGTCCTTCAACGTCGCCGCCTACGCAGCCGCTGGTGCCGGAGAAGGAGGGGCAAAGGAGAAATGTGTCATTGGTGTGTCACGAAACTTTGCCCTCTTCTTCATCAGATAATGAATAGGCGATGATAATTATTATACGCCACGACGGGCACTTGTACATCAAGACGACACCCTGGTAAACATGCTGACAATGCAATATAATACGAGAGCAGCAGCTGCTGGGAACAATAATTACAATCGTGGCGGCGGTGGCAGCAGCAGCAATAACAGCACCAGGTGGAGGTGACATATGAGCACTACGAGTCAGACGGCTGTTGAATGGGGGTTACACGCCAGCATCACCACACGACGACTGATGACACCAATAAGAGTAGCGGAAAGAAGCAGAATTCAACGTCGACTACGACGGTTATACACGGCGGTCACCGCCACCACAATCGAATCGAAGGATGGTCCGTCTCGTACCAAAAAATGACGGAGGTGTAGCGGCAGCGGTGGCAGCAATAACAGCACCAGGTGGGGGGGGGGGGGGCATAAGAGTCCTACGATAACACAAAGCGTGAAACATTAATGTCATTGAATATTGAGGAGCTGCCTGTATCGATATATGAACCGCTGCCGAGTCGTGGGGAATTTTTTCAATTGCATCGGCATCAACGTCAACAACGGAGGGAGTGATGCTGTGCCGTATAAAGTACTAACACAGCCAAAAATACGCACCGACAGTGACCTGATGACCTGGATAGGTTTCCAGGGGTCCGGACTTGAATAAGAATTAGCGAAATTTGAAAGATATATAATTTTGAATGAACGAATGCCATATAGAGAAGAATTGTTAAATGCTTGCCGCCACCACCACCAACATAACTTTGGAAATGCACCATACAAAATTGAAACAGACATATTAGAAAAAATGTTTTGCTACTTAACATCGATGACCACAGCACGACTCTGGGCCCACATGTCGCTAATACATGTTGCATTAAATATTTATTTAAAATATATAATTTTCTACCAAAAAACCCGTACCGACGCGCGCCAAGACACCCTCGTAAATATGCTGACGTTGCAGTATAATACGAGAGCAGCAGCTGCTGGTAACAATAGTGACAATTGTGGCGGCAGTGGCGGCAGTTCCAGCCGTATCGATGATGACGACGACGACGACGACAACAACATCGACGACAGTTATGCACGGCGGTCACCACCACCTCCGTATACGTCACCTTCGCCACCACCACCACAATCGCTACCACCACCACAATCGCCACCACCATCATATTCGCCTCCACCACCACAATCGAATCAAAGGATAGTCCGTATCGTACAAAATGAAAGAGGTGTATCGGCAGCGGCGGCAGCAATAACAGCACCAGGTGGGGGCATAGGAGCCCTACGAGCCAGATGGCAGGGGGCTACACACTGACACGACAATTTAGGACACCAACAAGACTAGCGGAAAGAAGCAGAATTCAGCGGCGACTGATTTTGGCATGCAGGAGTCCTTCAACGTCGCCGCCTACGCAGCCGCTGGTGCCGGAGAAGGAGGGGCAAAGGAGAAATGTGTCATTGGTGTGTCACGAAACTTTGCCCTCTTCTTCATCAGATAATGAATAGGCGATGATAATTATTATACGCCACGACGGGCACTTGTACATCAAGACGACACCCTTGTAAACATGCTGACAATGCAATATAATACGAGAGCAGCAGCTGCTGGGAACAATAATTACAATCGTGGCGGCGGTGGCAGCAGCAGCAATAACAGCACCAGGTGGAGGTGACATATGAGCACTACGAGTCAGACGGCTGTTGAATGGGGGTTACACGCCAGCATCACCACACGACGACTGATGACACCAAGAAAAGTAGCGGAAAGAAGCAGAATTCAACGTCGACTACGACGGTTATACACGGCGGTCACCGCCACCACAATCGAATCGAAGGATGGTCCGTCTCGTACCAAAAAATGACGGAGGTGTAGCGGCAGCGGTGGCAGCAATAACAGCACCAGGTGGGGGGGGGGGGCGGCATAAGAGTCCTACGATGACACAAAGCGTGAAACATTAATGTCATTGAATATTGAGGAGCTGCCTGTATCGATATATGAACCGCTGCCGAGTCGTGGGGAATTTTTCAATTGCATCGGCATCAACGTCAACAACGGAGGGAGTGATGCTGTGCCGTATAAAGTACTAACACAGCCAAAAATACGCATCGACAGTGACCTGATGACCTGGATAGGTTTCCAGGGGTCCGGACTTGAATAACAATTAGCGAAATTTGAAAGATATATAATTTTGAATGAACGAGTGCCATATAGAGAAGAATTGTTAAATGCTTGCCGCCGCCACCACCACCAACATAACTTTGGAAATGCACCATACAAAATTGAAACAGACATATTAGAAAAAATGTTTTGCTACTTAACATCGAGGACCACAGCACGACTCTGGGCCCACATGTCGCTAATACATGTTGCATTAAATATTTATTTAAAATATATAATTTTCTACCAAAAAACACGTACCGACGCGCACCAAGACACCCTCGTAAATATGCTGACGTTGCAGTATAATACGAGAGCAGCAGCTGCTGGTAACAATAGTGACAATTGTGGCGGCAGTGGCGGCAGCTCCAGCCGTATCGATGATGACGACGACGACGACGACAACAACATCGACGACAGTTATGCACGGCGGTCACCACCACCTCCGTATACGTCACCTTCGCCACCACCACCACAATCGCTACCACCACCACAATCGCCACCACCATCATATTCGCCTCCACCACCACAATCGAATCAAAGGATAGTCCGTATCGTACAAAATGAAAGAGGTGTATCGGCAGCGGCGACGGCGGCACCAACAAGACTAGCGGAAAGAAGCAGAATTCAGCGGCGACTGATTTTGGCATGCAGGAGTCCTTCAACGTCGCCGCCTACGCAGCCGCTGGTGCCGGAGAAGGAGGGGCAAAGGAGAAATGTGTCATTGGTGTGTCACGAAACTTTGCCCTCTTCTTCATCAGATAATGAATAGGCGATGATAATTATTATACGCCACGACGGGCACTTGTACATCAAGACGACACCCTGGTAAACATGCTGACAATGCAATATAATACGAGAGCAGCAGCTGCTGGGAACAATAATTACAATCGTGGCGGCGGTGGCAGCAGCAGCAATAACAGCACCAGGTGGAGGTGACATATGAGCACTACGAGTCAGACGGCTGTTGAATGGGGGTTACACGCCAGCATCACCACACGACGACTGATGACACCAACAAGAGTAGCGGAAAGAAGCAGAATTCAACGTCGACTACGACGGTTATACACGGCGGTCACCGCCACCACAATCGAATCGAAGGATGGTCCGTCTCGTACAAAAAAATGACGGAGGTGTAGCGGCAGCGGTGGCAACAATAACAGCACCAGGTGGGGGGGGGGGCGGCATAAGAGTCCTACGATGACACAAAGCGTGAAACATTAATGTCATTGAATATTGAGGAGCTGCCTGTATCGATATATGAACCGCTGCCGAGTCGTGGGGAATTTTTCAATTGCATCGGCATCAACGTCAACAACGGAGGGAGTGATGCTGTGCCGTATAAAGTACTAACACAGCCAAAAATACGCATCGACAGTGACCTGATGACCTGGATAGGTTTCCAGGGGTCCGGACTTGATTAACAATTAGCGAAATTTGAAAGATATATAATTTTGAATGAACGAGTGCCATATAGAGAAGAATTGTTAAATGCTTGCCGCCGCCACCACCACCAACATAACTTTGGAAATGCACCATAGAAAATTGAAACAGACATATTAGAAAAAATGTTTTGCTACTTAACATCGAGGACCACAACACGACTCTGGGCCCACATGTCGCTAATACATGTTGCATTAAATATTTATTTAAAATATATAATTTTCTACCAAAAAACACGTACCGACGCGCACCAAGACACCCTCGTAAATATGCTGACGTTGCAGTATAATACGAGAGCAGCAGCTGCTGGTAACAATAGTGACAATTGTGGCGGCAGTGGCGGCAGCTCCAGCCGTATCGATGATGACGACGACGACGACGACAACAACATCGACGACAGTTATGCACGGCGGTCACCACCACCTCCGTATACGTCACCTTCGCCACCACCACCACAATCGCTACCACCACCACAATCGCCACCACCATCATATTCGCCTCCACCACCACAATCGAATCAAAGGATAGTCCGTATCGTACAAAATGAAAGAGGTGTATCGGCAGCGGCGGCAGCAATAACAGCACCAGGTGGGGGCATAGGAGCCCTACGAGCCAGATGGCAGGGGGGCTACACACTGACACGACAATTTAGGACACCAACAAGACTAGCGGAAAGAAGCAGAATTCAGCGGCGACTGATTTTGGCATGCAGGAGTCCTTCAACGTCGCCGCCTACGCAGCCGCTGGTGCCGGAGAAGGAGGGGAAAAGGAGAAATGTGTCATTGGTGTGTCACGAAACTTTGCCCTCTTCTTCATCAGATAATGAATAGGCGATGATAATTATTATACGCCACGACGGGCACTTGTACATCAAGACGACACCCTGGTAAACATGCTGACAATGCAATATAATACGAGAGCAGCAGCTGCTGGGAACAATAATTACAATCGTGGCGGCGGTGGCAGCAGCAGCAATAACAGCACCAGGTGGAGGTGACATATGAGCACTACGAGTCAGACGGCTGTTGAATGGGGGTTACACGCCAGCATCACCACACGACGACTGATGACACCAATAAGAGTAGCGGAAAGAAGCAGAATTCAACGTCGACTACGACGGTTATACACGGCGGTCACCGCCACCACAATCGAATCGAAGGATGGTCCGTCTCGTACCAAAAAATGACGGAGGTGTAGCGGCAGCGGTGGCAGCAATAACAGCACCAGGTGGGGGGGGGGGGGCGGCATAAGAGTCCTACGATGACACAAAGCGTGAAACATTAATGTCATTGAATATTGAGGAGCTGCCTGTATCGATATATGAACCGCTGCCGAGTCGTGGGGAATTTTTTCAATTGCATCGGCATCAACGTCAACAACGGAGGGAGTGATGCTGTGCCGTATAAAGTACTAACACAGCCAAAAATACGCATCGACAGTGACCTGATGACCTGGATAGGTTTCCAGGGGTCCGGACTTGAATAACAATTAGCGAAATTTGAAAGATATATAATTTTGAATGAACGAGTGCCATATAGAGAAGAATTGTTAAATGCTTGCCGCCACCACCACCAACATAACTTTGGAAATGCACCATACAAAATTGAAACAGACATATTAGAAAAAATGTTTTGCTACTTAACATCGATGACCACAGCACGACTCTGGGCCCACATGTCGCTAATACATGTTGCATTAAATATTTATTTAAAATATATAATTTTCTACCAAAAAACACGTACCGACGCGCACCAAGACACCCTCGTAAATATGCTGACGTTGCAGTATAATACGAGAGCAGCAGCTGCTGGTAACAATAGTGACAATTGTGGCGGCAGTGGCGGCAGTTCCAGCCGTATCGATGATGACGACGACGACAACAACATCGACGACAGTTATGCACGGCGGTCACCACCACCTCCGTATACGTCACCTTCGCCACCACCACCACAATCGCTACCACCACCACAATCGCCACCACCATCATATTCGCCTCCACCACCACAATCGAATCAAAGGATAGTCCGTATCGTACAAAATGAAAGAGGTGTATCGGCAGCGGCGGCAGCAATAACAGCACCAGGTGGGGGCATAGGAGCCCTACGAGCCAGATGGCAGGGGGGCTACACACTGACACGACAATTTAGGACACCAACAAGACTAGCGGAAAGAAGCAGAATTCAGCGGTGACTGATTTTGGCATGCAGGAGTCCTTCAACGTCGCCGCCTACGCAGCCGCTGGTGCCGGAGAAGGAGGGGCAAAGGAGAAATGTGTCATTGGTGTGTCACGAAACTTTGCCCTCTTCTTCATCAGATAATGAATAGGCGATGATAATTATTATACGCCACGACGGGCACATGTACATCAAGACGACACCCTTGTAAACATGCTGACAATGCAATATAATACGAGAGCAGCAGCTGCTGGGAACAATAATTACAATCGTGGCGGCGGTGGCAGCAGCAGCAATAACAGCACCAGGTGGAGGTGACATATGAGCACTACGAGTCAGACGGCTGTTGAATGGGGGTTACACGCCAGCATCACCACACGACGACTGATGACACCAAGAAGAGTAGCGGAAAGAAGCAGAATTCAACGTCGACTACGACGGTTATACACGGCGGTCACCGCCACCACAATCGAATCGAAGGATGGTCCGTCTCGTACCAAAAAATGACGGAGGTGTAGCGGCAGCGGTGGCAGCAATAACAGCACCAGGTGGGGGGGGGGGCGGCATAAGAGTCCTACGATGACACAAAGCGTGAAACATTAATGTCATTGAATATTGAGGAGCTGCCTGTATCGATATATGAACCGCTGCCGAGTCGTGGGGAATTTTTTCAATTGCATCGGCATCAACGTCAACAACGGAGGGAGTGATGCTGTGCCGTATAAAGTACTAACACAGCCAAAAATACGCATCGACAGTGACCTGATGACCTGGATAGGTTTCCAGGGGTCCGGACTTGATTAACAATTAGCGAAATTTGAAAGATATATAATTTTGAATGAACGAGTGCCATATAGAGAAGAATTGTTAAATGCTTGCCGCCGCCACCACCACCAACATAACTTTGGAAATGCACCATACAAAATTGAAACAGACATATTAGAAAAAATGTTTTGCTACTTAACATCGAGGACCACAACACGACTCTGGGCCCACATGTCGCTAATACATGTTGCATTAAATATTTATTTAAAATATATAATTTTCTACCAAAAAACACGTACCGACGCGCACCAAGACACCCTCGTAAATATGCTGACGTTGCAGTATAATACGAGAGCAGCAGCTGCTGGTAACAATAGTGACAATTGTGGCGGCAGTGGCGGCAGCTCCAGCCGTATCGATGATGACGACGACGACGACGACAACAACATCGACGACAGTTATGCACGGCGGTCACCACCACCTCCGTATACGTCACCTTCGCCACCACCACCACAATCGCTACCACCACCACAACCGCCACCACCATCATATTCGCCTCCACCACCACAATCGAATCAAAGGATAGTCCGTATCGTACAAAATGAAAGAGGTGTATCGGCAGCGGCGGCAGCAATAACAGCACCAGGTGGGGGCATAGGAGCCCTACGAGCCAGATGGCAGGGGGGCTACACACTGACACGACAATTTAGGACACCAACAAGACTAGCGGAAAGAAGCAGAATTCAGCGGTGACTGATTTTGGCATGCAGGAGTCCTTCAACGTCGCCGCCTACGCAGCCGCTGGTGCCGGAGAAGGAGGGGAAAAGGAGAAATGTGTCATTGGTGTGTCACGAAACTTTGCCCTCTTCTTCATCAGATAATGAATAGGCGATGATAATTATTATACGCCACGACAGGCACTTGTACATCAAGACGACACCCTTGTAAACATGCTGACAATGCAATATAATACGAGAGCAGCAGCTGCTGGGAACAATAATTACAATCGTGGCGGCGGTGGCAGCAGCAGCAATAACAGCACCAGGTGGAGGTGACATATGAGCACTACGAGTCAGACGGCTGTTGAATGGGGGTTACACGCCAGCATCACCACACGACGACTGATGACACCAATAAGAGTAGCGGAAAGAAGCAGAATTCAACGTCGACTACGACGGTTATACACGGCGGTCACCGCCACCACAATCGAATCGAAGGATGGTCCGTCTCGTACCAAAAAATGACGGAGGTGTAGCGGCAGCGGTGGCAGCAATAACAGCACCAGGTGGGGGGGGGGGGCGGCATAAGAGTCCTACGATAACACAAAGCGTGAAACATTAATGTCATTGAATATTGAGGAGCTGCCTGTATCGATATATGAACCGCTGCCGAGTCGTGGGGAATTTTTTCAATTGCATCGGCATCAACGTCAACAACGGAGGGAGTGATGCTGTGCCGTATAAAGTACTAACACAGCCAAAAATACGCACCGACAGTGACCTGATGACCTGGATAGGTTTCCAGGGGTCCGGACTTGAATAAGAATTAGCGAAATTTGAAAGATATATAATTTTGAATGAACGAGTGCCATATAGAGAAGAATTGTTAAATGCTTGCCGCCACCACCACCAACATAACTTTGGAAATGCACCATACAAAATTGAAACAGACATATTAGAAAAAATGTTTTGCTACTTAACATCGATGACCACAGCACGACTCTGGGCCCACATGTCGCTAATACATGTTGCATTAAATATTTATTTAAAATATATAATTTTCTACCAAAAAACCCGTACCGACGCGCACCAAGACACCCTCGTAAATATGCTGACGTTGCAGTATAATACGAGAGCAGCAGCTGCTGGTAACAATAGTGACAATTGTGGCGGCAGTGGCGGCAGTTCCAGCCGTATCGATGATGACGACGACGACAACAACATCGACGACAGTTATGCACGGCGGTCACCACCACCTCCGTATACGTCACCTTCGCCACCACCACCACAATCGCTACCACCACCACAATCGCCACCACCATCATATTCGCCTCCACCACCACAATCGAATCAAAGGATAGTCCGTATCGTACAAAATGAAAGAGGTGTATCGGCAGCGGCGGCAGCAATAACAGCACCAGGTGGGGGCATAGGAGCCCTACGAGCCAGATGGCAGGGGGCTACACACTGACACGACAATTTAGGACACCAACAAGACTAGCGGAAAGAAGCAGAATTCAGCGGTGACTGATTTTGGCATGCAGGAGTCCTTCAACGTCGCCGCCTACGCAGCCGCTGGTGCCGGAGAAGGAGGGGCAAAGGAGAAATGTGTCATTGGTGTGTCACGAAACTTTGCCCTCTTCTTCATCAGATAATGAATAGGCGATGATAATTATTATACGCCACGACGGGCACTTGTACATCAAGACGACACCCTTGTAAACATGCTGACAATGCAATATAATACGAGAGCAGCAGCTGCTGGGAACAATAATTACAATCGTGGCGGCGGTGGCAGCAGCAGCAATAACAGCACCAGGTGGAGGTGACATATGAGCACTACGAGTCAGACGGCTGTTGAATGGGGGTTACACGCCAGCATCACCACACGACGACTGATGACACCAAGAAGAGTAGCGGAAAGAAGCAGAATTCAACGTCGACTACGACGGTTATACACGGCGGTCACCGCCACCACAATCGAATCGAAGGATGGTCCGTCTCGTACCAAAAAATGACGGAGGTGTAGCGGCAGCGGTGGCAGCAATAACAGCACCAGGTGGGGGGGGGCGGCATAAGAGTCCTACGATGACACAAAGCGTGAAACATTAATGTCATTGAATATTGAGGAGCTGCCTGTATCGATATATGAACCGCTGCCGAGTCGTGGGGAATTTTTCAATTGCATCGGCATCAACGTCAACAACGGAGGGAGTGATGCTGTGCCGTATAAAGTACTAACACAGCCAAAAATACGCATCGACAGTGACCTGATGACCTGGATAGGTTTCCAGGGGCCCGGACTTGAATAACAATTAGCGAAATTTGAAAGATATATAATTTTGAATGAACGAGTGCCATATAGAGAAGAATTGTTAAATGCTTGCCGCCACCACCACCAACATAACTTTGGAAATGCACCATACAAAATTGAAACAGACATATTAGAAAAAATGTTTTGCTACTTAACATCGATGACCACAGCACGACTCTGGGCCCACATGTCGCTAATACATGTTGCATTCAATATTTATTTAAAATATATAATTTTCTACCAAAAAACCCGTACCGACGCGCACCAAGACACCCTCGTAAATATGCTAACGTTGCAGTATAATACGAGAGCAGCAGCTGCTGGTAACAATAGTGACAATTGTGGCGGCAGTGGCGGCAGCTCCAGCCGTATCGATGATGACGACGACGACAACAACATCGACGACAGTTATGCACGGCGGTCACCACCACCTCCGTATACGTCACCTTCGCCACCACCACCACAATCGCTACCACCACCACAACCGCCACCACCATCATATTCGCCTCCACCACCACAATCGAATCAAAGGATAGTCCGTATCGTACAAAATGAAAGAGGTGTATCGGCAGCGGCGACGGCGGCACCAACAAGACTAGCGGAAAGAAGCAGAATTCAGCGGCGACTGATTTTGGCATGCAGGAGTCCTTCAACGTCGCCGCCTACGCAGCCGCTGGTGCCGGAGAAGGAGGGGCAAAGGAGAAATGTGTCATTGGTGTGTCACGAAACTTTGCCCTCTTCTTCATCAGATAATGAATAGGCGATGATAATTATTATACGCCACGACGGGCACTTGTACATCAAGACGACACCCTGGTAAACATGCTGACAATGCAATATAATACGAGAGCAGCAGCTGCTGGGAACAATAATTACAATCGTGGCGGCGGTGGCAGCAGCAGCAATAACAGCACCAGGTGGAGGTGACATATGAGCACTACGAGTCAGACGGCTGTTGAATGGGGGTTACACGCCAGCATCACCACACGACGACTGATGACACCAACAAGAGTAGCGGAAAGAAGCAGAATTCAACGTCGACTACGACGGTTATACACGGCGGTCACCGCCACCACAATCGAATCGAAGGATGGTCCGTCTCGTACAAAAAAATGACGGAGGTGTAGCGGCAGCGGTGGCAGCAATAACAGCACCAGGTGGGGGGGGGGGGGGCATAAGAGTCCTACGATGACACAAAGCGTGAAACATTAATGTCATTGAATATTGAGGAGCTGCCTGTATCGATATATGAACCGCTGCCGAGTCGTGGGGAATTTTTCAATTGCATCGGCATCAACGTCAACAACGGAGGGAGTGATGCTGTGCCGTATAAAGTACTAACACAGCCAAAAATACGCATCGACAGTGACCTGATGACCTGGATAGGTTTCCAGGGGTCCGGACTTGATTAACAATTAGCGAAATTTGAAAGATATATAATTTTGAATGAACGAGTGCCATATAGAGAAGAATTGTTAAATGCTTGCCGCCGCCACCACCACCAACATAACTTTGGAAATGCACCATACAAAATTGAAACAGACATATTAGAAAAAATGTTTTGCTACTTAACATCGAGGACCACAACACGACTCTGGGCCCACATGTCGCTAATACATGTTGCATTAAATATTTATTTAAAATATATAATTTTCTACCAAAAAACACGTACCGACGCGCACCAAGACACCCTCGTAAATATGCTGACGTTGCAGTATAATACGAGAGCAGCAGCTGCTGGTAACAATAGTGACAATTGTGGCGGCAGTGGCGGCAGCTCCAGCCGTATCGATGATGACGACGACGACGACGACAACAACATCGACGACAGTTATGCACGGCGGTCACCACCACCTCCGTATACGTCACCTTCGCCACCACCACCACAATCGCTACCACCACCACAACCGCCACCACCATCATATTCGCCTCCACCACCACAATCGAATCAAAGGATAGTCCGTATCGTACAAAATGAAAGAGGTGTATCGGCAGCGGCGGCAGCAATAACAGCACCAGGTGGGGGCAAAGGAGCCCTACGAGCCAGATGGCAGGGGGGCTACACACTGACACGACAATTTAGGACACCAACAGGACTAGCGGAAAGAAGCAGAATTCAGCGGCGACTGATTTTGGCATGCAGGAGTCCTTCAACGTCGCCGCCTACGCAGCCGCTGGTGCCGGAGAAGGAGGGGCAAAGGAGAAATGTGTCATTGGTGTGTCACGAAACTTTGCCCTCTTCTTCATCAGATAATGAATAGGCGATGATAATTATTATACGCCACGACGGGCACTTGTACATCAAGACGACACCCTGGTAAACATGCTGACAATGCAATATAATACGAGAGCAGCAGCTGCTGGGAACAATAATTACAATCGTGGCGGCGGTGGCAGCAGCAGCAATAACAGCACCAGGTGGAGGTGACATATGAGCACTACGAGTCAGACGGCTGTTGAATGGGGGTTACACGCCAGCATCACCACACGACGACTGATGACACCAACAAGAGTAGCGGAAAGAAGCAGAATTCAACGTCGACTACGACGGTTATACACGGCGGTCACCGCCACCACAATCGAATCGAAGGATGGTCCGTCTCGTACAAAAAAATGACGGAGGTGTAGCGGCAGCGGTGGCAGCAATAACAGCACCAGGTGGGGGGGGGGCATAAGAGTCCTACGATGACACAAAGCGTGAAACATTAATGTCATTGAATATTGAGGAGCTGCCTGTATCGATATATGAACCGCTGCCGAGTCGTGGGGAATTTTTCAATTGCATCGGCATCAACGTCAACAACGGAGGGAGTGATGCTGTGCCGTATAAAGTACTAACACAGCCAAAAATACGCATCGACAGTGACCTGATGACCTGGATAGGTTTCCAGGGGTCCGGACTTGATTAACAATTAGCGAAATTTGAAAGATATATAATTTTGAATGAACGGGTGCCATATAGAGAAGAATTGTTAAATGCTTGCCGCCACCACCACCAACATAACTTTGGAAATGCACCATACAAAATTGAAACAGACATATTAGAAAAAATGTTTTGCTACTTAACATCGAGGACCACAGCACGACTCTGGGCCCACATGTCGCTAATACATGTTGCATTAAATATTTATTTAAAATATATAATTTTCTACCAATAAACACGTACCGACGCGCACCAAGACACCCTCGTAAATATGCTGACGTTGCAGTATAATACGAGAGCAGCAGCTGCTGGTAACAATAGTGACAATTGTGGCGGCAGTGGCGGCAGTTCCAGCCGTATCGATGATGACGACGACGACGACGACAACAACATCGACGACAGTTATGCACGGCGGTCACCACCACCTCCGTATACGTCACCTTCGCCACCACCACCACAATCGCTACCACCACCACAATCGCCACCACCATCATATTCGCCTCCACCACCACAATCGAATCAAAGGATAGTCCGTATCGTACAAAATGAAAGAGGTGTATCGGCAGCAGCGGCAGCAATAACAGCACCAGGTGGGGGCATAGGAGCCCTACGAGCCAGATGGCAGGGGGGCTACACACTGACACGACAATTTAGGACACCAACAAGACTAGCGGAAAGAAGCAGAATTCAGCGGCGACTGATTTTGGCATGCAGGAGTCCTTCAACGTCGCCGCCTACGCAGCTGCTGGTGCCGGAGAAGGAGGGGCAAAGGAGAAATGTGTCATTGGTGTGTCACGAAACTTTGCCCTCTTCTTCATCAGATAATGAATAGGCGATGATAATTATTATACGCCACGACGGGCACTTGTACATCAAGACGACACCCTGGTAAACATGCTGACAATGCAATATAATACGAGAGCAGCAGCTGCTGGGAACAATAATTACAATCGTGGCGGCGGTGGCAGCAGCAGCAATAACAGCACCAGGTGGAGGTGACATATGAGCACTACGAGTCAGACGGCTGTTGAATGGGGGTTACACGCCAGCATCACCACACGACGACTGATGACACCAAGAAAAGTAGCGGAAAGAAGCAGAATTCAACGTCGACTACGACGGTTATACACGGCGGTCACCGCCACCACAATCGAATCGAAGGATGGTCCGTCTCGTACCAAAAAATGACGGAGGTGTAGCGGCAGCGGTGGCAGCAATAACAGCACCAGGTGGGGGGGGGGGGCATAAGAGTCCTACGATGACACAAAGCGTGAAACATTAATGTCATTGAATATTGAGGAGCTGCCTGTATCGATATATGAACCGCTGCCGAGTCGTGGGGAATTTTTCAATTGCATCGGCATCAACGTCAACAACGGAGGGAGTGATGCTGTGCCGTATAAAGTACTAACACAGCCAAAAATACGCATCGACAGTGACCTGATGACCTGGATAGGTTTCCAGGGGTCCGGACTTGATTAACAATTAGCGAAATTTGAAAGATATATAATTTTGAATGAACGGGTGCCATATAGAGAAGAATTGTTAAATGCTTGCCGCCACCACCACCAACATAACTTTGGAAATGCACCATACAAAATTGAAACAGACATATTAGAAAAAATGTTTTGCTACTTAACATCGAGGACCACAGCACGACTCTGGGCCCACATGTCGCTAATACATGTTGCATTAAATATTTATTTAAAATATATAATTTTCTACCAATAAACACGTACCGACGCGCACCAAGACACCCTCGTAAATATGCTGACGTTGCAGTATAATACGAGAGCAGCAGCTGCTGGTAACAATAGTGACAATTGTGGCGGCAGTGGCGGCAGTTCCAGCCGTATCGATGATGACGACGACGACGACGACAACAACATCGACGACAGTTATGCACGGCGGTCACCACCACCTCCGTATACGTCACCTTCGCCACCACCACCACAATCGCTACCACCACCACAATCGCCACCACCATCATATTCGCCTCCACCACCACAATCGAATCAAAGGATAGTCCGTATCGTACAAAATGAAAGAGGTGTATCGGCAGCAGCGGCAGCAATAACAGCACCAGGTGGGGGCATAGGAGCCCTACGAGCCAGATGGCAGGGGGGCTACACACTGACACGACAATTTAGGACACCAACAAGACTAGCGGAAAGAAGCAGAATTCAGCGGCGACTGATTTTGGCATGCAGGAGTCCTTCAACGTCGCCGCCTACGCAGCTGCTGGTGCCGGAGAAGGAGGGGCAAAGGAGAAATGTGTCATTGGTGTGTCACGAAACTTTGCCCTCTTCTTCATCAGATAATGAATAGGCGATGATAATTATTATACGCCACGACGGGCACTTGTACATCAAGACGACACCCTGGTAAACATGCTGACAATGCAATATAATACGAGAGCAGCAGCTGCTGGGAACAATAATTACAATCGTGGCGGCGGTGGCAGCAGCAGCAATAACAGCACCAGGTGGAGGTGACATATGAGCACTACGAGTCAGACGGCTGTTGAATGGGGGTTACACGCCAGCATCACCACACGACGACTGATGACACCAAGAAAAGTAGCGGAAAGAAGCAGAATTCAACGTCGACTACGACGGTTATACACGGCGGTCACCGCCACCACAATCGAATCGAAGGATGGTCCGTCTCGTACCAAAAAATGACGGAGGTGTAGCGGCAGCGGTGGCAGCAATAACAGCACCAGGTGGGGGGGGGGGCGGCATAAGAGTCCTACGATGACACAAAGCGTGAAACATTAATGTCATTGAATATTGAGGAGCTGCCTGTATCGATATATGAACCGCTGCCGAGTCGTGGGGAATTTTTCAATTGCATCGGCATCAACGTCAACAACGGAGGGAGTGATGCTGTGCCGTATAAAGTACTAACACAGCCAAAAATACGCATCGACAGTGACCTGATGACCTGGATAGGTTTCCAGGGGTCCGGACTTGATTAACAATTAGCGAAATTTGAAAGATATATAATTTTGAATGAACGAGTGCCATATAGAGAAGAATTGTTAAATGCTTGCCGCCGCCACCACCACCAACATAACTTTGGAAATGCACCATACAAAATTGAAACAGGCATATTAGAAAAAATGTTTTGCTACTTAACATCGAGGACCACAGCACGACTCTGGGCCCACATGTCGCTAATACATGTTGCATTAAATATTTATTTAAAATATATAATTTTCTACCAAAAAACACGTACCGACGCGCACCAAGACACCCTCGTAAATATGCTGACGTTGCAGTATAATACGAGAGCAGCAGCTGCTGGTAACAATAGTGACAATTGTGGCGGCAGTGGCGGCAGTTCCAGCCGTATCGATGATGACGACGACGACGACGACAACAACATCGACGACAGTTATGCACGGCGGTCACCACCACCTCCGTATACGTCACCTTCGCCACCACCACCACAATCGCTACCACCACCACAATCGCCACCACCATCATATTCGCCTCCACCACCACAATCGAATCAAAGGATAGTCCGTATCGTACAAAATGAAAGAGGTGTATCGGCAGCGGCGGCAGCAATAACAGCACCAGGTGGGGGCATAGGAGCCCTACGAGCCAGATGGCAGGGGGGCTACACACTGACACGACAATTTAGGACACCAACAAGACTAGCGGAAAGAAGCAGAATTCAGCGGCGACTGATTTTGGCATGCAGGAGTCCTTCAACGTCGCCGCCTACGCAGCCGCTGGTGCCGGAGAAGGAGGGGCAAAGGAGAAATGTGTCATTGGTGTGTCACGAAACTTTGCCCTCTTCTTCATCAGATAATGAATAGGCGATGATAATTATTATACGCCACGACGGGCACTTGTACATCAAGACGACACCCTTGTAAACATGCTGACAATGCAATATAATACGAGAGCAGCAGCTGCTGGGAACAATAATTACAATCGTGGCGGCGGTGGCAGCAGCTGCAATAACAGCACCAGGTGGAGGTGACATATGAGCACTACGAGTCAGACGGCTGTTGAATGGGGGTTACACGCCAGCATCACCACACGACGACTGATGACACCAAGAAGAGTAGCGGAAAGAAGCAGAATTCAACGTCGACTACGACGGTTATACACGGCGGTCACCGCCACCACAATCGAATCGAAGGATGGTCCGTCTCGTACCAAAAAATGACGGAGGTGTAGCGGCAGCGGTGGCAGCAATAACAGCACCAGGTGGGGGGGGGGGGCATAAGAGTCCTACGATGACACAAAGCGTGAAACATTAATGTCATTGAATATTGAGGAGCTGCCTGTATCGATATATGAACCGCTGCCGAGTCGTGGGGAATTTTTCAATTGCATCGGCATCAACGTCAACAACGGAGGGAGTGATGCTGTGCCGTATAAAGTACTAACACAGCCAAAAATACGCATCGACAGTGACCTGATGACCTGGATAGGTTTCCAGGGGTCCGGACTTGATTAACAATTAGCGAAATTTGAAAGATATATAATTTTGAATGAACGGGTGCCATATAGAGAAGAATTGTTAAATGCTTGCCGCCACCACCACCAACATAACTTTGGAAATGCACCATACAAAATTGAAACAGACATATTAGAAAAAATGTTTTGCTACTTAACATCGATGACCACAGCACGACTCTGGGCCCACATGTCGCTAATACATGTTGCATTAAATATTTATTTAAAATATATAATTTTCTACCAAAAAACCCGTACCGACGCGCACCAAGACACCCTCGTAAATATGCTGACGTTGCAGTATAATACGAGAGCAGCAGCTGCTGGTAACAATAGTGACAATTGTGGCGGCAGTGGCGGCAGTTCCAGCCGTATCGATGATGACGACGACGACAACAACATCGACGACAGTTATGCACGGCGGTCACCACCACCTCCGTATACGTCACCTTCGCCACCACCACCACAATCGCTACCACCACCACAATCGCCACCACCATCATATTCGCCTCCACCACCACAATCGAATCAAAGGATAGTCCGTATCGTACAAAATGAAAGAGGTGTATCGGCAGCGGCGGCAGCAATAACAGCACCAGGTGGGGGCATAGGAGCCCTACGAGCCAGATGGCAGGGGGGCTACACACTGACACGACAATTTAGGACACCAACAAGACTAGCGGAAAGAAGCAGAATTCAGCGGTGACTGATTTTGGCATGCAGGAGTCCTTCAACGTCGCCGCCTACGCAGCCGCTGGTGCCGGAGAAGGAGGGGCAAAGGAGAAATGTGTCATTGGTGTGTCACGAAACTTTGCCCTCTTCTTCATCAGATAATGAATAGGCGATGATAATTATTATACGCCACGACGGGCACTTGTACATCAAGACGACACCCTTGTAAACATGCTGACAATGCAATATAATACGAGAGCAGCAGCTGCTGGGAACAATAATTACAATCGTGGCGGCGGTGGCAGCAGCAGCAATAACAGCACCAGGTGGAGGTGACATATGAGCACTACGAGTCAGACGGCTGTTGAATGGGGGTTACACGCCAGCATCACCACACGACGACTGATGACACCAAGAAGAGTAGCGGAAAGAAGCAGAATTCAACGTCGACTACGACGGTTATACACGGCGGTCACCGCCACCACAATCGAATCGAAGGATGGTCCGTCTCGTACCAAAAAATGACGGAGGTGTAGCGGCAGCGGTGGCAGCAATAACAGCACCAGGTGGGGGGGGGGGGGCATAAGAGTTCTACGATGACACAAAGCGTGAAACATTAATGTCATTGAATATTGAGGAGCTGCCTGTATCGATATATGAACCGCTGCCGAGTCGTGGGGAATTTTTTCAATTGCATCGGCATCAACGTCAACAACGGAGGGAGTGATGCTGTGCCGTATAAAGTACTAACACAGCCAAAAATACGCATCGACAGTGACCTGATGACCTGGATAGGTTTCCAGGGGTCCTGCACCCTAATTACGTATTTCAAAGCAACCGCAGCGCGACAGCCACGCGATAGCAACGCAACAGCAGAGCGACAGCGACCGGTCGAGAGGTTGCAAAAAGAAACGTATTATCTAAGTTTATCGTCTGCTATCTGCTCACTAGCCGCTAATGCACTTTTACTAGCGCCACCAGCAGCCAGGTAGCAATGGATGGAACTACAAAACGTCAAACACTTAACACACTTCAAATACTTTTAAATTTTAATCAATTTTAATGTAAATACTAAATATGGGGTACATACATATGTAATAACTAATAAGTAATAACTAATATTCAAAGAGTATATAAACACTATGCTAATATTATTCTGTGATCTGCCGGCCTACTCTTGACACTCGATCCTATCGAAATTTAGGATTGGGATCGAAAATATGCTACAATAGCGCACAATTACAGTGAAATTTAATGTGATGAGGAGTTTAAGAGATATTATCGCCTCAGCAAGGAGCTTTGAAGTTATTCATAGCGATTTGGATTTGTATCTACTATCTAGTATCTGCGGGTTATAAGGTATGTCAATAGAAATATCTATAATTAATCTAACCTCTTCTATAGTTCATCTTTTCTCTTTATTTACGGCCTATGTACAGTGAGTTGTAATTACTACAGTAATAATAGTTCAATGCATATGTAGGATACTTGAAAAATATATCTCAAATTATTTTATTATTGATTGGTTCTACATTGTTCTTCATATTATGTGATACCTATCTATTAATATAAATAAAATAAGTGCTAATTATAATAATCTATTTGACTTATTGAGCTACATAATAATATTTGCATTAATTTCAGATTTTATGAAAACTTCCATATGACATAGTAAGTGCTATTGTTGGTACTCATATGGCTCTCATATGTCCAGCCCAAAATGAGAGGTTTTATAATAGAAAAGGATTTCACTTAAGAAATGTTTTAAATGTAAGTTGACTCTTGGATTCTGTAATTGTATAAGTTAGTTTTAATAATGCCTTTTGTTTTATAAATACCTTTAAATTGTATATAGGTATTATATTGATATAATATATTATACAATTTAAACAAATTAATTATATATGTTAATAGATATAATATTCTTTTAGTAATACCACAGTATAAGAAGTCATAATACCTTTAAATTGGCAAATAACATAAAAATTATAAAGGAATCTTAGAATGTGTTCTTTCCTTTTTAAATTTTGGGGAAGTTGTTTATTCACTTGTTAAGTCTAAGTTAAAATCATAATAAAGTGAGCATTTGTTTCATACATGAATATTATAATGCAATAATTATTTATTATGTTTTAGGAGACTCGGGCTATGCCCAAAGAACTATTGTGATGAAACATATTTGGATGCTCCGGCTGGCTCACCTGAAGAACACTACACCAAATTTAATTGTGTGGGACACTATACAGTAAAGCATACTATGGGTGTTCTGAAGTATAGGTGGCAATGTCTCCTAGGCCACAGGGTCCTTCTCTATCATCTGGACACAGTTATTAGAATTATAAATGCTTGTTATGTTTTACACAACATTTGTAATGAAGCAAGCTTGAGTCAAAAAGACAGTGAGGATACCATACCACCTACTTAGTAGCACAGACAGCACCCAGGAAACAAGTAGGCAGGAACTTCCAGAGTTAGTGTGCGTGAGCTATAATAGGCTGCTATAATAGCTATAAGTGTTTTTAATGTTTTCATTAAACTCTTGTTAAACTATTATTTGTTTTTTTTAACTATATTCTATATTTTTGGTCATTGATTGATATAATCAATATTACAATCACAGTATTTATAAAAATAAGTAAGTAACTAAAATACTTAACAATAACCCTTTTATTCTCTTTTAACCTATGGTAGCAATATTTAAATAAATCACAATATTTAGCTTCTAATATTTAAATGTAACACAGTTTTATTTCCATGTGTATATTAAATTTTTGGTCATTGATTGATATGGTAATCTTACCTACAATCACGGTATTATAAAAATAAGTACTAAAATACTTAGTAACAATCAGTCTTTTATTATCTTTTAACCCAAGGTAGCAATATTTAAATAAATCACAGTATTCTGTAAACAAATTAAGCCTATGTTTATGAGTAAAATACCTCATTTTCAATAAGACCAATCACTAAAATACATAACAATAATAATTTGTATGTGGTCTGTCAGAACTTGAGATGTTATTTTGGAAAGCCTTGGCACCAGCATTACTGGTAAATTAAGAAAGAAGATGATTTCTAATTTTTTTTGTTTACTTTGTTTTGAGCTATTTTGAAATTTGATGTCTATTCAAAATTGCACGTAAGATTTTTTTATAACAGCAATACACATTATGCCAGAATGTATAATTTATTTGCCGTTTAATGCTTTACAAAATAAGTTTAGGTTTAATTTAAGGAACTAGGTACATTATAAAAGATAATAATTCATTATTGGAGACATATTTTAATTAAAAAAAAAACATAGAACATCATATTGTTGAATTTTATTTTGTTATTATATTTTATTATACACATCACATCGGTCATCGCTTCCAATTTCAAAATCAATCGTAAACTCGATTTGTTCAAGAGTACCAATATACTCCAGATTGGAACTGGAACTGGATTGAATTCATATTGTTGTCGCCGTTGTGTTGCCGGCAGGAATCCTACTGTTAAGTCGCAAAACTCTTGACTTTTATATAGTACTTAGATCAATTTAATTTCATAAGTTAAAATCCTTTGAATGTCTGTTAAGAGATTGAAATTCCCAGTCGGACAAGTTGAATGCTTTGGCTTCCTCACGTAGTCGACGTCTCAGTGAGGCTGTGCTCCTGGTCTCCTGTCTTATCTCCTCAGCCTCTAATGCAACCATCAAAAGAAGTGCACGAGCCATTGTTTTAAAATTATAGTTTCTTTTTCAATAACACTGCCACTTAAAATCGAATAGGGTAAGTTCAATAAGATCATATTACGCCTAAAATGTCTCTAACAGTCTTTTTCGATCACTAACCAAGTATTTTAAACAGTTTATATAGTAAGCAGACGAATAGCAACAGGCTTGCAGACACTACTTTAGTTGTTGTTAAAAAATCGCTGTTTGACATTTCAATCTGCTGTCGCGGGCTGCTAAATAGTTTACGTAATACCAAACCGTCAGCCAAACATACCAAAAAATGCATTTTTAGTTCCTCGGTCGCTGTCGCTTTGCAGATGGCGTTGCGGTCGATTATTTGAGCTTGTTGCTGTCGCGTTGCTAATAGGTAATACAAAATATGATTTTGACAGCAGATATTGTGCAATTTTTGCCTGTTGCTTGTAATTTCAAGATACGTAATTAGCCTGCGGACTTGATTAACAATTAGCGAAATTTGAAAGATATATAATTTTGAATGAACGAGTGCCATATAGAGAAGAATTGTTAAATGCTTGCCGCCGCCACCACCACCAACATAACTTTGGAAATGCACCATACAAAATTGAAACAGACATATTAGAAAAAATGTTTTGCTACTTAACATCGAGGACCACAACACGACTCTGGGCCCACATGTCGCTAATACATGTTGCATTAAATATTTATTTAAAATATATAATTTTCTACCAAAAAACACGTACCGACGCGCACCAAGACACCCTCGTAAATATGCTGACGTTGCAGTATAATACGAGAGCAGCAGCTGCTGGTAACAATAGTGACAATTGTGGCGGCAGTGGCGGCAGCTCCAGCCGTATCGATGATGACGACGACGACGACGACAACAACATCGACGACAGTTATGCACGGCGGTCACCACCACCTCCGTATACGTCACCTTCGCCACCACCACCACAATCGCTACCACCACCACAACCGCCACCACCATCATATTCGCCTCCACCACCACAATCGAATCAAAGGATAGTCCGTATCGTACAAAATGAAAGAGGTGTATCGGCAGCGGCGGCAGCAATAACAGCACCAGGTGGGGGCAAAGGAGCCCTACGAGCCAGATGGCAGGGGGGCTACACACTGACACGACAATTTAGGACACCAACAGGACTAGCGGAAAGAAGCAGAATTCAGCGGCGACTGATTTTGGCATGCAGGAGTCCTTCAACGTCGCCGCCTACGCAGCCGCTGGTGCCGGAGAAGGAGGGGCAAAGGAGAAATGTGTCATTGGTGTGTCACGAAACTTTGCCCTCTTCTTCATCAGATAATGAATAGGCGATGATAATTATTATACGCCACGACGGGCACTTGTACATCAAGACGACACCCTGGTAAACATGCTGACAATGCAATATAATACGAGAGCAGCAGCTGCTGGGAACAATAATTACAATCGTGGCGGCGGTGGCAGCAGCAGCAATAACAGCACCAGGTGGAGGTGACATATGAGCACTACGAGTCAGACGGCTGTTGAATGGGGGTTACACGCCAGCATCACCACACGACGACTGATGACACCAACAAGAGTAGCGGAAAGAAGCAGAATTCAACGTCGACTACGACGGTTATACACGGCGGTCACCGCCACCACAATCGAATCGAAGGATGGTCCGTCTCGTACAAAAAAATGACGGAGGTGTAGCGGCAGCGGTGGCAGCAATAACAGCACCAGGTGGGGGGGGGGGCATAAGAGTCCTACGATGACACAAAGCGTGAAACATTAATGTCATTGAATATTGAGGAGCTGCCTGTATCGATATATGAACCGCTGCCGAGTCGTGGGGAATTTTTCAATTGCATCGGCATCAACGTCAACAACGGAGGGAGTGATGCTGTGCCGTATAAAGTACTAACACAGCCAAAAATACGCATCGACAGTGACCTGATGACCTGGATAGGTTTCCAGGGGTCCGGACTTGATTAACAATTAGCGAAATTTGAAAGATATATAATTTTGAATGAACGGGTGCCATATAGAGAAGAATTGTTAAATGCTTGCCGCCACCACCACCAACATAACTTTGGAAATGCACCATACAAAATTGAAACAGACATATTAGAAAAAATGTTTTGCTACTTAACATCGAGGACCACAGCACGACTCTGGGCCCACATGTCGCTAATACATGTTGCATTAAATATTTATTTAAAATATATAATTTTCTACCAATAAACACGTACCGACGCGCACCAAGACACCCTCGTAAATATGCTGACGTTGCAGTATAATACGAGAGCAGCAGCTGCTGGTAACAATAGTGACAATTGTGGCGGCAGTGGCGGCAGTTCCAGCCGTATCGATGATGACGACGACGACGACGACAACAACATCGACGACAGTTATGCACGGCGGTCACCACCACCTCCGTATACGTCACCTTCGCCACCACCACCACAATCGCTACCACCACCACAATCGCCACCACCATCATATTCGCCTCCACCACCACAATCGAATCAAAGGATAGTCCGTATCGTACAAAATGAAAGAGGTGTATCGGCAGCAGCGGCAGCAATAACAGCACCAGGTGGGGGCATAGGAGCCCTACGAGCCAGATGGCAGGGGGGCTACACACTGACACGACAATTTAGGACACCAACAAGACTAGCGGAAAGAAGCAGAATTCAGCGGCGACTGATTTTGGCATGCAGGAGTCCTTCAACGTCGCCGCCTACGCAGCTGCTGGTGCCGGAGAAGGAGGGGCAAAGGAGAAATGTGTCATTGGTGTGTCACGAAACTTTGCCCTCTTCTTCATCAGATAATGAATAGGCGATGATAATTATTATACGCCACGACGGGCACTTGTACATCAAGACGACACCCTGGTAAACATGCTGACAATGCAATATAATACGAGAGCAGCAGCTGCTGGGAACAATAATTACAATCGTGGCGGCGGTGGCAGCAGCAGCAATAACAGCACCAGGTGGAGGTGACATATGAGCACTACGAGTCAGACGGCTGTTGAATGGGGGTTACACGCCAGCATCACCACACGACGACTGATGACACCAAGAAAAGTAGCGGAAAGAAGCAGAATTCAACGTCGACTACGACGGTTATACACGGCGGTCACCGCCACCACAATCGAATCGAAGGATGGTCCGTCTCGTACCAAAAAATGACGGAGGTGTAGCGGCAGCGGTGGCAGCAATAACAGCACCAGGTGGGGGGGGGGGCGGCATAAGAGTCCTACGATGACACAAAGCGTGAAACATTAATGTCATTGAATATTGAGGAGCTGCCTGTATCGATATATGAACCGCTGCCGAGTCGTGGGGAATTTTTCAATTGCATCGGCATCAACGTCAACAACGGAGGGAGTGATGCTGTGCCGTATAAAGTACTAACACAGCCAAAAATACGCATCGACAGTGACCTGATGACCTGGATAGGTTTCCAGGGGTCCGGACTTGATTAACAATTAGCGAAATTTGAAAGATATATAATTTTGAATGAACGAGTGCCATATAGAGAAGAATTGTTAAATGCTTGCCGCCGCCACCACCACCAACATAACTTTGGAAATGCACCATACAAAATTGAAACAGGCATATTAGAAAAAATGTTTTGCTACTTAACATCGAGGACCACAGCACGACTCTGGGCCCACATGTCGCTAATACATGTTGCATTAAATATTTATTTAAAATATATAATTTTCTACCAAAAAACACGTACCGACGCGCACCAAGACACCCTCGTAAATATGCTGACGTTGCAGTATAATACGAGAGCAGCAGCTGCTGGTAACAATAGTGACAATTGTGGCGGCAGTGGCGGCAGTTCCAGCCGTATCGATGATGACGACGACGACGACGACAACAACATCGACGACAGTTATGCACGGCGGTCACCACCACCTCCGTATACGTCACCTTCGCCACCACCACCACAATCGCTACCACCACCACAATCGCCACCACCATCATATTCGCCTCCACCACCACAATCGAATCAAAGGATAGTCCGTATCGTACAAAATGAAAGAGGTGTATCGGCAGCGGCGGCAGCAATAACAGCACCAGGTGGGGGCATAGGAGCCCTACGAGCCAGATGGCAGGGGGGCTACACACTGACACGACAATTTAGGACACCAACAAGACTAGCGGAAAGAAGCAGAATTCAGCGGCGACTGATTTTGGCATGCAGGAGTCCTTCAACGTCGCCGCCTACGCAGCCGCTGGTGCCGGAGAAGGAGGGGCAAAGGAGAAATGTGTCATTGGTGTGTCACGAAACTTTGCCCTCTTCTTCATCAGATAATGAATAGGCGATGATAATTATTATACGCCACGACGGGCACTTGTACATCAAGACGACACCCTTGTAAACATGCTGACAATGCAATATAATACGAGAGCAGCAGCTGCTGGGAACAATAATTACAATCGTGGCGGCGGTGGCAGCAGCTGCAATAACAGCACCAGGTGGAGGTGACATATGAGCACTACGAGTCAGACGGCTGTTGAATGGGGGTTACACGCCAGCATCACCACACGACGACTGATGACACCAAGAAGAGTAGCGGAAAGAAGCAGAATTCAACGTCGACTACGACGGTTATACACGGCGGTCACCGCCACCACAATCGAATCGAAGGATGGTCCGTCTCGTACCAAAAAATGACGGAGGTGTAGCGGCAGCGGTGGCAGCAATAACAGCACCAGGTGGGGGGGGGGGCATAAGAGTCCTACGATGACACAAAGCGTGAAACATTAATGTCATTGAATATTGAGGAGCTGCCTGTATCGATATATGAACCGCTGCCGAGTCGTGGGGAATTTTTCAATTGCATCGGCATCAACGTCAACAACGGAGGGAGTGATGCTGTGCCGTATAAAGTACTAACACAGCCAAAAATACGCATCGACAGTGACCTGATGACCTGGATAGGTTTCCAGGGGTCCGGACTTGATTAACAATTAGCGAAATTTGAAAGATATATAATTTTGAATGAACGGGTGCCATATAGAGAAGAATTGTTAAATGCTTGCCGCCACCACCACCAACATAACTTTGGAAATGCACCATACAAAATTGAAACAGACATATTAGAAAAAATGTTTTGCTACTTAACATCGAGGACCACAGCACGACTCTGGGCCCACATGTCGCTAATACATGTTGCATTAAATATTTATTTAAAATATATAATTTTCTACCAATAAACACGTACCGACGCGCACCAAGACACCCTCGTAAATATGCTGACGTTGCAGTATAATACGAGAGCAGCAGCTGCTGGTAACAATAGTGACAATTGTGGCGGCAGTGGCGGCAGTTCCAGCCGTATCGATGATGACGACGACGACGACGACAACAACATCGACGACAGTTATGCACGGCGGTCACCACCACCTCCGTATACGTCACCTTCGCCACCACCACCACAATCGCCACCACCATCATATTCGCCTCCACCACCACAATCGAATCAAAGGATAGTCCGTATCGTACAAAATGAAAGAGGTGTATCGGCAGCAGCGGCAGCAATAACAGCACCAGGTGGGGGCATAGGAGCCCTACGAGCCAGATGGCAGGGGGGCTACACACTGACACGACAATTTAGGACACCAACAAGACTAGCGGAAAGAAGCAGAATTCAGCGGCGACTGATTTTGGCATGCAGGAGTCCTTCAACGTCGCCGCCTACGCAGCTGCTGGTGCCGGAGAAGGAGGGGCAAAGGAGAAATGTGTCATTGGTGTGTCACGAAACTTTGCCCTCTTCTTCATCAGATAATGAATAGGCGATGATAATTATTATACGCCACGACGGGCACTTGTACATCAAGACGACACCCTGGTAAACATGCTGACAATGCAATATAATACGAGAGCAGCAGCTGCTGGGAACAATAATTACAATCGTGGCGGCGGTGGCAGCAGCAGCAATAACAGCACCAGGTGGAGGTGACATATGAGCACTACGAGTCAGACGGCTGTTGAATGGGGGTTACACGCCAGCATCACCACACGACGACTGATGACACCAAGAAAAGTAGCGGAAAGAAGCAGAATTCAACGTCGACTACGACGGTTATACACGGCGGTCACCGCCACCACAATCGAATCGAAGGATGGTCCGTCTCGTACCAAAAAATGATGGAGGTGTAGCGGCAGCGGTGGCAGCAATAACAGCACCAGGTGGGGGGGGGGGCGGCATAAGAGTCCTACGATGACACAAAGCGTGAAACATTAATGTCATTGAATATTGAGGAGCTGCCTGTATCGATATATGAACCGCTGCCGAGTCGTGGGGAATTTTTCAATTGCATCGGCATCAACGTCAACAACGGAGGGAGTGATGCTGTGCCGTATAAAGTACTAACACAGCCAAAAATACGCATCGACAGTGACCTGATGACCTGGATAGGTTTCCAGGGGTCCGGACTTGATTAACAATTAGCGAAATTTGAAAGATATATAATTTTGAATGAACGAGTGCCATATAGAGAAGAATTGTTAAATGCTTGCCGCCGCCACCACCACCAACATAACTTTGGAAATGCACCATACAAAATTGAAACAGGCATATTAGAAAAAATGTTTTGCTACTTAACATCGAGGACCACAGCACGACTCTGGGCCCACATGTCGCTAATACATGTTGCATTAAATATTTATTTAAAATATATAATTTTCTACCAAAAAACACGTACCGACGCGCACCAAGACACCCTCGTAAATATGCTGACGTTGCAGTATAATACGAGAGCAGCAGCTGCTGGTAACAATAGTGACAATTGTGGCGGCAGTGGCGGCAGTTCCAGCCGTATCGATGATGACGACGACGACGACGACAACAACATCGACGACAGTTATGCACGGCGGTCACCACCACCTCCGTATACGTCACCTTCGCCACCACCACCACAATCGCTACCACCACCACAATCGCCACCACCATCATATTCGCCTCCACCACCACAATCGAATCAAAGGATAGTCCGTATCGTACAAAATGAAAGAGGTGTATCGGCAGCGGCGGCAGCAATAACAGCACCAGGTGGGGGCATAGGAGCCCTACGAGCCAGATGGCAGGGGGGCTACACACTGACACGACAATTTAGGACACCAACAAGACTAGCGGAAAGAAGCAGAATTCAGCGGCGACTGATTTTGGCATGCAGGAGTCCTTCAACGTCGCCGCCTACGCAGCCGCTGGTGCCGGAGAAGGAGGGGCAAAGGAGAAATGTGTCATTGGTGTGTCACGAAACTTTGCCCTCTTCTTCATCAGATAATGAATAGGCGATGATAATTATTATACGCCACGACGGGCACTTGTACATCAAGACGACACCCTTGTAAACATGCTGACAATGCAATATAATACGAGAGCAGCAGCTGCTGGGAACAATAATTACAATCGTGGCGGCGGTGGCAGCAGCTGCAATAACAGCACCAGGTGGAGGTGACATATGAGCACTACGAGTCAGACGGCTGTTGAATGGGGGTTACACGCCAGCATCACCACACGACGACTGATGACACCAAGAAGAGTAGCGGAAAGAAGCAGAATTCAACGTCGACTACGACGGTTATACACGGCGGTCACCGCCACCACAATCGAATCGAAGGATGGTCCGTCTCGTACCAAAAAATGACGGAGGTGTAGCGGCAGCGGTGGCAGCAATAACAGCACCAGGTGGGGGGGGGGGGCATAAGAGTCCTACGATGACACAAAGCGTGAAACATTAATGTCATTGAATATTGAGGAGCTGCCTGTATCGATATATGAACCGCTGCCGAGTCGTGGGGAATTTTTCAATTGCATCGGCATCAACGTCAACAACGGAGGGAGTGATGCTGTGCCGTATAAAGTACTAACACAGCCAAAAATACGCATCGACAGTGACCTGATGACCTGGATAGGTTTCCAGGGGTCCGGACTTGATTAACAATTAGCGAAATTTGAAAGATATATAATTTTGAATGAACGAGTGCCATATAGAGAAGAATTGTTAAATGCTTGCCGCCGCCACCACCACCAACATAACTTTGGAAATGCACCATACAAAATTGAAACAGACATATTAGAAAAAATGTTTTGCTACTTAACATCGAGGACCACAGCACGACTCTGGGCCCACATGTCGCTAATACATGTTGCATTAAATATTTATTTAAAATATATAATTTTCTACCAAAAAACACGTACCGACGCGCACCAAGACACCCTCGTAAATATGCTGACGTTGCAGTATAATACGAGAGCAGCAGCTGCTGGTAACAATAGTGACAATTGTGGCGGCAGTGGCGGCAGTTCCAGCCGTATCGATGATGACGACGACGACGACGACAACAACATCGACGACAGTTATGCACGGCGGTCACCACCACCTCCGTATACGTCACCTTCGCCACCACCACCACAATCGCTACCACCACCACAATCGCCACCACCATCATATTCGCCTCCACCACCACAATCGAATCAAAGGATAGTCCGTATCGTACAAAATGAAAGAGGTGTATCGGCAGCGGCGGCAGCAATAACAGCACCAGTTGGGGGCATAGGAGCCCTACGAGCCTGATGGCAGGGGGGCTACACACTGACACGACAATTTAGGACACCAACAAGACTAGCGGAAAGAAGCAGAATTCAGCGGCGACTGATTTTGGCATGCAGGAGTCCTTCAACGTCGCCGCCTACGCAGCCGCTGGTGCCGGAGAAGGAGGGGCAAAGGAGAAATGTGTCATTGGTGTGTCACGAAACTTTGCCCTCTTCTTCATCAGGTAATGAATAGGCGATGATAATTATTATACGCCACGACGGGCACTTGTACATCAAGACGACACCCTGGTAAACATGCTGACAATGCAATATAATACGAGAGCAGCAGCTGCTGGGAACAATAATTACAATCGTGGCGGCGGTGGCAGCAGCAGCAATAACAGCACCAGGTGGAGGTGACATATGAGCACTACGAGTCAGACGGCTGTTGAATGGGGGTTACACGCCAGCATCACCACACGACGACTGATGACACCAACAAGAGTAGCGGAAAGAAGCAGCATTCAACGTCGACTACGACGGTTATACACGGCGGTCACCGCCACCACAATCGAATCGAAGGATAGTCCGTCTCGTACAAAAAAATGACGGAGGTGTAGCGGCAGCGGTGGCAGCAATAACAGCACCAGGTGGGGGGGGGGGCATAAGAGTCCTACGATGACACAAAGCGTGAAACATTAATGTCATTGAATATTGAGGAGCTGCCTGTATCGATATATGAACCGCTGCCGAGTCGTGGGGAATTTTTCAATTGCATCGGCATCAACGTCAACAACGGAGGGAGTGATGCTGTGCCGTATAAAGTACTAACACAGCCAAAAATACGCATCGACAGTGACCTGATGACCTGGATAGGTTTCCAGGGGTCCGGACTTGATTAACAATTAGCGAAATTTGAAAGATATATAATTTTGAATGAACGAGTGCCATATAGAGAAGAATTGTTAAATGCTTGCCGCCGCCACCACCACCAACATAACTTTCGAAATGCACCATACAAAATTGAAACAGGCATATTAGAAAAAATGTTTTGCTACTTAACATCGAGGACCACAGCACGACTCTGGGCCCACATGTCGCTAATACATGTTGCATTAAATATTTATTTAAAATATATAATTTTCTACCAAAAAACACGTACCGACGCGCACCAAGACACCCTCGTAAATATGCTGACGTTGCAGTATAATACGAGAGCAGCAGCTGCTGGTAACAATAGTGACAATTGTGGCGGCAGTGGCGGCAGTTCCAGCCGTATCGATGATGACGACGACGACGACGACAACAACATCGACGACAGTTATGC
This sequence comes from Helleia helle, assembly GCA_963853865.1. Classification (NCBI taxonomy): domain Eukaryota; kingdom Metazoa; phylum Arthropoda; class Insecta; order Lepidoptera; family Lycaenidae; genus Helleia; species Helleia helle. The sequence continues at coordinate 746,184 of OY971434.1, forward strand.
ACGGCGGTCACCACCACCTCCGTATACGTCACCTTCGCCACCACCACCACAATCGCTACCACCACCACAATCGCCACCACCATCATATTCGCCTCCACCACCACAATCGAATCAAAGGATAGTCCGTATCGTACAAAATGAAAGAGGTGTATCGGCAGCGGCGGCAGCAATAACAGCACCAGGTGGGGGCATAGGAGCCCTACGAGCCAGATGGCAGGGGGGCTACACACTGACACGACAATTTAGGACACCAACAAGACTAGCGGAAAGAAGCAGAATTCAGCGGCGACTGATTTTGGCATGCAGGAGTCCTTCAACGTCGCCGCCTACGCAGCCGCTGGTGCCGGAGAAGGAGGGGCAAAGGAGAAATGTGTCATTGGTGTGTCACGAAACTTTGCCCTCTTCTTCATCAGATAATGAATAGGCGATGATAATTATTATACGCCACGACGGGCACTTGTACATCAAGACGACACCCTTGTAAACATGCTGACAATGCAATATAATACGAGAGCAGCAGCTGCTGGGAACAATAATTACAATCGTGGCGGCGGTGGCAGCAGCAGCAATAACAGCACCAGGTGGAGGTGACATATGAGCACTACGAGTCAGACGGCTGTTGAATGGGGGTTACACGCCAGCATCACCACACGACGACTGATGACACCAAGAAGAGTAGCGGAAAGAAGCAGAATTCAACGTCGACTACGACGGTTATACACGGCGGTCACCGCCACCACAATCGAATCGAAGGATGGTCCGTCTCGTACCAAAAAATGACGGAGGTGTAGCGGCAGCGGTGGCAGCAATAACAGCACCAGGTGGGGGGGGGCATAAGAGTCCTACGATGACACAAAGCGTGAAACATTAATGTCATTGAATATTGAGGAGCTGCCTGTATCGATATATGAACCGCTGCCGAGTCGTGGGGAATTTTTCAATTGCATCGGCATCAACGTCAACAACGGAGGGAGTGATGCTGTGCCGTATAAAGTACTAACACAGCCAAAAATACGCATCGACAGTGACCTGATGACCTGGATAGGTTTCCAGGGGTCCGGACTTGATTAACAATTAGCGAAATTTGAAAGATATATAATTTTGAATGAACGAGTGCCATATAGAGAAGAATTGTTAAATGCTTGCCGCCGCCACCACCACCAACATAACTTTGGAAATGCACCATACAAAATTGAAACAGACATATTAGAAAAAATGTTTTGCTACTTAACATCGAGGACCACAGCACGACTCTGGGCCCACATGTCGCTAATACATGTTGCATTAAATATTTATTTAAAATATATAATTTTCTACCAAAAAACACGTACCGACGCGCACCAAGACACCCTCGTAAATATGCTGACGTTGCAGTATAATACGAGAGCAGCAGCTGCTGGTAACAATAGTGACAATTGTGGCGGCAGTGGCGGCAGTTCCAGCCGTATCGATGATGACGACGACGACGACGACAACAACATCGACGACAGTTATGCACGGCGGTCACCACCACCTCCGTATACGTCACCTTCGCCACCACCACCACAATCGCTACCACCACCACAATCGCCACCACCATCATATTCGCCTCCACCACCACAATCGAATCAAAGGATAGTCCGTATCGTACAAAATGAAAGAGGTGTATCGGCAGCGGCGGCAGCAATAACAGCACCAGGTGGGGGCATAGGAGCCCTACGAGCCTGATGGCAGGGGGGCTACACACTGACACGACAATTTAGGACACCAACAAGACTAGCGGAAAGAAGCAGAATTCAGCGGCGACTGATTTTGGCATGCAGGAGTCCTTCAACGTCGCCGCCTACGCAGCCGCTGGTGCCGGAGAAGGAGGGGCAAAGGAGAAATGTGTCATTGGTGTGTCACGAAACTTTGCCCTCTTCTTCATCAGATAATGAATAGGCGATGATAATTATTATACGCCACGACGGGCACTTGTACATCAAGACGACACCCTGGTAAACATGCTGACAATGCAATATAATACGAGAGCAGCAGCTGCTGGGAACAATAATTACAATCGTGGCGGCGGTGGCAGCAGCAGCAATAACAGCACCAGGTGGAGGTGACATATGAGCACTACGAGTCAGACGGCTGTTGAATGGGGGTTACACGCCAGCATCACCACACGACGACTGATGACACCAACAAGAGTAGCGGAAAGAAGCAGCATTCAACGTCGACTACGACGGTTATACACGGCGGTCACCGCCACCACAATCGAATCGAAGGATAGTCCGTCTCGTACAAAAAAATGACGGAGGTGTAGCGGCAGCGGTGGCAGCAATAACAGCACCAGGTGGGGGGGGGGGGCATAAGAGTCCTACGATGACACAAAGCGTGAAACATTAATGTCATTGAATATTGAGGAGCTGCCTGTATCGATATATGAACCGCTGCCGAGTCGTGGGGAATTTTTCAATTGCATCGGCATCAACGTCAACAACGGAGGGAGTGATGCTGTGCCGTATAAAGTACTAACACAGCCAAAAATACGCATCGACAGTGACCTGATGACCTGGATAGGTTTCCAGGGGTCCGGACTTGATTAACAATTAGCGAAATTTGAAAGATATATAATTTTGAATGAACGAGTGCCATATAGAGAAGAATTGTTAAATGCTTGCCGCCGCCACCACCACCAACATAACTTTGGAAATGCACCATACAAAATTGAAACAGGCATATTAGAAAAAATGTTTTGCTACTTAACATCGAGGACCACAGCACGACTCTGGGCCCACATGTCGCTAATACATGTTGCATTAAATATTTATTTAAAATATATAATTTTCTACCAAAAAACACGTACCGACGCGCACCAAGACACCCTCGTAAATATGCTGACGTTGCAGTATAATACGAGAGCAGCAGCTGCTGGTAACAATAGTGACAATTGTGGCGGCAGTGGCGGCAGTTCCAGCCGTATCGATGATGACGACGACGACGACGACAACAACATCGACGACAGTTATGCACGGCGGTCACCACCACCTCCGTATACGTCACCTTCGCCACCACCACCACAATCGCTACCACCACCACAATCGCCACCACCATCATATTCGCCTCCACCACCACAATCGAATCAAAGGATAGTCCGTATCGTACAAAATGAAAGAGGTGTATCGGCAGCGGCGGCAGCAATAACAGCACCAGGTGGGGGCATAGGAGCCCTACGAGCCAGATGGCAGGGGGGCTACACACTGACACGACAATTTAGGACACCAACAAGACTAGCGGAAAGAAGCAGAATTCAGCGGCGACTGATTTTGGCATGCAGGAGTCCTTCAACGTCGCCGCCTACGCAGCCGCTGGTGCCGGAGAAGGAGGGGCAAAGGAGAAATGTGTCATTGGTGTGTCACGAAACTTTGCCCTCTTCTTCATCAGATAATGAATAGGCGATGATAATTATTATACGCCACGACGAGCACTTGTACATCAAGACGACACCCTGGTAAACATGCTGACAATGCAATATAATACGAGAGCAGCAGCTGCTGGGAACAATAATTACAATCGTGGCGGCGGTGGCAGCAGCAGCAATAACAGCACCAGGTGGAGGTGACATATGAGCACTACGAGTCAGACGGCTGTTGAATGGGGGTTACACGCCAGCATCACCACACGACGACTGATGACACCAAGAAGAGTAGCGGAAAGAAGCAGAATTCAACGTCGACTACGACGGTTATACACGGCGGTCACCGCCACCACAATCGAATCGAAGGATGGTCCGTCTCGTACCAAAAAATGACGGAGGTGTAGCGGCAGCGGTGGCAGCAATAACAGCACCAGGTGGGGGGGGGGGGCATAAGAGTCCTACGATGACACAAAGCGTGAAACATTAATGTCATTGAATATTGAGGAGCTGCCTGTATCGATATATGAACCGCTGCCGAGTCGTGGGGAATTTTTTCAATTGCATCGGCATCAACGTCAACAACGGAGGGAGTGATGCTGTGCCGTATAAAGTACTAACACAGCCAAAAATACGCATCGACAGTGACCTGATGACCTGGATAGGTTTCCAGGGGTCCGGACTTGAATAACAATTAGCGAAATTTGAAAGATATATAATTTTGAATGAACGAGTGCCATATAGAGAAGAATTGTTAAATGCTTGCCGCCACCACCACCAACATAACTTTGGAAATGCACCATACAAAATTGAAACAGACATATTAGAAAAAATGTTTTGCTACTTAACATCGATGACCACAGCACGACTCTGGGCCCACATGTCGCTAATACATGTTGCATTAAATATTTATTTAAAATATATAATTTTCTACCAAAAAACCCGTACCGACGCGCGCCAAGACACCCTCGTAAATATGCTGACGTTGCAGTATAATACGAGAGCAGCAGCTGCTGGTAACAATAGTGACAATTGTGGCGGCAGTGGCGGCAGCTCCAGCCGTATCGATGATGACGACGACGACAACAACATCGACGACAGTTATGCACGGCGGTCACCACCACCTCCGTATACGTCACCTTCGCCACCACCACCACAATCGCTACCACCACCACAATCGCCACCACCATCATATTCGCCTCCACCACCACAATCGAATCAAAGGATAGTCCGTATCGTACAAAATGAAAGAGGTGTATCGGCAGCGGCGGCAGCAATAACAGCACCAGGTGGGGGCATAGGAGCCCTACGAGCCAGATGGCAGGGGGGCTACACACTGACACGACAATTTAGGACACCAACAAGACTAGCGGAAAGAAGCAGAATTCAGCGGCGACTGATTTTGGCATGCAGGAGTCCTTCAACGTCGCCGCCTACGCAGCCGCTGGTGCCGGAGAAGGAGGGGCAAAGGAGAAATGTGTCATTGGTGTGTCACGAAACTTTGCCCTCTTCTTCATCAGATAATGAATAGGCGATGATAATTATTATACGCCACGACGGGCACTTGTACATCAAGACGACACCCTGGTAAACATGCTGACAATGCAATATAATACGAGAGCAGCAGCTGCTGGGAACAATAATTACAATCGTGGCGGCGGTGGCAGCAGCAGCAATAACAGCACCAGGTGGAGGTGACATATGAGCACTACGAGTCAGACGGCTGTTGAATGGGGGTTACACGCCAGCATCACCACACGACGACTGATGACACCAACAAGAGTAGCGGAAAGAAGCAGAATTCAACGTCGACTACGACGGTTATACACGGCGGTCACCGCCACCACAATCGAATCGAAGGATGGTCCGTCTCGTACAAAAAAATGACGGAGGTGTAGCGGCAGCGGTGGCAGCAATAACAGCACCAGGTGGGGGGGGGGCATAAGAGTCCTACGATGACACAAAGCGTGAAACATTAATGTCATTGAATATTGAGGAGCTGCCTGTATCGATATATGAACCGCTGCCGAGTCGTGGGGAATTTTTCAATTGCATCGGCATCAACGTCAACAACGGAGGGAGTGATGCTGTGCCGTATAAAGTACTAACACAGCCAAAAATACGCATCGACAGTGACCTGATGACCTGGATAGGTTTCCAGGGGTCCGGACTTGATTAACAATTAGCGAAATTTGAAAGATATATAATTTTGAATGAACGAGTGCCATATAGAGAAGAATTGTTAAATGCTTGCCGCCGCCACCACCACCAACATAACTTTGGAAATGCACCATACAAAATTGAAACAGACATATTAGAAAAAATGTTTTGCTACTTAACATCGAGGACCACAGCACGACTCTGGGCCCACATGTCGCTAATACATGTTGCATTAAATATTTATTTAAAATATATAATTTTCTACCAAAAAACACGTACCGACGCGCACCAAGACACCCTCGTAAATATGCTGACGTTGCAGTATAATACGAGAGCAGCAGCTGCTGGTAACAATAGTGACAATTGTGGCGGCAGTGGCGGCAGTTCCAGCCGTATCGATGATGACGACGACGACGACGACAACAACATCGACGACAGTTATGCACGGCGGTCACCACCACCTCCGTATACGTCACCTTCGCCACCACCACCACAATCGCTACCACCACCACAATCGCCACCACCATCATATTCGCCTCCACCACCACAATCGAATCAAAGGATAGTCCGTATCGTACAAAATGAAAGAGGTGTATCGGCAGCGGCGGCAGCAATAACAGCACCAGGTGGGGGCATAGGAGCCCTACGAGCCAGATGGCAGGGGGGCTACACACTGCCACGACAATTTAGGACACCAACAAGACTAGCGGAAAGAAGCAGAATTCAGCGGCGACTGATTTTGGCATGCAGGAGTCCTTCAACGTCGCCGCCTACGCAGCCGCTGGTGCCGGAGAAGGAGGGGCAAAGGAGAAATGTGTCATTGGTGTGTCACGAAACTTTGCCCTCTTCTTCATCAGATAATGAATAGGCGATGATAATTATTATACGCCACGACGGGCACTTGTACATCAAGACGACACCCTGGTAAACATGCTGACAATGCAATATAATACGAGAGCAGCAGCTGCTGGGAACAATAATTACAATCGTGGCGGCGGTGGCAGCAGCAGCAATAACAGCACCAGGTGGAGGTGACATATGAGCACTACGAGTCAGACGGCTGTTGAATGGGGGTTACACGCCAGCATCACCACACGACGACTGATGACACCAACAAGAGTAGCGGAAAGAAGCAGAATTCAACGTCGACTACGACGGTTATACACGGCGGTCACCGCCACCACAATCGAATCGAAGGATGGTCCGTCTCGTACAAAAAAATGACGGAGGTGTAGCGGCAGCGGTGGCAGCAATAACAGCACCAGGTGGGGGGGGGGGCATAAGAGTCCTACGATGACACAAAGCGTGAAACATTAATGTCATTGAATATTGAGGAGCTGCCTGTATCGATATATGAACCGCTGCCGAGTCGTGGGGAATTTTTCAATTGCATCGGCATCAACGTCAACAACGGAGGGAGTGATGCTGTGCCGTATAAAGTACTAACACAGCCAAAAATACGCATCGACAGTGACCTGATGACCTGGATAGGTTTCCAGGGGTCCGGACTTGATTAACAATTAGCGAAATTTGAAAGATATATAATTTTGAATGAACGAGTGCCATATAGAGAAGAATTGTTAAATGCTTGCCGCCGCCACCACCACCAACATAACTTTGGAAATGCACCATACAAAATTGAAACAGGCATATTAGAAAAAATGTTTTGCTACTTAACATCGAGGACCACAGCACGACTCTGGGCCCACATGTCGCTAATACATGTTGCATTAAATATTTATTTAAAATATATAATTTTCTACCAAAAAACACGTACCGACGCGCACCAAGACACCCTCGTAAATATGCTGACGTTGCAGTATAATACGAGAGCAGCAGCTGCTGGTAACAATAGTGACAATTGTGGCGGCAGTGGCGGCAGTTCCAGCCGTATCGATGATGACGACGACGACGACGACAACAACATCGACGACAGTTATGCACGGCGGTCACCACCACCTCCGTATACGTCACCTTCGCCACCACCACCACAATCGCTACCACCACCACAATCGCCACCACCATCATATTCGCCTCCACCACCACAATCGAATCAAAGGATAGTCCGTATCGTACAAAATGAAAGAGGTGTATCGGCAGCGGCGGCAGCAATAACAGCACCAGGTGGAGGTGACATATGAGCACTACGAGTCAGACGGCTGTTGAATGGGGGTTACACGCCAGCATCACCACACGACGACTGATGACACCAACAAGAGTAGCGGAAAGAAGCAGCATTCAACGTCGACTACGACGGTTATACACGGCGGTCACCGCCACCACAATCGAATCGAAGGATAGTCCGTCTCGTACAAAAAAATGACGGAGGTGTAGCGGCAGCGGTGGCAGCAATAACAGCACCAGGTGGGGGGGGGCATAAGAGTCCTACGATGACACAAAGCGTGAAACATTAATGTCATTGAATATTGAGGAGCTGCCTGTATCGATATATGAACCGCTGCCGAGTCGTGGGGAATTTTTCAATTGCATCGGCATCAACGTCAACAACGGAGGGAGTGATGCTGTGCCGTATAAAGTACTAACACAGCCAAAAATACGCATCGACAGTGACCTGATGACCTGGATAGGTTTCCAGGGGTCCGGACTTGATTAACAATTAGCGAAATTTGAAAGATATATAATTTTGAATGAACGAGTGCCATATAGAGAAGAATTGTTAAATGCTTGCCGCCGCCACCACCACCAACATAACTTTGGAAATGCACCATACAAAATTGAAACAGGCATATTAGAAAAAATGTTTTGCTACTTAACATCGAGGACCACAGCACGACTCTGGGCCCACATGTCGCTAATACATGTTGCATTAAATATTTATTTAAAATATATAATTTTCTACCAAAAAACACGTACCGACGCGCACCAAGACACCCTCGTAAATATGCTGACGTTGCAGTATAATACGAGAGCAGCAGCTGCTGTTAACAATAGTGACAATTGTGGCGGGAGTGGCGGCAGTTCCAGCCGTATCGATGATGACGACGACGACGACGACAACAACATCGACGACAGTTATGCACGGCGGTCACCACCACCTCCGTATACGTCACCTTCGCCACCACCACCACAATCGCTACCACCACCACAATCGCCACCACCATCATATTCGCCTCCACCACCACAATCGAATCAAAGGATAGTCCGTATCGTACAAAATGAAAGAGGTGTATCGGCAGCGGCGGCAGCAATAACAGCACCAGGTGGGGGCATAGGAGCCCTACGAGCCAGATGGCAGGGGGGCTACACACTGACACGACAATTTAGGACACCAACAAGACTAGCGGAAAGAAGCAGAATTCAGCGGCGACTGATTTTGGCATGCAGGAGTCCTTCAACGTCGCCGCCTACGCAGCCGCTGGTGCCGGAGAAGGAGGGGCAAAGGAGAAATGTGTCATTGGTGTGTCACGAAACTTTGCCCTCTTCTTCATCAGATAATGAATAGGCGATGATAATTATTATACGCCACGACGAGCACTTGTACATCAAGACGACACCCTGGTAAACATGCTGACAATGCAATATAATACGAGAGCAGCAGCTGCTGGGAACAATAATTACAATCGTGGCGGCGGTGGCAGCAGCAGCAATAACAGCACCAGGTGGAGGTGACATATGAGCACTGCGAGTCAGACGGCTGTTGAATGGGGGTTACACGCCAGCATCACCACACGACGACTGATGACACCAACAAGAGTAGCGGAAAGAAGCAGAATTCAACGTCGACTACGACGGTTATACACGGCGGTCACCGCCACCACAATCGAATCGAAGGATGGTCCGTCTCGTACAAAAAAATGACGGAGGTGTAGCGGCAGCGGTGGCAGCAATAACAGCACCAGGTGGGGGGGGGGCATAAGAGTCCTACGATGACACAAAGCGTGAAACATTAATGTCATTGAATATTGAGGAGCTGCCTGTATCGATATATGAACCGCTGCCGAGTCGTGGGGAATTTTTCAATTGCATCGGCATCAACGTCAACAACGGAGGGAGTGATGCTGTGCCGTATAAAGTACTAACACAGCCAAAAATACGCATCGACAGTGACCTGATGACCTGGATAGGTTTCCAGGGGTCCGGACTTGATTAACAATTAGCGAAATTTGAAAGATATATAATTTTGAATGAACGAGTGCCATATAGAGAAGAATTGAGGAGCTGGGGAACAAAAGCGGACTTGTCCACTGTACTCGAATTTTTTATTTTTATTTTTTTGCACTCTTTAAGCTCATATCTATCGAACCCCGGAGTATTGTGTATCAAAAGCGGTCCGATCTTAGAGAAAAAAATGGTTAAAAATGATGATTTCGTTCAAAAGCGGACTTGTCCTGTTAGAAATTTATTAAAATTCTAAGGGATTTTTTCTCCAATCAAAACCGGACAAAAACGTAAGGAGAATTGCCGTTAGTACGAAAAATGTCAAACAAAACCGGACAAGTCTAAAAAAATCATTGTTTTTTTGTTATGATATCCCTAAATCAGTTGTGGCAACACTGCTAAATTAAAAAAAAGATAATCAGCTGTGTGACGGTCATTGCTTTCGTAATTTTGAGAAGAATTTTCCTAGAAAACCGACAAAATTATGGACGGAATCGAAGAAATAGTGGCCAATATAAATGACGGCTCACGTAAACGAAAAAAAACAGGACGGCAAGCGCAAAACAACAGGGAATCGAAGTGAGTGTAAAATTATACCTACCGGTGCGTGTTTGTTATTATTCTAACCTATGATGAATTTAAAATTGCTATTATTTTGTTTTAGGTACGCAGATAAAGACCCCCCTTGCTTTGAATTTCGTGTCTGCGTGTGAACATAACAAGGGAAAATTTAAGTGCCAGACTTTGACATTAAACGAAATTGTTTACAACCGCAAACTACTATATGAAAAAATTGGCAAAAAATTACAGGATATTTACTTGTCACGGCTCATATCACCATGCCCCATAGAAAGAGAAAGATCGAGAGAGGAATCTCGCAAACCGCAGAGGAATAAGTACTTTGTGACATACTTTCTCTTCCGTGATTCAAAAAGGTTAGTAAAAGTATGCAAATCTTTTTTTTTGGCTGCTCTTGGGCTCAGTAAGCACAGGGTAAACTTAATTGCGAGCAAATTATATGAAGGCAAAACGCCACTTGACGGCAGAGGAGGAGACAGGAAAAGTTTCAAAAGTATTGATAAAAAGGAATCTGTAAGAAAATTTCTCGGTGGTTTGCCAGCAAAGGAGTCACATTACAATCGAAATAAATCAAAAAGAGTGTACCTGTCATACGAGCTAAACGTAAAAAAGTTGTGGGAGTTGTACAATAATTCAGCGACTGATGATTTGAAAGTCTCACAAACGATGTTCCGAAATGTTTTTGAGAACGATTTTAATATTGGGTTTGCGTCACCATCTTCCGACATATGTAGTACCTGCGAACTGCTGAAAAATAGGCAGAAGACTGAAAATAATCCTGAAGAACTTCAATCATTGAAACTTCAACTCCGAGTTCATAAAGCTAGAGCCAAAGCGTTCTTTTCCCTTACCAAAGAAAAACCTGAAAATTCTATGACAATATGTTTTGATCTCCAACAAATTCAATCCCTTCCTAAAACGCCAATCCAGGAATGTTTTTATTTACGACAAGTTGGACTTTATTCTTTCTGCATTACTGATATGCCTACAAAGGAGCCACATTTCTTCATATGGACAGAAAACCAAGCTAAAAAAGGCGCCACCGAAATTGCGTCTGCCCTTTTAACATACCTGATGTTTACTGATTTTTCTGAAGTGGAAGTTTTACGCCTTTTTTCGGACGGGTGTGGAGGTCAAAATAAAAATGCACATGTCGTCCACACTTTGATTTTCTGGTTGAGAAACTACGCCCCTCAAAATGTCGCCAAAATCGTACTAACCTTTCCTGTACGCGGTCACAGCTTCTTGCCGGCGGATCGAGTGTTCGGGAGGGTCGAAAAGGATTTGCGGAAGATGCCTTTCATTTTGGATCCAAAAAAATATCATGAGGTTTACGCAAAGCATGGCAAAGTTCATATTTTAGCTGAAAAATGGAACCTTTACAACGTCAAAAACCTTGAAGACTATTACAAGAAAGTGGAAAGTATTCGTGATGCAAAGAGAATAATAATAGAAAGAAAGTCAACCATCATCCAAACAGAAACTCCTAGTCAATCTCAACAATCAACACGAAGAAGTCAGGGCCGTAGTCGTGGCAGAGCACGTGGCCGAGGCACTGCAAACATACGAAGAGATCCTACTGCACGTTTAAATCACGTAAACTTTGGTGTGAAAGTCTTAAACACCTATTATGGAGATGAATCATCAGAAAATGCTGTATCATTGTTAAAAATGACAAAAAACCATCCGAGTTTACTACAAAGATTTTCAATGGTTAATGAACTAAAACCAAACAAGAAAAAAGATGTTGAAACACTCTTAAAGAAACAATTCGGAGATAATTGGATGGATAATCAAGAGCTTGATTGGTTTAAAAACAATATATTCCATACCTCACCAGTGGCAATTGCTGAAACAAGTCAAATAAATGACGAAGACGACGACCACAGTGACGATTGTGACTGTTGCGAACCAGATGTGGGAGAGTTCATATAATTTTTAAATAAAAAAATACAATAATAGAATCTAGTTTTCTTTCATAACCGGACATGTCCATAACTCTTTCAATCATAACCGGAGTTGTCCACCTTTTGTAATCAAAACCGGACTTGTCCATTACAAAAAAATAAAAAAAAATTGAAAACGCATAGTTTTATGACCAACAAGCAGGCTATTAGTTATGTTGTATTAAATACTAATTATACTGAAATGCACAAAATTACAGCCCATATGCATATACCTATTTCAGTTTTTTTGCTCTAGTGTAAAATTTGATTAATTGGACAAGTCCGCTTTTGTTCCCCAGCTCCTCAATTGTTAAATGCTTTACAAGCTCGGTTATGGTTTGTGCAATGTGAGGCGATATTAACACCCCAAAAATTAAGTGATGAAGCTAAGTTTAACCTGGTCGTCACAAAATTAGGAAAAGAGGTAATACAACAAGTAAGTGATATTTTGTTACAACAACCACAAGGAAAAAAATATGGCACTCTAAAAGCGAGATTATTAGCTGTATACGAGGAGTCGGAGAACCGACAACTACAAAAATTGTTGAGTGAGATTGACCTTGGCGACCAGAAACCCTCTCAACTTTTAAGACGTATGCGAGATTTAGCGAGGGGAAAAATTCCTGACGAAACCCTCAGCATTATGTGGCAAGGACATTTACCATCATCAGTGCGAGCAGTTCTCGCCGTCACCGAAGTCAAGGACCTGGAAAACTTAGCAGCGATTGCAGACAAAATACTCGAAACCACACGGCCTTTAAGGTGGCTGAGATTGCTAACCAACCGGTGCCATCAAATGACCTTACCACTTTGCAAGCTCAAATTGCTCAGCTGACCTTACAAGTTATGGAGTTGCAGAAGGTACAAAGACATCGGCCAAAAAATCGCAATAATTATGGCAGACAATATAATCGTCATCGTTCGATCTCTCGCGGCCGTAATATGAACTGGCGCAAGTCTATCTCGGACAACGACCTATGTTATTATCACGCGCGATTTGGCCATAGAGCGAACAAATGTACAGAGCCCTGCGTATGGAAGAGGCAAAACACCCAACACCAGAACCAGGAAAACTAAATGCGGTGCAGCCAACGGCGGAGGTCTGCACCATCTCACCTTCCCACCGCCTTTGCGTAACGGACTTGAACAGTGGCCTATATTTTTTGGTGGATACGGGAGCCAACGTGTCTGTTTTACCTGCTGTAAAAAAACCATATTTTAATAATAGTGAATGTCAGACTAATAAACTTTATGCGGCAAATGGCAGTGCTATACGAACATACGGAACTAAAAATTTAGTGCTAAATCTGAAGTTACGACGACCTCTTTCTTGGACCTTTATTTTGGCTGATGTGAGACAACCGATATTGGGTGCGGATTTTTTAAATCATCACAAACTTTTAGTAGATGTGAACGGTCGTAAACTTATTGACTCTGTGACTAATCTAAACGTAATTGGATCCATAGTGTGTCACAATGAAGACGCAATCAAAACAATCGACGTCACGAGCCCGTACTATGACCTATTATCAGCTTATCCTGATATAACAAAACCGGCATGCTACAAGGACACACCCAAACATAATGTGATGCACCACATAGAAACTACTGGCTCACCCGTGTTTGCTCGCGCACGACCACTTGCTCCAGAAAAATATTTAAAAGTTAAGAAAGAATTCGAATATATGCAACTATTGGGTATATGCCGCCCTTCAAAGAGCTGTTGGGCTAGCCATCTTCATGTCGTTACCAAGAAAAACGGCGATATACGACCCTGTGGTGACTTTCGCAGTTTAAATAACATCACTAAGCCAGACCGATATCCAATTCCACGCATACACGACTTCACTTACCTGCTCGCCGGAAAAAAGATATTTTCTAAAATTGACCTACAACGTTCCTACCATTTTATTCCCATCGCTCCGGAGGACATAGAGAAAACAGCAATAATAACTCCGTTTGGCTTATTTGAGTTTCCACGGATGACCTTCGGCCTTAGAAATGCTGCGCAGACCTTCCAGCGTTTCATGAACCACGTAGTTTTTCAAGGTCTCGATTTTCTATTTAATTTCGTCGACGACACTATTATTTTTTCAAATTCAGAATCAGAGCATCGAGTGCACCTGGAAACCGTTTTTAAACGTCTCAATCAGTATGGCGTGACGATTAACTTAGCGAAGTGTGACCTCGGAAAATCTGAAATAGATTTTTTGGGATACAGAGTTTCAGAAGCAGGTATTCGACCTATGAACGAGCGAGTGAGAGTTATTTTAGAATTTCCCAAACCGGAGACAGTATCACAATTGCGTCGATTTTTGGGAATGATTAATTTTTATAGAAGTCATTTACCACATGCTGCTACTTATCAGTCAACATTAAACGGTTATCTACACAATACAAAACGCAATGACAAAACTAAAATTATCTGGAATAAGGACTCGGAAGACGCTTTTGAACAATGCAAAAGAAGCCTTCAAGAAGCTGTTTTGCTATCGTATCCCGTCGCCGGCGCACCCCTTGCTATAATGTCTGACGCATCCAGCACATGCGCAGGTGCAGTACTCCAACAGAAACATGACCAAAAATGGCAGCTCCTATCTTTTTTCTCTTGTAAATTTAGCGAGGCTCAGCAGCGTTACAGTGCTTATGACAGGGAATTGCTTTCGGTGTTCATGGCAGTCAAACACTTTCGCCACATGATTGAAGGTCAACAAGTTACAGTTTTCACCGATCACAAACCGCTTGTGTATGCTTTACACAAAAAAGCTACAAGTACTTGTGATACGCCAAGACGGCTAAGACATCTAGATTATATTAGCCAATTTTGTACCGAAATAAAGTACATACCGCAGGCTAATTACGTATCTTGAAATTACAAGCAACAGGCAAAAATTGCACAATATCTGCTGTCAAAATCATATTTTGTATTACCTATTAGCAACGCGACAGCAACAAGCTCAAATAATCGACCGCAACGCCATCTGCAAAGCGACAGCGACCCCGAGGAACTAAAAATGCATTTTTTTGGTATGTTTGGCTGACGGTTTGGTATTACGTAAACTATTTAGCAGCCCGCGACAGCAGATTGAAATGTCAAACAGCGATTTTTTAACAACAACTAAAGTAGTGTCTGCAAGCCTGTTGCTATTCGTCTGCTTACTATATAAACTGTTTAAAATACTTGGTTAGTGATCGAAAAAGACTGTTAGACATTTTAGGCGTAATATTATCTTGTGTGACTCTTATTGAACTTACCCTATTCGATTTTAAGTGGCAGTGTTATTGAAAAAGAAACTATAATTTTAAAACAATGGCTCGTGCACTTCTTTTGATGGTTGCATTAGAGGCTGAGGAGATAAGACAGGAGACCAGGAGCACAGCCTCACTGAGACGTCGACTACGTGAGGAAGCCAAAGCATTCAACTTGTCCGACTGGGAATTTCAATCTCTTAACAGACATTCAAAGGATTTTAACTTATGAAATTAAATTGATCTAAGTACTATATAAAAGTCAAGAGTTTTGCGACTTAACAGTAGGATTCCTGCCGGCCTACTCTTGACTGCAATTCCAATCTCACAACAATATGAATTCAATCCAGTTCCAGTTCCAATCTGGAGTATATTGGTACTCTTGAACAAATCGAGTTTACGATTGATTTTGAAATTGGAAGCGATGACCGATGTGATATGTATAATAAAATATAATAACAAAATAAAATTCAACACAATGATGTTTTATGTTTTTTTTCTAATTAAAATATGTCTCCAATAATGAATTATTATCTTTTATAATGTACCTAGTTCCTTAAATTAAACCTAAACTTATTTTGTAAAGCATTAAACGGCAAATAAATTATACATTCTGGCATAATGTGTATTGCTGTTATAAAAAAATCTTACGTGCAATTTTGAATAGACATCAAATTTCAAAATAGCTCAAAACAAAGTAAACAAAAAAAATTAGAAATCATCTTTCTTAATTTACCAGTAATGCTGGTGCCAAGGCTTTCCAAAATAACACCTCAAGTTCTGACAGACCACATACAAATTATTATTGTTATGTATTTTAGTGATTGGTCTTATTGAAAATGAGGTATTTTACTCATAAACATAGGCTTAATTTGTTTACAGAATACTGTGATTTATTTAAATATTGCTACCTTGGGATAAAAGATAATAAAAGACTGATTGTTACTAAGTATTTTAGTACTTATTTTTATAATACCGTGTTTGTAGGTATGATTACCATATCAATCAATGACCAAAAATTTAATATACACATGGAAATAAAAACTGTGTTACATTTAAATATTAGAAGCTAAATATTGTGATTTATTTAAATATTGCTACCTTAGGTTAAAAGAGAATAAAAGGGTTATTGTTAAGTATTTTAGTTACTTACTTATTTTTATAAATACTGTGATTGTAATATTGATTAAGTATATCAATCAATGACCAAAAATATAGAATATAGTTAAAAAAAACAAATAATAGTTTAACAAGAGTTTAATGAAAACATTAAAAACACTTATAGCTATTATAGCAGCCTATTATAGCTCACGCACACTAACTCTGGAAGTTCCTGCCTACTTGTTTCCTGGGTGCTGTCTGTGCTACTAAGTAGGTGGTATGGTATCCTCACTGTCTTTTTGACTCAAGCTTGCTTCATTACAAATGTTGTGTAAAACACAACAAGCATTTATAATTCTAATAACTGTGTCCAGATGATAGAGAAGGACCCTGTGGCCTAGGAGACATTGCCACCTATACTTCAGAACACCCATAGTATGTTTTACTGTATAGTGTCCCACACAATTAAATTTGGTGTAGTGTTCTTCAGGTGAGCCAGCCGGAGCATCCAAATATGTTTCATCACAATAGTTCTTTGGGCATAGCCCGAGTCTCCTAAAACATAATAAATAATTATTGCATTATAATATTCATGTATGAAACAAATGCTCACTTTATTATGATTTTAACTTAGACTTAACAAGTGAATAAACAACTTCCCCAAAATTTAAAAAGGAAAGAACACATTCTAAGATTCCTTTATAATTTTTATGTTATTTGCCAATTTAAAGGTATTATGACTTCTTATACTGTGGTATTACTAAAAGAATATTATATCTATTAACATATATAATTAATTTGTTTAAATTGTATAATATATTATATCAATATAATACCTATATACAATTTAAAGGTATTTATAAAACAAAATGCATTATTAAAACTAACTTATACAATTACAGAATCCAAGAGTCAACTTACATTTAAAACATTTCTTAAGTGAAATCCTTTTCTATTATAAAACCTCTCATTTTGGGCTGGACGTATGAGAGCCATATGAGTACCAACAATAGCACTTACTATGTCATATGGAAGTTTTCATAAAATCTGAAATTAATGCAAATATTATTATGTAGCTCAATAAGTCAAATAGATTATTATAATTAGCACATATTTTATTTATATTAATTGATAGGTATCACATAATATGAAGAACAATGTAGAACCAATCAATAATAAAATAATTTGAGATATATTTTTCAAGTATCCTACATATACATTGAACTATTATTACTGTAGTAATTACAACTCACTGTACATAGGCCGTAAATAAAGAGAAAAGATGAACTATAGAAGAGGTTAGATTAATTATAGATATTTCTATTGACATACCTTATAACCCGCAGAGTATCTGCGATAGTAGATACAAATCCAAATCGCTATGAATAACTTCAAAGCTCCTTGCTGAGGCGATAATATCTCTTAAACTCCTCATCACATTAAATTTCACTGTAATTGTGCGCTATTGTAGCATATTTTCGATCCCAATCCTAAATTTCGATAGGATCGAGTGTCAAGAGTAGGCCGGCAGATCACAGAATAATATTAGCATAGTGTTTATATACTCTTTGAATATTAGTTATTACATATGTATGTACCCCATATTTAGTATTTACATTAAAATTGATTAAAATTTAAAAGTATTTGAAGTGTGTTAAGTGTTTGACGTTTTGTAGTTCCATTCATTGCTACCTGGCTGCTGGTGGCGCTAGTAAAAGTGCATTAGCTAGGCATTAGCGGCTAGTGAGCAGATAGCAGACGATAAACTTAGATAATACGTTTCTTTTTGCAACCTCTCGACCGGTCGCTGTCGCTCTGCTGTTGCGTTGCTATCGCGTGGCTGTCGCGCTGCGGTTGCTTTGAAATACGTAATTAGGGTGCCGTGCCAGTCGCAGAACGCGTGACCCACCACACGCAGTACCAACATACTCCGTAGCCTGATGACGGCAAGGTGTGTGTGTGAAAAGTGGAAAAGCGATATTCAGTGATATTAAGTCAATAAGTGTCAGTGAACCAACAGTGAAATCGTTTAACCATTGTATAATCTCTATATCTGTGTATCAAATTATGTTTTAATATTAGTAGTTTAAAAATAACTTTGTATGACTTTAGTTTATTGTACTTCGGTAAAAACTTTGAATTGTATTATTATTATTATAGAACATTGATTGTTAATGGAATCTCACCAAATGCCATATTGCAATAATCGTAGTTAGTAAATATTATGTAATTTTTATTGTTTTGGTTATAGCATGGGTAAAATAATAATATATGTATAATATTATTATATTTTTTTTTAGGAAGGGGAGTGTTGTGCCTACCCAAATATGTATCGTATATGTATCATCAGATATAATTGCACAATAATTTCGTCATCCGATCACCTCCCTATTTTGGGAGGTGATCGGATGACGAAATCCCTCCCCAAAATAGGGATTTGGACTAAGTAGAGTAATTAATATACTGTACGCTTTAGTCAGTCACGCTCCGAGATCTGTTGCCAAAAGTTGTATCTGTATAATATCTAATAAGTTATCAATAAATATCATAAAGTGGTTCCTGATTATTAATCACCCATAAACATCCAAAATATACACATATTATCTACACGCAAGCACAAAGGTAAATATTCATTGTCAGTTTCTTTAGTATTAAGTGTTTAATGCATTTTATAGTTTTGCAACATTTTATGATTTTGCCTACTTCCTGTTCCGTAGTTGGTGATAGATAGCGTAGTTCGTATGTCCTAGACTCACGTTATTACGGTGGTTGGTTGCGCAGCTGCTTTTATTTTATTTGCTAAAATCGACCCTATAGTAGCGAAAAACGTGTTAAAATAATTGCATATTTCTTGGATATCTGTGATGTGTGTACTTCAGTGTCAAGTTTGGAAGGAGCAGAGCTCATCTTTGTTTTATTTCCAGCTAAGTTCGCGATAAGTTTCCACATCTTTAAGGGTTTCTTTTCACAGGCTTTAAAAACTTTGTAATAGTATCTACTTTTAGTACATTGTATTTGCTCAGTCACGGCGTTTCGTAGAGCTATAAATTCTTTTTTCATTGAGTCGTCGTCCGGGTTTGCCTTAGAAGCAGACCACAGATGATTTCTTCTGGTTATTATTTTAATTATGTCTCTGTTAATCCAGTCTCCTTTCAGAGTATTTTGTATTTTGATTTTCTGTATTTTATTGTTATTTACTGCTTCTTTTATTATGTGTTCCAAACCGTTGTAGTCCGTGTCTGGGATATTTCTGACTGTACTTTCCAATGACTGGTAGAGTGCGGTGTAATCTATCGAGTGATACTTTATTTTATTTTTCGGTTCCACTGTATATTTGCCAACTTCGAGATATATTTGCTTGTGGTCTGACATGGGTGATTCCACTATAGTCATATGGAAGTCAATGTTTCAAATTGGATGAGACATGATCGAGGATCGATTTTTTTGTCAGTGTTTCACGAGTGCTGTATTTGTCGTCAATTCTATTTAAAATAATGTATCCATTTTCCAGTAGTGTTTTAGTATAGTTATTTATTGTTCGATTGAGATTAAGCTCTTTTCCTCTTCATAAGCTGCTGTGAGTACTCCTCGAGAAAGCCAATATCGTTTGATTTTGGAATTTTATAAACGGCGCCAATATCTAGCGAGTATTTGTTTAGATGTACCCATAGATAGTGGTTATCATCTTTACACAGATCTTCTAAGTAATTGTGTTTTAAGCAGTCATGAATAAATATAGATACACCTCCACCTCTTGAGTTTTCTCTATTATTATAATAATGGCTATAGTTTGTCAGTCTTATTCTATCCATATATACTGTTCGAGTTAGCACACCGGATACAGTTTTCAAATCGTAGGTGCGAGTGATCTCATCTTGTCCGGGATATTTATTTATAACGCGACCTAACAACCATTTGCTAGGCGGGACTCTCTGGTCCTTAACCCTTTATGTACGGGTGACAACTATAGTTGATTTGAGGATGTCATCTCTAAATACGGGTGGCGACTATTGTTGATTTGAGAAAGGGTTTCCTTTAAGTCCTTGTATTTTAAAACTATACCTTACCCCTTTGTGTTAACACGTTCTCTGCCTGTGGTATAAAAGATAAAAAATACAAAAAAACTTTTTGGTGGAAATATAAGCGTTAGGTCAAAACATAAATTCTAATATAAGAAGTGTTTTGATCAGCAAATGGGTTCCGTAGATATTTCAAAAAAACTTCGTGAGGTCATAATTGACCTAAGCGGCGCTGTAATACTTAAAAATGAATATTCATTATGGAGGCGCCGGATAGGTCACGCCTTCGGTCACCCCACACCTCATTCGTCCGTAAGCGCTCGCGCCGAACGGTTGAGTTAGTTTTATTTAATCTGTGCACGTGTTAATTACTGAATCATGGATATATCCGATCTAGACATTGACTTCAATATTTCGCAGGAAGACTTACGAGACATTGACGCACTAGAATCTAGTATTTTTAGAGAGATAAATAATTTGGTGTCAAAAACTATATATTCCGAAGAAGAAACTAGTAACGAGAGTATCCTACCTACAAAAAAACGTTACCGTCGTATGATTGCAAGTAGCTCTGAAAGTGAATCAGACTCTGTTGAAAATTTGGTTTGTAATCAAATTGCTGATATACAAGAAACATCTAATTCTGTGCAAAAATGGACACGACCACGAGGACATCAACCGTCCGTCGTAGCATTCACGGAACCAATTGGTAAGTGGTACTTTTTTAGGGTTCCGTACCCAAATCGTAAGGGACCCTATTACTAAGACTTCACTATCCGTCTGTCTCTCTATCAGTCAGTCAGTCAGTCTGTCTGTCTGTGACCATGCCGTATCACATGAACCGTGATATAGATAGACAGTTGAAATTTGGGGAAATTCGGTACTTAGCCGTTTTTTC
Source organism: Helleia helle (assembly GCA_963853865.1). NCBI lineage: Eukaryota > Metazoa > Arthropoda > Insecta > Lepidoptera > Lycaenidae > Helleia > Helleia helle. Next base: position 767,634 of record OY971434.1, read on the forward strand.
TTTTCAACGCAAGTAAGTCATACCCATATTACAGGTATGCTTTTTTTTGGGGCCTGTTAGCTTTGTGTAAAATTGTCCCTCATATCATTTATTTCTTACTTGCAGGTATGAAGCTGCCATATGCGAGAGAATTGAAAAACAATACAGAGGGAGAATATTTCAGTCTTTTGGTCCCAGACAACCTCTTCGAGACAATTGCAAACGAAACAAATTTGTTTGCACAGCAATCCCTTTCAAAAACCTTAAAACCTAAGTCTCGCGCGAATGAGTGGAAACCGACATCAAAAAATGAGATCAAACAATTTTTTGGGTTAATCCTATACATGGGACTGGTGAAACTTCCTCAAATAAATTTATACTGGAGTAAAGACAGGGTATTCGGGCAACATTTTCCAGCTACTGTTATGAGTAGGAACAGATTTGAGCTGCTTTTGAGAATGATTCACTACACTGATAATGAGACAGCGGACAAATCCGATAGAATTTGTAAATTACGACCCCTCATCAATGCCTTGAACGAAAACTTCAAAAAATATTATGCTCCAAAAGAAACTGTATGCGTTGACGAAAGTCAAGTACCATTTAGAGGGCGCATAATTTTCCGCCAATATAATAAGAGTAAGCGTCACAAATACGGAATGAAAATGTTTAAGCTTTGTACCTTACCCGGATACACCTGTAAGTTACAACTGTATGCTGGTAAAAATAATGAAACGGTTAACACAACACCCACAAATGTCGTAATGTCTCTCTGCGAAGATATATTAAATTTGGGTCATACAATTGCCACCGACAATTGGTATACCAATTTGGACTTGGCAAATCAACTGCTGAACCAAGACACCCATCTGATTGGAACCATTAGAAAGAATAGAAGGGGTTTGCCGATGGCAGTAGTCGACGCCAAACTAGAAAAAGGTGAATCCATAACTATGGAGAATCAACGGGGTATTTGTGTTCTCAAATGGAAGGATAAGCGCGACGTGTTAGTGCTTTCGACGAAACATTCAAGTGGTAAACGAACGGTTTTAAAGAAAGGTAGAAATGTTACAAAACCAAAAATTATATTTGCCTACAACGAAGCAAAAAGTTCAGTCGATATGAGTGATCAAATGACCTCGTATTCATCACCACTCAGAAAATCTGTGAAGTGGTATAAAAAGCTGGGCATTGAGCTAATTTTAAACACGGCGCTAGTGAATGCTTGGATTATGTATAACGAGAACAAAAAAACTAATCAAAGTATAGTGCAATTCAGGCGCCAGTTAGTGGAGTACCTTGTGGATTCAGGAGTCGATAAAGAAAATTGTGAACAGCAGGAGAGACCTAAAAGAATGAAACATGAATTGCTGAAAAAAGAGGGACCTGTTGTTAAATTGAGACGTTTCTGCGTCGGTTGCTATAAGGAAAATGTGAAAACATATGGATCAAAAGTCGCTCGAAACAAAACTAAGAAAGTCGTTACATTATAATGAAACAATTTTTTACGGATTTTATCGCGGTTTATTAAGATTTTTACAAGCCCGACGTTTCGGATACTTTACAGCAACCATGGTCACGGGAGGACTGAGGTGACAGATGTCCTAATGTTACAAAGTTATTCGAAACTACCCTATGATACATCATTATTTTAATAAGTCCTCTCTACGCAAAATAATTACTTATATTGGTTTTTCGTAGGCATCAAATTGGAATAATTTGAATCATGTCGGATGGAGCGGGTACTTCTAATAGAGAGGGTCGACATTGCTCGACTATCGATGATCGTCAAATTGAATTTCTTTTAGAAAATGATGAATTTGAATCTGATGCGGAATTCGAATTAGACGAACCGGAATTGTTAGCAAATGATAATGATGATATGAATATTTCTTCTGACATTGATGAAGCTCCTGTTCTGCATACGGGAAGTATGCAATATTCCTCAACATTACCGACATTACAAACGGGTCGACCTCACATCTTACCAGCGTGGAATACACAGGGATATACACCTACTTATTATTCTTTTGATGCTTCTTATGAATTTAGTGGCCTTAAAACTAGTTTAACATTTAGATCTGTACCCGGTGAAGTTTTTGAGCATTTTTGAGATGTCGATATGATCGAAAAGATGTGTTTGTACACAAATAAGTATGCTGAGGGATCATTGAGTTCTACCAACTCTGGTCATAGCCGTAAGTGGACAGATGTCACTCCACAAGAAATGTATGTATTTATAGCTTTGACAATGCTAATGACCAGAAAAAAAGCATTGGAAATACAGGAATATTGAGCAACTCATGTTCTTTTATATCAACCAATCTTTTCGCAAACTATGTCAAGGGATAGATACAGGAGTATTCTAAGCAACCTACACTATAATGATCCTGAGAGTGAAACAAGATCGGACAGACTGACAAAGTTACGACCTCTGGTTGAACATACAACGAACAAATTTAAAACTTCATTTGTGCCGTACCAAAATCTCGTGATAGATGAAAGTTTAATTTTATTTAAAGGAAGACTAATGTTTAAACAATATATTCCAAAGAAAAGAAGTCGATTCGGCGTTAAATTTTTCGTGCTTTGTGATACAAAAACTGATTATATATTACAATTTATTATTTATGTCGGATGTAAGAGTGATATAAACGATACTCATAATTTAGGGCAATCTGGCGCAGTAGTTACCACAATGATTGAAGATTACTTTGACAAGGGCCACACTATCTTCCTTGACAATTGGTATACGAGCCCGTCGCTCTCAAGACTGTTGCTGTCTAGACAAACCAATTCTTGCGGCACAGTCCGTAAAAATCGAGTAGGTATGCCCACCTTTACTAGAGTTGCCACTGGTGAAGTCCAAGCCAAGTACACTTCCCAAATGATGGCAATCAAGTGGCATGATCGTAGAGATGTCCATTTTTTGAGCACTTTTCATAAAAATATAATGAAGGAGACAGGAAGAAAGGATTACAGAACTAACCAACCTATTCTTAAGCCAGAAGGCATCCTGGACTATAACATCAATATGGGTTCAGTTGATAAAACCGACATGTTGTTAAGTTCATTATCTTGCATGAGGAAATTCAAGAAATGGTATAAAAAAATTGGCTTCCATATTCTTGATTTGATTTTATTAAATTCTCATACGTCTTTTAAATTACTAACTGGAAGAGAGTCATATCCGTTAGCTGATTTTCATTTTACTTTAATAGACAACTCATTTTAAAGCATAAAGGTGAAATGACAGTAGGAAGACTTATTTCAAGCCACAAAGATGGTTTAATTCGTCTTATAGAAAGACATTTTCCCAAACCAGTGCCACCGACGAATAAACGAGAAAAACCTTTTCGACGTTGCCACGTGTGTTCAACCAAAAGAGGAAGGTCAATGACGAAGTATACGTGCATAGAATCCGTGTTTTGAGTCTTACCATACAAAATTGCATTTTTGACATTTTAATCATAAAATATTAATTTTACACCTTTTTTACCCAATTACGTAATTAAAATATGCTTAAATGATAAAATACATTGTTTAATTTATTAAATTATATTATATTAATTAGCAATTATACCGCGAAACACGCAGTCTTTACAGCAAATGTGTGAGTGCACGCATATGCATGCATATAGCACCGCCCTCCTTTCCCACACTGCATATGCGTACACTTGCATGCACCACCACCCCACATGCACCACAACCACAGTAAAAGACCACCACCAAACAATCTACGCACGTTTCGCCCCGACACCGAGGCATCCTCAGGATGTAGACTCTACGATTAGTAATCGATTAGATAGATTGTTTGGTGGTGGTCTTTTACTGTGGTTGTGGTGCATGTGGGGTGGTGGTGCATGCGAGTGTACGCATATGCAGTGTGGGAAAGGAGGGCGGTGCTATATGCATGCATATGCGTGCACTCACACATTTGCTGTAAAGACTGCGTGTTTCGCGGGATAATTGCTAATTAATATAATATAATTTAATAAATTATATAATGGATTACCGCAAAGTAACGCCTGATTCTATTAAATACATTGTTGTTTATTCTTTACCCCGATACTAGGTAGTTGTGAAATCAACCACGTCATAACACGTATAATTATCGGCCGCTGTATCGATACATGCTCATCACAAGTTTGCGCCGAAAGTTATAACGTAAAGTTATTTGTTTTAAAACTTAGTTTTTATTGAATATTTTTGGCTTAATTCAGTGTTTGTGTAGACAAATGTGTTACAATATATTGCTGTCATGATTTTAGTAGTAAATACTCTTAAAATTAAGTGTTGTTTGAACAAAAATAGTGATAACTTCTTAACTTCGTTTTTTGGTTATAATATCAAAATTAGTAAACGAATTGGAATAATACTAATATACTTCAAAGGTCAGTAAAATAATAAACAAGTGTACGAAATTTTATGTGTCTAGGTCTTATAATTGAAAAGATACATCCGAATTGATAGATAGCAAATTACGCTCGCGCGCGAAAAGATCCCCGTATTGAGCGATGTCATTACTTTTGAAACCCCGTATAAAAAGGGTTAATTAGGACTAAATCTCCCATGTCAAATTCTGGTGTCTTTTTCTTCCACTTAGGTCTCTCCTGCAGTCTAGTCAGGTACTGCGCTTGCCACTTCTTCCAAAATTGTTGTAGTATTATTTGCATATTTTGCCAGCGTGACAATAAATGAAGCTTATTCTCCGTCAAATCCCTTTCAGGTATCGTAACCAATAATAAATAATAATAAAATAAATAAAAATATTTTTATTCAATGTTGTACGTCAAAGTAGCTTATTGAACGTCAAATGACTCTACTACCGGTTCCAAAACTAGTCCACTGAGAAGAACCGGCGAAACAAACTCAGTGAAACTAATCTTTTCAATATTATACAATATAGGTACATAATATGATATAATTATACATAGAAGCCATGTAGGAAACGCCTTATTCCCAAGGTGTGGTATCTTCAATAAATTCTTTTATTTTGTAGTATCCTTTACCACACAAACGTTCTTTAACAGTTTTTTTAAATTTATTTATCGATAGGTTTTGAACGTTTTCTGGGATCCTATTGTAGAAGCGTATACATTGACCCATAAAAGAATTACTGACCTTATGTAGCCTAAAATATGGCACAACAAGTTTATGTTTGTTCCTTGTATTTTTATTGTGATTATCGCATTTTTTTACAAATTCATTTATATTTTTGCGAACATACATCACGTTTACAAAAATGTATTGAGATGCTACAGTCAAAATGTATATTTCTTTAAATTTCTCTCTTAATGATATTCTGGGATCCAGACAGTAGATAGCCCGTATAGCCCGCTTCTGCAGTATGAAAATTGTATTGACATCAGCGGCATGTCCCCAAAGCAAAATGCCGTAGGACATAAGACTGTGGAAATACGCATAATATACTAGTCTAGCCGTATTAACATCCGTAATTGACCTGATTTTTCTAATCGCAAAAACTGCAGAACTGAGTCTACTCGATAAGGTAGCTATATGGGGCGCCCATTGGAGATTGGCATCTAAGGTAATGCCAAGAAAGGTAGTTGAATTCACCAAGTCCATTATCTCCCCACTTAATGTTACATTGGTTTGTACTTGCTTAACGTTAGGTAGTGTAAATCTAATCAATTTAGTTTTATTGCAGTTAAGTAACAAATTATTGACACTAAACCAATGTACCATCTTTGAAAGAGCATCGTTTACTTCGTCAGAAATCATTTGTTGTCGCTTAATTTTAAATATTAAAGAAGTATCATCGGCAAACAATACTATTTCATGCTTATCCTTCATGAGAAAAGGTAGGTCATTTATGTAAACGAGGAAGAGAAACGGACCCAGAATGGAACCTTGAGGCACCCCCATTTTTATGTTGGTACCAGAGGAACTTTTATTATTTACAATTACCTTTTGTGTTCTGTTATTTAAGTAAGATGCTAATAGTTTAAGTTCTGAGCCCCTGATACCATAGTGATGTAATTTCCTGATCAATGTTGCGTGTTGAACACAATCAAAAGCCTTGGACAAATCACAAAATACACCTAAGGCATCCTGCGATTCATCCCAGGCTGTATAAATATGTTTCAGTAGGTGAACTCCAGCATCAGTTGTAGATCGCCCTTTAGTAAATCCATACTGCTGACTATGGAGCAACTGATGCTTGTTAAAAAAAACTAAAATTTGATTAAAAATGATCTTTTCAAAAATTTTACTAAGTGTTGGGAGTACTGAAATCGGTCTAAAGTTTGAGGGGTCAGATGTGACACCAGATTTAAAAAGTGGTAGAATTTTACTATGCTTCATTAAATCAGGAAATACACCACATTCAATACAATCATTGAAAATTACCGCTTAAGATAGGTGCAATTATTTCTATAATATATTTAATCGTTTTAACCGACATGCCCCACAAGTCTGTAGTATTTCTGACATTAATAAGTTTGAAAGCACCTATAACATCTTTGGAGCAGATGGAATGAAATTTAAAAAGAATATTATTTTCTTTCACACAATTTTTGAGTAAGGATTCAGCGACAGTAGGAGACGATATGAGGTTTTTAGTTGTCGTAACTGGAATATTGGCAAAAAAATTCTCAAAAATATTTGCAACCTCCCTGTCAGTATTGATAATTTTATTGTCAATACACAATGAATGTATTGAATTACAACTTTTACTCCTTCCAGTTTCGTCGTTAATTACCTTCCACGTCATTTTGATTTTGTTATTACATCTTGCAATTTTATTTTTAATATTTAAAGCTTTAGCTGCTGTACATACTTTTTTAAATATTTTTGAGTATGATTTCAAAAAGTTTTTATGTGATTCGCTAGTATTGTAAGCCTTTTCATTATAGAGCTCGTACAATCTTTGTCTACTTTTATAAATTCCTACAGTCGCCCATTCATTAAAAGTTCCTCCATTTTGTACATTAACTGTTTTTGTTTTAGGTGTAAATATGTTGTTAAACTCTTTTTTAATAAGCTGAAACAATTTACTAAATAACTTGTTAGGATCTTCATTATAGTCTATTTGTAATAGTTTAGTTGTAATATTACACCTAAAGTTCTCAATACGTTTTGTAGTCATAGGAACAAACATTACTTTTCCATTACTGATATTTTTTAAAGTCAACTCAAAGGATGCTTGTAATCCACAATGATCTGAACTCAGGTTATTTATTATTGATTTGCTATGGTGAATTACATTACAAAATATATTATCTATGCATGTAGCCGTTGAGCATGTTATTCTAGTGGGCTCCATGAATAGATTTTTGAGGCTATAAGATTTCAACAATGAAAGGAATTTGACAGTAGTGAAATTATTTTCTAGCAAGTTAATATTAAAGTCACCACATACAATTATATTTTTGTTGGATCTACATACTTTTGTCAGTACTTCTTCCATGATCTCTTCAAATATGTCATACAATCCACTTGGGGGTCTGTACACACACACAATAATAAGGCGCTCAAGTTCCACACAGGCTATCTCAGTCAGTCAATGGTTCACCCACTAGGAAATGAGCCGGTGTCAGAGGCTCTAGATCATCAGGATGATCGCTCATAGGAGATAAAGGTCTACTATTTAGACAAGCTTCTATTTGAGTTAAGAGGATGCCTAACTCTTCAAATGTGGGTGGAGCGTCCCCAATCGTTCTCTTTAGATGGAATTTGATGCTCTTTACTCCAGCTTCCCATAATCCACCATGGTTGGGTGATCCAGGGGGTATATACTTCCACGTCGTGTCTTCCGAGTCTAAATGTGCGGCAAGTTCATCAGCAATCGAAGATTTGCCAAGTTTCCATGTCTCAAGCAACTCTTTACCCGCAGATAAAATTTGTCCCGTGGTCACTCCACATCTCTTTGACATATCCTCTTCTTGCTGTGAACCGTTTGAAAGCGGCCATAAAAGCTTCCATCGTCATGTTGCTCACACACTCAATATGGATTGCCTTGGTCACCATGCAGATGAAGATGCATATGTACGCTTTGAAGGATTTAGATCCTCGTCCAGGACTCATACGTACGTTCACAGGTCCTGCGAAATCGACGCCACTTATGTGAAACGCTCGTGTAGGCTTCACTCGTATCTCTGGCAAGTTTCCCATTAGTTGACTAACTGTCTTGGCCTTTTGTTTCGCACAAGGTACACAATTTCTCACATACTTCTTGACGATTTTGCCTGCGTCAATCAACCAATATCTTCCTCTGAGGTATGTAGTCATCAGTTGTGGTCCTCCGTGCATCGTCCTCTTGTGTGCGTCATGCAGTAAAAGTGATATCAATGCATTGGTCTTAGATATTATTATAGGATGTTTACTCAGGAATTCTAAGTCTGCGTTCTTTAATCTACCTCCGACTCTCAATACTCCTTTATCATCGGGGAAGGGTGTGAGCTTCAACAAGCGACTACTTGATTTCAAAGGCTTGTGACTCTTCAGTGTTTCAATTTAGCACACAATATAATAGACAAGGACGGTTTCACGTTAGTCACGGCCTCGGGACACGGCTGGCTACATGGTAGGGTGGTGGTGCAGTTGGGAGTTCCGGAAGATTCCCCCCATGTGGAAAGAGCCCCCTCACGGGCAGACCTGCTGGGGCTAGGAGTCGGTGACATAGCTTAACTCTACTACACCGGACAGGCTCGTGGCGGTCGATTACAGCTACAGGGTGGACACGCGCTTGTTCCAAACACTGGCAGTAAGGAGGGGCTGGGGGGGCCTCCTCCCCTCAGAGAGGGGTGGGAGACTCAATCCGTCGTCTTTCGGCTGGGGCCTACGGATACTTAATAAAGACTGGAATACGCCTGCAACAAGGGTCGCTACTTTCAGCAGAAGAATTGTCGGGCCCTGTCGGAGCACTCCCCTGCGCAGGTACAGGACAATACAGCCTCTACAGGCGGTTCGCATTGGGCAAACTGGGGCAACGCAAGAAGCCAGAGACAAGCGGAACGGAGGCGAATTTTCGGCCTGGAGCCTCGCCCTCGCAAGATACGGGGCGGGAGCCGGCCTTAGGTGGGCCTGGAGGTGGGGGAGGGCCCAAGACGGGGACTTCAACAGAGAGAAGAGGACTTCAACTTAATTTGCCAGGTTAGTGTGCCTACTGTCCTATTACCCTATAAACCTATATGTAATTACGTTTTTGGCATTTTGCGTATCTGACATTGGCCGTGTAACGTTATTTAAATTGTCAGGTAAGCTGAGCAACTGATGCTCGCTGTCAATTCGGACACTGCGATGATTTTGAATCTTGAAATAACCAACGGTATTGTCTATACAATAGTTGTGTAAAACACAAGTGGCCTTAACTATTTTGTCTACAAAATCAATTTTGCATTCAAATGGTCTCTTAAAGAATCTCCAGCGAGTAAGAGAATATACCAAATGCATTTTCCACGACTCTGCGCGCTCTACTGAGTCTATAATTATAAATTTTACGACTTTTAGTTAAGTGACCCTTTGGATATGCTCTCATTAAATTTGTCATCAGCGCAAAGGCTTTATCGCCCACAATAACGTATGGCATATTTATACCGCCCGAAGTTAAGGGTACTTCACCAGGATATTGTAATTCATTAGTTAACATTTTCCTTCCCAAGACACTGTCTGCAAATATTCCACCATCACTAAATCGTCCTTCTGAGCCAACATCTATTATCCTGAACTTACGGGTTGCGTCAGCTACCGCTAGCAACACAAGAGAAAATGTGTTTTTGTAATTATAATAATCAGACCCTAAATTAGATGGCGCTCTAATAATAACGTGTTTGCCATCTATAGCACCGCAGCAGTGGTCAAACTGGCACGTTTCTTTAAAAACTGAAGCAATATCCTTCCATTCTTCTTTTGTAGGTTCTGCGAGAACTTTAGGCTGAAGGTGCTTCCACAAAGAATCACACACTTCTTCCACTATATTGGACACAGTAGATTCTCCGATTCTATAACTGAAGCCTATGGTTCTAAATGAATCCCCAGTTGAAAGATACCTGAAATTTCATTTATTATCAATTATTTTGTTTGTTTCAGTGGCAGAAATAAAAAAAAATATGGAAGAAACTAAGAGACGGGCACCGTCAAGCGTTAATTGCTAAAAGAAAAACTACGGGACAAGCAGCGGATTCTAAACCAAAATGGAAGTACGAACATTTGATGGAGTTTTTAATTCCACACATGAAAAATAGACATCAACATACAAACGTAGGAACTAGTTCCAGAAACACGACAGATACCCTAAACGATGATAGCTTAACAGGCGATGAGTCCATGGATTCTTTGAAGGAATTTAGAATTAAAAAAAATAAACGATCCATTCTATGCTCGAAGATGAACAGAAAAGAAGAGAGAAAAGAACTGCCGAGAGAGACCACCTAAGAAGACAGTCAAAGGAGAATGCTTCTAACCAGTCAAAAAATGAAAATTAGTTTTGATTAGAAAATAAAAGATTTATACCTACTGTTTTGTATTAATTATCTTCTTACCTTAAACACACAGCCAGACGTTCTTCAGAACTAATACTTTTGCGCAAAATCGTATTTTTCTTTTTTATATCATTTTTTATCAATTCATGTAGCTCTAGAAATGACGATCTTGAACTTCTAAAATATTAGGCAAATTTTTTTGAGGATAACTCGCGATACAGATTAAATTCGCCACGAGTTTGTTTATTTCTTATATGTGATTCGATCCATTTGGTTCTAGTTTTTGTACCTGACCGGGCAACTAACATATCGAAAGCAGCTGCGGAATCGTCTTCTGAAGAACTGTCTATTAAGTCCATTAACAATGTACTTGTTGAATTCATAATTACTGTTAGTATTTTGAAATAAGAACACCCTTAATTACAAAATACGTGCGAACACTAGGACGACCATCAATTAATGAAGGCAAAATATATATTTCTCAGTGTGTGGTAGCTACTATAATATATATTATAGTACGGTATATTAATATACATTATAGCTATCACAATACTTTTACGCTCGTACAATCTATCCAAACTCACCAATTAGCGATGTGTCGACTCGGTTTGGCAAACCGAGTCAAACCGGTTTGAAGGTAACTCGAGTCAAACCGAGTTACTATCTGTCCAACTCGGTTTAGGCTTCTAACCGCCGATGCGAGTTGCGTGTTTACGGTTTGGCGGTTTGAAGTAGCGATGTGTCAACTCGGTTTGAGTGTAACTCGAGTTACTATCTTTTCAATTCGGTTTAGATTTCTAACCGCGTCGTGTAACTCGAGTCATTCGAAGTTACTATTTTATTCGAAGTTTTCTTACCGCCAATGCGAACGAGATGATGCGAGTTGCGTGTTTGTGGTTTGACGGTTTGAAGTAGCGATGTGTCAACTCGGTTTAGTAAAGTAATAATATCACAGTATAACCAAAGTCATAGGCCAACGGACGCGTCTAGACAGAGAGATCGTGCGGGATTTGCGGGATGAGGGAGGGGCGGGCAGCTCCCAAACTGCCATATACTCGTTCGGGAGCAGTCAGTCAGGGCTGTCTCTTTTTTTCCCAGATACTTTTGACTTAAGAGTATTTTATTCTTTGTATGATTTTTTTAAATGAAATAGTTTTAATTACGAAACTAGTTCAAATTATGCATATTATTGTTCAATAGATTTTTGTCCTTTCTTAGAATGGTTTTCAAGTGTGCCGATTACCAATATGACAATGTATTTCAAGATTCAAGATGGTGGACGCGAATTAAAAAAAAATCAATATGGGTATCGTTTTCATGGTTTTCAGGGGTGCCGTTTACGAATATGACGATATAATATTTCGAGGTTCAAGATGGCGGACGCGAATATACAAAAATTCAACATGTATATCGTTTTCATGGTTTTCAGGGGTGCCGATTACGAATATGACCATATATTTCGAGATACAAGATGGCGGACGCGAATTTTTAAATAAAATCAATATGAGTAACGTTTTCATGGTTTTTAGGGGTGCCGATTACGAATATGACGATATATTTTGAGGTTCAAGATGGCGGACGCGAATTATTTAATAAAATCAATGTGGGTATCGTTTTCTTGGTTTTTAGGGGTGCTGATTACGAATATGACGATATATTTTGAGGTTCAAGATGGCGGACGCGAATTTTTAAATAAAATCAATATGGGTATCGTTTTCATGGTTTTTAGGGGTGCTGATTACGAATATGACCATATATTTCAAGATACAAGATGGCGGACACGAATTTTTAAATAAAATCATTATGGGTATCGTTTTCATGGTGTTCAGGGGTGCCTATTACGAATATGACGATAAATTTCGAGGTTCAAGATGGCGGACATGAATTAAGAAAAAATAAACATGGGTATCGTTTTCATGGTTTTAAGGGGTACCAATTACGAATATGATGATATATTTCGAGATACAAGATGGCGGACGCGAATTTTTAAATAAAATCAATATGAGTAACGTTTTCATGGTTTTTAGGGGTGCCGATGACGAATATGACGATATATTTTGAGGTTCAAGATGGCGGACGCGAATTATTTAATAAAATCAATGTGGGTATCGTTTTCTTGGTTTTTAGGGGTGCTGATTACGAATATGACGATATATTTTGAGGTTCAAGATGGCGGACGCGAATTTTTAAATAAAATCAATATGGGTATCGTTTTCATGGTTTTTAGGGGTGCTGATTACGAATATGACCATATATTTCAAGATACAAGATGGCGGACGCGAATTTTTAAATAAAATCATTATGGGTATCGTTTTCATGGTGTTCAGGGGTGCCTATTACGAATATGACGATAAATTTCGAGGTTCAAGATGGCGGACATGAATTAAGAAAAAATAAACATGGTTATCGTTTTCATGGTTTTAAGGGGTACCGATTACGAATATGATGATATATTTCGAGATACAAGATGGCGGATGCGAATTTTTTAATAAAATCATTATAGGTATCGTTTTCATGGTGTTCAGGGGTGCCTATTACGAATATGACAATAAATTTCGAGGTTCAAGAAGGCGGACGCGAATTAAGAAAAAATAAACATGGGTATCGTTTTCATGGTTTTAAGGGGTACCGATTATAAATATGACGATATATTTCAGGAGACAGGATGGCCTGACGCGAATTTTTTAATAAAATGAATATGGGTATCGTTTTTTTTTTTTTTTGCTCGTTATAAGTGTTGATCATAGAAAGCCGTTTTTCACATCTCTACTAACCGCAGCACGGGCTCGATTCTCGCAAACCGGTTTGAGTCAAATTTTGATTCGGTTTAAACGGTTTGAAAAATTTACGGTTTGACCCATCGCTATCACCAATATTTCTTTTGGCGAAATATCTTCCTTGGCAAAGCCGAGAAACGAGTCCGATAAATATTCAACGATAACGCTTTTAGCTATCCTATTTTTATATTGCCATCCTTCATCACAAATTATTAATATTTTCACTCGCCTAATCTGGGCCCATAACCTATTGAATTTAAGTGGTTTTAGGGTAAAATAAAATACTTAATTAACGCAAATGAAAAATATATTTTTGCTTTTACTATTGAAAGTTGCGCGTCTAATAAGAGAATGTCAAAAACATAAAAAGAACAAAAGGTATTAAAACCTTATTGGACGAATCAGAGAGATGTCGCTTTTTATAATACTGGCGACAATAGTTTGAAAACTATTTCTAAAACAATATCAAGATTATTTTTTGCAATTGAAACCAAATAAATCAACAGTTTAGAGAAAGCTTGAAAAATCCAAAAGGGCGTTGTTTTACGATGGAAGAGAAAATTTTGTCGCTATCATTTTTTAAAAGAAGTGCAAAATGCTACTCCTTACTTTCTAAGCAATTTGTACTTCCTTCAAAAAAGTCCCTAAAACTCCTACTGTCATCTGTAAAATTAAGGCCATCTGTAAAATAAAATTATTTTTGATAAAATAAAACAAACAGTAGCCTTTATCAATGATGATTAAAAGGTATGCTCGCTGATTTTCGATGAAATGTCTATAACCCCAGAAATTCATTATGATGCAAGTCAGGATGAATCAAAAGGTTTCGCAAATAATGATTCTAATAAATTTGCAGATCATGTGCTAGTTTTTATGATTAAAGGCATTAAAGCCAATTACAAGCAACCAGTGGCTTATTATTTTACAAATGCTTTAAAAAAAGATGAGCTGAAACAAATTATATGTGATGTAATTAAAAATATTCAAGCCACTGGTTTGCATGTTTTGTTCACAGTGTGTGACCAAAGCACAGTTAATGTAAGTGCAATAAATGGTCTGGTGGAGTATACAAAATCGGAGTACATGCGGAGGGATCGTGAATATCGATTTAATCGTTTTAAAATTAATAATAAATTGATAATTCCTCTTTACGATCCCCCACATTTATTAAAGGGCATAAGGAATAATTTATTAAACAAAGATCTGATATATACAGATAATTTCAATACTAAAAAATTATAAAGTGGGAGTATTTTGAAAAATTGTATGCAAGCCATATGGGGAATTGAGGGTTGCACACCGACTTACCGACGAACATATTATTAAAGAAAAAAATAGTAAAATGAAAGTAAAAACTGCAGCTCAAGTGTTCAGCCAAAGCGTAGCTGCAGCAACTGAACACTTGACTGCTAGAGGTGATTTGGCTTCAGAATGTCGCGACCTAATTCCTCTGGTTTTAATGTTAGATAAAGTTTTTGATTCACTAAAGAGCAGCACTTTTCATATTACCAATGGGAAAAAATTTAGGGAAGCGTAAAAAGGAATTCCCCTCACCATTTCCTCTGGCAAGAAGCTATAATTATGTTTAAATCAATTAAATTTCTAAACGAAAAAAAAAGACTTTAGAAGGAATACAAAATGTTTGGAAAATCCTCTACCAAAAATACTCTTTTGACACATTACTAACGCGTAACCTTAATCAGGACCCATTATAATTTTTTTTTTTCGGGAATATTAGAAGCTATGGGGTAAGATATGTGGCGCCAAATACTATCTCTTTTGAAGACAAAATTCCCGAAGACAAAAACGACAACTTCACATTTAGGCTAGACACCTTATTCTCCATAATAGAGGAAGACACAGGTCAAAGTAATTATTTGTGTGGCTGGGTTGTTGTCAAATGTTTTAAAAAAATAACTAAATTGTGCAAAACTTGTAAAAGTAATTTAAATGAAAAATGTGAAGTTGAAGGCAACGCGTTAATAAGAACAAAAGAGTTTAGCAAAAAAAAAAGTGGTTATGCTATCCCAATAACAACGTGATAGAGGTATTCCAAGAAATACAAAGAATAACATGTTCATTTCTAAAAAAAGATGTCCCAAAATATGGCCTGCAAAAAAATGTTAAAATGTGTGATACACTTAAGATATCCATTTACGTGTATCAAACATCAAGCAGATTTTAAAGCCTATTTTGTGGACATCACCTTTAAAGTTTTAATTCATAGCTGGTGTCGCTCAATAAATCACATACTCAAGGAAAAAATGAGATACGATGGAAATAATGATTATGACGAACTTAAGTTAGCTGCTGGTTCACATTAAAAAAAACAAAAAAAAAAAAAAATTAAAAAAAAAATTGCTTGTTTGTTTATTTGTTCCTCGTGAATAAGCTCCTAGAAAAAAAAAAAATTGTAGCTTTCTAATTTCGGTGTTACACTTTTAAAGCATAATATTATTTTTTATAGGGTAAAAAATATACTAAAGGCAACAACATTATTATACTTCATTATAACAATATTTTTAGAAAAAGAAAAACCCCTTATCAGACCCTTGACCCGCTCAGGACGCAGACCTCTCGCTTAATAGGCAGAGCCCGTACCCACTTAGCCATCGTCGCTCTCCTCTATATCTCTAAATAGCCATTGACATTCAATAGTTGCGTGACTCAAATAAGAGATGGTTTTTTTTCGGTTGAGTTAGTTCTCTATTCCTTTATTACTTATACTACTCTATGCGCGCGAGACACGTTGACGTCATCTTTAAGTTTTAAGTAAATTGACTGTCGCTTAATGAAGTAGTCCTTTAATAATATATATTTTCTAGTGTAACATTAACTATAATAATTATAACTATATATCTATTGACGCTATTATATCAGTTTAGTTTGGGTATATACAATTTAATTATTATTAGGTATTATTTTATATGATTTCAATTTTTTTAATCCAATACTTGTTGCAACCTCTACATACAGTAGGTGAAGTTTTGTGTGTCTTTATGTTTTATTACATATTATTATGTGGTATGTTTAAGTCACTAGAAATTACGTAGATATAATTAACAATAATTAGATGGTAATTAATACAGTAGAACCTCGATAAGTTAAAATCCAAGGCAAACACAAAATATTTTAAGTTATCAAGGGTCTATATGTTAGGGATAGGTTAAGGGAGGTGTGCACGAGATGGGCGGCGCTGCGTCACAGTCTGACACCAGTCATCGGAGGGGATTACCGCGATGCTCGGTGACGACGAGTCCTGGACGGCGATGGTCTCCTTCTGCGAGGCAGTAATGTCCCAGAAGGAGGTCGACGAGCGGGTGAGAGAGGAGGCCGCCGACGAGGCCTCGTCTTTTTAAGGTTTAGTCTACTTAAAAAAGTCTGTGACTTTGTTTTGTTTTAAACAATTCAGTTTCTAAATGGATTTGATTTTCAATAGCCGGATCCACACCGAACGATCCACCGCGCTCCGATCGCGCGCGGCTTGAGCGCGATCCAAATGTGCAGGCGGTGAGGATGTGCCGCGCGCGATCCATGTTAGTAATAATAATAAAATTGTATTGCGTAAAACTCCACAACGTAGTAACGTAACTCAGTTTGTGATAAAAAGACATAGGGTGACTGTACCACTCCCTGACCAGGCACAACTTTTGAACTGATATCAAATAATGAAGATTGTTATGGTTTTGTTCGCAAATCCGCTTAACTGGTCAACAAGTGGTACCTTGACTATACTTAAATCATAAATGTTTAAAAGTTATAGGTAGGGGAATGACTTGTTGGATGTTATTTGCCGGTTATATTAATTTAATGTTTATTTCAGGTGCTGGTGCCTATAAATCAAAATGGTTTGCTTATGATGATTTTTCTTTCATGGCGGATAAGAATGACCCCGGGACAACAAGAGATACACTTCAACAGGTGAGCTATTTTTTACTTAATAATTTTATTTTGATCAAAAATCTTACAGGTAACCATTAAAGTATAATGTACTGAACTACATTATATGCAGCTAACTTATAAAATCTATAAACACAGTAAAATTTATAAGTATTACACAGGTCTAAAAAAAAAAAATTTTTAATTCTAGGTTATATTTTGGTTAATTAGCCCACAAGATGTCGCGTGAAGCTGTCAAAATTGTGAAGCTACGTTCAAGTTTTTATCGATCGATATAATAACCTAAAAACGTATTTTATCATAATTAATGTCATTATAATCAATAATTTTTTTTTAAATTAATAATATTGATATGCCGTCGTCAAGAAGGTGTTGTGTAAATAATCCAAATACATTTTGTTACATTTGTGGTGAATATGTAGTGAAAAAGTTTAGAAAACCTATAACAGATTCAGTGAAGAAGACATATATTGATTACTTTAAAATAGAAATGAAGGCTCTGAACAAACCGTGGGTTCCAAACATTGTGTGCAAGTTGTGTAGTGAACATTTAAGACAGTGGGCAAACGGTAAACGTAATCATTTAAAGTTTAATGTGCCGATGATTTGGACAGAACCGAAAAATCACATTGATGACTGTTATTTTTGTGTTGTAGAATTACATGGTATAAACAAAAGAAAAATGACATATCCTGATTTACCGTCTGCTAAAAGACCTCGACTGTGTTCAGATGACGTACCATCTCCTATGAGTCAAGATCTTTCAGATCTATCAGATTTGTCGGACACCGAGATGATGGAAGTTTTTTCTGATGAACGTGACAGTGATTTTAAAGTGTCAACAGCGCCTTCACTTTTTTCTCAAGATGCTTTAAGTGATTTGATTAGAGACCTTGATCTTTCGAAAGAGCGCTCTGAGCTACTAGCATCTAGACTCAAAGAAATAATTTTTTTATCTCAAGGTACAAAAATAACATTTTATCGTGATCGCGAAAAAGAATTTCTTCCATTTTTTAGCTCAGAAGATGATATAGTTTTTTGTAATAACATTGGTGGCCTTCTAATGAAATTGGGGCTCTCAGGGTACAAAGCTGAAGAATGGAGATTGTTTATGGACAGCTGTAAGCGAAGTTTAAAATGTGTTTTACTAGATATTGGTAACAATCATGCAGCTGTGCCTATTGCTCATTCAACGAAATTAAAAGAAGAGTATCAAAACGTGGATCTTGTTTTGAAAAAACTTAAGTACTCGGAGCACCAATGGGTTATATGTGTCGATTTAAAAATGGTCAACTTTCTATTAGGCCAACAAAGTGGGTACACTAAATTTCCGTGCTTCATATGTTTATGGGACAGCAGAGCAAAAAAAGACCACTGGATCAAGAAAGATTGGCCTTTGAGAAATAACATGACGGTTGGCAAACAAAATATTATAAACCCGCCTCTAGTTTCTAGTGATAAGATTATTTTGCCTCCATTGCACATCAAATTGGGACTTATGAAGCAATATGTTAAGGCATCAGATAAAACTAGTCCGTGTTTTGTATATCTTTCAAGAAAGTTTCCTGGTTTAAGTAATGAATAACTAAAAGCTGGTATTTTTGATGGCCCACAGATAAGACTTTTAATGAAAGACAACGATTTCATACATTCAATGAATAATTTAGAAGCAGCGGCTTGGAAATCTTTTGTTGCTGTTGTAAAAAAATTCTTAGGAAATCAGAAGGCCGAAAATTACAAAGAGTTAGTTCAAAACCTCTTAGTTAGCTTTAAAAATCTTGGATGTAATATGAGCATAAAAGTACACTATCTGGACAATCATTTAGACAAGTTTCCTGAAAATCTTGGAGCGTATAGCGAAGAACAAGGAGAACGTTTTCATCAAGATTTAAAGGTGATGGAAGAAAGATACCAAGGTCGCTGGGATGAGCATATGATGGCAGATTACTGTTGGAGTATTACACGGGAATGTCCTGAAGACATCTATCGGAGAAAATCTAAAAAGAGAAGCTTCTAACCTGTGAAATAAAATGTGTAATTAAATGTATTTAACTGTTTTGAATTAAATGTTCTTTTGTTTGTTAATAAATGAAATCTCGAAAACTATACGTAGCATTAAAAAAGTAAGTATCACGTTTTTATCAGGGTACCGAATGTACTTGAAATCAGTTTTACTTTTAGCGGCACCAAAATCATTGTAGAACAGTGTTATTGGTACTCATTTTGCCAAACAATGGCACCAATTTTTATAAAGTGTCTTGCTAAGTGGGACCAAATATCTTTGGCATTTTGGGATGCTCTTCGTGGTATGGCAGTGCAGCAGCGCTTAGCAGCTACTGCCCCAGCTAACAACCGCGAACCTTCCAGTAACCAGGAAGCATGTGTAGCATATCAGTAATGAACAAATATCTGAGCCTAGTGTTGTGTTTAGTGGCAAATTAGGTTCTAGTGTTGAGCAGTGTAATAGTGCAGTGCGGCCTATTATTCATTTACCAAAAATAAATATAGACCGAGGAACATCCCCAGTACTTCAATCTGTTCGCATCAGAACAGACGATAGTTAATTAAGTTTAAAAATAATAATAAAAAAATCATTGCAACATACTAACATAAATATTAAGCTACGAATTATTATTTATCATCTTTGTATCATCTCATCATTAACAATTCATATAACACTGATCAACAAAATTTTGTAACAAAAAAAGTAAGCAGTAATTTCGAGCTATCTACCTAACCTCTCTACAAAATCATATGTATATTAATTTGATTAGGCCTAGTTTCCGTGTTCCGGCACTTATCAGTAAAACTTAATATTAATTGATTTTTCCTTATTATTTTTTAATTTAGTGTTTTATTTTTCAGAAAAGTGACTGTGTTTTGTGTTTTCTGAGTGAAGTGATTCTTAAAGAATGTCAAGAAAGTGTAAAAATGATCCTGACAAGTTCTGTTACATTTGTGGTGAAATTACTTTTGTAACTCAACGAAGAAATTTAACACCTTTAATAAAAAAATTGTATGAAAGTTATTTCGGTTTTCCTGTTGGACAGCAAGATAAAGTTTGGGTTCCTCACATCTGTTGTGTGACATGTGTAGGACTTCTTACGGGATGGGAAAAAAGATCTCGATCTATGCCTTTCGGAATTCCGATGATTTGGATGGAACCGACAGACCATTCAACTAATTGTTATTTTTGTCTGACTAATACAAAAGGCATTACAATTAAAACTAAAAAACAAGTTAAGTATCCTGATGTGTCATCTGCTAAAAAACCGATTCCTCACAGTGAAGAATTACCTATACCAGAACCACCTCAGCGTTCTGATCTTTCAACGGAATCAGAAGAAACAGATAATAATAAAAGTACTGATCCTGATTTTCAAATTGCTTCTTCATCTATCTGTCTCAAGGAAGAAACGCCACACCTACTATCTCAAGGTGATCTTAATGATTTAGTTCGCGATTTACACTTGTCTAAACAACAAGGAGAACTTTTAGGATCTCGATTAAAAGGATGGAATTTATTGCAACCAAATACAAAAATAACTTATTTTCGGCATCGTGATGAAGAGTTAAAAAGTTTTTTTTCACAAGATAATGATTTGATATTTTGTAACAATGTCTGTGGTGTTATGAATATTTTGGGAATACAATACAAAATTGAAGAGTGGCGTTTATTTATTGATGCTTCAAAAACAAGCTTAAAGGCAGTTTTGTTACACAATGGTAATAATCTTCCCTCTGTACCGGTAGGTTATGGTGTTAACATGAAAGAATCCTATGAAACAATGAAATTTCTTTTAGAAAAGATTCAATATGACGAACATGAATGGAAAATTTGCGGAGATTTAAAAGTTGTTGCCCTTTTATTAGGATTGCAACTTGGGTATACAAAATTTTGTTGTTTTCTTTGTGAATGGGACAGTAGGGATAGGAAAAACCATTACGTTAAGAAAAATTGGCGCACCAGACGATCTCTTACTCCAGGAATAAAAAATGTAAAACATGCTCCATTAGTACAACCTAAAAATATATTTTTACCACCTCTCCATATAAAACTTGGCCTGATGAAAAACTTTGTGAAAGCAATGGATAAAAATGGCGCTGGATTTCAATACCTAAAAGAAAAATTCCCTAAAATCAGTGACGCCAAGATTGAAGAGAGTGTGTTTGTAGGTCCTCAAATCAGGCAAGTGATAAAAGATGATATATTTAAAGAACAACTCGATGATCTGGAAAAATCAGCTTGGGAATCATTTATAAAAATCACTGAAAATTTTCTTGGAAATCACCGATCAAATGACTATAAAACTATTGTCGAGGAACTTTTAGATAATTATAAAGCATTAGGCTGCAATATGTCCTTAAAAATACATTTTTTACATTCACATTTACACTTTTTTCCCCCAAACTTGGGTGCCGTTAGTGATGAACACGGGGAAAGTTTCCACCAAGACATTTTTACCATAGAAAAACGATACCAGGGAAAATGGAGTCCAACTATGCTGGCAGATTATTGCTGGGGATTACAGAGGGACGTCCCTGATGCAAAATATAGGAGAAAATCATAAAAACATACTTATATTAATATTATGACATTGATAATAATTTAATTTTTGTTAAAATAATTTGTAATTTAAGAAAAGTAAAAAAAATCATATTACAATAAAACTATTCGTATCTAAAAGTTTAGACTACTAATTCTACTCTACTTGACCTTATTCCTAACAGAATCAGCCAAAATTTTTCTTGTTACACAGAAAAAAAGGTTTTTTTGTTGATCAGTGTAATCAATAACAAACGAACGATCGATTGGAGATCTCAACAGGCAACCCCGAAAATATCGATTGCGATCTGAACATCGTTCGATATATCGCACGTGTATGGCGTGATCGGATGCGATCTTCGTCAGTCTGCCTCTATCTTTCGCGCGACTAGCACGTACGGTACCTATAAGTTTTTTGCGATGTCGTGGAGCAAGGATTTTCTGTTGGAATTTATAGAGTTACTCCGAGAACACGAGGTTTTATGGAAAATAAAACACAAGGACTACCATAATCAGATGAAACGAACTGGATGTTATGAGTTATTACTTAGAAAAATGAAGGAAGTAGATCCTAGTGCAGACATAAGTAAAGTGCAAAAGAAAATTAACAACCTGCGCACTGTTTTTCGTAAGGAGCTTAAAAAAGTGGAGTCTTCTCGTGCATCGGGAAGTGGTACTGACTACATTTATGTACCAAAGTTGTGGTACTATGAGAAATTAATGTTTTTAAAAGATTAAGAGCAGCCATATGGAGCGACAAGTAGTTTAATGGATACAGTAAGTACACAATATTTATTATTTTTATATATTTCTTATTATGTTTATACATTTATAAAATTATTTATTTATTATTTCTAAAATTATTAATAAAGTCCTATGAAGTTGTTCTGCCAAGGTACAGATCCGGCATTATTAAAATAGTCGACAAATAATTCTCTTACTTGATTACCAGTATCGTTACTACGTAATGGTCGCTTTCGGAGTCCTAGTAAATCACACCGGAGGCCTTCTTCAAATTCATTATTTTCAAAGTTTTCTCTATCAAACACAGTTAACGGTATATAGGTGTTAGGACTATTATGGCGTAAGTAATTATGCAGAGCATATAATTCAAGCCATTACGATTTTTTTTATGTTGTCTAAATCCATGTTAATTTCTGTTTTTAATACACCAAACCTGGCAACTAAAATGCCGAATACATTTTCTATTATTCTTCTTGATATCTAGATCAATCAATAAAAAAAAACGGTAATTAAAAATTCTCCTTTGAATGTTCAGTTGTTTTTTATTAAAAAGTTTCATAAAATTATTCCTTAACATAAAGGCTTCATCGCCTACAAAAACATAAGGTAAAGTCGTACCATTTACTGTAGTAGGATTTGGTAATTTTAAGGAATTATTTAAGAGGTTTTTGTAGAAGTCCGTTTCATTTATAACACCACCATCCGAGACTCTGCCGTTTGTACCAAAATGAAAATAAATAAACTCATAATTGGCGTTAGCAATGGCCATTAGGACTTGACTATGAAAATGTTTATAATTATAAAAATAAGATCCAGCTCCTGGAGGAGGTCTTATCCTTATATGTTTCCCGTCTACAGCGCCCAAACAGTTAGGAAAATCCCATCTATTTTCAAAGTTTTTCCCAATTTCGATCCATTCGTTCTCGCTTGTTGGAAACTGCAACAAATAAATAATTATCTTTTATTAATTGTTTCAGCAATCTGATGACGACAGTATTGAAACCACCAGAGATGAAGTCGCTTCACCAAGATCAGACATCGCATCAGTTGAAAGGTTTAGTGAGCCTCAACAAGATCGTAGTTTTAAACGCCGGAAAAACCTGTCAGTTTCCCAAAATGTTGATCGAACTATTGATACTATAGGCAATAAAATATGTGAAATAGCAGAGGATGACAAGTTTGATGCCTTCGGTAAAAACGTGGCACATAAGTTGCGATCTTTGCCTACAAATCAACGCTTATTTGCGGAAAAAAATATAAATAATGCTCTGTTTGAAGCCGAAATGGGTAATTTAAACAAACAGTGTTTCTTTCCCCCTCAATCCTTTCCTATTTGTCACTCACAAAAATTACAACCACTCTCTTCACAAGTACTCAATTTTCAAGCACGTGAGCCACTCATACTACAGCCACCCACAAAAAGATTCGTTAACACAACTCAACCATCCACACAACAGGAACTCAACTTTCATATACGGGAGCCACTCATATTACAGCAACCCACACAAACAATAGTTCATACAACTCAACCATCCACACAACAGGAACTCAACTTTCATACACGCGAGCCCGAAAAAGAATCTCCAGTCCATGTTCACATACCAGATGACGCGCAAACATTTTATAATACTTTTTCCGTTGAATGAAAGTAATTTAAGCCAAATGTTAAGATATACTATTATGTAAGATGTAAAACAATAATTTGTCGATAATATAATGTTTTAAATATATTTATATTTCATTATACCTAATTATCATCACTAACAGCGCATAATAATCAACTGCTATGGTAAAATTATACTTGCCTTACAGTAATCCTTTAATGCATTGAAAATGGCTTCGCACGTTTCTGGAATGATCTTTCCCAAAGACTGTGGTGAAATCAACGTTGTAAATTTTAAATCTTCGTAAGTCCTTCCAGTAGCCAGGAAACGCAGTGTTGCAGTTAGACGTTCGTGAGGAGTAATAGCTTGCCTCATATTGGTATCATTTTTTATTATTCTGGAAGATACCTTATGCAAAAGCTCTAAGTATGTTTCCTCTGTCATCCTAAGGTAGTTATGCCAATCTTTAGGATGAAAACGTAATTCCTCAAGAAGATTGATGTGAAAATATTGATGTCTTTTCAGAAGCCATCTCTTAGTCCATTCTCTCCTAGTCTTCCTTTTATTTATTGTAGAAAGTCTTTTTTTATATAAAATGAGCGCCAATGCCCTTAAGCAAAGTAGTTGCGACTTCATCGCTCACCCACGTACGTGCTAAACGTTTTCACTCCGCACAGAGACTGAGAATCGTACGATCACATCGTTCGTGTGTGACGGACGGAAATCGAAAGATAAAATAGTACGATTTTCTTGACGATCGATCGGAACGACAAATTGTCCCGCGTATGGGCACCTTAAGACTTTATTTTAGAATATGTGCAAGAACTTTACACCAATTTTATATATAATTAAATATATACTTAAACTGTATAATACTTGACAAAGAATTCTTTTTTTTTTTTTGTTACAATAGAGAAAATATCACTGCGTTGGCTGTATGTTGTTAAATTCGTGTATCGAAAAAAATGTTTGTTTACAAGCCGATTGACGTTTGAATGTGAGATATTAACCGAGTTTTTAATACATAAAAAGTTTTAAATAAAATCTTTATTCAGTACTAATATTATAAAGAGGTTTGTTTTGTGATGTTATAGGGAGTAATTTCTGGATTTACTGAACCAAAATACAGCCCAACAAAGTGGGCACTGGTCAACTAATTTCAAATAAAACATGAAGTAAGTACATACTAACACCTAAAACATAAATAACGAACCTTAAAACTAAAAACCTTAAATATTATAATAACTAAAATATATTATTAAAAAGGAGTCCTTTAGGCAAGGTTCCGAAGATACTGGCAGCGTTCCCCCTTTGAATAGCTAGACTATTTCTTTGTCCGAGGTAGCTGCTCCTGTGATGTCGACTAACCTTTTAGCTATTTCCTTTAAAAGCCTTATAGCGCTAGGACCCTTAATATATAATAATAAGTACATACTTATATATATTTTTTGTTAGTATTAGTTTATTTGTAACTTAGTTAACCCCTACCGTAATATTAATGAGTTTGTTTTAAATTTAGCCCCACGGAAAGAGCAGCATATCCTTCAGCGGCCCAAATTCAGGATCTCCTTTTTGAGAAGAATACAAGCCTTGCAAGAGGCTTTTCAAAAGTTCCCAATGCAAGGGAGACAACGCGTAAATCCTGGGAGAAACTCTCTTTACAACTTAACAGTTTAGGGGGTTGTGTTAAAACATGGAAACAGGGGACAAAAGTATGTATTTTTGGCACCAATTACTTCTATGTCATATAAAGTATAAATAGGTATATATAATACCTAGTATAATTTTAATTTAAGTACAAATTTGTTTTAGTATTGGGCTGATAAAAAAAGTGCTGTTAAGAAGAAGGGTGCATTGCGGTATAAAATTAGAAATAAAACTGGTGGTGGCAATGAGGTGGTAGAACTTTCCGAGGTTGAAGAGAGAATTCTAGCCTTAATGGGTGGTGAAAATTTTGCGATCGGTTACAGACATTTAGAAATTATGCCATTTTTTGAAGTAAGTAAGCAATTCTTACTTTAATAACATTTTATAGACTGAGACAGTTTTAATGTGTTAATTAATAAATTAAAATTATAATTATTTTATTTTAGGCTCAAAATAGTCCCTTTTTGCTGGCTAACATCCAGTTATCTGGCCAAAATACAAATGCAGTACCGTCATTATTAAGGGCAAGTTATATTGTGTAACACAAAGATCAAATCATCCTTACTTCTACTGTTACCATACAAAACTAGAAGCAGTCTTATATTTTATTGATTTAGTATCTAAAATGAAATCAGATGGTATTGTTTTAAAAATTACAAGTCTTATATTGATGATAATGTTTTAAACATGGTTATCATAATATTGCATTTATATAATTATATTAAATTTATTATTGGAATAAAAGTATATAATTAGTCCTGACATGATTTGCTTAATGTAATTAACTTGATGTACTTGTTGTTAAAGCAAAATAACATGAACATGTATTTATATTTGCAATTAACATGCAAATATGATATTGATGTATGTATGTTTTCAGGAACAGCTATCAACACCTAGTCATGTCGAAGATTCAGTTAATGTAAATGTTCCTGTTGTAGAGATATGTCTTCGGGTATAGTGCAAATCCACAGAACTACATAGGCTGCACTAAAAGTATCGGGAATGGAATATTTCCACTGTTCCCATATTAAAATCTTTTTAATTGAAAACTCCTTGGTTTTAAAGATCGAATACCATTTATTTATTTAAAAAAAGATTCTCGGTCTTGTCACAAGGTCTTGTCAAACTTGTTTAGTCGTTGAGAAAATGGAATTGACTCGAGAAAATTCTAGAGCGATGATTTATTATGACTTTCGAAGTGGTTTAACACAAAAACAGTGTGTTGACCAGATGATTTCTGCATTTGGTGATGAAGCCCCATCCAAAACCACAATTTATCGCTGGTTTGCTGAATTTCAACATGGACGTGTCAAGCTCAGTGATGATCCCCGTCAAGGTCGTCCAAAAACTGCAGTCAGCCAAGAAAACGTTGATGCTGTGCGTAAGCTGATTGAGGAAGATCGACATGTGACATACCGCGAAATTCAGGCAACTTTAGACATTGGCATGAGTCAAATACAAATAATCTTGCATGAACAATTAGGTGTAAAAAAGTTGTTTTCCCGATGGATACCGCATTTGCTCTGTGAAGAGCAAAAAACGGCTCGCATTTCTTGGTGCGTCAGAAATCTCGAAAGATTCCACGCAGGATCCTTAAATGCTGTATACAACATCGTATCAGGTGAAGAATCCTGGATATACGCGTACGAACCCGAAACAAAAAACCAGTCACGAGTTTGGGTGTTCGAAAATGAGTTAAAGCCAACAAAAATTGTTCGTTCACGGAGTGTTGCAAAAATAATGGTGGCCACGTTTGTCTCCAAAACCGGCCATGTTGCGACTATTTCTCTTGAGCGACAAAGAACGGTTAATGCAGAATGGTATGCTAGTATTTGTTTGTCACGGGTCGTTTCTGAACTCCGTAAAGAGAACTGCAACCGCCGCATCATACTCCATTACGACAATGCGAGTTGTCACACCACGCACAGAACAAGAGTTTTTAGAGCAAGAAACATAGAATTATTAGACCATAACCGAAGTACAGCCCCGACCTAAGCCCTAATGATTTCTATACTTTCCCTAAAATAAAGAATAAATTGCGTGGTCAGAGATTTTCATCGCCTGAAGAAGCTGTGGACGCCTACAAAACGGCCATTTTGGAGACCCCAACTTCCGAATGGAATGGTTGCTTCAATGATTGGTTGGTCACATACATTGGCATGACAGATACATATTTGGGGTTGCTAGCTATGTAATATTTCCCATTCCATTTGGGATTTTATAATCACTATGCTTAATGCATATGTAATCAACTCTATGTTTAATAATTCGGATAGTGACTATAGTATGCCTGGAATAAACCTAAACAATTAGGTACTATAATTTTACAATTTAAATTTATAATATTTTCATTATAATTACTCTACCATCAACTATTACAATTCTCCTTTTATTTGTACGATGTATAATAAGTTTCTGTTATAATGTGTATCAATTAATAAATAAAAACAAAAAAAAAAGAAGAAGAAGAAGTCGTACGACTGTGGCGCCGCATCTAGGGGACTTTTCACTAGAGATGCAATCTTACGTATAAATTAGACATTTATCATTTTCGGAATTTGTCAATTTAGGAATTTGCCATTTCAGGAATTTGCCATTTTCGGAAGTTGACGAGCTTAGAATACACGTTCTCAGAAATTGTCATTTTCGGAAGTTGTCGTTTTGGGAAGTTGTCGTTGTCACCCTGAGGGGTCTGAAGGGATCGACCATGGTAATGACGGAGTTCTCAACCAAAACGACACTGGAGATATTTGTTGCTGCCAGAAGATACTTTGGCATGAAGCAAACCTGGACCACAGATGGAAATGTTATTCTGATACTCCCTGATAAGACGCGCGTCAAATCATCTTTTATATCAGATTTGCAGAATTTTAAATACAAGTTTCAGGTTCAGAGCACACAAGAATCCAAGGCCACAAGACCTCGTCGAAATGCTGTAAAGCCCATCAAGACAAGGAGGATTCTTTTTTTTAGAAGCACCAGCTGGAACCCGCAAAACATTCCTTATTTCGCTACTTCTTGCCGAGATACGATCAAAAAATGGCATTGCATTGGCCGTTGCATCTTCTGGCATTGCAGGAACTTTATTAGATGGAGGCAGAACAGCTCATTCAGCATTTAAGCTGCCGTTGAACATTCAAAATAATCCAAATGCAGTGTGCAACATTAAAAAAAATCGTCTATGGCCACAGTGCTGAAACAATGTAAATTTATTATCTGGGATGAATGCACTATGGCACACAAACATTCGCTTGAGGCATTGGATAGGACATTAAAGGATATAAAAAACAACGATAAACTATTTGGCGGCATTTTGTTTCTCCTTTTAGGTGATTTCAGACAAACACTTCCCGTTATTCAACGTACGCTGATGAAATCATCGCGACTAACGGCCGTTCCCAATAATCTATCTATCCCTGATTTTTCCCTACTAGAGACAGATAAATCTATCTATCGCCCACTTTACCGTCCCAATAAACCTATCGACAGTAGGCCAAGCTATCTCGCCATGCTAACTGTCAATGGGAGGGCAGATAACTTACCAGAGATAACAATTTCTATGAAAATGACAGTTCACGCGTCCCAATAATAATAAATTTCTATCTGTCAGTAACTTAAGCTAACTTTAGTAACAACAATACCGTATCCGTGCTTTTCGGGGGATAGCTAAGATTTTAGAGCTGTAAAAAGACTTTTTTATGTATATTAGGATTACTTTTGTCAGTTATTTCAAGTGAAAAATAATGTCTAACTCAAGTTCAAGCAGCAGCTCGAGTGATATTGCTCTTTTGGAACAATTAAGTGACTGGGACTCTGACGAGGACAATATGCTCCATAAAACGCGTTCATATGAAGAGCGTATCAATTATTTACATAAAAATAATGACTACGAGTTTATGTACAGATTTAGATTGAGCAAGAGTGCAGTAAGCGATTTACTCACAGAAGTATATATTTTTAAAAGTAACCTCATAACGGTAAGTGCCCTGGTATATTCTATACAATGCAATATTTTAAAAATAATATAGAGTTCAGACATTCAAAAAAAATATTATCATGTTATTTGCATTTCTTGAATGCTTTTGGCTTTTTTAGGAACCATGGAATTCCACCTCTACATCAGTTATTATTAACATTGAGGTTCTACGCATTAGGCACTATGTTGGTTGCGGTAGCTGACTACATAGGAGTTACCAAATCGTCTGCCGGACGCATAATAAAAGATGTATCTGAAGCTATAGCAAAATTATATACAAAGTATATATGTTACAGTCAAAACTTATAGTCGGTCAAAACCACTTTTGTCTGCTTAAATCAGGCAAAAGTGGTTTGGACCAACGCCCTCAGTTAAAAACAGTTCTGACTGATTTTTGCAGTCAAAAGTGGTTTTGACCGATGCCTTTAGTTAAAAACAGTTTTGACTGCAATAATCGGTCAAAAGTGGTTTTGCCTGATTTAAATTTAGACTGTCGGTCAAAATTCATAAAAAGTTAAGGTCAGTGAAAATTACCAGGAATATTATCAAAAAAGCTTTATAAAACTATTTTAAGACGTGACGTTTATGTGTTTTGTGCATACAAAAATCCAACAGGCATTGTGCGAAACCTGTGAACTGCAATTACGCAGAAATACGAGCTCGAAATTTCTTGTCGAGGTAAAAATTATGATATGTTGTTAGTTTATGGGGATAGAGCTGTTCGCGTCCGTGGCCTTTAATTCCACACGTGTCCCCTGGGTGATGCTCAACTCAGGTGAAAGCAACTCATGTGGAGCTGAGCCGAATGAAGCGCGCTTCTCTCCGCCCAGCTCCGCTAACGTATCAGTCGCTTTTATACGTGTTCCAAAGTTCATGGATCAAACTTAAGAGGCTTGATTCTGTAGCTCAAATGCAATAACTTTTTCTATTAGATTCATCAAAATCTCAATCACTGGGAAAGTGATTTTTATTGTTAAATTTATGCTTACAACTCCGAACATATTTAATTTTGATACATGAATTATGGAACACGTACAAATGCCACTTATACGTTACACCGTAATTTTAAATGTTGTTGCAG
This sequence comes from Helleia helle, assembly GCA_963853865.1. Lineage (NCBI taxonomy): Eukaryota > Metazoa > Arthropoda > Insecta > Lepidoptera > Lycaenidae > Helleia > Helleia helle. Next base: position 798,336 of record OY971434.1, read on the forward strand.
ATTTTTTTTAAAAACACCACTATTAATAGAAAATGAGTGCGAATGATAAGAACGAACGCTTTTTATTAAGACTTCAGACGTTAGAAGATATGAAGAATAGTCATTACAATGTGATGGCAAAAGAAGAATTTGAAAAATTTGTGATTGAGGTGGAAGACGCAAAATTCGCGGAGAAAAAGACTCCAGTACAATATAATAGACTAAAACGCTTTAATGTCATTGAAGTGTGTGGTATTAAGAAGCTAGTAACAAACACCGAGCCAATTAAATATTATGTACCTGCTGATGAGATCTACGACATTATTGATGCTGCTCATATTTCCATTGGACATGGAGGACGCGATAGACTTAAAAGTGAAACGGCAAAAAAATATGCTAATATTACGAAGGAAATGATTAATATTTTTCTATCGATGTGTGAAGTGTGTCAAAGAAATAAAAGCAAGAAAAAGAGAGGTTTGGTTTCGAAGCCAATCTTGCACACCGAAAAGAATAGTCGATGCCAAGTCGACCTAATAGACATGCAGTCTCAAGAGGATCGAGGACATAAATTTATCATGGTGTACCAGGACCATCTGACTAAATTTGTGGTTTTAAGAGCTCTCACTACAAAAAGAGCCGCTGAAGTCACGCATCATTTGATGGATATTTTCTTAACTTTTGGTGCCCCATGTATACTACATTCGGATAATGGGAGAGAATTCGTAAATTCGATAATAAAGGAGTTAGCATCTTATTGGCCTGAACTGAAACTTGTAAATGGGAAGCCACGTCACAGCCAAAGCCAAGGTTCAGTGGAAACGGCAAATCAAGACGTGGAAAAGATGCTGGCATCATGGATGCAGGACAACAAAACCAGCAATTGGTCAAATGGACTGAGATTTATTCAATTTATGAAAAATAGAGCACTGCACTCAGGAATAAAATAATCTCCGTATCGAGCAATGTTTGGGACTGAACCAAAAGTGGGGCTTACAACATCGAGTCTGCCATTGGAATTAATAAGAAGCCTAAATAATGAAGAATATTTGGAAGTTGCTATTACGGAGATGCGTCAAAATTTTGAAGATAATGAAGACAATCAAAATGATCAAGAGAAAGATGAACATGAAAAAGTCGATGAAGAACGCGAACCAGAAAAAGAAGGAAACAAAGAAAATCAAGCTGAAAAAGATGAAAATGAGGAAACTCAAGCAGAAAAGGAAAGCGAAAAAAAGAAAGAAAACAAAGACCACGAAAGAATCAACAGCAAGGAGTCAGTGATACTAACAGCCAGACAAAGCGCGCACTATAATTTGTCAAAACAGGCAAAACGAATGAAAAGAGCAAGTGATCAATCTCATCCACCATTGAAAGTCGGAGATAATGTCACCATAAAAATTCCAGACGTAGATAAAGGAAAAGCAGATCTTCGGAATATTCTTGGAGTAGTAATAGAAGTCACTTCTGCACGATTGTATAAGATTGGAACAAGGGAAGGCATATTGGATAAACTATACTGCCGGTAAGAATTATCACATGAGTAGTTTGTGTGAGGGTTTGTGAGTGGGTGTGAGTGTGTGTGAGTGTGTGTGAGTGTGTATGACGGTGTGTGAGTGCGAGCATATTACTTATATCAAAAGTTCAGTCATTTACCCGCAATGAACGATTGAAGTTTATCTTTAAAATTCGTTACTCTTTCTAAACAATTGTTTCGAGATACTGAAAGACTAGTCAAGAGCTATTAAATGACAATTAAAAACAAAAAACTACAGCGGGTTTTTTATAGAAAACTTCAATCGTTCGTCGCGGACAAATGACTGAACTTTTGTCTACGATGGCACTTATCTCGTTTATGTCACGCACGATGTATGAGTAGTTTGTATGAGGGCGTGTGAGCGTGTATGACATTGTGTGAGGATGTGAGCGAGGTGTTAGCATAATTATATGGTTTTTTTCAGGTCGGAATTTGACAGTTGTTGCGAAAAATTCTTTTGTCAGGACGACGTGCCAAACATCACCATCACATTAAGAACTGCTGCAAGAAAAGCTGCTATTGGAACCAGACAGGGATACGCACGATGTGTATGTTATAAGGGTTGTAACAATAACAGATGTTTGTGCAAGAAAAAAGGTTTGTTGTGTAATTCCAAGTGTCATAACAGTTTAAGCTGTGCAAACAAATAGTACCTTAGGTACTACAGAATTTTTTTTTTGTAGTTAGTTCTCGTCTTAGTATTCTCCTATTTTTAACTAAGTTTTCGTCACATACAAATAGAATATTAATTTGTTTGATTTTTATGATGAATATTCTAATACTTACTTAAGTAATAAGTACGTTATTTTATAACATTGTTTTCATTTTCTTAAAATTATAACTAGTACCTTCTAAATATTATGTCAAATAATTAAACGATTTCGTTATACCTATGATTTTTATTAAATATTCTCAATCAAAGAAGTTTTGACTAACATTCTTAGTCAAAACCACTTTTAACCGATACAATTGAGTCACAAACACTATTACCCGATATTTTCGCAGTCGAAAGTAGTTTTGACCGATGCCCTTGGTCAAAACTACTTTCGACTGCGAAAATCAGTCAAAACTGTTATTAACCAAGGACATCGGTCAAAACTACTTTTGCCTGATTTTGGCAGTCAAAAGCGGTTTTGACCGGTTATGAGTTTTGACTGTAACATATATACCTTCATAATAACACACAGGAAGATTTCTACAAAATAGCCAGATATCCTCGTATATTAGGCACCATTGACGGCACACACATTCTAATGCAATCACCAAGTAAGTATAAATGGATTTTGTTAAGTATTACTTAAATTGAATATCAATTTCCTACTATTTCTAATTATAATAATTCTCAACAGATTCAAATATTGGTGAAGAATTTAGAAATAGGAAATCAGTTTTCTCTCTGAATGTTCAAGGTGTCTGTGATGCTAATTTAATGTTCATGAATGTTGTGGCTAGATGGCCAGGATCAACCCATGATGCCACAATATTTAATAACTCAGAATTAAGAGGTATTTACTTGACATATTAATTTATGTTTACCCATTCACTAATAGCTAGGAATAGGATCTAATTTTTATTTTTATCTCAGTGTGAAAGTGATGTTTATGGCAATCGATGGTTACTCGGTGATAGTGCATATCCATGCAGATCCTACCTTTTAACACCATTACTTAATACTCAATCTAATAAAGAGGTAAATTATAACCGAGCACACATAAAAACTAGATATACTATAGAAAGGTAAGTTATGAAACAAACACTGGTTTGATTTTTATTTGCAACTAAAGAAATTTGATGTTGGTTTTAATTTACAGATGTTTTGGAGTCTCGAAACGACGGTTTCCAGTTTTATCATTAAGGATAAGGCTGTCTATGGAAACTACACAGGCTGTAGTTGTAGCTACTTCTGTGTTACATAACATTTGCAGACAAAGGAATTTACAGGAAGTGGAACCAGAAATAGATATACCCAATTTTAATATGAGTATTAATTCCTCTAATGCTCCAGAAACTCAATCCCTCAATCATATTCAAGAACGACAGTCATTAATAAATAACTATTTTAGGTAAATAAAAGCAAATGTTAAGATATAATTTTTTATTGATTTTCTTTTATTTCCTTTTCCTGAATTTCTAATTCCAACTTTCTTTTCTTGAGAGCAAAAATCTCCTCTTCATTTTTCCTTTTATTGTTGTAATATTCAGTAATTGCTCTGTTTCTATCTCTTTCTGAGATTTTATTTTAAATAAATAAATAAATAAATTTTCATCTCATCTGCCAGGGCTTGGCCTTTAAGTTTTCCTAAAAAATAGATTTTGTATTATAATAAAAATAAAATAATTAAGTAATAGTATTTATAGTTATATGCTAAAAGAAATATCCTTTACTTTACCCGCTCCATCAGACACATAAACTTAAGCGATGAAATATTTATACAAATTACTCTATTATCATCTACTCTCCCACCACCATTATGACTCTTGCTAAGGATGTAGGTACATATATTAATGTACCAACTACTGGTAAGACAAAAAAAACAAAAACAAGTCGTATGAAGCAGTGAAACCATAATATTATGCACCTTTGCTTAACGTAGAAGAAAAAAAAAACTTTTTAGGCTGAGGGGTGCGTGGGGACAAAGCAGGTGAAACCATAACCGGTGAAGTATACCCAATATCATAAGGCACATTCACAACACATAACGCAGACGAGAGTGGTCTGTTCTGGAGACTGTTGCCCAATAAAACATTTGTCTCTTCTTAAGAAGCAAGTGCACCAGGTCGTAAAGTGAGTAAAGATAGGATCACATTCATGCCGTGTTCAAATGCTACTGGAACCCACAAATTGGATTTGTTAGTGATTGGCAAAGCGAAAAACCCCAGAGCTTTCAAGAACATTTGTCTGCCAGTCTGCTACAAGAATCAAATGAAAAGTTGGGTCACGAGAGAGGTATTTAGTGAATGGTTTCATAAAGACTTTGTCCCAGAAGTCAAGAAGTTTATGAAAAGATCAAACTTGCCCATAAAAGCTTTACTCGTACTTGACAATGCTCCAGGCCACCCAAATGAACAAGACCTTAAATCAAGTGATGGGAATATCCAAACAATCTTCCTACCACCAAACTGCACACCTTTACTGCAGCCAATGGATCAAAATGTTATTCAAAAAATAAAGTCTTTGTATAAAAATAAATTACTGATCCATATTATATCTCAGGATGGTGATATAACGCAGAGCCTTAAAGGATTGAATTTGAAGGATGTTGTATTCTCTCTCGCTCATGCTTGGAGGTCTGTTTCTCCTAACCTAATCCAATCTTCATGGAAAAAGTTGTGGCCTACAATGAATGATGTTTCAGAAACAGAAGAAACAGATGAATGGGATCCTGAGGATAATGTGCCTATTGCCGATTGGTTACAAAATCTATCAGAAAACGGGTTGGAGACAAGTGAAGAAAATTTGAATTCTTGGTTTGAAGGAATCGAAGAAACAGAGGAAATTATGAATGATGAAGAAATTGTATGTGAAGCAGTACAAGAAGAAAGCTCTGTAGAAATATTGGAACCACCAACTACTACAACTGCTGTAAGGGTTAATCCAGATGATGCATTGATTTGTTTCAATACCTGCATAACATGGGCAGAAGAAAACAGCATGTCTGCCAAAGATATTATAATTCTTCGCAATATGCGAGAAAAGGTTTTTAAGCAAGGACTACAAGTTGCACAAAAGCAGACCTCAATTAAGGATTATTTCAAAACTAGTTAATTACATATGTGCCTACATGTTAATTCAATTGTTCCATAATACATTACATACATTTATTCTCTCTATGAAATGCTTTTATTTTATTTATTACCGATGACTTTTTCAGTATAACCCAGTAATCCGAAAATTCCAATAATCCGGCACCCTCCGGTTTTTAATAGTGCCGGATTAGTGAGATTACACTGTATATTAATGTACCAACTACTGGTAAGACAAAAAAACAAAAACAAGTCGTATAAAGCAGTGAAACCATAATATTATGCACCTTTGCTTAACGTAGAAGAAAAAAAAACTTTTTAGGCTGAGGGGTGCGTAGTATTCCCAATATCATAAGGCACATTCACAACCACAGCCTCCTGCACCAGTTCCTCCACCTCCTCGACCACAGCAACACCACCAAATGGAACGGTGTAGCCTTCACAGGTCGAACCTAAAATTGCTGCTACTTTGTCTAGTGCTTCATCTGGTGGAATGTATTCTGGTTTTCCACCTCCAGTCTAAAATGTATAAGATTGTAATTAGTGAAACAAGCATTAGTATGTGTGACAAAATATAATATTTAAATGGTTGTACACCTAATACATACCTTTAAATTATTCATCCTAATTTTAGTACTCCTTTTACGAGCAGCTTTTTTTAAATTCTCCCACTTTAGCCTAAGCTGCTCAGGTGACCGTGGGCAACTGGCTATTAAAGAATTGAACTGGTCCCTAATTTTAGACCAAGTCGCTTCTTTAAGCTGATTATTGCTGGCATTGGTGGCTTTACGAAATACCACGGGATGGGCCTCCACTAATTGCACCAACTGCATGACTTCTTCTAGTCAGTGGCATTCCTTTGTGCTGAAATGAAACACAAAATGTTATGTTTCCTGTACTTAATTACGTATAAATTATTATGAGTACGTATGTACCCTATATAATAAAATAATACTTACAGTACTCATCTCGGTAGATAAAACGTAATATGAATCTTTAGTAGTATAATAGTGAAAATAAATTTCAATTTTAAAAACTTGTTAACAAACAACAAATTATGACAGCGGCGTCAGTTTGGGGCTTGAGCGACAGTGTCGACTGTTAACTGTCATGTCATATCAAAACACATTCCGTTACTAGCCTTTCTTTATATTTCACATTAAGAGCAAATGTTTACATATTACATTTAAAAATCTCATAAATATTAATTTGTTAACATTTTAGTATAAACAAGATATTTTTAATGAATAAAATATTATGTGCAACTAAATGTAATACCATTAAATACACGCTACAACAACTTAACTGGGACCCTCTGTGGCGCTGCGTACACCGGAACTTAAGGGAGGGCTCAGGTAGCCGGTCTATCTACTGTTATCTGGAGATAGGAGTTACATATCGGAACTATTGGGACGACTTTAAAAGATAGATAGCTAGTTATTAACAGCCAAAGATAAGTACCTATCTCTATCTTTAGATAGGATATTGGGAACGGCCGTTAGGCGTAATGTTGAAAAAGTACAACTGACAGTGAACATGCGCGTTCAAATGCTTCAGGATCCATCGGCTGAAACTTTCTTTAAACAACTGTTAGATATTGGCGATGTGAAAGTTGATGCTGTACATGAAAATACTGGATGCATAAAATTACAGACGGACTGCTGCACAATCATCGACTCGCAAAATACGCTTATCGATACACATCGATACACACACAAGACAAGGCAAAAAGAGCGATCTTGGCAGCTAAAAATTTGGACGTCAATGGGTTAAATTTAAAGATACAACAGCTGTTGCCTGGGGACTTGGTGTCATACAAATCTATCGATGCAGTTTGCGATACCAACGAGACTGTGAATTATCCAATTGAGTTTTTAAATTCATTGGATTTGCCAGACATGCCACCACATCATTTACAATTGAAGGTTGGATCTCCGATTATTCTGCTTCGTAACTTAAACCCACCACGACTATGTAATGGGACACGATTAGTCATAAAAAAATTAATGAAAAACGTTATAAAAGCCATCATCTTGAATGGCAAGTTTCAAGGCGAAAATGTGTTGCTGCCACGAATCCCTAGGATTCCTATAGATGTGCCAATTAAATTCAAACGCACTCAATTCCCAATTAGATTGGCATTCGCTATGACAATCAATAAGTCACAAGGACAAACATTGTCTGTATGTGGCTTAGATTTGGAAACACCGTGCTTTTCCTACGGAAAACTATATGTGGCATGTTCTCGCGTAGGAAAACCATTCAGTTTGTTTGTGTTAGCTAAAGACGGACTAACCAAGAATATTGTACACTCTATTGCGCTGAGAGATTAATATTTTTTTTCAACTGCCATGATAGATATTAAAAATATGAATAATTATTTTTGATGTTTAGATAGCTATCAATTAAAATATATTTTCTTTTTATTTAGGCTAATAAATTAATCTTTAATAAAGATTAATTTATTAGCCTAAATAAAACATACTTTTATTGTATACAACGCTTTCGATTATAAATATATCCCCGCACACTTATAGTAGATAGTTATTTTTATCGAACTAAAAAAATGTTTCCTAGAAATAACATACATGGCAAAACAACGTTTGCCGGGTCAGCTAGTCTAATATATAAAATTGTCGTGTCACGGTGTACGTAATTGAACTCCTCTGAAACGGCTCGACCAATTCTAATGAAATTTTGTGTGCGTATCCGGTAGGTCTGAGAATCGGTCAAAATCTATTTTTCATCCCCCTAAATTTAACATTTTCAATTCAGGGATTTAACATTCAGGGTGGTCCACCCTGGCGAAGCTGCGGGCAACAGCTAGTAATATATAAATATATCATACAACTTCTTTTACAATTATTTCTTTATACATTAGTCAAGCAAGCAAAACATAATATTATTGTCCAGTTCGTTTATTTCTATTTCAGGGTCAGCTGATAGCAGACTCATCAGCACGTCCAATATGCGAACTCCAGCGAACATTTTATTTAGCGTATTTACATCTATACCGAATGCTTGTACATTATCAACACATTTCAACATTTGGAGAACAATAGACAAGTATACATTTTAAGTGGCGAAACTCCATCAGTACTTCAATGTCAACATAAAGTAAGACATGAAAAACTATAAGGATCAGGAACACTACCTGAAAACTATAAGCTATATACTGGCTATAGTACTCGAGCAGCGTATCACACGTTAGAGGTCAACGTATCTTATCCTATAATAGTTCCAGATATAAGGAATGAAGATTGTTTCAAGGAAACACAACACATAAAATCGCCAAATCTCATTCCCATTTCGATACACGAAATGCCTCTAGATGCCCTAAAACAAATCACCTAGACGCCTATACTGCACAGCTGAAAGAAATCAGAGAAGAAAGCTGCATTAAGAAATACAATTCAAACATTTCTTGGACAGCAATAACTATTGGCATAATGATGTTTTTTTATATACAAACTCTATCGCGCTGTCCCAATGTTTTTACAAGGCACAGTTCTCCAAATGAACGACATGGAGCTATTCAAATTTTCAACAACTGCTTCGGAAATTCCACAAGACGCAACACACACATACAAATTACTACAACGACGACCTGCAACTCGGATGACGAAGACGAAATACCCGCATCCACTACTTCGAAAAAATTGGACGCTAACACGCAATCTTTATTCTATTGGGGGTACTCCATTTACATATAACTAGATATTATTTGAATATAACTTTTTTTCTATTTTAATGTATAGTAAATAATATTCTTTTGTAAACACACATTTATGAATAGCTACGTTAAATAAGTTAAAGTAGTCCTATTACGAATCGATGTTTATATCTTATATTTCCATTATGTATTCACACATAAAGTATTCTAATTTCAAATCGATGTTTACATCTTATATTTCTATTGTTTATTTTTCACATAAGACTTTGAACTTGTTTATAAAGTATTCGTTCACTATTGGATAGTATAAAAACCAAATCTCTTACAATTATACACACTCCAATATCAAATCTTGTTCAAGCAACATCGCTGTAAAATCTCAAGTTAAATTAATTATTTTGTATGAAAGTTCGAAAGAAAGATTTTTTTAAAGAGAAGAAGTATGGGATGCGTACTAAAGCAAAAATTATGTAATAAGGAAATTGTTTCAGAGTTATGGGATAGTGTTCTCACAGTAAGCTTTATAAGACTTTCAAAAGAGAGAGAGAATACACCTAAATACAAACAATCCCGAATATGACCTTAATGACATTATAAACAATATTGTCCCATATACCGATATATGTCAGTTCGGTCTCTTATGAAAAATCATTATTAAAAACATCTGTTGAGTACAATGAAACTTATTACAATACTTTTAAAAAAAATGTGGAAACAAGTCCACATAATATGCCTATTAAAAACATGATAGGAGACTTACAGATAGAGAAGAAACCAGGCAATATGACCTTTATGACACTAATGAAGATTTTAGCACAGACAGTTGTGTTGTAAAATGCACAATAAATGAACCAGCTCTGTCTCTACTTCAAAGAAGAAGTCCGTATGCAATAGATCCAGAATACATAGAAAAATTAACTATGTATGGAGAAGATTGAATCACTTATAAAGCAAGAGTATCTACTCATATCTCTATAACATTTGGCAATGTGGAACTTAAAGAACTTTAGTGGAGAAACCACACTGCGATTTAGAAATAGCAATGGTTTATGCCTGTGAGTCATGCTAATAACAACCAAGAAATTGAGGAGCGTTTTCACAAAGCGATACATCAAAGATTTTTTCAAAATCCCTTTTTTCCGGTTTTATACACCTTTCCGTTGGCGTTAAGGAATTTTCTGTAAGCGATACAAAAACCATTATTATTCTATTGCCAAGTTGCTTAGTTTTTTCAAAGTGATTGCTTGTGAGTCATACTAATAACAACCAAGAAATTAAGGAGCGTTTTCACAAAGCGATACATCAAAGATTTTTTCAGTGATCTACAAAAGAAGAGTTTTCTTAAAGCCATACATCAAATGGCAACAGTCATAGATTTAAAATTAGTGTCATTGATTACGTAACAAGGGACGCACGCATTTTTGCATAAAAAAACATGGATAGTGGAGAATATAACTCAGCAGTTGTACGACTTGACCGCGGTAGAAAAAGTAGGCGAAATCAAAAAGTCGAAGTTTCTAAATATTTAGTGGAATGTAATTTAACGATTTGGACTGTGATGACCATGAAACGATCGCAGGTGCTCATAAGAAAACGTGAATGTGTCAAACATTCAAACTGTGTTTTAACGATATGAAAGGTTTTTTTCTACTTTACTATGTTATAAGTGTACTTATAACGCCATGCCGTTTGTCGCTTAGTTTATTTACATCATTAACGAAATTTAATACGGTTTACTGTCGTAGGGTCGGTCAACATAAATATAAGTAAGATTTAGTGCCATGCTGCTTTGCAGGCGAATTGGGCCGGCACGATCGGGGTGGTACCTCTTGCTCACATAGCTACGGCGTCAACCGACAGCTATGCTGTCGCATTTCGTGCGGTTTGTGAGTTTCCGGTGGCCCATCTGTGGAGATAGGGAAAAAGAGGGCAACGCATCTGCATATCTTTTATTGTGTGGATGCCTATGGGCGTCGGTAGTCACCATGCCCCTGCTCGATTACCTCGTTATTACATAAAAAAACGCACATCTAGTTCTTAAAAGTCATAAATGTTAGGATTATTGGAAAATAATCACAAAGCCATGGGTGCGTATTTAAGAATAGGTTGTGAAAGTCGAACGAATGAGTGGAATACTTGATTGCCGTATTGATGTTTTTCTTATAAACTAACTACTCAAAAGAAAATAGGGCCCACCACGATTTTTTCACAAAAAGTGTTAGTGTGTTGCTTCAGACTTATTTATGGGCAAGTTCAAGTATTTTACCGTTAAACTTACATGTTTATGAGTTCTTATCGATCTTTTGAACAACACTTTTTTTAATTTTTACCCTCAAGTGGCCAGGCAAAACAAATTAAGTAAAAATCTTATTCAGTTGTATTCCGACTATCGTTACAGGCGCTTTTTGTTTTGTTTCACTGCTTTTTTAATTAAGTTATTAGAGCACATTATAATGCCACGTATTCGGAACCATATGAGCATGGAAAGTGCTTCAAGAGCAGAGGTATTGCTGCAAGAGGGGGAGTCACAGCGAGCAGTAGCATTACGACTTGGAGTATCGCGGCGAGCGATCAGAAATGTGTGGGAACGCTATCAGGAGACTGGCAGTGTAGCTAGGAGACCTGGATCAGGCAGAACACGATCCACAACTACTCAAGAGGATCGATACCTGCGTTTGTCTGCCCGTCGAGAGCGCACCGTCACTGCCCATGCTCTACAAAATCGACTCCGGCAAGCCACTGGTACGCTGGTAAGCGACCAAACGATCCGGAATAGACTGCATGAAGACGGGCAACGATCCAGAATGCGCGTTGTTCGCATTAAACTCACGAGGGCTCATCGTGCAGCTCGTCTTAGATTCGCACGTGAACGTTTGGACTGGACTATGGACAATTGGAGGACTGTACTCTTCACAGATGAAACAAAAGTTAAGTTTTATAGTGATGACAGACGCGTACGAGTGTGGAGAAGAGAAGGCGAACGTTTTACCAACCCTTGCATCCGCGAGACTGATCGGTTCGGAGGGCCCAGGGGTAAAACGGAGTTGGTAATTTTAAACGAGGGTACCGTAACTGCTGCCAGCTACGTCAAACGTGTGGTCCGACCTCATATCGTTCCCTTTGCACAACGTGTGGGCAATAATTTTATTCTAATGCAGGATAATGCTCGTGCGCATACGGCTCGCCTTACCCAGAGTGCTCTATCTGAAGCCAATATCTCTGTTTTACCATGGCCGGCAATGAGCCCCGACCTCAATTCGATCAAACATTTATGGGACCAGATGAAAAGAAGCCTAAAAGCAAATTATAGTGAAGTGCATAGTGAACAGGAGCTCATTAACGCTTTAAAAATGTGCTGGGAGCAAATACCCCAGGAAAATGTCATCCATTTAATTGAGAGTGTCCCAAACAGGCTCAGAGAGTGGGTTCGTAACAGAGATTTCAGAGAACTTATTTGGCGCTTAGTATTATTTTTCCAAGTGGCTATATCAATTTCTAAGGCGCTTAGGATAAATCATCCTAACGAATGTCGCCTAACATTGTCGCTTATCCTTTTTTTCCCTCCCAAAAATGATTATGGTGGTTAGATAATAAAGTAAATCAAAGGTTTGGCGGTTAGCTTGCGCAATAATAACAAAAAACATCGGTTATCCCTCTCATTCGTACGAAACTAATGTCGTTGTCGTTGCACAGCGAACATTCAGTGTTGAGACAACCGTGGCATAAGCACCACGCGTGCTCGTGTGTCATTTTGGCGCGAAGTTTTGTAACAGAGAAAACGTTAAGTCATGTATGATTATGTATTGTAATTACATAGTTCTTTTAGGTTTTACAAGTAATAAGTTATTTTTTTATATCTTGTTGAGACAATAATGAGTGGTTGAATAAGTAAAGCTTAGTTTTTGTTTGCGTGGCTAGTAGGTATATACGGATGAGGATCATCGTCAAGAGTTTGAGTCCCAGGTTGGGCCTGCAGCTAGAAGTTATTAGGATTTTTGATAAATTCTCAGTAACAGCCTGGTACCCTCTTAAGGCAGACTAAGCATCCGCCTTAAGATTGACCACCGTGACGGCTTTGACCTCTGTCATCACCAAGTTCTTTTATCGAGTGAGTGAGAATGGATGAGTGAAACTGAATTAATGAGTATGAAAGAACGAGTGAATGTGTGAGTTAAAGAGAATGAATGAGTGATTAAAAGAATAAGTGTATATGATATGAATAAGGGGGTGATTAAATGAATCAGAAAGTGATTGAATGAGTGGGTTGGTGAATGAGTGTGCTGAAACTTAGAAATATATTTTTTTGGACAAGCGTTCCTTAGATAATTTAAACATCTGATACCATTTTTCGAATTTGAACACAAAACTTCATGCATAGTTAGGAGCGGATGCAAGCATTAAAATAATGATTACATTTCAGGAACTTAAACCTCCATATTAAGAAAACTTAATTTCGATTACTCAGAACCAAATGCTAATATAAATCTATCGAATAAAGATGTTTCATCAGATTTTACTCCTGATCAAACAGTCACCGTAGCAGGATGCAATGAATATGAAGAGAATTCAATTTCGGAGAAGCAATATATAACTAGAGAGGATTTTTTAGTAAATTTAAATAAAAGATCCGAAACAGCACCACCATATCCAGTTATAACAGACTTGACAAATGTAAAACCTTCACAGTTTGATATACCTGACGATCACTATAATATCAATTTATCTCATAATAACAGAACTATGGAATAGGAGCTGATAATAATCAATCTACCACAGATACTGAAATCATGAATATTCAAACTATAGACAAACCCCTACTAACACCATGTACAACAGAATTTAAAATGATGCCGTTACAGGTAACTTCAGCTTATTGTGTCGAGACAGAATATTTGCCTTCTACAAACTCTAGTGCATTATTGCAATCACCACCTATTTCAGAAACAAATATGAATGGTAACCCATCTGCCTCTAAGAAAACAATATTTTGATTATTTATCAGATGAAGAAGATTTTACAGCTATTTTTGGAAATCGTATTGATTCGGATAATTATGAACCTACTTCAGATTCATCTGATTCTGATGAGGGAATAAATAATACTTATAAGAAAATACGAAAGACTAACAAAAATAAAAAGAACATAGGAGATTCAGTGCATCAAATAGAGCTTAATATAGTAGGAGAACATGCAATAAAACAGCAAAGAGAGAATAAAAAGAACGAACGACGAAGTCTGAAGCAATCTGGTCAAGCATACACGAAAAAAAATGGGACTCAAATACCTGCTAAAGAAATGAAACCTAATCCATGTGTGGGTAAAAAATGTGGCAATGGTTGTGAATCTGTTACAAATGAGAAACGAAAAATTATATTTGAGTATTTTTGGAGTCTATCAACGACTCGACGCAAAGATTGCCTGGTATCTATGACGCAGAAAACAGCTACAAAACGAAAGAGAATTAAGGATTCTGAAAAACGATCTTACACATATAAGTATTCAATAACGGAAGGTGAGGGAAAGCGACTTTGGATTGCTACTTTGGATGTTGGCCTAAAATTCATTCAATATACCGTAAAAACTCTGAGCTTGGGCTATCTAAAGAAGATAACCCTGGTAGAAGTGAACCGCACAATAAAACTAAAGAATCAACAATAACATCAGTGATAAATTTTATAAAAAGTCTTCCAGCTGTTCCTTCCCATTACTGCCGTAAGGACTCTAATCGTGTTTACCTACCTAGTGATTTAAAGATTTATCCCATTTGTACAAAATATATAAAAAGAGTTATATAGAGAAAGGAATAGATATTGTAAGTGAGCGGATTTTTCGGTCTTTATTCAACGAACGATTTAACATAGGGTTTTATGTCCCTAAAAAGGATACATAGGATGCACTAAAAGTATCGAGAATGGAATATTTCCACTGTTCCTGTCATATTAAAATCTTTTTAATTGAAAACTCCTTGGTTTTAAAAATCGAATACCATTTTTTTTAAAGATTCTCCGGTCTTGTCACAAGGTCTTGTCAAACTTGTTTAGTCGTTGATAAAATGGAATTGACTCGAGAAAATTCTAGATCTATGATTTATTATAACTTTCGAAGTGGTTTAACACAAAAACAGTGTGTTGACCGGATGTTTTTTTTTTTTTTTTTTTTTTTTTTTTTTTAATAGAAGAGGGGGCAAACGGATTTCTGCATTTGGTGATGAAGCCCCATCTAAAACCACAATTTATCGCTGGTTTGCTAAAATACAAATAATCTTGCATGAACAATTAGGTGTAAAAAAGTTGTTTTCCCGATGGATACCGCATTTGCTCTGTGAAGAGCAAAAAGCGGCTCGCGTTACTTGGTGCGTCAGAACTCTCAAAAGATTCCACGCAGGATCCTCAAATGCTGTATAAAACATCGTATCAGGTGACGAATCCTGGATATACGCGTACGAACCCGAAACAAAAAACCAGTCACGAGTTTGGGTGTTCGAAAATGAGTTAAAGCCAACAAAAATTGTTGGTTCACGGAGTGTTGCAAAAAAAATGGTGGCCACGTTTGTCTCCAAAACCGGCCATGTTGCGACTATTCCTCTTGAGGGGCAAAGAGCGCTTAATGCAGAATGGTATGCTAGCATTTGTTTGCCACAGGTCGTTTCTACTCCGTAAAGAGAACTGCAACCGCCGCATCATCCTCCATCACGACAATGCGAGTTCTCACACACGGCACAGAACAAAAGAGTTTTTAGAGCAAGAAAACATAGAATTATAAGACCATCCGCCGTACAGCCCCGACCTAAGCCCTAATGATTTCTATACTTTCCCTAAAATAAAGAATAAATTGCGTGGTCAGAGATTTTCATAGCCTGAAGAAGCTGTGGACAAAACGGCCATTTTGGAGACCCCAACTTCCGAATGGAATGGTTGCTTCAATGATTGGTTCCATCGTATGGAAAAATGTGTCAAATTTCGCGGAGAATACTTCGAAAAGCAATAAATACAATTTTAAATAGTAAGGTTGTGTCACTTCCTTGATTCCCGAAATTTCCAGTACCGTTATATAATTTGTAATGTATCGCTATAAAATATTGCTATAAAATACTAGCTCCTGCATCCGTCTCTGTACTTGTGGATTTCGATTTCTATGCTATCCCGCAGAAACGGTACATATAAATATATAATAGGGATAAAAAGAAGCGTGTGTATTCATCTAGTATCTCATCTGTCTACTTTCCAAATTTTATCCAATTCCTTTCAGCCGCTGAGGCATGGAAGTGGAACAAAGTAGTGGGTATATAGATGAGGGCTGGATAAACACAGTCTATATTCTTACATCCCAGAAAAAATTACGGTTCCTGAAGCATACTATAAATAAGTTTTGGCTGTGTCGGAATCCATGCGGATGAAGTCGCATGCAGAAGCTTGTATAAGTAAGGGTGGCGCTTTATTGGCTGAAAAGTTATGAAATGTGAAAAATGCTTACTATTTCATATTATAAATAATGTAATAAGAATTGATAATGATGTTATATTTTTTTTCTATGACAGATGCCTCACTCCAGTCCAAAAACAAAAAAGATACCGCGAAAAACTGCAAAGAGAAAACCCAGAGAAATATGAACAAATGAAAAAGAAAACTGCTGAATGTGCTTTACGTTATTATAGAAAACAAACTAGTCAATTTACGGAACAGGATAAAGAAGAGAACAGACAAAAATGGCGAGCTGAAAGAAAAAAGCTAAAACAAGTTCACCACGATAAAGCAAGAATTGACCTTAGTGAGAGTAAAAATGTTGAAAAAGAACAATCGTATGTAGTATATAAGCTTCGTAAGGATAATCAAGCACTTAAAAGAGAAATAATAACATTGCGCAAAAGATTCGAAGCTTTAAGAAAAAAACATTACAGGAAGTCAAAAAAAATTAATTTAGTAAATAAAGCATTCCAAGAAATGAAAGAAAAATATCAACAAATCACACTTAAAGAAGAAAACTGTACGAAAATTGAAGTGATGGGTATCGACGATGAAACACCTATGAAGCAGGCAGAAAACTTCATAAATGAGAATTTGACAAATATCGAAGCCACAAAAAAAGAGCTTGTGAAGAGAAAGCTATTGGAACACAATGTTTTGTCTAAATCACTTAAGGAACAATACAAAAAAATCTGTTGGAACAGAAAAGATTACTTTGAAAAAAATAGTAACTAGTGAAAAAGTGAAGAAATACAAATTAAAAAATAAACTTAAACATACACTAGGACTCAAAACTAACATTAGAAACAATAGAGACAGAAAAATTAAGAAAAACAAAATATTAAACGAAATCTATAAATTTTATAACAGAGATGATAATAGTCGTGCAACGGCAGGAAAAAAAGAGTGTAAAACTAAAAATAAAATAAAATTACAGAGAAGATACCTATTGGCTACTATTAAAAAACTTCATGAAAAGTATCTTTCAGAAGGTGGAATGGTTTCATTAAGCACATTTAAAAAAATATAGACCATTTAATATACTCACACCTAAAATCTCAGACCGTGACACATGTGCTTGTGTAAAACACTCTTAATATGGCATTTATGGTAAAGAAACTCAAGCAGTTAGGAATCTTTGAAAGCGATGACCTCAATGATGTTACCTCGAAACTGGTTTGTGACCTATCATTTAAAACTTGCATGTATGGTTTGTGTAAATCTTGCAAAGATAATATCATTACCGCTAATGAAACTGATTTCAATCTAAATTATAAAATTGTATGGCCTGTGTGGATGCAACAAAAACATGAGTATGGCGAAGAGGGAAACAAAAAGATATCAAATAAAATGGTAAAGGCCGAAAGAGAAGGTTCTATACAAGACTTGATCAATGTAACTAATTCCGATATGAAAAAAAATTCTAAATCACTCGTACAATATTTCACATCAGTACTAAAATTATAAATTTTGTATAGCTAATTTGAAAGAAAACGTAACCGTCATACACATAGATTTTTCCGAAAATTATGGTTGCAAGATGCATACAGAAATACAAGCCATGCACTTCGGATCATCTAAGATTCAAATCACTCTGCACACTGGTGTGCTTTACGTCAAAACTGAACACAAACCTATCTCATTTTATTCATTATGTCCAGGAAATATACATAGTCCCGAGGCCATATGGGCACATTTAAAACCAATTCTACAATATTTGAAAGAAACGTATCCTAAAGTAGATACAATACATTTTTTTTCTGATGGCCCGACATCTCTTTACCGCAACAAAAAAAATATTTATCTTTTTAGCCAAATTCAAAGTTTTGTTTTCAACCATGCTACTTGGTCAATATTTGAAGCAGCCCACGGAAAAGGCGCTGCAGACGGTGTAGGCGGTGCAGTTAAGCGAACTTTGGACTCGAAAGTGGCACATGGAGAAGATATCCTTGATGCCAAAACCGCCTTTGAGGTTCTTTCTAAAACAGATACGGCCATCAAATTGTTTTATATTCCTCCAGAAGACATAAAACCACTCGATGAGGAAATTGTTAAAAAATTACATCCTTTGCCTAATACACTAAAAATACATCAAATTATATTAAATGAAAAAAATCTGTAAGGTTTCGTGAATTAAGGCGAGGATACAGACCACTACTTACCCCTCTGGGTGATGAGGTGTGGGGCGCCGCGTATGTGGTGGACGCGAGACTTTACGCAATATTTTTGGGAATTTTGAATTTTATTACGTATGTCACTCGCCGGAACTATATAGATATGTTCATACTTACTATCATTTAATTTTATACCGATTTTGGTATTTATCTATACAGATAAAAAATTGGAGTGCCTGATTGTAATATTAAAATAACCGCTTTTTATTGAATGGACATAATCAAGGGCTTCCTAACAAAGGGGCGTATACAAAAGTACAGTTTTACAAGAAAGACAAAATAATGAATAAAACAAAACTAGTTGATTGTATAAGGCTGATATTTGGCATTCTTTTTCGACATAACTTACCGTCTGGTAAGACTTTTCAGATTATAGCACGTGTTGAGGCCCTGTCCGGTTTGGTGAATAAAAGATCCCGAACAGGATGTACAAAATTTATTGTTTCTTGTGATTATATAAAATACGTTATATAGAAATAAGTAACGCGTGCGTGTGCGCCGCCGCTCGAATGCGATGTGGGGAATGTCGGCGGGGGGTGCGGGCCGAGGGCGCTGCCCTCTCCGCAACCCTCTCGTTCGTCTGTCGTTCCGGTTATGTAGTCTAGACGCGTAGACGCCTAGACAGTACGCATAGTTTTTGATAAACGATAAGTACGCCTCTTTCTTTCAACGCAATTTTGGCAACATCTAATATATAGTAAAAAAATTGATACTAATTTTGGGGCGTACAAAAGAGAATATTGTTTTATTGTGACGAATAAGTAATTTCTTATTAAAGTACTGTATTCAATTTATAACTATTTTACAAACATTAAGACCCTTACTCCAGAGCTGTAATTATTTTATTAAAATCTAATATAATTTCTGTACGCCCTTTTGTTACCACTAAAAATTGAATATCTTAAAACAACAGGCGTAGAAACAAGACATAAATTCAGGGTTAGCTTTGATTACATAATTTTAATAACTTTCTAATTGTGTATAGCTTTCATACTTAAACCACTCAGTCTCTAAGCTATTAAAAAGTATATTATTGTTAAAACACAACGTTATTTGTATTAATTTATTAAAAGTAGTAGTATTAGTAGTATAGTAGTATTGTTAGTAGTACTTAATAGTTTTCGTTTGGCAGCTCCTGAAAACGATACGAAAATGAAACTAAAAAACAAGGTACTTATGAATATGTAATAGTTGGTGGAACGTTTTTGTAAAACCTATTTGATGTCAATAATTTAGTTTCACCTTCGTGTACGTATGCCATCAAGTTTGCATCATCATCTTTATTGTCACACTCTGGGATAACGTGGCTGTGTGGCGATGGAAAACATTCATTTGTGAAACCCTTTTTGTGTAGATGTCGTAAAATAGAGTCTGTCCAGTCCTTTTGCCATTTTCCAGTAGGTAGCCCATAATAATAATATTAATATGCTGGGACAACTCACACACGCCCATCTGATCCCAAACTAGGTCTGCCTTGATCATACAATGAAAAAATGATGAACAAATGATAAATACTGATATATTTTTAAATACATACATATTATAGATAAATTACACCCAGACACAGAACAAATTATCATGTTCATTACACAAACATTTGTCCTGTGTGAGGATCGAATACACGACCTTCTGATTTAGCAGTCAGGATCACTAACCACTAGACTAACAGGCCATCTTTGCTACAAATTACGTGGAGCCCATCTATGCCAGATTCACCGAGAAATTTGAAAACTTTGCCGTTATTGCATCAGAATCATCAGATCAGTTTTCCTCATTTTAAGGGAGTTGAGAGCAGCATATACATTGGATCGCAGAGTTTTAGACTCCAGCAGTTCTAAATTATCCCAATCACATACATAGGGTACACTGCGTCAACCATCGTATTGCTTTTGTACAACTCTTCACAATAGCTTCTTTCAGCGATTTATTCTTATAGATGAAGAGATGTACCATTAATATTATTAGCCGTGTTTTAGGCTTAATTTCTTTAGTAACTAAATAAACTTTCCTAAATAGGTCTGCAATTTGGTACTTTAAGAAGTGTTTTTCTGAGCAAGTAATTACTGTATATTTGTCTTTATCAATTCTGAACCAATTAGCAATGGTTTGGCACAACACTTTTCATACTCTTTGCCCACCTCTGAATCTTTTAGTCCTTTGACTTTTAATTCCTTTCGTCTACGCTTCAGTTACAAGGTTTAGTCTGAGATCAGGTATATTCTTCTGTATATTCACTAAGGTGTCACTGATTAGGAGCTTCAAGCTGTTACAATTAGAGTCAGCAGTCTCGAAATTCAAGGTTTCCGCGTACTTCAGTTTGTTTTCCATTGTACCAAAGTGAATTTTCTGAATGCGGTATTTCATCTGAAGTGTTAAACTTCAAGCTGAAATAGGAATGCCAGTTGCTAATTTTATTTTAAAATATAGGGAGTATTTTCCCAACAACACTTATTGTAAGTGTAAAATTTTGATTGTATGTCTGTTTCCGTTCAATAGAATCCTCATAAACGACACCTCATTTACGAAAATCACTAAAGCCGTTCAGTCAGCAGGAGGGGCTATAAACGTTACCTACATAAACTCACCCGAATAACATTACCCTCCTTTCTTTTGGCACAGTCGGTTAAAAAGGAATCTGTTTGATTACCTAATAGTAGAAAAACTATTAATTCAAAAAATATCGGTTACCGGTATCAAAATTAACTGCTTCATATACATCCTGATTCCGTGTCATGGTATGTTATATAAAAAAACAGTTAACTTTAATATAATATACGAGTACATACTTTTTCATAAATCTCTTTTTGACTGATCTCCTTCTCGATGTTGAAATTGAGATCTTACTCTTATTGTTTTTGTTTGGCATTTTTGTTTAAGGCGAGGATGCAGACTGAAACTCGACCACTGGGACAGGTTATTCAAAACTAACGCTTTCGCCAAACGCCGTTGGTGGTAATGGCGCAACCTCCAGCACAACCGGCCGACGCCGGGCGGGTCGATAGAATCATAAACTACGTCATGGGAAGACCCGCTCAGGCCAACGACACCGCCATACACCCAACATTCATACCACAGAGCACCGGACCGGAAATTGACGCTGCCATCGAAAATGTCACAAGAACTGGAGAGCTTGTCGAGCGCCTATCACCTTACGACGTTGAGACGGCCGTCGCATACCTAGATGTGAGGATGTACGGGCAAAAGATCACAGACCGCTACCGCGCACAATGCGCAGCGCTCTTAAAGTGCCCTGTTAACGATCAAATTGTTTGTCAAATTTTACGTGTTTGTCAAATTATTTGATAGTGTACTGCTGTGTTTGAGGCGTTTGTCAAACAATCTACGTGTTTGTCGTGTTTGATGAAAATCTGGATTGATGTCGAGTTTGACAAACAGGTTTGAACGTGAACGGCGGTGTTTGTCAAACAAGATCCCACTCGTTATATTGACATCATGGAGGACGATATGAGTGGCAATATTACGAACAAAGAATTTACGTTGCATTTCATATCTGTTTATCGTGATATGCCGATGTTATGGAAAATAAAATCAAAAGATTATATGGACAAGAACAAGAGAAGCACAGCAATAAAAAAAATGACAAATTTACTGAAGATGTGTCGCCGGAACATTACGGAGGAAGACGTGAAGAAAAAAATTAATATTCTACGTACGAGTTTCAAGCGCGAAAACAACAAAGTCAAAAAGTCTATGCTTTCTGGTTCTGGTACAGATGATCTGTATGTACCATCATTATGGTACTACAAAGATTTAGAATTTCTGCAAGATCAAATGGAGGGAGAATCAGGAATTAGCACAATAATAGAACAAGAGGTAAATACTGGTAAATACTGTTTATTGTATTGTATTTTTTACACGTACACACGGCTACACATCAAGCTATACTTAACCAGTATAAGCTGACTTCTGATTGTACGAAAAGCATATACAATGCGAGGTCAGGTAAAACTGGTTTTGTATAGCTTGATGTGTAGCCGTGTGTATAACATAAAAAATTACTCTAAACATTTGTTTTGCCCGTTGTATTAAAATATTCACAAAAATCATCTCTTACTTGTTTTGCTAGAGTAGCACTATTTCCAGCTCGAGTATGCTCAATACCTAACAACATTGACTCATTTCTCCAAGTACCTGGAATAACAGCCCCCGTAACAAAATCTTCCACGTCTATTTCTCCATGTCGAACGTAATTTTTTTGTTTCATAAGTAAATTGTGTAGATGGCAACACGCCATTACTACTATTTTTGCTTTTCTTGGAGGTAATTTAATAGGTTTTTGGAAAATCTTAAAACGACTTGTAAGAATGCCAAATACATTTTCAATTATTCGTCGAGCACGAGATAATCTATAATTGAAGATCCTTCTGTTATCATTTAACACTTGTTTATTGTAAGGTTTCATAAAGTTTGGAAGTAGTTGGAAAGCTTCATCGCCTACAAACACAAAAGGCATTTTTTTATTAGTGTTTGGCAATTTTTCTGGCTCTGGAATCTGTAATTGATTATTCTCAAAGCAATGCCAAAATTTTGTATTTTTAATTACCCCTCCATCTGACACTCTACCATTTGTACCGACATCAACCATAATGAATTCATAATTTGCATTGGCTATACCCATAAGTACTATGCTGTATGTTCCTTTATAGTTATAATAGTAGGAACCGGAATGCTCAGGTTTTTGCAAAGTGATATGTTTTCCATCTACAGCTCCAATGCAATTATCAAAATTCCATGCATTTCCAAATCGTCGCGCCAATATCTTCCAATTTTCTTTTGTTCTGGGTACCTGAAATAGAAAAATGTTTATTATAATGTTGTTTTTATTTCCACGAATCATCATCATCACAATCTTTAAACTCAACACCTTCGCAACCTTAGGCATCTACAAATCCAGTACAATCAAAAAGTAAGAAAAGTGAGGACTTGCAGCGTGACTTATTGACATTAGCCAGGGATCATTTCAAAAAACCTGAAAATGAATATCAAGCAATGGCCAGAAACTGGGCCTTTAAACTGGAGAGGATGTCTGCAGAACAAAGACGACTGGCAGAAAAGTTCATCAACGAAATACTCTTTGAAGGTGAAGAAGGAAATCTTCGTAGACGTTCAGTAATAATTAATCCGAGCAATCAATATTCCATTCCCTCATCTCCATCTTCTGTTTTGTACATTCAATCTCCTACCTCTCACACTCAATCTACTGTTCCGCAATCTCCATCTCCCGTTCCATACATTCAATCTCCTACCTCTCACACTCAATTTACTGTTCCGCAATCTCCATCTCCCGTTCCATACATTCAATCTCCTACCTCTCACACTCAATTTACTGTTCCGCAATCTCCATCTCCCGTTCCATACATTCAATCTTCTATCTCTCACACTCAATCTACTGTTCCGCAATCTCCATCTCCCGTTCCGTACATTCAATATTCTATCTCTCACACTCAATCTACTGTTCCGCAATCTCCATCTCCCCTTCAGTATATTTAATCTTCTATCTCTCGCACTCAATCTACTGTTCCGCAATCTCCATCTCCCCTATTCGTACATTCAATCTCCAATCTCTCATACTCAAAATCAAGCTCAAACTTTGTCGAATACGGAGCAGCCTGTGTTAATTCATATTCCAGACTCGCAAACAAACGAAACTGAAGCTGAGACAGCAGCAAAATACTTGACACATTTTTATTCATTTTAATTAATATGATTTAAATAAAACCTTACCTGAATATTGTTGCATAGTGTTTCACTTATTGCTTCACAAGTTTCAATGATAATGTTGCTCAATGTTCGAGGTGCAACGCAGGCTTGAAATTTTAAGTCTTCGAAATCGGCGCCGCTAGCCAGGTACCTCAAAGTTATTGATAACCTTTGAGAAGCTGGTATAGATTTGCGCATAAGTGTGTCCTTTTTTTCAATACGAGGATGGAGTATAGTCAGTAAATCTTCAAAAGTTTTATGGTCCATGCGCAGGAAGTTTGCGTAGTCTTCAGGTTCTGTGCGCAATATTTCCCGTATCAAATTCACGTGGGTATATTTATCTCTTAATTTCAACCATTCTCGACTCCATCGTCTTCTTTTTTTTTGTCTTGATACACAGTGCTAGAGTCAATGCCAAAAATGCGTCAACTGAATTACTCATTGTAAGCGCTCGGCACGGCGACGTCACGTCACGAAAGGAGAAACCCGAATCTACTAGAAAGTTAACAAATTTGTTTGATATTTGGTTTGATCGTTTAAGCTATTGTTTGATGAAAACGTGACGTTTGACAAACAAATTTGTCAAGCAAATTTGATCGTTTACAGGGCGTCTAACGCAAGAAATGGACAAGCAAGGAATGCACAACATACAACGCAGGAAACCCATCATCACTGAAGCCATCGAGATACACATAAGAGAACGCATACGAGCTGAGCCACGATGGCGGTTCGATGATATTGGAGCAGTGAACAAATTTAACAACACCATCGAAGGCACAGTGGAGAGACGCCACCCCTGGTTCTACTGGCGAACTGAGCGCACACAGTTGGGCGGATCTTTAAACTCCCTAGGGCCCTGGCAAGACGTCTCGTCATTCAAACTATCACATATAATAGCACCCGTGGCCCTGACGGCCGGAGTAGCTATAGGTGCGGCAGCCGTTGGTTGGGGCATATACCAATTGGCGAGACGACTCATTTCCCCGCCCTGCTACGACCACACCAGCTGTTTTACTACCCAAAACACAGCTTCACTACATTGGCCGCTTATGCCAAGCGGCACAGGCCACAATCCACCCCACAATATGACCCAAGCGTTATCGATGCTTGCTACAAGCATCTCAGAAAGTTCGTCTGCCATCCAGACATTTATACAAGAGCAGAGTACGTGGCAAAATCGATGATGGAAACACTAGAAGGCTGTACGCTGAGGCGGCCGATCGGCTTGATCTCGGTGATCCAGTCCTGGCTTCCGTTACACCATTCACCAAAATAGAGAAAGTCAAGGCATCGAAGTACAAGGCTCCGCGAATGATCCAAGCAAGAGACATTAGTTTTAATATAGAATATGGCCGTTATATAAAGGCATTAGAGAATAAGTTAATGTATGGTAAGCATAAGCAACACTTTGGCAAGGGAAACTACGATGAAATCGCAGCCCGCATCACGCGACTCGCACGACGGTAATGGATGTCCTGGCTCACCTCGGCATCAAAGGAGATGCAATAGTCAATGGAGACGACTCAATAATATTCACCGATCGTCCGATAGACTTAGAGCGAGCAACACAGCTATTCGCCAAGTACGGGTTTGTGACAGTGATGAAGCCAAGCGTCGTTGACATAACCGATGTTGAATTCTGCACCACCAAACTAGTTGTCAACGGTAACGGTAAACCCACAATGATGATGCGACCGACCCGACTCAGCGATATATTCGGGATGACATACCGAAACGTGTCCAACTACCAGGAATACTTGAATGAGGTCATGGTCGCTAACGCTGCTAGCGTTAGCACACAGTTGGCCGGATCTTTAAACTCCCTAGGGCCCTGGCAAGACGACTCGTCATTCAAACTATCACATATAATAGCACCCGTGGCCCTGACGGCCGGAGTAGCTATAGGTGCGGCAGCCGTTGGTTGGGGCATATACCAATTGGCGAGACGACTCATTTCCCCGCCCTGCTGCGACCACAACAGCTGTTTTACTACCCAAAACACAGCTTCACTACATTGGCCGCTTATGCCAAGCGGCACAGGCCACAATCCACCCCACAATATGACCCAAGCGTTATCGATGCTTGCTACAAGCATCTCAGAAAGTTCGTCTGCCATCCAGACATTTATACAAGAGCAGAGTACGTGGCAAAATCGATGATGGAAACACTAGAAGGCTGTACGCTGAGGCGGCCGATCGGCTTGATCTCGGTGATCCAGTCCTGGCTTCCGTTACACCATTCACCAAAATAGAGAAAGTCAAGGCATCGAAGTACAAGGCTCCGCGAATGATCCAAGCAAGAGACATTAGTTTTAATATAGAATATGGCCGTTATATAAAGGCATTAGAGAATAAGTTAATGTATGGTAAGCATAAGCAACACTTTGGCAAGGGAAACTACGATGAAATCGCAGCCCGCATCACGCGACTCGCACGACGGTAATGGATGTCCTGGCTCACCTCGGCATCAAAGGAGATGCAATAGTCAATGGAGACGACTCAATAATATTCACCGATCGTCCGATAGACTTAGAGCGAGCAACACAGCTATTCGCCAAGTACGGGTTTGTGACAGTGATGAAGCCAAGCGTCGTTGACATAACCGATGTTGAATTCTGCACCACCAAACTAGTTGTCAACGGTAACGGTAAACCCACAATGATGATGCGACCGACCCGACTCAGCGATATATTCGGGATGACATACCGAAACGTGTCCAACTACCAGGAATACTTGAATGAGGTCATGGTCGCTAACGCTGCTAGCGTTAGCACACAGTTGGCCGGATCTTTAAACTCCCTAGGGCCCTGGCAAGACGACTCGTCATTCAAACTATCACATATAATAGCACCCGTGGCCCTGACGGCCGGAGAAGCTATAGGTGCGGCAGCCGTTGGTTGGGGCATATACCAATTGGCGAGACGACTCATTTCCCCGCCCTGCTGCGACCACACCAGCTGTTTTACTACCCAAAACACAGCTTCACTACATTGGCCGATTATGCCAAGCGGCACAGGCCACAATCCACCCCACAATATGACCCAAGCGTTATCGATGCTTGCTACAAGCATCTCAGAAAGTTCGTCTGCCATTCAGACATTTATACAAGAGCAGAGTACGTGGCAAAAATCGATGATGGAAACACTAGAAGGCTGTACGCTGAGGCGGCCGATCGGCTTGATCTCGTTGATCCAGTCCTGGCTTCCGTTACACCATTCACCAAAATAGAGAAAGTCAAGGCATCGGAGTACAAGGCTCCGCGAATGATCCAAGCAAGAGACATTAGTTTTAATATAGAATATGGCCGTTATATAAAGGCATTAGAGAATAAGTTAATGTATGGTAAGCATAAGCAACACTTTGGCAAGGGAAACTACGATGAAGTCGCAGCCCGCATCACGCGACTCGCACGACGGTAATGGATGTCCTGGCTCACCTCGGCATCAAAGGAGATGCAATAGTCAATGGAGACGACTAAATAATATTCACCGATCGTCCGATAGACTTAGAGCGAGCAACACAGCTATTCGCCAAGTACGGGTTTGTGACAGTGATGAAGCCAAGCGTCGTTGACATAACCGATGTTGAATTCTGCACCACCAAACTAGTTGTCAACGGTAACGGTAAACCCACAATGATGATGCGACCGACCCGACTCAGCGATATATTCGGGATGACATACCGAAACGTGTCCAACTACCAGGAATACTTGAATGAGGTCATGGTCGCTAACGCTGCTAGCGTTAGCACACAGTTGGCCGGATCTTTAAACTCCCTAGGGCCCTGGCAAGACGACTCGTCATTCAAACTATCACATATAATAGCACCCGTGGCCCTGACGGCCGGAGAAGCTATAGGTGCGGCAGCCGTTGGTTGGGGCATATACCAATTGGCGAGACGACTCATTTCCCCGCCCTGCTGCGACCACACCAGCTGTTTTACTACCCAAAACACAGCTTCACTACATTGGCCGCTTATGCCAAGCGGCACAGGCCACAATCCACCCCACAATATGACCCAAGCGTTATCGATGCTTGCTACAAGCATCTCAGAAAGTTCGTCTGCCATCCAGACATTTATAGAAGAGCAGAGTACGTGGCAAAAATCGATGATGGAAACACTAGAAGGCTGTACGCTGAGGCGGCCGATCGGCTTGATCTCGTTGATCCAGTCCTGGCTTCCGTTACACCATTCACCAAAATAGAGAAAGTCAAGGCATCGGAGTACAAGGCTCCGCGAATGATCCAAGCAAGAGACATTAGTTTTAATATAGAATATGGCCGTTATATAAAGGCATTAGAGAATAAGTTAATGTATGGTAAGCATAAGCAACACTTTGGCAAGGGAAACTACGATGAAGTCGCAGCCCGCATCACGCGACTCGCACGGCGGTAATGGATGTCCTGGCTCACCTCGGCATCAAAGGAGATGCAATAGTCAATGGAGACGACTCAATATATTCACCGATCGTCCGATAGACTTAGAGCGAGCAACACAGCTATTCGCCAAGTACGGGTTTGTGACAGTGATGAAGCCAAGCGTCGTTGACATAACCGATGTTGAATTCTGCACCACCAAACTAGTTGTCAACGGTAACGGTAAACCCACAATGATGATGCGACCGACCCGACTCAGCGATATATTCGGGATGACATACCGAAACGTGTCCAACTACCAGGAATACTTGAATGAGGTCTTGGTCGCTAAAGCTGCTAGCGTTAGCACACAGTTGGCCGGATCTTTAAACTCCCTAGGGCCCTGGCAAGACGACTCGTCATTCAAACTATCACATATAATAGCACCCGTGGCCCTGACGGCCGGAGAAGCTATAGGTGCGGCAGCCGTTGGTTGGGGCATATACCAATTGGCGAGACGACTCATTTCCCCGCCCTGCTGCGACCACACCAGCTGTTTTACTACCCAAAACACAGCTTCACTACATTGGCCGATTATGCCAAGCGGCACAGGCCACAATCCACCCCACAATATGACCCAAGCGTTATCGATGCTTGCTACAAGCATCTCAGAAAGTTCGTCTGCCATCCAGACATTTATACAAGAGCAGAGTACGTGGCAAAAATCGATGATGGAAACACTAGAAGGCTGTACGCTGAGGCGGCCGATCGGCTTGATCTCGTTGATCCAGTCCTGGCTTCCGTTACACCATTCACCAAAATAGAGAAAGTCAAGGCATCGGAGTACAAGGCTCCGCGAATGATCCAAGCAAGAGACATTAGTTTTAATATAGAATATGGCCGTTATATAAAGGCATTAGAGAATAAGTTAATGTATGGTAAGCATAAGCAACACTTTGGCAAGGGAAACTACGATGAAGTCGCAGCCCGCATCACGCGACTCGCACGACGGTAATGGATGTCCTGGCTCACCTCGGCATCAAAGGAGATGCAATAGTCAATGGAGACGACTCAATAATATTCACCGATCGTCCGATAGACTTAGAGCGAGCAACACAGCTATTCGCCAAGTACGGGTTTGTGACAGTGATGAAGCCAAGCGTCGTTGACATAACCGATGTTGAATTCTGCACCACCAAACTAGTTGTCAACGGTAACGGTAAACCCACAATGATGATGCGACCGACCCGACACAGCGATATATTCGGGATGACATACCGAAACGTGTCCAACTACCAGGAATACTTGAATGAGGTCATGGTCGCTAACGCTGCTAGCGTTAGCACACAGTTGGCCGGATCTTTAAACTCCCTAGGGCCCTGGCAAGACGACTCGTCATTCAAACTATCACATATAATAGCACCCGTGGCCCTGACGGCCGGAGTAGCTATAGGTGCGGCAGCCGTTGGTTGGGGCATATACCAATTGGCGAGACGACTCATTTCCCCGCCCTGCTGCGACCACACCAGCTGTTTTACTACCCAAAACACAGCTTCACTACATTGGCCGCTTATGCCAAGCGGCACAGGCCACAATCCACCCCACAATATGACCCAAGCGTGACTGACGAATGAACGACAGGGAGGCAAGGAGTTGAGTTGTGAGTGCGAAGACGATAAGACGTGTATTCTGATTTCCGTGTATTCCATTGAACTGGTAATTTAACGACTTTGTGGATTTTATTTAATTTCTATCCCACAAAATTTGGGGGCTCGTCCGGGATAGAAAGCGAGTTTGTCCACGGAGTAGGCATAAAACGACGTAAGAAGAAGACGACGACGACGTGAGACGGCTGTAACGGTCAATTTGAATATTTTTTTCACTTCAATGGTCAACTCAGATTTTGGATTTAAAATGTCGAAGGCGGGCCAGGAAGCTTCGGCGGTGAGTGAGCAGCCCAGAGGTATGCTCCAGTATTCAGATGAGCTGGTGCCCAAGTTCAGTGGTAGCGACAAGGGTTACCCCGTCACCAGGTTCGTTCAGGAGGTAGACGAAAATGCCGAAATATTCGGGTGGTCGGCGTTGCAGCAACTCATCGTGGCCAGGCGGTCACTGGTGGGCACAGCGGCGTTATGGTTAAAGTCAGAAAGGCCTTTTAAGACGTGGGAAGACCTCAAGACGGCTTTAACTAAGGAATTCCCGGATACATTAGACGCGAAAACCGTTTACGAGATAATGTCGGCGCGCAAGAAACAGGCTAACGAATCGTGTCTGGATTATGTTCTTGTGATGAGGGAGCTTCTTGCCGGCATCTTGCCGCGCCGTCCCGCGCGGCAAGATGCCAGACTATGTGGCAATCAAGTATATAGTCGACGGCATAGAGGATGACGAGACACGCAAAATAATGTTATACGGCGTTACAACGTACAGCGAACTAAAAGAAAAAATTAAAATATACGAGCAGGTGCGGGAGAAGATAGTGACGCAGAAAACCGATCGTGCTAAAGCTGCTAGAAATCATGAAAAGAAGATCATCAATTCGCATTCGTCGCAGGCGCGGAAAAGATGTTATAATTGTGGCGAAATAAATCACATAACCGTTGAATGTCCTTATAAGCGTCAAGGTCAAGGAATGAAGTGTTTCCGGTGCAACGGCTTCAGTCATCATTCATCGCAATGCAGGGCCAATGAGGGACAGGTGACGTCGACTTCACAAAAGCCGGCAATTGGCGGAACAGATCGAAATCACCCGAATCATCCCGGTCACTACGCATCCGGAACAGACCGTGCGACGAGGTAAGCGATGTGCATCGAAACGATGAGTGAGCGAGACGACAATATCAGTGCCGAGGGTGAGCGGACGGGGCCGAGTACGTCCAACATGGCGGTTCGACAGCGAGACGTTTATCAGTTGACTTCACTCTATTCAACGACAACATCACAACAAATGTCATCGACGTCAACCTCAAAAGTGACAGACGTCATCGTGCATAATAACTGTGTACTGATAAAAAAGCCGGTAAAAAATTTAATAATAGGTGGTAAAAGTATTTGTGCGTTAATAGATAAGGGCAGTGATGTGAACTTAATATCACATAAGTGCTATAAAGCGTTGAATGCGCCGGAGTTAGAAAAGTGCAGTGTTCTCATGCGAGGTCTTGGTACCAATAATATTATGTCGACATTTAATAAGTTGAAGGCACTGTTAGTTAGCAACCCTGTGTTAAAAATTTATAATCCTAAGCATAAGACTGAGCTGCATACGGATGCATCACAAGTGGCCTACTCTGCAATTTTATTGCAGTGGGACGAAGAAGACGGCTGTCTACATCCAGTACATTATATGAGTCGAAAGACTAGTGCGACAGAGAAAAATTACTCGAGCTATGAGCTTGAGGCTCTAGCTATTATTGAAGGTGTAAAAAAGTTTAGATGTTACTTGTATGGAATAAAGTTTAAAATCGTTACAGATTGCAAAGCCTTTGAGATGACATTGCGGAAGAAGGATCTCACAACAAGAGTGGCGAGATGGGTGTTACTACTAGAGGACTATGACTTTGTTGTCGAGCACCGAGCTGGACATAAGATGAAGCATACTGATGCACTCAGCAGGATACCCTATGTAGCGTTAAATGAGATGAGTCTGCATGACAGTATCAAGAAGGCTCAAAAGCAAGACGATGGTATTAATGCTATTATGGAAATATTACAGAATGGAACATATCAGGATTATTGGATAAGTAATGGCATGTTAGTTAAGGGATTAGAGAAAAAATTGGTGATACCCAAAGGTTTTGAAAAACAAATTATTAGTAGAATTCATTCATATGGTCATTTCTCAAAAAAGAAAATGATTGAGCTAATTAGCAAAGATTATTATATAAAAAATGTATCACAAAAAATTGAAGATTTTATAGTTACATGTGTTCCTTGTCTGTTGGCCAATAGGAAAGAAGGGAAGGCAGAAGGATTTCTGAATCCTATAGAGAAGGAGGAAACAGCCTTACACACCTTGCATTTAGATCATATAGGTCCAATGAGAACTACTAAGAAGCAGTACAATTATATCCTCACAGTGGTTGATGCTTTCACCAAATTTACCTGGCTTTTCCCTTGTAAGAGCACAACAAGCAAAGAGACGTTAGACAAGTTACGAATACATCAACAGTGCTTTGGGAATCCAACACGAATTATAACTGACAGAGGAACAGCATTCACAAGTTTGGAGTTTGAGAACTATTGTACAGAGGAAAAAATAAAACACATTCGAATTACTACTGGTGTTCCAAGAATTAATGGACAGGTTGAAAGAGTCAACCGTGTTGTAATATCTGTTCTTACAAAACTATGTATAGATGACCCTACCCAGTGGTATAGACATGTGAGCAAGGTTCAGCGGGCACTGAATAGCACATTTCAAAGGAGTATTAACACAAGTCCTTTTGAGTTATTAATTGGAACAAAAATGCGACAGAAGGAAGACATTGAAATTTATAAGTTGCTGGAGCAAGAAGATAGAGATATTTTTATTAACAGTAGAGATGAGCTGAGAATACAAGCTAAAAAACAAATCCTCAAAGTTCAGGAAGAAAATCGGCAAAATTTTAATAATAAGAGAAAGGAAAGTCAGAAGTATAAAGAAGGGGACATAGTGGCTATTAAGAGAACCCAATTTGGTGTAGGTATGAAGCTTAAACCCAAGTACCTAGGACCCTACAAAGTGGATAAAGTCAAGGGTAAAGATAGGTATGATGTTGTGAAGTTCAACAGCAATGACGTAGGGCCCATAAAGACATCTAGTGCTGCAGACTGTATGAAACCATGGCCAGATGACCTGGGAGACGACTGTGATACCAGTGACCAGGAAACTTAATAATTCAGTCAGTATTGTTTTTTTTATTTTACTTTTTCCATATTTTTTTTGTACCACCATGTAGCAGGTTAATAGTAAAAGAAATCTGCCACTATGCCAGTATAATTTCTTTGTATTATTGTTATGGATTGTATTGTTATGTGTTATATTTTCTTTTAAGTCATTGTGTAGAGCCTGAGGTCAGTCTCACAGTCAGGAGTGGCCGATTTTGGGATGTGAATATTTTATAGACAATGCATGTAAGGGAACGTAAGAGTGAGTGTGAGTGAAGTAAAGAATGTATGAAATGCGAGAATGATTGATATTGACTGACGAATGAACGACAGGGAGGCAAGGAGTTGAGTTGTGAGTGCGAAGATGATAAGACGTGTATTCTGATTTCCGTGTATTCCATTAAACTAGTAATTTAACGACTTTGTGGATTTTATTTAATTTCTATCCCACATCTATTAAATACATTTTTAAATATGTAACCAAAGGGAGTGATATGGCTGTGATTGGATTTGGTGAAGAGAATTCCAATGATGAAGTTACACAATACCAAATGGGCCGCTATGTTAGTAGTAATGAAGCAGTATGGCGAATTTTTTCTTTTCCTATTCATGAGAGACAATCTTCATCATTGGAGTGTCGTGAATCCTCGAATAGTGAGAGAGGATCGATTTCAGCACCAATTTGTAGTGAATTTGTGGGCAGGAATATTAGATGGCAGAATTATCGGTCCTTTTGAATTACCGCCGAGACTTAACGGCGCTGGTTATCTCCAATTTTTGAGACGTGATCTCGGTAATTTGTTAGCAGACGTGCCACAAGAAGTACGCGAGAGAATGTGGTTGCAGCACGACGGTGCACCAGCCCACTATTCACGGCAAGTGACAGAATTTTTAAACATGACGTACCCAAATCGATGGATAGGACGCGGAGGTACAATATCATGGCCACCACGATCTCCCGACCTGAATCCTTTGGATTATTTTTTATGGGGTTACTTCAAAGAAGCAGTTTATGAAACGAATATTTCTGATGAAAGAAAGTTACGACAAAAATTAAATCATGTTGCTGAATCGATAAAAAATAATGAACGGGCTCGACGAAGTTTACAAAGAAACTTTATACGAAGATTTGGTTATGCATAAGAGCTAGAGGAAAGCATTTCGAGCACTTAATGTAAGAAACAAAATGTGTAATAAAAGCTTTTCCATAATTAGCAATGTATTTTTATTTTCTTGCAAAAATGTCCTTTGGTTTTGATAGTAATTAAAATAGGAAAAATACTTATTTGAAACCAGTTACTTTTTTGTAATTGGTATGACATGTAGATGTTTTTAAAATAAAGTTTCACTAGGCTATAATACATTTTTTTACACCAGCTTAGCTCAAACACCACATAGAGCATCTGGAAATGTAAAAATTGCACTAGTTTTATTTTTTAATTTTCATGCTTATGATAATTACACCTAAATACGTGTACACGATAATTTTAATTAGAAAGACCTATGTATTATTAACCGCCTAGAATAAAAATAACAAAAAAATTAGTGATAGATTTCGTAAAATTATAAAATGTTTGTAGATAGGACGATAATTTCACCTATTTATTAAAAAAAATCATAACTTCAAAGCTATAAGACCTAGAACAATAATTTTTAGTGGTTTTGGTAGATAATAGTTCCCCCTATCACCCACACCCCGTTGGTCCACTAATTACGGGGCACCCTGTATAATAAAATACTTTTTCATAAATCTCTTTTTGACTTATCTCCTTCTCGATGTTGAAATTGAGATCTTACTCTTCGTTTTATTGTTTGTGTTAGCCATTTTTGTTTGTTTTTGTACAAGGGTTCTAGGTAATATCCTTGAATATAACATATCTTTTTTCCAGGCCGATAAATTACGCGGGAATAATTTTCCTGATTTTTTTGCCAAGCGCTTCTCACTGTGTATTTGCCAATATACCGCCTTAAGTTGCTTTTGTAAAAATATGAGTGGTAGATGTGACTGTCATTCTATAAAAATACACGAAATTAGCAACGAAAAACTATTAAAAACCAGAAGAACACGGAAAGACTTAACAAAAAAAAAGATACAGATAAATTAAAAAAACGGAGACACAGTTCATCAACCAGCAGCACCGAGAGTTTTGAAATAGAATAAATAGACGACAGTGATGCCACATATTTTTCGGAGCCTAATTATGAAGAAGAATATTTGGAAGAAGAATATTTAGAGGTAGAAAAAGGAGACAATTTGAAGAAAGGTTTAGCTTTAGAAAAAGAAAGACTTGAAGGAAGTGTTTTAGAAGCAAAACTAGAGAGAAAGTCGGCTGCGCAAAAGGGAGTTACAATATTATCAGATATCCGAAATTTACCATGTAACAAAAGATATTTTGACTGAAAACATTATTTTAGACCAAAATTTCATAAATTTGATCCATATTTTGATCTGTTTTCTGCCAAAAAATCATTAGATGTCACAATAACAGAGAATGTTGATCCATACACAAACCCGGTAGCCAGCACTTCTGGAATGAATAAAAACAGTGGTCTTCATAATTTAAAGGTGCCTGACTGTAGCCTAAACACAAACCCGGTAAGCCAGCACTTCTGGAATTGATAAAAACAGTAGTCTTCATAATTTAAATGTGCCTGCCTGACTGTAGCCTAAACTACTTAGATTTGAGTGCCAAAGAAGTTACGCAGAATGAACAAATGAAAGAGTTTATATGGAAACAACGATGTGATTCTGATATTATCATCGAGTCTAAAACTGTACAAGGTAACAAAAACGAAAAGACTGAAGACTTAGAATACAAAGATGAAGCAAAAAAATATATTAAAATAAACCAAAATGTATTAGTAAGATATTATAATCGTAACAATTGGAAATGTTATATAGGACATGTAGAACAAATAAATATTACAGAGGAAATACACTGTTAATTTCCTGAAGACTGTAAAAAACCCTTCACTAAAATTCGTTATGACAAAAAAAAAATACCGTGACATTGTTCCTTCTGTGTCGATCGTAAAAACTAGAGAAGAATTGGTCACAAATGATTAAAAAAAACGAATATCTGTTAACCCTTAAATGCATAAAGTAGTAAAACTGCAACATACCATTCAAACGACCATAAAATTATTAGTATGAGTTCAATGCATGCTGTTGCAGGATTATTACTATCATGGTGATATATTTGATCGAGTGGCAACACACTTTTTTTCTTCACGACTGTCAAATTTAAATTGATTTTGACAAATCAAAGCCGATCGTAATTTTGGAGCGGATGAAAATTGTGTATTTGCTTTGCAGTGTAATTATTTGGTTTTCGAAGGTACGTTCAAACAAAATTAGTTATTTTACGTAATAATTCATCTTCTTTTCAGTACAATTTATAAGTTATAAAAAAAACTTTTGGTGTGTTCGGAAATTTTGTTTATTTTGTTGTTGTAAATCTGCAACAATATGCATTTACTAGAAAATGTCCCTGTTTAGTTACTAACTATCACTTTTATTGGTTTTCAGATGCCATACATGAATCAAAAGCAAATAGAAGAGTATTTAGCTCTAATAAATGATGGAGAGATTTCGGAAGATGATCTTGAGGACTCGGATACAGAAGGTAATGAGATTTTTTATGAAAATAGAGACGATTTGCTTCACGATCTTGAGAGTCCATTAGAAGAGGAAAATGACCCCGATAATGATCCATTCATGGCAGGAGACCCGCCATTGATAAATGAAGCTACAGCAAATGATCAAGTGCCACAGGTTCCATTCCCCTCAACAAGTCAAGCTAGTCGCCGAGCAACTATGAGAGGACTTGTATGGAAGGTAAAAAAAATTGTTTTGAATTCTGACCAGACAGCTTTTCATGGAGACACTACATACCCACCTGAACTGAAGGATGAGGCTACTACTGGTACTCCCTATAGTATTTTTTCACATTTTATTACATCAGAAATAGTTCAAAGGATTAAGTCTAAGAAAGAGTCTAATTTGTATTCCGTTCAAAAAAATACTACTACTACTGGTACTCCCTATAGTATTTTTTCACATTTTATTACATCAGAAATAGTTCAAAGGATTAAGTCTAAGAAAGAGTCTAATTTGTATTCCGTTCAAAAAAATGTGACTAAACCATTAAATTTATCTGAAACTGAGCTAAGAAAGTTTATGGCGATACTGATATACATGTCTGTTATAAAATATCCCAGTGTACGGCTATACTGGTCAAATACTGTAGGTTTTCAACCAATCAAGGACATAATGACTGTCAACCGATTTGAGACTATTCGTAGATTTCTACATTTCAACAATAACGAGAAACATTTACCCAAG
This sequence comes from Helleia helle, assembly GCA_963853865.1. Taxonomy (NCBI): domain Eukaryota; kingdom Metazoa; phylum Arthropoda; class Insecta; order Lepidoptera; family Lycaenidae; genus Helleia; species Helleia helle. Next base: position 836,192 of record OY971434.1, read on the forward strand.
GAACACCCACAACATGATAGGCTCCATAAGATAAGGCCTATAATTAGCCATCTAAATGAGAAATTTGCTTTAGTTCCAATGGAACAAAAACTCTCAATTGATGAACAGATGTGTGCCACAAAAGTGGCACACTTCATGAAGCAGTATTTACCTAATAAGCCCCATAAGTGGGGGTTTAAATTATATGTGATGTGCAGCGTGAAAGGTTATGCTCATAAATTTGAAATATATACTGGCCAAGAGAATGAACGGCTTCCAGATGAACCAGATTTTGGGCCAGTGGGAAATGTTGTAGTCCGGCTTGCTAGAGGTGTCCCAAGGCATATAAATCATATAATTTATTTTGATAATTTTTACACCTCTGTACCTTTAGTTACCTATCTTGCCAAACAAGGAATCTATAGCCTAGGTACTGTGCAATCTAACAGGCTAGTGAACTGCAAACTGCCGGACAAAAAAACAATGATGAAGAAATCTGTTCCTCATGGAACTTATGAAGAGCAGATGACTGAATTTGACGGTATTGATTTGACAGCAGTTACTTGGAAGGACAATAAAGTTGTAACTTTTCTATCTTCATATGTTGGAGCTGAACCTGTGGGCCAAGTAGAAAGATTTGACAAGGCAAATAAGACTAGAATTAAAATTTCATGCCCACATATAATAAAGGAATATAATGCCCATATGGGCGGAGTGGACCTAATGGATAGCTTTATTGGGAGGTACCGAATTGCAATGAGAAGCCGAAAGTGGTATCTTCGTATCTTTTACCACTTATTGGACATGACGGTAATAAATTCTTGGCTTGTGTATAAAAATTTTAAAACAACTGAAGCCAATTCATCAGTTCTAAACCTATGTAACTATAGATTGGAACTAGCTGAGGTATTAGCCAAAGTAAATAACTCATTTGAACTCTGCAACAAAAGAGGAAGGCCAAGTACCAGCAACAGTGTTGAAATGGAAATACAAGCAAAAAAAAGGAGAGGACCAGCTCAACATATTCCTCCTAAGGACATAAGGACTGATAATGTTGGTCACTGGCCTGGTAATTGTGTTCGCAGCAGATGCAAAATGCCTGGATGCAAGGGATACACGCAAAACAGGTGTGAGAAGTGTGGAGTAGCTCTTTGTCTTACCACAACCAAAAATTGTTTTAAAAATTTTCATATGTAGTTATTGTCTAGTGAGTGCATAGTGTTGTAGTTCTGCAACAAATGGTTTTTAATAAAAATAGCTATGAAAATAAAAAAAAACTATTTTTTTTATTATTTTTCCCTAAATCAGCATATTCATGGCTCCAAAATATATTTTTTCTCGGTCTAAAAATAAAATCATGCATTTAAGGGTTAAGTTTATTAATATTTTGCTTTGTGCTTTATTATGTTTGTTTGTTTTTATTTTGATACTATAGGTTTAGTAAGGACAACTGCCTTATAATAACCAAGAGTGTAATTAACTAATACATTATTTTAACGCTATATTTTTTTCTGGAGCAAATACTTCCAAATATATTATATTTTATGCCTACATTTGTTTTTTTTTCTGACTGAAACTGAAACAAAATAGTGTTACTGACGTTACTTAAGAAAAAAATCAATAAATTTAATTTTCGAAAAACCAATTTGTTTTTCCCTATTGGTAGATATGCCTTTAGAATATTTTATGTTACTTTTATGTCACTCGGTAACTTATACTTTTATGTTATATAAGGCCAATTCAAAGGCCTTACCCATATATATCATATATGGGTAATATATATATATGATATATATGTACCATATACCCATATACAAGGTTGATAAAATATGTTGATATAGGGGCATTAAATTAAACAACATATACTATGTGTCATTTTCAGGCTACGCACCAAAAATTAGACCAATAGAATAGTTTAGTCACAGGATATTTTTAAAGTTTTTTCTAAGTTAACACACGATGTATGTTCCCGAGCAGCTGACTAAGTGTTTACGTATCGTTATCTACTGTCATTTACCTTTAAAACGACAAAATTTACGCGACGTTGCCGCTCTTGTTAATTTTCAATACAAATACACTATCCCTCGAAGACGGTACAAATTATGGTTATTGTTTCATTATAATTTAATAAGCGAGACAGAAAAAGAAATAGGTCAGTGTGTTGCTATTGGCTATTACGCGTGAGTAAATAGTTCGCGATCAAAATTTCTCCTTTTTTAGAAATTAGTACGAATTCGACATCCGTCCGGATTGCATGTTACGTAACTCGGTACTCGGGATATTGTCGCTTTCCGTGTCATAATATTGTAAACTTTTATCGTTATTGTGATAGGACACCAAACTTAGTGATTCTCATTGGGATTTAACACTTGCGGATTCAGTTGTTTCATCAAATGCGTACCAAATACGAACGCTGTTCGCAATTATCATCACCACATGTTTTCCTTCACAACCATTTCAGTTATGGAACAAATACAAAGACGACATATGTGAAAATATCTTGCATCGCTTGCGCATTCAAACGAATAATCCTGACATCCAAATAACCGATGAAATCTACAATGAAGGATTGATTCTGATTAAGGATCAATGCTTGACTATTGCAAACAAGCTACTGATTGAAGTAGGAATGATTGCGCCAAATCGATCGATGTACGATGCATTCAACCAAGAATTAAATCGATTTGGATGAGTGCACAATGGCACATAAGAAATCACTTGAAGCACTTAACTTCACGCTGAAGGATCTTCGGCGAAATAACAACATCTTTGGCGGCTTGATGATATTGTTAGCAGGCGATTTCAGGCAGACGTTGCCAGTAATTCCCCGTGGAACGCCGGCAGATGAATTGAATGCTTGCCTGAAGGCATCACCTTTATGGAATAACGTAAAAACATTATCGCTAACCACTAATATGAGAGTTCAACTTCAAAATGATCAAAGTGCTGCACAATTTTCCAAACAATTGTTAGCTGTTGGAAATGGAAAAGTCCCAGTTGATGCGACATCTGGATTAATTACTCTTACCAACGACTTTTGCCGATTTGTAGACTCTCAATTAGCTCTTATTGAAAATGTTTTCCCAAACATTAGTGAGAATTATCAGAATTATGCTTGGTTACGTCAACGAGCAATTCTTGCCGCAAAGAATAATGATGTACACGCACTGAATTTCACCATTCAATCAAAAATTGCTGGCGATTTGGTGACATACAAATCCGTTGATTCCATAACAAATCCCGTAGATGTAGTAAATTATCCAACGGAGTTTTTGAACTCTTTGGAGTTACCAGGCTTTCCACCACATAACTTGCAACTCAAAGTTGGTACAGTTATTATGATATTGCGTAATTTGAATCCACCGCGACTTTGCAACGGTACTCGACTTTCGGTAAAAAGACTTAGAGGCAACCATTATTAACGGGTACTTTCCGTGAAAGCAGGTGAAAATGTATGTATTCCTCGAATACCAATGATTCCGACTGATCTTCCGTTTGACTTCAAACGATTGCAATTTCCAGTTCGCCTTGCGTTCCCAATGACAATTAACAAGTCGCAAGGCCAATCACTTAGTATTTGCGGGATAAATTTAGAAAATCATTGTTTTTCTGAGGACTGATCACCCGTCTGGCCTTGCTGGTGTCCCCACCCTTAAATAATAATAATAAATAATACTCCCTATAACATCAGCTATCTTCCAGTGAAAGTCCTGTCAAAATCGGCCCAGCCGTTTTAGAGATATTTCTCAGAAGCACGTGATATTTACTCGCATACTAATAGAAAAGCTGACAGATTGGTACTCGACACAATTCCAAGAATAACATTATATCAAAAACAATACCATCCTATGTGCATTAAAGTATACAATTCTATACCAAAAGTAATAAAAGAGTTGCCCTATTTTAAATTTAAAAAGGAAATTATTAAGTGGCTTAAATGTAAAACCTTTTATTCTGTGAATGAATTGCTAGAAACTTGAATTATTTTGTAAGGAATTAATGATAATAATTTTAATCGATTAATTAAGATGGATTAGTTTAAGAGAAATAATGAATAAACTCATGATTTCTGTATTTAGATTGTAAGTTGACATTAAATCCCTATATAATTAATTTGAATTATCAGACATATAATTATTATCAATGACTTAAATGAATTGATAAGTTATTAGTAATGATGAAATTTTTAATATTATTGTATTAGGTAATTACATAATCAATAGAATTAACAGTAAATTAGGTATGTAATTTAAAACTAGACTCCAGTTTAACAATATTTGCATGCTATTGTGTAGCTTACGCCCGAATACACAAACGAATCTCAAATTTAAGACGTACTTAAACTCGTGTTGTCCCTCTTTTTTTCTTTGAATATGTCATGTCATAGCATGAGTTTAAGTACGTCTTAAATTTGAGATTTGTTTAAGTATTTGGGCATAAAAGTGTTACAATTAAAAAATGTTATTATTTATGAACATCTATTTTTATTGATTGATTGATTGAGATTAGCCGGAACAAACAGACAGAGACAAAAATTGTAAAAAATGTTATTTTGGTATATGTACCGTGTATACGTCCATATGCATTTAAAAAAAGAGGTTATATTAATATTACAAATAGACCAACACCAATTTTATTTATCTGTAGATTTTTGTAGCCATATTACTATTAGTATTATTATTTAAGGGTGGGGACACCAGCGAGGCCAGACAGGCCATCAGTCCTCATCAACGGGACCATTTCACCCAATTCCCCAGGCTCGCCTCTGGGATTAGATGCAGGGACAGGTTACCAATTGCCCCTCCGGTGTCACCCCCTCAAACCTATGTGTTGATCTACAAAAACTACTTAGCTGACTTATAGTTAGATATGCTAAATCTTCCTTCTTCAGCTCGTCCGCTCCAAACAGCTCCCATCTTGCGTATGCAAATGCGGGGCATTCCATTATGAAGTGCAGACTGGTTTCTTCTTTCTCTTTGCACTTAGGGCATAGAGGGTCTTCTGTTAGCTTCATTATTGACAGGTGTCTGTTGAGTGGGCAGTGTCCCGTCAATATTCCTACAACTGTTCTGATGTTGTTCCTATTGAGTTTAAGCAACTCTTTAGTCTTCTTGCTGTCAAGCGTCGAGATGAAGAATTTTGACTGTCTGCAGCTCTTCATGTCATTCCATCTCTGGTTTGTTTCTTTGTTTATTCTCAAGGTTATAACATTTTTTGTTATCCTGTGTGCTATTGGCAGTCTCCGCTCAGGGCCTATGAAAGTCTCATCGGCACCTTCTCTCGCCAATCTATCTGCTTCTTCATTGCCCGCATTTTATAGCCATATGAAAGGAGCTTCCGTTTAGCATTTTAATTCTTGAACTTGGTTGATCTAGCTTTCTTTATACCGGGTATTTATATTGTGAATATATTACTTACTTTTTTTTAAATAGGTACATACATTCTTAGATTTATAAACAAATGTGCATATTATGTCAAGTATGTATATTGAAGGCAGTGTTTTTATATTAAATTTAATGAAATATGGCTAACAACTTTGATTATTATCTATGTGAACCAATATCCTGATACACTTCTTTTGTAAAATAAATAATTGTCTCGCTTTAACAGTTTTCCTACAGCATGATACTTGTAAGTTGTAACTTGAGCCATGTGTGCATAAGCATAGTAAGCTGATAGAGCTGTTTCCGTATTAGTGCTATGTAAATATGTACTTATAATCCATTTTTTAGAAGTGTCTTTATTATACAAACCCTGTCAATGCGTAATTCATGATTTTACGGCATATAACACTCACTATCACTAAAAACAAATATCAATTTATCTTAAAACCTTTGAGAGTAATTATTCCACAGACAGATTTACACAGAACGCAACACAAATTTTACAGTTAATACTACCAAAGACTACGAACGAAATAAAAAATTGCCAATTAAAATTTCTGCGCCAATTACCAAGAGATTCTTTAATATTAATATTCCCTGTATTCTGTTGAATATTTTTCTAGGTACATACATATTACATACAAGTTTAATTAATAATTATTATTTATCCACAGATTAGTACTTACATAATAAGTAGCAAGCTCTCTAGACCTCAATCTCTTTAGACTTTGCCGGGGTTGCCAGCTCGATAGAGTCTGACAAGCGAGTCGTGGCACAAGCCGCTGGCGGCAAATTTAAAAATCTTTTAGGTGTTAACCCAGCATATATAGTCTAAAAACAATTTTGATACTTTTGCTTAACTTGATTATTTGTTTATTTGGATAAGGTTGGAATCTTCAAAGAATTTGGTTTAAAAATAATCAAAACGAAAACATTAACTACATTAAAATCAACACCAACTTTTCCACTCCATCGAAAATAAGGATAATAAAGATGCACAATAAAAACTTAAAAACATTTATTCACTCTGAACAATAATCAAAATCTGATTCGAGAAATTCGATGCCTTCAAAATATGATTCATCACTGTCACTTTCATCTTCACGAACATTGATGAGAAATGGTTCAAGTTCCTCTTCTGTTATTTTATCTTTTATTTTGTATGTATTTTCAACATTAATCACATGATCAGTGCATGATTTCCAGTCATCAGCAGTCACACTGGCAAAACATTTCCTTATTAAATTTTCCATTTCGGCAGCTGGCACGCCTAGATTCATACTCGCCACTTTCCTTTTTGCCAAGCTGCAAATTAATTCTATGGCATTGAGATCACAATGATATGGCGGCAATTTGATGACCTCATGTCCATGCTGCTTTAGAAGTTCTTCCGCTTCGTACAAGGGAGTTGGTTTGTTTTCTTTGACAAGACACAAAAGCTCGGCCTTTGTAAGAAAATTGTCAAAAGAAATGTGATTTTCGGTGAGCCACTTCTGAATATCAGCCTTTAAAGTGCTCATCGTAGGCGGCTTGTTAATTTGAGTTACATGATAACTCGCATTATCCATTATAATCACACTAGGTTCATTTAAATTGGGTATTAATTTTTCTTCCAGCCATTTTATGAAGTTATTACGGTTCATATAATCATGATAATCAGCCATTTTAGATTTTGTGCTGAACACCAATAATGCATTGGGCACAAAACCTTTCTCAGAGCCAGCATGGACTATTATGTATCTTTTACCTATAAAACAAGGAAAAGTAATAATTAAAATAACAAATATTCTTATAGACATTCCAAAAAAGGCAAAATTAATTTGATAGAAACCTTTAGAAATTTTGTCAGTTACTCCACTCGTACTCGGCCCTTGCCATGACTTTTTTGGCTTGTAATTTTGGTGGACATGTTTCGTCCAGGTAAACTATTGTCTTTCCTTCTTGTCGCTTCTTATGAATAGCTCTAAGATAACTATGTCTCAGAGCAGATATTTTAAACTTTTCAATTAGAATTGACCTTTCATTTTTATTAGTTTTAAACTCAAAACCATTTTTTAACAATATTTGCCTCAATGTTTCTCGAGATCCAGTGAATCTTATTGACTCTCGTAATTCTGCTAACAAAGTTCTTATTGTTGGAACTTGTTTCCTAACCGAGTAAAATTCATTTATTTTATTACGAATTGCCGATATGTCAAAATCATCTAAGTTTGAAACACTGGGCTGGCGAGGGCGTTTTTTTCCTGGCGTGTTCCACACATTTTGGTTTAGGGAACCTTCCTTTTTTATCCTCCTCAGTGTGTTGACACCAACTTCTGTAATAATAAAAATAATTGGGTTAAGTGGCAGATTATTATCACAGTTTACTATATAACAAAAATATATTGAAATACAACCTGTCAGTTTAGATAAATGGGCCAAATAACTGGATTCAGAGGTAAACAGATCTTTTTTCTCAATATCTTTCAGCTCTTTGATTAACTCTACGATCTGACGTTTCAAATCTTCGTTATCCGTTAGAACTTAGAACAAGAAATAATTTGTATGTTTTACATATTTAAACAAATGTAAAGTTATGTTGAATACAAACAAAAGTTTTTTTTTTTGTTGTTTAAATCTAGGACGAGTATCAAAATGTTTGGGATGTACTTACTTGCAGCTGAAATAATTTCGTCAAAAATTCGTTGTTTTTTCTCGAAACGCTGATTTATATCATCCTTTCTCTGTTCATACTTGCTTATCATTGTATACAACAAGCTCCGGGCACTGCTTTTAATAGGTTTCGACATTTTTTCGCACAAAAACTTACAATAATTACACCACAACAACAACAAATAGAGGTAAGATGACATTTAGTTTGACAATCAGAAGTGTGGCCATATGAAGAATTCGAAATAAATCGCGTCCCACGACTCGCTTGTCAGACTATATCTCGGTGGTTGCTAATTAACGTCTCAAATAGTGCTTGATTGATAAAAAAAAAACAAAAATAGTGCAAAATTTTTAGGACATGACTTTTTTTGGAATCAATCTATAGTAATAACAAGTCATCTGTTTTCACTACTGTATTTTCTTTACGTAGCACTGTCACAAATTGGTGCCACACATTTATTACATGACTATCGTTCATTACTTGAAGGCTCAAGGCCAAAGAGTATAAATCTCAAGCAAGGCCTACTAAATATTATAACTTTTTTTATTGCTGTTTAGTCCTAGGTAATAAATGTTAAATTACAGTGCAAGTCTTGCGATAATAGTGCCAGATCTAGCACCGAAAGTGCTACGTTGGCAGCACTCTTTGCCCTTTGGGTGCATAGACATAATATAGAAGGACTGGGCATACCTACGAAAAAAAGGTGTATACCTACAACTCAAATTGGCACTTAACATGCCTACCATTTCTAGGGTCAGCAAAACCACAAGCAATATAGAGGATACTACTATGAAAAGGGCACTCAAGATGGCGGATCAGGCACTCACTTACAGCTGTAAGTTTAAGAAAGGGGAATCTCTTCTTATTTCCTAACTTCATGTTTGGGTGGGAAATCTATGGGTAGATCAATTTTTTTATTCGAAGGCATGAGCGACTAGGCCATTAGCCATACAAAATACAATATTTAGTCTGTAGTAATTGGCGCGCGGTTAGGTTTTTCAGTTTCCCGTTAATTATAATCTTAGATCAATAGATTTGAGAAGCTAATAATAATACCGTATTGGAACGAGATAACAACATACGAAAAACTCCAAGAGTGACAGAGACATAGACACTTTCTTTTGTCTTTGTCAGAATATCACTCTTCGTTTATTGGGCACAACAATGATGTGCCCAACAAAAAATTATCGACTAAATTTGAATGCCATACAAACAATCTCACTCGCGAACAGTTTGTCAAATATGTCCGCCATTTTGTACTACTTTTTATTTGGTCAGTTTATAAAAATATGGTGATACCAATTTTTTTATAGGCAGATTACCCAAGAATGTGGTATTATATAAAAAGGGTGACTGAAATCTTCGAAATAAACACAATAAAAAGAAATATTATGTTTATTGCTATCCTAAAAGGCTAAGTACTATATCATACATATTAAGAGAGGACGTTTATAGCCTTCTTTTTTATTATTTATGTTTTTAGCGGTTTGTTAATAATAATAATATTCCTTTATTTCGGACCATAGATCCATATTTGTGTTAGTATTATACGAATGTTCTTATGACTATGTTAGTAAAGAAAGTACATATTATGTATTAATATTAATTGTTTACTAAAACTTACTGCTAATCTTATATCTTTAAATGAGCAATTCTTGTATACAGGCTGATTTTTTGAAGAACGGACATATTCAAGTAGCGTATAGAGCTAAAGATCCTCATTCAAAAAATATATCACAAGTGGGGTCTTAGTTTTTTTCAAAATTATCCTTCACACTTGAATTAAAGTAAACACAGTATTATGAAATAGGTAAGATACGATGCATCAAATACGCCGAACCACAAAATAAAGTGGCCGAACGTTTTACCGCGAGCCACACCTAAGGCCCCGTTCGCACGACCGTTTTAAAAGTGTCGCGGTAAAACCCGACTTTGGAGTTTGGTATGCTGAATTCGAATTAACGCCAAACACTTAAAGTCGAAAATCCAACAGCACTTGACAAAAATGCGCCTCACTTTAAAAACGCTTTCGTGTGAACAGATACATGGTTATCCATTTGTCCCATTCAAACTCTTTTTTAACGGTCGGTCAAAAAACGCTCGTGCGCACGGGGCCTAAGAAATACGGCGCGCGATGGCCGGTGACCGGTGTCGACTGTCGGCTTTTCACAAAGAAAGGGCAGTGCGATACGCGTCTTTGTCCGGAGCGTATGTTTTGTTTGTGTCAACCGCGTGTCGCGTATAATACGTAATTACTAATTACGTATTAAATCATGTCGAATGAATTTTCAAATGGAGAATATTGGGAGATGGTAAGAGCTTATGCTTTATCTGGTGACAGTGTACGTGGTGCGATAGACTTGTACCGCGAAAGGTTTCCGAATCGTCGCGTGCCTTGTGTCAAATGTGGTGAATGATATGTTGGATGACGTGCCTCTCATCTATCACCGTAACCTCTACTACCAGCAGGACGGTGCTCCCGCGCATTACCAGGTTCGTGTTCGTGAGTATCTCAATTGTCAGTTTGGCGAGAGGTGGATAGGTTGTGGAGGCCCCGTGTCTTGGCCAGCTCGTTCGCCTGATTTAACACCCTTAGACTATTTTCTGTGGGGCGAGATCAAACGTCTAGTCTATGTGACAGAGTACGCAGATAGGGAAGAATTAAAACCACGGATAACAACAGCGTTTGAGACTGTGAAAAGTGATCCACTTTACTAGGGGAGGTACTAATTTACTTAGATTAATTTAGTAGTTATGTAGGTTGTGTAAATATCCTATTTTCAATTGTTGTAAATAGTATGATTCCATTTTTTTATGCGATAGAAGTACATAGGTACTACAATTTCTTTTATCTAACGTCATGTGAATACATTAAACCCTTGGCTTTCGTTAAGCACGCGCGCACCCAGACACAATGAAAAATCAAATGTGTCTCAAATTCGTAATACAAATGATTAACGATAAAGATAAATCAATTTAATTAAATTAACTTGTATCATTACTTTAGTAGATACCTAGGTAGTTTTGCCTGTCCTAAGCCAGGATCAAAGTATGAAGGAAAAATGAGATCATATTTACTTTACATTACATACATTATTTATTTACCACTTATCATAGTTCATTCGATTATTTTATACCTACAACACTACCATCACACCGTCTGTCTAAATTTAGCGCGTAAAATGCACGTGATAATACAATAGGGTGACCATATTCTGAGGCCAACAATGCATTATTTACATTTGTCTATATTTTGTTATTTATGTGGTTTTTTTTGGTGAATATAATTTTCTTTGATTGGTAAAACCAATTTCTATCACGTCCATGATTATGTCCGTTCTTCAAAAAATCAGGCTGTATATATAATTGGAATCTCGGAATCGGCTCCAACGATTTTCATGAAATTTAGTAAATAGGGGGTTTCGGGGGCGATAAATCGATCTAGCTAGGAATCATTTTTAGAAAATGTCATTTTTTTTTTTAAATACCGAACAAAGCTCGGTCATCCAGGTACTAATTATTAATATGGAGATAAGACCAGTGTCATATTGGACTTTCAAGTTTTATAGCAATTTCCTTCAGGTATCTGTTGGAACTGTCTCGCACTCTTCGGATCATAGACGCGGATCGCTTACGCAGTATAGATGCGAAACTGTCGATGTTAGCGGATGTAAACATCGCGGATGATCAGAAACCTGAAGGCATTGTTATATTGCACTCTAAGGGCGTTGACAGTTCGCTGCGTAAAACTGGTCCACAAGCTGCATGTATAGAATGTCTGCGCGTAAGCTCGAAATAGTGTACACTTAACACTGACAGAACATTAAGCAAACCTGCGGGCCAGCATATTGCAACGAACCGCCATCCCTCGGCGGTCACGTACGATGTCGGGATCATCGCTGAGATTTACGTATATTAGTCATTACATATTTTCGATAATCCGGAAAAATGCAGCTGTCTAAAATTACAATAAAAGTTTGGGTAGGGCTAATGCTTATAGTTATCTATCAACCTTTCCCAGTTTTTTTATAATTTTAAATACACTTGTTTCAAGAAAATAAGTAGACTTGTTATTATGAATGTGGTATCCCTGTAAAATAAGCCTGTCCCTTTCGGGTATATGCGAATGTCAATTCCGTATGATACTTGTTCCTAGATTATAATAATAATATCTATGGACGTTTTTACACTACGTTAATCTGGTTCCGTGGTAAGTTCTCGAAGAACTTGTGTTACGGGTACCAAACAACAGAAATATATTTAATGCTTTTATACTATACATATATTTAAGATTTTTATTATATCATACACATATTTATTACCCATCCATGACCCAGGAACACAGAAAACTTTTTGTTGCCTGACAGGATTCGAACCCGCAACCTCCGGCTTGAACGCCAACGCGTTACCCATTGAGCTACGGAGGTCGTCAAAGTTAATAAATTGTTATTTTGTTCATTCGGAGTGGTTTTCTGTAGTATTTGTTTTAAAAACTTAATTTATTTATTGTGATTGGTTGGTGAATCTTGTGGAAGAATGTTCTGAAGTGGTTTTCTATTGGAGGACCGTTCTGACGATTTTCTATAGTGTTTGTTTTAAAAACTTAACCTGTAGATAATGTGACTGGTTGGCGAATCTTGTGGAGGACCGATCTGGAGTGGTTTTCTTAGCCTGTTTGTTTTGGCGGTCTTCTATAGTGTTTGTTTTAAAAACTTAATCTGTGTAATATATAATGTGATTGGTTGGCGAATATTGTGGTGGATTGCTCTGGGTGGATGGAATGGGGAATGATAGTTGATTGACGGGGGCTAGAGGGGCGACGCCGCGCTCCTTGGGGTTTCCCGCCATTTCTCCATATTACAGACCGAATATTGTATTTTGTATGGCTAATAGCCTAGTAGCTAATGCCTTTAAATGAAAATAATAATAAATTTCCCCAATCTAAGATCGAATATCAATAGATTTGACTAGCTAATAATAATACCGTATTGGAACGAGATAACAACATACGAAAAACACCAAGAGTGACAGAGACATAGACACTTTCTTTTGTCTTTGTCAGAATATCACTCTTTGTTTGTTGGGCACAACATGATGTGCCCAACAAAAAATTATCGACTAAATTTGAATGCCATACAAACATTCTCACTCGCGAACAGTTTGTCAAATATGCCGCCATTTTGTACTACTTTTTAATTTGGTCGGTTTATGTAGGTATGGTGATACCAGTTTTGTTATAGGCAGATTACCCAAGAATGTGGTATTATAAAAAAAGGGTGACTGGAATTTTCGAAATATACATAATAAAAACAAATATGTTTATTGCTATCCTAAAAGGCTATGTACAGCTTGGCAAAAAAGAGTATGGAAAAAATGAGGGCGCCACTTTCACTTAGGTCTCATCATAATATGGAAAATCAGCAAGATAATTTAATCAAATTGTTAAAAATAAATGTGAAACACTAAGCTTTACTCAAAATCTAGTATTTGTCGGTCAAGTATGGTCAACATCATAGGTTTCCATTTAGTAAAATATTTAGTTCCACCTGTCACCACATCATACTCTTTTTTGCCAAGCTGTACTATAGATCATACATATTATGACGTATATAGCCTTCTTTTTTATTATTTATGTTTTTAGCGGTTTGTTATTAGTCATTACATAATATTTTCTATAATCCGGAAAAATGCAGCTGTCTAAAATTACAATAAATGTTTGGTTAGGGCTAATGCTTATAGTTATCTGTCAACCTTTACTAGTTTTTTTATTATTTTTAATACACTTGTTTCAAGAAAATAAGTAGAGTTGTTATTATGAATGTGGTATCCCTGTAAAACATACCTGTCCCTTTTGGGTATACGCGAATGTCAATTCCATATAATACTTGTTCCTAGTCCCCAATCCCCTGCAGACGGCGGGAAGTCCTGCAAATAAAACTTTTAAAATAGGTACTTTTTTACGGCTTCGTCCCCTCAATCCCGAATAACTCCATTAATCAACTATCACTTCCCACTCTACCCACCTAGAACAGTCTACCCATAGTACACCATGGGAAACCTGTAATGTGGCCAGTTTTTTTTAAAGGGTTGATTGTGTATGAGTAAAATGGACACTATATGCCATTTCGGGTTATTTGATCTGAAGCTTTTAATATTTTATTTTAATCTTATTTTAGAGTTTATGGGTATGGCAGGTTAATGGATTGCTAGTTAAATATATTTTATCTCTTTCTTTGTAAATATTAACTACACACGTTGTTTTGTCAATAAATTTGTTGCTAATGAAAATATAATGGAGAGGGTAAACGACAACAAAAACTAACAAGTCTGTTGGTAAAATTTTGGGTTTATATAATGATTCATATAATTATTCTTTTTTACTGAATTCAAAAATATGTTCTTATTTATAGATAATGGCTAAAGCAACAACAATAAAAGAAGCAATAAAAAAATGGGAAGAAAAAACTGGTCTAGAAGCTGCTACCGCCACAGAAGTAAGCTTGATATTCCAATGGCCACCTATTGAAAAAATGGACAATACGCTCTCGTGTCTCGTCAACTGCGAGTATGTCAAGCTTAGGACATAGTTTTTAAACAGACACAATCGTTAAAAATAAATAAAAGTCAACATATTTCTATAATTTTTATTTTACTTTTGCAGAAAACTCAGCCTGTCCACGAACATGATTGAAAAAGTATTCGGATTGAATAGCCTAAAGAAGTTAAAAATTCTGTCCCTCGGGAGAAACTATATTAAATCGTTTTCAGGAATGGTATGGTGGTTACTTAGTACATATACTATATCAAGTGCAAAACAGAATGTGTACCCAATGATAAGCAAAAAACAACAGATACGCACATAAACAGAAAAACACTGGCACATACACAAAAAAAATCGATCGTATTTTAACTCTGATGAGATTTAAATCCGCGATCTTCTGCCTAAAATATATCCCGCACACTGACGACTTGGCAAAAAGGCCCTAATGCTTAATCGGATTATTGTGAGCCGATTTGGCTCACTTATGGTTTATTATTAGGGGGGTTGCCCCCCGCCAACCGTGAAGTCTACGACCGCACGGCTTCCTGGCGTCGGGTTGGACACCATTACCCAGATGATAGACATATATTATATGTATACATGTTTCCCCGTTAACAGGAGTGCGTGGGTGATACTCTGGAGGAGCTGTGGGTATCGTACAACTTGATAGAGAAGCTGAAGGGCATCAACGCGCTGCGCAACCTCCGTGTTCTGTACATGAGCAACAACCTCGTCAAGGACTGGAGCGAGTTCAATAAGTTGCAGGTTCTAATAAGGAATACGAGCAGTCGAAGTCGCTTGGCGACTACCGACGCCCATACACATGCACAACCAGAGATTACGCAGATGCGTTGCCCTCCTTTTCCCTATCCCCCAATGGGCCACTGGGAACTCACAAACCGCACGAAACGCGACAGCATTGCTGTTACTTAACGCCGGTGTTATGTAAGCGAGAGGTACCACCCCGATCGTGCCGGTCCAATTCGGCTGCATAACACTACCTCTTACTACAGTTTCACTTTAATGAACGTTTGTGATGAGATTTGAAGAAAAGAAAAGGAATTATAAAGAAAAGCGGAGCGGCATAATTTACGTCTTTTATTGTGTACCGTCCCGGCTTCGCTCGGGTAAATGTTTTGTAGGGAGGTCTCGCCGATAATGGGGCCTTCTGTAGGTGAAAGAATTTTACATATACAAATATAATAGGTTCAGTACCTAGTTTCAAAGCGTATTCAATACAAACAATAAACATAGGGCATGAAAAAAATCTTAATAATATATATTATATAATAATAATATCAACCCTTATATCCTGGGCACGGGTCTACTCCTCGAAATCAGGCGAGGAAGGTGATGGACCATAGTTCACCGATACGCTGGCCCAATGCGGGCTGGTGAACTTCACACACCTTCAGAGACTTAATTTCATCAGGCATGCAGGATTCCTCACGATGTTTCCTTCACCGGTGAGCAAGCGATGGTCTCATATTCAGGGGCACGTAAAAATTTTGAAAAACCCATTTCAAGGCATCACAAGGACCTCTCGGCTGTCACTCAAGAGGCTGAACCCAAACCCACTAGTCCATCGTTGTTTCATTAAAATACGAGAAATTCGCGTGAACAAAAACAATATGCAAAGAAACAATATTTCTTTTGTTGCATAATAATAAAATAATAAATACTGGTATACATGGCAAGCACGAAATAAAATATTGTATGTCATTCAACTATTTCTTTGCGTTCCTCTAAATATGTCCACGGATGATCTGTCGTTCCCTCTTTGAAACATGCGATAGCTGATTTTTACAATGGTAAATTGTAACGACTAGGAGCTGCAACACCTGGAGGAGCTGTTGTTCGTGGGCAACCCGCTGTACGACGCCTGCGAGCTGGAGACCTGGCGCGCGGAGGCGGCGCGGCGCCTGCCCGGCCTCAAGAAGCTGGACGGGGAGACGGTGCTGCGTGAGGACGAGCCGCCGCTCACCGTCGCCGACATGCAGGTATATAGGGACTGATGCCGGTGGGCTAGAGTTCTTCCAGTCTTCCCGAGGCCACGTTCGGGAAGATGGAGGGTAGCTCGATTCCCAGGTAGATCAAATCAAATCAATTTTTTTATTTAAAATAATATTTCAAAAATTAATAATAATTCAAAAACAGAGTATATTTTTGGGCGTCAATTGGCTCTACCACCGGTTCCAAGGAAAGCCCACTGAGAAGAACCGGCGAAACAAACTCGGTGGACTTTTCAAATGATATGTATTCTATAACAATTTTAACATCTTATCCTGAAATGTCTGGGAGGAACTCTCTATTCCCAAGGTGTGGTATCTTCTATAAAATCTTTTACTTTATAATATTATCCTTTACCACACAAACGCTCTTTCATGACTTTTTAAAAATTGGGAGGTTTTGAACGTTTTCTGTGATCCTTGCCTTTAAAAGAATTGCTTACTTTTGTGAGTCTAATCACTGGTACATCTAGCCTGTGCCCATTCCGTATATCCCTATTATGTATGTCACTTTTACAGAATTCACTTATGTTTTTCCGGACATACAGTAAATTTTCTAGATGTATTGAGACGCGACAGTCAGAATTACAATTTGTTCAAATGTGTTCCTTAATGATGTATAGGGGGGTAGCTTATAGACATGGGACAACAGTCTCCGTACGGTAGCCGGCCCCGGTTCGATGCGTCGGCCGTCTTGGCGTTCATGGATAGAGGCCAGTTAGCAGAAGAAGGGTGATAAACCCATAAAAAAAATATAATAAATTAACCCATATCTTTTTTTAACATTCCGGGCTAAGAGTAGTTATATGATAAGACTCTGGAATAAGATTTTCCAAAAGTAAGATGTGCATTAGAATTACTGAGTACAGTATTATAATAAGTTACTAAAACACTTGTAAATAGAAATACAGAAAGTGTTAGTAACTATAATGCAGTATCGAAATAATTAAAAATATCCGTGACATTTTTGAAACAATATGAAACGTAAAATAGTTATAGCGTGTGGTAGATTTAATGTTATAGCGGGCAACCCCGGTAGTAGTTCCCCGTTTTGCCGCTAGGCGCTGAGAGCGCGCGAAAGCAAACGGCGCAAGACCGACAGTACACGAGTGAAGTTAGTAAGCTAACGGCGGTTCCCGCCATCCCGTGTATGTACCAAGTTCGTTTCGAGTTTAATTATGACTAAATAAGATTTTTGTTTCTTCCATATGTGATAACAGTAATAAATATGTCAAATAAGTATTCTTTATGTTCTCCCCCCCATAGCACTACACAGTACTATATAGTCTTTTGACTGTGAACTCTTGACTGTCTTTTAAATGTTCTCATATATTATAAAAGCTATATTTTCAGGTTGAATGCGGTGACGCCGTGGAAACCCTGGTCAGCGCCGAAACAAACGATTAGAAGGAAAATAAATGCTAAGCTGATTTTAAGTGTCATTTACATTTCCCATTTTTTGGGTACTTTTTAAACATTGTATTTTCATCCAATTCCAGTTTTTAATTAGGCTGAAAAGTTTAAAATGAAATATTACACGAAGACAAAACGTTAAACGTACGCTCGCCACTGCTTTCTAGTATGTTTTGACGTTTGAAAAAATCTCTAATATGTACAGCCCGTAGACAGAGAATTTCTCAGTCTACGGTATAGCCTGACCAGAAAAATAAAAACTCTCGCCATATTGCGGAAAATTTCGGAACTAATTTCTGTATCAACGATACTATGTGATGACGTAAAAAGATACAGTGGCGACACCACGCAGGGTTTATATATTTCTGGTCAGGCTATATTATCAGAGACAAACCTTTAAACAGATGGACATTATTTTTAAAACAATGAGGTATCTTAGGAAATATCAGATTTTTTCATTGTATTACTAAAAAGCTTGGAGGAAGAAGCATTACAAATTCCAAAGCAGCGAATTAATTTATTTGATGTAATTATATTTATTAAGTTACAGAAAAGTACAAGAAACAAGATAGTAAAAAGAAATGTTAATAAAAATATTAACCCACGGAACTAGGTACATAATATGATGTACACACTATAATACATCTTTAAAATTGTTTTACTTTAACAAAACTATTATTAAATATTTTGTGTTGCAAATAAAACTACTTTTGAATATCAAAAATATTTATTTACATTAGACAATCTAATTTACATCTTCATTAAAGGCAATTTTTCCCACTGGCAACTTTACAAGGACGCAG
Source organism: Helleia helle (assembly GCA_963853865.1). Classification (NCBI taxonomy): domain Eukaryota; kingdom Metazoa; phylum Arthropoda; class Insecta; order Lepidoptera; family Lycaenidae; genus Helleia; species Helleia helle. The sequence continues at coordinate 854,974 of OY971434.1, forward strand.
CGAGCACAAACATTGTCTTTACTAGTCGTGTACGACTATTGTGTGGTCGTTGCTTTACAATCATAGGGTTCAAAACTAAAATATAAAACCTCTTTTTGAAATCGACGAAGAAAAGACAAATAGAACGAATAAGTTGGCGAATCGACAATTCGTTAATAACACCATGTTTTCTATGATATTCAGACTTGTAAAATATAATCGCGAGTAGAAACTTCTCTTTTCTCGAACAATATTACACACACAATTCTATAATGTTTTCACTGTTAATATGCATTTGCGTTGTACCAGTTTCACTAGTTCGCCCTCCCTATAAATATTCACATTCGTACAATGACAAATAAAACTCAAAATATAACCGGATATTTTACACTCCAGGTAATATACCCCAAATCTCTAAAAAAGTGACACATTGGACGAACAATCAAACCAAAAAAAAAACATAGTACTTGGCACACTTAAATGTCACAAATATTGGGCCGCGGATACGAGTTTGTTACAATTATACATCTACTATGGCAACATTGTTTTTTTCTGTACATTTAGCTACCCAGTGTACCGAATTGTTTATATTACTAGGAAAATATCTAATAACTCTAATAACCCCCGTCACATCTTCTAGAACATAATTATTCACCTATTATTACAAGATTCGACCTATGTACGGCGTTGGCTAGATATCGTCCACGGATAACATATTATTGTCAATATTAATAATTCTTATTGAAAGTATAAATTATGTTCCATATGCCAACCTATTCAACAGTTGTTATCAAATTAAATATAAAATTATACTTATAAATACGTAGAACACTTTCGTAAAATTTAAATGGAGGGTTGACCATCGAGCGTATAACCAGAACAGAGCTTTTCGTAAGGAAACAAATTCCACTACAGAGCCGCCGGTCGGCGAACAATCAGAGCGTAAGTCATGTATTGGACCAGTGCCAATAAACCATTGGTTACGGTCAAATCGTAAAGATATATTCTCTAACGATATTTACAAATTCACGGTGACATATTTATATCGATACTAGCGGTTACCAGCAGCTTCACCCGCGTTAACTTACATTTAAAGACGTGACTGATGATGATCATTACTTTACTTTATTTTTGTTTTGTCTCTAAAGGAAATATGGCAGCGTTTTCAATGTAAGCTTCCAAATGGCTTAAATTTTTCCGACTCTTACAATAATTGTCCTTAAACTATTTACCAATTCACACAAATCATGGCAAGTTATATACTTTTTTTTTCGGATGGATCTATGCTAACGGCTCGAAGGCCCTAATGCTACATCGGATTAGTGTGAGCCCATTCGGCTCACTTTTGGTTTGTAAAACTGCGACCACACGGCCTCCAGGCGTCGGGTTGGGTGATATACTTTAAGATACTAAAGTATATAATATATTTACTTTAAGATGTTAACTAGAATAAGATCAATTGTAAAGCTGTTGGATTACCAATACAGAGATAAATAAATAAATAAGTTAAAACCTGCCTCAGGAATAACCGTATCTTAAGTTACAAACAGCACGAAAATCCAAATAGTTTTTTATTTTATCGCGTACAGACAGACGCGGCGGAGGACTTTGTTTTATATTATGTAATTATGATGAGTAAATAGCTTTTACATTACTGATTTACAATTGGCGAGTGTGATTGACAATGTCTCAGTGCCTAATCATTTTGCAGGTTCTGACATTTATGGCTCATATGACTACTCTATCTACTCTATCTGGTTATATGCTCGATGCAGTTGACATACAATGTATGGATAAAAAATGTTTTGATCGATAACTTACGAGCAGACCCCTAGGGTTTAGAAAATGTGGTCACATGCAGCGGCATTTGCAAGTAAGAAGTCACAGACAACCACATGGTGTTGATCCGTTCCACCTCAACACAATAAAATTGAGTCACCCGACCCAGTGAGCATAGCTTCCTGCTGCAGGTCCGTTCACATGTAGATCCTGCGCAGGTGCTCAGCCGTGGTGATAGCATTACACTGGGGACAGATCTTCTTCGCCCGCAATGACTGCAGCCAGCACACCTGGAATCATACAATTACGGATTATTCATAACATTTGATTGTTCGACATTTATATCTTCTCGTCAATATAGTATTTCACTAACCATCCAGTGACCAGTCACATGTAAGTCTTTTCCATCGCTCTTCTATTATAATATAATAATAATATCTATGGACGCTTTCACACCACGTCAATCTGGTCCCGTGGTAAGTTCTCGACGAACTTGTGTTACGGGTACCAGACAACGGAAATATATTTAATACTTTTATACTATACATATATTTGAGATTTTTATTATATAATACACATCCATGACCGAGGAACACAGAAAACTTTTTTGTTCCCTGGCGGGATTCGAACCCACTACCTCTGGTTTGAGCGCCAACGCGCTAACCATTGAGCCACAGAGGTTGTTTCTTGAATACTCTTCTATTGCTTGAGTACATTTATATAAACCATCCTGGCTGTGCAATAAAATAGTATTAATAATATAAAATATTAAAATAATAGACTTACCTCGCAGTAAACATGCCAACATTGTATCGACACAGCTGGAGAGGTGTAGGGGCCCAGACATATTAGACATTTTGCCTAAAACAAATAGTCAAATAAACAAAACACATATATGGTACAAGGGTTGCCGGATAACTTTGGTTTTCGATTAGAAATAAATAGCGAATAAGTGATTTACAAATATAAAAAACACATGACCTGCACTAGGGTATATTGCCATTCGTTTCTTTAAAAGCGATATACGGTTTTTTTTTATAAAGTCAAAAGGCAACCAAGCAGTCAGAGCCTTATGGACATCGGACATACAACCAAAAGTTATACAAATGCGTTGCCCTCCTTTTCTCTATCCCCCCAATGGGCCACCAGAAACTCACAAACCGCACGAAGTCACTTGACGCCAGTGTTATGTGAGCGAGAGATACCACCCCGGTAGGACCGGTCCAAAGCGGCATGGCACATACCTCTAAGGCTGAATTCTGTTTTTTCTCCAGTTCTCTTATCTTTGCTTTCAATGCCTGTATTCTTGTCTGAAAATATAAAAAAACTATATTTATAAATTGCTTACCAAATAAATAGAATTCCGTCTCGGCATTAATTGAAAGGGATCAATACCATGGTTCAAGCTTTGTCGTGGCAGTGGGGCTCAGTAGCCTAAGGTGTCTTGGGCGAAGCCAAGTGAACCAAGAGAGCTGCTCTTTACCCCTCTTATAAGAAGAGGGGGGGACAAGGGGCGAGGATGGGAACCTCACCCATTCCACTGTGTCAACTTCGGTAGGGGTTATCCTGTGGTGCGAGACAATCCCTCTGTGGAGGTGACGTCGTCCCTTCGGGGACTGACTAGCCGTCGAGGTGCCCTGTTGTTCAACAGATCCGGGGCACCTCACCAAAGGCAACATTGGTGGCACTCGCAGGGTTTTTTATTTTTATTCGGCACAAATATGTCCCGCGAGTGCCACACACCATCGGACCCCACCCCGGCCCGTTGGCGGTGCGTAAAGACTTTTCTCCGTGTTAAGAAAAAAAAATCAGCAGTGGACAGACAACCTTAGATCATCATCATCAGCCTCTATTCGTCCTCTGCTGAGCACAGCCTTTCCAATGAACACCAAGACGGCTGATCCCTCGCCACTCGCATCCAACACGGACGGCCACCGCACGAAGATCGTCTTCCCACCTGGTTGATGGTCGACCAACACTTCGTCTACCTAAACGTGTCCTCCACTCTAGAACCTTATTGCCCCATCGGCCATCCGTTCTCCTGAGTATATGACCAGTCCACCGCCACTTCAGCGAGCTAATTCTTTGGTAATATCGTTAACCTTAGTTCTCTGGCGGATGTCTTCGTTCCGAAGATATTGTTGACTAAATGTAAAATACACCCTTGGGTATTTCCTCACATTAGGTTTTTGTTCCAGTTCACCATCATGTGGCTCCACTGTCACAAAATATAACAAACCTCAGCGCTGGCCTCCACGAGTCCGTTCTGTTGGTGCTCCGGCCTCGTCTCCACACACATCTCCCGGTTCTCCTCGTCTGCATCTGCCTCTTGAGGCATATTTGCCTGGAACATATTTATTATATTGATTTGACATAAATTATTTATTATTGTGGGTTTTATAAAGGATTACTCCGAATTAATTCAATTAACCATTTATTAATTCAATGTAAGAACTTAAAACACACCACAATGCTATGAAACATACAGATAGAGTGAGTGACAAGATTAAAAACATGCTTCTGTCTTGCATATAATATGGCCAGTACAATAGAACCTCTTTATATTGCATTGTTCCATACAGTATATTATAACAATTATATTGATTATTTATTATATATGAAAATAATTGATTCAAACTGTCCTTTAATTGTTATTCAAATAGCTCCGTGAACTTATCCTGATGCTGACACAACATTAGAATACATATACAGTACATACAGTTCATATACTATATAACAACATACAATATATGATATATCAAAATTAAAAAGGATATGATTGAAGCTTGGATTTATATCAAATAAATAAAAATGAATTGAATGTATGACATCCCACATCTCTATTATTGAATAAGTTGTTTATATTTATTAAGATGGAGATAGAGACTCACATCCGGAGCTATCCTCGACGGAGAGTACTGCGGGGGACCGTACAGCTCCGTGTCCTCGTCTCCATCCACAACCTGTTCCACAATACATTAATTTAATGGTACAAGAGACTCAGTGTTATGAAAACTCAACAATATAATCATCTAAGGCTACTTATACATCGGTTAATAGCTCTTTGGTTATGCATAGCAATGTATAATGAAAAATGGTATCTGCTCATGCTGAAACTTTACATACGATGATAACAGTCTAAATAGGAATGTAAGCCACACCACCATGGTTCAAGCCTTGTCGTGATGGTGGAGCTCAGTAGCCTACGGTGAACTCAGCACCTTGGGCAAAGCAAATTGAACAACCAAGGGAGCTGCTCTCTGTAACCCACTTATAAGAAGAGGCGACAAAAGAGCAGGGGGGACGACAAGAGGCGAGGATGGGAACCTGACCCCATTATACTGTCCCGACGTTGGGACAGTACAATGGGGTCAGCCCCTCCACAGAGGGGTTGTCCCGCACCACAGAACAACCCCTCTGTGGAGGTGGCGCCTGTCCCTTGAGGGCTGACTAGCCCTAGGTGCCCTGTTTGATCAAAAGATAGGGGCACCTCACCAAAAGCGGTATTGTGGCCGCCGGGTTTTAGTGGGTAGATCTGCGTCCACCTCACCGCCTTTCGGGCGCAGGGAGTCCCACATAAACGCCTGGGTCCCCTGAGTGCCCGCTCCCCCGCGGGATGCCTCGGAACATTTCTCGACCTAATAAAAAGGCAACGCCTATTTGTCTGAGAGTTTCATATAAGGGTTAGTTCGGCATGGATGTTGCCTGGGCACGGTGAGGGCTGGTCGTTCATTACACCGATGATGATACTGACGATGATGAAATCAAAAATCAAAATCAAATTTTTTATTCAAAATAGTACTAATACAGTATAATAAAACAATTTTTACGGATTTTATCGCGGTTTATTAAGATTTGTACAAGCCCGACGTTTCGGATACTTTACAGCAACCATGGTCACGGGAGGACTGAGGTGTCATACGTCCTATCATTACAAAGTTATTCGAAACTACCCTATGATACATCAATATTTTGGTCAGTCCTATCTACGCAGAAAGTGCTAACTGTATCTTTAATCTGTGACATATTATGCTTGGATTATGATTTGATAATATTAATAATGGGATCCCAAGCAGGTGGTAAGAGCCAGCCATCTTCATGCTGAAATTAGGATGTTTTTTAATTTCAATAGCCTCACGGACCATCCTTGGTTGGAATCTGTTTTCTTTTGCGAGGACTTGTGGTTTATCAAATCTGATATAATGGCGAGCTTTGTCAAGACTATGTTCACAGATGGCAGACTTAGTGTAGCGACGGTGTTTTAAATCAGCTATATGTTCTTTAACGCGAGTTTTAATAGATCTTTTAGTTTGGCCTATATAGGAGAGACCACAGTCACAAAAATGTTTTATTATAATGAGTGAACTTCGCGTAAACATCAGAAAACAGTACTCATTCAGTATATTTTTGAACGTTAATTGAATCTACCGCCGGTTCCAAGGTAAGCCCACTGAGAAGAACCGGCGAAACAAACTCAGTGGAACTAATCTTTTCAAATAAATAATAATGATATCAACCTTTATATGTCCCACTGCTGGGCACGGGTCTCCTCCTCGAAATCAGACGAGGAGCGTGTTGGACCATAGTTCAGCGATGCGCTGGCCCAATGCGGGTTGGTGAACTTCACACACCTTCAAAGACTTTTTAATCTCATCAAGCATGCAGGTTTCCTCACGATGTTTCCTTCACCGGTGAGCAAGTGATGGTCAGGTGCAGGTAGAAATTTAGAAAAACCCATTTCTAGGCATCACAGGGGTCAGAATCGAACCCGGACCTCTCGGCTCTCACTCAAGAGGCCGAGCCCATACCCACTAGGCCATCGTCGCTCACATCTTTTCAAATGATATGTATTCTATAACAATTTTAACATCTTATCCTGAAATTCCTGGGAGAAACGCCTTATTCCCAGGGTGTGGTATCTTCTATAAAATCTTTTACTTTATAATAATATCCTTTACCACACAAACGCTCTTTAACAACTTTTTTTTTTTTTTTATGGAGAGCTTTTGAACATTTTCTGGGATTCTATTGTAAAAGCGTATACAGCCTTTAAAAGAATTGCTTACTTTCGAAAGTCTAATCATTGGTGCATGTAACCTGTATCTATTACGTGTATTCCTACTATGATTCATATTAATTAAAACAACAAAAAAAATATTACTGAAATATTTTTGATTACCACTTCATAATCTATTTATAATGTATAAAATTAATAATGTAAAATATATAGGTATGTAATGTAATAAATGTAAGTAGGTAAATATATTTCCACGTCATTTGTAATGGCAAAGCATGCGGCCAACCAGTTAAGATAATCTGTACAATTAACCATGCTTAAGGAAATAAATTGTTATTATTATTATTATGAATATCACTTTTCTTACACAATTCATTATCTTTTTCCGGACATACAGTAAATTTTCTAAGATGTATTGAGAGGCGACAGTCAGAATTCCTATTTCTTTAAATTTTTCTCTCAAAGATAAATAGGGAGGCAACTTGTAAATTGCACGAATAGCCCGCTTCTGCAGCACAAAAATGTTGTTTATGTCGGCAGCATTTCCCCATAAAAGTATGTCATAAGACATAATGCTATGAAAGTAGCTAAAATATATTATTCGCGCTGTATCTTCATCAGTAAATTGCCTTATTTTTCTCACTGCATATGCTGCTGAACTGAGTCTATTCGCCAATTTAGCTATGTTCCCCACTGCAGCTTAAGATCTAGAGTTATTCCTAGGAAAACTGTGGAGTCCACCAATTCCAAGTTTTCACTGTCTAAGAGTACATTGGTTTGCAGTTGCTTAACATTTGGCAAGGAAAATTGTATGCATTTAGTTTTTTTACTATTTAAAAACAAGTTATTAGCGCTAAACCAATGTACCATTCTCGAAAGTGTATTGTTTACCTCGTCATAATTAGTTTCTTGACATTTGATTTAAAAAATAAGTGAAGTATCATCAGCAAACAACACTAACTCTTGACTATCTTTAACTAGGTAAGGTAAATCGTTTACGTTTAAACTAGAAAAAGAAATGGACCTAGAATGGACCCCTGTGGGACCCCCATCTCTATTTTAGTCCCGGTCGGTAGATGATCGGCAGTTCATCAACATTGGCGTTAGCCAGATGCCGATCGCAATCTGACTCTACTCTACTCTGGTTATGTAGAAGTAACAGTCCCCAGTCCTCAAATATAAGTCCCTTACCAGCGCATGGTCAGAGGAGGCGCGGCGCACGCAGGTGCCGGGCCGCGCATCGCCCTCCTGGAGCGCCGTGGCGCGCACCCGCCACTCGCCGCACCACCGGTACTCCGCCCCGAACCCGCTCGGCTCGTCGTTCTATTATTTTAACAACATAGTAATATAATATTACATACAACATAGTAAAGTAATATTAGTATAACAACATTTTTGTAAGAGGTAGTGCCGTTTGCCGCAGTTGCAGCCGTATTGGGCCGGCGGGGTGGTTCCGGTGGCATATTAGGAGGATAGGGGAAGGGACGGCAACGCATCTGCATAACTTTTGGCTGTGCGGATGTCTATGGGCGTCGGTAGTCACCATAAGGCTCCGACTGCTCAGTTGCCTCCTTATGGCATAAATAAAATCATATTCAAAATAAAGTATTCAAAATCAATTGAATCTTCCGCCGGTTCCAAGGTGAGCCCACTGAGCAGAACCGACGAAGCCAACTCAGTGGTCCTTAATAACATCTCAGATACACTTACATTGCAATCAACAGTACCTTACCACTATAAACAAACAAACGTACGATAAAAATGATATAAATAATTATAGACCAATTACCCTTATTCCAGTCATATCTATTTTCGAACGAGTTATTTATGACAAAATCTATAATTATTTCATTAAATATAATCTTCTGGATCCTTACCAGTTCGTGTTTAAGAAAAATAGCTCAACGACTTTGGCTTGTTTTATAACAGAAAATATAAATAATAAGATTCCGGTAGTCTCGATATTTCTAGATTTGACTAAAGCCTATGATTCAGTTTCACATGCATATACTTTTAGTGCTTTTTTAGATACTTTTAGTGCAGCCTATGTAATATGTCATATTACATAGGCTGCACTAAAAGTATCGGGAATGGAATATTTCCACTGTTCCTGTCATATTAAAATCTTTTTAATTGAAACCTCCTTGGTTTTAAAAATCGAATACCATTTATTTATTTAAAAAAAGATTCTCGGTCTTGTCACAAGGTCTTGTCAAACTTGTTTAGTCGTTGAGAAAATGGAATTGACTCGAGAAAATTCTAGAGCGATGATTTATTATGACTTTCGAAGTGGTTTAACACAAAAACAGTGTGTAGACCGGATGATTTCTGCATTTTGTGATGAAGCCCCATCCAAAACCACAATTTATCGCTGGTTTGCTGAATTTCAACGTGGACGTGTCAAGCTCAGTGATGATCCCCGTCAAGGTCGTCCAAAAACTGCAGTCACCCAAAAAAACGTAAACGCGAAATTCAGGCAACTTTACACAGAGGTGGTATTATGGTATCTCTTCTCCAGACAACAATGCGTAGAAATAGGAAGGTTAGACGGTCTAAACTATAACACTTTTAGATCTCAATTTAAAATAAACAAATGTGGCGTACCCCAAGGTTCAATTTTAGGTCCTCTTTTATTCTTAATATCACAGCTTAATATACATTAATGATTTTCCGAAATATATAAAACAGAAATGGATATTGTTTGCAGATGATACCACCCTTGTAACAGAAGGAAAAGGTGAATCCGGTAAACAATTTGAACGAAATCAATTCAACCATTGAAATGGCCACATATTGGCTCGAACAAAATAACCTAAGTAAATCTTACTAAAACAATTAATGTAATGCAATTTTTGACTCAAAATTCTTTACCTAAAATTATTCATATTAATTAATCATCATGAATCAAATATAATAGACGTAGACAAAATATTTTTTTTGGGAATACATATAGACAAACTATGTAGATGGGATGAACACACTAATCAACTGTGTATTAAAATAAATAAATTTATATATCCGCTGTCCCGAATAAGGAAAACTGTATCCGTCGAAGCTGCATTAAAAGCCTATCACGGATACATCTCCTCTATTTTACGGTATGGTATTGTCATATGGGGTAATTCGAGAAACATAATCTCTGTGTTAAGAGCGCAAAAGAAATGCATTCGTATAACTTTTAATGCCTATTCCCTCCAGAGCTGCAAACCTTATTTAAATCTTTAAATATCTACGAAGTCCCAGTCTATATATCTACGAAGATGCCTTATTTGTATAAAAAAAATTAATACTATTTACGACTGTATACTCGCCGTACTAACTATAACCGTATTTAAGTACAAAAGAAATATACAATTACCGAAACAAACATTAGACATTTATAGTAAAATTGCTATTGTATGATCATCAAAGTCTACAATAAATTACCTAATGATATAAAAGAACTAGATCTGTTACAATTTCAAAGAAAACTTTTTAAACTTCTAATGAAACAATGCTTTTATTCTATACAAGCTGTTGCCCGCAGCTTTACCCGCGTTAACTTAGATTTACAGCCGTAGACGGATTGATGATGATTATTTTTATAGCCTAAGTTACTCCTTATACATAACATCAGCTATCTGTCAGTGAAAGTCCCGTCAAAATCGGCCCAGCCGATTCCAAGATTAGCCGGAACAAACAGACAGACAAAAATTGTAAAAAATGCTATTTTGGTATATGTACCGTGTATACATCCATATGCATTTAGTAAAAAACGGTTATTTTAATATTACAAAGTTTTCTTTAAATATAAGTAACCACTAATTTAAAACAACAAATAAATATTTGGACGTCGGTAACAACAAAGTATGTAAAGTACTACTGAACATATAAGACCTATATTGTACCATATTTCGCCCGAATAGATATACAGGATGTGGTGCAATTAATGGATAATCCTTCACCTGCAGCTGGAGAATATCATAACGGTGTCATTTTTATAGATTTAAAAAAAATGGCCGATAACTAAAAAACTATGACACTTTTACTAAAAATGAATTGTATTTTGCTGACCCCTTATGATATTCTCCAGCTGCAGGTGAAGGATTATCCATTAATTACGCCACACCCTGTATAATATATATCCATAATATATATGGACGCTATATACACCACGTTTTTTTTTTGGGGAGGGGTAGACTTTTCGGCCTGATGGCCTATAAGGTTGAACTAGTCGACAGCGCGAACTCCAACAAAATGATTGCTATCTCACCTGACATAGTGCGCGAACATGTGTGCTAGAATGAAATGCACAATAATTCATTCCTAAAATGTCCTTTTATAGCAAAACAGTTATTATAGAAAAACTATTAATTGTATCTTTTAAAAATAAATTTATTTGAATAACTAAACTATATCAGTACGGGCTTTAATTTTAAACTTTCGTGCTTCGTGTACTATTTATTTTCGCCAAAAGTTGGGCTAAAATCAGTGTTAAAATACGAAAGTTTAGAAGCTTGTTTTTTTTAATGTATATTTTTTTACGATTTTGGGTACATACAGTCATAGATAACGACGAGATCAATTTATATTATACTTAGTTTTTGATGGTCAACGTCAAACATTGTAGTAATTACTGTTCTGCGTTTGTATGGAAAGATGGCTCACTTAAGAAATATTCGAAAGGGGGACCCTCCGTGCCCCGCAGGGGACGCGGTTCATCGCGCGCGCTGCTCCGTTAGCTTATGCCTGAGGGGCATTTCGCTGTTTTTGATAATTAATAAATATAAACGGCTCAAGACGAATTTGGCCTTTTTGATGACTGTCTCTATGTGTGGTCTAAATGACATCGACCTGTCAAGGGTGACCCCCAGGTATTTTAACTGATCCACTCTGGGTATTTTATATTGTTTAACCTTATCGGTTTCATGGTACGATAAGGTCGTCTGTTTGTGACCCTCCTACGGGAGAATTTTATGGAGGCACTTTTTTCTTTTGGTTTATATCAATCCTCCATTTTGCGAACCATTCACCATTCAGCTCGGTGACTGAGGCTTTGCGGCTGAGGGGTGGGTGTCGTCTGCAAAGAGAGCCCGTTTAACCGCCGGGTGTTCGGGGATGACGGAGGTGTACAAGTTGTACAAGGTCGGAGACAGCACGGAGCCCTGTGGGACTCCGGCCCTCAGAGGTCTCCGAGAGGACAGAGTGCCCTCTACTCTATATCTAAAATGCCAGAAAGGTAGTCGCGGATGATGATAACTAGTGTGTCCGGTATTCCTAACTGTAATAGTTTGTATATGAGGCCTTCGTGCCAGATTTTATCGAAGGCTTTTGCTACATCGAAGAATACAGCGCACGTGTCGTGTTTGTTTTTCTTATGGAAACCTCTGAGTATATCCTCCGTCCTACGGCGGACTTGCCTCGGGCAGCAGTGGTTTTCGCGGAAGGCGAATTGCTCATCTATGAAAAGATTACCGGTGGGAGGGAAGCGCTGTGCCGCGCTCCCGGCTGCATGGATACCACCATCTTGCTTGTTTCTCCCGTGAAACAGCTTTGCTGTGTTTCGGAGAGAAGGGCAAGACAGGCAGTGTAATTACTGGCACCGAGACTTTACACCTTATGTCAGGATAGGCAACACATAGATGAGTTGCCTGGGCTCGTTCCAGGTAAACTAGTTTATGTTCATGGGCAACGTTGACCACTTACCATCAGGTGGTACGTTTGCCAGTTTGCCTATCCAACTAACATAAATAAAAAAAAAAGATTATTTTCGCTAATGACGGTTTTCAACCGCCTCAGCAGAATTCTTTCGTAGATTTTTCCTAACGAGCTTATCAGGCTTGTGGGGCGATAGCTAGACAGTTCCGAGCGCGGTTTTCCGGGCTTCGGTATTCCTATGACCGTAGCTTCTTTCCATATAGCGGGGTACCTACAACCCTTGAGGAGCCCTCCTTTATATATTGATTGTTTATAATGTTAACCAGAAGGATAACTAGGGCGGGTGGTAGTATTTTTAATACCTTGTTGGAAATCCCGTCCGGCCCGGGGGCCTTCTTGGCGTGGAGACATTTTATAATGTCTTGGACCTCTTCTACGTCCGTCGGAAGGATTGGATCTCCCTCCGGCGGCACAGACTAGACTAGACAGGTAACTAGGGCCCTTCTCGCTACCTCCCTAGGAAGCGAGAAGGGCCCTAGTTACCTCCTCTACGTGGGGGCCTACGGGTCAATCTGGTTTATTACTACGCTAGGCACGTATTTCTTTCATGTTTGATAAAAAAGTGTTGCAGTATTTTAGTTAAAGGACAAGCCTGCATTATTTACAGTTTGAATATATTGTCATGATAAGAGGGCGACTCTTATCATGACAATATATTCAAACTCACAACTAACACTTCACACTAACACCACACACTCCTTCACGTATTAATACTAGTAATACAAAAACTAATAGAACACAGTGGAACTAGAAGCGTATGTGATTACCTCTACATCGATGCTGCCCTCCTCGGAGCTGGTGTCTGGCAGGTCGTCATCCATCTCCGCGCCCGTCCTCTTGAGGCACCGGAGCGCGTGCCTCTGCAGCCTGGAGACGGGGAAGCTGGCGTTGCACACGGGACATTGGCCCTGGCCCTGCGGGGGCGGGCTGCGACGGCGGGCGCGCAGACGACGCAGGCGATTCGAATGGATCCTCTGCAACGACATAAATCTTTGAAGTCCCAACAATATTGACAAGATCTGCCCGAGAGGAAAGCGCTGTGCCGCGCTCCCGGCTGCATGGGTACCACCATCTTGCTTGTTTCTCCCGTGAAACAGCTTTGCTGTGTTCCGGAGAGAAGGGCAAGACAGGCAGTGTAATTACTGGCACCGAGACTTAACATCTTATGTCTCAGGATAGGCAACACATAAATAAGCTGCCTGGGCTCGTTCCAGGTAAACTAGTTTATGTTCATGGGCGACGTCGACCACTTTCCATCAGGTGGCACGTTTGCCAGTTTGCCTATCCAACTAACATTTAAAAAAAAAAGATCTATGATATTTCAGAACCAGACAACACTTAGCGCTTTAACCTTTTCGCGATTTTGTGCCAAAAAGTACTAAAACTAATGCATTACAGATTCAAAAGAGTTGACCAGTTCTGCTTGTTCTTTTAAGAAATAAATTATTGACACTGTACATTGATCAATTTACTGTATTTTGTAATTTCTTTTTTTTATATTGTATTTGTGCTTTTTAAACTTTTGTATAAGTAACTACCACTTGTCTGATACTCGTGTACTGCAACTACTGTGTTATATTTCGATTTTAGAGAAATCTGATGATAATGGTGTTGATTGTACAACAACGCATATGTTTAAGTTACAATACTTTTTATAATGAAACAATTTTTTACGGATTTTATCGTGGTTTATTAAGATTTTTACAAGCCCGACGTTTCGGATACTTTAAAGCATAAAAATCTTAATAAACCGCGATAAAATCCGTAAAAAATTGTTTCATTATAATGAGTGAAATTCGCGTAAACATTAGATTACAATACTTTGTTATTTTTATCTACTGTACAATTGTTTTTTATCCTTAATAAAATAAAATAAACGCATTCACCTCTATTCAAAGGAAGTGCTTAATATGTGGAACATGAAGCGTGTTTAAGTATGTTTGAGCTCGTTTTTAATGTATTTGGATTTATAACCTAAGTAGAGAGAATAAATTCTCACTTTTGTTTTTATTTTACAGCTGAACTGGGAACAGAAGAACAGTATATCGCTTTTTGTGAAGAGGCCTCATTTTGGCAACAAAGGAGTGCAGAAACCATAGAAGGACAATGCATATATTGAATACCAAGGGTTGCGTTGGTTCATTTGTGTGTAGTAACAAGAACTGCTCGCAGCGACAGGTATCAAGATCGAGAGGTACATGGTTTGAGAATGTCAAATTGCCAGTCCCTGTGGTATTTAAACTTATGTACTGCTATGCCCGTGACTATGATTATTGCTTGGCCAAGATTGAGTGCAGTTCCAGGTCACGTGGCTTAGCTGTTTCTGAAACCACCATTTGTGATTGGTACAATTTCTGCAGGTAGACTGTTGTGGTTCACCAGCTACAGAACCAAGTGGAAAAGCCGAAGATTGATGGGCCCGGCAAGGTGGTGCAAATCGATGAAAGTAAATTTGGAAGGAGAAAATACAATAGCGGTCTAAGAATTGAAGGTCCCTGGGTGCTGGGTATGGTCGACGACGAGACTAATGAGTTGAGACTTATTTGTCCCAACAATGAGAGGTCGGAGGTATTAATCCCTCTGATAAAAAAAACATGTAGCAAAGGGATCTATCATACACATTGACTGTTGGCGTGCTTATGATTCAATCAAAATCAAAATCAAAATCAAATTTTTTTTATTCAAAATAGTACTAATACAGTATCTTTTTGAACGTCAATTGAATCTACCACCGGTTCCAAGGTAAGCCCACTGAGAAGAACCGGCGAAACAAACTCAGTGGAACTAATCTTTTCAAATAATATATATTAATAACAATTTTAACATCTTATCTTGAAATGCCCGGGAGGAACGCCTTATTCCCAGGGTGTGGTATCTTCCATGAAATCTTTTACTTTATAATATGCTTTACCACACAAACGTTCTTTAACAACTTTTTTGAATTTTTTTATGGAGAGCTTTTGAACGTTTTCTGGGATCCTATTGTAAAAGCGTATACAGTTGCCTTTAAAAGAATTGCTTACTTTCGAAAGTCTAATCATTGGTGCATGTAACCTGTGTCTATTACGTGTATTCCTACTATGAATATCACTTTTCTTACAAAATTCATTTATGTTTTTACGGACATACAGTAAATTTTCTAAGATGTATTGAGAGGTGACAGTCAGAATTCCTATTTCTTTAAATTTTTCTCTCAAAGATGAATAGGGAGGCAACTTGTAAATTGCACGAATAGCCCGCTTCTGCAGCACAAAAATGTTGTTTATGTCGGCTGCATTTCCCCATAAAAGTATGCCATAAGACATAATGCTATGAAAGTAGCTAAAATATACTATTCGCACTGTATCTACATCAGTAAACTGTCTTATTTTTCTTACTGCATATGCTGCTGAACTGAGTCTATTCGCCAATTTAGCTATGTGGGGACCCCACTGCAGCTTAAGATCTAGAGTTATTCCTAGGAAAACTGTGGAGTCCACCAATTCCAAGTTTTCACTGTCTAAGAGTACATTTGTTTGCAGTTGCTTAACATTTGGCAAGGAAAATTTTATGCATTTAGTTTTTTTACTATTTAAATGCAAGTTATTAACGCTAAACCAATGTACCATTCTCGAAAGTGTGTTGTTTACCTCGTCATAATTAGTTTCTTGTCGTTTGATTTTAAAAATAAGTGAAGTATCATCAGCAAACAACACTACCTCTTGACAATCTTTAACTAGGTAAGGTAAATCGTTTACATAAATTAGAAAAAGAAATGGACCTAGAATGGACCCCTGTGGGACCCCCATCTCTATTTTAGTCCCGGATGATCTTTTACCATTTATCTCGACCTTTTGAGTCCTGTTTTTAAGATAGGAATTCAAAAGATCTAGTGCCGTACCGTCTATCCCATAGTGGCGTAATTTCCTGATCAAGGTCTCATGCTGTACACAATCAAACGCCTTGGATAAGTCGCAGAAAACTCCCAAAGCATCACGTGACTCCTCCCAGGCCTCATAAATGTGGTCAATTAAGTTAACGCCAGCGTCTGTTGTGGAGAGACCCTTTCTAAATCCGAATTGTTTTTTGTGCAGTAACATATTGGTTTCAAAGTAATATAGTAACTGATTTAACATAATTTTTTCAAAAATTTTACTAAATGAGGGGAGTATTGATATTGGTCGAAAATTTGTAACATCTGATGTACTGCCAGATTTAAAAAGAGGCAAGACTCGACTATGTTTCATTAAGTCAGGAAAAACGCCACTATCAATACATTTATTAAAAATTGTTGCTAGATGGGGTGCAATTACATCAACTATGAGCTTAGTGACTTTTACAGATATTTTACAGAGATTTAAATCTGGGGTATTTTTATTGTTTAATAAGTTAAATGCATTTAAAATATCTTTGGGTCCTATCTCTTTAAACTTAAAGTTAGCTTCACATTGTTTGACATTGGTTTTAAGCAATGATTCGGCAATTGCAGGACATGAGATTAAATTTTTTGTAGTCGAAATCGGGATGTCAGAAAAGCATTTTTCAAATACTGTCGCAACTTCCTCGTCAGACTTAATTATTCTATTTTCAATATTTAAATTAAATTCAGAGCTACGACTACCCACTCTCCCAGTTTCATCCTTTATTATGTTCCAAGTAGTTTTTATTTTATTTTTTGCGTTTTTAATTTTTTCCTTAATATAAAGCGATTTGGCCGCGATACAAACTTGTTTGAATGTTTTTGAATATATTTTGACATACTGCTTAAATGATTGATTTTGATTGTATGTGCGTTCTTGGTAAAGGTCATATAATTTGCGTCTACTATTGTGGATTCCTGCTGTTGCCCAATCATTAAAGCCCTTTTTATTTGTGGAACTGACTGTTTTAGAAGTAAAAATGGCTTTAAAATGTGTATTAATTAATTTAAACAATTCACCAAAAGCGAAATCTGGACTTTTGTTATCTTTCAAATATGTAATATTTGCCATTATACTACTCCTAAATTTCTCAATACGTCTTACATTCACAGGAACAAACACATTATTTTTGTTACAATTTTTACTATTAGAACTTATAAGGAATTCAGCTAATTGACCACAGTGATCAGAATTCAACTTGTTGATAATTTCTTTGTGGACAGGAGTTAAATTACTAAAAATATTATCAATACATGTAGCTGTAGAACTACAAATTCTTGTTGGTTCTGAAAATAGATTAGTCAGATTATATGATTTTAACAATGATGTGAATCTAACTGTGGTGGAATTATTTTCTAGTAAATTAATATTAAAGTCACCACAAATTAGTATGGGCTTGTTAGACCCACATATTTTAGTTAATAATTCTTCCATGATTTTCTCAAAAGAATCATATAATCCATTTGGAGGTCTGTATACACTTACAATAATAAGGCGCTCCATCTCTATACAGGCTATTTCAGTAGTACGCTCAGCAGAGAGGCCCACAATATTCGTACGTTCCTTAAATTTTATTTCATTTTTAATAATTATTAGTGAGCCACCTCTTATGGCTTTTTCTCTACTGAACGAACTTGCCACCTGGTGCTCACTGAAGCTGAACATAATTTCATATTTTTTAACCAATGTTCGGTAATACACAGTATGTCTATATTGTAGTTTTTTAATAACAATTCAATTTCCAAGTCTTTGCCTAACATTCCTCGTAAGTTTTGATGCACCAGGTT
This sequence comes from Helleia helle, assembly GCA_963853865.1. Classification (NCBI taxonomy): domain Eukaryota; kingdom Metazoa; phylum Arthropoda; class Insecta; order Lepidoptera; family Lycaenidae; genus Helleia; species Helleia helle. The sequence continues at coordinate 873,132 of OY971434.1, forward strand.
AAATGAGTACAATTTTTTATTTAATTTCTTTACATTGATTTGTTCAATATTTTCATTTAATATATTATTATTATTATTACTAATTAATGGGCTAGAGATTTCCTCTATTGTCTTATACTCTAGTTTAAACTATTTGAAACGTATTCCAAATTTGTAAAATTGAATGTTTTATTATCACACTGTTCAAATAAAACAGTGGTCGGATTAGCCAAATACTTGGCTGGACTTAAAGATAAAAAATATAATAGCGAGGCTGCTATTTGTCGCTTATAAAATTTTGATAGGTAATACCTATCAGATATCAGATTGTTACAATTATTATCATTTAAAATGTTGTTAATGTCAATTATATTTATTATGTTACTTTTATTTTCATTAAGTAAAATACTGTTATTGTTACATGCACAGTGTAACAGGCTATTTAATTTTAGTCTAATTTTATTCTCCTGTGGCAACTTGTCTGATTTAATGTAGGGAAATGTGAATAGAAATACCCTCTCAACATTGGGTAAACCAGAAAGATTTTCTATATATTTAGCAACATTTCCCTATTAGCAAAGATTACATATTTAGCAAAGATTCCCTGCCGACCCACGGGATATGTACACAAATAAGTGAACCATAGTAATCCTGAAAATCCATTTGTGGCGGAGGATGGAACAGACACCCAGCACATAGAGGGCCAGTGGCATAATTTGAAACGAAGGTTTCATAAAGTTAATTATAAAGAAAATTTTGAAGATTGGTTGATTGAATAATTGTGGCGTACAGACATACGAAAAAATAATTTAGAGAGTTTTGAAGAACTTATAAAATCAATAAAATATGTATATAACAAGGTGAACACAGGGAGTTCCCCTACTGCTTTCCCAAAATTGTTAGTCAATATCAGAGTTACCTTCTCCACCCTGGAGGTAATGAAACCCTAGTTCAAAATAATAATATCATCAAAATAAACAGCCTCAAATTTTTCATTTGTTTATATCTCATAAATGGGGGGGGGGGGTGCTTCCCGCGCCTCAACGAGCTGGTATGGAGTCTGGAAAAACGCAAAGTGGCAAGTAAGAATATAAATCTGATAGCAAAAGAGTTAAAATAGGTGATAAACAGGGAAGGAGGATGATAAATATAAATAAAGAGACAGAATCACGTATGAAAATTTGGGAAGCTGTATAGTAAATGTTGGAAACAGTGACACCAGTGATTCTGACGAACCTTTGCATGTAAAATTTTTAGATTTAGATTTTGATTATTCAGAATAAAAGTATATTTACTTAAATATTTTTAGATTTCAAGGTTACACAAGTCGCTCATCTTTCCATACAAACGCAGAACAGTAATTACTACAATGTTTGACGTTGACCATCAAAAACTAAGTATAATATAAATTGATCTCATCGTTATCTATGTGTGTATGTATCCAAAATCGTAAAAAAATTAAACATTTAAAAAATACAAGCTTCTAAACTTTCGTATTTCAACACTGATTTTAGCCCAACTTTGGGCGTAAATAAATAGTATACCGAGCACGAAAGCTCAAAAATAAAGCCCGTACAGATATAGTTTATTTATTCAAAAGAAATTTATTTTGAAAAGATACACTAATTAGTTTTTCTATAATAACTATTTTGCTAAAAGGACATTTTCGGAATGAATCATTGTGCATTTCATTCTAGCACGCATGTTCGCGCCTTATGTCAGGTGAGATAGCAATCATTTTGTTCGAATACGCGGCATCGACTAGTTCAAACTTAACTTGCATTTCCTCGACAAATTAGATTAGAGAGAAAAATCTTGAACTTTATGAACGGATTACATTTATTGCAAATAATATCAGTGGTGGTATATCAAAATGTAACAAAGACACGCACGAGCAAATAATGTATTTATGCCAGAATATGACCTAAGTAAAGAATCTTCTTGCGCTTATAGGCACGTCTAGGTAGTCTGAAACAGGAGGAAGAAGACTTAACACATGATGAAGAGTCTTTTGCCAAACAGATAGTTTCCGATAATCATCAACTTCCGGATCCGATTGACGCTTATATCAAAGGTCTAGACTCTAGGACATGTAATTGATGGTGCATCTTTGCGCTATAAGTTAAGAATTTCCGCTTAGCCTACAGAAGAAGGCGATTTTGGACATGTAGCACTAGCCACACATTGGAAGTAGGTATACGTCGACGCCATGCCATATTTACATGCACACGGACACAAAACAAGAGTTTTATAAAATAGCTCGGTTTTCATGTGTTCTTGGTGGACTTGATGATACACACATAATACTATCACCATGTAAGTGTCTATGTTAGGTGAGGTGGTTATACATAAAACAATTTCACCATTCTTTATTTTTTTCCTCACCGGATAAGAATTATTCAGAAACCGAAAAGAACTTGTTGCTAAATGTGCAAGCGGTATGCAATGCCAATCTGATTTTCATGAAAGTGGTAGCTCGTTGGCCTGGCTCTGCTCATTATTCCACTATACTCTGCCATTCAGAATTGCGTGGTAAAGACATGTACATGGTAAGTACTAATTAGTCGTCAGTAAGTTCCTATATATTTGTTAATAATAATGAAGCATTTTTGAAGAGGTCTCGGTATTTAAATGACTAACGGACCTCCGTCGACACCAGGCATAGAAAGTAAATTGTGCAACGGTATTTACGACTCGTAGTCGATTCTAGAAAAACGAATTGTAACTTTCATACCATGACGATCCGTTAAATATAGTAACCGGGCATAAGTTGATAACGAAACTGAAGACAATGTGGAGATGGATGATATACAAAGTGACTATCAGCCGGAAAGGTCTAAAAGGTAGCTATCCACCGCTTGCTGTTTGAACAACATTACTGACCTGATTATTGACGCAATTGTGAAATGGACAAACGCGGAAATTGGGACAAAAAGACATCAGATGTTTGTTTATGACGGCCCGTTACACTTCTCTCGTATAAACCTTCATAAATGGTTTATATCTTTCATCTTGTGATGAAGAGGGCTCAGTAAACCCAGAAACAAAGAAACCCCCATGGTTGAATTTTACAACAAAACAAAAGATGGTGTTGACACATTCGATCAGATATGCTCGCTTCAGAAAAACAAATCGGTGGCCAATGTGCGGGTTTTATGGCATGACGATTATCTTATGTATAAACAGCTCCATAATTCATTGCCACAATGCAGAGGCATACAAGGTTGAAAAGTAATGTCTCGACGTCATTTTATGTAGAAGTTACATTCACAACTTGTGGAACCCTGGCTGCGAATCCGGCTGCGAGTCGTGTGACATCCGCCGACACACATCAAAGACAAGACTACGAATATATTAGGTCAAAATAGTGAAGTTCAAGGTCGCTCTTCATCCAAAAATGACCTCGAACCAGCGGAGAGTTCAACAAATAGGAAAAGAAATGGCTGCGGTCTGTGTTCCTATTAGAAAAGGCGAATGACAAAGTCATTCTGCATTAAATATATCACTGTAATTTACGGTGAGCATAAAGCTAATTTTTGCACTAAATGCTGACTTTGTTAGTGTATAATTTCTTTTTTAATTTTCAATGTATAATAATTGTCTAAAAATAGTACCTATAACATAAAAATAATTTGTAAAAAAAACTAAATTAATTGATTTATTTAATTGAGCGTGATCGAGGGTGGCCTAGTGGTTATGGGCTCGGCCTCTTGAGTGGCGAGAGATCCGGGTTCGATCCTGACCCCCCTCTGTGTCTAGAAATGGGTTTTTCTACATTTCTACGTGCACCTGAACATGAGACCATCGCTTGCTCACCGGTGAATTGAAGGTGTGTAGTTCACCAACCCGCATTGGGACAGTGCATCGGTGAACTATGGCCGAAAAAGCCTCCTCGTCTGATTTCGAGGAGGAGACCCGTGCCCAGCACCCACTGCTGACATATATAAGGCTTGATATTATTATATAATTTATAAATAACATAATACTTGGTCAAGAATATGATTTAAAGTCTAAGAAAAATATGGTTGAGGGTCTTTTGCAGTTGACAAAATGTAGGAAATCTATACATTTAAATGTATTTCTCATCACTAAAGAGAATATAGGACATTATTGTTATGTGTATAAAAAGTATTTCGCGATTGGTATCCAAGCAACTATCAGATCCTAAAAATGCTGACTATATTCGCATCGGTGAAGACACACCCTCTTCTGAATTTTACGTCGTATGATAAATTACAAAAACATCAAGAGAATGATTTTTTCATGTGTATACGATTAAACTTTTTGAAAATGATAAAAAAGTGGTTTAATGAATTGAATCCATGTAATCGAATTTATATCAATAAATATGAACGAAAACTTAGGGTTTCTATTGTCGTCTACGCTGATTTAAAAGCTTTTGTGATTGCAATTCATTCTTGTATGATATTGTAAGAATTCGATAAAATATAGTTAATAGAATCAGGCGTTACCTTGCGGAAATCCATTATATAAGATATTAAATTAACTATATTAACTAGCAATCATCCCGCGAAAAACGCAGTCCTTACAGCAAATGTGTGAGTGCACGCATATGCATGCATATAGCACCGCCCTCCTTTCCCACACTGCATATGCGTACACTCGCATGCACCACCACCCCACATGCACCACAACCACAGTAAAAGACCACCACCAAACAATCTACGTACGTTTCGCCCCGACACCGATGCATCCTCAGGATGTAGACTCTACGATTAGTAATCGTTAAGTGACTTGCATTTTTTTTTTTTTTTTTTTCGGATGGATCTATGCTAATGGCCCGAAGGCCCTAATGCTTCAACGGATTTGTGTGAGCCCATTCGGCTCACTTTAGATTGGGGGGTTGCCCCCCGCCTACCGTGCAGTCTGTGACCACACGGACTCCTGGCGTCGGTTGTGTATCAGTGGCGGGACTGTGCCGCGTCACCGTCGGGTGGAGTGGAGCCCCAGGCGGTCTACCCCTACCGGGTGGGCTCATTGGCGTGAGGACCCGGCAGATGGCGCCAGCGATACTGGGGCCCACTCCGCCGGTCGGAGTTGCAGCGTCCGCCACAGGAGGTCTTGATGAGGGTTGTTGGGCGGGGCCCCCCTCGACACCCCGCGGTGGGCATCGCCTATCTGACGCGTTAATGTTTTTTAACTTTCTGTTAGAACTAAACGAACCCAATACGGTCGACGAGTTGAACTCGGTTCTATTAATCTGAGGGCCGGCCCTCTCCTCACCCTCAAGTGGGGGAGGTGGGTCGCGCACGATACCCGTATAATCAGACGGTAGCGAAGTGCTACCGTTGTTATCGCGGTCTGGGTTGATGTCGACTCGTGTTGGGTTCGAGCCTAAATTATCGCGATCGATCCGTATCGATTGGATATCGATGTGTAGGGAACGACGTCGCTCCGGGCCCCGGGGCCCAGGCGGTGTGCGTGTGTGTCTAACCCCGGATGTTGTGTTGCGGAGTGATTGTTGTAGTTCGCGTCGCGCTTTTGCGTCGCGCATTAGCAGCTGCGAAATTTCGTCAGCTGGATCAGTTATTATGTTCTTAGGTAGCCTACGCCTATCAGGAGCTAAGCTATCTGGGGTGTAGTTCGCCGCGCTCACGATGAGCGGGTTCGGGTGGAGGACTGCCTTTTCAAAGTGACGTTCTGACATCGCTTTGAAGTGGCCCTTGATCGAGTCTAACCTGAGGTCTCTATGCAGGTCGATGTTTCTTACGTACCACGGGCAACCGGTTGCCATGCGTAAGAATTTGTTTTGTACTTTTTGTAATGCATACAGTCGTTTCTGTGTCACATGCCCGAATGCAACACAGGAATACGACAGTATGGGTCTGATGCATGCCTTATACAGCGTTAGCTTGTGCCTGAGGGGCATCTTGCTATTTTTATTAATCAGGTAGTATAGACGGCTCATCACGTATTTGGCCTTCTTAACTACTGATTTTATATGTGGTCTAAACGACATCGACCTATCGAGGGTGACCCCCAGATATTTGACCTGCCCTACTCTAGGGATTTCTGTATTGTTTAATTTAATTGGCGCCATTGTCCGACGCCGCTGTCTGAGTGTGGCCCTTCTTCGCGTGAATTGAATGGCGTTACTTTTTTCCGGATTTATCTCTATTCTCCATTTAGCGAACCACTTAGGTGAGTGGTTCGCTAAATGGAGAATAGAGTTTCATTATTTAAAGTTCGGTGACGGATCGCTGAAGGAAGACAGAGGCCCTGGCAGCTGACGGATGGGTCACGTACAGTGCAGTGTCGTCGGCGAATAGTGCCAATTTCGTATTCCGATTTCTCGGAATATCTGACGTATATAGGTTGTATAGGGTCGGGGATAGTACCGATCCCTGAGGTACACCGGCCCTCAGGGGCCTCCGAGAGGACAGCGTGCCCTCAACCCTATATCTGAAATGCCGGTCAGTCAGGTAGTCGCGGATGATGATGACTAGTCTGTCCGGTATTCCCATCTGGTATAGTTTATAAATTAGACCATCGTGCCAGATTCTGTCGAATGCCTTGGCGACATCGAAGAAGACTGCACACGTGTCTCGTAGGTTTTTCCTTTGGAAACCTCTGAGTATGTCCTCCGTTATGCGGTGGACCTGCCTCGGGCAGCAGTGGTTTCCACGAAAGGCAAATTGCTCATCTATGAAAAGATTCTTTTCGCCGATAACGGTTTTCAGCCGCTTCAGCAGAATCCTTTCGTAGATTTTCCCTAGTGAGCTTAACAGACTTATTGGACGATAGCTAGTAGGATCCGAGCGCGGTTTCCCGGGCTTCGGTATACCTATGACTGTAGCTTCTTTCCATAAGTCGGGGAATCTACAGCCCTTTAAGAGGGCGTTTATAATGTTAACCAGGAGGATAACTAGGGCGGGCGGTAGTATTTTTAACACCTTGTTCGAAATCCCGTCCGGCCCGGGGGCCTTCTTGGAGTGGAGGCATTTGATGATGTCCTGGACCTCTTCTACATCCGCCGGGAGGATTTGTCCCCCCTCCGGCGGCGCAGAGGCCCTTCTCGCTACCTCCCTAGTTACCTCCTCTATGTGGGGGCCTACGTGGGGGGCGGTCGGTATGTTGCTCGGAGTGCACTGACTCTCGAGTGTATCGGCTAAACATTCCGCTTTGTCGGCATCCTCTAGTGCAGGCGCGCGATTTAATCTTTTCAGCGGAGGCATGGATGTCTCCGTTTTGTTCTTTAAAGTTCTAGCTAGTGGCCAGTAGGCCACGTGGGACGGAGAGATTTCGCTCAGGAGGCGATCCCATCTTTCTGTTTTAAATTCTATTACCCGGGCTTTGGCTTATTACCTGGCGTTCGAGGTCTCTGAGGTTCCGACGATATTCGTCCGTCCGGTAGCGAGCGTATGTACGCTTAGCGGCATTTTTGTCGCGTATTAGTTCTTTCAGGTCCACCGGGAACTCCCAGCGACCGTCATTGGCCGCTGAGATCTCCCTGGAGGACTTTTCAATAGTCGCTACCAGATGGTCGGTAAGGTCGGAGCATGCTGATATAGCAGCCTGAGGACTATCTATAATATCTGGGATATTATCGAGATGACTCGATTGAAGTGATTTTAAATTATCGTTTAACAATTTAAAGTCGATGATTTTTTTCCTATTCGTGATTGTATTGTTTGCCGGGTCACCCAGTTGTATTAAAACCGGTCTGTGGTCTGAGTTAAGCTCATGTATTGTATCTATGGAATGAACCTGAAGGGTAACATTCCGTAGAATGGCTATGTCTAGGATTGATGGGCTCGCGTACGTTTCGCTGTTTGCGAATTGATATCGCGTCGGCTCATACGGGGCGACGATTACACTATTTAAATCATCGACAGCTTTGTAAAGGATATTACTATTATAATTGGCGACTCTACAGCCCCATGACTGGTGCTTGCTATTTAGGTCGCCGGCTATCAAGACAGCGTTGCCTAACTCTAGCAGTGTTTTTATATCACTGAAAAGTAATTTTTTATTAGCGGACTGATATACCGAGGCGATTGTGATCGACTGATGGCCGGTCATGCTCACCTGGCAGACGGAGGCCTCTAGTGTTTCTAGGGCCGGCGTGTCTATTGCTATACAGTGGAGGGACCTCTTGTGGTAGATGAGTGTGCCTCCGCGACGGGATCGCGTCCTGTCGTTCCTGATGCTATTGTAATTAGCTATGCGCGGACTCGACAGACTAGGTTTTAAAAACGTTTCCTGCACAAGGAGGATGTCAACATCGTGTTTTTTAACGAAAACGCGAATTTCATCGGTGTTCGCCCTAATGCCGTTCGCGTTGAACGACACCACTCGCAGAGAGCGTGGTTTTGTTCTGGCGGTGGTAGCCATTGATTATCGGGGGAAAAATTTGATCTGATCGATCAAAGCCGAATGGTCTACTAGCGCTTGTAGACGTTCCTGCGGGGAGCCTCGCAGCTTAGCTGCAAGGATGCTGACCTCGCGGTTGTCAATTCCGCTAAGGAACTGTGACACGAAGGCCAGGTCAGATCCGTAGCTGGAAGGGAGAGGGGCAGGGCGGGGGGCTGCTGGCATTGACATGCCGGCAGCGGGGCCCGTTGGCCTGCTGGTATCTACTGGGGCACTCCGGGGGCCCTGGGCGGGAACCACGGTGGCTTGGGTCGGCTGAGGAGCCGGCTTTTTATGCCACGGGTTTTCTTTGGGAAGGGGGGCCTCGATGTATTTCTTGGCTGCCTTCGAATTTGGGGGTGTTTTCTGGGAAGACCCCTTTTTGGGCAGGGACTTGGAGATCCCTGTTTTACGCGCTTTTCGTGCGTTTTTGGGTGCTTTGGGGCAATCGCGGTAGTTGGCCGGGTGGCTCTCGCGCCTACACAGCACGCAGCTCGGCGGCTCTGTTGCCGTGGCCCTATCACGGGGACAGTCTGGTGTCCCGTGGTCTTTCAGGCACTTTACGCATCTAGGATGCGCCTGACAGTTGCGAGCCGAGTGGCCGTATAGTTGGCAACGGTGGCATTGCCCAACTATTCCCCTTTTGCGGGGGGCCTCTATGATTAGGCCGGTGACGTGACACACGGCTTTAATATTATAGATGGCTTTGGCTGCCGGGGTGAGCGGCATGATAACAAGTACCATTTTGTACTTGAATTTTTGTTGGGCATGGTACATTCTATGTACCTCCTCAACGGGGAAGCCCTGTTGGACCAGGTCGTTTTTGATTTCGACCGTGAGTGACTTGCAGGCCCAAACACCCGCCTTATATTAGCTGGTTCCCCCACTACCCCCACCGAATAACCGTATTATGGGAGAATTCGTTAAATCGGTTTGGTCATTCAACAATGCAATCGATTTATTATTTTTATGTTTTATTATTTCGAGTTGTTCCAACACACTTAGTCGAAATCCCTTGTCGCATTTATGTAAAACCTGGAACGTATGGCCGCTACTAACGTTATGTCCTGTCTCTAGTAGATGTTTTGCGAAATGGGATTTTTGGGGCTGATCGTTCCTAAACGCAACGATCAGTAACAATATCATACAAGAATGAATTGCAATCACAAAAGCTTTTAAATCAGCGTAGACGACAATAGAAACCCTAAGTTTTCGTTCATATTTATTGATATAAATTCGATTACATGGAATCAATTCATTAAACCACTTTTTTATCATTTTCAAAAAGTTAAATCGTATACACATGAAAAAATCATTCTCTTGATGTTTTTGTAATTTATCATACGACGTAAAATTCAGAAGAGGGTGTGTCTTCACCGATTCGAATATAGTCAGCATTTTTAGGATCTGATAGTTGCTTGGATACCAATCGCGAAATACTTTTTATACACATAACAATAATGTCCTATATTCTCTTTAGTGATGAGAAATACATTTAAATGTATAGATTTCCTACATTTTGTCAACTGCAAAAGACCCTCAACCATATTTTTTTAGACTTTAAATCATATTCTTGACCAAGTATTATGTTATTTATAAATTATATAATAATATCAAGCCTTATATATGTCAGCAGTGGGTGCTGGGCACGGGTCTCCTCCTCGAAATCAGACGAGGAGGCTTTTTCGGTCATAGTTCACCGATGCACTGTCCCAATGCGGGTTGGTGAACTACACACCTTCAATTCACCGGTGAGCAAGCGATGGTCTCATGTTCAGGTGCACGTAGAAATGTAGAAAAACCCATTTCTAGACACAGAGGGGGGTCAGGATCGAACCCGGATCTCTCGCCACTCAAGAGGCCGAGCCCATAACCACTAGGCCACCCTCGATCACGCTCAATTAAATGGGATTTTTGGGGCTGATCGTTGCGTTTAGGAACGATCAGCCCCAAAAATCCCATTTCGCAAAACATCTACTAGAGACAGGACATAACGTTAGTAACGGCCATACGTTCCAGGTTTTACATAAATGCGACAAGGGATTTCGACTAAGTGTTTTGGAACAACTCGAAATAATAAAACATAAAAATAATAAATCGATTGCATTGTTGAATGACCAAACCGATTTAACGAATTCTCCCATAATACGGTTATTCGGTGGGGGTAGTGGGGGAACCAGCTAATATAAGGCGGGTGTTTGGGCCTGCAAGTCACTTAACGATTACTAATCGTAGAGTCTACATCCTGAGGATGCCTCGGTGTCGGGGCGAAACGTACGTAGATTGTTTGGTGGTGGTCTTTTACTGTGGTTGTGGTGCATGTGGGGTGGTGGTGCATGCGAGTGTACGCATATGCAGTGTGGGAAAGGAGGGCGGTGCTATATGCATGCATATGCGTGCACTCACACATTTGCTGTAAGGACTGCGTTTTTCGCGGGATGATTGCTAGTTAATATAGTTAATTTAATATCTTCGATAAAATACTCAACTGTGAATGTTCAAAAACATGAAGTTTATAGTTGCTACCTACATAAAATGCTCTTATGACAATTCTTTATCAACATGTAGGACATATAAGAGGTCAAAATTTTACACAAATGTTTATGAAATTTATAACATGAGATTTAAAAACTATCGTTAAAAAGATAACTTTTGTGAAACGACCTTAACCGTTAACTGAAGAACTTAAACAGCACATTCGCTAAAGTAAAATATGTTAACTGGTTAATCTGTGGTTTTTTATAACTGGCATACTGGTATTTATGAAGGCGTCGCTCGTTCACCTTGTTCAAACCAATATTCGTATACCGAATCCATTCCTATATTTGTCCATAATTTAAATAACTACGAAGCTCATTTCATAATTAATGGAAGCTTTGAAGAAGGTGAAATCGTGCTTATACCCGAAAACAAAGACAAATATACTTCAGTTACTAAGGTATTACAGATAAATAATCGCATTATAAAATTAAGGTTCCTTGATTCTTTTAAAATCATGTCTAGTACCTTTGATAATTTATTTAAAACGTCACATTGGTTGTCGAACTATGGGTGCCTAATTCGGATTTATATTTAAAAACTAATGTATTATCAAGGGGCGGCAAAATTTTTGTAGGGGGCGGCAAATTAGGGGATGAACGCATGAAAAAAATCAAAAAAAAAAAGGTCAGTAAACTGGTACATTTGTTTTTTTTAATAATAATAATAATTTATTCAAGATATGTACATACATGGTAGATTACATGGAAACATAAGGTAAAATTTACATTTATTCTATAAAATTAACGGTAGTGCCTGAACTAGGATATCCTGTGTTTCAGGCGGCAACTAGGGCTTACATTATTAGCTATACAAAATGGATCAATAAATTACATAAACATTATTGTAGCACATTATTATTCAGATTTTGAGATTAGTTTAAAAAATAAATCTAATAAAATATTAGGTACTTCCTATTGTAACACTATAAGTAATTTCTCTGTCTCCTCGTAGGACAATTTTTGTAGACAGTTTTTGAGGCTTCTTTTACAGTTAAAATAGTTAAGTGCATATATACTAGTTATTACATTTACTCTATTACAAAGCAGTGGACCTAAAAATATATAAAATTTTGTCGCAAATGCATGTTTTACATGTGTTTTTAAAGAACAAACAATATCTTTCCGCCTTTTACCCATGTATTCTAAGTTGAAAGGTTGGGCTGTGTGCTGTTTTAGGACTATATTCAATATGAACAGTTGACGAATGGTTAGTACTTTAAATGATTCATAAATAAGTTTAGTTGGGAAGGAAAGAAAGAAAAAAAAACATTTGAATGGGCAGTACTGGTAAATTTGAATGGGCAGATGTCAATACAGCTTTTGATGTAGTTTATGTAAATAATTATTACGGTTTAATCTTAGGAGTTGTCGGCGCCTATCGTGCCTGTTCGTTCCTCGTCGGGACGACGACGGGGCGACGGCGGGAACAACGCGCGGGAGTAACGAGCGGCACACGAGTCAGACTGTCATCAGCTGTTGCATCGCATACGGGCATTTCGCTATTCTCAATTGCGAAAAAATATTTATATTACACAGTCCACGCTCTTTAATATTGCGAACCCCTTTGAGGCCTAAACATAAGTTGATTTTGAATATCCGAAGAACATACATGTATATTTAGGTAATAGTAAAGAAAAAAAAATCCCAACTTAATTAACACTGTAGTGCAGTAACTATGGCTAATTAATATATTAAAATAAGGAAATTATTGCATGTATTGAAAATGCGAAAAGTGTAGCATGCATAAAGCATGATGTGACACTCGATTCTGAAGACATAAAGTAGCAAGAATGGGGTAGACAACAGAAAATATATGAATGGGAGAGTAAGGAAATTAAATCTAAATAAGAACGTGAAATAAGAAAAACATTTTTCAAACATTCATTTAACAAAGAAATGAAGCTTTTCAAGAAACATGTGTATAACATGAAAATATAGTTTAAAAAAAATTCAAACAAGCAATAGTTAATTTACAAGAAGATGAAGCGGTGACTGATATCGATTTTACCGAAAATTATAACTGCAAGTATCATCAAGAAACACAAGCGCACCATTTCAGCGGATCAAGGCAATGTGGAATCTTATTGCACTGTATCGACCTCAACAAACCATGAACCTGCTGCTATATGGGCTCATCTTGATCCAGTCTTAACTGATATTCGCTACAAATTCCCACAAATTAAAACTGTCCATTTTTATACTGTCGGACCGTTTAGTAAGTACAGACAAAAACAAAGTTTTATTTGAGTTCTTTGAAGCCAATTGATTATGCCTTTTTGGCAATGACGTGGTCATTCTTTAAAGCAAAACACGGGGAAGGCCCTGCAGACGGTGTCGGTCGTTTCCTCAAAAGGACGGCTGGTAACATGAATGCTACGGGGCGAAACGCAAACAACAAATTGGCCTAATTTGCAAGCAAAATTTAGTGCCGACGAAATAGTTAATGGAGAGGAAACTAGATTATTTTATAAACCAACGGCAGATTTCCGAAGAGATCATTGCAGGGACACCTCTGAGCGAAGAGATCAATGCAGAGACATCTGTATCTCTATAGTGATGAAGATATTGGTCAATACCTAAAATTTAATTAAAAATATGTTATGTTACTGTAGAATTAAAGTACCTTAAAGCCACAGCGAGTCTTTCTTTGGTAGTAATTGCCTTTCGCCAGTTTGTATTTTTTTAAGGCAGATTAAAGTATGTAGTTCCTCGAACAACGCTGGGGAATACCGAAAATATATGTAAAAATGATCTTCATGCTTATATAATTCTCGACATAAGTTGCTGTATTCTTCTCGTTGTCGTCGCACTAAATTCAAATCGTGTACCCACGTTCTTTTTCTGCTATACAACCATAATAACACAACATTTTCTTCTTCCTCGGTAAACATTTTCCTCGATCAAAACCCAATAATAAAAGTGCTGGTGATCAGTATCACCAGCACCACTTTGACCTGACCGCAAGCCGCAGAAAGCATCCAGTATGACAAATCCTTAAACATTAAAATTTAGAGGTGAAAAATGCAGCTAACGTGAATGGCACGATAAAAAAGAAGTTGTTAATTATCGGCAAGTTAAAGATATTTGAAAAATATATGATCTCTGCGGGTAGATTATGAGAGCAATCACAAGGCCTGGTTGTACGAAGCGTACCAATCAGCACCACAATCCTGGATCGCGCCATCGAAGTCATGGCACCGGGGGTGCTGCTGCATTTTACGAGCCCTTCGAGCCGTTCTAGAAGAACTTGGTTTAAATAAAAGAGACAGTTCTTGAACTTAGCCCTCTGGCTGTGTAGCGGTGGTATACTTAATGTCACTTTGCTTGTCCATGTAAGGAGTGGTTTTGCCTTCGTGGCGAGTCACCAAATTGAATGATCAAATTGTGGGATATAGGTGAAAGGCCCCAAAGGGAGATCTCCGACCGAGCAAGATGGTACCCGATGAGTCGGGACATAATTAGGGTTAATTATGTCCATTCCATTTTATACTCCATGCCTTGGACATGGCAGCATTGGTCAAGATCATAAAAATAGTCTATCTCATGACATGATAGACGGGGTGTTACCAAGGCAAGCCTACTGCATGCCATGTAACCACGGTAGGTGTACCTATCGGTATTCTAATGTAAATGTTTTGTTTTAGTTTTTGTTAAAGCACATATTTTTATCAGTGAGACTCAACATGATGTGGGCATGGATTTAAGAGATACTTCTTTTATATCGACAGAACAACTACACAACGGTCAAACTGTAAGTACAGAAAATAATAATAGAATTGAATGTTCTTTATATAAAGTTACAGTGTGTAGAAAATATTATTCTAATGACCTCAAAAGTAATGTTCATAAAAAAAATGTAATAAGTTTTGACAAAATTAAATAACTGTCAAATGTTTCATCCCATATTATTTTATATTTCGATATATTACAAAAACAATCGTCGTTTCGACGAATAATTAATGTTTGTGTACATTTATGTTCAACTTACATTTTTCCTTACTTGCAGTTTTTGTTGTCTTTGACACGACTTCTGTATACAAAAGGTTTGGTATACAATATTGTAAACCGAATTTCATTCCTATATTTTTCCAAAATTTAAATAACTACGATGCTCATAGTTAATGGAAGCTTTGAAGAAGGTGAAATCGTGCTTATACCCGAAAACAAAGAGAAATATACTTTATTTACTAAGGTATTACAGATAAATAATCGTATTATAAAATTAAGGTTCCTTGATTATTTTAAAATCATGTCTAGTGCATTGATAATAATTTATTTAAAACAACACATTGGTCGGCGAACTATGGGTGTCTAAATAGGATTTATATTTAAAAACTAATGTATTATCAAGAGGCGACAGAATTTTTGTAAGGGGCGGCAAATTAGGGGATGAACGCATGAAGGCGCTAAACAAATAAAAAAAAGGTCAGTAAATCTCCTCCACCTTGAAGATGTGTATGCCAATAAATTTGCCAAGTGAAGAGTAAAAAAGTCACCAACATTGGTTGGCTCCGTGTAGCCTATGAAGATCAAAACAGACCATACGGCTCGAAGTTCTCGATTGATGAGCTATCAGTTGAAATAAATGTTAAGGCTTGCGGACGCTTTAGCGTTAAGGACTTAACCGGTACGATCGACAGTGAAACTAGGGTGCTTAACCCTACTTTATATGTGGCCCTGTGCCACCAACTCTGTGCACTGATGGATTTGATTATACCCACAATAACGAGTCCACGGTTACCGTGGAAAACAAAGATGATTAAGACAATACTCCCTGTAAATATCATCACCTCATCAAAATGAACTGAACAAACTAGATATCTTCAAACTATTTAACACACACTCATCAGGATATTAAGCTGCTAGTCTGGTTTCCATATAATAATACCGCCGTCAAGTGATAGCTATGCTGTCGCGTTTCGTGCGGTTTGTGAGTTTCTGGTGGCCCATTGGGGGGATAGGGAAAAGGAGGGCAACGCATCTGCATAACTTTTGGTTGTAATCACCATAAGGCTCCGACTGCTCGGTTGCCTCCTTATGACATATAAGAAAAATATATTCAGAGACGGCAAAAATTCATAGCCTATAGGCAGCAAATCTGTTAATGCAGCAATGATTATTATTAGCGAATGTGATGAAGTTTTCAGAAACATTTTCTCAAAACATATGGGTCAGATCCTGCTCATTATTATACTCCTGGATTGAGTTGGAAAGTAATATTGTATGTATCAAAATAAATCTTGAACTTTCAACGGAAATTGAAAAGAATACATTTATTGCAAATAATATCAGAGGTGGTATAGTAAAATTTAGTGCCGACGAAATAGTTAATGGAGAGGAAACTAGATAATTTTATAAACCAACGGCAAATTTCCGAAGAGTTCATTGCAGGGACACCTCTGAGCGAAGAGATCAATGCAGAGACACCTCTAACCGAAGAGATAAATGCAAAGACACCTCTGACCGAAGAGATAAATGCAGAAACATTAGAGATGTTTCTGCATTTATATATTAATGGAGAGGAAACTAGATAATTTTATAAACCAACGGCAATTTTCCGAAGAGTTCATTGCAGGGACACCTCTGAGCGAAGAGATCAATGCAGAGACACCTCTAACCGAAGAGATAAATGCAGAAACATCTCTACCTAGAGATATCAATTCAGGAACACCTTCAGCCGAAGAGATAAATGCAGAAACATCTGTATATCTCTATAGTGATGAAGATATTGGTCAATACCTAAAATTTTATTTAAAATATGTTATGTTACTGTAGAATTAAAGTACCTTAGAGCCACAGCGAGTTTCTTTGGTAGTAATTGCCTTTCGCCAGTTTGTAATTTTTTTATGGCAGATTAAAGTATGTAGTTCCTTGAAAAACGCTGGGGAAATCCAAAAGTATATTTATGTAAAAATGATCTTCATGCTAATATAATTCTCGACATAAGTTGCTGTATTCTTCACGTTGTCGTCGCACTAAATTCAAATCGTGTACCCAGACAAGTTTTCTTTTTCTGCTATGCAACCATAATAACACAATATTTTATTCTTCCTCGGTAAACATTTTCCTCGATCAAAACCCAATAATCAGAATCACCAGCGCTTGCTGATACACGCACTCAAATAACTGAAATAAGATGGCCGCTGTTTGGCCTGCCCGCATCACCCCGACCGCTGCCCGGTTGCCCTGCCCGGATCACTGACCGATTCCTCCGCCCTGACCACAGACCGATTGTCCCGACCGACAGCGTTGTTCATACATGATGCGAGCTGCGTTCACTTTGACCTGACCGCAAGCCGCAGAAAGCATCCAGTGTGACAAATCCTTAAACATTAAAATTTAGAGGTGAAAAATGCAGCTAACGTGAATGGCACGATAAAAAAGAATTTGTTAATTATCGGCAAGTTAAAGAACCCAAGATATTTGAAAAAAATATGATCTCTGCCGGTAGATAATGAGAGCAATCACAAGGCCTGGTTGTACGTAGCGTACCAATCAGCACCACAATCCTGGATCGCGCCATCGAAGTCATGGCACCGGGGGTGCTGCTGCATTTTCCGAGCCCTTCGAGCCGTTCTTGAAGAACTTGGTTTAAATGAAAGAGACAGTTCTTGAACTTAGCCCTCTGGCTGTGTAGCGGTGGTATACTTACTTAATGTCACTTTGCGTGTCCATGTAAGGAGTGGTTTTGCCTTCGCGGCGAGTCATCAAATTGAATGATCAAATTGTGGGATATAGGTGAAAGGCCCCAAAGGGAGATCTCCGACCGAGCGAGATGGTACCCGATGAGTCGGGACATAATTAGGGTTAATAAACTGCTTAAATTTCTAGTCTTTTAAAAATAGTTATTTCAAACGATTTATCGGTGAAAGATATAAATAGTTTAGATAAATGTTTGATTCCTAAGAAACTCCATAAACGTTTGTGGTATATTAACAGTCAATGACCAACATCATATTAGAATGATCATGATCTTATTCCATTTTATACTCCATGCCTTGGACATGGCAGCATTGGTCAAGATCATAAAAATAGTCTATCTCATGACATGATAGACGGGGTGTTACCAAGGCAAGCCTACTGCATGCCATGTAACCACGGTAGGTGTACCTATCGGTATTCTAATGTAAATGTTTTGTTTTTAGTTTTTGTTAAAGCACATATTTTTATCAGTGAGACTCAACATGATGTGGGCATGGATTTAAGAGATACTTCTTCTAGATCGACAGAACAACTACACAACGGTCAAACTGTAAGTACAGAAAATAATAATAGAATTGAATGTTCTTTATATAAAGTTACAGTGTCTAGAAAATATTATTCTAATGACCTCAAAAGTAATGTTCATAAAAACAATGTAATAAGTTTTGACAAATAACTGTCAAATGTTTCATCCCATATTATTTTATATTTCGATATAATATTACAAAAACAATCGTCGTTTCGACGAATAATTATATTAATGTTTGTGTACATTTATGTTCAACTTACATTTTTCCTTACTTGCAGTTTTTGTTGTCTTTGACACGACTTCTGTATACAAAAGGTTTGGTATACAATATTGTAAATCGAATTTCATTCCTATATTTGTCCATAATTTAAATAACTACGAAGCTCATTTCATAATTAATGGAAGCTTTGAAGAAGGTGAAATCGTGCTTATACCCGAAAACAAAGAGAAATATACTTCAGTTACTAAGGTATTACAGATAAATAATAGCATTATAAAATTAAGGTTCCTTGATTCTTTTAAAATCATGTCTAGTAGCATTGATAATTTATTTAAAACAACACATTAGTTTTCGAACTATGGGTGTCTAAATCGGATTTATATTTAAAAACTAATGTATCAAGGGGTGGCAAATTTTTTGTAGGGGGCGGCAAATTAGGGTATGAACGCATGAAGGCGCTAAATAAATAAAAAAAAAGGTCAGTAAATCTCCTCCACCTTGAAGATGTGTATGCCAATAAATTTCCCAAGCGAAGAGTAAAAAAAGTCACCAACATTGGTTGGCTCCGTGTAGCCTATGAAGGCCAAAATAGACCATACGGCTCGAAGTTCTCGATTGATGAGCTATCAGTTGAAATAAGTGTTAGGGCTTGCGGACGCTTTAGCGTTAAAGACTTAACCGGTACGGTCGATAGTGAAACTAGGGTTCTTAACCCTACTTTATATGTGGCACAGGGGCTTCCAACTCTGTGCACTGATAAATTCGGGAAATATGATCTTCCCGCACTGAATGACGGAGATTAAGCGTCAGTAGTTCTGCCCCCTGAACCCCCTGAGTATGGTAGGGTTGTTGCACAACTGAAGTCTACAAGATTAGAAGATATGGCGATATAGATCGCCTGCTCACCCAGCACTACATGATGGTGATTATACCAACACCAAAGAGTCCACGGTTACCGTGGAAAACAAAGATGATTAAGACAATACTCCCTGTAAATATCATCACGGCACCAACATTGAACTCCATTAAAAATGAACTGGACAAACTAGATATCTTCAAACTATTTAACACACACGCATCAGGATATTAAGCTGCTAGTGTGGTTTCCATATAATAATAATAACAACTTTGTAAGAGGTAGTGCCATGCTGCTTTGCAGCGGCATTGGGCCGGCACGACCTCTCGCTCACATAAAACCGCCGTCAAGTGATAGCTATGCGGTCGCGTTTCGTGCGGTTTGTGGGTTTCTGGTGGCCCATTGGAGGGATAGGAAAAAGGAGGCAACGCATCTGCATAACTTTTGGTTGTAATCTCCATAAGGCTCCGACTGCTCGGTTGCCTGCTTATGACATATAAAATAAAACAGAGCCGGCAAAAATTCATAGCCTATAGGCAGCAAATCTGTTAATGCAGCAGTGATTATTATTAGCGACTGTGACTGAAGTTTTCAGAAACATTTTCTCAAAACATATGGGACAGATCCTGCTCATTATTATACTCCTGGATTGAGTTGGAAAGTAATATTGTATGTATCAAAATAAATCTTGAACTTTTAACGGTAATTGAAAAAATTACACTTATTGCAAATAATATCAGAGGTGGTATACCAAAATGTAGCAATAGACACGCACGAGCAAATAATGTATTTATGCCAGAATAAGATCTATGTAAAGAGTCTTCTTTTTTAATGTATTTCGACGCCAATAACCTTAACGGTTGGGATATGTCAGTCTCTTCCTACTGGTAAATCTGAATGGGTAGATGTCAATACAGCTTTTGATGTAGTTTATGTAAATAATTCCTACCGTTTAATCTTAGAAGTTGTCGGCGCTTATTGTGCCTGTTCGGACCTCTTCGGGACAACGACGAGGCGACGGCTGGGACAACGCGCGGGAGTGGCGAGCGGCGCACGAGTCAGACTGCCATCATCTGTTGCGAAACATACGGGCATTTCGATGCTCTCAATTGGGAAAAATAATTAAATTACACAGTCCACACTCTTTAATATAGCGAACCCCTTCGATGCCTAAACAGAAGTTGAATTTGAATATCCGAAGAACATACATGTATATTTAGGTAATAGTAAAGAAAAAAAATATTCCCAACTTAATTAACACTGTAGTGTAGTAAGTATTGCTAATCGATATATTAAAATAAGGAAAAGTAAGTAAGGTTGCATGTATGGAAAATGCGAGAACTGTAGTACAGTATGAAGCATGATGTGACACTCGATTCTGAAGGCATAAAATAGCAAGAATGGGGTAGACAACAGAAAATATATGAATGGGAGAATATGGAAATTAAACCTAAATAATATAACATGAAAATACAGTTTAAAAATTTCAGACAAGCAATAGATAATTTACAAGAAGATGAAGCGGTGATTGTTACCGATTTTACCGAAAATTATAACTGCAAGTATTATCAAGAAACACAAGCGCACCATTTCAGCGGATCAAGGCAATGTGGAATCTTATTGCACTGTATCGACCTCAACAAACCATGAACCTGCTGCCATATGGGCTCATCTTGATCCAGTCTGAACTGATATTCGCTACAAATTCCCACAAATTAAAACGGTCCATTTTTATATTGACGGACCGTTTAGTCAGTACAGACAAAAACAAAAATTTTATTTGAGTTATATGTATGACGTGGCCATTCTTTAAAGAAAGACACGGGGAAGGCCCTGCAGACGGTGTCGGTTTTCTCAAAAGGACGGCTGATAACATGGTTGCTACTGGGCGAAACGCAAACAACAAATTGGCCTAATTTACAATCAAAATTTAGTGCCGACGAAATAGTTAATGGAGAGGAAACTAGATTATTTTATAAACCAACGGCAGATTAAACATTAAAATTTAGAGGTGAAAAATGCAGCTAACATGAATGGCACGATAAAAAAGAAGTTTTTAATTATAGGCAAGTCAAAGAACCCAAGATATTTGAAAAATATATAATAAGAGCAATCACAAGGCCTGGTTGTACAAAGCGGACCAATCAGCGCCACAATCCTGGATTGCGCCATCGAAGTCGTGGCAACGGGGGTGTTGCTGCATTTTCCGAGCCCTTCGAGCCATTCTTGAAGAACTTGGTTTAAAAGAAAGAAAGAGACAGTTCATGAACTTAGCCCTCTGGCTGTGTAGCGGTGGTATACTTAATGTCACTTTGCGTGTCCATGTTAGGAGTGGTTTTGCCTTCGCGGCGAGTCACCAAATTGAATGATCAATTTGTGGGATATAGGTGAAAGGCCCCAAAGGGAGATCTCCGACCGAGCAACATGGTACCCGATGAGTCGGGACATAATTAGGGTTAATAAACTGCTTACATTTCTAGTCTTTTAAAAATAGTTGTTTCAAACGATTTATAGGTGAAGGGTATAAATAGTTTAGATAAATGTTTGATTTCTAAGAAACTCCATAAATATATACGTTTGTGGTATATTAACAGTCAATGACCAACATCATTTTGGAATGATCATGATCTTATTCCATTTTATACTCCATGCCTTGTACATGGCAGCATTGGTCAAGATCATAAAAATAGTCTATCTCATGACATGATAGACGGGGTGTTACCAAGGCAAGCCTACTGCATGCCATGTAACCACCGTAGGTGTACCTATCGGTATTCTAATGTAAATGTTTTGTTTTTAGTTTTTGGTAATGAACATATTTTATCAGTGAGACTCAACATGATGTGGGCATGGATTTAAGAGATACTTCTTCTAGATCGACAGAACAACTACACAACGGTCAAACTGTAAGTACAGAAAATAATAATAGAATTGAATGTTCTTTATATAAAGTTACAGTGTGTAGAAAATATTATTCTAATGACCTCAAAAGTAATGTTCATAAAAACAATGTAATAAGTTTTGACAAATAACTAACAATGGTTTTTTTTTCTTCAAATATAAAGTGCATATATGTTCCGTCTTCCAAGCTGAACTCCTAGCCATACTTAAGGCTTGTGAGTGGGCCTCCTCTCACAAACATACACGCACAATTATCTACTCAGACTCGCTAGCCGCCATACTCGCCACTCAGAATCGTAGCAACACACACCCCTTGGTCGCTCAAATACACAACACCTTACACAGCATTTCCGGAACCGTTGAGATCGCGTGGGTCAAAAGCCACGTTGGCATCACTGGCAATGAAGCGGCAGATGTAGCCGCAAAGAGGGCGGCTAAATTACACAAGGCTCCGGACTACACACAATACCCTATCTCACACATAAAACACCTAACACGTACCCATAACGCCTCAGTCTGGCAATCAAGGTATGAGAGCGAGCCACAAGGACAATACACCAAACAACACCTACCAACTCTCACACACATTAAAAAGCTAAGTTCACTCACTAACACCACATTTACACTTACCCAAGCACTGACTGGACACTCATACACTAAACATTACTTACACCGCTTCAAAATTGTCGAGGACGACGCCTGTCCTTGCGACGGGACAACGATCCAAACAATGGACCACGTGATCCAGGATTGCCCTAGATTCGCCGCGCTTAGATTGGACCACCAGATCCTCTGCCAAAACCTCAGAGTGAGCCCGTTCAGGATGGTGTCCCTTCTGAAGTCCGAGCAAGCTGTCATCTCCTTTTCCAAGCTCGCTGACTCCATCCTGAGCAGGCTTAAACACTTTAACGGACTTATCTGATGTATATAAAAAAATTAAAAAAAAAAGTTACAACTCATTTAATTACTGTACCATCTATGTTTTTGTTACTATGTTAATTCTATAATATCTTCTCCAAATTATATTGTTTCTTTTTACAGTCGTTGTCGTGTACTCTGTATTATTTTTACACTTTATCGTAACCTTGTAAACAAACTAACACAATTGTAATTGTATTTAACTGCTACTATTGATTATTATTGTTTTATCTCAATGTTTTTGTTTTAACGCAAATTGTGTTACAACATTAATTGTTGTTAATTTAACACAAGAAAAAAAAAACATATATAAAAGAGATAATATATATAAATATTAAAAAAAAAAAAAAAAAAAAAAACTCATTTAATTACTGTACCATCTATGTCTTTGTTACTATGTTAATTATATAATATCTTCTCCAAATTATATTGTTTCTTTTTACTGTCGTTGTCGTGTACTCTGTATTATTTTTACACTTTATCGTAACCTTGTAAACAAACTAACACAATTGTAATTGTATTTAACTGCTACTATTGATTATTATTGTTTTATCTCAATGTTTTTGTTTTAACGCGAATTGTGTTACAACATTAATTGTTGTTAATTTAACACAAGAAGGGAAAAAAAAAAAAAAAAACAACTATTATCACTTATCTAAGCTTAAACAATCTTGTATATAATTGTGTTTAACTACTATTACTCATCATTATTGTTTTATCTCAGTATTTATGTTTAAAAATGAATTGAAGCTTTCTGTTCATACTATTATTTAAGTTTGAACCAAATTGTATATAATTAAAAAAAAAACATCTCACTACATCATTTCATCCCATCACCTCATTCTTGGTAAGCTAGATCCAGCGATATTGTGTATCAAATCGCACAAACCACTGGATTCGCCAACCATAAATTAAAATATTGTAATTCACCCATCTCTCAAATAAAGAATGACACCAACTCACTCATAAAGGAAAAAATAGCGAGGGCGGCGTGTACCCAGATTATATTGTTCTATTAATACTATAATAATAATATTGTCCTGCACTTAATATATATATAAGTATATACGTATAATATTACCAGCAGTTAAATATGGGTACACGCAGCATTAGCGCCTTAATCAACTCAATTGGAAAAAAAAAAAAAAAAATATAAAGTGCATTTGGAAATAGAATACATATATTATAATTTCATCTAATATTATTTTATATTTTAAGATATTACGAAAATACTGTAAAATCGTGTATATGTTTTTGTTATGTCTTCGACACGAGTTTTGACTGTATTGCATGTTTGTTGCTGGATGACAAACACAACACCAGTCCATCGGAAGATATACAAAGTGACTATCAGCCGAAAAGGTCTCACTCTTCCAGTAATGAACACATTCAGGAGCTATTTTCTCCAGCTTTGCTAGATAATGCGCTGGAACAGAATACACCAACTATTCCATCTGAAGCGAACTCGGGTAACTATTGCTGTATCTTGCACATTTCTCAAGGTTGTCCGTCACGTCATATTTAAGCGACGCGCAAAGGACGGACTTGAGGCAGAACAGCTTCGATGAACATCGTACGTGTACAAGGACCATCTCACGCTAAGAAGTATATAGTCAATCCACTGCTTGCTGTTTGGACAACATGACTGACCAGATTATTGACAAAATTGTCAATGTCACGTCGTATGATAAATTAAAAAAAGAGAATGATTGTTTTCATGTGCATACGATTTAACTTTTTGAAAATGAAAAAAAAATAATTTCAATAACTACGAACGAAAACTTAGAATTTATATTGTCGTCTATTCTGATATTGCTTTTGTACAAAAATGTACAATTCATTTTTGTACTAAGAATCCCATAAAATCCTCAACTGTGAATGTTCAAAAACATTAAGTTTATAGTTACTACCTACATAAAATGCTCTTATGACAATTCTTTATCAACATGTAGGACATAAAGAGGTCTAAACAGTACACAAATGTTTATGAAATTTATAATATGAAATTTAAAAACTATCGTTAAAAAGATAACTTTTGTGAAACGACCTTTACCGTTAACTGAAGAACTTAAACAGCACATTCGCTAAAGTAAAATATGTTAACTGGTTAATTTGTGGTTTGTTATAACTGGCATACTGGTATTTATAACACGAAAAAAGAATGTACATACACGATTGCCAATCGGATTTAGCATTGTGTCCTGAAAATATATATTTAGGTAGTAATGAAAAAAAATGTTTCCCAAATTAATTAATAAAAAAAAATCATTAATTATTGACATCTTAAGCAACAACAACAATTGAAGAAAAACTGTTTAAATTTAAACAAAGTTCAGAGAATTCTTAAATTTGAACTATCAGCATGGCTTAAAATTTATATAGATTTGAACACGAATATGCTTTCGTTAGCCTCTTGAGACTTTGAAAAAGATTTTTTCAGACTTATGAATAATTCTATTTTTGGTAAGATAATGGAAAATGTAACTAAGCGCGTAAACGTTAAGCCTTTAAATAGTGACGTGTAGTCTCCCAGGCGCCGCGTGTTTTGCAAATTCTCAGAATTAAATACTTCCTCCCGCGTACTGCAACAACGCGTCTCAGTAGCTTTTGAGTATTGTTTTAGTGCTGTAACGAGTAACGACTGTGGAAGAAGGCGGACGTGTGCTTGTAAGACATTATGTCCCTTACATGATGTATCTCACAAGCAATAAAATTATTTGGGATTTTGTATACTAGATATATCAAAAACCTTAATGTATGGATTCCATTATTATTTTGTGCAAACAAAATACATATCATTACGATTTATTACTTCTCTAAACAGAGACTGGCAGTTTAGTATTTCATTATAAAAATCTATAGCAACTATTGTAGAACTGTCTAAATTATAAAAAGCTCAGAGGATTCTTAAATTTGAACTATCAGCATGGCTTAAAATTTATATAGATTTGAACACGAAAATAC
Source organism: Helleia helle (assembly GCA_963853865.1). NCBI lineage: Eukaryota > Metazoa > Arthropoda > Insecta > Lepidoptera > Lycaenidae > Helleia > Helleia helle. The sequence goes on from OY971434.1 coordinate 899,114, forward strand.
GTTCGTTAGCCTCTTGAGACTTTGAAAAAGATTTTTTCAGACTTATGAATAATTCTATTTTTGGTAAGATAATGAAAAATGTAACTAAGCGCGTAAACGTTAAGCCTTTAAATAGTGACGTGTAGCAAATAATGTACATACACGATTGCTATTACAATTTACCATTGTGTCCTGAAAATGTATATTTAACCTTTAGGTAATAGTAAAGAAAATAAAATGTTTCCCAACTTAATTAATAAAAAATGTCATTCATTATTGACATCTTAAGCAACAATAGCAATTAAAGAAAACCTGTTTAAATTTAACCAAAGTTCAGAGAATTCTTACATTTGAACTATCAGCATGGCTTAAGATTTATATAGATTTGAACACGAAAATGCGTTCGTTAGCCGTTTCAGACTTTGAAAATGGTTTTTCTAAACTCATAAATAATTCTATTTTTCGTAAGACAATGAAAATGTGTTAAATAAACGAGAACTGTAAATCGAGGTAAAACATTAGTAGTTCAATCAAGTAAAACGAGACGATAATTCCAGTTTAACAAGATTTTCTGAAAATTTCGTTTCAGTTCAATCAAAGAAAACAAAGTTTTATAAAATAAAATAAATAAAAATATATTGAGGATTTTGTATACAAGATATTACCTAAAACCTTAAAAATGTATGTATGTGTATGATCATACATGACCAAATTTAGATTCTTACTTTGATACTTTTGATTACCCCCCACGAAACAATTGATCACCTTGCAGGAAAAGGGAGGCAGATCCAAATTTTTGTCGTGGCTGGTTTTTTCACCTACAATTTTCAACAAAAATAAGCGTTTGATGCATAAACGAAGCAGATTCCGACGAAAAACAAGCGCGCTATAACAAAATTTGGATCTGCCACCGTTAGTGTGCCTAACGGTAAAAGGCAAAAAGGCAGCAGATCCGGACCGATCTCCTTTTTGCAACAAATAAAATGTAATTGTCATTTGTGACTTGTCTGGCACGTTTTGAGCTCAGCCCAAGAGGACGTACGTTTTATTTTGTTAACAAATTAAATAATTGATTTACATTGGATTTGTAGGTTTTTACATAAGGTGTGACTCTGAACCGTTTAGTGGCGGATCATCTGATCTGACTACGAACTACAGTTCATCCGCGGAAAGCCGAATTCAAAAACTGTGCAACCTGTGCTAGGTACAGGGTACAGGGCATATGACAGCATTTAGTTTATATACAGGTTACAGAAAAAATATATTTTGGACTAGGTGATGACGTAGTCCTTAGCCTTAATTTCATTGGGCAAAATTCCGCCTAATAATGGCATAAAACTGTATTTTGATAATTATTTTACTTCATTTAGCCTGATGAGACGCCTCTTCAGGCCCCTTCGGGCCTGGCTATTATACTACCGGGCGATCGAAAGAGCTAATCGAACTGAGAAGTGCACACTCGAAGACGTGAAACAATTCAAGAAGGTCATTATGATTATCGACTAGGTGATGAAGTCTTCGTATTTTTTTATAGCATAAGAGGGTAAACACTTAACAAGCAGTCGAAGCCTTTTGGCGACTATCGACGCCCATACACATCCGCACAACGCGTTGCGTTTGCGTTGCTCTCCTTTTCCCTATCCCCCCCAATGGGCCACCGGAAACTCCCAAACCGTACGAAACGCGACAACATAGCTGTCACTTTAATATAATTTCAACGTCATCAAATAGATACCCAACAATCGATAATCCAATACATTCGTATTGGATTATCGATTGTTGGGTATATCGACCATCGCCAGTTCGAAAATTTGAAAATTTATATACAACTTGTCAAATGATAACTAAAAAAAACTTTATCGGAAATTTTAATGTCAAGTGGTCATAAATAGTCATAATGACGTCGTAGCTGATATAAAAAACCAAGAAGCACCAGCGTTCTCTTAGTACTGGTGGTTGGACTTCTAGAAGTAACGACAGCTATATAGCTATAGTAGACCATTTTATCAATGAAGAGTAAACTTCAGTTAGTATTACTTGGTTGTATCAATTATAATAATTAATGAGCAATTATAATAAGAATGTGGGGAATCAAAAATCAAAAGTTATTTCACGGCAGTACAATAGAAATGAAATCTGCCAAGTAAAATTACTTCAAAGAGATACTCCAGAGGCTGTTCCTCTTACGTCGCTGGAAGTACCTAGTAATAAAAATAGCAGCATATGAGATGAATATATATAATAACCAACTCGCTGCTGGCATTCGCGAACTAGATAAATACCTCAATGAAGAGAACCTAAATCGTAAAGAACTTAAAGAAGAACCGCTTCAATGGTCGCATGGGCGTCGTCTAATAAACCCTCACGTTTACGCGTATGTATTAAAAAGATTTTGTGTCGTAGCAACATCTGTGCCCTGCAAATATATATGCATAATGATAGGCAGTCATGCCACCTGATGGTAAGTGGTTGACGTCGCCCATGAACATAAACTAGTATACCTGGAACGAGCCCAGGCAACTCATTTATGTGTTGTCTATCCTGAGACTTAAGATGTTAAGTCTCGGTGCCAGTAATTACGCTGCCTGTCTTGCCCTTCTCTCTGAAACTCCAGAATTCTCAGCAAAGCTGTTTCACGGGAGAAACAAGCAAGATGGTGATACCCCAAGCAGCCGGGAGCGCGGCATGGCGCTTCCCTCCCACCACAAGGAAAACTTATTATTATGACTTGTGAAAATTAGGGAATTTGAATACATAGTTGAAAACCTGCCACTTTTATTTGAACTTTTTATGATTTCTAGAAACATCAGTAGAGAGGAGTTCAATTGAAGTACAAGACAAAAATACAAAAAGACCACTTTCTGGAATTCAAGGTAAACTTGTTTTTTTTTTTTAATTTTATTTATAAATCCTTTAAGAATGAAGTAAACTGCTTTCTTTTAGTTTTTCTTATTTTTGTTTGCGTTTGCGGTGCGTTTCGCACTTACTTAACTTCTTGTCGATTTAAGATAGTTATTTATTGATTAAAAACAATGTTTTTCCGACTCTAATAGATATATTTACTATTAGAAAATCTGTCTGATATTGATCTGATATATATCAAAATCATTAAATGACAGTTGCAAGCGTCCGCAAACGTCGTTGAAATTTTCGGAATTTTGTTAAATACAGTACAGTAGAATTACAATACAGGAGTGCCTAAAAGTACAGCTCATCGAATCCATCAAAAGAATAGGGTTCACTCATACCACTTTTTTTAAATCAGCCCCGGGTATTTTTTTCTGTTTAAATACTTATTAAGGTATGTAAAACATATTTATTTCCAAGTATTGAATATGTAACATATGTTTTTTTCTTACAAAAAGCTAAATTTTGGTAGTCTTGTTAAATTCAAATTAAAAAAAATCAAAGGAGACGAACTATAAGCCCAGAATGAATCTTTTTGAATTCTATAATGACGACGAATTCAAAAATAGATACCGCCTCACAAAAGATGTTATTACATTACTGGTGAACTTGATAGAACCAAAAATTAAACGCTTCACTTAAAGGAATAGGTCTATAAGTGCTTTGGATCAAGTTTTACTGTAGCTGATCATATAAGAGTTCACAAATCTACAGTTTGTAGAATTATAATAAAAGCATCTGCAGCTATTGCAGAACTTAGGCCACAGTTTATTTCTATGCCCAATACACATCAAGATAGAAATAGGATAGAGTGAATTAATTCAGTATTAGCTCTTTTGCAAATGTTATTGGTTCCATTGACTGTACACATATAAAGATACAATCACCTGGTGGTCCATGTACAGAGCTTTATAGGAAAAGCAAAGGATATTTCTACTTGAATGTCCAAGTAATATGTGATGCAAATCTCAAAATCCTAGATGTTATCTGTCGGTGGCCTGGCTCTGTTCAACAACAACAATAATCAATGATTCCCTCATTCAGGCTGATTTTGAAAGTGAAATGTATGGTAGAGAGAATATTAAGAGATAGTGGGTATCCATGCAGGGCATATTTATTAACACCGTTTTTACGTCCCTCAACAGCTATTAAATAAAGTTTTTTAACTATTTTATCAGAATGAGTGGGTATTTCGTTTGGGCAGTTTGAGTGCAAGGAAATAAGAATTACCATGATCACAGAGATTGGGAAGAGTATGTTTTTTTCGTTATGGTCAAGGGCAAATATGTGTGCCTCCTAATCTGCAATTTAAATGTAGCTTTACCGAAAAGAGCAAACGTGTAAAGGCATATTAAAACTACACATTCCAAATGCACCACCGATTTTCCGTTTAGCAGTGAAAACCGAAAGATTTGAATTGAAAAGCAGCTTTAAAGTGCACGACAATCTTTTTTTACGAAACCGGACTCAAAATCAAAGGCTGCAACACTAGCGTCATTTGCTGTTACAGAAATATTAATAAAACGAAAGAAACCTTTCGAAAATGGAGAAATGATGAAGGAAGTCATGCAGAGAGCTGGAGAAGCACTTTTTAATGACTTTAAAAACCAAAAAGAAATTATTTTAGCAATAAATGACATTTTTACACAAATTCTCTAACTTCCGATTTAAACAAAATCAGGCCCTTATGCAAGAGAAATAGCAATATCTTATTATCAGTGAATAAAACGGATTAATATTATACCATTTTAAAATCTGCATTAAATGAGTAACTTTATAAAACAGTTTGCCATCACAGTTTGGAACATTTTTTTTCCACCAAAGAAGATCAAAATTCAGCTAGATAATTTTCTGTTGTTAAAAATCCACACGCCTCCTTCCTTACATGGCGACATAAAATATATTTAAGTTTTTTTTTATTTTAGGAAGGGAAATGTAGTGCCCTAATATGTAATAAATATAAGATAATGTACTATGTATTAAATAAAGTCTCGGCACCCGAGCCTTACACACGCCTCCTTTCCTCACAAATGTCAAAAAAAAAAGTAAGCAGGAAAAGTTGTTGAGTTAATCAAATACTAGGTATATTTTTTATTATTTGGCTAATATTAAAAATATCTATGTCAGAAATAATTTCAATATTAAATGGGTTTTAAAATATAAATTTATGTTATTTTTATATATTAATAAATATACATATAAAAATGTGATCGAAGTAGGTATGTATTAAAAATGTAATTATCTTAATAAATATTGTAGAAAAAAAACATAAAATATATTTAAGTATTTTTTTTAAATTTTAGGAAGGGAAAGGTAGTGCCCTGATAGTAGATGAATCCATCGATATAACCGACATTGCTGAATTGTGCGTTTTCGTGCGTCTAGTTTTTGAAGAAATGACAACAAAAGAAGAATTATTGACAATGATTCCGTTGTAGTGTCCTGATAGTATATATAAGTTATTGTATTCGGCACCCGAGCCTTCCACACGCCTCCTCCCTTAACCCATTGAAGGGGCCAACCAGAGGTGAAGATGTCTATAGATCTTTTAAGTTTTGTGTAGATCACGACAGACGAAGCATCCGCTATGCTGGGACAAAGAGTTTTATTTCATTGTGCGAAAATGATGACAACATTCTAAGTTTCACCAACTATCACTGCATCATACACCAGCAAGTTTTGTGCTCTTAAATACTGGAATCAGATATTATTATGAAAATTGCTTTTAAAATAGTTAATTCCATTCGATCCAAAAGTTTTCAAAGGCGTCAATTTCGAGCTTGAAGAGACAGAAGACGAACACTTCAGACCTTTTGCTACATACAGATGTTAGGTGGCTTAGCTGTGGTGCCTTTTTGAAAAGGTTTCGCCAATTACTGCCAGAAATCAAGACATTCATTCAATCGAAAGGATAAATTATACCTGAGCTTGAAGATGAAAAATGGCTTATGAAGCTAGCCTTCCTTTGTGACATAACAGAAAAACTTAATGAGTTTACTTAAGAATTAATAAACCTAAGCCTTCAAGGAAAAAACCAAATCCATCATCGGCATGACGTCTTGGATTAAAACTTTTAAAAGTCAAATGCAAGTGCACGCATCTCAATTAAAACGTGGCGAACTAAAAAAAGCTAAAAAATTACAAAAACATGGAAAAATAATTCAAATCGAGACTAACATTTTCGCTGAACAATTGGAGAATTTACACCTTTAGTTCGAAAGGTTTGCTGATTTTGCCGAAGAAGAAGTGCTAAGTTTCATGGTAATTCATGAAACTTAGCACTTCTTGACCACAGCTTGACCGTTAAAATCGGCAAATTAACCGATACGGAATATGTTGCAGTCGAAGAAGAAATACTTAAAATGAGAAGCGACATATTTTTAAAAGCATCTGTTAGTACAAAGTACAAAAGTAAAAAACAAAAAAGAGTGTTTCAAACCAAAACCACCACAAGGAACACTGCACAGTACAGAGGTTGTTCTTGTACTTCTCGATGGGTATGTAGAAAAAGGTCACGTTGTTTACACAAATAACTTTTATAACTCTGTAGATCTAACAAGGACTCTCGGACAAAAAAAGACGCATTTTGTGGTACTTTACGAAGTAACCGTAAAAGCAATCCGTCGGCCGTGACAACAGCAACACTGAAAAAAGGTGAACTATTCTTTCAGTCGTGCGACGACATAACTGTATGCAAGTGGAAGGACGAATGTGACGTTTTGGTTATTTCCAACAAACATACGCTGGAAATGGTAAACGTACGAAACCAGAATGGAAAAATTTCACGTAAGCCTAACATAGTCGCTGATTATAATTTAGGCATGTCTGGAGTCGACAGAGGGGACCAAATGGTCTCCCATTATTCGTGTCTAAGAAAGACATTGCGATGGTATAAAAAGCTGGCTCTGCACATATTTTATGTTTACGTGCAAAATGCGCATCGACTTTTTCGTAAACAAGATCGCACTTCTAAAATGAGATTACTGAAATTTCGCGAAGAATTTATTACACATCTCCTTGAAATGTCGGACACTGACACGCAGTCTTCAACCCCACGAGCCTCTACGTCCTGCCCATTGTCCTGTGAGTTGGTTCGGGGCGTGCAAGCGAGACAACTTACGATTTATGCAGGTATGAGTGAGAAAGATAATGGGAATGGGAGATTGGGAATAAGAATACAACATGCCCTATTGTTTGTTTGGTTGTTAGTCTGCTTATGTGATTCGTCCATGCTAGATGCGTTATCGTTTCTGGACTGTTTCTTCCGATTTGTGACTATTGTGCTTGTTTACTGGACTCTGATTTTGCTTGTGATACGAAACTGTTGACGATGGCGACCTTCACGAACGAGGAATATGCAGATATGCTAGTTTGCTACGGATACTGCAATTGTGTGTCCGCGCAAGCTCGTAACGAGTACATAAGCCGCTATCCCGACCGTCGAGTACCGGATGTGAGAGTTTTTGAAGGACTCTATCGAAGACTTCGAGAAACTGGCTCCGTATCGAGACGACGGACAGATTTAGGAAGGCCACGTATTATTGATGATGACGAAGAACAGGACAACGAAATAGTGCAAAGATTCCGATTGGATCCAACCACCTCAACAAATATTGTTGCCGCTCAACTGGGAGTCTCGCAATGGAGAGTGAAACCCATACCACGCACGCAGGATATTGATTCACAAGTTGATCCCGTAAGACGATTGGGTTTCTGCCGGTTCATGTTGAATGCAGATGTAGAAGACCCGACTTTTTAAAAAAAAATCTTGTGGACGGATGAGTCAAAGTTTGACAAAGACGGAATAACAAATTATCATAACGTCCATTATTGGGCCCCGAAAGAACTGGGGAATCCAAACAAGAAGAGGGTTAAGGGATCACAACGCCGATTCAGCGTGAACGTATGGATGGGTATCATTTCCAATCATTTGATTGGCCCATATTTTCTCCCTGATAATTTAAACGGGGAATTTTATGAAAATTTCTTGAGAGAAGACCTCAATGTTTTACTACAAGATTTGCCACTCACTCTGCGCCGAGACATGTGGTTCCAACATGATGGCTGCCCTGCGCATTACAGGAGAGGTGTCAGAGAATGGTTGGATGGAAATTACCACAACAAATGGATTGGGCGAGGTGGGCCTATACCCTGACCACCGAGAAGTCCAGACCTAACCCCCATGGATTTTTATGTGTGGGGGCACATAAAGAGTTTGGTCTACAGTGAGCCCAACCCGATATCATCTGTACAAGAATTGAGAACTAAAATAATTAACGCGGCGAACGAAATAAGAGGAAAATTAACAACTGGCGTAGTGAAAAGTGGACTGAGAAAAAGACTACGAAAATGTGTGCAAAACAGGGTTGGTCATTTTGAACATGAAATTTAAACATGTCTTATGTAATAAATGTTATTGTGTACTTATTTATTGTTTTATTTTGTTTTCTGGGGTCAAGGGATAAATTAAACGTAATCAACTAATGTAACTTTTTACCTCCTTAGTTGCCGTTGAAGCTAAGTTTTTTCCAACAATCCCAATAAAATCTTTGATTGTTATACCTTGTTGGATAGCTGATGAAACGTAGATATTTTAAAGTAGATATGCAGAACATCCTCCATACAATTTTTTTTGGATATCCTTTAAAGAAAAATAAACTTAATAAATAAATATTACTTTTTTTTAAATTTCAATGTCTTAGTACGACCTGTTAACTTAATTTACTTACAATTTTGGTTATTGAAGTCATAAGGCATCTTGTCCTAGTTGTAACAAGCAAAAAAAAATGCGATTTTGACTACTAAATTTCATATTATACAATCAAATATCTAAAAATTCGGCAAATTTATGAAAAAAAATAAAAGTCGAATATATCGAAACCGGTTAGGTTTAGGATAGGGTGTTTCATAGCCAAATCAGTTAAAAACGATGCTAACTACACGCCCTTAACGGATCTACATCGACTTTTCCTGTAACCCTGTATATACAGTGTGTCCGGTGGCAGATTTATGTTTTTAAAAAGGTATATCTCAAAAAGTAATAAACGGTGCGGGGGGAGGGCAGTGTCATTCGACGCGCCGAGAGTGCGGATTTGTTAGTCACAATGCCGCAGTGGTCGGGAGCGCACCGTGGTTACGCTATTGAGGCGTTTTTTAAGAGTGGTGATTCGTATGTGACTGCGCGCCGTTTTTGTCTTCGCTACAATATTCGACGTTTGAGCGACGGACCAAGCGTTAATTTGATAAGATCGTGGGTGCAGAGGTTCCGCCAGACATCTTCTGCTTTAAATAACCGGGACCAAGCAGAACATCAAGGACCACCGATAATATTCAAGAGGTTGAAAGAAGCTTACGTGAAAATCCACGACTCTCAATACGTAAAAGAGCAGCTGCTTTGGCACTACCAAAAAGAATTGTTCACGAAATTTTGAAAAAGGACTTAAAATGCCATCCTTTTAAAATTCAGTTAGTGCAAGAACTGAAAGAAAATGATTTTATTTTAAGGAAAACTTTTTGTGAACAGTTGTTTTGTTGAAGAGATTTCGTACTGTAAATTGCATCTTTTGGAGCGATGAGGCCCATTTTCATTTAAATGGCCATGTTAATAAACAAAACTGTCGCTACTGGGCCCCACGAACTCATAATTTACGGCTCAAACATCAACGTCCCCTTCATTGCCCAAGAGTTACTGTTTGGTGCGCTTTATCGACGCACGGAATTATCGGTCCCTATTTCTTTGAGAACTCAAGAGGCCAAGCTGTGAATGTCAATAGTGAAAACTATGGACGCATGATTATTGAATATTTTTTACCAAATCTGCAAGCACATTCATCTTACTCGACGCACACCTGGTTTCAGCAAGATGGGGCGACTCCACATACAGCAAGGACGTCTATGGATTTGCTGTGTCAAAATTTTCCTCATAAATTAATAAGCCGCTTTGGGGATATCCCGTGGCCGCCGAGGTCACCAGATTTGACGCCCATGGACTTTTTTCTATGGGGCTACCTCAAAAGCAAAGTCTATGCTAATAATCCTCGGTCTATTGTCCAGTTGAAGGAAAATATCCGAACTGAAATTACACACATTCAATTCTGTTGCAACGCGTGGCCCGTAATACAGTGGAACGTTTCCAAGAGTGTGTGCGCCTAAATGGACAGCATTTGGATGATGTAATTTTTAAAAAGTAAATCCGCACTATCTCTATACATATTTAACCAGTTAATAAAGTGATAAGAATATAATTATTTATTTTATTAGTTTTCAAAATCATAAATCCGCCACCAGACACCCTGTACGTAGTCGGCATTCAATGGGTTAACGGTCTCTTACAAAAATCATCCCCTGGTATTTCATTTTGTACTAATGATATATTCATTAATAGCTCTTGCAATGTTAGTAATGAAAATCTCGGCAGTGATCACATTCATCAAGATTCAATTGATATTACCCCAAAGCAGAATTTTAAAAAAGCAGACTGGATTAATAATCGGCAAACTATTCTAAATTACTTGACAGAGATTCCTACAATGAAAGATGTTCAATGTATGTATGAATTTTTTATTGAACAAATTAATAAAGCTGCTAACATAACAATTTCTTTTATAAAAAAAATATGCAATAATCCTTTGCGTAAATTTAAACCGAAATTTGGAGCTCACGAAAAATGCAAATCAGTTGTCTCCATGTTTTATATTCTTTTTATAGTTTCAAGTGTAAAACAGACACGTGACAGTGTTTACATTCGAAAGAGCATTCTCCTATTTGAAAGGCCGGCAACACACCTGCTAACCCTCTCGTGCAGCGGGTGTCAGTGGATGTCGCTATCACTTACCATCAGGTGAACCGACTGTCCGTTTGCCCCCTCTTCTATATATAAAAAAAAATAGACGCTGCATGAAACACAGAACCATCTAGTATTTAAAGGTTGGAACTATTTCAAAGTTTTAATCTGATAAAAAAATCGTTTTATGTTTGTCTGACGACCTCTATCTGTGGCTCAATGGTTAGCGCGTTGGCGCTCAAGCCGGGAGGTAGTGGGTTCGAATCCCGCCAAGGAACAAAAAATTTTGTGTGTTCCTAATCCTGGGTCAGGGATGATACATTTCCCCACCATGGTTCAGGCCTTGTCGTGGCGGTGGGGCTCAGTAACCTAGAGTGAGCGGTGCACCTTGGGCGAAGCTAATTGGGCCGAGGGGGCTCTTTGTACCCCTCTTATAAGAAGAGGGGACAGAAGAGCAGGGGGCAAGGGGTGAGGATCGGAACCTCACCCCATTGTACTGTCCCGACGTTGGGAGGGGTTGATCTGTGGTGCGGGACAACCCCTCTGTGGAGGTGGCGTCGGTCCCTTGCGGGACTGACTAGCCGTCGAGGTGCCCTATTTGTTTTCTAGATCCGGGACACCTCACCAAAGGCGGCATTGGTGGCACTCGCCGGGTTTTAGTGGGTAGAGCTGCATCCATTTACCAGCTGTCGGGCGCAACGAGTCCCACATACCCACGTGGGGAGACCCACTCCCCCGCGGGATGCCTGAGAGCATTTCCCGGTGTTAAAGAAAAAAAAAAAAGGGATGATACATTTAATACGTGTAGCACTTGTAACAGACAAGTCACAAGTGCTACAAGTGTATAACGCCATAATATCTGATTTTACTCGCTCATAATTTTCATACCCTTGGCTTGAAAATCGATTCTTGAGGAGTACACTCCAATAAGTTCTCCTAGAAGTTACAGAAAAATAACAAATAGAGCTTAATACTAGTATAACTGGAATAAATAAGCTGAAAAATCATATTAGTATGAACTTGACTTTTACACCACGTCAATCTGGTCCCGTGGTAAATTCTCGAAGAACTTGTGTTACCGGTACCAGACAATGGAAATATATATAATACTTTTATACTATACATATAATAAAGATTTTTATTACATATATAATACACATATTTAATACACATCCATGACCCAGGAACACAGAAATATTTTTTGTTCCCGGCGGGATTCGAACCCGCGTCCTCCGCCTTTAGCGCCAACGCGCTTACCATTGAGCCACAGAGGTTGTCATGAATGGGAAGAAGGAATAATATTTTATTCAATTTGTCACAAATCAAATATTTTGTTAGAGATAATTTTCTTGTTGTATTATTTTGTATAACAAGAGCCCATTAAAATATTACCTACTTGGCAATTAGTTACAGTTTCACCTGCTCCAAAATTGATATAATCTTTCCTTCCAAATAAATGGTCATTTCTAATAACTGGGCTATCAAATCTATATATATAAAAATCAATTGCTGTTCGTTAGTCTCGCTAAAACTCGAGAACGGCTAAACGGATTTATCTTATCTTGGTCTTGAAATGTTTGTGGAGGTCTAGGGAAGGTTTAAAAGGTGAGAAAAATTCGAATAATGGCCGGGAAAACCCTAAAAGCAGCCCTTTTCTTTTTCCCATACAAACGTTTTCTAAATAAAATGTAAAGTCAATTTGAACTTTATTGCTACTCAATAAAGGTCATATTAAATTATAAGTTGTAATTATAGATTACACTGTTGTCTAAGCAACGTAGGTATGTTACTAACGTCAAAGAGTCAATTTGCAATTTATTACCACTGCATAAAGTTAATTCAGTCTTTGAGTGCACGTTGAAGGATCTAATGTCGCGTTCCGAAACTCAACAAAAGTGAAATTATCAGTCTATGGATAATATCGTGACCAAATTGAATACGTCACAAAATGTGATCATTTGTAGTAATGATTTTCTATTATTATTAAATTATTGTGTTACGATATCTATGAGTGCATCCTTCTATCTTTGTGAGTGACGATTACCGCTACGTGCACAAAAACTTTCTTTACTTTGGTGATCCTTTGTGATAGTGACATTCAAAGTAATGTGCTCTTATTTGGTTGGTATTTTGTGATAGTGACACCTTACTGCTAAGTGAGCGAGAAATTTTCTCACTTTGATTAATTAGAATTTACGATGCCGAGGAGAAGACGAACTGACTTAGGTTGTCGCAGTCAATCAAGTGTGCGAAGAACTACCTCACGTGCTAACCGCACTAATGACCAGAGAGAGACAGATCAAGCAAATAGTCTTATTGCTCTGTCAGAATTGCGTTATTCAGTGAGTGACAATGAAGTAGATAGGCTTAGAATGCAACGAGTTCGTGCACATCAAACACAACAACAGCAAGCACGACGTAATGAAATTGAGCAAATACGCAGACGCAGTGCTCCTGTGATTCTTGAACGAGCTGCATTCCACTATGATCTGGCAATTGATTATTGTGCCGACAAATCGGTAACAATAATTGGGGAAATGAAAATAATTTGTAAATATTGTAAGGCGTTAAAATACACCGGTGAATCTACTGGATTATGTTGTGCTGGAGGCAAAGTAAAATTCCCATAATTGGTCCCACCACCACATCCTTTTTACGCTCTTTAGTTTCTGGCATTGGAAATTATTCTAAGCACTTCTTAGCCAACATTCAGAAATATAACAGCTGTTTCCAGACAACGCCAAAATATGTGGCACTACACATATTATACCGGACAATTTCATGCCCACTTTGAAGGTGATATACCAGAATATCTTTTATAATATTCAAGTTTGTACTTATATATAATATCAGAAATAATTAATGGTTGGTAAAAAATATAGTTTATGAGAAAGCTTTAAATTGATTAACAGACTGTATCATAACAGTGTGTGTCTGTCAATATCAAATTTAAACCATAAATAGCCATATAACCATATATAAATAGCCAATATAACCATAAAAAATTCAGAAAAACTCTGTTATGTAAGTAAGCAACATGATGTGTCGAAAATAATAATAAAACTTCTTGCTTCATTCAAAAAATGCTTTTTTATTAAATACGGATTTCTTTTGTTTGTTTTAAGATTATTTTAATACAAAAGTTTAGGTCTTTTATTGATCGATTGAGGCAGTACGAAGTCTGCCGGGTCAGCTAGTACAAAATAATTTTTTTGTTTTAAGATTATTTTAATACAAAAGTTTAGGTCTTTTATTGATCGATTGAGGCAGTACGAAGTCTGCCGGGTCAGCTAGTACAAAATAATTTTTTGAAATCTAACTAGTAATTTCAAAGGGTTATGGATTAAACAAACATACACCCTCAAGAGTTAATAAATTAGTATAAATATTGCTATTCATAATCACTAGTTCGAAAACTGTAAACATTATTTACATGTTAAAATTTTTTTGTTCGCGTATTTTGTATTACATTCAAACGGTAATATTTTGAAAGTGTACCTGATAGACATCACTCCCGAGACAGCCGGAAACGTCGACCTCCAGCTCGCTCTCAAGATCGGCGGTGGAACTGGAGCCGGCAACAGCATTCGATGCACCCGGACTTGTCACACTCAGTTTGCGCTTGCCGCCACCACTAGATAACTTCTGCAGGCGATCTACTTCTAACGCTAAGTGACTATCTAACTCTCCGTGTCTAATTGTACAGCTACACACCGGACAGTTCGGTAATTCACTCACTTTTTTCCTATTTCTAACACTACTTAGTATAACACTATCATCGTATGACAAAAAACTAGAATTAGAAGTGTTTAAGTTGTTTGAATTCTCTTCCATATTATACATTACGACAGGTAACATTTCAAATACTTATTGTTGATACTTTATAAATCGAATAACATCACGACATTGGCTAAATTATACGGCATTTTAAAAGTTGCATCGTGTTAATAGAAGATCAATTGTTATGTAGGAACTCTTTTTGTAATTATCACCATCATTATTTGTTTGAATTAAGTAATTTAATCGTTAGCCAATTCGTAAATAAACAAGCAAGTTATATCCATTTTTTGAAGTGATATGTCAATTGTCAAATTCAAATTGACATACCGCATAAATCTAGCCCACAGATAATATTATTTTATCACGTCCGCACGCTTGCCGGCTGCCGCTTGCAAACATCGAACTCCCACAGGTAATGAGTAATGACTAATACCGCTAAAAACATAAATAATAAAAAAAAGGCTATAAACGTCCTCTTAATATGTATGATCTATAGTATTTAGCCTTTTAGGATAGAAATAAACATATTTGTTTTTATTGTGTTTATTTCGAAGATTCCAGTCACCCTTAAAATATAATACCACACTCTTGGGTAATCTGCCTATAACAAAATTGGTAGGTATCCACCCATATTCTATAAACCGACCAAATTAAAAGGTAGTACAAAATGGCGGACATATTTGACAAATTGTTTTGCGAGTGAGAATGTTTGTATGGCATTCAAATTTAGTCGACTATTTTTTCTTGATATTGAATACAAGAAGTGATATTCTGACAAAGACAAAAGAAAGGGTCGATGTCTCTGTCTTGAATACGGTGTTATTATTATCTTGTCAAATCTATTGATGCTTGATCTAAGTCATAAACTTAGAATATACCGTAGACAGAGAATACTATAGACTGCTGCCAGCCGTGGCGACATGAGATAGATATATTGAAGTGACGTCTGAAATGGGGGTTGCTATACAAAAACCTTTTGCCTACTTTAAGGCAAAGCGCTAAATATAAAAAAACATGACAAGCTAAAACATTACACATATTATTATGTTTTTATTGGTATTTTTTTTTGTTTTGACAAATTATTTTATACTGTACCCGAATGTTTGAGATTCTTTATTGCGTATTTAATTTAAACTGATACGAGGGCATACTTTTAGCTCCGGTAGACCCTATGATCTTTTATAAAAATGTATATTAGAACTCTAATGTTTTAGAACTGGATAGGTATCTATACATCTATACAGAAAAATAAAATTAGAGTGTCTGTTTGTAATATTAAAATAACAGCTTTTCATTGAATACATATGGATGTGTACAAGGTACATATACCAAAATAGCCTTTTTTACAATATTTGTCTGTCTGTTTGTTCCGGCTAATCTCTGAAACGGCTGGGCAGATTTTGATGGGACTTTCATTGGCAGATAGCTGATGTTATAAGGAGTAACGTAGGCTATAAAAATAATCATCACCAATCCGCGTACGGCTGTAAATCTAAGTTAACGCGGGCGAAGCTGCGGGCAACAGCTAGTAAATAATAAAATAAAGTCGATAAATATGAAACAAGAAAAATTATCATATTAGCATAAACATCTAGAATTTTGACAGTAAATTCTCAAAAGTCTTACTATAAAAATAAGAGTACTGGAAAGGAAAGGAGGAAAGGAAGAAAATAAGAGTATAGAAAATTAGTAATAAAAATAATTAAAATGCACATCCATTAAACTATTTTTATCACTAATTTTCTATATATAAAAATAGTTAAAAGATGTGATTTATTTACATACTATAGGTTGAAAATTGGCATAAAAATTTCAAAAATAAAACGATATTTATATGAACACGTATTTTTTTTTACACAGAAACGTACGTAACGGCACAGTTACTGCATCAAATTTCACATGCGTTGGTTGCTCTCTTGCATTGTTTTTGTGAATGGTATAACAGCAGATGGACATGGCATGGGTTTATTTATCTCTTCAGTAGCTCCAAGCTGAAATATGAAAAAAAAACTATTTTGTTTCCTTAAAGTAAGATTATTTTTTATAATAATAACATATCTTTGTTGTGGACAGTAAAATATTTTTCTTTCTTTCTTTAAAGAATGGAAGTCAAAATGATTCAATTTAGCATGAATATAGACTTATCCCATCAACATAAAAGAAAGTAATTTGTCCAAAAACCACATACTTACATAGTTAAATATTTATTTAGTTTATACTCACCTTAACAATTGGAAAAGCATCAGGGTGTATGTAAGTATACCTTCCTTTTTTAAGATATGTTTTGTATCAAAGTGCAAACAGCAAATCTTTGAACACTTCTTTGGAATCCAGTCATTTCGACCAGATGCTTTAATCCATTTCTTCCGAATGTCAGGATTAACTGAAACTGTGATGTAAGATTAAATTATGAGTAACAATTTATAATTGAGAAATTGGTAACTTAAGGTATTAATAGTAGATACAAATGAATATATACATTATTTAAACTTTGTTTAATTTGAAATAAAACCTGCATTTTTGTAATTAATGCAAATATTCCTCCCCCCTTCCCCTTTTCTTCTTAAATATACTCCCTAGCGAGAAGGCAGGTGATGGGATAAATAAAGGAACATCTTTTTATCCCTTCCCACCCTCTGTTCCTCACTTTCCAGGTGTTCACTATTTTCAGGGACAATTTTTCTTCCTCCCCCCCTTTTTCCTAAAATATGAGTTAGCGGCAAAGGGGAGTAGAGGGAAGAGGGATTGATAGAGAGGGAACTCCATTCTTCCCCTACAACCTCTTTTTTACGTCACCTGTTGCGGAGTCCAGCCTCAATTTTGTAAAAATATTTAAACTTATTTAAATTGAATCCGTAACCTATTCTAGAAAATTTTAAAATGACGCAATTATTATCTAAGTACTATTATAATCATTTATATATTAAGTTAAGTAAGTGAGAATATTGTATAAAAAATAAACCTAATTTATATTTCTATAATATTTTTCTTATTTAAAAAAACCTCCAAAAGTTTTTTAAAACTATTACGATTTAAATAAAAATATCTCGCTTTTAATTTAAGGATAGCTTTTGGAGATAAATTCATTATTCAATCAAACAACACAATTCAAAATATTAATAACATACATTACTGGGAAAAAGGAAAACATAATACTAGCAATTTTAACATTAAAGACGTCACAAAATCAATATTAACCTTTTTTTCAATTAAACTTATGAATTATAAACCAATGAAAGTATATATACATAAAGACTGATCACACATATCGTTATTCAACCACTATTAACCACAATATGAAATAAAATATGAACTTGCACGTGAAAAGTCAATGTTGGAATTTTCCGGTCACTACCACTTTTACAATTAATTATACTGTACCAAACCATTGTTAGGGTATTCCAGAATATGTTTTTATTCCCCTTATTTTTTTAATTACCAACAAATTCGTTAATTACATTAAAATAATACTAAAACAATACTTCACAATTGACTACATGTTGTAAACAAATTACAAATGTCAAAATTTGTGTAGCAAGATATGTCGTTGACCTTGAAAAAATCAGCACGCACTGAGAGATGCCAATAGTATAGTCTTGTCCTTGTTTGCCTTAATTATTGTAATAAGCACATCTCTTTTATGTGGGAAGGAGTAAGAATTATCCAGCAGTCTATAGTATTCTCTGTCTACGGAATATACTGTCATAGTATATTATATGTTTATGGCCTTAGTCTTGCTGTCATACCATAGAGTAATAATACAATGGAAATATGTAGAGGCAATGGCGGGAAGCATCGGGACGCGCGAGGGGCGAAGCCGCGCTCCTTGGGGTTTCCCGCCATTTCTCCGTATTACAGACCGAATATTGTATTTTGTATGGCTAATAGCCTAGTAGCTAATGCCTTTAAATGAAAATTATAAATAAAATAAATATGGTAATATGTATTGTATGAGGAATGGCGGGAAGCATCGGGACGCGCGGTTGTGTTTTTTTTGGTTTCGGAGTGGTTTTCTATAGTGTTTGTTTTAAAAACTTGTTCTGTATATATTGTGATTGGTTGGCGAATCTTATGGAGTACCGTTCTGGAGTGGTTTTCTTAGTAGGGCTGTTCTGGCGGTTTTCTATAGTGTTTGTTTTAAAAACTTAATCTGTGTAATATATAATGTGATTGTTTGGCGAATATTGTGGTGGACTGCTTTGTGTGGATGGAATGGGGAATGATAGTTGATTGATGGGGGCTAGAGCGAAGCCGCGCTCCTTGGGGTTTCCCGCCATTTCTACGTATTACAGACCGAATAATTGTATTTTGTATGGCTAATAGCCTAGTAGCTAATGCCTTTAAATGAAAATAAATAAAATAAAATCAAGCGACAAGCAATTGCAATTTGCAAACAATCAGCTGATAAGTCGTAGACATACTCCGTCTACGTGATAAGTGAAATAATGTTTTTAAAAGTCTTGATTTTCTTTCTAGAAGTTGCGCGAAAATTTAATTAATCAGAAAAATTTTAACGTCTTCATTTTTGTCTACTACTATTACAAGCATATAATTCAGAAGAACTGTAACACTTTTAAAATGTTAACTTCCAAGGTAAATATTGTTTTGATAAATAAAATATGATAATTTCAAAACTTTAATCCATGACTGCAATTAAACAAGACCTTGAAACTACCGCTTTAAGGTCAAGATTGTGGATAATGTAGAATAATGACCAAGCAATAATTTTATTTCGTCAAAGCCGGTGATTTTTGTAATATCTGTAGCTATTAATACAGATATTACGGATAAATATTCATAACATTAAAAGATCTAATATTTTTTGTATTTATGCTATCATATATATATGATCTAATATAATTGTAATTATTTGTAGTTATTTTTCTTATCTTTATATATACATATAATTCTTCTGTGCGTGTGTATGTCACTGAACTCCTCCTAAGTGACTGGACCGATCTTGATGATTTTTTTGTGTGTGTTCAAGTGTATTCGAGAATGGTTTAGATTCACATATAAAAAATATTTTGTACAGGACAACGTCTGTCGGGGCCACTAGTAGTAATCTTAAATTTAGTGCTACTTCATAAATTTTCCATTGTTTTATCATATTTAAATAAAATTATAAGCAGAAACAAAGACTACATAGTAAAATTTAAATAAGGACGATTATTTGGAAGTATATTGTATGGCCAAGACAGCTCGAGGATAGAGGCCTTAAGTTGTGTGTATAGTACTATGCTATATTTTTACTTTATGTATATCTTGTAAAGATGTAGTGGTTCCCTGGTGATGAAGAGATTGTGCTTTTCGAATTAGGCTGGCATGACGGGGGTGGTACCTCTTGCTCACATAACACCGGTGTCAAATGACAGCTATGCTGTGGGTAACATGTGGTTTGTGAGTTTCAGGTAGCCCATTGGGGTCATAGAGAAAAGGAGGGTGGCGCATCTGCATTATCTTCAGTTGTGAGGATGTGTATGGATCTTGATAGTCTTAAAAAAAGCCTCAACTGCCCATTTGCCTTTCTAGACTATACAAAAAAATTAGATATGAATATAAAATATAAATGAATAATATTGTATTGCATTAATACTCTGTGGTAATTTTGGGTTTACTAGTGAATAGGCATTACATACCATACTTAATACTTTTAGCATATACTTTACATAAACTTATTTTCGTTGTTAAACATTTTTTTTAAACTATTATTGTAAGTTTACCGGTGGGATGGAAACGCTGTGCCGTGCTCCCGGCTGCATGGGTACCACCATCTTGCTTGTTTCGCCTGAGAAACAGCTTTGCTGTGTTTCGGAGAGAAGGGCAAGACAGCCAGTGTAATTACTGGCACCGAGACTTAACATCTTATGTCTCAGGATAGGCAACACATAGATGAGTTGCCTGGGCTCGTTCCAGGTATACTAGTTTATGTTCATGGGCGACGTCAACCACTTACCATCAGGTGGCACTTTTGCCAGTTTGCCTATCCAAGTAATTAAAAAAAAAAGTTAAGACTGCGAGAAATAGCTTTCTTTTGACTTTTGATTACAAAATTACTGTCTTACAAATTACAATGATTATGTGCAGAGATAATAAACAAAAACAGTTATAATATTTTTCTGTAAAATTTAGAATTATCAATTACGATATTACTATTATACTAATTATTATAAAGAATAAGATTGTTGGAGTGACAGTGGGCTCGTCAAACAGTCAGGAGAACGGATGGCCGACGGGCCAATAAGGACTGGAGGCTCCATTTAGGTAGGCGAAGAGTTGGTCAGACATAACCAGGTGGGAAGATGATCTACGTGCGGTAGCCAGTCCGTGTTGGATGTGAATGGCAAGGGATCGGCTGTCTTGGCGTTCATTGAGGGAGGCCTATGTTCACCAGTTGACAGATAGAGGCTGATGTTGATGATGATAATGCTATTCCGTGGGGACAGCAATGTATTTATTGTCAAGGAAATATTGTAACATTTTTTTTTTATTTAGTTGGAGGTACTTGTGGATTTTGGGCCAAAGGTTGATCAAAGTGTTCTGGACAAAACATTAAACACTCTCAAGGCACATGATGAAGTCAAAGAAGTAAGTTAAGCTGTAAATACTTTAATTGAATCAAATTTAATTTAATGAAAAACTTAATCATTTTCAATTGTCTGATTGAATGGCAGTTTGCAACCTCTAAAAACTTGTTACTATCGCCCGAATACTTAAACGAATCTCAAATTTAAGACGTACTTAAACTCGTGTTGTCACTCTTTTTTTCTTTAAATCACCTACCAGTGGGAGGGAAGCGCTGAGCCGCGCTCCCGGCTGCATGGGTACCACCATCTTGCTTGTTTCTCCCGTGAAACAGCTTTGCTGTGTTTCGGAGAGAAGGGCAAGACAGGCAGTGTAATAACTGGCACCGAGACTTTACACCTTATGTCAGGATAGGCAACACATAGATGAGTTGCCTGGGCTCGTTCCAGGTAAACTAGTTTATGTTCATGGGCGACGTAGACCACTTACCATCAGGTGGTACGTTTGCCAGTTTGTCTATCCAACTAACATAAAAAAAAAACACGTCGTAGCATGAGTTTAAGTATGACTTAAATTTGAGACTCGTTTGAGTATTTGGGGGTATGAACATTATAACATAATAAATAAAATAAACACAAAATAACATATTTCAGGCAATATTTAGAGATGGTGCCATAATGGTGGAGACAACACTTCCAAATACTATTGTACTCGATATGGTTGCTAAGAGTTCAGGGAAAAGGGCCGTTTTACAAGGGTTTGGAGGTATGTTCAGTTAAACAAGAGGACATAACTAGAGGTGGTCGTTAAATCAATCAAGAATTTTTATTAACAGTTTTATGTTTGTCAACAAATTAACTGTTGTCTTCCACTCAAAAGCTATTAAAAATATAAACCTAATAAATTCTTCGCAATGCTACAAAGTGATTACGTTGAAAATATTAAGAGTTAATAATATATAAATATCAATGTATTCGCAACTCACAATGAAATTGACATTATGTCAACATTTTCAATTATTGAACCAGTGAATCAATTATACTATTAATTAATTAGTAAATATATTATTAATAATAATTTATATATAATAATAATTACTATTATTAATGACACACCTCTGGACATAACTGTCTGTATGATCTATAACCCAACCTAGTTGTATGACATTCTCCATTCTCTATTGTTTTGTATGTTCAGTCATGTTGAACCATCCAATAGTATGTCGTTATCATTGGCCATGGCATGCCAACAAGACACACATATGCTATATACTGGGCCTATCTATACTAATATTATAAAGCTGAAAAGTTTGTTTGTTTGAACGCGCTAATCTCAGGAACTACTGGTCCGATTTGATAAATTCCTTCAGTGTTAGTTAGCTCATGTATCGAGAAAGGCTATAGGCTATATAACATGACACTTACTAATAGGAGTTACAACAGCTAGTACTTCATAAAGAGTCATGGGTAGAAAATATCTTCTCGATGATAAATTTAGCTGAACAGGTATCATTCTTTGCAATGGCAAGAAAAAGGATTCAATCCCCAGTCAGTAATGCACGCGTTTTATACTGTTTGTAGAGTCCCAGTCCGCTGTCGCCATGGTGTCCAGTCAGTTCTGCTGCGGTGCTAGCGTGATGGGAGTGATCAGGTTCCAGCAGACCACCAATGGGCCCCTGGTGGCAGATGGCAGTATAGACGGTCTGACACCGGGGCAACATGGTCTGCATGTACATGATACTGGAGACCTCAGTAGGGTGAGGGTTTCAAGTATCTTAAATATCGTTAAATACATGTAGTAGCTGGTCAGGATATGATTGGCGATATCATCATCACCAGCCCATATCCATCCACTGCTGAACATAGGCCTCCCTCAATGAACGCCAAGACGGCCGATCCCTCGCCACTCGCATCCAACACGGACCGGCCACTGTACGGAGATCGTATTGGCGACATCAAAATTAATCTTATTAGACAGGGCTGACTAGTCGTCGAGGTACCTTGTTTGCTCATTAGATCCGGGGCACCTCACCAAAGGCGGCATTGGTGTCACTCGCCGGGTTTTAGTGGGTAGAGCTGCGTCCACTTACCAACTTTCGGGCGCAGCGAGTCACACATACCCGCGTGGGGAGACCCACCCCCCCCGTGGGATGCCTCAGACCATTTCCCGGCGTTAAAGAAAAAAAGCAGAGCTATCCAAACTATTATCTGTAGTTATCTGGTGGTGAGAGAAGTACCCAAGAATTAATTTTATCTTTAATTCGAGGTGCTTGGTAGTTTTCATTGTCATTTCACTTTCTCTAAATAGCTGGATGACATAATCCATCCTTAAATTATTACGTTAGGCAACTAGAACTGAATGGGTGAGCATTTAGCATTACTTCAAGCCACTTTATTGCACTAAACCGGGCTTGACAAGTGGTATTGCTTTAGTAAGTGCATGTCAACATAATTCCAGGGCTGCAGCTCCATAGGGGAGCACTATAACCCGCTGGGCAGCCCGCACGGGGGCCCGCTCGACCCTCCGCACAGGAGGCACGCCGGCGACTTGGGCAACATAGAGGCTGACCACACCGGCCGCGCCACCTTCAGGATACTTGACGATGTATTGAAGGTACGACACATGTATCAATGCTTAACAAGACACATACAACTAATATAGAACATCTAGAAACCACTGCTAGAAAACATCTGTCAAATATGAAGAACCGCATTCAAATTGGTTCACCCGTTTTAGTATGTGTCTGTTGCACCATAGTTATCAAACATGTGAACCGATTTCGTTGCGGTTTTTTTTTATATAAAAAAGGTTTTCTAGCGGTGTTTCTTAGACATAGATTCAGCCGTTTTCGGGACCGCAGCTATTTTTACCCGACTGCGCCAGAAAGATGGCTATGTTTTTCGAGAGTATGTATGTATGGATAATTGTTTGGCACGCTCTGCGGCCTAAACGGCTCGAAGGAGTTTGCATCAGAGGTGTCGTTAGATTCGTATTAACTGTGAGAGTAACACTGGGTATATCAATATTTAAAATAATAGCGTATTTTTGGCGCTTCTTTGCAGTCGGCTTTTTTATAATTGATATTTAGGTATAACCTTTTAATAATAACTGACATTAAAAGAGATTCAGTCGGTCACCCGAGAGCCGTGACAGTATCTCACGTCCCGGTACGTTCCAGATGTGCGACATAGTGGGGCGGTCGGTGGCGGTGAAGGCGCGGCCGGACGACCTGGGGCGGGGCTCCGGGCCCGCCTCCGCCGTCGACGGGGACGCGGGCGCGCCGTGAGTGCTACAACTATAGTTTAAGCCTACGTATTAAAGTAGTATTGTGGGTGGTACAAAGTACTTTTTCACCGAGACGCAGTAGTGTTTTTTTCATGTCCCACGACTTTCTGTTTTCTGATTGTGTTTCTTATTATTATCCATACAGATAAATAACATTGGAGTGTCTGTTTGTAATATTAAAATAACCGCTTATTATTGAATGCATAAGGATACACGGGACTTATACCAAAATAGCCTTTTTTACCATTTTTGTCTGTCTGTCTGTTTGTTCCGGCTAATCTCTGAAACGGCTGGGCCGATTTTTCAATGACTTTCACTTACAGTTAGCTGATGTTATAGGGAGTAACTTAGGCTATAAAAATAATAATCATCACTCCGGGTACGGCTGGAAATCTAAGTTAAAGCGGGCGAAGCTGCGGGCAACAGCTAGTACTACATATGATAGCAGCATGAATTGCTTTTAACTCAAGGGAATCAGATATTCTCTGGGTCTCCCCAGGCGGGTATGTGGATTCGCTGCGCCCGAAAGGTGGTAAGTGGATGCAGCTCTCCCAGTGGACCCAATAAACCCCGGCGAGTGCCACCAATGCCGCCTTTGTTGAGGTGCCCCGGATCTTATGAGCAAACAGGGCACCTCGACGGCTAAGTCAATCCCGCACCACAGGACAACCCCTCCCAAAGTCGGGACAGTACAATGGGGTGAGGTTCCCGGCCTCGCCCCTTGCCTTCTGCTCTTTTGTCCCCTCTTCTCATAATAGGGGTACAAAGAGCTCCCCTCGGCTCAATTCACTTCGCCGAAGGTGCTGGGCTGACAATAGGCTATACCCACCGCCATGACAAAGCCTGAACCATGGCGGGGAGCATAATTTATTCCTAAATTTACTATGAATGAAGCCACTTGTCCGACGTGTCCTTGACCGTAATTCGTGGTTCCAGCGTGGCGTGCGGCATCATCGCTCGCTCGGCGGGCGTGTTCGAGAACCCCAAGCGCGTGTGCGCGTGCGACGGCGTCGTGGTGTGGGACGAGCGCGACCGCCCGCTCGCCGGCCGCGCGCGCCGCGGCCCCGCCCCCTGCTGCCGGGGACACGGGGGGGAGGGGGACCACAATAAAGTGCATTGCAAAGTTTAACTAGCGCGTTTTATTATAAATATATACCTAATATCTGGTGCAAGGAAAAGAGATATTTTCTTAGAGTATACATATTATATAAAGTGCGCGTCACTAGGTATAAACTGTAAGCACGGGTATGAACATAGACCATTGTCTTGCAACGTTCAATCTGTGTCAAAACAACACGCGTCACATTAAGTCCGCGAGCGATGTATATTTGTTATGTTAAAATGGTGAAATATGAAGTACCAATTTGTAAGAATGATTCCCGGAAGCAAAATAAAAGAAGCAATAAAATGTATGTCTTGGCGTTCATTGAGGGGTACCTGTGTTCAGTGGATGGATAGAGACTGATGGTGATGATGATGAATGTCCTAATTTCAAATAAAGATATTTTTTTAATGTATTACGCATGGAACGTCGCTCTCACAGCGCTTTACTATAGATAAATATCTATAACGCATCTGCTTACGATCGGCACAATGAAACGGCGTGACAGTAGCACTTAATCTATACAGATAAATAAAATTGGAGTGTCTGTTTGTAACATTAAAATAACCGCTTTCTACTAAATGCATATGGATGTATACACGGTACAATTTTTGTCTGTCTGTCTGTTCCGGCTAGTCTCTAAAACGGCTGGGCCGATTTTGACGGGACTTTCACTGGCCGATAGCTGATGTTATAAGGAGGATCATCATCAATCCGTATACGGCTGTAAATCTAAGTTAACGCGGGCGAAGCTGCGGGCAACAGCTAGTATATAATATTATGTATATTAAGGATATTTTACTAAATTCAATCTTACGTTACTCCAATTATCTTAAGGGGAAGATGTGGCTGAAACAACTACGGCGACGCAAATAAGGACGTCGAACAAAAAAAAACAATAAACGGTTAAAATTATTTATTTCTTAATATTAATTTATATACAAAAAACACGATTCGATGTAAATGTATTTAACAAACGACCACCAAATGTAATTTAAACCATAGAAATGTTTAACTAAATATATTATCATTGAAATAAGTACGTAGAGTTGACAGGCCGCCATTTTGTACAGGCCGTTTATATCATGCACATGGAGACTTGACACAAGGAGTATAATCTGCGTGTATGAAAATACTCCATGATTATGCATAGGTGAACGATTTTCAACAACAAAACAAGCGTAAAATGAGTCGTCGAATTTACGCTGCATTCAGTTGCATACTAAAGTCATGTTTATGTCACACGGCGACGCAAACTTACTACGCATTGAGCAGTGTTTCCACTGCTCAATGCGTAGATTTCCTATCCCCTCGCCTTAATTGAGTTTTGTCCTTCTCAGATTTACTTTCCCCTCAACAAAAATGTTACTGTACTATGTTAGTTTTTTCTATAGACCTTTTTTAGTTATTTAAGTTCAAATTTAAAAAAATGCACGAAATTATTGTTTCCAATTTCTCCTTTCTCTTCACTTCTGGACCCTACTTTCCCCTCAAAAGGGGAAGTTGTGGAAACACTGGCATTGAGTATGAAACCGAGTGCTGCGACTCATTTTACGCGGCTCACAACTCAAAAAATTACGTTTGACTTTGCCCTAAAACTGCCATATTTGATAATATGTTAAAACAACAATATTTATTATTAATACATACGTAATTAATAACAAAAAAGTTTTACAAATTTAATTGAAACAAAAGGTGACAGGTAGCAATCATACAGTTCGCACGTAGCTCGCTCTGGTGGATATTTTTGACATCAAACACACAAGGGTTATAGTTCACGCATTTAAGGTTGCAACTGCTGAGGCATGCTGAAGTGTACTTTTTCCATGCGATCACTGCACGGGGTCGCAGATCTGGCTCTCTGAAATAAATGTAAAGGAACACATGTTGAGTTACGACATTTTATTGTTACGACCTATCGTCGTAGACGTCTATGTCTGCGGCATCGAGCATATAACCGGATAGAGTAGTAATGAGCCATACAATTACGAAACTGGTCAGTGGTTTGTCACTGATGTAATAGCAATTCAACCAACCAGTGATCTGTATGTACGTCCCATCGGCAAATCATCAATGGCCATCAGTCGGCCAATTAGAACGCAGAACCGACGCAGCGTCGCAGCACTTTGTCGGAATTTGTTTTAATACAAAACACACCATTACCGCTCTATTCCGGTTATATGCTCGATGGTTTGAGGTCATACAGGATAGTATATATAACGACATGTAAATTCGTTATAATGAAACAATTTTTACGGATTTTATCGCGGTTTATTAAGATTTTTACAAGTCCGACTTGTAAAACGTCGACTTGTAAAACCGAAACGTCGGACTTGTAAAAATCTTAATAAACCGCGATAAAATCCGTAAAAATTGTTTCATTATAATGAGAGAAATTCGCGCAAACATTAGAAAACAATATGTAAATTCGTACTTACTCGTAAATATTAAATTCATTTAATATGAAGGCTAAAAACTATTAAACAATATTCCCTTATTTCTTGGTACCTAGGAACCTATGATTTGAGAACGTTAAAGTTGTCAAAGGACGTCTAAATAACGTCTGCGGTCCATATATAAAAGGTAAGCTAGTTTATATTATATTATAGGAACAAATAAAGCTAACCACTTATGGAAGTTAACTTTTTTGTCTCGTTTAAAGAAAAGGCTGACTCACGTGGACTGGGGCTACAGTCGCGAGACGGCCACCGATTGGCCACGCTGTTTACGGGGCTAAATCTTGATTTTATTTTTCTCTGTAATGAAAATGTTTAATTTTGATCCAATTATTTGTTAATGAGACTAATACAGAATACCAATTGAGTGTGAACTTATGAAGGTGAAGTGTGAACCAATAACGGGAAAGGAAACCATAAAGACACGCGCGTCCGTAATTATTACTTGTGTAAGGTCAATCATCGCGCTGATCGCATAGGCGAAATATGGCGTACTACGATAGTTCGGTGAGGGGATATGTGTAGAGATTTGTATGTGAGCGGTGGTGGTCTAGTTGTTGACCTTATCCCACCACGCCTGGGAAGACCCACTCCCCCGCGGGAAAAATGCGGAAACTTACATGCCTGATGAGATTTATTAGCGTTTTAAAGTGTGTGATCAATATTTCAGTGTTTCAACTTCACTAACCCGCATTGAGCCAGCATGGTGAACTATGCCCACCACACTCATCGCCTGATTTCGAGGACGAGACCCGCGCCCCGCGATGAGACAATGTAAAAATAAGGGCTGATGACGATGAAAGGACTATGTGCTATAAAGTTTGACCCATAAATTTACGAGTAACGCTAGTAGTTGAAGTAGACTTAGGTTTACACGGGATTTTTGGCGTTACCGAAGCGTGAAGTCCGAAAATTTATGCGTATTCTGCATTAACCCGTATACACCTTAGTCCACACGTACCTGTAACATATTCGCTCAATGATTGGTCCTCACCTCGCGGTAGTCTGCTTCGGCTATGACTGGAGTCAGCATCTCCACCCTCTTGAGGGGGGTCTGGTCCATGTTGTGGACAACCTTGTACACTTCAGACTGCTGCAGGTGGTCGAGGGACACGGGGGGCTTCTCGTACTTCATGAAGTTTACTCTGCAAATGTATGTTGAGACTTATTAGCGAATGGAATTTCTTAAGTGCCTTCTAACACACACATACATAAGATGAGATCAATTAATTATTGGAGAAACTCTTTCACCAGTTTTCAGCCTAGTGGTCATAAAAGAACATGTCCGACCTACTGAAGTGCCATCACTGACGTAGAAGATGGCTACTGACATTAATCACGAAATAGAGATAAGTGAAGAAAACTGAGATAATAAAAGCCCTCGTTGGGTTTTATTTACACGATCAATAAATCCAAAACCTCTTCACCTATAAGCATAAATTTCTCAAATTTAAGATTTACGGATTTTATAAATAAATATTAGTAAATATTCCTTCCTATAAATAGATGTCGAGCATCAAAGGAATAAATAACCTGAAATTTTGCATGGGATTCCGCGTGAATTGTGTATAGTCCTGCGACAAATGGACGAACCAGTGAAAAAGTCATTATCATATCACGTCCACTGCCGACATTGATATATTACCAAATGGACTTAAAACCGCGCTGTTTTTTATATATCGCTGCTTTAAAACAAAAGGGCCACAAATCGATCAGACCCAATTTTACAGGAGAGCCATTCATAGTTTTATTTTATTATTATTTTCAATTACTCTGTCATTTAATATCAGACAAGTACGTGTTATATACTGTTTGAAAGATATTTTTAATCTGCATGTAATGATGTATGAGGTTATGGATAAATTTTACGCTGAAAATGTCTATGAGCACATAAGTCCCTTTTGTATATGAAAATATTATTTGTGTTACAGGAAAAATTTAATAAAACGGCCATAATTTTGAAAAAATAAATGTATTATTAAACTTTTTTGCCACAAACTCACGTTAATTAGAAAAAAATGTGACTGATAACAATAAAGGTGACCATGTCGCGTAAAAGTTATTTGAAATAATTATTAAACACTATTTTTCATCCTGGAAAATAACAAGAAATGCAAGAAAAAACGAAATACTCTGTAGGAAACTCAAAAAACTTTCTTATAAAAAGAAAATAAGCTTCAAAATAAGTGTTTAGCACAAGTTATAATGATTATGACGTAATTTGGAATGGGTAATATCACAAAATCAGTACGTACTTGTGAAAATTATACATTTTCACTAATTAAAAAAATTAGTCATGTACATTTCCACATAACAGGCATTTCCACGTCTCAGAGAAGCTTTTTTACTTAACTAATAAACTTAATAACTGAAGTATTTAACTTCAAAGACATAAATGTAAACAGTAGGTAGTTACTTAAAAAAATGTTTAAGTAACAAAATAAAGTATAAAAATATAATCACAGAGCATATCTTATTAATAAACTATAATTAAAGAGTAATTAGCAACTCAAATGAATCACAGTCGTTATTAACATTACACTAATTAACAATTTAAAAGTGAATTTATCCGATAATTCAGTCTTTATTTCTTTAACATTAACCTTAAAGGTTAGAAAAAAACGCTAAATAATATTTAGGGATGACATTTTTGTTTATAAGATTAAGAATACCCTGTTTCTTTGTTTGCGGAATATTGAGTTTGCGAGTATACAGCTGTTTTAGTATTATATTTTTGTGGCTTTTTTTTAAAAGTTGTCACAGATTTAAATTCATTTTCTTGGTAGGAAGATTTATTAAAAATCTTATTTTTGTACTGCTTGTCAATTTTTATTACCTTTATATCAGACCATTTCAATTTTTCTCCATCATCATTAGTCGTATAATTACCAACAGCTAGAGGTTTTAAATCGTAAAAACTTTCATGTGTAAGCTCTTTAACTAAGTATGGGGAACCAGTCTTCTTTGCTGTCTTTATTAAAGTGATATATTGGTCTGGTACATAAATAGGTGATTTTAATGCTCTGGAAATATTTCTTTGAATTGTTGAATGAACTGCATCCCCCTCATTTTGCGTATGCCCCTTAATTAGGAACTTATGGGTTACACTTCTCAAATTTGGCAATGCATTTACGGCATGTTGATACATTGACACCATAAATTTGTTTTTCTGCTGACCTGTGGTCAATTATCACTATAAAAAACTACGTCAAATACCTCTATAGCTTTATCATTTAAATCACACAAATACATAAACACACATGATCCTATCTCATTTACACCTCGGGCTCCTTCTCCTTTATGCCAAACAAAGCAATTAGTATTTTTAGAGCCTAATTCCGTTATGGTAAAATTTAATAGATTTATTTCAGAAATGTAATAAAAACTAGATACTTCTCCCCGTGGGCAAGGCATTACCGCCTGTAAATCATACACTGCAACTTAGAAGTTATCGCTAATATTTTCTGCATTTTTTGATGCAGATGTCGTATTGTGCTCGTCATCTGGCTGCTGCTTTTTCCCCTTTAGCATGTTGATTATTCTATGCGATCTATTGTTCATTCTGTAACAAGTAAATAGCAAGCATTAAATTACATAAAATGAACCCTTAACTTGCAAAACTAGTTATATTAAAAATAACGACCAAAAAAAGTCCATTTTGATTCATAAAATATACTACTTTATTCTTCAAAATAAAAATGCAAAACAGGTGTATATCAAAATAGGTTATTTTAATTAATTAATATTTACTTATAAACTTCAATAATTTAACATCAAAAAAGACGTATTCCTAACACGCCCCTAATGAAATATTATACCTAAATTTATCTTATATACAAAACAAACGTATTTAGAATTATAGCACTTTAGTCCTTAATTATTATTGCAACCTTTACAATGTATTATAAACTAAATGGACGTTTTTATAATATGACCCTTTTGATTAAAAAAAAACGTATGATACTTACATGAATTTTATATGAAAAACCGACGTATTCCACAATATGGCACTTTTATTTATAAAATTAACTAATAATCGAGGTTTTTTTTGCGATGTGGCGCTTTAGCATTTAACATACGTGTGTTCTCTTCGATTGTTAGGTCGCAACTGACAAAATGACGGTTTTGTTCAAATGTTGCCACTTAAAAACCAAAATGCAAAAAGGGCTTTCGTAATTTTTTTATTACTAAACATGCGAAATTAACGGGTGTTTTTTTTAACATGAAAATATGACCGATTACACATCGATTTTTGCAATAAAAAAGATTTTTTTTTTTTTTTGATTTGTGTCCCTTTGGTTTTAAAGCAGCGATATTACGGGGAACGGGCGCATTAGTTATAAAAAACAACGATTTCCAATCGAACGATTTGGAACTAAGATAGGAATGGAGACGACTTGTTTTTTTATTTTTTATAATAAAAAACAAGTATATTATGTCAACATTTTTTTTCTTACTTATATTAGTTTTTGTTATGGAATATATTTTATTGCTATATTCATATAAGAATAATAATAATATCTATGGTCGCTTTCACACCACGTCAATCTGGTCCCGTGGTAAGTTCTCGAAGAACTTGTGTTACGGGTACCAGACAACGGAAATATATTTAATACTTTTATACTATACATATATTTAAGGTTTTTATTATATAATACACATCCATGACCCAGGAACACAGAATTTTTTTTTGTTCCCTGGCGGGATTCGAACCCGCAGCCTCCGGCTTGGGCGCCACTTACCATTGAGCTACAGAGGTCGTCATCAGATACGTATTAATAACAATATTTCAATAACTAAATGATCATTCTAGACGCAGTAGTTTTCACTACAAATTATTCACTCTATATAGTGTTACTTTTTCTTATTTAATATTTGCAGAACGCATCCACATAATATTACGAGACCAGTACCTCTACCATGAGTTTCGTTGCAAACGTAAATGACATAACTATAGTAGTTACGTAAAACGCAACACGAATAGAAAACTAAGGTATGATATAGTTTTCTATTCGTGTTGCGTTTCACGCATAAAGTTAAGTACCCGGTTGACCGGGCTTTTTTTTTTTAAAATAAAATGACATTTTCTAAAAATGATTCCTAGCTAGATCGATTTATCGCCCCCGAAACCCCCCATATACTAAATTTCATGAAAATCGTTCGAGCCGATTCCGAGATTATATTATATACAATTATATATATATATATATACAAGAATTGCTCATTTAAAGATATAAGATATACCTAGCGGAAAGGTATATTAACTTGATGGTTTTACGTAACTACTATAGTTATGTCATTTACGCTTGTAACAAAACTCATGGTAGAGGTACCGATGTCCATTTGCTATTATGTCAATTGTTAAGGCAGTAAGTGACAGCCGGGTATAAATAGATACACAGGACATTTCATTATATACAATTAAATCTACCATTTATATGTACATGGATATAAAAAATGGATCACACCACGCCCAGCTGTTAATATGATGCAAAGATGTTACTAGAGTGAAGAATGTCGGCGTTGGATGTCTGGAAAATGTTGCCAGCCGAAAGAAGAAGAGGATAAATATAAAATTTTTAACGGAAAGTCTTAAAAACATTGTAAGTTAAAGAAAAGTAAGGCCAAAGGGAATATGCGCAACGTACCTATAATATTTCTTACAAAAAGTGGTTTCATTTTCACCCCATGGCCATGTGTTGTTCCAGAAATCGATCTGCCGGAATGAACAATGATCAATGATTACATGCAAATGATTTTCATCGAGTAGAATGTAGTTCCAAATATTTAATCTTTTCATTTAAATCAGCTCGTCGTTTATTACATAAATTTAACCTGAAAATAGTAAAATGCAGATATATCGGCTTCTAATAAATTGTACCTTGGTGAAAGGAATCTTCCCGTTAAAAATAACGATGTTTGGACTTCTGGAAAAATAATGTACCTATAGCTTCCAGCCATCTATAACTAAACGACCCCCTATTTTATTTATCGACTGTAAAAATATTTATTGTTGGTAAATAACGAAACGTTGTACCAAAGAAAACAGCTTATATAATTTATACTATTTTACATTCCGTTAAAAACATTTCAGCTTTTGTAAAAACACAGCAATTTATAAAGAAAGATTAGAAACACTTATATGGACATAGAGAAAAAAAACCCATTCATTAAATAAACCTATACGAGGTAGTGCCATGCTGCTTTGCAGCCGAATTGGGCCGGCACGACCGGGGGCTCATTGGGGGGATAGGGTAAAGGAGGACAACGCATCCGCATAATCTCTGGTTGTGCTGATGTGTTTGGGCGTCGATAGTCGCAAAAAGGCCTCGACTGCTCGTTTGCACTCCTATGCTATAAAAAAAACAACATCTACGATACTTATTTAAATACTATACATTATTATTTTGTTTATTAAATATTCGTATTTGAAGTAAAATGATGTAATGTTGATAGCAATCGACGTACAGGTAAAGGGGGGGGAGGTCATAACATGCCCTGTACTTTTAACCAACCTCTCGTCGTATGGCAGTAAGACGCTTTCGAATGACCTACAAATATTGTGGTGAGATTAAAATATGCCTCATGTATTGTGATTACAGCTTAGTTTTATAATGACATTGATTTTATTTTTACTGCGAATGAATTCACCAATTTCTTTTGTAAAAAAATATAAGTTACTAGATATCACAGATAGATATGGTTAATGTCTGTAAAAAAAGAAGAGGTCTTAATAGGAAGTAATTTAAAATCTAATAAAATATGTGATATATTAACGTCTTTCCATCAGAGATAAAAAAATAAGAGTTCTGTTGTGTTGAATTTTTTTTTTTAAATACAGCAACTGAAAATGTGATATACAAACCAGGCAACTATTTGTGCAATATAGCATATAACTTATATTTTTTCGTAACACGAGATATCAATAAATCCATAAAATAAAATGAAATAAAAAAAAATAGAAAGTGAAGAAAAAATTTATTTGCAGTTTTCGTTAAGGTTCTCTGATCTAACTATCTTGTAAAATCTCATCAAATGATTTCTTATATTTATCTTCGCTTCTTGCAAAATATTCTTTGTCAGTCGGTCGGTAAATTGGAAGGTAAAAATTAATTTCATAACTTTATTTATTTTTGTTACAAAACCTAAAAAAAAATCAATTTTCATTTTTATACATTTTTTACCATAATAATTATAATATCAAAGTATATTTATTAAAATTATATAATCAAAGAACCTTTATGAGTGTTGATGGATAACGATGAAAGAAATATGAAACGCTAGGAAAAATCAATATACCCGATTGCTTTTCCTTTAATAACCTCCGCTTGGGCAGTCAGAGCTTCGTTAATTTGCTGCTCGTTGAAGGCGTCCTCGGGCTTGCGCCACTTTCTACCACCAGGGAGGACTACCGGCCTCTCCATGGGCACTGGTGGACCAAACATGGGGCGGGGCTTGCCCACGCGTGGGGTGGACCTCTGTTTCACTAGTCTGGACTCTTGTTCGATTCTCATTTGCTCAATGAGTTCCTAATTGTTTTAGATGTATTAGTATTCTCAATGAATCTATCGGCTAAAAGAATTTCAGTGCTTTGTGCGCTAACATTATATCTAGTTTGAGAACTAACAACGCGTCGACGACTTGATACAGTCCGTCGTTAAGTTTCTGCTCGAGGTTCCTTTCTCGAAAACAAGCGTACATTACTTAGTCGCGAGAATGTAAAAAATATACTTCTTATTGGTGCTGTCATTTCATCGCAAGCGAACTTGAATCTTTCGATTTAATTTTCGGCCCTACCCATTCACTGCCCCTATATGTCCAATCTGTCGTATGCTTCGAAGTTAGAAAAGCAAAGCTGATGCAATTCAAAGCACCGGTGGTTGTTAGTTCGATTATTTATACAATAATACATAAAATTTACTTAACTCCTAAATTATATGTTAAATTATTTATTTATAATTACTGTACTAGATATTATAATTAAAACAAGTAGTTTAATAATACACAAGAACAAGTTACCTTTTTCTGTTGTTCTAATTTCTTTTGCTCTTCCACCAGTCTCTCCTGCTCTTCCCTCGTTATTTGGGCTTGTTCTTCTTCAGACAAGCTCGGCTTGACTTCTTGTTCCTCACGAGTTTCTTGGTGCTGTACAAATTCGTTAGAACTTTCCTCTACTCTTTGCTCACTTTGTGTTTCTTCGAAGTGCGCTACAGCATCTGTGATTGGGTTAATATAATATATAGATTCAAAGAATATTCCATCTTTATCTATCTCATTTAGTTTGTCATTGTCTCGATTTTTCATCGTCTCAATAATAATACTTAGAAAACACTACTCAGTTGTAATTTTAGACTAAAGCTTTATCGATTATTCTTCACTTACCTACAAATTGTTCACGACTCTCAGATGACTGTTGAACAGTTTCAGTTCTCTCAACTTGGATTGTTTTCTGAAATTAATACATTACATTTAAATTCATTTTACTCTATTCATACATTTTGCTTATTATATGCATTAGCCACATTCCACTGAGACGAACCGTCGAAACACTCAGTAATATTAATCTTTTAAATTTTACCTGCTGGCTGATCTGGCTAATTTGCTTTGTCACCAGCTCCAGGGTTTGTTGAATAACATTCGGCAGCTGCGCCAACGTAGCCAACTGTGCTCTCATCTGCGCTAATTGCTCTTCCAAAGTTGCATTTGGATCTGAAGTAAAATTAAATGTGTAATATAGATAGTATTGAGGAGAATCACCATCCCAAAAATTTTTATGGTTCCGTAAGCTGATTTGAAGCTTTAACTTATATTTTTTTGTCAATTAGTGTTCACATATTAAACAAATATAATAACTCACCGACCATGCTCTCGATGTTGGTCATCAGCTGTTCTGACAATTTATTTTTGTCCATTTCTTCCAAATTGTCACCTGCTTCTTCTTGAACTAGTAATTCTTCTCCTTCGGTCTGTTGAGTTTTATTTTCCTGTCCCTCCTGGACGTAGTCTTGAGTCTCTTCTACAACAAATGTTGGCACTTCCTGTGGTAATGGTGAAGGTGGAAGTGGGATACCTTAAAACGGAACAATATAGATTTCACAAACATTTTTTTAGCAAAAAGTTTAGTTTTTTTAGTTGCTTATTAAATTAAAAGTAGGAAACTAGGATTGTTCTGTGTATTTGAAGGCTATTAATCCGATACTACGAATGAAGACTACGAATCCGAAGTAAGTAGTACTCAATACAAAAATTACTGTAGTTAAAAGATTTTTTTTAATATTTTACCTGTGTCTTCAAGGTCCGGCACTTCACTCTCCGGGAGAGGATCTACGGCTTCTACAAACTCTGGAACGTCTTCTGGTATTAATATCGGCTCCTCTGGCTCGACTGGTGGTGCTTCAGCTGCCTCTTTCTCTTCTACAATAGCCCTTTGTTCCCAAGGTAAGGGTCCAGTGTCGAAGTCCTTCAAATGAAATTTGAAATAATGGAAATAGGAAGACGATTGACTTAAAGATCAGGTGAGGCCATCCAAAAAATTGTAACGGAGTTAGTATTTCCTGGTATACAGTATGATGTAGTGATTATATTTAGAGTGGTAGAGTTCTTGGTGGATATGGAGTAAAATAGGCTCACATTACTGTTCACATTGTACTAAAGGACGTTATAACTATCTACTCAAAACCCGCTTAATACGATTTCTAGTGTACGCCATTTTAATTTTACGCCAGTCCCTGCAACTTGAGGCACGTTTTCATACATATTTTACGGCTTTTAATACGATTTGTCATCCCGTTTAATACAATATTTGCTCGGCACGGCATTGTGTGGCATTGTGTATCGTCAAATCAGTAGAGAATCAGACACACACACAAGATATTGATACATGGATGGCA
Source organism: Helleia helle (assembly GCA_963853865.1). Taxonomy (NCBI): domain Eukaryota; kingdom Metazoa; phylum Arthropoda; class Insecta; order Lepidoptera; family Lycaenidae; genus Helleia; species Helleia helle. The sequence continues at coordinate 936,821 of OY971434.1, forward strand.
AAACTTTCCGAATTGTTGCAAAATTATGAACCACGAAACATTTTAACACCGTCTAGTGTCCACAATTATTTAATTGATGCCAGATAAGTCCCTTTGTTTTTGAGGGAAAAACTTGCCACGGTCGCAAAACTAGTAAAGAGCGACTGGCTGTCCTGACCACAGGTCCTGACCAGTGCTAATTTCGATATTTCGGAAAGGTTAAGTTCGCTATTATATCCACCAAAAATCCAAAAAAAATTATATTGAAAATCTTGTTATTTCTTATGCATCACATCCTTGAGTCAAAATTAAATAAGCGATTATTTTAAGTAATGTAATTATAAATACGCTATAATAAGCATAATTGCATATTATGCAGAATAATTAAATAGCTTTACGGATCTATAAATATACTATTCATTCTATTATTCATTACCCATACGAAATTAATAAATATTAAGTTTTATTTTCCCTATATTTTCCGTTCGCATGATTTCTCGCTAGTTTTTGGTTTGGTCCCTGTGAAATGGTTTTAAATGGGTTTTATTGTATGTATGCCTAATTTTACCAGCAACCAATTGTCATTCAGAAAGCTGTAGACATTTTATGTAAGTTAGGAGCGAAAATAAAATTGTGTGTTTATACAATAATTAACTCTCACCTCTGGCTTAAAATCAGGCGCGATTCTTGGTTTAGGTTGTTTAACTATTTTCACGCGATAAGGTTCCTGAAATCACAATATTATTTTATTTAAAAAAACATTTGTATTGTTGTTATTTTACGAAATTGCTAAAATGCCTTCAATGTTACATTAATGCTTCATTCCAGTATCTGAAAATCTTAATACTGAATGTACTTTATGACGTCACAGAAAAAGATGGCGTCTGAGTGTTTCAATTAATTTTATTTTAGTAACAATGTATATAAATAAACACAATTGATAAAAATAACATTGTATTTCGAGTTATTTATCCACCTTGGTGATGACACTTGATGATTACTTAATGAAAAACGAGTCTACTTGCATTCAAAGGAATCTGAAAATCATTATACTTCAGGATTCAAATTACGAAGATTATTGAGGATATATTATCATCACAATCATATATTTTAAATCATAAACGATTTATTCATAATACAATTTCACTATCAATAATGACCTAGCTAGTACTAAAATATTTTAAAAAAGTAATATGTCCACCGAAACAAGAAGGTCTAAGGACTAAGGACTATAAAATAATAAAATGTTTAGGCATTTAAGAAAAAAACTGATGAAATGTATGGGCCTAAGACCACGTTTGGTTCAAAAAGTCTTTTTATTTACACGATAAAATATCATATAATTATAAAAACAAGAACACTTACATAAAATTATCTTAATTGCATAAAATAAAACACTAGCACCCGTTTACACTTCTGGCAAAATACTAAAAAATCCCTCTGACATCCCTGCCAAAAGTTTTACAAACTTGATGCCAAAATATGTAGAAGGTTTTGAATGCGGATACGTCTATTTTAATCTAAGTAATGAAGACATTGGAATACTGCCTCAATGGCATAATGCTACATAGTCTCGTATGAGACTACAGTTATACGTAAAGGTATAACAGTCTCTGTCCCAACAGTACGTAATTGACATTACTGGGACAAAGTCTATTTGGTTTTCATAAACAACGATACGGAAATAAATTTACTATAACCAAAATTAGCTTAGCACACATTTATAATTTACAATGTGTGAATGAGACAAAATATGATTTTATGAAACAAGAAACAAATGGACACAGAATTAAGAATATAAATGAACATACGTCTCCATGTTCCGAAGATTCGTCATCCAAACGTAATTTCTGTAGGAAAAGAAATTCTGGGTCAAAAAGCTAAAAATTTGTTTCGAGTATTGTTTAGGAGAATTATTAAATCATCCTACCAATTTATATCTTTTCCAAGTAAATAGATATATAGAGAAGAAACAAGCAATTAAAGAGGCAGTAATTTCATTTACTCTATTTTACACTCATTTTACACAGAGAAGATTTTGGGCGTTTATAAAATTATTCATATATTTTTTATAAAGCGTTTATAAAGACAAAACTGGGGATCACATACCTACGAAATAAAATTTTAATTATATATCAGGTACTGACCTCAAAATCGTAATTTAGCGCATCATCTTTGTTTCCACAAAATACAATCTTTTGCTTTGGTTTTGCCACAGGCTTCTGCAAGAACGTCGTCCACTTTGTCTCTTCTTTTTTCTTCTCTTCTTGACTCCTCAGGATCTCCTCGTTAAGTGCTTTCAATACTTCTGAATCTTTTAAAGATTCGATGTAAGGTTTTATTTTCTTGAAGTCAACACTGCAATCGTCGTCCAAAGTTCGATGCATGTGCGATTTCAGAACCCTTGCCAAGCTAAATTTCAATAATTTTGTTTATTTGTGTGTTATTGTATTATTTGTGTGTGAGAATTGTTACCTAAACAACATATAAATTTTAGCTCTATTGGAAAATAATATAACCCTAGCATATTTTCTTCAAATTACAGTTTTCTTGTGCTCTTTCACTATAGTATTCGAAGCAGTACTTTTAGCAGTAACAGCTTTTGTATACATATCGTATTGAGGTTAATCTCCCGATCATTATAATAGAGATGTTCTTTAAGCCTCTGAATCTAGTTAGCCCTTTACAGCTGGTTTAGACATGGCGGGAACCACGTGATTTCAGAATCGAACGGTGCGCGTCTTATTTATGTAGATATTTATTATATATATTATATACATTTAGAACTCGTGCGGTTCCGAAACCGCGTGGTTCCCGTCTTGTATGAACTAGGGCTTAAAATGACGTGTGAAATAGCGAAGACAACATGATGATGACAACAGAAAAAAATAATAAGACATAATAAAACATTGAAAATTATTGATTAAGATGTTGTGATAACATGTTGCGTGTTGTTAAAGTGAGGATGAAGTAAAGATGTGATGTGACAAAATTATTGAAATGTAGTGACGAAGATGGTAAAATCGAAAATAACACACACATATGAACGGGGAACATTCCTTTACACACATTTATATTTAAATATAACGCATTGAATAAATATCCAAATAGAAAAAAACGGCGGAAAATCTATTTGATTATTCTGGATCAGACCTCTAAAATACTAAAAAGATCCTCATTGACTCGTTTATAATCTACAGAAAAAGGTAATTTTCGCGTATATAAATTTGTATTACAAGTTCATTGCAAATTTTTGTTAATTTTATTTATTTGCTTCATACCGGAAAATTCGTTATAAGATTTAACATAAATAAGCAGAAAAGGTCTATTACCAGATTTCATCGGTACATACGTAATGCATATGTAAATGCAATGAATGTTTATTGAGAAACTAGTTGCTCGAAAGTTTTATGTAATATTAGTCATCAAGTCAACATCGATTGCCAATCGACGTCACTGATCTCGTGGTAAAAGTACAATTGATGAACGGTCGACTGCACGGTTTTTTTGCGTTCATGATATTTATGAAAATTCTGTAAAAATATGTTCTCTGCAAAGTCCCTTTATACTTTAATATTAAACTTTAGAATGCCTTCATCTAATTGGAACATGCTGTCGTTCCTATATCAATTTATATTTTACCCTATTTATATCCCCTTCTATTATATTATAATTCTATTAAATTATGTATTTTACAATATTTCCTAAATTGGGCCCGTCTTTCACCTAATGGGCAATGGCTAAACAAAATCATGATCATACAGCAGCCATTATCGGTACGTGTTTGTCTTACCCCATCACATGCGCTTCTCTCAACATCTCCGCTTCACCAGAAATCAGCTCAGCAATCTTCTCTTCTGGCATTCCTGGCTTACCCAGTTCCTCTGAAAATTAAAAAAAAAACATTTCAATTGATCATAATGAACCTTTTGATGACTTTCCATTTTTATGTTCTATTTTATTGTTATAAATTGTTTCATTCTCACACGTTACTTATTTATTTTATTTATTGGTATTTGTTTTAGTGTCAAATTAGTCGCCTTTCGATGCAGACGTATTGCTGACAATTACTAGAAAGGCGCGGCTCCACCGCGGCGCACGCAGAGGTGTTAAAATGTCAATTGCAAGAAAATGTCAATTAATGCGTATCGTGTTCTTGTGTTGCAACCCAAGGACCACGATACAATCACAACATCACATACATTTTCTCGCAAAGCGAAACTTGCCAAACATGCTTAGCCTCTCCGTGCACCGCTGTGGGACCGCGCCTTAAAGTAAACGTGTAACGCAGCGCAAGTTGTTGTTCGTAATTATATTTCGATATGAGCGTTCTTGCAGCAGAAGCTGGACGTGATGGTCGAGCTATCCGCTATTCAGGTCTGCAGTACGAACTTCAACTAACATGACATCGCTGACAAACTACTACTGTACAGTTCACTCAACAAGAATGAGCAGATGGTGTCCCGCTAGCGTGACGGGACAAAGAAGAGCATGCAGGACATCGCTGCTAAAGAAGACCGACCCCGACGACATGCTAACGTTAATGGCAAAGGACTTGGGAAAGCCCCCTCCTGAAACCGAACTAGTAGTGTTCACCATCATAAGGGAGCGTCACAATTGAGCACACAGGTGAAGTACCTAGGTGGAACCCTCGACAGCAAATTAAATTGGAGTCAACATCTAGAAGCCAAACTAAATAAAGCCTGCCCTACATTCTGGCAATGTAAATGAATGATAGGCAGGATATGGGGCCTAACTTCAAGAGTAGTGCTATGGCTCTACAATAGTCTGACCAGTAGTAAGTTATGGAGCACTGGTCTGGTGGACACGAACACGCCTAACAAAGGCAAGTGATAAACTACAACGCTTTCAAAGGTTGGCGTGTCTTGCCATCACAGGAGGCTTGAAGACAACATCGACCGCAGCCACAGAAACTATGTTATCCTATATATATATATATATATATATATATATAATGCTTCCCCTACGCCTCTCCATACAACAGGAAGCAGCGTTCTGCAGCGGTAAGGCTACCAACAGTCAGGTATCTGATGTTTTTCCATAGCTTTAGCTATGGAAAAACATCAGATACCTGACACGAAAATCCTGGATGAGTATCAAGATGAGTTTCCACTGCTACAGGTCCCATGCGCTGTCATACCAAAAACGTATGTATTTAGCAAACATTATAAAATGCAACTTTTCGAGTTCCTAACAACAAACTACACCTCTAGGAGCTGAGTAGTTAGAGTTAGGGAGTGCTTCAGTCTCACAGCACGCAAATTAGGCGCAAAAGCGTCGAGTTGTAACGAGCGCGAAAGGACCAAATATACAGCGAGAGTGCAGCTACTGGAGTCGCGCTGCAACGTCAAATGCGGTTCAAATGCAATCAAGGCGGTCGTGGTGCGAATACCGACATGTTATCTGCCACAGACTTCTGGCCACACAGAGCGCGGTGTTCCGCCTCTTTCGCCTACAAGTACCACCGGACCGCTCTAAGACTTAAATGCAATGGACTGTTACTAACATAGTTTTATTTTTATTTACTAACAAAATCGTTTATAATTATGTATGTTTAGGCTAAGGTATTTCTTTCTAGACCTTTACAACCTGAAAATAAATTTAAATAAATAATTATTTTTTTACTTCTAAAAATAATATTAGTCCTTATACTTACTTGCTATTTCAGGATCTACTATAGGTTCTTCCAGACCATCGATAATGCCCTGTTGAGAGCCAATTATTTCACCGCTATCTGTTTTGTATACTTCGATCTTCTTTCCTTCCCAAGTGATCTGAAAAAATAAATCCAATGCTATAGGAAAAGTAACACCAAAAATATTGAAACGAACCCAACATCAAGTTATAGAATTGTTATTGTCTATTACTTGAAATCTAAACATATTGTAAAAATGAAATTTAAATCCCGTCTTTTAATATATTATTATATTAAATTCTTTTTCGGTTTCGGTTCGGTTCTAAAATCGGTTTTAAAATTCACATTACAGAAGCTTCAGCTGTAAAAGGAGATCATGTACCGAGTATGTCTTTGTAACCATTCTTTGAATGTCATATTGCTTTTTACTCGTTTCAGACTATTAAATAATGGGATAATTGCATTTTAAAATACTTAAGTTATTATAATTCATTAAATAATAAAAAACACTAACTTGTTCTAATGCTTGCATTTCTAATTGTCTATTGTGCTTATATGCTTCAGGATTAAATTCAACAGATCGATATCCCTGCAGAGGATCTGTCTTTGTTTCAATTTCTTTTTTTAAGTTCTCTGTAACTTCTTCGATATCTGTCCTTTCTGATTGTCTCGAGTATTGATTTGATTCATTACTTTCCTTATTATTTTCATAGTACTTAATGTCACCATTTAATATAACTTGTTCATTGTTCTCTTTAGATTCAAGAGTACTTTCTTGTAAAGAATCTCTTTTGATTTTAGATAAATTTATAGTTACGGTTTCAACAACATCATCATTCTTTTTCTCATTGAAATCCCTGTCGCCATTTGTGGTTGCTTCATAATTTGTGCTTTTTCCATTGGAGCCATTAAGAACTATTGTCTGCACAATCGACTGTTCAGATTCATCCTCATGATTTTGCGTTTCTTCAACGATAGTTACCTCATGATGTCTTCCCTCAGATCCATTATAGTTACGTTCATCTTCTTCTACATATCCATTAGATACGATACCTGTGCCGTTTTCTTCCATTGTCTCTTCTGTTACGACTTCGGATGAAAATTCCTTTTTTAAGCTCTCTTGAACAATTTCTTGATTCATTTCAATACCCACGGATTCTTTGTATTCTTCAATACTTCGAATTGTTTCATCAATGGCAGAAGTAAGAAGGGATGATTTTCTTTCAATTTCCATAATTTCTTCCTGAAAAATAAATGAAATATTAATTTCCCCATTTTTAAATATACATAAAAACATAATATGACATTTTAAATACCTAAGTTTTTTTTTTTTTTTTTTTGGTTTCGCTGGGGAATGCGTTTAGGCATACCACCGGGTCCGAGGGGGCCCGGTGGTTATGTTAGACTCTCTGCGCCCGAGATGATGGTAAGGTGGACGCAGACTCTACCCACTAAACCCCAGCGGTGTTCTCCTCTTCGTTTGGGTGACCCGGCGCGAGAGCTGTGGACGTCCGTATCGGGTCACAATGGTGTGCCATACAGCACTCTTTTCTAGAGGCGGGGGGTAGCATCCCCTCCTCCTTCTCCGCTTAAGGCACACTGAACACACAGGGTGCCTTATAGCTCGGACCTTACGCGCGCGCAGCGGATCCCCCGATCTGCCGCGCACTCCTGCGGGAAGAGGCGCCAGTGCGCTCTCTCTCCCGCTCCGCCTGCTCCTTCTGCGACATCACGTCCTCGCAGAAGGAGAGGACCACCTGCCATGTGCTCTCACTGACGGTCATAAAATTCTCTTCAACAACTGAGATTTGAACTTACGATCACAGCCGGTTATAATAGCAGCGTTACCGCTAGGCTAGCTAATCGCTATACCTAAGTATCAGATATTCAATACGTTTATTATAAAGAGTTAAATACGTACCACACCCTATTTTTAACCGAATTCAAAAAGGAGGAGGTTCTCAATTCGTCGGATTTTTTTTATTAATATTTAAAAGGTAATATATTTGAAGTGTAAAATATATTTTAAGATAATTAAATCTATAAGATTTTTCAATACTCATTTTGTTTAGTAGAGTGCTTTTCTTGTCAGTTGTATATACCAATTTCAAGTGATTTCTGAATTATAAGAATGTATTTTGTGGTTTTTAGTTTATTATGCTATGTTCTGATGTCACTACTACAGAATGGAATTGTTCGTTAAAACAATATCATCAAAAAAATTTCAATTGCAATTGTGATTACGAGTAAAAAATATTCTCAAAATTTACGTAAATGTAGAAATTCATGAGACATATAAATATGGTATACAGTTAATGTAAATTAGGCATATAATAAGAATTAAGGTGATAATTTGATATAGTTATTAGACAACAAATAGATAGGCAATAAATGTTCAGATGACGATAATTTTAATGACAAACTCAAGATAATCATATAAAAGGTATGTATGTATGTACTCATGTAGTATAAAAAATAAGTAATATAAATAGATAATCAGATATTTATTGATGTTGACAGGTTATATTTATTTTATTGCATTCACATCTATTCACATCCAATTTTGGACAACAAAATGAGAGCGAAATAAGAATGCATAATATATTTTGATTCATGATATTAGTACATATATAACATACCTTAGTAATTTCAGGTCTATCTGAACCACCTCTCAAGCCAGGCTTAACATACTTTGGAGGAGATTTTTTCTCTGGAGAAGTTGGAGTAGGGAGAGGTGGATCGTATATTACTTGTTCAATATTAGTATCTACTATCTGTGGTACTAACTTCTTTTTAACTATACCAAGATCTTCATGTTCGCTTGGAGGAGTAACCGAACAGTCACGAGGTACTGGCGGGCCCCCATTCTTGGGAAGAGGAGCTTCAAGCTTAAATATATATTCATCAACTAAAGGTGTAGGAGGGACAGTTGGAGGGGAAGGACTTTGATCTTTTGCGCCATTTACTTCTGACTTTATTTCCATTAGATTAGTACATAAAGTAAGCTTACGTTGTTCACCTGAGACAGCAACACTACTTTCAGCTGATTTGTATATGGCTTGGCTTTGCATTTCCATTTTTGTAGATTGCTTTGATTGTGAACTTTGTTCACTTGTTTGTAAATGCTGTTCTGATTGTGCGTATGAACTAGCAGATTGAAATTGAGCTGATTTTGACGATTCTAGATTTGAACTCTGTTCGTGGATGTTAATCGATTGCGTAATTTCTTTTTCAATACCAATTTTTTTCATATCAAATTCAAAGTCTTCATAAACTTCCACGGGTGGGGTTACCTCTATTATTTGTTGCTTAACGATTTTCAATGCAGCTGATTCTTCTTGTAACGTCTTTTTATTTTCTTCCTTAGGTAATTTGACACTATATTCTGTTACGTTAAGTTCTTCGATATTCTTAGTACTATCAGTGACATCAGTTATTTCACATTTAGCATCCTCAACTTTTATCTCTTGTACCTTCGCTTGCGCTATTACTGGCTCTTCTATGAGCACATTAACTTTAGCACTTCTGTGACCTAATTTAAATGCTTCTTGTTGTAATTCACATACTGTTGTAGTCTCAGCTATAGATGTTGCCATAGATTCCTCTATGGTAATATTTCCTTGGTTACTTTTTAGCATTGGTTTCTGATTTAATTCTTTTCCTGTTTCTTCTAAAGCTATAATTGACGCTTGGGCTGCCACTTTACCGACTTCAACCTGTACATCTGCTTTTAAAGTCGATACCTTTGGTGTTTCTATTTCACCCTTGCTCTCCTCTAAAGGTGATATTTCAGTTATAACTGCAGCTACCGATTCATTTACTACGACTTTAGCTTGTTGAGGTGGCTCTTCTATAAGCACGTTAACATTAGTACTTCTGTGATCTAATTTAAATGCCTCTTGTTTCACTTCAGATAATGTTGTAGTTTCGGTTATAGATGCTGCTATAGATTCCTCTATAGTAAGATTTGCTTGGTTACTTTTTAGCATTGGTTTCTCATTTAATTCTCTACCTGTTTCTTCTAACGCTATTATTGATGCTTGGGCTGCCACTTTACCTACTTCGACCTGTACATCTGCTTTTAATGTCGATACCTTTGGTGTTTCTATTTCACCCTTGCTCTCCTCTAAAGGTGATATTTCAGTTACAACTGCAGCTACCGATTCATTTACTATGACTTTAGCTTGTTGAGGTGGCTTTATCGGAAGATTAGCCTCTAAAGTACCTGTATTATCATCAATTAAAACTTCAGTTTTTTGAGCAACTGCTTTGATCGTCGCATCCAAAGTACATTTAGGTTTTTCAATGTTTAGTACTGGGGTTTCAATCGTCACAGCTTTTTCTTCTTCTACAAATACCTCTTTAACCTCAGCAACAGTTTTAATAGGTGTTACTATGACCTGTTTTGGGGATTGAGCAACAATTTTAGGAATATCTACTACTTGCACATTTTCATCCATGACGGTTTCTGATTTTTCTGCTAAGGTTTTTACAGGTTTCTCTATAACCACATGAGATTTTTTTGAAATAAGTTGGTCTTTTTGAATCACTTTGTGCTCTTCTTCTAATGCTACAGATGTTTTAGCTGCTATTGTTTTCATTGGAGTTTCAATAGCAGCATGAGCTTGCGCTACACTTTTATGTAAAGAAGTCTTTGTAGAGCTTTCAATGTTCTTTGCAAGTAAAAGTTCTTCAACAGATTCTTCTTTGGAATCTTTTATAACGCTCATTTTATTAACACTTTCAAATGCTGAAGTTTCTGTTTTCGACGATTCGGACATTCTCCTCATTTGTTCTTCAAATATTGCATCTTTGTTCGTGTAAACATGTGCCTCAACTATAGCAACATATGTTAATTTACCATTGCTCTCTGTTTTTACATTTTCATTATTGCGACTTTCGTAATGAGTTTTACTTGATTCAGTTACAATATTTTCAGATTGGGACTCAATATTTTTCAATGATTTTTTTTCACTGTCTATATATGAAATACTTTTTGAAGATATGTTTTCATGATAATGTTCTTCTTCGACTTCACTTCTACTTCTAGATCCTATATGGTCCTCAATATGTTCTACGTTATTTACTACTTCACAAGTTCCTGATTTTCTTTGAAACTCCGATATTACTTTATCCATTCTGTCTGTCAAGTCCGCAGATTTCCTGCCCTCTATTTGGGCAATTTTTGAACCAGATAATTTACGCTTCCTTATTAGTTCTCCTTCCTCAACTTGCAATTCATGCCGGGTCATATCATCAGTGATACTATCTTCCGTATACTCGTATTTGCCTAGACTATGTTTTTTATCTTTCACTTCATTACTTTCACTTAAAATATTAACTTTTTGCTGGGTTGTTATTTGATCATTTTTAAGACTCATACTTTTATTATTCGTTTTATTTTCAATATACGAAATCATATTTATGTCTTCTTTCTGAGTTTTAAATTTTTCAATATCTTCAGCCAACTTCGTATCATTTTTGACAGACGTGACTTGAGTTTGTTTATGCGTTTTAATGTTAGTTTCTGCTTCACCTGAATCAACACCCTTATTTGTCGTCGTTAATACTGGCTCTGTTAAAATAAATCTAGACAGAGCCACCATCACGTCTGTTAAATGAACAAAAAATGTTTTCAAAAGTAGATTATAATGATTTGATGACTGGATTGATCCTCTTATGTTTGGAATTGTTTGAAGCCCTATTGTATAGGCTCTTTGTTCAGCTAACAAATTTGACGCTGTTATTTTTGTACCGCTCTCTTTACTCACATTTGATATAGCTTGCTCATGATGTTTTTGGTCACTTTTTATGGTCGTCTCCTCCTTTGTAATAACTTTCTCCACATCATCTTTTTGTAAGTTCTCGTCTCTCTCAGCCTCATTTATTTCTATTTTGATACTTTCTTTTTGTTTGATGATATCGTTTGTGGTCTTATCTATTATTTCAGCAAGATTATTAACGACTTGTTCGGATTCCTTTACCTCCTTCACACTAAGAGTTTCATTTTCAGAAACTGTTTTCTGTTTCTGCATACTTGATTCTATTTTAGATTTAATTACAGATTCTTCTTTTTGTGTAACATTTGATTCTATATTAGTTTGAATACTTTCCTTGCGCATATTTTCTATATTGGATTCTTCTAAGACTGTTTCCTTGAGTTCAACGTCAATTTCCTTTTTAATCTCTTCAGCGATAGTTACAGCTTGCTGCATGCTCTCATCTACTAAATTAAATGCTGTTGCCTCTATTTTATCCAAATCGATTTCTTTTTTCATTTTTTCTATATATTTGTGCTCTTCCTTTTCTGTGCGTATACTTTCTTCATGTTTTTTTCTATCTACTTGCAATACCATTTTTACTTTTTCATCTGAAGTTTTCTTACTTTCCATGTCAGTGCCCTCAACAACGTATATTTTATTGTTAACCAAAACTGTTTCTTTAGTAGGATCACTTTTAGGGTCATATTGGGCTGAAATGGGAAGCTTAAATCGAGTTTCTGGTGGTCGTTCGTCGAATTCTTGCGATGCGTAAACATCTTTGTAGTTGGGATTTAGAATTATAGGGTCCTCAATGGGCGGTATTTCAAGAGGTTCTGTGGAAAAAGGTCTATAAGGTTTAACAACGATAGGAAAGGGGGAACTAGTAAGAGATCTAGTTAAGTCGGGTTGGTCTGTAAATTGTTTGATTTCGAATTCTACCTCAGTAGGTTGTTCTTGTTGGTTCAATGGTTGGTCTGAATCTGCCGGTCCTATTGTCTCGTAAATGACCTCCGTATCGTCGAGGACCGGATCGTAGAGACCACTGAAACAATGCAATAAGTTGTTTAGTTATACAATCCTGTAAAAGTACAAACCTTGACTGGCCTGTTGGTCTACTGGCCCTGACTGCTAAACCAGAAGGTCGCGGTTTCGATCCCCACCCGGGACAAATGTTTGTGTGATGATCATGATCATTAGTTCTGCGTCTGGGAGTAATTAATATATAATATGCATGTTTATATATTTACCGTAAGAACAGGATCTGCCTAGTTTAGCTTTGTGTGAGTTGTCCCAACATATTATTATTAAACTCCTGCTAGGATTTAAAAAGTAGAATGTTACCATAGAATAAAATTTTAATTAAAGATAATTATGACATAAGTAATTACTACTCGTGTGTGTGTGTGTGTGTGTGTGTGTGTGTGTGTGTATGATACGTCTGTTTAACTCTTCAAGTTTTCTCATTATTATAATTTGTCAATTTAGCTTAAGGATTTATATATTCTATATTGACTTAATTTAAGGTTGGTTTTCGTCATGGTTGCTCAAGATATTTTTTAAATCTTAATCACGAATCTTTTAGCTATAAACCCAATTGTTTCTCATGTTACAATCGCAGTTTTTTTTTAAACAAAGCAACATACAAACCGTCAATCTAATTAAAGTTTGGAGTAAATCCAAAGTCAGAACATAAGTCAAGATCTTATGACAATTTGGTTATTTTTAACTAAACTATAGTTAATCAACGTTGTTTTGTATTATAAATCTCAGTTATTGAAATAAATCTGACCGCAGTCACATCTATCGGATCCATTTGCACATGTTTAACATCTATCCTAATGAAAAATTACTTCATACAACTTGACGTAACTTAACTAATACATAAATAACCGTTTCTCAAATTATCTTTTAAAAGTTTATCATGAATAGGTTCCGAAGGCTAAACAACTGTATGAATTACAATTTTAACATGTAACATTAGTACATAATTTCTAAAGTTTAAACCGACATTTCAACTTAAAATGTGATAAATATTAACATTTTCATGGTTAAAAAGATTACCTAAATATCCGTTGCTGTTGCAACAGCTTTATACGAGTATAAATAAAAAGATAATTTAAAAAATAAACCAAGTGCTAGTCTGACTCGCGCACGAAGGGTTCCGTACCATTATAATATATACAACATTCTAAAAATCACGTTAGTTATGGTAGCCTCTTTAAATATTGCTTTTATTCAGTTTTTAGTATTTGTTATAATAACGGCAACAGAAATACATTATCTATGAAAAATTCAACTGTCTAAATATCTCGGTTCATGAGACAACTTGCTGACAGACGGACAGACAGACAGAGGGACGGACAGCGGAACCCTAAAAATATAATCTTAATTACATTATCTCTCCGATAGTAATTGTGTATGACAATCGACAGGAGGGTCACTTCACTGATATCTTCACAGCTCATGTCGACAACAGACACAGGCAGCTCAACAAACGAAACAAGCGGCTAAATGACTACTCCACGCTAACTCCTCTAGTGTAATGACAAACAATTATCGGATAAAAATAGCTTTTGATTGGTTGATGCGAATGTCATTTGGATGGGTGCCATTGTATTGACACTAGAATTATATTTATACTAGCTCTGAGCCGCGGTTTCCCATGCCAGTCTTAGAAGTATTTTACTTTTTGTTTTTGTTACCCATTGCCTTCATCAAATCCAAAGTTTTTAAGCCAAGGATGTTTTCCTATTTCTATAGTTTAGTTGAAAAGTGCTTATTGCCTCGCTTATATAAACTTATATAAAAATATTTTAATAACAGATGCCAGAGCATTTTCCTTACAATATTTTCTTTAGTCTAAACTACGGACATGACACGCTTCAGGTTCTATTTCTCGAAGATGCGGGCGTAAATGGAAAATGTGCTTCTTTCATGTCATAAGGAGGCAACCGAGCAGTCGGAGCCTTATAATGACTACCGACGCCCATAGACATCCGCACAACCACAGATTATACAAATGCGTTGCCCTCCTTTTCCCCAATGGCCAACTTAAACTCACAAACCGAATGAAACACGACAGCATAGCTGTCGCTTGACACCGGTGTTATGTGAGTGAGAGGTCGTGCCGGCCCAATTCGGCTGCAATGCACCATGGCAGTACCTCTTACATAATGCTACTTTAATCACATTTATACTCATGTTTCGTAAACCATTTGGCCCATTTGTTATAAAAGAAAGTGGAAATACTTAACAAAAATTTTCGAACGAGGTATTGCAGATGCTCTTAAAATAACAAACTCGGGATTTTGGATTTTGGATTAGAACTAATAAGAATGAATGGTTGCACTCGGATTTTACATTTTTTTTTCGGATGGGTCTATGCTAACGGCCCGAAGGCACTAATGCTACATCGGATTAGTGTGAGCCCATTTGGTTCACTTTTGGTTTATAAAAGTGGGGGGTTGCCCCCCGCCAACCGTGCAGTCTGCGACCACACGGCCTCCTGGCATCGGGTTGGGGATTTTACGTTATATTCGTTAAAAAACAAACGAATCAAAAGATGTGTCTGTATTATATGACCTTAATGTCCATACTTCTAATACCTTTAATACACGATTAACATATTAATATGTAAAGTTCGAACAAAATAAAAAGTATTCTGAACACGTGCATTTTTTTCGCATTTCTAACTCATGCATAGGGTCATTATAATGTTGACAGAAATAGTCTCAAAAATAAATTGCACTATCTGTGTACACATTTAGTTATCTTTAATTTATTAACTATCCTTATCGAAGACTTAAATATGAGACATACTTAAATCTCAGTAATCACAACCACAGACCAGACAATATCACTGTATACCACAAACACATCGCTCTCCAGAAGTGTACTGAGTGCAGATAGCATACGATCCTGTCGTATACTGGTCTCACTAGTAACTCACAAACGCCACAAAATATAATTATCACCACAACAGATCATCACAAACACCACACCACACATATAAAATAACTTACTGATCTCTATACAATAGGTAAAACCTCATTTTGTGAGATTCAGACCAGCTTGTGACCGAGATGGTAGTATAGGAGTATAATGTGGGAATAGTTCGTGCTTCAGAGTATAGGAATTTGATGTAGGCGATAGCCCTGAGGGGGTGATATCATGTATGTTGCATTAATTATAATTTGGGTTCCGTACAAAATCTACGTGTCTTTGAACGCGCGCGTAATTTTTTTTTCTTTAACGCTGGGAAAATGTTCTGAGGCATCCTACGAGGGGGTGAGTCTCCCCTCGCGGGTATGTGGGACTCGCTGCGCCCGAAAGCTGGTAAGTGGACGCAGCTCTAACCACTAAAACCCGGCGAGTGCCATCAATGCCGCCTTTGGTGAGGTACCCTGGATCTAATGAGCAAATAGGGCACCTCGACGGCTAGTCAGTCCCCCAACCGACGCCACCTCCACAGAGGGGTAGTCTCGCACCACAGAACAACCCCTCCCAACGTCAGGATAGTACAATGGGGTTGTTCCCGTCCTCGCCCCTTGCCCCCTGCTCTTTTGTCCCCTCTTCTTATAAGAGGGGTACAAAGCGCTCCCTCGGCTCAATTCGCTTCGCCTAAGGTGCCGGGCTCACCCTAGACTACTGAGCCCCACCGCCACACCCTGGCCTGACCCATGGGGGGGCGCGCGCTCGTAAATTATTGATATGTAATTGCGGAGGCTCGTAATACAAGTATTTCTTTACCTAACAGGTGACTCCTGCCGCGGTTATATATTGTATACCACTTGTATACTGATTGTATGGAATATATAATGTTTAATGAATTATTTAATGGTGGAGTGACATTCGCGAACACAATAATACACACCACCGTATTTCTTTTTCTTTTATCAGTATTTTAAGATATATATTTACCGATAGGATGGATGCGCTGTGCTCCCGGCATGGGTATCACCATCTTGTCGACCTATCAGCGTTTAACCCTTAACCCTAAGGGCCCGTTAACCCTTGCATAACCTAATGCATATACGTACAAAGAACACAACCTGCTGAATAAATCTGAGATAGCTTCATGTGATAAAACTTGCTGGCTTATGTGACTCCAGGAACATAATAAAACTGAATTCTTTTAAATATACACCCATAAAATTGCTCAATAATGATTAGATATTTAGCTCATTTACTCAGTCAAAATAATAAGGTGGGCTAGCCAAGATGCCATTCTACAATCATAAACGCTAGTAGAAAACTAAATGTATGGAAATGACATTTAAGACCACGTGATTTATAGATGTAAAATGTCATTTCCATAGCGTTTACGATTGTAGAATGGCATCTTGGCTAACCCACAAGGTGTGTATCAACACACCTTGTGGTTAGATACATTACATGAGATTGAGAGAGAGATGAATTTACATGAGATTGAGATACATATATATGCATGTTCACATTAAAGTCTATAAACCAATCATTCTTTTTTTCAAACATTAATTCTTTTCAATTTTAGGAAGATCCATACTAGGGCATGAATAAAATTAAAAGTTAAGAAACATCTTTCACCTCATCATTTTGGTAAGTATAACCGCGATAGGTTGATAGGACCATTGGTACGGATGGTTATGTATCTATATCCTCTCTAATGGACGGAAGTTCTGCGTACCCGGCTGAACCAGGGAACCCTAATTCCGCTGATAAAGATGCCGAATGTCAATTGACGAGGAAGTTGGCTCGTGTCAATCGGCCGATACAACTTTATTGGCACTTGACAAGGGCGCGGCCGGCTTCCGAAACGAACACTCAATCAATATATTATCTACAGACGTACAGGAGTACATTTTATAGAATTTTCTCCTAACCAAACCTAACGAAAAAAGAAAAAACCGCCTAATGATAAAAAAATCCGCAAACTGCACTCATTAAAATGAGAGCTTGTGTATTTTAAGTCTTCTCGTGACCTTGGTTGTAAACTTGAATGTAACATTAACCGCGGTAGTGTAAAAGTTGTTTTAATACAATGTGCCCTAAAGGGTCAAGCCGGGAGGGGAGTTCGGTCACCTGGTGACGTGTTGGCTCGCCTGGCTGTCTTCTTCGGACGACTCGCTGGACGATGAAGTGGTGTACACCGGCTCCTGTACGGCGAGCTTGCGGCGTCTGTCGGGGACCTGGGTAAGAGATATAACATAATGTTTTTATTCATAATCATCTTCCCACCCACTGCAGTATCCTCAAAACCAGAAGAGTGTTTAGCCATAGTGAGCCATGTACCAAAGGATCGAACCCAGACTCGACATCGAGACCAAATACGTGTACCAACTATACGGTATAACGCCGAAATTTTTAAGAGTATAATGTATTGAACCGGTCAGACATAATATATCGTGAGGTGTCACCTTTTTTTCGCTGGGAAATGCTTATTACGCATGTAGCCAGGATCTCGGGTAGATCCTGACTCTATGTGGGACTCGCACCTGGGAGTACCCAACCCGTAAGCTAAAACCACTGCGAGCGCCTTCAGCCGCATTTTGAGGGTCCCGGATAGGCATTTAACAGGATCACCTCAGCGACAGGCTGGTCCCGGCGAAGGCCAGACTACTCCTTGTAAGGGAGGACTACACGGCCGCTACTAAGCAGTCGTGTCATACTGGGTCCAGGTTCCCATCCTGAGCCCGACACGAACACAGAGGCGTCACTGGAGGCGCATTAAATAGCGCCCCCTACGCGCCCCCAATCGTCGCCCGCGGGGGGAGGCCTCGTCGGCGGCCTCCTCTATCGCGAGGGATACCTTCACGTCAAGTATTATGAAAAAGGCAAAAAAAGTCAACCTTTTTGTAGGTCGGGTAAAGTAAGAAAGTAACAAATGTACGAAATATGAACTAAATGCGAATAGGACTTCCGGGGTCGATGCCGACGTACAGCCTCACTTCCTTGTTTTTCTTTTTTTTTTTCTCTTATTTGTTACTTTTTTTAATATACGCAACAAGTGCGACCTCGTTTTCACTTAATCTCATCAGACGCAGGTTTCCTCACAATGCTTCCTTCACCGATGAGCACGCGATGGTCTCCTGTTCAGGTGCAGGAAATTTATCAACAAGAATTAATTAATTATCTATGGACACTATTTACACCACGTCAATTTGGTCCCGTGGCAAGTTCTCGAAGAACTTGTGTTAAGGGTACCAGACAACGGAAATATATTTAAGATGTTTATTATATAATACATATATTTAATACACATCCATGATCCAGGAACACAGAAAACTTTTTGTTCTCTGGCGGGATTCGAACTCGCAACCTCCGGCTTGAGCGCTAACGCGCTAACCATTGAGCCACTGTGTAAATAAAAAAAGTTGAATGAAAATTTATGTGACGTATCAGGACCGTTTTAATATTTCAGCAATTTCAGCAAATTCAGCAAAGAAAAAAAAACTGTTTAACATGGCCTAGGTCGCACTTTTTCCCCACCATGGTTCAAACCTTGTCGTATCGTCGCCTAAGGTGAACCCAGCACCTTGTGCGACGCCAATTGAACCGAGGGGGCTGCTCTTTATACCCTTCTTATAAGAAGAGGGGACAAAAGAGCAGGAGGATCAAGGGGCGAGGATAGGAACCTCACGTCATTGCACTGTCCCGACTTTGGCAGGGGTAGTTTTGTGGTGCGGGACAACTGCCCTGTGGAGGTGGCGTCTTTCCCTTGGAGGACTGACTAGCCGTCGGGGTGCCCTGTTGCTGAACAGATCCGGGGCACCTCATCAAAGGCCGCATAGGTGGCACTCGCCGGGTTTTAGTGGGTAGAGCTGCGTCCACCTTCCCACCCACAGAAATCTAAATAATAAGACTTATTATTTAGATTTCTGTGTTACCACCTTTTGGGCGCAGTGAGTCCCACATCACCGCCTGGGGAGTCCCCCTTCCCCCGCGGGATGCCTAGGAGCATTTCCCGGCGTAAAAAAAGGCAACGCATATTTGTCTAAGGGTTACATATAAGGGTTTAGTTAGGCATCGATGTTGCCTGGGCACGGTGAGGGCTGGTCGTGAACGACACTAATGATGATGATGATGGTCGGCAGTTCATCAACATTGGTCAATAGGTGTCGAACACAAATACCAGTTGAGCGGCTGCCAGCGTCGATATAGCCCGCCAGTCAATGTTACGTGCCCGCTGCACGGTCACATTCTCACCCACTCACCACGTCACGACCACCGTTGACTCCTCGACCACTTCCATCTACGTCATCGTCATGAAAAATCCAATAAAACGCAGTAAAATATACGGTTACTGTCGTAGTATAAGATTTTCACATTCCCTAAGTTTTGAAAACTTTTTTGCAAAACTACCGGTTTAATGACGTGTTCTAAAATGGTAAAATGTAGTTTCATGAAATCAACGAAAATATAAAAGTTAATGATGCTCTACTTAACGCCATTTTGCTAGGAAATATGTAGAATTAAGGCGAAATCAGTAAAACAACGTAACATTAGCAAAGAATTATAATAATTTAAGTTAAGGTCTAACTTCTCAATAATATTGATAAGTGGAACTTGAAATTCCAAAGTCAACGATAGATCAGTTGTCGAAAGGCTGGTCTATTCGCTCTGTAATTTCGTTGGTGACGTTATTCTAGATAACATGATACTGGAAAATGGAAATAGCTTCAAGAAATTCAAATTTGTATAACACAAGTAAAAATCCGATGCGAAGCCTCATAAGATTGTCTTCGAGAATGGGAAATTGGGAAACCCGTGGTACACATTTTACCCACACCATCTTGATGTCCGGAAATCCACAACATCTTGATTTTTACGGCATTTCCTGCCTCACACCACAAATATATGGAATCAGCTGCCACCTATGGTGTTTCCGAACCGATACGACTTTGGGACCTTCAAGAAAAGAGCATACTCATATATAAAAGGCCTGCTGATCATCTGGTATAGCGGGTGTCTGTGGATGTCGCTTTTCACTTACCATCAGGTGAACCGACTGTCCGTTTGCCCCCTCTTCTATAAAAAAAAACACCGGGGCTAAGACGAACTATCTTACAAAACCCTTTGTTATTCTTCACTAGCTGTTGCCAGCAGTTTCGCCCGCGTTAACTTATATTTACAGCCTTAGACGGATTGATGATGTTTATTTTATAGCCTAAGTTACTCTTTATAACATCAGCTATCTTCCAGTGAAAGTCCCAACCAATTCGGCCCAGCTGTTTCAGAAATTAACAGGAACAAACACACAGACAGACAAAAATTGTAAAAAATGTTATTTAAGTATATGTACCGTGTATTGCATATGTCATATGCATTTTAAAAAGGGGCGGTTACTTTAATAATACAAACAGACATCTGTATAGATTGACAATTTAAAAGGGGTTTTTATTCACATGGATACGCCAACCCCATCGTACCTTGTATATATACAGTGTACCTTATTACATTAACAACTTAACCTATTTATAAATGTATAAAAAATAATAAAAAAGAAACGTTCGTCAAGAGAATCACTGATTAGGCATAATATGTACCAAACTACACATCTTTTTTACTAGTTCGGTTTTTGGCTGAGCTAGAATACTCTGTATTAGACCTACATCAAAGCTATTTAAACGAAATTTTCTAATCAGTGATTCTCTTCTATTTTGGTTCCTAACACAAGCCATCAACAAATGCTGCAAATCCTCAATGCCCTGGATGTCAAAGACGTGCCCAGTTGAAGTCCAGGGGTCGCTTCTCTTATTAACACAAGCCATCAACAAATGCTGCAAATCCTCAATGCCCTGGATGTCAAAGACGTGCCCAGTTGAAGTCCAGGGGTCGCTTCTCTTATTAACACAAGCCATCAACAAATGCTGCAAATCCTCAATGCCCTGGATGTCAAAGACGTGCCCAGTTGAAGTCCAGGGGTCGCTTCTCTTATTAACACAAGCCATCAACAAATGCTGCAAATCCTCAATGCCCTGGATGTCAAAGACGTGCCCAGTTGAAGTCCAGGGGTCGCTTCTCTTATTAACACAAGCCATCAACAAATGCTGCAAATCCTCAATGCCCTGGATGTCAAAGACGTGCCCAGTTGAAGTCCAGGGGTCGCTTCTCTTATTAACACAAGCCATCAACAAATGCTGCAAATCCTCAATGCCCTGGATGTCAAAGACGTGCCCAGTTGAAGTCCAGGGGTCGCTTCTCTTATTAACAAAAGTGACTTTACTAGCGGTCATTACAGAGGGAACTTGCCTGTCTGTCTTGCTGAACCAATTTATAGCTAAACTAGCTGTTGCCCGCAGCTTCGCCCGCGTTAACTTTTAAAATTTAAGGGGTTGACCACCCTTATCACTTAAAGGGGTATGAAAAATAGATAGTAGCCGATTCTCAGACCTACTGATTACGCATATAAAATTTGGTAAAAATCGGTAAAGCCGTTTCGGAGGAGTACGGTAACTAACATTGTGACATGGAAATTTTATATAGAAGATTAGATGACGCTGATGATGTGTGGTTGTTCACAAGATATGAGTGACGTGGAGATATTTAATTTAGTAATAGCAATAACAGTTTACGCGTCACAATTACATAATCATTTTAATACACTTAACTCTTAGGTATTTTGAGGCTAACCGCTAATGTATTGTAGACTTACTACACGTGAAAATTTGATATTTTTCTATTATATAAACTTATAAATAAAAATAGTACATATTTGGAAAGAATTAATGAAAAAAATTATCAAGATAGTAGTAAATAAATAAAGATGGTACATATTACATAATAAAATAAAAATCAATTAAGTAGTAATGATTATTGATATAATGACAGAAATGATCAGTAATGAACGAAGAGAAACCAACCTGCGCCTCCGTGACGGAGATGTTGAAGCCCTTCTTGCCGACGAGCCGGAACTCCCAGGTGCTGTTGCCCATCCTCTTGAGGTGCACGTCCAGCGCCATCTATTGACATCACAATTAAACTGGGCGTTTGTTATATTTATTTAAAACAGTATAAAATCGTACCGAGAATATTTGGTCCAGTGTAATCTCGCACGGAATTCAGATTTTTTTTGTTTGAAATATTAAAGGGAAAGTAACTTAACTTAAAACTTAGCTTTAATTCATATGCATTGTCTTCATAATTAAATAACCAAAATACAGATGTCGCTACGTGTATTCAACGTACCTACAGCTTGGCAAAAAAGAGTATGATGTGGTGACAGGTGGAACTAAATATATTACTAAATGGAAACCTATGATGTACAATACTTGGCCGACAAATACTAGATTTTGAGTAAAGCTTAGTGTTTCACATTTATTTTTAACGATTTGATTAAATTCTCTTACTGATTTCCCATATTATGATGTGACCTAAGTGAAAGTGGCGCCCTCATTTTTTCCATACTCTTTTTTGCCAAGCTGTAACTTAAACCATTATCGTTCCGTGCTGGCTTAAGACTTTATAATCGGGTTTTTTTTTAATAAATACTACTTTTCCTTAGACGATATCAGTATTAATAATACTATAAACTTTAAAGATTTGAGTTAGTGTTTTGTTTTCGGGTCATTAAAAACAAACTCAATTCCGAAAAGAAGGATTGGAGAGTCAATGTAGTTACTGGCATCGAAACCATCTCGTGTATCGGGATAGACAACACGAGACTCACATTGCTCGTCTATGACGACTCCTTCACCAGTATGTACTGCCTTAATTAACAAAACAATAAGGTTATAAAACCGTCTAGCCCCAAATGTTCTCAGGTAACTTCAGTAAATACTTACTTCCTAAATCGATGTACAATTCAGAGGAACATCCTCAAACCATGCACTGGTTACATCGAGCATATAACCGGAATAGAACGGTAATGTTGTGATAGTTAATAGAATCAGGCGTTACCTTGCGGAAATCCATTATATAAGATATTAAAATATTTTATATTATTTAGCAATTATCCCGCGAAAAACGCAGTCTTTACAGCAAATGTGTGAGTGCACGCATATGCATGCATATAGCACCGCCCTCCTTTCCCACACTGCATATGCGTACACTCGCATGCACCACCACCCCACATGCACCACAACCACAGTAAAAGACCACCACCAAACAATCTACGTACGTTTCGCCCCGACACCGAGGCATCCTCAGGATGTAGAAGTAATCGTCAAGTCTTGACGATTACTAATCGTAGAGTCTACATCCTGAGGATGCCTCGGTGTCGGGGCGAAACGTACGTAGATTGTTTGGTGGTGGTCTTTTACTGTGGTTGTGGTGCATGTGGGGTGGTGGTGCATGCGAGTGTACGCATATGCAGTGTGGGAAAGGAGGGCGGTGCTATATGCATGCATATGCGTGCACTCACACATTTGCTGTAAAGACTGCGTTTTTCGCGGGATAATTGCTAAATAATATAAAATATTTTAATATCTTAGGTAATGTTGTGGTTTGTATGAAAACTAATTCCGCCTTTGTCCTGCGACGCTGCGCCGGTTCTGCGCTCTGATTGGCCGATGGGACGTACACAGATCACTGGTTGGTTGAGTTGCTATTACGTCAGTGACAAACCACTGACCAGTTTCGTAATGTTATGGCTCACAGTACTATTCTATCCGGTTATATGCTCGATGGTATAAAATCACTTTGCGCCGTCACTTTTAACTAACTTCAGACCGGCCGACTTACATAGCTAAATATTACTTTGCTACGCAGCTGTCTACGCACGTATTATAACGCTACGCCACGTAGCACTCTGTGACCGCGGTGCTACGAAGCGTAGTTCATTTACCTTCTCTACAAGTTTTCAGTTTCTCTGAATGAAGAAAAGCCGAATATCAAAGCTTTTTGTAGGGTCAGCAGAAAATAACTATCATTTTATTGATACATATATATTTTCTGTTTTAATTTGGGCAGTAACGTAATAAATAAACACAAAAAGATTTAGAACGCCACCTAGGGTACATGCATTTCATCAAGGGAAGTAAAAGATTCTCCTCGAAAATTTTCGAGGAGGCTCATGCCCAGCCGTGGGACGTACAACGTTACTCACCATGTAAAAGAACTGTTCACTACCACGGTTAAATTAAAACTGAAAGAGTTTGGCAACTAACCGCCCGTTCCAAATAACTGTTGCTTAACCTGTGTCGCAACTGGAGCCGGGCTGGGCCAGGGATCTAGACTACAGCGGTGATCATCAATTACATCGATCGATATGATTTACGGAGACCAAAATAAAATAGCCAACATCCACCATATAACTAGCTGTTGCCTGCAGCTTCGCCCGCGTTACTCAACTCCTAAAAGTCACAGCGTGATGTTTTAAGGCCTAGCCTTCCTCGATAAATAAGCTGTCTAACACTGAAAGAATTTTTCAAATTGGACCAGTAGTTCCTGAGATTAGCGCGTTCGAACAAACAAACAAACTCTTCAGCTTTATAATATTAGTATAGATTTTAAACTCTTCTTTATTCATATCCGAATTGACGACCTCTGTGGCTCAATGGTTGGCGTGTTGGCGCTCAAGCCGGAGGTTGCGGATTCGTATCCCGCTAGGGAACAAAAAGTTTTCTGTGTTCCTGGGTGATGGATGTGTATTATATAATAAAAATCTTAAATATATGTATAGTATAAAAGTATTAAATATATTTCCGTTGTCTGGCACCCGTAACACAAGTTCTTCGAGAACTTACCACGGGACGAGATTGACGTGGTGTAAAAGCGTCCATAGATATTATTATTATATAAAACTTTAGTAAAACACCACACATAAACACACAACATACAACCGTCACCATCGATCCGTGACGATCCATCTCCATGAACTAGTCAATAATATAGCCAACATCTGTCCACAGTAAATATTAAATCTAAGTATTTTGGCTCCATTTCAAATTTACTATTTCATAAACAGCTAAATTCTCTTTTAGACATTTTTTATTTTAATATTTATATTTTATAATAATAAATATTTATTATAATAACGCACAACATACGTGAATATGGTTGGAAAAACAAGAGAACACACAACTCTACTGTCGTAACATTAGACCTCTAGACCCCCCACCATGGTTCAGGGCTCAGGCCTTGTCGTGGAGGCAGGGCTTAGTAGCCTAGGGTGAGCCCAGCACCTTGGGCGAAGCTAATTGAGGAAACGAACGAGGGGGCTGTTTGTACCCCTCTTATAAGAAGAAGGTACAAAAGAGCAGAGGACAAGGGGCGAGAACGGGAACCTTTTGGCCGTTGGGAGGGGCTGTTCTGTGGTGCTGGACAACCTCTCTGTGGAGGTGGCGTCAGTCCTCTGAGGGACTGACTAGCCGTCGATGTGTCCTGTTTTCTCAACAGAACCTCACCAAAGACAGCATTGGTTGCACTCGCCGGGTTTTAGTGGGTAGAACTGCGTCCACCTTACCACCTTTCGGGCGCAGCGAGTCCCACATACGCGCTTGGGGAGACCCACTCCCCCGCGGGATACCTCAGAACATTTTCCGGCGTTAAGGGGAAAAAACTAGACAGCTTTAGCGTGGCCCGGTGGAGTTTTTCATTCACCTACTTGATATTTTAATTCGACTCATCATGGCAACACTAACACAACTTTTAATTAGCAATTATATTTTATACAAGAAAAGATGTAAAAAACAAATGTAAAAATACCTAAATCTAGTTGGCTTCGGAGTACAATTCAAAGATGGCGCGCTTTAATATCTATTCGCTTGTGTTATTTATTTGTTTTGTCTGTGCCGTCCATTGTAAAGTTAAAAAACATGCTTTGACTGAGTCTATGGGACAGGAGGTCATCGAAATTGGGGGACCTGTAAAAGGTATGTCCTAAATGTAGGTTTAGTTGTTACGGGTATTTTTATGTTCGTTGGATAAGCGAACTGGTAGACATGCCACCTGATGGTAAGTGGTCGACGGAGCCCATGAACATAAACTAGTTTACCTGGAACGAGCCCAGGCAACTCATCTATGTGTTGCCTATCCTGAGATATAAGATGTTAAGTCTCGGTGCCAGTAATTACACTGCCTGTCTTGCCCTCCTCTCCGAAACACAGCAATGCTGTTTGACGGGAGAAATAAGCAAGATGGTGGTACCCATGCAACCGGGAGCGTGGTACAGCGCTTCCCTCCCACCGGTAAAATGGGTGTGCCACAGAATACCTTCATTATGTTTTTCTTACCTTTGAATGTAATTCGTAAACTATTATACTATTCCAAGAAGTAATTTTGAAACATATTTGACCTCAAGGAGATACCCTACCTTTTTGAGTAACCTGAATTCACTTTTTCAGAGCTACCACCGGACTTGGAAGAGGAGCCCTCAGCTGAAGTAGACGACACACAGGCGACGTCTACCACGCTGTCTGCTGCCACACAGGCTGTACAAGCGAAGGTAAATACGGTGCCAGTACTGGGTCTGAGAAAATATAGTTTTTTTTTATATATAGAAGAGGGGGCAAACGGACAGTCGCTTCACCTGATGGTAAGTGTAGCGACATCCACAGACACCCGCTATACCAGGAGATCAGCAGGTGCGTTGCCGGCCTTTTAGATGTGAGTATGCTGTAAGATTAGACTAATAAATATAAAATGATTGAAAAGTTGTGGTAATTTAGCGTTTGTTCTATTTTTGTATCCTTGACTCGTTTCAAAGTCTATAATTCGTTTGTTATGATCCTTTGATATCGGTATGTCTGTATTATTTATGTGCAAATCCAAATATATGCAAATGGCAGATTAACTATATAAAGATACTTCTTAAACGCCGCCCTGCTGCGTGTGCTGTCCTTTTTTTATTTTCCGGCTGCATGGGTACCACCATCTTGCTTGTTTCTCCCGTGAAACAGCTTCGCTGTGTTTCGGAGAGAAGGGCAAGACAGGCAGTGTAATTACTGGCACCGAGACTTAACATCTTATGTCTCAGGATAGGCAACACATAGATGAGTTGCCTGGGCTCGTTCCAGGTAAACTAGTTTATGTTCATGGGCGACGTCGACCACTTACCATCAGGTGACACGCCTTCCAGTTCGCCTATCCAACTAACATTAAAAACTACAAAAGCTGTCATAGTAGAAATGTGTAGGGGTTAGGTCCCCTTGGACCCTGCGCGCGTCATAGCATTCTACCCGCTCGTTAAATAAAAGCATTTTCTGACACTTGAACCTAATCTTTTCGACTACTCCCAAGAAGCTTACAAACGTTTTCTAACACCCCAGGGTAACCTGTCAAAGAGCAGAAGTGACGCGATCGACGAAGAGGCGCGCATCGAGAAGGAACTGGCCGACCTGTACAAAGACACGGGTATGTTTTACTTCACAACCTCCAGACCAATCATTAACAGCTGGAATCTTCATATCAAACGTCTGTAATGAGGGGCCGCTGTTTTTGTATCTGAATAATAGATATCACTAGCCAGAATGCTAATGTAAAAAATAGACGCTTTATCCTTAAACAAAAATACTATTAACTTCTACCGTGTAAAATAAAAATTGTGTTTTTTGATAGGGAGCAAATGAGCAATCGGATCCTTAGGTAACTACCGACGCCCATACACATCCGCACAAGAGGTTATGCAGAAGCATTGCCCTTCTTTACCCCATCCCCACCCATGGACCACCGGACACTTACAAACCGCATGAAACGCGACAACATAGCTGTCACTTTATGCCAGTATCATGTGAGCGAAAGGTACCAACCCGAGAGGTCGCGCCGGCCCAATTCAGCTGTAAAGCATCATGGCGCTCTAAAAAAATGTGTATGTACAAAAAAAAAAAAAAAAAAAAAAGTAACCCCCAAATACTCAAACGAATCTCAAATTTAAGACGTACTTAAACTCATGCTACGACGTGTCAGATTCAAAGAAAAAAGAGGGACAACACGAGTACGTCTTAAATTTAAGATTCGTTTGAGTATTTGGGGGTAAGTCACGGTAATAAGTGAAGTGGCTTGTTATTGAGTGGAGCCTTATGTTTCAGACTACAAGGCCGACAGCGCCGAGGTCACGTCCTCCGGCGACAAGGTCTCCGCGTCTCCCGCCGACGTGGACAAGCCCATAGGGAGATCTAGAAAGTAAGACCAATATGTATTTACTATTGACACATCGTCTAAGACAGATGTGTGTGTGATGTGATGATTACTCCTCGAGTGACGGACAAAAGTACGAACAAAGTGGTCAAGATGGTGACATGAACTCGCGGTGACACTCAACAGTGAGACGCCATAGTCATGTGAATGTTGCGAGTTAGTAATGCCTTTTAAACTAGCTGAACTCTATAACTAAGTTACTGAGCATATTGTTTGCACTAAAAATAATAAGTAATCTTAAAGTTGATTACTAAACTTACATTTAATAGAAGTTATTGCATGCTTGTGCATATTCTTCAATGTAACCGTACGCACTTATATTATGACTGTGTACCTTATAAAGTTTTTTCCATTTTGATACTATTTCTTCGAGCTCGTAACGCAGATTAAATGTTCAGATCCCAAGCTTCTTTTACGTTTAAACATTTGTGATATGACAAGAAGAAAATAATGTCCAAGTGGTTCGTACACACCAGTAAGTACATTGTTTTATATTTACTGTACTTATCAAACCATTACTATTTATTTAATAAACTAACACTCCTGAGGTCTCTTTACATCGCTAAACTTTACTGAGAATTATCGACTGTCTTTAAACCCGAAATATACACACTGTCTATGCTTAACAAACTATATATAGCAGCTGACTATCTTTTTAGCTCGGGCATATTCGGCGGTCACGATTTCACCCGATTGAGCCTTTCACCTCCGAGCGTGACGGATCAGCCTCACACCCTACAAAATTCTGTGTGCGGCGCATCAAAAGAACTTTTCACTTCAAATCATTTAAACATTATACTTTAGAAGCTTGGTATCTGTACAAACTCGCGTTGTTTATGGTATAATATGCTCAATGTCGATGTATCGATTAAAAACTTATCCTCTTTAATATATACATTAAAAGGTAAAGAAAAAAATCGTGACTACACATCGTCCGTGAAAATACAATCAGACATTCCCGTTTGATTGCTTTAAACCGAAACTTATGAAATATCCAAAACTAATTACAATTCGAGTTAACATTCTAATATAATAT
Organism: Helleia helle; assembly: GCA_963853865.1. Taxonomy (NCBI): domain Eukaryota; kingdom Metazoa; phylum Arthropoda; class Insecta; order Lepidoptera; family Lycaenidae; genus Helleia; species Helleia helle. The sequence continues at coordinate 966,309 of OY971434.1, forward strand.
TCTAGCACATTAATGATATTGGTTACCGAAGATACAAGTTACAATATTCTTGTTATTCCAGGGTCACCATCGAGGCGGAGACCACCAGTCCCGACGGGGCCCGGGTCGCCCCCATAGAGGACCAGACGAGTGGGGCCAATCAGTTTCAGCGGCAAATGGCATGTATTTTTTATAAACAGCCCCCCGCGGTGTCAAGTACCATGTGGCATATACCATGTGTCATGTACCACATGTGGCATGTATACAATTTTGTTCCATGTTTATGTTACGAGGTTAGGCAAAGTGACCAAGCCCATTATGTCAACGTTGGCTATTGACATGAATGGTTCTCATGAGGTAGCTGTATTGTGTCAGTCTCGAGCCGTTACTTACCCCGAGACGATATGCCAGTAATTACACTGCCTGTCCTGTCTTTTAAAAAAGGCAGCATTGCTGTTCCACGATATAAATAAGCAGCGCGGCTGTAGCGTGCGTCTTAGGTGTACATCTCCCACTGATAAACGCCACATATTTTTATTGTACATTGAGTGTTTAAAGCTACGATGATAATTTATCGTATTATTTTCAGAAGTTCTCCAATAAGACCGAAATGGTCGAGTCTGCAGCTGGCCGACTCTTCACCAGCTTCATTCTGTCTCTGCTATCAGTGGTTACGGTTTTATAACTCACATTCACAGGAATAACTGTCCAAATATGAAATACTTAAAAACAATAAAATAGGCACGCAGATATTTTTAAATAGCCACTTCAAGTACCTCAGATCATTTGACTGTGTATCAAATAATTGAATACATTTTAAAAACATCGCTTTTATTATTTATAGGTCGTTAATATTCAGTATGAAACTGTATTAAACAATAATCACATTAAAATTAAATTTTATCTTTGAAATTGTATCAAGTAATTTATTAATAAAAAATAATAACTTTTATTGTTGTTTTACTATGCTATGTTTTATAACCCCACCAAGGTTCAAGCCTTGTCGTGGCGGTGGGGCTCAGTAACCTAGGGTGAGCCGCTGCACCTTGGGTGAAGCGAATTGGGCCGAGGGGGCTCTTTGTACCCCTCTTATAAGAAGAGGGGACAAAAGAGCAGGGGGCAAGGGGTGAGGATGGGAACCTCACCCCATTGTACTGGCCCAACGTTGGGAGGGGTTGTTCTGTGGTGCGGGTGGAGGTGGCGTCGGTCCCTTGCGGGACTGACTAGCCGTCGAGGTGCCCTGTTTGTTTACTAGATCCGGGGCACCTCACCAAAGGCGGTATTGGTGGCACTCGCCGGGTTTTAGTGGGTAGAGCTGCGTCCACTTACCAGCTGTCGGGCGCAGCGAGTCTCACAGCGAGAGCCACTCCCCCGCGGGATGCCTCAGAGCATTTCCCGGCGTTAAAGAAAAAAAAATGTCTTATAAAACTGTATGTGTAATAATATGACCCCCCGACGTCGCTTTAGGAAATTCAGATTTGCAGACCATGATTACACTTGCGAATTTTATATAAGGTTAACTGAAAATTATGTTAGTTTAAATGTCAGTACCCGGATGACCGAGCTTTGCTCGGATGTATTTTTTATTTTTATAAAATGACATTTTCTAAAAATGATTCCTAGCTAGATCGATTTATCGCCCCCGAAACCCCCTATATACTAAATTTCATGAAAATCGATGGAGCCGATTCCGAGATCCCAATTATATATATATATATATATATATATATATATACAAGAATTGCTCATTTAAAGATATAAGATTGATATTATGCAAATAAACAAAAGTCAATCGTCCGTCATTCTGTACTAAGTTAAGACTTTGTTTTATGATCGAAATTTTGTAAGGCTGCACCTGCAAACCCTCCCATGTACATTTGCCCCTCCTATAAAAAGCATACTAACTAATACACCTGTTTCTGCGTGGAGTAATGAACATTTGATATAACATAGTCAAAGATTATCCTCAAAAGATAGCAATTGTATCTCATACATGACCCAGGCCAGAAGAGTAAATAGCACTTATGGTCTAACATTATTGACTGAACATGGTACTTACAGAGTAGGTTATTGAACTTCAAGTAGAAACACCGGCTCTTTAGAGAGCCCCTGAGAGGAACAATGCGAGAAACAAAGTTGTGTAACTTATCTTCTAAAAATATTGCCTTTGAACTGATTTGAAGAATTCGCAAAACCTTGTTTTTTTATGTTAGTTGGATAGGCAAACTGGCAAACATGCCACCTGATGGTAAGTGGTCGACGTCGCCCATGAACATAAACTAGTTTACCTGGAACGAGCCCAGGCAACTCATCTATGTGTTGCTTATCCTGAGACATAAGATGTTAAGTCTCGGTGCCAGTAATTACACTGCCTGTCTTGCCCTTCTCTCCGAAACACAGCAAAGCTGTTTCACGGGAGAAACAAGCAAGATGGTGGTACCCATGTAGCCGGGAGCGCGGCACAGCGCTTCCCTCCCTTGTAACGAACTCCTTCCTAACATGTTACTAAGATCCTTGAAAAATTGATTTATTTAAAAATAATCTTTACCGTACACACGTTCCTTCTTTTTAATGACGTGACAACGTCTAATAAATCGATGAATGTCGACTGCTTGCACGAAAATGTCCTGTTACGCCCATTGTCCCGTTATGCTCATAGTACGCTTGCGTACTATTTTATTTTGTTGTTACGACGTCACGTTAAACTATCGTCCGTAAACCAACTTTACAGAGACAACCAATCTTTTTTTTTAAATTCTAAGTTTTGAACGTATTTTTTACACACACCGTCCCTAAGTTGTATTGGAAATACCGCAGGTTCCACATAGTAGTAAATCTCTAGAGTCCCATTGTTTAAACGAAAGACTTACTCTCTCTATCTTCTTTTCAGCTTCAAATTCCAACCGGTGGCGGACGACCCCGACGAGGTGGCGAGGTTCCGGACCTCCGTCGACGAGATCAACTGCGACGTGCTCAACAAGCTGCAAGGAACGGTGCGGCATGTGGTAGCTAGCTCGTGGTAAAACAGGCCTGCGTCAAAACAGGCGTGTGGTGGACACGCCTGTTTTGACGCAGGGAAATGTTTTATGCATGTAGCCAGGAGCCTGGGTGGCTCCTGACCCTATGTGGGACTCATACTGTGTATATTCAAACTAAAACCACTGCGAGCGGCTTCAGCAGCTTTTTGAGGGTCCCGAATATGCAGGCAACAGGAGCACCTCCAGCTATAGGCTGGCCCCGGCGAAAGGCCAGAATACTCCTCTGAGCCATCTCCCTATCCTGAGCCGATACGAGAACAGGGGCGTTATTGGAGGCGCATTAACTAGCGCCTCCTACCCCCGTCGTTCGGTCGGTCTGTCCCACCACACGCTTTTCTTAGACTAGGACTAGCCAAAATTGCACACCTTGGATGGATGGGATAAGATAGTAAGTCACGGTGGTAGTAATCACACTACCGTTCTGCTGTTCTAATCGGATAATAATAATAATAATTCATTTCCTTAAGCATGGTTAATTGTACAGATTTTCTTAGCTGGTTGGCCGCATGCTTTGCCATTACAAATGACGTGGAAATATATATTTACCTACATTTATTATATTATATTTTATTAAGTCAGTTATATTTTTTATTTAAATTTATATTGAGCACAGCACACAGCTGCTTGACTGAAGAAATAAGCAGTAAGCATGTTGTCGTACTCCATTAAATACGCATCTCTCCCGTTTGCTCTATCCGCAGAACCTATAATTATTATCTTTATGTAATCCATAATTTGTTGCAGACCCAGAACCCCACGTCCTCAACCAGCGGCCTCACGACTGATAATGTACTGCCCCCAATATTGATTACAACTCATTTATATTATACACGTAATGTGCTGTAACGTTCCGCTGTCTACTAAATTACCTGTGGTATATTGTTTTCAATATTTGATGTTAATCCAAATGTAATATACGATTAAGACTCGTTTTTTTTGTTATTTGTGAGTACTTTTACAACGTAGTTTTATCCTTTATCCATTATCTTTTTGCATTTTCCTTTGCCTGCGATGCACGAATTATTTTCACGTTTGTACGGGGGTGAATACGAAGACTTTTCTTATTTACAATAATGATGGGGCAATAAGGTTCAAGAGTGGAGGCCGCGCTTAGGTAGACGAAGTGTTGTTTGGTCATTAACCAGGTGGGAAGACGATTTTCGTACAGTGGCCGGTCCATGTTGGATGCGAGTGGCAGGGATCGGCCGTCTTGACGTTCTTTGCGGGAGGCTTATGTTCAGCAGTGGACGGATAGAGGCTGGTGATGATAATGATGATGACAGTAAGTTTGTTTGCTACGCTTTCACACGAAAACTACTTAACCGAGCATCATGAAACTTTGTGTACATATTCTTGGAGGTATTAGAAATAACGATACTTTTATGAAAAAAAATCGGTTGTCTGTAAAGTCGAACGTGACAACGTCATAAGAAAATGGAACGCCTCAGAGCGAGTTAACGCCGCATGCGTCATGTTTTTTCGTTCTTGCAGCCGGCTCTATCGAATTATAAGACGTTGTCACGTCAAAAACTAAAATCTTATCCTGCGCAGACCAAGTCGCGGGCACAAGCTAGTATCTTATAATGAAGACCAAGATCTTTATAGAATTATCCTTGCGATTATTTTTCGGCTTCTCATCCAACTACCAAACAGTTAAGGTCCCGTACAATGTGCGCTCGATCATTTCACCGATGCACACATGAGTCACCTATGAGTCACGTTATCAGTTGTCAGCGATAACTCACGTTATCACTTATCGTGATGATATAGCATGACTGTGAGATACGGTCCAGTCGTGTAGTGCGCGAGCATGGAGCACCCGGCGTTCGCTGACGCGGGGGTGGCTGCGGGTATCGAGATATGGACCATTGACGTGAGTACCTCTTACCACACTCTTACCCTCATAAGAAGAATCATTTCGACGTTCAATAGCTTTGTACCGTTAAAAAAAGATCATATTTGAAAGGTAACACACCTGCAAATACTGGGGTGTAGAGTGTACACTGTGATGTCTATGGTAATGGTAATTCGTAAAAATTGTTAGTTACAAGGGTGTTAAGAGGACGCATTGGAAATTTTGGCGTCAACAATTTCAATTTTTTTCAGTAATTGCAAACGAATGAAAATATAAGTTCGTGACCTTATAATTCACGATAAAAACCTTATTTTGTTAGTATTCAATACATGATTAGGTAACTTTTGTAACAGAGAAAAAAAATCAAACATAACTCTTTTTAAAAAGAGATTCACATCTTACGGGCAAACGTAACCGGTTTAAGCCTCTTAACTTTCTCCGTAAATTAGTCGATATATGTACTTTAAAATTAAGAAGGAATTTCTCTAAAAATAACAAAAACCATTTTGTCGTTTCCGTCCTTTATATATAAGCTTGCGCGCGTATGGAGAGCCTCACCCCACTCAGGACGATCAGTCCCCTCTGGCGCGTCTCCGGTATAAGAATTATTGCTTAAAAATACGTCGCCTTAAGGGGTAGTATTAAAGGACTAGAGTTCAAGAGTGGAATACTCGTAGTCCCAGCTCTCAGTCTCTCTCTCTCTCACTCTCTCTCTCTCACCCTCTCTCTGGTTTTGACAGTAAAAATAGTTTTGAAGACTGACAATTCGCTACTTGATTTTTTAGTATAATTTTGATATACCCAGTTCTGCTTCCATAATCTGACACGTCGCTAGCTAAAATCCATTAACGTAGTATAGTAACTAGCTACAGAGCGTACCAGAGAAATAAACATATACTGCTCTAAAACATACCAAACCCCTTCAGACGCTTCGGGGAAATAGGATTAATGAATCAGATGTTTTTCTCAATTAAATGACATTGACACATGACATATGTGGTTCGCTATATATTATAAAAAAAGGTCGGCGTAACTTTTTAAATGGCAGGGTTCCCAGAATGTATTTTAGCCTAAGGATAAGGAAAAGGCAAATATTGTTTGTAATCACAAATACAAGCATATCGATACATTTATCGAACTCATCGGAACTGTAATTAACATCGGCGTATCTAATAAAATCGATATCAGTTACATCTAATCTAAATCCGTCCATAGATTACAAAAAATGCTATCAATAGGCAATGATTATGTTTCCAAATTCTGAAAATCTGCCTATATTGAAAAAAATATCCAAGAATCATTTTATTTAACTGTTCCCCGCGGTTTCGTTTGCTCCAAAAGTAGCAAAAAATATCTTTAATTAATCATCTCTTAAACAATAATTAGGTTGTAAGTATAAGTAATGCATTTATAAATTAAATATATTCGTTACAGATTTATTTATGTGTGTAGGTTTGTTTATATATATCTATGTATTGTTGACAGATATTTTTTATCAATAGTAGATACCGAATACCATATCGAATCACTTCTAGAAATAATAATAATAACAAAGCTTAATCCTCTTGTATTGTATAACTAGTTGTTGCCCGCAGATTCGCCCGTGTTTACTAGATTTACAGACTCTTTATATACAAACAACTATCTGAAAGTCCCGTCTAAATTGGCCTGCTATTTCAGAGATTATCCGGAACAAACAAAAAAATATACAGACAGAGAAAAATAATGTTTTTATGTATATACTTTCATATACATTTAGTGAAAAGGTGTTAATTTGAAATTACAAACAGACACTTCAATTTTATTTATTTGTATGAATTTTATGATTAAATTCATTTCTATACATAATATTATAGTACTTAAATAATTTGAAGTATTATTTTGTAGAAATTCGAGCCGTTGGCGGTGGAGCGGAAGATGTACGGGAAGTTCTACAATGGTGACTCTTATATTGTTTTAAAGGTACGTTTCTCATTCGTTGTAAGTCTACCGGAGGGAGGCGCCGGGCGAATGTCTGCATTCCACCCTTACTATTACTGAAGCGAATTCTTCCTGAAAGAAAATCTAAAAAAATGTTTAGTGACCCGACATTACTATTTTACTAATTTTTAGGTCACAGGCAAAATTTATAACGATTGTTAGTTCCTTATGTCTCAGGCTCGACAAAATTTCCCTGGGCCCCGTGTGAAGCATAAAAAAGTGATAAAATGTCCTATGTATAAAACGGAAAACTTAAACACGACATGTCTCCAGACAACCGGCGACAACACCCTCTCGTACGACGTCCACTTCTGGCTGGGGAGCAAGACAAGTCAGGACAAGAAGGGCGCGGCGGCCATCTTGACCATCACGCTCGACGACCAGCTGGGCGGGCGGGCGGTGCACCACCGGGAGGTCCAGGGACACGAGACCAGTCAGTTCTTGGGATATTTCCAACCAGGTGATTACATGTTATTATATTTGATGGTATATTATCAGCATTGCTAATTGTGAGTGGAGGAATACCACAGTACACATAATATGTTGACTGTGCTAATACGGCGAAGAAAAGATGATCGTTAGCCAAAAAGGATAATGGAAATTATAGACTTTTATATTATACAGTTTTTTGTAGGGTATAAATTAAGCCGAGCCGTCACGCTCGGAGGTGAAAGGCGCGATCGGGTGAACTCGGGACCGCCGAGTGTACCCGATCGAGAAAGATACAGTCAACTGCTCTCTACTTCTATCGGCAGTTTCTATTACTGCTTAGGATTTTTACAAAAAACCGCCGTGAACAAGCTATACGACTCTGACAACTACACTTACACATACGCCATATTAGGTGAAATGGTCCCGCTGATGAGGACTGATCGCCCGTCTGGCCTCGCTGGTGTCCCCACCCTTAAATAATACAAATACGCCTATTTTGAAAAAAAATATATAGGACTCTGGTGTAAACTAAGAAATGACCTGTACATCTACCATGAGTCTTGTTACAAGCGCAAATGACATAACTATAGTAGTTACGTAAAATGCAACACGAATAGAAAACTATGAATAGAAAACTAAGGTATGATATAGTTTTCTATTCGTGTTGCGTTATGTCATTTACGCTTGTTATGTCATTGACGAGTGTTTGAATTATCGTTTTCAGCTTGACATATGCCATTTCATGATTTTCAGCCATAAGGTACCTGGAGGGAGGTAATGAGTCTGGGTTCAACGAGGTGGAGACCAACGCCGGCGCCGAGAAGCGGCTGCTCCGGCTGTCGGGCTGCGACAACATGAGGATCGAGGAGGTGGGGTGTTCTGTTGTATAACAGACTAGCTGCTGGCCGCAGCTTTGCCCGCGTTAACTTTGATTAACGACCGTATCGTGATTGATGATTATTATTTCTATAGCCTATGTCACTCAGTGTTAACGTAGCATTTTAATGAGTTTTAAAGTCGGTCGAGTAATTTTTTAATTTATTCGTAACAAACGAATTTTGAAATTTTGTCAAAATTAAATCCTTTAGATTAATAACGTATTTATTTGGACAATGATTAATATTATGTTTATAAAAACTCCTTCGCAAATCATACAATATTTTAGAACAAATTTGATAACTATAACCTGCCGCAACTTTTAACTTTTTTTAGAACTTTTAAAGCGGTACAATTCCGTCATACATATTTACAGGTTGTTATTTTTTATTCATTTTTATTTATTTCTTTATTGGTAATCCTTTATTGGTAAATTTATCATATAATAGTATTAGTCGATAAACGGATTATTCAAAACAAAAATATTTTTTGAAATCGTATTAGCAGTTCCTGAGATTAGCGTGTTCAAACAAACAAACAAAATCTTCAGGTTATAATATTAGTATAGATAGATATAGAGACCAATAGATAGCAGACTTTTTATTGTAACAAAAACGAAGGATGTAACTCCTGAAAGCTATGTTTAGGTAGATCTTGGACAAAACCGTTGACAGAGCAGAACTTAAGCCAACAGTCTGCTTCTAGGATGGCCATTAAATTGAATCTGCTCATAAGTTGATGTCTACCGTTCACAGGTGCCAGCAGAGGCTTCCTCACTTACGAAGGATCACTGCTTCATTCTTGAGGTGGAGCACGACATCTTCGTGCTGATGCCGGAAGGTGCGAAGGCGACTCAGAGAAGGAAGATCATTAGCGTCGCCAACAGCTTGAGGGACGACTACCACAACGGCCGGGCGACCATTGAGATTATTGGTGAGACTTCCTCCCATTGTCCAGCTAGACATTTGTAACATTTGTAATGTCATTAGGAGGCAACCGAGCAGTCGGAGCCTTATAGTGTCTACCAACGCCCATAAACATCTGTACAACAAAAAGCTATGCAGATGCGTTGCCCTCCCTTTCCCTATCCCGCCAATGGGTCACCGGAAACTCACAAGCCGCAGGAAACGCGACAGCGTAGCTGTCACTTGACGCCGGTGTTATGTGAGCGAGAGGTCCCCGGCCCAATTCGGCTGCAGTGTAACAATGGCACTACCTCTTACTAAAATTATTAAGTAATGGAAGACTAGTCAAGAGATTTTTTTTTTCGGAAGGGCTAAACTTTTCGGCCTGATGGCCTTTAAGATCAATCGGTACAGTACACTTACTGTACCGATTGATCTTATTTTTTTATTGCTTTATTGCTCACTAGCAAATGGCTCACTTAAGAAATATTCGAAAGGGGGACGCCCCCCTCCGCGCCCGGCAGGGGGCGCGGTTTATCGCGCGCGCTGCTCGGGAGAGCATCATTTGTACTAGTCAAATCCGATACGGTCGACGAATCTTTTACGGTTGGATTTAACCTATCATCATGAGGACCGGCCCTCATCCCTCCCTCTGGAGAGGGAGGGGGGTCATGCGCGGTGCCCAAGCAATCTAGCGGTAGCGTAGTGCTAGCGCTGTTTGCGCGGTCTGGGTTTGTGTCTACTCGTATCGGATTCGAACCTAAGCTTCCGCGATCGATCCGGATCGATGTGGTTTCCATGTGTAGGGTTCGACGTCGCTTACGACCCCGAGGTCCAAGCGGTGTGCAGGTGTACCTAGCACCGTGTGTGACTGTATATGCTGTGAAGTTCGCGTCGCGCTTTTGCGTCGCGCATTAGTAGCTGAGACATTTCGTCAGCTGGATCTGTTAAAACATGCTTAGGTAACCTATGTCTAATTGCAACTGAGCTATCTGGGGAATTAGTCAAGAGAGGAATACTCGTAGTCCCAGCTCTCTCTCTCCCTCTCTCTCTCTCTCTCTCCCTCTCCCTCTCTCTCTCTCTCACTCTCTCTCGACTGCAAAGCTGCATAGCACTGTTTCTAATTAGGAACTAAAAATAAATTATAGAAGTCTATAAATTAGATTGTCTCCATGCAGGCAACATTTTGGCAGGCTGTAGACTCGAGCCATTCGGTTATTTGCAGTTCGTTTGCCTCAATCATATCTTACACAAAGTTAATATGTTTTGTACAGACGAATTCTCATCGGAAGACGACATCAACATGTTCTTCGAATCCCTCGGGTCTGGGTCCATGGAAGACTTGTTGGACGATGATACTTCGGAGGTAAATTATTTTTATCTTATACTTTTAAGTCATAAGTGGGCACATGAGCAGTCGGAGCCTTATGGTGACTACCGACTCTCATACACATCCACACAACTAGAGGTTATGCAGATGCGTTGACGCGACAGCATAGCTGTCACTTTACGCCGGTGCTTTGTGCGCGAGAGGTACCGCCCCGGTCGTGCCAGCCCTATTCGGCTGCAAAAGATCAGCCTCGCTAATATTAAAGAAAAGTAAATTGATGTTTCAAGATATTGTGATGACTCTGCTATATCAGCTTCCATTCATTCACATTCACAAACAACAAAACAACACCGGTGTTGGTCCACCGTACCGCTGCCAACAAATGACCTATTAATATATTTTTTCAGACATACACGCGTGAGAACATATCCACGGTGTACCTGTACAAGGTCCTGGTCGGCGAGGAGCTGGAGCTGGTGTCCGTCAACAGACCCTTCAAGCAGAAGCAGCTCACGTCCGATGTAAGCGGTTACATTTACTGTCCTAACTCCTGACATTATCAATTTAATCCACAGAGTTACTGCGATAAAGACTTTGAACCTTGAGTAGCTTCCTCTGTCCTATTAAATGCCTAATCATCCAGTCCAGAATGATCATCTTTTTTTCTTTCATTCTCATCATCTTTTGAGATGGGAAATGCTCTTAGGCATCCCGCGGGGGAGAAAGTCTCCCCAAGCGGGTATATGGGACTCGCTGCGCCCGAAGATGAGAAGGTGGACGCAGCTCTACCCACTAAAGCCCGACGAGTGCCACCAATGCCTTTGGTGAGGTCCCCCGGATCTGTTGAGCAACAGGGTACCGCGACGGTCAGTCAGCCCCAAAGGGACCGACGCCACCTCCAAAGAGGGGTTGTCTCGCACCATAGAACAACATCTCCCAACGTCCTTGTCCGTTGTAGGGACAGATGAGAGGACAAAAGAGTAGTCTTTTGTCCTCTCATCTTATAAGAAGTGTACCCCACAAAGAGCAGCCCCCTCGGTTCAATTGGCTTCGCCCAAGGTGCTGGGTTCACCTTAGTGAGCTTCACCGCCACGACAATGGTTGAACCGTGGTGGGGAGAATGATCAGCTTGAAGTGGTCCTAAGTATTAAGCTACGTGTCTCTTCTTTTCAGGAGGTATTCATCCTCGATACTCCATGTTCCGGAGTGTACATCTGGCTCGGGAACGAGTTGGACAGTGACGTGAAGAAGAACTACAACGACATCGTGCAGCAGTACTTGGACATCAAGGGATACCCATCTTGGGTGAGGTTTTAATGTGTGAATATGATGAGCAGGAACAAAAAAAGACGGCAAATTATTACTAGCATAGAATGAGGCTTGTAAAGTTTGTTGCGTGTATAGATTACGGGTTCTCCTTGCAAACCTTAGCCAATCTTTGACTTAAGGAGTAATCGAACCTAACCTATTGAAAATGCTTGCAACATTGCCATTGTTATAGTTTCCCAAATTCCAATCATTTCCTTTAAATCAATACCAACTACGTATTTGGAGGTGACCAAAGTCAATAAAATCTATGAAGATTGCTTTCAATACAACCTTGGTCTATTGGTAAGACCGCCGATCGTAGTCACCGAGCTGAGACTGTGCGCGGCGGGTTATAATAGAGCACGCAAGACTAAACAACGAGTATACAACTCGAGTTATCACTTTTTGTGAACTGTCGGTGGCTGTGTGAGTTCGGAATTCATTTGATAATTTTCGATTAATTATTTCGTTCATTATTTATTATCACCGTTTTAAATTATTTAATATACCCAGTATATAATTATATAATACCTAGGACACAACATGCGCTCTGTATCTCGACAAGTCGCGTACTAACGGCGAATAATAAAAAGTATCCATCGAAAGGCTTTCTCGCCGCGCTCATTTGCTCATTGCTCGGCGATCGTGGTAGACTTAATGATATAATATGTTCTGTAGGTGGCAGTGACCAGGGTAACAGAAGGTGCCGAGAGCAGCGCGTTCAAGCAGTACTTCCACACCTGGGACACCGTCGCCGCGGCCGGCTCCGTGCGGGCTATGGCTGCTCAAATAGGTGACTAGGATCTAATGAAGCGATTGATTACTAAATGACACAAAGATCTGAAGTTCATTTTTAGGGTTCCTTACCCAAAGGGTGCCAAACGGGACCCTTTGACTAACCCTCCGCTGTCCGTCCGTCTGTCACCAGACTGTGTCTCATGAACCGTGATAGCTAGACAGTTGAAAGTTTCACACTTGATGTATTTCTACATCCTCTAAAACAACCAATTAAATACTAAAAACAGAATAAAACTAATATTGAAGGGCTTTCATACAATAAACACAGGACGAACACAGGTAGACGCTTGAAATGTTCACAGAATATTTAGTTGTATATTCACTTTGTAAATAAAAAAACTAAAGAGAGGTGTCAAGGGACACCCGGATGGAACGAAGTTCCTTCGATTAATTAGTGAAGGAATTGTAATAAAAAGCAAAAAAAAAAGTTGTAAGGAAAATAATTATTCGGGTAGGTATAAATTTTTTATGATATTTTTATCGATAAAATCAGAGCGTCTCCCGGCGTAAAATAATAAAAAAAAACAAAAAAGTCACCGAGATCTGTGGGATTTGAACTGGGGTTTTTTACTAAGCAGCCCCAATAGTGTAACAAAAACAGCTACCGACGCAGTAATGTGTCAATCAAAAAGACGCACTGCTTACAACTATAGCAAAAAGTGTCGTTCCAACTTTTCATCTTATTTTTTTCGTCTAGCCCCCTTTCTTAACCCGCGATAAGGAACTACGTTCCAATAATTAAATAAATTAAGAGGGCTCTCATACAACTAACGTTATTGTTTGTCGTTCCATAATGGTAAGGAACCCTTCGCACGTGAGTCCAAGTCGCACATGGCCGGCTGTTACGTAACAATAAACTAAATACATATTTTGAACCATGGAGGTTGGAACTCTCGCAATCATCAGACCTAGTGCTTCATTTTCTCTTTCTTAAGTTTCCAGACCAACTTACCATAGAACTATGCTAGTATACCGTCGGCCAACGCCTGTCCCGTTTCCGTCCCAATTTCCATCGGTAATTAGGTGACTCTAGAAACAGTGGCAGTAAGTTTTATCTTAGCACATATCTCTTGTGTGGGACAATGTTACTGTATTAGTTAAGGTTGAACTAGTCAACGGCGCGAACTCTAACAAAATGATTGCTATTTCGCCTGACATAGTGCGCGAACATGCGTGCTAGAATGAAATGCACAATGATTCATTCCGAAAATGTCCTTTTAGCAAAACAGTTATTATAGAAAAACTAATAAGTGTATGTTTTTAAAATAAATTTATTGTATCTTTTGAATAACTAAACTATATCTGTACGGGCTTTATTTTTGAGCTTTCGTGCTCGGTATACTATTTATTTACGCCCAAAGCTGGGCTAAAATTAATGTTGAAAGTTTAGAAGCTTGTATTTTTTAAATGTATTTTTTTTACGATTTTAGGTACATACACACATAGATAACGACGTGATCAATTTATATTATACTTAGTTTTTCATGGTCAACGTCAAACATTGTAGTAATTACTGTTCTGCGTTTGTATGGAAAGATGAGCGGCTTGTGTAACCTTAAGGCCATCTAGCATATAACCGAATAGAGTAGTAATGTGAGCCATAAAATTACGAAACTGGTCAGTGATTTGTCACTGACTTAATAGCAATTCAACCAACCAGATCTCGTTCAATCAACAATCCATCAGTCGGCCAATCAGAGCACAGAACCGGCGCAGCGTCGCAGCACAATTTTGTCGGAATTTGTTATTATAAAAAACACATAACATTACCACTTTATTCCGGTTATATGCTCTATGGTTAAGGTTAATCGAAAGTGCAAACGAATAATACCTACTCTTATGAGAGGAAAACTTACATCTGAAATCCTGTTCTCTCAGTGTCTTTCTCTATTTCTTCAAATAAATATAATAAACGGTTACAGATTCGGGCTATTTCTCTGAAGACGCTGATAACTCGGCTGCGGTTGCCAAGTATATAGGCAAGAGCGCGTCTGCCAGAGGATACATGCCAGACGAGGGTTCTGGACCATTGACAGTCACCAGGTATATTATTCGAGTTTTACTTATATTTTCGCTTACATACTTCGCTACAATATGAAGGTATTTTTTTCAAATCGTTACTCTTTCTGGAACAGTTCACAGAAGAAATCAATCAATAACTATCTAGAATGTAAATGAAACATTTAAAAGGAAATGGCTTCCTCAAATACTCACTCACCCACGTACCTGGGTAGGTAGGTAGACTACAACGTTCTTCCTTCCTAAGGTTCTGAATTCGGCTTGAGTCTTATAAAAAGTCAATAAAACTATTTTCTTACGCTTCTAAACATTGTAATTACATTACCAGGGTAACAGACGAAACAGAAGACATAACCGAGAGCTTTCTAGAACTACCAAAGATGTACCAAAGTGAGGTGTACGTGATGAAGTACCAGTACTGCGACGAGAATGGAGAAGATGCCACCGTGGTCTACCTGTGGCTGGTGAGTTACAGCCGTCATCTGATCCGTGGTGGTCATGCACCTGGACCGCATGCACGTCTGCACCATTCTACTTATTCCTCCCGCCTTAGGAAAAAGGAACAGGAAAGGCTATTTGCTGGCACCGACACTGACCATTCTACATTCTAGGATAGGCTACGCGGTATTATTACTATTTCTGTGATAGGCTACGCCTTATAATTACTATTTCTATAATAGGCTACGCGGTATTATTACTATCTCTGTAATAGGCTACGTGGTATTATTACTATTTCTGTGATAGGCTACGCGGTATTATTACTATTTCTGTGATAGGCTACGCATCAGTAAGTGACCTAGGCTAGTTCGAGCCGACTATATTACGTTTTAAATATATCTTCTAATATATATAATTCTTCTGTGCGTGTGTATGTCACTGAACTCCTCCCAAGCGGCTGGACCGATCTTGATGATTTTTTTTGTGTGTGTTCAAGTGGATTCGAGAATGGTTTAGATTCACAAAAAAAAAATTTTACAGGACAACGTCTGTCGGGGCCACTAGTAATAATATAATATGTTAGGACAACTCACACACGGCCATCTGATCCCAAACTAGACAGAGCCTGTTCTTATGGTAACCAGATAACTGATATATACTTATATATTTATAAATACATACATATTTTAGATAAATTACAACCAGACACAGAACAAATGATCATGCTCATCACACAAACATTTGTCCTGGGTGGGGATCGAAACCACAACCTTCTGGTTTAGCAGTCAGGGTCACTAACTACTAGACCAACAGGCCAGTCAGTAAATATGCACCTCTTACCAACATTGTTTAAAAAATCTTACCAATATTTTGGATTCCTTTCCTCAAAATGAAAAATGGAACCCTTTTAGGATCACTCTGTTGTCTCTCTGTAGGGTAGGTACTTTTAACATAGAATCACAAAAGATGAGTATTAAAAATAATAATCTGAAAACCGAAGTTAGCAATGATTGATGTCACAAAATATTTCTACTATGCAAAACTCTTTCTAATCAACAGGGTGGGGAAGCGAGTGCAGATGTTAAGATGGCGGGGCTGGCGCTGGCTGCTGAGATAGAGGAAGAAGATGATAAGGCAACCATCGTGACGATACCCCAGGGAAAAGAAATTAAACATTTCTTGAACCTATTCAAAGGTAACATTGAAAATGTATTATTATATTTAATGCAAGTCACCTCAGGCGAAACGGGAAAAATGGTTTGAAAAATCAAATTTTTGAGATATCTCCTATTAAATAACGGTCTCACAAAAATATCAGAGACACCTAAAGATTCTGTCTAAATAATGTGCTAATTGGTTACACGATAAGATGTACTTTACTCGATTTTAATAAAAAAAAATACATAGTTAATATGTTTATCTGTACCAGGACAAATATTTTAAAGACGAAAGTTTGTAAATTTGGATGTTTGTTGCTCTTTCAAGGCAAAACAGCTGACAGAACCGATTTTCCTGAAAGTTAATATTGTGATGGCTTATAGGTACCTCGGATTAAATAATTATTATCATACCGGATACGGTTGTGAATCTAAGTGAAGCTGCGGGCACTAAAAAGTAATCTTATATCAATTATACAAAGTATAAAGTTCATCAACTGATTCGTAGATACGAATATGCTTCATTAATATAATAACATGTTCAGGTTGTCTCATGGTGCTCCGGGGGTCCAAGGAAGACGAGTACAAGGTCGATAACTTCAAGAAGAGCTACGACGAGGATGGCTTACGGTTGTTCAGGGTAAGTACTCAGTGACCCCCCCCCCCCTCCGGATATGATCAACAGCCCACATTGGTTCATTGGTTGTCATTTTTCATGCCGATCCCCACTATTGAACCAGGTACCTGCTATTCCATGGAGGTCTATTGGGGTTAACCAATTTAAAAAGAATAAAAAAACGATTTAGTTTCCCTGCCTCCACTGCCTCCACTGCCTCCACTCCCGAAGCCAGAACCATCGGCAGTAGTCCACCAGTTTAATTTAAAAACATCTATATGATTTTAGTTTAATAAAATCTTACACTGTCTTCACCCACAAGCATTTTCGGCTTTCAGGTGGAAGGTACAAAGACCATCGAGGACATGCGAGCGATACAGATCCCGGAGTCCTCGGACCTGCTCGAGGACGACGACGTCTACATCCTGGAGACACCCGACGTGGTCTATGTTTGGAACGGGCAGGTTGTAATGTCACCAAGGGAGTCGCGTAGGACAGCTTCAGAGAATCAATCCTAAGTTTGGTCCATCCTTTTGAAATGCCCCTCCGATAGTGTTTCTGGTTCGAAACCTAATTTCCTCCTCCATAGTTCATACATCATACATACAAGGTTGATAAAAGCGAGAGGCATTAAATTAAACCACGTATACTACGTACTATTTTCAGGCTACACACCAAAACTTAGACCAATAGAATCAATAGTTTAGTCACAGGATATTTTTAAAGTTTTAAAGCCGCTCCGGTTTGTTCGACCCGGTGAGACGCAACGTACTGTGCGACGTTGACTTTTAGATTAGGACATTTTACAAAGGTTTACAAAGAGTTTTTACGGTTTACTTTGACTATTCTCGTATTTAAGTTCTTTGAAAAACTTTTTTTTATTTCTCTCATAAACTACTTTTAATAGTTTCGTATTAACCGTAAGCATGTGTAGTATATGTGGTTTAATTTAATGCCTCTCGCTTTTATCAACCTTGTATGTACCTATATTTACATAGTTGTTATATATTATGTATAACAGCTCAATGGAGATTTCAGCAAATTTCCAATACTTTTTTTGTATGCAAAGTGACATTTTTTTTTAAGAACTAGGAGCGCCTCGCGGTTTCACCCGCGTACTTCCCGATACATAATGGTCTATATTCCCGCGTACTTCCCCTGTACTCCCACGGGAATGGAAAGTACGCGGGAATATAGACCATTATGTATCCCAAATACATTATAGTCTATATTATGTTTTTCTGATGTATAAGCTATATTATAGTAAAGTTTCATTAAAATCATTCCATAGTTTTTGCGTGAAAGAGTGATGATATACATGAATGCATTCTTACAAACTTTCGCGTTTATAATATTAGTAGTATTAATTATTTGTATACTGCCAGTCATATAATTATAAATCTACATTGCAAGAATAAAGCAATTAGCCTGACATTACAAACTGACCGCCATGTTGAAAACCTTGACAGGAGTCGCACGAGAGTGAGCGGGAAACTGGCAGGAACTTCGTGAACACTCTGATCGGGGAGGACAAAGAGGTGGTGGTCCTGGAGCAGGGAGAGGAACCCGAGGAGTTCTGGGAGGCGCTGGGTGGGTGATTTGAGTTCTACTTAGTTCAACTAGTACAAATAGCTTTAGTTAGTTTTGGTGGTACCTGTCTCGTAGATACTGCGCTATGATGGTATATGAGTTTGGTGTTTGGTCTATCAAATGCGGCCTCTTTGAGAGGAACTAGAAGCATCGCCTGTAGCAACATCAGACTATTCCTCAAAATTATCATCTATACTAATATTATAAAGCTAAAGAGTTGGTTTGTTTGAACGCGCTAAACTCATGAACTACTGGTCCGATTTGAAAAAATATTTCAGTGTTAGATAGCCCATTTATCGAGGAAGGCTATAGGCTATATAACATCACACTGTGACTAATAGGAGATGAGTAACGCAGGCGAAGCTGCAGGCAACAGCTAGTACCTAATATAAGTCTTGCCTGGTGTAAATAAAGTCACAACCGACGCCAGGAGGCCGTGTGGTCGCAGACTGCACGGTTGGCGGGGGGCAACCCCCCACTTTATAAACCAAAAGTGAGCTGAATGGGCTCACACTAATGCGATGTAGCATTAGGGCCTTCGGGTCGTTAGCATAGATCCATCCGAAAAAAAAAAAGTAAGTAAAGAGTACCTACTCTTTGCAATCCTCAGAGTTACCAGATCAAAGGGTGATAACAACCTTTCATCAAGATCATCAGCAGTCTGTCTGCTGCACGCCTTTCTTTAAACGTCGAGTCGGTCGATCTTAATCAAATCCACTCAATACCTAACGGTATACCATCAGGAGGGGCCCCCGAACCGCACGAGGACTGTTCCGGCTGGAAGCTGGCCGTGAACCGGCGCGTCACCGCCCCGCTGAGCCTCACCGCCGTCACCGTTACCGCCTCCGGCAAGCTCAAGTTCGAGGAGCTGCCCCCGGACTTTACACAAACGGTAGCTTATTATATTTTTGTACAATCATAGTTCTTTTGTTTATCACCCGACTACGGCATAGTCGAAGAATAAGAGTTACATTTTAACAGACTTAAAAAAAGAGGTCAATAATTTTTCCTGTAGTCGAATTGCAAATTTTTGAACCTGTAATCTATATGAACGTGGCCTTAGCAATCATAATAGTATACGGACGACGAACCAATACAAAAATAACACATAACTTACAGAACTATAAACTCCTGTAGACAATCCAGAGAAATACCTATATTATTAAAGTGAAACTTTTATTACATCGTCTCAAACTTTTTCGTCTGTGTGTTGCATGTCGCGTGACGGTCGGCCGCCAAGTTTTCCAAGTATAAAATTAAGATTGATAAAGCGATTTTTATACCCTTAATGGAATATTATTTCAAAAATGTTTAGTTAAATGTCTATAATGTGAAAAAAAGTTTCACTTTTACCGTGGTTTCGTAAAACTACACAATCTTTTTTTTTACTTTTTGTCGTTCCAGGATCTCTCTGACGATGGATTCTACATTCTGGACACCGGCGAGGAGCTGTACATGTGGCAGGGGAAGAACATTCAGGAACGGGTCAAGAACGCCCGGAAAAAGATTATTGGGGTGAGTCGTGAGAACATTATGTGTTGGGGTTATCTCGTCGTTGACGGTACTCCAGTTATTGTTGTAGGTTATAAGTACACACCAAACCACTATTACGTTAAACGGTTTATTAGATAGCAATATTAATTACAGTTTAGTAATTGGAGCCGCACTATTTGTTATTGTATCAAGTTACCGCTCGTGCCTAAGGTTTAGTTGCGACTCTTCTAAAATACATAATGTGAAGTTATTTATTACAATTATTGCCTAAGTTATAACGAAACTGCTGTACGAGCATTATTGGCTCGTACATGCTCCCGAGGGAAAGATCTGCCTACTCAGATTATCAACTCTTCACATAACATAATATAACAGAATATGTTCTTGTAACACAAGAACATATTCTGTTATAAAATACAAAGCAATAATTATACAATAGTAAAGTACAATGCTTAAGTTAAAAGTTAATTGAATAAGTAAATAATGTGTATATAATTAAATGTATAACATAGAATTAGTTAACAAAAAGTATAAAGTTCTAAATAATATCAAATCTTAAATCCTAGTCCAGCTTCTGGTATCGGCTGCGGGATTTTCCTGGAATGTCCACCTCTTGTTGTAGCGTATGGTGCAATCTCCTCCAGCTCTATATTTTCCGTATCTCGTCTGGTCTTTGTAGAACTCGGATTTGTTGTTTGGGTATTACTTCTTTTACACGAGGGAATGTATTTCCTGACTCGCCATACTATGGTTGCCACGACAATTCCTCCCACCAGCAAAGTGCTTATCGCGTAGTTGCTGATATCATGAACAGACAAGTCGTGTGGCAGCTGGTGCTCTCGTTCTTTCTGTGCGGCTATCTGGTTTTCTAATGACTTGCGTTCATCAGATAAACTGTTCAGTTTGGTGGTCAGAATAACGTTTGTATTCTTGTACGTTTGCCACATATCATTTGGTGAGTCAATAGTAGGAACATCCAGAGTTAGCCCGATCTTCGTTTTACTGTTAAATACGTTATGTGAATGGATTGTAGAGTATTTGTGCTGTATAATGCAATCCTGACCTAGGGCAAGAAGTCCCGCCATTGTTGTCGTTATCGTTGTAACTTGATTCTCGCATATTACGCGGGTCGGGCACTAAGTTATTCAATTATACAGTCATATGTTTGGTCTCTGTAGTTTGATCCATTGGTCCGCGCATTTGTTTACTATCCAATCACAAGTAATGTTTACACTTTGACTCAGCATTTTCGCTTCGCAGGATGCTGTCGCTCCTTGGAGATTTCTTATAGGCGTGTAGGTGTGGCAAATGTAGTAGTCCGCCATCATCGTAGTACACTGTTGTAGGTCCGCCTCTTCTATTTGTATATAAGTATTTTTGACAAAGTTCACTCCAATATACTTTGTTGTTGTTACGATCGCCAGACATTGGTTATGCATGTAATGCGTTAATGGTATATTATGAAATAACGTATACTCGTCATCGCTGATTAACGTTATATGTAATTCGAAGAGTAGGTATTGTTCTGTGAGACGAGCTTTAGCATAAATAAGTTTGTACATGTCTTGAATGTTTGCTACATTGCTGTTTTTGACAGGTAACGTTAATCTTGATGGTATAATGCCGGCAATGTAACTGATTTGTTCTGACAATTGTTGGGGTGTGAACAGTTTCATATCGAGATTTCCTCTATAAATATCGGTCAAAGCATCCAAGATCATTTGCTGGTTTCTTCTGAGTACAGAGATCAGTAAAGTGGCTGTCAAAGCTCCAGCGTTGACGTCATTCATTGTTTTCATAATCTGAAATCTGTTGTCTATCATTGCCATATCACTTTGCGTTTTATTCATATATTGTTGTATTATTTCCAACTGCGTTTTGGTAAAGTCTTCACTTTTCTTTATAATATTATTTTCTGCCTCAATGATGAGGGTCTGGTTTTTTATCAATTCTAATAAATATTCCTCGTTTGACTTGATTTTTCCTATGTCTTGAGCGTATTTTTCGGCAAAATTGCTATCAAGAACCCCAAATAATGTACGCGCCAAGTTCCCTACGCCGTTGACGTATCCCCGACGCCTTCTTTGGTGGTGATGAGATAGTAGTAGTTTATTATATTCGTTTAGTTGGCTCATTTCAAACTTAAGTTGTTGTGTCGTAGCGTGACATTGCTCATTAGGCATCTTAGCGCATATTTGACCTAAATGGTTGACGTATTCCTCGACCTTTCTTGTACTTTGCCAGAATGTTGTCAGGTTATAGTATACAAGGAGTTTCCATAAATCGTGAATAAGTTGAATATTTCCAGCGGGGTCAAAGTAGATCGGGTGGTCGTCAGTGAACGGAGTTATTTTAAACTGTTGCGTGGGTTTTGCTTTTCCATGGGACAGTGTAGTTAATACTACTAGTAATATCATCAATAAGCTGTTGACGCTCTTGGTGGTTTTACGGGTTGTTCTACTTTTCATACATGTTTCAGTTTCAGAACTCCCTTTTTGTGATGTTGGGCTCTCACACACTTCGTTTACCGGTAGAGGAGCTAGTTTTGTAATGGGTCTCTTGAGTATGCCGTTTTGCGTCTTTAGCGTGACTAATCGCACTAAGTCGTCACTGCCGGGGTGCAATTCCACTACCCGGCCCATAGCCCACTTGCCTGGAGGTAGATTATTTCCTTTCACTAGTACAAGTTGACCTTTTTGCATGTTTTCTTTAGTTTGTTGCCACTTGCTTCGGTTCTGCAGTAAATGAAGGTACTCTTTAGACCAGCGATCCCAGTAGTGCCGGCGCATGAGTTCAATGAGTTTCCAGTTGTTTCTATAGTCTATTGATTTTGTATGTTCCGGATCATTAAGTGGCAGTGATAACATCGGACCCCCTGTAAGGAAGTGGCCAGGCGTGAGGTAATCGAGATCTTCCACGTCTTCAGATAGCGGGCTCAGTGGTCTGCTGTTCATGCATGCTTCAATTTGCGTCAGAAGCGTTGAA
Source organism: Helleia helle (assembly GCA_963853865.1). Taxonomy (NCBI): domain Eukaryota; kingdom Metazoa; phylum Arthropoda; class Insecta; order Lepidoptera; family Lycaenidae; genus Helleia; species Helleia helle. The sequence continues at coordinate 989,109 of OY971434.1, forward strand.
AACTGTTCGTAGGTAAGCTTTTGTTGTCCAATTACCCGTTTCAGGTGATGTTTCATGGAACGTACCGCGGCTTCCCATAACCCACCAGCTGATGGCCAAGATGGAGCGTTAAAATGCCACTCTATTTGAAGGTCGTTGATTTCCTTAAAAAACTCAGACGATAACATGGTTTTATAGTGGCGAAATTCTTCATTTAATAATTTTGCAGCTCCAACGAAGTTCGTCCCATTATCGGAATAAATATGTTTTGGAGTACCTCTTCTGGCACACATCCGCTTCAGTGCCGCGATAAAGGTTTGTGTTGATAAGTCTGACACGAGTTCAATATGTACTGCCTTTGTACACATACATATGAATATGGCAATATATCCCTTGCAGGTCTTGATACCGCGGCCTTTGTTTATTTTCACGTCTACATGGCCTGTAAAGTCGACGCCGATGTGTGAAAAAGGCCGCGATGGGGTGATCCTTTCCTTTGGAAGGTTTCCCATCAACTGTTCGGTTTTATTTGTTGCGTAACGACGGCATCGAATACACTGTCGAAGTGTCTTCTTAACAGCTCTATTTCCACTGACTATCCAGACGCTGTTTCTAGTGTAAGCTAACGTTAATCTAGGTCCACCGTGTAAGGTTCGCTGATGCGCCTTTTCAATAATAAGTTGGGTCAGTCGCCCCGTTTTCTGGTAGGTTTGAATATTCTAGACGCCCTCCGACGCGAAGAAGTCCTTCCGAGTCCAGGAATGGGTGGAGTTTCAAAATAGTGCTCTTGTTGGGCAGCTTTCCCCGTTTTTTAAGAGACGTTATCTCCTTTTCGAAACTATATTCTTGTATTGATTTATAAATCTTACATCTGGCTTGTGTAATTTCATACAAGTTTAGTTCATTGCACTTATTTGACCCCTGTTTGTTATGTAATTTATCGGTGAATCGTATAACCCAGGCGAGTATTCTTGTAATACGATCTATGTCACTGTATCGCTCAAGTAATAACTAAATTAATTCATTTTTATTCGATGCGGGTTCCGTCAGGTAGCAGTTTCTTATAAGACCTTCGTTTGTAGTGTATCTTGTAGATGTTAAAAGGGAATGTTTTCCTTGATCTCTAAGCCATCGAGGTCCTTCCCACCACAGAGCGAAGTTGACCAGCTTGGTTGGCGAAAGTCTTCTAGTTGCACAGTCAGCGGGGTTTTCGCTACTCTTTACTTAACCCCAATTTATTGCAGGAACGATGTTTGTTATGAATGAAGTTCTATTAGTTATATATTTTTCAAATCTACTTTGTTTACCCTGAAGCCATGCTAACACAACTTTTGAGTCTGTCCAACAGGATATTCTAAGATTATAATCTGTAAGGACCTTAGTTATCTTCTCCAGAAGCTTGGCTAACAGAACTGCGGCGCATAATTCCAACCTCGGTATAGTTGCCTTTTTTTTCAGAGGTGCCACCTTAGTTTTCGCAGCGAGTAATGTAGTGACGTACGCGCCAGTCGGTGACGTAGTTCGGCTATAGATGACGCATGCGTAGGCTTGCTCGCTCGCGTCACAGAAGGCATGCAATTCGATCGCTCTATTGTTTTCATTCGTTATGTTCATATGTTCATATGTTCATATGTTCGGTAAATCGGTTTTAATATTTATCCATTCGGCGGCTATGTCATTGGGTATAATTTCGTCCCAGTTAATTTTTTGATATTTTTCACTCCATAATTTCTGGAATATCAGTTTTGCTCGGATAGTTATTGGGGATAACCACCCTAGTGGATCATATATTTTGCTTATCTCGGACAATAGTCTACGTTTCGTGTATGTTTCATTTTTATTATCGTGCGACATCTCGCAAATGAAATGGAATGTGTCCGTAGTGTCATTCCATGACAGTCCCAGTGTCTTGCTGAACTCTTGTTTAAAGTTATAGTTGTTTGTATGGCGTTTTTCTATATCCAGCATATTCTCGAGGATGGATGGTTCATTAGTAGCCCATTTTCTTAAAATAAAACCTCCCTTCTTCGACAACTCGTAGAGCTCCTGTTGTAAACGTTTTGTTTTTTCGATGGTATTTTCGCCCGAGATGACGTCATCCATGTAGCATTCTTGTTGTAGTGCTCTTTGGGCTAATGGGAAAGCGTTGCCTTCATCTTTGGCTAGTTGTTGGAGCGTACGCATTGCGATAAATGGTGCCGCCTTGGTGCCATAGGTAAGCGTACAGAGCTGCATCTCTCTGAGCGGTTCTTTAGTGGATTCCCTCCAGATTATTTTTTTGTAAGTTTTGTTGATCTTGATGAATAAGGATTTGACGGTACATTTTTTCAATGTCCGCCGTTATGACGTATTTATAGCTACGCCATTTAATGATAAGCGATAAAATATCTTTTTGTAGATTGGGCCCTTTTTCCATCAAGTCGTTTAAGCTGTAGCCGGAGTCTGTTTTCATGGATGCGTTAAAAACAACTCGGAGTTTGGTGGACGTTGAGCTCTCCCGTAATACACCATGGTGGGGTAGGTAGGCTTGCACTAGACTTTCATTTGTCATCGCTGGTTTCATGTGACCCAATTGTATGTAGTCACGTATGAATTGTTTATATAACGTTGCGAAATGTTCTTGTCTCGCCATTTTCTTTTCTAAATGAAGAAATTGTGCGATGGCTTTCTGCTTCGAATCGCCAAGATTATGCTCGAAGTTATTTTTCATCGGCATTTTCGTTACATAACGCCCGTTACTTAATCTTTCAATTGTTTCTGAGTAATATTTTTCACAATATTCATCGTTTGTAGAAGGTTTCGAATCCGCAGGAATTTCTTCAGTCTCCAAGAATTGTGATAGAGTTTCTAGTTGTGTGAGAGTAACCAGACAGTTGAAATGCTTAGTAGAGCCGCATAGTATCCAACCCAACTTCGTCTGTTGAGCTACTGGCGAGTTATTGCTGTGTTTCAATACTCCTTCAATAATCACCTCGGAGTAAATATCTGCCCCTAACAGCAGATCGATAGGACCAGAGATGTTGAAGTCCGGATCCGCCAACTTTAAGTTATTAAAGTGTGGCCAGTTCTTCGTGTTAAATGTTGAGTTGGGTAGGTTATTTATCAGTTTATGCATTACTAATGCCTCTGTTTGGAAAGTATAATCAGAATAGATAGATTTACATTCCAGTTTGATCATACCCCTACTCGTGCCCATTATCTAGCCGACGCCAGTGACGGCCGCCTTCATCTTGTTCCGGGGCAAGTTCAATCGTTGGGCGGCATTTTCTGTGATCAAGCTTACTTGAGAGCCTTGATCAAGCAACGCCCGCAGGATGACGAAATCACCTTCGTTGTTTCTGACCCTGAGTTGTAGAGTCGTCAAAAGTATCTCTTGTTCACCGTTAATATGATTAGATGATCTAAGATTAATTATATTTATTATATATATTATAATATATTATATTTTATAATTTAATTAGCAATAATCCCGCAAAACACGCAGTCTCTACTGCAAATGTGTGAGTGCACGCATATGCATGCATATAGCACCGCCCTCCCTTCCTACACTGCATATGCGTACACTTGCATGCGTATACCCCACATGCACCACAACCACAGTTAAAGACCACCACCACACAATCTACGCACGTTTCGCCCCGACACCGAGGCATCCTCAGGATGTAGACTCTACGATTAGCAATCGTTAAGTGTAACACTTAACGATTGCTAATCGTAATCGAAGTCGAGGTGAGTGGCCTTGAATGTTGTCTTCTCAAGTTATCATCATGAAGAAGAGAATGATGTTTATAATTACACGTGCGACATCGTTTCATAGAAGTGCAATTATTTCCTCCGTGACTAAATAGACAATTTTTACAAATGTTTAATTCGCTTGTTGTTTTAGTTCGCGTTGCGACATCCATGCTTAAAAATGTAGCACACTGCCTCAGCGTATGATCGTTCTTGCAAAGTGGACAGTTTCGAAGTGTAGCATGGTAGGTTTTTGTATATTTCTCTGCGTTGTTAAAGTTCATTGACTTGTAGTTATTATAATTTTTGTGTTGATTATTCGTTGAATAATTTTGTTTCTGACTACTTCTTTTCGTCCGAGCAGTTTCCAATGTCATGAATTTCATTTCCAGAAACTCCAGAAACTCATCTAAATCTGGTAACTCCCTTGAATATTTCATGCCTTTTATGTAGTCACTGTAGGTCTCATCATCCAGTTTTGATGACAGTAAATGGACGATAAGCGGACCCCATATGGGGATATTAATTTGGATATTTTCCAGAGCATTCAAACACTCTTTCGTGGTGTCATGTAGCCTTTTTAAATTAGTTGAGTTCGGTTTATCAATGGACGACTGATTGAGAAGCGTGTCTATGTATGAGATGAAAAGTAATCGCTTATTGTCATAACGATGTTGAATAATATCCAGGCATGAGTCATAATTCTCGGCACAAACGGGAAGGTGTTTGATTAATTTTTCCGCTTCACCTTTCAACTTAGATTTGAGGAACTTCATTTTTTGGGTTTTGTTGAGTGTTGGATTGTTATGAATCATCTCAAGGTATAGATCTCTAAACGACACCCAGTTGTTAAATGATCCATTAAACTCCAGTAACTCAATACGTGGTGTAGTTTTCTCGTAGTGGGAAGTTTCAAAGATTTTTCTGTTTATATCTTCCTTAAGCTCGTCGTAAACTTGTTCCCAATAGTCAAATTTTGACTCATACTCCACGTCGCTTCCTTGTAGTAAGTAGCTAAGTTCCCAATGGTTCTTGTCGATGGGTTCCCACTTAGTTTGTAAAACTTTCAGTTGATCTTCAAGCTGCCACCTTTCTTTCGAATCCTGTAGTTTAATTTTGGATACAGCTCGCTCTACCGCCTTAAAACTACACATTTGCCTATGCAAAAGCGTCGATACCTCCTTGTCTGATTCTTCCGTGGATGGTTGATATACTCGAAATGTGTCCCATTTCGATGTACTGCGAGATTCCGGTTTTTTCGGTTTAGTTATACCCGAAAATCCAGGTTCAGTGTTTGTTAACTCGTTTTTGAGTTCATTCATAGATTGCATTGTCTCGTCGAACATGCTTCTAGTTATGTCAAAGATATTCTCCTTAAAGTAGTCATGGTCTTTTGCTGACTTGCTGACTCAAACCTCACTCTACTCTATGGTTGAGTGTTGCGTACAATTGTTTTGGTATTAATTTTACGTAATTATTGTTTTTTAACAATATCTGTTGTAATATCTGTCTGTTTTGTGTGTGTTTTTGTTTATATTGTGATTGTTTAACTGTAAGTATATATTAAATTACATTTTTGCAATGGATACTGAACCGCCAGATCCTGGTGGAGGTTATAATCCTGAAAATTCAAATAATTCAATAAGTAATAGAAAAAGGCGTCCAAATGACGATAATTTAACGGATAAAAATACATCTCATCCCAAAAAAGCGGCTACTTCTACATTAACTTCTCCTTCCATACAACTTACTTACATCCACCCGGATTTTAATAATGAAAAATTACACTATTCTGTGAATGACTTCGCTCCTTTTGTGGTCCATGTCTCGAAAAGTGAATCAGAGCCTAATAGTGGAATAACACTCCGACCAATACAGTTTGGGGACTTTTTGTTTAAAAATAATATAAAGAATGTAGTTATGGATGGCATTAAGAGGATAGGTCGCAATCGAATCTCGATTGAATTTAAGACAGCTGAACATGCCAATAACTTTTTAGACTTACCAGCTATCAGTGCTGCGGGGTACATAGCTTCAGTCCCCTCTTACAGTGTCTCTCGTATGGGAATTGTTAGAGAAGTGCCAGTCGAATGGTCAATGGAGGAGTTAGTGGAAAATTTAGAAATCCCAGATGGTTATGGAAAAGTAGTTCGGGCACGGAGAATGAGCCGGAAATCATTTAACGATAATAATACCCCTGTATGGATCCCTACACAGTCTGTTGTTCTTACATTTACAGGCCAGAAACTACCTCCCCGAGTATTTTGTTTTTTCACATCCTTACCTGTTGAAACTTACCTTTTGCCTACTATACAGTGTAATAATTGCTGTCGTTTTGGTCACGTGAAGGCACAATGTAGGTCTAAACCTAGGTGCTACAAGTGTTCTCAAATGCATGATGGAGAAACCTGTTCAGTACAAATCCCCTCTTGCCTGTTCTGTTCTGGTCGACATATGGCCAATGACTCAACCTGCCCTGAGCATTCTAGACAAAAATCTATTAAGCTTGTAATGTCACAAGAAAGCATCTCTTACCTAGAAGCCTCAGCTAGATTCCCTCAGGTCAGGCGATCATTTGCCGACTCAACCAGAACTATTTCTCACACTTCATCATCATCATCATCTACTAGTGCTATAAAACAATCCTTGCCCGTAATAACTTCATACAAAAAAACTGTAACAACACAACGACGCCCTATTTTACCTACTAGCCCTGGTTATGATAAACAAGCCCATCAGGCAATCATTGAAAACCCTCCTTCAACCACACCTAATGGGTGTGCTTTCCCACAAAACACAATCTCCCCTAACGATAATCTAATAGAACAATTAATTTCTATTCTCGTTAACATGATTTCCCGGTTCAGTGTTACCGGCTTACCGAACGAAACTCTTAAAAATTTAACTCAGCTTACTTCTCTTTTAACACAAAATGCCCAGCAGGATCATTCAATGGAACTGTCGTAGCGTCAGAAATAAAAAACAAGAATTAATGTACTTATTTAAAAAATATGATCCAATTGTTGTTGTCATCCAGGAGACCTGGTTGAGACCTGGTTCTCATTTTAGAGTCCCTGGCTTTTCAGCCCTCCGGGATGACAGGAATGATGGCAAAGCTGGAACAGCCATTTTAGTGTCCAGTAAATGTGTATATACTTTAATCCCTATTCCATCACATAGTGATGAAATTAATATTGTAGTTGTGCGTGTATTAAATGTCTCTTTTGTGAGTATATATATTTCTAGGCCCAGCCATATCCTTCTTTCTCAACTTTCAACAATTTTGTCATCACTCCCTTCTCCCCTTATTATTTTGGGGGATTTTAATTTGCACCATACTTCTTGGGGTTCCTATTTTTGTGATAATTTATCCTCTCCTTTTCTAGACATAGTTGATAATAACAGCTTAGTGATACTTAATGATGGATCACCCACTCGACGGGTCCCACCATTGCAAAACCCTAAAAGTGCAGTGGATATATCACTAGCTTCCTCTTCACTCTCATCTCAACTTTCTTGGGCAATTCTCCCTAACTCCTTTGGTAGTGATCATTACCCTATAGTCATATCTTTTATTTGCTCACCTAGACCCTTTATAATAAATTATCCACCAAGGCAAAAATTTAAACTAAATAAGGCTAACTGGACCCAATTTGCTGTGGTCTCTAATGAAGAAGTATCATGTATCCCTCCAGTGAACCCTAGCAATGTTCATTCACTTTACCCTCTTTTTAAAAATGCACTTATTCAAACTGCAGAAAAAACAATCCGATGCCGAATGCACAGATGCATGTAAGCGCCGCAAACGTGCTGAGCGCTTGTATTCTCTGTCCATGACTTATGAAAATTTTTTAAACTATAAGAGAGTTGCAGCAGAAGTGGCCAGGTTATTTTCGCAGAAAAAGAAGAAAGGCTGGCAAATTTTTTGTGAAAATATATCTCCTTCCTCACCCCCCTCTTTAATTTGGAAGAATATAAAAAAATTTCAAGGTTCCTTTAGAGTAAGTGATAGCCTTCCCTCTAATGATGCATCGGTTTGGATAGATGCCTTTGCACAAAGGTTGGCTCCTCCATACGTACCCACTTTAGAAAACTGTTATACATACCTATCTCCCCCATCAACAGCCTGCAGTGATTTCGATGGCCCCTTTTCTCTGGAGGAGTTTCGACTGGTACTGGGTACCTTGAAGGACTCTTCGCCAGGAGAGGACTGTATCCCATACTCTTTTATTGTAAAAAGTGGTGAATCTGCTCAAAAAGTTTGCCTGGAATTTCTAAATAAAATATTTCAATCCGAGACCCCTCCAGAAGAATGGAGAACTCAGATCATTATCCCCATTTTAAAACCCGGTAAAGATAGTAGGGACCCTTCTTCCTATCGCCCTATTGCTCTTTCTTCAACTCTGGCTAAAATACTGGAGCACCTTGTTAAGAATAGGCTAGAGTGGATAATGGAGAATAAGGGTATTTTGGCAAAGACCCAATTCGGTTTTCGGAAAGGCTTTAGTACGATGGACAGCCTAAGTATCTTTGTCACAGATATTCACATTTCTTTTTCAAAGAACGAGAACGTAGTAGGAGTGTTCCTTGACATATCGTCCGCATATGATAATGTCCTGCTTCCGGTGCTCAGGCAGAAAATGCTACAGCTGAGTGTCCCTGTGAAGATAGTGAATTTCATCTCTAACTACTTGTCTCCCCGTTCCCTTATAGTTAATTGTCAAAATTATTCCCTCCCTCCTAGACTAATTTGGAAAGGTCTCCCCCAAGGTTCGGTCCTTAGTCCTCTTCTCTATAGCATTTACACACATGACCTCGACCTTTCTGTCAGTTGTTTCTGTAGTGTTTTACAATATGCGGACGATCTGTTATTGTATACTCCTTGTAAAGATTTGATAGTTGGTTCGAATCGCCTTAATTCTGCCATTATCTACCTTAATGAATGGTTAGAAAGACATGGTCTTTCAATTTCCGTAGAGAAGAGCAATGTGGTCATATTTTCTCGCGCACGGTCTGTCCCAGATATAGCTATTACTTTTCAATAACCATGTTTTAGCAGTAAAAAATAAGGTAAAATTTTTGGGAATATATCTTGATTCTAAAATGACAGGCATCCCCCATATTAACCATGTTCTAAAGAAGTCGGAAAAAAATCTTAACATCATTCGATCATTGTCTGGGGTCTGGTGGGGTTCCCATCCATATTCCCAGAAACTTTTGTATAATGCCCTAGTTCGTAGTCACTTTGATTATGGATCTTTCCTCATCGAACCATGCAGTAAATCATCCTTAAAACTGTTAGATAAAATACAAGCTAAATCACTTCGGATCATAATAGGTGCTATGAGATCTTCTCCAATCAACGCTCTTCAAGTGGAGTGTGTTGATCCCCCCCTCCATTTACGACGGCAATACCTCTCAGATAGGTTTCTTTTTAAAGCATTGCAATCCTCCTCTCATCCTCTCATTGACAAACTTCACACACTTACTCAACTTACTTCCTCCTCCTCCTATTGGTCCCATAAGGACACACCTTGTTTAGTAAAAACTTAAAAAAAAATTGTCAGCCTCCCTTGCCCGATTGTCCAGTCTCGTCTAAATCCCCTCTATGAAACTCCCTTTGCCTCTCTCATATTTTCCCCTAATATTATTTTCGATCTTCCTATTGATAAATTTGACCCCGTAGCCAATTCAAAATTCAATTCAATCATCAACAGTCAATTTAGCGACTGGCTTCGTATTTACACTGACGCATCCAAATTATCTGCGATTGGATGTGTAGGAGTGGCAGTCTGGATTCCGAAAGTGAATGTCATCTTAAATTTTAAATTACCACCAGTGGCTTCTGTTTTTACAGGAGAAGTTTTGGCCATCTTTGAAGCACTAAGATTTATTGAATCGCATTGTCTTAATAAATCTATTATATTTTCGGACTCCAGAAGCTCTCTGGAAGCCATCCAATCTAACCTTTTCAGATCCAAATCCAAATTTCCTCTCATCTTCAAAATTAAACAAATTCTTTTTGCTTGCCATTCTAAAAACATTCAGGTTGCGATTGCATGGATACCAAGTCATTGTGGCATTACGGGAAATGAAAGTGTAGACTCCTATGCTAAGGCTGCTACAGTGTCCGGAGGTCTTAGCCAATTTAGGGTTCACTGTCAGGACCTCATACCACTAGCCAAGGTTCATTTGACATCAGACTGGAATAATCTTTGGATGCAGTCTAGCAGAAACAAGGGCAAGGATTATGCAGACATACAACAATTAGTTCCAAAGACACCTTGGTTTTTCAAATATAGGAAAGCAAACAAACCAGTATGCTCCACCATCTGTCGTCTCAGACTCGGCCACTCTTGTACTCCTGTTTTCTTGGCTAAAATTAGAGTGAAAGACACTTCACTTTGTGAGTGTGGACTGGACGAGGGGTCCCCTGATCACATTTTCTTTACTTGCCCAAGGAATATTATGTCCTCTCTTTACGATTATATCCCTTCTGACATACCCCGCCCTATTGACCTTAAATCTCTTTTGTCATATGTACATACTCCATTTGTAGATATTTTATGTTCATTTATCTCAATAAATAACATTAGGCTATAAAATTGTTTGTCTTAAACTAACCCATAAATGTTTGTATATATTTGTTTGTGTCTTGTTTTAGGTGGACCAACAGATTTTAAATTTCTAAACTTGTCTTTTGTTTGTGTTTTTGGCAAAAATTTGTATTCACACAAAACCACACCTTTAGTAGAGTCAATTTTTTTAATTAACCGAACATAATATTCAAGCACTCGGATGTTGGCAAATCCTAAAGGAAGCTAGTACTTAAAAGAAGAAGAAGAAGAAGACTCAAACCTCTTCAGGATCTCGTCATTTGCTTGAAATTCATCCCAGTAGGATCGTAAAGCTTCGATACGTTTGTTCAGGTAATCTATGGATTTTCTACTCACAGAGTCCTTTTTATAGTTAGATTTAATAGTTTTGATTTTCTCATAGCTGTTTTGTTGTTTGCTTATGAGTTCTTCAAACTTGTAGTTTTCTTCAGACATTGTTAACAGTGTTTGGCACGGCAGTGGTTGGCAAGTTGATGTTGTGTACTCACGAAGGTTCACAGTTATGTAGTAATAGCAGTAGACGTTATCTCTGCTGGTAAGTTAATACGTAAGCGGTAGACGTTATCTCCGCTGGTAAGTTATAAGTTATGCAGTAGACGTTGTCTCTGCTGGTAAGTAGATACGTAAGCGGTAGACGTGATCTCCGCAGGTAAGTTAAAAGTTAAGCAGTAGACGTTATCTCCGCTGGTAAGCTCCCGCTTTGTTGTCACTAAGTGCAGCACTCTCTTCTTACGTTATGTGCGCCTTCTCAATGCTGGTGGTGAGACCCGCTTGTGGGAGGCCAACCGCACCGATTCGCTAACGTAATTGAAAATACCACACTCTTCAAATAATAGTCGATGGACTAAAATCTTCTTCTGACGCTCGAAGGACCAAAAAGGATGTTGGGGTTATCTCGTCGTTGACGGTACTCCGGTTATTGTTGTAGGTTATAAGTAGGTACACACCAAACCACTATTACGTTAAACGGTTTATTAGATAGCAATATTAATTACAGTTTAGTAATTGGAGCCGCACTATTTGTTATTGTATCAAGTTACCGCTCGTGCCAAAGGTTTAGTTGCGACTCTTCTAAAATACATAATGTGAAGTTATTTATTACAATTATTGCCTAAGTTATAACGAAACTGCTGTACGAGCATTATTAGCTCGTACATTATGTTTATTGTTTACTACCTAAGTATTAGTCTGAACTCTGAAGGGTCTGAAGCTTCCCTTGTGTCTATTAATTCTGTGTTTTTTTACGAAGTAGCGCCATGCTGCTTTGCAGCTGAATGGGCCGGCGCGTCCGGGGAAGTACTTCGCTCTCACATAACATCGACGTCAAATGGCGGCTAATGTCGTCATGTTTCGTTCGGTTTGTGAGAGATCCGGTGGCCCACACACACCCCCCCCCCCCCACACACACACACATGACAGCACAGAATACTCAAAGACTACCCCAGGAGAATACCGGTCGCGCAAGCACCGGAGAACCCTCTCTAGGCCTCCGGGCTCAGGACAGGTACTTGAACCCGGAGACCTGGGCAGCCCCGCGTATTCTGCGGGGGGCGAATCTGTGCTCAACACCAAAACTGCCCGGGGTAAAGGGAGCCGTCGGCAGAAGTCCCTTACCACTATGACCGTGGATTTCTGTAACATTAGGGGACTTCATACCAATCTTGACGCCGTCCATTACCACCTCCAGACGGCGAAGCCGGCCTCGCTCTTTTTAACCGAGACTCAGATATCCTCTCCGGCTGATACTTCTTATCTCTCTTGTCCGGGGTACAAATTAGAACACTTTTTTGTACCGCGGGCTGGAGTTTGCGCGTACGTCAGAGAGGATGTCTGCTCTCGTCGCCTTAGCAGTCTTGAAGGTAGGGACCTCTCCATCCTCTGGTTGCGCATTGACAGCGACGACCATCCCCGCGTCTATGCCTGCCTATATAGGTCCCATAGCGGTAATGACTTGTGGAGCACATTCAAATGGCTACAGATTCCGTGCTACAACAGATCCCATCCGCAGAGATCGTGATTCTTGGTGATTTCAACGCCCATCACACCGAGTGGCTCGGCTCTCGTACAACCGATCATGCGGGAAGATCTGTTTACGAGTTTGCCTCAGCATATGATCTGACACAATTGGTGGTATCACCAACTCGTATCCCTGATGTGGAAGATCATACGCCTTCCCTGTTGGACCTTCTGACTTTTTTTTCTCCGGACAATTACGTGGTCTCCGTGGACGCTCCACTTGGCTCATCGGACCACTGTCTGATCCGGAGTTCTGTACCTGTCGCAAGCCCATCATGGCCTCGTTTTGCTGGCTGCCGCCGCGTTTGGCACTATAGGTCAGCTGATTGGGACGGGATGCGGTCCTTCTTTGCATCCTACCCACGGGGGCAAATTTGCTTCTCGCTGGATGATCCAGACATCGTTGCCGATTCTGTTGCCGATGTAGTGCTGCAAGCCATGGAGCTTTTCATTCCAAGCTCTGCAGTGCCTATAGGCGGCAAATCCAAGCCCTGGTTTGGTGAAACCTGTAAGATGGCTGCACGCCATAAACGGTTAAGCTACCGAGCCTGGGCCAAAGCATTGATGTCCCAGGATGAAAAGACCAGCGCATTGAAGAAGAAGTATAACTTTGCCTCCAGGTCCTTCAAAAGAGCTATTGCTGAGGCAAAAGCGGAGTACGTGAACAGAATTGGCGAGAGATTGGTTCGACTCCCTTCGGGGACTCGTGCATTCTGGTCTCTTGCCAAGGCTATTCAAGGGAATTTTTGTAAGCCATCCCTACCATCTCTGCACATGAGGAATGACTCGTTAGCCCACACCGCGAAGGAGAAGGCCGATCTTCTAGGCACTCTTTTTGCTTCCAACTCGACTTTGGATGACCAGGGAAAAATACCACCGACGATCCTTCGGTGTGATACTTCAATGCCGGAAATAATTTTCCGACAGAGCTCCGTACGCAAAGCACTCTTTTCGCTGGACATCCATAAGTCGAGTGGGCCTGACGGCATCCCTCCGTTAGTGCTACGAACTTGTGCTCCTGAGTTGACACCCGTCCTTACGCGTCTTTTCCGGCACTCTTACTCATTAGGCGTCGTCCCATGCTCGTGGAAGACAGCTTTGGTACACCCGATCCCTAAGAAAGGGGACCGCTCAGACCCGTCCAACTACAGACCAATAGCTATAACTACCTTGTTCTCAAAGATTATGGAATCCATAATCAACTGCCAGCTCCGGCGATATTTGGAGGAGCACCAGCTGATTAGCGATCGCCAATATGGCTTTCAACGGAATCGTTCAGCTGGTGATCTTCTAATATTCCTAACGCAACGATGGGCGGAGGCAATTGAGAGCAAGGGGGAGGCGCTGGCGGTTAGTTTGGACATAGCGAAGGCCTTTGATCGGGTGTGGCATAAAGCACTTCTTGCAAAGCTACCATCTTATGGGCTTCCCGAGAAATTATGTAGGTGGATCACCAGTTTTTTGGCAGACAGGAGCATTAAGGTCGTTGTCGACGGTGCATGCTCGGACCTCAAGTCTGTAAATGCTGGTGTTCCCCAAGGTTGTGTACTATCTCCAACCCTGTTTCTTCTGCATATCAATGATATGCTGAAAACCAGCGGCATTCATTGCTATGCGGATGACAGCACTGGAGATGCTTTATACACTGGCCGCCCTAACATTTCTCGGGAACAAGTCGATGAGTGTCGGAACAAACTTGTGTCTGAAATCGAGTCTCTGCTGGCCAAAGTCTCGGAATGGGGGCGACTTAACCTAGTCCAATTTAACCCCAACAAGACACAAGTTTGCGCGTTTACCGCTAAAAAATCACCCTTCGTCGTTCCTCTACAATTCGAAGGCACTTCCCTAACCGCCTCAGCCAGCATTAGGATACTCGGCGTCGATGTATCGAGAGATGTGCAGTTTCGTGGTCATTTGGAAGGAAAGGCTAAGCTAGCCTCGAAGAAACTCGGCGTGCTCAATAGGGCGAAGCAGTATTTCATGCCTTCACACCGCCTTCAATTATACAAGGCGCAGATCCGGCCTCACATGGAATACTGCTCTCACCTCTGGGCTGGAGCGCCCCAGTATCAGCTCCTTCCATTTGACCGAATTCAACGCCGGGCGGCTCGAATCGTCGACGACAATGTTATCTCCAATCGGCTTGATTCTTTGGCGCTGCGTAGAGATGTCGGATCGCTCTGCATCTTCTACCGCATCTACCACGGGGAGTGCTCTGAGGAATTGTTCGGACTAATACCTGCAGCAGAATTCCACCACCGGACATCGCGGAAAAACACCAAATTTCACCCTCACCATCTCGATGTCCGGAAATCCACAACAACTCGATTTTTACGGCATTTCCTGCCTCGCACGACTAATATATGGAATCAGCTGCCTCCTATGGTGTTTCCGAACCGATACGACTTAGGGACCTTCAAGAAAAGAGTATACTCATACCTGAAAGGCCGGCAACGCACCTGCTAATCCACTGGTGTAGCGGGTGTCTGTGGATGTCGCTCTTCACTTACCATCAGGTGAACCGACTATCCGTTTGCCCCCTCTTCTATAAAAAAAAAAAAAAATTAAATCCTAGTTGTTATGCATTTTCTATACCTACGCTAAAAATTTTAACAATTGTTTTGCATTTGCCAGAAAAAGGAGAAAGGCTGTTTATTGGTGAAACCCGGGGCCTGTATTTACCTCATTAAGTTCACGTGGTTATCACACTTTCTTTGTTTCAGGAGTACATTGAAGACGACGGCTTGGACCGGACCGTGGACTCTGCTATCGTGATATCTCTGAAGCAAGGCAATGAGCCCGCCATATTTAAGAAACTGTTCCCGGAGTGGCAAGATGACTTGTGGGAGGTATATTATTCTCTCATTCTACTCAATCTCATAGATCTTCCCGAAAACCCTTATCAAAACTGATAAGATGACATTAGATGATCTCTATGCTTGTGACACCATCATCAAACCGATTCCATTTTTTATCGATAGGAGATGCGCTTCAGTCGCGTCCGACTTATTTCGTCCGTAATAGTCTCGCTGTTACAGAAGAAGGGCAGGATAAGTATTGCAGTATCCTGTGTAGTCAGGTCCGAGACACTCCCCTTCAAGCAGCTGAAGGCAACTCGCAGTGGTCAGGACTTGAGGACAATGGGGCGCGCCACACCATCTAGCGCAGCCAAACCGAACTAACACTCATGACCAGCTATGAGCGCGGGGAGTGATTCACTAGGATCCACACCCCGTGACACAACTAACATACTAATAACGGTGACAAAATAAGAGGAGCCCTTAACCACCAACTTGAGCGCGCGTGACCACTAAACATACTTTACCATCTAAAAGTGTCAAGTATAGGGACGCGGCCCACTGAGTTTCTTGCCGGTTCTTCTCAGGAAAGGGCTAGGGTTTGAACCGGTGGTAACATCGTCTCTCCCTCTTCCACCCCAGCGGCTCCTCTTAAGCTAATCAATCAATCATCATCAACTAACCTCCTAACGAACTCCAATTTTGCGGAGCAACAGAAGTAACAATCAATCATCATCAAAACCAGTCTAACAATGGTGCGGACCAATGGTCTGCAGAGTATTAAAAACTCGCAGTGGTTTTAGTGCGGTATATGCGCCGGGTAGCGGGGGGCACCGGAAGTCCCACATATGCCTTGCGCAAAGCATTTCCACTCCAAGAAAAAAATGATAGGCCTTTTTTCGAATTGACCTAAACTGTGGCCTAACGGCCTCTACAATTACAGTAGTACGGGAGGGTTGTCCCCCGCTTGCCGTGGTGTTAATGACCTCACGGCCTCTAGGCGTCGGATAATTACACACGGTGGAACGGCGCCGCGCCATCGATGAGTGGAGTGTAGCCCCAGGCGAACTTATCCCCACCAGGTGATGGCCCAGCGGAAGGCGCCAGCAATACTGGGGCACACTCCGTCGGCGGAAGTTGTGACGTCCATCGCATGTAATCTTGGCAGGTGTCATTGACATCGTAAGGGGCGGGGACCCCACCAGCCACGCAGCCCGGGGGCCAAAGGGCCCAGGCAATACATGAATGAGTTGCCTGGGCTAATCAGCGGTGAACCTGTATATGTATGAGTGACAGTCACTCATGGTGACCACCATCAGGTGGCGCGTCTGCCAGTTTGCCTCCAAATAACAAAAAAGCCACTAGGCCATAGGCCATTTTCAATGGCTAGCTATGCCCTCTTGTTAACGCTATATTAATACACTCTAAATTACTACACTCGCACTTATTATATTAGCAACTAGCTGTTGCCCGCAGCTTCGCCCGCGTTAACTTTAATTTACAGCCGCACGCGGATTGATGATGATTATTTTTATAGCCTATGTTACTCCTTAAAACATCAGCTAAATGTCAGTGGAAGTCCTGTCGAAATCGGCCCCGCCGTTTCCGAGATTAGCCAGAACAAACAGACAGACAGACAAAAATTGTAAAAAATGTTATTTGGTATATGTACCATGTATACATCCATATATGCATTTAGTAAAAAGCGGTTATTTTATTATTACGAACAGACACTTCAATTTTATTTATCTGTATAGATCTGCTACCACTACAACTAACATTTCAATAACTCTTATCTCTTCTTTTAGAACCAGAAATCTTACGAGGACATCAAAAACGAGACAAAGGAGAAAAACTAATTGTAGTTTTATATTTATTACAATTGTACAATATTCATACAAACATTTTACTTACAAAATAAAGTTTTTTTTCATATTATACTTTGGTTTTTTTTTTTTCATAAAATTTTACATCCCCTTCTACTTCTTGTAGAACCTGGCAACACACTGCATAGGACTTTATAAAGTAATTCCCTTATACTATGCTATACACTGATTTATAATCTGTACAAGATTGTTATTCTCCAAAGCTGCTGCAATCCGCTCCTTGTCTGCAAGTTGTTTGTTGACTGCATGCTCAGACATGTGAGTGCCGTCGGAAACCTCCACGGACACCTTGTACCGACTCGGTAGTGCTCGCAGCAGCTGTACCCTGATGGAAAGACCTGCAACGTCATCACAAAATTATTATATATTCTTTTATGACATAGGGAGGCAATCGGAGCCTTATGGTGACTACCGACGCCCATACACATCCGTACAACCAAAAGTTATTTTTTATTTTATTTTTATTTCTTCCGAAAACTTACAGCTAGCTTATTATAATATTAAACAGAATAAAAATATGAAGGTCAATTACAAGTACAAGTAAATAAATAAGAAGTACCTAGTATGTTATTAGATAAAGTTAAGTGAATTTACAGCTGTATTGTTACAATAATTTATATAATGTTGATTTATACATGTTGTTTTCCCAAAATTTTTCTTATAAAAAAATATATTGCTCAGTAGGCGCTTAACATGCTTAGTAGTTTTATTAAATAATTATGCTCTCCTTTTCCCTATTCCCCCAATGGGCCACCGGAAACTTACCGCACGAAATATGCTGTCACTTGACGCCGGTGTTATGTGAGCGAGAGGTACCACCCCGGCCATGCCGGCCCAATTCGGCTGCAAAGCAGCATGGCACTACCTCTTACAATATTATGTATGTTACATGTGCAATATTCTTTTACCAAGTCTGCATGATATAATCAGGAATCATAGTGTTAGTATACATTAATAGCAATAATTATTATTGATTATATAATTAAAGATATAATTAATGTGGTATTATTAAAAATCTACTTGAAACTAACATTATTTTAAAATAAATATTGGTCACTAATGTATACATATTGTTTCATACCGAAGATGTTTAAAAGAAAAACTAATACGAAACTGCAAAAGCTCTCAGGTGTAGTAACAATAAACAAGATACAATTTTTTCTATTTTATTTTAAATGGTCATAAGCTCAACCATAAGACATTTGAAATTTATGCATTCTTTACAGGACACATTTTTAATGTTCATATACTAATGTAACTTTAAATGGCTAGGTGAGTCGGATAAGAGATATGAAAATAATAAAGAATGAAACAATTTTTTACGGATTTTATCGCGGTTTATTAAGATTTTTACAAGCCCGACGTTTCGGATACTTTACAGCAACCATGGTCACGGGAGGACTGAGGTGACAGATGTCCTAATGTTACAAAGTTATTCGAAACTACCCTATGATACATCATTATTTTAATAAGTCCTCTCTACGCAGAAAGTGCTAACTGCATCTTTAATCTGTGGCATATTATGCTTGGTTTTTGATTTAATTATTTTAATAATGGGATCCCAAGCAGGTGGTAAGAGCCAGCCATCTTCTCTATTGAAATTTGGATGTTTTTTAATTTCAATAGCCTCGCGGATCATCCTTGGTTGGAATCGGTGTTCTTTTGCGAGTATCTGTGGTTTATCAAATCTAATATAATGGCGAGCTTTGCAGCGGCGAAAGTACATGGGCAACATGTTTAGCCAGTCTGTAGGTTGGTGAGTCGATCTGGCTTACAATTGGACGTAGTGGAGCATTAGCCTTGTGTATTTTTGGCATGCGTGGACAAACCAGAGCACATACACGGGATTCATACCACTTTGTTAATGAGATCAAACACCTACATCTCAGCAACAATGAAACTATGGTTAGTTTTGATGTGCAATCACTCTTTACATGCTTACCGGTGGAAGATTGCATTAATATTGTATCAAGAAAGCTAAGAGAGAATGACATGCCAATAGAATATGCTGAACTTCTAAAACATTGCCTGACATCTGGCTACATGTTGTGGAATAACCAGTTCTACCAGCAAGTAGATGGCGTAGCTATGGGCTCACCAGTATCCCCCGTTGTTGCCGACATATTCATGGAGGATTTCGAGGAGACTGCTCTGCATACCTCACCAATAACACCCAGGTTCTACAAGCGGTATGTAGATGATACTTTCACAATATTGCCATCTGATAAAGTAACCATATTCTTAAACCATCTCAATTCCATCAATACTAAAATTCAATTCACAATGGAATTGGAGGCAAATAATTCTTTAGCTTTCTTAGATGTATTAGTTATCCGTAATCCCAATAACACCTTAAGCCACACAGTGTATAGGAAACATACCCATACGGATAGGTATTTAAACGGCGAATCACACCACCATCCAACACAGTTAGCTACCGTGGGTAAATCTTTGTTACAGAGAGCACAAGGGATCTGTGATGAGCAGCACCTGGAGACCGAACTTCAACATGTCAAGCAAGTACTGCGTGACAACAAGCTTCGGGTACCGCGTCTCCGTCACAGTGAACGTGTGAAACCAGCCACCGTCGAGCGAGTACCTGCTGTGCTACCGTTTATGAAAGGCGTCACTGACAAGATTGGCTTCATCCTAAAGCGAGCTTCTATAAAAACTTATTTCAAGCCGCCTAAAAAGATAGGTCAATTCTTACCATCTGTCAAGTGTCATATACCCTTACAAGATGCAGGAGTATACAAGCTTGATTGTGATTGTGGCCTCTCTTATATAGGCCAAACCAAAAGATCAATTAAAACTCGCGTTGAAGAACATATAGCTGACTTAAAACACCGTCGCTACACTAAGTCTGCAATCTGTGAACATAGTCTAGACAAAGCTCGCCATTATATTAGATTTGATAAACCACAGATACTCGCAAAAGAACACCGATTCCAACCAAGGATGATCCGCGAGGCTATTGAAATTAAAAAACATCCAAATTTCAATAGAGAAGATGGCTGGCTCTTACCACCTGCTTGGGATCCCATTATTAAAATAATTAAATCAAAAACCAAGCATAATATGCCACAGATTAAAGATGCAGTTAGCACTTTCTGCGTAGAGAGGACTTATTAAAATAATGATGTATCATAGGGTAGTTTCGAATAACTTTGTAACATTAGGACATCTGTCACCTCAGTCCTCCCGTGACCATGGTTGCTGTAAAGTATCCGAAACGTCGGGCTTGTAAAAATCTTAATAAACCGCGATAAAATCCGTAAAAAATTGTTTCATTATAATGAGTGAAATTCGCGCAAACATTAGAAAACAATATAATAATAAAGAAGCTTGAGCAAAATGTAGAGATACTAAAAGAAGGGGATGAATAATGTTGATACACTTACCAATCAAGGTGGCCATGCTGCAATGTGGTATCGTCGGTGTGAAGTACACTCTCACGAGGTTGTCTTTATTGTTGACGAATACATTCTTCTCTTCGACTACTCGTAGCTCTTCGAGTGTCAGAGGGTGCTCTGGGTCATTGATGTTACGAATTAAGTCGAAAATTTCTCGTTCGTCGATCTCGTCTACGACCTCCTCGTCGAGATCTCTTGATGTAACTGCACGTTCAGATTCTTTTTCGTAAATGTTTGGATTTACGTTATCCGCAACTTTAGTCATTTTGTATGTCCGCTATAGGCACATAAGAATACAAAAATAAGATATTAAAGTAGGTTTGTTACGGATTACGGATAATACAATACGTAAACAAAATTACAATAATAATTGTTATCACAAACTATACAGAGAATACTACGTTGTTGTTTGTTATATATCAGCTGTTTAGGTTGACACTTGACAAAAATGTACAATTATCATATTCTTCTTCTTTTTGTGTCATCTAACGTAATGCTAAATGACAAATGTAGCGTTATTTAAAGCTTCATTTGTCACTTAGCATATTATTACGTCGTAGACTTCTTATGAAATTATCCATTTGATTCATTAGTGGTTTATGCCCGGTTCCTATATTTAACGGAACGTCATGGTATAAAAGTTACTATCCGTTTTTCTAGAACCGACTACGAGTCGTAAATACCGTTCCACAATTTACTTTCTATACCTGTCGTCGACGGACGTCAATTGGTTATTTAAATACCGAGCCCTCTTCAAAAATGCCTCATTATTATTAACAAATATATAGGAACTTACAGATGACTAATGTATATATCTTTACCATTTTGAATGGTTGAATATTATAGTCGAATCATGAGCGGAGCCAGGCCAACGAGCTACCACATTCATAGAAATCAGATTGGCATTGCATACCGCTTGCACATTAAGGAACAAATTGGGAGGGGTTGTTCTGTGGTGCAGGACAACCCCTCTGTAGAGGGGAGGGAGGGACTGACTAGCCGTCGAGTCGCCCTGTTTGCTCAACAGATCCAGGGCACCTCACCAAAGGCGACATTGGCGGCACTCGCCGGATTTTAGTGGGTAGAGCTGCATCCACCACCTTTCGGGCGCAGCGAGTCCTGTCAGCGCAGCGAGTCAATGGGAATGGGTCTCCCCACGTGGGTTGTGGGACTCGCTGCGTGCCAATGCCGCCTTTGGTGAGGTGCCCTGGATCTGTTGAGCAACCAGGGCGACTTGACGGCTAGTCAGTCCCTCCCACCCCTCCACAGAGGGGTTGTCCTGCAGCACAGAACAACCCCTCCCAATTTTTTCCTTAATATGCAAGCGGTATGCAATGCCAGTCTGATTTTTATGAATGTGGTAGCTCGTTGGCCTGGCTCCGCTCATGATTCGACTATATTCAACCATTCAAAGTGGTAAAGATATACACATTAGTCATCTGTAAGTTCCTATATAAATGGGCTCGTTATATAAATAACTAACTGACGTCCGTCGACGTCAGGTATAGAAAGTAAATTGTGGAACGGTACTTACGACTAGTCGTCGGTTCTAGAAAAACGGATAGTAACTTTTATACCATGACGTTTCGTTAAATATAGGAACCGGGCATTATAGGAACGCCTAGACTGTCATCTCCGTACAATACGCTTACCGTCAGTTACCGGTAAACCTCCAATCCGTTAGTAACAAGCTGTCAGTAAGTTGTCTGACAAGACGTTTTTTATAGGAACGGTTTTAGCTTACGCCTCGTATATTAAACGACTATTCGTAACTAAAACAAATCGTTTATTAAATATAGGAACCGGTCGTATTAGAAATGCTTATCTACTAGTTACCTACTGCTTTCGCATGATGCGGTTACAGAAAATTGACAAGTTTTTTTTTTCTTTAAGTTAAATTGGCATTCATCGAAATTTTATTTATATTATCGTTAGTAATTATTATTGTTTATAAAAAAAATTAAAGCTTTGATTTGGTTCTAATTCAGACTCTGATAAAAAATAAATATAAGTATGGATGAAGGTATAAACATTAACAATTTATTTGAAAAGTAAGAAGAACACGTTCTTTTCACATACAGCTTGGCAAAAAAGAGTATGGAAAAAATGAGGGCGCCACTTTCACTTTGATCTCATCATAATATGGGAAATCAGTAAGATAATTTAATCAAATCGTTAAAAATAAATGTGAAACACTAAACTTTACTCAAAATCTAGTATTTGTCGGCCAAGTATTGTCAACATCATAGGTTTCCATTTAGTAAAATATTTAGTTTCACTTGTCACCACGTCATACTCTTTTTTGCCAAGCTGTAGGTACTTCTAAGAGTATCCGGCATTGTGCGGCAATGATTTACATTAGGCTCAGTAACTGGAAAACACACATTAAAATCTTCTCTGTGTTAAGCCAAATATATTATATACACGTTAGCACCAATGATGCGACATGGCGTCATTACGAGATATTCAAATAAAATATAATGCGAGACAGCGAAATTAAAATAAAAAGACATAAGTACAATTATATTTTAATACGGTTACCTACAAGTTTGACACGGAAATTAATTATATATGTACCTATAACTCCACAAATGGGTTACCACAATACACATCCGCACAACACCCTTTTTTTTTTTTTTGTTTCGCTGGGGAATGCGTTCAGGCATACCACCGGGCCCGGGGAGGCCCGGGGGTTATGTGGGACTCTCTGCGCCCAAGAAGATGGTAGGTGGACGCAGACTCTACCCACTAAACCCCAGCGGTGTTCTCCTTGTCGTCTGAATGATCCGGCGCGAGAGCTGTGGACGTTCGCATCGGGCCACAACGGTATGCCACCCGGCACTCTTCTCTGGAGGCGAGGGTTGGCATCCCTTCCTCCTACTCCACTTAAGGCACACTGAACACATAAGGGTGCCTTATAGCTCGGACATTACGCGCGCGCGGTGTATCCCCCGATCGGCCGCGCACAGGTCCCTCACGGCGGTGCGACCGTCTGTCGCCGCCGTGCTCTCCTTCGGGAAGAGGCGCCAGTGCGCTCCCTCTCCCGCTCCGTCTCCTCCTTCTGCGACATCACGCCCTTACACATCTGCACAACCAAAGATGCAATAGCAGATGCGTTGCCCTCCTTTTCCCTATCCCCTCCCCCCCAATGGGCCACCGAAAACTCACAAACCGCACGAAACGCGACACACGACAAGTGACTGCTATGTAGCTATCACTTGGCGCCGGTATATGTGAGCAAGAGGTACCACCCAGGTCGTGCCGGCCCATTTCGGCTGCAAAGCAGCATGGCTCTACATCTTACAATATACATAAATTGTGGAGGACTGTTGACTATTGTTGACTGGGTGGGTGGAGTGGGGAATGATAGTTGATTGATGTGAAACTGGGGGGGCGAAGCCGTTCGCCTTGGGGTTTCCCGTCGTTTTTCCGTTCGTCAGACTTGACTACGGCCTTGCCCGGCAAATACAGCCTAAGCTAATATTGAGTACGAGTTATGACAGAATGCTGCTAGCATGGCCTCTGGTCTTAGCCTAATCTGCTATATACTAAAATAATACACACTTTGCCAGACACAGTTGACATGAATTTGAATTGTCATGTGTCAAAACTCTAAACTTTAGGCGAATCGATCAATAACTTCGTACCTTCTTAAATTCCTAAAGTGTTATTTAGTAAGGAAAGAAAGGGGCGTCGATATAATCTCACTTTACAGAGAAATACCCAAGTGTAAGTAGCCTTTTTATTTATCCGTAGAACCTTTAAAATATACTGATAGTTATACAAAAAAATCTGTTTCGACACATATTATTTTCTTTTACTATCTCGAGTTTTTGTCTCACTAAAAGGATATTAAATAAGTTATGTCCTCATAATTTCGATAATGTTATTCCTTATATAAAATAAAGCTGTTAAGTATCCCTACATATAATTACTATTGCTTACATTTTGTTCAATCTATCCAAATGATATTGTTACAAGATATGTGAAAGTGCTTAACGTTCTCTTGAATGTGAACTGTTTGTATAGTGATAACACCTTCCCCTATTAAGGATAACAAGTAAAATATATTAGTATAATTACTGGTCCTAGAAACTGCAACAGGACCTAGCATCTTCTGTAACAAGGTAGGCAATACATGAACAAGTCACTTAGATCTCGCATAGTCGGAAAAAACTTGGCGTAATGTTTGTGCCTATGGGTGTGGTCAATTTATTCAAGGCAGCTGCCATTTTGTAACTTGGCATGTTGAAGTGTGCTATAGTGCTATAATAGGGACACTTGGTTTTATAAGGGTATGGGTCAAAACCAAAGAAGTCGCCTTCTCTTAAATACTCCTAAGAAATATCTCTTATAGGAGTCATAAGATTATGATAGCCCGCAGATGTTCTCTTATAAGTGCTAATAAGTCTTAGTAACTGGAGTGATTACTCTTAGTTTATTCTATTATTAGAGTATTGGTCCTATAAAATAATAATAATAATAATAAGCCCTTTTAATCTGAACTTAAATATTATGTACATGCTTTCGTTATTTTGTTATAAAATGTCCCGAAGTTCAGTTTGCCTTTTGGCATAGGCCTCCTCTAACATTTTCCACTGAACCCGTCTCGTGCTACTCTTCTCCAGTGGTGTCCCGCCGTGAGTCTTAGGTTGTCTTCCCATCTTGTTTTTTGGTGACCTCTATTTCTTTTTCCGTCTCTGGGATACCAATCTGTGACCAATTTACACCATTTCTCTTGTGGGTCTCGTATCATGTGGCCTGTCCATCTCCATTTTTTTTTGGTCTATTTGGCTTAATATGTCAGCAACTTGGGTTTTTTCTCTTATTTCGCTACATCTAACTCTGTCCTGTTTCTTTATCCCTATCAAACTTCTCTCCATAGCTCTTTTGCAGCGTTCCAGCTTTACTCTGTGGTGTTTGGTAAGTGCCCAGGTTTCACATCCGTAAGTAATGACTGGAAGTATACATGTGTTGAAGACTTTCTTTTTTATTTGCATACTTAGCTCCTTAGATTTCAATACTTCTTTCAAGGACCAGTATTATTTCCATCCGTTTCCTATTCTTCTTTCAATTTCTTTGGTAGTTTGATCTTCGTGAGATATGATTTGTCCTAGGTAGATATAGTCTGTCACATATTCAAGAGGTTGGTTGTCCAATTTAATTGTTACTGGTTTGGAGTTTGTGAGCAGTTTTGTCTTGTCTTTGTTCATGCATAGGCCTACTTTCTTGCTTTCTTCGTTCAGTGTTTCTATCATTTTACTTAGATGCATCGGGTTTTCCTCAAATAAGACTATATCATCTGCAAATCTTAGGTGATTTCGTTTTTCACCTAGCACGTTGAGGCCGTATTCTTTCCAATCTAGTTTGCGGAAGATGCTTTCCAGAGCAGCCGAGAACAATTTTGGTGAGAGAGGGTCTCCCTGCCGTACTCCCCTCTCTATCTTAAACTTTTTCCCCAAAGTTTCAAGTTGGATTCTCGCTTCTCCATTTAGATAGATTTTTTTTTTTTTTTCTAATTTTTAAAGAGGCTTTGGCCACTCTTGACCATGCCAGCCTCATGGGTGCTCACGTGATCTTAATATTCTACAAAGCTAATTAATTTATAAAGTTTTACAGAGTTTGCTGAGCATGGCTCAGACAGCCAAATATTAATCTCTGGACAACATAATAATTTCAAATGATTGGGGAATACTTTTCCTTATATCTGAGATACGCAAACATTCCACCAGCCAATGATAAACATCGTCTATTACATTACAAATGCTACATAATGGAGAGGGTTTAACTCCCATTAGATAATAAAATTTATTAGATGGAATGTGTTCGGATCTTAATCTGAGAGCTGCGATGACATACTTCCTTGTGAGGTTGGCATGGCCAAACCAGGGTGCCCAAAATGGAACACTTTGGAATGTTCTATACCAGTTCCCAATAGCCTTTGATGAATGTTCCCCGTAATGATATTCCCACTTTTCCATAGCTTTCTTTTTAATTCTGGGTAAGTGCTCATACGTAAGAGGCTTACCCTCATGTGCTCTACCATCAGATATAGCTGATTTTGCTAAACTGTCTACTACTTCATTGTTAGCAACACCAACATGAGATGGAATCCACTGCAATTTTGTATTAACGCCTTTACATTTTAAATTGTGTAATAATTGAAGTATCTGAAATCCTATAGGCGTGCCTCTGTGGCCTGATACACATCGAGCTAAGTGCTGGAGTCCGCTCTTTGAATCCGTAAGGATGACAATATTGACAGTGTGCTCCAGCTCAGTTACATATTCCAAGGCTTCTTTAATAGCTATGAGTTCTGCCCTCATTATACATATATCATTGTGTAGTTTCCATTTAAAGTATGTTTTCTTCTGAGGATCCCACAGGGCTGCTCCAACACCCAGCTCGCTTTTAGATCCATCAGTGTACAATTTGTAGTAGTCAGGATAAATATCTGATAACATTTTAATCACACAAGTTTTAAGCTCCACATCTAGAAGACCGTTTTTAGGGCCCTTGATATCACTAATATTGTCTACAATACAAGATGAACTGTCAATAGCTGATACCCATATATTTAGACAGAACATTTCTAATTTATGACTAGAATCGGTCTCTAATTCCTGCCACTCTGTTTGAATTTTAACCAGAAGAGGAACATTGTTTTGTCTGAAATAGTTCACCTTACCGCTAAGCCTTGTAATGTTTGCAACACAACATTGTTGGAGACCGATCTCGCTCTCAACCAAAATCTACAGCCTATCCAATAACGGCGTATTGAGAGAGGAGGTAAAGCGAGCTCGCTCTCCATCACATATATTGGTGTGCTACGAACAAAACCCCCACAAATTCTTAATGCTCTATTTTGAAGAGTATCTAATTTCTTTAAGTAACACTTGGCACTATTTGCATACAAAAAGCTACCATAATCTATTCTACTTCTCACAAGTGAAATATAAAGTCTGCGAAGATGATTAGGGTGAAATCCCCAGAATCTTCCTGCTAAAATTTTTAAAATATTAATATGCTTGTACAGTTTCTCACAAATGTCGTTTATATGTGCACTCCATCTCATAGAGGAATCTAGCCACAACCCCAAATATTTCACTTTTTGGACTTCTTTGAGTACATAACCATCAATATCAATTTTAATATCCATAGTATTTCTACCTCTTTTAAAAACACAAACGCAACATTTAGACACTGATAAGAACAAACCTATGAATTCCAACCTCTCTACCAGGGATATCAGTGCATATTTCATCGCATCAACTGATTGCGACACTTTATTATTTTCTATAGTTTTGTAGAGTACAAAATCATCCGCATATTGCAACATCGATACTTCAGTTATATCATTTCCAATAGCCCTGGTAGAAATGTTGAAAAAAAGAGGCGATATTGGATCACCCTGGGCCAGACCTCTGGTTGTGTGCCTAACCAGCGATTCTTCATTATTAATGACCAACATTTTACAATGTCTTTCTGACAAAAAGTTCCAGAAATATTTACAAATGTTTGTATCCACAGCAATTTTTTGTAACGCCTTAATCAAAGCGCTAATGTTAATATTGTTGTATGCATTGTCAATATCTAAAAAACAACTAATGGTTGGCTGCTTTGTCGTGAATCCTAACATTTTGTCAGTAGACAACTTCGCAAGGTTATCAAGAGACGATTGCCCTCGTCGGAATCCTGCAGAAGACTTTGGTAACATTTCGCGGCTTTCCACAAACCATTCTAGACGTTTTAAAAAAATAAGATGAAAAATTTTACATATACATGAAATCAATGAAATCGGTCTTAAAGATCCCGGCTGAGTGGGGTCTCTACCTGGTTTGCGCAATGCTATTACTCGGATGTCCCTCCATTGGCTAGGCACAGTACCAGAATTTAAAATTAAATTATATATTTCTAATAATATAGTTTTTGCTTTCAAAGGTAATTTATAAATCATAGAGTAGGAAATATTGTTTGTCCCAGGAGATGTATCTTTCTTTTTAAGACAATTTAACAATTCTGTTATGCTTATGTTGTGACCTATCATAGAGTTTGTATCACTAAAGAAAATTGGTTCGGGTTCTGCCACTCCATCTGGAGTGAGAGAGTACAGAAGGAGTCTTGCATTATCTGGGTCCACTGCAGCATTGCCAGACCTTCCACCTTTCATCCACCTCATTTTACGCCACATGTTCTTCGCAGAGGTTTCATGGTCAACGCTCGAACAAAATTCTCTGCAGGACTTGGAGCTAGCGCTTTTAATAAGTGATTCAGCATAAGATATCTTAGACTGTAAAACGGTCCAGTTATCAGGAGTAGGGTTTCGGCGAACTTTCGACAGAGCTAGACGTCGTTCTGCTACTGCTTTAGAAATATCTTTATTCCAGTAGTGTTTTGGTTTAAAATTGGATGTAGGGTCCTCGCAATGCTTGATCCATGGGATAGTTCTGTTGGCTACATCTTCTATGATTTCAATAAACGAATTATAGCTACTTTGTATATTATTGTGATCTACATGGTAACCATCAAATGCGATTTCTGTTTCTCTATGATATTCATCCCACTTTGCTTCCTTGAGATTTCGCCTCTTTATAAACATGCCTGATCTTCGATATCCTATTTCCATTTTAATTATTACATGATCACTTCCTAGAGTTTCCTTAGTGGTTTTCCATTCCATATTTGTAGCTATATCTGTCGAAGAAAATGTTATATCTGGTGTAGTGCTCTGTATGATGCCATCTACCATTTTTATTCTTGTTGGAGAGCCATCATTAATACATACAAAGTCATTATCCAGCATTGCCTTATAAATGAATTCTCCTCTGTTATCTGTTTTACAAGACCACAGAGGATGGTGAGCGTTCATGTCTCCTAGTATCAAACACTTGCTATTAAATAGCTTAAAAATAATGTCCCAATCCAATTGAGTAGTTCTTACAGAAGGAGGGCAGTAAATTAAGATTATATTCTTCAGACCAGGCACATTGAATACTTCTACGACAAGCATCTCAAT
Organism: Helleia helle; assembly: GCA_963853865.1. Classification (NCBI taxonomy): domain Eukaryota; kingdom Metazoa; phylum Arthropoda; class Insecta; order Lepidoptera; family Lycaenidae; genus Helleia; species Helleia helle. The sequence continues at coordinate 1,018,566 of OY971434.1, forward strand.
TAATGTATTTGACAAACTATAAGTTTTCTGCGAATATTTAATTTATTTGTGTATTATGGCACACACACCACCATATGAGTCTGCTCGATCTACTCTAACAATGTTGTAACTATGAATACTGAACAGCCTATCTACTGACAACCAAGTCTCACTAATAAATGCAAAATGTACCTTTTCCTGAGATAGCAACACTTGTAAACTCTTTTGTTTTGGTTTTCACACTGTTCGCGTTCCACTGCACTAAAGTAACTGATGATAAGCCTGTCCTACCCATCTTGTTTTCCAACACCAAATAACTTTAAAATTGCCTCTAATTTGATGTATTTTCTTGCGAACTTTTTTATTTCTTCCCAGACTATAGATATCACTCCTTCTAACTTATCTTCTATGTTCTTATCAGACAAAATAAATGACAATATACACTCCATAACATCTTTCAGTATATGTCTCTTTCTATGTTTCAATGGTTTTGTCTCTTGAGTACTGCTGTCACCCTCCCCCCCCCCAATGACTCCTCTCTTGTCCACCAACTTTCGTCATCCTCTATTCTAGTTTCCTTGCCTGTTTTCTTTTTAGTCTTGTTTGTTTGTGCCTTTGTCTTTTCATATTGCTTTCCAATCACTATGTCTCTATAGTAAGGTTCAGTTGTAACGCTTGTAGATGCAGCGGTTATTAAGGGCGGGAAATTCCCTACTAGAGGCCTAGTTTCAATATGCAGGGTCTCTCTATTTCTATCCTCTTTTTTCTTCACTTCAATTAAATTCTTAAGGGCCACTTTATATGTGCAATTGTTATCTCCCATATAAATACGTATATTTCTTTCTTTCTGGAATGCTGGGCATATACTTTTTATTATGGATAGATGGTTACCTTTACAATTGACACATTTAAATGTCGTGGTCTCACAATTCTCATGATAATCTGTACATTTTGGGCATATTTGCGACTTTACTGGACAAAAATTCCTTATGTGACCATATTTCCAGCATTTAGAACATTGGGTAACCGGATATTTGTAAGAATCAACACTCATGCGACATCCATAAGCTTTGACATATGGTGGCAGAATTGAACTTTTGAAGCAGATTCTTATGGTATCACATTTAATCCACTTACCATCATCTCCCTTTCTATACAGTCTTTTAACAGACAGTATCTCTTTCTCACATTCAAAAATATTTTGTAAATCCTTTTCTTCAATTTCAATATCTACATTCCTGACCACTCCATAGCTATGAATAACTTCATTTGTCTTCCTACAAGTCCATGAATTACGTTTTACAAGTTCAGAATTCATAAAATCAATGGCCTCCAACTCAGATTTAAAACGCATTAATATCTTATATGGGTTTTTATAGGCCACTCTTGCTACACCCTTTATACCTGCAACTCTCAAGCATCTGGCAAAGCTAAGATTTTTAGGCAAGACTTCTTTACTCACAATAGAAACTTCACATTCCAGGCTTCAGTTTCATCTTTAGAAGGTGACATACGCCCATCTTTGCGTTTTTTCCTGGTTACCAAGGTAAAGCCATCTGCATCCTCCGAACTAGACGCTTCTCTTTGTCTTTTGGACCTCCCTAGATCAGCCTCGTTAGTAGTTTCATCGATGTACATGTCTGTGTTATTCCATTCCAGATCTTCATCATAGCGATTGGGAGTTCCTATAATCACTCTTTCTACTGTCTTTGGAGATAACATCAACTCCCTGTTACAGGGCAATGATGCCTCCTCTTCAGTATCACTCATAATTTTTATCGAGGGTACATATGAAAAAAGCCACAAAATGTGTTTGTTTGAATTAACTCTAAATTACCACTAAATTAGCTTAGAAATAGTCACTTTTACACACAAAACACATTTAAAAATTCAAAATCCTTAAAATAATCACTAAATGACTGTGAAACACGTAAAGTTTTTATAACTTAAAATCGTAAACAAAAGATCGTCCGCACGCTATCGCCGACGACGCGAGACTGATTTAGATAGATGTTCTTAATGATATTGATGTAGTTCGGTGGTGTCCCCTGCTGTTCTAAGCTGTTCTATATGGCCATGTGCTCAATGCTATCGAAAGCTTTTGAATAGTCGATGAATGCCATGTAGAGTTCCTTGTTATACTCGTTGTATTTTTCAACTATTTGTTTTGTTGTATGTATATGGTCTAGAGTGGAGTACTTTTGTCTGAAGCCAGCTTGCCGTGGTTGGTTGGTTTTCATCTAAAATTCTGCTTATTCGACCCAGAACAACTTTAGAAAATACCTTATAGATATTTGATATCAAATATGGGCCTGTAGTTTCCTATATCCTCCTTTTGTCCTTTTTTGAATAAAAGGATAATATTTGCTGTTTTCCATTCTTTAGGAATTTGGCCAGTTGCTAGTATTTCGTTGAATATTGAAGTAAGTATTGGTAGTAGTTCTTCGAGGGTGCCTTTTAGAAGTTCGTTTGACACTTTGTCTGGTCCTGGAGCTTTTTCCATCTTTTGGCTGTATATAGCTTTTTCTATTTCTCTGGGTAGTATTTCTGGTTCAGTTTCCGGGTTTTTGTTGTAATCAATCCTTGGATAGTGATCTTGTTTGTGATCTGGGTTTGAATAAAGTTCTTGGTAATACTCTGTCGCTATTTCATGTATGTCCCTTCGATTAGATGAGGTATATTTCTTTTTGTTTAATTTTGGTATCAATTCCTTGTTTGATTCTCTCAGTTCCTTAAGCGCTTTCTTTACTCCACCTGTCTTTGCTATATGCCTTTCTAGTGTTTCCAGTCTCATGATCTTTCTATCCTTTCTGATGTTCCTATAATGGTCAGGAAACGTAAATGGTTACAAGGTACAGTTATAGTAGTAAATTTACTATACAGTGCAGTAGTAAATACTGATGCCAGAATCACAGCTTTATTTTTTTTTTCAAAATAGCATTATGTAGTATGTACATGTTCCTGGATAATTTTGCTTGTTGGGGTAACTCATAGAACTAATATTTAAATAAAAATCTCTTTGAAGAGTCGGGTTCTTGTCATATACTACGAGTGGTCACCGATGGGAGGGAGGGGTCGAAAAAACTAAGAAGGTCACGTTGTATGGGTACGTTCCCTTATCACACACTGTATCTATTTTCAGAAAACCGCATGACTGACATTATTTTAAAATCTAGTTATCCAAAATTCTAGCTACTGCAGAATTTCACTAAAACAGCTGAAATCAATCTCTCTTAAAAGTTGCAGTTTTTTTAATAATGGGACTGATTGCATAAGGGTTTCTGTTTTATTTTGAAATGAGAAACGTTACAACTACACAAATTTCCTTAAATGTGTACCTTCAACTTTCACATTATATCATAATTTTTTTTATTTATTTAATTAAATTTAAATTATATTTATCTAAAAAAAATTACTTTGGATCTGAAGTTTTTAAAATTTGCTACTAGACGATAGGTGGGGGGGTAATCAGCGATTCTAGATCATTCTACTGTTTATATGTGTACAGTAGGTAGTCAGGGTGATATAAATAGCAGTTTCATGAGCAAAATTTTTCGTTATAATTAAATTGTTGGCTTGTAGAGAATGAAAAATAGATCAAATTTATCTGCTTGCACTCGAGCATCCAAAAGAATGAAGATGAATAGATCTCAAGAAACTAATGAACAAAGGCAAAAACGACTTAGAGAAAATCGTGAACGTCTCTCTTTGTATCGCGCGTCAAAAATCTCAAGAGAATCCGAATTGGCTGCTTATCGAGAGCGCCATGCATCTCGCGCCTCGGAAACATTTTCTCAACCAGAATCCGCTGATCGAGAGAGTGATGCATTATCTCTTGTCTCTGAAACCTTTTCAGAACGAGAACCTCGACGGACAGCAGACGAAAGCGACATGCTTTGTCTCACACCTCAGTCTCACCATTTACCAACCTTTCTAGAAAATGTTGCGGATCTACTTGTGCCAAAAGAATAAATGTATATGTTGAATAGAACATCTTATATAGTAAGATTTATTAAAACCTTTTCTGTACAACCTTTTTAGTTTTTTTTTTTATCCTGGTGCCATATAAAAAATACTAACAAGTTCAGTTAATACACAGTTTAAAATTGTGTGTGAATCTAGAATGTATATATATATATATATATTTCGTCAGAAATTTATACAGGCTTACGACGCAGCTCTACCCACTAAAACCTGACGAATGCCGCCTTTGGTGAGGTGCCCCGGATCTAATAAACAAACAGGGCACCTCGACGGCTAGTCAGTCCCCCGAGGGACCGACGCCACCTCCACAGAGAGGTTGTCCCGCACCACAGAACAATCCCTCCCAACGTCGGAACAGTACAATGGAGTGAGATTCCCATCCTCACCCCTTGCGCCCTGCTCTTTTGTCCCCTCTTCTTATAAGAGTGGTACAAAGAGCCCCCTCGGCTCAATTAGCTTCGCCCAAGGTGCTGGGCACACCTTAGGCTACTGTGTCCCACTGCCACGTCAAGGCCTGAACTATGGTGGGGCCTTTAGCCTCCTGCCTTTACCATATCTATAGTATAAATACTAATCTACTTAGTCATTCACTTGTTAAACTATATATTCCTATGAGGGCTTAATTATTAAAAGCTGTGAGACTGACCTAGTAAAGTACAGGCCAATTTTAATTATACCTGTAGTTGCAAAGATGTTTGAACAATTATTCATCAAATTCTATCATGCCATTTCAAATCTGTTATTATTACTCAGCAGCGTGGGTTTATGAAAGCGGTCCACTGCAACAAATCTAGTCACCATTGTATAATATATTGTCTCATCATTTCTCGATCAACTGTCTTTGGTTGATGCGGTCTACACCGATTTTAGTAAGGCTTTTGATCGAATTAACCAACCACCATTAACAATTAACCAAAAACTACTCGGAAAACTCTCCATGAATGGAATTGCAGAACCTCTGCTATCTTGGTGTGGATTGTACCTTTCGGGGAGAAAATATAGGGTTGCGGTAAATGGATTTATGCCGAGCCTTTCGTGGCCAAATCCGGGGTCCAACAGGGTTCTCGTCTATGCCCTATGTTTTTCAATATATTTATAAATGACCTACTTAATTTTTTTTCTCTGAATTTTCAAAAAAAAAAAGATAGTCCTCATCCCACACCTATTTTATAGAGAATGATCCTCTACTTTTAGTATCTATACTATACAGTTTATCGGATCGTAGATTGTTGTTCGATAATTTATTCCTCCATAAGCTCGCGAATGGACGTTTTTCCATTAGCCGGCCCGACACCGGCGCTGGGCTTCGTTTTTCCCACTGTCGAGCCGGTGTCGTCGTTTTTTTTAATTGATATTTTTTATCACCTGCATTTTGTCTGTCATCTGTAATTAAAATAACACTGTTATTTAGTTATTACTCCTGTTAACGATTAATGTAGGTATTAATATATTCTCCACCAATCTACATACATATCTTCCATGATGCAACCTTAATATGTTCCCAAACCCAAAAATATTGCACAATTTTGTAGGTAATAATGGCAGGTACCGCTATCTTGGTGGTACCTGCTACTCGCTTCATCAGGCCTTGTGCTTATATAAAAAAAAATCTCTATCACTTACCTACAATATCATAAAACCAGGTTTTAAGAGACCTCCATTTGGCAGGTAAACATGGCGGCTGACCCGTGGGTGATCCAACCCCACGAGCATGTCAAGTTCGCTGAGCACTTCCGCAACCTCGGGCCGGTGAACGGCACGCTCACCGGGGAACAGGCCAAGAGGTTCATGTTGCAGGTGTGTTGTGTTCATTTACATAATTCAAAGAATTCAGTAGTGAATACTAAAGTTTTTGAAGTGAAAACTTCTTTTGGGGCACCGCACACGGATTTTAGTAGGCTGTGGATGTGGCTGGTGCGTCACGCTCGGAGGTGAAAGGCTCGATCGGGTGAACTCGGGACCGCCGAGTGTGTCCGAGCGAGAAAGATACAGTCAGTACTCTTTACTGCTGAGTGCTGTGTCGCTGTGTTTTCAATTCTATCAGCAGTCCCTATGACTGGTTACTGCCACTAAAACATGCTCATTCAGCTATTATTTGCTACATGAACATCAATTTTTGATATCAAATAAAAATTTGACCTATATTTCGTCTTCTCAAACGCTAACCTTATAAAATATAGAGTAAAGACCTTCATTCATATTTAACCGTATAAAGTATAGAACCATCTTACATACTTATATGTTCTTCAAATTATTATATCATTTGAGATCTGAGAATTGCCTTCAAGTTCGACATGAGTTTAGATCAAATTACAGTCAATGCGGGATTATGAGAGGTTTATTTATAAAATATTCAATATTCTTTCAGTCCCAGCTGCCTCCTCCGATATTGGGTCAGATATGGTCGCTGGCGGACACCAACGCGGATGGCAAGTTGGACCTCAAGGAGTTTTCCATCGCGTGTAAGGTGGGTGTCGTCATAACTTTCGTTAAGTCCTTAATTGAATTAATTCGACATTTATTTATTTATTATTGACATACCTCGAATGGCGAGTATAATATAGATACATATTCGTATTACGACGGTATGAATTTTTTTTTATGTTAGTTGGATAGGTAAACTGGCAAACGTGCCACCTGAAGGTGTTCAACGTCGCCCATGAACATAACCTAGTGTACCTGGAACGAGCCCAGGCAACTCATCTATGTGTTGCATATCCTGAGACATAAGATGTTAAGTCTCGGTGCCAGTAAATTCATTTAACATGAAGACGCAGTTTCTAAAGTAAACTCTGATTTCGATATGAGGAGTCGAGGGTGGAGCCGCGATATAAAATGTATTTTCTAAACTTGTTCAGTACATTAGCGAACCTTGCCATACGATAAAGAAAGTACCCCTCTTGGTTAAGTTTCAGGTAATCTGTGTTCAGGAGGACATATAAGAGTCATAGAACTAAGTCGGAACTATAACGTCGCCTGGGATCTTTTCTAGTTGTGCATATTATTATTCAGAAGTATTTTCTTGGTAATGTGTATAAAATATTTATGGAGAGTGTATGTACTTTAATTTAGTTAATTATATTCCAGATAATTAACCTTAAACTCCATGGAATCGAGGTGCCCAAGGTCCTGCCACCGTCGCTTATGGCCTCCCTGAGCCCTACAGGTATTTAAATATTTGGATTTGTATAAATAACAAATATTTCTGCGAATGGGACTTAATAAATGTACTATAACGTACTATAATGTACTATAAATGTACTATATATGTATTATAACTTTCAGGAGCGAAACAACAGTTCCCTCCGCCGAAGCCGCCGATACCTCCCATGCCGAACATGTCGCCGCTAACAGGCGGGCTGTCGCAGAGTAACCAATCCTTGCTGGGTGACTTCAACGGCCAGCCAGCGATCCCCGCCAAGCCGACCCCACCGGCAGTACCGGATCTTATATCTGGCGTCAAACCCGCCACTCAACCGATGATGAACCAAATGATCAACCAACCGATGGGACCGACCCCAGTTCAACCGTTGATTAGTGCTCAACCGATCATTCCCAATCAACCATTACAAAGTCGACCCCTGGTTGGAGCTCAACCGTTAGTCGGATTGGCTCAACCGCTAATTGCCGCTCAACCATTGATCAACCACACTCAACCGTTAATGTCGCAAAATTTAATCGGTTCTCAACCTCAAGCGGTCCAACCGATGAATGGGAGTCTTATCAACACTGCACCCCCAACACAACCGATGGATCAGTTGATCAATACTTCACCACCCGGCCATTCGTTGATCAACACGAGTCAACCGATGTCTCAGCCGTTGGTTGGGATGAGTCAGCCGGTAGTACCGACGCAGCCGCTGGTGGGACCCACCCCGCTGGTACCGAGCTCCCAGCCGCAGGTGCTCACGGGAGCTGTCTCGGGCCTGGCCAGTCCACCAAAGCCTATCACCTCCGTTAGCTCCACCCCCAGTCAGCCCGTCACGTCCACCCCCATTACTGCAGTCAAGAGTGATTCCTTCTCTAAGCCCGGTGAGCATGTGATATGAATCTTCAATTCAACTATACCTTTAGTTTTAATAGTTTCGTTAATAACGAGCCATGGCTAGTATGTACTGTGTACAGTAAGAGGTGTATATCTCCAGGTTCGCTGGTGACCAGCCCGACGGAGGTGCCGATGGGCGTGGTCAGCCCGCCCCCCGCCCTCGAGTGGGCCATCCCCCAGCCGCAGAAACTCAAGTCAGTATACATTACATACTCTGCTAACTAACACGATACAAGGAACGAAATGTTAAGAATAATACTCGAGGAAGTCAAGCTGGTACAAATCTGCGTGATTAACCTTTATTTTTTTTTTCTTTATTTAGCGTTAAAGACAAAGTTTAGCATCTAAAATCACAGTTTCGTGACGTTTCATCCTTAAAAATTTTACTCTCATGCGCGCAAAGAAGTTTCACTTCAATGTTAAATAATGTACAATATGGATCGAGTGTCGTTTTATAACATACCCGTCGACCTGTGATACACGGTGAAGTAAACTGTTGTCAGGTACACGCAGCTGTTCAACGCCACGGACCGCGCGCTCGCGGGCGCCGTGTCGGGGGCGCAGGCCCGCGCAATCATGCTGCAGTCGCGCCTGCCGCAGCACACGCTGGCGCAGATATGGGCCCTCGCCGACATCGACTCCGACGGGAAGCTGGGTATGTCACCACCGCCGGCTACAGCTACCACGTACAGACGATGAGTGACCGGTAACAGAATACCCGGCTTAGAGAAAGTGCGAGCGACGTTGGCCTAGTGGCTTGGCCTCTTGAGTGAGAGCCGAAAGGTCCGGATTCGATCCTGACCCCTGTGATGCCTATAAATAGGTTTTTCAAAAAATTTCTATGTGTACCTAAACATAAGACTATCGCTTGCTCATCGGTGAAGGAGACATCGTGAGGAAACCTGCATACCTGATGAGATTAAAAGTCTTTGAAGGTGTGTGAAGTCCACCGACCCGCATTGGGCCAGCGCATCGGTGAACTGTGGCCCAACACCCTCCTCGCCTGATTTCGAGGAGGAGACCCGTGTCCAGCAATGGAATATATAAGGGTTGATATTATTAATATTAGAGAAAGTAGGCCGTCCAAGATTGATTCGAGTGACGGAAGATCTGGAGTTCATTAAAATACGTATGTATTTAGGAGTTGTTTACTTACTTATACTTACAAATACGTATGTATTTGTAAGTATAAGTAAGTAAACAAACTTCCAACTTATATTATGTCAATATATTCTTTTCTCTTTTTAAATGGGCTAATATTTTCCATATAATAGGAAGTAAATCAATACTTCAAGTGTTACATTTGAGCTGGTAACGACGTTGTGTGTGTGTGGGTGTGTGTAGGGTGCGAGGAGTTTGTGCTGGCCATGTACCTGTGCGAGCGTGCCACGCAGGGGGAGGCGCCACCCGCCAAGCTGCCCCCGGACCTCATACCGCCCACCTTCAGGTACGCCCACGTGCTGAGCTTTGTCCCCTACATCGTTCGGTGGTTCAGTCGTTGACGCCCCTGTGCTGTGGTGCAGGGCCGGGCGGCGCGAGTCGGTGACGAGCGGCGGCAGCGGCGGCGGGCGCTCGTACGAGGAGCGGCGCCGCGAGAACATGGCGCGCGGCCAGGCCGAGCTCGAGCGGCGCCGCGAGCAGCTCGCCGACGCGCTCGTCAAGGAGAAGGTACGCCGCTGCCGCTGTACTGCTACATAATGAACATACACACACATTCACTTACACACACACACACACACACACACACACACACACACACAGTAGTTGACAACGGGTCATATATCTATAGGTAACCTTCGGATAAGATATTTTAATAATTTTGTAGAAAATTCCCGATTAAATTATACAGCGGTAAATTAAAATTATTATCGAAGATAATTTAATGGTATGTTAAGTTAATGTATTGTATAACATTATAAATGCACAATCAGATTTTTAAAATATTAGTTTTTGACAAAGTTAAGAACCTTTGAAAGTATGCAAGTTTAATTAAAATTATATGGTCACAATAGTAAAATACTACAAATACGTACGTTTTGACTAAAGTTACGGTTGTCATTGTTATAATCAATTGATAGCCTTAGGTGGGGACTGGAACCTGCTAGCGGGGTTCAACTGGTAATTAACATGTATTTATGTTTCATGCTCACAGGAGGAAGAGGTACATTCGCGTAGTTTGTTTATTATATCACTAATAGCTATATAATCCAACTCTATATGTTTTGTCCAAAGTTCTGGGAATTGTGCTTAAATTAAATTAAGCAGAAATTATAGACATTGTCAATGTTCCCAGACAAGTCTCGACGTGCTTATGCAACTATCTTTCGCAATATTGTTCACTCTGATTTAGGTGTTCCACTGATATAGACGCGTTTGATTGCACTGTTTCTGTAACGATGTTACATGCAGAAAAATCTCAAACCATTAAATAAAAATAAAAAAAAGTTTTTTTATTTAACAGTAATAATAAAATGATCTTTTACATCAATTTATGTATAATATTATGTAAACTGAATCAAGAAGATTTTTATTCTCTGGTTGACTCACTACTCACTACTCACTACTCACTAGGAAGCCCTGGGCTGAGCCAGTGTTTTCTTTCGGCTTTTGTTATTCAGTCATTTATTTTAACTAGTACCCGATTGATGTTTGGGATAATAACTGTAACTGTCAACATGCTGCTAACTATATTAGGATAATTAATAAACTACATATTATATAAAGAAAATATACAATATTTACAAATAAAGATGAGTAAGATAGGATAAATACAATATATATAAAATGGAATATAATATTATGAGTAGTGAGTAGGTGTCCGTGAAGGTGTCCGTTTTATACGTTTTCAGCTAAAATAATTTTCTTACCTACATAACAATAAAATAGAATTTTACTGGGGTCCCATTTTAGTAGTCTGTAGTACACATTTCATTTTTTTATTTTTATTTGTATGTTCATAAAGATACATAGGTAAGCACGTTTTGGATTTATTTAGATGGAAAGAGAGCGTAAGGAGAGAGAGGAGGCGGAGAAAAAGGAGAAACAGAGATTGGAAGCGCAGAAGAAAGAGCAGGAGGAGCTGCAGAGAAAACAAAAAGAAGAACAGGTGAGTGCTGAAGTGTTGCATGTCGGTTACATGGTTGTCGGTTGCTAACATTGGGATGTTATAATATACTGTTTGTGTGTGAGTGTTACACAGTAACTCATGTACGTTCAAAGTTGCCCAATTTGTGTGAATATTATTAATCTATTCATTACGGGCTTTAATGTCTAATCTCAAAGGTTACAACTGAAACCGATTTGCCCTATAAGAGTCAGCTGTTCAGCCTTTAATTATATTTTATCTATCAACCAGTGTGTGTGCGGAGGTTGGTCATTATTTATTTTGACAAACATACTTTCAGGAGAAACGTGAAGCAGCACGGAAAGAAATGGAGAGGCAATGTCAACTGGAGTGGGAGAAGAAGAGGTAACACGCGTACTTTATATAATTACTGTCGGTGGGAGACAATCTAATGTAAAAATGTATTCGGCTTAAATTAGGGTAAACTTGACATTTTGTTTCATCAAAATTTTTATAATTTAAATGTAAAAATATTTTTAAAAATTAGCTCGTTCAAAGAAACATGCTGGCTTTATATCTATACTATATATGTTATCCATAGTATATGTACCATTTACCAGGACGCGGGAGCTGGAGGCGATGCGCACGGAGGAGCAGAGCAAGGTGCTGAGTCTGAAAGCGCGCAGCCAAGCGCTGGCGGGCGAGCTGTCCGCCGCCTCCGGCCGCGCCGCTACGCTCGCTCGTGACATCCGCGACACGCGCACCGCCGTCGCTGCCGCCAAGTGCACCATCGACTCCATGAGGTGCGCCACTCTAGACCACGCCCCTCCCCAAGACACACCCCTAAAACACGCTCAACCGCCTCCCACTACAACCGCGCTCCTTGTACAGGTCTGACCGCGACGCGAGCATGGCGGAGATGCAGCAGCTGAAGGCGCGGGTCAAAGAGCTTAACGCTAAGCAGATCGCGCTTAACAAGGAGAAGGCCGAGCTGGACGCCAAGGTGCGGCTACTCGCATAATAACTTCAACATACACCAGAATCTGACCGCCAATACGAGATCATTCGTAGAACTCCTCGTAGCAGTGACGTAAAAGTGCGAGTCAACTCGTAGCACTGCTACAAGGACGTCACTCCGACGTAGATACAAATAACGGTCTGTGACGTAATTGCTTCATGTTTTAGGCTAAGGCGTCGGAGGGCGCCGGCGACGACGGCAAGCTCAGCATGATGGAGGTGACGCTCAAGCAGCTGCGAGACAAGGTGATAACCGTCACCAGCGTGACACCACGCCCTAGCTAAGGTACGCTGGTTTGGTTATCAGGACTAGTATTTAGCACTGATGTTTGCCGGCAGGTGGACGCAGCCAAGGCCATCGTGGAGAGCAAGAAGGGTGACCTGGAGAGCAACAAGTCGCAGCTGGAGGAGCTGACGGCGGAGGTGGCGCGGCTAGGCGACAAGTGTGAGCTGGTGTGGCAGCTGTACGAGACGCGCCGCGACGAGTACCTGCGCAACCGCTCCACCGCGCCCGCCGACCAGTGGACCGCCGGTATGGACATGCCCACAGAAACACGTAGTAATTAAAGAAAGTAGGAACCGCAGATTATTTGTTTGAACTTCTGAGTCTGTTACAGAAGCGGACTGGGGCACGTCGGACGCGGCGTGGGGCGAGCCCGCCGCCGACGACGCCTGGGGCGACGCGCCCGCTGCCAGTGGTCAGTGCCTCCACCTCACGACACACACCTCGTAATACACAGGCCCATCCATAATACATACCGCATATCTTATAATGCACCACTCATTACATAAGTGTCATATACATCACATCAACCAACTTCAAATAATAAACAAAACATATTAAACACTATCCACCTCACAATGCACAACCTACATTAAAGCAAAGCACTTTTAATCATCTCGTCATACGATTAACGTATGTGTAACAGCGACGGAGTCGGTGGAGGCGGCACCGGCGACGGTAGGCGTGGCGGTCAGTGCGGGGGCGGGGCCGCGCTGGCGCTGCGTGTACGAGTTCTCGGCGCGCACCGCCGACGAGCTCAGTCTGCAGCCCGGCGACCTGGTGAGCCACTGCCACGCATTCGTCTTTACTGTAACATATACAAATATACGTAGACATAGAATAACCTTTATATTATATACATTATAGATTAGCACTTTAATATTGTCAACGATTTGTTTAAGGTGAGTGAGGCGCCCACGCCGCGCGGAGACGCGGAGCCTGGCTGGAGGTGGGGCACCGCCAGGGGTGAGTACTGAAAATACATGTAAAGTCGATACTCTCTACTGTTTTAAAGAAGGAAAACAGTACTAACGCTAGTGTGTGGTGCAGGCCAGTCGGGCTGGTTCCCCGATGCGTACGTGGAGGACCTGACGGCCGCCGCCGCCTACCCCGACGCCGGCGACGGCCTCGACACCAAGACGCAGCTGGAAGGTCGGTCCCACCGCCACCATTACTTGATAATAATATTGAACTGGCTGCAATCTAACAAAATATTTTAACATTATACTTGACACATGTTGCTTGTGGCTTAGTACAATAGTCAATTATATTCGATATTACTTTATTATTATTTTAGGGGTAATCTAAGAATGACAAGGAGAGACAGACAAATAATATGATATTTATTCGTGAGCATTAATATTATCATCAGGATTATTTGAGCCTATTATTATAAAGTCAAATCTGCCGCTCGAGGTGTATATTACATTGAAATACGCCAATCCTTCGCCAGTCTAATTGATCATATAAATCATTAACAGTATGTTTTCATTTGTAGCCGCGGTAGAGCGCGCTCCCAGCCCGCCCGGTATGTTACACCCCCAGCGATGTACCGCCTACTTATGTACCACCCCTATCACCGTCAGCACTTGTTGTTACAATTTCAGTTCACTTGATTTTAGTTCCTCTAAATTACCGGTAGAGGAACTGACTGAAAAGTGTATGTAACGTGAAAATTCATCGTTACTTAGTTAATAGTTAAAGTGTAATAATTTGTACTAAGACACTGGTGCTTTGCGTTACTAAATAAGATTGGTGCCCAGTAGATCAACAGTTACATCATTGACAGTGATGTCATTTCAGAACGACCCGTCCACCTAACTAATATTGTATATGAGTGTGTTTGTTTGTTCTCTTTATTTTTCTCCTCTTTTTCTCATATGCCTCGTAGACTCCGCGCTTCGTAACCCCGCCCCACGCCCACTCTCTCCATGTGTACAAGTGTCCGTCCGTTGCAGGTATCGCGGAGGTGCCCGAGGCGGAGATCGCCAACGACCTGGGCGGCGCCATGCCCACCGTCGGTGAGTCTCACTGTACTATGATACGTTACATGTAACGAGAGCACAAAGTTTGCGTGACGTCATACAGTATTTACATTTACAGTACATTTAATACCTAATGATTGTTAATAAGCATGTTGTGACCGAACTTAATTAGTTGTGTCGAGATTTAATGATTTAATTGCTATTTATTTGTAAATGTTAATTTTGATACAAAACTGTGTTTGGCCCTACTAAATAAATAAATAAGTATATAACTTTTTTCGCGGAGCTCGATGTCTACGAACACCATGCTCTCAATACATAGTATAATAAGTACATTTACAGCTTAATTTTTTTGGTGTAGTTACTACACGCGGTACAAAATGTATGTATTTGTTATTTTCAACGTTACCGGCCCGCGGGCCTTTAGCGTGTCCGTTAATGTGTATTTATCTCTCTCTAACTTATCGTATATTGTTTCTTCTCGTTTGTACCGACATGTGTAATATGTGGTCACGTGTAACCTGCCTGTCCGTCAGAGGGCGGCGAGTTCTACATCGCGGCGTACCCGTACCTGTCGGCGGAGCCCGGCGACCTGACCTTCGAGGCGGGCGAGCGCATCGAGGTGGTGCGCCGCGACGGGGACTGGTGGACCGGCAGGATCGGTGGCAGGTCCGTACCATCAAATCAATTTTTTTTTTTTTTATTCAAAATACAGTATCTTTTTGAACGTCAATTGAATCTACCACCACACACATCACCACGCCATCACCGATGTGAGGAGAAGGAGGGCTATATAGGGACGGTATATACAACCAGACTCTGTCCATCCATGTCAAACATGTTTGACAAGTGTTTTGATTTTAAGTTAAGTCTAGATGCAGTTTTCTGATAAGCCTGTATTACCTAATCATTTCTTTGAAAATATATAACAGGTCAAATATATATAACAGGACTTTAAAAAACTATAGGTTTTAGAGGGTAGATTATTTTTTAAGCTATCTAATGGTGAGAGCTATTTCGTGAGTGTGTGAACTGGTGCACAGTTCGTGTCCATAATAACAGAAATACAACATTACATCACACACAGGAACGGCATCTTCCCGTCCAACTACGTGACGCGTGACACGACAGGCGGGCCCGAGCCCATGTCCGCCATCCCCGAGGCGCGCGAGCCGCAGCCCGAGCCCGAGCCCGAGCCCACGCTGCAGCCCGAGCCCGAGCCGCAGCCCGAGTATAAGCCGCAGCCCGTGGAGCAGGTGCAGGTGAGAAACGCTCTCGAATAGAATGGAATCTCAAACGAATCCAAATCCTGTTAATTGGAAAACACCAGATGGATGTACGAGGAATGGGATACTATACAGCTTAGTTTGAAATAGTAGCTGTATTCATCTGTCTTGTTCTCTAGGAGCAGAAGTCGTCGACGCCGGTTTCATCTGAGGTGGCGGCCATAACGGAGTCCGCGAGCGCAGCCCCGAGCACGAGGCCGGCATCCGCCGCGCGCCGCGACTCGGGCCGAGACTCCGCCGCCGGCCGCCGCAAGCACGAGGTCGCGCAGGCGCTAGCCAACTACACCGCCACCAGGTACGGCCACACCATGTCACATACCAAACTACACCACTAGAACAGACCACAAAACTAGAACAAATCACACCACTAGACCAGAATAGACCACACAACTAGGCCAAATGGCATCACTAGACCAGAATAGACCACACAACTAGACCAAATGACATCACTAGACCAGATTAGACCACTAGACCTGAATAGACCACACAACTAGACCAAATCAGACCACTAGACCAGAATAGACCACAAAAATAGACCAAATGGCATCACTAGACCAGACTACACCACTAGACCAGAATAGAACACACAACTAGACCAAATGACATCACTAGACCAGAATAGACCACACAACTAGGCCAAATGGCATCACTAGACCAGAATAGACCACTAGACCTGAATGGACCACACAACTAGACCAAATCACACCACTAGACCAGAATAGACCACACAACTAGACCAAATGACATCACTAGACCAGATTAGACCACACAACTGGACCCAATAACATCACTAGACCAGAATAGACCACACAACTAAACCAAATCACACACTAGACCAGAATAGATCACACAACTAGACCAAATCACACCACTAGACCAGAATAGACCACAAAACTAGACCAAATCACACCACTAGACCAGAATAGACCACTAGACCTGAATGGACCACACAACTAGACCAAATCACACCACTAGACCAGAATGGACCACACAACTAGACCAAATGACATCACTAGACCAGATTAGACCACTAGACCTGAATAGAGCACACAACTAGACCAAATCAGACCACTAGACCAGAATAGACCACAAAACTAGACCAAATGGCATCACTAGACCAGACTACACCACTAGACCAGAATAGAACACACAACTAGACCAAATCACACCACTAGACCAGAATAGACCACACAACTAGACCAAATCAGACCACTAGACCAGAATAGACCACAAAAATAGACCAAATGGCATCACTAGACCAAATCAGACCACTAGACCAGAATAGACCACAAAAATAGACCTAATGGCATCACTAGACCAGAATAGACCACACAACTAGACCAAATCATACCACTAGACCAGAATAGACCACACAACTAGACCAAATGACATCACTAGACCAGATTAGACCACTAGACCTGAATAGACCACACAACTAGACCAAATCAGACCACTAGACCAGAATAGACCATTAAACTAGACCAAATGGCATCACTAGACCAGACTACACCACTAGACCAGAATAGAACACACAACTAGACCAAATCACATCACTAGACCAGAATAGACCACACAACTAGGCCAAATGGCATCACTAGACCAGAATAGACCACTAGACCTGAATGGACCACACAACTAGACCAAATCACACCACTAGACCAGAATAGACCACACAACTAGGCCAAATGGCATCACTAGACCAGAATAGACCACTAGACCTGTATGGACCACACAACTAGACCAAATCACACCACTAGACCAGAATAGACCACACAACTAGACCAAATGACATCACTAGACCAGATTAGACCACACAACTGGACCCAATAACATCACTAGACCAGAATAGACCACACAACTAAACCAAATCACACACTAGACCAGAATAGATCACACAACTAGACCAAATCACACCACTAGACCAGAATAGACCACAAAACTAGACCAAATCACACCACTAGACCAGAATAGACCACTAAAACAGACCACACAACTAGACCAAATCAAATCACTAGACCAGTATGCGTGTGGTTGCAGCCCCGAGCAGCTGTCGCTGGTGAAGGGGCAGCTGCTGGTGGTGCGCAAGAAGGCGGACAGCGGCTGGTGGGAGGGCGAGCTGCAGGCCAAGGGTCGCAACCGCCAGAGCGGATGGTTCCCCGCCAGCTACGTCAAGGTACGTGAATGTCTACGAGACCCGGAACCGATCCAGGCATGACCCTGGAATAGGCAAAAGGAAAGAGAGACCTTGAACATAGCCGGACTGACGTTAGCTATGTGTGACAGTACAAAGAGATTTAGTCAGCTCGTTATTCATAGAAAAGGTATTTTATGGTATGTTACAGCAAATATAGTCCTGTCGAGTTAAACCGAGCTATGCTGTATCTATAAACATTAATAGACATTTTAACGACCGCCCCTGCTTAGTTGACTCCAGTAGGTGTATTACACAACTGATACTTCCGGGCAGGTGCTGCAGTCATCCGGCAGGACCTCGGGCAGGACGACGCCGGTCATGTCCAAGATGGACACCGTGCCCACCGAGACAGTCATCGATAAGGTAATGATGTTGAGATATTGCACGTTTACTTTCCCAAATACTATATTTACAATAGAATAAGAGAGTCTTGGTCTTCAATAAAAGATTTTATTGAAGATACCACACCTTGGGAATAAGACATTCGCTGTTTAGGTTTTGCATGGACATGATGTACCTTTGTATAAACTATATGTTTTATTTTGATGACAAAAAGCAACCCCTAAGTTTTTTCCTCGTTTTTCTTGGTCTGCATTCCAAATGAGTTTTTTTTTATTTTTATTACTACACCTTTTTATTGACTTCTTTTTTTGTTCTCTTGACGTATTTTAAGTGTACAAGTGGCTACCTACGAAAAAAAGATATTTTGATTTGGTCCTTTGACCACGTGGTTATGTTTCAGGTTTGTATTTCGAAACAGAAATGTATTTAGGAATAAAATAAGAAAAATAAAAATGCATGTCGTTTTCATCATCTATATTCATAGATGGCGCTACAGGACTTTCTACCATTTTGTTAATGGCCTCATTTGTTGATATTATATAGATACATTACATCTGAGGATGTACATCATCTATTGTTTGAATGTATTCGTTATAAATCAGCCCGCGAAGCCTTGATGAGGGATTCCAATTTGAGCTGATATAATGTAGGTTTGTTTCATGAACTGTTGTCAACACCTTTATCACCAGCATCAAAAAACCTGTTTCTGTCTTTCAGTCCTCATTAAGGTTTCGTGTGTGGTCTAGGCTTGATTTTGTATAGTAAATTAATTTAGGTTATAATGGAATTGGTATGTACATAATATGTATAAATTTCCTTAAATAAATGAAAAAAAAACATTACATCTTGATGTGAATAATCACCATCAGTCCGAAATAAACTGCTCAGCCGAGTGGTGAACATCCAGGGTCCAGCTAGTGGATACCAGGTGGTAGAATTAATGTGTCGTCCCGTGCAGGTGATCGCGCTGTACCCGTACACGGCGCAGAACGCGGACGAGCTGAGCTTCGACAAGGACGACATCATCGCCGTCACCGACCGCAGCCAGGACCCCGCCTGGTGGCAAGGTACCCCCTTCCCCAACACCCCCCCCCCAGGCTGCAAACTTGATGAGCACTGAATTAGATGACTATTATTAATTTATTATGATGGAAACTATTATGTATGGATCCTACTAATATTATAAAAGCGAAAGTTTGTAAGAATGTATGTTTGTCGCTCTTTCACGCAAAATACTAACTATAAATACTACTGAATGGATTTTAATGAAATTTTACAATGAAATAGCTTATCCATCAGAACAACGTGTACGCTATCATCTATCCCTGTACTGAAGTACGCGGGTGAAACTGCGGGCGCTGCTAGTATTTGTGGTGGCGTGGCAATTGTATGAGATAAGATGATATTAATCGCAGACAGGAGCACTATTTTGTTATAAAGACGAACGGACATGTCAGGGAGACGAGCGTTTTATCGACCTCCTGCAATGTAAATGATCTCTGCGTAGTGGCCGGTCCCTGTCTTGAGGCACAGAGACTTGGTATCCAACATATTAAAAAGGATAAACGTAGGCTTATAATAACATAATATTTATATTATTATTTATATTTTTATCTGTCGAATATATTTGAATCTTATTATAATTATGTATTGTTGTTTGTTCGCAGGTGAACTCCGAGGCATGACGGGGCTGTTCCCCAGTAACTACGTCACTAAACTCGTCAACTAATACTGTCGTTAAACTAATCCATATTAGATTATTACAATATGTAGGGTACATATATGAATCACTGCGAGTGAAGACTCGCTTCAACGTAGAAACACTGTTCGTGATCCAACTTCCAAATAATTATAACAAACAAAATATAGGTATACTTTACCACTATCACTGAAAATACAAAAATGTTAATGTTGTGTAGTCGTAGCCCATCTTAATATTTTTTCAGATTTCTTTAAGATCTGAGAAATAGCGTTTATGCAAAAATATAGTTAATGCATAGGCTCGGCATGCATATAAAATATAAATATATTTACCTGACCAATAAAATAACGTCTATGCATTAAAACGCAATTGCCTTGTATTCACATCCCAAAAGATTAAAAAAAACCTTGAAACCTAAATAGTTTAAAAAATTTAAACAGATACAATTAAAAAAACGAAATGTGTTCTGGGAAACATAGTAAAAGTGAAACTTCAACGGACAACTTTCACTTTACCGCTACTCCGCGGCTGACCGTCACGCGACATGCAATAGACGAACGAAAATGTTTGAGGCGATGTAATAAAAGTTTTAATTAAAACGAATATATTCAACATGTCCATCTTGTAGGAGTTACATACAGAACGGTAACAACTTGTATGTTGTTACCGTTGTCCGTCGCTATAACCGGTAGTTGCTAGCAACAAAATATAGAGCCGATTCAGAAGTTTTCGATTTTTTTTATTAATATAAGAGTTAAAAAATTCTGAAAACCATATTATTGTATTATTTTTTAAATATTTTTAAAATCATTTAGTCTTTTTCAATTTAATAATCCAAAATAGCATTACTCTTTTTAAAGTTGCAACTATGTATACATTTTATCTATTTCATATTTATTTAATTTAAAATACAGCGCTTAACGAAACTAGCAACACTTTTAGATCTTAAGTAAACCCCTTTTTATGTTATTGCCTGCATAACACAACCAAAGAATTAATAATTTCTCTCGTTGTTATATTGTATGTGTATTGCTAATCTTGTATATCTTTACCCAAGCTTTTTTAAGTACAAAATGTTGCTAGTTATATGTACGTGATATATTTATCATGATATTGTGTAGATGTTGAGACACATTAAACATTATTATACTAACCATTGTTTTATTTTATATTTCTAATAATATTAATATTGTAAGATTTTACTATTTTCCAGCTCATTTGATATATTTTTTATTCTTATGTATAAATAATCTAAACTCTTATAATATTAAAACACAGTCAGATACGGGATGGCATATTTAGTTTCCTAATAACTAAAACTTACTACGTATGAAACGTACCTGAAAAATATGTTAAATAGGTATTATCGATTTAAAACATTTCGATTCTACATTTTTTTTTCAAATGAGTCACATGTATTAAAATATGTATAGACGGACCAGAAATATATAAACCTTGCATTGGTGTCGCCACTGTATCGCTATTATACGCTGACACATAATATAATCCATATTATAGAAATTAGTTCCAAAATATTCAGCTATATGGCGATGGTTTTTAATCTTCTGGTCAGGCTATATATAGTAACATAATCAAAGTCTGACTAATAAAGACACTGGAAAATCGCGGCAAATTCTATAAATATATTCTTATATACCTTCAATCATACTCAGAATTAGAGGTAAGGAGTACACACGACAGCTCCATGAGTGTAACAGCCTACATAACTTTATCTATAGTAATACAAAAACCCAAATTCGTGCGCTAAGGACAGAGCATCAGAGCTTCGGGACGCCTCAGCCAATCACAAAACACAATTCGCTTACACTTTCTATTTTTAGATTTATTACCCTGTCTATTCAATCGTGTTTTATTGTTTAGACAATAGACTGTATTTTGTTCAAACTTTCGTCCGTCGGCTGTAGCTCAGTTGACAAATATTATTGAACTAAGATGCACGCGCGTCATTTATTAAGTATTAAATTTAAAAAGTTCATGTTATATTACTTGAATAATTATTGCAACGCGTGTAAATTGTTTATGAGCTATGACGCCACCATTGTCACAACAGCGACAGCTGATAGTGGTGTTGAGAGAAGGTGGACACACCATGGACACCATTTCTGAGATCAGTAGAAGAACGAGAATATCGGTGAGTGAGACTTTAAATAAGATATTTATACATTTAAATTACAACGAAAACTATGTAATACAAAGTAAAATATTATTATTATAATACAAAGTAATATCGTTGTTAAGTAGGCCTCTTACACAATGATATTATCAAAGAGTATAATATTATAATACGGAGGATATTATATTATAGGATAATACGTCATTGCTCTTACATTTGAGTCATCAATAAAAATAAATAAATATTATTATGGTAAAATGTTAAAGTATAATTATAATTTATTTATTTATTGTTTAAGGGGAAAACAATAAACTTTTGGTTGCGACGCAACGAGGAGACCGGAGGAGACTTATCGGCCCGTCCCCGGCAGCTCCACCGGCGCGCGACCACCGCAGACCGCAGAACAAGATGCTGCCATTGTGGAAGCGATCCATTTAAGAGCATACGGATTACTGCAACTCAATATAGCGTAAGTAGACTTTCAAAAGATACATAGGGAGTAAAAAATCGCTTTTACAGCAATCTTTCAACAGAAAAATGTTCACAAATAAGTTTTAACTTCAATTAACCCACGATTTTATTGTAATGACTACTTATTAGGCAGTAAAAAATATTGACCACTAGCTTTTGCCCGTGTTTGCGCTTCTCTCACTTTAAAGTACATTAAGAAATACATCAAGTCTGTTCGCTGTTCCTTGGTAACAGATAGAGTATTTCTATGACACTTATATTTTCGCTCTTCAAAAATAAACTTATCTTAATAATAGGTCATGAAAACACAATTAAAAAATGCCTAATAAGTAAATAAATCCAACAACTAAGTGTATACAGTAATGTATTTATTATTCATTATAGAATATATAATATTTAGAGAAACATAAACCTTACTATTGCCACCTGATGGTAAGTGGTAGACGTCGCCCATATCAACATAAATTAGTTTACCTGGAACTAGCCCAGGCAATTCCAAAGGCGATCCGTCCGTCCGTGTTGGATGCGAGTGGCAAGGGATCGGTCGTCATGGCGTTCATTGAAGGAGGGCTATTTTCAGAAGAGGAGGGATAGAGACTGATGGTTATTATGATGAAACACTAATAATTAACTCTGGGTCACGCGAATTTCACTCATTATAATGAAACAATAATTTATTATGATTTTTACAAGCCCGACGTTTCGGATACCTACTTTACTGCAACCATGGGAGTCCTCCCGTGACCATGGTTGCTGTAAAGTATCCGAAACGTCGGGCTTGTAAAAATCATAATAAACCGCGATGAAATTCGTAAAAATTGTTTCATTATAACTCTGGGTCAATTTATCTAAATTAAACTAAGTGTATTGTCTTTGTATCTCTTTATTTTTATGACGATAAGGGTTTGGCCATCGTAAATCATAGGATTCAAGGAATTTGTGAAAGCATGATTGTGTGCAGATGTTTTGACCGTTGGGTTGTATAATTACAAACTTTGGAATTTTTATTGTCAATGTCTGGGAACGTTGCGAGTTGGTTGTTTTGCCGTATGAGTGTCATAAATGTATTGTTTTATAGTATAACCGAGCAGGGTGAGAGATCCAAATATAAGTAATAGCTTGTTTTTAAAGATAATCAAAATATGTTCACTGTTGTTTCAGGTATCAACCGACACAATAAGGCGTCGTTAGAAAGCCGTTGGCCTCAAGACTCAGACCCCGGCAAAAGAAATGTCTTTTACTGACACCGATGCCCAAGAAAGAGCTTAAAATTTAAAAGTTTTAATACCTGTGTTAGCTTAATAAATTAAATATATGATTACTGATTGTTTTACTTATAATGTTTACGCGAATTTCACTCTCCTTATAATGAAA
This sequence comes from Helleia helle, assembly GCA_963853865.1. Taxonomy (NCBI): domain Eukaryota; kingdom Metazoa; phylum Arthropoda; class Insecta; order Lepidoptera; family Lycaenidae; genus Helleia; species Helleia helle. Next base: position 1,042,426 of record OY971434.1, read on the forward strand.
AACCTTTTACGGATCCGTAAAAGTTGTTATAATAATATAATATAAAATTTGTTATAATATAAATTGTTTTATACCTAAATAAAGAGTTTTTACTTTTTGTGTCTATCTAACAACCTACCTACTTTAACCTACCCTACATTGTTTTAGGGTTTAGCAAATCTATAAAATATAAAGCTTAGGCTCAATCTTTCAAGTTGAGCCGTCGCATACACATATTATCTTATATAATATTATTATTATTAATTAAATGTAATAAACCTAATCGTTTGCCTAATATGTAATAAATTATACAGACACACAAAACTTCACCTACTGTATGTAGGGGTTGCAACAAGTAGGTATTGCATTAAAATTATTGAAATTATATAAAATAATACCTCATAATGATTAAATTGTATTTATCTACACTAACATAATGGTGCCAAAAGATATTATTATAGTTCAATCATCATCATCATCATCATTATCAGCCTCTATCCGTCCACTGCTGAACATAGGCCTCCCTCAATGAACGCCAAGATGGCCGATCCCTTGCCACTCTCATCCAACACGGACCGGCCACCGCACTGAGATCGTCTTCCCACCAATCAATGGCCGACCAACACTTCGTCTACCTAAACGTGGCCTCCACTCTAGAACCTTATTGCCCCATCGGCCATCCGTTCTCCTGAGTGTGTGACCAGCCCACTGCCACTTCAACGAGCTGATTCTTTGCGTGATATTGGTTACCTTAGTTCTCTGACGGATGTCTTCCTTCCGAATCCTATCTGTCAAAGAAACACCCAGCATAGCACGCTCCATAGCACGTTGAGCTACGGCAAACTTGCGGACCAGTCCTATATTTAGAGGCCACGCTTCAGCCCCGTAGTTCATCACGAGGAGAACGCTTTGGTCGAAGACTATCGTCTTCAAACTTTGCGGTATGGACGACGTGAGAATATGGCTAAGCTTCCTGAATGCTGCCCATCCCAATTGAATCCTCCTATCGGCTTCTCTCTCTAACTTTTTAACTTTACTTGACAACTATTTAGCATTGTGCATTAGTGCTGTAATTGGAAAACACAAATTAAAGCAATTACTTTTCCAATTACCGAGCATAATGCACAATGCTAAATAGTTTTCAAGTACACCAGCAGAGTGCGCTAAGTTATGTTTAGAAAAAAAATAGTGAAATAACAAGTTTCGAGAGTGCTCGATTCTGCGAAGCGGTGTAATTAATTAATTAATTAATCAACATTGTAGTACCACATAATGCGCGTTAGTGCTGTAATTGGAAAACACGTAAAATTTTACGGCACTCTTATTAAATAACTCTTATAAAATAACGTCTCCAATAGGGATGTTGACAGTATTCATATAAAAATATAATTTTAATGTTAATTGGTAGTTTCTATGATAGAATTCCGAAAAATACAAAGTATTCCCTTATTTTTATTTGATTTAATTAATATTTAATAAATAAAATGTTACAAAATTTAAAATAGGTCACGTGATCATAAACGGAAATGACGACACCTGCCGGCCTACTCTTGACTGCAGTTCCAATCTCACAACAATACGAATTCAATCCAGTTCCAGTTCCAATCTGGAGTATATTGGTACTCTTGAACAAATCGTGTTTACGATTGAATTGAAATTGGAATCGACTACCGATGTGGCCATTATAATAAAATATAATAACAAAATAAAATTCAACATATTATGATGTTTATGTTTTTTTTTAATTAAAATGTGTCTCCAATAATTAATTATTATCTATTATAATGTAGTTCCTTAAATTAAACCTAAACTTATTTTTTAAAAGCATTAAAAGCAAAATAAATTATTATACATTCTGGCATAATGTGTATTGCTGCTATAAAAAAAGCTTACGCGCAATTTTGAACAGACATCAAATTTCAAAATAGAAATCATCTTCTTTCTTAATTTACCAGTAATGCTGGTACCCAAGGCTTTCCAAAATAATAACTGAAGTTCTGACAGACAACATACAAATTATTATTATGTATTTTAGTGATTGGTCATCTTGGTGTTTATTTATTGAAAATGAAGTATTTTACTCATAAACATAGGCTTAATTTGTTTACAAAATACTGTGATTTATTTAAATATTGCTTTCTTGGGTTAAAAGATAATAAAAGACCAATTGTTAAGTATTTTAGTACTTATTTTAATAAATACTGTGATTGTAATATAGATTATATCAATCAATGACCAAAAATGTAGACAGGGAAATAAAAACTGTTACATTTAAATATTGCTAACTTAGGTTAAAAGAGAATAAAAGGCTTATTGTTAAGTATTTTAGTACTTATTTTTATAAATACTGTGATTGTAATATTGATTATATCAATCAATGACCAAAAATATAGATAGGCAAATAAAAACAAATAGTAGTTTAACAAGAGTTTAATGAAAGCATTAAAAACACTGTGGTCTAGGAGACATCGTCACCTATTCTTCAGAACACCCATAGTATGCTTACTGTATAGTATGCCACACAATTAAATTTGGTGTAGTGTTCTTCAGGTGAGCCAGCCGGAGCATCCAAATAGGTTTCATCATAATAGTTCTTTGGGCATAGCCCGAGTCTCCTAAAAACATATAATTATTGCAATATAATATTTATGTATGGAACAAATGATCACTTTCTTATAGTGAAGGACCCTGTGGCCTAGGAGACATCGCCACCTATTCTTCAGAACATCAATAGTATGCTTTACTGTATTGCGTGCCACGCAATGAAACTTGGTGTAGTGTTCTTCAGGTGAGCCAGCCGGAGCATCCAAATAGGTGTCATCATAATAGTTCTTTGGCCATAGCCCGAGTCTCCTAAAACATATAATTATTGCAATATAATATTTATGTATGAAACAAATGATCACTTTCTTATGATTTTAACTTAGAATTAACAAGTTCCCCAAAATTTAAAAACGAATGAACACATTTTAAGATATCCTTTATAATGTTTATGTTATTTGCCAATTTAAAGGTATTACTAAAAGAATATACCTATTAATATATATAATTAATTTGTTTAAATTGTATAATATATTATATCAATATAATATATACAATTTAAAGGTATTACTAATAAAAGAAAAGGCATTATTAAAACTAAATTATACAATTACAGAATGCAGGAGTCAACTTATAATTAAAACATTTCTTAAGTGAAATCCTTTTCTATCATAAAACCTTTCATTTTGGGCTGGACGTATGATAGCCATATGAGTACAATCAATAGCACTTACTACGGATGTTATTTGGAAGTTTTCATAAAATAATGCAAATATATGTAACTCAGTAAGTCAAATAGATTATTATAATTAGCACTTTGATTTGTCTAATAGATAGGTATCACATAATATGAAGAACAATGTAGAACCAATCAATAATAAAATAATTTGAGATATATTTTTTATGTATCCTACATAGGCCGTAAATAAAGAGAAAAGATGAACTACATATAGAAGAGGTTAGATTATAGATATTTCTATTGACATACCTTATAACGAGTAGATACTAGATACTAGATAGTAGATACAAATCCAAATCGCTATGAACAACTTCAAAGCTCCTTGCTGAGGCAATACATCACTCATGGTGAACGCATTATTGGCATATATCGCGCCATTCTTCTTAGATTTCGCCTTTGTCTTTATCTATCCTAATATATCAAAAAGAAGTGCCAATCGTGCCATAATTTTAATAAAAAACACTTTAAACAACGCAATCGAACACTAAAAACTTAAGTTTTGTTGAACAATGAACTGTGTAAATTCGAACCCAATTTCAATTTCGAAGTCGATACGTCAACGTCAAAATGTTGTCAAGAGTACGAATTACGGAAATATGTATGAACAAGATCGTGAAATCCCGATTTCAATTAGTTACATAAAATTTCACTGTAATCGAGTCAAATTGTGCGCTAGTTGTAGACACCCTACAACTATTATAAAACTTAAAAGCTATTTTTATTAACGACAACTAGAATCATTTTATCATTTTTACGATGTTTAACAACATATGTATGTTCGTGATGTATGTTCGCAAAAATATAAATGAATTTGTAAAAAAATGCGATAATCACAATAAAAATACAAGGAACAAACATAAACTTGTTGTGCCATATTTTAGGCTACATAAGGTCAGTAATTCTTTTATGGGTCAATGTATACGCTTCTACAATAGGATCCCAGAAAACGTTTAAAACCTATCGATAAATAAATTTAAAAAAACTGTTAAAGAACGTTTGTGTGGTAAAGGATACTACAAAATAAAAGAATTTATTGAAGATACCACACCTTGGGAATAAGGCGTTTCCTACATGGCTTCTATGTATAATTATATCATATTATGTACCTATATTGTATAATATTGAAAAGATTAGTTTCACTGAGTTTGTTTCGCCGGTTCTTCTCAGTGGACTAGTTTTGGAACCGGTAGTAGAGTCATTTGACGTTCAATAAGCTACTTTGACGTACAACATTGAATAAAAATATTTTTATTTTTATTTATTTATTTATGACGTCACGTGACAAGTGTTAGCGTTTTGGAGCGAAAATTAAAATGCATTATAAAATGCAAGATTTTATAGGCATTAGACGTATTTAGTATTTAAGCAAAAGTTAATACTATTTACGCCTCTATTAGATATTTATAAATGATTTATAAACATTTATGAAAAATGTCAACATCCCTATTTTCATCATCTATGCTTACATCATAGACATAATATAGACTTACATAGACGCAATAGTTATAGTCTGTGTAGTCATTTCAATTCAATCAAAATCACGAATTGACAATATTGTCACTCAAAATTTCATGGTGGATCGTGATTGAATTTATCTAAACAAATTTCTGCGCTAATTATTTATTAAACGCGAATACATAATCGCGATGTCTACAGTCGTGTCTGACTGTTTTACAATTGGCAGTATAGTCGCCACCAGAACTTGTTATAATGAGGACATAGAAGGGGAAGTGCTCGCTTTCGATCCGCAATCAAAAATGTTAATTCTCAAATGTCCATCTTCAAGTGGTAACCCGAAACGTCACGACGTTAATATTGTTAATTTATCATTAGTAAGCGATGTTCAGATTAAGAAAGAAGTAACTACGGCCCCCGAACCGCCACAATCATTAAATTTGCACAGGCTCAACACTCGCGTCAGAAATTCAGTAGAAAATAAAAGAAGACTAGTAAGTTTCTCGTGTTTATATATCATATGTCATATATTAGATGATGGAAGGAGATGGAGAAAGTGCTTTTAACTCCAGTTTAAGATATGAGAAATTGATAGTGTCTGTCACAGTTATTATGACAGATCATACCGTGCTGAAGGAACTTGTCACACTTTTACTATCTTATCTTCCGCAAACAATCCACATAATAACATGTGCAATACAGACAACATGAATACCAAGCATTTTAAAAGTAACAATCACAATTTCTATTGTGAAGGTGGTATCTTGAAGCTAGATGTAATAGTAACCAAATGTATATCCCTCCTGAAACACACATACATTCACTGAAAAAGAAACGCACCAGAACCTTGTTAATGTTAATCTGTTAAAAGTATTAAAAAAAACCCTAAAGTAAATTGACTACATACCTGTAACAATTACAATAAATCTTGACAAATAAATTAAGTTCTTGAAACCTGTACAATATTTTGCACATTTCACTCAAGGTAATAAAACTATAGGTATTATGAGGATCATTGCTGTTCATATATCAGGGATGTTCATTTATTAATTGTTCTGATTCAAGATAACTAAATAAAAATGCTATAAGTCTCATATACTTTACAAAAATTAGGTCACCACACCTTAAAAGTGGCTGAAGGTGCTCGCAGTGGTTCTAGTTTAGGGTAGGGCACTCCCAGGTGCAAGTCCCACTTAGGGTTAGGATTCACCTGAAGATCCTGGCTACATTCATGAAGGAATTTCCCTGCAATATCAAATAAAAGATCACCACACCTTATGGATGTAAAATTGAGAGTGAACATTTATTAATCTCTTAAAATGTTAAATTTTATAATCCTATTCAAACTAGATTATGCCGTTATGTATGTCAAGGTTCCTCAATATAAATGCCTCAATCAACCGACTATCTAATCTTTACATCTTAGTAGATGTAGGGATTGATTTATCTTTTACAATACAACATTGATTAAACCCTTGCATCAATGTTGCAGGTGTCAGCATTACAAGCCTGTCTAGATCCTGACGGTCAAAGATTGTTTCTGGCTATTGCCCGTGTCATTGACGACGTGTCCTGGGCGGGGCAGAGCATCCGGGTATACAATGAAGTCACCATCACACCTCCATACAAGGTGAGAATATTTCTATTGATACAGCATATTAACAAATCATCTAACTATTTAATTGCTTTTTTATGGTATAAGGAGGCAACCGAGCAGTCGGAGCCTTATGGCGTCTACCGACACCCATAGACATCCGCACAACCAAAAGTTATGCAACGGAAACTCACAAACTGCACGAAAAGCGACAGCATAGTTGTCACTTGACATGTGAGCTAGAGGTACCACCCAGGTCGTGGTGATCCAATTTGGCTGCAAAGCAGCAGTCCTGTAGTGAAGCATTAATTTTCTTTTTCGTGACCGTCACAAATTTATTTTTTATTTACTAGGTATTAAGAATTTGTATAAAAATTAATTTTTTATTATATCTCATTTTAGGTGGAAAATGTATTAGGCGAACAGGACTCCAAACCCTATAATTATATAAGAAAATTTGTAGAAAGACACTGGAAAGATCACAGAGATCACGCTGCAGCTTCAAACGCAAACCAAACCCAATAATAAAACAAGTGTTGAGACCTCAATTGTGTGCATACATTAAATTATTGAAGCAAAGAGAAAAAAAAGAGTAAAAATTTTACGTACAAAATATCAAAATGTCACAAACATGTCAATACTCCAAATTTTAGTTCTTAAAACTAGGTCATGAACTGAAATCAAAACTAAATTAATGCTTCATTTGACTATAATTATATCAGAAATATTTTTATGATAATTCCAACTAGGCAATAAATTAAAACCTATATCAGTGAAGATAAAAGAAATTACCAAACTTAGCATCAAAATGAACTGACTATATTCCTTCTAATAACAAAGAAAACAAATAAATATGTTTACACACTATGTTTGAGGTCTTATAGAATTATTTTAACAGTGACCATTTATTTGATGGTTGTGTTTATTTGTAAGAGAAATTTAAATGTTTTGTTTTTTGTCATTTGCTTCTGGATTCTATAGAACACATTTGAAAGTATTCTAACCATAAGGTCATCTATACAGATAAATAAAATTGGAGTGTCTGTTTGTAATATTAAAATAAATGCTTTTTATTAAATGCATGTGGATGTATACACGTACCAAAATAACATTTTTTACAATTTTTGTCTCTGTATGTCTGTTTGTTTTGTCTTATCTCTAAAACGGCTGGGCCGATTTTGATGGGACTTTCACTAGCAGATACCTGATTTTATAAGGAGTAACTTAGGCTATAAAAATAATCATCATCAATTCACGTACGGCTGTAAATCTAAATGAACGCAGGTGAAGCTGCGGTCAAGAGCAAGTATTCTTTAAAAGAAAATAATTTTACAAATTAAACAAAACTCTTGCAGCAGGCACCTCTTGTCGTCACTTACAGGCCCGGTCTAAAAAAAAGCAGATCAACCAGAACCAGTTTTTAAATTGTATCATGTTCTCTAGTCTTTCTGTGCAAATTATGGTTATTATACACACTCCTGTTTCTCCAGAACTATTTAAAATAAGTCTTAGAGATAATATACTAAAATGGTTTCAATATGAAATCTCACAGAGTAGGGACTCAGGCCCATCACGAATGTTGCTATTTTTAAAATAATTCATTTAAATTTCTCTAAATTGCAAGTTTTCAGTTTGTTGGCCAAAAATAAAACAGAAATAAAATGGGAAATACTTCGGGAAACCAAATGGAACCATGTACAGATGTTTTTATTTTATTTTAAAAAACAAATCAGCAATAAAATATTTAAAATTGTTAAAACATTTGTCTTAAATATATATTAAACAAATGTTAACGTTTTTTATTTGACATCGTACCAGCAATTATATTTTGTACATTTTTCAGATAAAGTTACAAAATGATCTGGTACATACTAAGGAATAGAGATAGGAAATGTCCTATCTATATTCCTTAGAGGTTATGAAAAGAGCCGGAGAGGGGTTCAGGAAAAGACTAGAAACAAAAGAGGGGCAGGGGGTTATAGTGAGATATCACATATTTATTTTTCATAAGGTGCCCAATTTCTAAACCGAGGTAACGAGTGTCTTTGTTGTTGCCACCAAAATAATTTTGAAAATATTTAAATAACTACCCACTAATGTACTAAAAAAATACACGTAAATTTGTAAGAAAAAGCTTGTTGAAGTGGCAGTGGGCTGGTCACACACTCAGGAGAACGGATGGCCGATGGGGCAATAAGGTTCTAGAGTGGAGGACACGTTTAGGTAGACGAAGTGTTGGTCGACCATCAACCAGGTGGGAAGACGATTTCCGTGCGGTGGCCGTCCGTGTTGGATGCGAGTGGCGAGGGATCAGGCGTCTTGGCGTTCTTTGAGGGAGGCCTATATTCAGCAGTGGACGGATAGAGGCTGATGATGATGAATTTTGTACCCAAAGTAGGGGTACTCCTACTCCCCTTGGTTACTCGCAAATCTAACTACAAACCCTCACGTGATTAATGGACAGCCCCTAATAGAAATCTGAATTTGTATTTGAATGTGGGACGGCAGCCCGTAGTGTAGTCACCTGGCCACTACACCCGACAGATATATAGCATGCGAGTTGTAGAATACATATTTGTGATCAGTTCTGCAGATAACACATTGAGAAGTGTGCGTATACTACTTTACTTACAATTGGAAATAAATGTATAAGCTAAGCGAAACAGCTTTATCAAGTGACAGCTATGCTGTTGCGTTTCGTGCGGATTGTGACTTTCCGGTGGCCTATTGGGGGGATAGGGAAAAGGAGGGGCAACGTATCTGCATAATCTCTGGTTGTGCAGATGTGTATGGGCGTCGATAGTCGCCAAAAGGCTTCTCGTTTGCCCTCCTATGCAAAAAAAAATCATCCTAAAAATATCCTATAAAAAAAAACATCGAATGCCCGGCTATTAAGAAATTTTATTTCACATATAAGATTTTCAACCTAGCTGCTGGGCAAAACGTAGATGAGCAGGCGGGAGACAGAGGGTCTCTGCTCTGCAGTGGGTTATATTAGGTTGAAGTAGACCTACATTTTCAATGCCTCAATATTACATATATGAAAAGTATTGTTTCGATGGTACTCCTATAAAGAACTTTCTACGCAAGCAATAAAACAATCTGTATTATTAAAACATTTAATTATAAAAATCATTTATTTCTTAAGCTACAATAAATATTTACAATACTATGATTGCTATTATCGTGCCCCGTATTTGACCTGGTCGCTGCTGTATTCACCAGCGTCTTCACATAACTTAAGTCATATTTTAAAAATAACATTTCAAATGAGTATAAATCACTAATAATTGATTTCTTTATACATCACAAAATACTTGTAATAAATGCAATCACAAAATTAATGTTGGCGCAGTCTTAAAATAAGGATTATAGGTAGAGTAATTAAAAAATAATAAACAGAAGAGAAAAAAAAGATAAAAAAGGAATACAGTTCTGAAATAAGTGTACAAAATAATAGTATTGTAGCACCAAAGGTGTTTTAATTTCCACTGACATCAGGCTAGTGTACATGAAATGCCAAGATGGCTGACCTGTACGTTTGAAATACCTTTATGATTATTAAATGGCCTTTCGTGTTTGCATAATATTTATTACATTTATATGGTGGGATGACGATCTGCGTGGCCGGTCCGTGTTGGATGCGACTGGCGAGGGTTCATTGCGGGAGGCCTATGTTCAGCAGTGGACGGATAGAGGCTGATGATGATGATACATTCATTTAATTTACAACAGAAATTTTGTAGTATTAAAAAATCGTTTCAAAGTATCCAATGACATCAATTTTGTGAGGCCAGTGGATCCAGATGGACTCATTTTGTCACATGACTCCATTCCAGTGCGGCGCGCGGTCCGGGGCGCGGCAGCGGTCTACATCAGTCTCTTGTGCGGAGCCCCCACACCGAGGTCCGTCTGGGTCCCACCGTGGGTCTTGCGATTGCGCTGTAAACAAATAACATATTTACTCCATTTTCATGGCCTACACGGACATGTGTAGATAACAACAACTTTCTTTCGTGAATTAACAATGGTGTCGATACTGACTAATAGGAAAATGGTCCAGGTTTTATTTTAACTCAATTTGTATGTTCCTCTTGAAAAAACTTACGTTTGACGAGATGGCAAAGTCTTTGAAAGTGTTCATCAATCCATGATGGGAAAAAGCATAGTTAAGTTTACCTCCTCGAGTAGTGTCGAGGAGAATATACTACTGGGTCGATTGGTGGTCACCTGAACATGAACTGGTTGAGCTGTATGGCGGGCAGCGCGTCCCGCAGTGCCGCCAGCGAGCTGGCCTGCAGCATGCCCCACACCTCCAGGTACTGCAGCGACGGCATCGCGCTCAGCTTCCTGCGCCCACACAAGTTACGGTCACATATAGGGCTGACGCACACTAGAGCAGGGCCTTATTTTAACAAAGTTTAACTTAAAGCTTTGAAAGTTGCAAGTATTCTCAGCATAAATATATTTCTGAATTGATTTTATATTTGATGTGCAATATTACTTCTTGCATAATTTCATAATACCAGGTCGATTGCCCAGTTCTAGTTTTTAATTTATTTTGTGAGGGTCAAAGTAACCTGTATAAAGCTATAATTTTTGATTACATTCTCATAGAACGATTTTTATTCTTTAAAAAGACAGACCCTAGTATTTGATATTAATTCCACCCTTTCCTGAGAAAATGGATCTCATCGGTCGGTCAACCAAACTGTGGTGTGGTGGAGGTGTACTGACGTGAGCGCGTGCGGCGGCAGCAGGTAGCAGCGGCTGAGGGCCAGGTGCTCCAGGTGCGCAAGGGGGCGCAGCGCCTGCAGCGCAGGGGCGCCCAGCCGCGCGCAGTCCGACACGTCCAGCTCCAGCAGCCGCGGGCAGCGCCGCACCAGAGCCGCCACCACTGCAACACGTACCGGGGACACATGACCAGAGATAAATTACACCCAGACACAGAACAAATGATCATGCTCATCACACAAACGTTTGTCCCGGGTTGGGATCAAACCTAGCAGTCAGGGTCACTAACCTCACTAACCACTAGACCAAAACAGGCCAGTGGTCGTTTGTGTTTTCATGATTTGTCGATCGATCCTGAGGTCCCAAAATTTCCCATTTTGATGAGTGTAACGTTCGTATACATACCGAGTATACCAGGAACTCATGAAGATTCAGATTCTTTCTTTGAACTGTCGTATGCTTCACTGAACAGTTAACATCGTCTTGTGATACTAGGGGCGCATGAATGTATATATACTACTTAAACGTGTAACAATTTTGTTTGTTCAATTTCTCTATCTAGTCAATTATTTTGGATATATAATCTGTTCCAACCATCTACGTATCGTTCTCTGTTCGTTTCTTAACCAAGCAACAGCTAATTAATGTTAATAAGTAAACAAAAGTTAATCATTGATTTATAGCTTAAGATTGATTAACTAAGAGATGGCTACCTATTGTTTAACGAGATTTTTATAAGTAAGACCGGTAGTGTCTTTGAATATAACGTAGTATGAATTGTGATCGTAGATCAATAAATCTTTGATTCAGCATTAATTTTATACTTTGAGTCAGTACTATGGTAAATTTTCTCAGAAAATGCAATAAAACGAGTACGATACGAGAGAAAATAAGGCCCGGACCGCCGTAGCCCCTATACTTATTTACACCATCGGAAAGTAGATTTCAACGAACAGAAAGCATAACTTTTTGAAAAAAAGCTGATATTTTGATGGGAGAATTTTCGATAAAAAATTGGGATGCTTGCTTTCGATATGAAGTGAAAATAAGGTGAAAAAGTAAATATTTAAAATTAAATAAATTATTTGGGACATAAAAAGGTATGTTTTCACCTAATTTCGTTTTTTTTTGTAGAAGATAAAAATAAAAAACCAAAATGTTGGTTTTTTCAATTTTTTACATAAATTTTGTGGTTATGTGAAAAAAATGTCAAGTGTAGTGTTTTTTATCCGTAGACTCTTGTCTTATCGTATCCACTTTCCCGCCCTCAGATCGCCCGTAAATTATTTTTCCTTCCACTTTTATTATATTCTCTCCCTTTTTCATTATGTTTCATCCTACTATATTTTTTTCTATTTCAAAAGTTATCGACACTGGTCTATAATTATACATAATTCTTATTTGAACTGATAATGCAAGGATTCCTGACGACTGTATGTAATCACAATGTAACGTAACGAGACTTACACTCGTCAGTGAGTATCCTCATGCCGCTGATGTTGAGCCGCTGCAGCCTCGGGGGCAGCATCTTGACCAGCACCTGCAGCGCGGCCTCGTTCAGGTTCGTCCACGATATGTTCAGGGCTTGGAGGCTGTAATAATTCAATAACATCAATATAAACCTGTTTTTTGGCTGATGTCATTTTAAACGAAGATGTCTGTCAGAGAACTACAGTTACGAATACCATGCAAAGAATAAGCTTGTTGAAGTGGCAGTGGGCTGGTCACACCCTCAGGAGAACGGATGGCCGATGGGGCAATAAGGTTCTAGAGTGGAGGCCACGTTTAGGTAGACGAAGTGTTGGTCGGCCATTGACCAGGTGGGAAGACGATGTGGCGGTGGGGTCTAAGATGAATCCAGCACCTTGGGCGAAGCAAATTGAGCCTAGGTGGGAAGACGATCTCCGTGCGGTGGCCGTCCGTGTTGGATCGAGTGGCGAGGGATCGGCCGTCTCGGCGTTCATTGAGGGAGGTCTATGTTCAGCAGTGGACGGATAGAGGCTGATGATGATGATAATGAAACCTGTTTTTAATTTTTTGGAAAAACCTAATCATTAGTAATAATAATAAAACCCTTTTTCTCCGAAAATGCTTTGGATGTCAGTATTTTTTTTCTACAGGTTATTTTATAGGATGTCTCGCAGTTCGGCGTGCCTCTTGGCATAGGCCTGCTCCAGCTCTCTCCACTGAGCTCTGTCTCCTGCAAGTCTGGTCCAGTATGGTCCCAAGGTTAGGCGGATGTCGTCACTCCGTCTTGTTTTTGGACGCCCCTGTCTTCTAGTGTCCCCTCTTGGGTGCCATAAAGTTACTTGTTTGCTCCATTTATTTATTTTGGAGCGGAGCGTATGTCCTGCCCAGCCCCATTTTAAATCATTAGTACTACTTGGTTAATATGTAAATTCAAAGCATAGTATAGCAATAGATAATGATATAATATTTGTAACAGAAAATGTTTTCAATAAATAACTATTTCTATTCGCCCAAAAACTAGTGGTACCCTGGCTACACTCGAGCAAACTGACTATAGGATACACGAATAATATACGCTCTCGGTACTATGTAGCCTGTACATACCCGGTGCAGCCCTCCAGTATCTCAGCAAGCCCCTCGGCTGTAATGCCCTGTGTCATGGTCAAATTTAACGTCTCCATGTTTCTGCACCGGCCTGCAAAGACAACACATCATCAGCCAACATACGGTGAAACTATAATAATTCACCTTTTATCTCGAAAAATATAAAAGACCAGGGTTTTTATATTTTTCGAGATTTAGAGTTGAGTAGGAAAGCTTTTAACTTTTTTTTTCGGAGGGATCTATGCTAACGGCCCAAGGGTCCTAATGCTTCGTCTGACAATTGTGAGCCGATTTGGCTCACTTAAGGTTGACTATTATTGGAGGATTGCCCCCCGCCAACTTTTAACTTAAGTACTAAATGATGCCTGTAGTTGTAATTAGTGATATTGATTGTATATTGTATTAATACCGCAAGTATCAGTGAAAAGTATTGCCTTTTGCCAAACTTAATGTTCTTCACGTGATTCTCTGACACATGTTTGTTGTTTGGGGTTCTGAAGTTACTTCTGGATGGGCTAAATCGTCTCAGTATTGAAGTATTGTTTCATACGGTATGCCCTGAACTAACTCCTTGGTCTTTTGCGATGTCAGAGGCTTATGGGTGTAAAACTTGCAAATCTGAGATCTGGTACAGATATGTCGGTATCAGCGGGTGGCACTGACCGATGAGCGCCTGGCAGCGCGGCGACAGCGGCAGGCTCTCGAGGCTGAGCTTGCGCAGGCGCGGGCAGGCGGCCAGCAGGCGCTCCAGCGTGGCGCGCCCCACGCTGCTCATGCCCACGTCCAGGTACTGCACGCGCGACGCCTCCGCCCCGCCCAGCGCCGGCGCGCTCCAGTCGCCGATCTGTCAACACACCGGTACTACAACATGTCGGTTCGCAACATTGTTGTGCGGGTTATGGTGACCGTACAGGATATTTACGTTTGGTTCGTCAATAATAAGATTATGTCAAGGAAAGTGTCTGGTTTATTTAGCTTAACTTAATCTAATATGGTATGGTTGTGAGAGCACCCGACTCAAGCGGCTATTGGACGAGTACTGAAGTAATTAAATATGAATAAACTAATCCGCATTGTCGGCGTAAAGCGCTGACACTGCGTATGATGATGTACGGTTGTTACACCGTACAATTGTCTATACATAGACACGTTCACTTGAGATCGTTCCTCCGTTCTTAGCAAAGCTGTTACACGATCGAAATAAACATAATACACAAACTAAACAGGACATAATCAATAAACCCATGCCGGGTGTACCACGAGCTCATAACACCCACTGATATCCACTCTGCCAATGCCATTTGCGTTGAGTCGGAGACGATTAAGCTCATGTTGCTATCATCTCAGTTAGGGATTAATAGGTACAAGACTTGAGAGGGGCGAAGTGGCGTGGACCTAACGCTGTCCCAAACCAATTATGAGCAATTCCGTGTTAAAGTATATGCTCCAGAATACATAGTAGGAAATACTAAGGATCCAACTTCTGTTCAATTTACTTTTTCAATATACAGCTGTACTTACTTCGGAGCTGGCCAGCCTCACTATGACCGGTTTCCTGGCCAGGATCCTGCCGATGGAGTCCTTGGACAGCGTCTTGTTGCCCAGGTCCAGCCGCTGCCACAGCGTCTCGTCACAGGCCAACCTGTACCACCTGGAAGATAATAGCGTTGATAACTGGTGCAGCTGATTAATATGGCGGTGCTCGACTGGATGAGAACTTCATAGGGGCCAGTTTATATCGATAGACTTCCGTTCCATATACCTTAAAACTAGTGATGCGCCGAATGTAGGGTCAACCGAATAAATTTTTTGTCCAAAATGTATCGAACCGAATGCTCGGCCTAATTATTTGGTTCAATTCTTATTTAAAATAGAACTTGATTAGGTTCAAACTAAAAATTTTTAATGTTGCAAATTAATATTAGTTTCTTAAGGTTTTTTAACATTGATTTCATAAATTTTATTTAATGTTTATAGACATTTAAGAAAAACTTAATTTGATTATACTTACACATATTGTGTTAATACTTGTGTTGGTTCTTAAAGATATCTAGTATTATATTATATTAAAAAGTATTTTCTCAAAGCAGTGTGTTTTCTTAAAATGGTTAATTTCATAGATATTTAATTTATCATTTGTAAAAAAAAACAGAAGTTTATATGATTTTAAGTTTAGTAATCTTTTTTATTTTGTAGTAAATATTGCTACATTCATTTATTTAGTAATTAGTTGACCTTACTGTTTAATAAAATGTTCTTTTTTTTTTAAACATTAACATTAATTTTAATATTCGATAGTTATTCGGCAAATCAACCGAATATACGACCGAATACGAACATGAAAAATATGACTAATGTACCGAATACGAACATTCGGCGCATGTCTACTTAAAACATTGCTTTATCCTCCTGATACCCTGATGATGTACAGTCCGACGGAGTTAATTAATGGAGGCTCATATACAAATTACAGAGTATTTATTCTGGCAATACTTGACTAGGCCAATAAAGTCCGTAAGACTGAGTTGCACTGGTTTAGGAATGGGGAACAATAAAGGCTGGTTTTAGATAAGCTTGTTTACATACTGGACATTGATTATCCACTCACCGTCTGCAGACCAGCATGCAGTTGGCCAGGGTCAGTTTGGGCAGCCAGCGCAGCACACTCAGCACCACCTCATCGGGCAGCCGCGCGAAAGAGTCACCCTCGGCGCTCCCACCACCACCGCTGCTGCTGCCCACACACACTTCCTGACTGCTGCCCGCTGCACAGATAGTTTGGTTATTATATAGATTAAGAACAGGGAGGGAGGTGCGAGGATGAGAACCTCACCCCATTGCACTGTCCCTACGTTGGGAGGGCTTGTTTTGTGGTGCGGGACAACCCCTCTGTGGAGGTGGCGTCAGTTCCTTGGGGGACTAACTAAACGTCGAGGTGCCCTGCTTGCTCAACAGATCCGGGGCACCTCACCAACGGCAGTTTTGGTGGCACTCGTCGGGTTTTAGTGGGTAGAGCTGCGTCCACCTTACCACCGGGCGCAGCGAGTCCCACAAAAACCCTACGAGTGCTATCAATGCCGCCTTTGGTGCCTTGGGAGTCCCCCATGCCTAAGAGCATTTTCCGGCGGAAAAAAAGGACAGCTGTAATGGCTGTAGAAGCCAATATCAGCCTAAAATGAGTTTCTATGTATCCATTTTTTGCCGCGTGATAAATAGAAGGTAGTACAAAAGCTTTCGTTCCATTCCTATTAAAATCTTAATTTATGTAAAATTTACAATACTTGGTGTTTATTTAGACGGTTTTCATGCATTATAATAAAATAGTTTTTTTGAATTCCCCGTGAACTTAGGTTGCTGAAGAATATCGATCGATTGTGGCATGTAAAAATTAACCGCAATAAAACTAGTAAATAATTGTTTAATAATTGGGTTCAGTCAGATTCATTGCATTATAATTTTCAAAATTTTGATGACTCAGCTGCAACTGGACATTAGTTGATCTCGTGATCTTAATCCAACACAAGCATATTTGGTGTATGATGTTGACCATTCACCAGAGCATGTCAACTGCTTTGGCTAAACATTTCTCATAGAATTTTTCTCTGTTAATATGTAGAACCAATCTTTAACGTCTTTCTACTATCTTGAGTATGTGTAAATGTCATATTAAAATAAGTCCCTTACATGTATATGACGCCTGTTTCTTGCCGGTGGTAGTAGTGGCGGAACTGAACCCAGAGCCTGAGGGGTGGTAGTCCGCGCTGACCGACTGGGCTTGTGGGGTCTCTTCTTCTATGAGGTAGTCATGGATAAATGTAGTTTCTAACAACGGGTCAGATGTTAGGAGAGGTTTCCCTGTAACATACGAGTAATTGAAATGTTTGTAACAAAAAGTTGTAGTTGTAATTATTAGAAGTTTTATATTAAACTGTATAAGTACACTTATACAATTGCACAAGTCTTTATACAGGGTTACAATAAACATATAATGTTCGTGCACTTGACTGAATGTTTTAAAAAAGAGCAGTAGTAAAGTGCCAGACAGGGATGTGGCACAGCAAATCCCTCGAAGTAGAAAGTTAAATAAATTTATTTATTTATTTAGCCCTTTAAACATCGTTGAGAGATCTGATCTTTGAAGTTTGTTATAGTATGACTCTCCACTCAATGGCAAAGGCTCCAGTAGCTTTCATTGTTTGCAGTCTTGAGCAACTCTTTTCCATTTAGATCCCACCGTAAGTTTAAGCTTATCATTTGTTGTCATCCTCGACATAAATATAAATTAAGTTTTATTTAATCTTATTGCTAAGATTTTATAAATTATGTTTAGTTAAAAAGGTGTCATTTTTACGTCTAAAAAACTCACCTTTCTCAGTACTTCTTGGAGTTTTAACTTTAGACGGCCCGGGACTGGGGCAGGCTTTACTGGGGGACTTGGGGCCGAACCTACTGCGGGGTGAGGTAATACTGTTTACATTTGGATTTATATTCTCGATGTCCCTTTTACGTTTTAAACCTGACTTGTGCTGAAACCAAATACATAATATAGCTTATGACAGTATAAAAAAAAATTGTTGCAATAGCAACACTCAATGTTAACGAATAACTACCATATTACACCAGCCGTCAATCAAATATTCTAGATGGTCTTACTACTAGATAACATCATAGCAAAACTCAAGAAACACCTAGAATTTCTGTTATAATGTTACTGCAATCAGTTGCCACTCTGTGTTGAGCGAATATAGGTTCTATCAACAACAGCAACGAACACCGGTTCTCAATAATCCAAGGGTTCTATCAACAACAGCAACGAACACAGGTTCTCAATAATCCAAGGGTTCTATCAACAACAGCAACGAACATAGGTTCTCAATAATCCAAGGGTTCTATCAACAACAGCAACGAACACAGGTTCTCAATAATCCAAGGGTTCTATCAACAACAGCAACGAACACAGGTTCTCAATAATCCAAGGGTTCTATCAACAACAGCAACGAACACAGGTTCTCAATAATCCAAGGGTTCTATCAACAACAGCAACGAACACAGGTTCTCAATAATCCAAGGTATGTGGTCATGTTATAGTCTCCTCACCACACTGGTGTTGGCTGGAGATTATTATTATATTGACTTTACATTTTTTTATTGGAGTTAAAAACTACAAATTGCGTCACAAACCGAACACTTACCACACTACTCGAAATAACATCTGTGATCTCATTGTCATCGGGCTCCAGGAGGCTGACTCCCATCTCTTGCAATACCTAAAATAATACATCTTATCATGTAGGTATAACTTTATTTGTACCATTCACAAGTAGTATCTCTAATTTAAAAGGTTAAAATTACTACTATCCTACAAAAATGAATATGTAAGTTATGTCATCATCATCAGCCTCTATCCCTCCATTGCTTAACATAGGCCTCCCTCAATGAACGCCAAGACAGCCCTTGCCACTCACATCCAACACAGACTGGCCATCCCATGAATATTGTCTTCCCACCTGGTTAATGGCTGACCAACACTTTGTCTAAATAAATGTGGCCTGCACTCCTTAGCCCATCGGCCATCCATTCTCCTGAGTGTGACCAGCCCACTGCTGTGTAAGTTACCCGCAAGAAATCTATCATAGATAGGATTTTTCCCTATCTTTAGACCAAAAATATAAAGGCCTTGATGTCAGTAGGTACTCCTTCTATACAGAACATAGTAAATCCATCTAGAAATAGAAACATGGTAAATGCAAAACATATAGCTGCACTGGTAGTTAAATACTCCTTTAAACAATAATCTAGGTTAATTATATAAATAGCTTAGACTACATTTAGAAAAGGCATGTTGAAATGGAGTGGGGTTCATACAGACACAGAATAACTATTGAACAGGCAATTAACGAAAACTAATTGAAATACTGTCTGTATTGTTAATAAGTTTGCTTGTGTGTCTGTAAAACGCTTTTGAACCCAACTACATTTTTGAATGCTTGCGTCGGTTATATGTTCCTGGTTCAATGGCTGTAATGCCGTTGAACGAATTAATAAGCTTTTATACGATAGTAAATTGATAACATGGGGATATTATTAGGCGCAGATCCCAAGCCTTGCTTCTATTTGGACTACTCCGAACAATTCAGCGTGATTTTTAATCGTAATAAAATACGATCCATTCGTTATACCATTCATGTCATATTTTATACCGTGACGAGTTCAATAATCATTATAAAATGTACAAGATAAGCATTTATATTAAATTTAGGTCGATTTTTTGCAAAACCAAGCAAAAAGCATGCGAATGAGGGGGAGCAGTTTTACTTACGTCTGTATCAGTTTTTCGATCCATCAGGCTCCAACTTTTTCGACCTGAGTTTTCTAAGCACATTCGCTTCCTAAAAACATATTATTACTTAAGGAATGGTGCACAGAATCCCATAACAAGCGTATGACACGTCCCATAAAAATTGGCGCCTTTTGACTTTGCCGCTCGAATCAGCTGTCACATACAGATGATACTCAACCTCACGCCAATTTTTTCAACTAAAATTACTATGCTTACCTAGGACCGTCGACCTCATCGCGATTCGGTGAGGATTGTATTACATCGGGATTACCGTTCATACTCATATTATATATTATTAAATAAACTATTAACTCTAATTCAAATGCAACTTATATTCATTACGACAGTTATCAAACCGATTAAATAAAATGATAATTAGACATGCGAACTGTCAAGTCAACAGGTCTAAATAAAAAAGATTTGTTGTGGTGTTACTAGAAATAAAAATAGACATTATGATTTTTATTTCTTGTGTTATTTTTTTATATGTTATATTCAATAAATAAATAAATTGTGTATGAGCTATAGCCTATAATACTCAATATTTATCATGATATTCGTAAATTCTTCAATAATATTAATTAAAATACCGGTATAAAAGCGGTAGATACTCTCAAAATATTATTATTTAATAACTATTAATAATGATTAATTGTATCTATTGATTCAGTTTATATCAATCATTGTTATTGCTCTGACTACAGAAATAATAAATTTCTGTTATAAAAAAAAGTTAATAAAGATAAACTACCTCATGGATATTAATTATATTATGTACTATGAACACTTCTTTATCTAAATTATTAAGTTTAAACTGTATATTATGATCAATACATGTATATTAGTATTAAATAATGGTTACTATTAGTTAATTCACTGTGTAGTAGGTACGTGTTCCTTTAGTTCAGTTCTTTATCCTAAAATCCTAAAGACAAACAAATTAAAGATAGCTTAGTGCTATTTTACTTTTTCAACTCACTGGACTTGAGTCGTTTTCCCATGAAAGTTTATGTTATGTTTTCTTTTTATTTTTCTCATTTGTATTTTTATTCTAGTTGCAAATATTGTTTCTATATATTGTTTTTGAATTTTAAATATCTTTAAAAAAAATCACAGACAAAATGGTCGATTTATAAACATATAAAATCTTCTGGCAACATTTTTTTGTTTACAATTTTCAACCAATCAAAGTAGGACATCGTCATCAGGTATATTCCTATTGGCTGAACGTAATCATCTGAGAATGAATGCGCGCCTTTCATGTCAATGTACGCGAACCAAAACAGAAAACAAAGAGAATTGTCATAAGCCGCTCGTCGTTAGACATTTTTCCCGAAAAATATTGAACGCAAAAGTTCTTTGTTGTAATCTTAAAAACTTATATTGCGTTGAACAAAGTTCGGTCACGTCGTGAGTGATATTTTGTGAAGGATGGCTGCTCGGAAATTCAACACAATCGAAGACCTGAGCGGTGAGTTGTATTTGTAAATAAACAATGAAGTCAATACATGGCGTGACGAATCGACATTTACATTTTACTCGTTTCATATGTGATGTCGACATTGTTATGTGCGTAATCATTATTTGCACGTGTAAAATAGTTCAAATATAAACTTTTAAATTGCGCAGTTATAAATTTTGCAATGTCTTATTGTGTCCTTGGAAAGTTAGGTATTTATTATATTTTATTGAGTAGCGCTCAACCTGGAGGTCAGCGTTAAAATACTATTTGTAGCATTTAAATGTATTCATTTACAACTGGTTCTATATTTTATAATTGCTACATTAGTATGCGGTCTAATGTTATCAAAATCTAACCATACGTCCGTTATGTATGTTATCCTGGTAACAATTATTAAATAGCAATTTAGTTTATATTTAAAGAAAAATTAATTTTTTAACAAGTGGACCAGATCACCCCACTTTTTCAAGGAAGTCAACTGTTTTATTTTTTTTATAGAAGAGGGCGCAAACGGACAGTCGTAGTAAGTAAACACAGAAATATGGTCATTAAAAAAAATTAAAGGTTACTAAAAATATTTTCCCGTAGTGGCGAAGAGTCTTTAAAGTTTAATAAAGCTCTTTGAGGTGAAATTATCGTGTACAAAGAATGACGTATGAAGCATACTTTGTTGGTTTTCTCTTTGCATACAGCATATGGTATAAAGCCCAATGGAGCGGACATTTTTTAAATATTTATTTTAATGGTTAAAAGTGCGTATAATATTCGATCTGCGTAGCTCTTATTTAAACCAAAATCGAACTACGACACTACGAATGTGTTATTTTCGTTCAGTTTGTGATCCTTTACGCGTCTCACGTGTCACATTTATGTAAAACTCAGAGTAAAGCCCTCCCCGCTATGGTTCAGGCCTTGTCGTGGCGGTGGGGCTCAGTGGCCTAGGGTGAGCCCAGCACCTTGGGCGAAGCTAATTGAGCCGAGGGAGCTGTTCTTTGTACCCCTCTTATAAGAAGAGGGGACAAAAGGGCAGAGGGACAAGGGGCGAGGATGGGAACCTCACCTCATTGTTCTGTCCTGTCGTTGGTGGTGTTGTTCTGTGGTGCGGGACAACCCCTCTGTGGAGGTGGCCGTCGAGATGTCCTGTTTGCTCAAAAGATCCGGGGCACCTCACTAAATGCGGCATTGGTGGCGCTCGCCGGGTTTAAGTGAGTAGAGCTGCGTCCACCTTACAAAGCTTTCGGGCGCAGCGAGTCCCACATACCCGCCTGGCGAGACCCTCCTCTCCCCCGCGGGATGCCTCAGAGCATTTCCCGGCGTAAAAAGAAGTTTAAAGCCCTATTCTATTGATAGGGCATTTTAAGTACCCTTTTATTTTAGAGTTATGGAGACAAGGTTGTGGGTTCCCTCGGTGTCAAGTACGTGAGTCGGTGACGTTATATTACACCACGAGAACACGTCACATGCGTACGTGACTAAAATACAGTAATGATATGAGGATTGCTCATAATCAAAATTTTTCGTCCGTTGCCGGCCGATCCCCCCGCTCCCCGTGGACGTAGCCAAAAACGTTTTGTAATATAGAGAATTGACGATTAGCCAGGTTTCCTCGAAATCTGGCGAGGAGGGCGTTGGGTTATAGTTCACCGATGCGCTGGCCCAATGCGGGTTGGTGAACTTCACACACCTTCAAAGACTTAATTTCATCAGGCATGCAGGTTTCCTCACGATGTTTCCTTCACCGATGAGCAAGCGATGGCCTCATGTTCAGATGGACGTAGAAATTCAGAAAAACTCATTTACAGGCATCACAGGGGTCAGGATCGACCCCGGACCTCACACTCAAGAGGCCGTGCCCATACCCACTAGTGACTGGAGCAACGCCGCTCCTTTTTTCAGATTTTCTTAGCGAGATATAAGTTACCGAGTGTGTTCAACGCCGTGCTTGACCATAGGAACGTGGAGGGTGGTCGGGCTGGGTCCATAATCCATATCACACTCGTCTGGGTTTGCTCGTGTAGAAAGATACTAGTGTCTTGCCTGAACACGCAATATGATATAAGAATGGTACGCAGAGGTCTTTTTTTATAGCATAGGGCAAACGAGCAGTCGAAGCTTTAGACTACCGACGCCCATACACAATGCACAACCAGAGATACAGATGCTGCCCTCCTTTTCCCTATACCCCCAATGGGCCACCGGAAACTCACAAACCGCACGTAACGCGACTTCATAGCAGCATGGTACTACCTCTTACTAGGTCCACAAACCGAGGCGGATTTTCTCATTTTTTGCCTGTGATGATTGTGATGATCACATCAGCGGTTTAGTAATTGACACTGAATTTGACTGTTGATGTCAAAACTAGCGCGGTATCTGTCTCTGATAGGCAAGTGATAAGGAATTGGCGTGGGCGGGCGCTTATCACGTCGACAATACTCCAACAAGGTTAGCTTTGGCCGAATGTAAATGTGGTTGTAGCTAGCCATCGACTGAAGTGGCGGTTCCCTCATGATGATGTAGCTGCAGCCTGCATGTGCGATATTTCATCATCAGCCCCTATTCGTCCATAGGCCTCCCTCAATGAACGCCAAGACGGCCGATCCATCGACACTCGACACAATAGGATCCCAGGAAACGTTCAAAAGCTCTCCATAAAAAAAATCAAAAAAGTTGTTAAAGAGCGTTTGTGTGGTAAAGGATATTATAAAGTAAAAGATTTCATGGAAGATATCACACCCTGGGGGCTGGGAATAAGGCGTTTCTCCCAGGAATTTCAGGATAAGATGTTAAAATTGTTATAGAATACATATTATTTGAAAAGATTAGTTCCACTGAGTTTGTTTCGCCCGTTCTTCTCAGTGGGCTTACCTTGGAACCGGTGGTAGATTCAATTGACGTTCAAAAATATACTGTATTAGTACTGTTTTGAATAAAAAAAAATGATTTTGATTTTTTGACTCGCATCCAACACGGACGACCACCGCACGAAGATCGTCTTCCCACCTGGTCAATGGCCGACCAACACTTCGTCTACCTAAACGTGGCCTCCACTCTAGAACCTTATTGCCCCATCGGCCATCCGTTCTTCTGAGTGTGTGACCAGTCCACCGCCACTTCACCGAGCTTATTCCTTGCGTAATATCGGTAACCTTAGTTAAAAATTAACTGCGTTAAAATCAAAAACAATAGTATATGTATAACGATTTGCAAACATGCGTACGTTATCAGTGAGGTGAAGCTTATCTTATCGGATCAGCTCGTGCGACGGTGTGCCGACCAACGCCACCCGCCGCCAACCTCCGCGGTTTGTCGAGGTTATTCGGTAACGTGAGATTGCTGCAACCGACCAAGCGCGAGACGGTACACGCGTAGGGTTCTTTGACAAAACTTTGGACATTTCTGAACCATTAAACCACGTTAAAAGCGTTAAACTGATCCGGTGGTTTAAGATTGTTTCTTGTGTGTCAGGTGAAAAAAAGACATTTAAAATGTTATGTATATACACACATAAACCCAAGAATTACAATGTATTTATGTAAATATGTGACAGGTGTTTATGTTCTTCTCAAGGTTAGACCAAGCGGTTATTTTGTAAACATTTCTTAAGGACCATAACGGTGAGTACTAGACCAGTTAAATTATCAGTACCTAATACAAGGTTCACAGTTTACTTTAACCAGGTGCTCTAGGGGCGCTGGTGAAATGTATGGAACAATACATGAAATGGTTCAAATAAACCATTGAGCACATAACCAGATAGAGTAGTAAAATGAACCATAAATTTCCGAAACTGGTCAGTGATTTGACACTGAACTGACGCGCAGAACCGGCGCAGCGTCGCAGCACTAGTTTGGTGGCATTTGTTTTCATACAAAATACATCACATTACCGCTCTATTACGGTTATATGCTGGATGAAATATACTGTATAGAGGAACCGTCTTAAAGTATCCACTGTAACAATAGCGCATATGCAACATTACATGTATTTTTATCTCGTTGTGGTCCATTGAATCCACTTTACATAAATAGGTTAACAATTGGTTAGGTCTATATATAGGCAGGTCGAGTGGTCCGGAGTCGGCGTGGGGCTGTCACCAGGCAATCATTCACTTACTCATCTAATGAGGACGATCGCTACATGACTTTTGAGAAGGACCAGAGGACACTGCGCTAATGCTCTGAACAGCCCGTTTGTTCTCTGTGAATCTCGGATATATCGGGTTTTCCTTGTTACAAATAACGTGTGCTGTTTGATAGGAAATGGTTTTATTATTATTATTATCATCAGCCTCTATTCGTCCCCTGCTGAACATAGGCCTCCCTCAATGAACGCCAAGGCGGCCGATCCCTTGCTACTCGCATCCAACACGGAAGCCACCGCACGGAGATCGTCTTTCCACCCGGTTAATGGCCGACCAACACTTCGTTGAAAAGGAAACGGTTGAGTACTTCAAATGTCTCGAACCTTAGAAACAATTGCCTACCTACTACCGTAAGAAGTTTTTTAAAATATAGTCACACGGTCAGTAAGCTACCCGACCTTAAATTCGATACAGGAAGCAATGTGTCTGCTTCGCTGATTACCGCGACAGAACCATATTATGTCTCGAAGGTCCAACGATATATAATATTGGGCCTTCCTTTCGGTGTTAGATTTCTGGGGTTCCGTCGTGATTTCATTAAAATTCTATTCATTATAAAATAATAACAATAAAAGTATCTCCAAACTACAGTTATAAGAAATCTGCAAGTTCCAATCTGTCTTTAAACAAGAGTTTAGTGATTTTTTTCTTCTACTATACACTTAAGTATGCGTGGTTGAAACAACCGCGGATGGTTCAGAATTCAGATGAATATTGTTTTCAATTAAACATAGTGAGTGAGATTTTATCAAGAAGCGCCTTGAACCGGTTCTCCACAGAGATCGCCATCTAGTCTGGGTTGACCAAAGCTCGGGCTAGATCGCGTTATTTATCTTTAATCTGCTTAGAAAAAAGCTTCTAAGATAAATTATTTTCAAACTTATTTTTTAATCCACCTAGTTTTTTTTTCGATACTTCCACGAAACAAAAGATTTTTTTACACAAGGACGCTTTCATCGCTGTCGGGTCGAAAGTACCAGGCACCCAGAAATCTTAAGAGGCTTATCCTAAACAATGAGTTCGTTGAACCTCAGCGAGACGTCTAGGTGTTTGACCTTCGACTTTTGAAAGTGAATGTACATGTAACCTTTTTGAGGTTATAGCCTCTTAGTACATTCGGCGAAATTGTTTTTTTTTTTTTTTACGAATTTGTGTTCTTTGTTGTCAAGATAAAAAACAAAATCAACATGGTAGGTAATGTAACATCTTAGAACTAGAAGGATGATCCCATCTAGTGGTCTCCTTTTGTATCTTGAACTACTAGTGTCGTCATCAAATGCTCTCGCGAGCTCACACATGAACGGGAACATGAGAAGTTATTTATAACTCCTTACTTCTACTAAAACAGTGATGCTGTGCGATTCACTTAATTGATGTGGGAAGATTGCGGAAGCAAAATACATAATATAAATGTAGTGACACTTGTTAAAATCACAACCGACGCCAGGAGGCCCGTGTGGTCGCAGACTGCACGGTTGGCGGGGGGCAACCCTCCACTTTATAAATCAAAAGTGAGCCGAATGGGCTCACACTAATCCGATGTAGCATTAGGGCCTTCGGGCCGTTAGCATAGATCCATCCGAAAAAAAAAACTTGTAAAAAAGATAACAATTAAAAATTAAATATTTCTTTACTGTTAAAATTCTAGCAATTATAAAAAATAAATAGGTACAGCTTAGCAAAAAAGAATATGGGAAAAATGAGGGCGCCACTTTGACTTAGGTCTTATCATAATATGGAAAATCAGTAAGAGAATTTAATCAAATCGTTAAAAATAAATGTGAAACACTAAGCTTTACTCAAAATCTAGTATTTGTCGGCCAAGTATTGTAAACATCATAGGTTTCCATTTAGTAAAATATTTAGTTCCACCTGTCACCACATCATACTCTTTTTTGCCAAGCTGTATGTTCTTTTTTTATGATACAATGATGCTATGTTTAAAAAAGATTCCTCAGATTGCGCTATTATGTATTTAAATATTTATTACAATATTACATTACGCTGAGAAAAATTTCAGATACCACTAAAATCACTTTAAAATTTAAATAAAGCTGGTACGTAAATAGTTTTTACTTTCCATTGTTGCGTAAAGTAAAAATTTGGTTGGTGTGAAATTATTTCTAACTTTATAGGCATGCGGAGATTGTAAAAATACTCTGCTTAACAAATTCCAATGTCATCTAAATCTTTTGTGTCCAGTTACCAGTATCGTTGGCTAAAAGATACATAAAACTAGCTCCCTGCACATGCGTATGATAAAGGTTTATTGAACCTGACCGACAGATCGGCGGCTGTCCTTTTGATACATTCGGCGCTCTGATAACAGCCATTATATTTAAACGAGCGGAAATTAGAATTGCAATTTTATGATACATGAAAATTATCTTACCACCGGGATGTACCCGGGAAACGGGCTATGTATGTATGCTTTTTTAAAGAACGTAACCTTACACCGACGTCTACTCTTCATCTTTCTAAACCTTTCTAAGCTCTGATGACTGGTGGTGTGCTATACGTAGGTCAGGTTCAAACTTAGCTCACTCATTATATTGAAACAAGTTTTACGGATTTTGTCGAGGATTCTTAAGATTAAAACGTGCCTATAACTACCATAGTATAAGAATGATATTTATCGGAGGGGACTTGTCTCCGCTGAGTGTCATCGCCACGATGCTCTGTGAAGAGTCCTGGACGGCGATGGTCTCCTTCTGCGAGGTAGTAATGTCTCAGAAGGAGTAGTCTGGCCTACGCCGGGGCCAGCGTGTCGCTGAGGTGATCCAGTTGCCTACACATCCGGGACTGTCAAAAAGCAGCTGAAGGCGCTCGCAGTTGTTTTAGTTTACGGGTAGGACACCCCAGGTGCGAGTCCCACATAGGGTCAGGATCTACCCGAGATCCTGGCTACATGCGTAAAAAGTATTTCCCGCGATAACAAAAAAAAAAATGGTTATAAGAATAATATGGGTAAAATAAATGTTCTTTTGTCCGTACATCGGAGCGTAGGTGTAGCATGAAGGTATCGATCGATCAAATACTCGAGGAATTCACAAACGCACGCCATTAAGATTATGCTAATGATTAATGTTTAACATTAATAGTGGTGACGTCACATGGACTCTCTCTTATACGACCCACGAGGTTCAAATGTAGATGTAGTGTTGGTTTGGGGTACACAAGTGAATCGGTAGAGAGACCCTGATTTTTAACATAGGTACACTTTGTTTGGTTACAAGTAAATTGCAAAGATTGCGAGCATCTTAGACGAGAGGATAGCCGAGGATAGCCGAAATCACTGGAACCACAAGAACCACGTGCCTACAGTGTGGGAGGGTTGAGCTGTGCCGTGCTTCCGTCTGCTTGGGTACCACCATCCAGATTATTTCGCCCGTGAAACAGCTTTGCTGTGTTTCGGGGAGAAGGACAAGACATGCACAGGGACTTAACATTTTATGTCTCAGGTTATAACACATGAATGAGTTGCTTCGCTAGTTCCAGGTTAACTCGTTTACACTGATCACTTACCTTCAGGTGGCACGTCTCCCATTGCCTGTCCAAGTAATGTAAAATATACAAGTGAAACCGTGGGGCGTGGCGTGTATATAATGTACGAACACCAGTACATCATAAGTCGTCGATAGTAGTGCTTGCTGGAGACATCTCCGCTATCCTCCCCCGCGGCGCAAGGTCGGCAGATGTCGGACATTGACGTCGGCGCCGAATGAACCAGAGTATTAACGAGCGACGACTACTGAGTAAGGTAGCTGCGACTTTTATATCCCAGTAGCCCGAGTGTCTAGATCGTGATAAAGCCCTACTCCTAGGAACCCATACGTATGTCTGTTTAGGTCTTACACTTTTTGTGGTCAATCTTTATATTTAAGAATGCCTATTCGTGTTGGATGCGAGTGGCAAGGGATCGGCCATCTTGGCGTTCATTGAGGGAGGCCTATGTTCAGCAGTGGACGGATAGAGGCTGATGATGATGATGATGATGATGATGATTCGTGACTAATACCGTTATTATAGGCTCTAACTGCCCGTGGTTTTAAGAAATTACCTTTTTAATTGGAAAGACTGTATTTTGTTGAGTTCAGAGTAATGTGATTTATAAGTATAACAACGCGTAGTTGCGAGGAACAGCAGTAATTGACAAATTAGAATGTTTTATCGGCAATAGGGTATAATAAATACCCCACCATGGTCCAAGCCTTGTCGTGGCGGTGGGGCTCAGTAGCCTAGGGTGAGCCCAGCACCTTGGGCGAAGCTAATTAGGCCGAGGGAGCTGCTCTTTGGGAGGGGACAAAAGAGCAGGAGGACAAGGGGCGAGGATGGGAACCCCACCCCATTGTACTGGCTGGACGTTGGGAGTTGTTCTGTGGTGCAGGACAACCCATCTGTGCAGGTGGCGTCCGTCCGTTGGGGGACTGACTAGCCGTCGAGCTGCCTGCCCTGTTTGTTCATTAGATCCGGACACCTCACCAAAGGCGGAATTGGTGGCACTCGCTGGGTTTTAGTGAGTAGAGCTGCGTCCAATTTCGGGCGCAGCGAGTGCCACTGGGAAGACCCACTCCCCCGCGGGATGCCTCAGAGCATTTCCCGGCCTTAAAGAAAAAAAGTAGTACTCTTTATACAAAGTTGTCTTCCACCCGACGGTCCCGCCACAGAAACTAGCCCGGCGCCAGGAGGCCGTGCGGTGGAAGACTTCACGGTTAGCGGGGGACAACCCCCCACTAATTATAATAAACCATAGTTAATTAAGTAATCTAAATAAAAACTAATTATAATAAAGCATTAGTGCCATTAGGCCGTTAGCCTACGTCCATCCGAAAAAAATTTACACTATTCTTTTTTATATCTATTAGTCAGTACAAAAATTATATTTTGTATGGTGCCTTTCGTTTTTCTAAATAGAGCAAAAATATCTTGACTAACTAAAGAGGTTATAAAGAATCGTATAAACTATAAAGTTGATGTAAACGAAGCAGTGGGCGGAAACCTAGTATTTTAAATTAAACCTTGTCTAGACGCAGTAAGTACCTATAGTTACAGCGTCACCATACTTTTACGACTGACGTGACGTGACCCGAGGGTGAGGTTGAGGATGAACCTCACAGCCGGGTATCAGACCCGCACCAGGGACACAGCAATGAGCGGTGTTGGTGTTACAGTCTGTCTGCAGTCTAGACTGAATTAGATATCTTTTTATTGACATTGGCCAAGGAACAGAGTACTGTCGTAACGATAAGCGCTTGTAGCAGTACAGATGTACAGTTAAATGAATCCCACTTTTAACGTGTTGAATCCGCCAACAAAAGCTTTTGTAACGCTAAAAATGCGAATAATTTGTATGCCACCTACGGTATTTCCGAACCGATACGACTTACGGCCGTTTTCAATATTCGATCTCGAATCTGAGATTTTTATTGATCCAGATTTTATCCGATCCCTCGATTGATTTTGAATCTGCATTTCAATAAGCCAATCTCTTATCCAAATCCATTGAAAAAAAGAGATTTGTCAAAAATGTTCGCCCTCCTTAACGTTTTGTTTTACGCTTTTGCAGTAAAAATACATAAGCGATTATTAATGAGTAAAATGGTGGTTATTTTCTTAAAGCTTATTATATGTATAATCACAAGAATAACCAATAACAATAAAAATTGACTGCAAAGTCGCAGAGTAAAATACTAATAAATATACTATAACGGCAAGATTAGTAAAACATAAAAGTTTTGTTGAAGAGGAATGGAACGTCAGTCAATCCAATACGTCTGTCAGTTTGACATTGGTAAAACTAACAATTCTAGTAGTACGAGATCCAACTGCAAAATTAGTGCACTCATCGAGTATATGCTAAAATCCCAATTTTTTTATTAAATAAAATTTTTTTAATAGATTTTTCGGAAAAAATTTCATTTACTTGTTTTTAAATAAAATATCGTCCACATCACGGAAATATATTATATCAAGACTGAAAAATCATATTTGCTGTTGCAGCCAGGTGGTATTATTATGATATATTTTTTCGTTCACAACGTACGTTTATTATTTATATTATATAAAATTAAAGCTATTTTTTTCTTTTCATTATAATAATATACGGTTATTTAGTTAAATCTGGCCGTAAATAAAGGTTTTCGGCTGTTAAAGATGGCAGTTTGACGAGGATAGCAGTTTTCCAGCTGAAAATACTACGCTTTAATGCGCCGAACGTTACTGTTGTCAACTACCGATGCAAACAGTAGTAGATGACTTTATAAATACGTAATTAAAAATATTTTATCTAAAAATACTAGCGGCCACCTAGTAGATATATATTCTCCTAATCATAAATATGCTGAAAAATTAAGTTTTTAGCATATTATACTCGATGACTGCGCTAATTCTGCAGCCGGATCTTAAACTACCTATGGAGTCTCAAGTTTGTTGTTTATATATAATATTAATAATTTAATGTATTATTATTATATTTATTATGATATATGATATTTTATTTAAAAATTAAATTATAATTAATAATAATATTTCCATTTTCACGCCCTTATCAGTACAATCCAAAGGTATAATCGGTCAAAATTGGGGGATCGCAAATAAAGATCAATAAAGTTCAAAAATCGATTTGTCAAAACCAGAGATCGGTTATAGAAAACGTAATATAACATAACTGTCACCGTCATACAAATTCCAATCTAAAATCCCGATCCGCCCTCCCAAAGATGGATTGTAAAAAAAGATCGATATAACGATCCATCGATCGGTTATTGAAATACTAAAAGTAGGAAATGGATTGAAATATCAATCTGGATCCGAAATTTAGGGATTGAGATTGAATATAGAAAACAGCCGTTAGGGACCTTCAAGAAAAGAGTATTCATATCTGAAAGGCAACGCACCGGCTAATGATGTGTGTGTCTATGGATGTCACTTATCACTTACCACCAGGTGAAACGAATGTCCGTTTTCTGTCTTGTATATAAAAAAAAACTGATGTATGCGTTTATACATTGTAAAAGTAAAAATAGCTGTGCAATGGTAAATCCTTGATGGCTGTGAGGGGCCTGGGGCGTATCAACCGTCTTAGCGGTCATAGAAGAAGCTCTGTCTGCGAGATGTTGTTGCGGGTCCACGGGTCTAGATAACGTGGTGAGTTATTTAACTAGCGTTACTTGAGACTTGACTCCTACCGGCTTCCGGCTTGTCTGCGTCACATGTCGTTTTATAACTATGTATATAAAATGTGCTATTTAATATTTATAACCCATGGCTTCAACATCTTAGGGTTGTTGAGAAAAGTTTAACTAACTGCGTCAGTACCTACATCCGCATTTTTCCACCAAGCAGCTTATATTCTGGTTGGCAATACATCTAGTGGTATTTCTTGCACAGATATGCAGAATCGTCTTCCGTCTTAGGGTAAGCAATTAACACCTGGGACACCCTTGTCGTGTAGTTGGGGTGGGCAACACGTACGGAGTGTACAATGACAACAGCTGTGACTAAAATTCACACTGGTACATTGTCATGACCCAAGGTCGGCCAGTCGTCCGCGAGCCGAAAATGACGGACACGCACGGCGAAGCATGAAGGTGCACCCGTGTTACATGCGGACCTCAGGCACATGAGTAAGTAAACGGACAGAGACAAAGCTTCCATACAACGCGTAAAATTATTTAAGGGTTGTCACAGGTGGATAAAATTAAACGAACAAAACGATTTTTTTTATTGAGTAGTAATCTATGTAAATATTCTATCTTTATTACCTACAAAATATTTTTTATAAATATTTTGTGTTTATATTTTTTATTTGCAATAATCTGTTGTACCTTTTAATAGAGTAGTAAATTCTAATGGAAAGCACTCTCATTGCATATCAGTTTTTATCATAACTATTATAATATTTTTTATTCCGAACAGGAATCGTCTGCTAATTACGTATTCTGTACCTATACTTATTGTATTTTTACTGTAAAGTTTAGCTAAGATTTAAGATTTAATGTCGGGTCAAATGTTTCCCTAACTAGACTTTAGGCACATCCATAAAAACTTAGTGAACAAATGTTATAATAATTAGTATAAATAAAATAATAAGATACAACTTACCTATTGAAATCTTTGGGATAGCTAAAATATGATTTGTTTTATTTGCTCTATTATTGTTCATACATACAGTACAGTATACAATATTGACACTTTTTACTTTTAATTATCAACCATATCAACAATAATTTAAGAACAATGTTATAAAATATGATTCTTTTTTATTTGCTCTATTATTGTTCATACACGCAGTATAGTATACAATATTGACACTTTTTACTTTTAGTTAACAAAAATTTAAGAACGATGATAATAATTCGATATACCCGCTAAGCGAAAAAATATACAACGCACTAACATCCCCGCGTTCGAACTTCGAACACTCGTCGAACCGGTTTCGACCGGTTTCTACTCGTACGTGACAAGCCACGAGTGCTTACACACATATGCGTTACTACGCTTGTAGTAGTGCAATCGATTCGCGCGGTTGTATGAAGCTTTGCCTCTGTCCGTTTATTTACTCATGTGCCTCAGGGGCATATGCCCTCTATACCACAGCTCTCGAATCATTTGTGTGTGTTATTATACCATTTGTCATTATAGATTTTTATTATTTACTAGCTGGTGCCCGCGACTTCGTCTGCGCAGGATAAAAGTTTAGTTTTTTTTATAAAAGTATCCTATGTTACTTCTAATACCTCCAAGAATATGTGTACAAAATTTCATGATGATCGGTTAAGTAGATTTCGCATGAAAGCGTAACAAACATCCACGCATTTATAATATTAGTAAGGATTAATTCTGATATTGGCATACATGTGTCGCATCGGCCTGGTGTCCTCTCATCCTCTCGCGTCTGGCCGGCAAGGAGGTTCATCTCGTGTAGTGGTCAACCGCCTGTTGGCCTAGAAAGGTCTGTTAGTGGTCTAGATCGAAGGTCAGCCAAGAGCTCTGTCTTGGGATTATTGTTGTACATTTATATCTGCGACGTACATAATATTTTGCAGATGTATTTGTTCAAAACTGTTTCCCGCAGCGTGCCCCGCGTCATCTCAGATATACAGCCGTATGCGGGCTGATTCTAATTATTTTATAGCAATAACATACTGGTAATATTTTTTTATTTTTTTTTATTAATATTTATATATTTTTTAGTTTCGATCTTACATTTAAACTTACAAACATCAACTTTTATATTACATATATGTACACATTCAAAATGGCATTCGATGTAACTGACCTATGCGACCTTTTGAATATAAATAATGCAAATTATAGCAGTTTGTATAAACAATGCATTAAACTGCACACTTGTTTAGTTTATTACGATCATGTGGCGTCTCGCACGGCGGTCGGTGTCAGGTCATAACCAGCTAGTTAGTGAGACATGCATAGGATTTATGTTATTAGTATTTTGACACGTTTAAATATAAATTGAACATAGGCCTCCCTCAATGAACGCCAAGACGGCCGATCCCTTGCTACTCGCATCCAACATGGACCGGCCACCGCACGGAGATCGTCTTCCGACGAGGCCTATGTTCAGCAGTGGACGGATAGAGACTGATGATAATGATGAAATATATTTTACGGTTATAATCAAGGTATTTTTGAAGTGAAAGTTTCTTAGCGCGCATGAGGTTAAAATATTTACGGATAACGTCACGAAAATATGAAACGTTTTTGTCCGAGAAGAGGGAGAGAGTGTTTGAAACCGGTTGAGAGAGAGTGAGAAAGGGCGAACGTAGCATAAAGCACATAGCCATGGAGTGAGAGTAGGGAGCAAGCGAGTGAGGAAGATCGAGAGAGAGGGTGAGATAGCGAACGTCGCATCGCAAGTCTCGGAAATTTAAAGCTTAATTATAAACGAGATTTAAAAATTAGTTTGCCAAATAAGTTTCACTTACTTTGTGCTCACGCACTTTTTTTCTTTTAGTTCCATCAATTAAATTTATCTTTTTGTTCGATTCTTAAAAAATGAATGGTCAAATTTTATTAATAACGCGAGAACGTTTTTTTTAAAATGATGACTGGATTCTTCTTGGCGGACATTGCTGCGCGTCCAACGTGGCTCGTCTTGAACAAAAATGACCTTTATTTTGGATGACTGAATGACGATATACCAGGGTAACATATGTACGCAGCTATCATCAAAACAACGTCATATTAATAAAATTCTGATAGTAGGAAAGTTGTTTGTTTATAAACTCGCTGATAAACATAAAACAAACAGCATGACTCTTGTCGTCTTAAACTAATCGCTCCCTATGTAACCTTGTTAGTGTTAAATGTCAGGATGACAAGATTGTGGAGTGTTGAATTGACTTATATTCTAGCAGAGCCCGCAGCGTCGCCCGCGTCTACCTTATTGCCTAGGTTACTAGGGCCACCTTGTAAAAATGTATCCAAATCGTCTAGCGATTTGGATAGAAACATTGGATTTACAGAGTAATTCTCTTTTATAAAAAAAGAGAGTTGTCAAGGGACACCAATGGAACGAAGTTCCTTTCGTTTAATTAGTGAAGGAATTGTAATAAAAAACAAAAAAAAAGGTGTAAGGAAAATAATTATTCGGGTAGGTATACATTTTTTATGATTTTTTTATCGATAAAAATCAGAGCATCTCCCGGCGTAAAATAATAAAAAAAAAAACAAAAAAAAGTCACCGAGATCGGTGGGATTTGAACTGGGGTTTTTTACTAAGCAGCCCCAATAGTGTAATAAAAACAGCTACCGACGCATTGATGTGTCAATCAAAAAAGTGTGTGTGTGTCAGCACGCACGATTGGAGTTTACTCCGTAAAAACGATAATTATAAAATATATATCGAGTAGAAAAAAAGGGTAAATAAACGCATCTGCTAAAATGATAAGAGAAACAAACATATATCTGAATTATGCGGATTATTTATATTACTTCAATAAAGCGTATTACATAAAGTATGTTACAAAATAATAATAATAATAACAAAGAGGAGGCCCCGAGAATAAGATCAGGGAGGATCAGGGGCATTTCACTTAGTACATTTGGTTTTTGATGGCGCTATTTTAGTTTTTTTTTATGTCTATGAAATTTTTACATGTTTTATGTTGAAGACTAGTTATTACTATTCTTATAGATATAAAATATATGTGATTTATTTTTTAACAATTATAGGTACGTATTTAATACTTAACCAAAATTAAATTCTTTACTTGACAAGTTTGTACAATTAAACTTGAACCAAGTGTTCAATGGTCACACCAAATAATATATTTAAGGAGGCAACATTAATATTTTAAAGTTTCTGATTGGTTAATTATCAAATTGAAGAGTTTCAATTTATTTTATTATTGTTAGAAATAAATTGCAAATTATAAATATGATTTTGAAAATATGAAAAAGAATATTTGGAAAGAATAATATATTAAAATTACTAGACTTTTCTGGGCTGAAATTTAAAATAATTTTAAAATCGCCGCGAATATTGGAACGTAATGACTTTTTTTAGTCTGTGCTAACATTTCTCAATTTTGAATTCATTTTTGTTATTACGTAGTATCCTAGTTTGTGTTTTTAATTATTCAATCTTCAATGTGCTCTAGTTGTTTTATTTTCTTATCCACTCATGTTTTAAAAAAACCATTGTGAGTTGTGACTATGATAACGTAAGAAATTACATGAAGACAGTTTTCTATACGGAAATTAATACAATGCCAATTACATAAAAATCAAAATTGTGATTTCATATGCAATTTGGTTAGTAATTTTTCCACATACATTAGTGGTGCAAAGATATAAATAATATATTAAGTGGACGCAGAAAAGACACAGTGATAGTGATACAGTAAAAATTTACCTAGTCAATATTTGAATAATAGACGAAAAAATAAAATAATAATTAGTACCTACACATTGTTTTATTTAAAATCCTACATAATAACGTCACGTCAATTTTAGCTATAGGTTTACTTATTTGTCTTGCAAATCATTGCAACGGAATAAAGTATTATTCCCTTTTTTTTTCATCATTAGCTAAAATTGTTTAAATATCTTATAATATTGCATATTTAATGGTCGTGTGATTGACTTTTAGTGCTGTAATATCGTGTTAGATGGCGTTGGCGGCATTATTTTAAGATACGCTGTGTAATGTATTCCATCTCATTCTTTTACACGTTCAATCATACAGATATTTATGTTTGTCTCTTTCTACGTAACGCCTCAATTTTTGTGTTACACTTGATTTTACTCCTCATAAAATTTCCGTACCGGGCCGTATAACTCAAATCGTTTCTTAAGGAGTAAACTCCAAAAAGCCGTGGGCTAAAACTATAAGCAAAAGTGACGTTTTAACTTTTCATCTTAATTTTTTCCGTCTAGCCCCCTTTCATAACGCGCGATAAGGATTACGTTCCAATGTGGACAGTTTCAACCGTATTATATGTATATTCGTTCTATTTAGCCTTAAAAATTACTGATTTTAAAACTCATTCAATTGTAATTCCTCTTTAAAACTTTTTGATGTGACTCATCCATCAAAGAGCACGAAAATATTATCATAAAAATCATAACTAGGAATTCATGAGGGTGTTGAAAATCACATACATCGCTCGCTCTGATCGGGCGGTGACCAGAAATTGACCTACTTTTGAAGTGTAAATAATGCGTTGTGTCATCTATAGTAGCTACAGGGTAGAGACGCAACGCAAGTGTCTTCAAATAGATTAATTTCACTGATAGTAAATGTATCTTCATTGTTATACTAAATCGTATTTTATTGCGAGCACGTAAAGTTTATTGTCCTCTATTAACATGTCTGTATATTTGAGTTGTTGCCAAATACAGCTTACAGCTACTCGTAAGTGATGCTTTCCTGGTACTCTCGGTATATTTATTACGTCAGTTTTGACGTCAATTGGCGGGCAGTTAGTTAACTGGGCATTTCGAATCCTTCATCCTCCAGTCACATCTATATTTGAACATCCTGGTCGTTAACCCTCACCCGACAGATAAACGAAAAAGACAAACTACATGAAGATTTGATTAACGGAATTTGATGTGACCAGTTAGTTGAATGAAATTATTTTTGAAGTGAAAAAAAATGGGCGCAACTAAGAGGGATGGAAGAGTTTTTTTTTCTGACGGAAGTATACTCGAAGCCTTCGCGGCATATAATATGCAACAACCAAGGTCCAAAATAGCGGCCGGTCGCGCAGGTAGGTACAATTATTATGAATTATTAAGCATGATCCGCGGTTGCCCGAAAAAAAAAACCGAGAGAGAACTCGTATATATATTTTAACCGACTTCTAAAAAAGGAGGAGGTTATCAATTCGGATGTTTGTACGTTTTTATGAAGTATGAAAGTTGAGTGAAGTAATTTGAAAAGCAAGTCGGGAAAATCAAATTTCATAAAATTATCTCGGATTTTCTTTCAAATTATCGTTTATCCGAAAGGAATCATGATCATCATCAGTTTTCGTCCGTCATCTCTGAACATAGGCCTGTTTCAATGGACGCCCAGACGGCCGATAAAGGAATACTAATAAAACTTTAACACAAAACAATCTACCTACATGTTTAATCATTGTCACTCATTGGGATAACCCATGCCTAACCCCTTACACATTATTTTTAAATGGTATGGTAGCTGTTGCCCGCAGCTTCGCTCGCGTTAACTTATTTTTAAACGGTATAACAGAACTTGGGCCAGGAATGGTGATTTCACATCAGCCCTGAACTCCTTCTGTGAGGCAGTAATGTACCAGAAGGAGGCCAACGAGCGGGTAGGAGAGGCCGCCGACGTGGCCTTCCCCGCGGGTGATGAACGGGGGTGCGTAGGAGGCGCTACCTAATATATTGCGCCTCCTGGATCTAAGGATTTCCCTGCGATATAAAAAAAAATGTGTTAAAAATCACACCGCGATGAACTTGCCCCGCGGTAACATTGTGAGAACTTGGCTTCGGAAGAAATAGAAGAGCATTCTTGATGTTAGTTGGAGGCAGACGGGCAGACGAACCAAGTAAGTGGTTAGCGTCTCGCATGACATCGAGTTAAGAAGAAACTAACCCACGCAACTCGTTCACGTGTAGCCTATACTGACAGTTGAGACATAAGATGTTAAGTCTCTGTGCCGTAATTATTCTGCTTTCTCTCCGCAGCACAAATAAGTGTTATACTGAGGGAACAAATTTGCATGACTGGTACGTAATATAGCAGAAAAATGGAGAAAATCTATCTGACCAATTAAGCTACAAAGCGCCCACCATTCTGGCGTATGATCGTATCGTTTAATATCGTCGATACGAACCTGTACTTAAACGTTTGTTTACAAACAAGCCGTGGTCTTTGTGAGGCTTCTGTGATACGTGAGTCATGAACCAGCGCGCGCCCCGGTGGGGGGAGCTAGCGGTACGACTCGACTACCACCGACCACGTCATGTGCTCTTGGTATACGTGACTTATTACTTGAGTAACTTCTGGAAATTACACGTGTAATGTATATATATGGGTACTAGTGTAACTAACTTATGCCCCGTGATTTCACCTGCCACAGTATTGTGGAAGATGACAATAAAGATTACAAAATACTCCTCCGCCTCCGAACGACCTTTAATTGGATTACTAACAGTGCCCCGTGGTTTCATCCGCGCACTTCTCATTCCCGTGGGAGTACCGGGATTATAGTGGTGTATGCCTATATGTGATTCTGATTTTATAAGCTTTCATTAAAATCCATTCCATATTTTTTGCGTAAAGAAAAACATACATCCATATTTTATTAATATTATTTAAAGAACAAACTTTCGCGTTTAAATATTAGTAGAATATTTATATAGTTATGTGGTTATCACTGGCACGGGTTGCGTCCACAATTAGTATAGTCCCAGACAACAGCGCCATATAAAGTGAGTTGTATCATGCACACAGTGAGCTAAATTTTCGTGTAGTAATTTTGGGCGTATTTTTGCTTAACCCCACCGAACCCAAGAGATCGTGCACACAGCGAGCTAAATTTTCGTGTAGTGATTTTGGGTGTATGTTTGCTTAACCCCACCGAACCCAAGAGATCGTGCACACAGTGAGCTAAATTTTCGTGTGGTGATTTTGGGTGTATGTTTGCTTAACCCCACCGAACCCAAGAGATCGTGCACACAGTGAGCTAAATTATCGTGTGGTGATTTTGGGTGTATGTTTGCTTAACCCCACCGAACCCAAGAGATCGTGCAAACAGTGAGCTAAATTTTCGTGTGGTGATTTTGGGTGTATGTTTGCTTAACCCCACCGAACCCAAGAGATCGTGCACACAGCGAGCTAAATTTTCGTGTGGTGATTTTGGGTGTATGTTTGCTTAACCCCACCGAACCCAAGAGATCGTGCACACAGTGAGCTAAATTTTCGTGTGGTGATTTTGGGCGTATTTTTGCTTAACCCCACCGAACCCAAGAGATCGTGCACACAGTGAGCTAAATTTTCGTGTGGTGATTTTGGGCGTATTTTTGCTTAACCCCACCGAACCCAAGAGATCGTGCACACAGTGAGCTAAATTTTCGTGTGGTGATTTTGGGCGTATTTTTGCTTAACCCCACCGAACCCAAGAGATCGTGAATGGGTCTTTAAAATTCAAACAAACAACAGCTTTTTCACAACATATCCACTTGAAATTATTACATTATTAGCAATTGCATAAGAGTTAATTTTTCACACGGGAAGTTCCAGACGGTTGGCAAGAAAATTTATCTCAACGCATAAATGATACATGTGAGTACATAAAAGATAATGTATATATCAAACATCTTTTCGTTTTCTGTGGATGTCGCTTTTCACTTACCATCAGGTGAACCGACTGTCCGTTTGCCCCCTCTTCTATAAAAAAAAAGAACAAAAGAAAGTCTTATTCGAAAAGTTATGCGATACACAAACAATTAAGCCGATGACGGACATTTAATGCTTGTTGATATTACTCGGGTCAATTCGGTTTGACCCAAAAACCGTTAGTGTAAAGAAAGAGTGCATTAATAAAAACATTTTAACAAATAGAAATAGAACATCAAACTCTTGAACTGTTAACTTCCTGGAGAAAAATCATTTATAGATGAATACGGGTTTATAATTGACACGAAGACCATGTGTAGGTTAAACCGCTTATCATTTTTCTATATTTAGCAAGTAGATTATAATTAACATTATATCGAAATAATCATAAGGCCGAATGCGTCTGTAAAGTTACGCGGGTGAAGCTACGGGCAATACATAGTTAGTAACTGATTAACAAAAGGTACATTCTGACCTTATTAGTACGACTCATGCTGTCTGCATAATATGTGGGTCAATGTCTTCTGCATTTGCCCACAACAACTGATTGTTATAAAGCTATGGACGCTTCTGATGCAACTGACAGCCAAGGAACAGAATTCGAAGGATCTAGTCAGGCTTCCCCACCTTGACCACACAATATAAGTATAAGCATATCACCGGATAGAGTAGTAATGTGACCCATAAGATTCCGAAACTGGTCAGTGATTTGTCACTGACGTAATGGCAATTCAACCAACCAGTGATCTGTGTACGTCCCATCGGTCAATCAGAGCGCTGAACCGGCGTAGAGTTGCAGCGCAAATTGGTCGGAATTTGTTTTTTCGATTTATTCCGGTTATATGCTCGTACCCTCCAATCTAGCACGAATACACGATGGATGTGTCATAGTGTAATTTTCTTGCGACCATCCTAGGTGAACTCTCCAAAATCCTAATCTTCAGTTCTTACTTGTTAGTCAGCACCCTAGTGTACATTTTTTTCATAAAGATTTAATGTAGGTATAATTTTGAGAACTTTTCACTTATCATTTTGTTGCAAAGTTGTTGCTATTCCGAATTTGAGAGTCGTGTCTCGTTTAGGAAGTCAAACCTCTGGCTATTGTAACTTGGTATTTAATAATAAGATAAAATATAATCAAATCAATTTTTTTTATTCAAAATAGTACTAATACAGTATCTTTTTGAACGTCAATTGAATCTACCACCGGTTCCAAGGTAAGCCCACTGAACTAAATGAAAGAACTAATCTTTTCAAATAATATATATTATATAACAATTTTAACATCTTATCCTGAAATGCCCGGGAGGAACGCCTTATTCCCAGGGTGTGGTATCTTCCATGAAATCTTTTACTTTATAATATCCTTTACCACACAAACGCTCTTTAAC
The DNA here is from genome assembly GCA_963853865.1 of Helleia helle. Classification (NCBI taxonomy): domain Eukaryota; kingdom Metazoa; phylum Arthropoda; class Insecta; order Lepidoptera; family Lycaenidae; genus Helleia; species Helleia helle. The sequence continues at coordinate 1,085,217 of OY971434.1, forward strand.
AACTTTTTGAATTTTTTTATGGAGAGCTTTTGAACGTTTTCTGGGATCCTATTGTAAAAGCGTATACAGTTGCCTTTAAAAGAATTGCTTGCTTTTGAAAGTCTCATCATTGGTGCATGTAAGAATATCACTTCTATAATAAATGTAAAGACATAGTTTGAACCTCAACGTGTTACATTGTAGCACAATAGATGTTGTAGTTTATTGCTAATATTTATTTATTGATAATAACAGCGATTAACTTATTGTTATAAATGTAACAATTAGTAATGTTTTTGTGACTTTGTTAATCACGTGTTAGCGTCAAAATATACGAAATATTTGTTCCTTATTTTATTTTAAATTATCATTATTTACACTTATCAAACTACTTAAAGCGGGATATTTGTGAACAACGATACACTCGTGAACAAGACATTTGTAGATAATGTCGAAATATCGAGCTCCGCGAAATAAAAAAGAAATATGTACATGGTAAATATCCTCTTTTAAACAGTTTTAGATGTAATGTTGTAATTGAATAACTGTTGAACGCAGCTTCTCCCGTGTTAACTTAACTCCTATTAGTCACAGCGTGATGTTATATAGCCTGTAGCCTTCCTCGATAAATGGGCTAGATAACACAGAAAGAATTTATCAAATCGGACCATTAGTTCCTGAGATTAGCGCGTTCAAACAAACTAACTCTTCAGCTTTATATTATTAGTATAGATTATTATTTATTTAAGAGGGCGCGAATTCCAAAATGAATGAAAACATTACTAGATTCACATCGTATGGGCAAATGGGACCGCTGTAAGCCTCTTAACTTTCTTTGTAGATGAGTCCATATATGTTCTTTAAAATAATAGAAGGAATTTCTCCAATTATCGTTCTTAACGCAATAAAATAACAAAAATCGTTTTGTCGCTTACGTCCTTTAGATGTAAGCTCGCGTGCGTATGGAGCGCCTCGCCCGCTCAGGATGCTCAACCCCCTTTGGCGCGTGTCCGGTATTAGAATTACGTTTAACAATGCGTCGCCTTAATGTACACATTACTGTACATACATTATGTAGCAGACTTAACCATGGAGGCTCTAGTGGGCTAGACTGACTGGTTGACAGCAGTCCGACCACCTGTGGCCACCGGCAGGGCTTATACACCGAGCTTATACGTGCGAGTATTTATACACCAGATGGCGTACTTGGCACCCGCACATCGATTACTGCCGCCATTAGACATTGATGCATTATTCATTCTGAGGCAAAGTCACAGCGAGAGTGGATTGCCAGATGCCAGGTACTTAGGTCATCAGACCATAATGGACCTAATTGTTTAATACGGCCCATACCTCCCCACTCGCGTCCTACAAGACCCAGTCAGTTATTCTGATTGGATTAGTTATCAAATGAAAGTAAGAGCTCAAAATATATATTATGTTCTAATGTAAACACAATCTTGGCATGTATTTGAAGACGTGAGTACTGAGTGCGTGTGTAGGTACTTAGGGAGCTGAACTATATGATTTTTTTTAGTAGACATAAACATGTTTAGAGTTGTATTATGTCCGATTCGCACTTGACTTTTAAAATTTATGGGATATTATTGGCGAAGAGGTTGCTGCTTTGCATCCGAAGTGTGGTACCTCTCGCTCACATAACACCGGCGTCAAGTGACAGCTATGTCGCGTTTCGTGCGGTTTGTGAATTTCCGGTGACCCATTGGGGGGATAGAAAAAAGGAGGGCAATGCATCTGCATAATCTCTGACTGTGCGGTTATGTTTGGACGTCGATAGTCGCCAAAAGGCTTCGACTGCTCGTTTGCCCTCCTATGCTATAAAAAAAAATAAGAAAAATATTGAAAGAAAGAAACATGTCTGATAAGATTGAGTAGAAGGAATTGTGCAATAATTACCTCCCCCCCTATATCTAAAGGACTACCGTCCCAATGTCAACGTGGTGGAGGGACTTGACACACGTGACACGGGGTCATCTATCACAACCGAAGCGACTCATGCTTGGCTCACGAGATACGTGACTGACGTCGCATCGCACGGGCAGCAGATTGAGGTCATCGGATCATCGACTCCGGTGGCTCAATCAGACGAGCGTGCAACTGCGATGCAACTGCAACAGGTCTTAGGGGTGATGATGATGATGTGGATGTAGCAGGGTTGAGAAGATCTTTTGTAAGGTTAAATGTATTGATGTGGTTTGAAACTCGATGTAACGAAAGAGCGACACAATAAAGTAAAATACAAGTGCATTATGCTTGGTATTGTATATCTATAACATGGAATGGTCATCACGTTCACTTTTGTTATCTATATAATAACGCAAACAAACACATCTGCTGTATTCGACTCGTACAAACAATAATTCCCTTTCTCGTGCAAACCAAACAAAGTAAACTACGTAGATATCGGTAGCGGTAGGTATCGGCGCCTACGCAATGCAATGTTTACGTTCGAAATTCGAAAATAGATCCAGTCTCGGTCGGGAAGTCGACGCGAGCGGACGTCTCGTGCGTTGTGTTTTGTGCATATAAAGTGTTATTACGCAGTTTGACGCTTTTTTATTGTTGTGATTTGGCAAGATGATAGAGCCGTTGAACGCAGCGGCGGTGGACGAACTCGGTAAATACATGTGAAATGTACACGTATTCTTGTTGCGCGCATTTCATGTACGTGCGTAAATCATCCGTTCGGTCATTGTATTCATGTATTCCGTCGGAATTCTATGAGTAAGGTAGGAAAGCAGCAGCCTTGACCTACGCATGTGTAGGTTGTGGAACCGGTATTTTGCCGCAGGCAGTGACATACTTCACAGTTGTTTATGTAGAAAATAATATGGGAGCGTACATCCGGACAGTTCGATAGTATGTCTTTACCCGGTGCCAAGACAAGAATTATGTTTGTATGTTTTTAATTAAATCTAAATACGTTTATTTATTAAATGCTTTTGATTGAATATAAAGAATGGTTAAAAGTAGATTAGTCTAAGAGGAACGACAATCTCGAACTAACCTATAGATAACACTCGCAAGAGTATTAATAACTATTGTGTTGTGCCTAATAATATTTTCCTTTGAACAATTCTTAGCAATCGTGATAATAATAATAATATCTATGGACGCTTTCACACCACGTCAATCTGGTCCCGTGGTAAGTTCTCGACGAACTTGTGTTACGGGTACCAGACAACGGAAATATATTTAATACTTTTATACTATACATATATTTAAGATTTTTATTATATAATACACATATTTAATACGCATCCATGACCAAGGAACACAGAAAATATTTTTGTTTCCAGGCGGGATTCGAACCCGCAACCTCCGGCTTGAGCGCCAACACGCTTACCACTGAGCCACAGAGGTCGTGATGTCCTAGTATGATTAAAATATTGATATTATTATATGTTTATTTTTCGAATTGACCTATGCTATGGTCCAAAGACCTTTATGCGAAATCGGAAGAGTAGGAGAGCTGATGGCTTCTACCTAAGATATTATATGCTTTGTTTGACCGTTCCCTTGTTATCGATTCGAGGAGTGCCCAGCGGTGGGCGTATTGATGAGTGGGACGACATTTAGCGCACAGCTCCATTATCTCAGCCTCCGAACCGGTTTCATATCCTAAACTGGTCCGCGTCTATTTTAAGACTAAGAATTTATCAAAATACTTGACTTGGCTTAAAAACATTGTAGAATTTTATATTTGACATTTTCATATCTTTTTTCCTTTTGTGCCGGGAAATGCTCTTAGGCATTCCGCGGGGAAGGTGGGACTCACCAGGCGGGTATGTTTTTTTTTTTTTTATAGAAGAGGGGGCAAACGGACAGTCGGTTCACCTGATGGTAAGTGAATAGCGACATCCACAGACACCCGCTATACCAGGAGATCAGCAGGTGCGTTGCCGACCTTTTAGATGTGAGTATTCTCTTTTCTTGAAGGTCCCTAAGTCGTATCGGTTCGGAAACACCATAGGTGGCAGCTGATTCCATATATTTGTAGTGCGAGGCAGGAAATGCCGTAAAAATCTAGATGTTGTGGATTTCCGGACATCAAGATGGTGTGGGTGAAATTTGGAATTCTTACGCGATGTCCGGTGGTGGAATTCTGCCGCAGGTATTAATCCGAACAATTCCTCAGAACACTCCCCGTGGTAGATGCGGTAGAAGATGCAGAGCGACTCGCTGCACCCAAAAGATGGTAAGGTGGACGCAGCTCTACCCACTAAAACCCAGAGAGATGCCCCGGAGCTATTGAGCAATTGAGGTGTCCACCTCGACGGCTACTTATCGCTCCTTGTCCCCCCTGCTCTTTTGTCCCCTCTTCTTATAACAGGAGTACAAAGAGCAGCTCCCTCGGTTCAATTGCTTTCTACCAAGGTGCTGGGTTCACCTTAGGCTACTGCATGAGCCCCACCGCCACGACAAGGCTTGTAACACGGTGGGGGACATCTATCTGGTTCATCAATGTGAATGAATGTTATTTTAACGTAATTATAAATCGATTAAAACTATTGTTATTATGTATAATGTAATTTTTCACTTGTTTAACGGAGCTCCATATATCGACTACCATGTCTTGTTGACGATACAAGATGTTAAAACTTAAAGCGTGGTGGAATTCTGATATAGTAATCCCTAAAATTGTGTTAATAGTGAAAAGAACCATGTTTAAACTCTCAATTTATTTTGTTGTATAACACTGCTAAGGACATGTCTCGACCCTGGTGGACGGATCGAACTTGACCTCTGCACCACGGAAATGCACTTTCACGTGCACTTGACAGTTGACCCCGGCAATGTCGTTCACTCGTGAGTCGTGACACACTGTAAAACATCGTGCCTGATAAGATTAAAAGTCTTTGAAAATATGTGAAGTTCACTTTTTTTTGCGCTGGGAAATGCTCTTAGCCTTTACGTCTCGTCTTCTTACTATTTGGGGAAACTAAATGCGGCTTGGCATAACCTCATTGTCTTTTGATGTTATGAGTCATATTTTTCTCACGACGTTTATCTTCACCGATGTTCCCAAGGTCAGATGTATTGAAAAATTGAGAAACTAACATTTTTTGGGTGCTCTGGTTAATAAAGCAATAATCATTGATGGAGGTAAATAACCTTATCGAATATCTTATTAGAATATGAACTGCAAAAATATCTTTTTTTTATGTCATAAGGCGGCAACTGAGCAGACGGAGCCTTATGGTGACTATCGACGTGACTACCAATACACATCCGCACAACCAAAAGTTATGCTGATGCGCCGCCCTCCTTTTCCCTATCCCCCAATGGGCCACCGGAAACTCGCAAACCGCAAGAAACGCGACTGCATAGCTGTCACTCGACGCCGGTATTATGATAGCGAGAGATACCACCCCGGTCGTGCCAGTCCAATTCGGCTGTAAAGCAGCATGGCACTGCCTCTTACTAAATATATATTTTCACATCCGACTTGTACTGTTGGAGATTGGCGTGTTCAAACAAACAGCTACATTAGCATTGGTCATTAACAACATTTAGGTTATTTTCAAGTACAGTGACAAAGCTTCCTTTTGTCTGGCCGTCTTACATTTAAACGATAGTGTGTTACACAACACACAATAATTAGCGAGTTGAAAACGCACAATATAGGTATGTTATCTATACTAATATTATAAAGCTGAAGAGTTTGTTTGTTTGTTTGAACGCGCAAATCTCAAGAACTACTGGTCCGATTTGAAAAATTCTTTCAGTGTTACATAGCCCATTTATCGAGGAAGGCTATAGATTATATAACATCACGCTGTGACATATGGGAGTTGAGTAACGCGGGCGAAGCTGCAGGCAACAGCTAGTTATGATATAAGTGTAACACAAACAAAGCCAAATTGTATGATACGTGTTTTATAATGTTTTCTTGTTGGTATACATAAAATGTAGTACGGTCTACATACGAGCGTCACTTATTATAATTCAACGTTAGTGGAACAAAAGATCTTTCGCCCTTTTGGACATCCATGTTATAATAAACATAATAAAGCGAATCTTGTTTGTTTGAACGCGCTAATTTTAAGAACTACGTCGAATTTGAAAACATGTTTTTTTTTAAATGTAATCAGGGGCTAACGAGCAGTCGTAGCCTCGCGGCGCCGACGTCCATACACATCCGCACAGCCAAGGCCACGCAGATGCGCCGCCCTCCATTTCCCTATCCCCCCAATGGGCCACCGGAAACTCACGAACCGCACGAAATGCGACAGTATACCTGTCACTTGACGCCGGTGTTATGTGAGCGAGAGGTCCCCGGTCGTGCCAGCATAGCACTTAAGGAAAGTTTCAGGCTTTATTTTGAAGGGGATTGTGTTTTACTATTTTAGTGAGCAAATCGCGGAAATAGATCTTAAATAAAAGTAATCACATTTAAATATATCATTAAAGACCGTGGATGTTACGTTTGTCTGAAGGGGAAGGGTTTTCCGAATGAATACGCTTTAAATTTAGAGGACAGATGAGGCGTGCGAAAGGCTTGAGTGCCGATATGATACTGTCTTTGATAAATACATACATTATCTTATACTATCACATATTGGGGCACTACAAAGTAGTGAATGTACGCACTACGCAGGTAGATGAACTAAACAATGTGACGTCACCGGTCTCGCGCAGGTAGGGGCTGGTCAGGTATGCAGGCGGCGGGCGGCCTTGGCAGGTAGCGCGGCTGTGTGTCGAAATACGTGCCCCGAGTCACCGAGTACTGCAGCACCTTGAGGAACGCTACCACTATCATGATCAGCATTTAGGTCCACTCTCTTTCATGAACTAGTAGCAGCGGCTTCTTAAAAATCATCTTTCCCTTATCTTCTTTTTAAAAACATCCCGATTCTAGTGAAACCAAAGTTTAGAATGTTGTAAAATTAACAAATGTTTATTATTGTTTAAAGTTTAAACTCACGTCAGTAACTTTTAAGTTATTTGTAACAAATGTCCAAGTTTTTGCACCTCACTTGATTTATGATTAGTGATGCCAATAACGGCTGTTTTACAATAATTAATTATCCTGTTGTGTTATTTTGTAACAACTGTTGTTCTAAACTGCTGTCTGTTATCCTGTTATTGTTGATTTATAGACAAAAAAAAAGCTCATTCTGCCTATTGCGTGCCTATTCTATTCCATTGCGTCATCGTTTCAATAATGACAACTGATAACAGGATATAGTTATACTTTAATAATGGATTATTCATTATTTTCAAATATCGCATCACTACAACTGTTGTCGTAATAATGACTACCACTACACTTGATGCTTCTTTCAATTAGATCTTCGTCTGTGTTATCTGATGAAACGACGCTCTTCGTCTACACAAGTATCTTGGCCTAAATCTAACAGCGGCTCGGACGATCGGAACGGACTGATAAAAACTTAATTACTAATGTAAACGCGAATTAGACTCATTATAATGTAAGAAGTCTTTCCGTGACCATTTTTGCTGTAAAATATCAGAATTTGTCGGCTATGCAATTAGGTGAAGCCTGCTCACCTACTTACCGATGAAGCTCTCAAGGCCATTCGGCCATAAGCATTTAGCATACAACCATTTGAAAAAAAATCCATGTAAAAATTTCAATAAACCGCAATAAAATTAAAACAAATAGTTATTTATAATAATTATTAGTTATTATTTGCGTTTTCCAGTCCGTACCGGTTCATATATTGTTTTCCAATGTTTAAGCGAATTTCATTCAATAAGCGAAAATCCCGTAATCATTAGAATTAAATATAATGCCTTTTATCAATTAAGACTAAAATAATGTACTCTAAATAACTTAGTTTATTTCCGAAAAGTATGTAATGTGAATATTTTATCATAATTTTTTTAAATACATACTTGGCTATACTTCCTCAGGATGCGTCATTAAATATTTCAGAACATGCTGACTAAGTCGCCAGGATTGTTGACATTGTTTGCGACACATTGTTAAACGTTATTCTTTGTATTTGTATTGTCAGTCGTTTGTAAGCTTTCAACTTTCTTTGTTATTATAATGAAACAATTTTTACGGATTTTATCGCGGTTTATTAAGATTTTTACAAGCCCGACGTTTCGGATACTTTACAGCAACCATGGTTGTGACCATGGTATTAGATTTGATAAACCACAGATACTCGCAAAAGAACACCGATTCCAACCAAGGATGATCCGCGAGGCTATTGAAATTAAAAAACATCCAAATTTCAATAGAGAAGATGGCTGGCTCTTACCACCTGCTTGGGATCCCATTATTAAAATAATTTAATCAAAAACCAAGCATAATATGCCACAGATTAAAGATGCAGTTAGCACTTTCTGCGTAGAGAGGACTGATTAAAATAATGATGTATCATAGGGTAGTTTCGAATAACTTTGTAACGTTAGGACATCTGTCACCTCAGTCCTCCCGTGCCCATGGTTGCTGTAAAGTATCCGAAACGTCGGTCTTGTAAAAATCTTAATAAACCGCGATAAAATCCGTAAAAATTGTTTCTTTGTTATGTTTCTGTATTGTTTATCCATTGGATCTTGGTAAATTATTTGAATAAAACTGCACAATTTCATGACACCGAGTCATTATAGTACATATTTGAATCTTAATTAGTGCTTTTTATTATGTGATAATAATTATTGAGTCACTTAATATTTGGTGTGGAAGGACGGACACACGTTCCTAAAATTTAGATATCTAAAAAAACTTCTCTCGTAGGTAATGCTTTTTTTTTCGGGGTGTAAAATCCTCGTGGACTATCCCTCCGCTTTGATTGAACGAAGGGGGTGTGCCGGCTTAGAACCTGCTAAGCACTCCGGTGATCCTCGTCTGACCTACGGGCGGGTGCGGTACGTACGTAGTCCTGCATTCTCCATTCCTGAGCGAACTATTGAACCCTCCTGAGGCACGCGGAACCTTCTTGGACATGTTAGCTGATGGGGCGACGAACTGCCGTAGTCGACCCGCCTATAGGTTAATAATTAATTACTGTTGTTGGTCATCCTGAACTGAAATGTCGTATTCTAAAAAGAAATCTCGGGATAAGATGCTAGCTTGGACTCCATGATTGCATAGCATTCTTCGAGATCCTTTGGCGACTCCAACAGACGCGTTTGTGACCACCGGCCATTTTGTTGTAACAGCCTGTACGATACTAAAGTACCAGGACAACATAGGTTCGTAGCAGTTGTCTCTACTTACATTTAGTGCTATGTAATCCTTATCGATTGTTAGTTGTTACACAGCTCGTCTACATCCTGGTAATGAGCGTCACGCAACAGAGCGTTTAGAGAAAAAAACCGGTTGGAAAAAATGACGGCGATACGTTCTAAATTATATTTATATACTTAGAATAATTTTATATACTAGTTTGTTTTACGTAATAAATGGAGAAGCGATGGACGCATAAAGTTTGAATGCACAGGTTGAAACAATGCTGATTTTTGTAGTAGATATAATAAAAATGCATTGCAATTAGTTCTCGCGTGGTTCACATACAAATTACATACATTTTGGTAATATGGGATAGTTTTATCAATGCCAGGTGTGATCATCTTAAACTTGGACTGCTCGTTGGTGAATCATCACCATCAGTCTATGATCACCTGGTGCTGGAGACAGGTCGTCTAGAATCTCAAGACGGCCGTTCTCCCGCTTCTAGCATTCGTTAGTGCCAAGGCTCCGGCTTTATGTCTAGTTAAACAATATTTGACACCTACCTAATTTTCGCTAACTCTGGACTAGTTTTCAATAAGATATCACTTGAAAATAATAAAATTGGCCAAGCGCTGGTCGAGTGGTTTCGTCGGGATCGAACCACAATCTCACTCAAGAGGCTGTGTTCATAGTTCATACCCACTAGACTCTAGACCATGGTCGCTCACACGGCATCTTTATACTGACATATTAACAAACAACTTTTATTGAAAACCCTCGAAACAATACATAAATATCGCATTATATAGGATTCATTTACAATTCTTATTCTGAAGTTTCAACAGAAATGCGAGAAACAAGCTTGGCGGGGCTTAGCTTGCTAACTTGGTTGTTTATATTATAAATTTTGTGTTATTTCAGAATCGTGGGTGGAGCTGAACTCGGGCGGCATCCTGGGCGCCGAGGGCGAGTACCTGCGGCTGCTGCGAGAGGCCCAGCGGGAGAGTCGGGAGTCCTCCGCCAAGAGCAGGTATGTTCCGAGGGTACATACTTGTATACATTGATACACACGCACACCCCCTGTTTTTTTTATTATATTGCTCAATCAACTCACAATTTGACTGAAAAGTATTAATAGATTGTAATGACAAAGTCGTCTATTAATTAGGTAATACCTCGGTAATTACGTTCTCGATATATTTTCAGCAATTTGTTTTGTTTGATTATTAAGTTTTATCGAAAAGAATCGTCAATCTCGATTACTTTGTTCGGAAATGCTTGCAGCACTACATGTTGTCTTGTAAAAAATAAGGATAACAATTGATATACTTTTATTTATTAAATAAGTTCTTGAAAGTTCTATAAGTATATTGTGTATGAAATAATTCATGAATAAATTTTTTATATGCAATATATGTGTTAAGGGCAGTCGTTTGGCCATCGCCTTTGGCGGAATTCGTTTTCATTCAAAACATAATAACATCACCGCCCTATTCCGGTTATATCCTCGATGATGGTCTGAACTGTCAAGTGACTTGTCCCATTGGACACAACAGTCGGTGCCTGTCACGATGTATCAGCTTTTTATTTGTCTGAAACACGTTTGTCGTGACAAACATTTACATTTCATTAACAGCCCTGGTGGTATCTGTAACATTTGGAGTATTGTTGTATTAATCTAAAAAAAATCCATCAAAATATTTTTTTAAGAATTGGGTTGTCGAACGAAACTTTTTTCCAAATTCGATTAGTACCTATTCGCTAAGGGTTAAGAAAAACTTTTCTCTAGGTTTTTTAGCTTTAGGTTAGGCAAAAATATTTTTCACTACTTGTCCCAACAAGTTTTTATTTTTTAGTTATTTTAGTTTAATTTATTTTAAATTATGAATAAAAAAATATTTTTTCACGCCAGTCTAAACATGTATCAGGCGTGTATCAGGACATCAGACGCGGCCGACAGCTGCGTGAAATTTATTTCCTCGCGTCTGTCTAGACTTTAAATTCTAGACGGGAGCTAGCTCTCTAGATGACCTAGCTCGACCGGTCCCAGCCACTTGGCTCTCAGAGCCGCGTAGGAGGTTTCGCAGGACGATTTTAACATCTTAGTTACATATAAAAATATATATGTAGTGTGTCAACTAGTCCTCGCATGTGAGAGACTAAGTTTGTATATCCTATTAAGCAAAAGTAAAATCACGATCGTCACCGTCGTCTCCTGCTAGGTGTCGAATGAGACAAATACCGTCGGTCTCATTTGTTTTGTACATTTAAAGTTATTCATTTATTCATTTACTTAATAAGACCAAACAGTTTTGCATCAAAAATAACTTTAACAAATACAATGCAATTGAATCCTTAAATACAGACACAATAACTAATACGCGCTAGTCACGAGGATGTTGCCCAAATCATAAAACGAATTAACTTAAATAAGAGCCCCGGCTATGATGGAATCCGTGCACGTGATATTAAATATTTATCAAATGTGCTAGCACCTATCATATGTCACCTAATAAACTGTTGTCTGGATACAGGAATATATCCCGACACTCTCAAGATCGGCTACATCAGACCGATATACAAAAAGGGCAAACATAATGATTACAGTAACTACCGCCCCATCACTATACTATCCTGCATCGATAAAATAATTGAAAGATTTCTTGGAGACCAAATAACAACTTTTCTGCGTAACAATCACATAATTAATGAAAAGCAGTATGGATTTCAGAAAAACAGAAGTACCACTGACTTGTTAAGAGAATTTACAGATGAAATTAACTATTATCTTAATGAAAAATATCATGTAATTACTTTATTTATAGATTTTTCAAAAGCCTTTGATATGCTAGATTTTAATACCTTATATAGTATATTAACACAAAATGGAATTCAAGGCCCTCTATTAAACTTAATTAAAGACTATCATACAAATCGTTTCACCACCGTTAAAATTGACAACTGCTATAGTAAGATGTATCTAACCACAAAAGGCACCGCACAAGGATCTATAATTGGGCCAACTGAATATCTTCTCTATGTTAATGAAATGTGTAATTTGATAAAACAAGGCTCTATTTATCAATTTGCCGATGATACTTGTTTGATTGCGGCTCATAGATCAGTATCTGAAGCTGAAATTATTATGCAAAATAACTACAATCTCATATGCAAATGGGCCCATGATGTTGGGCTGGTGATTAACGCTCAAAAAACTAAATTTATTCATATACATTCTTCACATAACGTATCCATCATCACCCCGGCTATTATGGCCCATACTCATGAATGTCTTCATAGTAACGATGGTAGTCGAAATAGTTCAAATTGTCAATGTCCGCTGTTGAAAGAGTAAATCAACATACTTATCTCGGTATCGTAATTGATGACAGGTTCAGCTGGAAGCCCCACATTGACCTTGTCTGCTCTAAATTAAGATCCCTACTTAGTAAATTATATATATTGAAACATAAACTCCCATATAAGATTTGCAGGATACTATATTTAGCCTTAGCTCAATCTGTTATCAATTATGGACTCAGTAGCTACGGTAGGACCTATAAAACTTATTTAAATAATATTTATGCCTTACAGTTAAGCCTATTAAAATTAATTATCTCAAAATTTAAAAATAAAAATATTTGGAGTGAAAAAGAAATATTTAAATACTGCAATGTTATGGATATATTTACCTTGGTTAAGTTTAATGTACTAAATGAAGTTAATGATCCTTCCTTACTTATAGAAAAATGTAGACCCAACATCTTAAGAAAAATTCAACATTTAAAAAAAATTATCACACCGGAATATAGAAACACTTACGGAGCTAGAATGTTAAGTTCTATCATACCTGTATTCGTTAATGAACTTCCAGAAGACCTACAAGAGCTATACCGGGACAAACGCACGACTATACGTAGGTAACCTAAGTAATTATTGGTATAAGATGGCGCGATACGGTATAAATACTATGCTATAATATTTTGTCTTATGGTACGCGGCGCGGCGGCTTGTCCAGATAAGCTCTTGTGAGTTTTCGTGGCAAGCTTACATCTAATTTTTGTGTACGTTTTTTTGTACTTTTTGAACAATACAGACACAATAACTAATTAAGTCATACCGTGTATGCTTGTTCAGAAGTTAACGAAAGTAAATGTTATTTTATATTATAATAAGTTCGCCACAAAGAGTCAGTTCGTCTGGAATTTTATTCACACTCATAACAACAATGTCTGTTTTTGTTGGATTTCGAACCCGCTATCTTTTGAAATCCTGCTCTTAATCTCTACCGTAGAGATACCATATATGATATAATTTACGAGCAATATACAGACGAACACATGGTGTTGTACTCCCACGTTAGTGTATGTGTGTTTGTGTGTTCCAGTCCGAAGTCCCCGCCGAACAGCCCCAACCTGGAGCCGTCTACGGAGGACGAGCTGAAGGGAGTGTACATTAACTGCTGGAGGGTAGGTGCCACAAATGTAAGACGCTAACACAACATATCCTGCCTGATTATGTCTTCTTAGTACCTCACGGTTCGAAACTAAACCAACATTAGAAATATTATAATAATTTTTTAATGAAAGTTATGATTTTTTTTACGTCATAAGGAGGCATCCGAGCATTATGGTTACTACCGAAGACCATGGACATCCGCACAACCAAAAGTTATGGATGCAGATGCGTTGCCCTCTTTTCGGCCTTTGTTCTCTATCCGGCCCGATGGGCCACCGGAAACTCACAAACCGCATGAAACCCGACAGCGTAGCTGTCACTTGACGTCGGTGTAATGTAGTCTTTTCGTCGAATAGCACTACCTCTTACAAATAAATATGTAATGATGTTTGTTGGATTTAAATTTCATGTGTTGTTCGCTTAGAGCAAAGTTTAAGGTTTATAATAGAGATAGGCCGAATGTGATTTGAATCGAATTTGAACTTTGGCCGAACATTCGGTAAAACTAAAAAAATCGACCGAATTTGGGCCTACTAGTCTATCGCTCCTACATTAGTTCTTGTTCATTCCAGGATGACTCCAACGACTGGGTGTGGGAGTGGAGCAGCCGGCCCGACCAGCTGCCGCCCAAGTAAGTCCAGCCGTGTCGGCGATAGGCCAGTAGTTAATGCCGACGTCGGTTGTCGTTGATCGGGACTAGCTCCTATTCGCTCCTGTGCTGACGATCCTAAGACGTGAAACGAATGTCCCTACGCCTGTAATTACTCTGCCCGTCCATTTTACTGTCCTAATTCTATTCGGAACTGACAGTTCAATCTGATGTATAAGCTGTCTAATAAAGTTTTATTAAAATCCATTCAGTAGTTTTTGCGTGAAGAACAAATATGACACAATTTCGCTCTTGTTATTAGAAGGATGAGCTGTAACGTCGTTACAATTCATGTGTTCCTAGTACCGACTGAAGTAACATAGTGGGCCAGTTTTCCATAGAAAAATGGGGGGAACGTTGAACGCAGTTGAAAAACTACTTTTTATATTGTTTTCACTTATGCGAGTTTCACTTTTTTCAAACAATTTTATCACGTTAAGTTCAGACATTTCTGACATTTCGGAAAATCAATTGATAATGTTGTCATTATTATTCAAACTAACTCAAAATTAAATTATAATATGGCACGTAATATATTATGTTAACATCTTATTAGTAAACCATATTCTAGCAAATAAAAGATATTATTATTATTACTATTATCGTCGGACGTTGTAGGGGGTCTTGCTTGTTTCTCCCGTGAAACAGCTTTGCTGTGTTTCGGAGAGAAGGGCAAGACAGGCAGTGTAATTACTGGCACCGAGACTTAACATCTTATGTCTCAGGATAAGCAACACATAGATGAGTTGCCTGGGCTCGTTCCAGGTAAACTGGTTTATGTTCATGGGCGACGTCGACCATTTACCATCAGGTGGCACGTTTGCCAGTTTGTCTATCCAACTAACATAAAAAATAAAAAAAATAAAAAAAGAGGGGCTAAATAAAATGAGATTAATACGCAGTTAAGAAGAATAATACGAAGTTGTTGTATGATGTACATTGCGTGTACTTGACACAGGGACTGGCGCTTCAAGCATCCGCAGAGCTCGAAGGGCCCGCCCTCCGCCACCTCGTCCATCGAGGTGCTGGAGCAGCAGCTGGCCGCGCCCGCCTTGCAGCAGGTACATACACACACCATATCACAAGGGACTAGATATTCCCGCGGGTCTGCCCGCCAAAATATCAAATACGTTACTATATTATTAAATTAAACAATGCTTCCTCAATTAAATTAACGAAGGATTTTTGAAATTTCACTGGAAATTTCGTTCCGGAAACAAACTCTAGCTTAATCTATACAGATAAATAAAATTGGAGTGTCTGTTTGTAATATTAAAATAACAGCTTTTTATTAAATGCATATGGATGTACATATAGATATGCACATAATATATTGGTACATATACCAAAATAACATTTTTTACATTTTTTCTGTCTGTATGTCTCTGTTTGTTCCGGCTAATCTCTGAAACGGTTGGGCCGATTTTGATGGGACTTTCACTGGCAGAAATTTAATTTTATAAGGAGCATTATCAATCTAGATACGGCTTTTTAAATATCTGGAATCTGGATACAAAAGTTATGCCTATTTCTAAACTCCCTTAAAATAGTCTGCGACAGTTGTTTAATGTTTTTGTATATACAAAATGTTTTGATGCTGAATTAAATTTGAATTTGTCATATGACATTATAAAAAAATGGGACATGAGACTGGGTATATGTAAATTATATGAGATAGATCTTGTCATGAAGACGTGGCGGGCTCCTAAAAAGACGTCTCTGTAGATTGGTGTGTGAGGTGGTAGCGAGGTGGTAGCGAGGTGGTAGCGAGGTGAGACGCGCGGTGGTGAAGTGTAGTAGTGCGGCTGTCCGCAGGGCCACTGTCTGTCGGTGCGGCGCGCGTGCCTGTTCAGCCGCGGCGCGCTGGCCGCCGTCTTCGTCACCAACCTCGTGTCGCTGCTGCTCGGCGCCGGCATCGGGTGAGTCACAGTATATACACACAAATACACACATACACGCACAGGCACTACGTACATATACGCAAGAAGTAATAGCTGGGTGGGTGGGTGTCAAACTGCAAACTGGCAAACATGCCACCTGATGGTAAGTGGTCGACGTCGCCCATGAACATAAACTAGTATACCTGGAACGAGCTCAGGCAACTCATTTATGTGTTGCCTATCCTGAGACATAAGATGTTATGTCTCGGTGCCAGTAATTACACTGCCTGTCTTGCCCTTCTCTCCGAAACACAGCAAAGCTGTTTGACGGGAGAAACAAACAAGATGGTGGTACCCATGTAGCCTGGGAGTGCGGCACAGCGCTTCCCTCCCACCGGTACATGTTCGGTACAAAGGATTGTTCGACCTCCAAGTAGATACGACCATTCGTATGATGGCCTCCCCCAGTTGGATGCGAGGGGTGGGGATCGACCGTTCTGGCATTTCATAAAAGAGGCCTTATTTCTCCCTTAAACTTATTTCTCCTGTGAGCCGTGAGCGACTCTACTACGTGGAACAAAGGTAACAAATGATAGACAACACATAGATATAGATATGACACAATAACTCATTGACTGACCGCACTCGCAAAACTATTTACTATAAAATAATATAAATATCAGATCGAATTTCTTATTCGCAAGAGGTAGTATCCCCAATAAATTCGTTTATTTGATATAAATCTTTGTCACAAATGAGCATAATAAGTTTTGTTGTTATCAAGCTCCGCATCTGTCCCCAGGGTATGGCTGAGCCGGAAGGGCATGCTGCCGCCCCGACTGATAATCCTCAACTAGAGCGAAGACTGACGGCCGAGCACCTGGCACCTAGCACCTAGGTTAACTTTATATTATCTACTGCTGCAGAGATAGACGCTAGACTCGTACGGGACAGCGGCTCTCAAACTTTTACCTTCTTTCCCTTATTGAATTTTCTTACCTGTTTCTTTTTTTTCTATTCGAAAAATAAAAGTGATTTCGCTTTTGTCACGTCACGCGCACGTGACCTACCATAATAGATTCATTAAAGGAATGATTAAAACAGAATTATGTACTGGTTGATAAAATTGACGAAAACCACCATTTTACAGTTAGTTTTGTTGAAAAATATGCTCATGATCGCCACGCTGAGAGGGCATAGATGGTCAGTCGCTAGAGAATTGTGGTATGTTATATCGCTTATGATTTTTTTTGGAAATCATTTCTCTATCTTGATGCATTCCTACTTCACTTCATGTCTACAGTTTCAGATGTCACCACTAGTCACTACAATGTTCAACTAGTCCTAAAGAGAATTGGCAAAAATAATCTCTATATTTATTGACGTTATGTTTTAAAATAATTTATTTTCTACTATACTAAATTCTATCCTATATAAAGTTTGAGATCTGCTGGCCCACTACAGATATGTATATTTTACGATGTAATTTGTTTTATATAGCGGAGTATGATAAAAACTAGCGGCCAGTTAGTATACAGCCGCCTGGTATCATCTGTATACATTACTTTCACTTGTGACGTCACAGTATTTAATTTGCTAAAAATATAGAAATACCCTCAAAACATGTTTTGAAACGATGACGAGAAAAATGGGAGATTTCTCTTTTGGCCGACTTCAAAAAGGAGATGGTACTCAATTCGACCGTTTTTTAGTCAATATTAATTTGTTTTTAGAATTTGAAGCGAAAGTCTTGCAACGATATATTTATAATGGCGTCTACAAACATTTTTTTTTGTCCTTGAACTTGTATATTTAAAGTGAAAAAATACATAAATATATAGTAAGCAAATTTAATTCTGAGATCTGTGTGAAATATATATGTTGCAGTCAAAACTCTTAACCAGTCAAAATTACTATTGACTAGCAAAATCAGTTAAAAGTACTTTTGACTGAACAGGTTGGTCAAAAGTGGTTTTGAGTGAAAAATATTGGTTATTAGTATTTTTGACTGTCGCTATTATACATGTAATATCAGGCGATTGCAGCTATTTTATTTTATTTGCGAATAAATTTAATTTGGAATGTGGTATGTAAAGTATTAGGTAGGTTGATGTTGTGTCGATGCATTTATGTCGTGTGTGTACGAGTACGGTCAAGGGACATGACTGTATCGGAACTGTCGGTACAGCGATACTGCACGTTCGTGCAACGGGAATGTGTCTGTCAAAGGAGACGGTCCATTTCAGATCTGTTTTTGTACAATATATAAATACAGAAAAAATACATAGATTTCATTAGAAAAAAAAAATTAGTTTATGAAATTAAATTACAAACAAAGAATAAAAATCTGTTCCAAATTTTTAACACAAACTACATGAAGACGGCGCCCTTCAGACGGAGAATGTCATTTCGAACAAATGACAAGCCCATGAAGTTAGGAAATAAGAGGAGATGCCCCTTTCTTGTAACTTACAGCTGTGAGTGCCAGATCCGCCATCTTGAGTGCCCTTTTTATAGTAGTATTCTCTCTATAGTTTATGGTTTTGCTGTCAAAACCCTAGCAATGGTAGCCATGTTAAGTGCCGATTTGAGTTGTAGGTATACACATTTTTTTCGTAGATGTTGAATGTTATTATGTCTATGTGACAAACCAGATGCCGATCGAACAGTGACATATTCCCTTATATTTGACAGAGACCAAAGAATATAAGCCTAGGAACAAGTATATTATGGAATTGACATTCGCGTATACCCGAAAGGGACAGGCATATTTTACAGGGATACCACATTCATAATAACAAGTCTACTTATTTTCTTGAAACAAGTTAATTAAAAATAATAAAAACGTAAAGGTTGATAGATAACTATAAGCATTAGCCCTAACCAAACATTTATTGTAATTTTAGACAGCTGCATTTTCCGGATTATCGAAAATATTATGTAAGGACCGCTAAAAACATAAATATTAAAAAAGAAGGCTATATACGTCTTAATATGTATGATCTATAGTACCTACATAGCCTTTTAGGATAGCAATAAACATATTTGTTTTTATTGTGTTTATTTCGAAAATTCCAGTCTCCCTTTTTATATAATATCACATTCTTGGGTAACCTGCCTATAACAAAACTGGTATCACCATACCTACATAAGCCGACCAAATTAAAAAGTAGTACAAAATGGCGGCATATTTGACAAACTGTTCGCGAGTGAGAATGTTTGTATGGCATTCAAATTTAGTCGATAATTTTTTGTTGGGCACATCATTGTTGTGCCCAACAAACGAAGAGTGATATTCTGACAAAGACAAAAGAAAGTGTCTATGTCTCTATCACTCTTGAAGTTTTTCGTATGTTGTTATCTCGTTCCAATACGGTATTATTATTAGCGTGTCAAATCTATTGATACTTGATCTTAGATATAAGCCATACGCCATTGTTGTATACACGTAGTGTTGCAAATCTTGGAAACATTAAATTATTCTACCGCTGAAATTGAGATGAATTCAAGGATATGTTTAAATATTTTCTTTCCTTCATCTTATTATCTGTTTTTTTTTACCTTATTACAATTTTGAACCGTCTCCTTTATGTTAACGTTAAAATTAATGTTCAGTTCATCGGGTATAGAAGTAAGAGTGCCCTCAGAGTATGAACAGTTTCCGTCGAAAATCGTTAAATAAAGATGGCGCCACAGTAGCCAAAGGACATTTTATTAGTCTAAAACTGGTACTTAACACCAAACCCATTATTTACAACAGCGCGACTGTGGACGGTTTTTGAAGTGTTATTTACAGGTAAAATGAACACTTTTCCTATGGGCACTCCTTACTACTATACTCCATGGTTACATCGACTATCACAAAGATGTATTTGGTTACACTTTGTCACTTCCGTTGCACTAGTTGTATATCTACCAGAGACGTTGTGGAGCGAGTTGTAAACGATTGTAATGTTTAGAGTTGTCACGGGCGTGGCCGGGGGTGAAGGGGGGGGGGGGATGTTTAAAATGAAATATATGTGATAATGGTCATGGGTCCTGTCGAGTCTTAACCCCCATTTTTATAGGGGGTTTGCGTTCAATCGGTGGATTGTTGAACCCCCGGCTGCGCCCGGGGCGGTGCCCGCTTAGTTTTTATTGTACGCCGCGTTAGCGGTAAGGACGCGGGGAGGACCAAGCTATGTACCGAGTGGAGGAGGCGCCAACATTTACTATAATATAAGCTTTGATACGTGCACGATTGTTTTATTTCATTACTATTTAGTTTTACTACTTATTATGTTTCATGTCTAAAAATAAAAACCCAACCAGTCATAGCGACTGCTGATAGAAGTGAAAACTTATAACTTATAATTTTATAGTTTATCAGTTGAAAGTACTATCGTATGGTGAAATACAATCGTCTTTTATTGCGTCATTAAAAAGTTTACACTTCAGAAATATTACAACTGTCACCCACAGGCCAGTGTAAGTAAACACGGCGACACAGCACTCCGCTGTGAAGAGCAGCTGACTGTATCTTTCTTGCTCGCTTGATCGCGCCTTTCATATCCGAGCGTGACGGATCAGCCTCACTCACAGCGTGCAAAAATATGTGTGCGGTGCGCCAAAAGAAGTTTTCACATAAAACAACATTCAGACTATCATCATCATCATCAGCCTTTATCCGTCCACTGCTGAACATAACCTCCTTTAATGAACGCAAAGACGTCCACCGCACGGAGATCATCTTCCCACCTGGTTAATGGCCGACCAACACTTCGTCTATCTAAACGTGGCTTCCACTCTGAACCTTATTGGGCCATCGGTCATTCGTTCTCTAGTGTGTGACGGACTGGTCCTTTGAGCCGGATCTTAATTAACAACTAATTTAATATAATGTGACTACCACATCAATTAGTTATTTGAAAAAAAAACTCGCAGTGACCTCCACCGAACGGGTAGATGCTCGTTATCTATACGGCAATTGAACTATGGTTTTTTTTATGTTAGTTGGATAGGCAAACTGGCAAACGTGCCACTGCTGGTAAGTGGTCGACGTCGCCCATGAACATAAACTAGTTTACCTGAAACGAGCCCAGGCAACTCATCTATGTGTTGCCTATCCTGAGACATAAGATGTTAAGTCTCGGTGCCAGTAATTACACTGCCTGTCTTGCCTTTCTCTCCGAAACACAGCAAAGATGTTTCACGGGAGAAACAAGCAAGATGGTGGTACCCATGCAGCCGGGGGCGCGGCACAGCGCTTCCCTCCCACCGGTTTAAAATAAAACAACCACTAACACAATATGCATTTATCAAAAATCAAGCTAGTTCGTATTCAACGATGAAGGTCCTGATCTGTTTGCCCGTCAGCGAGATCTTCAGGCCGTCGTCCCTTGCCGCTGCAGTTCCCTCCCGCGCCGGCACCCTCGGCCCGAAGTTGTTGTAGTCGTCGTTGAACCGGTCCACGAATCCCTCGCTGCTCCACTCCCACTTCTCGAACTCGTCCAGCCACCGGTTCGCCGCGAGGGTAGTCTCGCGAATCGATTTTATTTTTAAATCGGTAAACGTGTCGCTCAAATCGATTTGTATGCTTGAGTTGGGCGAGTTGTCCTTGTAGTTCTCGAATCGGATCAGCACGCGCCCCTCATCCCAGGGCTCGAGAGTGAGCAGGTGCAGACCCAAGGGCAGCTCCTTGGCGGGCTTGAAGCAGTTGTTGAAGGTCAGCCAGTCGTCCAGGCTGACGTGCGCCGCGTCCGCCACGAACACGATCGGGCTCAGGTGCAGCTGTAGTATTTGCTGTCGTTCGCTAAGGATGGCGTCGTCCTTCAGGGAGTGAAACAGCAGCCGGTGCCTGCCCCTCATGACCAGCCCCTTGCCGGCCGCCGTCTCGTTGAGCGCCTCGCCCACCCCGAAGGCGTCGTCGTGCAGCAGGCGCCGGTGCAGCATCAGCTCGATACTGCCTTCGAGCAGCGACGTGCCGCCCTGCGAGCGGTCGGTGAGCGCGGAGACCCGGAAGTTGTCGTTCTGGATGTACAAGTGATTGGTGACGGGGTAGTAGTTGCCGGCCACCGGCTCCTCGAGCGTGAGGTTCCACTGCGGCCGCTGGTTCAGCTTCCGCTTGAGGTCCTGCCGCCCGCTGGAGTCGGTGTAGAAGACGCCGTTGGTGGTGAGGTCGGTGTCGTAGCGCACCACGTACTCCTTGCCCACGTCGTCGGTCACGTCTATGGGCCCGACGACGAAGTCGTGCTCGACGTACGGCGCGCCGGCGTACACGCGCACGGAGCTGCCCACGCTGTCGCCCCACTGGCTGAACATCTCCTTGACGACGGGGCCGGTGACGGTGTGGGAGGGCATGTAGGTGAGGGGGCGGGGGGCGGTCTCGCGCGGGCGGAAGATGTAGGCGCCGGAGGAGCGCAGGCGCGGGTTGGTGTTGTTGCCCACGGAGCCGGTCCAGTAGTAGAAGCCCACCTGGAGCGCGGTGGCTGCGTCGTCCCGGATCACGTGGGTCACCTGTCCCGTGCTGTTGTCGATGCGCACTTTGAAGTACTGGAATTAAATTTATTGATGATTAGATAGAATTTAGTTGCTCTAAGATAATGTAACGATATGAGAGGGTCTCGTCCTAATAAGACATTCGTATCGAACATATTGACAAGTAATAACTACTGACGCGCAGGCCCATCTTTCCTATTGGACACTGTGCAGGCCCCAGTATTTCTATCAGTATAAGATTGCGTGATACTTTGAAGAAAATCAATCAATAATTGATGATTACAATACCTTTTTTTTCTTTTACGCCGGGAAATGCTCTGAGGCATCCCGCCTGGGCAGTGGGTCTCCCCAGGTGGGTATGTGGGACTCGCTGCGCCCGAAAGATGGTAAATGGACGCAGCTCTACCCACTAAAACCCGGCGAATGCCTCCAGTGCCGCCTTGGTGAGGTGCCTCGGATCTGTTAAGCTAACAGGGCACCTCGACGGCTAGTCAGTCCCGCAAGGGACCGACGCCACCTCCACAGAGGGGTTTTCCTGTACCACAGAACAACCCCTTCCAACGTCGGGACAGTACAATGGGGTGAGGTTCCCCTCACCCCTTGCCCGATGCTCTTTTGTCCCCTCTTATTATAAGAGGGGTACAAAGAGCCCCTTCGGCAATTGCCGAGGGGGCTCTTTGTACCCCAATTTCGCTTCGCCCAAGGTGCTGGGCTCACCCTAGGCTACTGAGCCCCACCGCCACGTCAAGGCCTGAACCATGGTGGGGATGATTACAATACCTAGCAGAGCCCTAATTATTATGTTAACTCTTCTCTAGTCCAATATTCAGGTTCACAGATCGGGGCTCCATTATCCTAGTGCCCCCGGGGGCTATAGGTTCAAGAGGACCTAGCTGACGTGGCTTGACTGCGTCCTTTAATGGTCTCATATAACAGGGCGTCTTGGAATACAAATTACCTTGACAAAAAAATGTACCTTCTTGATTATCTTACCTCGTTTTCCAGATAATAGTCTTGATATCTCTCCACGATCGACGGATCGTCGGACAACATCCTCATCTCCTCCTCGTTGAGGCTCGGGTAGTTCGGTTTCTCCAGGTTCCTCCCGCTTCCCCTGGCTCTGCTTCTCTCCTCCACTAACTTCTCCAGATCCTCAACTCCAGTGGCGCCCTCCCCTCTCAGCATGTCCAGATCCTCCCAACCCATGTTCATTCGAGGCACATCTCCGCTATTGTGCACCAGGAGAGGTATCTTGTCCTCGTTGGGATCTCCAAACTCCATGACACTCTGGTCAGCGTCATCAATATCGACGATGGTCTGTTTGATGTTCTTCCAATAGTCGTTGACGTTGTAGAAGTCCCGGTCGTCTTTTTTGGTCTGTCGCTTGGTCTTCTTGGTCTTCTCGATGTAGAAGGTCTTGACGCCCAGCGGGTGCAGGTGCGCTATGAAGACGAGCTCGTGGGTGGCGTCGGACTTGCGGGTGGGGATGTTCCTCACGTACCCCGGGATCTCGACTAGTTGGGAGTCGATCTCATCACCTAAGGACAACATAAAAAAATATAAACTCGGCGGGTAAACGTATAAAATAATTCGAGGATTTTTGGAAATTCTAGGGACAGTGAATTCGCTATGTAAGGGATGATGAGGAGTATTCTATCTGCTGACCATCGGACTTACTGTTGGGCGCCACCACTTTGAACGAACCCTCCCGCACCGGCACCCGGATGGGCTCCTTCACGTTCCACGCCACCGGGTTGTAGATCGTCACCTGGAACAGACCAGTCCGTCATGAGGAAGGTGGAATGACCATACTCCAGATATCATGTGGATCGAAGAACTGGCAATAGAGCACGATTGGCCTAAGCGTTCGGTTTGTGACGCATTATGACGTTATCACGTTAAATTATCGTCTGTTAAACGACTTTCAGACAGTAAGTAGGTTTTTTATTCTATGAGTCATTTACAAGGTAAGCAATCGAACGTCAGGGGAACCTACCAAAGCGGTTCTAAAGCGAGCCCACTGAGAGGAATCGGCGAGACAATGTCAGTGTTGGAGTAGTGGATGACAGGTGGTACTCACCACGAACCTGTCGCTGCGCTCGGTGGTGGCGCAGCTGGACTCGTTGAAGCGGCACCGCTCGTACTTGTACGTCTCCCTCTGGTGCGTCTTCCCTTCCACTATTTTACTGAAAATCATATCTTTTTAAGACAACACAAAGGAATTTCATATTAGTGTGATGATCTATAAATCTGTGAGTAATAACTACCAAATATATGAAACAATCTTGAATTAATTTAAAAGGTGCCTTGATCGAGAGAGACAATTCATATAATAAGAGGTTGTGCCATGCTGCTTTGTAGCCGAATTGGGCCGGCAAGACCAGGGTGTTACCTTTCGCTCACATAACACCGGCGTCAAGTGCCAGCTATGCTGTCGCGTTTCGTGCGGTTTGTGAGTTTCCGGTGGTCCCTTGGGGGATAGGGAAAAGGAGGGCAATGCATCTGCTTAATCTCTGGTTGTGCGGATGTGTATGAGCGCGCTTCGACTGCTCGTTTGCCCTTCTATGATATAAAAAAAACATCACATCAACTAATGCTGTAGAACATTCACCAACATACAGAGTTACTCGTTCAGACGACAAATCAGTTTCTGCACATTAAATAATTAATGCCAATGGGTACTCCATAGGTTTAGATTTCAGCTACAGACAGACGAACAACGGGATCCTAGAAGCGTTCCGTTTTGTCACCTTGAGGATCGGAACCCAAAAAAGGTGAGTTTGTATGTATGTATCAGTCCACCTGTGTGAGGTTGACTCACTTGAAGGCCTGTCTCGGCACGAGGGTGGCGTCCTGCAGCGCGGCGTCCAGCAGCCGCTCGTAGTCGTGCGTCACGTGCTGCTTCTCCGTGCCCGTGATGGCGTCGTGGTGCTGCATCACTCCTGAATCGCAGGCATCAGAAAAAACCGAAAATTATATGTCAATGCTAATTTAAGAGGCCAGGATACAAACCACTAATCGCAATTCCTTCATCTATATTCTATACTAATGGGATAAAAATTAAGAGAGATTCCATTTTTTTATTTATGTTTCAAAAGTAGCACTAAAATGACAATTTTGTTGATATTTTTTTTCAATTATCTCCATAAATGACAAAGTTATGATATTTTTCCCGTTCGCTTTAAAACTTCTCGTCGCAAAACCTCTGACTTCATCCGCCTTATTACAAAAAACTTATCTAGTACCAGGATTAAACCAAGACTTAAAAGTCCAGGTTTGTTACGGTATTAACGTTAGTCCATGGACTAAAATTCATTCTTATTACAAATCGAGGACCAACCGAGGTCTAGGTAGTACCAAAGATCGTCCCTGGTTTAATTGTATCCACAGATTATTGAGCAACATATCATTCATTTTGTTCGTTCAATATTTGATTAGTTCGGTACACCGTTCCTTTTTATGCAAAGCTCGCTAATTTATAATTAAATATAATGTGGAAAATACATCAATATTTTGATAATAAAATTTATTGTGTTATATAAAATATCTGAAATCTTTACTACTTTGTACTTTGAGGTAGTGTGATTTAAATTCTTGTTTATTACACACAAATATTGTAATATTTCGCTGTTAAGTTGTTTATATAGCTAGCGTATAAGGGAATGAAATACAAAGCGCGCGTAGTTCTAATGTCATCGAAATGTTTATTGTTTAATGTTTAGTTATTGCAATGTAAGTCGAGTTACCAATAGTTATAATACAGCCATTATTGTTCTTTGATTCTAAATAGACGGTATGTTGTTCATAAGAATAGTATAATATTTTTTGTTGTGAATTTGTGTGCCACGAACATTACTTATGTTGTAAAATGTATCAACAAAAGAAAAAAGGGATGATAATTGGACTTCTCAAGAAAAGGTTAGTGTTTATTTAATCCAAACATACATGAAAAATATCAGAGTTAATTAGAATTATTACATATGATATAAAATAGGTATGTATATCAATGACAAAATACAATACAACAAAATTACAGAAATAGAATGTTAAATTATTTAAGGATGTCAGAATAATTATTTTAAATGTTAGTCCAATTCCATAATTTTGTCTACATCGAGTTCATTTAATTACCTTTCAATACAATTAATACGAAAAAACGCAAATTCAACGCATAAGACATCTGATAATTTAAAGTTTTGAGGTTAGTACCGAAGTTAAACTAGGGGTCACGGTGGTCTAACTTTAGTACCATAGATAGTCCTGGTACTAGCGTTAAACTAGTTTTTGTAATAAAATTTATATTAGACCATGGTTTAAAGCTGGTATTAAACTCGGTACTATATTTAGTCTTCGTTTTGGAATAAGGCGGCACAAGTCTCGCCCACAGGCTGCGAATCGCTCGCACGAGTAGTTCTACCGCCTTACTCACACCGTTGACCACAACCGACGCCAGGAGGCCGTGCAGTCGCAGACTGCACGGTTGACGGGGGGCAACCCCCCACTTTATAAACCAAAAGTGAGCTGAATGGGCTCACACTAATCTGATGTAGCATTAGGGCCTTCGGGCCGTTAGCATAGATCCATGCGAAAAAAAAAAACACCGTTAACCCGGCGAGATTTGTGACGTCATAGAGCACATTGTCAACTTTCGGGATTCAATAAAAGTTTTGTTTTGTCATTTTTCAAGTTACTGAAATAGTTCTTTCACCATATATGTATATAATAATTTCTTTGCCTTACAATTTATATAAAATTTTTATATTTTTGTAAAAATTAAGACTACCGGGGTTCATCTTGGGTGAAGTAGTTTATAACGGACGACGTTGACCGCACAGGTCATCATCACATCCCTTTAGTTACCTAGGTCTCGTGTCATAAAGCTGTCTATTCCTGTAACACATTGGCATCGACCTCACTCACCCATGGCGCTCCTGAGCTCGTCGATGACGAACTTGTTGTGCGCCGGCAGCCCGGTCAGCACTTGCAGTTGCTTCACCATCTGAAACAACAGGTCTGCTGCATCATACGGCTTCCTTTACCACCCATCGGGTCTTTTCATTCAATTTCAGGTTTTCGTCGCTAAAAAAATATCTCCATAAACCATCGAGCATATAACCGAATAGAGCAGTAATGTTGAGTCATAAAATTTTGAAACTGGTCAGTAATTTGTCACTGACTTAATAGCAATTTAACCAACCAGTGATCTGTGTGTACGTCCCATACGTCCCATCGACCAATCATCTATCAATGGCCTGAACATCAGTCAATAAAAGTCAGGGCGCAGAACCAGCATAGTTTCGCAGCACAAATTTGGCGGAATTTGTTTTTACAAAACTAGTTATTCCGGTTAACTTCGATGCCCTAAATAAACTCATTTCTTAAATCTAACCCCGTAGTTTTAACAAGTTATGGTACTGTCGCGATTTTGTGAGGAAACTAGATTTTCCCAATTAATAGTACCAGGCTAGCAGAACCGATGAAGGTATATAGTTGTGTTATACCTGAAGATAGGCGTTGCCCTCCCGCTCGAAGTACTTGGTGGTGGGGCGCGAGGTGAAGTAGCCCGTCCAGAACGCGGTGGGGTCGCTCGCGTACGGGAAGAAGTCGTCCTGCTTGGTGGGCAGAGTCGGCCTGCGAGCAGTGACAAGATGAATACTGGGCTTACAGAAGAGGGGGAAAACGGACCGTCGGACTTGGTACAAAGTGGTCGCTGACATCCATACGTCGTGGGACTTGCAGGTGTTTATGTCAGGTATACACCAGTACCCCAACATGCTCTTGTAGTCAACGGGCAGGTGATCTTTTACTATCATATGAACCATTTGCTTTTTATGTATGATAGGCGGACTGACGACGAGCCACCTGATAATAAGTGATCGACATCACCCATAAACTAGTTTATATGGAACTAGCCCAGGCAACTTATTCACGTGTTGTTTTGTTTATCACGTGTTATCCTGAGACGTAAGATGTTAAGTCTCGGTGCCAGTAATTACACTGCCTGTCTTGCCCTTCTCTCCGACACATCATAGGTGTTTCACGGGAGAAACAAGCAAGATGGTGGTACCCATGCAGGGAGCGCGGCACAGCGCTTCCCTCCCACCAGTAAATGCTTTGATTAAAAAAGTTATGGATTCTAACACTGCTACCTACTTAGGCATTTTAAGACATCAAATCGATCAATTACAAGGAACTAAACCAACCATAAAATATTAAAATGACTAGAATAACTCACGCCGCATCCTTGACGGCCTTCAAGTAACAGTCCGGCGTGGAGTAGAACAGCGTCACGTTCAAGCCGTCCTTGGCCGCCTTCAGGTTGGTGTATCTGGAAGGTGCTTCAGGTCACGGTTTGTTATAGTCGAGGGTTCACGTCGGAGATATGATGTGCCGTGTGGTTAGAAGTATACCAATCTGCCCATCAGGGACTTCCCTGAGATCAGCTGGTGCCTGCAGCCCTTGTCACTCAATCATGGCCTAATGGCACTGATGAAAGATTTTTTAAATGATTTCCGAAGATTCCTTTATCCTAGTAAGGGGTAGAGCCATGCTGCTTTGTAGCCGAATTGGGCCGGCACGACCATGAAGTACCTATCGCTCACATAATACCGGCATCAAGTGACAGCTATGCTGTAGCGTTTTATGCGGTTTGTGAGTTTCCGGTGTCCCATTGAGGGGATAGGGAAAAGGAGGCCAACGCATCTGCATAGCTTTTGGTTGTGCGGATGTCTACGAGCGTCGGTAGTCACCATAAGGCTCCTACTGCTCGGTAGCCTCCTTATGACATAAAAAAAATCCAAATTTACAAACATCACATCTTTAGCCAGTTTAGATTTGGATGACTATGCCATGCGTTGTCTACTTTTTTAAAAGAGATGGTAAGCCTCTATACCCACACTGTGCTGTCCTGTTTTCCAGAACATCAACGTTGAATGGCCAGTGAGACAAGCAGGACGGTACCAGATAATTATCCCGCAAAGCTCACATAACCACTTAGCTCTAATTGTATTAACTAGAATCATGCGTCACTTGCATGCACCTCCATATCCATGCGTGCGAATATCTAAGTCGAGCAAATGTTTAACAAAACCTGTTACGGGTAGACCTCCGTGATACGGTTGTTGTATAGTGTCCGAATCGCCTTAATAAATGGCAAGATGTGTATTAAGTAGTTTTAAAATGAGTCCAATTCTCATAAAAAATTATTAATTAATAGAAGAGGGGGTAAATGGACGGTTATTTCACCGGGTGGTAAGTGATTATACATAGATCTATAGTGCGTTGCCGGCCTTTCAGATATGAGTACGCTCTCTTGAAGATCCCTCGGTTCGGAAAGTTCTTCTCAGAAGGTCCATTTTGGAAACGCTATTTTTCATTGATGTTTAATAAGACAATAATTTAAGTATTATATTCATTAATCAAATATTTAAACAAAGCCGTTGCTATTCCCCCTGGGGTCCACTTACTCGATCAGTTTATCAAGGTTTTGGTACCACATGGCCGCGTCCTGGTAGGTGAAGTCTCCGCCCATGGTGACTATCACGTTGTTGGTTATATAGTAATGCGCTTGCTCCGTTACGTATTTCAGAAAATCATTTATCTGTTAACAATTCATTGGTTTGAAAAACGACCGTTATTGTTCGAAATAACGCCATCTATCGGTCAGTTTATTCTTTAGTTAGTAAACTATATATTTTTATAAGGAGAGGAGAGCGTAGAGGGTTTGCGTGCCTTAAGTGACTAAAACATGCATAATATTATGAAAGACTCATGACATGCAACTCGAATTCAAATCATGCTACGTAACTATTTCCTAGCTCTAGAACTATCCCATCTAGGCCAAACTCACGAGATCAGCTTGTCCAAGTTACTGAACCACATGCCCGCGTCCTGGTACTGGAAGTCGTCCCCCATCGTCACCAGGATGTTGTTGGTGACGTACGCTGATGACATTTCTCGAACCTTCTCGAGAAACGCTTCGACCTAACATGGATAAAATATTTTAAATCGTAGATAAAAAATAAGACTGGAAAAAATCCCTTTCATAAATATGATTTTAATAGAATTAGTTGACGAAAAAAAGATAGTCATCGGCCCATATCGATTACGAAAAGACAGCCTAATTGTACCTACTTGAATAATTCAAAAACTGAAAATACGTCTATCGAAAGAAAAAGTTTCACAGATGTTTAAAAACCTCTAGTTTTTGAAAATGAGTAAAAAGACGAATGGTCGAAGAAGGAGCTATTGAGTTTTGATCATTTGTAGAATATATTATGAAGTTGAACGTTCGAAGAAGATAAACTAACTCATATATTTAAGGTGTAAGTAATATATGATATTAGTACAAAATCTCTAATATGTGCTTACAATATATTATAACAACCGATTCTATAGTTTTATTTAATATAACGATCGGTTAATATAATAAACGATTGATATAATTTTAAAATAACATATTATATGGTGTTTTTAAGTGGAAACTTATTTTAGGGCACCGCACACAGATTTATTTAGGTTTTGAGTGTGGCTGATCCGTCACGCTCGAATGTGAAAGGCTCTATCGGATGAACTCGGGATCCCCGAGTGTGCCCGAAATATACAGTTCTTCACAACTGTGTGCTGTGTTTTCACTTCTGTCAGCAGTCAGTGGCAGACTTAGTTAGGTGTTTTTTATTTGATATACCTAATAACTAATTACGACCAGATAACTCGATTTCGTTCGTGCTTCTATTTCTGGGTAGTTAAAAAACCAAGAAGACAAAAATCTTAGCAGAGTTTCTTGTGCAAAAAAAACCAAACCACCATCGCACCTAACCTATTATAGTCGGATTTCTGTTAATCGGGGTGTTACCCATAATGATGGTAATAAAAAATATGAATATCTCTTTGAAACGATTAATCAAGTGATTTTCGATCAAATAAACATTACATCGAATAACGGTAGACGAAATAAATTTCAGAGAATATAACTAATATATGAAAAGAAATGACATCGTCAGTTTAATATATCTCACCTTTAATATATCTTGTGAATGTTATTGACATGAAAATATACCAAATGACATTATATCATATGAGACGCACTCACACATTACCATTCATAAATATATTAGCATATTATTTATAAACGAAGCGTTGGGTGAAATGGTCCCGGTAATGAGGACTGATCACCCGTCGGGCCTCGCTGGTGTCCCCACCCTTAAATAAATTTATAAACGAAAAACTATTTCAAAAAAACAATCAAGAAACAGACAACGTCAAAGAAACAGGGCTCTGCATTTAGTTCTCAAAAATACTAATTGCACGAAAAAGAAACTATTGTAAAAGATCATGGCCAAACTCATGCAAACTGCGGCAAATTAGCATCGCCTGACCCAGGCATATCATTCTTACATGCTGCATATACTCATCAACACATGCATGCGGGCGTGCATGCATGTCACTCACTTTATGAGTTTGTCCAGGTTGGTGAACCACATGGCGGCGTCCTGGTACTGAAAGTCTTCCCCCATGGTCACCAGAATGTTGTGAGTAATGTAACCTTCGGACATGTTTCTGCATATCTCGATAAACTTGTCGACCTTTGAAAATTCATCAAATCTCACCTTTTTGTTTTTAGATAGCAAGCAGTAAAGCAGTAAGAGGTCAGCCTTGCATTGGCTACAAAATATCAAGTTGAACAAAAAGAGGGAAAAAGTGGCAACAAAAAGCCATAAAAATAGTGAATGTATGTAATTATAATACCTATAAACCGTCGTCAAACCGTTCAAGTTAAGCTCCCCCTCCTTAACTTCCAACAACTTAAGGAGGGGGAGACATACATAATGAAAATTTTATACTCCGCATGATTTCAAAACCTTTTACGGGATTTCATGTTTTAATAGATTAAGCGGGAGGGTCATGTTAAGGTTTTAGATAACTTAAATAACGAACACACGATAGATGGCGTTATTTTATAATATTAAACACAAAATACAATATTTACATAAAATAAATAAACATAGATAAAATGACTTTAGCGTTCATTGTCGTTAGTCCGTTATTATTCACAGCTAAACAAAGGCCTATATTGAAGATGCTTACAGTTACCACACGAACACAGCAATGATCTGTTAAGACTAAAGGTACATCATCACAAATGTCTTGTCTGCGTTATAGCCCCTCTACACGTCTGCCAATGCATCTGTCGACATGCGTCCACACGTCTGTTAGACTTTGGCGTTTAAGCTGAAACCTTTTGTACGTGTAGAGGGGTTATTACACGGATAGAAATCCCATCGGTCGTAAGCACATCATTACTGGACATATTTGTGACAATAAGACGGTAACCTGTTACTCTTTATGTCATTGAGATTACGAGATAAATTCCTTTTATTTATCTATTGAATATTTCTTCTTCCCTCTTATTTTCTTTTCTCGCTCTAACTCTTATTATTCTCTATTTATAAACAATAAAACTTATAAGAAATCATAATTAGAAAGATAGAAATAATAAGAAAGATTTAGAGATAAAATCTAGAAGGAACTGCAGCCTTGAAACGTCATACCCTGCACTTTAAGTTTTAAGCTTCCACCAGATAGAGGGCCCTAGACTAATATAAAGCATCTTCCCACCCTCGGACAGTCGGACTCTCCTCAAGCCCTGACTGACGACTCACCTTTGCGTCAACGTTGAACATGGGCGAGGCGGGGTCGTCGATGATGGGCTCGTCGTCACAGAGCACGTCGAAGCAGAAGCCGGGCGGCGGCGAGTACGTGTTGTACAGCACGCCCGTGAATATGTCCGAGGACTTGCCTGCGAGTCACAACCATGGAACTATGGTGAGGGTATCATACGAGCCTGTGACGGACTTGGGAGCTTAGGGGCTGAATCGATGGTCGCTTATAACAGGAACGGACACAAGAGACGGTTACCGGGTGGAGAGTTGTAAATCATCATGTAAGTTATCCATAGATTTTTTTATATCATAGGAGGGCAAACGTGCAGTCGAAGCTTTAGACTAAGGACGCCCATACACGTCTGCACAACCAGAGATTATGCAAATGCGTTGCTTTCCTTTTCCTTATCTCATTCAATGGGCCACCGGAAACTCACAAACCGCACGAAACTCGACAGCATAGCTGTCACTTTACCCCGGTGTTATGTGAGCGAGAGGTACCACCCGGGTCGTGCCGGCCCAATTCGGCTAAAAAGCAGCATGGCACTACCTCTTACTACTACTTACTTACTATCCCAAGTAATCTATTTAATTATCTATGGTGGACCAAATATCCGATAAACTAAATTTAAAACGCATTCGTTTTTTATTACTAGGATTTCAATTTATAATATGTAGTGATAGTACTTATACCAACCAACGCGCCTGCATTTCTCTTCTGTTAAGCAGAAGATATGTGATAATGTGATCCTAAATAGTTAAAAACCTTAATTTTTTTTAAACCACGTGTACCTTACAGGATTAACACTGCTTGTGTATTACTAAAAGAAATATTGTGTGTTAACCTACATGTCTGATAAGACTCATTGATGGTGTTACAAGTGTACCAAGTAGCAACAACGCTAGCGATGAATGCACCATGGAGCAATACCCCCTCATCTTATTTCCGGAAAGAGAACCCAAAGGCGCTTCCATATCTAGGCCAAACTACTACTAAACTCACCCAAATCGTCGTCTCCCCTCCACAACATCTCCATGTGCTTCATCCTCAGCCTGGCCCTCTTGTCCTGGTAGTCGATCCTGCCCAGGAACAGCCCGTCGTAGCCCATGCCGGCGAGCAGGGAGGCGAACTCTCGGGAGTGGCCAAACGGGTCGATCTGCCACCCCACCTTAGGTATTCCGCACTTACCGAAAGTGTCATTCAGCTTCCTGTAGATATATCTAGGTTTAGGCCTAGGTCTTTATATAAGACTGTAGAACTCTTATATTTTTTTTAAAGTGAAACTTTTATTACTTCGTCTCAAACTTTTTCGTCTGTGTGTTGCATGTCGCGTGACGGTCGCCCGAATTTAATACTTTTATACTATACATATATGTAAGATTTTTAAAGTGAAACTTTTATTACATCGTCTTTCGTGTTGCATGTCGCGTGACGGTCGGCCGCCAAGTTTTCCAAGTATAAAATTAAGATTGATAAAGCGATTTTGATACCCTTAATGGAATATTATTTCAAAAAATTTTAGTTAAATGTCTATAAAGTTAAAATAAAGTTTCACTTTTACCCTGGTTTCATAAAACCACACAATCCTTTTTTTTTTAGTTTGTGTTAAGCTTTGTAAAGATAGATGGCGTTTTTTGAACTAGTATTAATAACAATACAATATAATGTTTGTCATAAAATAAGTAAACAGAAGCAAAATAAACATCATTATAATGAAACAATTTTTTACGGATTTTATCGCGGTTTATTAAGATTTTTACAAGCCCGACGTTTCGGATACTTTACAGCAACCATGGTCACGGGAGGACTGAGGTGACAGATGTCCTAATGTTACAAAGTTATTCGAAACTACCCTATGATACATCATTATTTTAATTAGTCCTCTCTACGCAGAAAGTGCTAACTGCATCTTTAATCTGTGGCATATTATGCTTGGTTTTTGATTTAATTATTTTAATAATGGGATCCCAAGCAGGTGGTAAGAGCCAGCCATCTTCTCTATTGAAATTTGGATGTTTTTTAATTTCAATAGCCTCGCGGATCATCCTTGGTTGGAATCGGTGTTCTTTTGCGAGTATCTGTGGTTTATCAAATCTAATATAATGGCGAGCTTTGTCTAGACTATGTTCACAGATTGCAGACTTAGTGTAGCGACGGTGTTTTAAGTCAGCTATATGTTCTTTAACGCGAGTTTTAATTGATCTTTTGGTTTGGCCTATATAAGAGAGGCCACAATCACAATCAAGCTTGTATACTCCTGCATCTTGTAAGGGTATATGACACTTGACAGATGGTAAGAATTGACCTATCTTTTTAGGCGGCTTGAAATAAGTTTTTATAGAAGCTCGCTTTAGGATGAAGCCAATCTTGTCAGTGACGCCTTTCATAAACGGTAGCACAGCAGGTACTCGCTCGACGGTGGCTGGTTTCACACGTTCACTGTGACGGAGACGCGGTACCCGAAGCTTGTTGTCACGCAGTACTTGCTTGACATGTTGAAGTTCGGTCTCCAGGTGCTGCTCATCACAGATCCCTTGTGCTCTCTGTAACAAAGATTTACCCACGGTAGCTAACTGTGTTGGATGGTGGTGTGATTCGCCGTTTAAATACCTATCCGTATGGGTATGTTTCCTATACACTTTCCTTTTTTTTTATTTGATCTTTAAGTTTTGGCTTGGCCTATCTTATATAGGCCAAACCAAAAGATCAATTAAAACTCGCGTTAAAGAACATATAGCTGACTTAAAACACCGTCGCTACACTAAGTCTGCAATCTGTGAACATAGTCTAGACAAAGCTCGCCATTATATTAGATTTGATAAACCACAGATACTCGCAAAAGAACACCGATTCCAACCAAGGATGATCCGCGAGGCTATTGAAATTAAAAAACATCCAAATTTCAATAGAGAAGATGGCTGGCTCTTACCACCTGCTTGGGATCCCATTATTAAAATAATTAAATCAAAAACCAAGCATAATATGCCACAGATTAAAGATGCAGTTAGCACTTTCTGCGTAGAGAGGACTAATTAAAATAATGATGTATCATAGGGTAGTTTCGAATAACTTTGTAACATTAGGACATCTGTCACCTCAGTCCTCCCGTGACCATGGTTGCTGTAAAGTATCCGAAACGTCGGGCTTGTAAAAATCTTAATAAACCGCGATAAAATCCGTAAAAAATTGTTTCATTATAATGAGTGAAATTCGCGCAAACATTAGAAAACAATACAAAATAAACATCATTAACTTACAGCTTAAATCTGTAAATTACGTATTTGAGGACTTTGAATTTTGAATAGTAATTATTGTAACAAGAACCTAAGCCAACTTTTTGTCGAGAGAAGCGCGCACTTTGGAAGCACCTAACTTACGCCCGGATACTCAAACGAATCTCAAATTTAAGATATACTTAAACTCGTGTTGTCCCTCTTTTTTTCTTTGAATCTGACACGTCGTGAGTTTAAGTACGTCTTGGGTGAAATGGTCCCGTTAATGAGGACTGATCACCCGTCTGGCGTCGCTGGTGTCCCCACTCTTAAATAATAAGTACAGTTTACGTCTTACATTTGAGATTCGTTTGAGTATTCGGGTGTTAGAGGTAATTACTTTTTACTACTAAGTACTGAGTACCATTTATGAGGAACGATTTGTCCATTACGTATAGTGTAATCATTTGTCGTGAATATTATATTGTTTTGAAATGGGTTTTAATAAATTTCTACGTGCATCTGAACCATCGCTTGCTTATCGGTGAAGGGAACATTGTGAGGAAACCAGCATGCCTGATGAGATTAAAAGACTTTGAAGGTCTGTGAAGTTCACCAACCCGCATTGGTGCGCATCGATGAACTATGGACCAACGCCCTCCTCGCCTGATTTTGAGGAGACCCGTGCCCAGCAGTGCGACGTATAAGGGTTGTGTTGTGTTTCATACACTCGAATCTTGTCGAAGGGACAAAGGTTAAAGTGAAAAAGATCCATGAATTCACAAAATTTCTAGCCTTACTATCTCAGGTCTAAGGACTAAGTGTGTCTAGGTCTGACCTGAGCCCCCAGGTGAACTGGTCGACGGTGCTCTGGTAGTGGGCGGCGGCCTCGTCGTTCATGCTCCAGGCGCCGCCCACGAACCGCAGCCGCCCCTGCCGTACCAACGCGTGCACCCGGCGCCGCACCTCCTCCTCTTGCCGCACCCACCACTTCCAGAAGAACGCTGTCTCCACGTATATGAACCTGGGACAAACACGCATCTATATTCTATACATCTATACAGATAAAAAAATTAGAGTGTCGTGTTTGTAATATCAAAATCAAAACAGCTTTTTTTCAAATGCATATGGATGTATGTACCTATACACGGTACATATACGAAAACAGCCTTTTTACAATCTGTCTGTCAGTCACTTAAACGGCTGGGCCGATTTTGATGGAACTTTCACTGGCAGATAGCTGATGTTATAAGGAGTAACTTTGGCTATTCTAATAATCATCATCAATCCGCGTACGGCTGTAAATCGAAGTAAACGCTGGCGAAACTGCGGGCAACAGCTAGAATATAAATTGTCATTGTTGTTGTTGAATCATTTATATTAATGTTTAAATTCATAGTTCAAAAAATATACCTATAACGAAAGATGAAATAGAATAAAGAAATGAGAGCGCCATCGTCGGGCTCACCTACTGACCTAACACACAACAAATAGACAAAGGATCGTGTGTAACATCAGTTGTCTACCTTCTTTCGGGGTCTTCCCACAGCTCTTTGACCACCGAGTCTATATAGGGCTCACCTACTGACTCTAACACACAACAAATAGACAAAGGATCGTGTGTAACATCAGTTGTCTACCTTCTTTCGGGGTCTTCCCACAGCTCTTTGACCACCGAGTCTATATAGGGCTCACCTACTGACTCTAACACACAACAAATAGACAAAGGATCGTGTGTAACATCAGTTGTCTACCTTCTTTCGGGGTCTTCCCACAGCTCTTTGACCACCGAGTCTATATAGGGCTTACCTACTGACTCGAACACACAACAAATAGACAAAGGATCGTGTGTAACATCAGTTGTCTACCTTCTTTCGGGGTCTTCCCACAGCTCTTTGACCACCGAGTCTATATAGGGCTTACCTACTGACTCTAACACACAACAAATAGACAAAGGATCGTGTGTAACATCAGTTGTCTACCTTCTTTCGGGGTCTTCCCACAGCTCTTTGACCACCGAGTCTATATAGGGCTCACCTACTGACTCGAACACACAACAAATAGACAAAGGATCGTGTGTAACATCAGTTGTCTACCTTCTTTTGGGGTCTTCCCACAGCTCCTTGACCACCGAGTCGATGATGTACTGGACGCCGGCTTTCTGGATGTTGTTTCGACCTGGAACGAAATACAAAAATACGTTTTAATCACCAAGGGCCAAACAAATCAAATCCGCAACTCTTAAACCAAAATGTAACAGTAAATTATTTTTCACACAAAATGCTATGTTCCCAAAAAAGTATGTAATATTTTCTGTTAATTCTTCTATCTTTCGACTTATGTTCTCCTGGTGTAAAGTGTCTTGTGACGTAAAGACTCAGTTTCGAGGCAGATCTGCTATAGGCCATTAGGGCTCCCAAAAATGTTCCTGGGAGCCCTAGGAGGAGGATGATGACGTCATCAAAGGAGAAGAAGGGCCTGCAAAGGCATTCGTTGGCGGGGTCATAGGTTGCCTGGCGTTCCCATGGCTCTAGCTGTACAATATCAGATAAGAGGAACGTCGTTCGGTTTTAGTGGGTGCGAGTCCCACATAACCACCAGGTATGAAAAAGTCATTTCCCAACGTAAAACAAAAATCAAAAAGAAACGTTCATAAATCATGAACCACTGTACAATGCTTCCTATCTCGTTTTCTCCCACGTTAGATCTTATAAATTTATGAGTCTGTCTCTTTTTACTGTCGCTTTTTCGTTTCATCGACTTTCAAATCACAACGATGCTACAGAAGTTTTCATTTAAAAAAAGAGACAAGAATATGATTGTACACCTTAACCAGAAGTATGTCAATGTGGTGTTAAACCTTAGACAAACCAACCATTAATCACTAAAACCCTACCAACCTTGCACCAATACTTACTGCCATAGTAGTACTGGTCGACCGTCTTGAGCCAGCCGACGTCGTCGTGGGTGTGTGGCACGATGTGGACGTTCAGCAGACCGGCCTTAGCCTGGGTGCAGCTCTGGAACAACAATAGATGCCCAATTAGCGGACCAGAGCATTCTTATCTTCGTGATTTTCGTCTCATAAGGCTCCGTGCTCGGTTGCCTCGTTATGACATAAAAAAAGTAATCTAAAATGTCATATTAAAGTTGACTGTTCTATGACGAGCTCCCCACCCTGGTTTAAGGCTTGTCGTGGCGGTCGGGCTCAGTAGCCTAAGGTGAACCCAGCACCTTGGACGAAGCAAATTGAGCTTAGGGAGCTGCTCTTTGTACCCCTCTTATAAGAAGAGGGGACAAAAGAGCAGGGGGGATGAAGGGGCGAGGATGGAAACCTCACCCTGCACAAATTGCACTGTTACGACGTTTGAACCCTCCAACAGGGACTCCCACTGTTCAATGGTGCGGGACAACCCCTCTGTGGAGGTGGCGTCGATCCCTTGGAAGACTGACTAGCCGTGGAGGCGGCACCAAAGGCGGCATTGGTAGCACTCGCCGGGTTTTAGTGGGTAGAGCTGCGTCCACCTTACAATCTTTCGGGTGCAGCGAGTCCCACTTACCCGCCTGGGGAGACCCACTTCCCCGCGGGATGCCTAAGAGCATTTCTGGGCGCAAAAAAAATTACGAACTTTAATTTTGCCCCAGAGTACATTTCAGACGTGACTGATGGTAAATGGTCGACGTCGCCCATGAACATAAACCAGTTTACCTGGAACGAGCCCAGGCAACTCATCTATGTGTTGCTTATCCTAAGATATAAGATGTTAAGTCTCGGTGCCAGTAATTACACTGTCTGTCCTGCCCTTCTCTCCGAAACACAGCAAAGCTGTTTTTACTTGAAAAAAGAAAAAGAAAGAAATAAGATGGTGGTGCCCATGTAGCCGGGAGCGCGGCACAGCGCAACCCTCCCACCGGTGCATCCCAACTAACATTGTTATTTGTTCCTTGAGGTGTTCAATTTCTCAAATACTTGAGCACATACATGGTAAAATTCAATTGTAGTAACTACTCTGCCATGTCTCTGAGGTCGAACATCTCGGCGGTGGATCCAGTAGGAAGGTCCCATGGAAACAGATGAATGACCTGGGCAAGGCACGATGAAACTTGTCGCTGTTGTGGATGATGAAGTGATAATATCTTATACTAGCTGTTGCCCGCAGCTTCGCCCGCGTTTACTTAGATTTACAGCCGTTCGTATTGATGATGATTATTTTTATGGCCAAAGTTACGCCTTATAACGTCAGCTATCTGCCAGTAAAAGCCTCGTCAAAATCGGCTTAGCCGTTTCAGAGATTAACCGGAACAAACAGACGGACAAAAATGGTTTTTCTTAATGTAAGTGCAGTATATTATTTCATAGATTTTAACCGCAACTTCGTCCGCGTATAAGAAGTATTGTTTTAAATCTTATTTTTCAAATAAAGTAGTAGTAGCCATGCTGCTTTGCAACCGAATTGGGCCGGCACAACCGTGGTGCCTCTCGCTCACATAACACCGGCGTCAAGTGACAGCAATGCTGTCGCGTTTCGTGTGGTTTGTGAGTTTCTGGTGGCCCATTGGGAGGTATAAGGAAAAGGAGTGCAACGCATCTGCATAACTTTTGGCTGTGCCGATGTCTATGGGCGTCGGTAGTCACCTCCGGCTCCGACTGCTCGGTTGCCTCCATGTGACATAAAAAAAATGGTTCCAATTTACAAACTATA
This sequence comes from Helleia helle, assembly GCA_963853865.1. Classification (NCBI taxonomy): domain Eukaryota; kingdom Metazoa; phylum Arthropoda; class Insecta; order Lepidoptera; family Lycaenidae; genus Helleia; species Helleia helle. The sequence goes on from OY971434.1 coordinate 1,126,412, forward strand.
ATAATTTAAAGAATACTATTTACTTCCACTGTAGGGCCCGATAGTACGTTTTTATAAAATATATTTATTTAATTTAGTAGTACATTTTTATTATATTTAAATAGCTTTTATCGCGGTTTATTAAGATTTTTAAATGCCCGACGTTTCGGATACTTTCCAGCAACCATGTTCTTGGGAGGATTGAGGTGTCAGACGTCCTATAGTATTTATTTTGTGTCCTAACGTTACAAAATTATTCGTAACTACCCTATGATACATCAATATTTTAATTCAAATTAGTACCTACTACCAGCAAAAAAACTACGAAAAAGTTATTTTTTTTATTCATATATTTTATTATTGTTCCTAGCATTGTTTATAAATAGTACTTTGTCATTTATTGCAATTTTAAATTATTAAATAATTAAATAAAAACATATTGGATATAAATTACAAAGAAACTAAAACTAAAAACCTTAAAAAATATAATATAATAACTTAAGTATATTAATAAAAAGGAGTCCCTTTAGGCAAGGTCCCGAAGATACTGGCAGCGTTCCCCCTTTGAATTGCTAGACTAATTCTTTGTCCGAGGTAGCTGCCAGCTCTTCGGTCTCCTGTGATGTCGACTAACCTTTTTGTTATTTCCTTAAAGAGCCTTAAAGCGCTAGGACCCCACGGACCAAGGGTATCGACACCGAATGGGACAAAATCATATTCGGAGCCTAGACCCCTGTATTTGCATATTTTAGCTTTTTCAGCCGCTTCATTATTATATATAAGTATTCCTTTTTTATAATATAATGAATTCTATTAATAAATCATTTTGGATAAATTACTAATATATGAATACTTCATTAAAAACGCGTGCAATACAAAAGTGCGATCCTCATAAGGATTCGCATCTTGTAATGGATAGCGTGATCTACATTTTGTGTTAACGCCATCTATTGACACTAAAAAACTTCTTGTTACACTAATTATATCTTACCTAGGGTCTCAAACTATCTCCATATCAAATTTCACTCAAATCGGTTTAGTGGTTTAACAAATACACAGTCCCGGCGTTTTAGCTGCACAACTCCCGTTCCCGTGTGATTTTCAGGATAGCAACTATTTTAAGTCCTACGTTAAGTTCCAAAGTATCTTCGTACCAAATCTCACCCAAATCTGTTCCGTGGTTTAGAAGATAGACAGTCCCGGGTTTTACCCACATAGGTCCCGTTCCCGTGGGATTTTTAGGATAAAGACTATTTTAAATCCTACGTTGTTCCAAAGTATCTTCATATCAAATTTCACACAAATCGGTGCCGTGGTTTAGAAGATAGACAGTCCCGGGGTCTTACGCGCATAGTTCCCATTCCCGTGGGATTTTCAGGATAAGATTTATTTTAAGTCCTACGTTAAGTTTCGAAGTACCTTCATATTAAATTTCACCCAAATCTGTTACGTGGTTTAGAAGATAGTCTGTCTCGGGGTATTACCCGCATAGGTCCCGTTCCCGTGGGATTTTCAGGATAAAAACTATTTAATGTCCTATGTTAATTTTCAAAGTATCTTCATATCAAATTTCACCCAAATCTGTTCGGTGGTTCAGAAGATAGATAGTCCCGGGGTTTTACCCTTATAAATCCCGTTCTCGTAAGATTTCCGGGATAAAAACTATCCTATGTCCTTTCTCGGGTTTCAAGCTATCTATGTGCCAAATTTCATCCAAATCTGTTCAGCGGCTTAGGCGTGAAGAAAAGACAGACAGACAGACAGACAGACAGAGTTACTTTCGCATTTATAATATTAGTAAGGATTCCTTTTTTATAATATAATGAATTCTATTAATAAATCATTTTTGGATAAATTACTAATATATGAATACTTCATTAAAAACGCGTGCAATACAAAATTGCGATCCTCATAAGGGTTCGCATCTTGTAATGGATAGCGTGATCTACATTTTGTGTTAACGCCATCTATTGACACATCAAAAAAACTTCTTGTTACACTAATTATACATCTTATATCTTACCTAGGGTCTCAAACTAGCTCCATATCAAATTTCACTCCAATCGGTTTAGTGGTTTAACAAATACACAGTCCCGGAGTTTTAGCTGCACAACTCCCGTTCCCGTGGGATTTTCAGGATAGCAACTATTTTAAGTCCTACGTTAAGTTCCAAAGTATCTTCATACCAAATCTCACCCAAATCTGTTCAGTGGTTTAGAAGATAGACAGTCCCGGGTTTTACCCACATAGGTCTCATTCTCGTGAGATTTTTAGGATTAAACCTATTTTAAATTCTACGTTAAGTTCCAAAGTATCTTCATATCAAATTTCACACAGATCTGTGCCGTAGTTTAGAAGATAGACAGTCCCGGGGTCTTACGCGCATAGTTCCCATTCCCGTGGGATTTTCAGGATAAGATTTATTTTAAGTCTTACGTGTTTCGAAGTACCTTCATATTAAATTTCACCCAAATCTGTTCCATGTTTTAGAAGATAGTCTGTCTTGGGGTATTACCCGCATAGGTCCCGTTCCCGTGGGATTTTCAGGATAAAAACTATTTAATGTCCTATGTTAATTTTCAAAGTATCTTCATATCAAATTTCACCCAAATCTGTTCCGTGGCTCAGAAGATAGATAGTCCCGGGGTTTTACCCGTATAAATCCCGTTCCCGTAAGATTTTCGGGATAAAAACTATCCTATGTCCTTTCTCGGGTTTCAAGCTATCTTTGTGCCAAATTTCATCCAAATCTGTTCAGCGGTTTAGGCGTGAAGAAGAGACAGACAGACAGACAGACAGACAGAGTTACTTTCGCATTTATAATATTAGTAAGGAAGTAAGGATTATCGATAGTCTCCGAGATAACGCTTGTGACAGGCAACACTACTAAAGTCATTCATGCGATGTTTATACTGAATATATTAAAAACCAAGGAGTTAATAAATCTTCATCTTGTGTAGAATAGGAAATATTATTTACTTAAGTCAAGCAAAGCATTTTTAAAATCGAGCATATAACCGGATTAGAGCGGTTTGTTATGTGTTTTGTATGATAACAAATTCCGCATTTGTGCTGCGATGCTGCGCCGGTTCTGTGCTCTGATTGGCCGATGGGACGTGTATACGGATCACTGGTTGGTTGAATTGCTATTATGTCAGTGACAAATCACTGACCAGTTTCGGAATTTTATCGCTCACATTACTATTCGATCCGGTTATATGATCTATGCTCGATTTACAACAGTTTTGGACAAATATTTGTGTATCTACTATTATAATAAAACAATTTTTACGGATTTTATCGCGGTTTATTAAGATTTTTACAAGCCCGACGTTTCGGATACTTTACAGCAACCATGGTCACGGGAGGACTGAGGTGTCATACGTCCTATTATTACAAAGTTATTCGAAACTACCCTATGATACATCAATATTTTGGTCAGTCCTATCTACGCAGAAAGTGCTAACTGTATCTTTAATCTGTGACATATTATGCTTGGATTTTGATTTGATAATTTTAATAATGGGATCCCAAGCAGGTGGTAGAAGCCAGCCATCTTCTCTATTGAAATTAGGATGTTTTTTAATTTCAATAGCCTCACGGATCATCCTTGGTTGGAATCTGTGTTCTTTTGCGAGGACTTGTGGTTTATCAAATCTGATATAATGGCGAGCTTTGTCAAGACTATGTTCACAGATGGCAGACTTAGTGTAGCGACGGTGTTTTAAATCAGCTATATGTTCTTTCACGCGAGTTTTAATAGATCTTTTAGTTTGGCCTATATAGGAGAGACCACAGTCACAATGCTGACCTTTTGGAACATTGCCTTACATCTGGCTATATGTTGTGGAATAATTATTTCTACAAGCAAGTAGATGGAGTGGCCATGGGCTCACCAGTATCCCCTGTTGTTGCCGACATATTTATGGAGGACTTCGAGGAGACTGTTCTGCAAACTTCGCCCATAACACCCAGGTTCTACAAGCGGTACGTAGATGATACTTTCACAATATTACCATCTGATAAAGTAACCATATTCTTAGACCATCTTAATTCCATTAATTCCAAAATTCAATTCACAATGGAATTAGAAGAAAATAATTCTCTAGCCTTCTTAGATGTATTAGTTATCCGTAATCCCAACAATACCTTAAGCCACACAGTGTATAGGAAGCATACCCATACGGATAAGTACCTAAACGGCGAATCTCACCACCATCCAACACAGTTAGCTACCGTGGGTAAATCTTTGTTTCAGAGAGCACAAGGGATCTGTGATGAGCAACACCTGGAGACCGAACTTCAACATGTCAAGCAAGTACTGCGTGACAACAAGCTTCGGGTACCGCGTCTCCGTCACAGTGAACGTGTGAAACCAACCACCGTCGAGCGAGTACCTGCAGTTCTCCCGTTTATTAAAGGCGTCACTGACAAGATTGGCTTCATCCTAAAGCGAGCTTCTATAAAAACTTATTTCAAGCCGCCAAAAAAGATAAGTCAATTCTTACCATCTGTCAAGTGTCATATACCCTTACAAGATGCAGGAGTATACAAGCTTGATTGTGACTGTGGTCTCTCCTATATAGGCCAAACTAAAAGATCTATTAAAACTCGCGTGAAAGAACATATAGCTGATTTAAAACACCGTCGCTACACTAAGTCTGCCATCTGTGAACATAGTCTTGACAAAGCTCGCCATTATATCAGATTTGATAAACCACAAGTCCTCGCAAAAGAACACAGATTCCAACCAAGGATGATCCGTGAGGCTATTGAAATTAAAAAACATCCTAATTTCAATAGAGAAGATGGCTGGCTTCTACCACCTGCTTGGGATCCCATTATTAAAATTATCAAATCAAAATCCAAGCATAATATGTCACAGATTAAAGATACAGTTAGCACTTTCTGCGTAGATAGGACTGACCAAAATATTGATGTATCATAGGGTAGTTTCGAATAACTTTGTAATAATAGGACGTATGACACCTCAGTCCTCCCGTGACCATGGTTGCTGTAAAGTATCCGAAACGTCGGGCTTGTAAAAATCTTAATAAACCGCGATAAAATCCGTAAAAATTGTTTTATTATAATGAGTGAAATTCGCGTAAACATTAGAAAACAATATGTATCTACTATATAAAATATCGGGACATGTTTTTTATTATAACTTCACACAGCTCGATATGGACATTTTCTACAAAGATGACATGGAAACAGTTTGGACAGTACCACTACTAAATGATAGTACCTACTTTGGTACTATTATTTATTGTGTAATAGTACAGCGATAGGACCTTTTTTTGTATAGAAGAGGGGACAAACGGACAGCCATTTCACCTGATGGTAAGTGATTATACATCCATAGAGACCCGCTACAATCTACAGTAGTACAGCAGTGCGTTGCCTTTCAAATATTATTATAAACACTCGCCGTGGTAGACGCGATAGAAGTAGTTACTTTCATAAAGCAATTGTACAGTTAATAGAAAATAGTTTGGTTAGCACATAGAGACCCGAACATACTTAAGCTTCATAATATGAGTATACTACCTAGCTTGCTCTGCTTGGCAATTATGAGCAAATTCCTTCACGTACTACGAAACAGTTGATAATAATTCAAAGTCAATCTGTATGTGTGTGTATCTAGCTCACACACGAGCTAGATACAGGGGAAAGGTCGAGTGATATGCGCCGGGTGATAAGCGCAGTTATGTTCACTAATACTAGATGTAACATCTGTGGTCCTGAACATTATAAAAAGGTTGGTTTGTTGGTTTGTATGTAAACTACGTTATAATTCACTTATTTGTTTATCATCCAAAATGTACCTGCAAGTGTGTAGCGCCCTTTGTATTTAGTACTAAACGGTACGTTTTTCCGTAAACAGCTTTGCTGTGTTTCGGAGAAAAGGACAGGACAGGCAGTGTACTGGCACAGAGACTTAACATCTCTAGGTACTTTTTTTATGTCATAAGGAGGCAACCGAGCAGTCAGAGCCTTATGGTGACTACCGACGCCCATAGACATCCGCACAACCAAATGTTATACAGATTTGCTCTCCTATACCCTATCCCCCCAATGGGATTTTCACAAACGCTTGACGCTGGTGTTATGTAAGCGAGAGGTACCAGCCCGGTCGTGCCGGCCCAATTCGGCTCCAAAGCTGCACGACAATACCTCTTACTCCCAAAAGCATTTAGCTTACCTGCATTATTATGTCTCGGGATAGGCTTCGCATGGAGTATCTGGCCTGGGCTAGTTCCAGGTTAATTCCATGTTCGTGGGCGAAGTAGATCGCTTTAGGTGTCGCGTTTGCGGGATTTTCTGTACTTTCGAAGTTGTACGGTACGACCGGGGTGGTACCTCTCGCTCACATAACACCGGCGTCAAGTGACAGCTGTGTTGTCGCGTTTCGTGCGGTTTGTGAGTTTCCGGTGGCTCATTGGGGGGATGGGGAAGAGGAGGGCGGCGCATCTGCGTGGCCTTGGTTGTGCGGATGTGTATGGGCGTCGGCGCCGTGAGCCTCCGACTACTCGTTTGCCCCCTGATGACATTAAAAAAAACTTTCGAAGATCCTTGACGAATCACGGTTAGAAAGACAGGTCTGGCAGTTTAGCTATTATATTAATACCTCATATCCACACTGTTCTTCGCCGTGGTCGAGGGGTACCGCAGACACCGCCGCTGCCAGCAGCAGCAAGCGCAGCATGTTCTGAAATACATCCAACGTTAACAACCTCAAATAGTAACACCTATAGTATTTTGGTGTTCTTATGATGACGCTAAGCATATTTTAAATACAATCAACTTTTAACTATTGTTTTAATTCGACAAAAAAAAAATTTGGCTATCTGTAATGGACAGACGATAGTGACAACGTCATAAACAAAACGCAAGCGTATGTTTGTAACGGGACAATGTGCGCAACGGGACATTTTCGTGCATGCAGCCGGCGTTAATTGATTTATTAGACGTGGGCACGTCAAAAATCCTCTTATTTTTATTTATCATTAGTTTTTCGTGGTACCAAGAACACATAAGTGTTGTGCCATGTTTGTATTTTATTTATTTAGGTTAAGTGTTTGTTATCTACGGACGCTGATAAAAGTTTATTAACCAAACATTCTAATAGCTTTTTAATTTATTTACAAAGTGTATCTGTTAAATAATATGTAAGTTGACAATAAGTTATTTCAAATATTGTTGATAATTTGAAGTTCTTAACATTGGCATGAAAACAATAGAACACACCTAGATTGCACTTAGATATAATGTTTCTTGATAAAGTTTTCTTATATTATGCCTATTGCTTAGACATGCCTTTATGGCCTCGTCTGCCTTGTTTCATATTTTTATTTATATATATGTTTTTCATACTTCGTTATAAATTTTTATTATTCATGAATTCGAAATTAATAACATAGTTTTCGGCATTCGGCTTTTATTTTTCCAAACCTTGTAAATGACCCTTTTTCTAAAGAGATAGATAGTATTTATTTTGTGGATTGTATACTTCATTATTTAAAATTGTTTCTTCAGACATGCGGACATTTACCTTTATGGACTCATCACGAGGAGTGCAACAATATGCGGGGCCTACTTTATAAATACCGTTCCAACAAAAAAAGGTCGGCCGCCGCGCGCTCCTGAGATCCTGGTACTTTTACGTGGAAAATCAGATCTAGGGTGAATGATCTAGGCCGTGCCCGTGGAAACAAGGGTGTGCTATGCCAGATTCTGTCACGATAAAGGAGTATACGATACAAAGCTCTGGCAATCACCTAGAAGTCATCCATCCATCCCCTCTAAGGTTAGAAAAGAAACAGCTATGTATCCAGATCGAAAGTCGCGCAGACTGTCCAACCGCTACTAAGCAGTCCCCACGACGTCCGTGCCATACTGGGCACAGGTTCCCAACCGAAACCCAAGACGAGCAGAGGGTCGTTAGTGCAGGCGCATTGTAACGCACCTCGTCGCCCGCGGGAGAAAAATAATCTAAAAGAGCTGTTACAACGCGCCTATCTTTCTGAAAACTAGGACCGATACGACTTAGGGATCTTCAAGAAAAGCATACTCATATTTGAAAGGCAACGCACCTGCCAATTGTCAGGTGTCTGTGAATGTCGCTACTCTCTTTTGACTTACCATCAGGTGAACCGACTGTCCGTTTGCCCCCTCTTCTATAAAAAAACCTTTGAAAGTCATGTTGCCCGCATCTTCGCCTATCAGGATGACGAAGATTATTTTTCTATGGCTCAGTGATAAGTGAAAGATATAAATAAAATATAGTATAGATAAAAAAAATATGATCTGTTCAAATAATCATTAATACTCAAGGAGTTGGTTTGGGATTGTAGATATCTGCATTCTTACAAACATTTGCGTTTATAATCCATACTTACTAATATTATAAAGCTGAAGAGTTTGTTTGTTTGTTTGAACGCGCTAATCTCAGGAACTACTGGTCCGATTTGAAAAATTCTTTCAGTGTTAGACAGCTTATTTATCGAGGAAGGCTATTATAGGCTATAAACATCAAGCTGTGACTTATAGGAGTTGAGTAACGCGGGCGAAGCTGCAGGCAACAGCTAGTATTATATATTGTAGGAATATAGTAGAATCTTTATGTATACTCGAAAATACTCAAGTAAATCAAACGTTAGCAAGTTGATGACGTGAATCATTATCAAAATAGATTAATTTGTTTGTCCGTTAACACGGCCATTTTTGTGTAGGTATTATAAATACATTAGCTGACAATCTCTGCTAATAGCTACACAACATCTGTGTCGTACAACGTGATGATGATTATAATATTTCAAAAGTTTCCATCTGTATAATTTAGAGCGAAAAATATGGAATTTAGATTAAATAATAAAACGAGAAAACAATAACAGGATAATATATTCACAATCTATATCCAAATGGTTTACACACAAATATAATAGATAAGTGAAACAGAATTACTAAATAAGAATTACTAAATATATTATTAAATAAACTAAAAAAAATATAGGTTTCAGTTTACTTAGTAAAAATCTCAATGAAGCACTTATGTACTTTGACTACTAAACACGAAACACCACGTTTGTTCACCCTATGATCAGAGCTTAGGCTTTTTCTCCACCATGGTTCAGGCCTTGTCGTGGCGGTGGGGCTCAGTAGCCTAGGGTGAGCTCAGCACCTTGGGCGAAGCAAATTGAGCCGAGGGGGCTCTTTGTACCCATGTTATAGGAATAGGGGATGAAAGAGCAGGGGTCAAAGGGGCGAGGACGGGAACCTCACCCCTATTGTACTGTCTTGACGTTGGGAGAGGTTGTTCTGTGGTGCGGGTCCCTTAGGGGACTGACTAGACGTCGAGGTGCCCTGTTTGCTCATTAGATCCGGGGCACCTCAACAAATCTGCATTAGTGGCACTCGCCGGGTTTTAGTGGGTAGATCTGCGTCCACTTACCAGCTTTCGGGCGCAGCGAGTCCCACATACGCGCCGGGGGAGACCCACTCCCCCGCGGGATGCCTCAGAGCATTTCCCGGCGTTAAAGAAAAAAAAGGGATCCAAATGGTTAAACAGGTTTAGCGGATTGGGAATCAGTATAACGTGTACAGTTCGGTCAAATAATCTTGGATACGCAGAGCCTAAAATGAGGTTCTGAGTAGCTCCTAGAGTACCTAGTAATTGTACAGCCATTCGTCGGTCAATACCGAAAAAAATTTGACTGTACCACAATAGCTCTGCTGGTAATAAATTCTAATACCATGAACACAAATATTTACGTGAAATCAAACAAAAAGGACTTGTTATTTTTAGGGCTCCGTAACCAAATGGCAAAAAACGGAACCCTCATAAATTCGTCATGTCTGTGTCTGTCTGTCCGTCCGTATGTCACAGCCACTTTTTTCCGAAACTATAAAAACTATACTGTTGAAACTTGGTAAGTCCCTAGATGTATTCTGTAAACCGCATTAAGATTTTTACACATAAGTAGAAAAAAAAAACAATAAATTTTGGGGGTCCCCATACTTAGAACATTAGAACTGAAACTCAAAAAAATTTTTTCATCAAACCCATACGTGTGGGGTATTTATGAATAGGTCTTTAAAAATGATATTGAGGTTCCTAATACCATTTTTTTCTAAACTGAATAGTATGCGCGAGACACTTCCTAAGTAATAAAATGTGGGAGGGACACACATTTTATCACTTTGGAAGTACACTGTAACTTCTAAAATAAGAGAATGATAAAACTAAAAAAAAAAAAATATGTTGTACATTAACCATGCAAACTTCCACCGAAAATTGGTTTGAACGAGATCTAGTAAGTAGTTTTTTTTAATACGCCACAAATCGTAAACATTTTTTTTTTCAAAATAAACCTTATTTTTTGTTAAAGTATCTAATGTTGTATATTATCTAATGGTACAGTACACGTACGTACCTTCGTGCGAGAGTCCGACTAGCACTTGGCCGGTTTTTTCAATTTATTGAAATACTAAATGGGCGCCTAATTTTAAAAAATTCTCACTCTCTATCATTTTATTGTAACATAAAAATTATATTTTTGAGGTTGAGCTTAATTTTGTTTTTAGTTGACGCGTAAAATAAACAGCTTCAATTGATATAATTAAACTGTCCTAATTTCAATAAAGTTCAGTCGTACTTAATTAAATAATAAATAATTATTGTAAGTATGTCGGTATTATTCAATTAAACGTGTATTATTACGTGTGTTCTTATATATTTTTTAATTATCATAATATTCAGTAAAACTTATATACAAAGTATAGATGAAAGGAACTTGGAACTTGCATCTTACCTTATTAATAGTGTAGACGAAAATATTTTTTGCGCAATTTTTGATAATGATGTGCGTACTAACGATACAAAACAACTTTAACGACTGACATCACAAACTATATAGAGAATACTACGTATTCAGACGCACCACTCACCAACAACGATCGCAGACATCCCGCTGACAAGCAAAATAGAGTTTGAAGTTTATTTATTGTTCCTTCTTCTTCTTTTGGAACAGGCTAAGACCACAGCCCATGCTGCCTGTTATTTTTTTTCCGAAATTGCTCTTTAATATTTTTATTTTAAATTAATTTATGATAGAGAATTGAGGCAAAAAAAAACATTATTTTTTTGGAACTTATAATTTATTTTTAATTAAGTAAATTAATTTCACACTTGTGTGATGAGTTTGTTTCAACTCAAGCTTTCAGTCTTCTGAACTGTAGTTTCTTCTCAATTTTTCGTTTTTTTTGTTCTTCTTTATATTTTCTTCGTCGTACATTGCCTGTTGATCTTTCTTTGTTACTGCTAACCTTCTGAAATAGAAAAAAAAAATATTAAAAGAAAAATATATAATCAACATGTAGAAATTATTGAAAGTTTTTCATAAATACTGGATTCTATTTAAAAATATCATATTTATATTAATAATATTCTAATACTCCACTATTCAAGACAAAGAATCTCATTCATAAACAAGCTGCCTGAGACTAGTCCAGGCAACTAATTAATTTGTTATACTAAGACAAGATGTTAAGTCTCTATGCCAGTAATTACACTGCCTGTCCTGCCTTTCTCTCCGAAACACAGCAAAAATGTTTCACGGAAGAAACAAACAGGATGGCGATGCAGTCGGGAGCGCAGCAGAGCGCATCCAGGTAATACCTTCAGGTCAATTTCTCTGTTGCCTTTGCATTGAGGGCCATATATAACTATATTTTTTATAACTACATATGTATTTATAATTTATAAAGTAGCATTCTGTACAGAGAAAGTAAATTATTATTAAGCTATTGCATAGCTTTTATCAAGAAATTCCGTAACGAAAATAAACCCAACACCCGACTAATATAAGTTGATAAAATATGTTATGCAATAGCTTTACCCGGGCAGTCCCCGAGTGCCATTTAGGTTTCTTATTACTCATTTAAAATCCATTAATAACTTACCAATAAGACTGACATGCTCAATGGTTTTTTCTCTGAGCATCTTTAATTCATCTGTTGTAGCATTAGATTCTGTATTTTAGGCAGGGCATCAGGAGGTCGTAATATTCAACAAAATCGTTCTCCATCGCGTCAGCAACTGAAGTAATCGCAGTCACAATTTGTTCCATCACTAGTTTCGTGCCTCGTTCCACCAACTAATAAATAAGAGATCAAATATATTTAAATAGTTAAATACAAATTTATCTAAATTCTTACCTAAACTATTTATCATGTATGTGAACTTAGATCCCTAAATACATAGGAGAAGCAAAAAGGGAGCAAATGCCACATGATTTTCCAATATTATGGAAGTAATAACACTACTTGTAAAGTGCGACTACTAACGAACATTGGATATTAATCTATACTAATAATATAAAGCTGAAGATATTGTTTGTTTGAACGCTCTAATCTCAGGAACTACTGGTCCAATTTTAACAATTCTTTCACTGTTAGATAGCCCATTTATCGAGGAAGGCTATGGGCTATATAACATCATCGCTGCGAGTAATATAAATTAAGTTAAGTAAGTTAACGCGGGCGAAGCTGCGGACAACAGCTAGTAAGTAATAAGGAAGAATAAGAATAGATGTTTTAAAAAAAGAGTGAAAAATAATATAATATAATACCTCTTAATTTGGCAGTCAGAATAGCTTCCAGTTTCCCCATCAATGATCCCAAATAATGAGTTAGAATTGGTTTGGGACAGTCTTCACTGACGTTCACCAAGGCTGCAGCTGCCTAAGGCTCATCTAAACAAGTAGAAATGGATGATAAGACTTCAATGTATCATTGAAAAATAATTCTAAACGTTTTGGAAATAATAGGGAAATAACTTTACCTGTACTTGTGGATTGGCAAATATGTACAGGTGCAAAATCAGTTAACATTTTTGTCCAATAGCATCATATGCAGCATAGAGGACACGTGGATGTTTGAAATTAAATGAGGACATTAATTTAAAAAATGTTTTTATTATTTGTAAGTACAAGCACAATAAGGCAGGCAGGCATTTAGTAAATAAGGAATTCTCATAATGAAATTATTTTTTTTGAAAAAGGTTATGATACATCATCATTTTTGAAGTAAAACTTCTTTAGGCGCGACTAGAGAGTAACTCAGATTTTTTTCTGACGGAAGTAACGCTCAGTATTCTTCATTCAAAAATCACCTGTCACCTGATCATCAGGTTATGCATTCAGGAGAGTCATACCACGGGTCTACGGCGACATACCGAGCATGTTGACACTAGGTTGACACATTATTCTTTAGAGGGCTTTATTCTAGTTAGCATGTGTCAAACTTACTAATATTTTTCTTTGAATACCTTTATTCATAAGTTAGTATCGCTTCCTGCCAGAATGCGTGATGTGTGCTATTGGCTGTAACAGCTGAACGAAGTAGTTTACCACTCTTTTTCCGGTTGAATACAGCAGCTCCATTGACACTGTCAAATAAGTCGTCAAAGAACGACACTACTTCAGCGGTGTTTTCCAAGCTGCTGCTGACTGGTCTTCCATCTGAGTAGTGAGCTGGAAATGAAAGAAAATTATTTTGAATACTAATATTTGTTATAATGAAACAATTTTTACAATCCCGACATTTCGGATACTTTACAGCAATATTATGCATGGATTTTCATTTGATAATATTAACAATGGGATCCCAAGCAGGTGGTAAGAGCCGGGTCACCATGGTTCAGGCCTTGACGTGGCGGTGGGGCTCAGTATCCTAGGGTGAGCCGCTGCACTTTGGGCGAAGAGGGGCTCTTTGTACCCCTCTTATAAGAGTGGACAAAAGAGCAGGGGGCAAGGGGCGAGCACGGGAACTTCACCCCATTGTACTGTCCCAACATTGGGAGGGGTTGTACTGTGCTGTGGGACAATGCGGGAGGACAAATGTTCGCGTAAACATTAGAAAACAATGTACTAATATTTGATTTTTTTATAGTGTTGATACTCTTACAATTTATTACTTACAGAATTCTGAAGTATAATTTAAAACACTAGCCATGGTTTTGCTGAATACTCGCACACAATTCTTCACCTGAAATTCAACCAATATTTTGATTTAAATACACATTTTGTTTATAGCATAAGGGGACAAACAAACAGTCTAGACTCAAAAGCCTTACTATTGACTACCGACGCCACACCACAATCAGACGTTATGCATGAGCCTTGTCCTTCTCCTACTCTGTCCCACATACAATGGGCTAAACAAAAACACATGATAACACAGCCTTCACTTGACATCAATATTATACGAGCGAGAGGTACCGTAAGACATAGAGGTAGCTGCAATGCAACAATGGCACTCTTACTAAAAAATAATAGTGAATTAGGTACCATATTCTTATTTATTTTTTTCAATTCATGAGCATTTGACTTTGATGAAACTTGATTCAGAAAACATATTGCATAATGATATTGCAAGCATACCTTATTTTTTTTTATCTTTTCAGGAATAACATGTTCATCATTTAATTTATGGTATCCTTGATTGAGTATGCTGGCAGTCAGTTTTATACACGTCGACTATGTCTGTCCATTTAGCAATTTTATTGTCAAAATATATATTTTTGACAGCAAAATTATTTCGAAGTCCTTTTATCAAATGACATGGATCATAAATAACATTTAAATTAAATCCAGCTAATTGAATTGTATCATCTGTAAATATATAAATTAAAGAAAATTGACAGGAATGATACACTAAAACCCGGCGAATGCCACCAGTGCCGCCTAGGTGAGGTGCCCCGGATTTGTTAAGCTAACAGGGCACCTCGACGGCTAGTCAGTCCCGCAAGTGACCGTCGCCACCTCCACAGAGGGGCTGTCCCGCACCACAGAACAACCCCTCCCAACCTCAGGACAGTATAATGGGGTGAGGTTCCCATCCTCGCCCCTTGCTCTTATGTCCCCTCTTCTTATTAGAGGGGTACAAAGAGCCCCCTCGGCTCAATTAGCTTCGCCCAATGTGCTGGGCTCACCCTAGGCTACTGAGCCCCACCGCCACGTCAAGGCCTGAACCATGGTGGGGGAAATGACTGGCCTGTTGGTCTAGTGGTTAGTGACCCTGACTGCTTAACCAGAAGGTCGTGGGTTCAATTCCCACCCAGGACAAACAATCAAATGAAATGTGATGAGCATGATCATTAATTGTTCTGTGTCTAGGTGTAGTTTATCTATAATATGTATGTATTTAGAAATATATAACTATGTATCAGTTGTCTGGTTACCATAAGAACAGGCTCTACCTAGTTTGGGATGAGATGACCCAACATATTAAAAAAAATATTTTTTTTTAATTATTGAAAGTTTTTCATAGATGCTGGACTCTATGTAAAAATATCATATTTGTATTAATAATATTATTCTAGTGCAGTGGACTACACTATGTTAGATAAAAAATCTCATTAACTTTCTAAATACAAATTCAGTAGAATCAGAAACCGTTGTATTGAAGCATTCACATATGAAAATGTGGTTTCAATTTCAGGTCAATTTCTCAGTTACATTTACGTTGGGGCCCATATACTAACTATAACTTATTTAAAATTTATAAAGTAGCATTCTATACAGAAAATAAATGATTATTAATATTCACTTAAATCCATTAATAACTTACCAATAAGACTGACACAATAATGGTTTTTCCTCTGAGCATCTTTAATTTGTCTGTCTCAACATTAGATATTCTATATTTTAAGCATCAGGCGGTCGTTATATTATTAACAAAATGTTCTCCACTGTAACGGCAACTGAAACAATTGTACTCACAATTTATTCCAACACTAGTTTCGTGCCTCGTTGCACCGACTAATAAATAAGAGATCAAATATAATTTAGATAAATATAAATACCAATTTAATTAAATTCTAACAAAAACTAGGTAAATATTTTTCATATATTATGTGAACGGAGATCCCTAAATGCATAAGAGAAGCAAAAAGGCAAATGCTACAAATGATTTTCCAATGTTATGGAAGTAATAACACTACTCGTAGACGTCTGACTACTAACAAACATTGGATTAGTAATAAGGATTCCTTTTTAAATTTGCCAGTCAGAAAATAAATATATTATTAAAGTTAGTAAATTCTATAATGATTCTCATAATAAATTAAAATTTTTGAAAATGTTATGAAACCATCATTTTTCCTTTAATTTTATTGTATTGTATATTTACATATTATTATATTCATACTTACAGGATCAGTTAAATAGTTAAGAACTGTAGATACAACTTGGTCAAGCATTTGCTCCATCTGTTTGTGACAGCCTTCTCCAGCTGATAATTTATTATATTACATGTAGGATCCAACAATTTACAATGATCATAGTACATAAGTATATAAATTCTCTTGCAATTTAAACATGATCAAAGAGTGGCACAGATTCTGTAACATGAAAATATATTTTTGGGTACATTAATATGTATGGAAAGTTTATGGATTATTAGTAGATTATATAGGGACTGTATGATAAGCGTAAAAAATTGGGGGTTATATTGACATCAAAAATTTTCGTAAATTTTCTAAGTCACCGCCCATAGCGCCCCTAAGGCTACACCTCAACCGATTATTGGTTCGTAATATAAAAATATAAGATTCATAACGAAAACAAGTTCATATTCACTCACCAGAAGTCACAAGAAGAGAATTTGTTGGAGACTGGAGTCCCGGTATTTCTGATTGCAGGAACAAAGTGGGACAACCAGAACTCATAATACGTGTCTTTCCTGTGTTTGTGGTATAAACTCGCCATTTCCATTTTCGAAGTCTTTCTCACAATTGGGCATATTGTGTAAGAAACTCCCCCGCTTACTAAGACACTAATAACAACTCAAGTTTTAGTTTTTTGTGATATATGGACCGAAAATATATGGAAATCACTTTCACATGTAAGTTCAACACAAAAATAGTAAACACAAACAAGTTTAATAAATACAAATATAACATTATTGTAATTTTGTAATACGACGTAATACTAAGACTAAAACATGGCGGCTATTTTTGACATAATATACTAATTGAATTTAGTTCCATAAATATTTCATAGAGGCGCTTCAATATTTCTCTCAGCCGCCATTCCTGCGGGAAGTCTACTTGTCAATGTTAGGCAGTTTGTACCCCGTGACTGACATACGTGATACGACTGACAACTGACAAGTGACAACCAATGACAAATAACCGTAGACGGCATAGACATAAGCGGCCCGTACACAGTCAATCTCGATTGTGATCGTTAAGTTTTGATCGTGATCTCGGATCACAGGATCTCGTCACAACATTATACAGTCAATCTTGATTTCTTCAGTCCGTGTATCGTAACCGCCTCGTTAACACCTGCTGTCATGGATTTGCATAAAGTTAAAGCGGTAGTGTCCCTTGTTTTGTCATTTACGTTGAAGAAAAGGATTCGAAAAAGGCGCTGGGTTAAACAGTGGTTACTCAAAAGAGAATTGTACACTCATTTAAATCTTCTAATTGAAATTCAACTAACTGCTGAAGTTGACGATTATAAAAACTACTTTAGGATGGGGGAAAAATGTTTCGATGAATTACTACAAATGATAACTCCATATATAACCAAACAAGATACTTGTATGAGGAAAAGTATTACACTTGAATAAAAACTTGCAATAACATTACGTTATCTTGCTACTGGAAGAAATATTGAAGATCTAAAATTTTCTGCTATAATGTCTCCGGCTGCTATTAGAGAATCAATCAAGGTTACATGTCGAGCTCTTATTTATGTGCTTAAGGACTATATCAAAGTAAGTAAAAGATTTATGAAGGTAGGTTTATTAAGAATAACTACAAATTCAACACAATGAAATATAATTAAAGTTCAAAAAATTACAATGATAAAATGAAAAGACGAAGAGATAAAATGAAAAAACGGCATTTATATGAAATTTTGTGGATTAAAATTTTTAAACAAAGAGCCCACTGTATAATCTTCAGTATCCGAATGGGATGGCGACGGAATATGTAACATAGCATTCGTTTTTGGGTTTATTATTATTTGTGATGCAAAACCTTTTTGGCAAGTAGAAGCTGGTTGTGAGTTTAGATGGGAGGGTGGCGACTTTATTCCAAGTTCTAACTGAGAGGTCATTGGTGGAGGCACAATAGTCAAATAATGTGTTGGAGTGGAAGAAGTCGACGAATAATAATATGTTCGTGAGAGGGAGAGATTTTCATTAAATACTTGTGAGGGTTTTGATGTGGATGTGAGTGGAAGATTCACTGTGGAGGACTGTAATGAAGAGGGTGAAGGAGATGGAGCATCTGGAGAGTACTGCATGTCTGAGGGAGTAGGTGGATTAGTAACTGAGTTGCCCGGCGAAGAGCAGTGTGGTATTGGGGAGTTAATTTTTACAGAAAATCTGTGAAGGTTTCCCAACCCCGCTTCAAATAAAATGTCATGAATCGCTTTCTCTGCAAAGAATCGTTGCTGAGGATGTAATTTTTCCAGCTTTTCAGCCCAAACCAATGCCAGTGAATGACTCGTTGTAGTTTCGTTCTGTGATTGCGGAGTCGTTTGTGACCAAAATAAGTTTGCTCGATCTAGCAGCTCGTTTTGTTTAGCTAACAATGTCTTTGGTTTTTTTATGTTTTCAGCCGGATGAACAACTTGGTTGATAGAAGAAAATGATGTTTCCTGTGATGGGTTTACTGGTTCATTTAAATTTTCTTGACTACTGCCGGGGCTCTCAGTTATTTTTGTAGATTTTTGGTGCTGAAATATTTAAAATTGCTTATATTAGTATTTTATGTTTTAGATGCCGACGAAAGCTGAAGAATGAAAAAAAAATTCAAATGATTTTGGAACAATACACCAATTTTGGAACTGCTGTGGCGCATTAGACGGGAAGCATGTTGGCATAAAGAAACCTGCTGCATCAGGATCGATGTATTATAATTATAAAGGATTTTATAGCATAGTACTTATGGCACTTGTAAATGCCAAAAAAGAATTTATAATGATAGACGTAGGAACTAATGGGCGGGTATCCGATGGTGGTGTATTATTTTATACCAAATTCTGGGAGATGTATCAACAAAACACTCTCAATTTGCCAGAACCATCGGCACTACCAAATGCAACACAAAAATTTCCATATGTTTTTATATCTGACGAAGCATTTGCATTGGGTCCCAATTTAATGAAGCCCTACCCTCAAAACATGTTGGATGAAAATCGCCACATTTGTGTTTGTTGTGTGTTTTTCAAAAAGCAATATCCTTTGAACCCAAGACTGCTTCATTGATAGTAGCAACATGTTGCTACTTACATAATTATTTGAGGAAAAAAACAAACTTTTATGATTTTTCAAACGATGGTGTTGAAAACCAAGAAAATACAAATAGATTAGAAAACCTGCAAAGAACGCACAATCGTAACTCAACTTGTGACGCAAAAACTATAAGAGAAATTTTTTGTAATTATTTTTGTAATGAAGGTAAAGCCACCCCTTAGTCTATTTTCAACTAAGCAATAAAGTGACTTTCTAACTTATTTTTATTTATTTTATTTACCTACACATTACTGTTTGCGCTGCGCACTCAAATAATTCTGTTTTAAGTGGTAAGTATTTTATTTCAACTTAACATTACAAAAATCATTATAGCTCGTCTAAAACACAGAATATGAATATAATTCATAGCCTATTCAGAATGTAGCAATAAAATATTTTTTAGAATCTACATGGTTCCCTCTTCAAACTAACAAATCTATATACTTACATATATATAAATGAAACTATTTTCCTTGGTTATTGCATCATGCGTGAACGGATTTTACAATTTCGCTCAACAAGTCAACAGGCGACAAGTCGCCCGCGGCGTCTATATACTCTGTATAACAGCGGTTCCTTTCCAGGTAAAGAAATGAAACGACGGGATTGTAATAATAGTATATAATCAGGCACACAACCACAAAGAAACTTGAAACTACCCAACGCGTTGTTGGCTCGCGTTTAAAGAGTTTAGGTACCTATGGCACCACGCAATTGTCGTGCGCACTCGCTAGCTACGATGCAGGCCTACTTCGTTGCTAGCTCGTTTAGGTAGGTAGTTTTAAGTTACTTCTGTACAGTGGGCTACACATCAAGCTATACATATCCAGTATAAACTGGCCTCTTATTGTACGGAAAGCCTATAAGTACAATGTGTGGTCAACTTATACTGGAAATGTATAGCTTGATGTGTAGCCCACTGTATATATATAGACAATATTGTGCCGGATTATACATACGACCTACATCATTACCATCCCATCGTCACTTCATTTCTCTACCCGCAAAGCAACCACCGTTATACTAGTTATATTAAAATAATGTCAATATGACTAGGTACTAAATTAAACATTATAAACGAAATATTGAAATTCTCACCTGTTGACTGTAGTTTGGCTTCTCAGTATTATATAAAAAACTTAGCAGTTTAAAGGTTTTTGCTTTTGGTGTGTACAAATCATCAACACCGGCTCCAGATCTTTTTGATGAAGTAATTTTCTTCAATTCTCGTCTATAGTTGGATCTGAGGCTATTTTCTTGCGGACATCATCTACAGTTGCCTGTGGCTTGATTTTTTTGAAAACATCGAGCAACTTTTCGTATCCAGCTTGTCTCTTATATTTGTTAGTGTAATATTTATGCTGGGCATTCCATAGCTCGGGTAATGTTTCTAAAAGGATGATGAAATCTTCTTCCAATTGTGGAAGCGAAGGTGAATTCGCCGGTTCAATCGGCGGCGACGATGAGCGCGTGTCATCGTCGTCCATTTTCAAAGAGCGCACAGCGTGTACTGACGCGATCTGTCGCGTACACGTTCAGTCTTGAATCTTGATTGCGATCAGCGGATCGCAATCTGGATTTCAAAATATCTAGATATTTTGCGATCAAATGCATCAATCCGTCAATCTAATTCGTACATTATCAATCTGGATCACGATCATTGATTTTGATCGCGGATCGCGATCGAGATTGACTGTGTACGGGCCGCCTTAGAATATACTGTTATATTATAATATTATGTTTATGGTAGACGGAGTAAAACTATCTCTGTCTACGCAAATAGCAAATTTATACAAAACATACTTGAAGTTGTCACTTGCCAGCTAATTTGTCAGTCGTAGATAATAGACAATAGAATTGTGTCAGTAACAACCACAGCCATATAAGAGAAGCAGACCAAACAATATTATCACAAACACATTGACAGTAATACGCAATAACTTCATCTCGTTCTCATTTGTCTGAACTCCACATGAACTCCAAATACACCTTTCTTTGTCTTTCAATGTAGTAACACAGACACATCCATAGACAAAACAGAAAGCGTAGCCATCCGCCATATTGATAGATGATGATAGATGACAAATGGCGTCTTATCAAAATCGCTCAATTGTTTTTGTTTCATAAAAATATTAATATGTGAATTGTAAAAATAAGACGGGATAAATATGGTTTAGTGCAGTGCCCCACGGTGTAAGAGTGCTACATAATATAATAAAGCACCTGACATAATATTTCCTAAGTAAGTATTATGAAGCAAAATAACGTCGTGAAAAATGTTTTGTTTATTATGTTACTATTCATACTCAATTTAGCTAAATATAAACATTAAGCGTTAGTTTTACGTGTATATTTCAGGAATACGTATGATTCCAGCAAATTCATCTAAGTTTATTTAAATAATACAACATTTTACTTCCCTGAAATCCTGTATTTTGACAGTTTTGGTACTTTAGTTATTTGCAAGGATTTAGATTGACTTTATAATATATTTTATTAGATTTATTTTATTTTAATGGCTTAGGTTAAGCCAGAAAAGGTAACTTTCGATGTATTAAGAGTGCCTAATTTATTTTTAATATAGATACTTGGTTAAACTCATAATAGGTACACAAACATTCTTGAATGATACATTTAGTTCTTTTCAGGTTTCCAAATGATGTGCACTTGTGAAATTCCTGGTTGGCAAAAATGAACGTGACAAATTGGCAGCCCACAAATCTTGTCTTATGTTCAAAACATTTTGACAGTCATAATATAGATAAAAGTGGCTTTAATGGAGCAATACCAACAATTTTTGATTTACTGTTGCGAGAGGTATGATTTTAATTTCATAATATGGTTGCCATGTGAAAAATTTTACATCATATTGATGATTTTTAGAATGGCAATTGAAGGTTACATAATAGGTGGTAATTATTTTTTTACAGGCCTTACTACTTATCAACATGCATATTTGCAGATAGACGAAAGCTAACCTGCCTTAGCGACAACTGCTAAGGAGCAGCCTATTAGAATAAAGAATCTTCAAAAGGAAATAATGAAAAGCACAATTAAGCTTAAAACTAAGGAAATAAAGGCATTTTGAAAAAAAATTGAAGGTTAATTAAATTATGACATTTGTTTCGCCATATAAAGATCATGATTATAATCACTTGCATTTATTAATTAGTCAATATTACTTAATATCCTAATAAATAAAAATTGAGTTAGCCGACAATTAAGAATAATTAAATAAAGCTTTTTTCTCATTGAAAAAAATATTACAAAATTTAAAACTTTCCTATTTAAAATATATTTAAAGTGTTACTTTTTCTAATGTTTACGCGAATTTCGCTCATAATAATGAAACGATTTTTTCGGATTTCATCCAAAACGTCGGGCTTGTAAAAATCTTAATAAACCGCGACGAAATCCATAAAATTGTTTCAATAAAATGTATGTGTAATTTTCGTAAAAAAAAAATGTTTTTATTGTAGATTCAGTATTTACAACTGTAGCCGCAAATTGCATTATGATTTATTGGATTATATGGGATAAAATATTCTATTATTTAACTATAATTATTAGAATTTATCGTTACGATTTACGTAATATATTTATATTAAATATATACTTTCTGTCAAAGTTTGACACTTGTTATTGCCATTTCACTTCAACACTCTAAACGCCTCATATTCCGTTCTACTTGGCCATACGATTTCAATGCTCGGTACTCAAGTGGAACCATAAAATTAATATACCTTTCCGCTAGGTATATTAACTTTATGAGTGGAACGGAAAATCCACGGTCGTGAGCGTGGTCGTCGTGAACGCCAAGTGGAACGCGCCCATTGGCGTATGACATTTGACATATTCAGGCTTCAGCAATCAGCTGTGCATTTGACAGTTGAATTCGAAATATTTCCTACTTTATTTACATATGTATTTTTAATTCTTTTTAAATTAGTAATTATTATTCGTTTATTTTATCTTAATTATCCTCACAGAATTAGATTTATAAATACTTATCTATTTAATTCTGCTTGACTCTAAATAGGCACATAATATCTATTTTGATTATAATAAATTGTTGTTTAGTATGTTTCAAATTTCTATAATAATTTTCGTACAACGAAAATGATCAACACCTCGAACATTTGGAAATTTTCTCCTTCATCACAAATACAACTACAGCGTTGTCTGTCTGTCGCAAAATTCGACTTTCATAACAAATGGATACAGAAGTTACAATTAAAACCAGTTGCTTCTGATAACGACAGTAAAAAACGGAGTGAAGATGTAACTGAAATGACTGAAGAACCTACGATCACAGAGGAAACAATAACAGACATAGAAATGGCTAAAGAAAATGATTTAAATGAGCAAGACATCGATTTTGTCCGTGAAGTTGTAGACCTCGATCCCTTGACGCACTTTAATACTCTTGTTGATATGTGTTTAAAAGATACGAATATGTACGATCTTCTAAATAATTTATCAGCTTCCTCTGTAGAAAAGGTTTGTAATCACATTTTTGATACAAAAGATTTAAACCATATATTTTTAGAAAAATTCTACAGGAATTTCTTACCATCATTTATAAAGAAAGGTCAAAGTTTTGATGTATTAGTTAAGGCGAAAGAATTGCACAGTGACCAGTTCAAAATATTACTTTCGGTTCTATTAAATGAAAAAGACTTTCAGAGTAACATTTTGCAAGAGTTTGTGTCGACTTTAGACTCAACAGAACTGACAGGGTTTATGAATAATATAGTAGAAAATGATATAGCTAATGACATGTTTGTACATAATATGTATACAATTTTTCTAGCCTATAAAGATTGTCAAAAAAATGAAAATATACAAAATTATATATTGAAAAAGTTATTAAAAGTGTCTCAAGTATGTTCCACTGATAAGAATTATGGGAGATTTTTACTAACTTTTATACAAGGACAAAAGGATCAAACTAATATGGAAGTTATAGGAAACATTTTAGAAAAACATAGATCACCATTTAAAAGACCATGTCTAAATGCTTTAAATAGTTTGAAAAATTAAGCTCTAATAAATATTTTATTATATTTCACTGTATATGTATTATTATCAAACCGTCTTCAGCAGCGAATGGATAGAAGCTGATGATGATACCAGCAACATCTTCATACAAGAATATACCGTTTTAGAATTAGATATTTGTTTTTGCAAACTGGCATAGCTTCCTTTTTTATTTTTTTATATTGCAGGGAAATCCTTATGTATGCAGCCAACCTGGGCTTATTTGTGTGACCTAGATCAGTATCTAGGTTACCCGAATAAGCCCAGGTTGGCTGCATCCACATTCAGGTGCAATGTCCCACATTGGGTCAGTACCCAATGTGGGACTTGCACCTGGGAGTGCCCACCCTAACTAAAATCACTGCGAGTGCCTTCAGCCTCTTCTAGAGGGCCCCGGATCTGGCTGAGCGGATAGGCTGGCCCCGGCGTAGGCCAGATAACTCATCATAAGGGGGACTGTCCTGCAGCTACTAAACAGTCCCCACCCACTCATCGGCTTCCTTCTAGGACATTACTACCACGCAGAATGAGACGCGCAGTCCAAGACTCGTCGTCACCGAGCATCGCGGTGATGACACGCGGCAGAGACAAGTCCCCTCCAATGACTCATGTCAGATCGTAACGCAGCGCCGTTCATCACGAGCACACCTCGATGGTGTGCTGGGCCGAGTAAATTGGCACCCTGGTTGTAAGTGGTTGACATTTCCCATGAACATAATCAGGATCACCGTAAATCTATCCCTTGAGCTAGGCCCACCCAACTAATATAGATTTGCTGAGAAGCAAAATGAAGGTCTCTGAGCCAGTAATTACAATGTCACTAATATCATTAAAACAGTTGATTAGTGATTAGCACATGGCACAAGAGAGTACTGTTATATTTCAAGTCGCATGGGTGTATATGTATAGTAAAACTGCTGAGTTTCCCATTGCATTATTGCTAATGTAATAGCAAACCTTTATTTTTTTGTTTAATAAATCATCGTGTTTTTTAGTCAGATTGAATTGGACTTTCGACGGATGCAGGTCTATTCTAAGTTCTCTTGTTTATAATATATTTTTCGTGTGAATTAAAAATAGTTTTTTTTTAAATCCTGAACCACCCCGTAATAGTACTTTTCATCAGTAGAATTAAAACATGGCTACAAAACGAACAACATTTAAAGTTAATTATTTATATAATTATTTTATAGTAATTCTTTGACTGGAAAAGAATTTTTGATAGTTTTTTAACTTAATTTGTCAGAAGCACTTACCACTTGCTGTTCACATTTTCTGAATATTATGAGGATGACAAATGTGTACACACACTGTTAAATATTGACACCACGTTCTCTACAAGTATTATTTTATAAAAAAAAATGGTTTTTATAAAAGAGGGTCAAAAAGTAAAGGAGGGGATATAACGGACAGTCGTTTCACCTGGTGGAAAGTGATGATTGACTAAAAAGAAATAAAAAGGATACCAACAACATTATCAATTCATGCCCGGTCAGTCGGCTCGACTTACTTTTTCGATGAACGCCAAGATGGTCGAACCACCGCTATTCGCATCCAACTTCAATATGTGTAGCACGAAAGCGTGTGGTCCAGATAACAGGACAGGGTAATTAGTTATTAGATTATTATTACTCATATATAATAGTATCAACTCTTATGTCCCACTGCTGGGCACGGGTCTCCTCAATATCAGGCGAGGATTGTTGAGCCATAGTTCACCGATGCGCTGGCTCAATGCGGGTTGGTGAACTTCACACACCTTCAAAGACTTAATCTCTAAGGCCTGCAGGTTTCCTCACGATGTTTCATTTACCGATGAGCCAGCGATGGTCTCATATTCAGGTGCACGTAGATATTTAGTAAAAGCCTTTTCTAGGCATCACAGGGGGGGGGGGGGGGTCAGGATCGAACCCGGACCTCTCGGCTGTCACAAGAGGCCGAGCCCGTACCCATAAAACAAGTTCCGATTCGATCTACCAGGGTTCGGGTGCGACATAAATATTTGTATATACATGCAGTAGCAGAACTACTTTACCGGTGGCAGGGATGAGCTGTGTCGCGCTCCCGGCTGCATGGGCACCACCATCTTGATTGTTTCTCCCGTGAAACAGCTTTGCTGTGTTTCAGAGAGAAGGACAAGACAGGCAGTGTAATTACTGGCACCGAGACTTATGTCTCAGGATAGGCAACACATTAATGAGTTGCCTGGGCTCGTTCCAGGTATACTAGTTTATGTTCATGGGCGACGTCGACCACTTACCATCAGGTGGCATGACTGCCAGTCTGCTTAAAAAAATACTCGGGCCTCGGGTGCTGTGTACCAGGCCCCGTCCTAGAGGGACGGACGGACTTCGGACCCTGGCACTGGAAGTAAAAACCCTTGCAAATTTGTTCCAACCTTCATAATATAAACCCAACTGCAAACAGAATTCGGTATGGCTTCAATTTATAACGAAAATGGAGTACCTATGTGTTACCCTTGCCTCTTGTAGATCAAGTTGTACATTTGGCAAAGCAGTTAACCAGTACAGTTAACCAGTAGAAAATATAAATTATAAATAAAAAACAAAATCCCAAACTGCACACATTTAATGCATTTAACTTGTGTGATTGTAAAATTATATTTTTATAATGGCCAACAACCTGGAGATCATTTACCGATATAAGTTTTCTTAGACAACATTTTTCGAAAACTATTTTTAATGTTCACCATTTCATTTTTGTATCACAGATCACAAAACTTTTTTGTTAATATTAAAACAATAACTTAGCTATAATTTAGTATGCCTGTAATTAATATTGCTCGTTTTTATCACAAATCTCGGACAAACTGCAAGCTTTAAATTTTGTGGATAACAGGCAACATCGAGAAAGTATAAAAGTAGAATTTTTTGGTTAGAATAGGAGGGAACAGATTGTACAGAAATATTTTTTGAAACTAAAAGAATAATAATTTAAAATAAGTAGGTGGGGTGAGGGGTGTAACTTCCAGTGATAAAATTTATTCGTGAAATATCATACTTATTTCATAGAGTAAATTCCTTAATCATTGAAATTTTACATATTATATTGAGCACTTACAATCTGGTATTAAGAATGAGATTTTTACCCTACAAAATGAGAAAACCTTCAAGCTTTTTTATTTAAGGGGTGGGGACGACAGCAAGGCCAGACGGGTGATCAGTCCTCATTAACGGGACCATTTCACCAACCTTCAAGCTTGCAACACAGAACAAAGAATTCTCCCTGAAAATGCTAATTCTATACCTACTTCTATTACAGTATTGCCGATATCTAGAGGTAATTTTGGTATCCTATATTTTTTCTATTGTATGCTAACGAACACATTAGGATCACAGCAAATGAATTTGGACATGACGACTTCAAAAGAATATTCAAAAGTTTAAAAATTAAAAGTATTTAAAATTTAAATAAAAACTAAATATTTTATAGACAGGAAGACATTTTTATAAGTTTTTGATGTCGTCATGGACTCTTACTTCTATTTTACTTGTGGTTCATCAATATATAGATCACAGATTATTTTAGAACATATTGTTTGATTGTTTTACAAAAATATGCTTATATCATATTTTTCCACACATGCTCATTCTTGCACTTATAATCTATGGTACATAATAAATGCGGAGACTAATTTAGCAATGCCTATAAACTATTATTAGTTACACATTTTATACTTAATTATTAAAGCTATATAAATAAAGATATAAAGTTTTTGGCCAGAAGAAATCTTTTCATAAATATTGTTTTCTTATAGTATTGCTAGACTAAAGCTATTTCTTTCTTTTGTTTATAGTATAAAAAATGCTATTATTGCTATGATAAAATTGACTTTTCCACACATGTGTGTGTATGGGATTCATGACTCAGTCTTTTAGTTCTATTGATGAAATTTGAGATCTCTCTTATATTATTGAACTATTATTATACATACAGTACAGAACATATGAGAAAGAAGATTTATATATTAAGTACTTTTTTTTTTCTTTTTCTTTTTTTTTAATTACATTGATTACATAACTATCTATATTATCAAAAAGGATAATTACGCTTAATAACTAGGAAAATGTAGAACCGTTTAATAAATACACCCTGATAGATTAAAAAAATTGTAAAACCGTCAAAATAGTAACCTTCTTATTCTAAATTCTGGATATTCTTTGAACACATTAAAATGGTAGGTAAATATAATATGAGCACCAAAAATATTAGAGGTCACTTTTCATTAAAAAGTGTTGTATGTAGTTTGGAAAAATAAATACCAATCATTAGTCGTTTGTCATTTACACAGTATTAGTATAAAGGGAAACGAATGAAAAGTTATTATTAATAGAAAAATTGTCAAGATTGTATAGATAATAGTATAAAAAATCGGAAAAAATAGTCTTTACAGCATAATAATTTGTTACTAACAAATCATGCACAAAATAGGTAAAACATGGAATGAATACAAGGTTCCATGCACTACACAAACAATGTTAAATCATACATAAACCATATCGAAACAAAACTTAACCAATGATATCTGATAATCTCTCTCTTCGATCAATGTGTGTTGGGTTGGCACAGTGAGCCATTAGCACGGACTCACCAATTATCAAATTCTCAAAACATAAAGAACAAGCATACAAAGCATCACCAAAGCAAACAATCTTATTATCATCTCTGTACATAATCATTGGATTTAGTACTGTACTTGGCTGAATCTCTTTTCCCGCAGACACACACTTCTTTATGTACGCAGTTTTATAAACAAAGTGTATTTTTTCACAGTGACTTTGACTCAAAATATGTCTCAGGAGTCCATTTTCATCATATTCTACACTCTTACAAGGAATACAGTGGAAGGTTATTGTGCTTCTGTCCTGGTAATCATCCACTGTCGACTCACATTTCAGTTGTATGCTGTGAACTTGAACATAGAATGTGATTCGTTCAATAGCAGCTTTTTGCAGTAGTGTATTATACAGACTTGTGTCTTGGAAACTGTTGTAGCTTACAATTTGATCCAGTGATTCCGAATAAGCTGTGAGCGTTGTAGAGTCAAGGCTGAAATTACCAATTGAAGATGTGATAGACATGTATTGGTCCTGAGACTTGGAAGTAAGACCGGAGTCAGACTGAGACGGTGAATATTGATGGCATTTACAATGACAATTTGAACAGTCAGATTCATCAAAGTCAAGACGAGTTTCATTTTCACATGAGTCACTCTCATTGTGAAACAAATTGATCAATGCGTCCCTCAAATCGGGAAAATCGTAATGCTTCAATTTCTTTTTGTTGTTTATTCTTTGATGGCCATGATTGTATGTGGAATTGGTTTTTGTTTGTTTCTTTTTATAATTTAAATTTTCATGCACAAAATCGTCAATACAACTTTTAATTGACAGTAATTGTTTTTTTAATTTGCATTTGGTTAAATCTTCTTCGTCTACATTTATTATATTCCAGGAACCAACTGGACTTAAATCTCTGGAGTTAATCTTGCTGGGAATTTTATTTGCACTTTGAATTTCATCTACATTGGGTACTTTTGCAAACACTTTAGACACATCAATATGAAATTGAAAATCGTTTAACAATTTTTTTGTATATCCTTCCAGTTCTTTAAATTTGAGCATGTAATCTTGAAACAACTTGGAATAATCTTCCTCATTTCTATCAACTTCAATATCCCCAAACGATTCCGGAGTAACTGAGGGTACTAACTGGTTTATATCCAGACTTGATTTACTGTTACTAATTTCTACTTTACGACACATTTTCACAGGTGAGCCAGATATAGATATTTCGGAATCGGAATGCTCAGAAAATGATCCCAGCTCATCTTCAAATAATGAGATTCGTTCCTCCGATGTTGACTCATAAAGTTCTATAGATTTGTTGAAATCAAACCCCTTAAATCTCTCATTAAATAGTTCGGATGATTTACATTCTAATAAAATATGCTTAGGAGTATTTTCTTCATTATTTAATTGGTTCATAGACTGACTGGCCTTTTTGATGTCTACTTTCAACTTTTTGCATTTACGTATTTTTTGTCGAGGTTTTCTTTCCAAGTTGATGTTTAACAGATCTGTGTCAGAAAAGGAACCCTTTTTTGCAGCGAATTTTTTTAAAGATTCAGGCAATTTAAGACTGCTGCTATGTAGCGAAGAATCAGGCTTGTTCTGATTTAAATTTATTCTTATAGGATCCTCAGACACTTTTGAGGGTTTTTGCGGTTCCAGATCAGAAATAACATTATTGGGGTTTTCTTCTGATTTTTTAAAATATGTCATATTAGAGAACATACGTCGTATTGAGAACGCCATATTTTATATATTTTAGCATTCACAAGATGCTCGTTTTGTTATTTACTGTTAGGACAAAAAGCAATGTAAACAAAGAAAATATAATGAATTTTACTTTTAAGTTAAATTACTATTATTACCTGCAATTTCACGTTATTTTGGGTTCACAATTCGATATGCAACGTTTCAACATCGTTTTCGTTGAATTTAATATTATAATATACTTAAAATTACCGTCAATTCTTTTCAAAAATACATCACTGCACCAGAAGAGTAGTCAACAATCCAAACAATAATGATTAACCGATGAAATTAAGACTGCACATTAATAATGCAAATCATACGTTAACAACAAAGCTTTGTAGATTTGAGAATAATCTTTATAACTTAGTAGTGTAGCTATAGTGTTTTTTTTTTTTTTTTAATAATATTTTATGGCCTGGTTACGAGACCTTTAAGCCAAGTCAGATTTTTGGGCACAAACTTTTATCCTTTAATGTATCAATTATACTTCACTGAATTTATTTTATTCTATTACATATTTAAATTTTCACTACGGTATTTTTTATGTATTTATATAATGCACTATAACACTTTTTGTTTTTCAGCAAATCACACAAGTGGCGGCGGGAGGTATCACTAAATTCTATTATTTCGCTTGCCATTATTAGTCTTTGGAAAATAAACATTGGATTTTGACACTTGAAGAAAATGTGGTCAATGTCGGCGATCCCGTTGTTACAGAAAGTACAAATATTATTATTTATTATCTTGAGTCTTGCTAGGTGTGAGGGAGCAGTGTTATGGCCAAATCTTAATCTGTTGATTGTGGTGATGTACTCACGGCTAGCTATATCCAACTCATCATACCAGGGTTTTCTCGGTAAATTCTCTTGAATACTTCCGTACCATTTTCCTTTATGTTTTTGATCCTCTTTCCAGAAATCTAGCCACAATTTTTTTATTGAGATATTAACATTGTAATAATAGTCGGTCATAGGAACATGCACCACATTTTTGACGTCAAGAGCATTGACCCCTTTATATGCAGTTTTGTCTGCTATTTCATTACCAGAAATACCTTTGTGTGAGGGAACCCACATAAAGGCAATTGTTATTCCTTTGTTATGCAAACGCCAGACAAAATCTTTAATAAAATAAAGAATATAATTAGTTTTAAAATGAAAATTTACATATTTAAGACTATTTAGTAGACTTAAAGAGTCTGTTATTATTAGAAAATATTTATAATTGCTTACGTAACTAATTGCTTTTATAGCTTCAAAAACTGCATATGCCTCTGCTGTAAAAATGGAACACTATTTATTTAGAACAAAGCTTTGAGCAACATTTTTTTGGGGATCATATACTGCACTTCTCACATATTCATCACTTTTACTGCCATCTGTATAGATTGTATAATATTTTTTATTTTCTTCTAAGAATGATAAAAAGTCTGAATTGTTATCAATTGACTTGGATAAAATCATAATAGGATGTATAATACTATTGTATGAATGATTATAACATGGCCAGTGAAAATGTTTTCTTATGTTCGAATAATCGGATTGTATTTTTAGATAAATTCGGGACAGAGTTGGAGATGTACCTTTCAGAAGATCCTTAGATGAAGTCAATGGACCTACAATATGGATTAGGTGAGGAATGATTTTATTTATAATTTGGAAATTATTTGATGAAAATAGTTTCAGGCAGTATCTTTCTGCAAGCATAAGTCGTCTCAATATCAATGGCATAATATTTGTTTCGACTTCCATGGCCCTTATGGGAGTTGAACACATTGCCCCTGATATGATCCTCAAAGCCCTGTTCTGTAAAACATCTAATTTTTGTGTATGAGTGCTATTTAAATAAGCTAAAGAACTATAGTCAAAATGACTTCTTACTATTGTTTTATATAATACTGACAGTATTTTAGGATCTGCACCCCATGCAATACCTGCTAGACATCTTAAAATATTAACACCGTTTAATGCATTTCTAGATATATATTTAATATGTTCTTCAAATGATAGTTTTTGGTCAATAATAATACCCAAGAATTTGTGTGAGGTTACTCTTTGTATAACGTCACCATTATAAGCAACATCAATTATTGGTGTGTCTTTTCCAAATATCATGACACTGCTTTTGGCAGCATTTATTTTCAAATTTAATCTGTGTTGATAATAGTTGCACAACTGCCCTAAACTGGTGTTAACATTTTCGATGGCTAATGTCAAATTTACATCTGAACTATACAACACAAATCATCTGCGAACTGAAGTATATTTACATTTTTAGTATTTACATATTTACATATCTCACAAGTATACAAGTTATATAGCAAAGGCGACAGTGTTGCACCTTGTACACTTTGACACAATTCTAGGTCCATTCAATATATTGTTGTGCCTAACATATAATATTCTGTTATTAAGGAAATCATAAATCCATTTACACAATTGTCCAGGTACACTTGCCTCACTCAGTACCTTCACCAGTATACCAGGGTCCACACTATCAAATGCGCTTTGTACATCTAGAAATACACAAACTGTGTGTAATTTATTGTTTTTTGCATTTTTCAGATCATATATGAGGGACATGAAACTGTCAGCACAGCTTTTTCCTCTACGGAAACCATATTGGACATGAGGGATAATACTCCTAGATTCTGCATACCAGTCAAGGCGAAACTTCACCATGTTTTCAAAAATCTTTCCAAGACATGATGATAGTGAAATTGGACGATAGGAACTAGCCTGTTCAGGTGATTTATTTGGTTTAAGTATAGGTATTACACATTGAGTTTTCCATGAAATTGGTATTAATTTTTTATGCCAGAGACTATTGAGAATATTTAAAAATAACTTTTGTATAGATTCAGGTAAATATTTTATTAATAAATATGGAAAATCATCTAAACCAGGACAAGTATTCCTCCTAGATTGTATACTCATTAAAAATTCATTCCATGAAAAAGGTTCCATTAAAAATCTTGATTGAGGATTTTCATTGTTAATATTAAAATAATTGTCTAATGAATCTAGGTCAACTAAATTAGTACAATCTGATAATTTGTCTAAAAGTGGTTGTACAAATTCATCCCTATATGACTTATTACCAGCTCTGATACCCTTAAATCTTTTAATGAGATTCCATATTTTACTAATAGGGGTAGTTCTATTGAAACTGTTACAAAAACTATTCCAACTGATTCTTTTTTGTTCCTTTATAGTTCGCTTTTTTAAAGCATCTAATCTTTTATAGTTTATGTAATTATGTATTGTTGGATCGTTTCTGTAAAGTTTCAGTGCTTCATAAGATTTAATGACTGCTTGTTCACAAATAGTGTTCCACCAGGGAGCTGGTGGTCTATTCCTAATGTTAGTCCTTGTGAATCTAGGAACCACGATTTGTGGTTCAAGTATCAAGCCGATTACAAAACTCATCATAAGATTTTATTGGGTTCTCTTCACTAACCATCATGTCATGAAATATTGAATTAGCTAATTGACTATATTTAGTCCAATCTGTTCTATTGTATAAAAATCTGTCAACATGTTTATTAATTGTGTATCTTTCAATGCATATCCTAATGCTTGTGATGGTTGGATAATGATAGCTACTCAAAGCATCATCATGCACTGACCATTCACAAAGTGGGGCCAAATGTGGACTAATAAAACTTACATCTATTGCTGAGGGATTGCGTGTGGGATAATTTACTGTAGTGAAGCTACCATTATTTAATATGTATAAATCGCATTCATCAATTATATCGTACAAGTTTTGGCCTCGACTTTTAGTAGACAGACATCCAAAAGCAATATGATGTGCATTGAAATCACCACTTACAAATACAGGTTTTGGTAAATCTCTTATAATATTGCGCAATCTATTCATTCTTATGTGTCCACTGGATGGAGGACAGTACACACAGAGAATAGACAAAGTAGTATTCCCTGTACATACACTTATGGCTATTGTTTGTATGTCTTCATAAAAAGTAGTATTTATAACATTATGTTTCAAATATGGCTTAATTAATATTCCAACACCATTACAAGTGTTTTTAGAATTTTTATTGTAAAAATTATAGCCAGAAATATGAAATGTTTGATGGTCTTTTAACCATGTCTCATTTAATAGACAAATATCAATATCTTTTTCGTTCAAGAATTTTGTAAGTAGAGGTTTTTTATGATTTGCACCTTGAACATTGAATTGCGCAATACTTAGAGAGGGTGTTTTATAAGATAGTGTATCCATTATGTTGACAGATTTTTAATTAATACATCTTTAATAAAATATGTTGTTGTAATTGGCTCATTATCAGTCTTATTACCTAATTGAACCAGTGTCTGTACTAGGGCCATAAGTACATCACTGTTACCAATTATTTGTGATTTAATATCACTAATATTTACAGTCTGTGGGACAGTCTTAATATTTACAGATTTATTTACAAGTTTCTGTACATTATTTACATTTTTCTGTGCATTATTTACAGGAATGGCTCGTGATGGCAGAGGAGGGAAGTCCATATTCTCTTTGGTAATAGCAACGCTTGCATATGTAATTTTGTTTTTCTTTTCTAGAATTTTCTTACTTTTAATAGGACATTGTTTAGATATAGCCAAATGAGGTCCACTGCAATTTATGCAGCAGATCTCTTCTGGTTTACTACATTCTTTAAAATAATGTTCACCTGAACAAATTGAGCAACGCTGTTTGCCATTACATGTTTTTGCGGAGTGGTTAAATTTGAAACATTTGTAACATTGTTGTAGAGGAGCGATATATTCGAAAACTCTGTATGAAAATAAATCATATTGTACATTCTCGGGTAAAGAGTTCGACAAAAATGTGATGCTAACAGTTTGTGTTGGTATCAGTTCATGACCAACTTTTCTCATGAATCTCCTAACTGCACTAATTTCATATGTAGATGTTAATTTTGTAAATAATTCCTTATTTGTTATATTTGCAGGTACAAATCGTATGATACCAGTTTTTTCAATTTGAGTTGTTGGAATATAAGCTTTCATTTCATGTCTGTCAAGAAAATTAATATTGTTTATAAAATTGTTGGCCGTATTATGCTGTTTAAAAATCACCACAATTTTATTGGCGTTAATACGCCTTATTGCCACCACACCTTTAACATTCGAAAATATATTGTTTAAATAAATTGGACTTTTATTTCCCAATTTTTCATTTGTGTTTCTGCTTTCAATAAAAACCTTAAATTCTGTATTAATTGAATTTTCTGGGTACAGTCTTTTGTAGTTAGGCTTGCGATATGGTACATAAGAGTCATTCTCACCACCTCCGCCGCCAGCACCAGGAACATCGCCAGAACCATCCCGGAGATTTTCGAGCCGCCGTGGTCTCTTTTTGGAGGAGGGCGGGTTATCCCCGTCCTCCTCGTTTCCGTCCATTTTTATTACTTATTTATTATTTATAAACTATAATTTGTCTATTTTAATTGTTATTTGTATGGAAAATATGTTCTAATAAATTTAAAATACAATTTTGAAAAAAATTGCAACCGCGCTTTTTCGAGTTCCCGCCAAGAATCAAGCTATAGTGTAGTACCAATCAAATGTATTTTTTTTCTTCGTTTATGGCAATGAGATTTTACTATTTGCCAGTGTCAAGTTTTATTGAAGGTAGGGAAACTATTTATTAAGAAACATAATATTTGGATTTCATTGGAGAAACAAAGTCATTATTTTATTATGTACTTGACGTTAAATTTACTATTTAGAGTATGATTTCCAAAAACAGAACATAAGCCATTACAGTTTACAGTGAATTTACATAATGCGACTCGGTGCCGCACATAGTGATGTAAAAAAGCGTGAGGTGCTCGATATTCATTGTTAAAAATATTTCAACGGTATCTATTTCTAAAAGTGAAATTAGTATAACTTAGTACGAAGCACCACGCTTTTTTACAAAAAGATGTCGTCAGAATGTTGCAAAAGGCGAGCGTATGCCATATAAAAAGGAAGATGAAGATTAAAAAAAAAAAAACAGAAATCTGCCTTTTGAGGAGAATGGCGGGAAGCATCGGGACGCGCGGTTGTGTTTTTTTGGTTTCCCGTTAATTAATTGTTATTTTGTGTTTTGTCCATTCAGGGTGGTTTTCTATAGTGTTTGTTTTAAAAAACTTGATCTTTATATATTGTGATTGGTTGGCGAATCTTATGGAGTACCGTTCTGAAGTGGTTTTCTTAGTAGGGCTGTTCTGGTGGTTTTCTATAGTGTTTGTTTTAAAAACTTAATCAGTGTAATATATAATGTGATTGTTTGGCGAATATTGGTGGACTGCCATGTGTGGATAGAATCGGGAATGACAGTT
The DNA here is from genome assembly GCA_963853865.1 of Helleia helle. Taxonomy (NCBI): domain Eukaryota; kingdom Metazoa; phylum Arthropoda; class Insecta; order Lepidoptera; family Lycaenidae; genus Helleia; species Helleia helle. The sequence goes on from OY971434.1 coordinate 1,163,438, forward strand.
GATTGATGGGCTAGAGGGGCGAAGCCGCGCTCCTTGGGGTTTCCCGCCATTTCTCCGTATTACAGACCGAATAATTGTATTTTGTATGGCTAATAGCCTAGTAGCTAATGCCTTTAAATGAAAATAATAAATAAAATCTGCCTTTTGATTTTTGTAATTTTGTATGATACTTGTGGAATGGCGGGAAACATCGGGACGCGCGGTTGTGTTTTTTTGGTTTCCCGTTAATTAATTGTTATTTCGTGTTTTGTCCATTCGGAGTGGTCTTCTATAGTGTTTGTTTTAAAAACTTGATCTTTATATATTGTGATTGGTTGGCGAATATTGTGGTGGACTGCCTTGGGTGGATGGAATGGAGAATGATGGTTGATTGATGGGGGCTAGAGGGGCGAAGCCGCGCTCCTTGGGGTTTCCCGCCATTTCTCCGTATTACAGACCGAATATTGTATTTTGTATGGCTAATAGCGTAGTAGCTAATGCCTTTAAATGAAAATAATAATAAATATGATACTTGTTCCGGCCATAAAATATTATAAAAAAAAAAAAAATGATACTTATTCCTAGGATTTTTGGTATTCTGTAAAATATTTGTAAAATGTTACTTTCAATTCGTATTTCGTACTGATTATTGGCGAAAACATGACAAGTATTTTACCACATAAATAAAATAACGCAAGACGCTTGCGCGTGTTAGTCGTGATAGTGTTTGTTTTTGAGATTTTCAGCAGTTTTTTTCACCAACTTAGTCCCAAATACTGCCTCCTTAGTGATTACCTACACATCAAAAAGTTGATTCTGTTCCTGTTAATTTAATTGATACTTCTAAATAAAATAATGAAGCCATCAATTGACGTGGAGTCTCTACGCACAGACCATGAATCGGACGAGCAGTGGGAAGTGCGCAAAATGTTTATGCTAGAACACAAGGATAACTTCGAGGAGGAGGAACTGGTTACGTTAGCGCAGCTTTTTACAAATATTGAATTTTTGGGATGTCGGTAAGAACATACATTTCTAATATAGTTCAAATTTCTTTTCTTACTTAAATACATGTTTTATTTTTTAGACCCAGTATATGACAAGCTTGATAGATTTATCATTATTTTTTAGATACCCACAACAAACTATGAAAAGGATAGCCAAATTAGCAGAAAGTGTCTCATCCAAGTATAGAGAGAGTAGGAAGAACAAGCTGAAACGAACATTTGTTCAAGCTAGTGATGCGGCCGAACAAAAGGCAAAGAGGACGTTTACTAAATAGATTAGTTAATCATTTAAGTTTCATCATCAACTGCCCTCATACAACAGCCACATTAATGTCTATAATTGTAAATAAAATAAACAAAAAAGAATCTATTTTTAATAACTAACATAGCACTGCTTTTTTTATGTCAGTTGAATAGGCAATCTGGCAAACGTGCCACCTGATGGTTAGTGGTCGATGTCGCCCATGAACATAAACTGGTTTACCTGGAACGAGCCTAGGCAACTCATCTATGTGTTGCCTATCCTGAGTTTCCTGTTTAGTCTCGGTGCCAGTAATCACACTGCCTGTTGTGGTTTTACAAAATATTTCAAACAATCTTGCAGAAACTTTGTACACAGAACTTGTAATAATGGATGTAAACACATGTACTATTGAAACACATCTAGGTGCAATCTCGTGAACAAGACATTTATAGAAGATGTCGAAATATAGCACTCCACAAAATAAAAGTCAAAAACATGTTAAAAAACCCGTTTTAAATAATTATAGCAATAAAAATAACCATGTTGACTTTAAAGTCTGTTATTATGTAAAATTATTTTGATAATTTTTGTAGTGTTCAAAGAATCAACTCGAAGATGATATATTTTGATTAACATTTAGAAAAAATGGTTTATTTGTATGACCTCAGTATTATAATCAATAATATTTTATACATTAAAAGAGGTAGATACACCACTAACACACCAAATGTGTGCCGTGAATTGGTCCTAATTGTGACCATTGCAGTCAGTCGACCTGTGACCTGTCATTGTGACTAATCATTAAGTGCGTGTGTTGATTACCTGATAAAAAAAGTTAAAATGCCTTCCTGAGTGTTTCGAATCCAATCTAAAAGGTACTTGATATTTTGAATACATAATATTTAATTATTATAGGAATTAGACATCACAATGCAAACGAACATCTATTCATTGTTACAATTATCAAGTATCGATATTTATTATTATTATTTATATTATTATTTTGGGTGAAATGGTCCCGTTGATGAGGACTGATCGCCCGTCTGGCCACGCTGGTGTCCCCACCCTTAAATAATAATAAGTATCGATATTTCTACTTGTCGCTTATTCTATGACAGAGCAAACTATTCGTGGCTGTACTGATTACAAATAGCTGTCTCTTTCACTCTTACGTTTTGCGTATTTCCTGTCGCACTTATAGCGTGTGTTTATAATAAATACAATCTTATGAAATATTTTATTTGTTTATCATTTATCCATCATAATAATTATTGTAGTTGTGCAACACCTGGATTTTACCATAGACAACTTGACTAACCTCACTCTCTAGTCTCTACTGTTCACCATATTTTTAACAGACTTCAAAAAGGAGGAGGTTATCAATTCGTCGGAATCTTTTTTTTTGTCTTACCATACTATGTATATTATAAATTTAAATAATTGCAATTGTGGAAAACATTATAAAATATAATAAAGATATTTTTATTCAATGTTGTACATCAAAGTATCATATTGAACGTCAAATTTCTCTACTATCGGTTCCAAAATTAGTCCACTGAAAAGAACCCGCGAAACAAACTCAGTGAAATTAATCTTTTCGATATGTAACATAGGTATATAATTTACATAGAAGCCTCGTATTATATATTATTGATAGTTCGGTTTGCTATTTAAAGCATGTTTTTTTATAGTTTTTTTTAACTATAATTATGACATGTTATAACAAAATATTAGTGTTTTTTTTTTATTTAATGTAATCATACCATACAACAAATGTTCTTATTTGTTGCGGGACTAATATTACACCATCACTTAAATTGACATCTTCAATCGGCTTTAAATCCTCAACATTTCTATAATCAATTTTGCCGCTTCCATAGAAATCGTTGAAGTTTTTAACAAACTTGTCTTTTAACCGCCATCGTAATGGCGTCCAATCCTCGATCCCCAAGTTTGCCGCCAACGTTGTTTCTTTTAACTTTTTAATTTTAATATTAGCAAACAAATCTTTGATACGGACTCGTTTTGTGCCATTTCTGACAACATCAATTTTTTCTAAATAATTTTCTACACGTAGTAATAAAGTTTTCTCATTCCATTCCTGAATTGTTAAAACATGTACACCAGTCGGTAGTTTTGATTTGAAAGCGCTAAATTCGTTTTTCAAAGTCAGCCATTTTTCTTTTACCATTTTTTTGTCGTTAGCTATGATTATAAGTGGGTGCAATTCAATTTCTTTGGCGAATTTCTTTTCAAATACCCTGTTTGGTTTGTAATTGGCTTTTGTTAGGTATAAGTAATGTGTTCCCCTTATTCTATCTTTATCTGTCCCGTTAAGTCCCGCCTCGAAGCCAGCGTCGTCTGTGAAGATGCGCCTCTGCAGCATCAAATCGATGGTACCTTCCAGTATGGAAGTCCCGCCTTGTGCTCTGTCATTAAATATAGATAATCGTATGTTCCTTTTCAAATCCTCCAGGTATATCCTCGAAGTGACTGGGTAATAATTACCTGAAATGTACAAAGTTATATGTATTTTGTTTGTTGAATAGATAATAATAATACACGAACCACCTGGTTGTCGATAATAATAAAATAATAATATCAATGGTCGCTTTCACACCACGTCAACCTGGTCCCGTGGTAAGTTCTGGAAGAACTTGTGTTACGGGTACCAGACAACGGAAATATATTTAATACTTTTATACTATACATATATTTAAGATTTTTATTATATGATACACATATTTAATACACATCCATGACCCAGGAACACAGAAAATATTTTTGTTCCCTGGCGGGATTCGAACCCACAACCTCCGGCTTGAGCGCCAACGCGCAACGCAACTGAGCCACAGATGTCGTCAATAATATGCGTTCACCTGGGACTACCTCTTATTTTGTCATCAGCTTCTCATCGATGGCTTGCCTATCCTACTTCCTACTAATATAATAAACGCGAAAGTTTGTAAGAATATATGGATGTATGTTTTTTTTTCTTTAACGCCGGGAAATGCTCAGGTATCCCGCGGGGGAGTGGGTCTCCCCAGACGGGTATGTGGGACTCGCTGCGCCCGAAAGGTGGTAAGTGGACGCAGCTCTACCCACTAAAACCTGGTGAGTACCACCAATGCCGCCTTTGGTGAGGTGCCCCGGATCTAATAAACAAACAGGGCACCTCGACGGCTAGTCAGTCCCCCAAGGGACCAACGCCTCCTCCACCGAGGGGCTGTCCCGCACCACAGAACAACCCCTCTCAATGTCGGGACAGTACAATGGTGTGAGGTTCCCATCCTCGCCCCTTGCCCCCTGCTCTTTTGTTCCCTCTTATAAGAGTGGTACAAAGTGCCCCCTCAGCTCAATTAGCTTCGCCCAAGGTGAAGCGGCTCACCCTAGGCAACTGAGCCCCACCGCCACGTCAAGGCCTGAATCATGGTCGGGATGGATGTATGTTACTCTTTCACGCAAAAACTCTGGAATGGGTTTTAATGAAACTACAATAATATAGCATCAGAATAACATATAGGCTATAATTTATCCCTGTACTCCCACAGGAAGAAGATATACGCGGGCGCTGCTAGTCTATAAGAAGTCTTAACATATTTCTGTCCATTGACATGACGAAGCAGGAAAGTTGTTTTGCAGAGAAATAAGCGGAATAGCAAGATGCTGGTATTAATATCAAATTACAAAATGTTACCTGCAACAGGATCTAAGTTGTAGGGCTCGTACAAGCCACGGGCATTCTTGATTCTCTTTATACTCTGTCTCCCGTTCGCATCCGTGTAGAACACCCCGTCGTTTACAAAATCGGTCGTATATCTGATAAACACCTCTTTACCTAACTCATCCTCAACCGGTATGGCTTCTAAAACCCAGTCCACTTGTACAGTAGGACTGTCTTTGTACAGTTTAAGGCTAAACGATGCGTAAGTGGAATATATCGTATGTATTTCTTCGACGATGTCTGTTTTATACACCCGAGTGTCGATCACGTCAATGATGGGCACAGGATTACTGTCCATGGGTCTGAATATGTACGCGCCAGGCTTCTTCCTGTCCGCCTGCAGTTTCTGGGGGTCATCGGACACATAGTAGTAATACTGGATGTCCAGTGACGTGTTGATTCCGTTTGCAAGTTGTATGTTCGTTACTTTATTGTATTCGTCCAAATTGATTTGTATGTACTGTAAAATATTAATGACTAACTTGAACTCAGGGGCGTAGTTATCAATCAGCTGTATCAATGGTACGGGGCCCGAAGGCCGGAGAGATCTCTAAATAAATCAGGCTAAAATACAAAAATATCTCTGTTTGGACATTCTCAGGAATAATGGGTCCCGGCAAGCTACGCCATTGCTTAAATTGTAGCCTGTGGGTATATTTTTATCGAAGTTAGAAAAAATGTTGAGATGTTAATAATCCATATACCTATTAACTTCCACCAAGTGTTTTATAGTTCTTCACACTAACAATAATCAGTTTGTGAAAAATGTGAAATGTAGGTACACTTAATTTAACAATATTTTATACAAGCACAAGTGTAATATTACAAACTGCTTGTATGTATTTACAGGCTCAAATAAATTGAGAAAAAAAAACCAGGTGTCAATGATGTAAAAAACCTATGGATATATATTTCCTACTCAAAGCCAGATGTGCACTGTCGAGCCCATAGACTTAGAATATACTGTAGTCGAGCCCAGACCTCTGACTTGCTACACCTGTAACAACCTAATACAAGGGCAACACTGAAAATTCTTAGAACTGGCCATTTGTGAACGATATAATAATAAAATAAGTTTAAATTTAGAAAATGGATTCGTTGTCAGTACTTATTACCTATTGTGTGTGCATTTCATTAATTATCATCTGTTTTATGATTCGGCGGCAAATTGAAAATTGTGTCACGTCAGCATGAATTTATCGCGAGAAAATTTTCGGGCCATGATTTTTTATGACTGAAAGTGAAAGAAAAACTACGAGGAAAACGTTTTATATAAATAAAGTGCAAAGTGCTTTTTTCAGTGTTTCGGATGCAGCGATGTGAATAGACACTAATATTTGGAAAATATATAAGTAATAAAACTAATAATCTAATCATTTGTTCAGTTTTTGATTTTCTAAGATCTTTTAGTGTCGCCACGTATCGTCTCACGATTTAATATTTAACAATACAATTTTTGCTGAAATTAATTTACCTGATTCTTTATAAATTTATCCTTAGACGGGATGTTATAATAATTATTTTTTCTGTAACTTTCTTGTGATGTCTTTGCTGCTTCTTCGTTTTCTTCGTGATCAATGAAATCCTCATTTCTGTTAGTAACATATTCGTCTTGGTTATCGTCGTTATGTTCGCTTGTATTGTCCATTTTTGCCTCGGTTGTGTCCATCGTCTTATCTGTTCTTTCTATAGGTCTCGGCGATGATTGTGCTGTGTTTAAATTCTTGAAATGTTATACACATTTTTGTATAATTTAGTATATAACAGGCATTTATTGAGTAGGTATGTATTATGTATAATTAATTTTATTGCACATATTAAACATCATTTGGAACAAGATTTATACTAGTGGCATGAAGTAGTTCTCCTACCTCAGAGAACAGCACCAACTTTCTAAAACTATCCAGTATTATCTCAGGTTGAACTAAATTCCACGCGTTGTTTGTACACCATATGTTCAGAATTTAATTGGAATCGCTTCATCAGTTTAGTAGTTGGTCGCGGACAAAAAAAGAATCAATTGTAATACCCATATGAAAAAATGACACAAAATTAAAACCGACTTCAAAAATACTAAACTAAAAAGTAATAAAATAACAGTTTCTTTAATTTTTGTGCTTACAACATATAATCAACTTAATCTTCTACTAATGTACAAACTTTGCGTTTACCACGTCATTATAGTTACTTTTGCAGTCGGTGTCAGCCAAGGTAGGTAGGTAATGTACAGCAACAAAAACTGTTTATTCTGAACTGCCTTCACAGATTTTTGAGAAAATTTACGGCCAGTAAAAGAAATGCTAAAATCCAAAAAAAAAAATCGTTTGGGGATCAAAAGACTATGGGAATGTATAAAAAATGACACAAAATTGTAATACATATATGAAAAGATGACACTAAATTTTATAGGCTGGGAAATTGATTAATAATATTACCAATAACACGGAGAGATGGATCATCGTCTTCCTCCAGGACGTCTAATACAGTTCGGTTGTGGTCCGCTTGTCTCGTGAAGTACCTCTGCCGGGGTCCACTGATCTTCTTTAAGATGGACCTGGCCGTCCGCGGGCGTGTCTGTACGTAGTAGGACCGGACCCCGAGCGCAGGCAGGTCAGCGAAGAACACCAGCTCATGGGTTTTACCGTTTGACATTTTTAACACTGGATCCGGGAGTGCTATGGTAAAAGCACTTATTTTCTCACCTAGAGAGAAAATCTAGTTACCTATCTATATAATATAAGTTAGCTTTTTACGACTGCACAGCCGATGACCAGCTATGAGATAGATCATATACGTATGCCTATCATTCCAAATTACAGGTGAAGTCGCGGACAACGGCTAGTAGGTATAGTCTGTTAATTGGATAGGCAAACTGGCAGACGTGCCACGTAATGGTGTGCCAATGTCGCCCGTGGACTAGAACAAGTCCACTTGGCAGTTGGGTCTAGCCGGCAACTTATTGCCAATCCTGCAACGCTTGAATGAATTATCTAGGCAATTGTGCCAGTAAGCACAGCCTGTCTTACCATTCTACACAAATACCGGGTGTATTTGGAACGCTTGCGAAGATTAAACCCTAATAATATACTATTTATATACTATATAATGCATATAACCATTTATCTCAGAAACCTTTTTTAAAGAAAATTTTAGGACTTGTGTATTTTGCAAACCCGCAATGTATTAGTAAAAACTAAAACGATGAACGACTAAAGCGATAAATCGCGCTGATGACGCGCGCGGTGCGGGAGTTCGTTCACCTCGTGCATGCGGCGAACGCTATCAGCTGATTCAGTCCGCTAGCCGTTTATTTAAGTTAAGTTTATTACATTGCTGTTTTTTTCAAAAAACCATTATTTTAAAGCAATTATCATCAAATTCCTGTAACATCATGTTTACTAAACCGGATTATACAAAAAAAAATGCAACCAAAAAAAAAAACGCGTTTTTTAACCGACTTCAAAAAGGAGGAGGTTATCAATTCGTCGGAATCTTTTTTTTTTTTATGTATGTTACCTGATTACTCGAAGATGGCTAGACCGATTTGAAAAATTCTTTTTTTGTTCTAAAGGGTGTACTTCCCAAATGGTCCCATGATAAGGAAACCAGGATCTGATGATGGCATCCCAGAGAAATCGAGGGGAACTTTCGAAAATCGTAGGGGCGACTAGTGCGTTTGATATTTTTTTTATAAAGTGTGTTGAAGGACTACAATTTAATGAAGGTCTGAAGTTGATCTGATGCTGGAACCGAAAGACAATCGAGGGAACTCCTCAACGATTTACATCAGTAACCTTGTGTTTGGGCTTGATTAATTTGTAATGATGAGAACTTTACACCTAGATGGGTTGTGACCGTCATTAGGGGTCTGATGATGAAGACAAAGGACAGTTAAGGGAACTCCTCAACAGTTTACAGTAGGTACCTTGTGTTTGGACTTAATTAATTTAAATTGATGAGAACTTTGTATCCATATGGGTTATAAGCGCCATTACAGGTGTGATGATGGAGACCATACACAGTCGAGGGGAATCCTCGACGATTTACAGCTTTAATTGGGCTTACTTCATACGGTAAATAATATTATGCCAAAATCATGTAATTTTATTACTTGTCGTTGTTAAATGAACAATAAAAACATTTTACAAAAAATTAAAACCGACTTCAAAAATACTAAACTAATAAAAAGTAATAAAATAACAGTTTCATTAATGTTTGTGCTTACAACATACAATCAACTTAATCTTCTACTAATGTACAAACTTTGCGTTTACCACGTCATTATAGTTACTTTTGGAGTCGGTGTCAGCCAAGGTAGGTAGGTAGGTAATGTACAGCAACAAATACGACACCGACTCCAAAAGTAACTATAATGACGTGGTAAACGGAAAGTTTGTACATTAGTAGAAGATTAAGTTGATTGTATGTTGTAAGCACAAACATTAATGAAACTGTTATTTTATTACTTTTTAGTTTAGTATTTTTGAAGTCGGTTTTAATTTTTTGTAAAATGTTTTTATTTCTTAATTTTTAGTGATTCCGAAATTCGTCGTCTTGGCGTTTATTGAAGGAGGCATGTTCAGCAGTGGATGGATAAAGGATGATGATGATGATGCTGATGGTGATGATGATGATGATTACGATGACCGCGACATACTATGGTGTGCTACTAAAGCATCCTATACAATTGTTACATCGACACGTAATAAAATAATCATATCATCAAGGTAAACAAAACCAACCAAATAGGCATTATTGGGAATAACTAAAAAACGGCTTGTCAGATCTTAATAAAATTAATATGGGACCAAATTGGAAACACCAGCTTTCAAACAAAAAAATAACCATCGAAATCCATTCACAAACGGCGGAGATATCGTGTCACATACATACAAAAAAAAAAAAAAAAAAAAAAAACATACAGACGAATTGAGAACCTCCTTTTTTTTGAAGTCGGTTAAAAAAAAAAAAAACATACAGACGAATTGAGAACCTCCTTTTTTTTGAAGTCGGTTAAAAAATCAACTTGTTCTACTAAATCTTTGCGTTTACCACGTCATTATTGTTACTTTTGAAGCCGGTGTCCTATTTGTTGATGTACCTACCTCCTAACCTACCTACCTTGGCTGACACCGGCTCCAAAAGTAACAATAAAGACGTGGTAAACGCAAAGATTGTATATTAATAGAAGAACAAGTTGATTATAAATTGTAGGCACAAAAATTGAGGAAATTATTTTATTACTTTTTAGTTTTTTTTTTATTTGAAGTCGGTTTTAATTTTTGTTTAAAAATTTTTTTTTCACTTGTATCATGTCAGGCTATGCCAACACTATCATACCTCTTCGTTTTCGCAAGCGTTCCAAATACACCCGGTATAAGAAGCAACACGAACGACACGGCTTCGATGCCGTATGACTCGTCCAGCCTCACCATGGTTCAGGCCATGGGGCAAGGGGCGAGGAGGAGAACCTCACCCCATTGTACTATCCCGACAACCGCTCTGTGGAGGTGGCGTCGCGTCGGTCCCCTGAGGGACTGACTAGCCGTCGAGATGCCATGTTTACTCAACAGATTCGGGCACCTCACCAAAGGCGGCATTGGTAGCCCTCGCCGGGTTTTAGTGGGTAGAACTGCGTCCACTTACCAGCTTTCGGGCGCAGCGAGTCCAGATTTGCAATCGGTGTATGTGCCCTAAGACCCACTTAATCTTTTCAATACGTGTTCAATGATTACCTTTAGGATCAAACACGCTGTAGTCTTGGTTCATGACGGGCAATCGAACAGCATGTCTGACTTGCCAGGCCAGAGGATTGTATAATATTACCTGCAAGATAAAATGAAGATATAGTTTAACCTGAAAAACTAGGGTTAAGGCGAGGCACAGCAGGCGAAACGGGAAAAACGGTTTTCTCAAAATAACATTTTTGAGATAAGTTCTATTAAATAACAGTCTCACAAAAATATCAGAGATATCTAAATATATTGTCTAAAGGATGTGATTATTAGTTACACGATAGATGTAGATACTTTATTCGATTAAAAAAAACCTTCAGGATTTTTCTTGATTTTTCAGGATTGAATCGAGGCATAAAACACGCTATAATAAAAAAAAAGATTCCGACGGATTGAGAACCTCCTTTTTGAAGTCGGTTAAAAAAATAAAACGAATTTAATTCTTTCGATGTATAAAATGGCCTTTATTAAAAATATTAACAGTTCATAGTTACATTGAAGCTGTCTCCACCAGTATACCGACAGGAGGACTCGTTCAGAGCACACCTGTGGTACTTCACGCCCTGGTGCCCGTGGGATCTGCAATATTAGTTAGTAGGTATATATCCTATAAAATGTTAGAATTTACAAAGGTGTGTAAGTAGAAACTCTGCTTTAAGTTGGTTACATGAAACAAAATACTCCGCCAAGTTTCTATCGTGAAGGCATTTAACTACTACCCAATAAATGGCAAAGGAATATAGATCGTAACGGCGAATATTGACGTGACAACGTCTTAAATTAGGTTGCGGCTGGGAGTCACTTATGAAAAAGTGTAACGCTCGGTAACGTTACGATGAGTCACCGAAACGATGTCACGTAAAATCTTCGCCCGTAAAACCGACTTTACAGGCAACCATTTTTTTTTGATTAATAATTGTTGTAAGAAGTGTTTTTTAATAAAGTTGAATTTGACAAAAAAGTCGAGTTTCTACTGGCACACCAATAGAATAGGTACAAAGATGATTGATCAAAAGTGAGATCTAACTGGCAACTTTTCCAAACGCTGAGGAATATGAATCGAAAGCAGTAGAGGGTTTGAATAACTTTGAGGAATACAGTCAGTTGATGATTGAAGTAATTGGAAAATTAGCTGCAAAGTAAGCATGACCTTCAACTGCCATAACAACATTGGGACGACGTTCTCCGTGGATTGGCTGACCCAAGTTGTGCGTGGCCGGGGATCCACCGTCTTTGAAAGGTGTTTTGGCGTTCATTGAAGAGACCAACGTCCAGGAGTGGACGGAAAAATGATGACGAATGTAAAGACCAACATTTCAAGGTATGGTTAAGCAGAACCATCGAGCATATAACTGAATAGAGTAGTACACATAAAGGAGTTGCCTGGGCTCGTTTCAGGTAAACTAGTTTTTGTTCATGGGCGACGTCGACCGCTTACCATCAGGTGGTACGTTTGCCAGTTTGGCTATCCAACTAACATAAAAAAAAAATGTGAGCCATAAAATTACTAAACAGGTCAGTGATTTATCACTGACGTAATAGCAATTCAACCAACCAGTGATCTCTATGTACGTCCCATCGGTCAATCGTCCTTCAAATGACCTTTAGTCGGCCAATCAGAGCGCAATTTGTTTTCATACAAAACACATAACATTACCTACCGCGCTATTCCGGTTGTATGCTCGATGAGCACAACTGTTCAATTATAAGTTCGCACGAGAATCAAACAAACTCTACCTCAAGGCCTGTCCCAGCAGACCGAGAGACCGGTCTACTGCGTGGTGCACCTTCTCCGTGTAGTAATTCATCACGTGCTCCATCAGCCCTCCAGTTATGATGTTGTGATCTTGGATCACACCTGAAATACGATTGAGTACGAACATGTGTTTGTTTCATGTGCTTTCATCAGATTGCTTTAAGATTAAGGTTTTTTGGGTTCCACAAGGTCTAAGGTTTTTAGGTCCAAAGAGACATAATCATCAGCTTTTATCCGTCCACTGCTGAACATAGGTCTCCCTCAATGAACGCCAAGACGGCCGATACTTTGCCACTCGCATCCAACACGGACCGACCACCGCACGGAGATCGCCTTCCCACCAGCTAAATGGCCGACCAACACTTCGTCTACCTAAACGCGGCCTCCACTTTTGAATGTTATTGGCCCATCGGCCATCTGTGGCCAAAGAGACATGGCTGCAGTTAATATCTTGTAAATATAATTTAAGAACTGTACCACTACATCTATACACCTACTAGGTTGCTTAGATCAGAGGATCTTTTTTTATCTCTAGTAAGAGTACTAGAATACTAGAACAAATAAATAAATAATGAAATAAATATGAACCAACAAAGAACATCATCAATCCGCGTTAACGTAGCCCCGTGGTAAGTTCGTACGAACAAGTGTTACGGGTTTAGTGATGGCAATAACGGCTGTCTTACAATAATAAATTATCCTGTTGTGTTGTTTTGTAACAACTGTTGTTCTAAACTGTTGACTGTTATCCTGTTATTGTTGATTTATAAACGTTGAAAATATGAATTGTGACAATAAGCAAAAATAAAAGCTCATTCTGCCTATTGCGTGCCTATTCTTACCATTGCGTCATCGTTTAAATAATGACAACGGACAACAGGATATATTAGTTACTAATAATGGAATATTTATAATTTTCAAATAACGCATTACAACAACTGTTGTTGAAATAATGACCACCACTAGTTACGGGTACTAGGAATTAAAAAATAATACCTTGGATCAACAATAGCAACAAAAAACCATATACAGATAACATACGCCCATGTCCCGGTGTAGATACTATATTCATCATACAAATTATTTGCACTGGCGGGTTTCGAACCCGTGTTCGATGTGTAAAATTTCCACCACATAAATGACCATACCAGCCGACCGACATTACGTCACAGAAACATGTAATTAATTATATTACTCTCAGAAGACGTATACAGGTCATACAGGTGAGTTGAGATGATGATGCCATTGTTACAGAGCCTCTGCGAAGGTTGAAAGCTGTAAACCTGACCACTAACAGCGGTGATCCTGACCACTAACAGCGGTGATCCTGACCACTAACAGCGGTGAACCTGACCACTAACAGCGGTGAACCTGACCACTAACAGCGGTGAACCTAACCACTAACAGCGGTGAACCTGACCACTAACAGCGGTGAACCCGGGTGAACCTGAACACTAACTAAAACAGAAGTGGCAAAGTGATATGGTGAAGCAATTTCTGACGCCATGACTCTTTCTCTCCTTGACTTTCTCTTTAAACCTTCACCATTCATACCAATCAATGAGAGTAGACTCCTATATCCAGAAAAGACCAGCGAAGCGCTCGTCCACTCACCCCCGAGCCACATGAAGTTCTCCAGCAGCGCGTCATTGTTACCCAACCTTGCCAGCACTTGCAGTTGTTTCGCCATCTGAAAATTAATTGAACACGGTACAAGATTAAAGACAATAGAGATTATTTTATGTCATGAGGAGGCAACCGCAGTCGGAGCCTTATGGCGACTACCGACGCCCGTACACTTCCGCACAACCAGAAGTTATGCTGATGCCCTCCTTTTCTATTATTAATTATATTATATTAATTATAGAAAGTCCTCGTCCAATTTAAGATGATATCTTTCTTTTTATAAGGCTACAAATTAATCCCCAGCATGGTTCAAGCCTAGTCGTGGCGGTGGCGCTCAATAGCCTAAGGTGAACCCAGCACCTTGGGCGAAGCAAATTAAACTTTTGGTTGTGCGGATGTCTATGGGCGTTGGTAGTCACCATAAGGCTCCGACTGCTCGGTTGCCTCGTTATGACATAAAAAAATATGGCAGCCAATAGTGACTCTCATTAACATTGCAGAGTCCTGACCATTGCATAATTATTATGTCTATTGATGTACCTAATCAAAGGATAAATATAATATAATGGACGCAAAAACTATCGATACAGAAATAGCTAAAACTTAATTACGTTGTGTCTAGTTAAAAGATAAGCGTTTATCTATAAGATCTATAATTAACTAGATAGACTCGCGGCCTTGCTTGGGCTAGATGTAATCACCAAAAATATGTAAACGTGTAATTGTCAAAATTATGAAAAACACATTGATCCCTGTAACCCCGCAAACACCGGTGGGAAGATTGCGCTGTGCCACACTCCCGGCTGTAATAGTACCTACCGCCGCCATCTTGCTTGTTTCTCACGTGTAACACTTTGCTGTGTTTCGGAGAGAAGGGCAAGACAGGCAGTGTAATTACTGGCACCGAGACTTAACATCTTATGTCTCAGGATAGGCAACACATAGATGAGTTGCCTGGGCTCGTTCCAGGTAAACTAGTTTATGTTCATGGACGACTTGGACCACTTACCATGATGTGGCACGTCTGCCGATTTTATATACCGTTTTAAATTAAGGTGTATTTTTAATTCTATTTATAAAAGGGAATCGACAAAGCTGGGAGTAAATATTTCGATTCTCTGTGTTTTCTATCCTACACATGAGTTTTTTATTCAACTTTCTAATAACCCGAATTGTCTCATAATATTAGGCACACAGAGTCTACATTGACACACGTGGACCTCCCAAAAGTAATGGTTATTATATATTCATCCGATCGTTTAGTAATTACATTTTTAAGTACGTTTGTTAATATTATCATAATATAGTAATTGGATAATAATACAATGCTTATGCTGCGGCCACATTAGGTTCAATAATATGTTCTGTCGTAATCTATAAATGAAGAGTGAATCCGAGTCACACATCAAGTGTTTTTGTTTGTTTGTTCAAAATTTAAATAATATTAATGAAATAATGAATAGCACAATGTGGACTTTCAATCACCTACACTACGAAACAGTATTAATATTTTTAAATATTTTATGTGAGAAGACGCGTATAAGACATAACACCTAACCTTTTTGTTACGTTGGGAAATGCTTTTTGCATACCAATTATGTGGGACTCGCACCCACTAAAACCCAGCGATGTTCCTCATTTTTGCCATTGGACAGGGTCATGAGAACGCCAGACATACAACCTATGACACCGTCAGCCTTGCAGGCCCTTCCATTTTTTTTTCGGATGGATCTATGCTAACGGCCTGAAGGCCCTAATGCTACATCGGATTAGTGTGGGCCCATTTGGTTCACTTTTGGTTTGTAAAAGTGAGGGATTTCCCCCCGCCAACCGTGTGTTCTGCGACCGCCCGGCCTCTTTGCGTCGGGTTGGGCCCTTCTCCTGTGATGACGTTTGACGCCATCATCCCCCGCCGAGGGCTCACAGGAACATATTTTTGGGAGCCCTACAGCTCAGGAGCCTAGTGCGAATGGTCACCCACCGATGCCCCGTCCGCAGCTCCTCATAGTGGCGGTATGCGCCCCAGCGCAACTTGGTGCGCTAGCCGACGCCACCCAGGCCTCATCCCAACCTAACATACAGACAGTGTTTTAGACATCATAATGTCAAAAAATACTTTTTTGACACTAGGATGTCTAAAACACTACGTGTCTGTTACATTTAAAGTATCCCAAATGTCGAGAATGCTTTAATCAACCACAATAAGCCTAAAAGTAGAATCATCATTATCATCATCATCTTCTATCCGTGCACTGCAGAACATATACCTCAATGAACGCCAAGACGGCCGATCCCTTGCCACTCGCATCCAACACGGACCGGCCACCGCACGGAGATCGTCTTCTGAAAGTAGAATCAATCAGAGTACAAATAGTTCGTACGAACATTATGTTCGCAGGAGTTTGCGCGAGTGTGGCCGCAACATATTCACAATTATTAGATTTACCCGATAATTCTTGAAGCTGAACTTGGTATATAAGATGCGAGATGTAACTTCAACCACACATCTCATCGGCAACAGAAGCAAACAGAAGCATTGGTGAGTATTATTATAATTGTTGACAAAATCAAAATAATCTTTATTTCATTAATATCAATCTTAAAGCAATTGTAACTTGTCTATATAATATTCGAAAAAGTTCAGAGTAATATAAATTGTATGGAATGTAGGGTACATTCCAGTGATGTAACGAATGTCATTTTTTGAACATTCGCGAATGCGAATATCTGCTCCCGACATTCGCGAATGCGAATGAGAGTATTCATTGGAGGTTAATAATAACATGCTTTATTTTGTACCATACACACACATACAAATTGTTAGCAAGTAACAACATAAACTTAATACTTAAGAGAATCTATTTTCATATACCTACATATAAACCTGGGGTAAGAAAATGTGCCCATACAAAAACAGAAATTATGCGTTCGAACCCAGCCCGGTCAAAATAGACCCTTATACATTCCGAACAAGCTGATTTACAGACACGTATAATTACACTCTAATGAAATCCTTAGAAGTTGATCCCGTGTGTGCCAAATCCAAGGTCGCAAAGTCGCAAAAATGGGCTTTTTTGGCCAAACGGTTCATTTTACGATAAAAATAGCTGCTCTCAGACCAAAATTGTAGATCAGGTAATGATCTACTAAAATTATCCTTATGTCCCTAAGATTTAAAAAAAATTAAATAAAAATTGAAACCGACTTCAAAAAGTAAAAAATAAACTAAAAAGCAATAAAATAATTGCGTTTCCTTAATTTTTGTGCCTAGAACTTATAATCAACTTGTTATTTTACTAATTACAATCATATTGTTGTTACTATTGGAGTCGGTGTCAGCTAAGTTAAATAGACCGTTAATTTGTAGTGATTCCGAAATTCGATAACCGATTTTATTTGTCTAAAATATGGATATAACTGTTAAACGCATTTCCACTGTCTATACTCCTGTCTATACTCCATCATCAGACCTATAATGACCATATAACCCATATGGGTGCAAGGTACTCGTCAATATAAATGAATTAAGTCCAAACACAAGGTAGCTACTGTAAATCGTAGAGGAGTTCCCTCAACTGTCAATGGTCTCCATCATCAGACCTGTTATGATACTTATAACCCATATGGGTGCAAAGTTCTGGTCAACATAAATGAATTGTGCCTGTACTGGTAACAAGGTAGGTACTGTAAACTGTTGAGGAGTTCCCTCGACTGGCTATGGTCTTCATCATCAGACCTGTAATGACACTTATAACCCATATGGGTGCAAAGTTCTCGTCAATATAAATGAATTAAGTCCAAACACAAGGTAGCTACTGTAAACTGCTGAGAAGTACCTTTAACTGTCCTTCGTCTTCATCATCAGACCCCTAATGATAGTAACAATTTATCTAGGTGTAAAGTTCTCATCAATACAAATTAATCGAGCCCAAACACAAGGTTACTGCTGTAAATTATTGAGGAGTTCCCTCGATTGTCTTTCAGCTCCATCATCAGATCAACTATAGACCTTCATGAAATTTTAGTGCTTTAAAATACTTAATTAAAAAAATATTAAACGCACTAGTTACTCCTACGATTTTCGAAAGTTCCCCTCGATTTCTCTGGGATACCATCATCAGATCCGGGTTTCCTTATCATGGGACCACCTCGAAAGTGCACTCTTTTGAATAAAAAGAATTTTGAAAATCGGTCCACAATTGACAGAGAAATCGGTGAACATACAGTAAAAAAATAAATATATACACACGAACATAATATAACCTCCTCCTTTTCGAAGTCGTTTAAAAAATAAAAGCGTGTTACATTATGATAGCAAGAATAAAAAAGAAGGTGCTAAATGTTCTTAATTATACCACAGTGTAAATACATATTTGGTTATACTGTGATTATACCATCAAAATGTAATGTATACTGTGATTATAACATCAAAAAGTAATGTATACTGTGATTATACCATCAAAATAAACGCTTTTATTTAAAATTGGGATTGTGATAAAAACGGGATGATTTAATAATTAAGGTGTAAAGTCTTAGTGTTAAAAATATATAATGTACGATAAATAATTGAATGTAATTATTTTGTCGGAGACTTTTATCGTTTAAATTTACAATGAACTTATTATATTTGTTATTTTTCTTCTTAGAGTTACCTAATTTATTTTTATCTTTTTAGTTCGTTTTATTCACCAATAATAAAAGCTTATTTTTATTAAAAAAGGGTTTTTTTTTCTTTAATTTCATTTTTAACTTTTTAGTAAGTATTTTTAATTCGAGATTTACTACGACGTAGTTCGTAGCGCATATCAGCGTTTTTCCGTTATGTATTCTAAGCGTTGTCGCTTGTGGACATCGCTTTCATTAGCAATCTTCTCCTGTCGCTTCAATTTCGCCTTCTCTAAACGTCGTTTTCTTTGTGTAGTAGTTTCTTTTTTGTTCATGTTGTTCCCACGTGTATAGGACAAAAATGGCCCATCTCCCCAGGGGTCCATTGTAGAGGAATAATGGCTTCGGTACAACAGGGTTCGCCCTGGTACCCTGAAGCGCAACGATTTTGATATGAAATGTTTATTGTTGTTTGTTGGCATACTCTTGAACTTTTTCAAATTCAAAAATAAAGAAAGAATTATGAAAATTAGAGAAATTAAGGATTGTTATTTTGTCAAAGTAATTTATTTGTCAATGTCAATAGTTTTCTTTTGTAATAGCAATGCATCAAGCATATAACCATATATGGATGCATAGGATGGAGGAGTAATGCGAGTCATAAATTTCCGAAACTGGTCAGTGATTCGTCACTGACGTAATAGAAAATCAACCAATCGTGATCTGTATGTATGTCTCATATCCAATCATTCATGAATGGCCATCAATCGGCCAGTCAGAGCGCAGCGTCGCAGCACAAAGGCGGAATTTTTTCAAATTTCAATACAAAACGCATAACATTACCGCTCTATTCTTTTTTTTTTTAAACGCCGGGAAATGCTCTGAGGCATCCCGCGGGGGTGTGGGTCTCCCCACGCGGGTATGTGGGACTCGCTGCGCCCGACAGCTGGTAAGTGGATGCAGCTCTACCCACTAAAACCCGGCGAGTGCCGCCAATACCGCTTTGGTGAGGTGCCCCGGATCTAGTAAACAAACAGGGCACCTCGACGGCTAGTCAGTCTGCAAGGGACCGACGCCACCTCCACAGAGGGGTTGTCCCGCACCACAGAACAACCCCACCCAACGTCGGGACAGTACAATGGGATGAGGTTCCCATCCTCACCCCTTGCCCCCTGCTCTTTTGTCTCTTCTTATAAGAGGGGTACAAAGAGCCCCCTTGGCCCAATTAGCTTCGCCCAAGGTGCTGGGCTCACCCTAAGCTACTGAAACCGCTCTATTCTGGAATATATGTTCCATGAAGCAATCATTTAATAAACCTAAATTATCCATCTCAAAGCATTAAAGTTACTCAAAAATGGTATTATAAATTTGAATGAAAGACGTTTTCTGGGATCCTGAGACATTGTAAAACCGTACTATATTATACATTTAGCCATAAACAACTTTTATGGCTAAATTATATATTATAGGTATTATTTTACACCCGCCAGGCCTTTTGTGATAAAAACAAGTATGATGTTACGAAACTAAAAGTTAATTCTGTTAACTAAAAAGGAGTCACTTTCAAAGTTTTTTTTTTGACCTTAAACATACAAAATCAACATAAATTCACAATAAATAATAATTTGCAATAAACATATTACAACCTTCATTGTTATAAATATCGATTACGATATACGAACTACTACCGGCCGAGTCGAGCACTTAGAATATTTCACAGTCATTTTTTTTTTAATTTATGCCCGGTTAACACAAGCGTTTAATAAGCGTCGCGTTAAAAGCCGACGTCGCGCGTCGCTTCGCGTCGGCGCACAGTGCTCCATAAAAAAGCGCCGCGCTTTAAAAACGCTTTCGTGTGAATAAATACATGTGTATTCCATTTGTGTCATTCAAACGTTTCTTTAACGCTCGGTAAAAAAGCGCTCGTGCGAACTAGGCCTTAGAGTTTTGTTACGAATGTTGAACATATTTGTTAGATAGATAACTAGGTACGTGATGGTATGTCAACTGTCAAAATCCGCCATCAATATACCTCGGACTCACAGCCCAAGCAAACATGCGTTACCTTCCTGGCATATTATAAGAAGCGGTGCCTGTCCCGTCCTTAATTCCAAAGCAAAACTATTCTACAGTAGAAATAAGAAGTGCCATGCTGTATTGCAGCTGAACTGGCCGGCACGGGGTGATACCTCTCGCTCACATAACACCGGCGTAAAATGACAGTCATACTGTAACGTTCCGTACGGTTTGTGAGTTTCCGGTGGCCCATTGGAGGGATAGGGAAAAGGAGGGCAACGCATCTGCTTAATCTGTATTATTTGGTTGTGCGGATGTGTATGGGCGTCGATAGTCGCAAAAAGGCTTCGAGTTTCGATTGCTCGTTTGCCCTCCTATGATGTAAAATAATAATAAGCGCGCAGCAAAACGAATCTTCTCATCCATAATATATTAAAACATAATTAATAATATAAATTAATTATTTATTATTAATAATTAATAACATAATATTAAAATATAACATAGGGCCGCGATAAAATCAGAAAAAAGTTGTTTCGTTATAATTAAAAAACCTATGTCTTTTTAGAAAATGATGATGAAGACCATTGTTATCCTGGCCGCCATTGCCCTGGTCGCCGCTGAGGACGAGCACACCACCTTGGACGACCAGCACGACTTCGAGGAAGTGGTAAACGACCCCCCCAGGCTGAAGGCATACAACGACTGTTTCATCGAAAAAGGTCCCTGCTCGGAACTGACACAGAGCTTCAAGAGTAAGTGTCTATGATAGCATAAGTGATATTTATACGTGCCTGGGCACGAGTCTCCTCGAAATTAGGGGAGGAGTTAGACTTTTTACCCCAACGTGCTCGTGCGGGCCGCCGAGCCGAACACGCCGGTGTATATCTCCCGCCTTCATTACACCACAAAGGCGGAGAACATCGCGGAATACGTGCGCCGGCAGTTGCAGTACTGTCCGAGGGTGCAGGAGTTGGAGTCGCGCCCCAACGTCAATTTCAAGGCGTTTGTGGTGCGAGCACCGACCTGCTACCTGCAGGACGTTTTACGAGAAGACTTCTGGCCTCAGGATGTGGTGTTCCGTCGCTTCCGCGGAACAGTACCACCGGAACGCACGAAGACGTAGCGCTAGGAAGATTACTAACATAATTTTAAGGTTTTTATACTAACACTAATGTAATATAATATATGTATGTTAGTCTGTAAGGTATATAATATCTATGGGCCATAGTGCCTGAAAATAAATGATTTATTATTATTATTATCGCCGGGAAATGCCCTTAGGGACTCCCCAGGCGGGTATGCGGGACTCGCTGTGCCAGAAATATGGTAAGGTGGACGCAACTCTACCCACTAAAACATTGGTTAGTGATATATAGTGATATTTTGGAAAAATGGATTCTCGACAAATATCAGATACAAATCTAAATCAAATAAGAAAATATCAAAGAAACTAATGTCTTAAAATGTTTTGTAGAAAACATGCCAGAAGCCGTACCAGAAGCCTGCGCCCGCTGCAACAGCGACCAGAAGAAGATGTTCAGAACGTTCCTCGACGGGCTCAAGAAGAACTACCCCCAGGGTTACAAGGAATACGTCAAGTTCTACGACCCCAACGGTGACAGAATGGGACCCTTGGAGAAAGAGCTGTCCAAATACTAATTTACTAAATTCGGTTTCAGTTAACTATAATGAATAATTCTAAATACCTACCTGTTGAACCTTGTACTCATATTTTAAATTTTGTTGCATTATATTTGAAAATGTATGCGTGTTCGTATTACTCGTATTAGACAAGAGACTTAACTCGAGTACTGGACTGTCTAAAAAAAGATAACTTGCGCCACGTGAAAAGACGTTTAGGCTGAAGTTAGTCACAAGTCATAAGCCCGTCTCACTATGATACTTGTTCCTAGCGTCTCACCGTCTCACCTCGTCGAAGGCCACAAATCAACAGCGGTTGACGTTAATTTCTTTTTACATGACGCCATCTTTTTTGTTTCCATTATAATAAATTTCGATTTGTAGTATATCCAAAATTGTAAACCAATGTCTTTAAATAAACGCTGCATACAAAATATTTTTTTATTAAATCCTTTATATAGCTACTTTGTCTTTAAAGCGATCATTTGAGTTATAAGTGTAATATTTATTATTACGAAGTCTGTACATGACAAAGCATCAAGAAGAGCAATAGATAAAAATAGCTACTAGAATTATGTTAGTATTTAGTAGAAGTATAAATGTGGAATTGTTTATAATTATCATCAGCGTCTATAAACAATTCTCTTTCAATAATAGGGATGTTGATAATTTTTTTTTTTAGATATTATACCCTATAAAACACGAAAAAGTATACTTTTATGGGGAAATATGTTCGATTTTAATAAAGCAAGACATAAATAGAAATAGTTATTAAAATTGGCTTGACCACAATTACGTCACAGACCGATAACATACTCGCGCTATCTCAAAGCAGATAATATGTATATGTACTCCTTGCAGTTCGCCGGCGACACTTATAACTTGGTTGACAGCTATGACAGTTTGTTTACCGGTCAGTGACGTCATCGCACTATAATTAGGGTGCGTACTCACGTGATAATGGGTGATAAATAACGTATATTAAATTAATTTTCTTCAATTTAAGACAAATAAACTCTTAAAATGTCATTTTAGGTTTTCAAATACTGTCTTTAATGTGTAAAACATAACTATGCATGAATTTGTAACATGTGTCAACATCCGTATTGTAAAGACGACCGGATCTTCCCCACTCGGATCAACCCAAAACCCGTCACTTGTACAGAGACCCTTGTCATCCCTTCCCCTTGTTGTTCCCTAGTTGGTCCCTACCCTTTGTATTAGTTGGAGCCAAATTGATCGACGAGTCCCCCGAGTGTGAAGAGCCAAGGTAGCTCAGTTGTTGCTCTCTTATCGTTCTATCGCTGCGATGCGTTGCCTATCCTGACTAATGTTTCATCATGGAAAGTCCCGGCGCCAGCACTGACTGACTGCCTGCCCCTTCTTATTTCCAAAAGACATACCTGTTTTACGGAAGAAATAAACTGGATGACGGTACCCATACAGATGGGCGGACAGAAGCGCATCCCTTCGTTAAATGAAAAATCAAGAATTTCAAGACTCAAGGAACACCTGAAGGTATACGTTGGCTTCTCTGATGAGGTACTTGAAGGCAGGTCTGGTGGTGAACAGCCCCGACATGTAGGAGTGCTTGTCGTACGCGCACGGGAAGAAGTCGTCCTGCTTCGTCTCCAGGATGGGACTGGAAACATTCAGATCCTTTAGCTAGTATCGTTATCTTGTTCCACTGCTGAAACAGGCCCAACGTCGAGACCCTCAACCCCGACCCCCCGACCTCCGCCTCTGGCATCAATCACAAAGCGGCCACTGCATTACATTTAAATCAATTATCCATACAAGAATAATAAAGGAGAAGAGTTTCTTCAAACGCCTCAATTAATCTACGGAGCTATAAGTTGGGTTGGAGAAAATATTTATTCTTTTGATAGCACTGTATGGTAGTTTATTTTATTTATACTGGTGGGAGGGATGCGCTATGCTCCCGACTGCATGGGTACCACCATCTTGCTTGTTTCTCCCGTCAAACAAATTTGCTCGGAGAGAAGGACAACACAGGCAATGTAATTACTGGCACCGAGACTTAACATCTTATGTCTCAGGATAGGCAACACATAAATAAGTTGCCTGGGCTCGTTCCAGGTAAACTAGTTTATGTTCATGGACGAGGTCAACCACTTACCATCAGGTGGCACGTCTGCCAGTTTGACTATCCAACTAACAAAAAAATAAGAGTATTGTTTGTTTTAAAATGAATTTTATAGGAAACAGCCTGTGTTCGATAATACCACTACTAAATCTACTAGAGGTACACTGATAGCAATATCTCACTTCTCGTTGTGCACGGCCTGCAGGTAGCACGCCGGCGTGGAGTACGTCACGTGGATCTTCAGACCGTCCTTGGACGCCTTCCTGTTCACCTCGCTGAAATGGGAATGGGAATCAAGGAACGCTACGAATAAGTTAGCTTACGCACCTCGTTGCTCCATCTATACATTTCATCGTACTCAAATCACAAAAACTTTAATACTAGTATTTGTAAGGAAGCATGTGTTTATGTCGGTTCCCCGTTATACCCCCATATACCCAACCCCCAAATACTCAAACGAATCTCAAATGTAAGACGTACTTAAACTCATGCTACTACGTGTCAGATTCAAAGAAAAAAGAGGGACAACACGAGTTTAAGTACATCTTAAATTTGAGATTCGTTTGAGTATTTGGGGGTTAGATAGGTAAACGGGCAGACGTGCCAACTAATGGTTTAGGTCAGCGTAACCCATGAACATAAACTAGTTTACTTGGAATTAGACCAGGCAACTCATTTATGTGTTTTCTATCCCCATACATCAGTAATTACACTGCCTGTCTTGCCCTGCTCTCCGCAATATAACAAAGCTGTTAGGCGGGAGAAAAAACAAGATGGTTTTATATGTAAGAGATTAGATAGATTAGAATCTCAGAGAACATAGATAATTAATAATTATATAATTTTATAAAAAATATTATTATTATCGATACATCAACATGTTTATCGACATGCCCTCTCTAGGCCTGTAGGGCTAGCATGCGCGCACGATAAAATTTTGTCTACACCTTTTCTAATTTCTCGTATTACTTATATGAAATAATATGAGAAAAGTGGTAGACAAAATTTTGTCTTGCGCGCATGTTAGCCCTACTGGAGGCGTGCCGCGTGGCTCGATGTCACTGTAACGTGTAGCAATGAGTACATACTCGTACACGCACACTAATTCGCGGCCAATTAGAATTGAGATTTCAATGTTGTAAATTGTGTGCGAACTGTAATGTAATTATTGTGTGCGTATTAAAGTCAGCTACACTGCAATGGTTCCGGAGCAAATGACGTTCGACGCCTTCTCCATATACTCCGTGGTACCCATGCATCCCTTACACAAGTGAAACGTGGAGTATTACGACTTTTTAACCGACTTCAACAAAAAGGGGTTCTCAATTCGATCGGTATTTTAACCCACCCAATCAACTTGTCGATGTTGTCGAACCACATCTTGGCGGTGAAGAAGCCGAACCTCTGGCCCATCACCACCAGGATATGGTTGGTGGTGTAGTGGGGCAGCTGCCGGTACCGCACCGCCTCTATGAACTGGCTCACCTGGAACAGGCACCACCAGGGTAACATGACGTGTGTGAAATATTACAGCTGTTACAAATGGAATGTTTCCTGTGTCATGTCTTGTTCACGAGATCGGAAATAGATGATGTTATAATGAAACAATTTTTACGGATTTTATCGCGGTTTATTAAGATTTTTACAAGCCCGACGTTTCGGATACTTTACAGCAACCATGGTTACGGGATGACTGAGGTGTCATACGTCGCTACACTAAGTCTGCCATTTGTGAACATAGTCTTGACCAAGCTCGCCATTACATACGATTTGAAAAACCACAAGTCCTCGCAAAAGAACACCGATTCCAACCAAGGATGATCCGTGAGGCTATTGAAATAAAAAAACCGTAAAATTTGTTTCATTATAATAATTTAAATTCGCGTAAACATTAGAAAATAATAGATGATCATTAAATTGTTTTAACAGTGTAAATAACTATCAAATACAAATCAACAATTTGAAATCTTATTACAGACTAGCTGTTGCCCGCAGCTTCGCCCGCGTTAACTTAGATTGCCCTATCCGGAGTGATGATAATTATTTTTATAGCCTAAGTTACTCCTTATAGCATCAGCTGTTTTCCAGTGAAAGTCCCGTCAAAATCGGTTCAGCCGTTTTAGAGCTTACCTGGAACAAACAGACAGACAAAACATGTAAAAAAAGTTATACCTCTATAACTATACAGATAAATAAAATTAGAGTGTCTGTTTGTAATATTAAAATAACCGCTTTTTATTGAATGCATATGGATGTATACACGGTACAATACCAAAATAACATTTTTACAACTTTTTCTGTCTTTCTGTTTGTTCCAGCTAATCTCTGAAATAGCTGGGCCGATTTTGATGGGACTTTGACTGGCAGGTAGCTGATGTTATAAGGAGTAATTTAGGCTATAAAAGTAATTATCATCTCTCCGTGTACGGCTGTAAATCTAGGTTAACGCGGGCGAAGCTGCGGGCTACAGTAATAGTCTGTCTTAAGTAAACCTCACCCGTTCGTCGATGTTGTTGAGCACAGAGTCCGAGGAGATCATGAGCGGGTCAGAGCAGAGGCTGCCGAAGCAGAAGCCCGGCGGGGACCAGTAGCCGTCGAACAGCTTGTGGGTGTACAGGTCCGTCTCCGCGCCTGCACGAGGTAGACCGAGAATTAGCCCGCCAACATGGAGGAGAGCTTCTCACCACATACGAGTATGCCGGGAAGCTTCGTGAGTAACTAGTTAATTACCTAAGTCACGGAGGAGGTTAAAGGAGAATATACTATATTTTGTAAGAGTGCATGCTACTTTACAGCAGAATTGGGCCGGCCGACCGGGGTGGTACCTCTCGCTCACATAACACCGGCGTCAAGTGACAGCTATGCTGTCGCGTTTCGTGCTGTTTGTGGGTTGCGGGGGGAGGGGATAGGGAAAAAGAGGGCAACGCATCTGCATAACTTTTGGTTGTGCAGACGTCTGTCCTCCTATGTTATAAAAAAAAGAATATCATTAATTGTTTTGTCTCTTTAAAGCTGGTCTTTAAATACGGTCTATGAGCAGCTGTTTCCTCAATATTTCAGTCAAATCCTTGTAAAGACTCGCATGAAACCGGATTCTATTTCTTGTTTTCTGTAAAGAAAAATTGGAATTACATGACAGGTTCAAGACCTGGCTCCTTCCATTTGTTTTTGAACTACATTCAAGTGTAGCCAAGGGTAGACCAAGTCGAGCCTATGTGTGCGACAAATTATAAGAGTACCTATGTATATGTACATTTGAGTGTGTGATAGAGACAAAGAGAACAAAGGTAAGAAAAGGAGGAGAGTTATATCTCTCTACAAAATATAGATAGTTTCTATGTTTAATTGTAAATACGTGCTCCAAATTAGAAGAGTACCTATGTATATGTACATTTGAGTGTGTGATAGAGACAAAGAGAACAAAGGTAAGAAAAGGAGGAGAGTTATATCTCTCTACAAAATACAGATAGTTTCTATGTTTAATTGTAAATATGTGCGCCAAATTAGAAGAGTACCTATGTATATGTACATATGAGTGTGTGATAGAGACAAAGAGAACAAAGGTAAGAAAAGGAGGAGAGTTATATCTCTCTACAAAATATAGATAGTTTCTATGTTTAATTGTAAATACGTGCTCCAAATTAGAAGAGTACCTATGTATATGTACATTTGAGTGTGTGATAGAGACAAAGAGAACAAAGGTAAGAAAAGGAGGAGAGTTATATCTCTCTACAAAATACAGATAGTTTCTATGTTTAATTGTAAATATGTGCGCCAAATTAGAAGAGTACCTATGTATATGTACATTTGAGTGTGTGATAGAGACAAAGAGAACAAAGGTAAGAAAAGGAGGAGAGTTATATCTCTCTACAAAATATAGATAGTTTCTATGTTTAATTGTAAATATGTGCGCCAAATTAGAAGAGTACCTATGTATATGTACATTTGAGTGTGTGATAGAGACAAAGAGAACAAAGGTAAGAAAAGGAGGAGAGTTATATCTCTCTACAAAATACAGATACATAGTTTCTATGTTTAATTGTAAATATGTGCGCCAAATTAGAAGAGTACCTATGTATATGTACATTTGAGTGTGTGATAGAGACAAAGAGAACAAAGGTAAGAAAAGGAGGAGAGTTATATCTCTCTACAAAATATAGATAGTTTCTATGTTTAATTGTAAATATGTGCGCCAAATTAGAAGAGTACCTATGTATATGTACATTTGAGTGTGTGATAGAGACAAAGAGAACAAAGGTAAGAAAAGGAGGAGAGTTATATCTCTCTACAAAATACAGATACATAGTTTCTATGTTTAATTGTAAATATGTGCGCCAAATTAGAAGAGTACCTATGTATATGTACATTTGAGTGTGTGATAGAGACAAAGAGAACAAAGGTAAGAAAAGGAGGAGAGTTATATCTCTCTACAAAATATAGATAGTTTGTATGTTTAATTGTAAATATGTGCGCCAAATTAGAAGAGTACCTATGTATATGTACATTTGAGTGTGTGATAGAGACAAAGAGAACAAAGGTAAGAAAAGGAGGAGAGTTATATCTCTCTACAAAATACAGATAGTTTCTATGTTTAATTGTAAATATGTGCGCCAAATTAGAAGAGTACCTATGTATATGTACATTTGAGTGTGTGATAGAGACAAAGAGAACAAAGGTAAGAAAAGGAGGAGAGTTATATCTCTCTACAAAATACAGATACATAGTTTCTATGTTTAATTGTAAATATGTGCGCCAAATTAGAAGAGTACCTATGTATATGTACATTTGAGTGTGTGATAGAGACAAAGAGAACAAAGGTAAGAAAAGGAGGAGAGTTATATCTCTCTACAAAATACAGATACATAGTTTATATGTTTAATTGTAAATATGTGCGCCAAATTAGAAGAGTACCTATGTATATGTACATTTGAGTGTGTGATAGAGACAAAGAGAACAAAGGTAAGAAAAGGAGGAGAGTTATATCTCTCTACAAAATATAGATAGTTTGTATGTTTAATTGTAAATATGTGCGCCAAATTAGAAGAGTACCTATGTATATGTACATTTGAGTGTGTGATAGAGACAAAGAGAACAAAGGTAAGAAAAGGAGGAGAGTTATATCTCTCTACAAAATACAGATAGTTTCTATGTTTAATTGTAAATATGTGCGCCAAATTAGAAGAGTACCTATGTATATGTACATTTGAGTGTGTGATAGAGACAAAGAGAACAAAGGTAAGAAAAGGAGGAGAGTTATATCTCTCTACAAAATATAGATAGTTTCTATGTTTAATTGTAAATATGTGCGCCAAATTAGAAGAGTACCTATGTATATGTACATTTGAGTGTGTGATAGAGACAAAGAGAACAAAGGTAAGAAAAGGAGGAGAGTTATATCTCTCTACAAAATATAGATAGTTTCTATGTTTAATTGTAAATATGTGCGCCAAATTAGAAGAGTACCTATGTATATGTACATTTGAGTGTGTGATAGAGACAAAGAGAACAAAGGTAAGAAAAGAAGGAGAGTTATATCTCTCTACAAAATATAGATAGTTTCTATGTTTAATTGTAAATATGTGCGCCAAATTAGAAGAGTACCTATGTATATGTACATTTGAGTGTGTGATAGAGACAAAGAGAACAAAGGTAAGAAAAGGAGGAGAGTTATATCTCTCTACAAAATATAGATAGTTTCTATGTTTAATTGTAAATATGTGCGCCAAATTAGAAGAGTACCTATGTATATGTACATTTGAGTGTGTGATAGAGACAAAGAGAACAAAGGTAAGAAAAGGAGGAGAGTTATATCTCTCTACAAAATACAGATAGTTTCTATGTTTAATTGTAAATATGTGCGCCAAATTAGAAGAGTACCTATGTATATGTACATTTGAGTGTGTGATAGAGACAAAGAGAACAAAGGTAAGAAAAGAAGGAGAGTTATATCTCTCTACAAAATATAGATAGTTTCTATGTTTAATTGTAAATATGTGCGCCAAATTAGAAGAGTACCTATGTATATGTACATTTGAGTGTGTGACAGAGACAAAGAGAACAAAAGTAAGAAAAGAAGGAGAGCTATACCTCTCTACAAAATATAGATAGTTTCTATGTTTAATTGTAAATATGTGCGCCAAATTAGAAGAGTACCTATGTATATGTACATTTGAGTGTGTGACAGAGCCAAAGAGAACAAAAGTAAGAAAAGAAGGAGAGCTATACCTCTCTACAAAATATAGATAGTTTCTATGTTTAATTGTAAATATGTGCGCCAAATTAGAAGAGTACCTATGTATATGTACATTTGAGTGTGTGATAGAGACAAAGAGAACAAAGGTAAGAAAAGGAGGAGAGTTATATCTCTCTACAAAATATAGATAGTTTGTATGTTTAATTGTAAATATGTGCGCCAAATTAGAAGAGTACCTATGTATATGTACATTTGAGTGTGTGATAGAGACAAAGAGAACAAAGGTAAGAAAAGGAGGAGAGTTATATCTCTCTACAAAATACAGATAGTTTCTATGTTTAATTGTAAATATGTGCGCCAAATTAGAAGAGTACCTATGTATATGTACATTTGAGTGTGTGATAGAGACAAAGAGAACAAAGGTAAGAAAAGGAGGAGAGTTATATCTCTCTACAAAATATAGATAGTTTCTATGTTTAATTGTAAATACGTGCTCCAAATTAGAAGAGTACCTATGTATTTGTACATTTGAGTGTGTGATAGAGACAAAGAGAACAAAGGTAAGAAAAGGAGGAGAGTTATATCTCTCTACAAAATACAGATAGTTTCTATGTTTAATTGTAAATATGTGCGCCAAATTAGAAGAGTACCTATGTATATGTACATTTGAGTGTGTGATAGAGACAAAGAGAACAAAGGTAAGAAAAGGAGGAGAGTTATATCTCTCTACAAAATATAGATAGTTTCTATGTTTAATTGTAAATATGTGCGCCAAATTAGAAGAGTACCTATGTATATGTACATTTGAGTGTGTGATAGAGACAAAGAGAACAAAGGTAAGAAAAGAAGGAGAGTTATATCTCTCTACAAAATATAGATAGTTTCTATGTTTAATTGTAAATATGTGCGCCAAATTAGAAGAGTACCTATGTATATGTACATTTGAGTGTGTGATAGAGACAAAGAGAACAAAGGTAAGAAAAGAAGGAGAGTTATATCTCTCTACAAAATACAGATAGTTTCTATGTTTAATTGTAAATATGTGCGCCAAATTAGAAGAGTACCTATGTATATGTACATTTGAGTGTGTGATAGAGACAAAGAGAACAAAGGTAAGAAAAGGAGGAGAGTTATATCTCTCTACAAAATATAGATAGTTTCTATGTTTAATTGTAAATATGTGCGCCAAATTAGAAGAGTACCTATGTATATGTACATTTGAGTGTGTGATAGAGACAAAGAGAACAAAGGTAAGAAAAGGAGGAGAGTTATATCTCTCTACAAAATACAGATAGTTTCTATGTTTAATTGTAAATATGTGCGCCAAATTAGAAGAGTACCTATGTATATGTACATTTGAGTGTGTGATAGAGACAAAGAGAACAAAGGTAAGAAAAGGAGGAGAGTTATATCTCTCTACAAAATACAGATACATAGTTTCTATGTTTAATTGTAAATATGTGCGCCAAATTAGAAGAGTACCTATGTATATGTACATTTGAGTGTGTGATAGAGACAAAGAGAACAAAGGTAAGAAAAGAAGGAGAGTTATATCTCTCTACAAAATACAGATAGTTTCTATGTTTAATTGTAAATATGTGCGCCAAATTAGAAGAGTACCTATGTATATGTACATTTGAGTGTGTGATAGAGACAAAGAGAACAAAGGTAAGAAAAGGAGGAGAGTTATATCTCTCTACAAAATATAGATAGTTTCTATGTTTAATTGTAAATATGTGCGCCAAATTAGAAGAGTACCTATGTATATGTACATTTGAGTGTGTGATAGAGACAAAGAGAACAAAGGTAAGAAAAGGAGGAGAGTTATATCTCTCTACAAAATACAGATAGTTTCTATGTTTAATTGTAAATATGTGCGCCAAATTAGAAGAGTACCTATGTATATGTACATTTGAGTGTGTGATAGAGACAAAGAGAACAAAGGTAAGAAAAGGAGGAGAGTTATATCTCTCTACAAAATACAGATACATAGTTTCTATGTTTAATTGTAAATATGTGCGCCAAATTAGAAGAGTACCTATGTATATGTACATTTGAGTGTGTGATAGAGACAAAGAGAACAAAGGTAAGAAAAGAAGGAGAGTTATATCTCTTTACAAAATATAGATAGTTTCTATGTTTAATTGTAAATATGTGCGCCAAATTAGAAGAGTACCTATGTATATGTACATTTGAGTGTGTGATAGAGACAAAGAGAACAAAGGTAAGAAAAGGAGGAGAGTTATATCTCTCTACAAAATATAGATAGTTTCTATGTTTAATTGTAAATATGTGCGCCAAATTAGAAGAGTACCTATGTATATGTACATTTGAGTGTGTGACAGAGACAAAGAGAACAAAAGTAAGAAAAGAAGGAGAGCTATACCTCTCTACAAAATATAGATAGTTTCTATGTTTAATTGTAAATATGTGCGCCAAATTAGAAGAGTACCTATGTATATGTACATTTGAGTGTGTGACAGAGCCAAAGAGAACAAAAGTAAGAAAAGAAGGAGAGCTATACCTCTCTACAAAATATAGATAGTTTCTATGTTTAATTGTAAATACATATGTGCGCCAAATTAGAAGAGTACCTATGTATATGTACATTTGAGTGTGTGACAGAGTCAAGGAGAACAAAAGTAAGAAAAGAAGGAGAGCTATACCTCTCTACAAAATATAGATAGTTTCTATGTTTAATTGTAAATATGTGCGCCAAATTAGAAGAGTACCTATGTATATGTACATTTGAGTGTGTGACAGAGACAAAGAGAACAAAAGTAAGAAAAGGAGAGTTATATCTATACAAAATATAGATAGTATACCCAAGTCGTCACTCCCGCGCCACACAAACTCCAACGCCCTTCGTTCCATCCGGATCATCTCGTCGTCGATGCTGATGGGGTTGATGAAGAGGCCGTCGAAGCCCATCTGCGCCACCAGGGACGCATACTCCCTGGAGTGTCCGAAGACATCCGCCTGCCACGCCACCAACGGCCGAGCGCAGGACAGAAATGTGGCGTTGATTTTCCTGCAAGAGATTTCCGTTAGTAGGTTGCCAATTTTATCTAGGTATGTTAGGTTAGGCTTAAGCCGGTGGCCCTACCAAGGTTCAAGCCTTGTCGTGGCGGTGGGGCTCAGTAACCTAGGGTGAGCTCAGCACCTTGGGCGAAGCGAATTGAGCCGAGGGGGCTCTTTGTACCCCTCTTATAAGAAGATGGGACTAAAGAGCAGGGGGCAAGGGGCGACAATAGGAACCTCACCCCATTATACTGTCCCGATGTTGAGCGGGATTGTTCTGTGGTGCGGGACAACCCCTCTGTGTAGGTAGCATCGATCCCCCGAGGGACTGACTAGCCGTCGAGGTGCCCTGTTTGCTCTAACAGATCCGGGGTACCTCACTAAAGGCGGCATTGGTGGCACTCACCGGGGTTTAGTGGGTAGAGCTGCGTCCACTTACCAGCTTTCGGGCGCAGCGAGTCCAACATACCCACCTGGGGTATTTCCCAATTCACCTACGTGCGGCCACGTGCAATGCTGCGAATTCCGGGCATTGCAATACTCCATGCGCCGGGGACTTGCAATACCGGCAGTCCGGTCGCGCAACCTGAGCGATGGCAACGCGGGGAGGTGCCTTTGCCTTTGGTCCGATATGGGCGGTGCGCCTTGTTAGCCCGTGGCCCTGGTTATCCCACCGGCGTGTCGGCAACCATAACATCGCCTATGCGGTACTCGTCCTCCAAAAAGGTTATAAGCTCCACAAACGTGGGGAACGCATCTCCCATGCGTCATCACTGGAGTGTTGCACATGCACTACGTGTACCAACAAGTAGGACCACGAGTCCACTGGTAGCCCCAAGCGGTTTGCTGCATTTGTTGCGATGAGAAGGGGGTTGAGCAAATCAGTCCTCAACGAGGCGGCAATGATCACCGGAGGCAGCTCCAGGATCTGGTCGATGTGAGCATCGGCCAGACAACGCTGGTTGTGGTAGCGCCGGTTTAGGGGCGTGCGCGTGATCAAATAGCTCCCGTCACTGATCGGGAGGTGTTGCCACTTGCCCTTGCCACTACGTCTAAGACGGAGAGCAAATATGACAATTTCCGGGACGGGCTCAAATCCTCACGTGGGAGGTCCAAGGTGGGCAACTTGCTCAACAGGTCCACGGGAGTCTTCGAGGGCGCCCCGCGGGGCGGCTCTCCCATGCGTAAAGCCAGTACCACCCGCGCGTGCTGGACGAAGTCGTCGGCCAGGTCCATTATCTGGCCGTAGTCCTCGCGGACTTGGGTCCGTCGCTCTTCAGGCAACGACTCCAGGGGGGCGTCATCAATGTTCAAAACGAAGAGTTGGTATAACCCCTACCCCCCGGAGCCGTGTCGGGCATTTCTCATATCTATCCATTAAGGCTTCTGTTCGGTCTTGTCTGTGTACCAAGGTGGCCGCCGAGGTAAACCACCTCAATTGAGACACAATTCCGGAATAAGACTCCCGGACGGCACTGATGGCGGTCATCTTCATGAGCACAATAACAATATATAAATAAGCTTCAAGAGCACAATATCAGGTCATAAACAGTCACAGAACAATTACAATACACAAAAATCAAAATTAAAAATAAATAAATAAAATAACAGCGCATAAATTAAAAAACCACGCTCCAGAATTGTGTTACTTCTCTTCCCTGGGTCAGTCAGGTATGCGAGTGGAAATTTAGTAAGACCCAGGGCTCAACAGTTATAATAAGGTACTCTGTGGGGCTCAATAGGAGGACATAGTGTCCGCGATACGCAGAGCTAAATGTCACTAAATACACCAATTGTGTGAGTAGTACAGACGTATTAGAATTTTAAATACTTTACCCCCTAGAATCTCCTACTTGTACTACACCCAGCTTCTGGACGATGTGACGATGCCTCTAGCATAAATCTAATTAACAATAAACACCAATTGGCCAACCGGATACTTAATGCTAATAAACTTATACTTGACTTAACTGAGGCGGCGTCCGAAGCGGTGCTGCGGGTAATGTCGACGGTCACGCCTCGTTTCACTCGACACTTAGTTTATAACTTTAGAGTTCATAGTAGGATCACAATTTCTTAACAATTAAAATTAATTCGCAACATAACAGCAAAGATCTGCGCCTGCGACGTGTTTTCAGATAAAACTTTTACAAAACGATTACAATAGTCGAATACACGTGATCAAAAGGGGCAGCAAATGTATCAACATTCAACAGTGTTATTTACATGTTGCGACTTTTACTTGCTTTTGCATACTGAATAGTTTTGCATACTGAACGGCCGGTCGGTGCGTAGCCAAGGTCGAAACTAGGACTAGATAAACCCTGATTCAAATGTCGATTATTTTATGATTTTTAAATTCTAAATAATGAGCGTTCAGTCGGTTCCGAGCAATATACATGGTCGACGTCGACCACTTACCTACCATCTGGTGACACATCTGCCAGTTTGCCTATCCAACGAACATAAAAATAAGTAGGTAACATATAAAGGGAATAAGGATATGTATATTGATATGTGAATAGGGCTCGGGTGTCCCTACTTACATGCCGAAGTTAGTATAGTCTCTTCTTTTAAGCTAATTATCTGCTAATTATGGAAAATATTAATCCAATCATTAGTAGTATCTCCCAATTTCGCTGCTACTACACATCTCAAACCAAATCGCGGTGTTGAGAACTGAGCTTACCTCAAGGAGTAGGTGTAGCTGTCTATGATAGCCTGGTAGCTGGTGGTGGCCTCGTCGGGCATCCCCCAGCCGCCGCCCACCACCACCAGTCGCCCCTGACGGATCAACTCGTACACCATGCGACGGACTGGTAAGATAATATTAATAATAACTTTATATGTAAGCCATATTGATAGAGACGTGTGGAAAAAAAAGGGGGAGACCTTT
This sequence comes from Helleia helle, assembly GCA_963853865.1. Lineage (NCBI taxonomy): Eukaryota > Metazoa > Arthropoda > Insecta > Lepidoptera > Lycaenidae > Helleia > Helleia helle. The sequence goes on from OY971434.1 coordinate 1,199,991, forward strand.
GCCCAGCAGCGCGATAGAACATCTGTGAACACGTTTTGAAGGGGTGTAGATTTGCCACAATTAGGTTTATATGTAGAAGAAGCGCAGAAAGTTTCGCGTATAATATAATAATTAGAGGTAGAGTGGTAGATTTTCTCAGAGGTAGTGCCATGCAGCCGAACTAGGCCGGCACGAACGGAGTGGTACCTATCGCTCACATAACACCGGCGTCAAGTGACAGCTATGTCGCGTTTCGTGCGGTTTGTGAGTTTCCGGTGGGCCATCGGGGGGGCCAATGTGTACATTAAATTCATTATTTCGTAAAAATACAAGCGAATGTATTTTTAGTGTGTCAATAAGTCAAGTGAACTTTTTATATATTTAAAAAATGGTGAAAGAATTTTGACAAAAAAATACTTTAAATAATTATAGTCGAAATTCGACCCTCGCAGGACTTTTAGTAATAAAAAAAGCATATTATTTTTCCTACTTTGATACTGCGTGCGATCAACCTTTTTCCGAATATTCCAGAACATCCGACATCGACCTCTTTGAATGAGTGCCCAGAGCTCAGAGGACCGGCCGGGCCGGCTGCACAGAGATAGTTATATCTTCATGTTAGAAAAACATAGTTTTTATTAAAATTTGATTCTACTGCGTGTAAATTGGATACGTGATTGTTTTTATCAATTACGTTAGCATGCTGCATATGTAGCGTTTATTACCTGTGCCCTCCCGCTTGGACCACCAGTGGAACAGGTACGGCAGCTCGGAGTCGGAGAGGGTGAATCTATGTGGTGGAAATTTCACATCATGTTAGGAATATTCTCTACATCATAATTTTCTTTTTATGTTAAAAATCTATATTATAAATTGAAGTCTGTCTGAAGTTCTTTTACCGGTGGGAGGGAAGCGCTGTGCCGCGCTCTCGGCTGCATGGGTACCACCATCTTGCTTGTTTCTCCCGTGAAACAGCTTTGCTGTGTTTTGCAAGACAGGCAGTGTAATTACTGGCATCGAGACTTAACATCTTATGTCTCAGGATAGGCAGCACATAAATGAGTTGCCTGGGCTCGTTCCAGGTAAACTAGTTTATGTTCACGGGCGACGTCGACCACTTACCATCAGGTGGCACGTTTGCCAGTTTGCCTATCCAACTAACATAAAACCTTAATACTAAATACCTGCTTGACGATCTTATTTATCTCTCTTTGAAAATTAGTACCTACAGTAAGGTAAGGTCAGAGAAAATGGCTATGAGTATAAGATATGGGGGATGGTGTCGTACGCCATTCTTGTGCATTTCGTATTTTCAAACATGCTGTATACGAGCAACCCGCTAACTACAAACGTTCAAATCCTTACTCACTTCCTCTCGTGGTTGGCCCACAGCTCGCTGATAGTGGCGTCCAAAATACGTTTCATGTTGACGTTGCTTTGGTGCACGCCGTCGTCTGAATAAAATACGATTAGGTGATACTAAAGTAGTTATAAGGATAGTTAAAATAATAATAATATCTATGGACGCTTTTACACCACGTCAACCTGGTCCCGTGGTAAGTTCTCGAAGAACTTGTGTTACGGTTACCAGACAACGGAGATATATTTAATACTTTTATACTATACATATATTTAATATTTTTATTATATAATACACATCCATAACCCAGGAACACAGAAAATATTTTTGTTCCCTGGCGGGATTCGAACCCGTATACTCCGGCTTGAGCGACAATGCGCTTACCACTGAGCCACATAGGTTATTGGCCATAGTTATCTCTACTGTCTAGAAATATTTCCTTATACTCTCGGTATTGCCCGTGAAGGTGCCCGAAAGGTGGTACGGTGGGCGCAGGACGCACTAAAACCCGGCGAGTGCCACCAATATCGCCTTTGGTGAGTTGCCCCGGATCTGTTGAGCAAACGGGGCACTTCGACTCTACAGAGAGTTTGTCCCGCACCACAGAACAACCCCTCCCAACGTCGGGACAGTGTAATGGGGGTGAGGTTTCCATCCTCGCCCCTTGTGCCCGTGCTCTTTTGTCCCCTCTTCTTATTAGAGGGACGAGGGGTACAAACAGCACCTCCCTGGGCTCAATTTGCTTCGCCCAGGGTGCTGCGCACACCCTAGACTACTGAGCTCCACAGCCACGACAAGGCTTGAACCATGGTGGCGCTTATAATCGGTATAATATGAAAAATGATATTAGTCAAAAATTTTACATAAACTATTAATTTTTCGTTTTTCAAGAGTATTTATGTATGTAGGAAATAAATATATTTTTGTTTTGATGTATCTAGCATCTAGCATTGCTGCTATGCAGCCGAATTGGGCCGGCACGATCACCTCTCGCTCACATAATACCAGCGTCAAGTGACAGTTATGATGACGCGTTTCGTGCGGTTTCCAGTGGCCTATTGGGGGATAGGGAACATCAGGGCAACGCATCGGCATGATTTCTGGTTGTGTACATGTGTATAGGTGTCGATAGTCGCCAATAGGCTGCTCGATTGCCTTCCTATGCAAAAAAAGTGACGTCCAGAACGCTCCTCGTGTGACGCGCCCGTCTGCGGTACCCTGTACATGTGCCTGTACCACCATCCTGCTCTGTACCATGTAGTGATCTACCATAAAGAAGTTTTACTGAATTTCAGAACATTTAATGTAACCTACACGGATTATATCACAGTCTATTATGATTATCACATCTATAAGACTCCGGATCTTTACAGCGACGAGGGGCGACATCACGGGAGGACTGTGTCGGGGATAGAACTGGCTGTGTATTAACGGCACCAACATCTTGCATTTTAGGACAAGCAATACAGTCCCAATAGACAAGTGGATTTTACATTTATGGAATAGAATAGACAACTTGACCTTCGGTTTCGACATTATTGGCGAAAGAAGAAGAAAGAAAGAAGAAAGAAACATTTATTCGACACAAACAGGAGACACACAGAGATATAAGGATATACACAGAAAAAAACATTTATAATCGCATAAACCTAAGTAAGTAGGACAAAAAAAACATATTTTTTTTAATATAAAGTGTGTGTGAAAGCGAACGTCAATCTCATACAGTATTGATGTTTCTATTCTATTATATAAACGTAAACGCCACTTGTCTTGAGGCTGCCCCTCTAGATGAGTTGGTAGGGCTAGTGAATGAGTAAGCACTAGTTAATGGATAATCAAATAAAAGAGCCTCACCTCCTGTGTAGTGGTGGTGGAAGGTCCTGATGTGTCCCAGCTCGGCGTGGGAGTGGGGAACGATGTGGACGTTGGTGTGGTCCTCCTTCGTGGCGGGACAGCCCTGGGATAATCCAACTTACAATAGCTTCCTAACAACCATAACACTAACCGACTACATTATGCGAAGGAATAGCATTCTATGTTGCAAATAAATCGATTCCCTGAACCAAGTTCGTAAGCACATCAGACTTTCTGTAGACATTTGTCTGGTGTTAGAGACTCGATGCAGGCAGTCAGTCATTTGACCACAACGCCACTGGCAATTGGCTTAAGGTATGCAATGCCTCTGGCCTCAGGATGGGACCCTGGGACTGGCAGCCGGGCAGTCCCTCCTTACGAGAAGTAGTCTGGCCTTCGCCGGGACCAACAAGGCGCTGAGGTGCTTCTGTTGCCTGCAGTTCCGGGACCCTTAAAAACGGCTGAAGGCGCTGTCAGTGGTTTTAGTTTGGGTATACACAGCCCAAGTGAGAGTCCATATAGGGTCTGGAACATACCCCGGTCCTGGCTTCACGCATAAAGCATTTACCCGCGTCAAAAAAAAAGAAAAAAGGTAGGCAATGTCAAGTATTCCTCGCCGGTAGTCGTCATCATCATCGTCATCATCCGTCCACTGTTGAACATAGGCCTCCCACAGTGAAAGCCGAGACGATCGATCCCTTGACGATTGCCTACCACTGTCAACTACTAATCGATAAATGTCGCCTACCTCATACCCGCACCTCTCCCCGAAGTCAGCTAGCGGGGTGAGCAGGTGGACAGTCTCCGGGTCCATGGCTCGTGCCAACGTGATGAGGCATAGCAGCAGCATCGTGACACACACACAACTGACTAGATGGGGCGTGAGGTCTATATGTTGTGGGCGGCTTTCACATTGATGGTATGTGTCGCTCATAATAAGAGCTTTTGTTTTATTTTAAATATAACTAGCTGTTGCCGCAGCTTCACCCGCGTTAACTTAGATTTACAGCCGTACGCAGATTGATGATGATTATTTTTATAGCCAAAGTTACTCCTTATAACATCAGCTATCTGCCAGTGAAAGTTCCATCAAAATCGGCCCAGCCGTTTCAGAGATTAGGGAAAAAACAGACAGACAGACAGACTGACAGACAGACAAAAATTCTAACAAAAGCTATTTTGGTATATGTACCGCGTATACATCCACATGCATTCAATAAAAAGCGGTTATTTTAATATTACAATTTTATTTATCTATTTAGATATAGGCTCGGCCTCAATGTGAGTCTAGGTGAGTATAATATAAGAGCGTCTTCACTTGGCCGTCCACGATATCGCCAACTTCGAAAAAGGCGATGTTTTTCCGAACGAACGGTAAATATGTAGTCTCATCACTCTCAGTCTCGACTCTGTTTCTTAAAATTTGGGCGCAACTACACAAGCTTTAGGTCAATTCAATTCAATTCAATTCAAAATTCTTTATTGTTAGATGTAGTACGTACAACGTCCTAAAGTAAAGAGAATTCTTGGCGGATTGAAGTTAGCTAAGAGCAACGCGGCATTGTGACTTCTTAATACCAAATTGGTTTTAAGTTTTTTTTTTTGTTTAAATTTTACAATAGTTAAAAATATTATAATTTAAAATAATAATATCAACCCTTATATGTCCCACTGCTGGGCATTGGTCTCCTCGAAATCAGGCGAGGAGGGTTTTGTGAAGTTCACCGATGCGTTGGCCCAATGCAGCTTGGTGAACTTCACACACCTTCAAAGACTTAACCTCATCAGGCATTCAGTTTTCCTCACAATATTTCCTTCACCGGTGAGCAAGCGATGGTCTAATGTTCAGGTGCACGTAAAAATTAAGAATAACCCATTTCAATTCATCACAGAAGTCAGGATCGAACCTAACCTAACCGAACCTCTCACTCAAGGGACCGATTCGAGCCCATACAAAACAAAAAGCGGTTACTTAATTTGTAATTTTGACATCTGCCGATGTCAAAATTACTTTATTTAAGGCATTCTGTCAGTCTTTTTATACGAGCGGCCTGTGGGTGTCATATACGAACCGAACCTACAACGTTCTGCGCGTTCAGTACAACAACGCTTTCAGGATGCTGTTGCGACTGCCGTGGCGCTGCAGTGCGTCCGGCATGTTTGCCAAGGCTCGAATTGATGGTTTCCATGCCATCATGCGTAAAAAAGCCGCCTCTTTGCTGCAGCGTCTACGCAACACTCGGAACAGCATCCTGAAAATGATTGCTCGTAGACCAGACTGCCCTATACAAAGACATTGGATAGAGTTAGTAATAGGTATAAGATGATTTGTGGATACATAATTTATATATTATGATAGAGTATGTATCCGAATCATATTATTACTATAGAAATGTTATTACTAAGTACTAACAATACTAACATAGAATAAGCTTATTTTGTTACTAACACATTTACTACTATGTAATATCCTTATGGACTATTTTATGGGTCTGAAATAAACATATTTTATTTATTTTATTTATTTATTGTAAATAATAAGATAAAACTGGGATCTATAAAGCCGCAGTATCGTTTAATGTACCGTATCGGCGTGCAGGTGTGAAAACATACGCCAACGAGTTGTTTTCATGATGGACAGACGTGCTTTAATAACAGACTCGAGGAGTGAGGACATCCGATATCTTATACAATTAACTGTGGTTCTAAAGTCTATAATATTAGGTATTTACCTATGAAATTGCCGTTTTGTATGAAAAAATTTAAACGATTTTTTTTCATGTATTTTTTATTTGTATTAATCGAAGTAATCACCCATGCAATCAATGCATCTTTGCCAACGCAGTGGCAGTTATTTGATGCCCTTCTTAAAGAAATCAGCTGGACGGGAGGCAACAAATTCTTCAAAGGCATTTTGTACTGCCTCTCCGATATTGATTTTTTTCCCGCCAAGAAGTTATCCAAATTCTGGAAAAAGTAGTAGTCTGTAGGCGCAAGGTCTGGTGAGTAGGGCGGATGAGGGAAAGCTTCAAACCCCAGTTCTTGCAACTTGGAGACCGTCTGCTGTGCAGTATGAGGTCGCGTGTTGTCGTGCAAGACCAGCGGAGACGAGCGATTGACCAATGCTGGTTGGAGATGTGCCAGCTTCTCCATCATTGTGACAGTTCTTCACAGTACTCAGTTATGCTCACCCCGTTTGGTAAGAAGCTGTGATGAATCACACCGGCGCTAGACCACCAAACAGTGACCATCACTTTTCTAGGGGTAAGTTTTCGTTTAGGGCATTGTTTAGGTGCTGAACCAGGATCCAACCAACTTGCTGAGCGCTTGCGGTTATCAAACAGAATCCATTTTTCATCGCAGGTAACAATGTGGTTCAAAATTCCTTCATTTGTGTGTCTGTTGAGCAGTGCAAGGCACGTCTCGACGCGTACTTGGCGCTGGCGATCATTGGGTTCGTTCGTAGGGCACACATTTTTCAAGGTTTTTTACCTTGCCAATATGACGCAAATGGACCAATATTGTTTTGACGCTAACGTCGAAAGCTGCTGCTAATACAGCCTGAGATTGTGTCCAGCTTCCACAATCGCCTTTAATTCGTCATTGTCGACCAAAGTCTTCGGACGACCGCGTGGTTCATTTTTCAGGTCGAAATTTCCAGAACAGAAACGAGCAAACCAATAACAGGTGGTGCGTTGGTTTGTAGTGTTAGCTCCGTAAACGTCGTTGATGTTGCATGCCGCTTGTGCCGCGTTGCTGCCACGACGGTAGTAGGTAGGTACTCATATTCCATAATTACTCAAATTTTTAAAGTATCCATGATGACGAAAATGATTGAAATGCGATGAAAATGTAACACTAAACAATAAACAAATGACTACTTTTAGAAAAAGAATTCCATGGTTTTAAAATAAAATTAATTTGAAATTAGAATTCTTAGCCAAACAAAAATTATTTTGATTTGAAATGGCCAGTACTGCAGAACGGCAATTTCATAGGTAAAACCTACTAAGAAGAGATACTAGCTGTTCCCACCGTTTTCACTGCCTTATTGAAAAAAAATCTTTCCATCCACCATCTTCAATTATTGTATGATAAAACAATAATTTTACCTATGGAGATTGTCCCGTTTAAAAAACTTCAGTTTTATTATTAGTGTGGACTATTATAGAAGTGTGACAGACTGTTAGCCGTGTTTTGACTCAATATTGTAGTGCTGTCTCTAGCACTATCTACTCCATAACACATCCGACGCCAGGAGGCCGTGTGGTCGCAGACTGCACGGTAGGCGGGGGGCAACCCCCCACTTTATAAATCAAAAGTGAGCCGAATGGGCTCACACTAATCCGATGTAGCATTAGGGCCTTCGGGCCATTAGCATAGATCACTCCGAAAAAAAAAAAAAAAGACTACTCTATAATATATTTTCAAAAGGATTATTAATATTAAATAACTATTAGCATTGTGTCCCTGTTGAGTCCAATTGCATCTTGAGCACGCGGACGGGCCGGTGGGACTCTTCGTTGCTAAGGCACTGGATAGGCCTGCTTGCCCCCCTTATTTGTCCCCAGTTAGAAGTGCGGCAAGAGTGGCAAGGGTTCGGCCGTCTTGGCGTTCTTGAGGGAGGCCTATGTTCAGTAATTGACGGATAGAGGCTGATGATGATGATGAAAGAACACAACCACGATGTCACCCCCGCGATCGTAGCCGCTCGTGACGTCATTCACCCAGACAGTCAATTCGTGAGTTGAGGCGTAAGCTATGAACATTATAGCATAAAGCGTTATGTTAAAAAGTACTCTGTGGTAGGAACAAAGCGTTAAATGATAAGCGTAAGAGCGTAAAGACACGGATAGTGACCGACCGCATAAGCTTCGCTTCAAAAATAGTAGCATCGGCGTTATTGGGGCATGGAACCCAAAAATTATTTTTTATATTTTCATTTCATTCTTTAGCATCCAACAGTGGCGATGGCCTAGTGGGTGAGAGAGCCTCTTGAGTGAGAGGTCCGGGTTCGATCCTGACCCCCTGAGATGCCTTGAAATGGGTTTTTCTAAATTTTTACGTGCCCCTAAACATGAGACCATGAGACCATCGCTTGTTCACCGGTGAAGGAAACATCGTGAAGAAACCTGCAGGCCTGATAAGATTAAAAGTCTTTGAAGGTGTGTGAAGTTCATCGACCCGCATTGGGCATCGGTGAACTATGGCACAAAAACCCTCGTCTAATTTCGAGGAGGAGACCCGTGCCCAGCAGTGGGATACATAAGGGTTGATATTATTTATTTACATCCAACATCGTGGTCTTTGACCTTCCAGTAGCATCACAAATATTGGGGTTAAATAAAACAATTCATAAAACAAATGGTCTTTGACCAGTAGCATCACAAATATTGGGGTTAAATAAAACAATTCATAAAACAAATGATAATTTATTATAAAAATATTTCATAATATTTGTCCTAAGTCAACAACGATCGTGAACACAAGTTATAATAAATAATCATGGGAGTAGCACCTATTTTTACCTATTTTTCACATTTCTTAAGTTTCGGTACAGGGACATCGTAAGGACCAAGCTTGAACGTGACAACTTTGTATATACATAAAAAATACTACTAAATACTCAAACTTTGCCCATCCTTATTTGTCCAGTGTATAATATCACCTTTTAATAAAAAAAAAATGATTGGGAAATACTCAATTATATTTGAATGAAGAGCCGTAGAAGGATGAGCAAAGTTTCAAGTTGAGACGATATACTTCGGCACAATCACTAACAACAATAATATATTTACTTGTATATAAACATTCGAGAATCATTATGTATTGTTCTGTACAGTAACACACACACACATAGGCTCAACGATGTCCCCCCACCAATGAGTATTCAATCATTTCAATGATTCATAATTTCAAGTAATATCTCGGTTAACATGTAAATACAAAAACCCGCAGACCCAAATAATAAATATACCGTGACCCCCAACCAGACCCCTAACCGGGAGACAGACCTCCAGCCCTCGGGAGGCCCGACCTCTAGGCGATCATCTTCCGGATCATGTAGTTGAGGATGCCCCCGTGGCGGAAGTACGTGAGGTCCACCTCGGTGTCGAAGCGGACCTTCACTTGGAATGATTTGCCCGTGTCAACCTGGAACAGAATGAGATTGAAAACACCCAGGTTGAAAGAATGGGGATGCAAAACAGAGGCAGGAGAAATATCGCAACCGATGACGTCATCATCTGTCGTGTGACGCGTAACACAAACACACGTTCGGGCGTACATTACGCAGTGCGTATGCGTCAATTTCGATTTTTTCCGTACATGCAGCACACTAAGGATTTTTTGGTACATACAACATTACAGAGCCGCTAGAGAAGAAAGTTTAGCGAATAAATAATAATATCTATGGACACTTTTACACCACGTAAATCTGGTCCCGTGGTAAGTTCACGAAGAACTTGTGTTACGGGTACCAGACAACGGAAATATATTTAATACTTTTATACTATACATATATATAAGATTTTTATTATATAATACACATATTTAATACGCATCCATGACCAAGGAACACAGAAAATATTTTTGTTTCCAGGCGGGATTCGAACCCGCAACCTCCGGCTTGAGCGCCAACGCGCTAACCATTGAGCCACAGAGGTCGTCAATTAAATGTATATAACGATCGTCTTAGCCAACAGATGTCCACTGCTGGTCAGAGGCTCCCGAAGCCCTGCTCCATCCTCGACGGATCGCCGGTCCAAGAGGTGGACCGGAGAGGTGGACCGGAGAGGTGGTGGAGGGCCTCTTAATGCTACAATACCAACTGTAACTCGCCGTGGCCTACGTGACCGTCCTCACATACCTGCACGGTCAGCTCGTGCTGCGGCACCAGGTCGGCGGGCACGCTGATGGAGTACACCTCGCGGCCCGTCAGCCCCAGGCTGTCCGGGCTCTGTCCGGGCAGGAACTGCAGCGGCATGACGCCCATGCCCACTAGGTTCGACCGGTGGATGCGCTCGAACGACTCCGCGATCACCGCGCGGATACCCTGCGGGGGGGGGGGGCATATTAGTGAGGTCAACGTCGCTCGTTATCAAGTTCACCCGAGATTAGGTAGGCTGAGTCCTTCGTCCGTCTTCGATGGGAGTTCCGCTTCTTCAAACAGACTTGGTTGTTGAGGAAAGAGACAAGCAGTTTAATTACTGACAGCTTATATCTTGCGTCTCTAAATTGCTATTAATTTTAGACGCAAAAAGCAGATCACAAAATTATTGGAGTCCTCATCGCATGCAGCATAGTTTTATAATTCCTCATACTTCTTACAAATAGCTGGAGCGGTGTCCAGAACCTCAAAAATGACACTTGAAAAAACATCAAAATAACTAACTTCTAGCTAACTTCACGTATCTAGCAGATCATGTAGCACCAAATCAAAAAAAATAGAGTTGTACTGCACCTTTTACTGTACAGCACGTTTTACTGTACTGCACGTTTTACTATACTGCACGTTTTACTGTACAGCAGTTTTTACTGTACTGCACGTTTTACTGTACTGCACGTTTTACTATACTGCACGTTTTACTGTACAGCACGTTTGACTGTACTGCACGATGTTACTGTACGGCACGTTTTACTGTACTGTACGTGTTACTGTACTGCACGAAGTTACTGTACTGCACGTTTTACTGTACTGCACGATGAGACTGTACAGCACGTTTTACTGTACTGTACAAGTTATTACGATTGGTAGTACAGTTCACGTTAACTGTATTGTACTGCACATTATTACGATACTGCACGTTGTTACTGTACTGTACAAGTTATTACGATTGGTAGTACAGTTCACGTGTACTGTACTGTACTGCACGTTGTTACTGGGCTGCACGATGTTACTGATGAAAGTTAAGTTATGTATAACTGTACAAGTTTTTATGATTGGTACAGGAGTACAGTAGGTAAAAATGACATGAATATTTTTATAGGTGAAAACGCCAAAAATTGTTGTAAAAAGTATCAGGAGCTATAGAGCTATGCTGCATGCAAACAGAACTCCAATAATTTTGTGATCTGCTGGACAATGATCTGCTAAGTTCACGGGCATCAAGTCGGGTAGACGGCGGGTGGTACGTACCAGCAGGAAGGGACCCTTGGCGGCCCAGTCGCGGGACGAGCCGGAGCCGTAGTCCTTGCCGACGATCGCTATCAGCGGCACATTCTCTTTCGCGTACCTGGAACATCGCAGCTGATCAGTTAAGGGTTTCTTCGTAACATTCGCAGGTAGACACACAGGTCTTCCATGAGAGTATTTTAACTACAGGCGGACATTGGACTATTTTGTTGACCGCCCGGACAATTACGATCATCGCCCTTCACATGTTCGACCTATCGCCCGGTGGTCGTCAGGCCATCTAGTTCCCGCCTACTTACAACACCTTCAATGGAGGAGACGACCTTGTGTCTGACTGAGATGGTACCGAGCGGGAGACCCTCTTCTTCCAAAACGCTACACAACTATTTTGACTCGGTGGGGGCGGATTCTGACGATGGGGCGGTGCCTGTCTGTGGGGGCGTTACCTTTCGGTGGGGTGGTGCCTGTCGGTGGGGGGCGGTACATACCTGTCAGCGGCGTCGAACACGTCCATGACGTCTCCACTGGGCTGGTGCGTAGTGCGCGGGCCGGGCGCGGGGGCCAGCCGGTTGAGCAGGCGGATGTTAGCGAAGGTCCCACGCGCCATCACCGCGTCGTTACCGCGTCGCGCGCCGTACGAGTTGAACTCCTTTGGCGTCAGCCTGCGTTAGTTGTTTTTTTGTTGTTAGTTGGGTAACAGACAACAGTCCTCGAGTTTTACAAATAGCTCGCATTTCTAATGATTTGTATGACCTTAACTGCAATTTAGTATCTAAGGCCCAGGATTTTGCTGCGGGTCTTGGATGTATATAGTTATAGCGGAACAGTGAAGTTAAATTTTTCACAAAAAAGTCATCGATTCTTACTTCATGAAGTCGTTAAAGTAAATTTCTCCATCGACAATCGATCCCACAGTGCCCTAGTTCATAACAGCATTTTTACCACTACATCATGACACACCTATAAAGTTAACCACTATGGAATACGCATGGCGTTAACACAGCTTCAAGAACGTGATATTTGTTTTATTAGTCGTTTTCATGATTTTATTACAGTCAAGAGTCCCGGTCACAAAGTCACAAGTCCCTTTAACATGGTACTCCGTCTCGTGGTATGTATGTGTGGTCTCACCCCCGGCCGGCGAGGAAGCGCGCGGCGGGCGAGTTCCGCGCGATGGAGCCGGCGGGCGAGATGTGGTCGGTGGTCACCGAGTCGCCCAGCAGCAGCAGGCAGCGCGCTCCCTCGATGCTCTTGATGGTCGGCAGATCCTGCGAACGACAGTCACGTTGGCAATACTACCCACCACCATCTCGTGATCCTCTTGTCCACTTAACGTACATGAAGCAAATGGGAGAAGCACGGGCATTGCGAGTGCTCTTTCTCCAGAGTGAATTTTCTTGTTTTAAACTAACGCGATCACTGTTCATATTTATGTAAATATGAATTCGGGCATAAGCGCCCGTAACAATATTTACATAAATATGAATTTTCTTGGTGGTGGTATCATGTAGTTCCTAGGGTCTTTAAAGTGTGAGGGGAGATCAGGAACCAGCGGCGCGGTCAGTACATTTATTAAAGCCAATTGGCCTCAGTCATCCGCCTGTACTCCTCTTATCAATTAAATAACTATTTAGGCACATTCTGATTTGTATCCCATTGTGTAGTCTGGAGTAACATAATCCTACTAATATATTAACGCGCAGTTTGTAATAATGTTTGGATGTATGTTTGTAACTCTTTCACGCAAAAACTTTACAATAACATACTCGTAGTTCACACATCAGGATAACATAAAGGCTATAATTTATCCCTGTACTCCCACGGGGATAAGAAGTACGAGACATTTTCAAACCTCCTAGGAATCGCCATGTAATTAATAATTGGCCCCTAACAAGTAACAAGGTACCTCAGGTTGTAAACTAACGTGGTTATTTTAATTAATACGCGATGTGTATTTACTGCGAGTATTACCTACTTTTGTCACATGGTCACTTGTATTTTCTATACAGCATAGGAGGGCAAACGAGCAGTCGAATCCTTTTGCCCACTATCGACGCCCATAAACATCCACACAACCAAAGATTATGTAGATGCGTTGCCCTCCTTTTCCCTATCCCCCAAGAGACCACCGGAAACTCACAAACCGCACGAAACGCGACGTCATAGCTGACACTTGACGCAAGTGTTATGTGAGCGAGAGGTACCACCCCGGTCGCGCCGGCCCAATTCGGCTACAAAGCAGCGGCCCTACCTCTTGCTAAAGTAAAACTAGTATCTTACCTTGGACATGCCGTCGAAGAATGGGGGTTTCTTGATGTAGGTGGAGTCGGGGTCCCAGCCGTACAGGCGGCCCTGCGGCACGGACAGGGCCTGCCACGACGGGGAGCCCAGCTCGATGCGCTCGTACACCTGCGCAACACCGTCACCGCCGCATTACAGGGGGAAAATGAGAAGGTATGAGGGGAGGGCAGACAGTGTGATAAGCTGCATTTATATTTCAGGATATAATAATAATATCTATGGACGCTTTTACACCACGTCAATCTGGTCCCGTGGTAAGATCTCGAAGAACTTGTGTTACGGGTACCAGACAACGGAAATATATTTAATACTTTTATACTATACATATATTTAAGATTTTTATTATATAATAATACACATCCATGATCCAGGAACACAAAAAACTTTTGTCCCCTGGCGGGATTCGAACCCGCTACCTCCGGCTTGATCACCAACGCGCTTACCATTGAGCCACAGAGATCGTCAACGATATGCAATGCAAGAATCTTTTATTTTTCCAAAAATGTCCATACGAAAATGTTAACTATAATACCACCACTACACTATTATATATGTAATAGCGTAAATGCGATGGTTTTTGTGTATAATTAATGTACTAGTATACCGGGTGTATTTGGAACGCTTGCGAAGATTAAACCCTAATAATATACTATTTATATACTATATAATGCATATAACCATTTATCTCAGAAACGTTTTTTAAAGAAAATTTTAGGACTTGTGTATTTTGCAAACCCGCAATGTATTAGTAAAAACTAAAACGATAAACGACTAAAGCGATAAATCGCGCTGAAGACGCGCGCGGTGCGGGAGTTCGTTCACCTCGTGCATGCGGCGACCTCGTGTAACGCTATCAGCTGATTCAGTCCCCTAGCCGTTTATTTAAGTTTATTACATTGCTGTTTTTTTTTTCAAAAAACCATTATTTTAAAGCATTATCATCAAATTCCTGTAACATTATGTTTACTAAACCGGATTATACAAAAAAAAAAAAAAAAAAAAAAGGCAACCAAAAAAATAAAAGAAAACGCGTTTTTTTCACTTGTATCATGTCAGGCTATGCCAACACTATTAAACCTTTTCGTTTTCGCAAGCGTTCCAAATACACCCGGTATAATTTTTTAACTTTATTGTTTTTGTATCTAACGTTTTGTATGGAATAATTAAAGCTTTATTATTATACCACCATAAACATGCTTATATAAGGTCAATTCAATGTACCGCTGGTTCCAAGACAGGCCGAGAAGAACCAGTGGAACTAACTCAGTGGTACTGACCCCTAGACTAGATCCAGGGGACGCTGAACTTACCATCAGACACGTCAGTCAGTTTGTCTATACAACTAATATTTAAAAAATATACGTGTGTGTATTCAACGTGGTCTTGCTCTCTGCAAGTGTGTGTAAGTACTTGCGTTCACATGATTATGAGTGCGTGCTTATGCGTGTTTGTGCGTGCGTGCGTGTTTGTGCGTGCGTGCGTGTTTGTGCATGCGTGTTCGTGCGTGCGTGTGCGTACCTACCTCCTTGAACATGCGCGGTATGACGTGCTTGTTCTCGACGGCCTGTATCTCGGCGCGCGAGGGCCAGATGTCTCGCAGGAACACCGCCGACCCGTCCGCCCGCTTGCCTGCGCCGACGTCACTCGTCAGTAAAAGGACACAGTATTAAACTAGCCCAGTTCAAAACATATATAGACAGACTGAAACGATGCGCGACACGCCCTTTCAATACCTTCTTAAGGGAATTGCTTTATCACGTGAGTGACCTAATATACGGCGCTTAAAAACTGTTCCAGCCGGATAACTGAGAAAGTTCTGCCAATATTGAGACCTCCTGATACTATAAAATAAAATCACCGAAACCAATCATACTTTTGGGGCGGACACAATAACGCCCCTTTCCGTAGTCCATCCTTTGTGAGTACCGACTGAGATACTCGTGTGCCCGAGTATGAAACGGTCCCTCTATTCGAAGGACTAAACTGTCTCTGCCATGTCCTGAGGAATTTTTTGGACTAATACCTGAAGCAGAATTTCACCACCGGACATCGCGTAAAAATACCAAATTTTACCCTCACCAACACCACAACTCGATTTTTATGTCATTTTCTGTCTCACACGACGAATATATGGAATCAGCTGCCACTTATGGTGTTTCCAAACCGTTACGACTTAGGGACCTTTAAGAAAAGAGCATACTCATATCTGAAAGGCCGGCAACGCATCTTCTGATCCTCTGGTCTAGAGGGTGTCTGTGGATGTCGCTCTTCACTTATCATCAGGTAAACCGACTGTCCGTTCGCCACCTTTCTATAAAAAAAAACTCACCCAGCGGCGTGGTCTCGAAGTCGATGTCGACGGTGCCGGCCAGCGCGTAGGCGATGACCAGAAGCGGGGAGGCGAGGTAGTTGGCGCGCGTGTTGGGGTGGATGCGACCCTCGAAGTTCCTGTTGCCGGACAGCACGCCGCAGCACACCAGTTCATTCTGTAAAGTGTGCAAGCGAGATAGAGCATAGTATACGGTACGATAGAACGAAATAATGCTCTACACGTTAACGGCCCGCGGGCCCATAGCGTAAACAAAACTAATATATCTTTTATTTGCAAAATATTAGGTTAGGTTAGGTCAGATTGTCAGATCTTATATCAACCACTTAAAGTACGGTAGGGGGTAGCTAGTAATAAATTCCCACCATGGTTCAGGCCTTGTCGTGGCGGTGGGGCTCAGTAACCTAGGGTGAGCGGTGCACCTTAGGCGAAGCTAATTGGGCCGAGGGGGCTCTTTGTACCCCTCTTATAAGAAGAGAGGACAAAAGAGCAGGGGGCAAGGTGTTAGGATGGGAACCTCACCCCATTGTACTGTCCCGACGATGGGAGGGGTTGTTCTGTGGTGCGGGACAACTCCTCTGTGGAGGTGGCGTCGGTCCCTTGCGGGACTGACTAGCCGTCGAGGTGCCCTGTTTGTTTTCTAGATCCGAGGCACCTCACCAAAGGCGGCATTGGTGGCACTCGCGGGTTTTAGTGGGTAGAGCTGCGTCTATTTACCAGCTGTCGGGCGCAGCGAGTCCCACATACCCACGTGGGGAGACCCACTCCCCCGCGGGATGCCTCAGAGCATTTCCCGGCGTTAAAAAAAAAAAAAAGGTTAGGTTAGGTTCTAATGAGGAAACTAAATATAGTTACACGTTTTACCATTCATCGAAAATAAATAGAAACTGCAAATATACCATAAATTCAACACACAAAGGATTTTTGAAGTAAAACTTCTTTGCGCGCATGAGTGTAATTTTTTTACGGATAAAACGTCACGAAAATGGGCAACATTTTTGTTTAAGAAGAGGGAGAGAGTGATTTGAGACCGATTGAGAGAGAGTGAGAAAGGGCGAACAAAGCATGAAGCAAATAGCCATGGAGTGAGAGTAGGGAGCAAGCGAGTGAGAAAGATCGAGAGAGAGAGAGTGAGATAGAACGAACGTCGCATCAAGTCTCGGAAATTTAAAGCTTTAGATTAGTATAAATATATTTTTTGATCTCGTTTTATCATACACCTTAAAACATCTACAAGTGAACTAAACCTGTCAATACACCAGGAGATGAGAAGACCTGGAGATTGGGGAAGAATTATTTATGCTCAGTTTCAGAGAGTATGGCTTACTCTAAATGCCACGATAGTTGAAGAGTTTTCCCATGGAAAGAGTGCGTGCTTCTGTTGATAACAGGCCTCAAAGTTTAAAGGACTGTATTGCATATATTTTTAATGGTTTTATATTAATGTAAAGTAACACTGTAATATTAATAAATGGTTACGTGCAATAGAAAAATGTTTTTTTACTTTGTAATAATATTTAGGGCAAGACTATGATAATACCAATAAACCAACTGGGTGGTCCTCGGCAAGACAAATATTAGGTTAAATGGTCCATCGTGAAGGTATCGGCCGCTGGTGTATTAGCCTAGTTCCTCTACGGCTCCAGTTGCAGCTAGCAGGACGTAACGAGGCGTGTCCTGCGGCTGTGTGAGGGTGGTACCTTCTCGATGGTGTTGGCGATGTTGTCGTCGATGGGCCCCGAGTTGCCGATGCAGGTCATGCAGCCGTAGCCCACGATGTCGAACCCGAGCTTCTCCAGGTACGGCACCACGCCCGACTCCTGCGACACGAGAACATCATGAACGGTGTGTTATGTCAGTTTTTCAATCTTTCTAAATACGCGGCCGTTTGCAGGTTCGAAATTTCTGGCGATCACCATGGAACATACACAGCCAAATAGTTAGAATAATTTAAAAATTATATGATATATTTGTTAAAATAAACAAGGTTTTTACTGTAATATAGAACCTTGCCTACCTTTCTTTCTTTCTTTCTTTATCTCTACCTTTTGCAAGCACTCCCCTCCCCAGCATTTCTTAGGTACCTACCTGGAAAATACTATATAGTACTAGTATAGAAAATACTAATAATAATACTAAATAATATATAGTGCTATGGTGATATTTATTATGTTGTACCTACCTAGGATGCATCTAAAGTTATATATCTGTGTTATTAATCTATAACATATACAAATATAGAAATTACATAATAATAAGTTTATTACCACGTCGTAGCGTGAGTTTAAGTACGACTTAATTTTGAGATTCGTTTGAGTATTTGGGGATTAATTTTCCTATTTTTTTATGTTAGTTGAATAGGCAAACTGGCAAACGAGCCACCTGATGGTAAGTGGTCGACGTCGCCCATGAACATAAACTAGTTTACCTGGAACGAGTCCAGGCAACTCATCTATGTGTTGCCTATCCTGAGACATAAGATGTTAAGTCTCGGTGCCAGTAATTACACTGCCTGTCTTGCCCTTCTCTCTGACTCACAGCAAAGCTGTTTCACGGGAGAAACAAGCAAGATGGTGGTACCCATGCAGGCGGGAGCGCGGCACAGCGCTTCCCTCCCACCGGTATGAAAATTTACAGGATATTTTTATACTAACACCTGTTTTCATATAGTAACCGGGCCTATCATTTCTATAGATAGAGACTTCCTTCCCACCATCATTCCTTCTTAGACACCATCATCATAGATCATAGAGTATCTATGATCTATGCAATACAATTGTCATGTTGTCTGTTTGTTGGTACACAACCTTTACATCCAATCCAAAAGTGAGAAAAACAAATACAACTAACTTTGAAACGTATGAAATTGAGTAAGTATGTGGAAAAAAAAACAAAACTTAGGCCTGTGCAGGCGAGGTGTCCCCGAGTACTATTTTGTCCATCGATATACCTCTTTTATAAATTGTATCGAATAACGCACATAAAGGACTAAAAATACCCCCTACAAAACTCTCTCGGTGTCCTCGGTAGTTTGGGGTAAATTACCGAGGACACCGAGAGAGATCTGGACTAAACAGGGGAGCCCCCGAAAAAATAGAACTACCGTAACTAGGCGTACACTTCACTTAATTTCCGGACAACAAATTACACACCGTATGCGTTATCCGTGCCAAGTACTCTGGGACTTCTTGACATGATTCAGGGATTTTTGTCCCATGGGGGGTAAAACTCCCTCGTCTCCGCAGGCCTTCATAGTAACCCCATCATGGTTCAGGCCTTGTCGTGACGGTGGGGCTCAGTAACCTAGGGTGAGCAGTGCACCTTGGGCGAAGCTAATTGGGCCGAGGGGGCTCTTTGTACCCCTCTTATAAGAAGAGGGGACAGAAGAGCAGGGGGCAAGGGGTGAGGATGGGAACCTCACCCCATTGTACTGTCCCGACGTTGGGAGGGGTGGTTCTGTGGTGCGGGACAACCCCTCTGTGGAGGTGGCGTCGGTCCCTTGCGGGACTGACTAGCCGTCGAGGTGCCCTGTTTGTTTTCTAGATCCGGGGCACCTCACCAAAGGCGGCATTGGTGGCACTCGCCGGGTTTTAGTGGGTAGAGCTGCGTCCATTTACCAGCTGTCGGGCGCAGCGAGTCCCACATACCCGCGTG
Organism: Helleia helle; assembly: GCA_963853865.1. Taxonomy (NCBI): domain Eukaryota; kingdom Metazoa; phylum Arthropoda; class Insecta; order Lepidoptera; family Lycaenidae; genus Helleia; species Helleia helle. Next base: position 1,219,602 of record OY971434.1, read on the forward strand.
GGGAGACCCACTCCCCCGCGGGATGCCTCAGAGCATTTCCCGGCGTTAAAAAAAAAGGCCTTCATAGTAAGTCAACTCTACTCGTAGCCAGTTAAGTGTTTCGAGCGGTACGAGTGCTCACCTTCAAGTAGTAGGTGACGACCCCGGAGCCCGGCGAGAGGGACGTCTTGATGTAGGGCAGCACGCTGAGACCGTTCTCCACCGCCTTCTTGGCCAGAAGACCTGCGACAAACGTTACATTATCGTTTAATACGACGTTATCCAGCGCTCGCTATGAGCAGCGTATTAGACACACCTGTGTTCTTCACAACTGGGCTTTGCAAAAATGCTTTCGCGTAGTTATATCGAGCAAAATACGTTTTTTGTTATGGAATCCCCTTTCATTTTAGCGTATTTTGTAAAAGTAAGTAAATTTTAAAAGATACACCCATGTGACAACATAGTTAGGGTTAGAATCCCAAGACTAGATCAATTTGACAATCAATTTGACAATCAATAGTCATCGACCTCATACCGATAACAGGACAAAAAAATGTGCTTACAGGAAGCACATTTTTTTGTATCCGAAATATATATTTCGTATATTAAGATAGTCTCGTTTTTTTATGATTGATAGGCTTGCGTTTGGCCACTGTCTCTCCTGATGGAAAGTGATGACGTGGCCGACGATGGAGCACGCTTGCCTAGAAGGTACCTATTCACTCTTGTTTTGAATTTCCCTAAGTTGTAGGTATCCGGAAACACAGATGCTGGTAACGAATTCCATAATTTAGCAGTACGTATGATAAATGTGGAATCGAATTTTTTAGTACGTTTTTTTTTATGTTAGTTGGATAGGCAAACTGGCAAACGTGCCACCTGATGGTAAGTGGTCGACACATAAGATGTTAAGTCTCGGTGCCAGTAATTACACTGCCTGTCCTGTCCTTCTCTCCGAAACACAGCAAAGTTGTTTCACGGGAGAAACAAGCAAGATGGTGGTACCCATGCAGCCGGGAGCGCGGCCTTCCCACCGGTAACCACGTCTCTTAAGGCATTATGAAATATATATTTTATTACTTAATATAATAATATCTATGGATACTTTACATCACGTCAATTTGGTCCCGTGGTAAGTTCACGAAGAACTTGTGTTACGAGTACCAGACAACGGAAATATATTTAATAATTTTATACTATACATATATTTAAGATTTTTATTATATAATACACATATTTAATACACATCCATGACCCAGGAACACAGATTTTTTTGTTCCCTGGCGGGATTCGAACCCGCTACCTCCGGCTTGAGCGCCAACGCGCTAACCATTGAGCCACAGAGATCGTCGTAATATGGAAGTACATATATATTATCTTCGACCGGGTGTGATGGTCCATTGGATTCGTATCGTATCTTAAGATGACATATTATAGTATTTTCGTCTGTGTTGGGCTTGACTCACCTGCGCCCAGCATGACGCTGGGGTTGGAGGTGTTGGTGCAGGAGGTGATGGCGGCGATGATGACCGACCCGTGCGTGATGCTGTACGTCTTCCCGTCGCTGAACGAGAAGCTGCCAGAGGCGGTCAGCTGCTCGGGGGACAGACCGTAGCCTTTGAAGCCCACCTGGAACAGATTCACGTATATGTAATCTTTAAACTGGCAGTCGGTTAAGGGCGGTTAACTGCGTATATCGGACAAATGTTTTAAATGGTGTTCTTGATAAGACTTAGGAACCTACACACTTTGGTCCCGTAGCCCGCTATGCTCGAAAGATGGTAAGATGGACGCAGCTCTACCCACTAAAACCCGGCGAGTGCCACCAATGCCGTCTTTGGTGAGGTGCCCCGATTTGTTGAGCAATAAGGCATCTCGACGGCTAGTCAGTCTCTCAGGGGACCGAAGCCACACCACAGAACTACCCCTTCCAACTACGGGACTGTACAAAGAGGTGAGGTTCCCATCCTCGCCCTCTGCTCTTTTGTCCCCTCTTCTTATAAGAGGGGAACAAAGAGCAGCTCCCTCAGCTCAATTTGCTTCGCCCAAGGTGCTGGGTTCACCTTAGGCTACTGAGCCCCACCGCCACGACAAGGCCTGAACCATGGTGGGGTCTACTACTCGCTCTAATCTAATAATCTTTATACTCAAATTAAGTTATCAATTCGTCAAATCCAATGACTAATGAGGCGGGCGGGCGCTCCACTGGTACACATAAAATCATCGAATCCACAAAATTTTCGAAACAACGATGACCCACATTCATACAAACGCGCAGACTCACGAGCGAGCCATTTTGAACCGTATTTTCAAGACACGACGCGCGGTATGCGGTGGAGTGATGATGCTGAGTGTGCATTTTACCGACCTTGTAGGCTTTCACACGTGACGAGATACTAAATAACTATACATGGGTTGGTATTTGGATTTGCTCGTTATTTGGAACGGGCCATTTGTTAATAAATCAAACATGTCAAAGATATTAATAATAATTAATATTGTTATTAATTATAATATGATCGAACACGATATATAATATCTATGGACGCTTTTACACCACGTCAATCTGGACCCGTGGTAAGTTCTCGAAGAACTTGTGTTATGGGTACCAGACAACGGAAATATATTTAATACTTTTATACTATACATACCTATATTTAAGATTTTTATTATATTATACACATATTTAATGACCATGACCCAGGAACACAGAAAACTTTCTTTCCTGGCGGGATTGGAACCAGCTACCTCCGGCTTGAGCACCAACACCCCAACCATTAAGCCTGTGGCTCAATGGTTGGGGTGTTGGTATTCATTGGTGTTGCCTATCCTGAGAGGTAACGGTAAGTCTCGGTCCTAGTAAAATACTCTAAGGGGCCATCCATAAATTACGTCACACGAATTAGGACCCCCGTCCTTGTCACAGATAGTCACATTTATGACATCCGCCCCTCCCTAGTGTGACGTCACATATTTTGCAATTTTTACATAAATAAATTGATAAACCAAAATATGATAAATCTCTGTTCCGAGATTAGTTTTATTTTGGTTTAAATTGTTTTTTAATTTCGTCTTTTTATTAGTTCACAGTAGTCTTATGTGACGTCACAAAGTCTGGGGAGCCCTCTCACCCCTTCCCAAACAAAACCAACACTGGTGTGATATACAAGAAACGTTCTTAACAATATATGTTATGATAAAAGCAGTGACAGACTTACGGACACACCACACGCGCACATGAATGTAGGAAGTGGATTTGATGAGTGATGACATAAATAATAATATATATATAACTAACGATTCGTAGTATGTATATGGTTGTGTGTGCTGAAGGCTGGCTATATCTCTTAGGTATGTATATATTTTGTTATGTATCTAACATAGTTATAGGGAAATTAGGCTTCTGTCTGTGATGTCCATGAACAAAGGACATCGAACACTGCTAGCATGTTATTGTACATCGGATTGATTAAATTATTAAATGTTAGGGTGCTTGTTGTGGCGGTGGGGCTCAGTAGCCTAAAGAGAACCCAGCCGTTGGGGAAGCCAATTGAACCGAGGGAGCTGCTCTTTGTACCCATGTTATAAAATGAGGGAACAAGGAGCGAGGATGGGAACCTTATTGTACTGTCCCGACATTGGGAGAGGTTGTTCTGTAGTGCGGGACAACCCTTCTGTGGAGGTGGCATCGGTCCCTTGAGGGACTGATTAGCCGTCGAGGTGCCCTGTTGCTCAACAGGTACGGGGCACCTCACCGACGGCAGCATTAGTGGCACTCACCGGGTTTTAGTAGGTAGAGCAGCGTCTACCTTACCATCTTTCGGGCGCAGCGAGTTCCACATACGCGCCCCTGGGGAGTCCCCCACGGGATGCCTAAGAGCATTTCTCGGCCCAAAAAAGGGACTTCGGATAACATAGTGACGCTTCATTCTAGAATCATAGATGCAAGATGCATTTATATTACGGTACCAGCTCAAAATTTTTACAAATAAGCAGGATGGTATTACTTTTGCTTCAACATACGGTTACAATCTCAGCGTTAAACCAAATGCGAGTGGTGTAGGATCGGCCGTCTTAATGTTAATGTATAGATACCATCCAGCAGTGGAAACGGGCCAATAGCCCAATAATACACGCCTCGCTACACGGAATTCCCTATTTTGACTATTTTGATGTGGTGATAAGTAAACCAAAGTTACCGCAAAGATAACAATTTATTTATAATTTGTGCGCAGTGGTTACATGTTGTTTGGGGTTTACGGGAAAATGTCAAGTTTACTACGGGATAGGTTTAAAAAAATGTGATGTACGTGTGATTAAAAAAAGATTCCGACGAATTGAAAACCTCCTCCTTTTTGAAGTCGGTTAAAAATACACCAGTTTTATATTTAGAAAACTTTTAGTAATTTGTTTATTTTTGTATTACAACAATTTGTTTATTTTTGTATTACATAGATAATGATTTAAATTTCAAATCGATGTCTCTTTTTTTTAATTGTGTACTATATATTTATTTATATATATTATTTTATATTTGTGACATGGCTGTCAATTGGGCCAAATAGATCAAAATGTTAATAATGTTACTTAACTAGCTTATCATTTATAGCCTGACCAGAAATATATAAACTCTGCATTGGTGTCGCCCCTGTATCTTTTATATGTCAAGTACTTATAGTCCACACAGAAATGAGTTCCGAAATTTTCCTCATAGTCCATTTAAATGTTACAATTTAAGGACGCAATTTTATTTTTGGGACATGTTTGGTGGGTCAATAGAAGCTTAACCTCAAGTTTGTGGGGTCGCCACCCTTGTCCCCCGTCCGCCATCTTGCAAAAAGGGGTGAAAACCCTTTTTTCGCGATATCTCGGAAACTATACGTCTTACAAAAAATTTATAAAGTCATAATTTGTAGCAAATTATTTCGCCTACAAATATGTTTATATAACGTTTTGTCCTAAATTAAAAATTAAAGAAGTTATAAGCAAAAAGTGAGATTTTTTTTATAACTAAAACTGTGGAAGCATGTGTGGCTGCAGAAAAACAGGCTTTTATAAAAAAAATTTATAAAAAATTTCTCACTTTTTTGCTTATAAATTCTTTAATTTTTAATTTAGGGCAAAAATTATGACTTTACAAATTTTTTTTGTAAGATGTATAGTTTCCGAGATATCGCGAAAAAAATTGTTTTCACCCCTTTTTCCAAGATGGCGGCCGGGGGACAAGGGTGGCCACCCCACAAACTTGAGGTTAAGCTTCTATTGACCCCACACACATGTCCCAAAAATAAAATTGCGTCCTCTAAAAAATGCAAAGCTCATGTAACATTTCAATGGACTAGCAATATGGCGAGGGTTTTTATTTTTCTGGTCAGGCTTTACATATTTTTTACGCTTCGGCAAACGAAATTAAGATGTTATTTTTCTTCTCGATACATATTGGCAAAACGAGCAGCCTGTTCGCGGGTTGCAATCCTCAAATATGTACACATTCCACGACGCTCGTTAAAACGTGCTATTTTCATAATTAGCAGCCTATTAGGTGTTACGGGGAATTGTATTTAAATGTAATTAACAATGCGATCAGTGAAATGATCCCGTTAATGAAGATTTAATTACTAGCCGTCGTTTAGTTGTTTGTAACGATAATAATTTTTAAGGAAATCAAATCAAAATATTTGTATTTTGTAGGTATGTTACTTGTACACTTGAAATACAAAACAAATTGTCAGTAAAAAGTGGGTTAAACTCCCCATACGAAAAACGAGAAAAAAACTTGGGGGTTGCTCTTTTGTCAACAAAAATAAAACACAGTTTATACATAGTACTAATTAAATTGTCCAGTTCAATCATCATGGCTAAAAAATGTACTATTATAATTGAATATGCAAATAGGAGGTTCAAGAGTGGAGGCCGCGGTTAGGTAGAAGTGTTGGTCGGCCATTAAGCAGGTGAGAAGACGATCTCCATCATGGTTCAGGCTTTGACGTGGCGGTGGGGCTCAGTAGCTTAGGGGGAGCCCAGCACCTTGGGCGAAGCTAATTGAGCCGAGAGGGCTCTTAGTACTCTCTTATAAGAAGAGGGGACAAAACAGCAGGGGCAAGGGGCGAGGACGTGAACCTCACCCCATTGTACTGTCCCAACGTTGGGAGGGGTTGTTCTGTGGTGCGGGACAACCCCTCCCAACGGGGGGCTGACTAGCCGTCGAGGTGCCCTGTTTGCTCATTAGATCCGGGGCACCTCACCAAAGGCGGCATTGGTGGCACTCGCCGGGTTTTAGTGGGTAGAGCTGCGTCCACTTACTAGCTTTCGGGCGCAGCGAGTCCCACATACCCACGTGGGGAAACCCACTTGATGCATCCCCGCGGGATGCCTTAGAGCATTTCCCGGTGTTAAAGAAAAAAAAAGGTGGGAAGACGATCTTCGTGCGGTGGTCAGTCCGTGTTGGATGCGAGTGACAAGAGATCGGTCGTCTTGGCGTTCTTTGAGGGAGGCCTATGTTCAGCAGTGGACGGATAGAGGCTGATGATGATGATGCGAATATTTACAAAACCGTAGTACGTAGACAGTATTAAGTCGAGTCAACTCTTGATTGAAATGAAGTGACTGTTCGCCGCCACTTTTTACTATATGGGGCAAGATGGGCCCCACGAGTAAATGCATGAGTATATTTAAGTTTTTAATGATAATTGGATAGGCAACCGGGCAGATGAGCCACCTGATGGTAAGTGGTCGACGTCACTCATGAACATAAGCTAGTTTACCTGGAACGAGCCCAGACAACTCATTCATGTGTTGCCTATCTTGAGACATAAGATGTTAAGTCTCGGTGCCAGTAATTACACTGCCTGTCTTGCAAAACACAGCAAAGCTGTTTGACGGGAGAAACAAGCAAGATGGTGGTACCCATGCAGCCGGGAGCGGTAAAATTAAGTCCATTATTCAGAAAACTTCGAGACCGATTCTATTAGGTGGTATATGGCTATATAAATTACTGAAATATAAAAAAAAATCCAAATCAACACACTACCGGCCACACAATTAAATATCTATTCAAAATCACTTTCTGGACCGCAAACGTTATCATCGCGTATAGCCTCGTACACACATCACACAAAGAAACACACATTTATATATACTTCGTTATAGACAACGCTGGTGCCTTCGTAACTGTGTTTCAAAGTAGTGTTCTGTGTATAAAATAATACGTACAATATCTGTACTGTGGAGTCGTTAAGACAATAACCTCCTCCTTTATGAAGTCGGTTAAAAAGAAAAGTATCGGAGGGTTTGTTGCATATAATTTTCTAATGTTTACGCGAATTTCACTCATCATAATGAAAAATTTTTTAGACTATGTCATCCCGTGACCATGCTTGCTGTAAAGTATCCGAAGCCCCACCACGGTTCAAGCCTTGTCGAGGCGGTTGGGCTCAGTCGCCAGTGGACCCAGACTACCTTGGGCGAAGCAAATTAAGCCAAGGGAGCTGCTCTTTGTATCCCTTTTATAAGAGGGAACAAAAGGGGGGACAAGGGGTGAGGGTGGGAACCTCACACCATTGTACTGTCCTGACGTTGGGTGGGGTTGTTCTGTGGTGCGAGACAACCCCTACTCGCCCCTTGTCCCCACCTGCACTTTTATCCGCTCTTATAAAAGGACTACAAAGAGCAGCTCCTTCGATTCAATTGGCTTCAAAAAAAAATTGATTTTGATATCATATGTCTGTCAGTTTGTCTATATCAATTAGGCTATGGCTACTGGCTCCGTACACGTTCACCCGTCGCGCCGTTCATGTATTTGGTGTTCTAGCTTATAGGTGACATTAGCTATCATAAAGCTAATTCACTGAATATCTGGGCTGGTCTGGAGCGAGCATGTTCGTTAAATAAAATTATTTCACTAATTTAAAATTAGATTTTTCATACTCAAAGGAAATTTATCTATACAGATAAATATAATTGGGGTGTCTGTAATATTAAAATAACCGCTTTTTATTAATTGCATATGGATGTATACACGGTACATATACATAAATAGCATTTTTTACAATTTTTGTCTGTCTGTTTGTTACGGCTAATGTTGGAACCGGCTGGGCCGCTTTTGACGGGACTTTCACTGACAGATAACTCTTTACTAACTCCTAACTGACAGATAACTGATGTTTAAGGAGAAACTTAGGCTATAAAAATAAGTTTAAGTCTAAGTTAACACGGGCAAAACTACGGGTAACAGCTAATATATTATAAACCTTGCTTGTTTCTCCCGTGAAACAGCTTTGCTGTGTTTCGGAGAGAAGGGCAAGACAGGCAGTGTAATTACTGGCACCGAGACTTAACATCTTATGTCTCAGGATAGGCAACACATAGATGAGTTGCCTGGGCTCGTTCCAGGTAAACTAGTTTATGTTAATGGGCGACGTCGACCACTTACCATCAGGTGGCACGTTTGCCAGTTTGCCTATCCAACTAACATAAAAAAAGGAGCAAGAATATGAATGTTTGTAATCGATAAACTCTTAAACTACTGATTACTTTGACACATTGAGAAAATCCATAATTAATGATTTCTTAAAATTAATATATTATGTACATTTTTAACATGCAAAATAAGTGACCATATTTTTCACAGAAAAAAATAATATATTCAATAAAAGATAACTACATATTAGTAAACAATTCCATTGCATTTGTTAATGAACATTTTTAGCTTAATCACCATTTTATATAAATCGGTAATGACTTAAAGTAATTATAGCGACCGACATTACTGCCATTAGAGAATATACCTGGACGTCTGTATAAATACACAATTGCAAACTATTTAAGCTCAGTCTAAGTAAAATGTGAAAAGTGCAAGGTTACTAAGTATGTACAAGTGTTCAGTGTAAATATCTAGTGATATTTTAACATTTATAATATTTTTAATAATTTTGTTAATAATCTGTTTTCATAACAGACATTTATTAAATTTTGCAGTAAAATTGTCTATTTGCACAGCAAGTTGAAAGTGAGTTTATGTCAGAAATGTAAGTCTTTCGCTTATTACTATTTTAATTAATTATTCTGATGAAAATAAATATTCTGTATCTCTATTTTTATCCAATTTTATCCTTAAGGTTACACAAGTCGCTCATCTTTCCATACAAACGCAGAACAGTAATTACTACAATGTTTGACGTTGACCATCAAAAACTAAGGATAATATAAATTTATCTCGTCATTATCTATGTCTGTATGTACCCAAAATTGTAAAAAAAAAATACAAGCTTCTAAACTTTCGTATTTTAACATTGCATTTAGCACAACTTTGGGAGAAAATAATTAGTATACGGAGCACGAAAACTTAAAAATAAAGCCCGTACAGACATAGTTTAGTTATTCAAAAGTTGAAATAAATTTATTTTAAAAATATACACTTTATAGTTTTTCTATAATAATTGTTTTGCTAAAAGGACATTTTCGGAATGAATCATTGTGCATTTCATTCTAGCACACATGTTCGCGCACTATGTCAGGTGAGATAGCATAACTTCTGTTGGAGTTCGCGCCGCCGACTTGTTTAACCTTAAGAAGGGTGTTGTAAATTTGACTACTACGAGCATGTGTGTCTGTATATGTCTGTGGCACCATAGGTTTTATACATGAACCGCTTTGGATGCGTTTTTTTTTGGAGCGGTGGTTCTCAAACATATTTCATCAACATCGGTTTATCCATACCAAATTCATCACCTTGCCTATATTGTCTTGTTTTTTTTTTACCTTTTAGTCACATTAGGAGCGACTGGAGAAATTGACACAAGCAGATATCCTTTCGGCCTATATTTTCACTTGCTCAGTAGACATGTCATTATTGTGTCACTGGGTATGTGATAATAGTTGCTGGAGGAACTTCTTCACGTCACGTGGAGTCATTTATGACACCGTTGTAACGCACCCAGAGGACAAGTGACTTTGTGTCACTGGGTACGCGATAACTGGTAGCATAAGTGTATGAAATCAAAGAGTACTTGTCTTTTGTGACACAGCTTCACTTTGATTATTATTAACAAAGTGAAATTGTGTCATGATTGTTTTTCATATTCAGTAATTGTATGTATGTTTAATACTTAGTACCTATGATTTTGTTATTTGTTTCATAGCGTTATTTAATTTAGTAATCATTAAAAGATCTCAGTGATGGTTACGATGCATCCAGTAGGCAAGTCCTAGTTTGTCACTGGGTGTATCGTTCCCGTTTCTGAAGATAAAAATCATCATCGCTGGAGGTGTGACACAGCTTAGAAGATAATGACTATTATTTAGTAACAATTATGACACAATTAGATATTTTGATTGAATATTGTGTAATATATAGAATATTTCGAAGTAATCATCAACTTATCTTAAAAATTATTCCACTATATAGTTTTGAATGATAGTTATGACACCAGTTACAATTATGTCATTGGGTGTGTCATTACTATTGCTGAAGTTTACTTCAAAGTAATCATCAACATTAAGTAACACATTCCACGCTGCAATCATGATTTAAAAGAAGAAATGGTATTACTTTTAGCGACAGTTTTAACGTACTCAGAAGACGTTTCGTATATTGTCACTGGGTATGTTATTACTGTTATTGAAGACAATCTCAAAATAACCATCAATTTGAGAAACTAAGAAACCATACTACGTTTATAAAATAACAAGAAGAGAAGTCTTTCAGCGATAGTCATGACACAAACAGAGGACACTTGACTTTGTGTCACTGGGTGTCTCATTTCTGTTGCTAAGGATAATTCATCAACGTCGACTATTATTCTACACTGTCATCATCTATTAGAGGCAGTCCTGACACAGTCAGGAGACAATCGAAATTCTGTCACTGGGTGTATCACTACTGTTTCTTTGGATTGTTTCAACTTTCAAGTTAATCATCAATAAAAATAATTACTGTACATACTGTAAATAGTCAAGTAATCATTTAATAGTATAAAATAACTTCACTTTTCACTTGCAGAACCTTGGGAATAAGGCATTCGCTCGTATAGTTTTTAAATGTATGTATAAAGTGTTTTTTTGACAAAAGAGCAACGACTACGTTTTATTCTTGGTTTTCGGGTCTGAATTCCAAACTAGTCTCTTTGTATATATTTGTTATTGGCTTATGACATAAAGATAATTAGATTGGAGCGCCCACCAGCAGAACCCACACCCCGGTACGAGCCCAAGCGATAGTTTTCATATACTCAGTAGACATGTCATAAATCTGTCACTGGGTATTTGATTACTGTTGCTATGGGCTCACAACCATCGCGATAATTTGAACAATTAAGAAGTATGTACTTTGCATTTTATGAATCATGTAATTGTTATAATAAAAGTAAGTAAATTATGATTCATGCATTAACGAGCTTAACTTTAACCGCGAAAGATAACATGACATCTGTATGTCATCTACAAGAATCAATGGAATCGTCATCTAAAGTCTAGGAACAAGTATCAAATGGAATTGACATTCGCGTATACCCGAAAGGGACAGGAACATTTTTGCAGAGATACCACATTCATGATAATAAGTCCACTGATTTTCTTAAAACAAGTGTAAGGACAATAAAAATACTGGAAAAGATTGATAGTATATATATAACTATAGGCATAACCCCTACCCAAACATTTATTGTAATTTAAGACAGCTGCATTGTTCCGTATTATCGAAAATATGTAATGACAAATAAACCGCTAAAAGCACAAATGACAAAAAAGAAGGCCGACGTCCTCTTAATATGTAGTATGTGTCTTATAGTATTTAGCCTTTTAGGATAGAAATAAACATAAATATGTTTATGGTTTCTTTCGAAGGTTCCAGTCACCCTTTTATATAATACTTGGGTAATCTGCCTATAACAAAACTGGCATCACCAAATTTTATAAACCGACCAAATTAAAAAGTAGTACAATATGGCGGACATATTTGACAAATTGTTTTGCAAGTGAGAATATGTATGACATTCAAATTCAGTCGATTATTTTTTGTTGGGCACATTATTGTTGTGCCCAACAAACAAAGAGTGATATTCTAACAAAGACAAAAGTCTATGTCTCTGTCACTCTTGGAGTTTTTCGTATGTTGTTATCTCGTTCCAATAGGTTTTATTATTAGCTTGTCAAATCTATTGACACTTGATCTTAGTCTAAAGTCATTTATTTGTGTCACTTCAGAAGAAGTAAACCTGTCAGAACGTTCTGTGGCCACGATTGTCACCTGCTCAGTCGACACGTTATCATCTGTCACTGGGTATGTGATAACCGCGGCTGCAGGCCCCACGTCTCATCTACACAAGAACCAGTCCCATAAGTCAGTCTATAACCGACTGAATGACAAAGATATCACTGAGTATCTATTCAGGGCCTGTCACGAGGAGAGGAGTCACAAGAGTGAAGAAAAAGGCGTGACATGAGAGAAGTGTGTCATGAAAGAGGCGTGACACAAGCGATGTGTGTCATGAAAGAGGCGTGATACAAGAGGCGTATCAAGAAAGAGAAGTGTCACAAGTACAGAAGTGTCACAGTAACAGTGATGACACTCTCAGACGACGTCACACTCCGTCACTGGGGGAGTCATTCCTGTAATTGGACACTAAAACGTCGATCTAACTCGTCTCTCGCTCTCGAAGTGCATCTTTTGGTTGAATGTAACCTTCTGTTTGTATCAAGACTTATTGTAAATGTATGTTCCTTTGTACATACATATAGCTCAGTTTTACTTTTAACGTGTCTCGTATGCAAAAGCCATGAACCAGGGTATATCCAGATATATATTGTGAGAAGACGCTGTTCACAACTCGTTCATTTATGTAAGAAAACCGAGTTACAGTTATGGTTATGACACACTCTCTCGCACCTGCTGCTGTGTCACTGGGTGTGTCATTCCCGTTGCTGAACCATAGTACGACGTGACCGTAATGAAGAATAGCTACGCGAAAAGCATGAAGATTAGCGGAGCAATTTAACTTTACCGAATTGAAGCTATAACTTCGGGATGAGTAAGTTTAAGTTAAGTCCATCTGAGTTAAATCGTCCTGTAGTTATATACTTTTTGTGTCAATAAAAACCCGCAGGTGAGGTAGCCGGACCGACAGATGATCACATCATGTCAATCTAGCGTTAGTGTTGCGTGTACTCGGAACGGATATCAACATAACAAACTTATATAACACTCGTCTTGACGACCTCTGGGGCCCAATGGATAGCGCGTTGGCGCTCAAGCCGGAGGTAGCGGATTCAAATACTGTCAGGGAACAAAAAGTTTTGTGTTCCTGGGTCATGGATGTGTATTAAATACTGGTATAGTATAAAAGTATTAAATATATTTCCGTTGTCTGGTACCCGTGACACAAGTTCTTCGAGAACTTACCAAGGGACCAGATTGACATGGTGTAAAAGCGTCCATAGATATTATTAATATTATATTATACTCATAGCGTACCCTATGTCACATCGACCAGCCGGTTCCCATGCTAGGTACATACAGACCACATTTGATAAGCTATCGCTAGTTCACTGACCTTGCTGACGAGGCAGCTACGGAAGTCCTCCTTCATGCTGGCGACGGACACGCGGTCCTGCGGCCGCTTGGGCCCGCTCACCGACGTCACCACCGACGACAGGTCCAGCTCCACCACCTGAATGTCATCACTACTTCTTAATGACTCATGACACTACTTACATGTAGTCTATCTATCTATATATTTAGGATGTTTTAAAATATTGTTTTCAATAATGTGACTGTTTTACAAATTTACATTTGGCCAAATATCTCGACAAGCAACATTGTCGGTCGTAAGAATGGTGTATATATAAGTTATTGTAATTTCAAAATGCGAACCTCCGAGAACACGGGGTCCTGGGCGGGATTATCGTAGTCGCGGAACTGATTGGTCGCCTTCAGATACGTCTCGATCACTTTGATCTTCTCGTCCGAGCGGTCTGCAATAAGAGCGATTATTATGATTGATTAAAGTTATTAAAAAAAGTCTGGAAACTTATCAAATATACACAAAGTTTCAACGAAATCAGTTATTATAATGAAACAATTTTTACGGATTTTATCGCGGTTTATTAAGATTTTTAAATGCCAGACGTTTCGGATACTTTACAGCAACCATGGTCACGGGAGGACTGAGGTGTCATACGTCCTATCATTACAAAGTTATTCGAAACTACCCTATGATACATCAATATTTTGGTCAGTCCTATCTACGCAGAAAGTGCTAACTGTATCTTTAATCTGTGACTTATTATGCTTGGATTTTGATTTGATAATTTTAATAATGGACTAACCAAAATATTGATGTATCATAATACAGGCTGTAAAAGATTATGACAACCTATACAAATTAAACGGCGCACAAAACATGAAGTTAGGAAATAAGAGGAGATGCCCCTTTCTTTAAACTTTAAAGTTTGTGGTTTTGCTGTCAAAACCCTAGCAATGGTAGCCATGTTAAGTGCCGATTTGAGTTGTAGGTATAGGTACACCTTTTTTTCGTAGGTATGCCCAGTTCTTCTATATTATTATGTATATGGCACAAAATGGCCGCATGACATTGACATTTCAGTGTGTGATTGTCAAACACACTGAAACTTTGTTTACTAACTTTAACTTTGTTTGTAAGTAAACAAATATTGCATAATGTTGTATAAATAAATCAAACGTCATATAAACGTCAAATAGCGTCTCATACCGGTGGTAACGGTGTCGCGAATCCAGATTTTATCTCATCTAAAAATATGCGTTACGTGGCTAAAGAAGTTTTCACTTCAATAATTTTAAAAATAAAAATAACCCGGTACTGACTGGTCTGTCGTAGGTAGTCGAGCGAGCGCGGGTCGACGGGAAAGTGGGCGACTGTGGCGCCGAACTCGGGGCACATGTTGGCCACGGTGGCGCGGTCGGCGATGGACAGCGCGCTCACGCCCGGCCCGAAGAACTCCACGAACTTGCCCACCACGCCCAGCGACCGCAGGTGCTGCAAGAGTTGAACAACTGATAGGACGCCCTGGCCTGGGTGAGATGGCATAACCAGAGGAAAAAAAGGCCTACCGTTGAGCGTCTGAAGGATGTGACATTCTGGATGTTCACCAGAGACTAAATGGTAGGATGTGCTTTGTGCTATGAGTTTTTCAAGGGTACATGGGTGTAACGGCTTTGCTATGTTTCGGGGAGAAGGACAGGACAGGCAGTGTAAAGGCAGTGTAAATGAGACTTTATATTGTACGTCTCCGGATAGACAACACATGAATGAGTTGTCTGGCTAGTTCTGGGTTAACTAGTTTACGGGCGACGTTAACCTACCAGACGAATAACCACCAGGTGGCTCATCTGACCGTTATCCTACTAAGACAAAAACCCCTATATTGCATCTGAGTAAAATATTAATATAAAACTTAAAAGTTTTGACCAATAGGGATGTTAGCACATGTTACAAATTCATGTAGAGTTATGTTTTACATATTAGACAGTATTTAAAAACTTAAAATAACATTGTAAGCCTTTATTTATTGGTATTAAATTAAAGAAAATAAATTTAAAATGCGTTATTTATCACCCATTATCACGTGACTGCGAACGCCATTGTACCGCGATGACGTCACTGACCAGTCACATTACAGCTTGGAGCGTTTTTAGCCGTTATTTGTATTTACGTCTTTTTTATTAAAATTGGACATAATATTTCTTCATAAAAGTATTTTTTCGTGTATCTATATGGTATATGTATCAAATAAAATCACTTAAAAAATTAGTCAACATCCCTATTAGGCTACTCATTATTACACGACATAGATTGACCAGTTATATCCTATCTAGTGACTTCATCTGGCAGCTACCATGGACCACTATAGCACTTACCCGGGTGATGGTGAGCACGAGGTCGGTGGAGGTGGCGAGCGAGGACAGCTCCCCGACCAGCCGGTAGCCCACCACCTTGGGCAGCAGCATGCTGATGGCCTGTCCCAGCATCACCGCCTCCGCCTCGATACCTGCAACCGATGTTGATTGATGGAATCACGGAGCTTAGATAGGAGAACGATCGACATCATCGTTCTAGACTATAAATTGTCCAATGAAAAGGTGGAAAAAGTTTAGTGTCTATTTTTACCACCAGGGCCGCGCTAATATCACTACGATCCCCATGACGTCACGAAATAAAATACATTTAGCAACTAATTATTTCAAACGTTGACTTTGTGAAAACATTTATTTTAATTTCTTATTCAATTATATTTAATTAATTTATTGATTCATTTTTCTTTAAATTATAAATTTATCAATTTTATAAAATAAATCACAGTCAAGTTGGTTTCATCATTCATCGGGGACTTTCTCTCTCTCTGCAATTGCAACGCCCTACAATAAAACTTTATTTTCTCTTTATTCAGTTGATATTTTTAGACATTACGATCTTTCTCCTTCTATATTTAAGCTCCGTGGGTGAAATAGTCAGTCCGCCATCTTGTATTAACAATGGCGTCACCCATCTAACATGCGTTGTCATCAAAACTAAACCTGTATACTCATTTTCAATTCAATCGGTTGAGGGTTACTGCTTTAAAATTCACTTGCAAGGTTTGACTCTAACGTACAAACATTGCGAGTTAAAAAAACCTTGTAAAAATATTCAATATCGATGTGGAGGCAGTTTTAAATTCCCAAACATCAAAAGAAGAATTACGTAATTTATTACATCAGACAATCTTTTATAAAAAGCGTCTGTGGAGCGCAAACGGAACTTCAACTTTTTCGACTTCATCTAGTTGTCATAATCGAAAACGTCATTTTTTTGTTGGATCGAGCATATAACCGGAATAGAGCGGTTATGTTATTTGTTTCGCATGAAATAAATTTCGACGCTGCGCCGATTCTACGCTCTGATTGGCCGATTGGTGGCCGTTGATAGTTGATTAGCCGATGGTACATACATGTAGATCACCGGTTGGTTGAATTTCCATTACGTCAGTGACAAGTCACTGACCAGTTTCGTAATTCTATGGCTCACATTACTACTCTATCCGGTTATATGCTCGATGGGTTGCAAGGACCAACGATGTCAAATGGTCATGAATAGTACAACACTCGAGGGATTCAGCACCCCAGTAATATAACGTGACACTCACCGCCGACGCCCCAGCCGACCACGCCCAGCCCGTTGATCATGGTGGTGTGGCTGTCGGTGCCCACCACGGAGTCTGGGTACACCGTCTCGTTTGGGAACACCACACGCGCTAGGTACTCCAGGTTCACCTGCGTCACACCGGTCGTGATACGGTCAATATTGTTACGGAGGGAGACACTGAGGAAAACAGAACCGAAACAAAGACCAACCAACAAGAAGCATCAGCAGGGACTCCCTTTTTCAGACTAGAACAGTTAAGGTTGCAATAGTTTGATAGCTCCTAGAGTTGGAGTAGGGTTCGATTATATTATATATACAAGGGCTGCTTCGGAAGGTATCTGTGGAAGGTGGCAGGCGCGGAGGACTCGCCAGGGTGTCATCACTGTGGCAGTAGTGAAGACACTGCAGACCACACCCTGGCGGAGTGCCCAGCTTGGGCAGAGGAAAGGGCGCCACTTATCACTGAAGGGGGCGCGGACCTGTCGCTCCCTGCGGTCATCCGAGCGATGACTGACAGTGAGAGCGCATGGCAGGCGGTCGTCTCCTTCTGCGAGGTAGTGATGTCGCAGAAGGAGGAGGCGGAGCGGGAGAGAGAGCGCACTGGCGCCTCATCCCGCAGGAGAGCACGGCGGCGACAAGCAGTTGCGCCGCTGTGAGGGACCTGTGCGCGGTCGATCGGGGGATCCACCGCGCGCGCTTAAGGTCCGGGCTATAAGGCACCCTTGTGTGTTCCAGGTGCCTAAAGCGGAGTAGGAGGAGGGGATGTCGTCCCCCCTGCCTCCAGAGGAGTGTGCCAGATGGCATTCCGTTGTGGCCCGATGCGGACGTCCACAGCTCCCGCGCCGGGTCACCCAAGACGACGAGGAGAACACCGCTGGGGTTTAGTGGGTAGAGACTGCGTCCACCTTACCATCTTCTCGAGCGCAGAGAGTCCCACATAACCCCCGGGACCCCCCGGACCCAGGGGTATGCCTAAACGCATTCCCCAGCGAAATCAAAAAAAAAAAAAAGGGTTCCATTCTATTAAAAATGGAACCCCAGGATAAAAACCGGCCAAGTGCGAGTCAGATTCGCGCATGAAGAGTTCCGTACAATTATCTGTACAACATTACACACTAACTACCTGTTGCCGTTATTAATATCTAGTATAGTCACATTTACTGTATGAGAGCCCCCCTTAAATATTGATTCTATTCTATTTTTAGTTTTTGTTTTCATAGCAGCAACATAAATACACCATGTGTAAAAATTTAAACTGTATCTATCACGGTTCATGAGATACAGCCTGGTGACAGACGGACGGACAGCGGAGGCTTAGTTATAGGGTCCCGTTTGGCATTATCTGGGTACGGAACCCTAAAAATTATCTATCTTGTATCGTCATATTCAGACATTTGGTAAGTAGAAAAAAAATGGTTTGAACCAGTTTGAAAGTCATTGTGTGGCAGAATGTGTACCGACCTGGTGGACGATCCCGGAGCCCGGCGGCACGATGATCATGTTGTCGAAGGCTTGGGCGCCCCACTGGAAATTATACACGTGAATGACTTATCTGCTCTTGTAACAAGTTGAGTCTCATGCTTTTGACATCATTTAGCAACTCTAACGGTTATAAGAAATGAAAACGAATAGGTCTAAAAACTTCTTTTCTGTTTTTCTTTGTCTAGATATTTAAAGCACTTTACCTTCAAAAACTGGAATCGTTCTTTGTTTCTTTGAAATTCTAATTCTTGATTTTTATTTAGAGCGTCCGGTCTGAAAAAGAATAATTGTTTATTTGAATACAAAACACCAACAGAACACATATTGGGTAACACGAGGGTTGTAATCTACTGTCCCTCGCTGGGATTGAGGAGTGAACCTGGAAAATATTTCCTACTCTTAAATTCCGTTTAACAGTTGGTTCGTTGGGGGTCCTGGCTCCCAAGGCCGTTATAATAATAATATCTATGTGAGCGACAATGGGCATGAGATCGTACTCTTGAGTGAGAGCCGAGGGGTCCGGGTTCCATCCTGACCCCCCTGTGATGCCTGTAAATGGGTTTTTCTAAATTTCTACGTGCACCTGAACATGAGACCATCTCTTGCTCACCGGTGAAGGAGAAATCGTGAGAAAACCTGCAAACAGTGCGTGAGTGTAACAAGAGTAACTCACGATCTGGCGAAGTCGACCTGCACGGAGTGGTCGATGACGAGGTCGGCAGGGCACACGGGGTTGATGCGGTCAGGGTTGCCGCCCAGCGTCCGCACGGCGTCACGCATCGCCGCGAAGTCCACCACCGCCGGCACGCCCGTCAGGTCCTGGGGGGCAGAGGATCACGTGAAGCTAATCAGATCATCAGATCAAAGGCGAGTGGTGGGAAGGGTGCGCTGTGCCGCGCTAACTGGATGGTTCGACCATCTTATCTTCCCAATTTCAACCCAAATAAAATTGTATTTCTGCCAAAGTATATAAGTTTCATATAACCAGCTCTTGACCGCGGTTTTACCCGCGGGTCTCCGGAGAATACTGCGCCCAAACAAACTAACAACTTTCACATTTCATTATCATCATTACTATCAGCCTTTATCCGTCCACTTTTTTTTCGGAAGGGCTAGACTTTTCGGCCTGATGGCCTTTAAGCTCAATCGGTACAGTAAATGAGCAGATGGATCACTTAAGAAATATTCGAAAGGGGGACGCTTCCCTCCACAGGGGGCGCGGTTCATCGCGTGCGCTGCTCGAGAGAGCAGCATTTGGATTAGTCAAATCCGATGCGGTTGACGAATCTTTTACGGTTGGATTTAACCTATCATCATGAGGACCGGCCCTCATCCCTTCCTCTGGAGAGGGAGGCAGGGGTCACGCGCGGTGCCCAAGCAATCTAGCGGTAGCGTAGTGCTACTGCTGTTAGCGCGGTCTGGGTTTGTGTCTACTCGTATCGGATTCGAACCTAAGCTTCCGCGATGTGGTTTCCATGTGTAGGGGGTCAACGTCGCTTACGACCCCCAGGACCAAACGATGTGCATGTGATTATCTGTCTACTGCTAGACACCTCATTTGTAGACCCCTTTCAGTTGAAACAACTGATAAATGTCCGTATCTTGGTATTCACTATTGCTTATGCAGCTCTAAATATTTTTGATTTTGGGAAACATCTGTACGGCGAAACATGGCCGTAAATGCCGCGACCCTGTCATGTCATGACGCCCCGCTACGCCGCCGCTCCTTTGTAGTGCTCGCATTTAATTCCATATATTTTATTTCATTTCAATCTAATTGTTTTATGAATTTTAATATTGACACTGTGCGACACGACACACTTTAATAGTGACGTGACGGACATCTTTTATTTTCTCCAACATTTTATGTCAGTATAGATGTCAGGTTACCTGGAGTATGACACGGGCGGGTTTGAAGGCGATCTCGACGCCTCCCTCCGAGTTCTGGTTGGTCTCCCAGTTCAGTACATTCTGCACGTCCTTCTCCAGCACCTGGAAGTTGTCGCAGTTCCTCACGCACGACTCCAGCAGCACCCTGATGCTGAAAGGCAGGCGATCTGGAAACAATGTAATTATTGAAGTGAAAAATTCTTCATCATCGTTGTGATTTGAAAGTCGATGAAACGAAAAAGCGACAGTAAAAAGAGATACTCATAAATTCATAAGATTTAACGTGGGAGAAAATGAGATAGGAAGTAGTATATAGTGTTTCTTATGTTCGTGATTTTTGAAGGTTTCACTTCTACCACGTGTCAATTGCACACGTTTTTTTACTACTTCATGTCTACTATGAAGCTTAGTTAGCTGGACTGGCAACAGACGAGCCACCTGATGGTAGGTGGTCAACGTCGAACATCAACATAAACCAGTATACCTGGAACTAGCCCAGGCAATTCATGTGTTGCCTATCCTGAGACAAGATGTTAAGTCTCTGTGTAAGTGTGTACACTGGCTGTCCTGCCCATGTCCCAGCAAAGCTGTTTCACTGGAGAAATAAGACACAGACAAATCGAGTACCTGAGCAGAAAATAACAACTAGGTTAGGAATAAGAGTCACAATTTATTTGAATTTAGAACATTCACATGCCACTCAGCTCCCACAAAATCTTACCCTGCCGCAGAACAGGGGTATCGCACAAAATCCAACTCAACTCATATGGATGTGACTCCAACTATTGTCTGGTATTCAGGATATCATTACACTACAATATAGGCTACTCACCATACTTTTCCCCAAGAGCTTTCAAATCATAGTACTTGTAAGTCTTTCCATTCACTTCGAATGTCTTCAGCAATTTGTCGTAGGGGTTTGCGGCTGAAATTGAAAAAAATAATATTTTAAATCAATATAATTAATTTTCACTATAACTATTTAAAACAGAATACATACTTATTATATTTTTAATAATATTATTAGGAATATTCAAACGACGTTTCCACAAAACAGTTTATTGGTGACTGACTCCAGTAATACATGACATGTAAGAATGAAATTGCGGATAAGCAAACAAACACATCGACATTCCCGTAACTACATACACGGTACATTATGTCCCTACATCAACCATCGAGTATATAACCGGAATATAGCGATATTGTGGTTTTGTATGAAAACAAATTAGGTACGACAAATTTGTGCTGCGACGCTGTGCCGGTTCTGCGCCATGATTGGCCGACTGATGGCCATTGATGAATGTTTGGCCCACGGGACGTACATACACATCACTGGTTGGTTGAATTTATATTACATCAGTGAGAAATCACTGAAAAGTTTCAGAATTTAATGGCTCATATTACTACTCTATCAGGTTATATGCAAGATGGCTAGACCCCATTAATCTACGCAAATCACGAGTTCGGTATTTATTTATTCCTATCATCTACAGCTTGGCAAAAAAGAGTATGGAAAAAATGAGGGCGCCACTTTCACTTAGGTCTCATCATAATATGGAAAATCAGTGAGATAATTTAATCAAATAGTTAAAATTAAATGTGAAACACTAAGCTTTACTCAAAATCTAGTATTTGTCGGTCAAGTATGGTCAACATCATAGGTTTCCATTTAGTAAAATATTTAGTTCCACCTGTCACCACGTCATACTCTTTTTTGCCAAGCTGTACATCTAAATAATGACGTGGTAAACGCAAAGTTTGTACATTAGTAGAAGATTAAGTTGATTATATGTTGTAAGCACAAAAATTAAAGAAACTGTTATTTTATTACTTTTTAGTTTAGTATTTTTGAAGTCGGTTTTAATTTTTTGTAAAATGTTTTTATTTCTTAATTTTTAGTGATTCCGAAATTCGTCGTCTTGGCGTTCATTGAAGGAGGCATGTTCAGCAGTGGATGGATAAATGATGATGATGATGATGATGATGGTGATGATGGTGATGATGATGATGATTACGATGACCGCGACATACTATGGTGTGCTACCAAAGCAAAACAATTGTTAGTTACATCGACACGTAATAAAATTATCATATCATCAAGATAAACAAAACCAACCAAATAGGCATTATTGGGAATAACTAAAAAACGGCTTGTCAGATCTTAATAAAAATAATATGGGACCAAATTGGAAACACCAGCTTTCAAACAAAAAAATAACCATCGAAATCCATTCACAAACGGCGGAGATATCGTGTCACATACATACAAAAAAAAAAAAAAAAAAAAAAAAAAAAACAGACGAATTGAGAACCTCCTTTTTTTTGAAGTCGGTTAAAATATATTTTAAGTTAGCATTACAGAACTAGCCGGTTGCTAACTTCCGTCAAACACCGAGATTGCTCATGGTATGGCGGTAAAAAAGGGGTCGGATGTACTTTGTTTGTTTATTAAATTATTATTAACGTCATTTCATCCCTAATATATTATTATCTTTAAAGATTTAAATAGGATTAACAGAGTTTTAAATCTCTTGCTTCTTTTCTCGAGGCTCTGCCTTGCCTCTCTCCAGTCGCGTTTATAATTTGGGTGCAGGAATTTAATACCAATTTTGGTTTTATTGGGATGAAGCCAAAAAACAAACCCTAGCGGCTTTTTATGTGGAAATGTAGTTTTCGATAAATTATTTTTTAAAGTTTGTGTAGGTTATGCACCCCAAAAGTTTGCACGTATGAATGTTTGTTACTCGTTCATACAAAAACTACTAAATGGATTTTGATGAAACTACAATAATATAGTTTATGCATCAGGATAACCATTCTTACCGGAATCAGACGTGTGCCGTTTTAGAATCTTAGCAACACTGATGACAGCTAAATTGCTGTTCCCTCCCAAACTTAACAGAACACTCCGTGAACACATCCACGTTCCCAGTAATCTCGACATATTTCGACATACGTACAAATTTAATAACATAATCACATAAAAATATCATATCTTTTCTAAAATAAATATGCCACTTTACATGTTCATTTTGCTTTTAATCTTTGGACAGGAATTAACAAGGAGGTTTAAATTCTTTCAGATTGAGCAAAGTCTTATTTGTGATATCTATACTAATATTATAAAGCTGAAGAGTTTGTTTGTTTGAACGCGCTAATCTCAGGAACTACTGGTCCGATTTGAAAAATTATTTCAGTGTTCGACAGCCCATTTATCGAGGAAGACTATAAGGCTATATAACATCACGCTGTGACTTATAGGAGTTGAGTAACGCGGGCGAAACTGCAGGCAACAGCTAGTCATAAATATTAACCATGGAGTTTATAATATATAGTAGCAAGGAGAACTCTTTCATATGAAAGATTGAAATATGTCCACTTTTAGCTGCGAAGAACGGTGTAAAACTTGTCAACAATGGCGCTGGTGTAGAAAACGAGTGTGTTATGAAATATGAAGTAACAGTTTTAGACCAATATCAATTAAAATCATTTAAAAAATAAGTCGGAGCATTGAGGTCGTTGTCGACGGTGGATGCTCGGACCTCAAGTCTGTTAATGCTGGTGTTCCGCAAGGCTGTGTACTAATCTCCAACCTTGTTTCTTCTGCATATCAATGATATGCTGCAAACCAGCGGCATTCATTTATGCGGATGACACCACTGGCGATGCCTTATACACTGGCTGCCCTAATATTTCTCGGAAACAAGTCGATGAGTGTCGGAACAAACTTGTGTCTGAAATCGAGTCTTTGCTGGCCAGTCTCGGAATGGCGCCCCCATTCCGAGACTGGCCAGCAAAGACTTAACCTAGTCCAATTTAACCCCAACAAGACACAAGTTTGCGCGTTTACCGCAAAAAAATCACTCTTCGTCGTTTCTCTACAATTTGAAGGCACTTCCCTAACCGCCTCAGGCAGCATTGGGATACTTGGCGTCGATATATCGAGAGATGTGCAGTTTCGTGTTCATTTGGAAGGAAAGGCTAAACTAGCCTCGAAGAAACTCGGCGTGCTCAATAGGGCGAAGCAGTATTTCATGCCTTCACACCGCCTTCAATTATACAAGGCGCAGATCCGGCCTCACATGGAATACTGCTCTCACCTCTGGGCTGGAGCGCCCCAATATCAGCTCTTTCCATTTGACCGCATTCAACGCCGGGCGGCTCGAATCGTCGACAACAATGTTATCTCCAATCGGCTTGATTCTTTGGCGCTGCGTAGAGTTGTCGGATCGCTCTGCATTTTCTACCGCATCTACCACGGGGAGTGCTCTGAGGAATTGTTCGGACTAATACCTGCAGCAGAATTCCACCACCGGACATCGCGGAAAAACTTCAAATTTCACCCACACCATCTCGATGTACGGAAATACACAACAACTAGATTTTTACGGCATTTCCTGCCTCGCACGACTAATATATGGAATCAGCTGCCTCCTACGGTGTTTCCGAACTGATACGACTTAGGGACCTTCAAGAAAAGAGCATACTCATATCTGAAAGGCCGGCAACGCACCTGCTGATCCACTGGTGTAGCGGGTGTCTGTGAATGTCGCTCTACACTTACCATCAGGTGAACCGACTATCCGTTTTCCCCCTCTTCTATTAAAAAAAAAAGTCAATATCCCTATGTTGACTATTTTTTTAAATGATTTTGTTTGATAGATATACTCAATATAAACACTAAATCAATACTTTTATGAAGAATTTCTAATTTTAACCAAAAAAGACGTAAATGAAAATAGATTTTTAAATTCCCGCTAAAACGCTCCCGCTAACCACGATTACGTCACATACCGATGAACATACTTACGCTTTTTCAAAGCACAGAGCAGAATATGTTCAGTTACGTAGACAGAAAAAGAATCATATCAGTTATAACTTGGTTATGATAGCCATGACAGTTTGTTTACCGGTCAGTGACGTCATCGCACTTAGTGGCGTTCGCTGTCACGTGATAAGTAACGCATTTTAAATTAATTTTCTTTAAGACAAATAAATAGACTCTTAAAATGTCACTTCAGGTTTTCAAATACTGTCTTTAATGTGTAAAACATAACTTTAAATGAATTTGTAACATTTGTTGGGGCGTACACATTAATAAAAAACACTTCCATCTTACTATTGTGGCGCCATCTTTATTTAACTCTTTTCGACCCACACTTTAATTGACATAGAATGACATAGATGGAACTCTTTACAAAAATATTTTATGGTATAACCTGAACAGAAATATATAAATCCTGCATTAGTGTCGCCATTGCATCTTCAGGTTTTAGTGGGTAGAGCTGCGTCCACTTACCAGCTTTCGGGCGCAGCAAGTCCCACATACCCGCGTCGGGAGACCCACTCCTCAGGCCTCAGAGCATTTCCCGGCGTTGAATTTAAAAAAATCGTGCTAAATAAACATCGATATTTTGTCAGTCATATCAACATGTATTATGTAAAACTTATCGACTGAATAATTCAAACACTTGAAATACTGATGGAATCATTGTGTGGCTAATGAAATTTCACACATAACTGATTAAAATAATCTTCATTTTTTTTTTCCATTTCTTGGCCTGCACGGTTTGTGCGTCAGCCAATCTTCATATTTGTAACCACCTTTATAACTGACATTGAAATACTGAATAGTTTTTCAAATGTTTATGCAAATTTCATTTATTATAATGCAACAACAGATTTTATCGAATTTTAAATCCCCGACATTTTGAATACTTCACAGCAAGCATGGTTACTACTGCTCCATTATAATATTATAAATCTATTATAAATATAATATATAAATTTTTTATTCAAAATACTACCAATAAAGTATCTTTTTGAACGTCAATTTAGTCTACCACCGGTTCCAAGGCAAGCCCACTGTGAAGAACTGGAGAAACAAACTCAGTGTAACTCATAATATTATATTATAATAATGCTGACTGTCCGTATGCAGAGGGCATACGGACAGTATAAAAAAACAGTTCTATAACAATTTTTACATCTTATCCTGAATGCCTGGGAGGAACGCCCTATTCCCAAGGTGTGGTATCTTCCATGAAATCTTTTATTTTATATACTCCTCTTTTACCACACAAATACTCTTTAATTTATTCATGAAGTACCTTACCTGAAGACTTAAGTACCTTAGTTACTTCAAATATTTTTATGACACTAGGAAGAACCTCAGTTCCCCGTGTCCATAGTTGCTGTAATGTATAAATATTAGTCTTGGAAAAGATCACAATCTATAAAAACTAGAAATTAGAAATCAAAAAGTTATTCCTTTTTTTTATTGTTACCAAACAGAAAGTAGGCAACCTTGGTAAGTTAATCACACATAAGCTGTCTTTTAAGTTTAAACTCAAGAAGTTGAGTGAGTCATTCAAATCTATACAGATAATTAAATTGGAGTGTCTGTTTGTAATATTAAAATAACCGCTTTCTACTAAATGCATGTATACATACAATGGATGTATACACAGTACATATACCGAAATAGCATTTTTTACAATTTTTGTCTGTCTGTCTGTCTATTTGTTCAGGCTGATCTCTGAAAGGGCTGGGCCGATTTTGACGGGACTTTCACTGACAGATAGCTGATGTTATAAGGAGTAACTTAGACTATAAAAATAATCATCATCAATCCGTATACGGCTGTAAATCTAAGTTAACGCGGGCGAAGCTGCGGGCAACAGCTAGTTAATATATAAAACTCTTAAAAGTAAAATTATTATGAATTAATTCCATTGTAATTATAAATTGCTAGAAACTATAAAAGTTAAGGGACAACTTTTTTTTATAGAAGAGGGGGCAAACAGACACTCGGTTCACCTGATGATAAGCGAAAGTGACATCCACAGACACCTGCTTGACCAGAGGGTTAGCAGGTGCGTTGCTGGCCTTTCAAATATGAGTAGGCTCTTTTCTTGAAGGTCCCTAAGTCGTATCAGTTCGGAAACACTGTAGACGGATGACTGTATGTATTAATGTTTACAACTTGATCACACAAAACTAGTATGTAGGTACTTATATTGTTAAAATAAAAGTATTCAATATTCCTATCAATCAATCTAGGTTTTCATCAATATTATCAGTTCTTATCTTTACCTATTGATAAAAGAGCCACTTCGCAAATCTGATGTTTTAATATTAAGTAACAAATGATATGTACATCACGTATTTCGTTATTGTCGATATTAGAACACATTATTTATTTCGAGGTTAAGCCCAATTACAATACACAATTTTAGGTGCTTCACGTTTTATTGTAAGTAAATAATATGTAAATCCTTATAACATCGTAAAGTTATAGGTACCGTAACTAATGTCTAATTAACATAATATTTAAATGTATTTTGTTGGTAACCTACAGGTTAGTTTTGTATTTGCTAACGATAAGTAGCCCCTGGAACATGTTATTTATTAATCACAATACATTTAGCAGATATTTGATAGTGCAAAGGTTATATATCAGAAATATTTAATAAACAAACTTTATTTACATTAATATTTATTACGGGAAGATAACATATTACACATGGTAAACGCTTTAATAGATTATAAGTTATATTGTTCAATGTTGTCAAGTAGTATTTGAGTGTGCATATATTGATTAACAAATGAAAATCTCTTCATATTTCAAATTAAAAAATATATACTTACTCGCCATGGTATTCTGTACTAAAGTCACGTACGGACTAGGGATGTCCGAACTCCGAGGTCCAAACGTTAACGTTTTACGACAATCAATTATTTCTAAAAATCGATATTCGTTATATAACAATAAATACCACCGAAAAGCAAGGAATCAAGGTACTTATTATAACAAAAAAAAGAAATCGAGTAGCTGAGCGATCACTGTCGCTCCACACTACTGACTGAACTTTAATCTTGATTCTTGATAGTTAATTCGTTAAAAATGATTACTTTAACAAGTTTGTAAAGGTCAACTATAAATGTTCATATGAAATAATTATTAAAGATTGCTTTTTAGTTCTTTTACAATTAATTATCTATTCACATGGCTTGGAGGAGTTAGATAGCAGGACTTAAAAAAGCCAGTAGGTATATGGGCTGGGCTATAGTATCAAACTTAAATATTCACAACATTACCTAATACATAACAGATATAATAAGTATTGAACACATAGAATATGTTTATAGTTTGTAGGTCCTTTTATTTTCTCAAATTGCATTCCATGTAGTGGAATTAAAATTCGAAGAATTTCTCGAATTTAAAAGATAAATCAAAGTTTGGTCTCCCTAAGATGGGTGGCTCTTCCAATAAACTTTTAGTTACTCTCTAGAACGCTATAGCACAAAATCTATATTACGATGATTTTAAATATTTTGTATGCATCGTCATCAACAGCTATACACTCAACGATTCATCGATTCAACATTGAGTATTGCTTTTTAGAGATTAAACAGACTTTTTGTTGCTTTTTGTGCTTTTTAGAGATTAAACAAACTTTTTGTTTAGAAACGTAATTATTCATTCCAAATACCGTAAAAATGTTTATCCATTTCAAATTCAAGAGTTCATTTCGTTCTGTTCCTAAAAATAGACTAGCGTTTAGTTTGTAGATTAGATTTGGGAAGTTTTCAATCTTTAAGATACTAATTTATATTCTGAATACGTTTTTCCACGTTTGTGATATATAGGACGCTCCCGTATTGCATAGGCACATAAAACACTCTTTTTAAAAATCCTTTTTTTTATATTAAGCGATTCCCACTAAATACTAATTAGGATGAAATAACTTTTCACGTCTTACGGATTAGGTACCTAATCACGCCTCCCGTGATCATGGTTGGTGACGTAAAGTGTTCTTAGCATCCAGTATGTCATAAATCTAATAAACCGTGATAAAATGCGTTAAACTAGTTTCATAGTTTATATTTTCTTAATTCTTAGATATAACACGCGTCACCCTCAAACGTGTGTTTAACGTTGCACCAGTCCCTTGGTGTCCTTCGTCTTTTCACCCATTTCCTCAACCCCCAATCATTTTTTTCTATTACGCCGGGAAATGCTCTGAGGCATCTCGCGGAGGAGTGGAATTCCCCAGGCGGGTATGTGGGACTCGCTGTGCCCGAAAGATTGTAAGTGGACGCCCGTGAAGTTGGGTGAAATGGTCCCGTTAATGAGGACTGATCACCCGTCTGGCCTTGCTGGTGTCCCCACCCTTAAATAATAATAAGTGGACGCAGCTCTACCCATTAAAACCAAGCGAGTGCCACCAATGCCGCTTTTGGTGAGGTGCCCCGGATCTGTTGAGCAAATAGGGCACCACGACAGTGGGGTTGTCCCGCACCACAGAACAATTTACTTTTATGTCGAACAGACTTTTATATCGGGACAGTAGGTACAATGAGGCGAGGTTCCCATCTCGCCCTTGGGCCTCCTGCTCTTTTATCATCATTTATGAGATGAACAGATAGAGAACATATATCATTTTATGAGAGAGGTACAAAGAGCCACTCTCTCGGATCAATTTGCTTCGCCCAAGGTGCTGGTTTCACTTTAAGCTACTGAGCCCCACCGCCACGAGAAGGTTTGAACAATACCGTTTGTTACATTATTTAAATATCTGTCTCTAATAAGGTGTGAATACTACTCATAAGGGGCGAAAGTAGAAAAAGTGTCTCGCTTTAATTAAAAATAATAATAATACGGTAAATAAAGTTTCCAGTACATAACACGCAATAGCGCTTACCGAAACACTACGTAAGTAGAGTATTAATCATTATTAATATTCTCTATCTCTATCTATGGAAAAACTGTGATATAAGCATTATAAGTATCCGTATATTATATTGTGATTGGTTGGCGAAAATTGTGGAGGACTGTTCTGAGCGGATAGAATGAGAAGTCATAGTTGATTAATAAGGGCTAGAGTGGCGAAGCCGCGCTCCTTGAGATTTCCCGCCGTTTCTCCAAAGCACACACAAAATATTGTTAACACTAACAGACTCGGCAGCATGGCCTCTGGTCTTAGCCGGTTACAACAGGAACAAAAAAAACAAAAACCTTGACAGTTTGGAAGCGTCAAGCGTGCAACTGCAAGTGAATTTTAAAAATCCGTTGCGTTTTGCATTTTCGTTCATGTTTATTATATTTGAATAACTATTTATTAATTACACATTATTAAAATGACTTCATTTAATTTTAATTCTATACACACCGCATTAGGCAATTTAAACAGACCTGTAAGTGGTGTAGATTTTTCTGGGAGATCCTTAAAATTGGACACCGAAAAAGATGGTAAATAAACATAGTTATTTTATATTTTATACCCATATTAAATAAATAATGTTGCTTCTATATTGTATCTCTTAGACACAATGGATTTTTTAAAAACACTGATTATATCATAGAATTATTACAAATATAACCTTTTCGCGCCATACAATTAAAGAAAACAGCTCTGTGTTATTTTATTATTATAGCAGATAACGGCCCCTCAAATAACTGTTATAAATGCTGATTTTAAGTACAGACTGTATCTTATAAACATTAAACACCTAGGCTAGTCAATGCAAAATGTCTATTAGTTAATTTTGTAAAAGTTGAAAACGTAAATATAAATAATATTATGCTTCCATATTGTAATAACAGTAAATCATCATCATTGGCTTCTCTCTGTTCACTAATAGTTATCTTTAATATATTTCAGCCCAACCAATCATAGATGCTATCAATGCATGCACAGACCTTCAGTACCTGACCCTCACGGGAAACACATTGGGAGTAGAGGCTGCTAAAGCTATTGCCAAAGCTCTCGAAAAACATCCAGAACTAAAAACAGCTAGGTTTTCGGATATGTTCACCGGTAGAATGAAAACTGAAATACCACCTGCATTAGTAAGTATTGATATGTATATAAGGCAAAATACAAATATCTATATGCCTGTCTCTCTGTTCCTGCTAATCCCTGAAAGGGATGGGCCGATTTTGATGGGACTTTTACTGACAGAGAGCTTATGTTATAAGGAGTAACTTAGGCTATAAAAAAAGTATGTATGAACAAAGTACACAATATGTCAGAAGTGAAACTTATTTGGCAAACTAATTTTTAAACCTTGTTTATATTTATACTAATCTAAAGCTTTAAATTTCTGAGACTTGCAATGCGATGTTTGCTCTATCTAGGGGAATAGTAAATGCGCCCTGGTACATAAGAAATGACGACCTCCATCGGGACCTCAAAGTGGATACCGTCGCTAATGTTATAAAACATTATGCCGTAGCTCATGAGCATAGACTTCATCGCCATGTAAATGTAGAGGCCATCCAGCTCCTCGACAACACAGACCTATTGAGAAGACTGAAAAGGACAAAACCTTTTGAGTTAGTTTTATAAAAGTGACAGTGTTGCATAGTGCAGTGTAGTAAGTGCTACAGAAAGAACACAATAACAGAGTGTCTTCCCCTTAACTAGAGACAAAGAAGTACCAAAGGACACATTCTTACAAGAACTCTAACATTAGCAATTTAGGTTAAATTAAAATTACTTATTAGCTTATATCTAGGCTAGATTGTAATGTTATGAAGTACCTTTAATTCATAGGTATTTCATAAGAGAAAAAAAAATTGCGCAAAGAAGTTTCACTTCAATAATAATAATCATCAATACGGATACGGTTGTAAATCTAAATTAACATGGGCGAAGCTGCGGGCAACAGCTAGTTAAATATAAACCCTGACTATGAAGGACCTCATTTCATATATATTTATTGTCTTATCCTTATTAATTGTTACTTTCAGAGTGCGCTAGGTGATGGTATGATAGAAGCTGGGGCCCGGTTATCGGTGCTGGACCTTAGTGACAATGCATTTGGCCCCATCGGAGTTGAGGGTCTCGCTCGGTTGCTGCAAAGTGATGTCTGCTCTGAACTAGAGGTGACATATAATATACAAATTAGATTTTATGAAATCATTTAACTTAAATTTTCTTAAATCCTTCCTTTCCAAACACACTTGACAAACTTATGTTAATAACAATTATACTTTTTTAATATTTTGTGTTTGTTTTTATTATAATATAGATTTTGCTATCCTAGTAAAATAGTCCACACATGCAAACCGGTCATACAAGTGTGGAACCATTTGAATATTTTACTTATAAACATTTTGTAGGAATTACGTCTAAACAACAATGGTCTGGGCATAACAGGTGGCAAGATACTCGCCAAAGCCCTATCCACCAACCCCAGAAAACTCCGCATCTTCATCGCTGGCAGGAACCGGCTGGAGAATGATGGGGCAAAGGCTTTAGCGGGAGTGTTTCAGGTTAGTTTTTATGATTATAAAAAGTTTCAGTAAAGAATAGTTTATTATTAAAGTATTATAACTAAAGATAATTTTTTTTTTATGAATAAAATTTAAAAAAAAGGAGTTGAGGTAACAATGAAACTAGAAAGTTGACATAAAAGTTGTTTCGTTATATATAATAAGTGAAATTCGCGTAAACACTAGAAAACAATTTTGATGATTATTGTCCTGGTTGACAATTTCTTGCAGCCATGTGTACATAAAAATCACATACATGTGCTTGCTGATTATTTATTTTCTTGATTTAGAACATGGGTACATTAGAGGAGGTAGCAATGCCACAGAATGGTATATACCACGTGGGTATATCGGCTCTGTCGGAGGCCTTCAAACAGAACCCGCAGCTGTCCTGTCTCAACCTCAACGACAACACTATAGGACCCAAGGGAGCCGCTGCTATTGCCACTGCGTTACCAAGGTAAAAGAACAAAGGCGTACTCTATGTACTCTCAAAACAAAACCTTAAACTATGACATGTCTTGGTTGCAATATAATTCACATGATTATTAAATGTCAATTTGCTATCGAGATATATTTATAATTGTTAAACTAAACCACTTTTGAATCCTCTTAAACAAACCAAGATTTATATATAACTAATATATTTGTTCTTAATAAATAACTGGCGAAATAATCAAGCCAAAAATGTATATAGTATTTTATTATGTTTCAGGTTAAAGAATTTAAAAACAATAAACTTTGGTGATTGTTTACTGAAGAGTAAAGGAGCAAAAGCCTTGGCTAAGAGTATCAAGGACAACTCTGTGCTGCTAGAGGTAAGTGTAACATTACAAAATTATTGTTTTTTGTCACCGCTATTACATTGACAAGGTGAATTTGAGTATTGTTTTTATTATTATTTATTTTAATTTATTCTGAGTTCTGACCCCTGGTCTCGGTAAGAGCAGGAAGGACATATTGAGAGATGTGCAGTTTCGTGGTCATTTGGAAGGCAAGGCTAAACTAGCCTCTAAGAAACTCTGCTTGCTCAGTAGGGCGAAGCAGTATTTCATGCCTTCACACCGCCTTCAATTATACAAGGCGCAGATTCGGCCTCACCTGGAATACTGCTCTCATCTCTGGGCTGGAGCGCCCCAATATCAGATCCTTCCATTTGACCGCGTTCAACGCCGGGCGGCTCGAATCGTCGATGACAATGTTATCTCCAATCGGCTTGATTATTTGGCGCTGCGTAGAGATGTCGGATCGCTCTGCATCTTCTACCGCATCTACCACGAGGAATGTTCCGAGTTCTGATTAACACCTGCGGCAGAATTCCACCACCGGACATCGCGTAAAAATTCCAAATTCCACCCACACCATCTCAATGTCCGGAAATCAACAACATCTCGATTTTTACGGCATTTCCTGCCTCGCACGACAAATATCAGCTGCCACCTATGGTGGTTCCGAACCGATACGAATTAGGGACCTTCAAGAAAAGAGTATACTCATACCTAAAAGGCTGGCAACGCACTTGCTGATCCTCTGGTATAGCGGATGTCTGTGGGTGTCGCTTTTCACTTACCATCATGTGAACCGACTCTCCGTTTGCCCCCTCTTCCATAAAAAAAGGAGATGCATACAACGCCTCTCCTGCTGTGTCTTGGCTGCGTGCATGCTCCTTCTATGACTTCACTGTATCACAAATTGAGTCCACCATCAACTTAGTGCTATTACTCTCTAACAATGCAAAAAGACAGCAACAGCAGTGCCTCCCGCATCTTTAGTACCCTCTAGCCTGATGAGACTGGAGACTGCCTCCTCGCTCCTTTCTCAAATTACCTTCACGAGAGTGTTACTGAGCCCGGTTACTGAGCTCCCCCGCCACGACTATTCTTGGACTAGAACAAAATAATTACACTGCCTATGTTAAAATTTAACTTTTATGCTCAATATTCATGCTTATTATTATAAATTGTGTATCTTTTCTTACATAACAGTCTCTAGATCTGAGCCACAACGAGATAGGCAAGGAGGCCTGCATGGAGCTGGTGGATGCGTTGTCCGCACCACCCGACAGCATGGACAGGCTCACTCGAGTGGTGCTTGCTGGTACGTACCTAAATTAAAGCAGTTTGTTTTGGTTATAGTGATACTAAGATTCTGAATATGGCAAGGTTTGTTAACAACTTTGTTTCAATAGTATAAGTAATTCGATCCAAGTGATTTAAATTTAGTTATACAGACGACATTTTGTATTGAAAAAATTCAAAATTCAAATTGTTTTTAATATAACTATCAAAATAGCTTAATTAATCCACCACCGGTTCTAAAGTGAGCTTAAAAAGAACCGGTGAAACAAATTCGGTGGCACTAATCTTTTAAATATTTCACAGTCCACAATAACTATAAACTATAATATAGTTTCAAAATCTTCGTGATAATGTGCATTGTGTTCCTAAATATTTATTATCTGTGGAAATTGTTACAGGAAACAGTTTAGGTGGTGCTGCAAACAAGAAGACAATGAAAGATAAGTTGGGAGCCTCGGCAGAGCTCAGCGATGGCGAGGGCAGTGAGGATGAATGTGGGTACCT
The DNA here is from genome assembly GCA_963853865.1 of Helleia helle. Classification (NCBI taxonomy): domain Eukaryota; kingdom Metazoa; phylum Arthropoda; class Insecta; order Lepidoptera; family Lycaenidae; genus Helleia; species Helleia helle. The sequence goes on from OY971434.1 coordinate 1,254,977, forward strand.
ATGGATTAACACTTTGTTTTATAGTATTTGAAATCTGGAATAGTATACCAGTGGTGGGAATGTGCCTATGCCGCGCTCCATGCATGGTACCACCATCCTGATTGTTCCTTCTGTGAAACAGCAGCTATTTCGGTAAGAAGAACAGGTAGTAATACTGGTACCGAGACTTAACATCTTACTTCTCATGATTGTGTTTTAGGAGCAAAGATGAATAATGTACTTGTTTAAATTGTTATAGATGTATCGGATTCTGAGGAAGAGGAGGAGGGGTCAGGGTGTGATGAGGACCATTCCGAGGACAGCGCCACGGAGGACGCGCAACATTTGGACACCATCGTGGACATGGGGAAAGAATTGGACACTTCAGGTAAGCTGGTATAGTAATTTTACCTACCCAGGATCAAAATTCAGAGTACATTCGATTTTATATAAATACTAGTGGCACCGACAGACGTTGTCCTGTACATTTATTTTTGTGAATCTAAACCATTCTCGAATCCACTTGAACAAACATACAAAAAAAATCATCAAGATCGGTCGAGCCGTTTCGGAGGAGTTCAGTGACATACACACGCACAGAAGAAATATATATATTAAGATAAAGAAAAGAATAAGAAAAAGACTCCTGCTAGCAAAGCTGTCCCACGCACTCAACTACTATTACCGGCGGCCCCGTCAGACGTTGTTGTGTAAAAATATTGGTTGTCCGTAAAGTCGGTTAACGGACGATAGTTTTATGTGATAAGGTCATAAAGAAACATTGATGATAAATATAGCTATCAAGCTAATTTGTGTAACACTTGCAGCTATCGAAGAGGTCCAGACGGAGGTGGGACAGTTCCTGCGGGAGCCCACGGTCGAGAACTTAATCAAACTCGGCCCAGATGTCACACAGGTCATCGACACACACCTCCAGGTGAGACATGAACATAAATCGTCAATAGTCATATACGGTAACTCAAAATGAACTCTGGAATGGATAGTAAATTATAAAGTTATTTCAAATTAATTAAAAAGATCCCGACCCCCGTGATGCCTAGAAATGGGTCTAAATAATTACCATGTGCACCTGAACATGAGAACATCGCTTACTCACCGGTGGAGGGAAACATCGTGATTCCTCACCTGCATGTCTGATTAGATTAAGTCTTAGAAGGTGTATGAAGTTCACCAACCCGCATTGGGCCAGCACATCGGTTAACTATGGCCCAAAACCCTCCTCGCCTGATATTGGGGAGTCCCGGGCCTTGAGGGTTGATATTGATGATTCCTATTTGTTTCGAGCTAGTTCCTCTTTGTATGGTCTTGTGGTTTATAAAATGTCTCTTAGCTCGGTGTGTCGCTTGACATAGGCCTCCACCAACTGCTTCCGTTGCTCTCTGTCTGCCGGGAATCTTGTCCAGTATGGTCCCAGGGCCAGGCGAAGATCATCTTCCCATCTTTGGGCGTTTCCGTTCTCTTCCACCATTCCTTGGATACCATAATGTGACCTGTTGGCTCCACTTGTTTGCTCTGCACCTTAATATTTTTATATGGTTGATATTATTATTATAATATAATTTATTTACATGTTCCAGTCAATAACAGACCCAGCGAGCCTGACGCAGGCGTACGTGGAGGCTCTGTGCTGCGTGTGCGGGTTGGTACGGGAGAGTGCGGGCGCGGCGGCCGCGGCGCGAGCGCTATTCCCCGCGCTGGTGGCCCGCGCCACGCAAAGCTGGTTGCTCGCTGACGCGTTGCTTCGTGCACTCACGCTCATTAAGGTACGGCTGGTGACTGGCTTATGCCGAGAATTTGCAACCCTACAATGGGCCTTAAACAATCAATAAGCTGGTGAGCACGGGCAAGTGACTGAGTAAATACTAAGGGTGCCTTTTGTACAATCAAATGTCGAAGATCGGGAAGTCTTATAAAATATATGGGCATGTGACTGGATCAAATGTATGCGGAGGGTTCCAATCCCACTTATTGATCTCACAAAAGCCATCCAATGGCTTTTGTGAGATCAATATGGTGTATGGGTTGGGGATATATGCAAGGCAAGTCCCATATAAACTTTTATATTGATTGTGTTAATGGATTTTACCAGTGGAAGGGGGTACCGGGTACCGGGTGTAGTCTGACTGCTCAGGTACTGTTTCCCTATTATTTGTTCCATGAAACAGCTTTGGTGTTTTTTTGGTCATCCTATGATGATATGAAAGGCCATGGTCTGGCAAAATAAACCTATGCTCATCGGTATTGTTACCTACCAGATTGCCTTAAAGTACAAAAATATACAAAGCAGTATCACTAATAAAAATTTCATAATTGCAGTCGGAAAATAAAGAATACAAAATAAAATGGCGGATAGCGCCGTGCTTCATAGCGCTGGCGCAGGAGATAGACGAGCCCTACTTCCCCACCGCCCTCCGAGAGACCCTCAAGTTCTTCATCAGCAGTAAAAAGGCCTCGCTACCGGAGGAAGTGAGAACAGTTATAGAGAAACATCCGCACCTGTATTCATAAATCAATAAATTTTTATTGTGGTAACAGCTGTTTTTATATTTTAATTTCGTACTATCCCATCTGTGCTCATATTAATATACTGTACCCATAGCATATATCTGTTCGATCGCGCCAATCCCTGAAACTACATAAATAAAAAATGGTATTGACATTAATGAACGCAAAGACGGCCGATCCCTTGCCACTCGCATCGAATATCGGCCACTGCACGGAGATCGTCTAGGCTTTGATTGAAAGAAGGCTATGTTCAGTAGTGGACGGATAGAGGCTGATGATGATGATTGAGACTAAAATTTAAATCCACGCAAACTGCTAATGCGCCTGGCCGCCATTTTGATGACGTAACTGAACGCGACACTCAGTACCGTTGTCCATTAGTGTGGTTAGAATCCCTGGTCATACGCGTTGTTATTTATTAATGTTGTTAAGTTTCACCCTATAAAAGATTGCTCCGTTGTCCTTTTATTGTAAAATGACCAGAAATTAGACCAGTGTCAATAATTTTTGAAACAGGAAAAAATTCTAATAGGATGAAAGCCCAAAGAAATAATAAAGATAAATGGAAAAATAATTTACGGGCGATCTGAGGGCGGGAAATTGGAAGGGTAATTAAAACGGTTTATCTCGATTTCCGGTAACTACAAGTCCCATTGAGAAAAGTAGAAAAGCAAAGTTGTAGGTAATAAGAAAATCTACAATTTTTGTATTTACACTTTTTTCACATAACCCCATTTATGTGAAAAATTCAAATAACCAAGTTTTTGGTTTTTTATTTTTATCTTCTACAAAAAAAAATCTTGTTCACGAAATTTGATGAAAACTCACCTCTTTATGACACAACCGACGCAGACTGCACGGTAGGCGGGGGGCAACCCCCCACTTTATAAATCAAAAGTGAGCCGAATGGGCTCACACTAATCCGATGAAGCATTAGGGCCTTCGGGCCATTAGCATAGATCCCTCCGAAAAAAAAAACTTTTTATGTTTCAAACACACTGTAATTTTTTTGATTAAAAATATTTATTTTTTCACCTTATTTCGACTTAATATCGAAAAAATAGTCTTATTTTCAATCGAATATTCTCCCGTCAAAATATCTGATTTAAAAAAAGTGGGCTACTTGTTTGTTTAAATCTCTACTTTCTAATGGTGTAAAAAATATACATTACTATGGTAAATTTTCTCAGAAAATGCAAAAACACGAGTATTATACGAGAGAGAGTAAGGCCCAGCAGACCCTCCTAGCCCCTTCCCCACTCCTCTCCACGAAGCGACCGGAATGGAGGGCTTTCGTGAAATCCAAAGTTCATGATTTTGAATTGAAACGGCACTCTGTGTTAGATCTCAAGCGCGACGAATTGAAAGCCAGACCACCTGCGGCTACTAACTATAATTATAATATTAACGGTCTGCTGACATGCCCGCAATGTACGAGGATCTTTTCAAATAAGATTGGCTACATAAGCCACGTGCGAGTACACAAACGTCACTAGAGGAGCTGAAGCTGTCGGCGTGGCCGAAATCGGCCGGATCAGATCATCATGAAATACCTTTTAATGAGCTAAAATTTTCCATAGGTCACTCAGGTATATAAGTTAAAGTTTGTTTTATAACTTATTCTGTATTATATATTATGTATTGAGATTGATTAGCGAATATTGTAGAGGACTGAGGGTGGGTGGAGTGGGGATGAGAATTGATTGCTAGCGACGGGAGCGGTGAAGCTTCACCTTTTGGGGTTTCCCTACGTTTTTCTATACTTCAGACTTGGCAGTAGCCAAGGCCTTACTGAGCAAATACCGACTAGGCTGTATGGATTAAAGTCCTTTGCCTCTCTATAATGGACAAATTGTCAAATGTCAATTGTCAATGTCATATAAACATAACCTAAATAATAAATAATTTGTTGTGTTTGTGATATAATATGATAATGTAAATAAACATAATTTAAGAACCAAAAGTATTAATGATTACAGCAATAAACAGGTAAGTGGTGTACAAAGGAATAGACTATAAATATGTACTTACACGTTATTGTTGTATATCTACATTGTTTATTTATAATTAAAGAAAGATCACCGTACGTACAAATACGTATATTCTCCTGTCGTGATCTTTCATGATAATAATTTGTCATTCACTCTTAATGGAACATTTCGACGTCTGATATTCGTTGGTAGAAAGCGGAAACCCTTTCATTTGAAGCCATTATGTACCTTTAAAAATTTGACAGAAATACAATATTATCAAAGGGGCCTATGTTCAGCAGTGGACAGATAGAAGCTGATGATGATGATTATCAATTATGGACCCTGCTCAAGCTTGCAACTTACAAGCAAGTAGAGATGCTACTTGTCTAATACCAAAAATCCACATACATTTTGTTTCGGTGTTTAAACCACTCAGTCATGAAAATAATCTGTAATGTACATTTTCTTTAAATCATCTTATAGTGCAATATGGCAGAACCACTGAAATTACAAATTCTCTTTGGCGGTGGGGCAGAATTACTTTTTGACAAAATAAAAAAGAGAGAAGTAGAATTGCCAGCGGTTAATAAATATTTCCCAGATTGCCAGCACGAAAAATGGACCATCAAAGATTTACTTGTGTGGATTAAGGATAATTTACTAAGAGAGAGACCAGAGTTATTTCTCCAGGTAAATTTTAACATCAAATACTTATAAAAACATCTCTCATGCTCAAGGACATAAACCAGTTTACCTGGAACGAGCCCAGGCAACTCATCTATGTGTTGCCTATCCTGAGACGTAAGATGTTAATTCTCGGTGCCAGTAATTACACTGCCTGTCTTGCCCTTCTCTCCGAAACACAGCAAAGTGTTACACGGGAGAAACAAGCAAGATGGTGGTACCCAAGCAGGGAGCACGGCATGCGAGTCCCTTCCACCAGTAAAAATTCAGATCATACTTACCTTCATTTGCAGACAACTGCAGATTTTCTCACTACAATCATAAGACATCATCTTTGTTAGTACGTAGTCATATAAAATTTGTTTCAGGGTGATTCAGTAAGACCTGGTATTCTGGTTTTGATCAACGATGCCGATTGGGAGCTGTACGGAGAGCTGTCTTATGAGCTGCAGCAGAACGACTCAATTATGTTCATATCCACGTTACACGGAGGATAATATTAGTGTACTTCATTAAATATATTTTATTTGTATTAACTGGATATTTTAATTAATCATAATATTCATTAGCAACAAATAAAGAACTGTATGCAAATTTTAATTTGAGTTAAATAATTACTATTGTAATAAAACTATTTAACTAAGACTAGCTCTTGAGTCAAAACATTGCACATTTTCGTGTCGTTTCATCCGTAAAAAAATTACCCTCATCTGCGAAGAAGTTTCACTTCAAAAATGCTATTTTGCCCTACCTATCTTATAATGTTACCTTGAATACATATATCCATATGCACTTAACCCGCCGGCGCGTGGCCTACTTTTTGTAACACGAACAGTCGCGCGTGGGTCGAAAATACCTGTACTTCAAGATATTTTTTACTATGTGTTAAATCACTAAAGCACTTTTTGTTTATTTTTTTAATAAAATAAAAATAATGTAATAATACAATGCCTAGATATCCAATCTTCATTTCTTATGTTTATAATTTCACTATTTTTAACAAAAAATACAATTTTTCGAAAATACTTACTTCTTAACATGTACTAACTTAAAAATTATCATAGTGAAACATTATTTTACTACGGTAATAGTAAAAGAAAAAAACTTTTTTTATTGAAATAATTAATTCTTATATAATCAGTCATAAGATCATAATTAGTACATAGAAATGAAGTGTCGTCCCTACAAATATAAGTGCCTTTCTACCCAATATCTAAAACATTTAGTCGTTTTGCATTAAACATTATACATATAAGCATTTATCGCCCACATATTCAACAGTCCAAAAAATATCGTTAGTGGCCATCTTTTGCTTACTCTTGAGACAGAGTATGAACCACACATCTCATCAATGACGTCCACTATACATTGTATATGAGCATCTACTTATGTAATCTGTGATTATTTCTAGCTTGCGTTTATCACCAGAATCAGGATTTATTTTCGCATCATGATGCAATGTCGAGGCAAGGAGCTCCATTTTTCTCTTCTCTAGGATCGTTTCCGTTTCCCCAACATAGTAATATTTTATTTATAATTTTGACATTTATTTTGACATTCGATTTTTGTTCGATAACTTTTCAAATAGTAGTTACTACTATTCGAAAAGTTATCGAACAAAAATCGAGGTACTGGGTCTTTTCGACCCACGCGCGTCCACCCGCGGGTTCATAAAAAGTGGTTATTTTAAATATTACAAACATACACTCCAATTTTATTTATCTGTGTACATTTATATGTGGTGGTGGTGTATATATATGAGACTGATGATGATGACACCAGCGCTACCAGTATATACTAACACGTCATGTACGTCAGAAGGCTGAGCGGAATATTAAAACGACGTTTCCACAAAACAGTTTATTGGTGACTGACTCCGGTAATACATATAAGAATGAAATTGCGGATAAGCAAACAAACACATCGACATTCCCTTAACTACATACACGGTACATTATGTCCCTACAATCTGTATTTAAGAGAGTAGTACCTAATCCTAATAAAAGGACGTCGTGTAGGTTTTTGCTCTACATACTCCCTCTATATTCTCTTGTAGTCTCGTGCTATAAAAGCAAATTACATCTCAGATTTTGGTCTTGTCAAGTTATACAATAATGGAGTTATACAATTTCGGTCCTGCCTTATCTTGGCACATATTTTTTTTATGTCATAAGGAAGCAACTTAGCAGTCGGAGCCATGGTGACTGGTTGTGCAGATGCGTTGCCCTCCTTTTCCCTATCCCCCCCAATGGGCTACCGGAAACTCACAAACCACACTAAACGCGACAGCATAGCTGTCACTTGACGCCGGTGTTATGTGAATAAAACCACCCCGGTCGTGCCGGCCCAATTCGGCTGCAAAGCAGCACGGCACTTCCTCTTACAAGAAATACTCTCAGAGACCTTAAAAGATAATCTATGCGCTTTGCTGCGCCTTCGGCTGCATGGGTGCCACCATCTTGGCCATCTTGGTTGTTTCTCAGCTGACAACAGCTTTGCTGTGTTTCGGAGAGAAGGGCAAGACAGGCAGTGTAATTACTGGCATCGAGACTTGACATCTTGTCTCAGGATAGGCAACACATAAATTAGTTGCCTTTTTTGTTATCGCAGTGGAAATGCTTTGCACATTCACATGCGGATGGGTTGTCCCTGCACTAGAAGCGGGCAATTCGTGCAATTTACAAGTTGACCCCCTATTCATCTTTGAGAGAAAAAATTAAAAAATAGGAATTCTGACTGTAGCCTCTCAATACATCTTAGAAAATTTACTGTATGTCCGGAAAAACATAAATGAATTTTGTAAGAAAAGTGATATTCATAGTAGGAATACACGTAATAGACACAGGTTACATGCACCAATGATTAGACTTTCGAAAGTAAGCAATTCTTTTAAAGGCTAGGCTTGTATACGCTCTTACAATAGAATCCCAGAAAACGTTCAAAAGCTCTCCATAAAAAAATTCAAAAAAGTTGTTAAAGAGCGTTTGTGTGGTAAAGGATATTATAAAGTAAAAGATTTCATGGAAGATACCACATCCTGGGAATAAGGCGTTCCTCCCAGGAATTTCAGGATAAGATGTTAAAATTGTTATATAGTAGTATATACTTGAAAAGATTAGTTCCCCTCTGTGGAGGTGGCGTCGGTCCTCTGAGGGACTGATTAGCCGTCGAGGTGCCCTGTTTGCTCAACAGATCCGGGGCACCTCAGCAAAGGCGGCATTGGTGGCACTCGCCGGGTTTTAGTGGGTAGAGCTGCGTCCACTTACCAGCTGCCGGGCGCAGCGAGTCCCACATACCCGCGTGGGGAGACCCATTCCCTTGCGGGATGCCTCAGAGCATTTCCCGGCTTTAAAGAAAAGAAAAAAAACAAAGTCCACTAGTGCACTTCCACTGATTTATCCATCGAAAAAAAAGATCCTTATTAAATTTCTAAAGCGACGTGTCACAAAGTTTTAAAACTGAGCAATTGGTGTGAATAATATCGATCTTATACCTTTATAACTTTCAACTCAAGTCTTTCGCAAAGTTTTAAAAGATTGAAAAATCCTTCACATTTAAGTTGACCTTGTGATTTGTCAAAAAACAAACTGGTCCTGAATTTAGGGGAGATAAGGTTACATCATTATTACCGGCACCCGGCTTTGCTTGTAATTGGCTTAAACCAGAAGTTGACGTGGGGCGCATATATGACACAGGGACGGATTTGAGAAGATCTTTATTAAAAAACATTTTAAGATTATTCGAATCGCTCCAGATTATATTTTGCGCTATAAATAAGATTAATTTTATAATATTCGTCTATTAGTAAGCATACAATCTTTGCGTTTGCGGTGTCGCATTTGTTAAAGCAATCATGTGTTGGGTGTCGGCGCAGTTCCGACTGTTAGACACCTATACACGCCATTCGGCTGTTGCGGCCACGATAGCGAGACCTGTGACCACATTCTGTGGGAGTGTGACTTGAATAGAGAACGCGTAACGCGATGTTGGATGGAATCGAGCGGACGAAGGTAGGCCCGGTTTACTACGAGGACCTGACTGCCACGGAGAATAATTTCAGCCATCTTCGGATGTTCGCGCACAGTTGGCACAAACGAAGGACTGAGATGACATCGTAGCTGCAACTTCGACACACCCGGACTGCCGTCACCGTCGTGATGTGAAGTTGTCAGCCCTAGAAAGGGGAGAGTGACGCTAGGGACGTATTAAATTGCGAGAGTGCTTTTGATTTGTAGGGAGTGACGAATTGTAAGGGGGAAGAGAGCGTATAAGCAGGTGTACCCCGTACATCTCCCGCGTTTCGCTCCGTATACCGAGAGGTGGGTGGGAGCATGGGAAGATTGGTGGGTTATGTTAGATAACTTTGCCTAATTTCCCGAGCCCAGGGGCATAAATCCAAGGGGCAATCACAGAATGTGGTCGGTGTTCCGGCGCCAAAAACAACGGTGGGCCTCCAGCCTCTGGTCAGCCTGCCTACGTGACCGCGGGCAATCACTTCGCGGTCCAGGCGGAGGAGGTTCCCATGGCGTTTAAGGAGTAGTTGTACTGGGAACCTCTGACAGGCTGAGAGATGTAGCGGTGACTTATTGTCGCACCGCCACAAAATACCTGTACGGGGCCAATCGAAGGATCCTCTGCACGCGTGAGAAGGTCTGAGCTGTAAGATGCCTTCAGCGTTCGGGATGCCTTACATGCGGAGATTGCTCACAACCGACGCCAGGAGGCCGTGTGGTCACAGACTGCACGGTAGGCGGGGGGCAACCCCCCAATCAAAAGTGAGCCGAATGGGCTCACACTAATCCGTTGAAGCATTAGGGCCTTCGGGCCATTAGCATAGATCCATCCGAAAAAAAAAAAAAAAATGCGGAGATTGCTGATGAGTCACACGTCGTGTTTAGCGCGGTAGTCTTTACATTTCCCGCGGCCGGTCAGCATGACGCCGGCGCCGTTTTAGTTAAGGTAAAAATCCCACATAACCACCAGCCCCCTCCCCCCCGGGCGGTGTTCAAATCTGATGAAAATGTTTAACTTGATCCTGGCTAGCAGCATGGGCAATTTACCGCAATCTCAATAAATCTTTTAAAACAAAAAAAGACTTTGATTTGAAAAATGTCATAATGTCAGCTTTTAAAAAAGGTTTTTACGTTAGCCAAGTTATTGCCCAGTCCGTCTCTGTTGTTGTCACTCATAAAAACACAAAGGGCAGCTCTTCGCACCCTCGGTTGCCCCGCAGAGCCCTGTGATGCCCCGTACTGTCGCACACACTTTTGACACGCGAACATCGAGTTATCGTGAAAGAATTTTTTGAATTTTTGATGTCCCTTTTTCAATTTTTCCATTTTTACATCAAGGCTGTTATTGTTTAACAAAGTTGTTTGATATAAGCGATATTTTCATGAAAATGATTTTGAAAAATATCGTATACAAAGAAGCGGTAACACAAAGATTTTTCTACAATTTACATGTTTTAAGTGCGTTAAATTTATACGTAGTTATGAAAGCATTAAAAATATTTTAAATTGATATTGAAAATTGAAATATTAAATTTGTTAGTATATTATGAAAACCTAAAATTTTTATGATTATAAAGAATATGCAAAATTTTGTAATCATAAAAATTTTAGAATTTAGAAGTTGATCCCTGGAAAGAAAAATATTTAAATGCATAAACAACATAGAAATCTACATGAAAATATTGGACAACGCTTTAAACTTTTGCAATTCATTCAGCCGGTGTAGAGTTTATAAGCCTCATATTATCTTATTCATAGTACTAAATTAGTAGTAATATATATTTTTAGTACAGTCGTACAGTTAATATATGAAACAGGAACAATTCCTAAATGTAATGTCACAATCTGGCACACACAGGACTTGCACGGCATTCAGCGTAAATTCCTCGACTCGTATTACGCGACTCACAGCTCGAAAAAATACGCTAATTTTGTCTCACCCTTTTTTTTCTTTAACGCCGGGAAATACTCTGAGGCATCCCGCGGGAGAGTGGGTCTCTCCAGTCGGGTATGTGGGATTCGCTGCGCCCGACAGCTGGTAAGTGGACGCAGCTCGACCCACTAAAACCCGACGAGTGCCACCTGTGCCGCCTTTGGTGAGGTGCCCTGGATCTGTTAAGCTGACAGGGCACCTCGACGGCTAGCCAGTCCCGCAAGGGACCGACGCCACCTCCACAGAGGGGTTGTCCCGCACCACAGAACAACCCCTCCCAACGTCGGGACAGTACAATGGGGTGAGGTTCCCATCCTCGCCTCTTGCTCCCTGTTCGTTTGTCCCCTCTTCTTATAAGAGGGGTACAAAGAGCCCCTCGGCTTAATTAGCTTCGCCCATGGTGCTGGACTCACCCTAGGCTACTGAGCCCCACCGCCACGACAAGGCCTGAACCATGGTGGGGGATTTGGCCTCACCATGAGGTTCCTTCTTTAAAAATTACAAACGTAACTCTTAAAGGATCACTTCGTAGTTCGTCCGTCTGTCAAACTAGAACCTATAGGGTACTTCCCATACATAGAATCATGAAAAATGATAAAACGGCTATTTTGTTATTTAACAAAAAATTGGTATTTCTGAACAATACTTTTATGCACGAGTGTACATTTTCGCTAATGCCAAACACGTAGTTTAGTTTTTTAATGCATGTAATATCATTACCAGAACGTTTAGGGGTCTAAGCGCCCTTCAATTGAAAACTCGACCCCCTGGATTCATCGAAGATTGACGTTCTGTGCCCTACCACTGATATGAAGGGCAGTGATTTGCTAAATTGATATAAAAATACGTATTTTATAGGGACAAACAAATGGATGATTACCGTCGCCCGTAACATGTTTTTTTTATAGAAGAGGGGGCAAACCGACTGTCCGTTTTCCCCCTCCATACCATTTCCCCTGGTGGTAAGTGATAAACGACATCCATAGACACCCGCTACATCATTAGCAGATGCGTTGCTTTTCAGACATGAGTATGCTCTTTTCTTGAAGGTCCCCTAAGTCATATCTTGTTTTTCCGTATTAAAAGCGCATAATTAATTTAGATTTTCGGAAGGAAGCAACTATGTGGCAAAAGTTCTTATAAAATATAGAAATACATTTAGGATATACCTTGAGAATAAGCTAACCTAAAAAATAAAATACAAATCAAAGATTAGCTGCTATTTTTTCATATTTTATGGCTTGCATTCCAAAATATTGTTTTAAACTTTTATTTACAAATTAATATTTGCCTTTAAAAATGGCAAAAATTCTTTTGCTATTAGGAAGTTACCTACATTATCACTGAGTAACATAGGTATAACAAGCCATTAGAGCCGAGAGGGCTCTTTGTACCCCTCTTATAAGAAGAGAGATGCAAAAGAGCAGGGGCGAGGGTGGAAACCTCACCCCATTGTACTGTCCCGACGTTAGAGGGGTTGTTTTGTGGTGCGGGACAACTCCTCTGTGGAGGTAGCGTCGGTCCCTTGGGGGACTGACTAGCCGTCGAGGTGGAGTGTGTCTCCCCCGGCGGGTATGTGGGACTCGCTGCGCCCGAAAGCTGGTAAGTGGACGCAGCTCTACCCACTTTAACCCGGCTAGTGCCACCAATACCGCCTTTGGTGAGGTGCCCCGGATCTGTTGAGCAAACAGGGCACCTCGACCCGAGGTGTTGAGGTGTGACTCCACAGAGGGGTTGTCGCACCACAATGGGGTGAGGTTCCCGTCCTCGCCTCTTGCCCCTGCTCTTTTGTCCCCTTTTATAAGAGGGGTACAAAGAGCCCCCTCGCCTCAATTAGCTTCGCCCAAGGTGCTGGGCTCACCTTAGGCTACTAAGCCCCACCGCCACGTCAAGGCCTGAACCTTGGTGGGGTCATGAGATGCCTGGTGACAGACGGACGGACAGCGGAGTCTTATTAGGGTTCCCGTTTTACCCTTTACACGGAATGCTACAAACTACATCTGACATGGTATACTTCTAATAACTCGTTAACAAATAGACTAAAAACACTCATAGCTAAGTCCCGTCTCAGAACAGGATGGTTTAAGCTGCGAGTGTATTGTGAGTAATCTCCTTACATAGCGGTGCCACCCGGATCCGCCCGGATTAGTGGTGAGGCCAGATGGGTCGCCAGACTTAGTGCTTAGCTCTTAAGTCTAGAAGTTCGTTAGGCATTTAACTTGATACACTTTGTTGTGAGGTCGTTATGTCATTAAAAAAAAACTTTTAAATAAATTAAATAAAAAAATACTTCTTTCGGTTTTTTTATATAAGAGGGCGCAAACGGACAGTCGGTTCACCTGATGGTAAGTGAATAGCGACATCCACAGACACCCGCTATACCAGAGGATCAGCAGGTGCGTCGCCTTTCAGATATGAGTATGCTCTTTTCTTGAAGGTCCCTAAGTCGTATCGGTTCGGAAACACCATAGGTGGCAGCTGATTCCATATACATATTTGTGGTGCGAGGCAGAAAATGCCGTAAAAATCGAGATGTTTCATTTTCGGTGAATCTTGCTGCATGACGCTGGGTGATTTAATTCTGATCGTTCTGTTTGAGGAAATTATAATTTAAAGTTATTCATACACAATATATATTTTTTATATTTCATTTGTAAATTATTTAGCCAGTACTATTTTTATTTTTTATTCTGCCTCGATGTAAAAATATATTAGTACTGGCTAGTGCCCGCAGCTTCGCCCGCGTGGAGATCGGAGAAGTTTTTCCAGCTCGAACGAGACAAAAAAAACAAATAACTAGTGTATTCCTTTTATATTATAAAATTTAAACATGTGTTGACGACGTAATTGTGTATTAACAACCGACGCCAGGAGGCCGTGTGGTCGCAGACTGCACGCGCGGTAGGCGGGGGGCAACCCTCCACTTTATAAATCTTTATAAGCTCTACCCACTAAAACCCGGCGAGTGCCACCAGTGCCGCCTTGGGGAGGTGCCCCGGATCTATTAAGCTGACAGGGCACCTCGACGGCTAGTCAGTCCCTCAAGGGACCGACGCCATCTCCACAGAGAGGTTGCCCCGCACCACTAAACAACCCCTCCCAACGTCGGGACAGTACAATGAGGTGTGGTACCCATCATCGCCCCTTGCCCCTGCTCTTTTGTCCTCTCTTCTTATAAGAGGGTACAAAGAGCCCCGTCGGCTCAATTAGCTTCGCTCAAGGTGCTGGGCTCACCCTAGGCTACTGAAACCCACCGCCACGTCTAGGCCTGGTGGTGATGCTTTAAGCGCTGGAGATCTTAGTTTGTTGTTGTGTTGTTGAAGTAGTTTTTTAATGTTGTTGAAGTAGTTTTTAATGTTGTTGAAGTAGTTTTTTAATGTTGTTGAAGTAGTTTTTTAATGTTGTTGAAGTAGTTTTTAATGTTGTTGAAGTAGTTTTTTAATGTTGTTGAAGTAGTTTTTAATGTTGTTGAAGTAGTTGTTTAATGTTGTTGAAGTAGTTTTTTAATGTTGTTGAAGTAGTTTGACCATGTCAATTGAAACTAATGGTTGAATGAAACCATTAACATAGTCATGATCAAGTTCGTGATGACGGAGGGTCGACTCCAACGAGATGACGATATCCGTGCAGCCGGCCCTTGTTGGATGCGGGTGGGACCATCTTAGCGTTAATTAAAAGCAACTAGTAATAAATGGGAAAAATGATGATGAAACGGCATTGGTCTTGTCTAACAATGGATGAAACGGCTAATATTGAAAGCTGGCATTCAGGTCATCGGAAAACCTGTTCACTTTTGACATTAAAAGCCTATGTTCAGTTTAAAAAGGCTTTGAATGAAGGCTTGGCTGTCCCTGGGCATTAGTAACCACCATGATCCGATCCATAGAGGAAACAATACCATAACAATATATAATAAAAACGAGTTTCCTGAAAAGCCGAGGTGTGCTCCGTCCCGCTCCCCCGTCGGACCTCTCACTCGCGCATTTTCCGTGTCTTGCCGGCGGAATATTGAGCGTTTTCACTACCGGTATGGGCGCGTGGGGACGTCGTGTGTCGATATTTGTAATGTCGATACATACATTATCTATACTAATAAATAAAATTGGAGTGTCTGTTTGTAATATTAAAATAACCGCTTTTTATTAAATGCATATGGATCTATACACGGTACATATACCAAAATAACATTTTTTACCATTTTTGTCTGTATCTATTGTCTGTGTCTATATCTCTGAAACGGCTGGGCCGATTTTGATGGGACTTTCATTGGCAGATAGCTGATGTTATAAGGAGTAACTAAGGCTATTAAAATAATCATCATCAATCCACGTACCGCTGTAAATCTAACGAAGCGGGCGGCAGCGGTGGACGGGCGAAGCTGCGGGCAACAGCTATGTTATAACAAATTGATTTATGATACATACACATTCTTTATATTATTAGTTTTATAGAAAAGCCAGTCTCTCTCGCCATTTTCCAGTGCCGTAGCTAGCTTTATATCTGCGCCTATGGAAATTTTCTATTACACGCATCGTCCGATCAGTTGCGTCCTCTGCCTAGGCTCCGTTGGGGCCCTGGGCCATCCTTATGGTAGTGCTGATATTGTAAGCTGTATGAAGGTTATCCCTAACTCCTCCCATGACCATGGTTGCTGTTATGGATTCTCAGCGTCGGACTTGTAACATTTTTTTCACGGCATGGTAACGCAAAAATTTCGAGCGAAATTAACTTAACATTAGGGATCGGTCGTCTTGGCGTTCTATGAGGGAGGCCTATGTTCAGCAGTGGACGGATCGGGGCTGATGAAGATGATTAGAAAACAATGAACTACCTATGTTAAGTTTAATGCACACCTAAGCCTTATCGATACGTCCTCCCATCCCTGTTTGTGCTCGGCGGCGCCCCAGTCGGCGGGAGTGCTCGGAGGGACGCGCATCCCTCCCCCGGAGTGATCGCGAGTGATCAGTGTGGTGATTGTGATCATTGTGGTGAGTTTGATCATTAATTATCGGTGATTACACGGATAATATAGGATGCGTTAAACGGACTAGTTAAGTATATTACTGCCTAATCAGGCAATCCGTAAAAATTGATATCATAGTCGACATTTTACCATATATGTAATTAGACATTTGATAAAAACCTTCTAGTACACATACAGTACTATTAGTATTAATATATTGTTTTGTCAAAAGCTAGATTGCGCTACATATTGGCGATAACAGTTCATGAAAATGTAAAATATAGTCCACATTTTAATATTGAAACACTCATAGGTCAACAGTTAGGTAAATGAAAACTCTAGCTACTCTACTCTATCGACAAATATGAGTACCAATTTCAGAAAGCGTACAAATGATTTTTATTTGTTTCGAAAATGTCGTTTAATTAGTACGATCATGCATACAGATTTATGTCATCCAATATGGAGCAGCATGTAGTTAGAATGAAAATTTAATGGGTAAAATAACCAAATATAAGTATTTACGTCAATGATGACTATCAATGATCAATGGCTCCACAGAGCTGGGTGGCCTGTGTACAGGAATCCAATTTCACGAACTTGACGTGAACGTACAAATGAAATGTATGTCAACTTACATCGAGTTTATGATCCTCGCACAATTTCGATGTGACCTGAATGCAATAAGTTTATTTGTCGAGGTTTCATGCAATTGTCTAAAGTTCCTCACGTAATTTCGAGGAGACTGGAATATCTGTGTGTTAAGAGGTTCTACGAGTTTAATGGGGTTAACCATATTGGATTCTCCTGTAAGCTGTAAGCTTGTAAACCTTTTAGCGTTAAATGAATTTACATTGGTGGTATTTGATGGTGAGTGGTAAATGTTGGTAGATTCCCTTCCACCACACCTAGGCTCTTTGGGGAAGAATTCTTGGCCCCATTAACGTCTTTATCGTATTAACTACTAGCTATTGCCCGCAGCTTCGCCCGCGTTAACTTAAAATTACAGCGGTACGTGGATTGATGATGATTATTTTTATAGCCTAAGGAGTAATCCTTATAACATCAGCTATCTGCCAGTAAAAGTTCCATCAAAATGGGTCCAGCCGTTTCAGAGAGCTGGAACTAACATACAGACAAAAAATGTAAATAAGGCTATTTTGGTATATGTACCGTGTATACATCCATATAATATATGCCTTTAGTAAAAAGCGGTTATTTTAATAATACAAACAGACACTCCAATTTTATTTATCTGTATAGATTTATGGGAGGACCACAGTTATTTTTGACTTCCTTCTTCCTATTGGTTTGTAGGATTTTCAGGCGTCTTTCTGTTGTTCTGTTGTAAGACAAAAGCGGGACTTGCATTACTGTATTACATTATAACAATTGCTACTTTGGATTAACTCTCTTTTAACAACAGTATTGTAAGAGTAAGCCTCATTTTGTCTGGCTTTGGTTGGATTGTAATTGAAAAGATATTCATTATTTGGAATACGGAAATTTATAATAACTTAAAAATGCAAGAAAAGTGGTTAATACAAAAATAATACACACAGAATAATAAGAATACATAGGCTGCATTAAAAGTATCGGGAATGGAATATTTCCACTGTTCCTGTCATATTAAAATCTTTTTAATTGAAAAATCCTTGGTTTTAAAAATCGAATACCATTTATTTATTTAAAAAAAGATTCTCGGTCTTGTCACAAGGTCTTGTCAAACTTGTTTAGTCGTTGAGAAAATGGAATTGACTCGAGAAAATTCTAGAGCGATGATTTATTATGACTTTCGAAGTGGTTTAACACAAAAACAGTGTGTTGACAGGATGATTTCTGCATTTGGTGATGAAGCCCCCTCCAAAACCACAATTTATCGCTGGTTTGCTGAATTTCTACGTGGACGTGTCAAGCTCAGTGATGATCCCCGTCAAGGTCGTCCAAAAACTGCAGTCACCCAAGAAAATGTTGATGCTGTGCCTAAGCTGATTGAGGAAGATCGACATGTGACATACCGCGAAATTCAGGCAACTTTAGACATTGGCATGAGTGAAATACAAATAATCTTGCATGAACGAGGTGTAAAAAAGTTGTTTTCCCGATGGATACCGCATTTGCTCTGAGAAGAGCAAAAAGCGGCTCGCGTTACTTGGTGCGTCAGAACTCTCGAAAGATTCCACGCAGGATCCTCAAATGCTGTATACAACATCGTATCAGGTGACGAATCCTGGATATACGCGTACGAACCTGAAACAAAAAACCAGTCACGAGTTTGGGTGTTCGAAAATGAGTTAAAGCCAACAAAAATTGTTTGTTCACGGAGTTTGTTGCAAAAAAAATGGTGGCCACGTCTGTCTCCAAAACCGGCCATGTTGCGACTATTCCTCTTGAGGGACAAAGAACGGTTAATGCAGAATGGTATGCTAGCATTTGTTTGCCACAGGTCGTTTCTGAACTCCGTAAAGAGAACTGCAACTGCCGCATCATCCTCCATCACGACAATGCGAGTTCTCACACCGCGCACAGAACAAAAGAGTTTTTAGAGCAAGAAAACATAGAATTATTAGACCATCCGCCATACAGCCCCGACCTAAGCCCTAATGATTTCTATACTTTCCCTAAAATAAAGAATAAATTGCGTGGTCAGAGATTTTCATCGCCTGAAGAAGCTGTGGACGCCTACAAAACGGCCATTTTGGAAACCCCAACTTCCGAATGGAATGGTTGCTTCAATGATTGGTTCCATCGTATGGAAAAATATGTCAAAATATTTCGCGGAGAATACTTCGAAAAGCAATAAATACATTTTTAAATAGTAATGTTGTGTCACTTCCTTGATTCCCGAAATTTTCAGTGCCGCCCTCGTACACAAGGAATGTACAATACAAACTCTATAATTAAGGGTTAGTTGTAAAAAAATGGTTCTTTGACTGAGTGATTTTTAATTACTTAATTATATTACAATTAGTTCTTTGTAGTTTTTTCCTGTGAGAAAGACTTGACCGTTTCGTTTACAATGTATAGTTTTATTGTTGTTAAGTAACTAAGTATATACAAAATTGTGACACCGTATTTCTGCTTTTATGAAAATTATTAAAACTCACAAAATATCGATTTTTATATTTAACCCCATTATAACATTAGCAGATGTAGTCGTTAATACGGAAGAGGAGTAGCTGGTCTTCGCCGGGGCCAGCCTGTCGCTCAGGTGATCCTGTTGGCTGCAGATCCGGGATCCTGCGCCAGCAGGTGTTTTAGTGCACTCCAAAGTGTGAGCCCCATATAATGTCCTGACCCTATATGGGGGTAACCTGGCTACATGCGAAATGCATTTCCCTGCGTCATCAAAAAAAAGTCATTGATACGGAGAGCAACCAATAACTTTTCTCTCATCATCATCAACCCCTATCCGTCCACTGAACTTTTATTTACTCTGTCATAATTGCAGACTTCAACCGCACCTATGACGTCATTACGGGCTTCTCTTCTATACACAGCGAATGTATATTTTTACATATTATTTGAGAAAAACTAAGCAAACTAATTAATAATAATAATATTATTTAATAATATCTATGGACGCTTTCACACCACGTCAATCTGGTCCCGTGGTAAGTTCTCGAAGAACTTGTGTTACGGGTACCAGACAACGGAAATATATTTAATACTTTTATACTATACACATATTTAATATTTTTATTATATAATACACATCCATGACCCAGGAACGCAGAATATATTTTTGTTCCCTGGCGGGATTCGTACTCGCAACTGCAACAAAAAACAAAAAAACAACGCAAACACTGAGCCACAGAGGTCGTCAAAGGTATTAAGGTCTCACAATTTTCAACCAATAATACTAATATTATAAACGCGAAAGTTTGTAAGAATGTATGGATGTATGTTTGTAGTTACATACATGGGGCGCTGCTAGTATACTATAGGTTGTATTGTACCAATATGATTTTTGATGTGCACCCGCGTACTTCCCATTCCCGTTGGAGTACAGAGATAAATTATAGCCTATATGTCATCCTGATGTAGAAGCTATGTTACTGTAAAGTTTCATTAAAATCCATTCAGTAGTTTTCGCGTGAAACAGTAACAAACATACATCCATACATTCTTACAAACGCGTTTATATAGGATCGTTACCAACAGAATTCGAGTTCGTAAATATAATATATTCAAATATAAATATACCTTTAAAAGAATGTACACTTGAACTCAAGTTTTCAGAATCTTCACATTACGCATGTTAGGCCCTTATGGGCGATACTTCAAGTAAACTGCCTCTGACAGGACTCAAAAAGGTGCCCTGAGTTTACGGCCTTGCTATAAAGTGTCGCTGGCACGTACGTGTACGTGCGAAGGTCCCCGTAGCATTTTATTATCAAGGCCCAATACTGTCATGTTATATTGTTTTGTCATCATCAGCTCCTGTCCATTGGATGTCTCAGTAAACGCTAGCGAAATTAAATAGTTTTAATAGCAAAAGATCACAATATATATGTGGTCAGCGTTGATCTGATCCCCACGGTTCCAGGGCTGTCGTGACGGTGGGGCTCAGTAGCCTAAGGTGGACCCAGCACCTTGGGCGAAGCGAATTGAAACGAGGGAGCTACTCTTTGTACACCTCTTATAAGAAGAGGGGACAAGGGGCGAGGATGGGAATCTGACCCCATTGCGCTGTCACGATGTTAGGAGGGGTTATTCTGTGGTGCGGGACAACCCCTCTGTAGAGGTGGAGTCGGTCCCTTGAGGGACTAACTAGCCGTCGAGCCCTGTTTCAACAAATCCGGGGCACCTCACCAAAGGCGGCACTCGACGGGTTTTAGTGGGTAGAGCTGCGTCTACATTACCATCTTTCGGGTGTAGCGAGTCATACCCGCCTGGGCAGTACCCCCTCCCCCGCGGGATTCCTAAGAGCGTTTCCCGGCGGAAAAGAAAAAATCAAGAAAAAAAAGCTATGACCTATAAACCCCCTAGCATGTTCGAGAAAATACTCGTCCAATCATAATATTATAAGTGTATAATTAACTCTCGTCAAAATTGTTGAAATCGAATGAGATAATATACAATCGACAATTGAGTGACGACGACCTAGTGGGTATGGGCTCGGCCTCTTGAGTGACCTGAACATGAGACCATCGCTTGTTCACCGGTAAAGGAAACATCGTGAGGAAACCTGCATGCCTGATGAGATTATAAGTCTTTGAAGGTGTGTGAAGTTCACCAACCCACATTGAGCCAGCGCATCGGCGAACTATAGCCTCCACGCCTGATTTCGAGGAGACCCGTGCCCAGCAGTGGGCACGTCAACGTCGACCACTTACCATCAAGTTGCTCCTCAGCCCGTTTGCCTTTCCAACTGTGGGGTATATAGGTGTGAGCCCCAAAGGGAGATCTCCGACCGAGCGAGGTGGAATGCTCGGTTAGGTCGTAGCCCACTTCCTATCAATTCAGTTGTTGTATGTATAGCGACGAGCTGTGGAACTTCGATAGCGTGATTCAGAAATGTGGCGCTGATTGGTCCGCCACACAACCATCATAAAAGAATGTAGGCGAGTTTAAACGCAAAGGAATAATTTTGAAAGCTCTCTTTCAGGTGTGCTGTCATATTTTAAACAAGACATCTCACTTTTAGGTCGATCCTATACTAGAAGATCGAAACAGTAAGGTTAAAAATATATATATTTTTCATTTAATTACATAACCCTAATTCCAAGGTTCGTAACGCACTTGACAGGCGCATTTCAAATGAAAAATATTCCCATCTTTACGTGGGTTAAAACGGGAAGGGAATAAAACTAATAAGGCATACGACGGTACATAACCTTTACCCCTCGACAAAAGGGTGAATCTGAGTATAAAGTTTTACGATGATTTTATTAAATGGACGCATTATTTTTTGTTACAGAAATGGGTACAAAAGATGTTCATTCTTTTGAAAAAAGGACATTTGTTTTGCACATTGTGTGTTGTCTCATGTACATTGTTTTATCTTTATTCGGGACCCAGATGGATACTTCCCAAATAAACATGTTGTACGTATTACATATACAGTTTAACAAATAATTTGACTTATTTGTTAGGATGGAGTTAGGAAATAAGAGGAGATGCCCGTTTCTTTAAACTTACAGCTGTGAGTGCCAGATCCGCCATCTTGAGTGCCCTTTTCATTGTAGTATTCTCTATATAGTTTGTAGATTTGCTGTCAAAACCCTAGCAATGGTAGCCATGTTAAGTGCCGATTTCAGTTGTAGGTTACACCTTTTTTTCGTAGGTATGCCCAGTCCTTCTATATTATGTCTATGTTTGTTAGTTCATAAATGCCACATTCGAGTAACATTTTTGAAGTAAAACTTCTTTAAAGTAAAATTTCCACGGATGAAACGTCAAGAAAATGTGCAACGTTTTGACGTGACAACAACTTATAATTCGATGGAGCCGGCTGCACGCACGAAAAAACATGACGCATGCGGCGTTACCTCGCTGTGAGTCGTTCCATTTTCTTATGACGTTGTCACGTTCAACTATCGTCAGTATACCGACAGACAACCGAATTTTTGTCCACGAAGCGGGAGAGAGTGATTGAAACCGGTTGAGAGAGAGAGTGAGAAAGGGCGAACGTAGCATGAAGCACATAGCCATGGAGTGAGAGTAGGGAGCAAGCGAGTGAGAAAGATCGAGAGAGAGAGAGTGAGAAAGGGCGAACGTAGCATGAAGCACATAGCCATGGAGTGAGAGTAGGGAGCAAGCGAGTGAGAAAGATCGAGAGAGAGAGTGAGAAAGGGCGAACGTAGCATGAAGCACATAGCCATGGAGGGACTAGGGAGCAAGCGAGTGAGAAAGATCGAGAGAGAGAGTGAGAAAGGGCGAACGTAGCATGAAGCACATAGCCATGGAGTGAGAGTAGGGAGCAAGCGAGTGAGAAAGATCGAGAGAGAGAGTGAGAAAGGGCGAACGAAGCATGAAGCACATAGCCATGGAGGGACTAGGGAGCAAGCGAGTGAGAAAGATCGAGAGAGAGAGTGAGAAAGGGCGAACGTAGCATGAAGCACATAGCCATGGAATGAGAGTAGGGAGCAAGCGAGTGGGAAAGATCGAGAGAGAGTGAGATAGAGCGAATGTCGCTACGTAAGTACGAGATTTAAAAATTAGTTTGCCAAATAAGTTTCACTTCTGACATGTGTACTACGCACGCACTTTTATTTTTATTAAAATAGATTAAAGTTTCATTTAAAGTACGAGAGCGTGCTAACCCTACAAGCTTCAGCTTATTTCTGTCATAACAAAATACTGTCGGATGTGTATAATTTTGTCAGCTAACAATGATTTAAGTCAAGAAATATCCAGCGGTGGACAGTACGATACTCTTGATTGAGGAACACTAACATTATGTTTTCTTGAAATATACATAAAATGTCCATAGCTAAAAATTTTTCAGTAACAATCTAAAACTGCTGAAAAGTTATAAATAAAAATTGTTGGCACGTCCCCAACACCCTAAGAAAGGATTTCCCGAAATTCCCACGGTAAAAAACTTCGTGAACCAGTTCGTTTTGTCTTTTTCAGTTCACCCTTTTTGGAAACTTAATAAAAATTGCGCCTGCGAAAAATTGCATAGCAAATACGGGGATGCGATGAAATTGCTTCAATATACAGTCGTTTATTCAGGCTCAATTCTGGGACATTGATTGGGCGCTGTATGGACTGAAATGACTTGATAACATTAATGGCTTCGGTTTTATGAAATGATTTAGTATCTGGACGTTGTATATATTGCTAATATGGTTTTGAAAATAGATGTTTCTTATAAAAATATACCTACTTATAAAAATTGTCTAAGAACCTTACTACGTTTGCGTAAAACTTTTGTTAATTAGAGCTAAAAATATATGTATTACTAGCTTTTTTTTTCTTTAACGCCGGGAAATGCTCTGAGGCATCCTGCGGGGGAGTGGAGGAGTCTCCCCACGCGGGTATGTGGGACTCGCTGCGCCCGAAAGCTGGTAAGTGGACGCAGCTCTACCCACTAAGACCCGGCGAGTGCCACCAATGCCGCCTATGGTGAGGTACCCCGGATCTAATGAGCAATCAGGGCACCTCGACTGCTAGTCAGCCCCCCAAGGGACCGACGCCACCTCCACAGAGGAGTTGTCCCGCACCACAAAACAACCCCTCCCAACGTCGGGACAGTACAATGGGGTGAGGTTCCCGCCCTCGCCCCTGCTCTTTTGTCCCCTCTTCTTATAAGAGGGGTACAAAGAGCCCCCTCGGCTCAATTAGCTTCGCCCAAGGTGCTCGGCATACCTTAGGCTAATGAGCCCCACCGCCACGTCAAGGCCTGAACCATGGTGGGAATTTATTACTAGCTACCCCCTACCGTACTTTAAGTGGTTGATATAAGATCTGACAATCTGACGCTTGGCAGTTAGCACGGATAGAGTGCCCGCGCAGCGAGCGCCTCGAATGTCCATGTAAAAGCTTCACTTCAATTGTTATAAAATAAAAGGTAATTAAGAGAACATTATTTATTGTTTTTTAATATCTCAATCGCAAATTGCGAAATATTCTTAATAATGTGATAATATTTTTATTTCAATGACAATGACTTTTACGAGATTTTTTGTTTGATTACCTAGCGCGTAAGTAAATAAATCCGACGGTTTTCCAACGCGGGAGCAGGCAACATAATATAATTATTATTGTTCATGAGAGAAGCGTGGGTTTTCAAGACTGACAACAAGACAAACGCGCAACGACTGACCCTGGGATTAATTTAATCTTTATGGTCATGGGAAGCCAACCGCACTGGAAATTGCAATCGTCAAAGACGCGGTTGGATGATATTCCCAACATTATAACACCAACATCTTCAATTGAAGATTATGTGGCTGTAATCCTGACAAGTCCAGTGAGTTTAAAAATTCTGGTGGACAATTATTGGTGGTGACATTATCTTGGTTATTTTCATAATCAACTAATTTGTCCTTAATTCAGCGGCAAATTCATTTTGAATTTTAATATTTATTTCATTTACCCTGTCTTAGGCAGCTTAATATAGCTCATTCGCTCAATCAAATCGATCACTGTAATTTTAAGCGACGTAAGGGAACATTTTTTTGAATGAGCTGGATTTAAAATTCAGTAAACTGATAAAAATTCCTGTCAGGAAATGTAATGCCAGTCGAAATGTCTTCAGGGAATTTGCCATTACCAATGCCAATGAGTTGTTTTGAAAATATTTCTCCATTTTGCAATTCAACGCATATTCTTGCTTAAAATAGGTATCTTAACTTTTTCCAAAAAATAAAGGCCTTTGGGTTCACCCGCTTGCCTTGCCTGACTCTGGCCTTGAAAAGAAAATTTACTGCTAACAAAATCATCGCTAAATCAAATCGGTTTTGATTGTTTTGCAGATCTTTCTTCTGTCCTTATGACTTATTTACCATTGTACATTCAACACAATCTATTAACTTATATTGTTGCAAAACCTTTGCTATTGCAGACTTCTTCGAAATGTTGCAGATCAGAGTTTCATTGCTTTGAATATTCAATGGTAGTTTGGGCTGAATGGGGTGTTCGATCGCCTGTGGCAGCAATAACAGACAAAGTAAGTGCGAGCGCAATTTCACTGTACGAGCAAATTGTCCTAAAATCAATGAAATAAAAAAAGTCTTGCCTGTACTATACGGAGCGTCCACCCCACCATGGTTCAGGCCTTGACGTGGCGGTGGGGCTCAGTAGCCTAGGGTGAATCCAGCACCTTGGGTGAAGCCAATTGAGCCGAGGGGGCTCTTTGTACCCCTCTTATAAGAAGAGGGGACATAAGAGCAGGGGGCAAGGGGTGAGGATGGGAACCTCACCCCATTGTACTGTCCCGACGTTGGAAGGGGTTGTTCTGTGGCGCGGGACAACCCCTCTGTGGAGGTGGCGTCGGTCCCTTGCGGGACTGACTAGCCATCGAGGTGCCCTGTTAGCTTATAACAGATCCGGGGCACCTCACCAAGGCGGCACTGGTGGCACTCGCCGGGTTTTGGTGGGTGGAGCTGCGACCATTTGCCATCTTTCGGGCGCAGCGAGTCCCACATACCCACCTGGGGAGACCCACTACCCAGGCGGGATGCCTCAGAGCATTTCCCGGCGTTTTTTTGTCGCCCATGAACATAAACTAGTTTACCAGGAACGAGTACGTTAAGTCTCGGTGCCAGTAATTTCACTGCCTGTCTTGCCCTTCTCTCCGAAACACAGCAAAGCTGTTTCACCGGAGAAACAAGCATGATGGTGGTACCCATGCAGCCGGGAGCGCGGCACAGCGCTTCCCTCCCACCGTAGAATAGAATCAAATCCATCAGAAACAAACTGAATAGCAATTAACAACTTCCTTTAATTACTATTGATTACGACTTTTCCTGTAACCCTGTATATACGAAAAGTTCTTTGCAAGTTTTAGTTAAGGGCATTTTTTTAAAATGTCATTAGGGTGCAAACGAGCAGTCAGAGCCTCACGGCGCCGACGCCCATACACATCCGCACAACCAAGGCCACGCAGATGCGCCGCCCTCCTTTTCCCTTTCCCCCCAATGGGCCACCGGAAACTCACAAACCGCACGAAACGCGACAGCATAGCTGTCACTTGAAGCCGGTGTTATGTGAGCGAGAGGTAGCACCCCGGTGCCGGCCCAGTTCGGCTGCAATGCAGCACTACCTCTTACGATTATTCTGCGTATATCTCTGATTTTTTAGAGTAAGAGAATAGAAGCAAAGAACTGTGAGCGAGCTGATGATAAAAAGGTCTATAAATTTTAACCTTACCACCTCGCGTGACTGTGAATTAAAATATGAGGTGAAAAAATAATTGTGATTAAGCTACCTGAATTTAGGTGCGCGCTATCGAATTACAAAATTTAGCTAGATCTAGATAAAAACCGGCCAAGTACGAGTTGGACTTGCTCACGAAGGGTTCCGCACTATTATATTATATACAACATTAGACACTATAATAAAAAAATCACGTTTGTTGTATTTCCCTCCCTTATATATTAATTTTATCTTAATTATTGATTTTAAACGATAATTTATAACTAAATATTTTGTGAACATTTCAAACGTCTATCTGTTGCCGTTATTAATATCGAGCAAAAAACCGCAAAAATTACGGTTTTTGTATGGAAGTATATTTTAAATATTTTTAATTATCCACGTCTCTTACATACACAAATAATTTACAAACAAACTAAAATCATGTACCTAAAATAATTATTTACATATAACACATGCTCTTATCAGAAATATTCTAAATAAAAATATACAATGTAGCATTAAATTAACCAAAGCTAAAGATATAACCCAACGTAGTACCCGTCGAGCTAGTTTTTTAATATTGCCAAAACCGAGAACTAATTATGGTAAAAACATGCTGACATATGAAGGGGCACAGCTGTATAACAAATTACCACCACACGTTAAAAATGTAAACTCACTTAATGTATTCAAAACTCGATTAGCCCAATATGTACGTACATCAGTCTAGTAAGTTTATCATCGAGCAAAAGAATACATTACGTTTGTACCTACCCTCATATTAATACAAACATTGAGTGAAACGACGAGCCTGTAATATATCATTGTCATAAGCTATTATTGTTCTCAAGTTAGTGAATAAGTTTTCTTTATTGAGAATAAAGTTTCTTTAAACCTAAATATTGATTTTATTCCGTTTTTAGTATATTTATAGCGGCAACAGAAATATATCTATGAAAAAATTCAACTGTTTTATTATCTCAGTTCATGAGATACAGCCCTGTGACCGACGGACGGACAGCGGAGTCATAGTAGTCCGTTTTACCCCTTGGGTAAGGAACCCTAAAAATGAAGTCTAAGACTAACGCAACATATACACGGTGGTGTTAGTTGCTCTATTAAAGTATTTTGTATAATATTTGGGGGTAGTCAGTAAAAAGAATTTTATGTCACGGATTGGGACCTTGGTAGATCCTTCAGGGAGCCAAAAGTAAAAAGAGTCATTTTTGAAGTGAAACTTCTTTGAGCGCATGAGGGTAATTTTTTTACGGATGAAACGTCACGAAAATGAGCAACGTTTTTTTTTTAATTTTTTTTTATGTTAGTTGGATAGGCAAACTGGCAAACGTACCACTTGATGTTAAGTGGTCGACGTCGCCCATGAACATAAACTAGTTTACCTGGAACGAGCCCAGGCAACTCATTTATGTGTTGCCTATCCTGAGACATAAGATGTTAAGTCTCGGTGCCAGTAATTACACTGCCTGTCTTGCCCTTCTCTCCGAAACACAGCAAAGCTGTTTGTCCAAGAAGAGGGAGAAAGTGAGACCGATTGAGAGAGAATGAGATAGGCCGAACGTAGCATGAAGCACTTAGCCATGGAGTGAGAGTAGGGAGCAAGCGAGTGAGAAAGATCGAGAGAGAGCGTGAGATATAGCGAACGTCGCATCGCAAGTCCCGGAAATTTAAAGCTTTAGATTAGTATAAATATAAACGAGATTTAAAAATTAGTGTGCCAAATAGGTTTCACTTCTGACATGTGTACTTTGTATGCACGCACTTTTTGACGTGACAACGTCTTATAATTTGATGGAGCCGGCTGCACGCACGAAAAAACATGACGCATGCAGCGTTACCTCTGTGAGGCGTTCCATTTTCTTATGACGTTGTCACGTTCAACTATCGTCAGTAAACCGACTTTACAGACTACCGATTTTTTGTTGTTAACGTTATACAATAGTGATAGTATAATAAATATAGTATAAAAGTGAGCAACAATTGATAGTACTCAGCTTCGAAAGTAAGCCTGACCAGGAAGGACATAATAAACGAGTTTTTCTAAATTTCCCTGTGCACCTGAACATGTAACATAGCTCGCTTCCTGCTAAAGGAAAACATTGTGAGGTTAGCGTTCCTGGTGAGAATAAAAAGTGTTTGGTGTTTAGTTTAGCGACCCATTTAATAGCAAATACGGCATCTTGTCTCCCCATCCCAGAATCCAACATGACGTTGGATATCATCGGCATGCTACAATTCGAGTGTATTTCTGTGGGTTGACACAGTTTTGGATAAAACTTGAAACAGTTTTGAAAACGTTTATTAAAGAGACTAGGTTTTTGGTGCTATGTTAGATAATCATAACATTTCTGTCAAAACGAAGGTCAAAAGCTCTATCATCTTTACCAAAAAATATTTTAAAATATTGTTATCGACTTGACACGAAGTTATAACGTCAAATGTAAACTAAGTGAATCATCAAACGAATTGATCTTATAAGGGTTCCATTTGCTTTTTGAGGAGGACTAATTAAATTGAATTTGACGTCACGTCACAGGACTGAGAGCTTTCAATCTTAAATCGAGTTACCCGCCCTAAATGTTTGTTGACGTGTAACTTCGACTTACGACCGTTTGTTTGTACAAAACTGAAATCTAGATCTTCAATTTTAAATACAGAATTCCAATTATTTCGTAAAAAAAATCGGTTGTCTGTAAAGTCGGTTTACTGACGATAGTTGAACGTGACAACGTCATAAGAAAATGGAACGCCTCAGAGCGAGGTAACGCCGCATGCGTCATGTTTTTTCGTTCTTGCAGCCGGCTCTATCGAATTATAAGACGTTTGTCACGTCAAAATGATGTCCGCGGCTTTGTGTGTGAACACATTTTTATAACCGTAGCTGATTATGGTTATTTTAGAGTATATATATATATATATATTTCTTTTTATTGTCATGTAGCCAGGATTTCGGCTAGATCACCTTATGTGGGACTCGCACCTGGGAGTGTACTACCCGTAAACTAAGACCACAGCGAGCGCCTTCAGCCGCTTTTTGAGTGTCTCGAATTTGCAGGCAACAGGATCACCTCAGCGACAGGCTGGCCCCGGTGAAGGCCAGACTACTTCTCGTAAGGGGGGACTGCTCGATCGCTACTAAGCAGTCCCCGCGATGTCGTGCTATTCTGGGCCCAGGTTCCCATCCTAAACCCGACACGAGCACAGGGGCGTTACTGGAGGCGCATTAAGTAGCGCTTCCTACGCACCACCATTCGTCGCCCGCGGGAGGTGGCCTCGTCGGCGGCCTCCTCTCTCACCCGCTCGTCGGCCTCCTTCTGGGACATTGAGACCTTCGCCGTCCAGGACTCGTCGTCATGAAGCATCGCGGCGATATGGTTATTTTATAGCCTATACAAGTATTCTGTGATAAGTGATAATGTAGTATATAGTTCCGAAGATTATCAGTTTGGCCTTAGGGAAGCCCAAACTTAAACATCTCTTTTTAATGTTTGTGATATTAGTATAGATGCATAAAATACAATACAGAGAACAAAATGATCATGACAAAATGATCTGCTTACAGTAAATCAACATGACTTCGTATTGTAGGACAAATAAATATATAAAAAATAGCCTTTCTCAGCGGTTACATCCAAACTGAAGTCTTCCTCAATGTATGGACTATCAAATACAAAAATATCGAATAAGATTAGAATATCTATTGGCGCCGTGAGGCTCCGATTGCTCGTTTGCCCCTGATTACATAAAATAAATAGAAAAACCCTTAATTTTTAGCAGATTGTAGTCTTATTATATTACAATATACAGATGTAATTATATAATGTATAATTACGAAACTACAAAACGCTGATCATAGTGATAACTAAAGTTTCAGCGTGCCACAAGGTTCGATCCTAGTGCCAATACTTTTTATTATCTTCATCAGCAACTTTTAAAACTCGTAAATTCTAATGTAACGACTTTCCGGGGTCATAAATACTTAGAAAACAACAACAAACAGAAGAAATAGATGAACACGTAATGAACGAACACATGTAAATAAAATACGAATTGTTAGTAAGTTAGTGGATACTAAAATATATTCAAGGAGTCAACATTTCAAGAATGCCATATATTAAACTGAAACATTAAAATCACTGTTTTTCAACCTTTTTTAATTACATGACCCCTTAGTATATATTTTTGCGACCCCCATTCATTCGTAGCCCCCTACATACTAAAATATGTGTTAGAAACAAAGGATGCTCTTTTTCTAAGCCGTATTTTATTATGTTAAAAAATTATTATTATTATTTTTCTTTATTACTGATCCTGATGACCTCTTTATAGACACATTTTTGAATCGAAAAAAACTAGTAGGCTCAAATAGGAAACGGAAGAGTATTGAAGTGGGAGGATTATATAACTGAAGATCAGCTGAGTAGCGGTTCTCAATTGAGTACGTTTCCCACGGGAGGGATGCCGCGTGTTCATGGCTATCACCGCCCTGCTTATTTCTTCTGTAAAACCGCTGTTATGTTTAGGAAAAAAAAAACAGAACAGAACAGACTATTTCCTGGCGCCGAAACAGATCTAATGTGATGTCTCAGGTAACGATGACACAGTCTCCGGTGAATTGAAAAGTTTGTGAGTAACTTAGAGCTCTTACCATCATATGGCAGGTCTATCTGTTTGTCAACCCAATGTCTAAGAAAAGTCAAATGGAAAAAAAATGGTTGTCTGTTGTTGTATATTTAATTCTGGTACGAAGGCTAAGCTGACATAATTAGGCGCCTAAATGTATTTATAAAAAAGGTTAACGTGTTAACGTTGGTTTAAATGAAACCGTATTTAACGTATACAGTTACAGCGCGTAGCGATACATCACAAAAGTTTATAGCTCGCGTGCTCCCGGCCCGTTACTCGCGCCTTAACTAGACTTTAATTCACAGCAAGATTGATATTTAAAATGGCGTCGAAAGAAGTTGTGATGCTAATTGCTCGTTAATGAGGGTCAAACCTTCAACTAGATGGAACTATCTTTGTTTGTCTAGTCATTAGTGGTGGTGTGTGTGTGTGTGGGGGGGGGGGATTGACCGTCTTGGTGTTCATAAAAATAGACCCATACTCATTAGGAATTGAAAAAATATACAGTGATACTTGTATTATTGTTCTAACAAAGTTAAAGTGCGTCTCAAGAAATAGTGTCAAGTGGTTGTTGCGGAGGACTCAATTATTGAGATGTGTGCTTGATACTTTTTATCAGGTACATGAATAGCATTTCTTGCATACAAAAAAACAAATGTGGTCAGATCTGATACCGATAAGCCATAAAAGAAGTTAGATCCCATAATAAGTAAAAATTCTAAACCTACAGAAGTTTTTCGAAGGTGATTAAAAAAAGTCAATAAAAATTTCGCCCAGTCGTTTTATTAAAACTTGCTAATTTGATCATCTAGTAATCCTATAAATTTTAATGAGCTATCTTTATGGCATCATACTTAAATTATGAAAGGAATTAAAAAAAAAAAACTGCCTAGACATTTTGTCAAAATCAAACTTAAGACTGATAAAAATTGCTTGCGAGATTGGTGCCTAGAGATTTCTTATATTTTATGATGTCGCATATCCTAAAAATCTTTAAAGTTTTTAATTGGTTTTTTAAACCTCATGGTCTCAATAGACTTGCTTCTTGGATATCTTATGCCATGTTTAAAAATTCTTACACTATAAGTATATAATTAAACTCTTCTATAATAGCCATATCAAGTTATTATAGAGCTAAGTACTCAATTAAGAGCATGAAATTTAAAAAGCCATTGTTTAATTGTGGCTTGTGGAGAAAAAGGGAGGAAAAGCTAAGATATGGATAGGAAAAGGGTTCTTGGATACGATAGGGAAAGTGTGACACACATACCAAAACGAAAGGTATTATATGTTATTTCATACAGGTACGACAGGTTCATAGAATTAACTGTCATATGTCAGTCGGACCAGCTAAAACCCACCGAGATCGGCTTCGTGTTTTGAATCTTGGCCCTTTCGTCTATTCCTTTGTTATCAGTTGGAAAAAGAAATTCTTTAATCTTCTTTTGTACTTCCAGAAGCTTTGCTTCAAAACAGCTACATAACTAAAACCAATGATTATTTATCCTCTTGGGCTTTTATTTAATAATCTTCATAAAGTATCAATAAGGAAGGCCGCTTGATCTGTTTTTTTTTCTTTTTTATGGTATTAAGCCAATCTGTAATTATGTGTGATGTCAGCTTGACGTAAAATCTCCTTCTTCTTTTTATACAATGGCAACTTATTTTCTGTTCAAACAAAGTTCTTCCTATATAATTGCAATGTATTTTCTGTGAAGTCAAATTTAAATTAAATAATTCGTTGACATTCGGCTCCACTTTAAACTAGAGAGCCCTTTTTAAGGGATCGTAAGCTAAATTGAAAGCGATGTTTATTCACTCTTCACTATGGTAAATCAAATTATTTTCCCCTATAGATGATAAAGGCTTTGATATTATGGCTATATATTATGTAGGTATTTCAGGAACAAGATACTTCTTTTTGCAATTGTTAGAGGCACGTGCCAAAGAATATCAACTATTATTACTTATAAAGTAGTAGGTAAGAGGTAGTGCCATGCTGCATTGCAGCCGAATTGGGCCGGCACGACCGGAGTGGTACCTCTCGCGCACATAACACCGGCGTCAAGTGACAGCTGTTTTGTCGGGTTTCGTGCGGTTTGTGAGTTTTTGGTGGCCCATTGGGGGGGATGGGGAAAAGGAGGGTGGCGCATCTGCGTGGCCTTGGTTGTGCGGATGTGTATGGGCGTTGGCACCGTGAAGCTCCGACTGCTCGTTTGCTCCCTGATGACATAAAAAAAAGTTTTTGTCACTCACCATGTTTCATGAAGATGTAGTAGCATCAAATGTTTAGGCTTATTCGCAGTTTCTTGCCTCAAACACCTGTCTAGCTTAATATTTGATCAATTTCAATACAGTTTAATGATCATATATAACCAGTAGGCAAAGAAAAAACATTTAATGCCTTTTTCTTCTCGTCAGTCAGTATCGTGGGCAGCAGCCATTGCCCTGGCCGGTGACTCCCCGTGGGAACTCGTGGCGGAGGTTCTTATCGAGACTCTTATGTTTCGGATAGGAGGTCTATCGGCGAGAATCTTACTCTGGATGGGATCATGCAGGTTCGTCGACTAGAGCAAGAGGCGCTAATACGGAGGTGGAGGGAAGACCTGGCGCGGCAGCCGTATGCAACGGTATGGCAAAAGCTTAGCTCTGCGTCCGGTCCTCGAGCGGTGGATGTGCCGCAAGCGCGAACCCCGCATCTTCCGTCTGACACAGATGCTCACCGGGCATGGTTGCTTTGGTGAGTCGCTGTGCCGGACGGCCCACAGGCAGCCGGTGACAGTATGTCACGGTTGTGGTTAGGCGGTGGACTCGGTCCATCTGAGATGGGCGTCAAACATCGGCTATCGGAGGGGACTCGTCTCTGCCGAGCATCATCACCGCGATGCTCGATGACAGCTTGTAACCCGGGCCCAGTATTACATAACATCTCGGGGACTGCTTAGTAGCAGCCGGGCAGTCCCCCCCTTACGAGGAGTAGTCTGCCCTTCGTGGGAACCAGCCTGCCGCTAAGGTGATCCTATTGCTTGCAGATCCCGGACCCGCAAAAACGACTGAAGGCGCTCGCAGGTGTTTCAGTGTAGGTAGTGCACTCCCAAGTGCGAGCCCCACATAGGGTCAGGAACCTACCCCGGTAACTTGACTAATTGCGAATTGCATTTCCCTGCATCAACAAATTCATGTGTTGCTCATCCTGAGACATAAGATGTTAAGTCTCGGTGCCAGTAATTACACTGCCTGTCTTGCCCTTCTCTCCGAAACACAGCAAAGTGTTACACGGGAGAAACAAGCAAGATGGTGGTACCCATGCAGCCCGGAGCATCCGTAGACGGTTGAGATGACTAGAAAAAAATGTAAAGTTTTTTTTTTTTTTTTTTTTTTTTAATTTTAGATTTTATTTATAAAGAAATATGTTTTCCTTTTTCAATAAAAACATATAAAAAAAATAGGTCATTGATTTACTTTTGACCTGATTATTTACTTCTGCATGCTGTTTGTGTATTTCAACAGATCCACAGATTATACACACTCGAAATGATAATGATTGATAAACTGTATTATCTTTTTGTTTCAGATACAACGTAATCGATATATAGGAAGATCAGGTAAGTAATAGATATGCAGAAAATATATTGTTCTGTAATTTTAAACTAGTTTTGTTATTCTAAGTAAAACTTCCTTTCAATTCGAATGAATCAATCAAATAAATTTCAAAAAATTGTGTTATTACCTCACCTGAACTAATTTACTTGTTAATATTAATTCAACATTAACCCACCTAAAAATAAAGTCACAATAAAACGATGGTTGTGCTAAATAAGGTTTGTAAAAAAAACGAAATGTCAGTTTGAAATACGAGTACAGATTAAAAACAAAATGGCGTGTTGTCGCCAGTCAATCCATACATAACGAACGCTAGCTGTAATTATCATTCAATATTCCCGCCATATTCCCGCACGAAACGAATAGTTGCCATGTTGATGGAAAAACAATATTTCTTTTTTAAAAAGTTAATAAAGTACATACCTTTTTTATGCATTTGAAAGATTATTTTCAGTTTTTCATTGAATAAGGGGTTATAACTGTTACAAATCTTGAATGTTTTAAGATTAATCTACAGGATAAGTGTATGAATTATGTAGAACCGTTGATAGTACGACCTACTCAGTCTGCAAACGGTAAATCAGTGTTGTCATTAGTAGAAACATCTTGTTTTATAATCTACCCTCTTTTTTTTCTTTCTTTAACACCGGGAAATGCTCTGAGGCATCCCGCGGGGGAGTAGGTCTCCCCACGCGGGTATTTGGGACTCGCTCGGCCGCGCCCGAATGCTGGTAAGTGGACGCAGCTCTACCCACTATAACTCAGCGAGTTCCACCAATGCCGCCTTTGGTGAGGCGCCCCGGATCTAATGAGCAAACAGGGCACCTCGACGGCTAGTCAGTCCCCCAAGGGATCGACGCCACCTCCACAGAACAACCCCTCCCAACGTCGGGACAGTATAAATGGGTGAGGTTCCCGTCCTCGCCCCTTGCCCCTGCTCTTTTGTATATCGTAGGACGCCTTCAAACTATTTGGAGTCGTAACGTGTACAAATTCGTTGCCAGTAACTGATTGAGAAAAGTGGAAGATTCGGCTCAGTGGCTCGCTTTAGGCCTATGTTCAGCAGTGGATTGATAAGCTCTGACGATGGTGATGAGCCATAGGATCAATTTGTTAGACCACAGGATTAGATAGGTCTTAGATGTCTGTAAATGATTAAAATGTACGTGATGTAGGTAATACAGGCTTGGTGATTTAAAGTGGCGTCTGTGTAAATTATGATTAGAAATTACATAGGCTACAAATAGAAAAGGTTGTACAATTTTTATTGAATGCTAACGTATAATCAAGCGGCCGTTTAAAGTCCACGATACTCAGAATAATATAATATTAAAGCGCACATCCGCCATATTGATTATTTTGATAATGGCAACATTATTTGTATACTCTGTAATTTTATTTGAATTAGCGTCTGATTTATTACACGTCATGTATGTATTATTGTAATATGTATGAAAAATTAGGTAAGGGATGCTTAATAGTCCCGGCGAAAAAAAGTCATACTAAAGCAATAGTTAATAATAATTAATATCTAAATATAATACATTTAAGGAAACAATTATTAGTAACTTTTTTGCAGCGTCACTTTTATACTCTTTTGCAATTCTAACGTCATTCTAGGGGGGGGGGTTAATACTTTTACTTTCCCCACCATGGTTCAGGCCTTGACATGGCGGTGGGGCTCAGTAGCCTAGGGTGAGCCCAACACCTTGGGTGCAGCTAATTGAGCCGAGGGGGCTCTTTGTACTCCTCTTCTAAGAAGAGGGGACAAAAGAGCAGGGGGCAAGGGGTGAGGATGGGAACCTCAACCCATTGTACTGTCCCGACGTTGGGAGGGGTTGTTCTGTGGTGCGGGACAACCCCTCTATGGAGGTGGCGTCGGTCCCTAGTGGGACTGACTAGCCGTCGAGGTGCCCTGTCAGCTTAATAGATCCGGGGCACCTCCCCAAGGCGGCACTGGTGACACTCGCCGGGTTTTAGTGGGTAGAGCTGCGTCCATGTACCATATTTTTGGCGTAGCGAGTCCCACATACCCACCTAGGGAGACCCACTCCCTAGGTGGGATGCCTTAGAGCATTTCCCGGTGTAAAAAAAAAGGGGTTAATATTTTGATATACTTACTGTATGAGAAAATTCACCTTATTTACATTGTTATATTATGTCGGACAAAAATGAGAGAGACAAGGATCGTCTTGATTTTCCTTTTTTTTCTTTTACGCCGGGAAATGGTCTGAGGCATCCCGCGGGGGAGTGGGTCTCCCCACGCGGGTATGTGGGAGCAAACAGGGCACCTCGACGGCTAGTCAGTGCCCCAAGGGACCGGCACCACCTCCACAGAGGGGTTGTCCCGCACCACAGAATACCCCCCCCCAACGTTGGGACAGTACAATGGGGTGAGGTTCTCAACCTCGTCCCTTGGCCCCTGCTCTTCTGTCCCCTCTTCTTATAAGAGGAGTACAAAGAGCCCCCTCGGCTCAATTAGCTTCGCCCAAGGTGCTGGGCTCACCCTAGGCTACTGAGCCCCACCGCCACGTCAAGGCCTGAACCATGGTGGGGATCGTCTTGATTTTCCTGGGCAATGATTGCTGGTATAAGATTATTCGTAGGCAACAACGTTGTAGGGTGAGAAAAAAGTTGTAAGGTTTTAACAATTAAATACTCGGTACACTTATAATATTTATTAACGTAAAGTTATACTTATTCTATAACATTGACTTTATCTATAACTTGACTATATCACTTTTAAGGTATACAAGAGGCAGTTTTAAGCCATCTACATTAGCATCAAGCTATCAATTAATTATAATTAAACATATTAATTAGAGCGAGTAACATTAATGTTTATTCCCTTTTTTTTTCTTTAACGCCGGCAAATGCTCTGAGGCATCCCGCGGGGGAGTGGGTCTCCCCAGGCGGATATGTGGGACTCGCTGCGTCCGAGAGCTGGTAAGTGGACGCAACTCTACCCACTAAAATCCGGCGAGTGCCCCCAATGCCGCCTTTGGTGAGGTGCCCCGGATCTAATGAGCAAACAGGGCACCTCGACGGCTAGTCAGTCTCCCCAAGGGGCCGATGCCGACCCACAGAGGGGTTGTCCCGCACCACAGAACAACCCCTCCCAACGTCGGGACAGTACAATGCCCTGACTTGCCCCCTGCTTTTTTGTCCCCTAAAGAGCCCCCTCGGCCCAATAAGCTTCGTCCAAGGTGCAGCGGTTCACCCTAGGCTAATGTTTATTCCCTGTCAGGTACGAATAATAAAGTATAATTTTAACTTGCGCTAAAAATTAGTAGGCCGTCATAAGATGGTACTCTCGACAGATGTGCAACGTCTAATACTTAATATTTGAATTTATAATAATTAACCGTTAAAATCTTAATAAACAAATATATAAATAATTTATGATATAAATAAATCTAGTTAGGTCTTATTGCAATACAAATATATTATTCGATTTAAGCCATTATAGATCAATAATTACATATTCATCTTTATATATATATATTTCTTGTGTGCGTGTGTATGTCACTGAACTCCTCCTAGACGGCTGGACCAATATTGATGAAATTTTTTGTGTGAGTTCAAGGGGTTTCGAGGATGGTTTAGATTCACAAAAAAATATATATAGACAAGACAACGTCTGTCGGTGCCACTAGTATATTTATAATAATATTTAATATACACAATGTTTTTTCGTGTTTACGGTATTTATTATATTGTGGTTTGCATGTAATAAAGAGTAAACGTTCAAAATAGATATATCAGGGCCAGGCAACAGCTGCCTAGCTCTTAACTTAAGAGGCTTTCACATGCACTACACATATTTATCAGCGATATCTGCAACTGCATCCACTCTGCATACATCCACAGTCACAAAACGTCGGCCACAGAATATAGGCACAACCATTCCTCATGAAATTATAGTTCACATAATCGACAATGGCATACGGCTTGTAATAACTGTATACCCCATGAATGACTATAGGTTCAGTGTATAATTTAGTTATGACATCTTTCGCTATATCTTGAACTAATTCTGGTGGATAATAGTTATTCTTTACAAGTGGCATGAAGTTTATGGCCTCGTAGTCTTTGACGTCAAATACCAGTTTAGGTTTTATAACCTTAAGTTTAGAATTCCAAGCTTGTAAAAATATATCTGGATTATCCGTTGCTAAACAGAATTCATGTAAATTGGTGGGTTCATATTTTGCAATGCCCAGTTCACCTAAAGGTATAGTTATCTCTTTAGTTTTGTAATCTGTGTTTAATTCGCATATTTTGGCATTTAGTGATTCAGAATCAATTAAACACTGACGTATTGCTTCAAGGATAGAGTTCGTTTTTGGAGGAAGACTACTTATTTGTGATTCAAAATGTGATGGATTATATTTCTCACTTCCATTTGGAATATTTTGTAGTGTTTCTTCTGGTATGTATTCTTTTGAAAGCGCATTAACACTTAATATATTTTGAACAGTATTTTCTTCGAAATTTGAATCATTCTTTTCTAGAACAGGGAAATGAGGATAGTCCAATGAGGTTTCGTCATGAGATTCAATTGTGATTTCTGGAGATGAATAAATGTATGATGATTTGGGATCTAGAGAACCCTCTTGGTGTGAAGAACCAATGATTGGTACATTATGGCCAACATATTTTGGTATTTTATCTTTATAGGCATATTTAGGACTTTCATATGCTTCAATATTATCTTGAATAAGTGTTGAAGGATGAAGCTCTAAAGATGTTTTTGAGGGTACACATTCCATTCCTTGATTGGAGCTAGTTGTTATAACGTTATCTTTGAATAAAGAGTGATGATATGGATTTTGTTTAAGTTTCATCTGAAGAGGTAATCGTGTGTACCAATCACGATTTGAAATTGAATTATTAGAAATCGTTACAGGGGCTGACAGTGCTATTGATCCAGGTGAAGTTATAGCTGAGCCAGATGAAGAAGATGTTTCGCTAGAAGAATATGAGTGATTCGGTATAAATATGCCTCGATTTTTGAAACCTATAGTTACCTTTTCTTCTGATTTATTTACAGGCCATACATTGTATTTGGAACTTTGGCTTTTATCTGAATTTCCGATATAAATAGAAGATGGTTTTAAAATTTCACGCGATAGAGGCTGATTGATACCTAAAGAACCTGGCAATTCCATATTCAAATGTGGAGAGAGAAAAGCACATTCATTTTCCTGAAAATGTTTGGGATATATGCTTTGTTGCTCAAATGGTGGAATTAGCTGTACATTTGGATTGGCTATAGCTGCTTTACTTGTTGTTGCTTCCAAAACTTTATTATTTTGTAAAGGAATAGCAAATGTTTTACCAGATATTGCAGGAGATTCGGAAATATAGTCCGGAGAATTAAACGCTAAAGGATTTTCGTTAGTTACTATCGGAGTATTTACTTGGTAAGAATCCAGTGATGTAGATGATTCGAATGGAAATGGAGGTTGAGGTGCGGCAGCGTTGGGATATTCCTTAAAATTTAACGATACAGCAGATGCTTGAGGCGTTGAAGAAGAATGTGGTATGTCAAAAGGCATTTGTTGAATGATTGGTTGTTTAATATGTAGTTGTGGTGTACTAAATGACTTTTCTTGTTTCATGTGACCATTTAATGGACTACTAAGATGCATATTACCAGCATTTTCTGGCACTACTGTTTCTACATGGAAATGAGATGGATATTCTAAGTCTGGTTTCAGTGAGGTGGTTTTTATAGGATTCGCGTTATTATCAGTTTGAACGAATGTGGGGTTTTCTAGCGCCAATAAATTCTTTGGAAGATTATAGTTAGATTTTCTGTGGAAATATATTGGAACATCTTTCTCATATTCAGCAGGAGTTGTTTGGAGTGTAGATTTAGAAGGTTGAATTTTATCTATTGTTCTTGGTAACTGTTTCGGTTGTGAACCAAAAATTGAAGGCGTATTTGCCGCAAATTGTTTTGTTATTGGTTCTTGAACTAGTTTATGAAATAGATTTGGTGTATTTGAGTACGCTCGATTATAGGGTAGCTGTTGTCCATCTGATAACGTCATTGGAGTAAGCTTTTCTAAGCTTTGTGGACACGGTGATTTACAAATTGGGTCTATGGGAGATTGAATCCCAAATAATTGTGAATTTACTAGCATTGAAGCATTTAGTGGTGATTTTGAAAAATATAGCGGATTGTAAATTTCTTTGGAAGAATAGGTTTCTGGTTCTGGTAACTGTTTATTTAAGATGTTTGAATCAGGACTACTAGTTATTTTACTGTTAGTATTAAGTGGATATTTTAAATTATATTTTATTTGAGATAAACTAGACATATCATTATACTGATTAGATTTTAATTGATTTGTATCTCTAGGGGATGTAGTGTAAAATATAGGTACCTTTTGCTTTTGGTACGATTTCTTTATTGAATCTGCATAAGGTATTGAATATTTCTTAGGTGTACATGGAGGATATACTAATTCAGGATCTAAACTTGGTGTTAAATGAGGTTCATTATAAAATTCATAATCTTTTAAAGCGGACTGGGTGTAAGGTAACTTTTGTTTTGATACTTGTTTGTAGTTTACTAAATTCGGCGCTGGATGAATTTTTTCTTGACCTATGTTTTCAGTTAGTGGTAAGGAGTATAAATTTTTAGGAAGCGGTGTATTAGCTACCGAATAATTTTCAGGTTTAAATTTAGATATTATTTTAGGATCGGACTGTAACGTGGCTGTTAAGTTGTTACGTCTGATTGCACTATTGAGAATTGATGACGTATCTAATGCAGGTTTATTTGCGTCATATTTTTCAGGGTCTAGGGATATTTCATTAAATTGAGGTTGAATAATTTCAATTGTTTTCGGTGACTGCTTAGGTTGAAAATCTAAAGCCGAAGGAGTAATCGATTGCTGAAGATTTTGGTTTAGTGGCTCTAAAAGATTTGGTGAATTATAACTTTTTGAAGAAGATTGTCCTAATGGTATATTGAGAATTTGTGAATCAGATAATATTGCAGGTTGTTTGAATAAAACTTCTTGTTTCAAATCCTTCACCGGTGGTTTTTTGATGTTTGAAAATATTGGTGTTTCTTCAGTTGATCCTAATTGTTGTACATATAAATTAGTTGGTTCCAACTCTCTAGTTATAGACCTTGGTGTATTTTTAATTGAATCTTCATATAGTTTTTGAGTTCCAGGCAATAAAAATTTGGGCTGTGGTATTCTATTTATTCGTTCAGTCTGATCGAGGGTTTCTATAGTCGGTTCAAGAGGTGTATTACCAATTTGTCCTTGCGCCTCTGGGCGGAACGCTTTATTCAAAGTTTTAATCCCCATTTTATTTTTAGGATTGAAATATTCTGAGGGTGATTGCACAGGAGTACGGTAACTTAAAGAAGAAATAGGCTTGTTAAGGTTTTGGGAGGGTGGTGTCTGGCTTAGCATCTTATTCGAGTATGGAATTATATCGTCACCTTTAGTCTGTTGGTATTCTGTAGATGGTAATAATGGTGACAACCATGAGGTATCTATAGGATATTTAGGATCTGGCAGTTTGAAAAATTCTATTTCGTCTGTTTTTGGTATTTTGATTTCATTTCTATCTCTAGTTGGAGTAGGATAAGCTATCGGTCTCTCTAGCTTTTGGTATGGCCCTT
Source organism: Helleia helle (assembly GCA_963853865.1). Classification (NCBI taxonomy): domain Eukaryota; kingdom Metazoa; phylum Arthropoda; class Insecta; order Lepidoptera; family Lycaenidae; genus Helleia; species Helleia helle. Next base: position 1,297,761 of record OY971434.1, read on the forward strand.
GTATCAAATCTGCCTGCGTTTTGCCTGACGAAAGTGTGTTAGGTATCGAATATTTCTGAGATTTACTTGGAGGATACACTAAATTGGAATTTAAGATAGGTGGCAAATGTGATTCTGGTCCAATGTTCATTGAAGTAAGTAGAGATAAATATTGAGGGTTTTTATAAATTCCAAAATCTTTTGAAATCCACTGTGGATTGTAAGGTAAGTTTTGTTGTGATGTTTGTTTGTCATTGTATAGACAATTCTGAGTTGGTTTATGTGACTTAAAAAGATTTGGTGAATTATAAATTGTCTCTTTTGGAAATTGCCGTAATGGAATTCCAAATATTTGTAAGTCAGATGGTAGTGTTGTATGTTTGAATGTATGTTTTATATCACAGTTAACGTCTGGTTTATCAATCTCTGAATACTTTAGTAATTGCCTAGGTTGCGGAGCGTATGTTGGAGGGGTCTTTGATAAAAATTGTAACGGCTCTGCAGTTGTTTTTTGAACTTCGTTGGATGAATATGGTTCATCTGGTGTTTTTATGGATAGCTGTTTATCTGTGAAGGGTTTGATAGTTATTGGATTAGATGTGTGTACATTTTTTAATATCGGTAAATTAAAAATTGCCTCCATGGGAGCTTGTGCTAATGGTATACCGAACTGAAGTGAATCAAGTGATAGTGGAGGCTGTAAGGACGGTTCGGAAGAAAACATAGGCTTGTAAAGGTTTTGGGAGGGTGTTGTCTGACTTAGGATTTGACTTGTGTGTGGGATAATGTCTGCATTATCTATTTTTGTCTGCGTATTTTCTTTAGATGGTAATGATGGGGATAACCATGATCGATTTATAGAATATTTAGGAACTGGTAGTTTAAAAATATCTTTTGCGTCTATTTTTGGTACCAATCCAGTTTTATAAGCTGGTTCATTCAATTTTAATGGTTTTCTAGGGGATGTAGAGTAAATTATTGGTCTGTCTTTCTTTTTGTACGATCTCAGTGGTATTGAATGTATTGGATCTGACACTACTTTATTAGATGTAATTGGAGAATATATTAAATTAGAATCTAAGCTTGGCGGGAAATGTGATTCCGGTCCAATGTTTAGTGAAGTTAATGGAGATAAATATTGAGGGTGTTTATTAATTCTAAAATCTTTTACAACGGACTGCAAGTTAAAGGGTATGTTTTGTTTAGGTATTTGTTCGTCATCGTCTCGTGAATTTGGCGTTGGGTTAATTTCTTCTTGAACTATAGGGTTTTCAGTTAGCGGTAAGGAGAATAAATTTTCAGTACGTGGCACATTTATTAGCGCGTTTGTTGAAGGCTGTAGTAATTTCGATATTATTTTTGGATCTAATTCTGATATGGATGGTAAGTTATAAGGTTTGGGTGAACTCTCGAGTATTGATGGAGTATATGACATAGGTTTATTTATGTTATGGTTTTCGGATTCTAGCGTTAATGTTATTTGATTAAAAGGTAATTGAGGTTGATTATACATTGACATGTGAACATTATCATCTTTATCCGGGACCAATGCTAAGTGGTTATGCGAGGGAAGAACGGCTGACTCAGCTGAAGATGTAGGGAGTGATTGCAAAGGTTGAATTAATTGAACTATTTTTGGTACAGGTTTATCTTGTAAATCAAAAGCAGGTGGAGTGTGTAAAGCAAATTGTGTCGGTATTAAAATTGAATCACGACCTTCTTGGTAAGGTGATTCTATTAGATTAAGTGAATTAAAATTTGTCTCTTTGGGAGGTTGCCGTAATGGAATTCCAAAAATTTGCGTGTCTAACGGTAGCGTTGGAAGTGTGAATAAAGGTTTATGCCCCATAACACCGTTAACTTCTGGTTTATTGACTTTAAAATACTTTGGTATTTGCTTAGGTTCCAAACCGGAAGTTGAAAGAGGACTTGCTACAAATTGTAAGGGCTCTGTGTTTGTGTCTTGAACTACTTGGTCTGCCACATATGGTAGAACTGGTCTACTTGTGGAATGATGATCGTAAGGGGTCATTTCTTTATCAGTGGAAGTTTTGCATGTTATTGGCTTAATCATTGGTACATTTTGTGGAATCGGTAAATTAAAAGTAGACTTTATGGGATTATGCCTTAATGGTACACCGAAAATTTGCGAATCCGGTGATAGATGAGGCTGTTTCAATAAAAGTCTATTATTGATATCGTTTTCTACTTGTGGTTTGTCGACGTTTGAAATTTTCGGTATTTGTTGGGTAGATCCTAATTGTTGTAAATCTACTTTACTTTCTTTTAACTCTTTAGTCACCGTCACTGGTTTATAATGGTTAGTATCTTTATACTCTTCAGTTTTAAGTGCTATATCCATTGGCTGTATTAACTCATTAATTCGCTTAGTTTCATCGAGGGTTTCTCTAGACGGTTCTAGTAGTTCTCTACTGATATGTTCCCGTACCACTGGGGTAACCCCGTTATGTGGAGTTTTAAATATATTTTTATTCCTGCTGTTTTCATATCCTGAGGGTGATTTTTTTGGAGTATGGTATGGCATTGGTGGATTTGTATATACTGTTGAAATTGACTGTAAGGACGGTTTGGAAGAAGTTGTGGGCTCGTAAAGATTTTGGGAGGGTAACGTCTGACTCAGACTTTCATTTGAGTATGGAATTATCTCTTTAGGTTTTGACTGTGAATATTCTTTAGATTGTAATAATGGAGATAACCATGGAGTATTTATAGGACGTGTAGAAACTGGTAGCTTAACAATACCTTTTTCGTCTATTTTTGGTATCGATACTTGATTAGGTATCGAATATTTGTTAGATGTACTTGGAGCATATACTAAATTAGGATCTAAACTTTGTGGAAAATGTGAACCTGGTCCAATGTTTAGAGAAGTTATTGGTGATAAATATTGAGGGTTTTTATAAATTCCGATATTTTTTAAAACAGACTGCAAGTTCAAAGGTAAGTTTTGTTTTGATATTTGTTTGTCATTGTCTTGTGAATTTGGCGTTGGGTTAATTTCTTCTAGAACTGTAGGTTTCTTAGTTTGTGGTAAGGTTACAAATTGTAAGGGCTCTGTGTTTGTTTCTTGAACTACTTGGTCTGACAAATATGGAAGAACTGGTCTATTTGTGGTATGATGATCATAAGGGACTATTTCTTTATCAGTGAAAGTTTTGCAAGTTATTGGCTTAGTCATTGGTAAATTTTGTGGAATTGGTAAATTTAAAGTAGACTCTTTGGGAGTATGCCTTAATGGTATACCGAAAATTTTCGAATCCAGTGATAGTGGAGGCTGTTTCAATAAAACTCTATTATTGATATCGTTTCCTACTTGTGGTTTGTCGACGTTTGAAGTTTTCGGTGTTTGTTGTGTTGATCCTAATTGTTGTAAATATATATTACTTGGTTTTAACTCTTTAGTCACCGTCACTGGTTTATAATGGTCAGTATCTTTATACTTTTCAGTTTTAAGTGCTATATCCTTTGGCTGTATTAACTCATTAATTAACTTAGTTTGATCGAGGGTTTCTCTAGACGGTTCTAGTAGTGTTCTACTAATTTGTTCCCGTACCACTGGTGCAACCACTTTATTTGGTGTTTTAAATATATTTTTGTTCTTGCGGTTTACATATTCTGAGGGCGATTGTTCAGGATGTTTATGATGGTATGTCATTGGTGGATTTTTGTATACTGTAGGAATTGACTGTAAAGACGGTTCGGAAGGTGTGGGCTTTTGAAGGTTTTGAGATGGTAACGTCTGACTTTGAATATGATTTGAGTATGGAATTATCTCTTTATGTGTAGTCTGTGGATATTCAATAGATGGTGATGGTGGAGATAACCATGAACTTTTTACAGGGTATTTAGGAACTGGCTGTTTAATAATATCTTTTTCGTCTGTTTTTGGTATTAATACTTTATTAGGTATCGGATATTTGTTGGATGTACTTGGAGCATATACTAAATTAGGATCTAAATTTTGTGGGAAATGTGAACCTGGTCCAATGTTTAGAGAAGTTATTGGTGATAAATATTGAGGGTTTTTATAAATTCCGATATGATTTAAAACGGACTGCAAGCTCAAAGGCAAGTTTTGTTTTGATATTTGTTCGTCATCGTCTAGTGAATTTGGCGTTGGTTTAATTTCTTCTTGAACTATAGGTTTTTTAGTCCGTGGTAAGAATAATAAACTTTTAGTACATGGCATATTTACTTGCGTATTAGTTTCTGGCAGCAATTTTGATGTTATCGTTGGATCCAGTTCTAATATGGCTGGTAAGTTTTTAGGTTTGATTGAACTCTCGAGTATTGGTGGATCATATAACATAGGTGGATTTAGATTATAGTTTTCAGATTCAAACGGTACTAATCTTATTTGATTTAAAGGTAATTGTGGTTGATCATACTTTGATTTATGAACATTTTCATTTTTTTCTGGGAACAATATTGGGTGGTTCTGCGAGGGAATGACGACTGAATGAGATGGAAATGTCGGGAGTGATTGCAAAGGAATTGTTTCAATTGTTTTAGGTAACTGCTTATTTTGTAAATTTGACTCACGGGGCGATGTCTGTAATGGAATACCAAAAGTTTGCGTGTATAACGGAAGTGTTGGATGTTTTAATAAAGGTTTATGCCTTATATCACCGTTTACATTTGGTTTATCGATTTTAAAATACTTTGTTATTTGTTTAGGTTTTAAACCGAACGTTGAAAGGGACTTTGCTACGAATTGCATGGGCTCTGTGTTTGTTTCTTGAACTACTTGGTTGGGCTCATAAGGTAGAACTGGTCTATTTGTGGAATGATTATCATAAGGGGCCATTTCTTTATCAGTGGAAGTTTTGCAAGTTATTGGCTTTATCATTGGTAAATTGTGTGGAATCGGTAAATTAAAAGTAGACTCTATGGGAGTCTTACTTAATAGTACACCGAAAATTTGCGAATCCGGTGATAGTGGAGGCTGTTTCAATAAATTTACATTATTTATATCATTTCCTACTTGAGGTTTGTCGACGTTTGAAGTTTTCGGAGTTGGCTGTGTTGATTCTAATTGTTGTAAATCTATATTATTTGGTTTTAACTCTTGAGTCACCATCACTGGTTTATAATGGTTAGTATATTCATACTTTTCAGTTTTAAGTGCTAAATAATTTGGTTGTATTAACTCATTAATTAGCTTAGTTTGATCGAGGGTTTCTCTAGACGGTTCTACTAATGTCCTACTAATTTGTTCCCGTACCACTGGTGCAACCCCTTTATGTGGAGTGTTAAATATATATTTGTTCTTGCGGTTTACATATTCTGAGGGTGATTGTTCCGGATGTTTATGATGGTATGTCATTGGTGGATTTTTGTATACTGTAGGAATTGACTCGGACGGTTCGGAAAAAAGTTTGGGCTTGTAAAGGTTTTGAGAGGGTAACGTCTGGCTTTGAATATGATTTGAGTATGGAATTATGTCTTTATGTTTAGTCTCTGGATATTCTATAGATGGTGATGATGAAGATAAGTATTTAGGGACTGGCAGTTTCATAATATCTTTTTCGTCTATTTTTGGTATTAATACTTTATTAGGTATCGGATATTTGTTAGATGTACTTGGAGCATGTACTAAATTAAGATCTAAACTTTGTGGGAAATGTGAACCTGATCCAATGTTTAGAGAAGTTATTGGTGATAAATATTGAGGGTTTTCACAAATTCCGATATTTTTTAAAACGGACTGCAAGTTCAAAGGTAAGTTTTGTTTTGATATTTGCTCGTCATCGTCTAGTAAATTTGGCGTTGGTTTAATTTCTTCTAGAACTATAGGTTTTTTAGTCAGTGGTAAGGAGAATAAATTTTTAAAACATGGCATATTTTCTAGCGTATTAGTTTCTGGCCGCAATTTCGATGTTATCTTTGGATCCAGTTCTGATATAGCTGGTAAGTTTTTAGGTTTGATTGAACTCTCGAGTATTGGTGGATCGTATAACATAGGTGGATTTAAATTATAGTTTTCAGATTCAAACGGTATTAATCTTATTTGATTTAAAGGTAATTGTGGCTGATCATACTTTAACCTTTGAACATTTTCATTTTTTTCTGGGACCAATATTGGGTGGTTCTGCGAGGGAATGACAACTGAATCAGATGGAAATGACTCTCTGTTTAATTCTTGAACTACCTGGTTGAGATAATATGGTTTAGCTGGCCTTTTTGTGGACGGTTGATTATTAGGGACCATTTCTATACCAGTGAAGGCATTGCAAGTTTTTGGAATGTGCATATGTAAATTTGGAGGAATCGCGGAATTTTTGATTTGACGCGGAAAATTTGTTTCTACGGGAGCTTGTTCTATTGGTTTGCAAAAAATTTGTGAATCAGATGATAGTGGAGGCTGTTTGAATATAACTTTATAATTTATATCGTTTTCTCCTTGTGGTTTGTTAATGTTAAAATATGTCGGTGTTTTTTGGATTGATGCTAAATTTTGCAAATCTAAACAGTTTGTTTCTAAATCTTCTGGAGTGTTTTGGTTTAAATCTTTGTAAAGTTTTTGAGCTTCAAGTATTGTATCTATCTGCTGTGGTATTTCATTTATTGGTATTGTTTGATCGAGGATTTCTCTAATCGGTTTAAGAGGTTTGCTACTAATTTGTTCCTGTGCTACTGGGTGAACAACATCATTTGGAGTTTTTAATATAATATTATTTTTGGGAAATATCGTAGAAACTGAATGTAAAGACGGTTCAGAATGTTTTATAAAATATATTTTTTTATTAGGTGTTATTAAAGAAGACTTAGGCCTATCACGGTTTTGGCAGGGTAATGTTTTACTAAGAATTTGATTTGAATAAGGGATAATTTGTGCATTATTAGTAGGTGAATTTAGATTCTTTAGATGGTAAGTATGATAATTATAAGATGGTAAGTATGGCGACAACAATGGACTGTTAATAGGGTATTTAGAAACTGACTGTATAATAATATCACATTCGTCAGGTTTTGGTATCTGAATTTGATTTCTGTCTTTTGTTAATTTAGAGTAAACCATTGGCCTGTCTTGCTTTTGGTACGGTCCATGTTTCAAATCAGACTGTGTTGTGTCTGACGATAGTGTATTAGAAAGTGAATTTATATTAGATGTGCATGGAGGACATACACAATTGGGATCTAAGCTTGGTGCCAAATGTGGTTCTGGTCCGATGTTTAGCGGAGTTAGTGGACATAAATATTGAGGTTTTTTATAAATTCCAAAATATTTTAAAATGGACAGTAGTTTATGCGGTAGGTTTTCTTGTGACGTTTGTTTGTTAACATTTAGTGAAATAGGCGTTAGATGGGTTCCTTCTCTAACCATAGGTTGATTAGGGATCGGTAAGGATGATATGTATCTAGTGTGTGTGGTAATAAATGGAGAATCTATTTTTGGTTTTAACTGCGCTCTTGATTTTGGAATTGATTGTAAAGTAGCTGTTAATTTATTAGGTCTGATTGAACTTTTGACTGATACAGTATGTATAATTGGTTTATTTATGTTATAGCCTTGGAATATAAGTGGTATATGACTAAAAGGGTGGGTATGACGATGTTTTAATTCGTAAATATCTTTGTTTGTATCTGGATTCAAAACAAAGCGACTGTGAGAAGGACTACTAGTGACTGATGCACATGGTATTATAGTTTGTGGACATATTGATACCTTTTCTGGCTCTGAGTGTATACTTACAGATGTGTCAAGTGGATATTCTTTTGAAAAAACAATTGATGGAGAAATTTCTATATCATTGGCATGATTATGGAGCCATTGTACTGGATGGTATTTTTGAATCCATTTCATATATCCTCTTTTACCATTTGATTGAATTGGGGAAGTGAAGGATAAGCCAGAATGCTTGTTACTTGGAAATATTTGGGATTCAATGCTCATTTTTGGTGCTTCATCAAATAAATATGACTTTGAATGTAAATCAGGTATATAGTCAAATTCTTTTATTATACCCAAATCATTTGATTTATTTATATTTTCAGAATTATATGGTGTCTTTAGAATTGAATGTTTATGTAATATATTATTTAGTTTTAGGCTATGTAAGCTTGTAGTATTTTCCAATTGCGTATGTAGTGGATGATTTTTTTCTTTCAATTTATTTTCATAATTAATAGTACTAGGGAGTTGGAGATTTATGTTTAAGTTAACGTCATTCATCAACTCTCCAAATGGTTGTTTTTTTAGTTTGGACATGCCTTCCTGGAGATCAGAATCTGTTTCTTCAATCTTTTCTACAAGGTTATTGCAAGGTTTCAAATAAAGATTTGTCGGTAAAACCTTGTCGTAATGTTGAAATTGATTCGGGTATAAATGTGGTATGTTTATATTTGTATTTTCACTTGCATCTGTTAAAATATCTGTAACTGCATGTGGTATAGATTTATAACGATTGGTATTTGGATTAGTTAATTGTTGTTCCTTATTATTTATTAAGTGTGATTCGATATTGGGTTGAATTTTATTAACTAAAAATTGATCAAGATACTTTGGTTTACAAACTTTAGCAAAGCGATTAGGTATGCTAAGAAATTCAGGAATAGGATTTGTGATATAATTTTGTTTTTGTGGTTGACTTTTTGAATAAGTTACGACTGGTTCTGTTATTTTTGCAACCACTCCAATGGAAGTGGGACTGGAAGTATACCATGGGGCCTTATTTATTTTATTATGTAAAGATTTTGGTGCATTACTATTCATAAGAAAAGGGCTTAGATTATCGTATACGTTTGAGTGTGTGTCTAGTTGTTGGAAGGTTTTGCTTGAGTCAATAGAAATTGTAGGTAAGTCTGACTTATAACAGTAACAACAATATGGTAATGAATGCGGAATTTTTATAGGTATTAAGATGGATTTCGCAGTTGAAGTCGGAAAATATATACTTTTAGGTGAACTGAAGTCAATTGCATGAGAATTACTTATTGTAGTGAACCTGTGAAAAATGATTGGAGGTCTTTCTCTTTGTGTACAAATTTTTCTTTCTTCTTTATCTTGGAACAGTTTATCACAGATATCATTGTGTATTGCAGTTTTTTCAGGTTCGCATGGATAAGGAGATTTCTGTTTCGGTAATTGTTGTTCAGAAGTACGATATAATGGTATATAGACCATGCCAGTTACATCATCAATAGGTCTATAAGGGCCACCATACTTATTAGTTTGGTAAGACGTTACAAACGATGGATCATTATGTTCATCTACACCTAACATATTAAATTTGTTATTTGGTAATTCTTTAAATGTATTGAATGTTTCATCCAAGCCGTTTGTAAAATTGTATGCATAATCTAAGCCTGGTAGGCCATAATAATATGTGTGAACCATATAGCACGGTCTATTTGATAAAACTTCCATCGGAATATTTAAAGTGTTTAGCTCTAGTGGATTCAAAGGCCTTAAACATATACCATTATTTATATTTAGTTTAAATCCGTTGAGTATAATCAAATATATTTTCATCAATATTGCTTTCAGAGATTCATTTTTAGTTAAAGGACCGTAAATTAAATTTTTATTACCTATAGGAATATTGTAATACGAATCATAAGTTATTTTACGTTTTGTTGTAGAAATTCTATTCTTTGAATGATATGCTTGTGCTTGAGATTTTGCTATATCAGATGTTATTTCTTGATAAACTGTTTTTCGATCAGTTTGTTCCAATACTATTTTAAGATGTGGAATCTCATATGAAATGAGCGTATTATTTATTATTTTTATATACCTATTGTAATTTTTATTAAAAATATCATTTGATAGTATTTTTAGTAATATCTCTTTCATATTTTTCCAATTGATGACACTTTCTCTTACTTTATTAATTAAAAAGTTGTATTTTTCGGTTAACGTGGTTCTGATATCGTTGGGCCACTCCAAAGGTTGTTTGGTATACTCATTAGCTATTTCTTCTTTTATAAGACTAGATGGTGATGTCCATACATTATTGTCAATTGATACAAAATTTAATGGCTTATCAATTTTTTTATAATTTTCTTTCCTCTGTCGTGTATTTTTTGATCTTATTTCTTCTAAAACTCCTTTATCGGTGCGGACATTCCATTTATTAAGTTGAAAGTTATCTGTTAATAAGGCTTTTGAAGGTAATGTCGTAGATCTCCCATCATCTATTTCTATGTTTTTATTTCTAATATTTTCTACGCTCGTACCTACAAAAATTTCACCATGTCGTGAAACTAACGCAGCAGGATTTGTGTTCAGGTTCTTATTAATATAAATTTCACGTTGTCCATACCATTTTTTACATGTAGGATATGAAGGTGTAACAACTTCACACGTCAAGGAGCAAACATTATGCTTGCCACTTCCGAAGTCAGCGTAGGGTGCCAATCCGATCTAAAAATATATGGCATATTTAAGCTTTTTTCGACATATAATGTGTCCTTACTGTTAGAAATATCGCTTTTTAATTCTTCACATTCTAAAATCTCATTCAACTTCAGTTTGTGTTCTTGTAACCTTCTTGATGCATTTGTATCATAGACAAAGTGACTGTTGGTAGCCAAAAAAGATTACTACAACCTACTAAGTGTATATACAGGTTGTCCCAAGTGCAGGTTGTTCAAAGGTAGAGCACAACTTGGGCTACCTGAATCACCCCCATGTATGTTACGCAATTTTGCGTAGTTTCTGAGTTATAGTTATTATTTTTCGTATTTTTTCGACTAGTCCCGACTTGCAAGAGATTATTCGTCACTCAATCACACAAATTCTGCCCAGACCTTTTTTTAAAAACTTTCTAATTTATCATCTAGTAATCCTATAAATTTTATAGCGCTATCTATATGGTATCATACTTAAATTATGAAAGGTCTGGGTAGAATATTTTTATTGACTTTTTGAAAAACTGATGTAAGTTTTAAAGTTTTACTAACTATCCATCCAACTTTTTTATGATTTAACAGTATCAGATCTGACCACAATTGATTTCTTGTATGCGAGGTATGCTATTCACCTAGCTGATAAAAAAATCAAGTACATAATAACTCAATAATTGAGGTCTCTGTGACGAATAATCTCTTGCAAGTCGGGTTTAGTAAAAAAAATATGAAAAATAATAATCGTAACTCAAATCGTAACGAAAAATCGGGGAACATACTTGGGGGTGATTCAGGTAGCCCTAGTGGTGCTCTACCTTTGGACAACCGCTTGACACTAGTTCTTGGGACATCCTGTATATTTTTGGCTCATACCTTGTCTTTAAAAGAAGTCTTTATGTTGAATTTGATTCAATATTACCAATATTTTTATTTGATTTAATAAACAAATATAAAGTTGTCGCATCTTATAGAGTAGCAATGGAATACAAGGCTCAATCTTATGTATTAAGTAACAAAATAAAACCTACTTACTAGTGATATAGATAATAGACAACTATTTAAAAAAATATCTATGGACGCTTTCACACCACGTCAATCTGGTCCCGTGGTAAGTTCCCGAAGAACTTGTGTTACGGGTATCAGACAACGGAAATATATTTAATACTTTTATACTATACATATATTTAAGATTTTTTTTATATAATACATTATTTAATACACACCCATGACTCTAGAACACAGAAAACTTTTTGTTCCCTGGCGGTATTCGAACCCGCTACCTCCGGCGCCAACGCGTTAACCATTGAGTCACAGAGGTCGTCAAACTATTAGTTTTGTTATAATTACTATTAAACAAATTATTTACCTGCGGACTTTTTATATTTGCCCATATTGAGTTATGACTGCTGCAAGCGTTTGCGGTGACCACATATTCCAATGCATCTGTAAATAAAAAAATGTTTCATTATCTCAATATAAAAGTAACCATTTGTGGCTTCAAGAACTCCATAATTAGCCAATGGCTTCACTCTAAAATTTTACACAATATTTTGTTTCTATTCAGAAATATTTCATTTTATCCCGTAATTCCCACGGGAACGGGAGCCACCGGATAGTGGCTATAAACATGACATAAAACATTGGTTACTTTAGATATTTTAAAAGTTTCTCTAATTTTACAAAAAATACATTTGAACAAGACAAATATACGTTAAAATATAACACGAAATACCTACGTAGTTTATTATGTGAGTCATATGTATTATAAGTTCCTTTGCTCAAAAATGTGTAGTCTGTAACTCAAACTCAAAGATTTGAAGTATTGCTTTGTGCATTATATTATATTTTTTATGTAAGTTGGATAAGCAAACTGGCAGACGCGCCACCTGATGGTAAGTGGTCAGCATCGCCCGTGAACATACACAAGTAAACTTGAGACTAGCCCAGGCAACTTATTTAGCCCCACCATGGTTAAAGGCTGGTCGTGGCGGTGGGGCTCAGTAGCCTAGGGTGAGCCCAGCATCTTGGGCGAAGTTAATTGAGACGAGGGAGCTCTTTTTACCACTCTTATAAGAAGAGGAAACAAAAGAGCAGGGGGGACAAAGAGCGAGGATGAGAACACCTATTACACTGTCCCGACGTTGGGAGAGGTTGTTTCGGTGGAGGTGGTTTCGGTCCCTTGAGGGACTGTCTAGCCGTCGAGGTGCCCGCATTTCCCAGCGTGAAAGAAAAAAACCGGCCAAGTGCTAGACGGACTTGCGCATGAAGGGTTCCGTACCATTACATAATTTACAAAAGACACTTTAACAAAAAATATGGTTTATTTAGAAAAAAAAGTTTTTTTTACCGCAATTTACCTTTCATTCAATCAACTCAAATAGTTGATTGAATTAAAGATAAATAGCGGTTTACGATTTATGAAGTATTAAAAAAAACTACTTACTAGATCTCATTCAAACCAATTTTCGGTGGAAGTTTACATGAATACTATTTTTTTTTTAGTTTTATCATTCTCTTATTTTAGAACCGCTGCTATATGTGCCAAAGTGTAGTACCAATTATTCCGCCAATTCTGTTCTGTCTAGACTACCTCGTCTATATAATGAATTGTGTAAGGACCTAGACATATTTGTAAATTCAAAACCTCAGCTAAAAAGTCATATAATAAGAGTTTTTAAAAATAAAATGTAAATTAGGAATCTCGTAGCAATATAAACGTAATAAATTCAATATAATAGGTACATACTAATTTTAATGTGTGTTTACTAATGTTTGTGATAACAGTACTAAGATGTTTAGATAGGGGAAACCTATTATTGGCCTTACTCTTAATATTACTTTAGATTATATGTATACGAATTGTAACGCTGTTGGTTTTCCAATAAATAAATAAATAAAAAAAAAAAAAAAAAATAGAAGTTACAGGGGGACACACACATTTTTCAACTTTGGAAGTGTCTCGCGCGCAAACTATTCAGTTTAGAAAAAAAATGGTATTAGAAATCTCAATATCATTTTTGAAGACCTATCCATAGATACCCCACATGTATGGGTTTGATGAAAAAAAATTTGAGTTTCAGTTCTAAGTAGTTATGGGGACCCCAAAATTTTTTTTTCTACTTTTGTGTAAAAATCTTAATGCGGTTCACAGAATTCATCTACTTACCAAGTTTCAACAGTATATATCTTATAGTTTCGGAAAAAAGTGGCTGTGACATACGGACGGACAGACAGACAGACAGACATGACGAATCTATAAGGGTTCCGTTTTTGCCATTTGGCTACGTAACCCTAAAAAGGCAACTTATTTATGTGCTGCCTATCCTGAGACATAAGATGTAAAGTCTCTGCCAGTATTCAATAATATACAATATACACTGGTATTCTACGTGTATATTGTATATTATTGTAATGTATTGAATCTTGTGTCATATTGTAATTTAGTGTATTGTATTGTTCACGTCGTCGATTAGTCTCAGAGAACGTGTCGGCTGAACATGACTTACGTCGTGTTCTTGTAATGTTGGCCGCCAAGTTAACACAACATTGATGTGGGATTATATTGTGTACTAGTTATTACAGGTTTAACTTAAGTTATAGTTTCATTACGAAAAGTGGTGGTAATTTCTACTACTAGGGAATCATATTTGTTAGTAATTTTATAGTAATCAGTTAGTGTAAAAAATTGTGTCTTTTCTGCGGTGGTGATGTGGTAGGACAAAAATACTTTAATATGTATAATAAATATTTATTATTGGACTTCAAGACTGTATAATAAATAATAATATCAACAATATGTTCCACTGCTCGACACGTGTCTCTATCTCGAAATCAGGCGAGGAGGGTTTTTGGGCCATAGTTCACCGATGCGCTGGCCCAATGTGGGCTGGTGAACTTCACACCTTCAAAGACTTATAATCTAATCTCATCAGGTGCAGGTTTCCTCAAGATGTTTCCTTCACCGGCGAGTAAGCGATGGTCTCATGTACATGTGCAGTGCAAATTTAGAAAAACCCAGCTCAGGTAGGGGGGTGGGGGGGGCGGTCAGGATCGAACGCGGACCTCTCGGCTCTCCTTCAAGAGGCCGAGCCCATACCCACTAGGCCATCGTCGCTGTTAACACTATAAAATGACGAAATATAGGGATACAAGATAAAATATACGAGATAAAATCTCTGAACTCGCGACACCGCACGTGAGACGCAGTTTGACGCTTATATGACGTTGATTCGCTACACCGCACATGAAACGCTAGAGACGCAGTTTGACGTTTATATTATGACGTGGACTCGCGATATATTTATATGTATGAAATATGCAATATTTGTTTTGAAAATTGTGTTGCTTTTAAATTATGTCATGCGGCCATTTTGTGCGCCGTTTAAATTGTATAGAGTGTCATAATCTTTTCAGCCTGTATTATATTTAAATTTGTAATTTTCCTGTAGCACTCACATGGAAAAACTGCTGTATGTCTGTGTTATATTTTTTGAATTTACAATATCGTGTTGATTCCTTGTACAGTAGTGACAGGAAAGATGGACAAATAAACATGTGTTTACATTAATAATACTAGCATAGAAGTAGCCGGTCTTGAAGTTTATGAAAAAATTCAAACAGTAGACAGAAATTGTCAAAAGATGTCGGTGTTTCAAATAGTAATAATATTTTGTAAAATGTACATTATCCAACGTCATTATCAGTTGGTCAACATTTATTTTCAAAAGAAAGTCAGTTTAGACCACACTTTCGTGTAAACATTAATTTACTTTGGATTAAATAGATTTTTTAATTGAAAATCTCATAAGTAATACGTTTATATCTCTTTGTATTCTATCTATTATAGACTAGGTTTATAAAATTTTGATTAGAATATAAATAATTCAGTGAGGTTGGCCGGTGTTCAGAAAACTTTAATATATTTTCACTATAATAAATGTAAAATTTGAATATGATAAACATTAAAAGCGATTGCGATCCATTTAAAAGCTTTTTAAAATCGTTTAAGCGAGCATAAATAAGTTGGTAATGGCGTCAGCTGGTATTCTTCCGCCATTACGATTCGAAAGAACTTGAGCCATAGATAAAAAAACGTTATTTACTTCTTCTTTTTTATTATTCTGCCGAGTAATTTGCCAGGCATTGTATTATTTTTTATGTTGTTTTTATTGAAGTAATTATTTCGCCTATTTTTACACTGTAAAGGAACTTAATGTAATTTGCCATTATTCGTCTTTTACTGCATTAAGTACGCGTGGTAAATTGCATATCTGGTTAATCAATATTATTTAATGGGATATACTATATTTTCAAGAATGTCAGCCCTTTATTTATAACCTCAATTGCTACTATAAAACACATAAAATATTTATGTAGACATTCAAACACGAATTAAATTACAAAGTATTTCGCGCAACCCTAAATATAACACGTAATTGTGTTACGTGCGCATACAGAACGAGCTTCGATCCAGTTATCGAATAACAAACGGTTCGACTTTTAATCGCGTAAGCTACAATTTGATTTGAATTCTTTATTAAATTCGCGTCGGAAACTCGTTTTTGTTTTGAAATAACAAAAAAACGGCTTTTTAGAGGCCTAAATCATGAGTTTCCAAAGGAGTTTCACAACTATATCGGATCTTATCGTAGTGTATTGTGAGCGTGTTCCAAATGTTTTTAACTCACTCACTCGCCGGATTTTAGTGGGTAGAGCTGCGTCCACCTTACCATCTTTCGGGCGCAGCGAGTCCTACATACCCGCCTCGGGAGTCCCCTCTTCCCCACGGGATGCCTCAGAGCATTTCCCGGTGTAAAAGAATTGTTATTTTTAAAAATCCCAATTAACCACGTTAGAATTATTAAAAGTAGTTTTATTACTACCTTATCTGTTTTCCATTTCTTATCTCATAGCATTAAATAAACAAAAGAAGAAATACGAAGAGTAATTTATATTCCAAAACTTAGACTATTCCATGGAGTTTCTTTATGGCGTTTTTATGGCGAGCACGGCTTAAAAACGGAAAGTATAAAACCCTACTTACTTTACAACAGTTTTATGTCGCCTAATAAAGACACTTCACAGTCGAGATAATAAAAATGTGAAGATATTTAGCACATATAAGGCATAATGAGTGGACAGAAATTGTGTCAAATGGAAAGGTTATGTAAAAGGTAAAAGTATAAAACATCATTAATACCATAGAGAACCGAAGAGGAAATATGATTGGTCACCTGATACGACATAACCCGGTTTTTAAAATATCATAGAAGGTCATTCATAACATCTAAAACAAGAACTTAAATTAATAACCGTCTTTTGCGAGATATAGCGGATAGGTAATTTGAATCTATACTAGTCTCTCAGTTTTATTACACAAGTAAATTAAAAAATATTATATTGTCTATGAATGTCGTTTAAAAACCGCGAAAGTGCGCGTCCAAAACACAGATGTAGGTTACATGTCAGCAAAAAGTATTTTGTGGAATTTTCAAAAAGTTATCAACGTATTCGCTCGAACCAATTTTCAGTAAAAGTTTTTATGAATAATTTTACGTAACGAATTTGTTTTTATTTTAGAAAACATACAGATTTCAAGACTGCGGACGAAAAAATTTTTCGGGCTATATTAGCAGCAATATTAATTATAACGTTACAGAAAATTTTATATTCATCAAATTAATGTTATCTTACCTTGTAATGTTACAAACGCGAATGATTTTATACAAATTACGGAACCGATTTTGACAGGATTTATTTTTTCCAAGACGAATGTTTTAGACCTAGAAACATAGGATATAAGTCCTAGGATTCAAAAGAGAACAATGGTACTTACATAATATTAAAATCCATATTCTTTGAGTTCTACAAAGTTTTATCATATCTGGTCCACCGTTTGCATTTCCTTAAAACAAGAATCTGAAAAATAAGTCAACGAGTAAGTAAGCTTCAGTGGAACTTGCTTCAGTGACAAGGAGAAGTTTTTTAAGTTAGTTCGATAGGCAAACTATATAAAAAAAGTACGTGCGTACAAAGTACACATGTTAGAAGGGAAACTTATGTGGCGGACTTGCGATGTGACGTTCGCTCTATCTCACTGTCTCTCTCGTTCTATCTTACTCGCTTGCTCCCTACTCTCCTCACTCCATGGCTATGTGTTTCATGCCACGTTCGCCATTTCTCACTCTCTCTCAATCGGTCTCAATCACTCTCTCCCTCTTCTTGGACAAAAACGTTGCACATTTTCGCGACGTTTCAACCGTAAAAAAATTACCCTCATGCGCGCAAAGAAGTTTCACTTTAAAAAATCATTAACTGCCTATCCCGAGACATACGATGTTAAGTCTCTGCCAGTAATTACACTGCCTGTCTTGCCCTTCCTTTAAAAAAAACAGCAAAGCTGTTTCACGGGAGAAACAAGCAGGATGGTAGTAACTGGTACCCAACCAGACAGCAGCGCGGCTCGAACGCGTTTTGAACTTTACCAAGATTGGAACTTGTCGCAAAAGATACAGTAACTGTCCTGGCCTTGTATCTATAATATCTATATTTAGGAAAAAATATTTAACATGAATTTATCATTAATAGAAAACAGGCATTTTTTTCTTGGCCTGATAGAATGAGTAAAAGAGATTCAAGCTACCTCTGTACTCATTGGACGAGTGACGTTATTGTTACCACCAGAATTCAACGAAGAGCTTCAATATTCTAATTCGCTTTTTGCCGGTTTTTTTATTTGTATAGACCAAAATTACATAGCGGGAAAATTCTCGCATTGGATGCAAATCGGGAGTTGATCAAGGAAGCATTCTGTGACCTATTTCTTTCTATATCTTTACTACTTAGTTTGAGACTTGACAATGGCTTTTGATACGATAAAGCAAAGATTTATTAGCTCGTCGTATAGACCAGGAAAAAACAAGGAGTGTCGGTGACACATATAGAGGATTATCTTAACCTAATATTATTTATACACATAAGAGGATATGTCGAAAATTCTATTGCAATAAGAAAATTTTGAAGAAAATTGTAAAAGTTTGGAAAATCCAAAAGTGCACAATAATTTTTCACAAACATCATCATCAACAGCCTTTATCCGTCCACTGCTGAACATAGCCCTCCTTCAATGAACGCCAAGACGACCGATCCCTTGCCACTCGCATCCAACACGGACAGGCCACTGTACGGAGATCGTCTTCCCACCTGGTTAATGGCCAACCAACACTTCATCTACCCGAACGCGGCCTCCACTCTTCAACCTTATTGACCCATGGGCCATCCGTTCTCCTGAGTGTGTGACCAGCCCACTGCCACTTCAACGAGCATAATCCTACCGTGATATCGCTAACTTAAGTTCTCTGGCGGATGTCTTCGTTTCGAATCCTATCTGGCAAAGAAACACCCAGCATATCACGCTCCATTGCACGTTGAGCTACGGCAAACTGTCGTAAATTTAGAGGCCACGTTTCTGCCCCGTAGGTCATCACGGGAGAACGCATTGGTCGAAGACTTTCGTCTTCAAACTCTATGGCGATAGGCGACGTGAGAATATGGCTTAGCTTCCCGAATTGTTCACAATAAAATTGATTATTTGTAAAAACCTGTCAGTTGCTTGGCATCGAATAAACGTGCATTTTATCTTTACATACTTTTATAATTAATATATTATATCGTAACTTTTATAATTAAACCTAAACTGCAGTCGTGTGTTTTCAACCTTTATCGGATGATAGCTTAATTTAATGGGATTACGACGGCGAAATATTATGTATTTCCTTTCTACAGATAAATATCATTGTAAGAGTAGTGACATGCGGCTCTGCAACCGAATTGGTACCTCTCGATCACATAACAGCGGCGTCAAGTGACAGCTATTCTGTCGCGTTTCGTGCGGTTTGTGAGTTTCCGATGGCCCATTAGGGGGGACAGGGAAAAGAAGGACAACTTTTTTATATCATAGGCAGTCGAAGCTTTAGACTACCGACGCCCATACAAATCCGCACACCCAGAGATTATGCAGATGTGTTGCCCTCCTTTTCCGTATCCCCCCAATGGGCCACCAGAAACTCATATTTGCATAACTTTTGATTGTGTGTCTACTAGCGTCGGTAGTCACCATAAGGCTCCGTCTGCTCAGTTGCCTCCTAGTGATATAAAAAAATGTACTTATTTCATTTTTTATTTTATTTGTTGTATTTTTTGCAAACATAATCTTCAAAAAAATTACCTTATTCAACATATTTTGTTTAACCTTTTTATTAAATAATGGAGGAATCCCCAAACATGCACACCTTAAAAGTTTGTCAAGTTTGGTACGAGTGAGGTACGAGTGTGGTACGAGACGTTTTATGCGCGTAATTTGTTCGCATTGCTCTATCTAGAAAAATATATAAAAGGAAAATACACATATTAATTTAATTTAATGTGATTTTGGACACTACGTTTTTGACCTAAATTATATTTTAATCTAGGTATTTTACATTGGTCCTTAATTAAATCCATATGAAAATATGAATTATATACTAAGTGCGCATACTTACATGTTTAAGGTTTTCATTGTGAATGTACAAGGAATGTTATCAAAACTGAATTTTCCCATCGCCGCCATCTTGTGAAACGGTATTTAAAATGTTATTGTAACAAACATTTTTCACGCATTTCGCAGTGAATTAAAAAGAACGAAATAGAAGTTTTTTTTTATTAAATTATTTGACTGTGTCTAATGTATTTCTTTTTTAACTGACAGATGAGCCACTTGATGGTAAGTGGTCAACGTCGCCCATGAACACTAATTTACCTGGAATGAGCCCAGATCAATTATGTGTTGCCTATCCTGAGACATAAGATGTTAAGTCTCGGTGCCAGTAATTACACTGCCTATCTTGCCCTTCTCTCCGAAACACAGCAAAGCTGTTTCACGGGCACAAAGAAGCGAGATGGTGGTACCCATGCAGCTGAGAGCACAGCGCATCTCTTCCACCGGTGTTTTTTTATGCCATAAGGAGGCGACCGAGCAGTCAGAACCTTATGGTGACTAGTGACGCCAATACACGTCTGCATAACTAAAAGCTATGCAGATGCGTTGCCCTCCTTTTACCTATCTCCCTCAATGGGTCGCCGGAAACTCACAAACCGCAGGAATCGCGAAAGCATAGCTATCACTTGACGCCGGTGTTATGTGAGCGAGAGGTTCCATCCCTGTCGTGTCAGCCCAGTTCGGCTGCGAAGCACGATGGTAGGACTGTTTCTTACATATTATATTTTGAATTTGAGATTTTTTAATCGATTAGTAATCGTAGACTCTACGACTACTAATCGTAGAGTCTACATCCTGAGGATGCCTCGTTGTCGGGGCGAAACGTACGTAGATTGTTTGGTGGTGGTCTTTTACTGTGGTTGTGGTGCATGTGGGGTGGTGGTGCATGCGAGTGTACGCATATGCAGTGTGGGAAAGGAGGGCGGTGCTATATGCATGCATATGCGTGCACTCACACATTTGCTGTAAAGACTGCGTGTTTCGCGGGATAATTGCTAATTAATATAATATAATTTAATATCTTATATAATGGATTTCCGCAAAGTAACGCCTGATTCTTTTAACTATCTTGAGATATTTTAGCAAAGTAGAAGCAATTTGGGAACCAGAGGTTGTCCTGGAAGGGTCCTATCTCTAAAATTGTCAGAATTCCATTTCCAGAAAGCTTTCATTTCGAGGCCCATCAAGTTGGTGTGGCAGTAGCTACGGTCTTTAAGACAGTGTGGGTTGTGGTTATCTTATAACGAAAGTTAAATGAACCGATTATTATCATTTGCAACGTATCGAAGTGTCAATGTGATCATTGTTAGCCCGAATAGTTTCTTTAGGCCTACGCATTTTAAAGCAATGTTTTTGACGTGACAATGAATATATAATTTTTTTTAAACAAAATTGAAACCGACTTCAAAAAGTAAAAAATAAACTAAAAAGTAATAAAATAATTGCGTTTCCTTAATTTTTGTGCCTAGAACTTATAATCAACTTGTTATTTTACTAATTACAATCTTTGCGTTTAACACTTCATTGTTGTTACTATTGGAGTCGGTCAGCAAAGACAGGTAGGTAGGTACAGCAACAAATATGATACCGGTGACTGACGACGGTTTTGGTGCTGTACGATCTGTTTAACTTAGCTGACACCGACTCCAAAAGTAACAACAATGACATGGTAAACGCAAAGATTGTAATTAGTAAAATAACAAGTTGATTATAAGTTATAGGCACAAAAATTAAGGAAACGCAATTATTTTATTACTCTTTAGTTAAAAATAAACTAAAGAGTAATAAAATACTTTTTGAAGTCGGTTTCAATTTTTGTTTAAAAAATTTTTATTTCTTAATTTTTTGTGATTCCGAAATTCGATAACCGATTTTATTTGTCTGAAATATGGATATAACTATTAAACGCATTTCCACTGTCTATACTCCATCATCAGACCTATAATGAGACTTATAACCCATATGGGTGCAAGGTACTCGTCAATATAAATGAATTAAGTCCAAACACAAGATAGCTACTGTAAACCTTAGAGGAGTTCCCTCAACTGTCTATTGTCTCCATCATCAGACCTGTAATGATACTTATAACCCATATGGGTGCAAAGTTCTAGTCAACATAAATGAATTGTGTCTAAACACAAGGTAGCTACTGTAAACTGTTGAGGAGTTCCCTCGACTGTCTATGGTCTTCATCATCAGACCTGTAATGACACTTATAACCTATATGGGTGCAAAGTTCTCGTCAATATAAATGAATTAAGTCCAAACACCAGGTAGCTACTGTAAACTGCTGAGAAGTACCTTTAACTGTCCTTCGTCTTCATCATCAGACCCCTAATAATAGTCACAATTTATCTAGGTGTAAAGTTCTCATCAATACAAATTAATCAAGCCTAAACACAAGGTTACTGCTGTAAATCGTTGAAGAGTTCCCTCGACTGTCTTTCAGCTCCATCATTAGATCAACTTCATGAAATTGTAGTGCTTTAAAATACTTAATTAAAAAAATATTAAACGCACTAGTTACTCCTACGATTTTCGAAAGTTCCCCTCGATTTCTCTGGGATGCCATCATCAGATCCTGGTTTCCTTATCATGGGACCACCTCGGAAGTGCACTCTTTTTAATAAAAAATGAATTTTGAAAATCGGTCCACAATTGAAGGAGAAATCGGTGAACATACATTAAAAAAAACACAGAAACATAATGTAACCTCCTCCTTTTCGAAGTCGTTTAAAAATACAATATAACAATTATTATTCAACGGGAAACCAAAAACACAACCGCATGCCCCGATATTTCCCGCCGTCTTCAACTTGGACCTGACAGTAGGCAAAAATTATTCGAGCTAGTGATCAACACTTCTTTTTTTCTTTTTACTATGGATGCTTTTACACTACGTCAATCTGGTCCCGTGGTAAGTTCTCGAAGAACTTGTTTTACGGATACCAGACAACGGAAATATATTTAATACTTTTATACTATACATATATTTAAGATTATATTATACACATCCAGGACCCAGGAACACAGATTTTTTTTGTTCCCTGGCGGGATTCGAACCCGCAAACTCCGGCTTGAGGGGCAACGCGCTTACATTGAGCTACGGACGTCGTCAAACTTCGTCGTCATAGATACTGCCTCCAACCAACAGCCTATTTAGTCAGTCAGATGCACGTAAGCCACGTGTTTGTAAAAAGTGGGCGGAAATAACACGCATAGCCATGCAAGCCTTTAAGGGCACCTTCAGAAATCAAGTAAACGTACGAGAAGAATTACGAGAAGATTTATTATAATAAAAAGATTTCGGCTAAATATAAATATAGGAAAACAATCTAAGTTTAAGTAATTAAAGTAATCAAATTAAGAGTTAAAATGATTTATGACTATAGTTATTTAATACTTAAGCAAAGTTATGATTACAATTAACTCAAACTAAGTTAGCAACCGCCATTTTGTCGCGCCTGTCAAAACTTTATCCAGTATGGCGACGGTGTTTTGACGGAACATATCCTGCCATGATTTCGAGAACTAAGTCATTTTTTGTTTTCGTTGGGACACTGTTTTTTGTGACATACCAGTTCCCTGATGGAAACTCGACAACTAAGCCTGACAGAATAGTTTTATGTACTGCTTGAGTCTACCTAAAATAGAAGGTTTGGTGTTTATTTGATCACACCATTAATGGTACACAGCCATTTTAGATGTCACTGTGTCAAGTTACTGAAAAATTAAACAATATAAATAAAACTACATTTTCAACAAGGTCCTTTCTTTAATAATATAAACACATTTTTTACGTCACAAGGAGGCAACCGAGCAGTCGGATCCTTATGGTGACTACCGACGCTCATAGACATCCGCAAAACCAGCGTTGTCCTCCTTTCCCCCTAAAATGGGCCACCGGAAACCCACAAACTGCATGAAACGCGACAGCATATGTGTCACTTGACGACAGTGAATGTGAGCGAGAGATACGACCGCGGTCGTGCCGGCCCAATTCGGCAGCAGAGCAGCACATCCTTACCACCTCTTACATAACACAATACATTGTTTAGTGTTTACTATTCGAATGATGTACAGGGTACTCCATAAGGATTTTATCCGACTGCAAAGCGGTACTCCAAGCACTAAACTTATATACAACAAACTCGGGCCTAATTCACGAATGCCACTGTTACCTCGAAAGAGTATGTCAACTTAACACAGTGACCCTTCAATGGATAAAAGGACTCAGTGGCTCAAGAGGTAACGATGCAGCAGACGAGCTGGCCAAACGTGGAGCAAATATGGAGGTCAAAGGCAATGAACCAATGAATCCGCTACCATATAGCCAGTTAAGGGCATGGGTTAGAATGCACACAAGCACACAACCCAGAGAGCTCTGGACGAGCAGAGACGATTGTAGACAAGCAAGGGAAGCGATGCCAATAGGCAACCCACGCGTCTCTCGTCAATTAATGCTCTTAAAACGATCAGAACTGCACCTGATAACAGGCACAATAACAGGACATGGCCACTATAACAAGCATCTTTTCACTATAGGTGTTACGGACAGTCCGCTATGCAGAGCCTGCGTAGCGGAGGAAGAAACAGCAGCCCATGTACTACTGGAGTGCACAGGAGTAGCACCGCTACGGGCTGCCCATTTCGGATGCTCGAGAACGCTCCCGGAGATCTGCTTAAGTGGCAGTAGGGAGTGCTTCGGGCTCACAGCAAAATAGGCGCACAAGCGTCGAGTTGCGGATACCAGCCTGACCTCAAGTAACAAGTAACGCCGGGAAATGCTCT
This sequence comes from Helleia helle, assembly GCA_963853865.1. Taxonomy (NCBI): domain Eukaryota; kingdom Metazoa; phylum Arthropoda; class Insecta; order Lepidoptera; family Lycaenidae; genus Helleia; species Helleia helle. The sequence continues at coordinate 1,322,440 of OY971434.1, forward strand.
GAGGCATCCCGCCTGAGGAGTGGGTCTTCCCAGGCGGGTATGTGGGACTCGCTGCGCCCGAAAGATGATAAGTGGACGCAGCTCTACCGACTAAAACCCGGTGAGTGCCACCAGTGCCGCCTTTGGTGAGGTGCCCCGGATCTGTTAAACTAACAGTGCACCTCGACGGCTAGTCAGTCCTGCAGTTGGCTCAAAGGGGCTCACCCTAGGCTACTGAGCCCCATTGCCACGTCAAGGCCTGAACCATGGTGGGGGATCACATTTGTATATTCTATGACATTAGCGGGTGAATCTCCGTGACTAGATAGCAGATGCACTGCTATCTTATTATTCTTATTCTTCTCCAAAACACAACAAAGAAAGCAGCAGAAGCACAGAAAAGTAGCACCAGATTCACGTAAGAAGTAAGCAGATGGCGTGGTACGGTCGTACTCCCACCGACCGATATTTTGCTTTCCCCACATTGAAATTAATATTTGTTATGAAAAGTATTCCTGATTAATTAATTATACGAAATTCAATATTTATATAGGTCAATACCGTCGTACAGAAGTTGATTGGGCGTAATAATTGTGTACACGGTTCGTATGTTATCCTGGTACTTTTGTGGGAAAATATCAAATAAATGGATTTTATTTATTATAGGATTAATTACTGGAGGCACTAGGAAGTAGGAATATAGTATAAAACCTACATCCGGAGCTGTTTTAGGCTGATTTAGGATTAGGCCTACGCTCCCGCGGGCGACGAACGGGGGTGCGTAGGAGGCGCTACTTAATGCGGCTCCAGTTACGCCCCTGTGCTCGTGTCGGGTTCAGGTTGGGAACCTGGGCCCAGTATGGCACGACTTCGTGGGGACTGCTTTGTAGCGGTCGGGTAGTCCCCTTTTACGAGTAGTAGTCTGGCCTTCGCCGGGGCCAGCCTGTCGCTGAGGTGATCCTGTCTGCTGCCTGCATATCCGGAACCCTCAATAAGCGGCTGAAGGCGTTCGCAGTGGTTTTAGTTAGGGTGGGCACTCCCAGGTGCGAGTCCCACATTGGGTCAGGATCTACCCAAGATCCTGGCTGCATCCATAAGGATTTGCCTGCGATAAAATATAAAAAAAGGATTAGGCCTACGCTGTGTGGGAATCGTGGACTACATATGTTCAGTGCTCGAGATAGAAGTCGGGGCTTGATTGCAGAATATGAACAAGTTTTCTCCACTTTTAGACGTTTATTGAAACAAAAAAAGAAAGGCACGTTTTTACTAGACAATCCCTTTTTTAATGTAGCAGGTAAATCCTTATGGATATAACCAGGATCTTCGGGTAGGTCCTGACCTAATGTGGGACTCGCACTTGGGAGTGCCCACCCTAATTAAACCACTGCGAGCGCCTTCAGCCGCTTTTTGAGGGTCCCGGATATGCAGGCAACAGACAGCATCACCTCAGCGACAGGCTGGCCCCGGCGCTGGAGGCGCATTAAGTAGTGCCTCCTACGCACCCCCATTCGTCGCGGGAGGAGGCCTCGTCGGCGGCCTCCTCTCTCACCCGCTCGTCGGTCTCCTTCTGGGACATTACTGCCTTGCAGACTGCCTCCGATGACTGATGTCAGACTGTGACGCAGCGCCAGGGTGACACACCTCCAGGTTGTGCTGGGCCGTGTCCACGGCCGCGCCACAATCGTGACAAACTGTAACGGCTCCCTGTGGGCCGTCTGGCACAGGCACCAAAGCAACCATGCCCGGTGAGCACCTGTATCAGACGGAAGGGGAGGGGTTTGCGCTTACGGCGCAACAACCGCTTGAGGACCGGACGCAGAGCAACCGTAAGGCGGCTGCTGTGGCAGGTCTTCCCCCAGCTCCGCATTAACGCCTCTGCCCTAGTCGATTTATACCTTCAGTCCTTAAAAAGTGTGCAAAGTTTCAATTTAATCTGACGTCTTAAGTGGGTCAAAATCAAGTCTAACCGAGTCGTTTACATACATTAATACATACAGGAAGAGCTATTATAAAGCGTGTAATGAATACATACTTATATTTATTAATACTTAATATTTATTAATAACGTATTTCAATATCTTATGTTTTAAAAACATTTTTTCATCAACTGAAATTTTTATTGTTTTCAAATGATAATATCATTTGAACCGTAAAAGAAAACATTTTTGATTAATTCTCTCAATATATAAACCAATATGCGAGCAGTCATCAACACAGACTAACGGACACCAAGATGGCGACCAAAACCTTCTCCTTCTTTTTTGGTAAGGCAACATTTATAATTTATATATTTTATAATATAATATCTTGAAAATGTAATATTGCGATACAATAGAAAAATATTTTCTCAATACCTCACCTGTGCTATTAATAATAACTATCGTGAGCTTCTTTCGGTAGAAAACTACCAAAAGTAGTTATAATATATAATATAAATATCGCACTAGCATGCTATTAGAAATCAGGTCTCTTTTATGATTTTTACTGAAATAATAAACATCTATTTTTATTTTATTTCAGCCCTGGTATGCTCTGCCCGTTGCAACCCATTGCTGCTCGAGCCAACCTTACCCTTTCTACCAGGTGTTGGATCCGCGGCTGTTTACGAGAGTTCTAATCTTCTAGGACCCTTTGGACTTGGTCTGGGAGGCCTTTTATCACCTTATGGAGGTTTGGGTGTACCAGCAGCCGAAACAACAGTGTGCGAGTCGGTCTCGAACGTTTTAGGCTATGGAGGTCTAGGAGGCCTTTTATCACCTTATGGAGGTTTGAGTGTACCAGCAGTCGAAACAACAGTGTGCGAGACGGTGCCGAACGTTTTAGGCTATGGAGGTCTAGGAGGCCTTTTATCACCTTATGGAGGTTTGAGTGTACCAGCAGTCGAAACAACAGTGTGCGAGACGGTGCCGAACGTTCTAGGTTATGGAGTAGCAGGTTTGCCACTTGGTCTAACTTCTTTAGGCCTTCCAGTAGCAGGAGGCAGTACAACGGTATGTGAATCTGTCCCAAACGTTTTAGGATACGGAGTAGGAGGTTTTCCACTTGGTCTATCTACACTAGGCTTATTAGGAGCAGGAGGCTCTACAACAGTCTGTGAGTCAGTCCCAAACGTTTTAGGTTATGGAGTAGGAGGTTTCCCAATTGGTCTATCTCCTATGGGCCTACCAGTAGCAGGAGGCACTACAACAGTTTGTGAGTCAGCCCCGAACGTTTTAGGCTATGGAGTAGGAGGTTTGCCATTTGGTCTATCTCCTATGGGCCTACCAGTAGCAGGAGGCACTACAACAGTTTGTGAGTCATCCCCGAACGTTTTAGGTTATGGAGCAGCAGGTTTTCCACTTGGTCTACCATCTTTAGGCCTACCAGTCGCAGGAGGCAGTACAACAGTCTGTGAATCTGTCCCAAACGTAGGCCTTGTAGGTGCAGGGACATCCACAGTTTGTGAAAGTGTATCTAATGTTGGTAATCCACTAGCCTCTCTCCTTATAAATGGCTATCCTTATCCCTTACTCGACCCAAGCTTTGCTTTAGGATTACGCTTGTTGTAAGTTACGTTTGATCCGATACGATTTGCTTTCACTCTAACGGCTTTTGTAATCTGTCAAGAAGTTTGAATTTATTTAAAATGACCTATTAGAAGTTAATAATTATGCGAAGGTTTTCAATTTGTTGCTCACGTTCAGATCAAAAATTGTTTGAATGATATTGTAAAACGAGCGCAATAATAATAATGAAAACTTTTGCATACTAAAAAAATATTATTGTATCGAACATTTATGTATTTGGAAATGAATATATGTGCTCAAAATGTTTTTATTTTGTATTCTTTTCACGGCGCAATTTTATCAATTTACATTGTATTTTTCAATTTTGTAGAAAATCGGATTTTTCATTTGCAATGAACTATCAGATACTAGCAGATGTTAAATGAAGCTATAATGCTGGGGAAAATTATTTACGACCCCTAGAAGAGCATCTAGTACCATTCAGAATTTAAAACTTAAAAAAGTTGCAGAAATATTAAAATCAAAGAATTATATTTTTAATACCCGTTTATTTCGATCATTCAAACATGTTTGCAAATATGGCTAAATAAAACTAAAGGAGTTTAAAAATCAGAAAATAAGAAGGTAGGTCTGATAAGAATGAAAACTGCTGCTTATAAAGTCATAATGAAATCTAGGAGAGTAACGAAAGTACTGAAGGGTATTCTGATATTTGGCTTATCCTAAAGACATGAAAAATTAAAAATCTACAGTAGAATTTTAAAGTTTTGAGATTTTGCTGCTTATCAGACCGGAGACAATATATCAACATGATGGTGATTTAACCCCAGCATGGGCAGGGTGACGGTGAGCAAGGTATGGGGCAAGGGCTTGGTTCAATGCAAGGTTCAGGCCAAACAATGCGTTCAGAACAAGGGCTTGGTTCACTGCAAGGTTCAGGCCAAACGATGCGTTCAGAACAAGGGCTTGGTTCTATGCAAGGTTCAGGCCAAACCATGCGTTCAGAACAAGGACTTGGTTCGATGCAAGGTTCAGGCCAAACGATGCGTTCAGAACAAGGGCTTGGTTCCATGCAAGGCCATGGTTCTGGGCAGGGGACTGGTTCTGGACAAGGCCATGGTTCTGGGCAAGGGCTTGGTTCAGGACACGGCCATGGTTCTGGGCAAGGGCTAGGTTCAGGACAAGGCCATGGTTCCGACGGAGATGGCACAATCTTAATTTCAGCACCGCCTATAGCCCTGAAACACGCGGGTGGGTTGGGTCTGAAGCAAATAGTAGGTGCTTGTGGCACGGTTATTCTTGGTGGTATAACGATAAGAGGCGACGGTTGAGGTGGTTGTACTGGCGCAGGTTGTACCTGAAAAAGAGATTTAAATTGGATTGTAGTATCATTAATCGTCCTAATGAAAAAAAATGACCTGATATTTCTGATGAATACAGTTCTTACTTCTAGTTTTACACAATACAACATTTGGTAAAATTAATATTATTTTTAAGACTTCCCCATATCCCTGGAAGGAAAACATGAGTAAACCTGCAAGGCTGGTGAGATTAAAATTCTTTGAGGGGGCGTTAAGTTTGCCTATACCTTACCATCGGATTTCAAAAGAAGATGATACTTAAATGCTTCACTTATGTGATATGCTTACCCGTATGGATGGGATCCTGGGTGGTACGACTGGAGGGGGCCTGACTACGATTGGCTTCGGTTGCGGCGGCGTCACTGGTGCCGGTCTCACTACGATCGGGCGTGGTGTTGGTGGTTGCACGGGTGGGGGCCGAACCACGATCGGCTTAGGTGCTGGCGGTTGCACCGGAGCGGGCTTCACTATAATCGTTGGTGGTTTTGGTGGTTTGACCGGACCTGGCTTGATCACGATTGGCGCTGGTTGTGGGAATCGAATGATCCCAGGCTTCACTATTATTGATCCTGAAAAAATAATTAATAAGTTTGTCACGAATTATGATGTCTTTTGGATTTTCTCTTACCTCGTCAGTGAATTTTGGAAACATATGTGTATGATATATTATATTTTACTCAGAAGCTTTTAAGATTAAAATCTTACGGAAAATATGCACTTTTTTATGTCATAAGGGGGCAAACGAGCAGTCGGAGTCTTATAGTACCGACGCCCATACACATCCGCACAACCAGAGGCTATAAAGATGCGTTGCCCTGCTTTTCTCTATCCCCCCAATGGCCCAATACACAATTCTACTATACAATATTTCGTTTCACGCATGAAGATATCAACTAGGTACAAAAAATGAAATAGACCTAAAATCAAGGAGATGCACCAAATTCTCCTCGGACATTTCACCTAAGGGGGCACCTTAGGATATTTACAAAAACTCTTTCTTACCTGCAGGGGCTCTCCCATATTCATAGTTTACCGGTGGAGCATTTGGATCGCATGGTTGAACCTGTATACTTTCCTGGCATGGGTTGTATGGCTCTGGACAAGGCCAAGGTTCTGGGGCGTAGGGCTCTGGACAAGGGTCGCAGGGTTCTGGGCAAGGGTTGCACGGTTCTGGGTAAGGGTTGCACGGTTCTGGGTAAGGGTAGCACGGTTCTTGGCAAGGGATGCACGGCTCTTGGCAAGGGATGCAGGGTTGTGGCCAAGAGGTACACGGACATATCGGTGTAGGCACCGGCTGCCCGAACGCAGTGCTGAGAATCAGAACTGTAAACAACGTTTAAAAACTTAATATACCAGGTATATCGGTTTATATAATATTAAATATGTAGAAATGAAATTACCAGTTAACCAAAATACTTTGCCCACCGCCATCTCCTGATCGTGTGATGGTAAAAGGTGGTCACCACTCGCTTATATACTAAATTTTAACTTGTAATGATAAGCGTAAAGGCAATACAATTTTCACACTGACTGCGACAGTGCGATTCTAGTTAAGTTAAGCGTTTCCGATTAACAAGAAACAAACAAAATATCTTGTGTCCCATTGTTTTTAATCCTGGCTATTATAATGTTTTTTTTATGAGCAAGCTTGCCCTTACCGAATCATAGCAAAGGTGTTTGACGAAAGGAATAAGTAGGGTGGTGGCACTCATGCAGACGACAGCGCGACACATTCTCCGGTAAAATGCTTTGCCGCTGTAGTGCTGATTTGGGTTAGCTTGTAAAAAAAATATTCTTGTTGTCTATTGCAAAAATTGTTAATATATCGGTAACCTCAAAAACTAGAAAAACATCAAGTTTTCGTTAGAATATGAATTGTCTTTTTATTTTCGGCAAAACGTTTTCTATTTTCAATTAAAACGCAGCACCGCTCGCGGTGTGATATATTTTCATACGTTTAATTGGTCACACATAAAAGTTTTTGAACGTATTTAGACGCCATTTTTAAACATTTTAAATTATTTATTTCAATTCGTTCTGTACCGACATGGTTTTGACAAAGGTATGCTATGGTTGTGACTGCAAGATACCGAAACTAATTTATTCTACAATATTGATATTTAAAATAAAAAATATTATAAATATTTTTACATTCTATTGAGTAGCTTTATAAGCATAAAATATAATATTTAATTTTTGTTAAATATTGCGACGCATCTATTGGTGCGCTTGACAGTAACATAGATTTGATGCCGTGACCATAAACGGCGCGAAGCCATCATTTATTTATTTTACACCATCTTTTGTTAAAGATTTTATAAATTTCAATATTAACATACCTATACGTTGTATCTGCTGTGACAGCATATTTTTATTCCAAAAAGACAGGGTACTAAATGGGTACTTCGGCATCCTGTTTTTTACTGTCACTAGCAGCTTTGCTGTGTTTTGGCGAGAAGGGCAGGACACTCAACACATAGATGAGTTGCTTGGGCTCGTTCCAGGTAAACTAATTTATGTTCATGGGCGACGTCGAAACCTTACCATCAGGTGGCACGTTTGCCAATTTGCCTATCCAACTAACAGAAAAAAAACTAAGCCTGAGCCGAACGTGCAAGCGAGAGCGCGGAACAAGTGAGAGAGAGGCACGATCGGTCTAAGCATTCGATATGTGACGGATTATGACGTTAACACGTAAAATGATCGTCTGTAAGCCGACTTTATCTACGAAGGTACCCCTCAGTGCACGAGACAGATTCACACTTGTTTTTTTATATAATCTCTGATAGAAGGTACTAAATGAATACCGCCGCTGTTGCTATTACAGACGCAATTTTAAGCTGTGACCTCTTTCCTACATTTTGTATTGTTAGGGATTAATAAAAGAAAAAGAGTTTCAGGATAGGATATGGAAATCGGCTCTGGAGCGAGCGTACTCCAAAACACAGCACGTTATAAAAAGCCTGACAACACTTAGATGAAAAGTTCAGGCCTTGACGTGGCGGTGGGGCTCAGTAGCCTAGGTTGAGCCCAGCACCTTGGGCGAAGCTAATTGAGCCGAGGGGGCTCTTTGTACCCCTCTTATAAGAAGAGGGGCAAGGATGGGAACCTCACCCCATTGTACTGTCCCGACGTTGGTAGGGGTTGTTCTGTGCTGCGGGACATCCCCCCTATGGAGGTGGCGCCCTTGGGGGACTGACTAGCCGTCGAGGTGCCCTGTTTGCTCATTAGATCCGGGGCACCTCACCAAAGGCGGCATTGGAGGCACTCGCCGGGTTTTAGTGGGTAGAGCTGCGTCTCGCTCTAATTAATATGTTTAATTATAATTAATTGATAGCTTGATGATAATGTAGATGGCTTAAAACTGCCTCTTGTATACCTTAAAAGTGATATAGTATGTTATAGAATAAGTATAACTTTACGTTAATAAATATTATAAGTGTACCGAGTATTTAATTGTTAAAACCTTACAACTTTTTTCTCACCCTACAACGTTGTTGCCTACGAATAATCATCACGTGACTATGAGTCCTGGACAGCGATGGTCTCCTTCTGCGAGACAGTAATGTCCCAGAAGGAGGCCGACGAGCGGGTGAGAGAGGAGGCCGCCGACGAGGCCACCTTCCGCGGGCGACGAGCGGGGGTTCGTAGGAGGCGCTACTTAATGCGCCTACAGTGACGCCCCTGTGTTCGTATTGGGCTCAGGATGGGAACCTGGGTCTGTATGGCACGACGTCGCGGTAGTAGCTTTGTAGGGTCCGGTTCCCCCTTACGAGGAGTAGTCTGGGCTTCGCCGGGGCCAGCCCGTCGCTAAGGTGATCCTATCTGTTGCCTGCATATCCGGGACCCTCAAAAAGCGGCTGAAGGCGCTCGTAGTGGTTTTAGTTAGGGTGGGCACTCCCAAGTGCGAGTCCCACATTGGATCAGGATCTACCCGAAGATCCTGGCTGCATCCATAAGGATTTTCCTCCGATAAAAAAAATATTAACAGCGAACTTTTCATCGCTCGCATGCATCGGTAAGATAAAGATAATTTTTAATCCGATCCTCATAACATTATGGGCACGTGATTTATCTAAACACTATTTGCGGCGTGTCAAACATTATCTAGCATGTATTCTATAGCATCATTCTTTATATTATAACATTCCGGTTGCGCCGTACCGCGCTCCCGGCTGCATAAAGCTACCACTTGCATGTTTCTCCCGTGAAACATCTTTGCTGTGCAGCACAGCGCAACCGGAATGATGTAATGAAGAATAATTCTATGGAATTAGCTTTGGCGTGTGGGCGGCTGTGCCTATGTCTGTCATATTAGTTTCAATTTCTGAGTTTGGAGACTTTCGTCCACCCGACGGTGACGCGGCACAGACCCGCCACTGAAACAAACCCGACGCAAGGAGGCCGTGTGGTCGAAGACTCCACGGTTGGCGGGGGGCGATCCCCCTCATATAAAATTCAATAGGTGAGCCGGCTGGCTCACCACAAAACCGATGTAGCATTAGGGCCCATAGGTCATTTCGAAAAAAGTTTCAATTTAATATATAACACAAAAAAGCTCTATGTTATGGAAATATTATCTTTTTCATTCCATCTATTCGTAAAGGACGACTTGGTTCATCTTTAAGTTAGCGGGCAGTAATGACTTTTTAATTCTCTTTAATCTATGGTATACGTGTGCCGCAATTATCTTTGCCGCGCACTTGTTGAATTTGGAACATCTTAGTGTTCAATGTCAAAGAAATCGAACGCAAATACCTACTATTTGGATTTACAATAATCTCTATACTCAATAAAACTGTAACAATAAATTTTCATAATTGCGAAATTGTCTCAAATGTAAATATAAGTTTTTAGTTGTTTTGTTTTTATTAGACACTATTTCATTTCAATTTAATTTTTACTAAATAATAACATTACAATCTACTATTACATTACACATACTTATATCAGGGTGACACTGAAATTTCTTAGAACTGGACACTTGTAAACGATACAATAAAAAAATTGTTTAATTTTTGAAAATGGGACTCGGCCAATATTTTTATATTCGCCCGTGTTTACTTAGATTTACAGCCGTACCCAGATTGATGATGATTATCTTAACCCCTAGGGGCTGTGGGCTCGACTCTCTTGAGTGAGAGCTGAGAAGTCCTGGTTCGATCCTGATGCCTTGAAATGGGTTGTTCTAAATTCTTACGTGCACCTGAACACGAGACCATCCCTTGCTCACCGGTGAAGGAAACATCGTGAGGAAACCTGCACGCTTGATATTTGAAGGTGTGTGAAGTTCACCAACCAGCATTAGGCCAGCGCATCGGTGAACTATGGGCCCAATGATATTATAAGTAAAGGTACCTTATGCGCTCACTAATCAACCAAAAGAAATGTTCTGAAGACACACACACACACACACATAAACACACACACACACACACACACACACACACAAACACACACACAAACACACACACACACACACACACACACACACACACACATGGCCGGACTTAAACATAATGCCGCCCCTGGGCACCGATAAAAATGCCGCCTCTATACTGCAGTTTCACTTAAACTTATAGTTTATTACCTTATTTTCCAAAAATAAAATAACTAATTTATTATACATTATTATAATATCTGTGCATATTATATATTGCCTATTTTATATTGCGAAAACATAAAAAAAATTTGTTCGCAATCTAAATGTTGTCAGTACGTCTGATTTGATGCATAGAATATCTACCAACCCGACGCAAGGAGGCCGTGTGGTCGCAGACTTTACGGTTGGCGGGGCGCAACCCTCCACTTTTATAAACCAAAAGTGAGCCAAATCGGCTAACACTAATCCAATGTAGCATTAGGGCCTTTGGGCCGTTAGCATAGATCATTCCGAAAAAAATTGAATATTTAAGCTATTGAGCCTATTTGCACGCATTGTAGAACGTAAGAAGTTTTTAACTCTTTTCAAACATGAAAACGATCGTTCTGGCGCTACAGTTTGTTGCAGCTAATATCATAAACCCACGTTTAGAAACTCAGTGTAAAGGTCCTTTATATTATGTAAAAATGAATTTCTTAAATTATCTATTTAATAAAAAAAATATTTATTAAAAGAATTACCTAATTAATTATATTGAACAATCTTGATAAGACTGGAAAAAAAATCAGTTTCTAAATTTTGCCGCCCTAGAAAATTTGCCGCCCTGGGCACTAGCCCCGACTGCCCCTATAGTAAATCCTTCACTGCACACACACACACACACACAGCTAGTGTAGTGCAGTGCAGGCAAATACTAACAAACAGATCAGTCAGAGGTTATAAATAGTGGTGCGACTGATATATTAGTATTCGTTAAGATATTAGTAATATTGAATGGATTCGTGGATTAGTAATATGACGAACTATGATATGCTAATATTTCATATCACCCTAATGTCTATAATGACCATCGAAAATGAATCGGATAATAACACTCTGCATAGTTCGGATTCACTCGGTTGGTGCCCATGGGTTCGTGAATATATAAATATTATGAAACGTTTGTATGAGAGAGATGGATTACATTTTACATATTTCGTTCGCGCTTTCATCGTCTCCGGTCTCGTCGATAAGGTGATGTTGAAAATTGATGTTTTTATGTATAAATAAAAAATAATTGAAAAAACATATATTATTCATTTATAATTCCATAAATTTCAAAATGGAAAGAAAAACTCAACTCGGGCCGGGACTTGAGTTGAGTTTTTCTTCCCATTTTGAAATTTAAAATTTGCCTCTGAAAATAGTTAAAACTAATAAACTATATAATTCAATAAGCTACCTTTAAAATGTTGTACTCATTCATTAAACAATAAGTAAAAATTAACATTCATCTAATACCAATATTATGAAATATTAGTTGCAATCGCACTCATCGCAGCATATTATGAGTAATTAAATTGAGCAGGAATATAATAGGTAAGGAACATGTAACCCCGTCATACCATACATATCGGTGATATGCAGATATTAGTTTAGGTATTATAATATTACTTGAGGAATATATTAGTATTCGTTAATACTGACAAATATCGGTATTAATCCAACACTAGTTATAAAGTAGGTACCTAAAAATGAACATAAGGTAGGTTATAGTTTTGAAACTAGGCAAACTGGCAGACGTGCCGACTGATGGTAAGCGGTCGACGTCGCACATGAACATTACCTATTTTACATCAGTAATTTATTTACGTATCCTGAGTCATAAGATGTTAAGTCTTGATGCCAGTAATATGCTGACATATTTGACTTTGTTAAATGCGTACTTATAGGGATCGAGGACTTTTTCGTGTGTATATCTGCCTAAGCAGTAGGTACGGCGGGGGCGTCTTAGTTACTACAGCACCTAGGTGATGTATTTTGTCGGAAGATAAATAAACGGATTTATTTGAAACATCCATTTATTACAATATACTTACTAAGTAAGGCTAAGCGGACTACCTTTTTTACATCATTCCCTAAATAACACCTCGATCATTCCGCAACAGACAGCATCTTCGTAGCTTCTGTTATATGTTAATCTGTGTTATGTATGTCACTTCTTTTACAGAAATTACTTAAGTTTTTCCGGACATACAGTAAATTTTCTAAGATGTATTGAGACGCGACAGTTAGAATTCCTATTTGTTTAAATTTGTCCCTTAATGATGTATAGGGGGGCTTGTAAATCGCACGGATAGCCCGCTTCTGCAGCATAAAAATATTGTTAATATCTGCAGCACTTCCCCATAATAGTATGCCATAAGTCATAACTCTGTGAAAGTAACTAAAGTAAACTATTCGCGCCGTATCTTCATCAGTTAACTGTCTTACTTTTCTAACTGCATATGCTGCAGAACTGAGTCTATTCGCCAATATTGCTACATGGAGACCCCACAGTAGCTTAGCATTTAGAGTTATTCCTAGAAAAACTGTGGAGTTCACTAGTTCCAAGTTCTCACTGTCTAAGAGTACATTGGTTTGCATTTGCTTAACATTTGACAAATTTTTTTTTATACATTTAGTTTTTTTACTATTTAAAAGCAAGTTATTAACGCTAAACCAATGTACTATCCTCGATAGAGTGTTGTTTACCTCGTCATAATTAGTTTCTTGTGGTTTTATTTAAAAATAAATGAAGTGTCATCGGCAAACAAATCTATCTCTTGATTATCTTTAACTAAATACGGCAAATCATTAATGTAAATAAGAAAAAGAAATAGACCTAGAATGGACCCCTGTGGAAACCCCGTCTCTATTTTAGTTCTGGAGGATCTTTTGCTGTTTATCTCTACCCTTTGAGTCCTATTGTTAAGGTAGGAATTCATAAGATCCAGAGCAGTACCGCCTATTCCATAGTGGCTTAATTTTCTGACCAATGTCTCATGCTGTAACACAATCGAACGCCTAGGTCAAGTCACAGAAAAGTCCCAATGCATCACGTGACTCCTCCCAGACCCCGTAAATATGCCCGATTAAATCAACACCGGCGTCTGTTGTGGAGCGCCCCTTTCTAAATCCGAATTGTTTAATATGCAGTATCATATTATTTTCAAAGTGAGAAAGTAACTGATTTAATATAATTTTTTCAAAAAATTTACTGAATGTGGGGAGTATCGATATTGGACGAAAGTTGGTTATGTCGGATGTACTGCCAGATTTAAAAAGAGGCAAGACTTTACTATGTTTCATTAGGTCAGGAAAAACGCCAAATTCGATACATTTATTAAAAATTATTGCTAAATGGGGTACAATTACATCAACTATTAACTTGGTAACTTTTACAGATATGCCCCATAGATCAGTAGTCTTTTTATCGTTTAATAATTTAAAAGTACTTATGACATCTTTTGGGCTTATTTTTTTAAAGTTAAAGCCAACCTCACATTTTTTTTATTGGTTTTAAGCAAAGATTCGGCAATGACAGGACATGAGATCAAATTTTTTGTTGTTGAAACTGGAATGTCAGCAAAGTATTTTTCAAATACTGTCGCAACTTCTTCGTCAGACTTAATTATTCTATTGTCAATACTTAAATTTAGTTCAGATCTACGACTACCAACCCTTCCAGTTTCATAATTTATTATAATCCAAGTCGTTTTTATTTAAAAACTTGCTTTTTTAAATTTTTCTTTGTCAATATGAAGTAATTTAGCTGCAACGCAAACTTGTTTAAATGTTTTAGAATATAGTTTGACAACGTCTTATAGTTCGATGGAGCCGGCTGCACGAACGAAAAAACATGACTCATGCGGCGTTACCTTACTCTGAGGCGTTCCATTTTCTTATGACGTTGTCACGTTCAACAATCATCAGTAAACCGACTTTTTTGTCAGAAATAATGAATTTAAATAAAATGCTATTATAATACATGATTTATTATTTACCACGGTATCCGCGGTATGTAATTCCATGATTTTGTTTTTTTTTTCAGTAATTAGTGCTTCTACGCGCTAGACAGCATTTTAATGCTGTATAATAAATTATGTCTACAACAAATGCGTACGTATCGTATTCGTATCGAGAGCGCGACTGCGATCAAACGGGCTAAATGGCTTCTTTTTGGCGCTTTTTTTTTGGTGCGTTAGTGACATAAACATAATATAATATCATTGTATGACCCAACCCCCTCCTCGCCTAATTTCGAGGAGGAGACCCGTGCCCAGCCCAGTGGGACATATAAGGGTTGATATTATTAAATATTACCCAATATATTACCTATATTATAAAATCAAATGAAATAAAATATGGAATTATAATACGTTTATTTTCAAACACATACATTATTTGCACCAATTTGCAAACACAAACCAAAATATTACGGGTATCAAATTGCACACAAACAATTCTAAAGAACAATTTTAAAGAAAATTGTTTATTATTTTATGATACAACGGTAAATTTTTTTGACGTATTACATAGACGCCATTTTCCTTCTTCTTTTTCAAATATTAATAGCCAGCTTTAAATTGCATTAATAGTTACCGAAAGAGAAAATGTAATCTATGTAATCTATGACTACATTGTTAATTGTTTTATAATTTTATGTCAAAAGTATTTTTTTTATAGAACAAACGGATAGTTGGATAGTTATTTGGAAAAAGAGAGTTTAACGTTGTTTCAACAAACAACTCCTTAAGCATATAGTTGGTCCTTGAATATTGGCTGGGGAAGGTGGACGGACAGATATGTTCGGTGGTTGAATGACTGGCAACTCGGGCTGGCAGATGGTGATGGGTTTGGGGCAAATCGCAGGAGGACAAGGTGGTCGTACCACGATCGGAGGGGGTGTTATGGGGGATAGAGGCTCAGGCTTGACACAAATTGGTGGCGGTGATATGGCTGGTATTGGCGCTGGTCTGACGACGATTGGCGGTGGCGTGATTGGCGGTATTTGCTGCGGTTGTACATTTATCGCGGGTGGGGATATTGGTGGTATTCTGGGCGGTCTCACCAGGATGGGGGGTGGTTGGATGATCACGTTAGGGTTGGCGCGGACGAGAATCACCCCTCCAGGGACGGGCACAGATTCGAAGTCAGATAATGAGCAAGGTTCATCTCGTGGTATAAACACCCTGATCGGGCCGTTCCCACAAGGCGCTGAAAAAAAAACCAGTTTATTACTGCCCTTTCGTGCTTAACAATTCCAGGACTTATTATACTTCTAGTCCTTTGATAAATAATAATATATTTTCTCCTTCCCGTCATGTCGTCAGGAACTTGGCAATATTATCACTAAAACGCAGAACTCTTTAGCACCAGCTATGAAAGACGGTGTTAAATTGAAGTCACGTATTTTCCAGTTTAATGTCTCTTAAAACGGCCCATAAGATCTTCTTAATGCTTGTACACAATTCCCGGGAATTACGGAACAGTTTTAAGGATATTACTAACTTTTTGATGTGCGGACTTTTTGCATAATATAGTTTTATTAAATACTAGCTGTTGCCTGCAGCTTCGCCCGTGTTACTCAACTCCTATAAGTCACAATGTGATGTTATATAGCCTATAGCCTTCCTCGATAAATGGCTATCTAACACTGAAATAATTTTTCAAATCGGACCACTAGTTCCTGAGATTAGCGCGTTCAAATAAACAAACAAACTCTTCAGCTTAATAATATTAGTATAGATTAAAATTCAAAAACTTATAAAAAAGTTGAAAATCAGCGCTGTTTTGCTAAAAGTTATTTTGTTTTAGGGTTAGCAAAACGTGGACGATTTAAGCTGGGCACAGACCATTTTTGACGGATGTTGATAGCTACGTTGACCACTTAATGTTGCTTTGTTTATCTTTATGTTGCTGAAGTCAAAATTTAATCTAAAATGTATTTTTTAAATAGTTTCAGAAGTAGAAAAAACTATTGTTTAATAATATAATAATACAGTACTTACTTGCGTCACACGGATCGGAACAGGGTTCCACGTCTATTTCGGGGCAAGGCCAAGGGACACAGGGGTCACATGGATCCGGGCATGGCTCACAGGGAACGTACGGCTCCGGGATGAACTCTGGGCACGGTTCGCATGGGGGCTGGCAAGGCGGGGCACACAAATACGGCGTCGGTGCCGCCAACGATGATGCCACAAGAGCTGGAAATTTAAAAACAAAATCGTATTTTTAAAATTTGTAAGAGGTAGTGCCATGCTGCTTTGCAGCCGAATTGGGCCTACCTCTTGCTCACCTAACACCGGTGTCAAGTAACAGCTATGTGGTCGCGTTTTGAGCGGTTTGTGAGTTTCCGGAGGCCCATTGGGGGGGATAGGGAAAAGGAGGGCCACGTATCTGCAATAATATCTGATTGTGCGGTTGTGTATGGGCGTCGATATTCGCCTAAAGGCTTTTTTTTGAGACAGCTCGTTTAATGTCCTATGCTATAAAAAAAGCGAAGCTTCTATACGGACGTTCGGTCCGTTAGGCGTTCGCCGTGATCCCTGCATCAGATGTTACGCTTATTATTTTAACACTTTATTTCCTATGCTTTAAACTATAAAGTCTAGGGACGCCCGAAAGAACGTTCCTAGACTGCACTTTTTTTTCTCTTAATATTCACAACCTCAAATATTTTATGATATTTTTCTTCATCTTTCGTTTGTCATCTTTGTAATCCTAAATATCATCAGCCTTCCATCCGAACCCATTCAGAATCTTCGGGCTTTCCCTGACCTGAAGATAAACATGTCACTAGTATGACAGCTACATTAATATTTGCTCTGTGATGGCCAGGATTGCTAGGGTGCTTACTTCCCCTGCGATTTGATTATAGAGTCCATTTTTAGGGATTCCCTTTGCTCAAAATAACGAAAGGAATCCTTACGGTCACTCCGTGTCTGTCTGTCAAATCAAAATCTATAGGATATTTCCCATTGACATAGAATAATGTGGTAAGGAGCTAGGTCTCCATAAAGAATATAAAAAATCTGAAAACTATTATCTATTGATCACATAAAAACCTCGTTTGTCAGTTAAAACCTGTTTTTCAGTTCACTTAATAAGGTATGGTTGACAAAATTTAAGTACGGAACTCAAAGGCACCCCATATCGTTTTCTAAGAGTTTCTAATCATGCTGCTTTTATGTTTTAAATTGTTTTCGTATATGATTGATTGACATTCAATTAATAAAGCCTTTACAACATAAATACGGTAAATTTTATTTTAATTCGTGACATATTATAAGGTATTACTGGCTGAATAGCGATATCCTTTGCCTGAAGAGTATTCAATTTAAAAAGAAAGTATGGCGCCAAACCGCCATTGAAACAACAGATTATTTCTCGTAAACGTTCGCTTACGTCAAATTAAGCAATTGGGGCCAATATTGGGGTGGTTTGTGAAAATCGCTTTTATCTTCGCTTCAAGCGTTCTGAAATTTAATATTTCTTGTGGCTATTCTACTTGTTATTATTATTACAATTACATATATAATATTTTGGCGGCTATCATTTACTATCGTGTGAGTATGACGGCGGTTGCGGGTTCTACAAGTGCAGACATTTCGGAAAATGAATATAGATGGTGTATCTATTTATATATTATTTTTTTATTTCCGTTCCTGATACCCGTAACACAAGTTACGAAGAACTTAGCACGGGGCTTCGTTTAAAAGTGTGATTATTGGTTAATATTTATTATAATATTTTGTTTGTTTTTCACCATATATAATAAAAACTCGAAACATTACCTATAACTCCCAATGCTGTGAGTCGCCCCATGGTAGACCAACCTTGTATATTTCAAAGCGAATGTACTTCGTATTTAAACCTTTTTTTATTACTTATCATTTTTATTGTATAATCTGTTGTCGATCAAGCGTTCATCCGTTTTGATTCAGATTTGTTACATTTTGAAACTATAAAAAAGTTTAATTTTGTGATGATTTTTTCTCCTTCTTTTTTAAAAAGAAATTAATATGATTATTTTTAGTCTGCTCAAATTTAGCAAAAGCAGTATTGTTGTTGTTTTTTGGGTGTTGTTATAATTAAAATTATCACTAGCTTTTCCCTCATCAAATTAATACGAATCAGCCTTACACACTGCCATTTGTCACATGAATTTATAAGTGAAATATAAGTCTCCTTCCTATATAACCATAAGTCATATACAATCACAGTATACCATAGACTTAGAATATATTATATGTTTATGCAGTATACAGTATTAAAATTAGATGATTTCACAATATATTATTAAAATGACAATTTATTTAATCAAAAATAGAACACAGAGTTAGCACAGCGTATACTTAGCGAGCAGTGGCTCCCTCTGCTCAAAGTTTGTTGCGCAACCACGACAATATACCACTCTAGAAATTTCTAGAAATTGAGGAGTCTTTATCACATAAGATGGTGGGTTTCACCGATGATAGATATGTGATAAATAAGAGATAAATTTTAAGTGCAGCTCTTATTTCTTTTTCAGTTTTATTAGACAAAATGGTCGCTCAAGGACCTAAATATATCTATATAACTTGAAAGGGGAAGCAAAACCTTGGAGAAAGAAACCAATATTTATTTTATTTTTATTTATTTAATTTATTTATATTGGCGATTGGCGTCGGTAATAAAATTAAAAATATTTAATTTTATTACCGACGCCATAATTTTTAATTTTATTCTGATTATGCCATTCTCTTTTTTTATTTACCCTTGGTCTCACGTTTTCTATCTCTGATTGATACTCATAGACATTTAACTCAAATAGAAAAAACATTGCCTATTATATTTTTGTCCACAAATCATTTTTGTGGACTGTACGCTCGTGTATATAAGCGGCTGCGAGCAGTCTGTGAGCATTAGTGGTTGGACAACATGAATTTGCAAACGGTACTTTTCCTGGGTAAGACATTTTGTCGACATTTTTAAGATTTAGAAATTATTTGCTTTCATTTTGTTTTTTGTGAAAATACGTCTTTACATATTGTTATTTTGTTTTTCTTTTATTTATTTTGTATCTACCCTCATTTTTATCAGTTATTCTATGTATGTAATATGTATAGTTTTGCTAGACATACACGCTCTTCTTTTTTACTATCACATTTTTACTATTTCTGTGACACACACTGTACCGGCGTCAAGTGACAGCTATGCTGTCGCATTTCCCGTTTGTGAGATTCCGGTGGCCCATTGGGGGGAGGGGGCAATAGGGAAAAGAAGGGCAACGGGTATAACTTTTGGTTGTGCGGATGTCTATGGGCGTCGGTAGTCACCATAGCGCATAGTAAGAAACACCATTTAACAGTTTTACAAAATATTACACGTTTTTTTTGTATTCTCTTTCTAAGATTATTCTTAAACCAATACCTAAATATTTCATTAATATTAATTACTTGCTTTTGCCCGCAGCTTCGCCCGCGTTATTATTTATATTACGGACCGGACTGATGATGATCTTTATTTTACTTGATTATTTATTATATCTTTAAAGTAAATAAGGCAGTTTTCAATTTAAGCTCCCAAGCGGCTTAAATTTTTCCGACTCTTACAATGATTAGGTTAGGTTACAATATCATTAACCAATGTACACAAAATTTTGGTAAATTATATAATAACCTGCCTCAAGATTACTGTATCTCATGTTGAAAACATCTTGAAAATACATCTAGTAGTTTTCGAGTTTATCGCGTACAGAAGGACATACAGACTTTGTTTTATATTATGTAATGGGTGTGATAAAAAAAACATGGCTGTCTGACAACTGTGATTATCAAAAATTAAGATAGAGCAAATGCTGTACCAAGATCGACACATCCAGTCGACGACACTTTCATCTTCCAAAAAGGAGAAATGCAATAAAGTATCAACTGCGTTCTCGTAGCACCTGGAACGAGCCCAGGCAACTCATCTATGTGTTGCCTATCTTGAGACATAAGATGTTAAATCTCGGTGCCAGTAATTACACTGCCTGTCTTGCCCTTCTCTCCGAAACACAGCAAAGCTGTTTCACGGGAGAAACAAGCAAGATGGTGCCGGAAGCGCGGCACAGCGCTTCCCTCCCACCGGTAAACTAGAATCGACTTGTGAGTCAAAAAAATTGATTTCAGTTTGCTTAAACGCCTTTTAATATCGATTCCTCTATGTAATTATTGCCTATCATTGGAACCCCTATCATTACCCTCCTCCTCGCCGGATTTCGAGGATCAGTGGACATTATGTTACATAGCATTAAATTTTCCAGCTCTCATCAGCACAGCATTCGCTGGTCCATGGCGTACCATCAAGAACGAGGATGGCAGCATCATCCTCGTGGGTGAGGTGGGGTGTCCCAACGTCGGCCAGCCATCCATCAACATCCCCAGGCCCAACCCCCCCTGCGCTTGTCCGGCGGTAGTCTACACGCCGGGTCCGTGCGCGCGTTGACGGAAGTACCTTTTGATGAGACACGTTCTGGCGAAATTTAAACAACGGATTTCTGGCAATAAAATCTGTATATACTAAATAATATTATCGAATTAAAAAAATCTTTCTTTTCTTTACTCTCTGTGAGTGGGTCTCTCCAGGTATGTGGGACTTGCTGCGCCCGAAAGGTGGTAAGGTGGATTGGTGGGTGTCATCAATGCCGCCTTTGGTGAGGTGTCCCGGATCTTATGAGCAAATAGGGCATCTCGGCTAGTCACCTCCACAGAGAACTCCTCTCCCGCACCACAGAATAACCCCTCCTAACGTCGGGACACTACAATAGGGTCAGGTTGCCATCCTCGTCCCTTGTCCCCCTGCTCTTTTATCCCCTCTTATAAGAGGGGTACACACTACACAGAGCAGCACACTCGGCTCAATTTACTTCGCCCAAGGTTCTAGGCTCACCCTAGGCTACTGAGCCCAATCGCCACGACAAGGCCTGAACTATGGTGGGATCGAATGGAAACAACCTTTCTTAACAGTTATTAACTAACTACTAACGTAAGTATCAAATGTCCAGGAGATCCACAAAAACAATTCAGCATTCAAGTTACAGTAGTATATGTATACCGTTTGTACGGTGGATTCCACCAAAAACCAAAGACAAAGATTCTAGGAATAAGTTTCCGAAAAGTTTTCCAAACTTTACCAAAAGTTTTCCAGTTACGCTTAGAATAAGAAAATAATTTTATCTATTGACTTGGAGCTCTTTGGCCTAAAGGCTGTTACTAGCACTAGCACTAGTGGTTTATGAGTTTCCGTTGGCCCATTGGGGGGATAGGGAAAAGGAGGGCAATATCTCTGGTTGTGCGGGTGTGTACGGGCGTCGGTAGTCTAAAGCTTCGACTGCTCGTTTGCCCTCTTATATTATAAAAAACCTTATTGCAGAGGGTGATATCATCTCAACTAATAAATCCTCTCAATTATGTTTTACTATCATCACGTGCTTATAAAGTGTGCAATCCCGTAAGACAAGTTTTATGTAGGTAGGCAACCGAGCAGTCGGAGCCTTATAGTAACTACCGACGCCCATAGACATCCGCACAACCAAAAGTTAGCAGAATGCGTTGCCCTCCTTTTCCCTATCCCCTCAATGGGTCACCGGATATTTACAAACCGCACGAAACGCATAGCTGTCACTTGACGCCGGTGTTGCAAGAGGAACCACACCGGTCGTGCCGGCCCAATTCGGGTGAAAAGCAGCGTGGCACTACCTCTTACAAGATTTACAGAACTAGATAGACAACAATCAACAGATACATATTTCTATCACAAGGATAGATGCAGACGCTGAAAATTTTGAGACTAAATGCCTTTGTGTTGTGTTGGTAACAAAAAAAAAAACTCTTTTCACCGTGCCCGTTTGAACTTTAAAATTAGAACATAATGTTTTGTCATGCGCAATTTTATTGTTGCTTTAAAACATTTTTGGCGGGAAGTTTCCTCGAGGGAAATGCGCGGGTTTTTTTTATTTTCTCTATAAAATATGCCTTTGATAACTTGAACATGTTCCCCGAAAGAGATGGCTCGAATTTATACGAATTATTGAAGCTGCAATTGAAAGATGCGATTTATGTCTTTGTACTTCAATGCCTTGTTTATATCTTGTGAAATCTTTCAATATTTAAATACCTATCGTATTATTTATGACTAGCTGTTGCTGTAACTTATGTTATACGTGATGTTATATAGCCTAAAACCTTCCTCGATAAATGGGCTATCTAACACTGAAAGAATTTTTCAAATCGGACCAGTAGTTCCTGAGATTAACGCGTTCAAACAAACAAACTCTTCAGCTTTATATTATTAGTATAGATTGGAAACGTGTAGGTATTTTACGTTAGACCACATGAATAATAGGAAATAAAGCGTTATGCAAGTCCCGTACAAAATATAATAAAGAGAGATTTTTTTGTCTCTCTGTCTGTCTGTTTCTTCCGGCTAACCTCTTAAACGTCTGGGCCGATATTTACGGGACTTTCACTGGTAGATAGCTGATGTTATGGGATACAAAAATAATCATCATCACTCCGGATAAGGCTGTAAATTAAAAAAATCTTTTACCAATATAATGTTACGTTATTACTAAGTGAAGAAACAATCTTCACCTAATCGAATATCTAATATAAAATGAAAATAACCAATAACCATTTTTAAAAATAAATTATAGTCTAATTAGTACATTAATAAAATATTTCATGACGACCTCTGTAGTTCAATGGTTAGCGCGTTGGCGCTCAAGCCGGAGGTTTGCGGGTTCGAATCTTGCCAGCGAACAAAGATATTTCTGTGTTCCTGGGTCATGGATGTGTATTATAATATAATAAAAATCTCAAATATATGTGTAGTATAAATATAAAAGTATTAAATATATTTCCGTTGTCTGGTACACGTAACACAAGTTCTTCGAGACCTTACCACGGGACCAGATTGACGTGGTGTGAAAGCGTCCATAGATATTATTATTATTATTTTAATATAGCAGTAGTAAAATTGAACATAAAAACTTAAATTTTCATTTACAATAAAGCGTATGCGAGCGTATGACACTTGCCATATTATAAAATTTTATCCATCGTAAATAATTGTGACATTTATACTTTTTTATTTCCGCGCAATAAGACTAGAGACTTTGGTTTTAATTTGTGTAAGTTTATATGTGGATGCTTAACCATTAATGTCTTAATTTTTATTTTCCGTTGTTATTAAGTCTTTTAAATGATAGTTTGATATAATGTAATATTGTTTCATGTTTGATTTTCCCGAGAGCATTTCCCGGCGCAAAAAAGGGTAAGTCGTGCGGTAGCAGTTTTAGATTTCGTTGTCATTTAAGTTTTAACATTGCAATCGATGTGCTACAAAATTCGACAAAATGGACATTTGATGGAGCATTCCGGATTCATGTGCTTAGATCTTTATACTTATGAAAATGTCAGGAATACGCTTTTCATAGCTCAGTAAAGCAGTTTAGTTGTTACAGACAGAGCGAAACAAGATTACTTAAACCATCTGATATAAGATAGGCCTTACCTCGTGCCCTGTTCCCTCAAATCCGGGACACCTCATTCCCACATCACCCTTAACGTGGCGGTGGGGCTTAGTAGCCTAGGGTGAACCCAGCACCTTGGGCGAAGCTAATTGAGCCGAGGGGGCTCTTTGTATCCCTCTTATAAGAATAGGGGACAAAAGAACAGAGGGCAAGGGGCGAGGACGGGAACCTTACCCCATTGTACTGTTCCGACGTTGGGAGGGATTGTTCTGTGGTGCGGGACAACCCCTCTGTGTAGGTGGCGTCGGTCCCTTGGGGGGCTGACTAGCCGTCGAGATGCCCTGTTTGTTTATGAGATCCGGGGAACCTAACCAAAGGCATTGGTGGCACTCGCAGGGTTTTAGTGTGTAGAGCTACGTCCACCTTAGCATATTTCGGGCGCAGCGAGTTCCACATACCCGCCTCGGGTGTCCCCTCTCCCCAGCAGGATGCCTCAGAGCAATTCCCGGCGTAATAGAAAAAAAGGCAATTTTGACTGATTTTATCGCGGTTTATTCATTTTTAATAGGAGAAAAACACCGTATATGTAATAATAATAATATCTATACACCACGTCCACGGGTGACACGAGAACTTACCACGGGATCAGATGGTCCCGTAAGTTCCCGAAGAATTTACGTTACGGACAACGGGAATACTATACATATATTAAGATTTTTATTATATAATACACATATTTAATACACATCCATGACCCAGGAATACAGAAAACTTTTTGTTCCCTGGCGGGATTCGAACCCGCTACCTCCGGCTTTATCGCCAACGCGCCTACCACTGAGCCACAGAGGGCGTCAAATTAAAGTAAAGTATCAAATTTAAAAACTTCTAAATACGTTTACAATAAACTCAATCGTTCTCTAGTAATGTGATTCCACATGTCCAACTTTTCCAGAATTTTAACTCCCGGAGTTCCAGTATTTTAAAGCAATCATGGCAACAGAGCTTCCGAAAGTTGGTGTCTTACGAAATTTAGACTGTGGGTTCGTACGGAACAATCCCAGACACTCGGATTTAACTTTTAACTTTGTGATTCGATTTAGAATTGGATCCTATGATAAGACGAGAATAGAATAGAATAGGACATATTTCCCCATCATGGTTCAGGCCTTGGCGTGGCGGTGGGGCTTAGTAGCCTAAGGTGAGCCCAACACCCTGGGCGAAGCTAATTGAGCCGAGGGTGCTCTTTGGGGTACAAAGACCCACTCCCCCGCGGGATGCCTCAGAGCATTTCTCGGCGTTAAAGAAAAAAAAAATAGGACTTATTTGGGTAAATACTGAAAATATTATATTGAATGCTTTAATGTTTACGTATCGACGAAACGCTACCTCGGAGCAGGTATTAGTAATTATTAGAACACGATTGTGGCGCGGCAGTAGACTCGGCCCAGCACACCCTTGAGGTGTGTCCGAGATGGGTGGCGCTGCGTCACAGATGATATTAGTCATCGGAGGGGAATTGTCTCTGGTAAGCGTCATCACCGCGATGCTCGGTGACGACATTTTTTTTTTTTTTTTTATAGAAGAGGGGGCAAACGGATAGTCGGTTCACCTGATGGTAAGTGAAGAGCGACATCCACAGACACCCGCTACACCAGTGGATTAGCAGGTGCGTTGCCGGCCTTTCAGGTATGAGTATGCTCTTTTCTTGAAGGTCCCTAAGTCGTATCGGTTCGGAAACACTATAGGAGGCAGCTGATTCCATATATTAGTCGTGCGAGGCAGGAAATGCCGTAAAAATCGAGTTGTTGTGGATTTCCGGACATCGAGATGGTGTGGGTGAAATTTGGAGTTTTTCCGCGATGTCCGGTTGTGGAATTCTGCTGCAGGTATTAGTCCGAACAACTCCTCAGAGCACTCCCCGTGGTAGATGCGGTAGAAGATGCAGAGCGATCCGACATCTCTACGCAGCGCCAAAGAATAAAGCCGATTGGAGATAACATTGTCGTCGACGATTCGAGCCGCCCGGCGTTGAATTCGGTCAAATGGAAGGAGCTGATACTGGGGCGCTCCAGCCCAGAGGTGAGAGCAGTATTCTATGTGAAGCCGGATCTGCGCCTTGTATAATTGAAGGCGGTATGAAGGCATGAAATACTGCTTCGCCCTATTGAGCACGCCGAGTTTCTTCGAGGCTTCGAGTTTAGCCTTTCCTTCCAAATGACCACGAAACTGCACATCTCTCGATACATCGACGCCAAGTATCCCAATGCTGGCTGAGGCGGTTAGGGAAGTGCCTTCGAATTGTAGAGGAACGACGAAGGGTGATTTTTTAGCGGTAAACGCGCAAACTTGTGTCTTGTCCTGGATGGCGATGGTCTCCTTCTACGAGGCAGTAATGTCCTAGAAGGAGGCTGACGAGCGGGTGAGAGAGAAGGCCGCCGACGAGGCCTCCTCCCGCGGGCGACGAACGGGGGTGCGTAGGAGGCGCTACTTAATGCGCCTCCAGTAACGCCCCTGTGTTCGTGTCTGGCTCTGGATGGGAAGCTAGGTCTGTATGGCACGACGTCGTGGGGACTGCTTAGTAATGGCCGGGCAGTCCCCCCTTACGAGGAGTAGCCTGGCCTTCGCCGGGGCCAGCCTGACTCTGAGGTGTTTCTGTCAGTTGCCTGCATATCCGGGACGGGACGCTCGCAGTGGTGTTAGTTAGGGTGGGCACTCCCAGGTGCAAGTCCCACATTGGGTTTTTTTTTTTTTTTTTTATGTTAACTGGATAGGCAAACTGGCAAACGTACCACCTGATGGTAAGTGGTCGACGTCGCCCATGAACATAAACTAGTATACCGGGAACGAACCCAGGCAACTCATTTATGTGTTGCCTATCCTGAGACATTAGATGTTAAGTCTCGATGCCAGTAATTACACTGCCTGTCTTGCCCTTCTCTCCGAAACACAGCAAAGCTGTTTCACGGGAGAAATAAGCAAGATGGTGGTACCCATGCAGCCGGGAGCGCGGCACAGCGCTTCCCATTGGGTCAGGATCAAAGAAAAGGTATTAGTTAATAGATATTGTCATAATTTTAAAACTGAAATATGTAGTATATGGGATGAAAAAAAAGTTACTGTTATTCAAACATGCTAACTTTGTTTTATGTTACTTAATAAAATGTCAGGTAAGAGGTAGTGCCATGCTGCAGCCAAATTGTATCGGCACGACCGGGGTGGTACCTCTCGCTCTTAAATCGCTCGTAAAAATATGATATCATATCACTTGATTAAACCATAACATGTCATTGATATTATATTAGTTGTTAGTCACTACACAAACATATATCTTGGTCAGTTCCAAATCTTATATGAGTTAACATCGATCAAACGTCTATAATGGAAACTATTTTTAGAGACCTTTTGTGAGGTGATATTAAATTTGAAACTGATCGAACAATGGAGCTTCAATCTGAATTCCATCCATGATTTATGCTCGGGCGTGTGCTGCGGCGGTCTAGCGGGTACACTAGATATTTAACATAGATTTGACACAGGGATTTGACGCATTAGGGATCTGACGCATTTGATATTTGAGACACATTAGAGATCTAACACATTTGAGATTTGAGACACATTGGGAATCTGACACATATTTTGTGATTTGAGATACATTAGAGATCTAACACATTTGAGATTTGAGACACATTGGGGATCTGACACATTTGTGATTTGAGATATATTAGAGATCTAACACATTTGAGATTTGAGACACATTGGGGATCTGACACATTTGTGTCTCTCTTCAAATTGGCTGATAATCTGACTTAAATCACTAGAATTTAATTTAGGTTTGAAATCGTTTCGTGTAGAATTAGGTATAAGCTAATTGATTTTGCAAAGATAAGAAATCCAGATGATTAGTTTTTTTAAATAAAAAGAATTAGAGTATAATATTGTGATTAGTGTGCACTCACAAATGATTTAAAAATTTAGTTATTATTAAAACGCTTCATCGTATGCCTCAACCCACGGCTCGGACTAATTTAAGAACGTTCATAAAAAAATTATACGTAAGTTCGTTTGAGAGGATATTCTCAAGAGTTCTCCAATATGGCTCGGAAACTCTTTCCTCTAAAACGCTGACTTAATACTCTCAGTCACTAGAAAAAGCTACTACATTTCAATAGGTAAAGGAATCTATATTCAGCCATAATTGATTTAAGTGATAGCTTTTAAAAATAGAAGTATTTAAAAACGATTTGTAATTCTGATTTTATTGACCGGGTTTAGTTAGAAGCCATTAGTATATTTAACGAACTGTCAAAAAGTTATGTTTTTTTTTATTATGCAGGCTAATGCTTTTGCATGATCCAGGTTTAGGGTAAGGCTCCTGGGTGTATGTGGGGACTCGCACTTGGGAATGCACTACCCCACTAAATAACCTTCAGCGCCTTCAGCCGCTTTTTTAGGGTCCCGGATATGTAGGCAACGGGATTCCCTCAGCGACAGATTGGCTCCGGCGAAGGTCAGACTACTCCTCCTAAAAGGGGGACTGGCTAGCCGCCACGAAGGATCTTCAGGATTCACGATTATTTTATATGTAAACAACTAAGTATCACGTTGTAATGATCAATCGAATCAAATATTGGAAAATTAATAATAGCATAAACTTAAAATAAAAACACTAATCGAAGTAGGAAAGGTCAGTGATGGGTAGCGTGTTTGTGGGTTCCAGTGGAAACAATCACATATATTCTTGCAAAGAGAAACTTGACAACGTTTAGGCTTTCCGTGCGCCGCGGTGGTGCCGCGCCCTTATTATTCTAATGTTTAATGTTTTTAAGTAAAAGCGGGGTGTTAGACCGGTTGCTTAAAATTTCATAGCAATTCTTGATATGGTCATAAACAAGATGGACTGGAGCAAATCGGGACTTTACATAAAATGTACCTATTTAAGCCACCTGAGATTTGTTGACGATATAGTGCTGTTATCAGAGTCTTGCTCGCAACTGCAATTAATGGTAGAAACCCTGTGTAGTGTATGTAGTTATACAAACATTGTGTTATGACGTTTGTCTCGAGCGCATACGTCACGAGGCGGGCAGAGTAGGGTCAGCCAGTGTCAGACCGTCGGCTGGAGTGGACGTGGTGGTGCGTTGGCGAGCAAATAAGCATTTATAGATATACACAAAGATTACAACTACTACAACCTGTATCTAGCTAGTATTAAGGTGGGTGGGTAAAAATTAACTTCTCAAAGACGATGACTATGCCAAATAGCTTTAAAGAGTTCTTTTGGGACATACCGCGGATGGCTGCAAAGAGTATAATGTAATATGATGGCTGGTTCCATACATGCGAGGGTGGAGGTTCCAAGAAACAGGTTGATGATAATGACGATCTTGGGTAGTATTTACTGCTAATTGTTTTGAGATTACACTTTACTGTGTACTTAGTCAAGTGTTACTACAAATTCGTTGAAATATGTATAGCTTGACCAGAAATATATAAACCCTGCTTGGTGTCGCCACTGTATCTTTTTTACGTCATCACATAGTATCGTCCATACATAAATTAGTTCCGAAATTTTCGGCAATATGGCGAGGGTTTTTATTTTTCTGGTCAGGCTATAAAATTAAATGTTTTAATTGTTTCAAGGTACGTCCATTCACTACTGAAATGTCGTTTATTATTTTTAAATATGGAGTAACGATCTACACAAAACTATCTTGTAAATAAACAGATTAAATTAAAAAGTTTATTCAGTTTCGTCACGGAACAAATGAGTCCGGAAAAATGTTAAAACTTCCGAAGTGAAGAAAACTTCGACATAATTAAAAGCAAACAACAAAGTTTATGAAAAAAGACACTTTATTAACAATAATGAAGTTCTTTTAACTTTTAATAGATGGCGCTGAATTCACAGACTATAAAAGGGGAGATGAATGGAGGTTGAATCCGGGCCAACCGGCCTACTTTTTATTTAATGCGGTTAAATTTATGTTTGATATAACAAAATTATAATTCTTGCTAAAGCTTAGTAACAAGAAATGTCGTTGAGTCTTAAAATGATAACTTAACAAACGAAGATTGATATTTTTAGTTCGTTAAAATGTTGCCATCTATACTGTTAGAAAGTGGCAATGTTTGGGTGAGATAATTTTCCAACTACTGTTCTTATTTCAAAAGTTTTTCACCAGTTTGTTGGTACGTTATCACCGAGTGATATAGAAATAATCATCATCAGCCCTGAGACACTATATACAAAAGTGAACCGAGTGAGCTAGAATAAAATATGAGGGTATTTTTTATTAAGAGCTGGATACAAGTCCTTTGCCTCTAATATGAGGGTAATTGGTTACAGTTTACATTTTACAGTTAACATTAGTTACATTTTTGTAAACGTGATGTATGTTCGCAAAAATATAAATGAATTTGTAAAAAAATGCGATAATCACAATAAAAATACAAGGAACAAACATAAACTTGTTGTGCCATATTTTAGGCTACATAAGGTCAGTAATTCTTTTATGGGTCAATGTATACGCTTCTACAATAGGATCCCAGAAAACGTTCAAAACCTATCGATAAATAAATTTAAAAAAACTGTTAAAGAACGTTTGTGTGGTAAAGGATACTACAAAATAACAGAATTTATTGAAGATACCACACCTTGGGAATAAGGCGTTTCCTACATGGCTTCTATGTATAATTATATCATATTATGTACCTATATTGTATAATATTGAAAAGATTAGTTTCACTGAGTTTGTTTCGCCGGTTCTTCTCAGTGGACTAGTTTTGGAACCGGTAGTAGAGTCATTTGACGTTCAATAAGCTACTTTGACGTACAACATTGAATAAAAATATTTTTATTTTATTTATTTATTTATTAGTGTTGCCAGCTTATGGGATTTACCTGAATCGAGCGGAAAACTTTTCTATCAGAACTCTTTTTCACAGTACACATAATATTTATAATGGAAAATCTTTGTTACAGATGTAACTTGAAAAATAATTTGCGGATTGAAATTGAAGAATTAAGAGGTAAGTTTGAACCATCTTAAGCTTTAATTGGATTATATGAAAATTTATATTTGTATGTTAAAGTTTTAACACTTACACACACATACTTAACAAAAAAAAAATTGAAAAACTTAAAACGGAACTACTGTTTTGAAACCTAGTTTTATACCTACTTCAAAAAGGGCGTTTTTCAAATCAGGCATTTTCAACTATTTCAATTATTTGAAGTATAATATAAGACTTGTCAATCGATTCATTATCGCCTCGTAACATATACTCTATTTTTACTGATATACAAAGGAGCCAATTTTTCCGTAGAGAAATAACGGTTTTTTTTTTACTTTTTTCTAATAGAAAACAAGGATGCGGCGATAATCCAAAACATTTCCGAATTCTCAAAGGGCCCTACGCCGTTCTCGATGTCTGAGTTACCTGTTAGGCGCTGTCTGAGTTAGGCGCTGAGGTTTCCATAAAAACAGTTTTGAAATAAAACTTCTTTACGCGCATGAGAGTAAATTTTTTTACGGATGAAACGTCACGAAAATGTGCAACGTTTTGGTCCAAGAAGAGATTGAGATTGATTGAGAGAGAATGAGAAAGGGCGAACGTAGCATGAAGCACATAGCCATGGAGTGAGAGTAGGGAGCAAGCGAGTGAGAAAGATCGAGAGAGAGAGTGAGATAGAGCGAACGTCGCATCGCAAGTCTTGGAAATTTAAAGCTACATATTAGTATAAATATAAGAGATTTAAAAATTAGTTTGCCAAATAAGTTTCACTTCTGACATGTGTACTTTATACGCACGCACTTTTTTTTATGTAACACAAGTGGTCCGTCCCGGCTTCGCACGGGTAACATTTTTATAGGCTATGCCACTCGCTGATAATGATATACCTATGTGAATTAATTTTTCAAATCAGTCCAATAGTTTCGGAGTATATACAATACAAACAAACTTTATAATATTAGTATAGATAACGCTATCAATTAATAAATTAACGGTTTTCACATTTTTTTCTTCAATTATGCTGTGAGACCTAGCTTCTTGCCAAATTTCATGGTCGAATGTCAATGAAGAGTACCCTAAAATTTTTGGCAGACAAACAACCGGACAACAGAGTGGCCCTAAAACAGTCCGTTTTGGCATTTTTGACCTAAAAAAGCAGAAACGTTACGTTTTTACCTTTTAACCTTAATGTGTTTTAAGATCCATAATAAATCTTATCTATATAGTTTAGTGCGGACAAACATACTTTAGGCATTAGAACAAATCCTACAAATATTATAAACACGATAGTTTGTATGTATGGATGTTTGTTACTCTTTCACGCCAACTACTGAATGAATT
This sequence comes from Helleia helle, assembly GCA_963853865.1. NCBI lineage: Eukaryota > Metazoa > Arthropoda > Insecta > Lepidoptera > Lycaenidae > Helleia > Helleia helle. The sequence goes on from OY971434.1 coordinate 1,354,549, forward strand.
TTGATGAAACTTTACAATAATATAGATTATATCAGAATAAAAATGGGTTATAAATCATTTCTGTTCTCCCACGGGGATGTGCAGTACGCGGGCGAAACCGCGGGGCGTTGCTAGTAATATAATAAAATTAACTAAATCATATTACGTTAGAATAAATTTTATTAAAATAAACTATGAAAGTCTATATTGTTTTCTAATGTTTGCGCGAATTTCACTCATTATAATGAAACAATTTTTTTACGGATTTTATCAATAGAGAAGATGGCTGGCTCTTACCATCTGCTTGGGATCCCATTATTAAAATAATTAAATCAAAAACCAAGCATAATATGCCACAGATTAAAGATGCAGTTAGCACTTTCTGCGTAGAGAGGACTTATTAAAATAATGATGTATCATAGGGTAGTTTCGAATAACTTTGTAACATTAGGACGTCTGACACCTCAGTCCTCCCGTGACCATGGTTGCTGTAAAGTATCCGAAACGTCGGGCTTGTAAAAATCTTAATAAACCGCGATAAAATCCGTAAAAAATTGTTTCATTATATGAAAGTCTATAGAAAACAAACAACACTTTCAGTACTGCACATTAGATCTTGTAGGTCAAAAATCATACTGTTATACATTTTACACAACTGTGGGCAATCAATTTTCTTAATTTGCTATAACTGTAATTAGCAACTTTCATAGTTTACACTAAACTCGCAATAAGTCAACGGAAAGTAAATTATTGTTTAATTCGTTGAAATTATTTCCTTAACTCATCACCATCATCACCATCATGACCATCATCACCATCATCACCATCATCACCATCATCACCATCATCATCATCATCATCCACTGCTGAACATATGCCTTCAAAGAACGCCAAGACGACCGATCCCTTGCCTGGTTTTCTTAACTAGTAACATATAATCTAAATCTCGGATTAGGTTACCGTGATGTGATTTATTAATATAATACTGTATCATATTATATTCTCAATTGTTTTATTCATATAAATCTATCTACAACGCGAAATAATTAATATTAATTACATCCACGACGAGGTCACCCCAGAAAATCCAGTGAAGCAAAATAAACACTCAAAAAAGTTCAAAATTCAAATCAAAATTATTTTCTTTTAATCATTACAACAAAGAAGGTATTAAAATATCTATGGCCAGCGTCGCGTGACTGTACACGGAAAGATAACTTAAAAATTAATAAACGAATACCAGTGAGGGTCCGCCCCTCCCTCGGAGCCCTTATCAAAAGCCCCCAAAGCACGAATAAATCAACCCCAGTCTTCTGAAAGCCAGGGCTCGGTCTTGTCGTACAATTTAACATCCCTTTAAAAGTTTCTTTAAAACCACTTGTAAAAAACATCTGACTCTTAACCCCTCAGATTTTCAAAGCACATTAAAATCCCTTTCGTTATGTAAGTGTTACCTTATTTAAAAATTTAAACAATATACCTACGATTAAAAAAAATCGTATCTTTGACGTTCTCTAATCTGTATGAGTGAAGTAAATTCAGTGCTCAGTGAAGTGTCAAAACGACATCAATGTCAAACGTATGACGTAGAATATTCGTTCGGAAATACGTCGTCGGTAAGTGATATATTCATGACTCGCTGTTGCCCGCAGCTTCGCCCGCGTTAACTTTTTATAATGATTTATAATGATTATTTTTATAGCCTTAGTTACTTCTTATATAACATCAACTATTTGCTAATGAAAGTCCCATTAAAATCGGCCCAGCCGTTTTAGAGATTAGCCGGAACAAACAGACAGACATACAGACAAGACAGACAGACAGACACACGGACAAAAATCGTAAAAAACTTTATTTTGGTATAGTTATATACCGTGTATACATCCATATGCGTTTGTGAAAAGCGGTTATTTTAATATTGCAAACAGACACTCCAATTTTATTTATCTGTATAGATCCGATATTTAGATAATTTGTAGACTGCTACACCAAGAAAAAATATAATTTTATATTCTAAAGTTAGTGAACGTAATTAAATTAGAGCCAAATTTTGAATGATATTAGAAAAAAGATAGTATAATATGTGTGGCGCGAAAAATTCACAAAAACACATTCACTTGGTATATAATATACATAACTCTATGTGGGGATTGAATTATTTTATGTAGCCCTGTTTCAAAGTTTTTGTACGCTCATTATAAGAAACATAGTGACACTTAATTTTATCAGACATTCCGCTAGGCAGACAGGCTAATTTCCCCACCGTGGTTCAGGCCTAGTCGTGGCGGTGGGGCTCAGTAACCTAGGGTGAGCGGTGCACCTTGGGCGAAGCTAATTGGGCCGAGGGGGGTGTAACCCTCTTATAAGAAGAGGGGACAGAAGAGCAGGGTGCAAGGGGTGAGGATGGGAACCTCACCCCATTGTACTGTCCCGACGTTGGGAGAAGTTGGTCTTTGGTGCGGGACAACCCCTCTGAGGAGGTGGCGTCGGTCCCTTGCGGGACTGACTAGCCGTCGAGGTGCCCTGTTTGTTTTCTAGATCCGGGGCACCTCACTAAAGGCGGCATTGGTGGCACTCGCCGGGCAGGCTAATTTTCCCTCGTTATGTGCTGAGTATATAGTAAATTCATTTCAATATTATTTTTGTGTTTTAAGTAGTGATGGCAATAACGGCTGTTTTACAATAATAAATTATCCTGTTGTGTTATTTTGTAACAACTGTTATTCAAAACTGCTGTCTGATATCCTGTTATTGTTGATTTATAGACGTTGAAAATATGAATTGTGACAATAAGCAAAAAAAATCTCATTCGGCCTATTCTTACCATTGCGTCATCGTTTCAATAATGACAACTGACAACAGGATATAGTTATTCTTTAATAATGAATTATTAATTGTTTTCAAATAACGCATTACTACAACTGTTGTTGTAGTAATGCGTAATAATGACCACTACTAGTTTTAAGTGGTACGTACGTAAAACTAGTCCTGTCCTATCCGGCTCCGGGATAGGAGCTCCGTACAGCTCAAACGGGCCGATTGCTACGGTAATAAATCATTTAAAAGTAATTATCGGAAGAATTTCCCCGATGGAGGAATGCTAAATTAATTTTAAACTTTGAAACTAATTGTACTTTAATAGGACAAGGAAGGGTCTGACGCCATCTCATAAAGGTTTTAGCATAGATGTATAAGTTATTCATATATAATTATACTTATATTTTGTGCCTATAAGAGGCACAACTTATAGGCCCTAAGATTTAAGTTTTAGTTTAGGTTTTCCCGCACAGGAATTGAAAAAATAGCCTTCCTTAAAATCAAAATATTATTATTCAAAATAGTACCATTAAAGTATCTTTTTGAACGTCAATTGAGTCTACCACCGGTTCCAAGGTAAGCTCACTGAGAAGAACCGGCGAAACAAACTCAGTGGAACTAATCTTTTCAAATAATATGTATTCTGTAACAATATTAACATCTTATCCCGAAATGCCTGGGAGGAACGCCCTATTCCCAAGGTGTGGTATCTTCTATAAAATCTTTTACTTTATAATATCCTTTACCACACAAACGATCTTTAATGACTTTTTGAATAGAGCTAATAAATATGAAATTCTTTATTCCCACTTGTAGTTCTGAAGATTATTGCGTTTAATCAAAAAAAAAAAACAGACTTCATTTGAGAGGACAGGATATTATTTACGCCTATGTTCAGCAGTGGGTGCTTAGAGGCTGATGATGATGATGATGATGACGATTCTTTACGCAAACAGCCAGATCGAAATCTGGAAAAGAAGCAGAACTGAAGAAGAAAGTTTATAGTTCTGTGGCAGTAGCGTGTGTTATATTTACTGCAGTTGTGTGTGGTAAGTGGTTATTTTTCATTGTTTTGCTCTTCGCAACGATTAAACGGATTTTTGTACAGTTCGTCTGTCTGTCTATATATTTTGTAAGAGGTAGTGCCATGCTGGATTGCAGCTGAACTGGGCCGACACGACCGGGGTGGTACCTCTCGCTCACATAACACCGGCGTCAAGTAACAGCTATGCTGTCGCGATGTGTATGGCGGTGCCGTGAGGCTCCAGCTGCTCGTTTGCCTCCTGATGACATAAAAAAATAAATAGACAGACGAATATACATATATGTACTTAAACCGTTTCAAAACTTAAGGCTCTTCCTATTGACAGAGAATCAGATTTGACACGAAGCTCACAACTAGCATAAATGCACTAATTAAATTAGTTTACTTAAAAAGAGTTTTTAAGGAACCCTCAGCGCGCGCCACTCGCACTTGTCTCACTAAAATCAAGTTTATTATAAAAGCAAATATCCCATCAGCGATAATTCGCCTCATGCATCAACGTCGCCTATTCCGTGTTCAACCGAAGAACAAAATGGCCGCTAATTAAAAGAAAATTGCCAGGTCTAATACTCACTGATTTCAACTGGACACCGTTCCATCATTCGCTGATCACTGATTTTAAACTTAATGGATGTATAACTTGTATGAGGTCCATGGGTGGCCGGGTGAGATTTTTTTTTCTAATTGACCTATGCTGATGGTCTAAAGACCTTTATGCTTAATCGGAAAAATAGGAGAGCTGATGGCTTCAACTTAAAAATGTTAAACGGGAGGGTCCCGCCTGCCGTGGTGTTAATAACCTTGCGGCCTCCTGGCATCGGAAAGACGGCTGAGTTGATAGTACAGTACAGTACAAGTACTTTTCCCGGTAGTACACGGGGATGCGCCACTCGTCCAAGGGTGCTCACTCCCTGTGAAGGTTTTCTGTGTTTCGGAAAGAAGGGTAAAGGGCCTCCCTCCTCCTCCTTTCCTAGACACGGTTGACAGTGTTGTGTGGATCACTATGGGAGCTTGTTGATAGCGCAGCGAATACGACGCGCGGTGCCGTGACGAAGCGCCCATAGAACACTCAATCGTGTATAAACGGAGATGTTACATTTTCATGCCGAAAAACGCGTTTGTGTAAGAGGCAAGTAAAGAAAGAAAGAAATGAAAAGAAAGAAAGAAACATTTATTTGACACAAATAGGAGACACACAGAGACACAGAAAAACGTTTTAGATCGCACAAACCTAAAAAATTAGAAACAATTATTGCAAACAATTTTTTTTAATAAAATGTGTGTCGTACATATGTGTCAAAATGGTCCAGTACAGCATCGTGTCAGGAATATGTTTCCTGACGCTGGTTTTCAACTGAATCCAGATTAAAATTATTAATAACTAGCTATTGCACGCAGCTTCGCCCGCGCAATTTATTTAACTTAACTCCTATTAGTCACATGATGTTATAGCCTTCCTCGATAAATGGGCTGTCTAACACTGAAAAAATTTTTCAATTCGGACCAGTAGTTCCTGAGATTAGCGCGTTCAAACAAACTAACTCGTCAGCTTTATATTATTAGTATAGATAAGTGTGTACTTGTACAGAGATTTACCGCCTCAAGAAAAGCCACACAAACTGGTTGATATACATGGGCGCCGTTGGCCACCTTCAGGCACGTCTGTCAGTTTGTCTATCGAACCTAACATACGACGATGCGGTCGTGGGTTCGAATCCCTGCGCTAATCTGCGCAAACTAAGATTTATAGCCGTAAGCGGATCGATGATGATGACATAGTATTTATTCTATTAGTGATGAATTTTTAAAATCGTTTGCGTATTTGAATGAAACGTAAACGTTCTTCTCCTGACGCAGTCGGGTATGAATCCTAAATTATAACACTAGGGTTAATCCCAAGGTATGAGAATGGTATTAAATTCAATCGTCCGGACGCGGTGGTCGTTAGAGCTCAATGGGGTGTGGTCATTAACATCCCATCTGACTCCCATGACCGTTGACGTCCCGGGGGACTTGTCCCGCTCTGTCCCGCGCTGTCACGCTCCGTCCCGCACTGCCCCGTTGTCACGCTCATCCTGCTTATCCCAGGCTGTCCCGCGCCGGATGTCACATGAGTTATAGGTAGGGGTTGTAATGTCAGAATTATTGCGTTTTAAAAATCTAAGTGCGAGTCAAATTGCTAATAAAGGGTTCTGTACTACAATATTTTACACTTGAAGATAAAGAAAGATAAGGGATCTTCTGATTTGTTGTTGAGGGTTTCGTAAAAAAGTTTTTCTTATGTTAGTTGGATAGACAAACTGGCAAACGAGCCACCTGATGGTAAATGGTCGACGTCGCCCATGAACATAAACCAGTTTACCTGGAACTAGCCCAGGCAACTCATTTATGTGTTGCCTATGCTGAGACATAAGATGGCGTTAAAGAAAAAAAACAGCAGGCGTTAAAGAAAATAAATAAATAAAAGGGAACGATAACAAGGAAACTGTGCCTAAACTACTGGAATTTTTTTATAGAGACTGTTAATGTTGTTTGCCATACTTAGTTTAATTTTTGGTCGTATCATCGTCTCCACTCTGTATGTATATGTATATATCTATGTAAGATCATTAATTTCTAGAATGGCCGCACTGTGTTCGTGTCGATTGAAATCATTTAAACGACTAGTATCTACACCCAAATAAATTTAAAAACTACTTTTTTTGATAGACTGCATTTGAGGAACGGCGGGAATTATCGGGGCGGGTCATTGAACTATAACATTACTGTACACTAGTACATACATGATAAGTCAATGTGTGCGGTTGTTCTTTTTTGTTATTTTGTTAATTCGGAGCGGGTTTATAAAGTGTTTGTTTTAAAAATTTAAGCTGTTTAAATAATGTGATTGGTAGGCGAATATTGTGGTGGACTGTTCTGGGTGGGTGCAGTTATAGTTGATTGATGGGGACTTGGGGTTTCCCACCTTTTCTCCATACAGACTAAATATTAAATTGCCATTGGCAATGCACTAAGTGCAATCTATAAAAAAAAGAAAAAAGTCTTTGACATAGACAGCAGTCACTTTGAGTGGGAAAATTCCTAGGATCAAGCATCAAATGGATTTGACAAGCTTATAATAAAACCGTATTGGAAAGAGATCACAACATATAATAAACTCCAAGAGTGACAGAGACATAGACACTTTCTTTAGTCAGAATAACACTTTCTTAAAAAATAATCGACTAAATTTGAAAGCCTAATAAACATTCTCACTCGCAAAAGAATTTGTTAAATATGTCCGCCATTTTGTACTACTTTTTAATTTGGTCGTTTTATAAAATCTGGTGATACCAGATATTATATAAAAGGGTGACCGGAATCTTCGATATAAACCATTATAAATATGTTTATTTCTATCGTAAAAGGCTTGTGGGGATAGGTGATAGCCCCAAAGGGAGATCTCCGACCGAGCGAGATAGTATGCAGGCCGAAGCCCACTTGCTATCAATTCAGCTGATGTATGTATAGCAACGAACTGTGGAACTTCGATAGCGTGATTCAGGAATGTGGCGCTGATTGGTCCGCCACAGGCTAAATACTATAGATCATACATATTAAGAGGAGGTTGGCCTTCTTTTTTATCATTTATGTTTTTAGCGGATTATTATTACTCATTACATATTTTCGATAATCCTGAGCAATGCAGCTGTCTAAAATTACAATAAATGTTTGGGTAGGGCTTATGCCTATAGTTAATTATCAATCTTTTCCAGTTTTTTTTTAATTATTTTAAATACAATTGTTTCAAGAAAATAAGTGGACTTGTTATCATGAATGTGGTATCCCTACAAAAATATGTCTGTCCCTTTCGGGTATACGCGAATGTCAATTCCATTTGATACTTGTTCCTAGTATAATTCACACACATACAAAACCATTTGCATCGGAGATTAGCGTTATCAAAGCTCTTCAGCTATATTATTGTACATAATTCTAGTTATAACAAAGCTAAATTAGGTCAATTTCCACATTCCAAATGGATTGCAATTTGGTATTGACTGTGGCCAAGCAAATATAAGTTTATAATCACCGTACATTTTGATGGTTTCATTATATTTGATTTTGTACATAATTCTAGTTATAACAAAGCTCTTCAGCTATATTATTGTACATAATTCTAGTTATAACAAAGCTCTTCAGCTATATTATTGTACATAATTCTAGTTATAACAAAAGCTCTTCATGCTTCATCTGACTGTAGTGATCCAATTTGCTTCACTTGAGATTGATTATTAGTGGGGGGTTGCCCCCCGCCAACCGTCGACAAAACGACCCCACGGCCTCCTGGCGTCGGGTTGGAAACCTAAAGTGTATAAAGTACTGGATAAAGTCCTTTCAATGAATGACTATACTGACAAGGCTGACTTATTGAGCATAGGAGTCTTCAACGTTACATACGTAGGTATGTAGTATATGACAGTATTTTTGTTTGTTTGTTTGAACGCGCTTATATCTGAAACCAACAGTCAGAACTACCAGTCGTAAGAGGCAATTTCGTCTTATTTTTATTTTAGAGCGTGTGAAACCGCGGGACAGCTAGTTTAGTCATATGCATTCGATGGTTTCATTATATTTGATTGTTTTGTCCAATATTAGGATAACCAGCCCTTAACTTACTAAATATAAATGTGAGGAGTTTTAAATATTTAAACTCCTGGCAGCCCCACGGTCCAATGATTAGCAGGACAAATGATCACTGACCCCTGGCACGCGGCAGCCCCGTTCCGGACGCGTGCCAGGCGCGTGCCAGGAGTTATACCGGTTATCCCACACGAAGGTCAGGGGGAGAGCGCTTCGTAGTAAGGAACATGACCTCTATACATCTTCAACGTTACATACGTAGGTATGTAGTATATGACAGTATTTTTGTTTGTTTGTTTGAACGCGCTTATATCTGAAACCAACAGTCAGAACTACCAGTCGTTAGAGGCAATTTCGTCTTATTTTTATTTTAGAGCGTGTGAAACCGCGGGACAGCTAGTTTAGTCATATGCATTCGATAGATTAAAATAGATTCGTTAGTAACAAAAAACACAAAATGCAAAATAAAAAATATAAATGTGAGGAGTTTTAAATATTTAAACTCCTGGCAGCCCCACGGTCCAATGATTAGCAGGACAAATGATCACTGACCCCTGGCACGCGGCAGCCCCGTTCCGGACGCGTGCCAGGCGCGTGCCAGGAGTTATACCGGTTATCCCACACGAAGGTCAGGGGGAGAGCGCTTCGTAGTAAGGAACATGACCTCTATACATCTATAGTAATACGATAAAGAGGTTTGTGTGTTTGATGTATGAGAAAATTTTTGAAACAGATTAAAATAATCTTACACCAGCCATTATACTTGTTACAATAATATTTGAAAGTACTTTACTGATTTAAAAATTCTGTCATCTATATAATGCACGTAAAACGACTCTCAGCAGGAATGTCCACAGAACAATATTACTCATAAAGAGGGAATGTCCGATAGAAACAATTGGATCTTCTCGATTACAATATATTACGACAGAGTAACGCCCTTTACAAAGTATACTGGTATGCCCCACAAGACCGTTATTGGCGTCCTTTTATACCTTTAATTACAATATTACAAATAATTAGTGCAAATACATTATTAATTATTAGTATTATTATGTAATCACGTATATTTAGATTTATTAATGTTTAACTTTAATTATTAATCAATATTATCTTCACGGATGACACATCCTCCTGGCGCCACCGGAAGTTTATAATTTGAATTACTTTTGCATAGACAAACGGCGTCACATCCTGTTGGTGCTGCCTGTGGTTCATAACACACGTTATAACTTATATCAGGCTATAGAATAATCATTAGTTTGGATACGATTGTAAATTAAACGCGGGCAAAACTTTGCAACATCTAGTTTTAACTGTAAAACGTGTTCCGGTGACGTCGAGCACTTATAAGGGACCCTACATAAATTACGTTAAGGGCAGGGAGGGGGGATCGACCAAGTGTGACTGTGTGGCAACGGGTGGGAGGGGTCCTGGATTTTGTGACGTCAAATTTCCACATCGAAATGCTAAGTTATTAAACACTAATTATAAACTTTTTGTATATGTCATAGGCAAACGAGCAGTCGGAGCCTTATGGTGACTACCGACGCACATAGACATCTGCACAGCCAAAAGTTATGCGGATGCGTTGCCCTCCTTTTCCCTATCCCCCCCAATGGGCCATCTACCTCTATCTCTCTCCTCATCTATCTACAGTAGCTAACATCGGTTTTCAATATTACGGACGAGATAAAGTAATTTAAACTTATAAACAAAAAATAAATAAAACCGGGTGCCTGTTTTTTGTATATAATTTTGGTATACGAAGAGTGTTCTCGTAGTCGACGCCAATAGACATCCGCGCAACCAAAATTTATGCTGATGCGTTGCCCTCCTTAATGGGCCACTGAAAACTCACAAACCGCACGGAACCGCATAATAGCTGTCACTTGACGCCGGTGTTATGTGAGCGAGAGGTACCAGCCCGGTCGTGCCGTACCAATTTCGCTGCAAAGCAGCATGGCACTACCTCTTACTAATACTAATAAAGAAGAAATTAAAAATAATTTTAATTTTAAAAATAATTTTAATGTGTTAAAATTGCAAAATATGTGACGTTACACTAGAGAGGGGGGGAGTCTCACAAATGTGACAAGGAGGGGTCGAAATGTCATGAAATTCTGAAAATGTTTACCATTTGGTCTAAACTGTTACTACATATTACTGTGCTGTACGTACTGTTACTGAATATATCTCCCAATTGAAACGTCATAATAAGTCAGTCCTTTTTTCTTTTATACCGGGAAATTCTCAAAGGCATCCCGTGGAGGAGTGGGTCTCCCCACGCGGGTATGTGGGACTCGCTGTGCCCGAAAGCTAGTAAGTGGACACAGCTCTACCCACTAAAACCCGGCGAGTGCCACCAATGCCGCCTTTGGTGAGGTGCCCCGGATCCGTTGAGCTAACAGGGCACCTTGAAGGCTAGTCCGTCCCTCTGGGGACCGACGCTACCTTCACAGAGGGTTGTCCCGCACCACAGAACAAGCCCTTTCAACGTTGGAACAGTACAATGAGGTAAGTTCCCATCATCGCCTCTTGTCTCCCCTGCTCTTTTGTCGCCTATTCTTATAAGAGGGATACAAAGAGCAGCTACCTCAGCTCAATTTGCTTCGCCCAAGGTGCTGGGTTCACCTTAGGCTACTGAGCCCCACCACCACGACAAGGCTTGAAGGCAAGGCCTCGCTGGGGATATTACGTCAGTCCTCCCGTAACCATAGTTGCTGTAATTGGTTGTATACAGGGGTGGTCAACTTCGACATTATTTGAGACCTATTTGGGGATTGTTCAGTGCTGCAAGCCTATAAATAAAAATGGGTCTTTCATAATAAAAAACTTCAAAAAGCTGAAGAGTTACTGTTAGAAAAAATATTTAACTATTATTATAAGTTTTAAAACATTAATTGTTGAGCATTTTGTGTTTAAAAAGTAAATAAACTTAAAATAAAATATATATAATGAAAAATTTTATATTAATTTTATGCAATGGTAACATTACTACAATTGAAGTTTAGTCTGTGTTGAAGTTTTAACTTGGAATTATAAAATGGCTGCTTTGTTTGTTTTCATTTAGGTTTTCATAGTTTGAAATATAAATGTAATTACTGTCGTTTTGTTGAAGTTTTTTTGCTTTTGCGTTGAGTTGAGCCAGTCATCTCCGTAATCATGTGAAGTGAAAGTGTTATAGGACTTTTAGTGACAAAGACAATAATTACGTGTGATTTTACTAATTAGTGATAATATCAATAAAACTATTATGAAGGAAGCAGTTGGAAATTTTAACGAATAAAAATTGTTAGGGTTGTATATTATTGTTTCTAGAAATAGTAAATGTTAACTGAGGTGAATAAAAAAATTGCACAAAATTATAATTGTTTTATTTAATGTGATATCATGAAAAAATTGGCTTTTGAATTGATTCAGGGCACTTATAAGATCTGTTTATGGAAGTGTCGATATCAATCCTGAAGCCAAAATAGGTATAATCTATTTTGAATAAAAAACCATGCTAATCAGGGTTATTTAAAATTGCCGCTCAAACAGTTTCTGTGGGATTAACAGAGATGGCAGCTGTGTCCTGTCCTAATTTTTTTTGTATGAAGTTGACCTTCTTCCCGCTAGGGTAATATTGTTCTGTGGTTGTATAGTTTGAAAGTATCCGAAACTTTGGGATGAAAAAATCTTAATAGACCGCGATGTCCATAAATTGTTTGATTATAACCTCATAATAAAGTCACTTCCATTGTTAAATCCGGCGAGGGTCCCCAATAACATTTGACCAGTTTAATCCGAGAGTCGTACGGTTAAACAGTTCCCACGTTTTTAATTCCCTTTATTAATAAGGGATTACCCTCCGGATCGACGTTTGTACGGGGAGTCCCCGTTTGAGTTGCCATTATAATGGTATTTTATAAACATCAAATTAGCATTATTCTTTTCGGTTTGTTGTATTTTTTGGGGTGTCTGTCTGTCAGTTTGGACTGTCGACCGGTAAAGGTCAAGTAAAGAAAAAAAAGTAATCGTCAAACTACATTTTTTTTATGTTAGTTGGATAGGCAAACTGGCAAACGTACCACCTGATTGTACAGCTTGGCAAAAAAGAGTATGACGTGGTGACAGGTGGAGCTAAATATTTTACTAAATGGAAACCTATGATGTTGACAATACTTGGCCGATAAATACTAGATTTTGAGTAAAGCTTAGTGTTTCACATTTATTTTTAACAATTTGATTAAATTATCTTGCTGATTTTCCATATTATGATGAGACCTAAGTGAAAGTGGCGCCCTCATTTTTTCCATACTCTTTTTTGCCAAGCTGTAAGTGGTCGACGTCGCCCATGAACATAAACTAGTTTACCTGGAACGAGCCCAGGCAACTTATTTATGTGTTGCCTATCCTGAGACATAAGATGTTAAGTCTCGGTGCCAGTAATTACACTGCCTGTCTTGCCCTTCTCTCCGAAACACAGCAAAGCTGTTTGACGGGAGAAACAAGCAAGATGGTGGTACCCATGCAGCCGGGAGCGCGGCACAGCGCTTCCCTCAAACTTTAAAAAATAATTTATCGAAAACTACATTTCCACATAAAAAGCCGCTAGGGTTTGTTTTTTGGCTTCATCCCAATAAAACCAAAATTGGTATTAAATTCCTGCACCCAAATTATAAACGCGACTGGAGAGAGGCAAGGCAGAGCCTCGAGAAAAGAAGCAAGAGATTTAAAACTCTGTTAATCCTATTTAAATCTTTAAAGATAATAATATATTAGGGATGAAATGACGTTAACAATAATTTAATAAACAAACAAAGTACATCCGACCCCTTTTTTACCGCCATACCATGAGCAATCTCGGTGTTTGACGGAAGTTAGCAACCGGCTAGTTCTGTAATGCTAACTTAAAATATATTTTTAGATGTACAGCTTGGCAAAAAAGAGTATGACGTGGTGACAGGTGGAACTAAATATTTTACTAAATGGAAACCTAGGATGTTGACAATACTTGGCCGATAAATACTAGATTTTGAGTAAAGCTTAGTGTTTCACATTTATTTTTAACAATTTGATTAAATTATCTTGCTGATTTCCATATTATGATGAGACCTAAGTGAAAGTGGCGCCCTCATTTTTTCCATACTCTTTTTTGCCAAGCTGTAAGTGGTCGACGTCGCCCATGAACATAAACTAGTTTACCTGGAACGAGCCCAGGCAACTTATTTATGTGTTGCCTATCCTGAGACATAAGATGTTAAGTCTCGGTGCCAGTAATTACACTGCCTGTCTTGCCCTTCTCTCCGAAACACAGCAAAGCTGTTTGACGGGAGAAACAAGCAAGATGATGGTACCCATGCAGCCGGGAGCGCGGCACAGCGCTTCCCTCCCACTGGTTTAAGATATAATTAAATGTACAGGCAGGAGAGATGCGCTGTGCGGCGTGTCTGCATAGATATCACCACTCTACCTTAATTGTCTTCGTATGTTTTGGGAACAAAAGCGGGGATATAATATTTACAATGGATGATAGGAAACGCATCATGGGTGATGTTGACTCACCATTAGCTCGCATCTACCAGTTGAAGTTCAAAAAATATAAATTCAATTTTATATGAATTTACTCGTGCACTCAATTGGTATGGGGGATCATCTCGATCGGAAATTCCAATTTAATTTTAAGCCCTAGGGTACGATAGGCTTACGGGGTGGGAGGACAAGGGAGAGGGAGAGTGGAGAGAACAGAAATGTGGTGAACAGGATTAAATACTTGTTTACTTGATAATTAGCACGAAAGCGCAATAAATGCGAAAAGATCTGTGACCTGAGTGCACAAAGAGATGCTCCTTCTTTTTAAAATCGGGCAAAACATAGATGCACCCGAACCATAACGAATCGAAGGACATAATTCATCAAAATCGTCTAAGTAGTTAAAGTATTACGATGTTACATACGTCATTTCTAAACATACATGATAATTGATACTTAAAAATCATAACCTTTCCTTTCAGTACTGTAATAATTAATCCTATTCGTATTGCAGTAATTTCTATACGTCGCATTAAGTGTATAACTTGTCTCAAATTTAATATTTAGTATAATTGGAACAACAGTTTCGGAGTTTATCGTCGTCGTAGGAAATATCTCGTGCAAGTTCGTATGTTCAGCCATGTCCGGATAAAGGCTAATGATTATATAATATAATAACATCATCATCATCATTATGTAATGTCGTGGCATGGGATCGGCCGTTTTGGTGATGATATATATCATCATTCTCATCATCATCATGTATAAATTATAATAATATTATGATCTACGTGTCGTCTTGCTAAAGTCCGTGTCAGTACTGAACTACGAAAACGTGCGTAAACCGTCATCGACAACGACACAGTGGAAAAACGAAGACCGTGCCACCGCCGTGCCGGTGAGTGGAAAAACACCCATTGGACAGAAGTAAAACAGGATTGTGGTACCTATACGCAAACTGCTCAAACCGTCATCCACAAATGGAAAGGGGATTACAAAAAATTCAAGGAAGAGAGGGGGATTTTAAAAAAAGGGGCCCCGTAGAATTAAAGTACCTTTTATACATATACAAATTCGGTTACTTTAATCTATACATTTATACATACAAATAAATAAAATTAAAATATCTGTTTATACATAGGATACAAAAATAATCATTATCACTCCGTATACGGCTGTCAATTTAAGTTAACGTGGGTAAAGCTGTGGGCAACAGCTAGTATACCGGGCAGACTCCTCCCGAACCTCGGAGGACCCAGCGCCGCCTGCAGGCAGCTATACTCCGGAGTCTGCCGGAGTATGGCAACCTACGGTGCGCCCATCTGGGCGGGTCACCTTACCACGAGGAATAAGGCCCAGCTGCGCTCGGCGCAGCGGGTCATCGCGGTAAGAGTGATCCGGGGGTACCGTACAGTATCGTGGGCGGCAGCCACTGCCCTGGCCGGTGACCCCCCGTGAAAACTCGTGGCGGAGGTTCGGATAGGAGGTCTCTTGGTGAGAGCCTTACCCTAGACGGGATCCTTCGGGTTCACCGACTAGGGCAAGAGGCGTTAATGCGAAGGTGGGGGGAGGACCTGGCGCAGCAGCCGTACGGCAAAAGCCTAACGGTAGCTCTGCGTCCGGTCCTTGAGCGATGGATGTGCCGAACGAACTCCCGCACCGCGCGCGTCTCGCGGTTAGCATGAGTGTATAGTGTGTATACATACGTTGCGGGTTTGCAAAATACACAAGTCCTAAAATTTTCTTTAAAAAACGTTTCTGAGATAAATGGTTATATGCATTATATAGTATATAAATAGTATATTATTAGGGTTTAATCTTCGCAAGCGTTCCAAATGTACCCGGTATACTATAATTCAAAATAAATCAAATTTGAGTACTTTAATCAAAAATATTTTTACATTTGAGGTTTTCACATCAAAGGTGAAATGTCAAAGCGTTCAGGGTTTGACCACGTGTAAAGTACCCTCCTGTGTTAACAATGAAATACAAATCCACTGAAAATAAATTAATACAAAGGCGGTTGTGGATGCTTTTGCGAATATCTTTGACAATATTATGGGTAATATAATATTATAATCTTTAAAATCTTAAACTTGACGACCTCTGTGGCTCAGTGGTTAGCGTGTTGGCGCTCAAGGCGGAGGTTGCGGGTTGGAATCCTGCCAGGGAACAAAATTTTTTTCTGTGTTCCTGGGTCATGGATGTGTATTAAATATATGTATTATATAATAAAAATCTTAAATATATGTATAGTATAAAAGTATTAAATATATTTCCGTTGTCTTGTACCCGTAACACAAGTTCTTCTAGAACTTACCACGGGACCAGATTGACGTGGTGTAGAAGCGTCCATACATATTATTATTTTTAAACACAATTTACTTGTACATTTCATTAATATTGTGCTATAACACCCTAAATTGTGAAAATCTTTGTAAATGTGAAAGTATTTTTCTGTCTGCCTGTCTTTATATTTCACGCCTATGACGGCTTGGCTTTTCTACTAGATAATACATGGCCACCACCACAAAATGACAGATTGCATATTTTTGACCAACTTGATTAAAAAGGAGGTTAATCGATTTTTCGCTGAAATTGAGGGGGATGTTTTTAATTCCATAATATAAGGGAGGGCAACGCATCAGAATAACGTTTGGTTGTGCGGATGTGTATGGGCGTCGGTAGACACCATAGGGCTCCGACTACTCGGTTACCTCCGTATGACAAAAAAATAATATATTTTATTATATTTTTCTATGAAAGTGATTTTAATGAAAGGCTTATTAAAATCGCTCTTATTCTCTACAATTTGATAATACTGATTGCATATGTAATTGACCACGACCACATTGATTATCTTATTTTATAATACGTTCCGTAATTTGAATTAGGTTTTTTTAAGTGAATTTTTTGCAGGCATGAGGGTAAATTTTTTACGGTTGTACCGTCTCGAAAATGTGCAACGTTTTTGTCCAAAAAGAGGGAGAGAGTGATTGAGACCGATTGAAAGAGAATGAGACAGGGCGAACGTACCATGAAGCACATAGGATTGAGAGTAAGCAAGCGAGTGAGAAAGATCGAGAGAGAGAGTGAGATAGAGCGAACGTCGCATCGCAAGTCTCGGAAATTTAAAGCTTTAGATTAGTACAAATATAACGAGATTTAAAATAAGTTTTCTAAATAAGTTTCACTTCTGACATGTGTACTTTGTACGCACGCACTCTTCACAAACAAAAACCCTATTTGTATTTTCAATGTAATCAAATAAATTTAGAGAGCACAATCTAACCCACTAAGCACTTATAGGGTGAACAATCTAGCCATTTGTTTCCTCCTATATATGGTTCATATTTGATTGTTGCAGATGATGTGCAGCGGGCGCAGCAGCTGAGACATGCAGGTCCCGTGGTTGATGCTGGTCGCGTCCCTCGCGGCTGCGTACGCGCAGAATAGAAGTGAGTGTTGCCATAATTTAGTAACCTCACCAAATCTGTGGGACTTTTTTATGTGCGTTGAATACTAGAAGTCGAACCAATCTCACCATGGTTCAAGCCTTGTCGTGGCGGTTGGGCTCAGTAGCCTAGGGTGAGCCCAGCACCTTGGGCGGAGAATGTATATATTCTTATAAGAAAAGTGGACTAAAGAGCAGGGGGCGAGGATGGGAACCTCACCCCATTGTACTGTACCGACGTTGGGAGGGGTTGTTTTATTTGCAGGACAACCGTAGGTGAGTGGGTGAGGGTGACGCCTAGGGTGAGCCCAGCATCTTGGGCGAAGCTAATTGAGCTGAGGGGGCTCTTTGTACTCCTCTTATAAGAAGAGGGGACAAAAGAGCAGGGGCAAGGGGCGAGGACGGCAACCTGACCCAATTATACTGTCCCGACGAGGGGTTGTTCTGTGGTGCGGGACAACCCCTCTGTGGAGGTGGCGTCGGTCCCCTGAGGGACTGGCTAGCCGTCGAGGTGCCCTATTTGCTTATTAGATCCGGGGCACCTCACCAAAGGCGGCATTGGCGGCACTCGTCGGTGAGTCTGCGTCCATTTTCTTCGGGCGCAGTGAGCCTACCCGCCCGAGGAGAGGAAGAGGAGAGGGGGGGTGGAATTGATAGACAGCCAACGAATTCACCCGAAATTTGCGAACGCGACTACTTTGTTGCCTATTCTGAGACATAAGTTTGTAAGTCTCGGTGTCTATAGATAAATTACAAAGCTTCAGAAAGAATCTACCTTCAGTATCAGTGGAGCAGTTTTATACAACAATAATATTATTGTTTGTTTGTTACACGATACATTTACAAAGTTTCCTCAGATTAATAAAAATATCCCAAATAACGTAATAAAAGTAACACAAACATTGTTTAGTCAATAACAAAAGCGGAAGTATCGTCGCGCCGTTTATACCCACATCCGGCCGCCATTTCCCGCGCCGCGTCACAAGATGGCCGCCGGAAAAGCGCGCCATTACATTACCGCCGCGTTCGCTTTTATTGTGCTCGATCTGCTTCGTAATATATATTGTTTACACGTTGAATTTCTCTATCCATATTAAATACACTGTCTTCATGTACTGTTTGTATATTACTAAGTTAGCGCTACGATAAGCTTAATCTATCTGTGGAAACTAGTGGTGGTCATTAATCATTATTACAACAACAGTAACAATGAATAATCCTGTTGTCAGTTGTCATTATTGAAACGAAGACGCAATGGTAAGAATAGGCACGCAAAGGCAGAGTGACCTTTTTTTTTGCTTATTGTCACAATTCATTTTTATTTTCCAACGTCTATAAATCAACAATAACAGGATAACGGACAGCAGTTTAGAACAACAGTTATTACAAAACAATACAACATGATAATTTATTGTTGTAAAACAGCCGTTATTGCCATCACTAGTGGAAACACGCGACATCCGTTCTGAAGTTAACTAGAACGATTAGTGTGTACAGAGAAAAGGATAATATGATTATGTTCTGTTATTCTTTTTATACCCTCATTTAATTATATTTTTAATTTTCCATTCTATATGCAGACACGTTCTACTCATTATTTATTGTATTATCTCGGCTCGGGATAACGGATATTCGCGAAATTTTACACATTATACTACACCCAGGGTAGGAGATGCATATTTTTCCGTGTAGTTCGTTTTTGGGGGACAATATATTATTACTTAGTTGTTTGTAGGCTACTACGAGGAAACAGTGCTAACATACATCGTTATAGATATATAGTTCTACGCACACCGGGAGAAAGTAGGCAACTGTATATTTTGAATTTAGTTGAGGTAGGCAAAGTTTACCGGTGGGAGGGAAGCGCTTTGCCTCGCTCCCGGCTGCATGGGTACCACCATCTTGCCTGTTTCTCCCGTGAAACAGCTTTGCTGTGTTTCGGAGAGAAGGGCAAGACAGGCAGTGTAATTGCTGGCACCGAGACTTAACATCTTATGTCTCAAGATAGACAACACATAAATGAGTTGCCTGGGCTCGTTCCAGGTATACTAGTTTATGTTCATTGGCGACGTCGACCACATACCATCAGGTGGTACGTTTGCCAGTTTGCCTATCCAACTAACATTAAAAAAAATAGTCGCTTGAAAGTGTCAACGTCACTATAAACAAGTTTTTAACGTTAAACTCGACTTCAACCAGGGCTATCCCCCGTAATTAGTAAGACAAAATCTAAGGATATTGATATAATAATGTTTCAACGCATACCCCTGGCGGGAACTGGGTATGTAGATGTAGGACTTTAATGCCGTCAAAACCTCACTAACGAAGCGGATGCCATCGCCCTCCATGATTGAGGTGCCCCAGATCTGCCAGCAACAGGGCAGTTTCCTACTCTGAGGGTAATTACACTGTCAGTCAGAACAGTACGTCAGAAAAAAGGAGAGACAACTGTATTGTACATTTTTGAATTATTTGGTCGTTGTAGTTGTAGTAGCTGTAGTCAGGTTTAAGCCGTAATACTAATGGTTACAGTAGAACATATAGTGGTAGACAGTAGAATTTACGTAATCTACTTCTAACATTATAAAGCTGAAGAGTTTGTTTGTTTGTTTGAACGCGCTAATCTCAGGAACTACTGGTCCGATTTGAAAAATTATTTCAGTGTTAGACAGCCCATTTATCGATGAAGGCTATAGGCTATATAACATCACGCTGTGATGTATAGGAGTTGAGTAACGCGGGCGAAGCTGCAGGCAACAGCTAGTTGATTTTAAGATGGATTATATCCATATGATTTTAAGTGTTTGTACTGAACACTCTTTCTTTTTCTAAAAGAACAATAGCCTAAGTTATATATTTCAACATCAGCTTCTCTTTTATGCAACTCTTATATCATCTGTTTGTGAAAATCGGTCCAGCCATTTCAGAAATCACTCACAACAAACAGACAAAAAAAATGGAAGACAAATATCTTAAAAATAGTTTTTTGTTGTTAAACATCTATAGATGCTTCGAGCAAATTCGATTCGAATGCCGTGTCCGCAAACGGTATGATGCTATCATAATATATTTAATTCCCTTTTTCATTATTAAATTACACACACACCTACAAACACTCACACACTCAGTTCAAGAGTGGAGGCCACGTTTAGGTTGTCGAAGTGTTGGTGGACCATTAACCAGGTGGGAAGACGACGGCCTGTCCATGTTGGATGAGAGTAGCAAGGGATCGGTCATCTTACGTTGAAGGAGGCCTATGTTCAGCAGTGAACGGATAAAGGATGATGATGATGTTTTATTACGTGGTAGTACACACGGCGCCATATCATGGTTTACAATTCCAGTATAACGTGGCCTCGCGTTGTTTATATATTTTCTGTATAATAAGAGATCCGCATAGACTGGTTTTGTATAGCTTGATGTGGCGCCGTTTGTTTGCATGCATTTAATAAAACAACATTCACTTCCATTTAATTTGTATAGTTATAGTAATAAATAAAACGGTTTAATACAATTTATCCAAACTTATCTCATCCCGAGATGTGAGGAGCTGACAATGGAACAACGGACTTCCACAACAGATCTATTAATAAATTTCCAATTTTTAAAATAATGGCCAAAGTTTCGGGCGTTTCTTACTTCCAACTTAAAGTTATGCTTTTGACAGAGCGTGCGTTTATTCCCTTAAAAGCTGCAAGGAGAATTACTCCTGACGATAACTCTCTTTGTTATTCCTGTCCAGAGATTATAAAGTTTAAATTAAATATTGAATTTCAATAAAATATTATGCTTATTGTCTGTCAACACAGTTCCAATGTTTACTCCAGTGATGATTGATAAGTTATTCATGTAGTCCATCAGGTATTAGGTATGTGCCAGGAGGTTCTTATATGACTGGTTAGATGAAGATGCGCTTATACCGCACTGTCATCTGCATTGGTACCAGCATTGAAACAGCCTTGCTGTGTTTCGGTTAGTAAGGCAGGACAAGTCCCACAACCAACCCAACCCTATCAACCTTTTGTGGTTATACGGCCGATCTCGGGAATGCGCAACTATATTTCACTAATATTATGGGTAATTTTAGTTGTAGGGAAAAATCGAAACTGCTGATTCGATTGATAAAAATGATATAACAGTTTAATGATACAGTATCACTAACTGACAAGGGCTTTAATATAATAATGATCAGTCTGTTAACGTTTATGATCATCTGATAAAGCAGTTTTTTAAATGTGATAAGGAGACAACCGAGCAGTCGGTGCCATATGGTGACTATCGACGCCCATAGACATCCGCACAACCAAAAGTTATGCAGATGCATTGCCCTCGTTTTCCCTATCCCCGCAATGGGCCACCGGAAACTCACAAACCGCACGAAACGCGACAGCATAGCTGTCACTTGACGCCGGTGCTATTTGAGCGAGAGGTACTACCCCGGTCGTGCTGGCCCAATTCAGCTGCAAAGCAACATAGCACTACCTCTTACTAAACTTTTATGTTAAACAAAAATAAATGCGGCAGCTTTCTTTCTGTTACTTGCAAAGACAACAGATACCTGCTGTATCTGATGAATGGTCCTCCAGAGTCACCCTGTCTTGCCCTTCTTTCCGAAACACAGCGAAGCTGTTTCACGGCAGAAACAAACAAGCTGGGTGGTACCGTGCAGACGAGAGTACGGAACAAGCGGCCCCTGTAATCTTACTTATTTAAACCACAGCCACGCCATTTTCGATTTTTAAGTTTAATAATTTATGGTCCTTGAAGCCGGATTTTTTAACAATATGTATATATGGTGGAACTCTGCAGCGCGGCATCGTGCAATCGTGCATTGTGCCACCTGATGTTTAACCACGAGCCCCTCGGCCCTATGGTACAAGGATAAGGTCATGTATGCTGAGGTATAACATGGTAATGGTAGCAGTGACATCACCTAACTGTACACAAATACCATAAATCCGAAGAATTCGTTAGTTTGAATTTTGGAACGTGTAATCTACTAGTGAACGAAACAAATATAGGTACTGGACTTAAAAAAAAATATTGAATTTGATTGACCAATTATTGAGAAAGGTTATAATATATATATATAGGCCCCGTTCACTGAACGCCAAGATCGAACCCTCGCCACTCGCATTCAACATGCACCGGCCACTGCACGGAGATCGTCTTCCCACCTACTTAATAGCCGACCAACACTTCGTCTACCTAAATGTGGCCTCTTTTTTTTTGTTCTCTTTGTTCTCCTGAGTGTGTGACCAGCCCACTGCCACTTCAACGAGCTTATTCTATGCGTGATATCGGTTACCTTGGTTCTCTGGCGGATGTCTTCGTTTCGAATCCTATCTGTCAAAGAAACACCCAGCATATCACGCTCCATAGCACGTTGAGCTAGGGCAAACTTACGGACCAGTCGTAAATTTAGAGGCCACGTTCCGGCCCCGTAGGTCATCACGGGGAGTATGTTAAATTATTATATTATTAGTAGGCTATTTATTCGACCCCACCACGGTTTAGGCTTGTCGTGGCGGTGGGGCTCAGTAGCCTAGGGTGAGCCCAGCACCTTGGGCGAAGCTAATTGAGCCGAGGGGGCTCTTTGTACCCCTCTTATAAGAAGAGGAGACAAAAGAGCAGGGGGCAAGGGGCGAGGACGGGAACCTCACCCCATTGTACTGTCCCGACGTTGGGAGTTCGTCGTGTGTTTTCGTTCGTCGTTATTCGAGAGGTTTTTTCCTAGCTCTCGAAAACCAAACCGCGTTAGCAGCTAGTCCTTTTGAAGATATATTCTATGTTATGAAATACAAAGTTTTCCCAAGTTATTGAACATTGTCTTTGTTTCAGATGACGGGCCCAGGTTCCTGTCGCGGGGACACTCGTTCAGGACGGTGGTGGGGGACACACTGCTCCTGCCGTGTCAAGTGCAGAACCTTGGTAAGATTTTCATGAAAAATATGGTAGAGTACTAAAAGTTTATAGTTACGTATCCCAACACAATAAGAAAAGAGTTGATTTGAGTTGTTTTTATCTTGAAACGATTGAACTGATTTTGATATAATATCTCTGAGAACCACTGCTAGGAAACTTGCTTTCAATTTGTAAGTGGTAGTGCTATACTGCTTGACAGCCGAATTGGGCCGGCATGACCAGGATATAACCTCACCTCTAGCTTACATAACACCGGCGTCTAGTGACAGCTATGATGTCACGTTTCGTGCGGTTTGTGAATTTTCAGTGGCCCATTGAAGGGGGGGAGGGCAAAGAAAGGCAACGCATCTGCACAACTTTTGGTTGCGCGAATGTCTATTGGCGTCTTCGTATTCCAAAATTATATAATTATAGTAGGGAAACATATAGAAAAACATACACAAAATTTTGACATTGCGTGCATGGCCGGCTGGTACACAAATATTCATCAAATTTTGGCGGGATACGAACCCGCAACCTACGCGTATGTTTTTTTGTAATGTCCAACGTTTACTTTAACGAAAACTCTGTCTGCAAACCTCTTTTGAGATTCCTCCAAAATGTTGTGCGCGTACTCCTAGTTACGTTAACCTGTAAAATTGTGTACGAAGTGTAACGTTTTTAGATTGTATACGGTATAGTTTACTATGAACGAATGTTCAGAGTCTCATAAAAGGACTTAATATTCCAGGGTCCCTGGTGTTGTTATGGAGACGGGGTCCAGCTGTGCTCACTGCGGCCAGCCTGATGGTGACGAGGGACGAGCGGTTCCGCCTGGTGGACGGCTACAACCTGCAGATCACCGACGTCGGTCCGCAGGTGAATACCATCAATATGATGATTCGTTCGAGAATTAAGATAAAGACAAGCAGGAATTAAGGCAGTGGTTCTTCTCATAGGAACCTGTAAATATATAATGGAAGTTATATTATTTATTTTTGGTACTTTGAGTTACGTATTAATCAAGTCTTAAAAAGAAATCCTGCATACATACAATTGGTGTACTGGGAAGACAATAGACGGTACTATAATATTATGTATAACCCAGGAATAACCAGCCAAACCAAAAAATAATACTTACCACATGAAAAATCTCCAACACGCAAAAAATAAAAAAAAAACTTTATTTTTATGAATTAAGACGTTGACATCTTACGGAGCGGAGCTAAATTCCTCTAACATATACGCCTTGTATTCATATAAATATGGAGTAAAAAACAGCTGTCACTGAAAATGGCGCCAAAACATCGCAATCGAGCGGCAAAGTGCTACCAACATAAAAAATAACGAGAGAGGAGGTTTTTTATGAAGCAATTATCATATTTTACCGCCTATGTTATTTGTGTGGCCATGTTTAGCGAGTGTGTTATTATTTTGTATTACATAAAACATAATATATTTAAACTGGGCGTAATTAATTATGACAGTTTCTTTTTTTTTATTTACCTCATAGAAAATGGTTGAAATAAATTTTTCTTAGGTTGTAATTTTATTATATTTTATTTGCTATTTTATTACATATCTATAAGTTTGACTGGCGCAATCTAAACGAGATTTTCTAAATTCCCTCGGGTAACAGACTGTATATGATATATGTAATGATAAATATTAAATAGATAAAAAAATAGCCGGTCTGTAAAGTTGGTTTACGGACGATACTTTAACGTGACAACATCATAACAAAACGCAAAATTTGGTGCCAGCTCTACTACTAGCGCTCATTGTACGCTTGCGGCCCAAAAATTGGTCCACCAGCTCTCCTACTATAACGGGACAATGACGCATCATTTCGTGCATGCAGCCGGCATTCATCGATTTATTAGACGTTGTCGCGTCAAAAATCATTTGTACTCACCACTATCTATAAACCCTAACTAAAATCAAATAACTTGATAACACGGAAGAACCATTTCGATTCCTTCGCCATTACACGGGCAATTTAAAAAACCATTACGTCATGAATTCGTGAATCTAATCTTTTGAGGTCATTCATAATGGCATATTTAAGGTAATTCAATTTAATTCTCGCGGTTTCTCTCAGAGCCCAGGTATAATCTTTACATCGCATTAAGGCGAGATTGGGACCTTACCTTGAAAACGTGATTATCATTTTTATCAACGTTTCAAATATTAAAAACTAGTTAGGTACCCTGGGATTTTGAATTTCACATATAATCACACGTTAAGTTTTCATAACACCTTAAAATTCAAATAATGGAAAAACAGTACAATTTTGACTTACGATAAACGATTTAAAGATTTGTTCGCTAAATTATGTTGTGAGATCTAGCTCTCAACAAATTTCATGATTCTAAGTCAATGGGGAGTTTCTTCTAGTTTTGGTTTGACAGACAGACAGACGACTGATAGCTGGGTGATCCCGTTACGATTTGAAGTGTCGTTCTTTAAAATGACAATACATATCCCACAGAAAGCTATAACTGGGATAAAATTAAAATAGGTCATGGTATATCTACATTTCACATAAATCCATTTCATTAAAATTCTACTGTAAAGTCGGGTTACGAAAGATTATTTTACTTACCCGCCATGGTTCTGGCCTTGACGTGGTTTTTCTCGCCGATGCGAGAAAAACCACGAGTACGTAAATTCAAAATTGATCGAATTGATCGTCAAATGGCGATCGATAGAATGAAAGCTCACAGCATGCAGTCAAGTTGTGTTGCCATCCTAAAAAACTAATTAAAGTATTAAGTGCATAATCGATTACAAAAAAATATACAAATCGATACAATAAAATCTATAATATACCTCATTTCCGC
This sequence comes from Helleia helle, assembly GCA_963853865.1. Classification (NCBI taxonomy): domain Eukaryota; kingdom Metazoa; phylum Arthropoda; class Insecta; order Lepidoptera; family Lycaenidae; genus Helleia; species Helleia helle. The sequence goes on from OY971434.1 coordinate 1,380,731, forward strand.
TTGAAATTGCTATTTCTTATATTGCGATGTAACTGCTAGAATAACCAATTTGATTAAAGGCAAAAAGAAGGATAATTATGAATCATGTGATGAAAGTAAAATAATGTCTATCGATGATTTGCAAGTATCGATTATCACATCATGGGTGCAATATTAAAAATATTTTTTCTCAACTCAGACAAGTTCCCCGAAAATATTACTATAGAAAATAGTTAAGAGTAAAAATCTACTTTTTTTTAGTATACGTTCTTTTTCTGTAGGAGTTCAGGCCGAAAACCGCCAGTCTCCTTTACGATAATCTTTTATAAACAGTTTCTAATATTTACGCGAAATTGACTTTTTATTTATCCTCGGCTGGTAGGCGAGAGTAAATAAACAGGCTGACATACTAGCTGGTGCCCACAGCTTCGCCTTTTTCCGCTGGAGAATGCTCTTATGCATACCACCGGGCCAGGGGGAACCCGGGGGTTATGTGGGACTCTCTGTGCCCGAAGAGATGATAAAGTGGACACAGACTCTACCCACTAAACCCCAGCGGTGTTCTCCTAGTTGTGCTGGCCCGGCGTGGGAACTATTGTATGGTCCGCACCGGCGACGCTGTGCCTGGAGGCACCTCCTCTGGAGGTAGGGGGTTATTTCCCTCTCCACCTTCTCCGCTTAAGGCACCCTGAACACATAAGGGTGCCTTATAGCTCGGAACGTATAGGTCCCTCACGGCGGTGCGACCGCCTGTCGCCGCCGCGCTCTCCGGCGAGGAGGAGCGCCAGTGCGCTCCCTCCTCTACTCCGCCTCCTCCTTCAGCGGTATCACGTCCTCGCAGAAGGAGAGGACCGCCTCCCATACACTCTTACTGGCGATCATCGCACGGATGACCTCAAGGAGTGAAAGGTCGGCGCCGACCTCGGCAACGAGGTCCGCCCTTTCTAGCGCCCACGCAGGGCACTCCGCCAGGGTATGGTCAGCTATCTCCTCCACACTGCTGCAGTGATGACACCCTGGCGAGTTCTCCAAGCCTGCCACCTTGTACAGATACCTCCCAAAGCAGCCGTGCCCCGTTAAGATCTGTGCAAGGTGGAAGGTTATAACGCCGTGCCGTGTGTTATAACTGCTCCAAGATTGGACCGACGGCCGCTACAGTGCGGTGACCTGCAGTCAGCTCCTCTAGCCTCTCCTTCCACTGGAGGAGCACTTGCCTCCGTATGCGAGTCCACCAGGGCCCCTCTTCACCGGACCCACAGCTTCGCCGGCAGATTTACAACCGTATCCGAATCGATGATGATTATTTTTATAGCCTATGTCCCCTAATCCGAGGTATAAGCCATCACCATTTTAATTTTCAGCCTAATCAGTTCAGCCGTTTTGCCGCAACAAACATCCAAACATCCAAACTTACAAACTTTCGCTTTTACTAAGATTTCCAACGATTCGGATACTTTAGAGATGTCAGGGAAGGGATGTTAAACGTAAAAAGTAGTTCAGTTATATTGTATAACCTGGCAACATTACGACGTTGGATACACAGCGGCAGTGGTGATGGCATCTGTACCACTTCTAAAACACCAATAATGTGAAAAGATTTATTCCTATGTACATTTCTAGTTTCTACTTTAAATATATCGTATAGTTTGGACTATAATTAGACATAATACCTTCCAGGATGCCGGAGATTACGTGTGTCAGATATCAGATAGGACGCCCAGAGACCAGGTCCACACAGTGGAGGTGCTGGTGCCGCCGAGTGTACGGGCCTCTCCGGAGTCAAAGCACGCTGCCGCCCGGCGCGGTGGGGCGGCCGTCCTCGAATGTAGAGCCTCAGGAAACCCGGTACCTTCCGTCACGTGGCATAAATTGGTGAGATTTCTTTTTACATACCGATAAAATCCGACTCGAAGGACCATACAATTATGTATTTATATATAAAATGCAATTTATACAGATTTTTCTAAAGCGTTTGACCGGGTCAATCATTCTATATTGCTAATAAAAGCATACCACCAGGGAATACATGGAAACCTTCATCGATGGCTCACTACGTACCTCAGTAATCGATCACAGCTGGTTGCTTTGAGTGGTTATGACTCGGTTCCGTTTTTGGTAACGTCAGGTGTACCCCAAGGGTCCAATTTAGGTCCTCTATTATTCATTATGTTTGTCAACGACCTCTTGATGAGCATTGATAGTGAATGCTTAGCTTATGCAGATGATATAAAAGTGTTCCGTCAAATACACAACATTGAAGACTGCAGAGCTCTTCAGTGTGACCTAAATAAAATTGTAAACTGGTGTTCGCAAAATCACATGGTCCTTAGTAGTAACAAATGTCAGGTAATATCTTTTACAAAAAACAAAAAGAATTTAGTATACAATTATACTGCGGCTAATACTGCCTTAACGCGCGTGAATACAGTTCGGGATTTAGGTGTTATTTTTGATTCGACAATGTCTTTCAATACTCATTACGACCACATTTGCAGCAAAGCTAACAAAATGTTGTCTTTTGTAATCCGGTCTGCCAAACCATTTAAGGATGCAACGACATGGATCACATTGTATATGACGCTAGTGAGGAGCATAACTGAATATTGCTCATCCGTTTGGTCCCCTATATATAACACTCATATTGATAGAATAGAGGCAATTCAGCGGCGATTTTTAAGGTCTCTATGCTCTAGATTTGGCTTGAGAAGGAAAATACATGACTATAACGAGCGCTTGAAGCACTTCAACATGATAAGTTTAGAAATTCGCAGAGTAATATTAGATTTGTGTACTCTCCACAAAATTGCAAATGGTGCTTTAAATACCTCGATACTGGAGCAGCTATCGATTAAGGTACCAACTAGGTCCGTGCGTATTCATAAACTCTTTAACATTCCACAATCTCTCAACAATGTTTCAAGAAACAATCCATTATATAGAATGTGTCGACTGTATAATATGATATGCTCTGATTTTGATATATTTGACTGTACCCATCAATCCTTCAAAAGATGTCTCATTAAGCATCACTGGTCACGTACTCTGGATATAACCGTTAATGACTTACGAAACTATAATAATTGAATACAATATTTCATGATTATTTATTTTTTATATCACTAACTTAGAATTTTTTTTTCACATACCTACTAGTTTAAATAATAATCTAATTTCTACTTATTTTTTTAAAATCTTATAATTACATACCTACTTATTTCATTTGATTTTGTATTTTTATATGTTTTTCTTTTTAACTGTGTAAGGCACTAAAATTAATCGAATTTTCAATGTTGTGTCTAGTTATAATAGGGCTCCAGTGTTCTAAAAGATTCTTCTATTTCTATTTTATTGTGTATGCTAGTCTATCTGTAGCCTGTAACTATTCCAATTGTAAAAAAATAAAAAATAAAATAAAATAAAACTCAGGGGGGGGGGCTCGTCATACGACTTGATACGATAATGCTATATGCGGGTGGCTATATTGACTGGCTTAGAATAGAATAGAAATGCTTGTTGGTCTAGTGGTTGGTGACTCAGGAATAGAGGTCGTGGGTTCGATCCCCACCCAGGACAAATGTTTGTGTGATGAGCATGATCATTCATTCTGTGTCTGGGTGTAAATATATACTTATTACACAGTACAGTTGTCTGGTTACCATAAGAACAGGCTCTCCCTAGTTTGGGATCAGATGGCCGTGTGTGAGTTGTCCCAACATATTATTATTATTATTTCGGCAACCGTGAACCGACTGACCTTTGCTCCTTTTATAAAAAAGTCTACCATTCCAGAACGACACGAGTACCAGGTTGTCAGAGGGTCCTCAGCTGCAGCTCTCGCGGCTGGAGCGGCAGCACAGCGGCAAGTACGCTTGCACCGTCGACAACGGCGTCGGCCCGCCCATCGTAACTGAGTTCCAGCTGCAAGTGCTTTGTAAGTATCGAAATAACAGTAGTCAATACTTGGATCGGCAAAGCAGATTTTAGAAAGAAGATTTCCCCTGGCAGCGGCAAAAAGATGTTATTAGCATCGCATATTCGAAGTCATATAAGTAATTTGATTCATTGTTTTTCAATGACATTTTTGTTAGAAATAATGTCACATTGAATAGACTTTTGCACTGCGTTATAAAGGGCACCTTCACTGCGAAAGTCTTGAATAGGATTCACACGGAATCATGCAAATACTTATGACATACCTTCAACATTATTTGCGCCTCAATCAGGAAACACTAGTACATATATACGAATAAATTAGATACCTGAAATCCTCGTTTCAAGCGTAATTGCCCACGAATGGTTTTTTTGTGTTAGTTGGATAGGTAAACTGGCAAACGTGTCACCTGATGGTAAGTGGTCGACGTCGCCCATGAACAGAAACTAGTTAACCTGGAACGAGCCCAGGCAACTCATCTATATCGTAACTGAGTTCCAGCTGCAAGTGCTTTGTAAGTATCGAAATAACAGTAGTCAATACTTGGATCGGCAAAGCAGATTTTAGAAAGCAGATTTCCCCTGGCAGCGGCAAAAAGATGTTATTAGCATCGCATATTCGAAGTCATATAAGTAATTTGATTCATTGTTTTTCAATGACATTTTTGTTAGAAATAATGTCACATTGAATAGACTTTTGCACTGCGTTATAAAGGGCACCTTCACTGCGAAAGTCTTGAATAGGATTCACACGGAATCATGAAAATACTTATGACATACCTTCAACATTATTTGCGCCTCAATCAGGAAACACTAGTACATATATACGAATAAATTAGATACCTGAAATCCTCGTTTCAAGCGTAATTGCCCACGAATGGTTTTTTTGTGTTAGTTGGATAGGTAAACTGGCAAACGTGTCACCTGATGGTAAGTGGTCGACGTCGCCCATGAACAGAAACTAGTTAACCTGGAACGAGCCCAGGCAACTCATCTATATCGTAACTGAGTTCCAGCTGCAAGTGCTTTGTAAGTATCGAAATAACAGTAGTCAATACTTGGATCGGCAAAGCAGATTTTAGAAAGCAGATTTCCCCTGGCAGCGGCAAAAAGATGTTATTAGCATCGCATATTCGAAGTCATATAAGTAATTTGATTCATTGTTTTTCAATGACATTTTTGTTAGAAATAATGTCACATTGAATAGACTTTTGCACTGCGTTATAAAGGGCACCTTCACTGCGAAAGTCTTGAATAGGATTCACACGGAATCATGCAAATACTTATGACATACCTTCAACATTATTTGCGCCTCAATCAGGAAACACTAGTACATATATACGAATAAATTAGATACCTGAAATCCTCGTTTCAAGCGTAATTGCCCACGAATGGTTTTTTTGTGTTAGTTGGATAGGTAAACTGGCAAACGTGTCACCTGATGGTAAGTGGTCGACGTCGCCCATGAACAGAAACTAGTTAACCTGGAACGAGCCCAGGCAACTCATCTATATGTTGCCTATCCTGAGACATAAGATGTTAAGTCTCGGTGCCAGTAATTACACTGCCTGTCTTGCCCTTCTCTCCGAAACACAGCGAAGCTGTTTCACGGGAGAAACAAGCAAGATGGTGGTACCCATGCAGCCGGGAGCGCGGCACAGCGATTCCCTCCCACCGGTTGCTGTAACGTATCTAAAACGGTGTGAATGTAATAATCTCAATCCGCGATAAATGTTGTCTTACAAAAATGTAGACCGTTTAAAGTTATTTCGTGCGCGACGATGGTCTAGTGGGTATTTGAGTTACTTGAGAGAGAGGTCCGGGTTCGATCCTGGCTGTGGTGTCTTGAAATGGGTTTTACTAAATTTCTACGTGCTCCCGAATATGAGACCATCGCTTGCTCACCGGTGAAGGAAACATCATGAGGAAACCTGCATGCCTGTTGAGATTAAAAGTCTTTGAAGGTGTGTGAAGTTCACCGATCCGTATTGGGCCAGCGCATCCACAGAACAGAGCGCATCAGTGAATTATGACCCAACACTCTCCTCGCCTGATTTCGAGGAGGATTCCCGTGTCCAGCATTGGGACATATAAGGACAGGCCTGTCTTTCCCATTGGGCACTCTGGGCACCTTGCCCAGGGCCCCGAGATCCACGAGGCCCCATTATTTATATCAGAATAATATGATTGGGTGATTATTTTAAGAAAACCAAACAATGATTGCTGATAAGAATTCTAGTATAGCCGTAGTTACTAGGTATGTTTACTCTTCTCTAGTTCGAAATTCGGGGCCTAATTATATCCTAGTGCCCAGGGCCCCCGATAGGTTAAAGGGGGCATAGTATAAGGATTGATATTATTATTATTATTAAGTATATAAAGTTATTTCGTTATAATAGATCTGATGATGTTTTTTTTCAGATCCTCCGGAGATCACGGTGGAGAGGTCGTGGGTACACACGGGGGAGGGCTTCAGGGCCGAGCTGCTGTGTACCGTGCTGGCTGATCCACCAGCTGAGGTACAGAAAAATAGAATTTCAGGGAAAGAAGAAAAACATTGACAAGCTAAGAGGTTGACATGTGTACCTAGGAAAATATGTTTGGCTACTTACAACGGGGGTTTGAAAAACCTTTTGAATCATCTATGGGATATTTTTTTTCTTCGGATCACGACTCCATACTTTGGTTTTATAAAACATAATATACTCCAAAATTCAATCCAAAATCCAAAAACACATAGTTCGGCAGTCTTTTTTTAGCAAAACAAATGTGATCTGGAAGCTTCTAGAAATACCGGACTATGGTAACGGAACGGGATGTACGCGTACGTTGAGATCGTCTTTTTTCACATTGCCGTTGGACAGTCCAGGTATGGCTTCATCATCATCAGCCTGTTATTGCCCACTGCTGAGCATAGGCCTCCCTTTTTTTCTGCCAAAATATGGCCACACCCGAAGTAAGCCATACCTTGGCAAAGCCAACTACTTAAGCTTTATCGCCAACTATTACTTCTGATATAAGAAAAATGCCACTGAGACAATATGCTCTTCCAAGGAGTCGAAAATGTTCCACTAACTTATGAAATATTTTTGTTACTGGCTTGTAATACGAGATACCATGGAGGAAATATACCTGGTACGTAATTAACATTGATTTCCCTCGCAGGTGCTCTGGTATCAGAACTCGTTCCCGATGAGTGCGTCGGAGCGGGTGACGATGTCGGTGCGCGGGAACAACCACACGCTGCTCATAGCCAACGTGCAACCTGAGGATTTCGGGAACTACACGTGAGTAGCCCACACTGGGGAAGTACAGGCAGGGATGCGGTTTGTGCCGTCACTGGTGCCTCAATCCTGCTTATTTTGTCTGTGAAGTAGCTTTTCGACCCAAGGGACAAGCCATTCTTGTCCCTTCTCTACTGGCGCTTATAGTTCTTGTATCTCAGGAATCAGGATACAAGAGCGAGTTTCACAGGTCCTGGATCCATTTATATTAACAAGCGACGTTGACCACGTCCCGTCAAATGGTCTTCTACCATTTTGTTTATAATCAAATCAATATTTAAATACTGTTAAAACTCTTCTAAAATATTTTTACGAATCAGAAGTAAATTCCGTTTAAAGAAAACTATTTAATGCCCTTAGCAATAAAAAAAAAGAATTTTAGATGTAAATGTATAGACACACATACACACGCATGTGCATGTATAAAGAACCTCCCTCCTTACCCAAATTACATATGTGTACATTTATATGAACTATCTGGTGGGAGGAAAGCGCTGAGCTGTGCTCCCGGCTGCATGGGTACCACCATCTTGCTTGTTTCTCCCGTCAAACAGCTTTGCTGTGTTTCGGAGAGAAGGGCAAGACAGGCAGTGTAATTACTGGCACCGAGACATAACATCTTACGTCTCAGGATAGACAACACATAAGTGAGTAGCCTGGGCTCGTTCCATGTAAACTAGTTTATGTTCATGGGCGACGACGACCTACCATCTGGTAGCACGTTATGACCAATAGTGATTCTTCCAGACTTCCATCCTCATCGAGATCGCAATTGCAAGGTGCCTCGTTTATTTGCACCTCACTTTTTATAGACACAGTTGGGTGTGTCGATGACGTAATTAAACATTCCTCAGTTCCTCGGTTCTGTCCATATTTTCGAAACCATCTTATAATATATTATACAAGTTTGGAGCGTATGAGACAGTTTATTTCAACTTGTTTTAATTCAAGACAGCACAATATAATCTAATCGTATTATTTATAATATTTTTATCTATACTATTTATTATATTGTTTAGATTGTAGGATTCTCTTTGTTTTAATTTCAATTTAGTTTTTATTTTTGATGACCTACTCAACTATTATTTTAAATTCTCCTCTATCCTAAGGTTGTCTGGGAGGAATCGCTTCCTTAGCGATAAGACCGCCTTTGTGCATAATATTATTTTGTAAGTTTTTATTTAAGATGTAATTGTTGTTTATATGCACAATAAAGTATATTTCTTCTTTTTCTTGACATAGTCTTCAACATCCTTCCTTCCTTCACCTCAGGTGCGTGGCGGACAACTCGTTGGGGCGCGCGCGGCGGCACGTGGAGGTCTCCGGGCGGCCGGGCGCCGCGCGGTTCCTGTCCCCACCGCTGGCGCGCGCCAAGTCCTCCTACACCCTCACCTTCGCCGTCGACAGCTACCCGCCGCTGGACGAGCTAAGGCTGCTGTACCGGCAGCTGGCGGTAGGCATCACATTTTATAGTGATTTGTCACTGACGTAATAGCAATTCAACCAACCAGTGATCTGTGTGTACGTCCCATTGGCATTTCGGCTCTAATTTATCAGGCCAGGCGTTAGGCCTGTTGGGATGTAAGTGGAAGCCCCAAGGGGAGATCTACGATCGAGCGAGATTGGTTATTATTTTACCAGTTGTCTAGTTGTATGCTATACATAAAACTAGACTGCTAAACTTCGATAGCGCGATTCAGGATTGTGGCGCTAATTAGTCCGCCACAGGCCCATTTCATCCCAGTAGTGTATGTAGTTATACAAACATTGTGTTCTGACGTTTGTCTCGAGCGCATACGTCACGAGGCGGACAGAGTACGTTTTACACATTTCACAATTAGGTTTCACAATTAGGTCACACAACACAGTTTCACAATTAGGACCAATTCACGGCACGCATTTGGTGCGTTAGTGGCATATCTACCTCTTTTTCTATATAATATCATTGGTACGCTCGATATTAGTAATTCGTATTTTAGAAGTATTTTTGTTTTTAAAACCGTGGTTTAAATGATAAACAATAATATAATATTGCCAAAATTACATTGCGCGCAAAGAACAAGTCGTTAGTCTCGGCAGCGAAGAATTCGTTCGGTACATCGGTTACGTTCAGTCAGTTATGGTTCGGGCCCATCTCAACCCGAATCAAACTCTCAAACCGTCCATTAAACCGCCGAACCGCAAGCTCGCAACTCGGATCGGCGGTTAGAGATCTAAACCGAGTTGGACAGATAGTAACTCGGTTTGACTCGAGTTACACTCAAACCGGTTTGATTCGGTTTGCCAAACCGAGTTGACACATCGCTAGAGTAGTGTCAGTCAGTGTCAGACCGTCGGCCAGAGTGGACGTGGTGGTGCGTTCGCGAGCCAAATAAGCATTTATATATTATATACACAAAGAGTACAATCACAATATTTTCCGTCAACGAACAAGCGAAGACAAGTTTTGATAAACGGTATTGCTCTCAGATGACTTAGACCAACTAAACAAGAAGCTTTCTTTATGTACAAACTCTATTATTGTTTTTTTCTTTTGCGCTGAGAAATGCTCTTAGGCATCCCGCGGGGGAGGGGAGACTCCCCAAGCGGGTATGTGGGACTCGCTGCACCCGAAAGATGGTAAGGTGGACGCACCTCTACCCACTAAGTCCGGCGAGTACCACCAATGCTGCCTTTGGTGAGGTGCCCCGAATCTGTTGGGCAACAGGGTACCTCGACGGCTAGTCAGAGCTCCCAAGGGACCGACGCCACCTCTAAGAGGAGTTGTCCCGCACCACAGAACAACCACTTCCAACGTGACAGTGCAATGGTTCCCATCCTCGCCCCTTGTCCCCCTGCGCTTTTGTTCCCCTTTTCTTATAAGAGAGGTACAAAGCGCAGCTCCCTTTCAATTGGCTTCCACCAAGATGCTGGGTTCACCTTAGGCTACTGAGCCTCACCGCCACGACAATTCTTGAACCTCGGTGGGAACTCTATTATATATGTACAGACCTTTAATATTTTCATTTGAATCTGCAAGCTTGTTATCAATATATGGAATAAAAGTCCAATAAATATCCAAAAGATTGAATCGGTTCTGTTTCGTTTTCAGATAAACGAGTCGTTTCAACAACCAGGACGTTGGCACGATGTGGTCATACCCGCTCCTGAGGCGGCTGGCTCCTTGACCCATCGGGTCTCTCACGAGCTCAAGGGCTTGGAGCCCGGAGCCGTGTACGAAGCTATAGTACAGGCGAAGAATCGCTATGGATGGAACGAGGTAAGTCCGATAGCATTGGTTGGTCCTGTCAAGCCACCAGACGAGCGAGAAACGCAGTTAAATCAAATAAAAATCAATCCAGGGGCCTATCAATATCTAGGGTTGCTTTAGTAACCTGGATATTGATAGAAAATTAAAAGGTCATAAGCCTAACCCAAAACAGGACAGTTCTTGATGGATTTATTAGTTATTTGACATTTTATATATTCTATCGATAGACACGCATGTTCATACAAACAATTTGTTCACAAACGTTAGTTATTTAATCTAACCAAACCATAAAAACATACAGCGCTAGATCGCTTATTCAGTATATTTTTCTTGCGCTTAGAACGTTGTAAGTGTGCGCAAATTTCTTAGCACTCACGCGTTTCGTTCAACGTAGTGTAACAACATGTCCTCTCTATAGATTTTACGCCGCAGGCAAAAGTGACACGGTTTTTGTATCTACAAAACTTAATTAGAATTTATTCTCTATTTCGAAATTTATTAACAGTCAAATAAATAAGTAAATAGTAAAGTAGAAACAAACAGGTTCACATTTTGGCTTAAATTTTCGTATTATTAGCGCTGTTCCGTTACGTATGCTTCAATGTCAGCTGACAAAAAAGGTTCAGTTGAACAAAGTGAGTGTACGGAACGCGAAATCTAGTACGTAGTACTTATTTATCTATGATCTTTTACTTCAGGGTCAAGTAATAGGATAACATTACTATGACCTAGAATTCACATTTTTTTTCTGAATAATGCACAAAAGGTACATATTTTTCATAATTTAATGCAATAATAATTTTAAATTTTCAGGTCAGTGATATCTTTCAGTTTCACACTTTGGGCGGTGAACACTCCGTACATGCAGATGAGCTAACACCGATGTTCTCGTCCGCGTCTCAACACCAACTGTCCATAAACGCCGCCTTTTGTTTATGTACCCTCATGTTCGTCAACCGTCTCAATTCGAATTTCAAATTTTGACAGTTGTAATTGTAAAACTTTTTTAACCAGACTGACATTGAACTATGGGTTCTTTATTTGTAATTTCCTACAAAAATAAATATTTGTATTAATCATTAACTTTTTTGATGAAATTTTGAATATTTATTACGAATTCTGCGATTTTTTAACTTGAGAACTTACCTAATAAGGTTGATTTTTGTCCTATATTCTTTTTTATTGTGAAAAAGATTATCCAAAGTCCAGTTTTTGTAGGTATAATAATTGATAACTAGAACATAATATTTTTAATCCGAGGAATGATGATGATAAAAGTTTCTCTATGGTTACAAAGTGAGCTAAAAAATCGCAATAGAACCGTAATCACAAAAGAAGCCCCACTTTTTGTAATTCAACGATAAAGTTATGCTAATATTATTTACATGAAAATAAAAATAAACTGTGTTAATGCTGTTTTTAGTTGGCTTCCCTCGCACTTACAGCTGGCGTGAGAAATAAATAAATGATTTTTCCATCTTAAAAGGAAGAATTCCTAAGTTGGCAACATTGATTTAAAAATTTTCAAGCTGTATAAAAATATGGGTCTTCTTTCGTGAAAATATTCTTTAGGGGTATCTTTAGTCGTATACTTAGGGGTCGGTGTGAATTATTAGATTTTATTTATTAATATAATCGTAAAACGGTTATTATGACACCAAATTTTTTATAATAATATTTTGTAATTGAAAACGCATCTCTCAGACACACTTAACAAAGATTTTATCATTTATTACTGCTGATTTAAATAATACAATTACGATTTAAATTATTTCTAACTATTATGTTTTGAACATTGAAATAATACAAATCTATAATTTTGTTGTATTTTATAATCATTCTTGGATTATGAGTAAATAATGCTATGAGTACGTTTTTATTGATAGGTGTGTTTTTTCAATAAAAAGTTCTGAAAATTATTTATATTATAGTTTGTAACTACAAATATGATCTCATTTGAATTGTAAGTTTCCACTTAACACTGTTCAAGACAATTGTGTTTTATTAACAAAATGTTGAATGTATAAAAGCAATAATGTCAAAGATTCATTAAAATCTTTAACACGTTTATCTGTTGAACCTGATTTCCGGTATTTAGTAAATAATTTATTGTGAGATTATTATGTTTTAGTATAGCCTGAACAGAAAAATCAAAACCCTCGCCATATTGCGGAAAATTTCGGAACTAATTTCTGTATGGACGATACTATGTCTTCACGTATAAAAGATACAGTGACGACACCACGCAGGGTTTATATATTTCTGGTCAGGATATAAATTCATCAATACACGTTTTAGTAAGTATTAAGTGAAAGAAAATTCTAGTTGTCTGGCAATTTCTATTTACTTAGAACGGAATAATTTAAAATATTTGAATGAGCAGAATTTAAGCGTGTATTTACTGGACAAATACGGGCTAGTGTACTTTTTATAAAGGTTTATTGTAATAATTTGTCATGATCAGTGTTAATATTATAAATTCAGCTACTCATGCTAAGCAACTCTTTTTTTTGCTTATCTAATTAAATAGTAGCTGTCGAATTTTTGATGAAATTCTCAGCAAGTGTTAAGTTTTACATTGACATCTTTAAATATACATTTCACTCTCCGGCCTGGATTATAATCCTATCGATGGAGATCTATTTATAGGAGCTGTACTATAGATAGATTGACTCATCACGATATCTCTGGAACTATAAGACCTAGAGATTTTAAATTTGGTAGGAATATTACTTTTGCCATGTAGAGGTCAGCTAAGAACGGATTTTAAGAAATTCCACCCCCTCCCCCTTTGACAGAACGAAGTCTGTGCGGGCAGCTAGTAAGAGTATGAAAAAAAGTCCGTCAAAAAGTGTTAAATAAGGGTGGCGCCATTACTATGGATAACCCACCCACCCACCTAAACCCCACCTAACCCACCTAAACCCTACCATCACTTACTACTGTAAGTGATGGTGGGGTTTAGGTGGGTTGAAGAGCCTGCTCGATTATGAAGTAACACACGGAAAGGAAAATGTGACTATACAAGAATGAGATAGTATTTTGTGTTCGAAAACACACTAAAAAACGAAACTCTGTAAAGAAATGAGGATTTTAAGAGTAGCGTCCTATAATATTATCACACTGAAAAACTTTATATTTGCTGAGAATTACATTATTGTATATTATTTTATTTGCTCCATGCAAATAAAATATAATATGGAAATATTTTCAACATCAATAAAAGCCACTTCTTCAAAATATGTCAAGAAAAATCAAGATTGTAACTAGGTCTAGAAAGACAACATACAATTATGTTTTCTCTACCACGAGTTGCTAACATTCTGATGCTCTCTGCTTATATGTAGATATTTATGCGAAAATCTTTCATGATCACACTAGAAGTATCAGAAGTAAATTTAATTCTAATCCATGGAAATAAAAAATCCATCCATGATGATAAGTTTTTGATCTATGAAAAAAACGTTCAAAAACTATCTGGCTGTATGCATGCAACCCTTTGGCTTATTTAATACAGTCCTGGCTGTAAAAAAACGTCACATCCACAGAAAAGAATTTATTACGTAGTAATATTAAATTAATATTAAGCAATAAAATGTGTTAGTGATAAAGCTATTTAGATGTAAACATAAGTAATTGGTATTTTTCTCAAACTTTCCTATTTGTATTTAATATTTTTATTTAAATTTAATGAAACGTACATTTAGGTGCAATATTAATTTAAGTGGTAAAATGAGTTTTTATGTAAGATGTATGATATTATTGTCATTGACACAGTAATATAATCTTAAATGCTATTTACGTATTTTGTACTTTAAATAAGTCTTATTTATAAAAAAATGAAAGCAATATTCGAACACATCATATAATTCATATTATTAAAATAATAAATACACTGTGTATTGATAACGCCGCCGATTTCGATTATTTTACGCTTGCAACATTGATTTTGTATTTCAATGTAAAAAGTACTTGAGGATCGGCCATAATTTTTTATCGTGTATTAGATGTAATTTTCTAGAAACAAAATATGAAATTGAATTATAGCTGTAATTGAATTGTAAAATTTGATTGGCTGTAGAAAACGCCTCTTTGAGAATTGTTTTCGAGAAACACAATCCTGTAAGTAGATAAATATACGTGTAACTTTATTACAAAATATGGCTTTTAATTAACATGATTAAGTTACATTACTTATTATGTTCCTCCTTAAGTTACATACTTATTATGTTGTGGGTGTGGGTAGAGCTGCTTCCACTTACCACCTTTCGGGCGCATGCTCGGAGGCATCCCGCGGGGGAGTGGGGTCTCTCCAGGCGGGTATGTGGGACTCGCTGTTGACCGACGCCACCTCTACAGAGAAGTTGTCCCACACCACAGGCCAACCCCTCCCAACGTCGGTACAGTACAATAGGGTTAGGTTCCCATCCTCGCCCCTTGTCCCCCTGCTATTTTGTAACTTCTTCTTGTAAGAGGAGGCTACTAAGAGTAGCGCCCTCGGCTCAATTTGCTACGCCCAAGTTGTTCACCTTAGGTTACTGATCCCAACCGCCACGACAAGACTTGAACCATGGTGGGGTATAAAAAAGACCTATATATATTTTTTCTTAACTATTGAGCTATGCAATATTTTTTTCTAATCCAATTATTTCGGAATTCGTTCCGGAAATTAATGCGAAAATAACCTCGGTAGTTTATTTCTTTGTTACATAACGCTACGTTCTTAAATAAATTTACAAAGGAGACGGTCCAAAATTGTATGGGACGTTGGTCTACTTTTGTACACGTAATGAGATAAAGGAAAGAAAATATTGAAACAGTTTTGATTTGTTCATATCCATGAATTCATCTCAATTTCAGTGGAAGAATAATTTAATGTTTCCAAGATTTGCAACCTTATATAATGTATATTCCTTGGTGTTATATGTCAAATGTAAGGAATTATGTCATTGTTCGATAAGCATCTGTCATCATTTGGTTTGTCATTTGTCAGAAATGACATTTAGTAAGTAATAATAATCCATGAAGTTAGGAAATAAGAGATGCCCCTTTCTTTAAACTTACAGCTGTAAGTGAGTGCCTGATCCGCCATCTTGAGTGCCCTTTTCATAGTAATATTCTCTATATAGTTTGTGGTTTTGCTCTCAAAACCCTAGCAACCCTAGCCATGTTAAGTGCCAATTTGAGTTGTAGGTTACACCTTTTTTTCGTAGGTATGCCCAGTCCTTCTACATATATTAAGTCTATGTAATCATCCGTCTGAAGGGCGCCATCTTCATTAAGAATTGCCAACAAGTTAAAAAACTTGAAATATATTTATATTTTTTGCATGTAAATTAGTTTCTTATACTAATTTATTTTATTTTTAATGAAATCTATGTATTTTTTCTCTATTTATCGTATACTGTACAAGACTAGACCAGAAATGGGCCGTCTCCTTTAATAAAAATATTATTATAAAAACAATTAAGGCTCTCCGAATACGATACTAAAGCAGATCAAAGTTGTTTCCTAAAGGCTGAGCAATTAATTATTAATTAATAAATGTTTCACGTGCGCGTTTGTGCGAAATGCATTCCCTACCAGAGGATAAATATTTGGAGCTACGCAGCAACACCCTGGAGGTGCTGGGGCGGGATGTCAATCTGGACAAACCGGGAAAGATGAAGGAGGCTGCGAGGATCCTGGACGAGTGGGTCAAGCAGCAGGCAACAGGCGCACTTCAGAAAGAAGGATTTTCGTGAGTGTTAGGTACATTATAATATAAAAGAAGTAATATAAAATCTTCAAGTTGAAATCCTCTTGATCATATACCCTCGGTCCCAATACTGAGAAATGTGGACTTCGGTCCACCCTCCGTGAAGGATGAGCCCCAGATATTTGATAAGGGGGCTCATCCTGACCCTCACCCTTCCGATCTGGATGGCATTCCACGGTGGAGGTCCTTTCCGCCCGGTCTCGCGGAAGAGAAGGGCTTCGGTCTTCTCAGGTCTGACCCGAAGCCCTAACCTCTCTATGCGGCTGATCACGAGGTCGAGCCCTACCTCGGCCAGCCAATCCGCCTCCTTACATAACAATAGATTTTTATGGATAGGAGAGAATGTGTACAAGCCGCGCGTCTGTGCATCGATTCCACCAGAATTTTTCTTCTCAGTGGACTAGCCTTGGAACCGGTGATAGATTAAATTGATGTTCAAAAAGATACTGTATTGGTACTATTTTGAATTAAAAAAAAATATTTTTATTTTTTGCTGTGTTCCGGAAAGAAATGCAGGATAGGCTTTAATTACTAGAACCCAATTTACTTACCTTGATGAAAATAATATTAGCAGAAAATGAAGTAGGTAATAGGAACTTACATCCTTTACAAGGGAAGTTAGTTTGAGGCATAGCATACCGATTATGACAATGTTTATTTTCCTTCATGACACATTTGAGCAGATTGACACGATCTGCTTCAAATAATTTGCTAAGTTATCACCGTCGAGAAAATGAAATCACCGCGGAATTATTCATTTGTCTTTTATAAGGTCTTACCATATTCTTCACGGCGGAATAAAGACGTCTAACTCCCCGGCCCATTTGTAATGTATTAGACCTCGCTCGGTATTAAATGATACATACTCGGAAAACTAATCCAGTCGTTCCAACACGCAACACAATCCTGTACTACTCTGTGTACTCTTAAAAATCTTTAACCACTCTTCAACATCATCATCAGCTTTTATCCGTCCACTGCTGAAAAATGCACCGGCCACCGCACGGAGATCGTCTTTCCACCTGGTTAAATAATTTCTTACAAATTAAAATATCCTTTTTCAGCGCCTGAATTTTTAGAAAATTCGATGATCATGGTCTGTAGAGCGAATGAAGGGTTATATTCAACAATATGTTGTTCCTTAAAAACAATGATGTGACTCTACTACGAGATATAACACAACTAGGAGTACGAGTATTTGAAACGGAAATGGTTAGTATCGATCCCCAAACAAACATTCTAAAACGTTAGTACATAATAAAGTTTAAAAATAGGAGTAAGTTACATAAGTTAACTTACTTAATACAAACAAAACGCAGAGTAAATCTATCAAAGACACCAATGACAGAAGAAACAGACAATGTAGACGTAGAAATAAACGCAGATGCAAATGTAGAAATAAACGCAGATGCAGATATAGAAATAAATGCAGATGCAGACGTAGAAATAAACGAAGATGCAGACGTAGAAATAAACGCAGATGCAGACGTAGAAATAAACGCAGATGCAAACGTACAAATAAACGCAGATGCAGACGTAGAAATAGGAGTAGTCTTAGATGGAATAAAAGCGAAACAATAAGCAAGTTTATTAAACTTTGTTATTAAAAATATGTATTTCATTATTAATCCTCATAAAAACTTAATTACCAACTCTACTACGATTGTTAGGTACTTATATAATTTCAAGGGGCCTTGTAACTTATAAGAAATATATAATAATAATAATAATATCTTTATTTGCTAGAATATGGTTAGTAATAAGATGTTAACATAATATATGTGGCCTCATATTCTGCCAATAGCGTGCAAATCTTATAATTTAATTTGGGTTAGTTTGAATAACAATAATAAACATTATAAATCAATAGAATCATAGTCAATTTCGGTATCATTTGCAACATGTCGAGGAGAAATACAATAATAATTACAACAATTGTCAATAAAAATTATCAATTAAATCACAATACATACATTTATAGACTGTGAATACAATTAAATTTAATTCATCGATATACTAAATAATCATTATAGGCATGTCCGAGGTAGTATAATTGAATAATGATAAATGACGAAAATGAAATGAATGAAAAATTATAACATTAATTGTATAGGGGTATCAAAGTAATCCCCACCATATCCCCCCCCCCCATCAAGTCAAGGCGGTGGGCCGCATCAAACATTGATTATTCCTAATGTTTTAGTTCTTTCGTGGTTTTACCCAAAATGAATAAAGACAGTGGTAATAATAATGATATTTATGGACGCTTTTACACCACGTCAATCTGGTCCCGTGGTAAGTTCTCAAAGAACTTGTGTTACAGGTACCAGACAACGGAAATATATTTAATATTTTTTTACTATACATATATTTAAGATTTTTTTATATTATACACATATTTAACACACATCCATGACCCAGGAACACAGAAAAGTTGTTGTTCCCTGGCAAGATTCGAACCCGCAACCTCCGGCATGAGCGCCAACGCGCTAACCATTGAGCCACGGAGGTCGTCCGTACTTCTTATTTAATGACTATTATTATAATTATATTTTCTAAAATATTGGACCCAAAACTCGCTTATTTTCGATCGCCTTTCAGTTCTCTTGAGGTCCTGCTCAAAATGACCAAGAACCACTACCGTATGTATGGTCATATCGAGGTACGTCGGCAAGACTAGGAAATAAAATCGTGAGCTTTGGTTACAGAAAAGCTTTTGCTGTAAGTTATCATTCTTAGCGCCCCGCGGTTTTAGACGCGTAGTTTCCGTTCTGTGGGAATACTGGGAAAAAATATGTTGCTCCCTGAGGTGCTTGTCGGGTGGAGTGTACATAGATACGGCTGTAAATCAACGCGGGCGGTTTGAAAGCTAATACATTTGAATTACCAATATTTCCTATATAATACTATATTTATACGGGTGGACCCGTATAAATATAGTATTATATAGGAAAGGAAAGTATTATATACGGAGGGACCACCATCTTGCTTGTTTCTCCCGTCAAACAGCTTTGCTGTGTTTCGGAGAGAAGGGCAAGACAGGCAGTGTAATTACTGGCACCGAGACTTAACATCTGACGTCTCAGGGTAGGCAACACATATATGAGTTGCCTGGGCTCGTTCCAGGTTTACTAGTTTATGTTCATGGGTGACGTCGACCACTTACCATCAGGTGGCACGTTTGCCAGTTTGCCTATCCAACTAACATAAAAAAAAAACACGTACAGACTATAAAAAATAATTTTAATCGCCCTCACGTTATGTAACTTAAATACACTTTATGTAAATAATAAATATTTACATATAATAAATATATTTTTTGGGACTAATAAAAAAACTTTAGAACAATCGAGCAAAAGATGAATAATATCAATGGTAAAATAAATATTAATGTAAAAAAAAAACATGAATATGTTTCTTGTATCTGATTATAATATACTAACAATTGCCATGGGAAAGTCTACATCGATGGATAAAACATTCATCATCATCATCAGCCTCTATCCGTCCACTGCTGAACATAGGCCTCCCGCAATGAACGCCAAGACGGCCGATCCCATGCTACTCGCATCCAACACGGACCGCCACGGCACGGAGATCGTCTTCCCACCTGGTTAATGGTCGACCAACACTTCGTCTACCTAAACGTGGCCTCCACTCTAGAACCTTATTGCACCATCGGCCATCATTGGTCACACTCTCAGAAGAACGGATGGCCGATGATGGCCAATGGATAAAACATTTCATAAATTTTACACTGGTTTCATTGCTTATCTTGCTCTGAGAAGGATTCTCACCGAGACTCAACAAAGGTGTTTGCTGAAAGAAATAAGCACGGGAAGCAGGGGAAACGCATCCTCTCGGAGACCTCTGAGGGCCGGAGTCCTACAGGGGTCCGTGCTGTCTCCGACCTTGTACAACTTGTACACCTCCGTCATCCCCGAACACCCGGCGGTTAAACGGGCTCTCTTTGCAGACGACACCGCTCTGTATATCACCCACCCCTCAGCCGCAAGGGCTTCCACCATCCTCCAGCGTGCCGTCACCGAGCTGGGTGAATGGTTCGCAAAATGGAGGATTGATATAAGCCCAGAAAAAAGTGCCTCCATAAAATTCTCACGTAGGAGGGTCACAAACAGACGACCTTATCGTACCATGAAACCGATAAGGTTAAACAATATAGAAATACCCAGAGTAGATCAGGTAAAATACCTGGGGGGCACCCTTGATAGGTCGATGTCATTTAGACCACACATAGAGACAGTCACCAAAAAGGCCAAATTCGTCTTGAGGCGTTTATATTTCTTAATTAACAAAAACAGCAAAATGCCCCTCAGGCATAAGCTAACCCTGTATAAAACTTGTATCCGACCCATTATGTCATACTCTTGTGTCGCATTCGCGCATGTGCCACAAAGTCAACTTAATGCACTACAAATAGTCCAAAATAAATTCTTACGCATGGCAACCGGTTGCCCGTGGTACGTAAGAAACATCAACCTGCACAGGGACTTCAGATTAGAGTCCGTTAGGGGCCACTTCAAAATGACGTCAGAACGTCACTTTGAAAAGGCACTTCTCCACCCAAACCCGCTCATCGTGAGCGTGGAAAACTATGTCCTAGATAGCTCAGTTCCAATTAGACATAGGTTACCTAAGCATGTTTTAACAGATCCAGCTGACGAAATCTCTCAGCTACTAATGCGCGACGCAAAAGCGCGACGCGAACGTCACAGCATATACAGACACACACACGGTGCTAGGTACACCTGCACACCGCTTGGGCCTCGGGGTCGTAAGCGACGTCGAACCCTACACATGGAAACCACATCGATCCGGATCGATCGCGGAAGCTTAGTTTCGAATCCGATACGAGTAGACACAAACCCAGACCGCGCAAAAACAGCGCTAGCACTACGCTACCGCTAGATTGCTTGGGCACCGCGCATGACCCGCCTCCCTCTCCAGAGGGAGGGATGAGGGCCGGCCCTCATGATGATAGGTTAAATTCAACCGTAAAAGATTCGTAGACCGTATCGGATTTGACTAGTCCAAATCCTGCTCTCCCGAGCAGCACGCGCGACGAACCGCGCCCCCTGCGGGGCGCGGAGGGTGGCGTCCCCAAAATATTTCTTAAGTGAGCCATCTGCTCACTTACTGTACCGATTGAGCTTAAAAGCCCTCGGGCCGAAAAGTCTAGCCCTTCCGAAAAAAAAAGGGGAAACGCAGAGAGTCGCGGAGCACAGCGCAACTGTGGCGGACCAATTAGCGCCACGATACAAAATCGCGCAATCGAAGTTTCATATTTCAGCGCTATAGATACAACAGCTGACATGATGATGATGGTACGACGATGACAACGTACCATCTCGCTCGCCCCCAAAGGGAGATCCCTTTTGGGGCCTTCACCTATACCCCACATTGGTGACCTCTACAGAACACGCCTCTTTCAGGACATCATTATCATCACATCACCACCCCTCCGCACCACGCCAGCCAGCTTTAGCCTCATCGGATACCTCGACCAACCAGCTAAACGCACCGCAGCTTGGTCGAACCCTTATCGGCTTCAAGAGCACATCTCTCCTGGTCAGCACGTAGCATCGGCCCCGCACGGCAGCACTCCGACTCACTGGAGCCCGTGCAGCAGCAGCACAGTTCCGACTCACTGGGACTCTCAGATACTGGCTACTCAAGCAGAGAAGACTCAAGATTCGACCTCCGGGCTTTGGGAGTGATGTGGCGGACCAATTAGCGTCACAATCCTGTTACGCATTTTTGTAGTTATTTCAAATTGTAAAGTTTCATTAAAATCTATTCAATCGTTTTTGCGAGAAATATCGACAAACATCTATACATAACGTAAGCCATGCTGCTTTGCAACCTATCGCTCATATAACACCGGCGTCAAGTGACAGCTTTGCTTTTTTTTCTTTAACGCCGGGAAATGCTCATGCCCTCCCCAGGCGGGTATGTGGGACTCGCTGCGCCCGAAAGTTGGTAAGGTGGACGCAGCTCTACCCACTAAAACCCGGCGAGTGCCACCAATGCGACCTTTGAGGTGCCCCGGATCTAATGATCAAACAGGGCACCTCCACGGAGGGGTTGTCCCGCACCACATAACACCCAACCTCGGGACTACTGTCCCGATGGGGTGAGGTTCCAATCCTCGCTCCTTGCCTCCTGCTCTTTTGTCCCCTCTTCTTAGAAGAGGGTTACAAAGAGCCCCCTCGGCTCAATTTGCTTCGCCCAAGGTGCTGGGCTCACCCTAGGCTACTGAGCTCCACCGCCACGACCATGCCTAAACCATGGTGGGGCAAAAAGTACCCTGGTTAGTTAGACAATCACATTGCACTTCTGCAAATTTTCCGCAATTAATATTAACGAATATCAATTTTTTTATAATATTACAAAAACACATGTATTTTAAAAATAATTTTATTCAACGAATATTACAAAATACTTTAACAATCGTAGTCATGATTTTTTTTCAGAACATTAAATTTTGGAAATACCTACTTACAATAACTAATTACCCAACAGGTGATCCATAATTATTAAAAATATACTGTGTACTTATGACTGTTTCATCTTAATAAATTATTATAAGCTGCTTAAAATGGAATGAAATTTCATGAAACATTAGCCTTTTTTTTCGCAGGGACATGCTTTTTACGCATGTAGCCAGGATCTCGGGTAGATCCTGACCCTATGTGGGACTCGCACCTGGGAGTGCTCTACCCGTAAACTAAAACCACAGCGAGCGCCTTCAGCTGCATTTTGAGGGTCCCGGATTGGCATTCAACAGGATCACCTCAGCGACAGGAATTGAGCAAGACACGAATACAGAGGCGTTACTAGAGGCGCATTAAGTAGCGCCTCCTACGCACCACCATTCGTCGTCCGCGGTCGCTCGTCGCTCGTAGTACATTACTGCCTCGCAGAAGGAGACCAACCCCATCCAGGACTCGTCGTCACCGAGCATCGCGGTGATGACACTCGGCAGAGACAAGTCCTCTCCGATGACTGATGTCAGACTGTGACGCAGCGCCGCCCATCTCGGGCACACCTCGATGGTGTGCTGGGCCGAGTCCACCGCCGCGCCACAATCGTGACACACTGTCAACGGCTCCCTGCGGGCCGTCCGGCACAGGTACTCACCAAAGCAACCATGCTCGGTGAGCACCTGTGTCAGACGAAACATGAGACCATCGCTTGCTCACCGGTGAAGGAAACATCGTGAGGAAACCTGCATGCCTGATGAGATTAAAAGTCTTTGAAGGTTTGTGAAGTTCAATTCACCGATGCGCTGGCCCAATGCGGGTTGGTGAACTTCACACTCCTTCAAAGACTTTTAATCTCATCAGACATGCAGGTTTCCTCATGATGTTTCCTTCACCGGTGAGCAAGCGATGGTCTCATGTTCAATACCCACTAGCGGCTAGACCATCGTCGCTCATACGCTCACGCTCGAGGTATTAAATACTAAATGTTATTAAATACTAAATGTTATTCCTTAAAAATCCGCTAAATGTAAAGATTCCTGAATCCTATTGTCGAACACAACCGGTAATCCTTTTACATTATTATTATTATAATATATATTATTATTATAATTATAATCGGCTGCAGGCATTGGCTGCAAATTATATATTATTATAATTGCCGTTTATTGAGGGAGTCCTATGTTTAGCAGCGGACGCACAGAGGCTGATGATGATGATGATGATATTTTTTTTTTATAATAATCGGTTGTCTTCTCACTCCATCTTTCTCGTCTCAAGTGTCAGCTAACATGTACAGCCCAGTTATTGAGGTGGTAGACTATCTGTTTACTTCGAATGAAAGTTTAAAAAAATGGGGTAAGTAGTGCTATTATTTTTTAATTATCTCTACAAATAATAGAAGACAGTTGCTGAGATGGACAAGACGAGTTCAGTCTTTGTTTCGTTTTTCTTTCGTTCCCTCTTCCTCAATCCAGAGTCAATGTCCTGAAAGTCCCGTAGGCGCCGGCGTACAGGTCATTGAACTGGTCGGTCGGACGGGCAGACTCGTCCACGCGTGCCTCTGACATGATCCTCAGGTGTTGCTGGTACTCCTCCGAGGCAATTTGTTCAAGGTATTCATCTGAAATTTTGATATTCTTTAGGCTTATATCCAGCAGTAAACGAAAGAGTTTAATGATGGTGATAATGATGATCATGATGATGATGGTGATGACGATGATGATGTTGATGATGATGATGGTCATGATCATGATGATGATGATGATTATGATAGGAGCCTTCTATTAGTTTAAGCAACAGGTCACGTTTGCAACATAAAAAAATGTTACCACTGAGTTAAAGACAAAAGTATTTTCTACCTTATTTGACCAGCGATACCAAAACGCCACTATCAACAAAATTGTCGCAGAGTCAATTCTATTTAAAGTAAGGAACAAAGGAAGTAAGTGCTTACACATTAACATAACGTTGAGCCTGACGATTCATCTTAGAACCTGACTGTGACTGGGTTGAGAGAGAGAGGGAGAGGGTTAAATAGGGCTTTAAAGTGGAGACTATTAACTTCGGGAAAGACCGGTGTGTTCCAACTAAAGAAAATCTTGACTAAATAAACCACATTAGTTGGATCTGAGTTGGATATTGGCAAACTTGACGCTCATTGAAACAGCAGTTTTGAATAGGGATGACGACTATTTTTTAAATTGATTTTATTTGATAGATATACCCTATATGAACACGAAAAAAAATACTTTTATGAAGAAATATGTCCAATTTTAATAAAAAAGACCTAAATAAAATAGTTTTAAAATTGCCGCTAAAACACTTCAAGCTGTCATATGACCATGATTACGTCAAAAACCATTGAACATACTCGCGCTCTGTACAGCTATTACCACGGGGCTATTACAGTTTGTTTACTGGTCAGTGACGTCATCGCGGTACAATGACGTTCGCAGTCACGTGATAATCGGTGATAAATAACGCATTTTAAATTATTTTTCTTTCATTTAAGACAAATAAACTCTTAAAATGTTATTTTAGGTTTTGAAATACTGTCTTTAATGTGTACAACATAATTTTACATGAATTTATAACATGTGTTAAGATCGCTATTTATTTGGGCTGCTCTGAATATTTTTACTGAAATTAGAATTTTTAAGGTACTGAGTGAAAGCCAAAGTAAATAAGAGATTTTCATATAAAATAGTGTAAAAATAATATAACCAACCATGAGTATCATACAATGATTTTTCTGCACCACCATATTCCTTCGGTAGGACATCTAAGTAAGAAAACTCTTTGAGCTCTTCAACGCTATCATGTTTTAAGATTCTGTCCATAATCTTCTTCTTTAGCACCTGTCTGAAGAACGAAATCAGTGTGTCAACGAGCTTGGATGCTGAGATGATGTGAACTTTCTTAAGCCTGAACCCGAAAGTTTCCTGAAATTTTATATTAAATTAATTACAACTTCACCGGTGAGGGATGCGCTGTGCTGCGCTCCCGCCTGCATGGGTACCATCTTGCTTGTTTCTCCCGTGAAACAGCTTTGCTGTGTTTCAGGCAAGATGTGTTTCAAGACAGGCAGTGTAATTACTGGCACCGAGACACATCTTATGTCTCAGGATAGGCAACACATAGATGAGTTGCCGGAGCTAGTTCCAGGTAACTCGTATGTTATATAGGCCGTTATAACTGTTATTTATTAAGGTCTGATATTTAATAGACACTGTTTTGACTATTTGAGCGTTTTGAAGATGATTGATATTTCATTTATTGTTAAAATACTCAATTTACTGTGTAAATCTTCAAATGAATATGTATTAGAATTGCAGCGCAAGGTATGTTATAATAAAGGTAAGCGTAAGAGATTGATGTTGATCCCCACCATGGTTAAAGCCTTGTCGTTGCGGTGGGGCTCAGTAACCTAAGATGTGCCCAGCACCTTGGGCGAAGCTAATTGAGCCCAGGGTGCTGTTTTTTGTACCCCTCTCTTATAAGAAGAAGGGACAAAAGAGCAGAGGGACAATAGATTTCATTAGATCCGGGGCCCTCACTAAAGGCGGCATTGGTGGCACTCGCCGGGTTTTAGTGAGTAGAGCTGCGTTCGCCTTACCATCTTTCGGGCGCAGCAAGTTCCACAAATTTTGTTTGTTTCCACAGTTTTGAAATAGAATTTACTTTAACAACGTCGTTTTTTCACCGATGAAGTAAAACAGAAGAAGACTTAAACGAGTCATAAAATTTAGTATTTTTAAAATTCGCCAACTCGCATACGCCCAACTATGTATTAATTGATTATAATAATTTATAATAATATATCAACCCTTTTATTCCCCACTGCTGGACACGGGTCTCCTCAAAATCAAGTTAGGACGGTTTTGGGCCATGCAAGTTTCCTCACGATGTTTCCTTCACCAGTGAGCAAGCGATGTTCAGGCGCAGGTAAAAATTTAACCATACCCACTAGGCCATCGTCGCTCACATCACATAAATTGATTACATCAGGTAAATGTAATTTTTATTACCAGTAGTGCCAAGTAGCAGCTTCTCAATTCCAAGAGATTGACTTTGGTGATGGTATCCAGTAGATCAACCTCCGAGACGTCGTAGATGACGACAATTCCGTTGTTGTAATCGTACAATTTGTCGTAATCTACGGCCTGCAAAATTTCTGGTCATAAATATCTTTGTTATATTAAGTACGCCTTATTCTTAGTAATTTTTGCATTTGTTTGTCAACTACGAGTCGAATTTAAAATATTCTTTTTGGTTGTGATACTGCCAACCACTGAGTTTGTTTTCCGTTTCTTCTCATTGGGCTGGTCTGGTCTTTAGCCGGTGGTAGTATTACTGACGTTCTAAGAGTGTGTGGGTACTATTTTTAATGGAAAAAAAAACAGAATTTAAATTGAATACTACTTTTACTTTACTTTTCAAAAAAGTCAGGTGAAGGAATTAAAATAATGGTCAAAGCTTACATTGTAATGAACAGTTTCAATACAATTTGTGGGAATTAGGTGTGAGCCACAAAGGGAGATCTCCGACCGAGCGAGATGGCATGCTCGGTAAGGCCGAAGCCCACTTGCTATCAATTCAGCCGTTGTATGTATAGCGACGAGCTGTGGAACTTTGATAGCGCGATTCAGTATTGTGGCGCTGATTGGTTCGCCATAAATTAAACGGTATATAAATTCGTGAGGTATTGCTTGTTTTAATAACTTTTTAATTACAAAGTAAAGAAAGAAAATCTAAGCAATTATGTTCTTATAGCCAGCAATCCTTTATTACGGTTTAATTAGTTTACTTGTCGTGGCGTGTTTCCGGATCTGATAATATATAATTACGAATTAATTATCTTTATATTTATATCGTTATATAATCCGATATTTCAAGATCATCTAATTTGGATTCAGCGCTACCCACTATTAGGCGAAAAATGTATCCCTTTTTGGAGATTCCACAAGGGTCCATCCTGGGACCGTTCCTTTTTTTCTCTTTATACGAATGACTCATAATGGAAGATAAAAACATATAAAATGAACGATAAATGATTCTTTATACTTAAAAAGTTAGAATTATACGATGAAAAACTGACAATGTTAACGCTTTGTCGTATTAAGGCACTAATTCGATGCTTTTGTGGAGAAAAAATATAGAAATAATGCAATTTACGTATAAAGCCGCGGATAGACTATTCGAAAAATTAATTTCTTCTTGATTTACGAAAAGGAAATTCTTTATCACTTTTTGCTTGTTTTAAGTATAATAACCAGTCTTAAAGTCTTCAAACAAAATCAAGTTTGGGCAAGATAGGGTTTTTGATAGAAGATGAAGGTATAAATAAGGCTATATGGCGCAAAACACAAAAAATCTGAAGATTGTAAAATATTCTAAAGATTTGCTGTTGTATTCCTCGTCGTTTGTTGCCTGATCTTTTCAGCGGGTTTAGAAACTAGTATGGTTAACGAATTACTTAGTATAAAATTCAATAAAAAAATTATATTCGACTCACAAAAAAAATTTGTCTGTATGTGTAATCCATCACCTTGCGGTCACTGAACTTGCCCTTGCATTTTGCCACGACGACGCGGTAGTGCTCATTCGTCAATTTGGGCATGATCAGGATGCGACTGAAAGATTTGGTAATTCAATCGGAGTCTCATTTAAGAGGAAATACAAGTTTTTCCATACAAACGTATTCCCTGTTTCCTCCCTGGATAATGGCGTTAGAGTTATATTTATTTTCCTAATTATCTATGGCCACTATACGCATGTCCCTATGATTTATTTTTTATCTTTAATTAATTATTAAAAGAGATATGAACGTTCAAAAACCCAAAAAATGGCCAGATTTTCTGCTGTGTTCAAACATCCATAAAACAAATTTCACTAGATTACATTAAAAAAGTAAAACATAGAAACTTAGCTCAAGCTTTTGTTAATTTTGAATGAAAAATGTTCTTGAATCGGTTGAGTTTTGGAGAAGATATCAGGTAACTACAAATTGTTATTTTCTGTTCTTTAGTTATATTCAGTTCAAGCTCCAGTTGCCTCTATCGCACTTTGCGGGCGGTAGTGTCTCAAAGTAGGCAACAGGTATATGAGTTGCCTGAGCTAGTTTCAGGTTAAATGGGCGACGTTAACCATTTACCTTCATGTGGCTCGTCTGCCCGCTTACTTAACCAACTAACAAAAAGTGATGTTTCTGTCGTTTCTATAGCAGTTAGAATCTTTATAGAATATACAAACAATATTCCATATATAGCATACTAGCTGTTGCCTGCAGCTTCACCCGCGTTACTCAACTCCTAAAGTCACAGCGTGATGTTATATAGCCTATAGCCTTCCTCGATAAATGGGCTATCTAACACTGAAATAATTTTACAAATCGGACTAGTAGTTCCTGAGATTAGCGCGTTCAAACAAACAAATTCTTTAGCTTTATAATATGAGTATAGATTGCAACACTCATTAAAGTTTAAACAAAGTAATATCCAATTCCTTATAGTTCTCGTAATTTGAATTAATTGACAAAAACTTTTATAAAAACTACAAAGAATGTTAAAATATATACTGTAACAATAACAATACCTATTTATAATTATGTTTTAATTGCTATGTATGTTGTGTCTTACCCAATAAGGGTGAGGTCAAACGAGCGTAATTTTTGAGCTGTGAGTCGCAGAATTTACGCTGCATTCGGTTGCATACTAAAGGCCTGTTTGTGCCACACGGCGACGCAAACTCACTACACATTGAGTATGAAACCGAATGCAGCGACTCATTTGACGCGACTCGCAGCTCAAAAAATTACGCTCGTTTGGCCTTGCTTGGTTTATATATTCGATCTTACCACGATCGCTTTAGTATCTCGTCCTGCTCGCTACCGCATATTTGGAAATACTGAGGCATCATCGTCCGGAACGTGCATATCCTGTCGAGCAAACGTTTGGCCCGCTCCACAGACCCCTTGGCCGATACTATTGTAGATTCCAAATACGCAGGAGCTAAAAACAATGATTATTAACATAATATATAATAAATATAATATATAGAAAGCTGGCAAGTGGACGCAGCTCTACCCACTAAAACCCGGCGAGTGCCACCAATGCCGCCTTTAGTGAGGTGCCCCGGATCTAATGAGCAAACAGGGCACCTCGACGGCTAGTCAGTTCCCCGAGGGACCGATGCCACCTCCACAGAGGGGTTGTCCCGTACCACAGAACAACCCCTCCCAACGTCGGGACAGTACAATGG
The DNA here is from genome assembly GCA_963853865.1 of Helleia helle. Lineage (NCBI taxonomy): Eukaryota > Metazoa > Arthropoda > Insecta > Lepidoptera > Lycaenidae > Helleia > Helleia helle. The sequence goes on from OY971434.1 coordinate 1,410,698, forward strand.
GGTGAGGTTCCCGTCCTCGCCCCTTGCCTCCTGCTATTTGTCCCCTTTTGTTATAAGAGGGGTACAAAGAGCCTCCTCGACTCAATTAGCTTCGCCCAAGGTGCTGGGCTCACCGAAGGTTCCATGTTCAGGTGGACATAAAAATTAAGAAAACCCCATTTGAAGTCATCACAGGGGTCAGGATCGAACCCGGATCTCTCGCTCAAGAGACGGAGCCTATACCCACTAAACCACCGTCGCTCATATTTAATAACCTAAACAATATTTTTTTGTGTTGGATGCGAGTGGCAAGGGATCGGCCATCTTGGCGTTCATTGAGGGAGGCCTATGTTCAGCAGTGGACGGATAGAGGCTGATGATGATGATGATGATGAAACAATATTTATTGTTTTCTAATAGGTACATACCTATACGAATTTCATATCTAATAAACAATATTTTACGAATAAGGGCCTTGATTGCTGCGAAGTATGCGAAACGTCGGGCATATAAAAATAATAAACTGCGATAACATCAGCAAAATCTAGTTTCTTTATAATGCTTTGATTTAGAACCGTTGTAGCATATTATTTAACTATTAGTTAAGTTAACCGGTTTCGATTAGTGTTGCCTCAATGATATCCACTTCTGTTAAAGTCTCGTTACCAAGGCTGTATCGTAAACAGCTGACTACTAGATAATAATTATTGGTCACTATAATATTACGGTCATTTAAAATATGTTCCTTTGCCAATTACTTCTTAAATCATCTCTACCCACTGACAAACTTACATAACCATATAAAACAAAAATGAACCGCCGAAATGTATGTAGCCACTAACTTCAGAACCATATTTTTTTTCTTTTACGCCGGGAAATGCTCTGAGGCATCCCGCCTGGGGAGTGGGCCTCCCCAGGAGGGTATGTGGGACTCGCTGCGCCCGAAAGATGGTAAGTGGACGCAGCTCTACCCACTAATACCCGGCGAGTGCCACCAGTGCCGCCTTTGGTGAGGTACCCCGGATCTGTTAAGCTAACAGGGCACCTCGACGGCTAGTCAGTCCCGCAAGGGACCGACGCTGCCTCCACAGAGAGGTTGTCCCGCACCAGAGAACAACCCCTCCCAATGTCGGGACAGTACAATGGGGTGAGGTTCCCATCGTCACCCTTTGCCCCCTGCTCTTTTGTCCCCTCTTCTTATAAGAGGGGTACAAAGAGCCCCCTCGGCTCAATTAGCTTTGCCCAAGGTCCTTCTTAGGCTTACTTAGGCTACTGAGCCCCACCGCCACGACAAGGCCTGAACCATGGTGGGGCTAACTTCAGAACCACTGCTGACTGCACCTAATTCGACTTTGAAGTGAAAACTTCTTTAGCCGCGAGATTTTTTTGTTAAGTGAAAATGTTATAGGTTCGCGACCGACATGCTAATATGACATTATGACGTCATAATTCTAAGTTATAAGTTTGAACTTCTGTCGACAGTCCCTATGACTGCCAAAATCATTTTGTTGTAATCGTCAGGACACGGTTTGTATAAAGAAATGACATTTTTGGGTAAGGCCTGGACAACGTTTACCAGTTTCAGCTTAAATGAGTATATTAAGGCTATTGGATAACGTATTTAACAACATAAATGTGCATACAAGTAAGAAGGTAGTGCCATGCTCCATTGCAGCCGAACTGGGCCGGCACGACCGGCGTGGTACCTCTCGGTCACAATATAACACCGGCGTCAAGTGACAGCTATGCTGTAGCGTTTCGTGCGGTTTATGAGTTTCCGGTGATCCATTGGGGGGATAGGGAAAAGAAGGGCGGCGCATGCGTCGCCTTGCCTGTGCGGATGTGTATGGGCGTCGGCGCCGTGAGGCTCCGATTGCTCGTTTGCCCCCTGATGACATAAAAAATACAATAAATCTCATTGAATCAACACAATCTTGTTCAATATTCTACACCTTATTAACAACACTGTCCTTCGTCTTTATGATTAAAGCATACGAGTTATTTAATCATAGGTAGAACCTACATAATCCAACCCCAATTTCACTAATGCTATTCCATTTTCTAAGATAGCAATGAATTTTTAACACTCACGAAAGTCTTTCTTCAAGAAATGCTTCTGTTGTCTGACCCACTCATCCAGTATCCTAACAGCCTCCTTCATCTCCCCCGGCTTTTTCAGGTTTATTTCCTTCCGAACCTCCTGGATAGTGTCGGGGTGCAATTTCAAATATCGATTCACTGGTAGGCACTCCATTTTGAACGAACGTCGCGCTTCATGTCAAGAGCAGATCTGTTTAAATTTTCAACGGTCCAGTGGACCACAACATTAATTAATAGATAATTGCTTACCTCATGTTCTAAAAGGTCCGATCTACAGTTTTTGTTAAAGATATAATATATCATAGACTAACCTGATTTATAAAGCAACAAGTGTGAGCATACGGAAGGTTTTGTATACAATACTTTTAGGGGTCAAATCTGAAATTTAATTATTTATTTTTAAGTAGAACCAATTGCTTGAACGTAAAATACTTTAATATTAGTCTGGGAAATTAATCATAGATTCTAGCACTGAAATAAGCCGTTACACTAAGCTAGTTTAAAGGTGGGAGGGAAGCGCTGTGCCGCGCTCCCGGCTGCATGGGTACCATCATCTTGCTTGTTTCTCCCGTGAAACAGCTTTGCTGTGTTTTGGAGGGAAGGGCAAGACAAGGCAGTATAATTACTGGCACCGAGACTTAACATCTTATGTCTCAGGATAGGCAACACATAGATGAGTTGCCTGGGCTCGTTCCAGGTAAACTAGTTTATGTTCATGGGCGACGTCGATCACTTACTATCAGGTGGCACTTTTGCCAGTTTGTCTATCCAACTAACGTAAAAAAAAACATTGGTGACCCCGACGTGATCAGCGTAAGCAAAAGATGTTCCGAGAAGTGTTTCCAACTTCTCGGAACAACGCGTGTCGCGTGGGGACGAAGCCGCAAGGTCTGCGAAGTCGCCAACCACCAACGAACGAAAAACAACGGCAATGAAACAGGAGCAACAACCGGGGCTTGGCTAATTATCAGCCGAAAAGACAGTGAGTCGGTTCTCTTTTGTTAATTGCCTGTACTTTGCCTTTGTCTGGGTAGTTAAAGTTGAGTACCAATAATATAATATTAAAAAACTATAAATTTGCTATATATTGTATGGCATATGAGCTAGGAAAATATTAAATCAAAGAATATCTTAAACCATTTTAGAATACAACTTTTATTTAATCGCCTGAAATTAGTTTAAAAGTAGATTGACGGCTCTAACCAATATTTGCGATGGCAAATATTGCTGTATTGTCAATGAAACAGGAAACGGATGAAAGAAATATGTGTCCTCTTGATAATAAAAATTGTAAATAATATAGGGACAAGCAAGGAACCTTTAGGCACCCCACTTAAGATTTTAAATATAATATTAAATTACCTTAATATTCACCGTGTCATTCCATATATCTATATTGTGAATAAAAAAAATAATGTAAATCGCCTCTAGTCCTAGGTTGCTAGGATTTAATAACAGTATCTTAACTAACTAGTAACTTTGCTTAAAGCTTTGTTATAATCGGTGACATTCGCATTATATCATAGAATTGTTGATAATCCATTAAATATAAAATATAAAAATATAAAACAAAAGAAAGAAAAAAAACTGCATAAATAAAAAATAATTAAATAATTATAATTGCTTAAGTTGATAAAAAATGCTATGCAATAGCTTTACCGCGGCAGTCCCCGAGTGCCACACGTTTTTTTAATGTTTTTTATGTAGTTGGATAGGCAAACTGGCAGACGTGCTGATGGTAAGTGGTCGAGGTCGCCCATGAACATAAACTAATTTACCTGGAACGAGCCCAGGCAACATCCCAAGCCCAAGAGACATATTACGATGTTAAGTCTCGGTGCCAGTAATTACACTGCGGTGATGAAGAAAACCGTGTAGTGTCGTGGAACACCAGATAGGAACGAAGTTCCTTATTATAAAAATATTAATTTCAAGTTTTATTCGAGGTATAAAGAAAATCATTATTCGGGTGTACATTTTTATTATATTTTTTATCGATAAAATCAGAGCATTTCCCCGCGTAAAATAAAAAAACAAGTCACCTGAGATCGGTGGTATTCGAACTTGGGTTTTCTTACTAAAGCAGGCCCAATACCTACCGACGACTCAATGATGTTTAGTCAAAAAACGTGTGGCACTCGGGGACTGCCGCGGTAAAGCTATTGCATAGCATTTTTTATCAACTTAAGCAATTATAATTATTTAATTATTTTTTATTTATGCAGTTTTTTTTCTTTCTTTTGTTTTATATTTTTATATTTTATATTTAATAATGGATTATCAACAATTCTATGATATAATGCGAATGGCCAATAATCAACAAAGAGAAAATTTTCTTATGACTAAAATTCATCATTTACAAACTTCAATTCAAGAACCATTTCAAATATTATATAATACTAGTGGCACCTACAGTGGCATATATATGTATATAAAGATACAAACAAAATCATATCACTTTCTTAATTAATAAATGCACTTTGTTTATTCATATTTAAAACATTTAGGTAATATATTATTATACTAGCTGACCCGGCGAACTTCGTACCGCCTAACAATTAATTAATGTCGTGTTTTAGATTCATCATTATCATCGTCATAATCAATATCACCAGTCCCTATCCGTCCATACCCACCTGGTTAATGGCCGACCAACAATTTGTCGACCTAAACGTGGCCTTCACTCTTGAACCTTATATAACCTAAGCTTCCGTCAGAGAACTAAGGTTACCGATATCATTCAAATAATAGGCACGTTGCTAAAGTGGACTGCCACTTTGTGCCTTTGCCTGATAAAGTGGGCTGGTCGCACACTCAGGAGAACAGATATCCGATGGGCCAATAACGTTACAAGATTAGCTGAATGTAATTTATGATTTTATGAAAGTAAGACAATGATTGCAAAATAAATAAGAAGTTCAGTACTTTATTAATATAATGACACCAAAATATTCAGCGATTGTCGTGTCCATGTGAATTTCGTTTTCAAGCAAATTGAGCTCTTAAAACATGCTACATGAAATGTTGGGCACACTATACCATTAATAGTTCGTTGTGATTCAAATGATGTTGGCCCACGAACACTTACCAGCTACAACCGCAAATAGTAACATATAGGTACCCATCGTTGCCAGTGATGATCTTTCAGTGGACAATGTATAGTATATAACGCCTATGTCGATCGCTCTCCTTTCTATTTAAGCTCCGTGACACACGCATAAAAATTTGACAACTATTGTACTTATAATATGTCAATTCTTTTTCATTATTTACATTTTTTTAATCTAAACTACTTACGTCATTATCCGAATATTGTGGATATATGTTATCGATTCGAATCATTTTTTTAAATGCGTTCTTTAATTTGAGAGTAGAACTTACCGTATCCCACACCCAAAGACTACTATTGTCCCACACCTATATACTTTCTCACAAACAGCTGCTTACTTATTCGTCCGATTTGGGAGCAAAAAAAACCTAACACCCGACGAGAGACGCGTCGGGTGTTAGGTTTTTTTCGTTACGGAATTTCTTGATTCGGTCGCCGCGCTCAAGGCCCGCGATAAAAGCTATGCAATAGCTTAAAAATCGTATTTCAATAGGATGACGTCAATAAAAATCTTACGCTTTTATTTAACGTTACGGAGGTCTTTTGCCAGCTAGGCATAAATTCGTTATAAAAAAGAATATAGGTATAAAGATCTTTATTTCTCAAAAAAGACATTACATGTCACTTACAGCTTGGCAAAAAAGAGTATGACGTCAGGTGGAACTAAATATTTTACTAAATGGAAACCTATGATGTTGACAATACTTGGCCGACAAATTTTGAGTAAAACTTAGTGTTTCACATTTATTTTTAACGATTTGATTAAATTATCTTGCTGATTTTGAAAAAAAAATCTCATTTTTTCCATACTCTTTTTTGCCAAGCTGTAGATGAGAACATATAAAATTTATATAATTTTTAATATGTAACTTATTCCTAAAACATTCGCTACCCTTTGTAACGTATTTATTCAAAAGCTATTTGTAATAATTATTATCATATTATATTGACATAATTTTGTTTTAAATGCTTTAGTTGAGTGTACATTTTTTTAACAATCTATTATTTAATTATATTATCCATTATAAATATCTCTTCTCCGTTATAAGCGAAAAAAAAGTTAAAAAAAAAATACAAAAAAAACACGCTTTAATAGCAAACCGAACTATTTTGAAAAAAATCGGATTAAATGGATTAACAAAAAAAAATACTTAATGTAAAAAAGCGTGGTGCTCTGTACTAAGTTTTTATGATAACTTCACTTTCAGAAATAGATTGAAATATTTTTAACAAGAATATCGAGCACCTCACGCTTTTTAGTAGTAGTATAATTTTAATTAGCACGTAGCATCGGCCCCGCACGGCAGCACTCCGACTCACGGGAGCCCGTGCAGCAGCAGCACAGTTCCGACTCACTGGGACTCTGTGACACTAGCGAGTAGCGACTCAAGCAAAAGACTCGAGATTCGTCATTCGATCTTCGGTCTTCGGGGGGAGTGATGTGGCGGACCAATCAGCGCCACATTCCTGAATCACGCTATCGAAGTTCCACAGCTCGTTGCTATACATACAATAGCTGAATTGATAGCAAGTGGGCTTCGGCCTGACTGAGCAATACCATCTCGCTCGGTCGGAGATCTCCCTTTGTGGCTTCCCACCTAAATACCCACAAATGAAAACTGGCCGTTTGAAGCGAGTGAAAGTTGCGTCCAAAGAAGTCGGTTACAAACAAACATACATACAGATGAATCTAATAAAAAGCGTGTAAAAATATATAATAGGTACTTATTTTATTTGGAGTTCATGTCATCGTTGAATATATGTTTTTTTTTTCGGATGGATTATACTAACGGCCCGAAGACCCAAATGCTACATCGGATTAGTGTGAGCCCATTCGGCTCACTTTTAGTTTATAAAAGTGGGGGGTTACCCCCCGCCAACCGTGCAGTCTGCGACCACACGGCCTCCTGGCGTCGGTTGTGAAAATATATTTTAGGTGTGAATATATTTTATGACAGAAAATTCATTTATAGCCTTACCAGATAGGTATATAATATAAACCATCGCAGCGCGAACAATCGTTAATATATGATATAAACACTATATTGGCGTCGCCACTGTATCTTTTTACGTCAACACATAGTATCGTCCATACAGAAATTAGTTCCAAAAATTTCCGCAATATGGCGAGGGTTTATTTTTCTGGTCAGGCTATAAATACCTATTTATACCATATATACATAACACATTAATATTGGCTGGCTTGTTCTTCTCCATGAAAACTTTTTTATGATAGTTGGTTAGGCCAACGGGTAGACGAGCCACATTATGGTAAGTGATAGCCCAAACCCATGAACATAAATGAATTAACCTGAAACTAGCCCAGCCAACTTATTTATGTTTTGTCTATCCTGTGACATAAAATTTTAAGTCTCTATGCCAGTGATAATACTGCCTATCCTGCCCTTCTCTCCGAAGCACACCAAAGCTGAGAGAGAAATTAGCAAGATGGTGGTACCACTCCCACTTCCTACATCTCACACTCCTTCGCGCGCAACAAGAAATACAAAGATATAATTTAGACTAATTATATTTTCAATAAGTATACTTATATTACATGGTCTATAATTTACCCGATCTAGCCAAGTTGAAGTTAAAAGATACATTTATGGCCTGGTTCACACGAGCGTTTTTTTAGCGAGCGTTAAAAAAGCATTTAAATGACACAAATGGATATCCATGTATTTATTCACGCGAAAGCGTTTTTAAAGCGCTTTTATCGAGCGCTGTTGGATTTTCGACGTTGAGCGTTGGACGTTAAATCGAATTGAGCATACGGAACTTGGAATTCACCAGTGTGACCACTTTTAGTAGATTTCTACTTTTTTGGTAGATTTAAGGCAATGAGAACGATAATATTTTAGTAGTCGAATGATTTAGTAGAATATCAGCATTTTAGAACATCCTGAAAAATGGTAATCCAAAATGCATTGTGTGTGTTCTTCTTGGCATGCATACTTATTCAGGCTAAAAAAAACACACACGACACTATACCCAGATCCAGGGGATTTGCCGTAACGTATACGGTGCTACACCGGTCTCTTTTCCGCATACATTCGCTCTACAATCGCTAGCTGTCTCTGTCTTTCGTTCATTGTATTTGTTTCGAATTAATAGTAATAATAATCGATTTTTAATCAGAAGTGAAGTTAAGTTCAAATTATGAAAAGAGTTTACTCCTTAAGAAACGATTTGAGTTATAAGGCCTGGTACGGAAATTTTATGAGGAGTAAAATCAAGTGTAACACAAAAGTTGAGGCGTTACGTAGAAAGAGACAAACATATATATCTGTAGGATTGAACGTGTAAAAGAATGAGATGGAATACATTACACAGCGCATCTTAAAATAATGCCGCCAACGCCATCTAACGCAATATTACAACACTAAAAGTCAATCACAAGACATATATATGCAATATTTACAAGATATTTAACCAATTTTAGCTAATGCTGAAAAAATGGGGATAATACTTTATTCCGTTGCAATGATTTGCAAGACAAATAAGTATCCCCCATTTGGTCAGCATTAGCTAAAATTGACGTGACGTTATTATGTAGGATTTTAAATAAAACAATGTGTGGGTACTAATTATTATTTTATTTTTTCGTCTATTATTAAAATATTGACTAGGTCAATTTTTACTGTATCACTGTCACTGTGTCTTTTCTGCGTCCACTTAATATATTATTTATATCTTTGCACCACTAATGTATGTGAAATATGTGAAAAAATTACTAACCAAATTGCATATGAAATCACAATTTTGATTTTGATGTAATTGGCATTGTATTAATTTCCGTATACAAAACTGTCTTCATGTAGTTTCTTACGTTATCATAGTCACAACTCACAATGGTTTTTTAAAACATACACTGCAATGTCTTACATTTTGGAAAACGTTTTGGTAAAACTTTTTGCTGGATAATGCAAAAGCGAGAGTCGTCAGGGTCCGGGAAATTACAAAATTGAGTGGAAATAAGAAAATAAAACAACTAGAGTACATTCAAGATTGAATAATCAAAAACACAAACTAGGGAATACTACGTAATAACAAAAATGAATTCAAAATTGAGAAATGTTAGCACAGACTAAAAAAAGTCATTACGTTCCGATATTCGCGGCGATTTTAAAATTATTTTAAATTTCAGCCCAGAAAAGTCTAGTAATTTTAATATATATTTATTCTTTTCAAATATTCTTTTTCATATTTTCAAAATCATATTTATAATTTTCTATTTATAATTTGCTATTTCTTTCTAACAATAATACAATAACTTGCACAAAGGAGCCGGGCGAATCTGGGCCTAAACATTACACAAATAAAAAAAAGCAATATTTTTTATCTTTTTTTTTAAAATTAAACAGTGAAAAAAAAAGCAGTTTTATCATGGGATAACAAATTAAAAAAATATTCATAAGATGACTGATTTCCTTCATGTTTATTTTGGTGATATTCTATGTTGCCAGAGTAACAAAAAGGTAATCGATTTATAAAATTCATATTAATACACTTTATCGATACAACATTTTTTTTTTGAAATATATTAAGTATGTATTTCGAGTCGTAAATATTTCTTTTTTTTAAGTTTCTTCAAAAAGTAGTATTATCGACGCGCCGTGCCTACTTTGAACACTACTGTGATGTTTATTCCAAAGACAAGTTTTTGACAAAACTTTTATGAAATATTTACCTCCCAAAATACATACTTAAAATATTCCTAAAAAAATAGTATATTGATCATAAATATATTTATTCATAAATAAAATTTTAGATATATCGTATAATGTATGTGAAATTGATGATAAAATCGATTTCACAATCACTAGTATTGGCAATACTACATACACAGGCAATAACTGTGAACTGTCAAACGTTTAAAACAAACAACAACCGTGACATGTAAGCTCAAAAGACAAAAACCTATTTTAGCTATATTTTAATTGACTGTTCTCTTGATAGTATAGGGGACATAAAACAATATTATTGTAATTGTCTAGTAGGGAAAAGAACAGTGGGTTGATGTTTGTCATGTAATATCAATAATATGGTACCTAAGCTGGGTAAGACATCAAGAGACTTTGATACCACCTGCACAGTATTTAGATAATATTTTAATTGTTTACGATGAAGTTGATAATAAATCAATAAAAAAAATGTTTTTAATTCAAACTCGTCTTCTTGAATAATAACCGTATGAAACATCTTAGATCTAGTTGGATGTTGGTTGGATGGCGTAATTAATAGTTTCCCTACAATAATATCTGGTATATTCTTTGGTAAATCTAATCTACAATGAGGTCTTATAATTATTTTCCTAAAGTAACAGTAGAATATGGACTATGAATATTTTATAAACAAGCTAGAATATCATTTTTTGTTCAATCAAAAACACCCTACAACTTTTTTCTCCCATGGATCAGTCATGAAAATTTTAGATTTTTCGAACAAGTATGAACATATAGATAAAATAATGAAGTAATTGTTACTGTAACGTCGGGCCCAACTTTCTATGAACTTTCGCCCGTCTCCATTTCTGAGTAAATTGAAACTCTTCAATTTGATAATTAACCAATCAGAAACTTTAAAATATTAATGTTGCCTCCCTAAATATATGTATTTGGTGTGACCATTGAACACTTGGTTCAAGTTTAACAGGGATGTTGACATTTTTCATCAGTGTTTATAGATCATTTATAAATATCTAATAGAGGCGTAAATAGTATTAACTTTTGCTTAAATACGTCTAATGCCTATAAAATCTTGCATTTTATAATGCATTTTAAATTTCGCTCCAAAACGCTAACGCTTGTCTCGTGACGTCATATGTTGTTAAACATCGTAAAAATAATAAAATGATTCTAGTTGTCGTTAATAAAAAATGGCTTCTAAGTTTTATAATTGTTCTACGGTGCCTATGTGTGTGCACACTGTCAAAACGCATGAAAATTAGTTTTTACAATATGTACTGCGTACGGAAAATGGTGTATAAAAGTAAGTCAATATTTTTCCGCTTCCGCTAAATAGGAACAGGTGACGTCATTTCCGTTTATTATCACGTGACCTATTTTTAATTTTGTCACATTTTATTTATTAAATATTAATTTAATCAAATAAAAATAAGGGCAAATATAGATTTTTTCAGAATTCTATTTTGAGAAACTACCAATTAACATCAAAATTATATTTTTATATGAATACTGTCAACATCCCTGTTGTACAAACTTGTCAAGTAAAGCATTTAATTTCGATTAAGTATTAAATAGGTACCTATAATTGTTAAATAATAAATCACATATATTTTATATAAGAATAACAAGTCTTCAACATAAAACATGTAAAAATTTCATAGACATAAAAAAACCAAAATAGCGCTATCTAACGCAATATAATAAGTGAAATGCCCCTGATCCTCCCTGATCTTATTCTCGGGGCCTCCTCTAACCTCGTTGTTATTATTTTGTAACATACTTTATGTAATACGCTTTATTGAAGTAACATAAATAATCCTAATAATTACAGATATATGTTTGTTTCTCTTATCATTTTAGCAGATGCGTTCATTTAGCCTTTTTTTCTACTCAATATATATCATAATTATCGTTCGTAAGGAGTAAACTCCAATCGTGCGTCGGAGCTGACACACACACACTTTTTATTTTCTTTAATAATTTGAACTTAACTTCACTTTTGATTAAAAATCGATTATTATTACTATTAATTAGCGAATAACGAACAGTCCTATCGTGATGAATGGGAGGAAAATCCAACATTATCAGCGTGGCTATGTAAATATCGCGACGACAACTTCGGCGCTTTTTGCAAACACCAAAATATTGCCTCGGATGGCTTAAATAAGTAAGTATAAATAAAAATTGTTCATAAATATGATTTATTTTATATACCAAATACCTAGAAAAAAATAATGTAGAATTTAAGTAGAATTTCACACAGGGCTTGGTAGATTCTAGTAGATATTTTAGAAATATTTTTGATAGATCGTGTGATGAAAAAGTGGTCACGCTGGAACTTGAGCCAACGTCGGGTTTTAACGCGACGCTTTCTAAACGACCGTGCGAACTGGACCTAACTGTATAAAAACATCAACATCAGTCAAGCCGTTTTAAGTTATAACAAAAACAAATATGCTGTTGATGACTTATAAAAATGGGCATGTATTATAAAATTTTCCAACAAAGTATATGTACATTCACAAAGTTTATAGACAGCACACCATATCAAGAGTATTAGGTATAAAATAATGAGGATCAATAAAAATACTGCAATCATTCATAATTTAGACGTAAATTGACATAATATAAGGGCATTTCTTTATAAAAGTATATATTATTGTGGCTGTACACTCTCTCCGAGGCAGTCCGAGGCAGAGCGAGCGCGAGAGTGTGAATGGTGGCGTTCGCCCGCCTCAGGCCGAGGCATTAGTCATTCATATTTTAATATGCGGCCGAGAGGCGTCATGCGAGACAGAGAGTGCTCTCTACCGAGAGTGTAGAGCCTCAATTAAAGTTCTTATTTCTTTATTGTAATTGTACCTCTCTGCATAATCTAACTACCATTCGAATAGATTATAATTACCATTTTGCAAAAAATATCCTTGATCATTTACCTAAAGTCCGATTAGGGGTTCTTTTGCATAAACCAAAAGTATTTACTGAAGGTTTCTTTACCTCTTCAATGAATAGTTAATCTCCAAGAATCGCTAATATGCTCGTTTGTAAAGAAATGCCCATAAGTGTTTATTGCTTCCAGCAAAAATATAAGGTCTTCTCGTATCAGAGATACGAGAAGACCTTATATTTTTGCTATCATGAGACCAATTACCAATCTATCTACATCCAGTTAGTCCAGTTTCAAGGTCCTGAAGGTGCCAGCAGTACCAGCGTACAGGTCGTTGAAGACGTCCTGGGCGCGGAGGCTCTCGTCCGTGGACGCCTCGAACATATCCTGCATAAACTTCTGGTGCTTCTTCGACGATGTGTGCAACAGCAGCTCCTCTGAAAAGTAAATCATGTGAAAATAAATGTTCTTTGCAGTTTCACTGTCGTAATTCTTTTTACTACTTCCTCAATCATACACAACAATGTTCATTCAGATTTATTTGTTCCGGAAAATTCAGTACAATTAAATACCATGATAAATGACCAATCAGCTCCGCGACCGGCCGAATCCCTCAAAGGGCCTGACCGGGCTTCGTCCCAGTATGGCCACACTCCAACAACCTGAAGCTCCCCCGCCGACGCTGAAAATTTTCTACCGGGGCAGGTACCCGACCTTACCCCGAGTTAGTGGGAAGGAACCACACTCGAGAGCAAGAGGTTCCCTCCAAGCACTGCCACGAGGTCGTGACGCTTTGGGCCCATCTATCGCATGCCACTAGGGTGTGCTGGGCCGAGTCCTCCACAGCCCCGCACTCATAGTAGGCTGGCGTACCTTTTCAATGGAGCATAAGACATTAAAACACGATCCTGCTCTAAAAGGAAAAAGATCGCATGTCTGATAAAGATGTTCCTACCTTGCATGTCATTTAAACTGCTGTCATCACCGCCATATTCTTTCGGCAGGATTTCCTTGGGATAGTACTCGTGTAGGTCGTCTATGCTCTTGAGGACCATTATCCTGTCCGCTATCTTCTTCTTCATGAACGCCTTCGTCAGGTTCAGCAGTGGCTCCACCCATTTTGATGATGTTATGACGATGTACCTTCGCACTCGTACTGTGTAGCTATGCTGAAATTAAAAAAAAGGTTTTAATTATTGTGGCGTGTTACCGAACTTTTTTTTTTCCTTTTTTTTAAGCGTACGCGGTCGGATCACCCTGTGGTATGTGAAATGCCACCAAGCCCAGCGACGCGTCGCCGGGCTTGGCGTTTCAAATATTAATATTTATTCTGTTTTAGAATATTTTTTAACATTGAATTATTGTAATATACTCCTTTTTTCGCATTTTTATCTCCAGATACAAAAATACGGATGTTATAAGTTTGATCGTTAAGGTTACACAAGTCGCTCATCTTTCCATACAAACGCAGAACAGTAATTACTACAATGTTTGACGTTAACCATCAAAAACTAAGAATAATATAAATTGATCTCGTCATTATCTATGTCTGTATGTACCCAAAATCTTAACAAACATTTAAAAAATACAAGCTTCTAAACTTTCGTATTTCAACGCTAATTTTATCCCAACTTTGGGCGAAAACAATATACGGAGCACGAAAGCTCAACAATAAAGCCCGTGCAGACAAAGTTTAATTATTCAAAAGTTAAAATAAATTTATTTTAAAAGATACACTTATTAGTTTTTCTATAATAACTGTTTTGCTAAAAGGACATTTTCGAAATGAATCATTGTGCATTTCATTCTAGCACACATGTTCGCGCACTATGTCAGGTGAGATAGCATTCATTTAGTTGGAGTTGGCGCCGTCAACTTATCCAACCTTAAGTGTTTGGATGCAGTCTTTTTATAAAGCCGGTTTCGTAGTCTTTCCTAGACATGTTTTATCAAAATTGCTTTAGTTGTCCAAGCTCTTTTGTTATTACGTTTGAATAAATTTAATTTAATGTGGTAGGTTTATTAAGATCTTTACATTCACGATGTTTCGTATTCATTACAATAGCAGTACCTAATTGTAGTTTTTACTGTTGAGAATTACTTTACTTGTTTTATTACCGGTTCCAAGGTAAGCCCACTGAGAAGAACCGGCGAAACAAACTCAGTGGAACTAATCTTTTCAAATAATATATATTATATAACAATTTTAACATCTTATCCTGAAATGCCCGGGAGGAACGCCTTATTCCCAGGGTGTGGTATCTTCCATGAAATCTTTTACTTTATAATATCCTTTACCAAACGCTCTTTAACAACTTTTTTGATTTTTTTATGGAGAGCTTTTGAACGTTTTCTGGGATCCTATTGTAAAAGCATAAACAGTTGCCTTTAAAAGAATTGCTTACTTTCGAAAGTCTAATCATTGGTGCATGTAACCTGTGTCTATTACGTGTATTCCTACTATGAATATCACTTTTCTTACAAAATTCACTTATGTTTTTTCCGGACATACAGTAAATTTTCTAAGATGTATTGAGAGGCGACAGTCAGAATTCCTATTTCTTTAAATTTTTCTCTCAAAGACGAATTCATCAGTAAACTGTCTTATTTCCATTATTTCAATAAATAATATTTAGTTAAACATATCGTTTATTGCTGTATTATGTGTACATTCATAAAAATCGCAGTTTTAATAATCTAATGAGGCTGTGTATAAAGTGTTTTGTACGTTGTTCAATTAACAATTAAAATTTAATTGGTATGCAGGTCATGAATAAATTATTTTATTTAATAAGATCATTTTTTATATCATCAGGGGGCAAACGAGCAGTCAGAGCAGAGCCCATACACATCCGCACAACCAAGGCCACGCAGACGCGCCGCCCTCCTTTTCCCTATTCCCCCAATGGGCTACCTGAAACTCACAAACCGCACTAAACGCGACAGCATAGCTGTCACTTGACGCCGGTGTTATGTGAGCGAGAGGTACCACCCTGTTCGTGCCGGCCCAGTTCGACTGCAATGCAGCATGGCACTACCTCTTACATTTTTTTTTAACTTTACCTTTGTAAATAGTGCGAGTTTGTTTGTATGGAGGTATGGATGTTTGTTAATATTATTATATTATAATACAGCTCTTCACATTGTTTGTGATAGAACTTTAATATTACAGTCAGAGTAATGAAAACGTGCCCTAAAAACACGTTTCAACACAATTTAAAACATCTCTAGACGTTTTGATACCTGAGTATTACGTATGTAATTTAAATCATATTTCATTTATTTTTAGTTGGATAAACAGACAAGCGACCAGATGGTAAGTGGTGTCGTACAGTTAATCTAGGGTCAGGCCAAACAACTCATTCCTCTTTTTTTGCCGCCGGGATTTGCTCTTATACATCCCGCGGGGTAGGGGGGACTCCCTAGGCGTGTTTGTGGGACTCGCTGCGCCCGAAAGATGATAAGGTGGACGCAGCTCTACCCACTAAAACCTGGCGAGTGCCACCAATGCCGCCTTTGGTGAGGTGCCCGGGATTTGTTGAGCAACTGTCACTGTCTCAGTCAGTCCCCCAAGGGATCGACGTCGCCTTCACAGAGGGGTTGTCCCGCACCACAGAACAACCCCTCCCAACGTCCCTTCGCCCCATTGCACGTTCCGCCATCATCGCCCCTTGTCCCCCCTGCTCTTTTGTCTTCTTATAAGAAGGGTACGAAGAGCAGCCCCCTCGGTTCAATTGGCTCCGCCCAAGGTGCTGGGTTCACCTTAGGCTACTGATCCAACCGCCACCAAAGCTTGAAAGTGGGGAAGCAACTCATTCCTGCCTCGGCTAATCCTAAACTGGCCAGGCAGATTAATAAGCTGACAGTGGGTAACTGGTACGACGAAAGTTGGTGCCTGTAATTACACTTTGCCCTTCCAAACAATGCTGTTTTACTGAAGAAATAGGCAGGATGGTGGAATGCAGACAGCCTTCTCACCTACCGCTGTACAAGACATACAAACTTAGTTTAAAATAGTATACTAACATTACCCCACCATGGTTCAGGCCTTGACGTGGCGGTGGGGCTCAGTAACCTAGGGTGAGCCCAGCACCTTGGGCGAAATTAATTGAGCCGAGTGGGCTCTTTGTACTCCTCTTATAAGAAGAGAGGACGAAAGAGCAGGGGGCAAGGGGTGAGGATGGGAACCTCACCCCATTGTACTGTCCCGACGTTGGGAGGGGTTGATCTGTGGTGTGGGACAACCCCTCTGTGGAGGTGGCGTCGGTCCCTTGCGGGACTGACTAGCCGTCGAGGTGCCCTATCAGCTTAACAGATCCGGGGCACCTCACCAAGGCGGCACTGGTGGCACTCGCCGGGTTTTAGTGGGTAGAGCTGCGTCCATTTACCATCTTTCGGGCGCAGCGAGTCCCACATACCCACCTGGGGAGACCCACTCCCCAGGCGGGAAGCCTCAGAGCATTTCCCGGCGTAAAAGAAAAAAAAAAGTATACTAACATTGACGATCTGGTAGCAGTTGGCGAACTCTGAGAAGTTGATGTTGGCGATGGCGTCCTGCACGTTGCTGTTGGACAGGTCGTAGATGACGTCCATGCCGCGGTGACAGTCGTACAAGCGCACGTAGTCCACCATCTAGAAAACAGTAATTTAGTATTAGTTTTTTTTTAGTACAAAAATTAGTTTAGTATAAAGATGTGTACTTTTTAGACTTTTATGAGTCAATACTTTTTTTATGGCGGATTCGATGTTGGCATTCAGTACCTGTACCACGAGTTTTTTTACAAGCGCAAATGACATAACTATAGTAGTTAGAAACTAAGGTATGGTATAGTTTTCAATTCGTGTTGTGCTACTATAGTTATGTCATGTGCGAACTCATGGTAGAGGTACTGGTAAATATAAGCCTGCCACTGGCACGTCTTTGTCGAGTACAATTTGTATGTCAGTAAGCAAATGTTGCATATTTCAGTTTTTGGCCTGTATAGTTTATGGCGTGTGTTACACGGGCCTTACACCCCTTACGTGACGTCATCCCTCACACGTTGCCGGCTGCCACGAATAAGTTATGAAACCATCGCTGTGCGCTGCAACACTTCTTGGAAGACCACCGAGGCCACCCATGAACGTCAGCGACGCTTCGTGCAGCCAGATCCCGTGGCTTTTGGGTTCGATCACCGATACCAAGCGGTCGCCTCCGCTGCTGTGCTCTCCTACTCGATCCGGTAGTAGCCGAGACCAGTAACTAGTTTTAAGTTTTAGAACCCAATGTAATCTCTTTGTACTAAATATATAATAAGGAGAATAAAGTTCATTTTTTAAAAACCCCACTCGCCGCTCCACAAACGTAATTCGTGTTTTACCTGTTTGTAATTCCCTTAAAAATATACACCTGTATGTCTGTCCTGTATACACCAAATACCTAAACAAATGCTTACCGAAATGTGAATTGAAAAATATTTAACAAGCCATCTCTAAGCATTATATTTTCTGGTGAAACTTAACAATAAACTATAAACTTTACTAGCTGTTCCCTGCAGCTTCGCCCGCGTTACTCAACTCATATAAGTCACAGCTTGATGTTATATAGCCTATATATAGCCTTCCTCGATAAATGGGCTAATATTTTTTTTTTAATGATGAACTCTAATCGATGTTTTGTAATTATCATAGTTATAAGCTATTAATTTTTAACCGACTTCAAAAAAAAAAGGAGGTTCTCAATTCGTCTGTATGTTTTTTTTTTTTTTTTGTATATGGATCTTTGATATCTGAAATACGAATAAATAAATAAATAAAATAAATTATATCCTACATATTATCTAGAATATTCCAGAATGTTTTAAAAATGATTTATATGCCACGGTTTTGAACGATCAAGAATGTTCTATATATTACTAGATTGATCTAGATTGTATGCTAATTTTCTGATCAATATAGAATGTTCTAGAAATTCCTCCAATGATCTAGAAAGCTCCAAAATGTATCTCAACTTTCTGATAGATTAGAAATATGCTGGATCGTTCTAGAAACTTTTACTTTCTTGAGATACTTAAAAGTCGAAATTTTTAGAACAATCCGGAAAATTTGGTCGATAGTAGGGATAATTTTTGCGACTATATAAGCCGAAATGTCAAACCCGTGCTTCAGTCGATTTTTTATAAGAATTGTATAACGAAATAAATATTAAAAGTTAAATAATCATAAATAACAGCGTATAGTGTTTTTTAAAGTGAAGAATCAAAAGTTTTAACGTGCAGTGTAATACACAATACAAGAAAAAGGTGAAAAAGTATTAAAATATTACTCACGATGCCGAAACGTAAATGCGTATTCTCACGTTCTCGAATTGTATCGAAAAGGCAAAAAATTTCACGGAGAAATGAAACTACAGACGAAAGAGAACAACGTCTCACATTACTTCGAGAAAATTATCATCAAAGTCGAAATAATCAGACTGAAGAGCAGCTTAATGATTCTAGAGAAACAAATGAAAAAAAAAGAGAGACAAATGAACAGGCAGATGATAGAAGAATACAAAATGCAATAAGAATGCGTGATCTTCGACTAAATGAACAAATGGAGGTTCAAGTTTCTGAAACAACTGTATATTCTGTTCGTGAAAAACGTCGGGAAAAATACAGTCTTGAACAAGAGGCGTTTCATTATAATCCTACTAGAAATTATTTTGAACATTCAAGTATAGTGATCGGAAGAATGAATGAAGTATGCAAATTTTGTGAAGCTAAAAAATTCAAAGGAGAAACGCCAAGTATATGCTGTTCAAGTGGCAAAATTAAAAGTTTTAACGTGCAGTGTAATACACAATACAAGAAAAAGGTGAAAAAGTATTAAAATATTACTCACGATGCCGAAACGTAAATGCGTATTCTCACGTTCTCGAATTGTATCGAAAAGGCAAAAAATTTCACGGAGAAATGAAACTACAGACGAAAGAGAACAACGTCTCACATTACTTCGAGAAAATTATCATCAAAGTCGAAATAATCAGACTGAAGAGCAGCTTAATGATTCTAGAGAAACAAATGAAAAAAAAGAGAGACAAATGAACAGGCAGATGATAGAAGAATACAAAATGCAATAAGAATGCGTGATCTTCGACTAAATGAACAAATGGAGGTTCAAGTTTCTGAAACAACTGTATATTCTGTTCGTGAAAAACGTCGGGAAAAATACAGTCTTGAACAAGAGGCGTTTCATTATAATCCTACTAGAAATTATTTTGAACATTCAAGTATAGTGATCGGAAGAATGAATGAAGTATGCAAATTTTGTGAAGCTAAAAAATTCAAAGGAGAAACGCCAAGTATATGCTGTTCAAGTGGCAAAATTAAATTACCAGAGTTAAAATCACTGCCACCGGAATTTCTAGAATATATGAAAGGAGAAACACAAAATTCTAAAGAATTCTTACAACAAATTAAAAATTACAATGCATGCTTTCAAATGACTTCATTTGAAGCAAATGCAGTAATTGAAGAAAAAGGCTTTAATCCAGTATTTAAAATACAGGGACAAGTATATCATAGAATTGGATCATTATTGTCACTCCCAAATAATACTCCGAAGTTTTTACAAGTTTACTTTGTAGGAAATGAAGAAGACGAACTGGATCAAAGGCTTTCAAATTTTGCAGGATTGCGTCGAGATATAATTCTTCATTTACAGAGCTTTCTACATGAAAATAATGAGTTGATAAAGATATTTAAGACTGCAATGGAAAAAATGGTTTCGGATAATTATAAAATAATAATTCGGGCAGATAAAAAGCCAATTGGCGAACACGAAAGACGATTTAATGCACCTCAAGTAAATGAAATAGCCGTAGTTATGGTGGACAATGAAAGTAGTTATAGGGATATTGTGGTACAACGAAGAAGTAATAAGTTGGAACGCATCGCTGAAACTCATCACATGTATGACGCCTTACAGTATCCACTAATATTTTGTCATGGTGAAGACGGTTACCATTTTAATATTCAGCATGTTGATCCACAAACAAATAGCCCTACAAACAAAAAAGTTTCTTCCAAGGAATTTTATGTATATCGGATAATGGAGAGAGTGAATAAATACAATCATATACTTTTACGGACCCGTAAAAGGTTTTTCATTATAAGGAGAGTGAAATTCACGTAAACATTATAAGTAAAACAATCAGTAATCATATATTTAACTAGCTGTTGCCCGCAGCTTCGCCCGCGTTTACTTAGATTTACAGCCGTTCGGATTGATGATGATTATTTTTATGGCCAAAGTTACGCCTTATAACGTCAGCTATCTGTCAGTAAAAGCTTCGTCAAAATCGGCTAGCCGTTTCAGAGATTAACCGGAACAAACAGACGGACAAAAATGGTTTTTCTTAATTTAAGTGCAGTATATTATTTCATAGATTTTAACCGCAACTTCGTCCGCGTATAAGAAGTATTGTTTTAAATATTATTTTTCAAATAAAGTAGTAGTAGCCATGCTGCTTTGCAACCGAATTGGGCCGGCACAACAGTGGTGCCTCTCGCTCACATAACACCGGCGTCAAGTGACAGCAATGCTGTCGCGTTTCGTGTGGTTTGTGAGTTTCTGGTGGCCCATTGGGAGGTATAAGGAAAAGGAGGGCATCGCATCTGCATAACTTTTGGCTGTGGCGATGTCTATGGGCGTCGGTAGTCACCTCCGGCTCCGACTGCTCGGTTGCCTCCATGTGACATAAAAAAAAAATGGTTCCAATTTACAAACTATAATAATTTAAAGAATACTATTTACTTCCACTGTAAGGCCCGATAGTACGTTTTTATAAAATATATTTATTTAATTTAGTAGTACATTTTTATTATATTTAAATAACTTTTACGGATTTTATCGCGGTTTATTAAGATTTTTAAATGCCCGACGTTTCGGATACTTTCCAGCAACCATGTTCTTGGGAGGATTGAGGTGTCAGACGTCCTATAGTATTTATTTTGTGTCCTAACGTTACAAAATTATTCGTAACTACCCTATGATACATCAATATTTTAATTCAAATTAGTACCTACTACCAGCAAAAAACTACGAAAAAAAAGTTATATTTTTTATTCATATATTTTATTATTGTTCCTAGCATTGTTTATAAATAGTACTTTGTCATTTATTGCAATTTTAAATTATTAAATAAAAACATATTGGATATAAATTACAAAGAAACTAAAACTAAAAACCTTAAAAATATAATATAATAACTTAAGTATATTAATAAAAAGGAGTCCCTTTAGGCAAGGTTCCGAAGGTTTTCACAGCGTTCCCCCTTTGAATTGGTAGACTAATTCTTTGTCCGAGGTAGCTGCCAGCTCTTCGGGCTCCTGTGATGTCGACTAACCTTTTTGTTATTTCCTTAAAGAGCCTTAAAGCGCTAGGACCCCACGGACCAAGGGTATCGACACCGAATGGGACAAAATCATATTCGGAGCCTAGACCCCTGTATTTGCATATTTTAGCTTTTTCAGCCGCTTCATTATTATATATAAGTATTCCTTTTTTATAATATAATGAATTCTATTAATAAATCATTTTTGGATAAATTACTAATATATGAATACTTCATTAAAAACGCGTGCAATACAAAAGTGCGATCCTCATAAGGATTCGCATCTTGTAATGGATAGCGTGATCTACATTTTGTGTTAACGCCATCTATTGACACTAAAAAACTTCTTGTTACACTAATTATATCTTACCTAGGGTCTCAAACTATCTCCATATCAAATTTCACTCAAATCGGTTTAGTGGTTTAACAAATACACAGTCACGGCGTTTTAGCTGCACAACTCCCGTTCCCGTGGGATTTTCAGGATAGCAACTATTTTAAGTCCTACGTTAAGTTCCAAAGTATCTTCATACCAAATCTCACCCAAATCTGTTCCGTGGTTTAGAAGATAGACAGTCCCGGGTTTTACCCACATAGGTCCTGTTCCCGTGGGATTTTTAGGATAAAGACTATTTTAAATCCTACGTTAAGTTCCAAAGTATCTTCATATCAAATTTCACACAAATCGGTGCCGTGGTTTAGAAGATAGACAGTCCCGGGGTCTTACGCGCATAGTTCCCGTTCCCGTGGGATTTTCAGTTTAAAAACTATTTAATGTCCTATGTTAATTTTCAAAGTATCTTCATATCAAATTTCACCCAAATCTGTTCGGTGGTTCAGAAGATAGATAGTCCCGGGGTTTTACCCTTATAAATCCCGTTCCCGTAGGATTTCCGGGATAAAAACTATCCTATGTCCTTTTTCGGGTTTCAAGCTATCTTTGTGCCAAATTTCATCCAAATCTGTTCAGCGGTTTAGGCGTGAAGTAGAGACAAACAGACAGACAGACAGAGTTACTTTCGCATTTATAATATTAGTAAGGATTCCTTTTTTATAATATAATGAATTCTATTAATAAATCATTTTTGGATAAATTACTAATATATGAAGACTTTATTAAAAACGCGTGCAATACAAAATTGCGATCCTCATAAGGGTTCACATCTTGTAATGGATAGCGTGATCTACATTTTGTGTTAACGCCATCTATTGACACATCAAAAAAACTTCTTGTTACACTAATTATACATCTTATATCTTACCTAGGATCTCAAACTATCTCCATATCAAATTTCACTCCAATCGGTTTAGTGGTTTAACAAATACACAGTCCCGGAGTTTTAGCTGCACAACTCCCGTTCCCGTGGGATTTTCAGGATAGCAACTATTTTAAGTCCTACGTTAAGTTCCAAAGTATCTTCATACCAAATCTCACCCAAATCTGTTCCGTGGTTTAGAAGATAGACAGTTCCGGGTTTTACCCACATAGGTCCCGTTCTCGTGAGATTTTTAGGATAAAAACTGTTTTAAATTCTACGTTAAGTTCCAAAGTATCTTCATATCAAATTTCACACAGATCTGTGCCGTAGTTTAGAATATAGACAGTCCCGGGGTCTTACGCGCATAGTTCCCATTCGCGTGGGATTTTCAGGATAAGATTTATTTTAAGTCTTACGTGTTTCGAAGTACCTTCATATTAAATTTCACCCAAATCTGTTCCGTGTTTTAGAAGATAGTCTGTCTTGGGGTATTACCCGCATAGGTCCCGTTCCCGTGGGATTTTCAGGATAAAAACTATTTAATGTCCTATGTTAATTTTCAAAGTATCTTCATATCAAATTTCACCCAAATCAGTTCGGTGGTTCAGAAGATAGATAGTCCCGGGGTTTTACCCGCATAAATCCCGTTCCCGTAGGATTTTCGGGATAAAAACTATCCTATGTCCTTTCTCGGGTTTCAAGCTATCTTTGTGCCAAATTTCATCCAAATCTGTTCAGCGGTTTAGGCGTGAAGAAGAGACAGACAGACATACAGACAGACAGAGTTACTTTCGTATTTATAATATTAGTAAGGAGTAAGGATTTATTAAGCTAACACAGGTATTAAAACTTTTAAATTTTAAACTCTTTCTTGGGCATCGGTGACAGTAAAAGACATTTCTTTTGCCGGGGTCCGAGTCTTGAGGCCAACGGCTTTTTAACGACGCCTTTTTGTGTCTGTTGATACCTGAAACAACAGTGAACATAATATTTTGATTATCTTTAAAAACAAGCTATTACTTATATTTGGATCTCTCACCCTGCTCGGTTATACTATAAAACAATACATTTATGACACTCATACGGCAAAACAACCAACTCGCAACGTTCCCAGACATTTACAATACAAATTCCAAAGTTTGTAATTATACAACCCAACGGTCAAAACATCTGCACACAATCATGCTTTCACAAATTCCTTAAATCCTATGATTTACGATGACCGAACCCTTTAGTTTAATTAGGTAAATTGACCCAGAGTTATAATGAAACAATTTTTACGGATTTCATCGCGGTTTATTAAGATTTTTACAAGCCCGACGTTTCGGATACTTCACAGCAACCATGGTCACGGGAGGACTCCCATGGTTGCTGTAAAGTAGGTATCCGAAACGTCGGGCTTGTAAAAATCATAATAAATTATTGTTTCATTATAGTGAGTGAAATTCGCGTGACCCGAGGTTAATTATTAGTGTTTCATCATAATAACCATCAGTCTCTATCCCTCCTCTTCTGAACATAGCCCTCCTTCAATGAACGCCATGACGACCGATCGCATTGCCACTTGCCACTCGCATCCAACACGGACGGACGGATCGCCTTTGGAATTGCCTAGGCTAGTTCCAGGTAAACTAATTTATGTTGATATGGGCGACGTCTACCACTTACCATCAGGTGGCAATAGTAAGGTTCATGTTTCTCTAAATATTATATATTCTATAATAAATAATAAATACATTACTGTATACACTTAGTTGTTGGATTTATTTACTTATTAGGCATTTTTAATTGTGTTTTCATGACCTATTATTAAGATAAGTTTATTTTTGAAGAGCGAAAATATAAGTGTCATAGAAATACTCTATCTGTTACCAAGGAACAGCGAACAGACTTGATGTATTTCTTAATCTACTTTAACGTGAGAGAAGCGCAAACACGGGCAAAAGCTAGTGGTCAATATTTTTTACTGCCTAATAAGTAGTCATTATAATAAAATCGTGGGTTAATTGAAGTTAAAACTTATTTGTGAACATTTTTCTGTTGAAAGATTGCTGTAAAAGCGATTTTTTACTCCCTATGTATCTTTTGAAAGTCTACTTACGCTATATTGAGATGCAGTAATCCGTATGCTCCTAAATGGATCGCTTCCACAATGGCAGCATCTTGTTCAGCGGTCTGCGGAGGTCGCGCGCCGGTGGAGCTGCCGGGGACGGGACGATAAGTCTCCTCCAGTCTCCTCGTTGCGTCGCAACCAAAAGTTTATTGTTTTCCCCTTAAACAATAAACAAATAAATTATAATTATACTTTAACATTCGCGCCAGAAACATTTTACCATAATAATATTTATTTATTTTTATTGATGACTCAAATGTAAGAGCAATGACGTATTATCTTATAATATAATATCCTCCGTATTATAATATTATACTCTTTGATAATATCATTGTGTAAGAGGCCTACTTAACAATGATATTACTATATTTGATGAACAATAATATTTTACTTTGTATTACATAGTTTTTGTTGTAATTTAAATGTATAAATATCTTATTTAAAGTCTCACTCACCGATATTCTCGTTCTTCTACTGATCTCAGAAATGGTGTCCATGGTGTGTCCACCTTCTCTCAACACCACTATCAGCTGTCGCTGTTGTGACAATGTGGCGTCATAGCTCATAAACAATTTACACGCGTTGCAATAATTATTTTTGTTAAGTATAAGTTGTAATAACATGAACTTTTTAAATTTATACTTTAAATTTAATACTTAATAAATGACGCGCGTGCATCTTAGTTCAATAATATTTGTCAACTGAGCTACAGCCGACGGACAAAAGTTTGAACAAAATACAAAGTCTATTGTCTAAACAATAA
Organism: Helleia helle; assembly: GCA_963853865.1. NCBI lineage: Eukaryota > Metazoa > Arthropoda > Insecta > Lepidoptera > Lycaenidae > Helleia > Helleia helle. Next base: position 1,436,957 of record OY971434.1, read on the forward strand.
AACACGATTGAATAGACAGGGTAATAAATCTAAAAATAGAAAGTGTAAGCGAATTGTGTTTTGTGATTGGCCGAGCCGTCCCGAAGCTCTGATGCTCAGTCCTTAGCGCACGAATTTGGGTTTTTGTATTACTATAGATAAAGTAAGTAAATGTATTTTCATTTTTTTTTAATTTATATTATATTTTATCTATTATTATAAATTAGTCTTCATTTCAACGTAACTCTATATAATATGATTTTAAGTTAACATGGTTCACTCGTGAAAAAGACATTCTTTTTTTTCTACAATCTATAGTTACCCCGACCAGTTCCGCGTCAGTTGAGTAGTACCTTAGTATAAAAGTACTTACGGCGTAGCAGGCTTTGTAGAACGAGTGTAATATTTGCGGCGTATACTCGGTAGTCCGTATGACGACTATACGGTAATAGTCCTCCGTTTGTTTCGGCAAAAACAGTAGGTTTCTGTGAAAATTACGACATATTAGAATAACACAATAAGATTAGCAATGGCGCAGCAATAGGTCATAGGGTTCCAAGCTCATAAGATTTTGCAATGGGTACGTTTTAATTGCCTGGTCAGTTTTTAAGTCTTTGAGGGTATGTGAAAACAACCTCCTCCTGATTTCTCGGAGAAGACCCGTGCCTTGCAGTGGACATAGGAGTCGCTATAAAGATGGTGAAGATGATGGAGACGTGATAACTAAGACCCGGTGTCTTAGTTATCACGTCTTCATCCAATAAAATAACTGAATATTAATCACAAAAGCTAGGGCTGAGCTGTAAACTTCTACCGAGGTCCATTTGTGGTGGATCACGGAACGGAATACAAGCTGCATTGCAGTCCCCGATCATTCAGCGACAAGGAACTAGGATGCAGTGGTTATTCGTTAGGAAAAATTGCTTAAAAATGCTGCAATATCTGATGATGTCCTCATGAACTGGCATTTTGTGTCGCCAGTAAATAATTACGTGCTTGCCTAGTTTTCTGGAACTGTTCTGGAAATTATAGTACAGCGCGTGAAAGGCAACGGGAAGCCACCACATATACTTTCTCTGGATAATTATTATGGCTTAGAAAAATATGAAAATGGCCCTCAGTCCCCGGCAGACCTTCGATGGTCAGATGTTGCGAAAAATGTAAGAGTCAGCCATGACGATTGACGATTGCGACGTGGAATGTCAAAAGTAAGTATAAAATAGTATCGAACCAAATCATTTATCAATCGAAGACCAAATATATGACAGTTCGTAAAATACCACCTCTCTATTTGTAATGGAAAGCCACTAGATAAAGTTAGCAAATACAATTATTTGGGATGCTTGGACGATGATACGGGAGTTGAAAGTTGAAATAAGGTGCCGCAAAAACGAGCCCGTAATGCTTTAAACTTAAATCACTTCTGTGCAATAAAAAGCTGAACATCGAGCCTCAACGAATCGACCTGTAAGAAGATTGAAGTTTTTGAACTGTGGGTTAAGTGGCAGTTTAAGTTAAACATAAAGTCGCGTGAAGAAAAATGAAGAAGTTGCGGTTAAGACAAGAAAACTTGAATACACTTGATCACTATACAGATTGCCACTTTTATTCTTTTTTTTTTTTCTTTATGTTTATACTATTAGTTATATTATTATTGTATTTATGTGGGTAGGTACCTTATATCATGATGTGATAATTTTATTGTGTTTGTTTTAATTTCTTTCTTTTAGTTTACTAATTAGATAATAGTTTCAATAGTAGGTAATGGTAATATCTACATTTTTTGTTGTGAATTGTTTTTTTTTTTTTGTCATTTCTGTTAATAATCTATCTGTATACCGATGTGTCTATGTGAGCGTGAATAAACTTTATTATTATTATTATTATGGGGAACTGTTTTTTGTTCTCAGCTCATGGCTGGTTTTAACTACATTTACGGGCCTAAACCAAGTAAATGAAGCATGTGGTGTGTTACAGTAGGGGAGGGTTGTGTTGTGTTATTTCGTTTGATTCTATCTGCATAAACTTTCTCACTATCCTGCAGGTATTTAGTATGATGGCTTTTTGTAGAGTAATATAGTTGGATTCTTTCAGGTCTAAGAGTTTAAGGCTATGTTTTAGGTGTTTAGGAATGACACCGGTGGAGGAAATGACAATGGGTACGACATATACTTTTTCTTGTTTCCAGATTTGTGTAATTTCTTCTTTTAGTTCTGCGTATTTATTTATTTTTTCAGCTATTGTTTTCTGTAAGTTATGTGTATTGGGGACTGCAATGTCTATGAGATAAGTGGTTTTGTTTGCTTTATCCATAAAAGTTATGTCTGGTCTGTTGTAGTGTATGGTTCTGTCGGTAAGTATGGCGCGATCGTAATATAGTTTGTGTGATGTATTTTCTAGTATAGTTTGTGGTGTGTATTTGTAGTATGGTGTATTTGTGTTTTGAATGAGTTTATGTTTAAGAGCCAGCTTTTGGTGAATGATGTTGGCTACTTGGTTGTGTCTATGAGTGTAGTCTGTTTGTGTAAGGGTTGTGCAAGCTCCTGTTATGTGTTGTATGGTCTCTGGTTGCGTGTGACATTTACGGCATTTGTCGTTTGTTACGGTGGGATCTTTTATTATGTATTTTCTATAGTTTTTGGTGTTTATGACCTGATCTTGTATGGCTATAATAAATCCTTCCATTTCTGGGAATAGACTACCTATATTTAGCCATTTGTTAGATGCTATTGTATCAATATGAGATTGTTCTAGGTCGTGAGGGTGTCGTCCATGAAGTGCTTTCTTTTTCCAGTCTTCTATTTTTTGTTTTTGCGGATCATTATTATTCAGGTTTTCTATATTTATATTTTCGTTTAAGTTTAGTGGGGTGTAATTGTGGTCGTTTTGGGCTATTGCTTTATGTATGTCGCTAGTATCTGACTTTAACTGAAAGAACGTCTTTAGTTTGTTAATTTGCTTCTGCCATAGGTGATGAATGTCTATTAAACCTCTGCCCCCGTTTTGCCTTTTGATAGTTAATCTTTCTATTGCTGATTTAGGGTGCAGGTTATTGTGTTTAGTAAGTGTAGTGTTCTATTTGTTCTATATCTGTTTTTGACCATTTTACGATTCCAAAAGAATAGGTTAGAATTGGGATGGCAAAGGTGTTCAAGGCTTTAATTAAATGTTTTCCAGAAAGTTGTGTTTTGCATATTGCGTTGACTCTTCTTTTGTATTCTGTTGTTAATGTTTGTTTAGTTATTGTGTGATCAAGTCCTTTAAGCTGTTTATATCCGAAGTATTTATATAGATCTGTTGGTTCCATAGCTGTAATTTTATCGTTGTTGCTTACTGCTTAGTCACCTGGCCTAATTTTTCCTCTTATAATATGTAACGTTTTGCACTTATCTAACCCAAATTGCATGTTGATATCTTTGCTAAATTCTGTTGTAATGTCTATAAGTTTTTTCATTTCCTTTTCTGTTTTTGTATATAATTTAATATCGTCCATATAAATGAGGTGTGATATGATTGTTTCGGTTGTAGAGTGTTTCAGGGTGTACCCAATTTTGCAAATTTTCAGTAAGTTAGATAGGGGATTCAGGGCTAGGCAGAACCACAGGGGACTCAAGGAATCACCTTGATAAATACCCTTCTTAATGGAAATTTGTCGAGTGATAACAGTATTATGGCGATTGTTTAATTGCAGTGTTGTTTTCCAACGCGCCATTATAGTGCGAAGGAAATCTATTATTTTCGGGTTTATTTTGTATATTTGTAAAACTTTTAATAGCCAGGAATGAGGAATACTGTCAAATGCTTTTTTATAATCTATGTACGTACAATGTAAATTTCTATTTTTAGAAGTTGCGTGTTTGTGAATTGTAGAGTCTATAACTAATTGTTCCTTGCATCCCATGTGACCCCGCCTACAACCCTTCTGCTCCTCGGCTATTATATTATATTGTTCTATGTGTAAATTGATTTTGGTTGCTATTGCTGATGTTAAGATCTTGTATATTGTCGGTAGACATGTGATTGGTCTGTATTGGGAAGGTTCTGGTCGGTATGTCGTTTTTGGAAGCATATAGGTTATGCTGTGGCGATAAATTCGGGTATGCTCTGTTTTCCTAAGATAATGTCTGTCAAGTTGCTAGCTATTGTTTTGTGTAGTGATATCAATTTTTTATACCAGTAATTATGAATTTTATCACTGCCCGGTGATTTCCAATTATGTAGTCGGGCTGTAGTGTTGGTTATATCAGTCTCGGTTATTTCAACAAATTCCATTTCTTCTAATGTTTGATATCTTAATTTTTCCTTTTCAATCCAATCTGCTTCATAGTTGTGATGTACTTGTTCTTCCCATATGCCTGACCAAAATGTCTCTAGCTCTTCTTGCGTTGGTAGTTGTGTGTTTGTGTCAGTTGTTGAATCAGTTTGTGATTTTTGTAAATTTCTATAAAATAGTTTTTCATTAGTGGTAAATATGATGTTATCGTTTTTTCGCTGTTGTGCTTTTTTGTATCGTCTGAGTCTATTAACCTTAAGAGCTAGTTTCTGCTTTAGAGTATCCAAGAATTCTTCGGGTGTTCTATTATTCTTTTCATGTCTAGTGTGTGTAAAACTTCTTTTAAAAATCGCTTCTGCTTTCCTAATTACTTTACTCGATCTATTATTTTTTATATACTGTGTAAGTGTACCGCAATCTGCTCTAAGTTTTTCTATGTCCTTTTCTAATCTTATTTGCCATGGTGGTTTATTATTACATTTTATTGGTGAATTTCCTGTGTTGACCATGATTTTATAGTTTAGTTCTTCGGATATTACTTACGCTGTGCAGTATATGAGAGTGTGTATATCTATGAGTTGTGTGTCTTCCGATATAAATCGATGCAGTATATTTTGATTAAATATATTAATCAATTTGGAGAGATAAGGGTTATACTTAAGTTTGGGCAATTTAGGCCGTGCTGACGGTTCCATTCCGGAATATTGTGTGAGGGCTGTTCTAAGTTTATCATGCATTTCTTGGATAGGTACTTCAGTTATAGCGCTATGCTCTACAAGTGTCTCAATATCATTCTCTAACGTTAAAGTTATAGATTCAGTTTGTGTGGATGAATGATTTAGTGTTTGTGTGTTTTTAGTGTTTAGTTGAGATTGAATGTAAGCTTGAGATTGTGTATTAATTTGTGATTGCATGCGTGGTTGTGATCGTATTAATTGTGAGTGGCTGTCTGATTGGTTCTGTGTATGTAAGGTGATGCTTGCGTCTTGATTATTATCTTTTTCACTTTCTAGTTGTATTCGTACTTCATTTTTTATTCGCTCTAATTCTTCTACAGACAATAATTTATTTCTTACTATGGTTCTTCTCTGGTCTGAAATTCTTTGTTCGGTTACAGTTATTTCAGGATAATGTCGTGAAAAAAGTTCATGTAATTGCTGTCTATATGTAGTTAAGTCAGTCTCTTATTATTATTATTATTATTATTATTATTATTATGGGGAACTGTTTTTTGTTCTCAGCTCATGGCTGGTTTTAACTACATTTACGGGCCTAAACCAAGTAAATGAAGCATGTGGTGTGTTACAGTAGGGGAGTGTTGTGTTGTGTTATTTCGTTTGCTTCTATCTGCATAAACGTTCTCACTATCCTGCAGGTATTTAGTATGATGGCTTTTTGTAGGGCAATATAGTTGGATTCTTTCAGGTCTAAGAGTTTAAGGCTGTGTTTTAGGTGTTTAGGAATGACACCGGTGGAGGAAATGACAATGGGTACGACATATACTTTTTCTTGTTTCCAGATTTGTGTAATTTCTTCTTATTATTATTATTATTATACTTTGGCCACATTATGAGAAACTCTAAATATCAGCTGCTTCAATTTCTTATCCCAGGCAAGCGCAGTGTGGGTCGTAGAAGAACATCTTGGCTAAAAATCTACGCCAATTTTTTGAGAAAGGCACCCGTTCATTATTCACACCCGCGGTATCAAGGGAGGGAAGCGCTGTGCCGAGCTCCCGGCTGCATGGGTACCACCATCTTGCTTGTTTCTCCCGTGAAACAGCTTTGCTGTGTTTCAGAGAGAAGGGCAAGACAGGCAGTGTAATTACTGGCACCGAGACTTAACATCTTATGTCTCAGGATAGGCAACACATAGATGAGTTGCCTGAGCTTGTTCCAGGTAAACTAGTTTATGTTCATGTCATGTCGACCACTTAATATCAGGTGGCACGTTTGCCAGTTTGCCTATCCAACTAACATAAATAAAGATCATTAACTTACGATTTGTCTTTCAGAAGTTTCATTTCCTTTTGGAGGTCAAAGGGCCTGAACTCCTCCGGCATGAGGGTCCTGAGGGTGCACAGCTTGTCGATGATCTTCTTGGCTCGCTCCACCGACCCCTTGGACGCTATTATGGTTGCCTCTAAATATTCCTTTGCTAAACAAAAACATTAGATATTCTTAACAAAACACCAAGTATCGCTGAATGAAGTCAATAAAAAATATATTTTTTATTGTAGTAGTTTTAGTAAATTATATATTCAAGATATATATATATATATATATATATATATATGTAATATATGACCCAGGAACACAGAATTTTTAAATATATGTGTATTATATAATAGAAATCTTAAATGTATGTATAGTATAAAAGTATTAATATATTTCCGTGACGGGACCAGATTGACGTGGTGTAAAAAGCGTCCATAGATATTATTATATTATTATTATATATTATTATAATCGCGGAAATTTTTTCGGGCAAAATATAGTATTTTGCCTAATAGTATAAATGACGGCCCGCTGATGAGCTGGTTCGAATCCCACCAGGAGCAGATAATTTGTATGTTGGATGTACCTACATGTCTGCACCGGGTCATGGATGTGGATATAATATTATAAATAAACTTATTTCCGTTACAAGTACCCACTACCCGTAACACATGTTCTTAAGAACTTACAATGAGGCTAGGTCAATATTAGTCAGTAGGGTCTCGAAAGAAACGCTTGGGGTCGAAGGTAGGCTCACCCTACTACCAAAGGTGGGCCGACCGTCGGACAGCGCGTCGGAAGTGCGACCGATCGTGTTGTTGAGCGAGGCCGAGAAGGCCCTAGGCCTGGCCAAAGGCCATTTTAGATATTTATCCAGAACTATACCCAGATTCCGAACCTCAGTAACCTCCGCTAGAACATTTCCGAGAATGTACTTTGAATATATGTTTTTTCTAGTAAATTTGATTTGGTAACATTTCTGAACACTCAATTGCATACAGTGATCCATACACGAATCATTAATAACCTACTATTAATATCATTTTGTAAGATTACTGAATCTTCATCCGTAGTAATAATAGCTCTGAATATTTTCGTCATATTATCGTCAGCAAAAATTGATAAAAACAAAAAAAGATGCGGACCAAGGTGAGGACCTTGCGGGACCCCCGATGTTTCATAGAATACTTTGTATTTGAAACCATTCACTCTAAAAAACTGTAACCTAATTTCTAAATATGATTCAAAACATTTTACCATTAATGTCAGCAGTTTTTAAATTATGTAATAAAACGGAATGATTGTCTGCATCAAAAGCGCTGGATAAATCGGCGTAAATGACATCGATTTGTTGGCCTCTATCAACCCACTGCAAGAATAAAATTTGTATCGATTGTGCAGCCCTGGCTGAAACTAATATGTTAAGAGTCGATAATTATATTAACATCGATATATGTTAATTGTTAGTTATTTTTATAGTATATATAAATTCCTTTTTTATATATAAAAAAGGAAATTATATATAGAATTATATACAAAAGAAATAAAAAGCTATAACAATAACAAAAAATATAAAAAAAATATTCTTGATATAATATCTCGATGTTATTGTTTTCTAATCTTTACGCGAATTTCATTCAGTTTTTTACAAGCCCGACGTTTCGAATACTTTACAGCAACCATGGTCACGGGAGGACTGAGGTGTCTCTATAGAAATAGCAAACGGACAGTCGGTTCACCTGATGGTAAGTGAAAGCAACATCCACAGACGCCTGCTAGACCGGCAATGCGCCTAGTGGTAACCCTCTGGGGGTTAGCACTAGGCGCATTGCCGGCCTTTCAAATATGAGTATGCTTTTTTCTTGAAAGTCCCTAAGTCGTATCGGTTCGGAAATACCGAAAGTTCTAAGACAGACTCCAGAGTATTAAGTAGTTAAAGACCTCACTAACATTTTTGCCATACTTATTAAATATTGACTTTTGTCATTTACGTAGAATTCGAACCCGTGACCATGATACCACACCACCACCAGCAAAAATTTGATAACACTCACGAAAGTCCTTCTTCCTGAAATGCGGCTCCTGACGGATCCACTCTTCCAGGATGCCAATCGCCGCCTCCATCTCCCCCGGCCGGTGGAGGTCCACCTGTTTCCTCACTGCCTCCACAGCATCAGCCCGTATCTTCAGAACACTGTCAGTCGAAACAAACGCCATGGCGCGACCGTTCTCTCCGCTGGTTACACTTACAATAAACTGGTCCAAAATCCAAATGAACAAAAGCCTTGGAGCTACAAAGCCTATTTAAATATGTATGAACAATAATAGAATAATTTAACATAAGAACTGATTGGGCGGAAATAAAATTGTTACATACACAACTATAACCGTATCTAGTAACGTTTATTTTATACAAATTGTTTGCAGGGATTCGAACCAGCGACGCTCCTGTCCCCGCCACGGTTCAAGCCTTGTCGGGGCGGTTGGGCTCAGTAGCCTAAAGTGAACCCAACCTTGAACCTTGGGCGAAACAAATTGAGCCGAGGGAGCTGCTCTTTATACCCCTCTTATAATAAGAGTGAAGAAAAGAGCAGGGGACACGGGCGAAAATGGGAACCTCAACCCCTTGTACTGTCCCGACGTTGAGAGGGGTGTTATGTGGTGCGGGACAACCCCTGTGTGGAGGTGGCGTCGGTCCCTTGAGGGACTGACTAGCCGTCGAGGTGCCCTGTTTGCTCATTAGATCCGGGGCATCTCACTAAAGGCGGCATTGGCGGCACTCGCCGGGTTTTAGTGGGTAGAGCTGCGTTTACTACCATTCAGGCGCAGCGAGTCCCACATACCCGCCCGGGAAGACCCGCTCCCCGCGGGATGCCTAAGACCATTTCCCGGCGAAAAAAAAAGCGATTCTCATGTGCCACTTGAGTGAGGTATTCAAATAGGTCAAAACCCACAAGCCACAAACCGTATCAGTGTCAGGCGCAGGGCAATGGCAATAAAAAACAAAAATAAAGTCAAACATCATATTTTAAATGACTGGCTTTTTATGTTAGTTGGATAAACAAACGGGCAGACGAGCCACAGGATGGTAAGGGGACAGCGTCGCCCATGAACATAAACAAGTAAATCTGAGACATTTTTTGACCTAATGATCGAGCAGTTCCGAGTAACCTCGGGATGAGGGCTGTCGAGGACGAGGCCTCGAGTACCTCGTAGTAGGCCCGTGGAAGCATATAGCTTTGCACTTTTCCAGTGACATGGAAAAGACGACATGGCCGCGTCCCACACCTGCGTCATCGCGAAGACTATGCGGTCAGTCTCCCCGTCCTTCTCAATCTTGTCCGCCAGCGAGTCCAGTCCCCAGCCCTGGACGATGCCTGCCTCGAGGAGGGCCTCCTTGTCTAGCCTCCTCAGTGCCCAACGTGGGCCGCACTCTGCATTCGAGCCGCGGCTTGGGGAGGGGGTGGAGACGCAGTATCGAAACCGAATGTACCGGTGGTCCGACAGCGTCTCGACGTCGAGCACTTGTATGTAACTTCGACGATGCTCCCATCCCGCTGTCGCACGCACTTGTGTGTGTCCTCGAAAACTGCACCACGCGCATCTGTCGCGGGGGAACCCCATGTCACTGATTTGGCGTTGAGGTTCCCGGAGTTAATCTGAGACTAACCCAGGCAAGTCATTTATGGTTGCCTATCCTGAGACATAAGACGTTAAGTCTCGGTGCCAGTAATTACACTGCCTGTCTTGCCCTTCTCTCCGAAACACAGCAAAGCTGTTTCACGGAAGAAAAAATCAGGATGGTGGTACCCATGGGCCATGCAGCCGTGAGCGCACTCGTCGAGCATATAACCAGCTAGAGTAGTAATGGGAGACATAAAATTCCGAAACTGATCAGTGATTTGTCACTGACGTAATAGCAATTCAACCAACCATAGTCTGCGTGTACAATCTGCTCTGCTCCCATCAGCCAATCATCCATCAATGGTCATCAATCGGCCATTCAAAGCGCAGAACCGGTACACGCAGCACTTTGCAGAATTTGTTTTCATACAAGACACATAACATTCCGCCCTATTCTATATGCTCGATTACATTTTAATGTGGCTCGCTGGTAATTGTCAGGCTGAGCGTTTTAAATATCGTTGATCCAGGTCAGAGTGTTTATCGGCATAACAGTCGACAGACCCGGCGACCTCGTACTGACAAACTAGCTGCTGCCTGCGACTGTGCTTGATTCAATGAAAGTTTGTTTCACACTTCCATAAATTGCCATAATATACATGTCACAATATACATGTGAACTCCTCGACGATTTACAGCTATTGTTGGGTGTACTTCATACGATTCACTTCTATTGTACCATTTTTGCGTTTACCACGCCATTATTGTTACTTTTGGAGTCTAAGCTTTTTTTTTTTTTTCTTTAACGCCGGGAAATGCTCTGAGGCATCCCGCCTGGGGAGTGGGTCTCCCCAGGTGGGTATGTGGGACTCGCTGCGCCCGAAAGATGGTAAATGGACGCATCTCTACCCACTAAAACCCGGCGAGTGCCACCAGTGCCACCAGTGCCGCCTTGGTGAGGTGCCCCGGATCTGTTAAGCTGACAGGGCACCTCGACGGCTAGTCAGTCCCGCAACGGACCGACGCCACCTCCACATAGGGGTTGTCCCGCACCACAGAACAGCCCCTCCCAACGCCGGGACAGTACAATGGGGTGAGGTTCCCACCCTCACCCCTTGGTGCCCCTGCTCTTTTGTCCCCTCTTCTTATAAGAGGAGTACGAAGAGCCCCCTCGACTCAATTAGCTTCGCCCAAGGTGTTGGGTTCACCCTAGGCTACTGAGCCCCACCGCCACGTCAAGGCCTGAACCATGGTGGGGTTTGGAATCTAACCTAACCTAACCTTATTTTTCCTTTTTTTTTCTTTAACGCCGGGAAATGCTCTGAGGCATCCCGCGGGGCAGTGGGTCTCCTCAGGCGGTATTTTCTTAAGCTTTGTTATCCATCTACTTTTATGGGTTTGTTTGTTTTTAGCGTTCCGTAGCTAAATGGCAAAAACGAAACCCTTATAGATTCGTCATGTCTGTCTGTCTGTCTGTCCGTCCGTATGTCACAGCCACTTTTATACCTACAGTATTATACAGTTTTATACAGTTATTATACCTAGAACACCAGAACAGACTGATAGGTGTAAAAGTGGCCAAATTACTTTTAATTAAATATAGCTTGCCTTTACTTAATTTTCAGTACTAACGTATAAATTAAGTAAAAAATCTGAAAAAATTAAATTATGCTTTTTTTCATAACACTTCCGCTTCCGTTTCCGTTCCGCTTCCGCTTCTACTAAGATTTACTTTTGACATCTGTTTCCGTTTCTGCATCCGTTATAACACTTCCGTTGCATCACTACTTATAATGCACTCACTAGCTGTTGCCTGCAGCTTCGCCCGCGTTACTCGACTCCTAGTCACAACGTGATGTTTTATAGCCTATAGCCTTCCTCGATAAATGGGCTGTCTAACACTGAAAGATTTTTTCAAATAGGACCAGTAGTTCCTGAGATTAGCGCGTTCAAACAAACAAAAAAACTCTTCAGTTTTATAATATTAGTATATATACCCATAGCCATACACCGTCAAGTTTACTGGACGCCGCATCAAGTCCGCTGCAAACTTGACGGTGAACTTGACCGTGAATGGTCCGCATAATGTATATGTATACATTAACTGTTTCTTTACTTTGAATTGGGCCGTCAAATGCAAAAAGATATCAAATAATCCAATTAGTATATAGATCATTCCAACAAACACATTATCTATACTAATATTATAAAGCTGAAGAGTTTGTTTGTTTGAACGCGCTAATCTCAGGAACTACTGGTCCGATTTGAAAAAATCTTTCATTGTTAGACAGCCCATTTATCGAGGAAGGCTATAGGCTATATAACATCACGCTGTGACTTATAGGAGTTGAGTAACGCGGGCGAAGCTGCAGGAAACAGCTAGTTATTTATATAGATTTACAAGGTTGGATGTGACTCATTTTATATAAACAAGGACAGGTGATTTGTATATACTACGTGCGCGCATATTTTGTTGGCCGTTGAACCAATATAATAGAGATAGGGTGCAGCAAGATTTCGAACACTGTGATTGACCCTTAGTGAAGGTCACGGTTGGGAAGTTGGAGACTTCCCGCTAGATGGGGCGACGAGTGGGGGGGCCAGCCGTCTTGGCGTTCAGTAGAAAGGCCTATGCCCAGCAGAAAACAAGACAACTAAATTATTTCACTATATTAAAAATCTAACTCATTATGAACAACTAATTCAACAGTTTATTAAATTTTAATGTAATTTAAATGTAAATCCTTTCGTGACCTTGGTTGCTGTAAGCACCCGAAACATAGGGCAATTAAAAATCTTAAACCGCGATAAAATCCGTATTTTGTCTCATTATACGGCTGACGCAAATAATAACTAATTAATCTGAGTAGCGCATTTTAAATAATCTAACTGGTTTTTTGCCGTGGATAGGTTTTGAAATAAGTTTTTGTTAGCAGTATATTATACCTATGTGTAATCTATGGCAATAATGTATTTTGCGCTGTTTGCATTATCCGATAGTTTTTCTTTTCCGCCGGGAAATGCTCTCAGGCATCCCGCGCGGGAGGGACTCCCCAGGCGGGTATGTGGGACTCGCTGCGCCCGAAAGATGGTAAGGTGGACGCAGCTCTACCCACTTAACCCGGCGAGTGCCTTTGGAGAGGTGCCCCGGATCTGTTGAGCAAACAGGACACCTCGACGGCTAGTCCCTCAAGGGACCGACGCCACCTCCACAGAGGGGTTATACTAACTTAGACCAACACCACTGTTCCAATTGAGCTTAAAGGCCATCAGGCCGAAAAGTCGTCGAAAAAAAAATGTAGACCTTCTCAGTCAAAAATACCATAAAAAATTCGTCAAAAGGGCCTTAATGGAACAGTATGTTCCCAAGGAATGGATTTTTCCAAAATCGGTTTCCTTGTGGGTGTTCACGGAATGTCACGTCAAAACATGACCACCTTTTTTTTCTTTAACGCCGGGAAATGCTCTGGGGCATCCTGCGGGGGAGTGAGTCTCCCCACGCGTGTATGTGAGACTCAGTCATATACATTGACAGTCAAGCGGCACTGAAGGCCCTCAGTAAGAGGGAGACTACCTCAGCACGGTCAAAGAATGCAAAAACACCCTGCAAGATCTAGCAGACCAGACTGAGTTAGAAATTGCCTGGGGACATGAGGGAAATGCAGGCAATGAAGAAGCAGATAGATTGGCGAGAGAAATCATATTTCTAATTTACTCAATAGATGTCGCTATGAAATCCGACAATTGTTTTGTAATAGATATCTCTCTTAAATAAAATCAATTTACCTGTTATAATTAATAATCCTAAATCTAATAATTTAATCTAATCTTTTAACTAAAATAACAAAATGTCTAAATTAAAACTTAACTAATTATAAAGTCAGCTTGACATTTAACTGTAAAACGGGAAGATTTTTGAACGATGGACCGGATGTGGTGAGGTTCTGTGGTTTTTGACTGCCGGACTTGTCAACGTGAGTCTAGGGCCCCTCGGCCATCTCGAGACTAATCCTCGAAAATAAAACACGGCTTAAATTCCGCTGGGAATTTACTAAATTTGGCTACCTATCTAAATCTAAGAAGAACACAACAGCCGTCTGGATTACTGGCCGAAACAACAGCTGAATTACCGGCATTGAATACCGGTGGAGATCTCCCCGTGTCCAGCCATCTTCGCCAGAAGTCACCAGTCAGGCCAGTGTCCTTCCCTACCGTACAAATACGCTATCGGAACGTGGGTCAGCTGAAGAAAAATTTCGGCTTTAAAATAAGGTACCCCTACAGCATCTTATTTCGAACCCTACTTCTATCTGTTCGCATCGTGGGTCCTACCACCCCCCACACGCGACAAAAGTGCCGATGAGACGTTCATAGGCCCTGAGCCGAGACTGCCAATAGCACACAGGATAACAAAAAATGTTATAACCTTGAGAATAAACAAAGAAACAAACCAGAGATGGAATGACATGAAGAGCTGCAGACAGTCGAAATTCTTCATCTCGACGCTTGACAGCAAGAAGACTAAAGAGTTGCTTAAACTCAATAGGAACAACATCAGAACAGTTGTAGGAATATTGACGGGACACTGCCCACTCAACAGACACCTGTCAATAATGAAGCTAACAGAGGACCCTCTATGCCCTAAGTGCAAAGAGAAACCAGTCTGCACTTCATAACGGAATGCCCAGCATTTGCATACGCAAGATGGGAGCTGTTTGGAGCGGACGAGCTGAAGAAGGAAGATTTAGCATATCTAACCATAAGGCAGCTAAGTAGTTTTTGTAGATCAACACGTAGGTTTGAGGGGGTGACACCGGAGGGGCAATTGGTAACCCGTCCTTCTAATTCGTCCGAATCTAATCCCAGAGGCGAGTCTGGGGAATTGGGTGAAATGGTCCCGGTAATGAGGACTGATCACCCGTCTGGCCTCGCTGGTGTCCCCACCCTTAAATAATAATAATAATAATGTGAGACTCGCTGCGCCCGAAAGCTGGTAAGTGGACGCAGCTCTACCCACTAAAATCCGGCGAGTGCCACCAATGCCGCTTTTGGTGAGGTGGCCCGGATCTACGCTACCTCCACAGCGGGGTTGTCCCGCACCACAGAACAACCCCTCCCAACGTTGTGAAAGTACAATGGGGTGAGGTTCCCGTCCTCGGCCCTTGCCGCCTGCTCTTTTGTCCCCTCTTCTTATAAGAGGGGTACAAAGAACCCCCTCGGCTTAATTTGCTTCGCCTAAGGAGCTGGGTTCACCTTAGGCTACTGAGCCCCACCGCCATGAAAAGGCCTGAACCATGGTGGGGATGTCGTGACTCCTTTCTTGACCCTTGACAAACCAAAAAAAGATCCAGTAATTGTAATATCGCTTTGGTAATAATATTATGTTTATAATTTGTCGTAAAACCGCCAATACTGGATCAACAATATATGTGGCATGAGAGCTATAGTTGAGATAGGTCAGACGTCCTATTATAAAATGATTTCCAATTAGTAGCAGCACAGTCCCCAGTCATCAAATGCCGAGAATGTTATAAAACAGCTACAAAATCTGCGATGCAATGTACTTTTATCGTAATGTGTGTATTCTAGAAAACATAAGAAACGAACAATAAAATAATGTTAGTGACATTATACTGGTAAGTGATTACGTCATTTTTTGAGCTCGAAATGGGAATCTCATATCATACACTTCGTAGATACACCTATATTTTATATCATTTATGAGAATTGAAGAATTTTTACAAATTGTTTTATGTGTATAATGTGTCCTTTTTAAATTTTCAATATCACAGCGAATTTCAATTTAGAGCTCAAAATGTCACAGAATTGCACTGTTAATTTCATTACATTTTTTTTTTTTGTTTTTTCCTTTTTTATTTTTAGATATGTTTTTCATTACATTAAAAGTGTATTTGGCTATACTGACTTAAGACATTATTCCATAATAATATAACAAAGATATTATAAGTACTCTCTTATAACTTTAATTTGAGGAAAAGTTTTGTAAAATTAAGTCTGACTTTATTCCGAAAATAAAACTTATTCCATTTTGGCAAAATTGATATTTATTATTAGAAGCTAATATTGATGCTGATTGCTACACCATCAGTCTAAAGTTAAGGGCTGAGAAGCCGATACTGATGCTGATTGCTACACCACAGAGGTTTCAAACTATAGACTGTATAGTTAAGGGCTGAGAAGCTGATATTGATGCTGATTTTTTTTTTGTCCGGGCGCTTAATGGCCCGCCCCGCGTGTCGCCTCTGACGTAATTAGAGTTTTAATATTATCTTATTTTTATTTAATTATTTAATTTATGTAATAATAAAAAACGCATTTATTGATATATATTAAATGATTTCTCGTAATTTAAAACATTATTACGACGTCTGATTGCTGGACGTATCATTTGCCAGCTAAAATATCATTATACATACAATGTCAGGCTATTTATACATAATACACTATGCAGGCTCTCTTATATAAACAGTTTTACAATATAACTTTCAAACAACAATAATCTTACAGTCATTCGACTGCAAGCACACTCTTAAAATCAAACTTGCAGTGTTGATGGCGTATACTTGCAAAGTAGACACTCAACACTGCCTGTTCCTTGCAATCACTGGTGCAATGCAATGGTTTGCAGTCTTAATACAATAATTAAAAGCATTTCTTAAATTCCTATATGCGATTAGTTTTCCAACATTTTCTTTACTTATTTCGCAGTCTAGAGCCTGCTCTACCTCAAATCGCACTCCCGCCGTCACGGGACATTCGAAGAGCATGTGAGCAACAGTTTCATCCACTCCAGGTTCGCAGATGCACGATGGGGTATCCTTACACTTAAAACGGTATAGGTAACCTGAAAAACCACCATGCCTCGTCAGAACCTGGGTGATTATACCAGCTGGTTTAATTTTACGAACAATTTTATAGGCTTTAATCACATCGAGGAAGAACATTCGTGTCACGGCCGCTGTCTCACCCGACTGATAGCGCCGGTTCCACTCGTCAAGGGACTCCATTCGGATGCACCTCTTGACGTATGAAACCGGACACTGATCGTCGTCGGGTTTCCTCTTCAGTTTGAGGGCGGCCTCTTACGCTAGATGGGCAGCGCGTTCGTCCCCTGTCAGTCCAGCATGTGCTTTAATCCAGAACATGGATACTTCCTTATTCTGGAGTCTGCTCTCATAAATATTGTTCCTGTTTTCCACAGCTAAGGGGTGCATGGAGTGGGAATTGACAACTGTCTCAAGGGCAGAGCGTGAGTCGCTTATGATGGCGGAACTCATCTCATCCTGCCGTAAAATTAACCATGTTGCTTGACATATGGCCAGAAGTTCCGCCTGGTAGACTGTGCAGTACGACAGCAGTTTAAGTTTGATGGCTTTAGTTTCGCCCTCATTGCTTCTCACAGACAATGCGGCACCCACCTTGCTCTCAGTCTTGCTGCCGTCGGTGTATAATTGGTGTACCATGCAGTACAATTTTGCACGTGGGTGTCCACTTCTTGTTGGTCCACCAGAATTACGAAGCGCTCGTGACAGCGACAGCGACAATGGGCTCCACCGTGGCCGTGTATACACATACAACCTCCGGATGGAGTCCCCAACTTACTTTTGCGGCTCTTGACAATTGTTTGCATATATTAATAGCCTTCCTACAGATGTTCGAGGAATGGCTATTAAATGTCAATTTGTGGTCTATAGTGAGCCCCAATATTTTTATCTCCTTTTCCATGCCAATCTCCGCCCCTTATTGATGCTTTTGCTACACCATCAGTCTATAGTTAAGGGCTGAGAAGCCGGTATTGATGCTAATTGCTACACCATCAGTCTATAGTTAGCCGGGCTGAGAAGTCAATATTGATGCTGATTGCTACACCATCAGTCTATAGTTAAGGGCTGAGAAGCCGATATTGATGCTGATTGCTACACTATCAGTCTACAGTTAAGGGCTGAGAAGCCGATATTGATGCTGATTGCTACACCATCAGTCTATAGTTAGCCGGGCTGAGAAGCCGATATTGATGCTGATTGCTACACTATCAGTCTACAGTTAAGGGCTGAGAAGCCGATATTGATGCTGATTGCTACACCATCAGTCTACAGTTAGCCGGGCTGAGAAGCCGATATTGATGCTGATTACTACACCATCAGTCTATAGTTATCAGGGCTAGAAGCCGATATTGATGCTGATTGCTACACCATCAGTCTATAGTTAAGGGCTGAGAAGCCGATATTGATGCTGATTGCTACACTATCAGTCTACAGTTAAGGGCTGAGAAGCCGATATTGATGCTGATTGCTACACCATCAGTCTACAGTTAGCCGGGCTGAGAAGCCGATATTGATGCTGATTACTACACCATCAGTCTATAGTTATCAGGGCTAGAAGCCGATATTGATGCTGATTGCTACACCATCAGTCTATAGTTAAGGGCTGAGAAGCCGCTATTGATGCTGATTGCTACACCATCAGTCTATAGTTATCCGGGCTGAGAAGCCAATATTGATGCTGATTGCTAATGCTATTTTCTGTGTTCCTGAGTCATAGATGTGTATTAAATATGTGTATTAAATAATAAAAATCTTAAATATATGTATATTATTGTCTACGAACCTATGCGTATACGCAGTGCAAGTGTTTGTGTTGGTGTATCCGTACTGTAAAAAGCCTATAAGTGTAAAAGAGACGAAGTGTTTGTGATGCGATATTAGAAGAAGCGAGAGCGGACTCATCTCCCTCCGCACCGGCGAACGTAGCTTCGAGAAACATCACTTTTTAATCGTCTACCGTACGCGACCGATAATTTATAATACGCACATAATTATTGTCGGGACTCATTATTGTAACATAATTCAGAATACACGTATAAAATCATCAAGATCTTTATTATTAAAAATCACCATCAACAATTATAAAAGTATTAAATATATTTCCATTGTCTGGTAACCGTAACACAAGTTCTTCGAGAACTTGTGTAGAACGGAACCAGATTGACGTGGTGTGAAAAGCGTCCATAGATATTATTATTATAGTTAGATGGGGCTGAGAGGCAGATATTGATGCTGATTGCTACACCATCAGTCTATAGTGAGAGCCCGGAAGGTGCCGTTGACGCCGGCGTACCGCTCGCTGAAGACGCTTGCCGGCCGGAGGGTCTCGTCTGTCCTGGTGTCATACAGCTGCCTCATCAGCTGCAAGTGCTCCTCCGTTGATATATCATCCAGGTATTCCTCTGGAACATGATTGGGCTAGTTCAGACTCCATGCAGTAAATCTTAAATTATGTATGTGATTTTGCAGTAGGATCTGGAACTTTGGGTAAAGTGAGGTATAGGAGTATTTGAAATTTTTGAGACCTTGTAGGACACTTTCACATTCTTTAATACTCCAAAAAATATTAAAAGTTATATAATAAATAAAAATATAAAAAATATAATAATACTAGTGGCACCGACAGACGTTGTCCTGTACAATATATTTTTTTTGAGAATCTAAACCATCCTCGAATCCCCTTGAAGTCACACAAAAAAATTCATCAAAATCGGTCCAGCCGTCTAGGAGGAGTTCAGTGACATACACACGCACACAAGAAATCTAATATATAAAATTTCCATGTCACAATGTTAGTTACCGTACTCCTCCGAAACGGCTTTACAGATTTTTACCAAATTTTATATGCGTATTCAGTAGGTCTGAGAATCGGCTACTATCTATTTTTCATACCCCTAAGTGATAAGGGTGGTCAACCCCTCAAATTTTTAAAGTTAACGCGAGCGAAGCTGCGGGCTACAGCTAGTATATATATAAAGATAAAGATTTAAACGGCACTACTTCTTACCAATGTCAATTATCGTCACAAGTCGTTTTGTCTTTCCGAGCGGTTATAATTTTGTTAAAGTAAGTAACCTTCGTGTTTCAGAGACTGAATAGTATCCATGACTGCAGAAAAAAAAGCTTTCCAAAAAGGAAAGACGACTTCAAATTCTCGTCACTGATATTTTTTAGAAAATAGGCAAAGACCATTCGTCATCAGGATTTACAGAACTCCAGAGGCCAATAATTTCCTCAAGTGCAACAGTTGCAGAAGCTGGTTTAAAAGAGTATAATTTTAAATGATAACTTAAAAGATCGCAAAGGAAAAAGGAAAAACAAGGAAGAGACAATTTTTCGTCTATATCCGAAGAGAAGAGAGATGTTGGCGGCAAAGGGTAAAAAACATACATGAGATTGACTCCTACGGTGCTTTTCTCATTCAGTGCAGATGGCAGTGTTACTCTACCTCGTGACAATTCCTCTAGAATGTTTTCACCAAGCGAGTTGCACTCTAAAATTCCTCTTCGGGATCGGGAGATCGGGGAATCGGTCTTTCCGATAATGGATTGATGAAGAATGACATATTCAAAATGTATTTCATCCACATTTATCTAAAATATGTATCAATGAACATTTATACACATTTATAAGTAAATAAAAACATATTGGCTATAAATTACAAAGAAACTAAAACTAAAAACCTTAAAAAATATAATATAATAACTTAAGTATATTAATAAAAAGGAGTCCCTTTAGGCAAGGTCCCGAAGATACTGGCAGCGTTCCCCCTTTGAATTGCTAGACTAATTCTTTGTCCGAGGTAGCTGCCAGCTCTTCGGTCTCCTATGATGAAAATATAATATAATATATCTTTATCTAAGCTGGAGTGGACTTCCCAGTTACACTTAATGTTGATGGTCATAAGACACACCTGACGTATGAAGTAACCGAAATTTGTTAAGAATTAAATATTATCAGAACTATGAAGCCAGGGTGGCAAAAACAGAGGATAAATAATAATATCTATGGACGCTTTCACACCACGTCAATCTGGTCCCGTGGTAAGTTCTCGAGGAACTTGTGTTACGGGTACCAGGCAACGGAAATATATTTAATACTTTTATACTTTACATATATTTAAGATTTTTATTATATAATACACATATTTAATACACATCCATGACCCAGGAACACAGAAAATATTTTTTGTTCCCTGGCGGGATTCGAACCCGCAACCTCCGGGCTTGAGCGCCAACGCGCTTACCAATGAGCCACAGAGGTCGTCAAAATGATGAGATGAGAGGATGCCAGTAATTGGATCAAAACATGCCAAGAATATGATATAAAGTGCCAATAAATGACGAGTTTATTTAAAAAAAAACGTATATATAATGGCTAATTTCGTCTAAAAAAGAAAGAATTAAGTGTAGTTTCGAAAATTTAATGAATTATATTAACAGACTACCTAAAGAGTCTGTACCTAAATATTAGAAATTTTAATGATGTTAGGTATTTGTATTGCTTAAAGTGCTAATATTTGGGTAGTTTACCCTATTTCATTTCTATTTGGCTGATAATCGATTCGGTCGGTAAACACTGAACACTGTTTGGTCCAGAACTCAAGTGGTCATAGTTTTCATATAGGATCTACTTCGTCTTGTACATTTCACTCAAGCGCCCCTAGCGGAAACTTAGCGGAATTACATGTATAGAACAACAACGTAATCGTTGTTAACCTGACCTACGAGCGGGTGAGAGAAGAGGTCGATGACGAGCCGACGACGACGATAAACAGTAAACACACACACCGGTGGGAGGGAAGCGCTGTGCCGCTCCCGGCTGCATGGGTACCACCATCTTGCTTGTTTCTCCCGTGAAACAGCTTTGCTGTGTTTCGGAGAGAAGGGCAAGACAGGTAGTGTAATTACTGGCACCGAGACTTAACATCTAATGTCTCAGGATAGGCAACACATAAATGAGTTGCCTGGGCTCGTTCCAGGTAAACTAGTTGCATGTTCATGGGCGACGTCGACCACTTACCATCAGGTGGTACGTTTGCCAGTTTGCCTATCCAACTAACATAAAAAAGACATTGGTGTGTGTGTGCACACTATAGCAAAAAGTGTCGCACGAAGTTTTCGTATGAAGTTTTTCCGTCTAACCCTTTCGCAACGCGCGATAAGGAACTACGTTCCAAAAAAAAAGCTATCAAATTCAAAAAGGTTTTTTTCAATTCGACTGACAAGTCAACAGAAAAGTCAACTACAAACTATTAACTTTATCATATTAGTACAGATTTGCCAAAATCTCAAACCTTGAAGCTCCTCCAGAGACCTGTCATAGCCACCGTAATCTTTCGGCAGCACATCCTTGGGATAGTATTCGTAAAGCTCCTCTATACTCTTGTTGACGACTATCCTGTCCGCTATCTTCTTCGTGAGAAACTGTTTTATTATCACCAAGAGCGGCTCCAGTATTTTGGAAGTTGATATCAAATGTATTTTTTTGACCCTCACTGCGAATGTTTGCTAAAAAATACATTTCTTAAATGAACATTTCATGTCTTCGAAAGAAAACTGGAACGTCTCCTGTTTTAAGACGTGGGTGACGTTCAAAAAGATTATCTGTTTGTACAATTTTGAATAAATAAATGTGATTGATTTGACTAGACACACTCCTATGCGTCAAGTCTCCGTCCGTTATGTCAGAAATGAGGACAGTCCCACTCTGGTAGTCATTTATCCTCGCGTAGTCCACCATCTAAAAACATGAACGGCATAATGTAGCAAAAAATATTTCAAAGAATATAGACGTCAACATAATATATAGTGCAGATGATGCGCAGATGTATTTGAATTTATGGTAAGTGTATGGTGTATGTCAATGACACCATGTAAGGTTAAAACATCATAATATTATATTGAAAATACGTACTGCAAAGCTACATCTATAAAATATGTTAAGCAGGTCAGTATCGTAGGTGTAAAACTTCATGATGACCAGCCGAATATTCTCCGGAGTCAACTTCGGCATTGGGACTTCCAATCTGAAATCATTTTGTCAACAGTATCAAACACCTGAAATTATATAATATTTGAATGGGTTGACGAGATTTTTCTTTCCAAACTAAAACTTACAATTATTATTAATTTTGACAAAACATGTCTAAGAACCGCCGGCTTATAAATAAAAAGATACCGTATCTACATTGATCCACCTGTTTAAGAGCTACAGTGCCAGAAACAGACACACATAGCGGTCAAACTTATAACACCCGTCTTTTGTGTCGTGGGTTAAAGCTTCAATAGATTGAACGCAATTATTATTTTTGTTTTGCTTATTTTTGGTGGCCTTAAATTAACAAAACTGACAATCCTTCGGACACTTTTTAAACAAATTTTAATTAATTTCTAAAATTATATGAATTACGCTTATTTCTCGACGCAATTCATACAGTGAGCCTTACTAAATTGACCCAAAACACCTACATCTTATCACTTACACTTTGCCCTTCAACAATTCAAAGGCCTCCTTCACGTTAATAGGCTGGAACCACCCCGACAGCAGGGTCCGAGACGTGCACACCTTGTCCAGAGTCACCTTCGCCCGCTCCAGAGACCCCTTTGACACAACTATCGTGTTCTCCAAGTATCTTGGTGCTGGAAAAAGTAAGCTCTCATGATGTTCACGAAAAAGAGGATGTCTCGATGTCTAGGCAAAACATACCTTGATTGTGTGATTGTGGTTTTTATTGTAGTGTGTGGTTGTGGTGCATATAAGTGTACACATATGCAGTATGGGTCAGGAGGGAGCTGCTTTACACGCGTATGCATAAATACTGCGTAGTTAGCAGGTACCTGCGGACCCCGGTTGGGATACAAATGTACGCCATCCTGGTGAATAGTGCTCTAGCCAGGATTCTTCGTCTCCTGACCCGAAGGTGGCAACACCAGAGGGACAAGTTTTGTCTTTAAAATTTGTGATCCAAAATAATCAAGTCTCCGGGCTGGTACAGGGAATCCCGCAGGTCTTCTGAATCAGGCCCCGTGTAATACGGAGGGGGCCAAGCAAAACTTCGGCGGTTCGGCAACCCCGGCTAGTACACAACGGACACCGATACATACCATTTGGAGAGAACTACCGAGGATGAGTTGATGAGCCTGAGCGACGGGAATGTGTCCTCTGGCTCATACCTCAAGAGAGAGGACCACGCCACCCGTTGTCCTATAAGGACACAAAAGGAAGAAAGCACGATCCTTAAAGAGGGGAAAAGGCCACCCACCGACTACAGGCCATGAGGTAGGTCTGGCAAAGGCGAAACGGGAGTTGGCTGCGACAGAGCGCGAGGCCATGCAGATGCAAACGGAGAAAGGCGTGATCGCGCTCTCCCACCGTTTGGTCCCGCCCCAGCTACGTATAATAATAATTTAAAACGGTGAATAAATACCCGGACACATTCGCTTTGTATCTCGACAAGTCGCGTACTAACGGCGAATGATAAAAAGTATCCATCGTAGTGGTGGTTAATATAACGCATAGCGCCATAACGTAGCGCGCTATTCATACTCAACGTATAGCGTACGCTATATAAATTCCTATTCGGCGCTATAACGTAGCGCCTCGCTACATTCGGTATGTAGCGAGGCGGCTAGCGTAGGCCGTAGTTATAACTTTATAACATTCGAACTAAGCCGACGTGCTAGATCGTAGACGCTAGACGTTATAATTTATAGTTTATACGTCAGTCAGCGTCGAGCGCGCGCTCGCGCTAGATGTGTCGTGCGCTATCCCGGCCGGCTCACGCGAGTTACGTAATTCTAGTCTTGCGACTTCACGTTATAATATAGTCAATAAAATAGCGCGCTAGAAAAATATAGTTTATAGTCCATAGCACGTTATCATAAAATAGTTTATTTGCACACCACTAATCCATCGAAAGGCTGCGATGTGTGTGTGTGAACAGTGACTGACGATTATATTAACGAAACATCATTAGAACCATGTTAGCCTTTGGAATATGCTCCACAGTCTAATGTCTTACAGCATTTTACTATGGGGGAACGCCGTGGATATTAAAACTTTTTTCGTGTTACAGAAGCGAGCTATTCGAGCCATAATATACTGTTTGCCCCAAAGGTATAATTAAGTGAAAAGTTCAAAGAAATTGCCATCTTAACTGTAGCCTCTCAGTACATACTTGCAAACGTGATGTATGTTCGCTTTTGACTTCTTTTTTGACGTATTTCAAGTGTACAAGTTCTTACGGTCTACCAAATAAAGATATTTTAATTTGATTTGATTTTTACGTTACTTTTACGATTGCTCTAGTATTATTACTTTTAAGCTAACGCTATAAACAGAAGCAACTTCAAAACACTTCAAATATTTTATTTGGCGTACCCCAAAGCAACGTGTTTTTACCGCTGCTTCATCTTATATTCAATAATGAATACAGAATGATCCTCGAAAAAACAAACATCTCGTGAATATTTATTAAAGATAAACTTTTCTTCTTTCCTTTTTACATGAGATTTGTCTGCATAAAGAAGCAGACAAATCTCATGTATTAATTATTACAACGGTAAAGACAGTGAATGAGATAAACTACCTACGAAACGGACGACACGGGACGCCTGGTTTTTTTGGATTCACTTGACGCCTGGTTCGACCAACAGTTGTTAAAGTACTAAGTGCAAAAATGTTTTCGTTTTTTATTATTATTTTTGAAATATATTAGTAAATATGAAAGGTATTTTATACGTTTATTTGATTTTTACTAGTAGCCACCACACGTTCCCATTGCTGCTACTATATGTAGCTAGAATCGACAGCGGTTACCATCAATTGAACTTTTGTCACGATCTCAGGGAGCCCGAGGCCGAGAGATGCGTTAAAACAGCTCTGGGACTCGCAACGAATTGAATCAGAAGAATTCAGAAGGAGTAGGAAATGAATTTTCAGGTTCCCTTTCTCATTAAAGCGGGAGACAGTATAAATTTACACTGTCTTACAAAAATCAAGAAGACATTAACTAGTCTGGAGGGGCCCAGCTGAAATGAACTACGGAGTTTTATTGCAATGTCAAAGTTAACAACATTTAAGCACAAAAGCAACTCACGGAAGTCTTTCTTCCTGAAGTGCGCCTGCTGCTTCACCCACGCCTCCAGGATCCTCACAGCTTCCTTCATCTCCCCCGGCTTGTCCATGTTTATATCCCTTCTGACTATCTCCAGGGTATTCTGGTGCATTTTCAAAAATCCATTCTCTATCAACGAATCCATCTTTACGTCCGTTCTTCTTAACAGCTATGAATATAATAGATGCATTACAAATTAAATGCGAACTTATTTATATATATATATATATATATTTATTTTATAATAGACCAAATATTTTAAATAGTCCATATATTTACTCCAAATATTGCGTATAAGAATAATTAGTTACTAGCTGTTACTCGCAGCTTCGCCTGTGTTAACTTAGATACAGCAGTAGTGGCCGTCGGTCCAATTCTGGAGCAGTGGGTTGACCGGCGGCACGGCGCAATATCCTTCCACCTTGCGTAGATCCTGACGGGGTCGGTTGCTTCGGCAGGTATCTGTGAAGGTGGCAGGGGCGGAGGACTCGCCAGGGTGTCATCACTGTGACAGCAGTGAGGACACCGATAACCACACCCTGTCAGAATCTGCCCAAGCTGGGCAGCTTGGGCAGAGGCAAGGGTGCCCCTCATCGTTGAGGTCGGCGCGGACCTGTCGCTCCCTGCGGTCATCCGAGCGATGACCGTCAGTGAGAGAACATGGCAGGTGGTTCTCTCCTTCTGCGAAGACGTGATGTCGCAACAACGCTTGGAATACATAACGGAAAAACGCTGATATGCGCTACGAACTACGTCGTAGTAAAGATCGAATTAAAATTACTAAAAAGTTAAAAATGAAATTAAAGAAAAAAAAAACCTTTTTTGAAAACAAGCTTTTATGGTTAATAAAATGAACTAAAAAGATAAAAATAAATTGGGTGACTCTTATAAGAAATATAAAACTTTATAAGTTCATTGTAACTTTTAACGATAATTAAGCTTCTTCGTCCGCGACATAATAATTCCATGTCGTACATAATTAAATGTATATTTTTAACACTAAAACTGTACACCTTAATTAACCAATCTTCCCGTTTTTAGCACAATCACAATTTTTAAAAATAAAAGCCTGTTACATTTTGATGGTATAATCACAGTATAACCAAAGACTACTATTGTATAACGTATAACCAAAGACATGTATTTACACTGTAGTATAATTAAGAACTTATTTTAGCACCTTCTTTATCCTCTTGCTATCATATTGGCTTAAAAAAATGTCTCTGATGTTGTAAATGTTGAAACGACATGATGGTGGCTTAGACGGGATCCTGCGGGTTCGCTGACTAGGGCAGGAGGCATTAATGCGAAGGTGGGGAGAGGACGTGGCGCGGCAGCCATACGCCCTGTGACACAGGTGCACATCAGGCATGGTTTATTTGGTGAGCACCTGTGCCGGACGGCCCACAGGAAGCTGGTGACAGTATGTCACGATTGGGCGCAGCGGTTGACACGGCCCACTGCCCTAGAGGTGTGCCCGAGAGTGCTGCGTCGCGATCTGACTTCCGTCATTTGAGGGACTTGTCTCCCCCCAAACCAGGAGAAAGCCCGGTTAGCCCTTTTGAGGGAACCGGCCGGTTGCGGGGGGTGTCCCGTGTAATTCAGATCCGGGACACTCCTTTTCATATAAGTCATAAGAAAATGGAACGCCTCAGAGCGAGGTAACGTCGCATACTTCATCGCATACGTCATGTTCTTTCGTTCTTGCAGCCGGCTCCATCGAATTATAAGACGTTGTCACGTCAAAAAATAATCAATTAATACCTATTTTTTTTTCTACTACTCTTGGGTATTAAATTTTACTTACGTTCACATTATGTTACATTTTTACCGAATTTAAAAAAGGAGGAGGTCCTATGTATTTATTTATACTGTGCCTTCAGGATTGAAAACAAAACCATAAAAATCATTATACATATTATTTATAATTATATGTACGGTCTATAACTTTTTACATATTATGAAAATTAACCTAGCAGGTAAGTTGCACTTATACATAAAATTATACTAGAACGCACAATTTGTTAGGTACGGCTGCTCATTCATGTGTTGCCCGGGCTACTCATTCATGTGTTGCCCGGGCTGCTCATTCATGTGTTGCCCGGGCTACTCATTCATGTGTTGCCCGGGCTGCTCATTCATGTGTTGCCCGGGCTACTCATTCATGTGTTGCCCGGGCTGCTCATTCATGTGTTGCCCGGGCTACTCATTCATGTGTTGCCCGGGCTGCTCATTCATGTGTTGCCCGGGCTACTCATTCATATTATGTTGTCCGGACTGCGCATTCAAGTATTGCCCGGGCTACTCATTCATATGTTGTCCGGGCTACTCATTCATGTTGTCCGGGCTACTCATTCATATTTATAATAATGTATATAAATTATTATCTACCGGCAAAATGTAGACGGCGCAAAAACCGTTCTCCTCCAATCGTTACTGCTAACAAAAACTCAATTCAAAACGCATCTACGGCAAAAACAGGTTCAGCTATTTACATCGCGCTAGAGTATAGAGAGATAAATCTATAAAATCTATACAGATAAATAAAATTGGAGTGTCTGTTTGTAATATTGAAATAACCGCTTTTTACTAAATGCATATGGATGTATACACGGTACATATACCAAAATAACATTTTTTACAATTTTTGTCTGTCTGTCTGTTTGTTCCCGATAATCTCTAAAATGGCTGGGCCGGTTTTGACGGGGCTCACACTGGCAGATAGGTGGTAATAAGGAGTAATTAAGGCTACAAAAATATAATTATCAATCCGGATACGGCAGTAAATCTAAATTAAGAAGTTTGTAAGAATGTATGGATGTATGTTTGTTTCTCTTTCACGCAAAAACTACTGAATGGATTTTAATGAAACTTTACAATAACACAGCTTATACATCAAAATAACATAACAATTGGGGTCTCTGCTGCACTCCCACGGGAATGGGAAGTACGCGGGTGAGACCGCAGTGCGCTGCTAGTCTTCTATAAAAATAATAACAAAAACTATTGATATATTTAACAGACATACACACATAATTACCTATCCTTGTTCATATAAAGTGAGTCACATATAACCTTGTATTAATTATTATTAATATATAACATGTAATAAAAATCAAAAGACTCTATTTGTTTGAACGCTCTGAATACTATTGGATTTGATTTTTTTTTGCATTTAATCGCAATAAGGAGTCAAAGGCTTTTAAATAGGGAGTGGGTCTCCCGCCTGGGTATGTGGGACTCACTACACCCGAAAGATGGCAAGTGGACGCAGCTCTACCCACTAAAACCCGGCAAGTGCCACTTATGCCGCCTTTGGTGAGGTGCCCCGGATCTAAAAAACAAACAGGGCACCTCGACGGCTAGCCAGTCCCGCAAGGTACCGACGCCACCTCCACAGAGGGGTTGTCCCGCACCACAGAACAACCCAACATCGGGACAGTACAATGGGGTGAGATTCCCATCCTCGCTCCTTGCCCCCCGCTCTTTTGTCCCCTCTTCTTATAAGAGGGGATTGAGCCCCCTCGGCTCAATTAGCTTCGCCCTAGGTGCTGGGCTCATCCTCGGGTAGCCTAGGCTACTGAGCCCGACCGCCACGAAAGGCCTGAACCATGGTGGGGAAGGAGTCAAAGGCTAAAGAAACAACTATTGTATACCTACATATACAGTGTGTTTTTTTTAAGTGGGACAGTATGGGGAAATCCTAAAGTATAAGAGATACAAGGAAACTGTCTTAGGAAACATTAGGTATTTTTTTGTGAAAAAAAAATTGGTATAGTCAAAATTTTGGTCAAGTGTGAGTTGTCCCTAAAAATGATTAATTTTGATGAAATTTTTTTTTGACGCACATCTACTCAGTTTCATGAGGGGATCATTTAATTGTATGGAAAGAAAAAAATCGGGACAGCAGAAGTTAGTCAAATTTAAGAAAATCGTTTTCATTATTACAACCCGTGTAAATTGCCTACCACTGCCCACTGCAAGGTTTTTATTAAAAAAAATATTGCCTATTCCAGTTTTACATTTGAATTTGGAACACTTTATTTGGTTTAAAAAGGATTAAAATACTTTAAGGTATTCTTACGCGAGCACCTTACCTTACAAATCTAATTAAAAAAAAAAAAAATTAAATTTGGAACTTCTTGAAACAAACAGTATTTTACTTGATATTTCATTGTTTGAAGTTAACATTATGTTAAGTTTTCGTCATGGAATTATCAAACACGCATAAAGTAGATTTAATTGAAGCGTATTTTGTAAATTATCGTAGCTCTGTGAATGCGTTACAGTGGTATCGGGAACGTTATCCGGACCGCGATCAACCGAACTGCAAAATTTTTGACAAACTGGTGAAAAATTTAAGAAAGGGAGGCTGTTTTACACTAAAACGGAAGAGACGAGCCACAGTAATAAATGAATTTACAACTATCGCAATCTTAGGATATTTTGAAGCCTACCCAAAAGCCTCATTGAGGGAAGCTGCTAACAATATCGATGTGCATAGATCTACAGTACGAAAGGTATTGAAGGCTTACAAGTACAAGTGTTACATAGAAGGTCTTCTTGTACAAGCATTGCTTCCAGGAGACACTGACCGGAGATTAGCATTTTGCCAGTGGTTTGTAGCATGCTCGATTAGAAACCCGTCTTTTCCAAGCCAGTGTTCTGAAACGCGCTCGTGCCTGCATTCGACAGGAGGCCACTTTGAACATTAATGTAACATTATTTTATTAAATTTACCTAACTTCTGCTGTCCCGATTTTTTTCTTCCCATACAATAAAATGATCCCCTCATGAAACTGAGTAGATGTGCGTCAAAAAAAAATTCATCAAAATTAATCATTTTTAGGGACAACTCACACTTGACCAAAATTTTGACTATAACAAATTTTTTTTCACAAAAAAGTACCTAATGTTTCCTAAGACAGTTTCCCTGTATCTCTTATACTTTAGGATTTCCCCATACTGTCCCACTTAAAAAAAACACACTGTATATGTCACAGATACAGACATCATACATTAATGTTATGTTATATATTTTATTATTATGGAAACGCCAAGCGAAAACCTTGAATTAGGTTGGATGCGGAGCACACACTACGCGGAGTGACGGGTGAGGTTCGTTAGAGCGAGGCCCCATTAGTGCGTTGCATCGCCGCAACGGATTCACGCATTGTATACCACAACTGCGTTGCGTCGACGCACGACGTAGCAGTGGAATATTATGTTAAAAAGTGGAACACTGTCCGTCGTCGCACTGACAACACAGCGCATCACTCTCCCTTAGTCTAGTCAACAAGTTCAAAAACGTGAAAAATAGAGATAAAGGTCCTAAAAATATGAGCGATGGCTCATTCGATTCGGAATCACCTCTAGAAAAATGTTTTTGAAGGATTTTGGTGCAGGTAAAAAATTGCAATTGTTATTAACAAAATAAGATGGAAAAAAAACGATATTTAGTTTTTTGTTAATAACTCGAAAAATATTAATATTTAAGCAATTTTGAAAAAAGCCCGTTAAAGAGGAGAAAATTTCCAAGAAAAAAGTCCGTACTCCCGGAACTCTATCTCCATTATTTATAATTTTAATTTGACGTTGAAAATAGGGCTCCGCGCGGCTGTTACGGCATGCGCGCGCCGCCGCTAAAGAGAGCTCAGCAATAAAAATAATTTTTTTATAACATAAAATGTGATTTTAAAAATTTGAAAAAATTCTAGTATCTTCTTAACACTTGAAAGAATCGAGCCGCGAAGAAAAAAAAGTTTAATCACCATTTTTGAAAAAGTTATCTAATTGTTAACTAACAAATTTTTTCCCAATCTCCGTTGGCATAAACAATGGGATAAAAGGTATAAATAATTGGCCTATAAATTTTAAACTTCGTGGAGCCCTTTTGATATATATACTTTATAAGATCCTGCGATAAATTTTCATTAAAGTTTATTAATTTGTTAATTATGATTTTTTATAACTATTGAAAAATTAAAAATCTAAAAAAAGTTGATAAAAATTTTTTTTTCAACTAATATTTAGCTATGCCTGTTTTCACATTAAGCAATGGCAGTAATTAATATAGGTTATGAATTTTTTACGTAATTTGTTTATAAAATTGTTTTAAACAAATAGAGAAATTCAATATTTTTGAAAAATTTTTTTTTGCTAT
Source organism: Helleia helle (assembly GCA_963853865.1). Taxonomy (NCBI): domain Eukaryota; kingdom Metazoa; phylum Arthropoda; class Insecta; order Lepidoptera; family Lycaenidae; genus Helleia; species Helleia helle. The sequence goes on from OY971434.1 coordinate 1,468,956, forward strand.
TTGGTTGTCCACAAAAAATTATGATTTTAAAAAAAAAAATTTTTCTTAATTTTAATTTTTAATTGTTTAAAAACGATTTTTTCATATTTCGATTGTTTAAACAATTAGTTAAGAAAAAATTTTGCTTTTAAAAATCATAATTTACACTTTTAAATAGTTTGGCAAAAAAAAAATTTTTTTTATTAATTATTTAATTGTTTATTAGTTTAACAATTTGTTATAAACAAATATTGACCAACGTTATATTTTTTTTTTGAAGCAGAAAAAAATTATAAAAACAGCCATATATAAAAAAGTTCCAAAAAAAATTTTCTGAAAAATCTAAAAAAAGTTGATAAAAATTTTTTTTTCAACTAATATTTAGCTATGCCTGTTTTCACATTAAGCAATGGCAGTAATTAATATAGGTTATGAATTTTTTACGTAATTTGTTTATAAAATTGTTTTAAACAAATAGAGAAATTCAATATTTTTGAAAAATTTTTTTTTGCTATTTGGTTGTCCAAAAAAAATTATGATTTTTAAAAGCAAAATTTTTTCTTAACTAATTGTTTAAACAATCGAAATATGAAAAAATCGTTTTTAAACAATTAAAAATTAAAATTAAGAAAAATTTTTTTTTTTAAAAATCATAATTTTTTGTTTTAACAAAAAAAAATTTTTCAAAAATATTGAATTTCTCTATTTGTTTAAAACAATTTTATAAACAAATTACGTAAAAAATTCATAACCTATATTAATTACTGCCATTGCTTAATGTGAAAACAGGCATAGCTAAATATTAGTTGAAAAAAAAAATTTTATCAACTTTTTTTAGATTTTTAATTTTTCAATAGTTATAAAAAATCATAATTAACAAATTAATAAACTTTAATGAAAATTTATCGCAGGATCTTATAAAGTATATATATCAAAAGGGCTCCACGAAGTTTAAAATTTATAGGCCAATTATTTATACCTTTTATCCCATTGTTTATGCCAACGGAGATTGGGAAAAAATTTGTTAGTTAACAATTAGATAACTTTTTCAAAAATGGTGATTAAACTTTTTTTTCTTCGCGGCTCGATTCTTTCAAGTGTTAAGAAGATACTAGAATTTTTTCAAATTTTTAAAATCACATTTTATGTTATAAAAAAATTATTTTTATTGCTGAGCTCTCTTTAGCGGCGGCGCGCGCATGCCGTAACAGCCGCGCGGAGCCCTATTTTCAACGTCAAATTAAAATTATAAATAATGGAGATAGAGTTCCGGGAGTACGGACTTTTTTCTTGGAAATTTTCTCCTCTTTAACGGGCTTTTTTCAAAATTGCTTAAATATTAATATTTTTCGAGTTATTAACAAAAAACTAAATATCGTTTTTTTTCCATCTTATTTTGTTAATAACAATTGCAATTTTTTACCTGCACCAAAATCCTTCAAAAACATTTTTCTAGAGGTGATTCCGAATCGAATGAGCCATCGCTCATATTTTTAGGACCTTTATCTCTATTTTTCACGTTTTTGAACTTGTTGACTAGACTACCTCCCGCTTCGTCTCTCGTGCGTCGATCCGTTAAAACGTCGCGTGCTGCGACGCAACGAGGTAATGGGGCAACAGGCATGTCATAAATGTAACATGATAATAAACTATAACAAAATTCGATAAAATACAAAATAACCTAAACAATAAAGACTCTGCTTTCATGTCTGCATCCTGGACATTTTTTTTTTAATGTTAGTTGGATAGGCAAACTGGCAAACGTACCACCTGATGGTAAGTGGCCGACGTCGCCCATGAACACGAAATAGTATACCTGGAACGAGCCCAGGTAACTTATTTATGTGTTGCCTATCCTGAGACATAAGATGTTAAGTCTCGGTGCCAGTAATTACACTGCCTGTCTTGCCCTTCTCTCCGAAACACAGCAAAGCTGTTTAACGGGAGAAACAAGCAAGATGGTGGTACCCATGCAGCCGGGAGCGCGGCACAGCGCTTCCCTCCCACCGGCAGATGACGATAAATTTAATAAATAATTTGATTGACAATTACTAAAATTTCTAATCGAAAAGCCATGGATTACTCCTGGCCTACTCCGTTGTATCAGACATAATATGCCTTGATATGCCTTGCATAAAAACCTCAAAAAGGCCCCTAGTAATGAGACTTTGTGAATCACATTTTCTAGGTACAGGATTTTTTGTAATAGGCTATTAAAAATATTAAATTGGATTATGAAAGGTAAGCAGTAAACAAAGCAGGCAGAAACCCGAAACAATTATGGTCAGTGATAAATAACATAACAAGCAGAACCAAAAAGAAAATACATCTACTAATTTGTTGAATATACGAGCCAAGAAATCGCCTAAAATATTATTGAAGCAACCATTTTCACTGGAAAGTTTCAAGAAGACTTGGTCCTGTTGCCACATATTCCAATGATACCGTCAGAATCTACGATACACTTCAGAAGGTTACAGTTTCTTATTCGTTTAGGTTTTGCCATGTCTTTTAATAAGTCTCAAGACCAAACAATGTCCTTTTACGGTTTAGATTATTTGTAAAATCTATGTTTTTCCCATGGGTAACTTTACGTACTAAATACGCTGCATGCTCACATGTGGGAAAAGCATCAAATTATCTATTTGCGTTAGCTAGAAACAGGTTAACCAATATTATTCAGCACTGATTAGTGATGTTAATTAAAATAAAAAATAAGTTTATTTGAGCTTAATATCAACTCTACATATTTATATTGAGATCAATAATTGAGATAAAAACTACCCTATCTCCCAAGTTGGACCAAATTACAAATGCTTACAAAATATAAAAAAATAAAGATAAAAATTGGTTCAGTAGTTTAGGAGTCCATCGTGACAGGAGTTTTATATATATTAGATAAGCAACACTTGTTCCTCGTGCGACAAGATATTATAACAATTTTTTCTTTGAAGCCGACCCATTTGGATGCTCGATCGGTGCCTTTTAATCTAATAAATAATTTCTGGACCTTCATTTAAATTATAATTTTCTTTTTTTGTTATTGCATTTTTGTATTTTTATGATTTATTTACGATTTCATTCTTCGATTCGATCTCAACTTTTTTTTTCTTTCTTTCTTTATTATTTTGTTTTGTTAGTTTAGTGGACAATGGCTTCTATGTCATTTTTAAAACCTATTTTTTAAATAAATTGTAACTGTTTGTGTTTCTTAAAATAAATAAAGAAAGAATTTTTAAACACATCCAATGTAAACATGTCCCAAAACTTGCAAAAATAATGCCCTAAAAATAAAAGAAATTAACAGCCTAATTTTAAGCTTTAAACTAACAAATAACATCAAACTTTGAACAAAATTGCCGATTTTAAACCATCAGTAATTCCACCATAAACTGACTAAACTAAAAATAGTCCAAAATAAATTTTACGCATGGCAACCGGATGCCCGTGGTACGTAAGAAACATTGACCTGCACAGGGACTTCAGATTAGAGTCCGTTAGGGGCCACTTCAAAATGATGTCAGAACGTCACTTTGAAAAGGTACTCCTCCACCCAAACCCGCTCATCGTGAGCGCGGCAAACTATTCCCCAGATAACTCAATTCCAATTAGACATTGGTTACCTAAGCATGATGTTTTAACAGATCCAGCTGACGAAATCTCTCAGCTACTAATGCGCGACGCAAAAGCGCGACGCAAAAGTACAACACACGGTGCTATGTACACCTGCACAAATGCCAACATCCATACCACGTTGAATACACCGGTTCTCGTCCGATCACCGGACCTGCACATCGCTTGGGCCTCGGGATCGTAAGTGATGTCGACCCCTACACATGGAAACCACATCAATCCGGATCAGGTTCGAATCCGATACAAGTAGACACAAACCCAGACTGCGCAAACAGCGCTAGCACTACGCTACCGCTAGATTGCTTGGGCACCGCGCATGACCCGCCTCTCTCTCCAGAGGGAGGGATGAGGGCCGGCCCTCATGATGATAGGTTGGAAATTCAATCGTAAAAGATTCGTTAACCGTATCGGATTTGACTAGTCCAAATCCTGCTCTCCCGAGCAGAGCACGCGGTGAACCGCGCCCCGCAGGGGCTTGCCCCTTTCGAATATTTTTTAAGTGAGCCATCTGCTTATTTACTGTACCGATTGAGCTTAAAGGCCATCAGGCCGAAAAGTCTAGCACTTCCAAAAAAAAACAATGTGTAAATATTACACATTTTTATCTATCTAAAAGTAATAAAAAATATTTACTATGGTAAATACTAATATATATTGTCTTATTATTTACAAATAAAATAGATATGGAGTGCCACAGGGGAGTGTTCTCTGACCTATCCTATTTTTATTATACATAAACGACATAACTAATATTTTATTACGGTGACGATATTCCAATCATGAGAATGACATAAATAATACAATTGATAATTTATTTAAACGACTAAATATGAACAATTTGGAAATAAATAAATCAAAATATATGCAATTTATCGGAAGTAATGGTAGTAAAAAAAATAAAACCTAAAATACTCTCTCTAAAAATCTGCTAGGTTGATATATATATTATATACTCTATTTTTGTGGAATTAAATAAAATTACAAATAAGAAAGAATACATCATTAGTCTATAGTGAGAGCCCGGAAGGTGCCGTTGACGCCGGCGTACCGCTCGCTGAAGACGCTTGCCGGCCGAAGGGTCTCGTCCGTCCTGGTTTCATACAGCTGCCTCATCAGCTCCAGGTGCTCCTCCGTTGATATATCATCCAGGTATTCCTCTGGAAAACAATGGGTAAGTTCAGAATCCATAAAGTCTTATATTATATTTCTAATAGGATATTCCAATGGAATCCTAGAAAACGTTAAGTACTTAGATGGTAAAGGTGTAAAAGGTAAAGATGGTGAATTTGGAGTTTTAACTAACTTCAAAAAAAGGAGATTCTCAATTCGTCTGTATGTTTTTTTGTATGTTTGCCACACCATTACTCCGCCGATTGTGAATAGATTTAGATGATTATTTTTTGTTAGAAAGCTGGTGTTTCCAATTAGATCCCTAACAACAGATCCGGGACACATCACCAAAGGCGACATTGATGGCATTCGTGGGGTTATAGTGGGTATTCGGCACAGATATGTACTGCGAGTCCCAGACACCATTGGACCCCACCCAGGGCCGTAGACGGCGCGTTAAGGCGTTTCCCCGTATTAAAAAAGGTAGGTAGGTAGTTACAGCAACAAATACGACACCGACTAAAAGTAAGAATAATGACATGGTAAACGCAAAGATTGTACAATAGCAGAAGAATAAGTTGATTATAAGTTGTAAGCACATAAATTAGAAAAAGCAATCATTTTTATTTCTGAAGTCGATTTTCATTATTTTATTAAAAGTTACCAGTGTTAGCTTACAATCAAAATACAACTTGTACTAGGATCTAGGGACATATTATTATGACTGGACTCACTTTTTAAAATTCTCGTACTTTACCTGACACCGACTACCTCTGACTCTGATAGATGTCATTGTATTTCTATGGCATGATCCATTATAGTAAGCTTCTGAAACCTTCCTAATTACAAGCTACGTTTTCTTAATCATGGTGTAATAAATAGATCATCAACCTTTATAGGTATTTGAGTATTTTTTAAGTATAAGACTTGATTTTGAAAGTCTAAATTTGCGTTTAATTGTTTTAATAAGTTACCTATTAGACCGTCGTATCTATCATCTACTGAATAAATATAAAATTTATGATATTCTAAACTACAAAATATTTTTGGTAACGGAATAAGAGCCGTTTCGTTGTGTATACTTGAGGCGTGTGTACTCACTACTTCAAACGGTTCGTATTTCTTATACTCCGTAAAATACTTATTTGCCAGCTGTGGGCTAATGAATGACCTAGCGCTACCAGTGTCTATCATGAAGACGGCTTTTAATTCGGGTATAAAAATATGTTGTAGATTCCGTTTCTCGCAATTAATTTTTATCCTTTCCCGGTTGGTGAGGCCGGTATGTAAAAATTCGCCTCTTCCGAGTTAACATAGCGATAATCGTTTTCGTCCTTATTATATTCCTGATTATGATCGATATAATTAATACGTCTAGAACTAACTGTTCGCATTGTTGCGTCAGTGTTTGAATGTGTTGCCTGCGGAATTTGATGCAGCTGCGAAAAGCGCGGAGTATTGACCGCGTACTGCTAATGTTGCAAAGGCATTGTTCTATTACTCAATGGTCGATTAAAATTATTAAAGTTATTTGAAAAATTATTGTTGAAATTATTACTAGACTGTATTCGATTTAATGAATTATATTGTTGTTTATTAAATGAATTATTTGGTGCGGATGTACTCGGGAAATTTTGCATATGGTTCTGCCTAATATGACTTTTGATAAATGAAAAGTTATTCATACCCTGTTTTGGAAAATTTCTTTTAAAATTATTTGGAATATAATTATTTTTACTTTCATAAGTTGTTCGGAAGTTTTCCTCCTCTAAAACAACTTTTATAGCGTCTTCCAAGGTAGTCGCCTTATGCCACCGTACTAACCTAACTAAATATTGTGGTAAATTAAATAAAAATACATTGAACGTTGTTTTATCATAGATAATATGCTTAGCTTTCTTTGAATCCTCATCTGAGACTTCGTTAATTTTAGAAAATAAAACATTCCTGATATGTTGTAATCTATGACAAAAGTCTAAATAACTTTCTCCCCTAAATATTCTGGTAGATTCTAATTCCATCGCGATACATTCTTCGGCACGCGGATCACCAAAATGTTGACTTAAAAGTTCTTTTAGTTCATCCCACGAGTCTATAGAGTCCCGTTCTCCGATTAGACTAGCTGCATTCCCAGCAAGCCTACTAGTAATTAAATGAAATAAATATTCGATTTGGAATGCATCTCCTTGAAATGATTTCAAAATGTATTCGCATTTTTTTATAAATAACGGTAAAATTCTACTATCTCCATCAAAAACTGGAATAATATTAACTAATTCTTGTGGTACCCTATTAATTATTTCCATTTTTAAAGAATACTAAACAATTAAATTACGCAAAACAAATTGTACTTCGTATGTATATACCCTTTGGTTTCTTCACAAATTTATTTGTTCGATCCCAATTAAACCGTCAAAACGGACGTATGGTTATCCAGTGGTCGAGACTGCTATCGACGTAGTCCTGAATGCCGTACTATTGGGAGCTGTCCCAGTGAAGATATTGATACTGATTACATGATACATGATTCTTAAAAAAAATACTTTATTTCTCATGAACAGAGTTACTACATCGAAATTACAAATAACAATAATCACTTAATCTAAATTATTAAGGCTATTTATACCTAATTGATCTATAAACTAAGCAAAAATCGATTGTTGCACAATCTACTTATTCTTGCTGACGATTATTGCTGTTGAAGCGAAATGTAAGGGGATCGTCACACTTAACTAACGCGCATAGTTCCCATTCCCGTGGGATTTTCAGGATAAGATTTATTTTAAGTCTTACGTGTTTCGAAGTACCATCATATTCACCCAAATCTGTTCCGTGTTTTAGAAGATAGTCTGTCTTGGGGTATTACCCGCATAGGTCCCGTTCCCGTGGGATTTTCAGGATAAAAACTATTTAATGTCCTATGTTAATTTTCAAAGTATCTTCATATCAAATTTCACCCAAATCTGTTCGGTGGTTCAGAAGATAGATAGTCCCGGGGTTTTACCCCCATAAATCCCGTTCCCGTAGGATTTTCGGGATAAAAACTATCCTATGTCCTTTCTCGGGTTTCAAGCTATCTTTGTGCCAAATTTCATCCAAATCTGTTCAGCGGTTTAGGCGTGAAGAAGAGACAGACAGACAGACAGACAGAGAGACAGACAGAGTTACTTTCGCATTTATAATATTAGTAAGGATTAAAAGTTATATGCAAACATATTTATATGTTATGTTGTGTATATTAGTAATTTTTTTACTCTAAATATTATTATAATATGTTTAGGGAATGATGTAAAAAGGTTGTCTGCTTATCAGACTGTGACTGTTTGTTCAACGTTGAACCAAAGTTATACTGTACAAACATATTGTGGGACTCGCTGCGTCTGAAAGCTGGTAAGTGGACGCTACCCACTAAAACCCGGCGAGTGCCACCAATGCCGCCTTTGGTGAGGTGCCCCGGATATAATGAGCAAACAGGGCACCTCGACGGCTAGTCAGTCATTCAAGGGACCGACGCCACATCCACAGTAGGGTTGTCTCGCACCACAGAACAACCCCTCCCAACTTCGGGACAGTACAATGGGGTGAGGTTCCCATCCTCGCCCCTTGCCCCCTGCTCTTTTGTCTCCTCTTCTCATAAGAGGAGTACAAGGAGCCCCCTCGCTTCGCCCAAGGTGCTGGGCTCACCCTAGGCTACTGAGCCCCACCGCCACGTCAAGGCCTGAACCATGGTGGGGCCACTGTCGCCCATTGACTGACCATATGGTTCTTTTAATAGTGGCAAGCAGCGTGTAAAGTCCTGCGTGTAAATTAACTTGATGCTCTCATTCAAAATACAGTTTTGTTAAATTATGATTAGCATATTGGGTGCTTCTTTTCATATGCATAAGCTGAAGCTTCTAAGCGTTCACCTACCTGTATCAAATTATATATAAATGGAAACAAAGGTAAAAAATCTCACTATTGCTAGATATTTTTTTACCTTTTAAAAATAAATCATATTCAGCAGCGAGACTTACCCCCGAATACTCAAACGAATCTCAAATTTAAGACGTACTTAAACTCATGCTACGACGTGTCAGATTCAAAGAAAAAAGAGGACTTTGCTCTTTGGTTGAGTGCTAGTTGCAAGGATTTGATATTATCTCTTATTATTGTAGAGTTTGCGTTATTGTTGTTGTGTTTTGTATAGTTACGTGTTACTTATTGGTGTTTTGTCATTCATTGTGTTCGTCGTATTGTAATTGTAAGTAGTTTTTGTGTTTAAAATGGATACTGATCCGCCGGACCCCGGCGGAGGTTATGTTACTCCGCCACACTTGACCTTAAGTGTTAGCGACAATTCAAATAATCGGCTAAAACGACCAAATACGGAATCTCTTGATTCATTTAACATTCTTAAAAAAACAAATAACATAAATAAACCGGCTTCTTCCGTCCAACTAAATTATGTAAGGCCAGAATTTGAAAATATCAAAGTCAAATACAACACCGATGATCGGGCCCCTTATATTGTACACGTCTCTAAACCTGAACCGGAACCTCGGTCTGGAACCACACTCCATCCAATGGAGTTTGGTCGTTTTCTTTTTAAAAATAACTTCAAAAATGTTTCAATGGATGGCGTAAAAAGGATTGGACGTAATCGTGTATCAGTAGAGTTTAAGACTGCAACCGACGCTAATTCTTTCATTGACTCTTCTGTTCTTTTAGAGGCAGGATTCACCGCAGCTATTCCTTCGTACAATGTATCTCGCATGGGGCTAGTTAGGAATGTTCCAGTAGAATGGTCAATGGAGGAACTAGTTCAAAATTTAAAAGTTCCGTCAGGTTTTGGTGAGGTTGTACGCGCTCGTAGATTAAGCCGTAAATCACATTCTGAATCCAACCCTATTGTTTGGATTCCTACTCAAACTATAGTCATAACTTTTTCTGGACAAAAACTCCCTTCCCATGTATATGCTTTCTACACTTCCCTTCCTGTTGAAACATACATCCTTCCGACAATCCAATGTAATAGGTGCTGTAGGTTTGGCCATATCAAGTCTGTCTGTAGATCTTCTCCAAGGTGTTTTAAATGCTCGCAATCACACGAAGGTGATTCCTGTGTTGCCCAGTCTCCGTCCTGTCTTCACTGTTCGGGTAGCCATCCGGCGAATGATCCTAAGTGCCCTGAAGCTACTACACAAAAAGAAATAAAAATTGTTATGTCTCAAGAGAATATTTCCTATCTGGAGGCTTCAGCCAGATTCTCTAAGGTCCGTAGATCATTTACGGATGCTACAAATTCTTCTCACCCCTTTCCTAATTCTCCCCAAAGAGTTATTCCTCCCTCCACTGTATCATACAAAAAGACCATTTATAAAACTCGCAAGCCTATTCCTACCCCTTCTCCTGGTTATGATAAACAGGCTCACCAGGCCATTGTCCAAACTCCCAATATAGAATCTCCCAATGGCTTTGCCATCATGAATAATGACTATGACCAACCACCAAACGACAACTTAATTGTACAACTTACTAACCTCCTCTTAAATATGCTCTCCCGGTTTAATGACACCGGCTTACCGTACAATCTCCGCTGCAACTTGACTCAGCTTCATAATCTTATAAAAAACTTTAATAATGGCCCGGAGGTCGATAATACAGTGGAATTGTCGTAGCTTAAGGAATAAAAAACATGATATTTTATTCCTTGCTAACAAATATAAACCTATCATCTTTGCCATCCAGGAGTCTTGGTTAAAGCCGGGGTCCCACTTTAGGGTCTGTGGCTACTCCTGTCTTCGGGATGACAGGGATGATGGTAGAGCTGGTGCAGCAATTTTTGTATCCAGCTCTGTTATTTTTTCTTCTATTCCTATCCCTTCTCATAGTAATAATTTTAATATTGTTGCTGTTTCTATCTCCAACATCTCATTTCTCTCTATATACTTGCCTGGTCCTAACTCAACCGTCCTTTCTGAACTCTATTCCATTATTTCTGCAATTCCTTCTCCTATGGTGGTCTTAGGAGACTTTAACCTCCATCACACCTCATGGGGATCCTACTATTGTGATCCTTTATCAACTACATTTTTAAATTTAGCAGATGATTTTAATTTAGTTATATTAAATGATGGCTCTCCCACTCGTCGCCCTACTTTAACACAAGTCTCTAGATCTGCCATAGACTTATCACTATGTTCCGCCTCTTTATCTTCTGAATTTACATGGAATATTCTTGCCTCCTCTTTTGGAAGCGATCATTTTCCTATTACCCTTGAATGGTCTCAATGCTCTATTCCATTTATTATTAAAAATGCCCCTCATCTAAAATACAAACTGACAGATGTAGACTGGCCCCAATATGCAAGCATGGCAGAGGTATTGATTAATCTCATCCCTCCTGTTAATGTGAGTAATGTCCACTCCCTTTACCCAAGATTGAAGGAGGCTATCCTGGATAGTGCAGATGCAAACATCCCCGTTAGAAGCACATCCGCTGCCCGAATTGCCTCCCCTCCTTGGTGGGACTCAGAATGCACCATGTCCTGCAAACGACGTAAGGAGGCCGAGCGTTTATTTTCCGCTTCAATGACTGAAGAAAATTATATAAACTGTCAGAGAATAGCAGCGGAAACTAAAAGACTTCTTTCACAGAAAAAGAGACAAGGTTGGAGCAGTTTCTGTGAAAGCCTATCACCTCTCTCTCACCCCTCCCTAGTTTGGAAAAACTTAAAAAAATTCCGTGGCTCATATTCTTCTACTTCTAATCCCTCATCTAATGACCCTAATCCATGGCTTGAACGATTTTCCCAGAAGTTAGCCCCCCCTTGGGTGCCCTCTTTTAATGAGTTTCCAGTGCCTACATCATCTTTTGTTCCTGTGAGCGACTTTGAGGTTCCATTCTCCATAGCGGAGCTTCAGCTTGTGTTGGGGTCTCTCTCTGACTCATCTCCAGGAATTGATGGAGTCCCATACTCTTTTATAACTAAGTGTAATAGTGATTCTCAAAGAGTAATCTTAAATTTCCTCAACTCTATTTTCCAGTCAGAAATGCCCCCGGATGAGTGGAAGACTCACATCATCATCCCAATACTGAAACCGGGAAAGCCTGTAGATAATCCGGCAAGCTATCGGCCTATAGCTCTTTCCACCACATTATCTAAAATTTTGGAACATTTAATAAAAAATAGACTTGAGTGGCTTCTGGAAAGCAAAGGCATCCTTTCGAGAAGCCAATATGGATTTCGTAAAGGTTTTAGTACCATGGACAGTCTTGGTACTCTAGTCACAGACATCCGTATTGCCCTCTCGAAGAAAGAATTGCTGGTGGGGATGTTCCTTGACGTTTCGTCTGCATATGATAGCGTACTTCTTCCTATACTCAGGCAGACTATGCTACAGCTGAGTATCCCAGTGAAGATTATCAATTACATTTGCAACTCTCTTTCCTGCCGATCTATTCTTATTTCACATAAAAATTCACCCGCCTCTTCAAGGCTGATCTGGAAAGGACTCCCCCAAGGATCAGTCCTAAGCCCCCTCCTTTATAGTTTATATACCTACAATTTAGATCTATCGGTTAACTCGTTTTGTAATGTGCTTCAATATGCGGACGACATAGCTTTGTATGTGTCCACCAGTGATCTCTCTGATGCCTCTGCTCGTCTCAACTCTGCCATTCATTATCTAAATGAATGGCTTTCTGAACATGGCTTAGATATTTCCATTGAAAAAAGTAGAATTGTCGTTTTTACCCGCTCCAGAACCATCCCTAATTTGACTATTTCTTGCAATAATCAGGTTTTCCCGGTTTCAGATAAAGTTAAGTTCTTAGGAGTCGTTTTGGATTCCAGATTGACAGGTGTCCATCACATAAATCATACCCTAAAAAAGTGTGAGAAAAACTTGAACATCATGAGATGTCTTTCTGGAGTCTGGTGGGGCTCCCACCCTTATACACAAAAGCTTGTATATAACGCTCTGATACGTAGTCATCTTGACTACGGATCTTTTATCCTCGAGCCATGTCATAAGACTATTTTAAGCGAACTGGACAAAGTTCAATCAAAAGCGCTCCGCATAATAGTAGGCGCCATGAAGTCCTCTCCCGTTAATGCCTTACAAGTTGAATGCGCTGAGCCTCCCCTACACTTGCGACGCCAATACCTCTCAGACCGATTTCTCTTTAAAACCCTCCAGCTCTCTTCCCATCCTCTTTCAGCCAGACTACACCTACTTTCGCAATTAGTTCTTTCTTCATCTTACTGGTCTCACAAATCTCCTCCATGTTTAATTAAAAGCTATAATAAATTTATTGGCCTTCCGTACCCTGTTCACCAGTGTAGAATCATGCCTATATACGAGGTTCCATTTGATGCTTTAGTTCTGCTTCCTAATATTTCTCTCAGTCTTGGTATAGATAAAAATTCTCTGTTAGCAAATCAGCAATTTAATCACGTCATAAACATGTACTACAAAGACTGGTACCATATATTTGCAGATGCCTCTAAACTTACTGAACTTGGATGTGTAGGATCGGCTGTCTGGATTCCGAGAGTTAATGTTGTACTGAACTGCAAGCTGCCGCCTGCCTCCTCAGTTTTTGCTGGGGAAGCTCTTGCTATTTTGGAGGCTCTTTCGTTTATTGAGTCACACAAATTAAACAACTCCATTATATTCTCGGACTCCAGAAGCTGCCTGCAGAGTATCTTATATAATCCATTTCGGTCTAAGTTAAAGTTCCCTTTTATTCTCAAAATTAGACATCTCCTCCTTAGGTGTCTGGCACAAAATATTCACGTTGAGTTAGCTTGGATTCCGGCTCACTGTGGCATCATAGGCAATGAGAAAGCAGATTTTTTTGCAAAAGAAGCCACTACATCAGGTGGCCTCAGTCACTATAAAGTTTATAGCCATGATCTGATTCCATTAGCGAAAACACGAATGTTGCGGGATTGGTCCGAACTCTGGTCTCACTCGAGTGCAACAAAAGGTAAGTTCTATGCTGGTGTACAGGGGTCCATACTTGTCAAACCCTGGTTTTTCAGGTATAGAAAGGCCAGTAAACGGGTAACCTCAACCGTCTGCCGCATAAGGCTAGGTCATTCTTGCACCCCTGTTTTCCTTCACAAAATTAGAGTAAAGGACTCTTCACTATGCGAATGTGGTCTTGAGGAAGGCACTCTTGATCACATATTTTTTAACTGCCCAAAACTCCAGTTTTCGCTATATGATGTTCTCCCCCCTGATATACCTCGCCCAACTATCCTGAGGTCTCTTTTATCATTAGTTCATTCCCAGTTTATTGGTATTTTATGTACATTTATTGATCTTAATAACATTAGATTGTAGAACTGTTTGTCTTGATTAACCCTACTAACCTATGTTTATATATGTTTGTTTGTCTTTTGTTTCAGAAATATAACCCGCCACTTAAAATAGTTAAAAACTGGCAACAATACCGACACTTCTTGGATTCACCTTTTAGTTGTTCTTATGGCTTGCACTTTCACAAAGCCTTATACATAGCAAAGTTTTCTGCCTCAACTTAATAATTATTTTTACTCAAACTCAGCTTCACTCTGATATTGGCAAATCCTTCAGGGAGCCATAGTAAAGGAAGAAGAAGAAAAAAGAGGGACAAAACGAGTTTAAGTATGTCTTACATTTGAGATTCGTTTGAGTATTTGGGGGTAAGTTGCGCAATAATACTTATTGAATGAAAAGAATCACATACTTCCGTTGCGCTAAGACACCTTACCTTTTGGTAGTTTACCTGTGGGTATTTCCAATAACTTTGTAATGATAGGACGTATGACACCTCAGTCCTCCCGTGACCATGGTTGCTGTAAAGTATCCGAAACGTCGGGCTTGTAAAAATCTTAATAAACCGCGATAAAATCCGTAAAAAATATTTCATTTTAATGAGTTAAATTCACGTAAACATTAGAAAACAATATGACACTTAACCTTTTACTTGTGTTAAGCTTTAAATTATATAAAAACATCGCACGTATGCTAATGCGCGTTGACTGAACACCATCATCTATAATGTTAGTTGTTCAACTCACCAACATTGCTGACATTAGATGATTTAGGGACCACATAATATCAGGATTGTGGCTTCTTTGGATACCACAATCACACAACTGAGCACAGTGGTTACCTTTTGAGGAATAATGACTGTATTATTAGGTACACTATTGTGCGTTTTCCGGCGCATACTTATGTCTACGTTGTCAATTTTATATTGTATGTATTTTGTATCTAACCTTAATATTTCTGTATCTAATTACAGTTTTTATATGTGCCATGTAAGTGTGTAATAGATTAGGTATGTGTATCGTGTAACAGTGTATAAACTATAGATACTTCATCATCATCATCTTCAACCCCTGTCCGTCCACTGCTAAATATAGGCCTCCCTCAAAGAACGCCAAGACGACCGATCCCTCACTACTCGCATTCAATACGGACCGGCCACTGATATTATTATATGTAGATATTAATTCCTTAATAAATTTATATTCTATTCTACCACTGTCTAGTGTGCACGGACCTGAACCTTTTGTTTGTTCAGTGGATATATCGCTTCAATTAATGCAATAATAGTTTACCGGTGGGAGGGAAGCGCTGTACCGCGCTCCCGGCTGCATGGGTACCACCATCTTGCTTGTATCTCCCGAGAAACAGCTTTGCTGTGTTTCGGAGAGAAGGGCAAGATAGGCAGTGTAATTACTGGCACCGAGACTTAACATCTTATGTCTCAGGATAGGCAATACGTAAATAAGTTGCCTTTTTTTTTTACGCCGGGAAATGCTCTGAGGCATCCCGCCTGGGGAGTGGGTCTCCCCACGCGGGTATGTGGGACTCGCTACGCCCGACAGCTGGTAAATTGACGCAGCTCTACCCACTAAAACCCGGCGAGTGCCACCAATGCCGCCTTTGGTGAGGTGCCCCGGATCTAGAAAACAAACAGGGCACCTCGACGGCTAGTCAGTCCCGCAAGGGACCGACGCCACCTCCACAGAGGGGTAGTCCCGCACCACAGAACAACCCCTCGCAACGTCGGGACAGTACAATGGGGTGAGGTTCCCATCCTCACCCCTAGCCCCCTGTTCTTCTGTCCCCTCTTCTTATAAGAGGGGTACACCCCCCTCGGCCCAATTAGCTTCGCCCAAGGTGCACCGCTCACCCTGGGTTACTGAGCCCCACCGCCACGACAAGGCCTGAACCATGGTGGGGATAAATAAGTTGCCTGGGCTCGTTCCAGATAAACTAGTTTATGTTCATGGGCGACGTCGACTACTTTCCATCAAGTGGCACGTTTGCCAGTTTTCCTATCCAAGTAACATAAAAAAAATGCAATTGATAATAAATGCTAGGTAGTTACTTGCCGGTCAACGATATCGCATCGTATGACGAGCGGCGACAATGAGTGCATTCAATTTAATCTGGAATTAGTTTTAATGAAACCTGAGTGTAGGTAAGAATGACTTTCAGATGAGGGCGGCACTGAAAATTTCGGGAATCAAGGAAGTGACACAACATTACTATTTAAAAATGTATTTATTGCTTTTCGAAGTATTCTCCGCGAAATTTGACACATTTTTCCATACGATGGAACCAATCATTGAAGCAACCATTCCATTCGGAAGTTGGGGTCTCCGAAATGGCCGTTTTGTAGGCGTCCACAGCTTCTTCAGGCGATGAAAATCTCTGACCACGCAATTTATTCTTTATTTTAGGGAAAGTATAGAAATCATTGGGGCTTAAGTCGGGGCTGTACGGCGGATGGTCTAATAATTCTATGTTTTCTTGCTCTGAAAACTCTTTTGTTCTGTGCGCGGTGTGAGAACTCGCATCGTCGTGATGGAGGATGATGCGGCGGTTGCAGTTCTCTTTACGGAGTTCAGAAACGACCTGTGGCAAACAAATGCTAGCATACCATTCTGCATTAACCGTTCTTTGTCCCTCAAGAGGAATAGTCGCAACATGGCCGGTTTTGGAGATAAACGTGGCCACCATTTTTTTTGCAACACTCCGTGAACGAACAATTTTTGTTGGCTTTAACTCATTTTCGAACACTCAAACTCGTGACTGGTTTTTTGTTTCGGGTTCGTACGCGTATATCCAGGATTCGTCACCTGATATGATGTTGTATACAGCATTTGAGGATCCTGCGTGGAATCTTTCGAGAGTTCTGACGCACCAAGTAACGCTAGCCGCTTTTTGCTCTTCACAGAGCAAGTGCGGTATCCATCGGGAAAACAACTTTTTTACACCTAATTGTTCATGAAAGA
Organism: Helleia helle; assembly: GCA_963853865.1. Classification (NCBI taxonomy): domain Eukaryota; kingdom Metazoa; phylum Arthropoda; class Insecta; order Lepidoptera; family Lycaenidae; genus Helleia; species Helleia helle. Next base: position 1,485,965 of record OY971434.1, read on the forward strand.
TTATTTGTATTTCACTCATGCCAATGTCTAAAGTTGCCTGAATTTCGCGGTATGTCACATGTCGATCTTCCTCAATCAGCTTACGCACAGCATCAACGTTTTCTTGGGTGACTGTAGTTTTTGGACGACCTTGACGGGGATCATCACTGAGCTTGACACGTCCACGTTGAAAAACAAACCAGCGATAAATTGTGGTTTTGGATGGGGCTTCATCACCAAATGCAGAAATCATCCGGTCTACACACTGTTTTTGTGTTAAACCACTTCGAAAGTCATAATAAATCATCGCTCTAGAATTTTCTCGACTCAATTCCATTTTCTCAACGACTAAACAAGTTTGACAATACCTTGTGACAAGACCGAGAATCTTTTTTAAAATAAATAAATGGTATTCGATTTTTAAAACCAAGGAGTTTTCAATTAAAAAGATTTTAATATGACAGGAACAGTGGAAATATACCATTCCCGATACTTTTAGTGCAGCCTATGTAGATATATTATATCTACTTAGTTTACGCAAACAGGCGGACTTGTAAATAGGATAAATAAATAAATAAAATAAAATAAAAAGCCTTTTATTTCTTGCATTATTCAAAAGTAGAATTACATTTTTTTTTATAATTATGATTTGTGATTTACATTAAGTATTATTAATAAATAATATACAGAAATTTACAGTAATGTCAAATATGCAAAAGAAGAAAAAAATTGTGTAATAATAATATTATTAGTTATAAGTTACTTAAGTTGATCAATTATATAATATTAGATTACAAATTTAAGAAATTTTAAATAAATCGTGCAAAAAAACCCCCTCTTATGTGAGGGTGAAGGCCTCCTCCAGATTTTTCCATTTGTCTCTATCTTTAGCAATTGTCTTCAAGTTTTTACCAGCTATCTTTATTTTATCATTATCCCAACGAGTTACCGGTCGTCCTTTCTTTCTGATACCGACAGGTCCACGCCATACATATAACGTCAATCTAGAAGTCCAGCGGTCATCGCTCATCCTGGCTACATGGCCTGCCCAGCGCCACTTTAACTTTTGTGAGAAGTTAAGTGCCTCTGTAACTTTAGTCTTTCCCCGTATGACATTGTGTGGGATTATTTGTATTTTTCTCACATTTGTAATGCTCCTCTCCATACTTCGATGGCAGGATCTGATTTTGTTTTTTGATCGTAGCGTGTATTTCCACGTTTGGCAACCATAGGTGATAGAGGGGAGCAGGCATGTGTCCATTAGTTTTTTCTTTATGTTAATAGGCATGGTCCCCTTTAGTATTTCTTTTAGGCTCCAGATTTTTTTCCATGCGCCTGAAATTCTTCTTTCAACTTCTAATTCATTGTTTTGTTTTCCAAATGAAACTTGTTTGCCCAAGTATATATAACTATCTACGTATTCTAATGGTTTTTGGTCGAGATAAATGGGATGTTTCATACTATTGGACATAATTTTTGTTTTATTTAAATTCATTTCTAGACCCACTTCGTAGCTAATAGTTTTCAGTGAGTGTATCATTGATTCCATCTCTTTAGCATTTTCGGATAGTGGAATCGGCAAATCTTAGATGGTTGATGAAATTGCCATTGATATTTAGCCCTGTTCTTACCCAACTAAGTTTTTAGAAGACCATCTCTAGTATCGCTATAAAATTTTTCGGAGACAGTGAGTCGCCTTGTCTTACTCCTCTCCTTATGGGTATCGGTGGTCCTGTCGTCTCAAGTTTGACTCTACTTGTGCAGTTGTTGTATAAATACTTTATAATTTCTATATATTTGTATTCGACGTGTTGCGAACCAAATGTATCGAATTGCACAACACTACAGTCTTATCGACTTCACGCTCGCACATCCCTACGGACGCGAACAGCGCCCGCGCCACGGCAGCGCCGGCGCCTGGGTAGTAGGGCCCACCAGTCCACAGCGAGTTGTACACCGCGACAGTCTACCGCGAACAGCCTATTTGTTACGTGACTCGTTTGTTCGCCTACTTGGGGCATAGTCACGTAGATTGATTAATTTGAGTATAATGGACTAATCCAAATATTGTGTATTGACTATTGTGAACAATTAAGTGCCTAAAACAAGTTAGTGTGAAAAGGTGTCGCCGCCATTTTGTCTCCGCTGCGCATCGTGTTCAATTGAGACTGTCTCAGATAAGTATAGATCAATTAGCATTAATTATCCGATTGGCCAATTAGGGGTTAGTGTTAATTAGATTTATATTTGAGGCATCGACACACCGGAGAAGAATCAAGACGTCGTTGAGGTAATTGAACAATTTTATATAGCTCTGTGATATATCGCGGACCGTTCTTCCCCATTTGAATTCCGGATAATTATATATAATGCTTCCACTGCCTTTCCTGCTAAATCTGGATGCGGGAATGAACAGACGTGTTGTGAGCTTAGGACGTAAATAGGATAAACTGGAATAAGTAGGTCCCTACGGGATAGGATTAAAATTTATTGAAACGGTAAGAAAGGAAGGGCACTCATCTGTTAATCGCAGATTTCCGAGGTGACGCTTTAGCTGGTCCACTGCTCGGTTCTTCGTTGAATCCACCTTCTCTTCCTTGTGAAATGTAGCATTCAAAGGCTTGAACTAGTCTCAAGTGCGTCTTTCAACCGTAAATGACTTGAAAGAGAATCACCTTACAAAATCGCTATTCTTTCTTTTCGTAATTTGGTTCTTTTCTTCGTATTATTTCCTCATGAGCCACCAATCCGGCATGTTTGTGAATGCACATACCGATGACTTCTACGCTGTAATTCGCTACAAAATAATATCTGTTAGAAGTAGAATGGGTAACGCCAACGGCACCATAAGATCGCTCGCTGGCAGACCTGACAGTGTCTTACAAAGGCAATGGGTATCCGCCCTAATACATCCCCGTTTGATGGTAAGTGGACGCAGCTCGACCCACTAAAACCCGACGAATGCCACCAGTGCCGCCTTTGGTGAGGTGCCCGGATCTAATAAACAAACAGGGCACCTAGACGGCTAGTCAGTCTCCCAAGGGATCGACGCCACCTCCACCGAATGGTGGTTCCGCACCACAGAGCAACCCCTCCCAACGTCGGGATAGTACAATGGGGTGAGGTTCCCAACCTCGCCCCTTGCCCCCTGTTCTTTTGTCCCCTCTTCTTATAAGAGGGGTACAAATAACCCCTTGGCTCAATTAGCTTCGCCTAAGATGCAGCGGCTTACCCTAGGCTATTGAGCCCCTCCGCCACGTTATGACCTGAACCATGGTGGGGTTTAGTTTATAACCTATGACAATTAATCAACATTCAGTTGAGAGTCAGCGTGGTCGAGGATCATCACGTGGTAAAGGTAAAACTTATCATAGAAATACTAGTAGCCAAGGCATAAGACAAAACTAATGAAATAATCGTTTGTTTCACGTTTTAACGGGATCATAAAATAATGACACAAAATCAATTACTTCGAGTATAACAAGATTATTTCAGCTATCATTTACCGATACTTATTATAATATTAAGTAGACATCAAATATCAAACCATGTATAGCTTGGCAAAAAAGAGTTTGGAAAAAATGAGGGCGCCACTTTTACTTAGATCTCATCAAAATATGACAAATCAGTAAGATAATTTAATTAAATCCTTAACAATAAATGTGAAACACTAAACGTTATTCAAAATCTAGTATTTGTCGGCCAAGTATTGTCAACATTATAGGTTTCCATTTTGTAAAATATTTAGTTTCAATTGTCACCACGTCATACTCTTTTTTGCCAAGATCTATGTATGTTAGTTGACACTCGCGTTACTATTTCGGCGTTGAAACATAATTGACCTGTATGCTTTAGAGTTTAGAACAACAAATTCCAGTCCCAAAGGAGGTCATTATTTTAATTGGAATTGGTTACAAAGTCCATGCAATAAGATATGTTTATTGAATGTTGATCTTCGCCTTAAATGTAATAAGTTTTATGATTTTAATCTTTATCATGTAGGGCAAATGCTATCATCGCTAAAGATTTTATTAATAAACATAGATCCATGTTAGATTTTAGTAATTATACTTTTACATTATTGACTCAAAATAATTTTTAATTGGTAGAGCCGTAAATTAAAAAAGGACATACTACTAATATTTTTTAAAATATAAAAGTTCCTAGAGTAGATTATGAAAGTTTAATATGCTATCAGAGAGGATTTGTGTGGAGTATGAGGCTCGGATAATGCATCTGCAGACGCATTGTCTCGGGTTGTCTTTCTTACATTTAATGATTTGTGAGATATGAAATTGTGATGAACGTAATGATGCGAACAGGAAAATTAGACTCCAGCGAATAATAAACGATTATGTACATTATAGATTAAAAACCTAGTATAATATTAAAAGCGAAAGTGAACCATTAAATTGTACGTGTATGTACCAAGGGATAATATACATAATGCCAGTTACTCGATCGCAATCGATGCCAGACACTTTTGCGAGGGAGCTGAAAATATTTTATAGAGAGCAGGAATGTTAATCTTTATATATAAAACAGACCAAGCCCTTAAGGATAGAAAATTGAAATTTCGCACACGTATTCCTTATATTACGTAGGCATCCTCTAAGGAAGGGTTATTGAAAATTCAACCCCCAAGGGGGTGAAATAGGGGTTCAAAGTTTGTATGAAACTTTGTAATACTTGGACATATTTGAATGAAACGTATTAATTATGTACGGCAAAAATAATGAGTTGTTTAATTCAGCTTTTTCAATAATAATTGTAGGCAACATAATTAGATTTTAAGCATATTTTGATAGTAAAGCTTGAGACTGAAGTTATGTTCATACATTTAATGCACCGAATCGGTTTGCACTTGCGTTGCGCGGAAGATGTCTTTATATGAACTCCGGTGACCTACCACGGCCGGCAAGCACGCCACAGTATACGAATAAGCAGTAGATTGACTATGCTCGAATTATTCTTAGATGTGATAATTAATAATTATGCATAACAAAATCTTGTTATTGTTATAGTTATCTAGTTTTGGATTTATAGAAATACTAGCTGGTGCCAGCGACTTCGTCTGCGCAGGATAAGATAGTTTTATTTTTTCACTAATTAATCGAAAGGAACTTCGATCCATCCGGGTGTCCCTTGACACCTCTCTTTAGTTTTTTTTATAAAAAGTATCCTATGTTACTTCTAATACCTCCAAGAATATGTGTACAAAGTTTCATGATGATCGGTTAAGTAGTTTTCGCGTGAAAGCGTAACAAATATCCACGCTTTCACATTTATAATATAAGTAAGGATTAGGAAGGATGAAATATGTAGCTAACATAGGTCTAAAAGGTAGTGCCATGCTGCTTCCAGCCGAATTGGGCCGGCACGACCGTAGGGGTACATCTCGTTCACATGATAATGGCGTCAAGTGACACCTATGCTGTCGCGTTTCTTGCGATGCGTGAGTTTCCGGTGTCCCATGGCAGGGGATGGGGTAAAGGAGGGTAATGCATCTGCATAATCTCTTGTGTGGATGTTTACGAGGACGACCTCTGTGGCTCAATGGTTAGCGCGTTAGCGTTCAAGCCGGAGGTTGCGGGTTCGAATCCCGCCAGGGAACAAAAAGTTTGCTGTGTTCCTGGTTCATGGATGTGTATTAAATATGTGTATTATAAATTAAAAATCTTAAATATGTGTATAGTATAAAATATTAAATATATTTCCAATGGAAACTGGTACTCGTAACACAAGTTCTTCGAGAACTTACCACGGGACCAAATTGACGTGGTGCAAAAAGCGTCCTTAGATATTATTATTATTATGGGGGTCGGTAGTCATCTAAGGCTCCGAATGCTCGTTTGTCCCCCTAAGGCCTAAGCTATAAAAAAATCAAACATTCTAAGAATGCTTGTAGGAGATTAAAAAATTGTAGACAAACATATTCTCTTATACTATATTAATTGTTTAAATTGTTTTAAAATTAAACAAAATTTTGTTGTCGTATGCTATCCAGGTTCATTTTCATCGACCCATACATCATCGATTAATGTTAGACACGGGTCTCCTCTGAGAAGAGGGTCAAGGCCATAGTCCTCACGACACTGCCCTGTGGGTAGGGGGCTAGGAAATGATTGCAAATCAGAAATATTTTGTGATGAAGGTTCCTCATTTTCTTTATTGTCGGACAATTTGAATTCTTCAAGTGTTAACAATTTCTGGCAGAAGACATCACTACATAGTATAAACTATAAAGCAAAGTCGCTTATCGCGTCTGACTGTATGTATGCTTACATCTTTAAAGCTACACAACGGATTTTGATGCGGTTTTTTTAATAGATAGAATATTTCAAAAGGAAGGTAATAGGTACATGCATAATATAGTAGATAAACACTGATAATTTTAGAAGTTTCTGATGTGATGTCATAAATAAATACATTTTTTGCACTTACATTGCAAACGCTGGATGAACCCTAACAGATAGATCAAAATAATGTACTACATTATTGTACACCTTAGCCGGACCCGGTTCCGAAAGTTAGGATAATTAATTATTATTGTATCAATGTATGGTAGAATTGTGTATCCTTAATATGCATACTGAAAAGTCCGCGATGGCATAATATGTCTACATTAGTTAAATATAACATACTACCTATATCCATTTTAATTGATAAAGCGGTATTGTAAAAGCTATTCACAAAAATACGGTATTAATCACTACATATTATAAAATAAAGTCCTACGCCCGTCCATAGATAAATAATTATCATCAATCCGTATACGGCTGTATATCTAAGTTAACGCGGCGAAGCTGCGGGCAACAGCTAGTTTGTGATAAAACTGTATTAACCCATTAACGCCCAAAATGAACCCAATTACATTTTTAATGGTTTTGCTTTGATTTTATATTAAGAAACACACAATTATAAAGGTCAGGTAAAGAAAATAAAAAAATGTTTTTTTTTCAAAAGTTACAGGGGTGTACCCAAGCGAGTACAATGGGCAGATCAAGTGTTAAAAATACCGAAACATGGTTTCTCCAGACAAAGTGTTTTTGAGCACTTAGAACTACTCCAACGTACTCTGATCTGGCAATTTGTGATCAATTCAGGTGTATGGCCATTATTTTGACGATCTACATCCACTACCACATTTGATGAAGGACGGTTTTGATCGACGCAAATAAGCCCGTGCGATACTTCGTTTAGGTAGGCCCAGTTTCGGTTACGAAGCGCACTGGTTTCTCCCTTCCCCATAATAAACTGCTTGGCTGGATGATGCTCATAATATTTTATCATAGATCCGTCGATAGACAAATTCTCGTAAAATACTCCCCACTGGCTAGAGCTCCTCTGTTAAATGTTGCACAAGGGCTTTACCTTAGACATCGGGCCGTTAGATGAAGCCATTATGTATGATCAACAAAATGTTGATTTTGTTTTGTCTCCACTTGGAGATAAAACAAAATCAACATTTGTAGACATACAGTTTGCAACGAGTGGCTCACATAGATCTTCATCCAAAGACTAATAAGCACGTTCCGTAGGTAATTGGTTCAGGCTATCGCCTCACAAAAGTATGTCCAAAAAGTTTTTCTGTCTATTTAGAATTGAAAGTTATGCTTATTACTTTGACCTGCACACAAAAGACTCTGTTCATCTATCAAATCACACATTTGATCGTCAAAATACTTCTCAAAGAGCATCACTGGAGTACAGTCGTTTTTATCATTACATACATGGTTCAATCGTTCTTCAATGGCGTTATTTACTTCTTATGCAGTTGAGTAAAGAAAGAATATATATGAGTAAAGAAGAATAAAGTAAGTAGTTGGTAAGGTTTTCCGCCAAATAGATAACCCATCTATGAGTGTATCAGTAGACCCAGCCATACGAGAGCATTTTGAAGTTGAGGCATACGTCGAAAGCAGCTCATCATCACTGCTGTTATCGTCCGAGGATACTCTTCTATGTCAAAATAAGAAGTACTTCAACATAGAAGACGGTCCCTGGGAAATCTCTTGGCAATGCTTGTGTCACAAGATCATCTTCTGGGCTCTCCACTTCGTCAGTTATAGCGCCAGATTTAGATGGAACTGTGAGAAAGTCGTACTCATAATCATATCCTTCAGCAATGATAGAATTGACTGCCTTTTCTAACTACAAATAGTGGTATTGCAATAAAAAGATTCGCTTTTGAACCAGTTTCTATTAATAATTATCTCAAAAAAATCAAAATAAAATATAAGTACATCTGCCCATTGTACCTGCTCAGGTACAGTAGGAGAAACACGAATTTTTTTACGAACCGAATTACTTGATTTCAGTTTTTGATAATTTATTGGAAATAATAGAATGTGAACATGTTTTTTAGAAACAATTTTCAATAAATTGTAGTTTATAACAAATAAATATTAATCAATTATTTTAGCGTGCGCGCTCACAGTTGAACACTAAACAAATCACCTTCAACCCTTACAAATTAATTATAACAACTGGATCATTTTTCATCTAGATTAATATATTACACCTTTATTTATACTATAAAAATATTTTTTTACATTTTTATTGGCAATCACAAAAAATATCGCGGTTTTTCTTGGTGTACCCGCTTGAGTACGGCGGACGGTAATGGGTTAAGATTATTTTTCCTTATCTTACTTTTTTTATTCGCCATTTCAATTAAACACAAACTCAAGTATCTATTTATTTACACTAATTAAAGGTTTTGTATTACAAACTAATTACAACTAAGAACAACAATTGTTAGTAAGTATTAAGTAGCTATATTATTTACACTGTGTCGTCTTATTTATTTAGAGGTAATAATATGAAATGCGCGGTAACAACGTTGTCACGAGCAAAAGCGGCACAGGTCCTACTTCGATGACGCCCGGCTGGGTACTGGCGCGACGTGGTGCGATGCGTGAGAGCCATTTTTATCGTTTTTTATTTTTCAAAAACTTTTTAAGTGACATAATAAAAAACTATCCAATCATTTCCACGTCATCTCCGTTTAGCAATTTAAACATAAAAGTTTCATTAAAATTGAGTTACCCGAAGTCTTATACTACTCAAAATGCTTTTAAAATCGACGTTACTTTAGATTTTTGTGTAAAATGTTAAATATTGTATTTTTATCCAAAAAAATCCCTAGATCAAAGATGTATCTATACCCTATTTTTTATTATTATTTTAAAATGACGACTTCTAGGAAAACACCTCGATCTAGAAACAACAATTTGGGATAAGGGGGGGCCCTTAACTGAAACTTCGATTTTGCTAACCTTGTGATTTTATATGTTATAGTATTTTCATACATGTGTATACCTTTATTATAATTCATAGGATGAGTGTTATTAGAAAAACAATTTAATTTATATTTTAGCTCATAATTTTATTACACTGGGAATAAAGTCCGAATTTATTTTACCAAACTTATCCTCAACTTAAAGTTACAAGAGAGGTACTTATAATATCTACACAATATGTTAAAATATTCTGAATAATGTCAGTATGGCAAAATTCACTTTTATTTAATTAAGTCAAGTGCTCGAAATTGAAATTCGCTGTGATGTAGAAAATTCAAAATACAGAATATAAGGCTATATTATGTCAAAATTCTTAAATTCGCAATAAAAATATGAGAATTTCGATTTTGAAGTACAAGTAAAGATTATTTAATAACAAATAAATATATATATTATTATTATTATTTATTTATTTTTCGTTTTAGATTTCTGCCATTTCTGGGGCAGCTCCAAAGAGGCTTTTGGCCAAGACATCATTATTATTAATAATAATATTATATCACTAGTAGTAGTAGAGTTGGATGCAAGCAGCTTGCAGCGTCCATTGAAACAGGTCTACGTCCAGCTCACTAATAAGTCTGTATATTACCAAATCATCTGGTCTTTATATTTATATTTAGTATATTGTCAAAAGTAACTGATAATGATAATTTTTATGTCATCCTTGATTTATATAAAAATCATCATTTTATTAGTGATGATTGCTATATCCTCATTACCAGTCTATAGTTAGCTGGGTTGAGAAGCCGATATTGATGCTGATTGATACACCATCAGTCTATAGTTAGCTGGGCTGAGAAGCCGATATTGATGCTGATTGCTACACCATCAGTCTATAGTTAGCTGGGCTGAGAACCCGATATTGATGCTGATTGCTGTGTAGCAATTATCAATCTATAGTTAGCTCGGCTGAGAAGCCCATATTGATGCTGATTGCTACACCATCAGTCTATAGTTAAGGGCTGAGAAGCCGATATTGATGCTGATTGCTACACCATCAGTCTATAGTGAGAGCCCGGAAGGTGCCGCTGACGCCGGCGTACCGCTCGCTGAAGTCGCTGGCCGGCCGGAGGGTCTCATCCGTCCTGGTGTCATACAGCTGCCTCATCAGCTCCAAGTGCTCCTCCGTTGTTATGTCAGCCAAGTATTCCCCTAGAACATTATTCAGCAAGTTCAGTCTTCATGCAATGTCGGCGACGAAGATTCCGAGTCTAACCAGTATGCAGAAAAGTAGCACACTTATATTAGACTGACACCATATGGGTTGCGAGCCGACTATCGGCGACGCAGTTTAGAGTCAGGAAAGTTAAGAAAGTTGTCACGTGTATCGGACTCGCCCCATACCGATTGTGAGCCGACCGAACTGATGACATACCTTATGGAAATTTGATACGTTTAGGATTCGCCTGTTCACCTACGCGGAAACAACGTTGTAGCAACCGGTACCGTTCTGACTATTAGTGTTTGTGTTTTTGTGCTGTGCTAAGTGTTGTGTCAAGTATGTGCCGTTCGGACCCATCTCGCGCTCAAGTCTGCGCCGACGCGGACTCTTCCTTATAGGGCGAGGGACCCGCGTCTGTGTAACTATCGGACTATCGGTTTCGCTTGTTAGTACAACGAAGCCGAAGTCTGTCGCCCTCCTTTCCATCTATGTAACTCGCGGTCGTTGCTCATTAGCACGGCCGTGGTTGGGTCGCGGTGAGGTGAACGCTTAAATTAGCCTAAATTAGCTTAAATTAGATTAAGTTGTTAGTTTATAAGAGACTCGCCAACGCCGGTAGTTTTGTGTCTCACAAGTGCGAAAGGGACGCAAATAATACTAACCCGTGTGTGTGAGAGAGAGACTCATGGGGATAAGGTAAATTTTTTTCGTATTTACCCTCACCATCATGCCTCGCCCCGAAACTCCAGGGGCCCTGGACCGACCGAGCCGGCACCGCGCCGCGTCCGGATCGTCAGCAATGAGCGACCGGTCGTCGTCGTCTGCAACGCCGACGCCGGGCTCCGCTTCCACCCGCCACCCCCTCACCGGCGCAGTATACAGCGCATCAGGTAGCGTCCCAGTCGCCGAGCCGTGTACGGAGCAGTCAGGCATGCCGCGCGCGGTACAGTCGTCGGCATTCGGGGGGATGGACGTTGATGTCCTACCTCCAGAATGCGTTCCGGCGGCGTCCTCCCGCGAGGCCGTGAGCCAGGCTGAGGACCCGTTTGCGGCGAAGTGGACCGATTTCTACGATAGCCACATCGATGACGTCGAGAAGCCCGACTTCCTGTGGGGGATTGCCAAACTGCTCCATAAGCGGGGAAAGATCACCACAGAGGGGAAGTGCACCACGCCGCTAAGCGCGGCCGACATTGCCAAATTAATTCAACAGCCACTAGCCGCCTCGAGCGGCAAGAAGCGCCCTCGCCCCACCGCCATAGAGGTTGAGAAGGGGAGCCCCCTTCTCAACCAAACACGTCGCCACCACCAAAGCGAGCTGATGTGCTGGCCCAGGCCTCGCGTAATGTTTCCAGAGACCCGAGGACGGCGCGCTCATTCGCCGCCGCCGCCGCATCGTCCGCCACATCGCCCGCCGCATCGCCCGCACCAGCCGCCACCGCAGCCGCAGCCGTAGCCGCTTCCACCACCGCAGCCGGGACTGCGCAGCCGGCGGCCGGCACGTCCGCGCAGTAACAGCAGCAGCAGCCACCGCAGAAACCGCCTACTCCCAGGTACCCGCCCCTTATCGTGGAGCGTCTGGGAAAAAACTGGACGCGCCACTGTAAGGTGCTGATCGACCGCCTCGGTCGTAACCCAAGCGCGCGCCCCTACGGGAAGGGGGTGCGCTTCTCTCCGCGGGACGAGCAGGAGTACCGCACAATTCAGAAATATTTAACAGAACTTGAGAAAGAGGAAAACATAGCGTGGCACTCCTACTCGTTACCGGCGGAGCGTAGCGTGAAGGTGGCCATACGCGGGCTCCTCGCAGAAACGGAGGTAGCCGAAATAGAAGAGGAGCTCGTACGCCTCGGTTTTGAGCCTGAATACGTCAGGCCGATCCAGGCGTGCAGGGGCCGGCCGGGTTGTATTCACCTAGCCATCCTGAAAAAGACGCCAAACGCCATCCCAGATATTTATGCCGTCAACAGCCTCCTTGGCATGGACGGCATAAAGATCGACGCCTGGCGGGGCAAGAAGGGTCCCGCCCAATGCCACCGCTGCCAGCAGTTCAGGCATGCCAGCAGCCATTGTCACCGCCGGCAGGACTGCGTACGCTGCGCTGGCGAACACAGCGCGCGGGACTGCCCGCGCCCCCGCACCGAGCCGCCGACCTGCGCTAACTGTGGCGGGCCTCACACCGCGAACAACACCGCCTGCCCGGTGTTCAAGCGGGAGGCCCGCAACAAGCGCGCGGGTCCCATGGCGCTCACCACACTGGCGCCCACTATCGCTGCGGCGCACGTCCCGCCGCCACCAGCCTCGAGCCAGACCCTGATGGCCGCCGCGAACGATTACGTTCCGCGGCCATCCACCTCAGCTGTCGCCGCCCCCGCTCCTGCAAAAATAAGAAGAATAAAAAAAAGAAGAAGCCGCAGGCTCCGCCCGCTCCGAGGCAGAACGAGATGGCACAACAGGCCGCCTCAGTCGCGCCCGCACACCCGCCACCTACCGGCGAGACGCGGGTACCACGAAGGCCCGCTGTGCCCGGTGGGGGCGCCACTTGTAGTGTACCATCCACTGCCGCCGATCCGCTGGCCCGATCAATTTCGGAGGCCGCGGACATTCGCCGGGACTTCGCCGGACAGCTCAGCAACGGGGCAAGCCTTCCTCAGGCTCTGCTGGCGACGTTGCCCCGGATTTACAGCGCTGTACCGACTGCGCTCCAAGTTTTCGCACAACTATCATCTCAATGGCACTCACCATCTTAAAATGGAATGCGCGGGGCCTCGCGGGAAAGGTGGTGTTAGTAAGGAGGTTCCTCAACGATCACAATGTCGACGTCGCTTTAATAAACGAGACTCACCTTGGTCCGGGAGACGTTATACGGTTCCCGGGCTATCATATCTATCGGCAGGACCACTAACTACATCCGCGGGTTGGTAATCCTTGTCCGGAGGAGGATCCTGCACCAGGCGCTTCAAGCGACGGGCACGACGTCCGTCCTCACCCTCGGCGTGGAAGTGTGCATCGACACTCCAGCCACGCCGCTCCGACTCTACGCTGCCTACAGGGGACCAGGTAAGCTTTTAGATATCGCCGACATCCACGGACTCTTAACAGAAGAGCCTACTGTGATTGCCGGCGATCTAAACGCCAAACACCCAGCGTGGAGCTCGGGAACTACAAACCCAGAGGGTAGGATCCTCCTCCGGGACTCGGAGGCCAAGGGGTATGCGGTGCTGGGACCAGACCAGGTGACGCACTACCCGGATTGCCCCCGGCATACGGCGGACGTTCTCGATATTGTGATCGCCAGCCGGTTCAACGGGCAAATCAGGCAGGAGGTGATGGACGACGATCTACAATCGGACCATTGCCCTGTCATAGTCACCCTACTTGCCTCTCCGGTTCGCATCCAGCCGCCTCCTGTGAGGCCGCGCATCGACTGGGATCTCTTCCGTCCATCCATTTCGACCATCCTGGAAGAGGCCTCCCCGACGCGTCCAACTAGCACACAGGCCGACGTCGACGAACTTGCCGGCGAACTTGAGTCGGCAATTTCGTCGGCCGTTGCCAGCGCTCGAATCACCTCCAGTCTGCCCATGCACAGACGCAGGACTGACCTTCCCAGGCGCATAGAAGACATGATTTCGGAGAAGCGGAGACTCCGATGATTTTGGCAGCGCACTCGTTGCCCGACGGTGAAAACCGAACTAAACAGAATCACCGCAAAAGTCAAAGGCGAGTTGTCCGCCTACGCGGCTGAGCTATGGCAGCACCGCGTCGACTCGACCGCGGAGGACTTGCCATCGTTCCACCGCCTTTGCCGTCAATTGACATCCGCCAGCCCTCTCCTCCGCCCTCTGATACATGAGGACGGGACGCCCAGGTACCGAGCCTCCGACAGGGCCGACATTTTCGCCAGGCACCTCGAGGGCCAATTCTCTCCATTCCCCTCCGCCACGGCCGACCACACTTCCATGGTGCATGAGCAGGTAAGGGAGTACATGGCCCTCCCGGCCTCCTCCCCCACCATCACCACCGACTTCGTTATCTCCCCAGGCGCAGTCCGCCGCGTCCTGGATCGCCTGCCAGTCAGGAAGGCGCCAGGTGCGGATGGCATCACCAACGCCGCGCTCCGCCACCTGCCATTTAGGTCAGTCGCTGCGCTGGCACGCCTGTTTAACGGCGTGCTCCGCACCGGCCGCTTCACCACCAGATGGAAGCAAGGTCTGGTGGTGATGATCCCCAAGGGCATGAAGGATACCACAAGGGCTGCGAAATACCGGCCCATCACCCTCCTGCCCACCATCTCCAAGGTGTTTGAGCGCCTATTTCTCAAGCACCTCACCCCTTATCTGCCGCACCGTGCCGAGCAATTCGGTTTCCGCACCATGCACAGCACGACTCACCAACTCGTCCGTGTTGTGCACGAGATCACTGGGGCCTTTAATAAGAAGGAGAAGGTCGTGGCCATTTTCTTGGACATGGAGAAGACCTTCGACCGGGTCTGGCACGATGGCTTGACATACAACCTAATCGAGTCTCAGGTTCCCTGTCCCCTCGTTCTGGTCGTAGCGTCCTATCTGCGGGACAGGACTTTCCGGGTCAAGGTGGAGGATGCCATATCCGAGGCCCATCCCGTTGCTGCTGAAGTTCCCCAAGGCAGTTCGATGTCGCCGGCCCTGTTCAACAAGTACGCGGCCGACATCCCAAGCGCGCCAGGCGTCACCATCGCGCTCTACGCCGACGACACGGCCTACCTTGCCTCGTCCCTTAACCACAATCACGCGGCCCTCAAGGTTCAGAGGGCCCTAGACGCTCTTTCGGAGTGGCTTGATCGCTGGCGGATGGCGGTGAATGCCACCAAGTCCCAGGCGATCGCCATCACGCGGCCCAAGTCCCTCCCCCCGCCTCTCACCTTGCGAGGGGTACCCGTGCCTTGGGGTTCCGTAGCTAATTACCTGGGGGTCAAGCTAGATTCTAAACTTTCTATGCGTCCGCAGCTCAAGCAGGTGGTGTCCAGCACAATCGCCGCCCAGCATCGCCTTCGCTCGGTGCTTTCGTCCAGGTGTATACCCATGCGTCTTCGTCTCGGGATATACAAGACTTACCTCCGCTCGCGCCTCACCTACGCGGCGCCGGCGTGGTTCCAGCTGCTCTCAGAGACCAACCGGAAGACTCTGAGGGCCCGACAGTCCACCGTCCTGCGCATGATCGCTGGCGCCCCTAGGTTCGTGAGGAACGACGTCATATCCCGGGACCTCAAGATGGAGAGCCTGGATGAGTTCATCGCGCGCCTCGCCACCAACCTGTTCGAGAGGGTCGACGCCTCCGGCTTTGACTCCCTGGCCGATCTTGCCCCTTTGCACGCTCGACCACCCGACGGCAGGGCCTACCCTAGGGACCTCATTTCGCCTACAGCGCCTCCAACGTCACCGGCGCCCTCTACGAGCGGTGCGTAGTAAGGTATTCCTCTTTTGGTGCTTGCTGCGTCGCCATCTTATTTCAGCGAACGTAAGGAAAGACGTACGTCAAAATATAGTGGGAGATTGTCCCAGGCGAAGCGGCGAGCTACAGTACAACTGACATACCGAGGAACTGCCCAAGCCCGACCGCCCCTGCCGCAACATGCATAAAGTCTTAAATTTCGTATGAGAAAACGCGGAACTTTAGGTGGTCGATTTTGAAATTTAAAGGCTATTATTTGAAATTTTTTGAGGCCTTGTAGGACTTTCTCATTCTTTAATGGGTGAATATTTCAAAATAGATATATTCAGGATTCATAAATTAAGTTCAAATATTGCTTCTAATTCCAACTTTTATGGATTTAACCTAAAGTTTATAGTGGAAATAAACGAAATAAATGAAACACACAGTATTTGAACTACTATATAGGTCTGCAGATACTAAAACTGAAAATTTTCGTCGAACGTCGATGAGATTTGAAACACACGGTGATTAGCATTTACAAATGCTAATCACCAGGTAATTATGTTTCGTTATTGGTAATTAGAAATAAAATGAATGATATGCTTGAATCACAATTATTTATACATTATTAAGGTGACAATACATGACACCAAACTTTGCGACGTGTTTGAATAAAAAATCAACCGGTTTTCCTAAAAATCAACAACATTATTCAATTTCAAACATTAAATCAACTAAAACCCTTGTTCAAAACTCAAGTATAAATAGAACTTAGACTTATATAAGTTCTTAAACTCGATGTGATCTTATACAAAACCTTTAAAAAATGTTTATGAGTCTCACTTTCATGACCAGAAATTGCTCATGAAAAGACTCCAGCACAGGTTCAAAGTTGTTTCCCCACCATGGTTCAGGCCTTGACGTGGCGGTGGGGCTGAGTAGCCTAGGGTGAGCCCAGCACCTTAGGCGAAGCCAATTGAGCCGAGGGGGCTCTTTGTACCCCTCTTATAAGAAGTGGGGACAAAAAAGCAGGGGGCAACCCATTGTACTGTCCCGACGTTGGGAGGGGTTGTTCTGTGGTGCGGGACAACCCCTCTATGGAGGTGGCGTCGGTCCCTTGCTGGACTGACAAGCCGTCGAGGTGCCCTGTTAGCTTAACAGATCCGGGGCACCTCACCAAGGCGGCACTGGTGGCACACGCCGGGTTTTAGTGGGTAGAGCTACGTCCATTTACCATCTTTCGGGCGCAGCGAGTCCCACATACCCACCTGGGGAGACCCACTCCCCAGGCGGGATGCCTCAGAGCATTTCCCGGCGTAAAAGGAAAAAAAAAGGTGATTTAATTCAAAAAATTAAGGAAAATAACAACAAAATAAACAGAAAACCAAAACAATAATAATTATCCAAATTTATTACATTACAAATTATTAAACAATAACAAGATAAATAACAGTTATCTAATTAAAATCAAATAAAATACAGTTTTCTCTCCATTTCTTCCTCTGTACCCTTCTGGCTCTAGGCGTCATTTTTACAAGTGACAAAAGCGTTTTTTCAAGAGCGTATAAAATTGGGTCAGATTTTAGCGTATCGATACCGGCGTGCGATTTTGCCTTTAGCCAATGTTTCCTTCTTTCGATTGCATGTTTACTCTGAAAAAAAAACTGGTAGACGGGTAGTCAGTATGTAGGTTTATTTTCAGCGAAAATGCCAGTTCCCACCGAACGTACAACAAAATCTATCAGGCGTTGGTAGTAACAATTCGACCTTAGGCTGGCCTGACGGAGTAGGGAGTTTTAATATAGTAAGAGGCCAGCTTATATTGGTACTAATTACCATTTTCAATTGCTCATTACCATTCGTATTTTACGAACGGGAAAAATGGTAATTATATAAATGGTAATTAGGTATTTGGACACTTTTTAACATTATACGTTCTTTGTAGAACTTAAAAAATTGGGAACTTAATCAAACCAAAGAGTATCCTATGGCGACTATTAGAATGCATAAAAATGATAAATAAAAATATTAGACTTACCAGGGGAAACTCGAACGGTAAGGAGATTTTTGTTTGCCAAACACAATTTCTGGGCGATTAAGGTAGGCTAGAGTTGACGCCAAAACTCTTTTGGGCGTGTGACCCGCACGTTCTTTTACATATAGCAATTTACAGTACGCAGAAAAAATTACCCTGCGACTGTGTGAATAAATGGTAGTGAGTATAAAGTGTTGGGACAATTTTCAAAGTCGTGAAAAATTATCTAAAAGTGTTCTTTAATGGGTTATAGTTTTGCCAATTGGTAAAACATGTTGTGTATTATCTAAATTACTTCATAAAAATACGATCTTTAAAGATTTTTTGTAACTTTTAGAGCATGAACTGTAAAAATTTGGGAATTGGGACACGAATGGTGATGAGATTTGAGGGACGTTTGTGAACATAACTTAGTTGTTTATAACATTAGGAATATGTTATGTACATCTGTATATAGTGCTGCAACTATGTTATACGTAAAATAAAATAAAACTTAACTTTATATCTAAGTAAGTAGTTATTTAGGGAGGGTGATCCGCGTGATATGCACATGTTCAAATATTCACCCTAATATTACGAAAATTATTTAAAAGATGAGTTCCAATATTACTGACTAGCTACGGAGCTGGAGATATATTCAACTTGACGTTCAGCGGACTGATTTGTAAGTATAATACATAGGGTAAAACACCCAGTCGTTGGCATTACTCCAATTACTTGCACTTTAAATTTAAGTTGAAAAAACCAAGAACTCTGAGGGGTTACGATACAAACCTTAACCCCAAGCATAGTTTTTCTAAGAACATCGAATTACGAAAAGCTTGTGGAACTTTAGGTAATCCTGGATAAAACACTATTTGAGCAAATACCCTTAATGAATGGTAACTACAAATCATCTGTTACAAACTCCAGATTGCTGTACTAAAATAAATAGCTTCCACAACAATCAAGATTTTTCTTAATATCAAAAAGATTTTTTCCAATTCGATATAACTACTGGCAAGTAGATATAAGCTTGCCCAAACAAACCATTTAGCTTTATGATATTAGTACAGATCTCCAAATCCAGAATCTCAAACCTTGAAGCTCCTCCAGAGACCTGTCATAGCCACCGTAATCTTTCGGCAGCACATCCTTGGGATAGTATTCGTAGAGCTCCTCTATACTCTTGTTGACGACTATCCTGTCCGCTATCTTTTTCGTGAGAAACTGTTTTACTATCACCAAGAGCGGCTCCAGTATTTTGGACGTTGATATCAAATGTATCTTTTTGATCCTCACTGCGAATGTTTGCTAAAAAAAATAACTTTCTGATTTTCAAAAGAAAACTGGATCGACTCCTTTTCTAATAAGTGGGAGAGAGGGATTTTACGCCTCGCGCCCATCTTATGCGTATCACCATCCTCCATAGCTTTGGTGTAAATAGAGCAGTTTCCTGGATCTGTGATCTTCTAGGGATACACCCGACTTTTTTTTTAAGTTGTGATGTTTGTGTTTAGAAAGAAAAGGAAACAGGTAGTGTAATTACTGGCGCATAACTTACATCTTCTATCTCAAGATAGGCAGCGCAAATAAGTTACACTGGCTCCTCCCAGGAAGGTTCATGGCTAACGTTTTTACTAACGTTACCATCAAGGGGCTTGTACTCTGCTATTTTCAATTTTAATTCAACTAATAACTTTCCCTCACCACTATTAACGTGTAGGCTCTTTTCAGGTCCAGCAATTTATTCTTGCACATCAACTGCGTCACGTCTCCCTCCCTGAAGTCGAAAATGAGGACAGCCCCACTGTGGTAGTCCTTTATCCTCGTATAGTCCACCATCTAAAAACATGAATCGTGCATATATAGAGTGCAGATGATGCGTAGATGTACATTTTTTTTGTAGTAGTAAGTATAATATGTATCCAGCTGATTCTTGAGATCTTTACTAGGTCGTTGGTCCGCCTGGTAGAGGCCTACCAGCACTGCGCTTTCTGGTACGTGGTTGCCACTCCAGCTCTTCGACCTCAGCGGCCATCGGTTCTGCGAGCAATGTGCCCTGCCCATTTCCACTTAAGTTGGAAAATTCTTTTAAAATTATAAATAATACTTTTAATATTATATCATTCTTATGAATTATTGCGGGCGGCGCATAACCCGGCGTTGTTGAGATCCTTGGGGGACGCCTACTTCCCCTACTTCCCAGTGGATTTGTTTTGGCTGTATAAATAAATAAGTAAAAATAATATATACTTGTAACATTTTCCTTTCGTAATCCAAGAAAGGAAGAAAATTAATGACACCATGGTAGGTAACGTATTTTATATTCATAATATTATATTGAACATAAATACGTACTGCAAAGCTACATCTATAAAGTATGTTAAGCAGGTCAGTATCGTAGGTGTAAAACTTCATGATGACCAGCCGAATATTCTCCGGAGTCAACTTCGGCATTGGGGCTTCCAATCTGAAATCATTTTGTTAACATTATCAAACAATTGTTAAAATGAAAATTGATAAATCTTTAGGATTTCTTAAAATAGGATAATGGTATTTTAGTTTCCAAAGTAACAAAAGTATTTACTTATTTTAAAACTCTGATTTTAACAAAACATGTCTAAGAACCACCACTTTTAAATAAAAAAACCGTATCTACATTGGTCCACCCGCTTAAGAGCTACAGCGCCAAAAACAGACACATATAGGTCAAACTTATAACACCCGTATTTTTGTGTCATTGGTTAAAAAGTTTCAATATATTGAATGCAAGTGTTATTTCTATATCGTTTTGGAGGCCTTAAAATTAACAAAACTGACATAATCCTTCGGACACTATACAATTTTTTTTATTTTTTTTCTAACTCAAAACTATATGGTTTTCCTTATTTCCATATTAAATAGTGGAAATGCCCTTACTAAAGTAACATCGGGCTTTAAAAAACTTACTAAATACAGCCCAACACACCTACATCTTGTTACTTACATCTTGTCCTTCAACAATTCAAATGTCTCCTTCACGTTGATGGGCTGGAACCACTCCGACAGTAGGGTCCGGGACGTGCACACCTTGTCCAGGGTCACCTTCGCCCGCTCCAGAGACCCCTTTGACACAACTATCGTGTTCTCCAAGTATCTTGGTGCTGGATAAAGTAAACTCATGTTCACGAAAAAAAGTGCGTGCGTACAAAGTACACAATAATATTATATAATATTATAATATCAGAACTAAAACTTATTTGGCAAACTATTTTTTAAATCTCGTTTATATTTATACCTAGGTAACACTGAAAATGTTTAGAAAATTAAAAACGGCTTAATGTAGAAAGTTGCCAATACTTTTATTGTTTTTCGAAGTAATCTCCGTTTCTTTCTACACATCGTCGCATTCGATGGAACCACTGAGAAAAGCAGTGGGCCCATTCTTCCTTAGGAGTCTCTTCTATGGCATTTTCGTACGCTTTCACCGCATCTTCAGGGCTCGTAAAGCGAATACCTCGAATTTTATCTTTAGTTCTTGGGAATAAATGAAAGTCGCAGGGTGCCAACTCAGGACTGTAAGGCGGATGACTCATTATCTCGACACCTACCATAGTCAAATATTCAACAGTCCGTTTTGCGGAGTGCGCTGAAGCATTGTCGTGGTGAAGGAGGATCTTGCTTCGAGGGCGCTGCTGTCGAATTTTTTCCAAGACAACAGACAAACAGCGATTGACATACCAGTCTGCAGTAACTGTCCTTCCATCTTCTAGCACAACTGTCGCGAACTGACCTTTCCGACCAAAGAATGAGGCAATCATCTTTTTTCCTTGACTTCTTCCTTTCTTTACCTTAGTTGGCCGATCCTCGAAAGGAAACACCCACTGAGCTGATTGTCTTTTGGTTTCGGGTTCGTAGCAATATATCCAGCTTTCATCACCTGTGATGATGTCAAATACAGCATTTTAGTTACCGCCGTTGAACTTATCTAACATTTGGCGACACCAGTCCATGCGGAGGCGTTTCTGGTCGTCGGTTAAAGTATGGGGAATCCATCTGGTACAAAGCTTCCTGACGCCTAAATGTTCGTGTAATATTTTTTGAACTTGACTCATACCAATGCCTAGGCTTGCCCGTATCTGCTGATAGGTCACTCTCTTATCTTCCTCTATCATGCGTCGCACAGCACTGATGTTATCTTCAGTAGTCGCTGTTAAAGGACGTCCCTCACGCGGATCATCACTGAGATTGCTACGTCCACGCTTAAACTCGTTAAACCAATTGTAAATAGTGGCACGAGATGGGGCTTCATTAAAAAATGCTAATCGCAGCCTATCATAGCTTTGTTGTTGAGTAAGCCCACAACGAAAGTCATAATAAATCATTGACCGAAAATTTTCTCGCATTATGTTCATTTTCACGTGTAACAAGAGTTTTAGATTTGCCGCCAATTCACAAAAACAAATGACAAATGAATGCAATATTAGGTTACCAAAGAGTTCTAAAATTGAAATTCGAAAAAAGTTTTCATTTTCAATGTTTCTAACTGGCCAGTTCTAAAAATTTTCAGTGTTACCCACATACTAATCTAAAGCTTTAAATTTCCGAGACTTGCGATGCGACGTTCGCTCTATCTCACTCTATCTCACTCTCTCTTTATCTCGATCTTTCTCACTCGCTTGCTCCCTACTCTCACTCCATGGCTATTTGTTTCATGCTACGTTCGCCCTTTCTCATTCTCTCTCAATCGGTCTCCTCTCTCCCTCTTCTTGAACAAAAACGTTGCACATTTTCGTGACCTTCCATCCGTATAAATTTTACCCTCATGCGCGCAAAGAAGTTTCACTTCAAAAGTTAGGTATATAGTTTGCATGAGGATGCCTCGGTGTCGTGGCGAAATGTAGTTTGCTTGTGTGGCTGCGGTTTTAATTGGCATGGTGTGTGGTGACTGGAGGTGCATATGCATATCGATGCGAAGCCGTACGAAACGCATCATCATCATTGGTACAAGTAATATCAAGTGATAAAAAAGTAAGTATTCTAAAATAATCTAACTATTGTGTGCAAGTTTTTAACAAACACTATTAAAGACCTCTCGACAGCTAGCTGTTATCTTGGAGTTCATGGAGTAAAGCTTGTGGTGAGTAGAGATATAAACAGATAAAGAATAGTAATCTCCTTATAAACCACATTCCCACTACTCGCTCCCAACGCTGCTGCTACCAGTGTAAGGTATTCTGTTAAATAGTAGTTTTAGTCGTCCAATGGCCGCCGCTGCGATCGGCATGTTTACGATTGTCGCATCATTGTGAAGCCTTTGTCTTAAATAAATAAATTCTCATCCATGAGATTATGTTTTACATCCCGGCGATATGCGATCTTCTACAGCTGCTACTCTTATACAGCCAGAATTGACAGCGGAAACCACTACCCCTTTGATACGATCTCTGGGAGCCAGATGGATACGTGGAACTGCCTTGGGACCCGCAACGAATTAAATCAGATAAATTCTAAAGAAGTAGGAAAAATTTTACCAGATTCCCTTCTCAACTAAAGCGGGGGATAGTACAGGATCAAAATGACTTACAATAATCTGGAGGGGCCCAGCTTAAATTAACTACGGATTTATAATTGTAATGCTACCAATAATAAAGTACAAAAGCAACTCACGGAAGTCCTTCTTCCTGAAGTGGGCCTGCTGCTTTACCCACGTCTCCAGGATCCTCACAGCTTCCTTCATCTCCCCCGGCTTGTCCATGTTTATATCCTGTCTGACCATCTCTAGCGTATTCTGGTGCATTTTCAAAAATCCATTCTCTATCAACGAATCCATTTTGACGCCCTTTCTTGTTAACAGCTATGAATATAATAGATGCTGAAGATATATATTACAGATGCGAACATATTTATAAAATATATATCTATTATAATAATCACTTTATTACTAATAACATCATGTTTCTGTAAATATCTGTCAATATTGTCCGGATGCTGCGAGATTTGCAAAAGCAAACAGACAGACGGACAAAAATTTTGACTATTTTCATGTGTTTTTAGTTGCTAGATGGCTAATGTAGCCTATCTTCGCGGCGAAACTCCGTGCACACTGAGGCTCTAACTAGTCTGGCCATAAATACTGTTACAAAAAACTTTTCTTTTTTCAACTTTTTAATTATTTTGAATTTGGTACACGTATATATATATATTTTTTTAAATATATTTATTTACACACAATTATAACATCCTTACAGTACAACACCAAGACGACGTTACAAGTAGACAAACAACATAATATATCAACTTTTAAAATTTTAAATACTTCTTTCGATTTTGCGCCATTTCACATATTTTTTAGTGTTCATTATCAAATTACAATATAGAATGGGGTATTAAAGATTAGGATTGCAGTGATCGCCTTGCATAAAGTGGGTATGGAGTAATAAAGTGAACGCTCACAGTACTTTCCAGCAGGACTCTGGACCTGGTCACAAGGCACGAACTACCCAACCCTGGCTTGAAACCAACGTTCCGGACTTTATAAGAGCTGAAGACTGGCCCTCATCGAGCCCAGACCTCAACCCTTTAGACATCAAATTATGGTCAGTTTTAGAGGACATGGCCTGCTCTAAACGACACGGCGATATTGAGTCTCTTAAAAATCTTTGGAGCAAGCAGTGGCAAATTTTCCCTTGGAAACATTGCGTAAATCCATAGATTCGTGGCCAAACAGATTAAAGGACTGTATAAAAGCCAAAGAGACTGAACGAAATATCCCGTTTTAAATAGTTTTAGTAATAAAAATAACCATGTTAACTTAAAATCATATTATGCATGGTCTATATAACACTTTTGTTAATGCGTTGTTTTTTTCTTCAATGTAATCTTATACGACTTTCTTTAATTGCTACTTAAGCATAAAATATCTTTAATATTTATATATTAATCTAAAAATAACAACAAAGGTGTTATCACCTATGTTGTGATATTGTGAGATTGTCTGTTAGATTTTGTAGATATGCCCCCCTATGGGCTATGCCCCCTTTAACCAGTTTGGGGCCCTGGGCAGTAGGATAGTGGGGCCCCGACGAAAACAATAATTTTAAAATCTGTGAGCCTTATTTTTGGACTAGAGAAGAATAAAACTAGAAAGTACAGTACTAGGTGTTCTAAACAGCAATCATTTTTGTAAAATCACTCAATTATATTCTGAAAGAAATAATGAGGCCCATGGATCGTGGGGCCCCGGGCACGTGCCCAGAGTGCCCAGTGGGAAAGACGGCCCTGGATTAAGGTGTTTTTAAATTTTTGCGTCTAATAACCGTAACCTTACAAATTCTAGCAAGTGAAATCTGACCAGACGTCCCGTTTCAAGGGACTGTCACGCAAAATGGCCTTTTTTTCAGAATCTCGTGCGTTTTCAGCCAAGAAGCCTTATCTATTTTAGACGTACACAAAACCTAATTTTAGACGAACTACAAATGCCTGAAAAGCGTACACATATAAATTACAATCCGTATGCAAAAAGAGCTTTATTTTAGGAATACTTTAGCTCCTAAATAAATAATTTAAATTTGGAATATATACGAATAATAAAACAACATTATTATGAATTAAAATTAAAAGCACAGCCATTTATAACAATGAAAAACAATGCATAAATTGTAACCAAAAAAAATACGTCTTGTTGGTTTTAACAAGAACATTAACATAATTTAACACAAAATTAACGTCTTGTTGGTCTTGTTTAACAAGAAAATTAACAAATTTTTTTTCTTTAACGCCGGGAAATGCTCTGAGGCATCCCGAGGGGGAGTGGGTCTCCTCACGCGGGTATGTGGGACTCGCTGCGCCCGAAAGCTGGTAAATGGACGCAGCTCTACCCACTAAAACCCGGCGCCACCAATGCCACTTTGGTAAGGTGCCCCGGATCTAATGAGCAAACAGGGCACCTCGACGGCTAGTCATCCCCTCTGGGGACCGACGCCACCTCCACAGAGGGGTTGTCCCGCACCACAGAACAACCCCTCCTAACGTCGGAACAGTACAATGGGGTGAGGTCCCCATTTTATTTTATTTTAATTAAAAACGCAGTCTTATTATATATAGCGATCACCGGTGGGAGGGAAGCGCTGTGCCGCGCTCCCGGCTGCATGGGTACCACCATCTTGCTTATTTCTCCCGTGAAACAACTTTGCTATGTTTCGGAGAGAAGGGCAAGACAGGCAGTGTAATTACTGGCACCGAGACTTAACATCTTATGTCTCAGGATAGACAACACATAGATGAGTTGCCTGGGCTCGTTCCAGGTTAACTAGTTTATGTTCATAGGCGACGTCGACCACTTACCATCAGGTGGCACGTTTGCCAGTTTGCCTATCCAACTAACATAAAAAAAAAAAAAAGAAAACATTATTTATTTCATTTAGAAAAATAACAAAAAAAGGAAAATAATTATCATTATCGGTCCGGATACGTCCACGAATATGAGTTAACGCGGGCGGGTTAATGAGGCGTGCACTTTTGGATAATCCAATCTTTTTCCATTTTAATATTTATAAAATTTACTTGCCTGTAATTAAACAGTTCTCACTCACAATACTACATTAATATTGAGTAATTTTTATTTAATATTTGACTTTATATATACACACACAAATACATACATTAAAATATTATGTTTATAGTTTTTCTGGTTTTAATATTAATAATTTGAAATAATTATAAGGATATTACATTCTACGAATTTGTATTTGAAAATGCCTGAATCTACGTCAGTAAATCTATATACCATATCCCTGTACTCCCACGGGAATGGGAAGTACGCTGGTGAAACTGCGGAAAAAATAAGCCGCCGGGAGGTTTCAACGAAAACGCTGCCTAAAAAACCCTTTGAGATATAACAAAATAATGTATGGTGGAATTGTGTATCTTAAAAGCAAGTCTGCGATAGCATATCCTTAAGGATAACATACTATATCTATTTTAATACTAAAAAATGAGTAATAATAAAGCGGTAATTGGGCGCTCCGTGAAGCTGCGCCTCGTGTCCGAGCCGGGGGTTCCGAAAGTATAGGTAGTGTATGGTGGAATTGTGCATCCTAAATATGCCTACAAAAAATGCCCAATGGTATATGTGAATATGTTAAAGATAACATACTACATACCTAAATCCATTTTAATGCTTTAAAAAATGCAATCTGAAAGTAATTCTATTCGTCCATCTGATTCGTGACGAAAGAATTTACGATTGATAGAATCCGAATTTTCACCATTGTTGACAAACCATAAATGGTATATTATATCAATATATTAAGAAAAATCTTAAACATATTTTATATACAAATATGATAAAAGAGGATAAAAGATAAAATACAAGAAATATAAAATGTTATGTGTTATTTATACTATAAACGCATTATGATACAAATATCTATACAAATAAAATAATTGAGTCTGTTTGTAATTTCAAATTAACAGCTTTTTTACTAAGTGCGTGAAAGTTATAGGTAGGTAAATATAAGTAGGTAGGTAGGTACGGTTCGGTACTTCCTCCAAAAATTAATTTTTTATTAGTTATAAGTTAAATTTAGATGTCACTCATTTAGATGTTAAAACAGCATTCTTAAATGGTTTTCTTAAAAAGGACATTTATAAGGTTCAACTAGTTATTAATTGTGATTCAAATAAGAATAAGATTGTTAAACAAAGTAATTTATAATAAAAAATAAAAAATAAATGTTTATTTCAGAAACTTACATATTAAGTACAATAAAATATCTATAATTACAATGCAATGTTTCTTAGGTATTTTATTATGTACTGACTGCCTGAACTAGGAAATCCTGTGTTTCAGGCTAAAAGGGCTAGTGTACTCGCTTCACGAATCATATTGTATCATTTATATTAAACTATATATAACTTATCGGCCATCTTGGCGTTCATTGAGGAAGGCCTATGTTCAGCAGTGGACGGATAGAGGCTGATGATGATGATGATGATGATATATAACTTATAAGATAAAAGTATAAATAGGTAAAGTCTAATCTAACCTAATTAACGAATTATCTGTCTCTTCGTACGACCTACTTTGTAGCGACAACTGGATTTTTTTTTTATATAGAGAATCATATTGTATCATTTATATTAAACTACATATAACTTATAATATAAATGTATAAATAGTTAAAGTCTATTCTATCTTAATTAACAAATTCTCTGTCTCTTCGTACGACATACTTTGTAGCGACAACTGGAGATTTTTTTTACATTTATGGTAAGTTAGTCGATAAATATCTAACAAAGCATTTAATCTGTTGTAGAGATAAGGGCCCTAGGTATATATAAAATTTAATTATAAAGGTATGTTTTTTATTGCAATTTTTTGGGAGCAAACTATATCTTTTCTTCGTTTTTTAGTAAGTTCAGTACAGTAGGCAAGAGCTGCGTGCTGTTTTAGTACTATGTTTAGTATAAAAAGTTGTCTGACTGTTAGGACTTTACATGTTTTATAAAGAAGGTTAGTAGGGAATAGGAAAGGGTGAAATGTAGCCACCTTGAGAATTGCTCTCTGCGCTCTCTCGACGGATATCAGTAGCGTTTTCGCTGCACCGCCCCATGTGCTGATACTTGATGATTTATGGTTTAAAGCAGTCATCTAGATCATGGTATTACAGAGTGGAGCAATGTTTATGTGAGTTAGGTTTCAAAAGGAGTCGTATAGAGCCATGTGTTTTTACAAAAATGAATAATGATGTAAAAATTGTTATAGCATTATATGTTGATGACTTATATTTCTTCCAATAATCAAATAGAGACAGACAAGTTAATTTCAGTATTGATTATGATATTATGTAAGTAATTTTACTTCAAATTTCTGACTTGTCATACTTTTATTATTGTCAATACAATTTGTTTTCCCATTGTTACAGACCGTGCAATAAAAAAATCTTTAAGCGGAAAAGAGCTGGTTGTAAACAAATCCAACAAAAAAAGTTTCACTGTAAATCATCGCACCAAATACACATTTAAAATTTATTAAAAATAATCTGTACAGATAAATAAAATTGGAGTGTCTGTTTGTAATATTAAAATACCCGCTTTTTATTTAATGCATATGGTTGTATATGTATATATGTGACATAATATACCAAAATAGCCTTTTTTACCATTTTTGTCCGTCTGTCTGTCTGTTTGTTCCGGCTAATCTCTGAAACGACTGGGCCGATTTTGATGGGACTTTCACTGGCAGATAGCTGATGCTATTGGGAGTAACTTAGGCTATAAAATCATCATCATCAATACGGGTACGGCTGTAAATCCAAGTTAACGCGGGCGAAGCTGCGGGCAACAGCTAGTTAAAAATAATTAAAAATAATAATAATAATAAAGATAAATAAAATTGGAGTGTCTGTTTGTAATATTAAAATAACCGCGTTTTATTTAATGAATATGGATGCATACACGGTACATATACCAAAATAGCCTTTTTTACCATTTTTGTCTGTCTGTCTGTCTGTTTGTTCCGGCTAATCTCTGAAACGGCTGGGCCGATTTTGTTGGGACTTTCACTGGCAGATAACTGATGCTATAAGGAGTAACTTAGGCTACAAAAATAATCATCATCAATCGTACGGCTGTAAATCTAAACAAACGAAGGCGAAGCTGCGGGATACAGCTAGTTAAAAATAATTTTGATTATTTACAAAAAATAATGAAATCCTGAAAAAAGAACTAAGGAACTGATTTAAATCGAAATTAAAAAAAATATGTTCAAAATATTTTTTAAAAATGGTGTACCTACTTGGTGTGCATGTAACAGATATCTACAACATACTAATAGCTTATGAGTTTGTTTGTTTGAACGCGCTAATCTCAGGAACTATTGGTCCGATTTGAAAAATTATTTCAGTGTTAGATAGCCCATTTATCGAGGAAGGCTATAAGGCTATATACCATCACGCTTTGAATAACAGTAGTTAAGTTGAGTAATCTAACGCGGGCGAAGCTGCGGGCAACAGCACTAGCTGTATATATACATAATACAAAAGAGTAACTAATACACGAATAAAATATGAAGACACTTATTCTCTTTCTCTCTTGAAGTCGTAATTAACTTTGTTCTACTGCAACTTAAAGCGGCAATTTAAAATCGAATAGCTATGTAGTTGAAATATTCTTTATAAAGTCGTCAACCGAAACAAGCGGATCAATTATTATTATCTAAGTATTGCAAACCAAGTATGTACACCAATTTCTTTTTATATTTTTGAACGTATTTTTTTTAATTTCGATTTAATTCAGGTACTTGGTTATTTTTTCATAATAGAACGAACTAGTTCGCCATTGAATTATGAACTTTATTGAGCGCTCTCAGTGGTGACCGATTAGGCCCAAGACTAGTCTGGTATGAACTTATTAATAAGGTACCAAAGATAGTAATGATAGTATGTAGTAGAGGCGCTGCTCGACTTTCTATACAATTTTTATACTACTCGCTAAGGTGTATCGTCTCTGGAAACTCATGGTAGAGGTACAGAGTGGTACAGATCACAGATGTACCACACACACTACCAGGGGTGGTCAACTTCGACATTATTAATTGAGACCTATTTGGGGGATTGTTCAGTGCTGCAAGCCTATAAATAAAAATGGGTCTTTCATAATAAAAAAACTTCACAAAGCTGAAGAGTTATTATTAGTAAAAATATTTAACTATTATTATAAGTTTGAAAACATTAATTGTTGAGCATTTTGTGTTTAAAAAGTAAATAAACTTAAAATATATTTAGTGAAAATCCTTATATTCATTTTATGCAATGGTAACATTACTACAATTGAAGTTTAGTCTGTGTTGAAGTTTTAACTTGGAATTGTAAAATGGCTGCTTTGTTTGTTTTCATTTGCTCTATGGAGTTATTTGAAGTGAAGCTGCCAATAAGTATAAACATTAATATCAGATTTACAAAAAAAGAGATATCCCACAAAAAACAGTTTCACTGTAAAATGTCGCGCCAAGTGCACCTCTAACTATATACACGTATATCAAAAATAAAAAATAAACTAATCTTTACAAAAAATATGAAATAAAAAAACCAAGTACACAAAACCTCTCGGATTAAAAGAAACACTCCTTAAAAACTGTGAAAATTGAAAAAACAATTGGTGTAGTATATTTACAAAAAAAAGAAATATTTATATTTATATATTATCTACAAAAAAATATAAATTAAAAAAACGTAATCATTGTGATTTTCAATAATTTACTGTTTTTCTCAAAACAGCGGCATAGAGGTAATAAATTTTTCATCAAAGTTTCTTTATCTAAACTATCGTCCGTAAACCGACTTTACAGACTAATATTTATTTACATGGTCATTCAAAACGGGATATTTCTTACTAAAACTAGTAAAGAAAGTTTCTAGTACATGTACAGAAATGAAACAACTATTAAGTAATACTGTGTATTTCTCTAGTCTATGCTCATCACCCGGAAGGTGCCGGCCGTTCCCGCGTACTTGTCCGTGAACTGTCCCTGGGGTCGGAGGGACTCGTCTGTCCTGGCCTCGTACATCACCCTCATGAACTCTTTGTTCGTCTCCGATGATAGCTCGTTGACACAGTCCTCTGGAAATAAGAGACAAGAAAGAACGTGAACAAGATATTTGTACTGCACCGAAATATCGAGCTCCGCGAAATAAAAATGAAAAGCATCCGTCCGTTTGTTTCTTCTAAACCACTGTTTTTCAGAGAGAAGGGCAAGACAGACAGTGTAATTACTGGCACCGAGACTTAACATCTTATGTCTCAGGATAGGCAACACATAAATGAGTTGCCTGGGCTCGTTCCAGGTAAACTGGTTTATGTTCATGGGCGACGTCGACCACTTCCCATCAGGTGCTACGTTGGCCAGTTTGCCTATCCAAATAACATAAGAAAAAAAAAACACTTGGTTTTATAGTGATTGTATTCCCTATAAAACAAATAATAAAAATTAAATAAATTTTAACGTGCTAATGTAACGACGGTGAACCGGCGGTCATTATTAAGATAAATTTATCTTAATAATGACCGCCGGTTCACCGTCGACGCCCTCAAACGGCTTCGGATAGTGACGAGTGAGGCAGAACACATGGACATCGCGAACGCCTTCAACAGCCTCCCTCACAGTGTGGTACGGTAGGCACTAAATTTCTTCGGAGGCGTACCTCCAATTTTTAAATTACTCCATTGTCATTATTTTTATTTTACGTTAAATACGTTTTGCAAACTATTCAGACATCAATCGATATAATTTATTTGAAAGATTTCGTTACATTACAACATTCATCGGGTCAAGTTATCACAATCAATGTAATTGCTATCTCACCTTGTATCTCTTGCAACGTCTTACAATCCCCACCATAGTCCTTCGGCAGCACATCCTTGGGGTAATACTGCTGGAGCTCTTCCACCGTCTTGTTAACGGTCACTCTGTCCGCGATCTTCTTCTTCAATAGCGGCTTAAACAGCGACAGCAGCGGCTCCACGAACTTCGAGTCGGTGATGAAGTGGATCCTTTTGATTCTTAGTGAAAAGCTGTCCTGTAAACAGATGAAGAAAAACCATAAGAGACGAAGTGATGCAGAAAAGAAGTCATCTCAAAATCAAATCAAAAAAAATATATCCAAAATATTACCAATGAAGTATCTTTTTTTAAACGCCATTTGAATCTACCACCAAGGCAAGCCAACGGAGAAGAATCGGCGAAACAAATTCAGTTAAACTTTTTTTTTTTCAAATATTATGTATTCTAAACAATTTTTACATCTTATCCTAAAATATCTAGGAGGAATGCCCTATTGCCAAGGTGTGGTATCTTCCATGAAATCTTTTACTTTATAATAATATCCTTTACCACACAAACGCTCTTTAACAACTTTTTTGATTTTTTTATGGATAGCTTAACGTTTTCTGGGATCCTATTGTAAAAGCGTATATAGTTGCCTTTAAAATGTTGTCTAATCATTGGTACATCTAGCCTGTGTTTATTGCGTATATCCCTACTATATCCCCATTTTATATACCTACCATGAATATTACTTGACTCTCAGCACTGAGGAACACGAAGCAACGAGGAAGAAGTCATTAACGTCTTGTAGATACGTCGCCAGAAGTTAAGTATCAAAGCGTGCTTGTTTTCAGAGCAATAATCCCAAGAATACTGATATTTTGTGTTAGCTGTATATGCAAACTCGCTGATGAGCCAAGTGATGGTAAGTAGCCAGCGTCACCCATAAAAAAGCCACCAGCTAGTCCTAGAACTCATACGTGCGTTACCTACCATGAGACGTAAGAATTACGAAAGACACAAGACAAGCATGGTGGCGCCCTTATTTTCTTAACGCCGGGAAATGCTCCCGATGGGGAGTGGTTCTCCCCACGCGTGCATGTGGGACTTGCTGCGCCCGAAAGCTGGTAAGTGGACGCTCTACCCACTGAAACCCGGCGAGTGTCACCAACGCCGTCTTTGGTAAAGTGTCCCGGATCTGAACAAACAGGGCACCTCGACGGCTAGTCAGTCCCTTAGGGGACCGACGCCACCTCCACAGAGGGGTTGTCCCGCACCACAGAACAACCCCTCCCAACGTCGGGACGATACAATGGGGGGAGGGGACAAAATAGCAGGTTGCCCCCTGCTATTTTGTCCCCTCTTCTTATAAGAGGAGTAAAAAGAGCCCCCTCGGTTCAATTCGCTTCGCCCAAGGTGCTGGGCTCACCTTAGGCTATTGAGCTCCACCGCCACGACAAGGTCTGAACCATGGTGGCACCCACTCAAACAACACATCACACAAAACAAGTTGACAATGTTCGTAATTTTCACTGGCGACGTTGCCTTTAGTTTTTCTAGGTATGTGCCTTCCATCAGCCTTTATCCCCTGTTCCATGAATCCTCACCGTCAGGATCTGGTAGCTGTTCTTGAGCTCGAGGAAGTTGATGTTGGTGACGGCCTCGCGCACGTCGCTGGCGGACAGGTCGTAGATGACCACCACGCCGCTGTGGTAGTCGTGCATGCGAGCGTAATCCACCAGCTGAAAATTATCAAAATGTTCTATTCACAAACACACACACAATTCTATCATAATATATTGAAGAGTTTCATGACATCTTGTTTGACCGTGGTGAACACAACGGAATGGGTTTGAAGATAATCAAACGTAAAATATGAAGTTTGGGTTAACTTCGGAGGTAGTTCCATGCTTTGCAGCCGAATTGGGCCGGCACGACCGTGGTGGTACCTCTCGCTCACATAACACCGGCGTAAAATGACAGCTATGCTCTCGCGTTTCGTGTGGTTTGTAAGTTCCAGTGGCCCATTGGGGGGTAGAGAAAGGGAGGGCAACGCATCTGCATAACTTTTAGTTGTGCGGATGTATATGGGCGTCGATAGTCACCAAAAGGCTTCGACTGCTCGTTTGCCCTCCTATGCCATAGAAAAGGTAGGATAATTTTGGACACGACCGGTCAGTTTTTTTAACAAATGTCCCTTGCCACCTCCCTACCCTCGTATCCATGACTGTTGTAGGTCTATATCTAAATATAATATAATTCTCATGCGACATAGCATGTATCAATAGATCGGCGAGATATGGAGCAATCCACAGCAAAGATTACAGCGAAAATCTTGGATCAAAAATACATTGCTTTTTCCAATTGCTATTGTTGATCCAAGCCGAAAATAGATGTGTATCAGACCATGACGGTATTTTATCCGAAATTTTTGTTTTGTTGTGTTTATAAAAATGCTTATTGCGTACCTTGTCTTTTTTTACACAACGTTCACAAAGCCCCGCGCTAAGAACTTATGTTACAGGTGCTAGCGAACAGAAATAATATAAATACTCATAACTCGGTGCAGACATCTATATTGATCAAATAAATTATCAGCATTTGGCGAGATTCGAACCCGCGACCGCTAAGTAAAGTGCAAACCTGACTACTTGACCAGACGGCTGTTTGTCTCGAGTCTTGACCATACAAATACTCCAATAGAAGGTGTTAGATGGGCTCCGTACAACCGGCCCTAGTTAAATACGAGAGGGGAACCGTCCTGCCGTCCATTGATAGTGGCCTATGTCACACGTATGTCCAGTGGCTGGGAAGGTTAATAATGACGATGATTTCAAAATGGTATAAGAACTGAGGACATTTGTTCATTGCTTAATCCATTAAAATTAAGAAGTTCGGAATTCACATATCATTAAAGTGCTTAGAAAGCCACCAGATGGTAAGTAGTCGACGTCGCCCATGAACATAAACTAGTATACCTGGAACGAGCCCAGGGAACTCATCTATGTGTTGCCTATCCTGAGACATAAGATGTTAAGTCTCGGTGCCAGTAATTACACTGCCTGTCTTGCCCTTCTCTCCGAAACACAGCAAAGCTGTTTCACGGGAGAAACAAGCAAGATGGTGGTACCCATGCAGCCGGGAGCGCGGCACAGCGCTTCCCTCCCACCGGTAAACAGTAAAAAGTTAAAAGGAAAAAATCTAATTCAAACATTCTTAATATCAATACTAATAATAATATCAATCCTTGTATGTCCTACTGATGGGCAGAGGTCTCCTCCTCGAAATCAGGCGAGGAGGGTTGGGCCATAGTTCACCGACGCGCTGGCCCAATGCGGGTTAGTAAACTTCACACACCTTCAAAGACTTGATCTCATCAGACATGCAGGATTCCTCGCGATGTTCTTCTTCACCGGTGAGCAGCGATGGTCTAATGTTCAGGTACACGTAGGAATTTAGAAAACAGCATTTCAAGACACCACAAGGGTCAGGATCGAACCTGGACCTCTCGGCTCTCACTCAAGAGGCTGAGCCTATACCCACTAGACCACCGTCGCTCTTCTCTCTTTTTTATTTTAGTTGGATAGGCAAACTCGCAACCGTGCCACCTGATAG
The DNA here is from genome assembly GCA_963853865.1 of Helleia helle. Lineage (NCBI taxonomy): Eukaryota > Metazoa > Arthropoda > Insecta > Lepidoptera > Lycaenidae > Helleia > Helleia helle. Next base: position 1,521,763 of record OY971434.1, read on the forward strand.
TAAATGGCTGACGTCGCCCATGAACATAAACTAGTTTACCTAGAACGAGCCCAGGCAACTCATCTATCCCCACCATGGTTCAGGCCTTGACGTGGCGGTGGGGCTCAGTAGCCTAGGGTGAGCCCAGCACCTTGGGTGAAGCTAATTGAGCCGAGGGGGCTCTTTGTACCCCTGTTATAAGAAGAGGGGACAAAAGAGCAGGGGGCAAGGGGTGAGGATGGGAACCTCATCCCATTGTACTGTCCCGACGATGGGAGGGGTTATTCTGTGGTGCGGGAAAACCCCTCTGTGGAGGTGGCGTCGGTCCCTTGCGGGACTGACTTTAGCTTAACACATCCGGGGCACCTCACCAAGGCGGCACTGGTGGCACTCGCCGGGTTTTAGTGGGTAGAGCTGCGTCCACTTACCATCTTTCGGGCGCAGCGAGTCCCACATATCCGCCTGGGAAGACCAACTCCCCAGGCGGGATGCCTCAGAGCATTTCCCGGCGTAAAAGAAAAAAAAAAGAAAATAAAAAAGGCAACTCATCTATGTGTTGTCTATCCTGAGACATAAGATGTTAAGTCTCTGCCAGTCATTACACTCTCTCTCTCTTATTTCTAAGGTTAAATAAAATAAGGTACTTACGAAATAAACAAATTTGTAAGCCAACCCGAACAGCTGCGAAGAGAATGTGGTCACCTTCACGATGGCGAACCGGTGCTGGTCTTCCGTTAGCTTCGGAGTCAGCATCACCGACCTGATATATTAGTATATTGTTTTAACATGTTTTTTCCCGATGCGAAATGCTCTCAGGCTTCCCGCGGGGAAGGGGGGAACTCGTGGGTATGTGGGACTCGCTTTGCCCGAAAGATGGTAAGGTGAGCGTAGCTCTACCCACTAAAACCCGGCGGTCTTCTCGTCGTCGTACTGGCCCGGTGAACTATAGTCGTCCGCACCGGCGAAGGCGTGCCTGAAGGCACTCTCCTCTGGAGGCGTGCCTGGAGGCACTCTCCTCTGGAGGCGTGCCTGGAGGCACTCTCCTCTGGAGGCGTGCCTGGAGGCACTTTCCCCTTGAACTGTGGCCTAATATCCTCATCGCCATATTTTGGGGATGAAAGAGATATGAGCATTGGCTTTTATACAGCCGTTTGCTGTAAAATATCCGAAACTGAACGAACGTATCTGAAATGTTTTCATGTCCAACCTGATGTGAAAGATCTATATTAATATAATATTATAGAATTGTTAATGAATTAAAATCTGTAACGATCTGATTCTGAGATCTGACCGACGCACACACAGAGGAGTTGGGAGCGACAGCGTTAAGGCATCACGACTTCATATCGACATACCTTTTTTTTCAGGGCTAGACTTTTCGGCCTGATGGCCTTTAAGCTCAATCGGAACAGTAGGTAAGCAGATGGCTCACCTAAGAATTATTCGATGGGGGCGCGGCTCATCGCGCGCGCTACTCGGGAGAGTAGGATTTAGACTAGTAAAATCTGATACGGTTGACGAATCTTTTTCGGTTCGTTATACCTTTGATATCAAGCATTTTACTCACGGATGCCAATTTCATTCACATTTAAACTTTTATCAAACCACTCACACTTTTCCCCTCATCAGCTCAAACTTCTCCTTGATGTCAAACGGCTGGAAGGTCTCCGGCGAGAGGGTCCTGTTGGTGCACAGCTTGTCCAGGACCTGCTTCGCTCGCTCCACGGACCCTTTGGACGCCACTATGGTTGTCTCCAAGTAATGTGGGGCTGTAATTGCAATTTTGTTATTAGTAATTCTTCCTTCTGCCTTCGCATAGACACGCCCTAGAAATTTACGTCAATATGTTTCATGATTTGTACAAGGCTTTTTATAATATTAAGTATTGATTAGGAAATTCCAAACAAAATATTTTTTTTTCTTTTGCCAATAAGTTTTACGATTCTTAAAAAAATCGGTTGTCTGTAAAGTCGGTTTATTGACGATATAGTTGAACGTGACAACGTCATAAGAAAATAGAACGCCTCAGAGCGAGGTAACGCCGCATACGTCATCGCATACGTCATGTTTTTTCGTTCTTGCAGCCGGCTCCATCAAATTATAAGACGTTGTCACGTCAAAAATTGCAGGTAGAAGCAGTGAAAAGAAAACTGCAGATATAAAACGTTTATCAAACGTAAACAATGTGTCATCGAATATAATAACGCCTGGCTTAAATATATAGTACCTGGATGACCGAGCTTTGCTCGTTTCATGAAAATCGTTGGAGCCGATTTCGAGATTCCAATTATATATATATATATATATATATATATATATATATATATATATATATATATATATATATATATATATATTATATACAAGAATTGCTCATTTAAAGATATAAGATAAGATATCAGAAGTCTTGCGAGTGTGTTTGCTGAAAGAAGGTACTAGGTGTACCCAGAGGCATAAAAGTTGAGACACAGGAAGCGGGTTGCTGTATAGTATCTTAATAAACCGCGATAAGTAAAAGTTGTTTCATTAATGAGTGAAATTCGCGTTAATATTAGAAAACAATAGATTTCTTTGTACTTTCAAATATAAGTTTATTTGCCGGAAACCGGCAAAAGGAACCGAGACTTCATTGATTATAATAAAAAGCTATTTTTTTGTTATTAAATACCTCTGTTAGCTTTATTTTTTGTTTTTTTTTTTAAACGCCGGGAAATGTTCTGAGGCGTCCCGCGGGGGAGTGGACCACCCCCGGCGGGTACCTATGTGGGACTCGCTGCGTGCGAGAAAAGGTTTTTAAAGATAAAAATATATTTTTTTATTTGCAATTGCATTGGTTAAATACTAACAACTTATCACTTACCTGCAAGAAATAGCAAATATATAAAATTTTAATTGTTCTCGTTCAGAGTTTCAGACCGGTCAAAACAATGTAATTTGTTACTAAGTCGCTAGGTATCTTGGTATATATAGTACTCAATCTCTTTCATGTTACGTTTAAGATTTCTTCGTAAAATTAACAAGAAGTATTAGGTGTTTTGTATGGTTTTTTTTTTCAAATCATTTTTTTATTATTATTGAAGAGGGAGCAAACGGACAGCCGTTTCACCTAGTGGTAAGTGATAAGCGATATCTATAGACAGCCGCTTCATCATTAGCAGGTGCGTTGCCTTCCCCATCATGGTTCAGGCCTTGGTGAGCCCAACACCTTGGGCGAAGCTAATTGAGCCGAGGGGGCTCTTTGTACTCCTCTTATAAGAAGAGGGGACAAAAGAGCAGGGGGCAAGGGGTAAGAATGGGAACCTCACCCCATTATACTGTCCCGACGTTGGGAGGGGTTGTTCTGTGGTGTGGGACAACCCCTCTGTGGAGGTGGCGTCGGTGCCTTGCGGGACTGACTAGCCGTCGAGGTGCCCTGTTAGCTTAACAGATCCAGGGCACCTCACCAAGGCGGCACTGGTAGCACTCGCCGGGTTTTAGTGGGTAGAGCTGCGTCCATTTACCATCTCTCGGGCGCAGCGAGTCCCACATACCTCAGATGCCTCAGAGCGTTTCCTGGCGTTAAAGAAGAAAATATCTCACATCTACCTATAACTTATTTTTATAGTATACAGGTACTCACGGAAGTCCTTTTTCCTGAAGTGCGCCTGCTGTTTCACCCACTCGTCCAGGATCCTCACAGCCTCCTTCATGTCCCCCGGTTTATCTAGGTCCACGTCCCGTCTCACCGCCTCCAGAGTGTCGGGGCGCATCTTCAAGATGGCGGTATCTTCCAATTTCTCCATTTTGTATGTGCGTCTCAAATGAGATTATAACTAGTAATGGAATTTAAATAACGAGAAGACGCCCTTTTATTATATTCGCACTAGCGAAATGAACCGATTTATTTATATACACGTGTCATGTTGTGTCCTCGGTGGAATCCTTTTTTTTTCTTTTACACCGGAAAATGCTCTGAGGCATCCCGCGGGGGAGTGAGTCTTCCCAGGCGGGTATATGGGTCTAGCTGCACCCTGGCGAGTGGCACCAATGCCGCCTTTGGTGAGGTGCCCTAGATAAGCAAACAGGGCACTTCGACAGCTAGTCAGTCCCTCAGGGAACCGACACTACCTCCACAGAGTGGCCGTCCCGCACCACAGAACAACCCCTCCCGACGTCGGGACAGACCAAGGGGTCAGGCTCCCGTCTTCGCCCCTTACCCCCTGTTCGTTTGTCCCCTCTTCTTATAAGAGGGTACAAAGAGCCCCCTCGGCTCAATTCGCTTCGCCCAAGGTGCTGGGCTCACCCTAGGCTACTGAGCCCCACCGCCACGTCAAGGCCTGAACCATGGTGGGGTCCTCGATGGAATGCTAAGCGATTAAAACTACACAATTTAATTTCGCCCCACTTCGAGATATAGGACTTAAAAGAAGCACCGAGTTGTTCTTTTTATACAAAAATGTTGTGTCTGTCTTTCGTGGAATATGAATTGTGCGGCTTGTGAGTTTCCGGTGGCCCATTGGGGGGTATAGGGAAAAGGAGAGCGGCGCATCTGCGTGGCCTTGGTTGTGCGAATGTGTATTTGCGTCGGCGCCGTGAGGCTACAGCTCGTTTGCCCCCTGATGACATAAAAAAAACACTACGACACCCCCGGCCACTCACTGTTGCTGTACTGCACTCAGATTTCTAGGTAACGTCTTTCTCTCGCTCTCCATTTAAGAGCTCTTGCCGGTGATTAATCGCCGAGTCTTCCTTTTTCTGCCAATACAACTTATACGATACGACCCGTACTACCTCATTGCTATGCACTATATAAGTTTTTTTTTTATGTTAGTTGGATAGGCAAACTGGCAAACGTACCACCTGATGGTAAGTGGTCAACGTCGCCCATGAACATAAACTAGTTTACATGGAACGAGCTCAGGCAACTCATATATGTGTTGCCTATCCTGAGACATAAGATGTTAAGTCTCGGTGCCAGTAATTACACTGCCTGTCTTGCCCTTCTCTCCGAAACACAGCAAAGCAGTTTCACGGGAGAATCAAGCAAGATGGTGGTACCCATGCAGAGGTCTACCTTTTCCTCTCTTTCCCTCAATGGTTCCTTCTACGATATTTCTTATGGTAAAATCGCACGCTTATTATTTTTATCAATTATCCTTCTAACCTTTTATATTATTAACATTTTTCTACTATTAACAATAGGCATATAATAATTATAGTAATTAGACATGTTTATCTAGTAATTAGCTTTATCTATATTAATATAATACAGCTGAAGAGTTCATTTATTGATCGCGATCTTTGGAACATCCAGTTTAAAAACCTTGATGCCCGATTCAATAATTATTAGCCTTTAGTTTATTCTAGCTTTACCCCAATAGGTAGGCTATTTATTTTAGAGTAAAGGCTTCTTCAGTTTTAAGATTGGTGAAATAGCCAGAATAGACTAGTGAACCGTATTTTTATGACAATTATTTTTATGTAATACTAGTTAGTGCTCGCAGCTTCGGCCACGTTATCTTAGATTTACAACCGTATCCGGATTGATGATGATTATTTTTATAGCCTATGTCCTAATACAAGGTATAAGTCATCACCATTTAAAATTTTTGCCAAATCAGTTCAGCCATTTTGCCGCGACAGATCAACAAACATTTTGGATGTTTTAGAAACTTAAAAACGCACAGCCACATTATTTTGTGACTGTGGGCCGGTCACACAGGAAACCGGATAGCCAAAGGGCGTCCACCTTTCGGACGCAGCGAGTCCCACATACTCCTGGTGAGACCCACTCCCCGATGGGATGCCTCAGAGCATTTCCCAGCGTAAATGGAAAAAAGGGACCATTGTAAATAATTTATTTTTCTAAACAGAAACCGAACGTTAATAACAGTAATCTTAAGTTAATAACAGTGCTTAGTTCAGGTCATGCGAGTCACCAGTCGTAGTCGTTTTAGTATTAAATTAAAACTAATATAACAAAATGATATAGTTTGTTTGTGTGTTTAAACGGACATACCTCCATACCAGATGAAAATATTTTTATTATAGTGCAAAAACTTTTTTTACCGGTGGGAGGGATGCGCTATGCCGCGCTCCCGGTTGCCTGGGTACCAGCATCTTGCTTGTTTCTCCCGTGAAACAGATTTGCTGATTCGGAGAGAAGGGCAGGACAGACAATGTAATTACTGGCATCTGATTTCTCAGGACAGGTAACACATAAATGAGTTGCCTGGGCTCGTTCCAGGTATACTAGTTTATGTTCATGGGCGACGTCGACCACTTACCATCAGATGGCACGTCTGCCAGTTTTTCTATCCAACTAACATAAAAAACATTAAATCGCTCCAACCGCTTAAGAGTTAAGTGACAAACACACATACACAAGAATTGCATCATCATCCGTCCTCAGCTGAACATAGGCGAGAACATGGCCAAGACGATTACTTCAATGGATAACAGGCACAATAATTGTAATTAGTATAATGACATTAGTTGAATTAAGAGATAATTGTTAAAGGCCGTAATATATAAGAACGTTATGAAACAATACGATTATTATAATTTATAAGAATCAAAGGCTATGTACGTTAGAGGAAGAGTTTTTACAATAACTACCTAGTTAATATCATTTTTTGTTAATCCTTTTAATTCTTGTATTGAAATGATTTTGAAATTTTTAGTTCGGTTTGATATTAAAGCGTGTTTTTTAGTTTGTTGACGTGACAACGTCTTATAATTCGATGGAGCGGCTGCAAGAACGAAAAAACATGACGTATGCGATGACGTATGCGGCATTACCTCGCTCTGAGGCGCTCCATTTTTTTATGACGTTGTCACGTTCAATTCAACTATCGTCAGTAAACCGACTTTACAGACAACCGATTTTTTCAAATCCTGTCAATCTCTTTTGAATGAGTGAGAGTTGACTGATTATCCTGTTCGATATTGGATCTTATTAAATTATTGTATTGTCATCGGTACTTGAAGAATTTGTAATGTTTCATTTTAATCTGACGTATTAAAGTAGGTCAAAATCAAGTCCAAAGGAAGTTACAAACAAACATACAAACATATTATATGATAAAGTTTATAAAAAGCGTGTAATTTTTTTCCGGAATATCTCGATATTTCTGCGTTATCTACGAATGCTAGATTCACGATTTTTTGTGTTTTTATGATGCCATGAACATTCGGCAACCAGTCGGTATTCGGCTGAGTACCGAATAAGAAATCATGAAAAAACACATCACTCAAGATTATATGTTTACTAAATAACAATACTTTAGTATATAAAATTGATGAATAGGTGATATATGAAAACAAGATTTTCAGCATTTACTGGTAGCAATTGATTACGCTTTTCGTCGTAATACGTCGTACTTCCCGGAGACGAAAGATAAACTTGAGGAAATTCGCAGTGAAAATCGCAATTGATACAAATACCCGCCTCTACCTCCGTATGCACTGTAATGACAGACCGCAACTTATATCAAAAGGCATGTAATTTTTACCGAATATTCGGCAGAGAGCGTTGCGAAATATTCGATATTCGGCCAAATCACTATTCGTGGCAACTATAGTATTTATCTCACAACAGATTGCTTGTCTGTCAATCTATTTTTTACCCGACTTCAAAAAAAAGAGGAAGTTCTCAATTCGTCTGTATGTTTTTTTTGTGTGTATGTGACACGATTACTCCGCCGTTTGTGCATGGATTTCGATGGTTATTTTTTTGTTTGAAAGCTGGTGTTTCCAATTTGGTCCCATATTAATTTTATTAAGATCTGACAAGCCGTTTTTTAGTTATTTCCAATAATCCTTATTTGGTTGGTTTCGTTTACTTTGATGATATGATCATTTTATTACATGTCGATGTAACAATTGTATAGGATGCTTTGGTAGCACACCATAGTATGTCGCGGTCATCGTAATCATCATCATCATCACCATCATCATCATCATCATCCTTTATCCATCCACTGCTGAACATGCCTCCTTCAATGAACGCCAAGACGATGAATTTCGGAATCACTAAAAATTAAGAAATAAAAACATTTTACAAAAAATTAAAACCGACTTCAAAAATACTAAACTAAAAAGTAATTATAACAGTTTCTTTAATTTTTGTGCTTACAACTTATAATCAACTTAATATTCTACTAATGTACAAACTTTGCGTTTACCACGTCATTATAGTTACTTTTGGTGTCGGTGTCGTATTTGTTGCTGTACACTACCTACCTTGGCTGACACCGACTCCAAAAGTAACGTAATATAATGACGTGGTAAACGCAAAATTTGTACATTAGTAGAAGATTAAGTTGATTATATGATTACAACAATTAAAGAAACTGTTATTTTATTACTTTTTAGTTTGGTATTTTTGAAGTCGGATAAATTTTTTTGTAAAATGTTTTTATTATTCTATTCGCCTGTCTTTTCGTCAGTCTTTTCGTCAGTCTTTTCGCCAGTCTTGTCGCCCTGTCTTTGCTCAGGAACAAGTAAACTAATATTAAATCATCAAAATTTAAAATCATCACGCGAAACTTTGCAGCTCAGAGTATTTAAGGCTGTTCCTTGAAACTGTAAAAAAATAAATCTTTCGATGTTCCTATCAACAAGATAACATTTTGACGTTGAGAGGGGTTTTCCCGCACCACAGAACAATCCCTCCCAACGTCGGGACAGTACAATGGGGTGAGGTTTCCATCCTCACCCCTTGCCCCCTGCTCTTCTGTCCCCTCTTCTTATAAGAGGGGTACAAAAAGCCCCCTCGGCCCAATTAGCTTCGCCCAAGGTGCACCGCTCACCCTAGGTTACTGAGCCCCACCGCCACGACAAGGCCTGAACCATGGTGGGGACCCGAGGCACTACAACTGGCAGCCCCAACTGTATCCGGAATGCATTATTATACCGTAAACGCAGATCGCAGATCGAGCAACATATTATCTTTAACAGCTATATCTGAATATCGTGGGCGAGACAATATTTAAACCCAAGCCCATAAGTTTAGCATGCTCTAGGGTCCTATCAAGTCTCCCATACTGGCTTACATGCGAGGAGACAATAATATGAGCGGAGCTACAAATTCTAGAAGCTACAAACCCAAATTAGTAATTGTGTGAGGATACTCAAGGAAATAATGATAATGGATGTCACCAGATGCTCACATAACATAATATAACAAATAACTAAATATTACAATACAATACTATGTTATACTATATTATACAATATATATATATATATATATATATATATATATATATATATATATATATATACAATACGATCACACCACGCCCTTGGTCCTAGTAAAGACTTGTTACACATACCAGCAACAATATATTAAAGATATTATCTAATATCTATACAAATAGTATAGATATTAGACCTGACCAGAAAAAAAAACCCTCACCTTATTGCGGAAAATTTCGGAACTAATTTATGTGTTGACGTAAAAAGATACAGTGGCGACACCACGCAGGGTTTATATATTTCTGGTCAGGCTGTAAATACACAAAATCCATGACATGATGCTGACGACCATAATTGTGTGTCCAGCCACTGGACCAGGTTTAAAGTTTAAAAATGTAGTACTGTTCTAAAACACTACACTACTGTACGAGTAGTCATTATTTAATATTCATCTTACTAAAAGTTTGTAAGTTTGGATTTTTGGATGTTTGTTAATCTGTCACGGCAAAACGGCAAACCGATTTGGGTAAAAGTTGAAATAGTGATAGCTTATACCTTGGTTTAGGACATATTCTATAAAAATAATCATCATCAATCCGGATACGGTTGTGAATCTAAGATAACGCGGGTGAAGCTGTGGGCACGAGCTAGTAACATAAATTTAAAACAGATTATATTCCATACAAAGTTAAACGTAGATTAATAATAAAAAAATAGAATCAGATGAATTACTTAAAATATTTATTGCCTTATTTATCAATAATTTTACTTAATATACATTTACTATCTATATTGTACAGCATGGTGTCCAGTCCACAGTCTACACTAAGTGCGCTGAAGTAGTACTTTCTAATGGTTGTAAGGCCTCAGTCCAAGTTAAGGACTCTGAAGAAGTATTTTCCAATTGTTGTAAAGCCTCAGTCCACGTTAATGGCCTTGAAGAAGTATTTTCTAATAGTTGTAAGGCCTCAGTTCACGTTAAGGGCCCTGATGAAGTATTTTCTAATAGTTGTAAGGCCTCACTCCACGTTAAGGGCTCTGAAGAAGTATTTTCTAATTGTTGTAAGGCCTCACTCCATGTTAAGGGCCCTGATGAAGTATTGTCTAATTGTTGTAAGGCCTCACTCCACGTTAAGGGCCCTGAAGAAGTATTTTCTAATATTTGTAAGGCCTCAGTCCACACTCAAGGCCCTAAAGGTGCCGACGGTGCCCGCGTACATGTCGTTGAACTCGTACCGCGAGCGCAGACTCTCGTCGGTCCGGGACTCGTACATATGTCTCATAAATGCTTTGTGCTCGGGAGTTGACACCTCATTTAGGTATTCATCTGAAATGAATATATAATTTATTACAAAACAGCAGTGGAAGGTGAAAAGTTGATGATGGTTACACGACTAAATGTAGGTACCATCCTCCACATTTCAGCGATCTTAACATGAAATGAACCATTTTCTTTTTCTTTAACGCCGGGAAATGCTCTGAGGCATCCCGCTAAGGAGTGGGTCTCCTCTGGCAGGTATGTGGGACTTGCTGCGCCCGAAAGCTGGTAAGTGGACAAAGCTCTACCCACTAAAACCCGGCTTGGTGAGGTGCTCCGGATCTAATGAGCAATCAGGGCACTTCAAAGGCTAGTCAGCCCCTCAGTGGACCGACGCCACCTCCACAGAGGAGTTGTCCCGCACCATAGAACAACCCCTCCCAACATAGGGACAGTACAAGAGGGTGAGGTTCCCGTCCTCGCCCCCTGCTCTTTTGTCCCCTCTTCTTATAAGAGGGGTACAAAGAGCCCCCTCGGCTCAATTAACTTCGCCCAAGGTGCTGGGCACACCCTAGGCTACTCAGCCCTACCGCCACGTCAAGGCCTGAACCATGGTGGGGTTCTCTGATGGGCTATAATCAGGGGAGTAACTATCGTTGATACGGCTGATACAGCGCGTAAGAATAAAATACAAAAATTTGCTTTATGGCAACCTCAGAAAAAACCCTGGCAAATGTTCACACTAATCCCATCCTTAAGTTACGCCACTGCCTATCTCGCCACTCCCTCTCACCGTGGGAAGTCCCAAGATGTGTATACTATTCTCTCACCTCCGGGCGGAAAGCATCAACTTCGCTGCGCTAAACGAAGTTGGCAGTTGCCGTTTCCGCCTCCTTCGAGGAGGATAATAGTTATACAATAAAGTTAATATATTCCGCTAGGTATAATAACTTTATGAGTTATGCATACCTTTGACCTTAGGAAGTAAATAAGAAAGCCTCAGATCACATTTTCCTTGATATTTGATACTTTAATTTACTTTAATTTCACCGGTGGGAGGGAAACGCTGTGCCGCTCTCCCGGCTGCATGGGTGCCACCCATCTTGCTTGTTTCTCCCGTGAAACAGCTTTGCTGTGTTTCGGAAAGAAGGGCAAGACAGGCAGTGTAATTACTGGCACCGAGACTTAACATCTTATGTCTCAGGATAGGCAACACATAGATGAGTTGCCTGGGCTCGTTCCAGGTAAACTAGTTTGTATGTTCATGGGCGACGTCGACCACTTACCATCAGGTGGTACGTTTGCCAGTTTGTCTATCCAACTAACATTAAAAAAAAAACATCCGCACGACCAAAAGTTATGCAGATGCGTTGCTCTCCTTTTCCCTATCCCACCCAACGGGCTACCGGAAACTCATAAACCGCACGAAATTCAACAGCATAGCTGTCAATTTACGCCGGATTTATGTGGGAGAGAGAGACCATGCCGGTCGTGCCAGCCCAACTCAGCTGCAATGCAGCATGGCTCTACAGACTCTTACAATACTGCACTCCATACCTTTATACATGCCCTCGTATAAAAATCTTTATGTACAAAACTGCAAGCAGAAACCCGCAGTGCATCTTGTCAGGATTTCATACCACACCATGCGGCCTGCACCATGCACAAATATAACAAACCTTGTATTTCCTCTAACGACTTCTCCTCTCCACCGAAGTCTTTTGGTAGGATAGTCTTGGGGTAGAACTGGTGAAGCTCCTCCACAGTCCTGTGCACCATGATCCTGTCCGCCGTCTTCTTCTTGATGAACGGTTTCACGATGGCCAGGAACGACTCGATCAGCTTCGATTGAGTGATGACGTGCACTCGGTTGATCCTTAACGCAAAGCTGCCCTGGAGGTGAGAGAATTATTATTAGTTATTTACTTTGTCTATAGTTTCACCCGTCTAAACGTTAAAAAAAACTGGATATACCGCAACTAGCCCATTCACACATCATGATATTTTTTTCGGATGGCTTCAACCTAAGAATCAACACATCTATTTCATGAGTTATTTGTTATGTGTGAACATTTGGAATATTCAAATTTCAAATCATACCTTTCGATAGCATTGTCATAACAGAAAAAAAGAGATTGTTTTTTTAATTAATCTACTAGGGCGGCACTGAAAATTTCGGGAATCAAGGAAGTGACAACATTACTATTTAAAAATGTATTTATTGCTTTTCGAAGTATTCTCCGCGAAATTTGACACATTTTTCCATACGATGGAACCAATCATTGAAGCAACCATTCCATTCGAAAGTTGGGGTCTCCAAAATGGTCGTTTTGTAGGCGTCCACAGCTTCTTCAGGCGATGAAAATCTCTGACCACGCAATTTATTCTTTATTTTAGGGAAAGTATAGAAATCATTAGGACATAGGTCGGGGCTGTACGGCGGATGGTCTAATAATTCTATGTTTTCTTGCTCTAAGAACTCTTTTGTTCTGTGCGCGGTGTGAGAACTCGCATTGTCGTGATGGAGGATGATGCGGCGGTTGCAGTTCTCTTTACGGAGTTCAGAAACGACCTGTGGCAAACAAATGCTAGCATACCATTCTGCATTAACAGTTCTTTGTCCCTCAAGAGGAATAGTCGCAACATGGTGAAATTTTGCTTGGTGCATGGTGAAAATTGGTGTTGCCAAAAAAAAATGGTGGCCACGTTTGTCTCCAAAAACGGAGACAAACGTGGCCACCATTTTTTTTTTGCAACACTCCGTTAACGAACAATTTTTGTTGGCTTTAACTCATTTTCGAACACCCAAACTCGAGACTGGTTTTTTGTTTCGGGTTCGTACGCGTATATACAGGATTCGTCACCTGATACGATGTTGTATACAGCATTTGAGGATCCTGCGTGGAATCTTTCGAGAGTTCTGACGCACCAAGTAACGCGAGCCACTTTTTGCTCTTCACAGAGCAAATGCGGTATCCATCGGGAAAACAACTTTTTTACACCTAATTGTTCATGCAAGATTATTTGTATTTAACTCATGCCAATGTCTAAAGTTGCCTGAATTTCGCGGTATGTCACATGTCGATCTTCCTCAATCAGCTTACCCACAGCATCAACGTTTTCTTGGGTGACTGCAGTTTTTGGACGACCTTGACGGGGATCATCACTGAGCTTGACACGTCCACGTTGAAATTTAGCAAACCAGCGACAAATTGTACATTTTTTTGTGAATTTAAACCATTCTCGAATCCTCCTTAGGAGGAGTTCAATTGCATACACACGTACAGAAGAATTATATATAAAGACTAGCTGTTGCCTGCAGCTTCGCCCGCGTTACTCAACTCATATAAGTATATATATATATATATATATATATATATATTATATATATAGCCTTCCTCGATAAATGGGCTGTCTAACACTGGAAGAATTTTTCAAATCGGACCAGTAGTTCCTGAGATTAGCGCGTTCAAACAAACAAACAAACTCTTCAGCTTTATAATATTAGTATAGATTACCATTTATGAAATGTAGGATCCTAGTTTATCTATGGTCTCGAATTACAAGCCAAATTGATGATACAAAATTCAAATAAAAAATCTTATGTTCCTAAACGTAGGTATTACAATGAAGTGTGTACTTAAATGAACTTATATACTTTGTTTTATTTTTATAAATTACTTCAAGTTTCTCTACATTGGTATCTACCGGTATATGGTCAAAACGTGGGCATCAGATGGTATTAGAAGTTGGTGTACTCACGGTGGCGATCTGGTAGGCAGTCTTGAAGTCGTTGAAGTTGATGGTGGTGAGCGCCTCGGCCACGTCGAAATCCCGAAGGTCGAAGATCATCAACACCCCGCGATGGTAGTCGTGCAGCCGCAGGTAGTCCACCAGCTGACAACACAACAACATACCATGTCTAATGAATAATTCAGGGCGCTTAATCTTAGTACAAAAAACTGGGGTCAGCATTGGGTACAATAATATAAAATCACGAAGTATATGTAGTCCCTGTAGAAAAATCAGTTTAGATCTGTTTTTAATTTTGTTGGATTATAAACGAACGAAATATGACAACTATAAATAAGAGATGGCAGTACTCTTATGTTTGAATCTTCGTAGTTCTACTATAATACGCAAGATGGCGTGAAAATAATCATGCATTTGGTTTGTTGTTTTTATTTTCGTTCATATTGAAACAGGCTAAGACCATAGGCCATGCTGCCAATTCTGTCGTAATCAATATTTAGTCTAAAATATGGAAGAATAGTGGAAACACCAAGGCACGCGGCTTCGCCCCTCCTACTCTCCATAAATCAACTATCATTCCCCGCTCTAAGATGAAGAACTAAATAGTTTTATATGTTGTTGAAATGTTTGAAAAGAAAGAAATCATGCATTTAAATCGAAGTGTTTTTGTTTCATTGTTTAGTAATGTGAATAAATTACTGTTCGCTTTCCTACATAACTGCAAATTAATTTTTTATTCATATTCCAAAAAATTTACCTAAAAATATCTAGACCAAATACATAGCAGGCAAAATATTATATGAGGGGTGTTATTTAAATGGTTAGCACAGTATTAGTATTTTTGTAAGCAGAAAAATATAATAATATGTAAGCAGAAATAACTAATTGATCAGCAACTCATGGTGAGCAAACATTTCAAAATCAATTAGCAATTTATGTCATTCTGGATGGCTATAATTATTTTTGTACAGCTTATTAATTATAATATAAGCTGCAGTGAGCTGCTCTGGTTTAATAAAATTTTGGTAAGCACTCAGAGGGTAAGCATAAAATTCATTTTGTGCTGCACATAAAAGTAGCAAAAATACTTAACTTGTCATGTAGGTACCCAAGTACTTAAGCTATATCTTTTCTCTAAAGCATCACAAACCAATACTTTTTCAATTATAGATTTAGTTGTAGAACAAACCGAAAAATGGGATTTTGTTCGGCACTGTCATCAATTCGGTAACAAACCACAAAAACTTCATGCGGATCCAAACAAAATATTTGTATGCTGACCAAATTATTTAAATGCATTTTTTTTGGCTCACCAAATTTTATAATTGCTGGATATTTAATTACTTCTCTTCCTTATATATAACAGACAGTAGGCGATATACGTTAGACTAAATTATAATGTATAACTCAAACTGAGCTTTATTTAAGCTTAAATTACTCTTTGGCAAATCCTTCAGAAAGCCAAAGCAAAAGAAGAAGAAGAAAAGTTGAAGTTGGAGAAAGTATAATTGCGATAATTTGTTTATTTTTGTGATCTTATTGTTATGTTAAACGTTTGTTGCTGAGTTGAGCTAATGTTTCTCAAACTAATACATATTAGTGACCAGAAAGTAATTTTATGAGTGTTCGTGTTAAAAGTAGAGTCCTGATAGGACTCCAGTATAGTGTTAAGTTTGAGAATTTTATCTAATTTTGATAAGCGTTTACCTAAAACTTTTCAACGCAATTGTTATGTACAAAATATATCTCTGACTCTCCTAGCCGGTCCATGTAATTTTGCAAAATTTCAGAATAGTATGTTAAATCTTTACATATCATATCATAAGATGTATTATAATCCATTTTTTTAGAAATGTCCAAAATGGTAAACAAATATGGCGTACTTCGGGCCACAGACAAATAGAGCCATAGTGTAGTTTAGTGAAGTGACACAAAGAACCTAGGAACAAGTATAATATAGAATTGACATTCGCGTATACCCGAAAGGGACAGGCATATTTTACAGGGATACCACATTCATAATAACAAGTCTACTTATTTTCTTGAAACAAGTGAATTAAAAATAATAAAAAACTGGTAAAGGTTGATAGATAACTATAAGCATTAGCCCTAACCAAACATTTATTGTAATTTTAGACAGCTGCATTTTTCCGGATTATCGAAAATATTATGTAATGACTAATAACAAACCGCTAAAAACATAAATAATAAAAAAGAAGGCTATATACGTCTTAATATGTATGATCTACAGTACATAGCCTTTAAGGATAGCAATAAACATATTTGTTTTTATTGTGTTTATTTCGAAAATTTCAGTCACCATTTTTATATAATACCACATTCTTGGGTAATCTGCCTATAACAAAACTGGTATCACCATACCTACATAAGCCGACCAAATTAAAAAGTAGTACAAAATGGCGGCATATTTGACAAACTGTTCGCGAGTGAGAATGTTTGTATGGCATTCAAATTTAGTCGATAATTTTTTGTTGGGCACATCCTTGTTGTGCCCAACAAACAAAGGGTGATATTCTGACAAAGACAAAAGAAAGTGTCTATGTCTCTTGTCACTCTTGGATTTTTCGTATGTTGTTATCTCGTTCCAGTACGGTATTATTATTAGCTTGTCAAATCTATTGATACTTGATCTTAGCAAAGAACAAAGGAATGAACAACATTAATAAGCCATAGACAAAAGTAAAATAGGGATGTTGACATTTTTCAGAAATGTTTTTAAATCATTTATAAATATCTAATGGAGGCCTAAATATTATCAACTTTTGCTTAAATACGTCTAATGCCTATAAAATCTTGCATTTTATAATGCATTTTAAATTTAGTTCCAAAACGCTAACACTTGTCACGTGACGTCATAATATGTTGTTAAACATCGTAAAAGTGATAAAATGATTCTAGTTGTCTTAAATAAAAAATGGCTTCTAAGTTTTATAAGTGTTGTACGGTGCCTATGTGTGTGTACACTGTCAAAACGCCTGAAAAATAGTTTTTACAATATGTACTGCACGTACGAAAAATGGTGTATAAAAGTACGTCAACATTCTTCCGCTTCCGCTAAATAGGAAATGGTGACGTCATTTCCGTTTATTATCACGTGACCTATTTTAAATTTTGTTACATTTTATTTATAAAATATTAATTTAAAAAGGTAAAAATAAGGGAAAATATTTCTTTTTTTCAGAATTCTATCATATAAACTACCAATTAACATCAAATTTATATTTTTATATGAATACTGTCATCATCCCTATTCATTGTTATTAAAATATTTAACGATACCACGTTGCTGGAATTATTTACAAAACTGATAATATATTGAATATATCTGTTAAAAAGGAAGAATATAAAGAAAATATTAGTCGAGCATCTTTATAGAAAACAAATTTACAAATTTATATTTCATAAATACAAAAGGGGTATTTTTGTTCATTTTAGAGTCTTTATTGTAAAATAGTCGCTAAGAAGACGTCACAAATAAAAATTTAACATAACAGAGCAGCCAGTGCCTAGAAAAAAAGTCGATCCTAGTATTATTGTCACCTTATTTGTATTTACTATGATCAAAAATCATTGCGCGGGCGGCGCCCCGACTCGAAAATGTAAACAAAAAGACTGATATAATTATTTTTCATGAAGTTCTCATTGAGTAATCCTAACTCTCATTTTAAAGTCCCACAAAATATTTCCCACAAAATATATTATGGGATAGTGTTAAATGTTCAGGATGAAATTGATATTCAGAAATATTCATAGTAAAAATAAAATCCTCACAATAAATACTTTAGTATTATTAAAGATTGACATATTATGTGCAATATTATGTAAGCATTTTTTGCGCTCAATATAAAAAAAACAAACAATATGTAACAACTTAATAACAAATCGCATTACGGTTTCATTGTTTTATAATCTATAAACAAATTGTAATTTATGAAATTTTAAAATATTATAGGTAAAGAACACTGTCCATTTAATAGTTCATTTTGTTCAATCGCTTATTCACTTCACCTCTAAAAATATATTGAACACATCCCTATTGGCCTTATAAAAAAAGATGATGAAATGTCATATTGAAAATTAATATTAGTTATATGTGCTTTCGATAATCGTATTTTCTAAGTTTTTAAGTGTTTAAATGATAAATTGATATTTGTTTTCAGCGAAATAAGTAGTAAATGGAGTTTTACAAATGTCCGTAAGCTTATATGTCGTGAAAGTGAGTGATAAATGCCGAAAAATCGTGAAATACGTATTAACAGGGTTTGTTTACTAAATTGGACAGTTCTAAAAAAATGGACTTTACATACATAGATGTATTACTTAGGTACATAGTAATAAAACATTATCAGCTAAATCGTATTTCATTTATCAATCCCTGAAATGAACATAATATTAAAGAATTAAATTAAATATACCTAAAAGTACCTATATAGCTACAGCTTGGCAAAAAAGTGTATGGAAAAAATGAGGGCGCCACTTACACTTAGGTCTCATCATAATATGGAAAATCAGTATAATAAAAAAAAGTAATAATTTAATAAAATCGTTAAAAATAAATGTGAAAGACTAAGCTTTACACAAAATCTAGTATATTTTGTTGGCCAAGTATTGTCAACATCATTTCCATTAAGTAAAATATTTAGTTCCACCTGTCACCACGTCATACACTTTTTTGCCAAGCTGTACCTACATACCTACATATAATAGCTATAGGTATATCGGTATCCAATCCATACGGCATACCAAAGGTTTAGTTCTAACTATAAAATATAGAGGCGCTAGTTTCATCATGCCCCGTTTTATGGAACAAGATTGGTCTCTATTCCTATACGTTACAATGTACTCTGTGGAATAATTATAATCAATATCAATCCTATCGAGATACACTACACACTCTTTTATCCGATTTCGATCTGATCCGAATGAAATACAGCGTAAATATTCTTTTATAGCATAGGGGGGCAAACGAGCAGTCGAAGCCATTTGGAGACTATCGACGCCCGCATAACTAAAGATGCAGATGCGTTGCCCTCCTTTTCCCTATCCCCCCAATGGGCCATCGGAAACTTACAAACCGCAAGAAACGCGACAGCATAGTTGTCACTTGAATTCGGTTGCAAAGCAGCATCGCACACAGGTTGATTCCCTATAACATAAAAAAGACGTCTTCCCGGGTAATAGCCTTCACTGACTTTAACAAGAATTATTTACCAAATAAGAAGTCTTGTACAGTAAGTTGACCACCGGCGCAGCACTCGTGTTCATTTTGATCGCGAACAGCCGCTGGTGGTCCTCGGTCTGCTGCGGCAGGGCCATCTGGTACCTGACGAAAATAAAAACTACCTTTTAAAAGCTACTTATTCAATCTATTGTGGTTTTACTTCACCATCGAGCATGTAACCGGAATAGAGAGGTAATAATGTACTGTTTTGTATTTTAAAAATCCGCCTTTGTGCTGCAACGCTGCGCCGGTTCTGCGATCTGATTGGCTCACGAGGGACGCCGCCGGGATGTACACACTACACACATCACTGGTCGGTCGAATTGCTATTACGTCAGTGACAGATCTAATCTGTTTCGGATTTTTATGTATAAGATTACTACTCTATACGGTTATATATATGTACTTTACACACATTATAATAGTTTTTACAAAACGCCTAATATATTACCATAGCAAATGCACTCTCAGAATAAATATATTTTATGGGCAGGCGCAGAATTTATAATAATATTATTATCATCATTAGCCTCTATCCGTCCTCTTGTATATAATAGCTATTTATACAGACGATGCTTTTAAGAGGAGATCACCCATTAAAAAGAACAATCTTGGCCCTTTTTATTAGACCGAGACAGGTCCTATACCCAAGATAGTATACTTATATTTTTTTATTAATTGAACTGGCTCTCATGTCTGAAAGACAACACAGCTGGTTCACGAAGGAAATAAGCAGATGATGAAGCGAATACAGAAGGAAACGCGTCTCACAAGGAGCATTCATATTCCAAATCAAATTAGTTTGTACTTACATAATAAAAAAAAACATACAAAATAGGTAGTTCATTGAGCATAAATTGAATCTACCACCGCTTATACAGTGACTGCGCTCTCTTGAGCGCAGTCACTGTATAAGTTGGTTCTTACCAACCAAACAATCACAACTCAAACCCAAAAAAACATACTTTAAAGTACCTAAACCTTTGACACAGCGCTTATCAACTTGATCATAAAATGTTCAGTAAATGGAGCATTAATCTAAAAAAATCCATATTAGAATAGAATAGAATTTATTTATTTATTTGCAGAGGCATGGTACATCAGAGATCGTCATTAAAAATAATTGTATAAAATCCATCATGCTTCGCCGAACAATCAGCATGCAAATGTTTACAAAAGTTTTTTATAGCTAGGTACATATTAGATACATAATTAATTTACATTATAATTGTTATTAAATGTCACAAAATGAAAAGTCATTAATAAATTTAAAATTAAATAAATTCAAATAAACAATTACATTAAAAGCATTATAAATGAATGAAGTTTGATTATATGAGAGAAAAATTAAGTAATAATATTAATAATATATACCGTTATTCACATACATTAATTATTTATAAAGTCTTTTAGATCAAAAAAACATTTTTCTATTATCCATTTTTTTAATTCAATCTTAAACCATTTTAGTGGTAAGTATCGTAAGTCTTTGGGAACTGTATTGTACACTTTAACTGCCATAGGAAAGCAGCTATTGCGATACAATACAGTTCTACCCCTTGGCACTGTCAAACGAGTTGGATCCCTTAGAGCGTACTTATTATCTAACTTGCTAAGGCCCATAAATAGCCCAAAGTGCTTTTTAACGAAAATAGATATTTCTAGGATATAAATACCTGTCATAGTAAGCAAACGTTATTTTTTAAATAAGGGCTTACATGAGTCAAGAGGACCAGCATGACTAATTGCTCTGACACACTTTTTTTGAGCTATGAATACTCTATTTATATTTGTAGAATTTCCCCATACTACTACGCCGTACCCTTAACACTGATGTCACGTAACCGTGACATCAGTACATATACAAATTTATTTACCTTATTACAAATATTTTCCGTGTGTGCCTTCCAATCACAATGGCTATCTAGAGTAATCCCTAAAAATTTTGCAACATTAACTTGTTGTATTACGCTATTTTCATAATTTAACTCGAAATTTAAGAATTGTTTCTTATTTGTAAATTGAATCATTTTTGTTTTGTTAATGTTTACCTTGAGACTATTAATTTTTAGCCATTCAATTACGTCTTTAATTGTATTTGTGACTGTTAATTTATTGTTATCAATTGCCGGATTTTCGGGTACGATTACTGATATGTCATCCGCAAACAAAACGCATTGTTGATTTATAGCTCCTGGTAGATCATTTATGTACAGAAGAAAGAGAAGAGGCCCTAAAATACTCCCTTGTGGCACACCTGCTTCGTTCAATAGGAAATTAGACCTAAAAGTTTTTAACTCATTATCCTCCAATCGAGTAATTTCTACACATTGTGTAAGATTTTTTATGTAGCTGCGCAGCCACTCCAGAGATTTTCCTCGTATTCCGTAATATTCGTATTTGTTTAATAAAAAATCATGATGAACATTATAGAAGGCTTTGCTCATATCAAATAAGATGACAAAAACTCTTTTTTTATCGTCGATATATTTCGTTATGTTATGGACCAGTTTAAATGCGGCTAGCGCTGTCGTTTTATTTTTAACAAAACCGTTTTGTTGTTCGGCTATTTTATAATATTAAGTTCCTGTGTACTAACAAAATATGGAAGATTTCTGAAATAAAGATTTATTTATTTATCATATTAAATTTATTTATAAAATGACTTAGGCGACTAAACATAACTTTTTCAAATATTTTAAAAATTATTGGTACAAATGTGATAGGTCTATAGTTATTCATGTCACACTTATCACCGTTTTTGTGCAAAGGACGTACTATTGCGAGCTTTAACTTTTCAGGAAATATGCCACTTTCAAATGTTAGATTAACAAGATGACATAGTACTTTTCCTAATTCACCAGAACATTCTTTTATTATTTTTGTGAATATAAAGTTATATTAATAATAATTATAATTATATATATATATATATAATTATAATTATTATATAAATAATAATAATAATTATTATTATTATTATTATCTATATTTGAATTAGAATTATTATATTCAGATATTGTGGTGTGATTATTTGTAATGAATTTCTTGTTAAAATGGGTAGCTATATCAACAGCTTTCGTAACTTTTCCTCCATCTATAATTATGTGATCCATATCATTGTATATGTGAAAATTGTCTTTCTTATCCTTTATCAAGTTCCATGTAGCCTTACATTTATTTTTTGCATTATTTATATATTTTCCATTAACGTTTTTTTTAGAGAATGTAATGCATTTTTTCAATAATTTGTTGTATTTAATGTATTCAATTTTGTGTTCTTCAGATTATATTAAAAATGATGATGATATTTTTAAACCCTTGGTAATCCATTTTGGTGATTTATTATTAGCAGTTATTTTAATTTTATTTATCGGAAATGAAAGATCAACGAACATCGTTGCTGTTTCGTGAAAATTATTAAAAGCCTTTTCATTTCATTTCATCAGCCTTGAGATTCATTGTATATATCCAAATATATCATTCCAAGTAAGACAAGATAATGATTCTTTGAATATTTTTAAATTTTGCTTATTATAATCTCTCTTAGTAATGTAATAAAAATCTTTTATTACATATTGTATTTACCAACAGGTTTTTTAATTTTATCTGTTACTAGCTGGTGCTCACAGCTACGCCTGCGTTATCTTACATTTACAACCGTACCCAGATTGATGATGATTATTTTTATAGCCTATGTCCTAATCCAAGGTATAAGCCATCACCATTTCAACTTTCACCCAAATCAGTTCAGCCGTTTTGCCGTGAAATATCAACAAACATCCAAACTTACAAACTTTCGCCTTTATAATATTAGTAAGATAGAAGAGGGGGCAAACGGAGAGTCGGTTCACCTGATAGTAATTGATAAACGGCATCCATAGACACTCGCTATACCAAAGTCTTAGGGTACCTGACGTTCATGAAATCCCGATTCTTACCCTTTCCCCCTCGCCAGTTCAAACTCCTTCTTGACATCAAACGGTTCGAACTGGTCTGGTGCCAGGGTCCTGATGGTGCACGTCTTGTCCAGGATCGTCTTCGCTCTCTCCACCGATCCCTTGGACGCTATTATGGTCGATTCCAGGTATTGCTTAGCTGTAAATATAATATGGCTCATTTGAAACATGTAGGAAGTAAATTACCTGGTTATACCTTCTAAAATATATACTACCAGCAGACCCGGCCACGCGTGTGTCGCTAAGATATACGAAAACTATTGAACCAGAGAACTAAGGTTACCGATATCACGCGAAGAATAAGCTCGTTGACGTGGCAGTGGGCTGGTCATGGAGGCCACGTGTAGGTAGACGAAGTGTTTGTCGGCCAGGTGGGAAGGCGATCTCCATGCGGTGGTTGGTCCGTGTTGGATGCGAGTGGCAAGGGATCGGCCGTCTTAGCGTACATTGAGGCCTGTGTTCAGTAGTGGATGGATAGAGGCTGATGATGATGATGAAACAATTGAATACACTAAATTATTTATGAATAAAAAATGCGATTATAACAATTTATATATATATATATACACATGCAATCACATTATTAAAGGGAATATTAATAAATTCATATTATAATATTGTCAATGTTTTTTATAGATTTTATGGCCCCCTACCATGGTTCAGGCCTTGTCGAGGCGGTGGGGCTCAGTAGCCTAGGGTGAGTCCAGCACCTTAGGCGAAGCGAATTGAGCCAAGGAGGCTCTTTGTACCCCTCTTATGAGAAGAGGAGACAAAAGCTCGCCCCTTTTGTCTGGGAACCTCACCCCTCATGGGGTCCCGAAGTTGGAAGGGGATTACAACAATTTATATATCTCAATAGATATACTATTTCTCAAGTTGAAATCAAAAGAAAAAAGTTTTAAACAGTTTTCAACAAAAGTTTTAGAGTAAACGGATCTTTAAAAATGGATAAATGCATTTTATTGATTAATTACGTACCAATATTTTAATAGTTATCGGCGAGATAAAAAACTTATTTTCAAGATGGCGCTTGAAGCTCCACCTGGATCTATCACCATTTTGTGATTTTATGCTGTAAAGTCGGTTTACTGACGATAGTTGAACATGACAACGTCGTAAGAAAATGGAACGCCTCAGAGCGAGGTAACGCCGCATACGTCATCTTTTTTCGTTCTTGCAGCCGGCTCCATCGAATTAAAAGACGTTGTCACGTCAAAAAATTGGATCGGAAAAGTGTGAGGTTAAATTTTATTTTTACTGGCCTAATCATACTACGTGGAAACTTAATCGAAAATGTCACCAAATTCAAACATCTGTCACTATTTTACATAATATAACCATCAACAAGAACAGATTAAGGCGGGCATTTCCCGATAAACGGCAATGAATTATGTTTTATATAAACTAAGCCGATTTAAGTTTTGAAAAAAATATACCTATATTACAAATGACATTATTATTGTTAAAAGAGTCCTTCATAAGTAAGTACATTTCCTCTGTTCGATACACAATTAAATTATACTACATTAAAAAAATGCAAAGATAGGTCTAAATTGAGATTATAAAACCATTTTATTCGAGTAATAATAAGTTTTATAGTAAAACTTATACTGTAATAAACCTTGTGGAAAATGTCATTTATAAAACAGTCTTCATAAAGTTTTTTTTTTATTATAAATCCATCCCTTCAATTAAATCAATACGTATGTGTTTTCACTCGCTGCGGAAGCGCTCGACGCGGTTTCAGTGCCGAGCGGAGCTCCATATTCGTCCAGTTCTTGGATGTCCCCACTATTTTACAAGCCAAAACCATATTTTACAAGATGTTTAAAGTTTATGTCCATAAAATTAAATTTACAATAAGTCACCGCATAATGAAATGCTGTCTACCCTTTTTTAAATATGGTTGCGAAACTTGGGTCCCTTTTAAAGAGATAGTTACTGTTTAAGGGCGTTTGGACATTTCGCAAGATGTATAAAATAACTTGGAGCAGCTTTACCTCAAACGCCAAGGTTCTCGAGAAGCCAAACTGTAAGTGAGAGTTGTTTCCGATCATAATGAGGGGGAAGGTTGCCTTTTTCGTTCATTTGCAGGGAGGATCCCAGTACGCATAATAAGGTTGATTCTCGAGGTTAAAATACCGGGAAGGAGGAGTCCTGGACGGGGGACCGGGCTTTGTTACCCACATAAGGCGTGGGATCGCAAGAAATTTTGCCAAATGACCCCCACCTCAAGTGTCTGTAATTTCAAATCAATAGCTTTTTACTAAATTCATGTTAAAGTATATACATGGGTAGTTTTTTTTTATTATTATTTTTATTTATGTTAGTTGGATAGGCAAACTGAAACTGGCAAACGTACCACCTGATGTTAAGTGGTCGACGTCGCCCATGAACATAAACTAGTATACCTGGAACGAGCCCAGGCAACTCATTTATGTGTTGCCTATCCTGAGACATAAGATGTTAAGTCTCGGTGCCAGTAATTACACTGAATGTCTTGCCGTTCTCTCCGAAACACAGCAAAGCTGTTTCACGGGAGAAATAAGCAAGATGGTGGTACCCATGCAGCCGGGAGCGCGGCACAGCGCTTCCCTCCCACCGGTAGTACGGTATTTACATTAAAAAAAATTAAATTTCTATCTGTCTTACGGCTAATCTCTGAAACGGCTGGGGCCATTTTGACAGGACTTTCACTGGCAGATAGCTAATATATGGAGTAACTTAGGTTTTAAAAATAATAATCATCAACCCAGCTATGGCTCTAAATTTAAATAAGCGGGCGAAGCTGCGGGCAACAGCTCAAAAATGTACTTAGAATTCATGTCTAAATACAGATTCGACGACCTCTGTGGCTCAATGGTAAGCGCGTTGGCGCTCAAGCCGGAGGTTGCGGGTTCGAATCCCGCCAGGGAACAAAAATATTTTCTGTGTTCCTGGGCCATGGATGTGTATTAAATATGTGTATTATATAATAAAAATCTTAAATATATGTATAGTATAAAAGTATTAAATATATTTCCGTTGTCTGGTACCCGTAACACAAGTTCTTCGAGAACTTACCACGGGACCAGATTGACGTGGTGTGAAAGCGTCCATAGATATTGTTATTGTTATAGATTAAACTAGATGTTTCCTGTTTAACTTAGATTTACAGCCGTACCCGGATTGATGATACTTATTACCCCTTATAACACCAGCTATCTGCCAGTGAAAGTCCCATCAAAATCGGCCTAGCCGTTTCAGAGACATGCATCATTATGACTTGCAACACGAATCTATATTTTTTTCAATACCGATACAGAATTCCGATTACCAGTTTGGTTGTGCGTACTGATACCAGCAGCCGGTGTAATGAAGGATAACAACGTTGGCGGTGTGAAAGCGTGACCAAATAACAGTTACAAGGGACCACAACTTCTGATCGTTAATCTTTGTAGCCCTGGAGAGAAGCACCATATCCAGCAGAACAAACCGAGCTATCGACCAGATATAGACTGTACGACCGGGGTGGTACCTCCCAATAAACATATAAGCTGAAAAAATATCTTTTAACCAGTGCAATAACAGCTAGAAGCTTTATAAACGACGTACAAAAGCGTCAAAATATACTTAAGGCTGTAGTAGAGGGTAAATTGTATTATTTAATACAGTACAGCTGCTTTAAGGCTGTATAAAGCCGAAATTATTACTTTTAGCTTGTAAAGAGCACCGAAAAACTCAAAAATACAGCGTATGGTGTAAAAAACCACTATCAACAAGTTTATAAGACTACCTAGCTCTCGCTCACATAACAACAGCGTCAAGTGACAGCTATGGCGACGCGTTTCGTGCGGTTTGTGAGTTTTCGGTGGCCATTTGGGGGGTAGGGAAAAGGAGGGTAACGCATCTGCATAATCTCTGGTTGTGTATGGGCGTCGATAGTCGCCAAGGCTTCGACTGCTCGTTGGCCCTCCTATGCTGTGCTACGCTCCCGTCTGCATTAATACATCCTGCTTATTCTTTCCCTCAAACAGCTTTGCTGTATTTCGGTAAGAGCAGGACAGGTAGAGTATTGCTGACATCGAGACTTACCATCAAACATCTCATGATGCAATGCAAGAATGAGATGTTTCTGAGAACGTTGACTTACCATCTAACTCGTATGCCGTTTGAACTCTAACTAACGTAAGTAACTCAAAAGCAACTCACGGAATTCTTTCTTCCTGAAGTGCACCTGCTGTTTCACCCACTCGTCCAGGATCCTCACAGCCTCCTTCATCTCCCCCGGTTTATCCAGGTTCACATCCCGTCTGACCGCCTCAAGGGTGTCAGGGCGCATCTTCAAAAAACCCTCTGTTATGTAATCCATTGTTATTTAAACCTGAAAAATTTATATTTTTCTGTTTAGTTGTATTTATCGGAAGGTATTGCGTGGGATAGCGATGCAGTGTTAGGGTCTTTATGCATATGCATGGCTACGTCGTGATGAATATCCGAAGTCATTTCATCGTAACAATTTAAAAAGAGACTAGGTGCTTTTACTCATTAGTCATTACTTTATAATTTCACTAGCTAGTGCCCGCGACTTCGTCTGCGCAGGATAAGAGTTTAGTTTTTTATATAAAAGTATCCTATGTTACTTCTAATACCTCCAAGAATATGTGTACAAAGTTTCATGATGATCGGTTAAGTAGTTTTCGCGTGAAAGCGTAACAAACATCCAGGCTTTCACATTTATAATAAATAAGTAAGGATATTTATAATACACATGCAATCACATTATTAAAGGGAATATTAATAAATTCATATTATAATATTGTCAATGTTTTTTTAAGATTTTATGGCCCCCTACCATGGTTCAGGCCTTGTCGTGGCGGTGGGGCTCAGTAGCCTAGGGTGAGTCCAGCACCTTAGGCAAAGCTAATTGAGCCAAGGGGGCTCTTGGTACCCCTCTTATGAGAAGAGGCGACAAAAGGGGCGAGGATGGGAACCTCACCCCATTGTACTGTCCCGAAGTTGGGAGGGGCTGTTCTGTGGTGAGCGACAACCCCTCTGTGGAGATGGCGTCGGTCCCTTGGGGGACTGACTAGCCGTCGAGGTGTCCTATTTGCTCATTATATCCGGGGCACCTCACCAAAGACGGTATTGGTAGCACTCGCCGGGTTTTAGTGGGTAGAGCTACAACTCCCTTACCACCTTTCGGGCGCAGCGAGTCCCACATACCCACCTGGGGAGACCCACGCCCCAGGCGAGTTGCCTCAGAGCATTTCCCGGCGTAAAAAAAATAAAAGAAGTTTATGGCGATTTATGAAAATCTTCGCCATTGCCATTCGGATAATCTATACATGTATACAGATAAATAAAATGGGAGTGTCTGTTTGTTATATTAAAATAAGCGCTTTTTATTAAATGCATATGAATGTATACACGGTACATATACCAAAATTTTTTTTTCCAATTTTTGTCTGTCTGTCCGTCTGTCTGTTTGTTCCGGCTAATCTCTGAAACGGCTGGGCCGATTTTGACGGGACTTTCACTGGCAGATATCTGATGTTATAAGGAGTAACTTAGGTTATAAAATAATCATCATCAACCCGCGTACGGCCGTAAATCTAAGTTAACGCGGGCGAAGCTGCGGGCAACAGCTAGTTTAAAATTAAAGTCGAGGAAGTAAGCGTCGGGCATTTAATAATCTTAATAATTAACAAATGTCAAAACTCAATGCTAACCACTTACAAGTTGTTGTAAAACTTGTCCATTTTTCTCCTATGCAAACAAGGATTGGTTATATTTTTGCTAAAAATAAATTGTGCTTAGATTGATTCAATCCGGATGTAAATCTATGTTAACACGGGTGAAGCTGCGGGCAACAGCTAGTTTGTAATAATTACGCTAGATAGCAATTATTGTATGCTTTATAATTAACTAACAGCGCCCCGCGGTTGATCCACGTACTTACCATCCCCGTGGGAGTATGGGCATAAATTATAGCCTATATGTTATACTGATGTATAAGCTATATTATTGTAAAGTTTCATTAAAATCCATACAGTAGTTTTTGCGTGAAAGAGTGACAAACACATCCATACATTCTTACAAACTTTCGCGTTTATTATATTGGTCGGACTAAAAGGATAATCTTTTGTGGCATATTAGTTTGAATATGCCAACTAACAGACATGTCACCTGATGAACAGGCCAACTAACAGACATGTCACCTGATGAACAGGCCAACTAACAGTCATAGCACCTGATGAATGGCCAACTAACAGACATGTCACCTGATGAACAGGCCAACTAACAGACATGTCACCTGATGAATAGGCCAACTAACAGACATGTCACCTGGTGAATACTGAATATGCCAACTAACAGACATATTACCTGATTAATGGCCAACTAACAGACATGTCACCTGATGAATAGGCTAACTAACAGACATGTCACCTGAGGAATATGCCAACTAACAGACATGTCACCTGATGAATAGGCCAACTAACAGACTAGTCACCTGATGAATATGCCAACTAACAGACATGTCGCCTGATGAATGGCCAACTAACAGACATGTCACCTGGTGAATATGCCAACTAACAGACATGTCACCTGATGAACAGGCCAACTAAAAGACATGTCACCTGGTGAATATGCCAACTAACAGACATGTCACCTGGTGAATATGCCAACTAACAGACATGTCACCTGATGAACAGGCCAACTAAAAGACATGTCACCTGGTGAATATGCCAACTAAAAGACATGTCACCTGATGAACAGGCCAACTAAAAGACATGTCACCTGGTGAATATGCCAACTAACAGACATGTCACCTGGTGAATATGCCAACTAACAGACATGTCACCTGATGAATATGCCAACTAACAGACATGTCACCTGGTGAATATGCCAACTAACAGACATACATGTCAAGCGGCCAGCGTCGACTAGCCTGACAACTTATACATATGCGTCATCTACCCTGGCACGCAGGGGCGGATCTACGGGCTTTTTGGCCTTCAGCCCCGGGCCCGTGAATAGAAATAAAACATATCGAAAATTATAATCAATTTTGGAAATCCTGAGATTAAGGTTAACGTAATTTATTTAGTCGTTACTTTAGAAATTAGTTACAATCAAAATTACCAATAGTTAATATAGTAACCCAAGTAAGCAATCAAATTTATCGTAAGCTCGGTAAATGCTCTGAGGCATCCCGCGGGGGAGTGGCAGGAATGTGGGACTCGCTGCTCCCGAAAGGTGATAAAGTGGATGCAGCTCTACCAATTAAAACCCGGCGAGTGCCACCAATGCCGCCTTTGGTGAGGTGCCCCGGATCTGTTGAGCAAACAGGGCACCTCGACGGGTAGTCGTCTCTCAAAGGACCAACGCCACCTTCACAGAGGGGTTGTTCCACACCACAGAACAACCCCTTCCAACGTCAGGACAGTACAATGGGGTGAGGTTCCCGTCCTCTCTCCTTGTCTCCCTGCTCTTTTGTCCCCTCTTCTTATAAGAGGGGTACAAAGAGCAGCTCCCTCGGCTCAATTTGATTCACCAAGGTGCAGGCTTTATCTTAGGCTATTGTGCCCCACCGCCACGATAAGGCCTGAAGCATGGTGGGAATCGTAAGCCCCTGCTGACACGTAAGACGTCTTGATGGCAGTAATTACACTGCCTCTCTAGCCCTTCTCAAAACACAGCAAAGGTGTTTGACGGGAAAAACAAGCAAGATGATGGCAAGTTATTGGTGTGTACACAACCGACGCCAGGAGGCCGTGTGGTCGCAGACTGCACGGTTGGCGGGGGGCAACCCCCCACTTTTACTAACCAAAAGTGAGCCGAATGGGCTCACACTAATCCGATGTAGCATTAGGGCCGTTAGCATAGATCTATCCGAAAAAAAATATTGGTGTGTTATTTAATTATAAATATAACTATCAGTACTATAAAAAAACATATGTATGATGAGCTCAGTGAACAGACTTTAATAATGACAAGTATATTTGGCGGGATTCGAACCCGCACTCCTTTAATATTACGTCAGCTGGCCCTGATAAACATCCTGTGTTAAGACATGAAGTGTAATTACTTTTATATTGAAAGACTAGCTGTTGCCCGCAGCTTCGCCCGCGTTATTTTATATTTACGGACGTATCCGTACCGATGATCTCTAAAGTAATGGATAAGGCTGCGTTTTGAAAGTAAGCTCCAAGCGGCTTAAATTTTTCCGACTTTTACTTTCTTGTGAGTTAATCTTAAAAGATAGACATATACACTTTTTTTTAGATCATTTAAAGAGAAATAATTCCTTCACACATATTTTTTGTGTATCTTGAACCGTTTTCGCAGCGTACGCAACGGAAGCCCTCAAAGATGAACAATTTTCCCCGTTTTTTACACATTTTCTACTGTTTCTTCGCTCCTATTAGTCGCAGCGTGATGATATATCGTCGCAGTCGTAGAACAAAGTCGGATTTGACATTTTTACGAAATTACGTTTATGACGTAAATTTACTTGAAATATGTAGTGCTATATACTGTATAAATTATATTAATTAATTACTGAAAATGACCGAGATACACAGTTGGAACAACGACGGTTTTGATTTTTGAGCGTAGTAAAATGACGAGTGATACATTTCGTCGCTGTACGCCGTTGACCCCTGCCCCCCGCTACCCGTTTCCTTAAGACGGATTGTTATAGCCGGCTGTGTTCTACGGACTTCTTCGTGCAATACGGAAAGATGAATTGAAATAGACGTTTGTTTTGATTTTTTTTGTTTATAAATTTAATTTTTAAATTATAAGTGGTGGTTTTTACAAAAAAAATCTTTAAGTTTATAGACGATTAGTTAATTATGGCTTAAAATAGATTAAAAACAAATATTAGCTTTAATACAAAACAATGAACAACATAACAACAGTGCAGATGAAGAGAAAATTATTAGGTTTTACAATAAGGAATCAATTAATATAACTGGAGAATATCATTAAATTAAATCTGTCAAGTATTAATTGCATAATTACTTCAAATAAGCTTTAATTTTCATGAGATATACTATTTTAGTAGGATCCCCGAGGAACAGTGGCGGTTGTGTTACATCCGTCGTTGTACTTGGGACATATAGTAATGTTCGCATTTTGGATTTTCGGTATTTATCTCAAAACAAAAGACATAATTATTATTGATTTTAACATTTCCCATCTAAATACAAATTCATTTTTACTAGTAACGGATACTACTATGCGACGTTGTTCTATGTAAGAGTAATAGGCGCTTGATAAAATCCGTCATTATTTTACGGATAAAATTCAGTTGGATGTACATAACCGACGTTGTTCATCGGAGTTAGGGTTGTCAGATTTACACAACCGTCCTTGTTCTTTGAGTAAGTGTAATAAATACGTCGTTATTTTCATACAATATTTTACAGTTAGAAAAAAACAAAGGATGAAATTTTTGATGAAGTGCTTTAAAGATTTTTTTACTATTTAGTTATTTATTTGTCTATTATTTTTTTATTGCTTAGTACTTAGTATTTTATTTTTTAGACGAAAAACAATCATCGCCTGTACCATCTGGAGTAGATGCAATATGCGAGCAAATGCTGAAAGAGGTAGTGCCATGCTGCTTTGCAGTCGAATGGGGCCGACACGACCGGGGAGGTCCCTCTCGCTCACATAACACCGATGTTACAGTTATGCTGTTGCATTTCGTGTGGTTTGTGCGTTTTCGGTGGCCCATTGGGGGATATGGAAGAGGAGAACACATCTGCATAATGTCTGGTTGTGCGGATGTGTATGAGCGTAGATAGTCGCCAAAAGGCTTCAACTGCTCGTTTGCCCTCCTATACTATAAAAAGTGCACGAAGTATTAGATGACGTATTTATATAAAATAAATGTTACATTATAATAAAACAATTTTTTACGGATTTTATCGCGGTTTATTAAGATTTTTACAAGCCCGACGTTTCGGATACTTTACAGCAACCATGGTCACGGGAGGACTGAGGTGTCATACGTCCTATTATTACAAAGTTATTCGAAACTTCCCTATGATACATCAATATTTTGGTCAGTCCTATCTACGCAGAAAGTGCTAACTGTATCTTTAATCTGTGACATATTATGCTTGGATTTTGATTTGATAATTTTAATAATGGGATCCCAAGCAGGTGGTAGAAGCCAGCCATCTTCTCTATTGAAATTAGGATGTTTTTTAATTTCAATAGCCTCACGGATCATCCTTGGTTGGAATCTGTGTTCTTTTGCGAGGACTTGTGGTTTATCAAATCTGATATAATGGCGAGCTTTGTCAAGACTATGTTCACAGATGGCAGACTTAGTGTAGCGACGGTGTTTTAAATCAGCTATATGTTCTTTCACGCGAGTTTTAATAGATCTTTTAGTTTGGCATATATAGGAGAGACCACAGTCACAATCAAGCTTGTATACTCCTGCATCTTGTAAGGGTATATGACACTTGACAGATGGTAAGAATTGACTTATCTTTTTTGGCGGCTTGAAATAAGTTTTTATAGAAGCTCGCTTTAGGATGAAGCCAATCTTGTCAGTGACGCCTTTAATAAACGGGAGAACTGCAGGTACTCGCTCGACGGTGGTTGGTTTCACACGTTCACTGTGATGGAGACGCGGTACCCGAAGCTTGTTGTCACGCAGTACTTGCTTGACATGTTGAAGTTCGGTCTCCAGGTGTTGCTCATCACAGATCCCTTGTGCTCTCTGAAACAAAGATTTACCCACGGTAGCTAACTGTGTTGGATGCTGGTGAGATTCGCCGTTTAGGTACTTATCCGTATGGGTATGCTTCCTATACACTGTGTGGCTTAAGGTATTGTTGGGATTACGTATAACTAATACATCTAAGAAGGATAGAGAATTATTTTCTTCTAATTCCATTGTGAATTGAATTTTGGAATTAATGGAATTAAGATGGTCTAAGAATATGGTTACTTTATCAGATGGTAATATTGTGAAAGTATCATCTACGTACCGCTTGTAGAACCTGGGTGTTATGGGCGAAGTTTGCAGAGCAGTCTCCTCGAAGTCCTCCATAAATATGTCGGCAACAACAGGGGATACTGGTGAGCCCATGGCCACTCCATCTACTTGCTTGTAGAAATAATTATTCCACAACATATAGCCAGATGTAAGGCAATGTTCCAAAAGGTCAGCATATTCCATTGGCATGTCATTTTCTCTTAGCTTTCTTCTTACTATTGTTATGCAATCTTCCACAGGTAGGCAGGTAAAAAGAGATTGCACATCAAAACTAACCATTGTTTCATTGTCGCTGAGACGTAGGTGTTTGATCTCATTAACAAAGTGGTAAGAATCCCGTGTATGTGCTCTAGTTTGTCCACGCAGTGGTGACAGTACTTGGGCCACATGTTTAGCCAATCTATAAGTTGGTGAGTCGATCTGGCTTACAATTGGACGTAATGGAGCATTAGCCTTGTGTATTTTCGGCAACCCATACAGCTTGGGTGGTTTGGGACATGAAGGAATTAGATATTTGACGTCCAGATTCAATGTTTCGGAGTATTTTGCTATTATATTACTAGTAGTTTTCAAAACCTTGTTAGTTGGATCGGTTTTGACGTTTTTATAAGTACTTTCATCCGATAATAGGTGTAAAATTTTATCATTATAATCTGACGTATCCATAACTACCGTAGCATTGCCTTTATCTGCCTATTTATACACAAGGCTAATGCTCCATTACGTCCAATTGTAAGCCAGATCGACTCACCAACTTATAGATTGGCTAAACATGTGGCCCAAGTACTGTCACCACTGCGTGGACAAACTAGAGCACATACACGGGATTCTTACCACTTTGTTAATGAGATCAAACACCTACGTCTCAGCGACAATGAAACAATGGTTAGTTTTGATGTGCAATCTCTTTTTACCTGCCTACCTGTGGAAGATTGCATAACAATAGTAAGAAGAAAGCTAAGAGAAAATGACATGCCAATGGAATATGCTGACATTTTGGAACATTGCCTTACATCTGGCTATATGTTGTGGAATAATTATTTCTACAAGCAAGTAGGTGGAGTGGCCATGGGCTCACCAGTATCCCCTGTTGTTGCCGACATATTTATGGAGGACTTCGAGGAGACTGCTCTGCAAACTTCGCCCATAACACCCAGGTTCTACAAGCGGTACGTAGATGATACTTTCACAATATTACCATCTGATAAAGTAACCATATTCTTAGACCATCTTAATTCCATTAATTCCAAAATTCAATTCACAATGGAATTAGAAGAAAATAATTCTCTAGCCTTCTTAGATGTATTAGTTATACGTAATCCCAACAATACCTTAAGCCACACAGTGTATAGGAAGCATACCCATACGGATAAGTACCTAAACGGCGAATCTCACCACCATCCAACACAGTTAGCTACCGTGGGTAAATCTTTGTTTCAGAGAGCACAAGGGATCTGTGATGAGCAACACCTGGAGACCGAACTTCAACATGTCAAGCAAGTACTGCGTGACAACAAGCTTCGGGTACCGCGTCTCCATCACAGTGAACGTGTGAAACCAACCACCGTCGAGCGAGTACCTGCAGTTCTCCCGTTTATTAAAGGCGTCACTGACAAGATTGGCTTCATCCTAAAGCGAGCTTCTATAAAAACTTATTTCAAGCCGCCAAAAAAGATAAGTCAATTCTTACCATCTGTCAAGTGTCATATACCCTTACAAGATGCAGGAGTATACAAGCTTGATTATGACTGTGGTCTCTCCTATATAGGCCAAACTAAAAGATCTATTAAAACTCGCGTGAAAGAACATATAGCTGATTTAAAACACCGTCGCTACACTAAGTCTGCCATCTGTGAACATAGTCTTGACAAAGCTCGCCATTATATCAGATTTGATAAACCACAAGTCCTCGCAAAAGAACACAGATTCCAACCAAGGATGATCCGTGAGGCTATTGAAATTAAAAAAACATCCTAATTTCAATAGAGAAGATGGCTGGCTTCTACCACCTGCTTGGGATCCCATTATTAAAATTATCAAATCAAAATCCAAGCATAATATGTCACAGATTAAAAATACAGTTAGCATTTTCTGCGTAGATAGGACTGACCAAAATATTGATGTATCATAGGGTAGTTTCGAATAACTTTGTAATAATAGGACGTATGACACCTCAGTCCTCCCGTGACCATGGTTGCTGTAAAGTATCCGAAACGTCGGGCTTGTAAAAATCTTAATAAACCGCGATAAAATCCGTAAAAAATTGTTTTATTATAATGAGTGAAATTCGCGTAAACATTAGAAAACAATAAATGTTACAATTTGTTGTTTTTTCGAGATGAGTCAGATTATCACTTGAGCAAAAATGATGAGTTTTCCTGAGACAAGCTCCGAGTAAATTACATTTTTAGGCAATCTGGAGGACTTCATGCGCGCAAGAAGTCCACATAGCGCAACTGGGACCCTCCATCCCCATCAGATTATTCCGACATAGAATCTAAGAGTTTGGTACATCATTCTGCCATCTCACCCGAAGAATTGTTCGAAGACATTTCAGGTGAAAGGCGTCAAGGCACCTCATATAGTCTTATAAAGGCACCAGGTATCCGAAGCGTAGCGCATTAATAACAAAAATATTTTCTCTGTAAACATTGAGCTTTGTATGGAGGTTCAGGTCGTTTATTTCGAAACTTTCTGATTTACTCCACCAAAGGCTGCGGCGGCTTATGTCATCTTGATGAGATCTCAGACTCGAGACGATTATTGTCGCATACTAAAGATCCAAGATACTTAAAGGTAACATCATCCAGTGGATTTCCGTTTAGGTATATAGCGCCGTCGCGTGCAGATTTCTCCCTCGCGATTGCTTAAAATCTGGGTTTTTAAAGCAGTAATTACCAAGCCGAATCTGTAACAATATTCTTTAAATTGTCAAGATAGGTCTGCAAGCGATGCAAGCCGTCAGCAATGAGGCAAACATGATCGCGATCGGCATATTTTCAACTTCTGTCACTGGGACAGAGTGCACTTTACGTTTGGCTCTAAATCGTGTGTGATCGATAACGCTTTTGTCCATACAGACATTTATGAGAACCTGATTCCTACATTATTATTGTTGGCAACGTTCATAACCGAAGCAAAGTAGATCTCAAAAAGGGTGAGAGCCATAACACAACCGTGTTTATCTTCCCTAGTAACTGGGAACTCTACGAATTTGTTCTAGTGACGAGCACGAGCTTTTATACCCTCTTGGAATTGGCGTTCCGAATTAACAAACTTTACAAAGATTTTAAACTGCCCAAACAATTTTATGTGCGCAGACAAAGGCTGCTCCTAAGTCCATGATACTTGTGACTGTTTAACAACGGAAGTGGCGACAACCGTGCCTCTATTAGGTTGAAAACTACATTGGGTCTCAGGACTTAGGTTGATTATGAGCCTTATGCGCCAGTATGTTTCGGTGTTTTAGTTTTATTTTATCTCATTACTAAAATATAAAGTTAAAAAGGTTTAATAAGTATCAAATTATTATTTAAAAACAATAATTCTTGTACATAATAAAGTCGTAATAGTATTCTATTACGTATTTATTATGAGACTGGCATCTTCAAAAGATGCTGATAGACGTAATTTGGTACCTACCTGCAGAATATATGTCATACCGAATGTTACGACTATGCATTTATGGATGAAAATATGTTTTATGATTATTTATTTAATAATAATATGATACGACAACTCATACACGGCCATCTGATCCCAAACTAGGCAGAGCCTGTTCTTATGGTAACCAGACAACTGATATATACTTTTATATATTTTCTAAATACTTTCATATTATAAATAAATTACACCCAGACACAGAACAAAGGATCATGCTCAATCACATAAACATTTGTCCAGGGTGGGCATCGAACCCACGACCTTACGCCACCCACGGCTTAGCACTTAGGGTCACTAACCGCAGACCAACAGGCTAGTCAATATTTTTCCAAATAAGCTTAATTTAAAGATAATATTATACGTAGATATATATTTTATGTAATAAAAATTTCAAAACCGGCGCTGATTTTAAGAAGATGCTCCAAAGAAAAACGTCGGAATTCACTATGCGTCATTTTATGCATAAACTTAGTCCGCAAAATAATGTCGTATTTAATTATACGCCATATTAAAGTCCACAAAACAAAGACGCATGTGATTTTTGAAAAATCTAACCATATTTAGAAATATCTTTGCAAGTGATATTATAATTATAGGTCTTACACACATGAAATGCCCAAATTTGAAGGAGATTGAATAAGGCATATTAAAAATATCATACAAAATGTCGTTTCAAAACTTCTAAGTGCTCTGGTGTAAAGTTACAGATTTGCAAATCCGTCTTTGTTCTACGATTGCGACGATATAGCCTATAGCCTTCCGCGATAAATGGTCTATCCAACACAAATAATTTTTCAATTCGAACCAGTAGTTCCTGAGATTAGCGCATTCAAACAAACAAACAAACTCTTCAGCTTTATAATATTAGTATAGATTGTGTTTCTGCGCGATTATATACTAGCTGTTGACGCAGCTTCGCCTGCGTTGACGTGGAAATACAGCAGAACCCGGACTGTTGTAAAGTTTATTATTTTTATATCGATACTCACAAATAATGTGGCTCTCTTCAGTGGATCCAGATATTACCTCCAACAACCTCACAAACTCAAAAACTTTACCTCTTTATAATATTAGTATAGACTAGCTGTTGCCCGCAGCTTCGCCCGTGTTAACTTAGATTTACAGCCGTCTACGGATTGATGATGATTATTTTTATAGCCTAAGTTACTCCTTAAAACATCAGCTATCTGTCAGTGAAAGTCCCATCAAAATCGGTTCAGCCGTGTCCGAGATTAGCCGGAACAAACAGACAGACAGACAGACAAAAATTGTAAAAACGCTATTTTGGTATCTGTACCGTGTATACACTCATATGCACTTAGTAAAAAGCGGTTATTTATATTACAAACAAACACTCCAATTTTATTTATCTGTACCTATAGATGTATAGATGAAAGATAATATAAAAATCAGATTGACTGAAATAATAATAAAAAATCAAGAAAGAGTTTCTCAGATGAAACATTCATTTACAAATTTCTGTATTCTTTCGAATTTAATATCTATTTACATAATATAAATTATTTATTATGCAACATTATTACGAGTAGGTACATAAATATTTTTGTATAAATCTTTTTTTATAATTCTAGGTATCCTAAATATATTTTACTATGAATAGAAAAAACTAGAAATGTATATAAGTAAGTATATTTATGTTCCGTAATAATTTAATAGAAAAAAATGTGAGGTTACAATTAAGATTGATTGAAAAGTAATTATTTCTGTAAACAACAAAGTACTCACCCAATACGAAGAGAAATAAAAACGTTATTAAGTTATATCACAGAACCACACAGTTTAAAACAAGGTTTAAGAACATATCAACGTGACCTTAGCGGGCGAGATACGGATAGTTTCTGAAGCGTAAATGACTTGTTATCTCAATAGTCAACAATTAAGAGTATAAGAGCAGTTTCTCATCCAATCCATGATAATAAATAAAACTGTCATGTCCTGTTGCCATTCTCATATAAAACACTATGGCTACTTAGTAATTGTCTCTGAAATAGAAATTCATGATGACGAACAAAACACGAGTCAGATTTCGTCAAGATACGTTCCGTAGTAGCCGTGGAACAATTGGTACGGCAGCTTACGCACTTGATCAATTTCCCTCTCGTGAATCTCCATTTCATTGATTGTTGTCGGACCGAAGAGGCCATAGTTATTGCTTATTTGTATGAACAGAATGACGACGGGGCATGAGAGTTTTATAAAGTATATTCACTGAATCAGACAGACATCGCGTAAACTATTAACTACTTACGAAGTATGTAAAACTATGCATTTGTATAGTTTCACTACATTCTCCGGAACGTATGAATTGAGTTGAATACAATGAAATCGCTTAAGACTAAATAGATATACAAAAACTCCTAACGCAAGAAGAAAGAGCTGATGACGTTGAAACGGCTGAATTGATTCTGACAAGCCAAGGACGTAGCTACCGCCGCCGCCGTATCAATTATATGTGCATAAGCAAAAAGTAATAAAAACCTGATACTATGGTCCATAAAGGCAGGAACTTTAGAAATCATCACCTGTAAATGATTTAATAAATCCGTTTGCCTTTTTTATTTTATTAAACGCCGGAAAATGCTCCGAGGCATCCCGCGGGGGAGTGGGTCTGTGGGACTCGCTGCGCCCGATAGCTGGTAAGCGGACGCAGCTCTACCCACTAAAACCCGGCGAGTGCCACCAATGCCGCCTTTGGTGAGGTGCCTCGGATCTAGTAAACAAACAGGGCACCTCGACGGCAAGTCAGTCCAGCAAGGGACCGACGCCACCTCCACAGAGGGGTTGTCCCGCACCACAGAACAACCCCTGCCAACGTCAGGACAGTACAATGGGGTGAGGTTCCCATCCTCACCCCTTGCTCCCTGCTCTTTTGGCCCCCCTTCTTATAAGAGGGGTACAAAGAGCCCCCTCGGCTCAATTAGCTTCGCCCAAGGTGCTGAGCTCACCCTAGGCTACTGAGCCCCACCGCCACGTCAAGGCCTGAACCATGGTGGGGAAATCCGTTTGCTGAAAAAAGGCAAGGCGATTTGAATTGTTTGTAAAAAATTTGGGAAAAGTGACAGATAGAAAATTATGATAATTAAATATTTCTTTTAATTTTATGCAAACATTTTTTTTCTTTTGAGAAATCTTTAGCCTTCATAAGGGCCCCAAACATTTTTTTATACGGGGCCCCGCCAAGGCAGGCTCCGCCACTGAAGCCAGCTGTTATAGTAAAATCCGCATCCAAATCGGTTGACGCGTTTAAGAGTTATAATGCCACAGACAAACACACAGCGGTCAAACCTTTTTTGCGTCGGGGATAAAAATAATACATTATTAACTCTACGCCTTATTATAGATTTGAATTGGATAAGTTTTAATCAAAATACATATTTGTATTGTTTATGTAAAATCTTAAGTCTCAGGATAGGCAACACATAAATGAGTTGCCTGGGCTCGTTCCAGGTAAACTAGTTTATGTTCATGGGCGACGTCGACCACTTACCATCAGGTGGCACGTTTGCCAGTTTGCCTATCCAACTAACATTTAAAAAAAAAAGTTGTGTAGTCAATGGTAGGACAATGCATTCAACTGTCGATTGGATTTGGCACTATAATTTTAATAGTAAGTTTTGAATTTATCGTTAGGGCTTGTTCAGACACGGCGACAACCGCGCGGAACGTAAATAAATAATAATAAATAATAAAATCCAAATTTGACATGTAATCGTGGGGTTCCCGCGTGTTCAACAAGGCCAAAATATCTACATTCTACATATAAAAAATACCCGCGCGGTTCTCACGCGATTCTGCAGGAACCGCACGATTAGGGTCATTTCGCCTTTTTGCGTCCACTTATTGGAGTTGTCAAGTTTGAAGGAGAAAATAAAAATGTTTCAGCACTAGTTTTGAACGAAAAATCAGTTTAATGTAATAATTGTATAGTCTTTTTACGTTTAACTCAAAGTGTTGGTCAAAACATCTGGTTATTTTCTGTAAAAATTGAAAAGTACCAGAATTAGGCGATTTACCCAGTTTGCGTCCACAAAATCCAAATTGCGTCCACCCTTGGACCAATTCGCGTCCACCGATTTAAAAAAACGAATGTAGGAGAGATTTTTATGAATAATTGTAAAGAAAGAGTGGATTTTAACAATTTCTTTATTCAAGAATATAGAAAAACCACCTTTGGACATATCAAGAAGCCATTGAACTACTTTTTTCACCATTTATTCCCAACCAACCAGAATACAGAAAAAACTTTTCTTTCTGTATTCTGAGGCTCTATCTGGTCCGCGTATATTTATTTTGTCCTATATAGTAGTCTTGGGAATGCCATACTCGTTGCATATTTTGTCTTCTGGATTTGTTCTTGTCACGAATATCATTTAACCCTTTTTTAAATTTTCTTCTGCATATGATATATATTTTGAATTATTTGTAGTCTCCAAGTGATTTATCTTAAACGAAAAAAAATAATTAAAAATGCAGCACATTTAAATTTTATTATTAATCGTAATAAGATCTTTACTACTATTATGATATTTACATTATTATTTGTATTACATTAAAAGATGGACGCAATTAGCTGCATAGTATCCACTATAGGAATAGTTTGCGTTCAACTTCCAAGTGTAATTATCGACATCTGTATCTTTTTGTACAATCATAATAATGTGGACGCAAATTGGCCATTATAATATACATAATAATAACGTTAAAATAAACATAAACCCAATATTTCTTTCATATTTCAGCACATAAAAATAAACAACCAACTATGTTCTAGTTGGTTGTTTATGTTTATTATTATTCTAGATAGACTAGTTCGCGTTCATTGCGGACGCAAAGTGGAATATTTATAAATTTGGTATAGTAATTCGCGTCCACCATATTTTAACCGTTAACAATTAAAAAATCAAACAAATTCATGATTAGTTTTATTTCTTGTTTTATTATTAAGGTCTAAGAATAGCAATGTTTCTAAATTTCAGATGAAACGATGAAAAACTTACCGTGAAACGCGCTGCTGCTCCCTATTTTTTAACTATTATTTCACACTTCCGCTCTCTTTTTTTACACAACAGATACTAATTTTTTTTTTTATTAGGAAAAATTGCACATAGGGAAACTTTGCCTATGTGTGTGTGTGTTTCTTATATATTGGGGTCTTGGCAGAAATGACTTTTAGTTTTATTTTTGTGTTAATATACTTATTTTCAAGCTTTTTTCAAAGGATACCCGTCAAATGGACGCGAACTGGGCGATGGACGCGAACAGGCGAAATAACCCTACATGTCAAATAATTTAGAGTTCTGAAACCGCGCGGTCACCATGTCTGAATGAGGCCTAATTGTATTCATTATACACGCTATGGCTTGTTAAATGTATGTATTTAACAAAATTATTTTCTATTTTGTACCTAGTGCCCTCTTTTATATAGGTATATATGATAGGTATCAAAAGATAGACCTACATAAAAGATAGATAGTAGATACTTTACTATCTTAACAACTGGCTGCTCTTATAAATAAACCCTTAATTTGCCCTCTTTGAAGTTGTAACTAGGTATTACAGCACGCCATGACTTTTTTTTATGTCATCAGGGGGCAAATGAGCAGTCGGAGCCTCCCGGCGCCGACACTATCCCCCCAATGGCCCGGAAACTCACAAACCGCACGAAACGCGACAGCATAGCTGTCACTTGACGCCGGTGTTATGTGAGCGAGAGGTACCACCCCGGTCGTGCCGGGGCCCAGTTCGGCTGCAGTGCAGCATGGCACTACCTCTTACAAAATTCTTATACTAAACTCTATATTTTCAGATGGACTTTAGGTCCTACAGAAAAGAAATTCCATAGAGGATGTTCACTATATCGGATAACGTGAGCAAACTTTTTTCGTGCTTAAACCCGTTTCAAATGTCGAGAGGTAAGGGAATCCCCTCATCCTCTAAGAGGCAATAATGTGAACACTGAGACTTCTAAATGACCTTCAAGTCATCGAAGCGACGAAAACAAACACGTCGCTTTCTACTAAGATTTTTTATAAAGCTATCAACGACATCCAATTATAATAATTATTGAATGTAAGTAATTATATTTATCATATTTCTGTTTTCTAGCTTGTAAGTAATTCAATCATAGCATGTTGTGGCCGAACTTAACTAGTTATTGTGTCTGGATTTAAAGATTTAATGGTTTCGTATTTGTTTGATTTTATTTTTGATGCAAAACTGTTTCATCATCATCATCATCATCAGTCTCTATCCGTCCACTGCTGAACATAGGCCTCCCTGAATGAACGCCAAGACAACCGATACCAAACTGTGTTTTGTCTTATTAAATAAATAAATCGATATGTATATACACCAGAA
Organism: Helleia helle; assembly: GCA_963853865.1. NCBI lineage: Eukaryota > Metazoa > Arthropoda > Insecta > Lepidoptera > Lycaenidae > Helleia > Helleia helle. The sequence goes on from OY971434.1 coordinate 1,566,180, forward strand.
GATTAGCAGATTACCTGATTCAAATATGAGTATGCTATCGTTTCTTGAATGTTTTAATTTAATCGGTTCGGAAATGTATAAATGATGCGGCTACGGAACCCAAAATTGGCAAAATTATAAATAGCAATCATTATAATATCGAGCTCACGTTTCCGTATTTAATGTTATACATATATTAATGATAATTAGTGTAGACTGTAGAGCAACCTTAACGTGATCTTCAAAACAGGTCATTGGGATAATAACAAGCGAGAGCATTGGACTTGACTTAGAGTGGGCAGTGGTGTCTAGGTTAGTATAGATTAGTAACACCTCCGGCTTAAGGGGGCCCGGCTTAAGGTGTTAGGACAGTGTGAGATAGAGATAATGTGCCTGTCTTTTTTTTTATTTACGCATGGTGGAATGCGACTTTTTTGTCACCTATTTTTAATTTCGTTTTTTTATTAGTTCACAATAGTCTTATGTGACGTCACTAAATCGTGACCCCCCTATCTCCTTCCTCCCCCTTAACGTGTGACGCAATTTATGGATGGCCCCTTGTCATGGATGACATGACTTGTTTTTTTTAAGTTTCGAATTCCTACAAAGAGGAAAAATGTGCCTCTTTATCTAGTAGGTAACCGTATAAAACCTTGGAAATCCCCTTTTCCATATACTAAATGGCTTAAAGTTGGGCATATATTTTTAAGATAAGTAATTGTTTTTTGGCATACTATTTCAGTAAGCATAAATACCTATCGTTTAAGCTAATGTTTTAGTCCTAATTTTGGTTCGCATAAACATATTAGTCGGGTGCCTATTACTACGTCAACAGGCAGACGTTCTCATTGGGAAGTTACTGATGTTGACAGTCGCGGAATTTCCTCTCTTTATTTCTTCATCATAGCTTTATTCATAAAATCTGACGTTATTCTGCAGATATATGTTAGCTACATACATCAAGCATATAACCGGATAGAGTAGTAATGCGAGCCATACAATACAGAATTACGTCAGTGATTCGTCACTGACGTAATAGCAATTCAACCAACCTGTATGTACGTCCCATCGGTCAATCATCCATCAATGGCCATCAGTCGGCCAGTCAGAGCACAGAACCGACGCAGCGTCGCAGCTCAAATTTGGCTTTCATACAAAACTTTACCGCTCTATTCCAGTTATACGCTCGATGCCTACACATATGTAAAATATCCTGCCTATAAATATAAAAGGTTACTAGTTTAATGCTTTTATTGGTCACGTGTAAACGATAGACACATTGAATTAATAATTATTAGCATTTGGACCTGATTGCAAAGGTCAAATGTTTGTTACTCACTTAACAGCGATGTGAAATGACGGCATCGGTGTGTAAGATGTCCAGCAAACCCCCCCCCCCCCACACACACACACTAGCCTCTAAGGAACTCGGTGTGCTCAGTAGGCGAGGCGGTATTTCATGCCATCCCACCGTCTCTAATTATACAAGGCGCAGATCCGGTTCTCTGGGCTGGAGCGCCCCAATATTATTCCACTTGACCGCGTTCAACGCCGGGCGGCTCGAATCGTCGATAACAAGCTTCTCTTAAATAGGCTTGATTCTTTGGCGCTGTCGAATCACTCTGCTTCTTCTACCGCATCTATCATGAGTGTTCTGAGGATTTGTTCGGACTAATACCGGCAGCAGAATTCCACCACCGGACATCGCGTAAGTTCCAAATTTTACCCATACCATCTCGATGCACGGAAATCCACAACTCAATTTTACGGCATTTCCTGCCTCGCACGACCACTATATGGAATCGGCCACCTACGGTATTTCCAAACCGATATGACTTAGGGACCTTTAAGAAGAGCATTCTCATGTCTGAAAGGCAACGCAGCTGTTAATGATGTAGCGGGTGTCTATGGATGTCACTTATCACTTACCACCGGGGGAAATTGTCCTTTTGAACCCTCTTCTATAAAAAAACGCACATTTATAAACTCAACCTTTCATATTTCAGGTAAATAAAACACAAAACTTTATGTTAACTTATTTGTAATAATTCCTTAATATTACCATACAACATTTACAAGTTCTCAAAATAATTTATTATCCCTAGATGTAGCCATGTTCTTACACTTGATTTGTTTGTATCGTTATTCGAATTGATGTACGTGATGTGACATAACATGTAGCGTCATTTATTATACTACTAGTAGCACCGAGTAGGTACCGACAGACATTATCCTGTACATTTTTTTTGTGAATCTAAAATTCTCACATCCACTTGAACACACAAAAAAATTCATCAAGATCGGTCCAGCCGCTTAGGAGTTCAGTGACATACACACGTATTGAAAAATAATATATATATATAAAGATGACATTTTTCCTTTACTTTGCCGATGTATGATGTATTTCATTATAATAAATTATAGTTAAAAAAAAAACTAAAAAAACACGCTAATAAAGCAAACAAAACTAAAAATTAGAAAAAAAAAATTAATTAAAAAGCGTGAGGTGCTCTATATTTATTGTTAAAAATATTTCAGCGGTATCTACTTCTAAAAGTGAAGTTAATATATAAACTTAGTACAAACTACATATCACCACACGCTTTTTTTACAATAAGTAGTTCATTTTTTTTTTGTTAATCCATTTAATTGTATTGAAATTATTTAGTTCTGTTTGCTAGTAAAGGGTGCTGTTGGATTTTTATTAAACTATTATTTATTTTTTACTTTTTAATATAGTTTTTCTTATTTACACTGCTCAACGCATGGTATGTGACGTAATCATGGCCTTTAAAATGTGTGAGAGACTAAAAACCACACAAGTGAAGTAGGTAACTTGCGCACCGTATGTCTTCCTAGCATGTGCTATCCTGATTATCCTGATCAGGATATTGGAACAAGCTTATTAAATTATTGTATTGTCATCGGTCCTAAAAAAGTTCACAGTTTGAATTTAATCTGACGTCTTAAATTGGGTAAAAACAACGCTTAAAGATCCCCTTACAGACATGCATACAGATGAAGCTAATATAAGCGTGTTAAACAGGATTGATTTACACCCAAAAACCTCAACTCATTTTTACATCTTTATTAATCTTCACGTCATTTAATTCAAATAAACTTTACTATAAGTAATAAATAACTTATTAAATAATATACTTTCGTTAAATCCAAACTTCTGAATAGGGATGTTGACTAATTTTTGACGTGACAACATCTTATAATTCGATGGAGCTGGCTGCACGAACGAAAAAACATGACGCATGCGGCGTTACCTCGCTGAGGCGTTCCATTTTCATATCACATGTAAAAAGACGTCAATAAAAATATTTTTTTAAATTCCCGCTAAAAGGCTCCAAGCTGTCATGTGACCATGATTACGTCACAAACCAATAAACATACTCAGTCAAAGCACAGAGCAGATATTAAGCTTCTTGCAGTTCGCCGGTGACACTTATAACTTGATTATGACAGCTATGACAGTTTGTTTACCGGTCAGTGACGTCATCGCACTATAATTGGCCTTCAATACTGTATTTAATGTGTAAAACATAACTTAACATGAATTTGTAACATGTGTCAACATTCCTATTCTGTCAAAAAAAATCTGAACCCTTTTCTTGGTGCAAAGTAGACATACATTTTTGCTTAATTCGTTGTATTATAATACAAAATGATACTAAAAATACACACATGGTCATTTCACATATTCAGATATTGGTTGTTCACCAAGAAAATACTAAATGATTGGTCGTGTTGAGATTCGTCCAATGATATAATTTACCAATTAGTACAAGATTAGCTAATACATAGAACTGTAGCGTTTGGTCCACTATCCGTAACCCTTAAACAGTGTCAAAAACGATAACAAATGTTTGTGTGATAAAGGTCACGTTACCTACATATAACTTTACATTTCATGATATAAGTTCTCCTTCTGCAACCTCCTTGAGTAAAATGTGAAATAATAATGTCTATGGACGCTCACACCACGTCAATCTGGTCCCGTGGTAAGTTCTCGAAGATCTTGTGTTACGGGTACCAGACAACGGGAATATATTTAATACTTTTATGCTATACATATATTTAAGATTTTTATTATATTATACACAACCATGACCCAGGAACACAGAAAATATGTTTGTTCCCTGGCGGGATTCGAACCCGCAACCTCCGGCTTGAGCGCCAACGCGCTTACCACTGAGCTACAGAGGCCGAAATATTGTAAAACATTGAAACTGTTACTAACACTGAGATTTTTTCACTGCTTCTCTAATGGGCTTTATTGAATTACATTAAAATGGGGTTTTATTTCATTCCCAACAAAGTTATGTTCATTTACACAATATATCCAGCCGAATCAGTGCAACTGCAGCTATATTGTAACACTTCAAGTCCATAATAAAACTGTTTTATGGATTCCATTAATTTTTACCATCCCAGTGTGTTTCCTTTATGGCATAGAATGGTGGATTTAAACTGGGTGACGAGGAGAGCTAAAGGCTCACCTGACAAAGTGCTATTTTTGCATGGTTGGAAACCGAACAAACCTCAAAGATATGCAGCAATCTTTTTGACACTGCTTTGTGAGTTAGAAAGTTAACCGAAACTTATTTAGATTTTGACGCTGTTCCAAATAAGGTACAAAGATGGTTTATTCAGTTTTTTTTTATTATTTCATCAGTATTAGTGTCTATAATTACAGGATTCAAATATTTTCTTATTAATTTCAGTTTATTAAGTCTACTGGTTCAAGAACTCACGAGGATTTTTACCTTACATTCAGTCGCCATGCATTACTTTAAAATATGCATCCAACAACAAAACAGTTCTTTTCCCTTATTTTTTTTCACTGATTGCCTGGAACGATTTTGATGATTTTTTTGTGATAATTTGAGCAGGGCTTAGATTCGCAATTTGGTCCACTACAAAATGTTTGGTCCAGAGCAACGTCTGTCGGGTCCGCTAGCAGCTGCAGTATTCCACGAAGCACGTAGACATTCTTTATAGCGTTAGTTACATGTAAAAGTCTATACGTGTACGCACACCAGACCGCAACCTGACACCCGATTTTATTCACTAAAGTGTCTTAAGCCACGATGAAATCTGTAAAGCAGTCCGTGACATCCATTTAGTCCCCATAGCAGCAGCATCACCCCTGCGATTCCACGGTGATGTACACCTCCTCGTACAGCGTCTCTGGGTCCTCGGAGTACATGGCCACCTCCTGCCCCTCCACCTTGATGCCCCGGTACAGCTCCTCGTCCTGGTACACCTGCAACAACTGCTGTCATACTTTTATTGGTCCAGCTATTAAGAACAAAGGTAAGGCAACACATTGGTGTAGACAACGTCGCCCATGAACATAAACTAGCAGGACTAGCGACGTGACAAATCATTCATTAGAATTAGTTTCCGTGCCAGTAGTACAGACACTGTCTGTCAGTCTGTAAATAAGCAGGATCCACCCATGTAATAAATAATAATAATAAATAAAAATATTTTTATTCAATTTACCACACAAACGTTCTTTTTTTAATTATTTAAAATTAGTATATAATTTAAAATTAAATTAACAGTTTTTTAAATTATTTATTGTTAGGTTTTGAACGTTTTCTGGGATCCTATTGTAGAAACGTATACATTGACCCATAAAAGAATTACTGACCTTATGTAGCCTAAAATATGGGACATCAAGTTTATGTTTGTTCCTTGTATTTCTATTGTGATTATCGCATTTTTTAACAAATTCGTTTATATTATTGCGAACGTTTGTATTTCCCCAAAGCAATGTTTTTTTTTTATGTTGGATAGGCAAACTGGCAAACGTGCCACCTGATTGTAAGTGGTCGCCGTCGCCCATGAACATAAACTAGTTTACCTGGAACGAGCCCAGGCAACTCATCTGTGTTGTCTATCCTGAGACATAAGATGTTAAGTCTCGGTGCCAGTAATTACACTGCCTGTCTTGCCCTTCTCTTCTAAACACAGCAAAGCTGTTTTACGGGAGAAACAAGCAAGATGGTGGTACCCATACAGCCGGGAGCGCGGAAAAGCGCTTCCCTAATGTAAATTCCTTAAATGTAAAATGCAGATGTACTTTTGACGGCCTGACGAAAGGTCGAGTTGTCAGGTACTGGACATTTTACGCAGCGGGTGCGAGTACGAATCGAAATGATGAATATGTATATCTGTACCCAGTCATGGACGTTATACATGTATTTATACAAGGTTGATAAAATCGAGAGGCATTAAATTAAACTTTTATCAAGCTTGTATAAATTTCTTAAATTGAACTCAGCACATAACATGGTCTTATTGTTGGTTAATATTTGTTTATTTATAGTAGAGATTCAACTACCATACGAGTAGTTGTAAGTACAACTACTTCGGAACATGCTACCATGGACTCGAGAGTGGTTTGCAGTGTGAAACCTCCCCTTGATATGGACATACACCAAACAGCTATCGAGGGGAAACCATTACAGCAACCTACCTCATGATATTCGTCCGTCTCCCCATACGCCTCCACCTCCTCATACACTTGGGCCTCCGACTTTATCTCCGGCTGGTACACACCTTCCTCTATCTGAACTTGCACATTCATTCCTGGAAAATCATAAATTCTGTATTAATTTTGAACCGTTATCCTTAAAGGTATTCATTGACAGTCATGGGTTGCACAGTGGATGGACAAAGGCGAAGAAGTATATAAGAAAGAAGTAGAGGTAAAGAAGTTAGAAGACATAGAAGAAATAATAGAAGTAATAAAGAAGTCATCATCTTGATAATCCTATGGTGTTGTCACATTAATATTTGTAAATACAAAAATATCGTGTTTTAATACTCCGATCTTCTCCTCCACCGAACTTCCAGTTAGACCCAACAACATACTAGGTAGGTTACATTCATCATCACCATCATCATCCTCTATTCGTCCACTGCTGATCATAGGCCTCCCTCAATGAACACCAAGACCGCCGATCCCTCGCCACTCGCACCCAACACGGACCGGTCACCACATGGAGATCATCTTCCCACCTGGTTAATGGTCGACCAACACTTTGTCTACCTAAACATGGCCTCCACTCTAGAACCTTATTGTCCCATCAGTTATCCCTTCTCCTGAGTGTGTGACCAGCCATTTATTGACTGCCACTTCAACGAGCTTATTCTTTGCGTGATATCAGTAACCTTAGTTCTCTTGCGGATGTCTTCGTATCAATTTGAGGTTACGTTGGAGCAGAATTATAATATGGTCTGACAGCCTATAGGTCCTTTGTTATCAAAGTTAATACACTGAAGTGACCTCAATTATCAGATTTTTTTCTAACCTATGCTATGACTATTGGCAAATTTCATGGTTGGAAGGAGTGGAATTGAGAATTATAGGAATATATGTAAGTACTATAAGAACCTAAAAAGAACTGTAGTGAAAAGTTATAAACCCACCACTAGCGGCCTGTTTCATGGCTTGTTTGTTTTTCCTGTTTTTACTCTTGTACGGTGCGGGCATCTTCAGATGTACAGTTTTGACGTGGAGCTTCATAGAGTTGGATTGGGTAAAGAATTTACCGCACTTAGGACACTCGTATGGTTTTATTCCAGTATGTACCTACAATAATAAGTTTAGTATTATATAATGTGATCACAACTTACAAACGCTCTACGGATTTTATCGTGGTTTATTAAGTTTTATCAGGAAGAGACTAGCCTTGAAGGGGAGAGGTCCCAGTATCCGAAACGTCGTGAATGTAAAAATATTATACCCGATCTTGATAAAATCCATTAAAAAAAAATTAAAAGCGCCACCTCCTTATATCCTGGGCATACATGAGGATCACTCCCCACACACACACACTCCCCAGGATGCATAAGAGAGGCTGTCGAAGGCGTTCACTCTACCGCCTCCCCTCTAGGCAAGGCGGGGAAGGGCAAGATAGGCAGTATAATTACTGACACCGAGACTTAATATCTTATGTCTCAGGATAGGCAACATATAAATGAGTTGTCTGGGCTCGTTCCAGGTAAACTAGTCTATGTTCATGGGCGACGTCGACCACTTACCATCAGGTGGCACATTTGCCAGTTTGCCTATCCAACTAACATAAAATAAAAAAATGCTTTGCAGTATTAATCTTTCTTCAGCAATAATGGACCTTTGCTAGATTTAGCCAAAACGATTTTTAATCCATTTTCTAAAATGTTTGTCACTGCATTAAAATAATGTGATTTCATATTTTGTTCAAGTTATAATACTCACTCTATCATGTCTCAGGAGTGCTGCTTTGTTACTGAAGGCCTTTGGACAGTGCGGGCATTTGTATGGACGTTCACCTGTATGTGTCCGAATGTGGATCTGCAAAGGGTAGTTTTGAATATAATGACAAGCCAGGAATAGTTCCTTGGCCAGATTCCAGATTTTTGGTCTGACCGCTGGGCAAATACACATGGAACTAATATTAGGATTTGATTTGATGTATAAAATAAAAATCAAACATTAACAGTTTCAAATAATTTCGTTGTATGCACCAATTCAAACATTTGCATTTTATTTAATCGTGAGACAGAAATTGTATCTTATACCCGTATTTTTCTTTTCTGATTTTCATTTGCATATAAAATTAAAAAGTATAATTTTTAATTTACTTACCTGTAGAAACAAGGGCATAGTGAAACTTTTGGGACAGATTGAACATTGGTACGGCCTCTCCCCCGTGTGAACTCTCTGGTGGTACCTCAACGCGGCATTAGACTGAAATTTTAAGTATGAGTTTATTTTCTGAGATGGAATATCACTTGAAAAAACCTACCTCATTCCAACAAAGGTTTTATTATTAATCCTATGCTTAGAGGACATACGGCCTGCAGCAGATTTATTGGATAAGAAGTAAGTAATAAAAAACTACCACCACTGCCACTCTACTAATAGTTAATGTCATCAGGTGGCAAACGAGCAGTCGTAGCCTCATGGCGCCAACGCCCATATACATCCACATAACCAAGGCCAAGCCAATGCGCTGCCCTCCTTTTCCCTATCCCCCCTCAATGGGCCACAGGAAACTCACAAAACGCAACAGTATAACTGTCACTTGACGCTGGTGTTATGTGAGCGAGAGGTACCACCCCTGTCGTGCCGGCCCAGTACGGCTGCAATGCATCGTGGCACTACCTATTACTGAGAATAAGAAAATACTACTTAAAATGCATGTATTTTAACACATTTCTCAATACTTGGACTTGATTCTATCTGTGATAGATAGTGAAATATATATTAAAGAACTTTTAATACACAGTAACACAATTGTGTAGCTCTAATCTTAATCATAAAAAACTATCGGCTAATTCTATGTTAATATCAGAATACATACAGCATATCTTTTCCCACACACTTCGCACACAATGTTCTTATTTTTGTAGCATTTCAGCTTCCCCTGGCCATCATCAACATAAACCGGTTCAAGTTTTATCCTCGGCTTGATGTGTGTTCTCTGATGAATAAGACATGCCTTCTCTGAACTAAATACTTTTTGGCACTGGAATAAAAAACATGATTTTTAAGAATTTATGTATTCTATGAGTTTATGAGCACTACTCATATTTTTTACTAGTCACATATATGAAATTAGTTATACATAGTCCGTATTTTACCCTATTCATAGATAAAAATTGCATTTTTCAAATAAAAACTCTCGTCCGAACATCATTTTGAAATTGCCAGATCTCACAAATTGTGAATTACAGACAGCAATAGTGAGTTTGTAACACTATTGTTAGTAAGCCACACTAGTTAGTTTTACTGGAGAGTGGAGAATACTAATGTCCACAAGATAGTTGCGATAAACTTTAATAAAAAGGTTGTTAAGTCTAATTTCTTATGGCCAATAAGCTTATAACTATAAGGAAAATTCATAATTATGTATGAACATGGTGATGTAGTATGTACAGCAAAGTATATTGGTTGTTCATTATTTGACTAATATATTGTTTACTGCCTTAAAACAGAGAATGATTTCATAGTATACAATGCAAAATATTTAGAAAATTACTGTGTCTTACGTTTTCTCAAACAATTACATTACGAACTTATAATATACAACTCGGGTAAGTGACATAATTACTCAGTGATTAGCCTATTCAATATAAACACAGTACCTATTCAATATTACCAAAAATAAATTACCACATACCAGCCCCTGACCGATTATTCTAATTTTAAAGTTTATCACAGAAGCTGAATGCTCGGCGTGTATTATAGATAATATAAAAATCGAGATTACATATAAAGTCGGTAATAATTATAGATAATGTCCAAATCCAAACCATGTACAGGTAAAGTTAAATAATATTATGCCATCATAATTACTAACCGTATCACACTTGTATTCAACAATTTCAACATTTTCGTTTTTAGGAATATGATCATTTTCAAGATGTTCTTTTAATGCATCTTCCGTCGGAAAAGTATCGCCACATTCACAGATAATATAATGAATGCTAACGAATGAACAATAAAACATGTTACTCATAGGACCACGGCTGAAGCCACAGATTACCGATTATTAATCAAATAGGTACATACAGAAAGACTCAAAAGTTTTCTGTAGGACATCCGCCATGAGAATATCTGTGGGACGCACAGTTCCTGTGCAATGACGTTTTCTAGATTGACATTTGTCATGTCTATGGTACTATCGATTAAAAAACGGATATAACCTAGGGTCAAGATGGTAAAATCGATTACAGTTAATTTGTAATACCTGCAATACATGTTGGTTGAGCTTAGGCCAATGCGAGCGTAGGCAAATTAATACAAGCCAAGCGCTACTGCCTAGCGTTTGGCAAACCAATGTCAATGGCCAACATAGACAAGTTTTGAGTCAAGTTTTGAGTGATGCTGATGCCCACACGTTGGACGCTATAAGTTTGTAATTTGTATTATGCATTGAAATAATATGGACGTCGTAGTAGTTATTGCAGCTGCTGCTGTTTAGAGAGAAAAATAATGACGTGGTACATGCAAAAATTGTACATTAGTAGAAATCAAAGACGATTATTAGTTGTAGACACAAAAATTAAAGAAATGCGATTATTTTATTACATTTTAGTTAATTTATTTTTTGAAGTAGGTTTTAATTTATGTTTAAAATTTTTGTTTCTTAATTTGTAGTGATTAATTAAAGAAAATAGACAAAGATAGACATTTTGGCATATTGAACCGTATGAAGTTAGCCCAACAAAAGCTGTAAATCGTCAAGGAGTTCCCTCGACTGTCTTTCAACTCCAGCATCAGATCGACTCTAGAAGGTCTAGTAAGGTTTGTAATGCTTTAAAATGTTTAATTACTCGCTCCTACGATTTTCGAAAGATCTCGTTTTCTCTGGGATGGCATCTCAGACCCTAGTTTCCTTATCGTGGGACCATTTGGCAAGTATACTTTCAAACAAAAAATATTTTTTAAAAACTGGTCCATAATTATTGACGGAGAAATCGGTATACAATGTACATACATAAAATAATACCGATCGAATTGAGAACCTCCTCCTTTTTGTTGAAGTCAGTTAAAAAGAAGGTGGTGGATGTTGAGTAGGTATTCACAGAAACAGGACAAGTTATATATTATAGATCATTTAAAAAAATGAAAATATTAGATAATACCTAGTATCTTCATTTTTTGGTGCAATTTTGTTGAATTGTATGGCGCGCGGACAAACATGTGAACACCATTGGCCAAGCGCGCGCGAGCGCCTTTGATTTGTGCAGAAAAACCGACACGGCTTCGAAGTGAGGCGAGTGATCCCGAGCGGCTTCGAGTTGTGACAAGCTACGCCAAATGAGTCCTATACACGTTGGCGCTTGCCTGCAATTGGCCAACTAGGCGAGCGACACTGAGCGATGGCAAGACAATGCAAATATACTGTCTATACGGTATTGGCCTTCACTCGGCAACACTCGGCCAACATGTATTGCAGGCTTAAGGTTAAACTAGTCGATGCCGCGAAATCTAACAAAATGATTGCTATTTCACCTGACATAGTGCGCGAACATGTGTGCTAGAATGAAATGCACAATGATTCATTCCGAAAATGTCCTTTTAGCAAAACAGTTATTATAGAAAAACTAATTAGTGTATCTTTTCCAAATAAATTTATTTTATCTTTTGAATAACTAAACTATATCTATACGGGCTTTATTTTTGAGCTTTCGTGCTCGGTATACTATTTATTTACGCCCAAAGTTGGGCTAAAATTAGTGTTGAAATACGAAAGTTTAGAAGCTTGTATTTTTTAAATGTATATTTTTTTTACGATTTTGGGTACATACACACATAGATAACGACGAGATCAATTTATATTATACTTAGTTTTTGATGGTCAACATCAAACATTGTAGTAATTATTGTTCTGCGTTTGTATGGAAAGATGAGCGACTTGTGTAACCTTAAGTGTCATGCTGCTATGCAGCCGACTTGGGTCGGCATGACCGGGGTGGTACCTCTCGCTCACATAACACCGGCGTAAAGTGACAGTAATTCTATTGCATTTTGTGTGGTTTGTGAGTTTCCGGTGGCTCATTGGGGGGGGGGGGGGGGGATACGGAAAAGGAGAGCAACGCATGTGCATAATCTCTGGTTATGCTCGTTTGCCCTCCAATGCTATAAATAAATTAAAGGATTATTTTGGTAACATAAAGTCCTATTTCGATTATCCCTTCATAATTAAAATACTAAAAGAACAACTTTTTAATACTGTTTTATAAATTATAATTCATTTTAACTAGCCCTATATGATAATTTATATGAGTAATCCATAAATAAATATAAAACAATCAATAAGTTTAGCCTATTATAACTTTTTTTTAATTTATTTATTGAGAAAAAGAATTAACAATATTATTAACAATATAATGAGACCACAAAGGTCTAAGTAGTAACTCTTCTAAAGTTAAGCGTTAATGTGTGTTTTCCAATTAAAGAGCATAATGCAACACAGTGCCGTACAATGCCGAACGTGCACTAGCAGAGTGCTCGAAATTTAGTTTTGAAAAAATAATAATAGTGAAAGAACGTGTTTCGCATAGACATACTTATTTCCTAACTTCATGGTTTATATGAAGGTCGGTAATTAGCTCGGTAATATTTTAAATAAACAGTCAATGTTTTTAATATAAGAATGGATGAAACAGCCAATGTTTCATCCATATACCTATATTTATTTTTAACACAGTTTGAATTAATTTTTTTTTAATTCCAAAAACTACGACGAGACGAAAGCTTTAAAGTTTTTTCAACAATAAACAAGAATTAAAACCGAAAACATAAATAAAATTTCAATCAATGCCAACCTATAGGAACGAAGTTCCTTATTATAAAAATATTAATTTCAAGTTCTATTCGAGGTGTAAAGCAAAAATTATTCGGGCATACATATTTTATTATGATTTTTTCGGTATAAGTCAGAGCATTTCTCGGTGTATAATAAAAAAAAAACAAAAAAAGTCACTTGAGATCGGTGGGATTCCAACTTGGGTTTTTTTGTTAAGCAGCCCCAATAGTTTATCACACAGCTATCGACGCAGTGATGTGTCAGTCAAATATATGTATTTTAATGGTAGATTCAATTTGATTTGTTTAACTGAGTTGCAATTGAGCAGTAACAGAATTCAGCATTGTGCAAATACTGTCACACATAGATTGCGTTAGTGCTGTAACTGGAAAACACACTATGCTTTTCTTTGAATAGGCAGGCCGCTAAATTTAATTTAGGTCAAATTTGACTCTAACAAGAAAATATTATTATTGTTTTATAGATTAAAGCCCAGGTCTATCTAAAAACCCTAAAATATTATCTTCAAGCCTGTTTGGCTGATAGGCATACCAATATAATATATTTATACTCTTTGGTATATATTAATGGCTTTAGCCTTATACCCAAAGAGTATCTTTAACCTTTTAATTCGAACAAAAAAAAATTGTTGCTGTTATGGTTGCTGTTGCCTTGCTTGTTGGACATGAGTATTTGTTGTTATTTTTTGCTGAATTAAATTCCATAAAAGATGAATGATACATTGACATGTAGAATATGCTTAGCTACTGATAATGTTAAATTGTACAATTTAAACGATATGATTAATCTGAAAGCAGCATACGAAAATATAACCGGGACACAGGTATGTAAAGTATTTTGCAGGTAAAACGAAATAAGTAAATAAACTCCATAAAAATAATATATAAACAATACTTTATATACTTATACTAATAATTATTAATCATTACGCTCACTGTTTGTCTGTCAAACAACGCTAAAGTCGCTTCAGGTGCTCAAATATTTCTAATAATTTGCTCGGTCTGAGGCCGCTAACACTAGTCAAATACTATTAATTACCTAGCGTTAAATGTTGGGAATAAGACAGAAGCCCGCAAAGGCCCGCCACGAAATGCCAAGTAAGATCACTAACATTGAATCTTACAGACACTAAATATACTAATTGCTAACGGTTATGCGCAATAATTAACTAAGTGGTTCTATGACGGTGTATAAAAATTCTAAAATACATAAATAATAGCAATTAAATAAATATTTTTATAGATATGTGACAAGGATGGGTTGTCCCAACAAATTTGCAGCTTCTGCAGCACACTTTTACTTAAATACATATCATTTAAAGAGAAATGTTGCTATACACAAGATATTTATAAATATTTAGTGAGAAACCAGAAGGAGGTAAGAACATTTTTTATCTTATTAGACTATTAATTAGGACTTTGCTCAAACCCTATACGTTTGACAAAAATTTACTAAAAAAAATATTTAAATGGTCTGTTCTTCAACATTGATATTTTTAATAATATTTATTATTTACCACCTAGTATTAAGATATCCTATCTAGTAATTTTTAAACAAACATAATATTATATGACAAAGTCTCCACATAATTTCAAATATATCAGATGAATATTTACGTATGAGTTTGTACAGTTTTGGCTGTACTTAGGGCTTATAATAGACTATAATAACTATAATTAACATTTCTGAATTTTAGTGTTCGTAAGACGATGCCAAAAGATATATTGAAATGTATAAATATGTATAATTTATAAGGAAAATTTACACAAAATGCGCCTGAACCTCTAGAGTTCTTAAAATGGCATACTGTATTATCAAATTTCAGATAACAAAAGAGGATGTATTGTTATTACAAAAGCAGTTCACAAATCTTTCACAATCCAATATTCTACCGATCATAGATATAGAGTATATAGAACCAAGTATCAAAGAGGAATTTGAAGTGAACATTGACGGTATTATTAAGTTTGAAGAGGATGTAGCGAAGAAACGTAAAAAGAAAACTGTGAAAAAGAAAAAGTTAAAAAATGAAAGCTATCAAGATGTTGACATTAAGTTTGAGGATTTTGGCGGGATGGATATGGATAGTGACATGGAACAGGAAGGTCAAGTTGAGACAGTGGTGAGAACAGCTTATGTATTTTGATTACTTTAGTAATTGATATAGTAAATACTACATCACTTACTTCGCAGACCAGACTTTGTCCTGAACAAAACATATTGTAGTGGACTAAATTGTAAATTTAAACCTCGAATCCACTTGAACACACAATATATTTCATCAAATTTGATCTATCCAGTTAGGTTTTATTTAGATGAAATGTAATACTAATGCAATAATTGATATTGAATGAACCTTAGTTGTGTAGGCCAACCACATTCATAGTCAGAAACTATTTTATACTCCCCTACTCTCTATTTTTTATTTAAGGGTCGCAAGCCTCAGCGAGGCCAGACGGGTGATCAGTCCTCATCTCCGGGACCGTTTCACCCAAAAACCTTACTCTCTAAATGCTGACAAACATTTTAAACTCGAAAACTCCACTTCACTGTTACAGAACCTTTATCAGCCTATTTTTTTCACATTCTTCTTTGGCCTTAGCTCCTAAAAGGAATTGTTAGTGTCAGAGTGGATGTTATAATGTTCGGTGACTAAAACCCATATTCAGTTACAACATTGTTAAAGTCAACAGTCAGCTAAGTAGCTGACTCTGCTATTTATTTGCCTTGCCTGCCTTTATTAGCTTATTTATTGATCCAGAATTTTAGCCTATTTATTGATCCATCATTTTAGCCTATTTATTGATCCATCATTTTAACCTATTTATTGATCCATCATTTTAGCCTATTTATTGATCCATCATTTTTGCCTATTTATTGATCCATAATTTCAGCCTATTTATTGATCCAACGTTTTAGCCTATTTATTGATTCATCATTTTTGCCTATTTATTGATCCAACATTTTATCCTATTTATTCGTCCATCATTATAGCCTATTTATTGATCCATAATTTTAGCCTATTTATTGGTCCATCGTTTTAGCCTATTTATTGATTCATTATTTCAGCCTATTTATTAATCCAACGTTTTAGCCTATTTATTGGTCCATCATTTTAGCCTATTTACTGTAGAAACATTATTGTTCTCAAATGGTAACCCTATCTATCAATAATAAAATACATAGTACTATTGTTCTTCTTCTTCATGCTAGAGATCATCTCTAATACCAAAATCTTTGAAATTATATTATACATTTTTTAATTTTGTTATCATTTAAAATTTGCATTTGTATATTTCCAGGATGAAAATATAGACCTGAATGAGGCTGAGATGGTGATTCTGAGTAAGGAGGAGCAGATGGAGGAGATGGAGGCTCGGAAGACCTCCTCCAACTACACACAGTCGGTGTACAAATGTGACAAGTGCTACAAGGGCTTCATTACTGAGGCCACCTTCAATAACCACATGGTCAGGCACGATCCTGTGAGTGGACAATGTTTCATCTGTATCATTATTATTATTAATTCAATTTAATATTTTAATGGATATATATTTTTAATGCTTCAATTAAGCTTTATATTAATATAAGATATTAAAAATATGCTGTTGCCCTTTGCTTGACTTGCATTAATTAGCTGCTATATGCGGGTCATCGTCATTATCATTATAGTCCATTAACCACTGAGAGGGATGCACTGTCCTGTGCTTCAGCTGCATGGGTAGTACCATCTTGCTTGTTTCTCCCGTGAAACATCGTTGTTGTGTTTTGGAGAGAATGGTAAAATGTTGGGAGGGGTTGTTCTGTGGTGTGGTGTCCCACACCACAGAACAACCCCTCCCAACGTCAGGACAGTACAATGAGTTGAGGTTCCCGTCCTCGCCCCTTGCCCCTGCTCTTTTGTCCCCTCTTATATACCAAGAGCCCCCTCGCCTCAATTTGCTATGACTAACCTAGGCTACTGAGCCTCACCGCCACGACAAGGCCTGAACCATGGTAATAATGAGTTGCCTGGGCTAGTTCCAGGTAAACTAGTTTATGTTCATGGGCGACGTCAACCACTTACCAACAAACTCAATAACACCATAGCATTATACTGGTGAATCCATTTTAATTTTCTTACCCCCAAATACTCAAACGAATCTCAAATGTAAGACGTACTTAAACTCATGCTACGACGTGTCAGATTCAAAGAAAAAAAGAGGGACAACACGAGTTTAAGTACGTCTTAAATTTGAGATTCGTTTGAGTATTTGGGGTTACAGCTGTTATACCTTGCCTTGGCCAATGGTTGGGATGATTATTGAATAATTATGGCTTTGGTCATTAGTCGTCCTTTGGTCTGACCAAATAGCATGGTGACCACTTATGGTATTTCTAAATTCTGCGAGGTGGGGTAACCTGAGATACGTTACAGAAGAGCGGTGAGCACGTGTGCGACATCTGCTACTTCAGGTGGTCGGAGGCGCGGCTGCTGCGCTCGCACGTGGTGGCGTCGCACGAGAGGAAGTACATGTGCAAGCTGTGCGACCATGTCTCCAGATCGAGGTTTGTTTGTTAGTTTTTTAGTGATTTTTTTTATCTATGGACGCTTTTACACCATGTCAATCGGGTCCCGTGATAAGTTCTGGAAGAGCTTGTGTTACAACGAAAATATATATTAGTATAATACGAGGGCCTTCTTTGGACACTTGCAAAGAGGGCTTGCTTCTTCGAATATCTACGGACAATCCTCGAGGGCAAGATACCGGGTGGAAGGCCACCAGGAAGACCAAGGCGAAAGTGGTTTGACGATATAAAGGACTGGACCGGTTTGAGCTACCACCAGATGAAGAGAATATCGCTTGATCGGACGGAGTACCAAATGCTGACCTCCAAACTTCAATATGAAGATGGCACCTGTGATGATGATGATGATGAGGGCGGCACTGCAAATTTCGGGAATCAAGGAAGTGACACATTACTATTTAAAAATGTATTTATTGCTTATCGAAGTATTCTCCGCGAAATTTGACAAATTTTCCATACGATGGAACCAATCATTGAAGCAATCATTCCATTCGGAAGTTGGGGTCTCCAAAATGGCCGTTTTGTAGGCGTCCACAGCTTCAGGCGATGAAAATCTCTGACCACGCAATTTATTTTTTATTTTAGGGAAAGTATAGAAATCATTAGGGCTTAGGTCGGGGCTGTACGGCGTATGGTCTAATAATTCTATGTTTTCTTGCTCTAAAAACTCTTTTGTTCTGTGCGCGGTGGAGAACTCGCATTGTCGTGATGGAGGATGATGCGGCGGTTGCAGTTCTCTTTACGGAGTTCAGAAACGACCTGTGGCAAACAAATGCTAGCACACCATTCTGCATTAACCGTTCTTTGTCCCTCAGGAGGAATAGCCGCAACATGGCCGGTTTTGGAGACAAACGTGGCCACCATTTTTTTTTGCAACACTCCGTGAACGAACAATTTTTGTTGGCTTTAACTCATTTTCGAACACCTAAACTCGTGACTGGTTTTTTGTTTCGGGTTCGTACGCGTATATCCAGGATTCGTCACCTGATACGATGTTGTATACAGCATTTGAGGATCCTGCGTGGAATCTTTCGAGAGTTCTGACGCACCAAGTAACGCGAGCCGCTTTTTGCTCTTCACAGAGCAAATGCGGTATCCATCGGGAAAAGAACTTTTTTACACCTAATTGTTCATGCAAGATTACTTGTATTTGACTCATTCATGCCAATGTCTAAAGTTGCCTGAATTTCGCGGTATGTCACATGTCGATCTCCTCAATCAGCTTACGCACAGCATCAACGTTTTCTTGGGTGACTGCAGTTTTTGGACGACCTTGACGGGGATCATCACTGAGCTTGACACGTCCACGTTGAAAAACAAACCAGCGATAAATTGTGGTTTTGGATGGGGCTTCATCACCAAATGCAGAAATCATCCGGTCAACACACTGTTTTTGTGTTAAACCACTTCGAAAGTCATAATAAATCATCGCTCTAGAATTTTCTCGAATCAATTCCATTTTCTCAACGACTAAACAAGTTTGACAAGACCTTGTGACAAGACCGAGAATCTTTTTTTAATTAAATAAATGGTATTCGATTTTTAAAACCAAGGAGTTTTCAATTAAAAAGATTTTAATATATAAATAAAATATGACAGGAACAGTGGAAATATTCCATTTCCGATACTTTTAGTGCAGCCTATGTACTTTTATACTATATATATATATATAAGACTTTTATTATAAAATACACATATTTAATACACATCCATGACCCAGGAACACAAAAAACTTTTTTGTTTGACTGACAGTATTCGAACCATAGAAGGCTAAACATTGAGCCATAGAAGTTGTTGTCGTGTGGTCGGACACATTGATAAAAATGAAAAGAATGAGATAAATTTGAGCAGCTGACAAAATTCATTAATGAAGCCATTTGTAGATTCCAATTCTGATAAGATTTGTTTAAGACGTGATAGCGTTTCAATTTTCTGTATCTTGTACCCGTCACAAGTTATTGCTGTCCACCATGGTGCTCCTTAGTGTAAGCTACATTGATGTTAATACATGTTTATTTTATGACGACCTCTGTGGCTCAATGGTAAGCGCGTTGGCGCTCAAGCCGGAGGTTGCGGGTTCGAATCCTGCCAGGGAACAAAAATATTTTCTGTGTTCCTGGGTCATGGATGTGTATTAAATATGTGTATTATATAATAAAAATCTTAAATATATGTATGGTATAAAAGTATTAAATATATGTCCGTTGTCTGGTACCCGTAACACAAGTTCTTCGAGAACTTATCACGGGACCAGATTGACGTGGTGTGAAAGCGTTCATAGATATTATTATATTATTTTATTTACCTGCAACCTTCGAGTATACATATTATATAGAGCGCGCGTTATTAAGTATGAACTGTAAGCACAGGTATGAACATAGACCATTGTCTTGGAAATGTTTAATCAGGGTCAAAACAATACGCGTAACATTAAGTCCGCGAGCGATGTATATTTGTTTTATGTGAAAATGGTGAAATGCGAAGTGTTAATTTGTAAGTTTGTAATTATTCCCGGAAGCAAAATAAAAGAAGCAATTACATTTCTGTCTTGGCGTTCATTGAGGGGTGCCTGTGTTCAGCAGTGGATGGATAGAGTATAATTTAAAATACATATGTATATATATATTATATGTGCAACGACTTGTTTGACGACTTTTTCGTTAAGATTTTGTATAGTTTGGGGAAATGTGTATTCTATGAGGAAAGTCCCAAACTATATCATATACCTAACGTATTGTTTGAGGAAAATTTATCAATACATTGCACATACATACGTCAAGCAATACCTCAAACAATACGTTAGGTATATATATATATATATATATATATATATTTTTTTTTTTAATGGGGCGAATAAAACCGTTTTCTTGTATAACTGTATATTTAATAAGTTAAATAATTAAATATTTAAATAATAAATAATTAATTATAATATAATTAAAATAAATAATTAAATAATTAAATTATAAAATATAAGGCAGTGCTCGGCCCGGTGCGCGCGGGATGCGCACCGCGATCCCGTGCGCATGCGTAGCGTTCTGCTTCTCGATGCATCTAGAAGCAGGGGTTCGTGCGGGGCGAGACGCGCTAGCGTCGATTGACACATTATACAATACTTTTCGGCGCGCTGCGATTTACAACCGGCCACTCGCGTTACAAACTCCCCCTCTAGTCAGAACTCAGCGCCCTCGCGTTCGGACTAGCACTTACGAGGTCGTCCGCGCCTACGTTTTGCTCTAACGGGAACCTCCATGTCGCCAACGTATGGCGTAAGTTGCGATGCGTGATAACGTCCAATGCCTTCTAATAGATAAGTCGTCGGACTGACCACTTCGCTGATACGGTATGGGCCGTCTCTTTTTGGTATAAACTTAACGGACGGCCCAGGGCCTACGCTGTTCAGTCCGTGAGTATTTAGTAGAACCAAACTTCCTACCTTATAGTCTGGTGGCGCTCTCCTACCTTCATCAGCATACTTCTTCTGTGTAGACTGGGCACGCTCGTGGACGTCTCTCGCATCTATAAGTGCTGTCGACAACCTACGCAGGTACGGAGTAACATTGGGAACAAAATTATCATTATCTACAATCGATTTCATGTCCGATATTACATCGGAAGGAGCGCGCATCTCTCTCGTATGCTCTGAACCTTCTATGTAACCTTTCTCCGACCAACTCCTCCCCCTGAAGGGATCGTCGGTGGCTTCCTTGTAGAACCGGAACTTCACCCCAGGTGCGTCTAAAAAGTGCCAACATTCGTTCCGTATGTCGAGTAATATTCCTGCCTGGGCTATGAAATCTTGCCCGAGAAGGGTCCTGTTATTAGCTTCTGGGATCGCTAAAAACTTAACATCAAACTCACGACTATTAAGAGAAACTCTAGTCTCACATAATAAAACATTTCGCACCTGTCGTGTTCCGTCGGCGAGTACAATAGTACGCCGAGCGTTAGTAAAACTTACCCCATTATTTACTAAAATCTTATAAAGTCCTGGGCTGGCGAGGGATTCGGTGGCGCCGGTATCCAGCACAGCGACACCTACCTGTGAACACACTTTAATCTTTATCGTGGCGCGCGCCATCCCGATATCGTATGTAACGGCCGTTTGTAAACTTACTTTGTCACGATCGGTCGAAGTGGTGCTCTTGCACGTCGTGCAATTTGAGCGTATCACACCTTCTTTACCACAACCGTAACAAGAGAACGACGGCTTATCTACATTAAATTCACTGGCATTGGACGTTACGTTGCGTTTACATTCGTCGGTGGTGTGACCTAATTTCCTACACGACGCGCAACGCGGCCTAATGCGTTTATGCACATTATTCTTATCAATAATGGTATTCGACCAAACATCGGCAACGGACGCCTGTGGGTTAAATTTTACCCCGTCCGCACTCGAAGTGTTAACTTTGACCCTATCGCAAGAGTCGGCATTCGCATGGTTGACCTTTTGTAAATCGTAAGTCATATAATTCGTACGTACCTCGCAAAACGTTTCCTGTACATACCTAACACGTTCTAATAAGCGATCGACGCTATCGACGCTATCACGCGACACACTCTTTCTCACGTTACTACTTAACAGTCCATAAATGACATCAATTTTCATTTCTTCTGGCAGCTCGTACGGTAGTCTCGCGAAGTTGGCGCGAATCTTCGACACGAAGGAGTCCACGTGCTCGTTGTCGCCTTGTTCCCGTGCGAAGATGTCGCGAAAGATCCAGTGGGGGGGGGGGGGTGGCGGGGCGCGCCGTACATATGACGTAGTCTTCGAATCGCGTCATCCCAGCTCCCTACGCTGGCTTTGATTCCTTGCCACCATACTGCGGCCTCTCCGGTCAGCAAAATAGGTATGCCTCGGAGCGCGAGGTGGTCAGGTACACTCGCACATTCCTTGTATGTGAGGATGTTGTCGATAAACGCCTCCACGGCGTCGGCGTCGCGCGTCGATCCGTCGAAGCGGGCGGTACACTGTACGAAGTTTCCCATGGTCGGAGTCGGTTCACTCGAGGCTGGTCTGGGAAGTTGCTGGGGCTCCTCGCGGATACTTCGAAGGACGCCGTTGAGCAGTGCAGCAAACTGGCTATCGGTCATCATGGCGCCGCCCAAACCGATGCTTTGAGGCATGGACGCGGCCCCCATGTTGGTGTCGCTTGAGGTACTTTCGTCGTCGCGGTTAGCGTTTCCCTGCTGTCGTGTTGTTGGCATCGTGGTTCGGCCCCACGTTGGGCGCCATTTTTAATGGGGCGAATAAAACCGTTTTCTTGTAGTTGTATATTTAATCACGTTACTATGTAATGTATAATAAACAAGATCAGTTGCTATGGGTTACAATGTAATACTTTAACACTCGACCGTTCGAAACCGAGTTCTAAAACCGACTCCTAGAGTCTCAGGCAGTGCTCGGCCCGGTGCGCGCGGGATGCGCACCGCGATCCCGTGCGCATGCGTAGCGTTCTGCTTCTCGATGCATCTAGAAGCAGGGGTTCGTGCGGGGCGAGACGCGCTAGCGTCGATTGACACATTATACAATACTTTTCGGCGCGCTGCGATTTACAACTGGCCACTCGCGTTACATATATATGTATATATATATATATATATTTGATGCATTACGCATGGACGGTCACTCTCACAGCACTTTACTATAGATAAATATCTATAACGCATCTGCTTACGATCGGCACAATAAAGCGGCGTGACACACACTATATATTATGTATACTCTAAGCTTGCAAGTTGCAACCATAAAGTCGGTATATGTGAATGAGAAATACAACGATTAGTTTAGTATTATTATTAATATTATATTGTTTTCAGTTACCGTGCTAAGGAGCACTTCAAATGGCACAACGGGTTCAAGTTTGAATGTAAAATATGTGGAGCTACGTTTGGGTGAGCCATAACTTTGTTCTTAATGAACCCTTATGGGGGTAGATGCTTTTTAAAGAGCATTAGGAAAGTCTTGATAAAGAATCCTAACACCTCAGCCTATCTTACCATATTTGGTTAAAATTTACCGACATATAAACATATGTTATAACATCTTACCTAATTGTAGGTTTGCTAAAGAACCCCACCATGGTTCAGGTCTTGACTTGGCGGTGGGGCTCAGTAGCCTATGGTGAGCCCAACACCTTGGGCGAAGCTAATTGAGCCGAGGGGGCTCTTTGTACTCCTCTTATAAGAAGAGGGGACAAAAGAGGAGGGGGCAAGGGGCGAGGATGGGAACCTCACCCTATTGTACTGTCCCGACGTTGGGAGGGGATGTTCTGTGGTGCGGGACAACCCCTCTGTGGAGGTGGTGTCGATCCCTTGGGGGACTGACTAGCCTTCGAGGTGCCCTGTTAGCTTAACAGATCCGGGGCACCTCACCAAGGTGGCACTCGCCGGGTTTTAGTGGGTAGAGTTGCGTCCACTTACCACCTTTCGGGCGCAGCGAGTCCCACATACCCGCGTGGGGAGACCCACTCCCCCGCGGGATGCCTCAGAGCATTTCCCGGCGCTAAAGAAGAAGGTTTGCTAAAGAAAAAATAAGATGCTTCTTTTGTGTTCTACATACTTTTTTTTAAATGTAGCTGCGATTCTCGGGTTAGTTGCTAACAATGACCACTGAGACCACTGTTATGTCCCTTAAATGCTGTTTAAAATCATCTGATAGAGATGCAAAAGCCCTGATGATTGGTTTCCAGTAAGTCTACGAGCAAACTGACGCACATGCGGCTGCACCACCCATCGAAGCACTCGTGTGAGATCTGCGGAGAGTCCTTCATAGGGGAGTACGGCCTGAAGATGCACAAGCGGAGAGCCCACCGGGACGTCATGGTGAGTACATGGGTGGTGGATTAAAAGGTACATGGATATTCGGTTAACCAGGTGGTATGTGATCATGGTATGCGATAACCTAGGCACCTGATACGCGGGTCTGTTGCCAGCCTCCCAGGTATGAATACGCTTCAAGGACTCTTCACCATTGTAACTGGTATGTATATTGACGCCGATGCTATGTGAGCGAGAGTTACCACCCCGGTCGTTCTGGCCAATTCGACTGTGAAGCATGGCACTACGTCTTACTAAAATACACAAATATTAGTCAATGGGCTAACGCCACCCAAACTCCTGGAACACAATCTTGGAACAAAGTCTACTGTTGTGGTGGTTCTGGTCAACGTCGCACATGAACATAACATTTTACTTCTCCTACATCAAAGACCTTTTACTCCTAAGAATACCAAAAACAATACACTACAATGCCATTCCCATCCTTTTTTTTTAATGGCTGTATTAAGGAATCTTTTAAGGAAGTAATGTTAGCGCCCAAGTAACCAGACTCATTGGTGAAAAGATTGTCATTTTGTTGTATTGGTAATCCGTCTTCGAGAAGCCCTTGCTACAACTCTGATTGTTGGGACTTTTATTGATCTATGAAATTTTGCAGGAGGATACAACACACCAGTGCATGCAATGTGAGATCAGATTCCAAACCGTGGACGCGCTCACCAAACATCTGGAGGTCTCTAAGAATGGACTCTGTGATCCCAATTTGAGGTATGTTGAGGTGAACTAGCTAATGTTCTCAAGGGTGCATAAATCGAATATAACTTAAATTCTTGCAGGCCGTGTCTACAGTGTGGAGAGGGCTATGCTACTGATGAACTGCTCACAACCCATGCGACAGAACATCAGAATACCTTCACCTGTGAAGAGGTAATTCAACTTAAAATACCTATTTATAGGCTATGAGATCATTAAGCAGGGCTACATCCACTAATGCCAATACGGTTCTCCCGACTCACCTCACTGGGCACGCTTTTTTTTTTTTTTTTCTTTAACGCCGGAAATGCTCTGAGGCATCCCGCGGGGGAGTGGGTCTCCCCACGCGGGTATGTAGGACTCGCTGCGCCCGACAGCTGGTCAATGGACGCAGCTCTACCCTCTAAAACCCGGCGAGTGTCACCAATGCCGCCTTTGGTGAGGTGCCCCGGATCTAGAAAACAAACGGCACCTCGACGGCTAGTCAGTCCCGCAAGGGACCGACGCCATCTCCACAGAGGGGTTGTCCCGCACCACAGAACAACCTCTCCCAACGTCGGGACAGTACAATGGGGTGGGGTTCCCATCCTCACCCCTTGCCCCCTGCTCTTCTGTCCCCTCTTCTTATAAGAGGGGTACAAAGAGCCCCCTCGGCCCAATTAGCTTCGCCCAAGGTGCACCGCTCACCCTAGGTTACTGAGCCCCACCGCCACGACAAGGCCTGAACCATGGTGGGGACGGGCACGCTTGCTTCGGTGAGTACCTGTTTCATATGGTAGGTAAGGAGCCAACCAACGAGTGCCCCCACTGTGGACGCTTGTGGCTTAGGCGCTCTGCCAAATTTCGCTGGTCACCCCAGGCTCGATGGTATGCATAACGCATGTCCTAAACTATAAACCTTTTTACTAATCATTTTATAAAATAACGCATAGTAACTGTTAATCATAACTATAAATTTAGTATGAACGAATATCGTGAAGTATATTTGTGTAAAATTTGTTCGGGTGTACCACAAGGCTCTCTCCTTGTACCTTTACCCTTTAGTGTTTATACAGAGTGCAATTGAAATCATGAGCATCCTTTTAAATTTAGACACTGCCCATGTAACTATTAAAGTTACGAATACTAAAAGTAAAATTAAAGCATGTTATTGAAAACCCTTATAATTAAATCCTGTCATAAAAAGTATCAAGTTCGCTGGGCGCAGTTTGGTTTACGAAAATGCCGCCCGCGCCGTGTAGAATACGTAGACCTCGCGTCAATTATGTACGTGACGGATACCTATCTATTAGAAATAAATAGCTTGTAAATAAATAAATCCCTTGCTTGCATATTTTTTTTTATAAATCAGCTTATTATTAGCCGTAATGCAAATAGTATCATTAGTAGTGTCTAAATTTGAAAGGATGCCCATGATTTCAATTGCATCCTGTATAAACGGTGTATATCTTATTATATTAATCCTTTTAATCCGTAAGACATACAATGAATGAAATGTTTTCAGTGCCAAAGAAGTTTCAACAACGAGCGGTCGTACTCGATCCACTATCAGCGCGTGCACCTGGGCGTGAAGCTGAAGCAGTACAAGCCGAGCCTGCGGCGCGCCGCCGACACCGTCGTCTGCGAGATCTGCGGCAAGAAGTGCATCGTGAGTTACGTTAAGTTTGCTTCAACATGATAAAAAACCGGACAAGTGCAAGTCTGACTCACGCACTGAGGTTCAGAAAAAAAAACGGAATTATATATAAAATAGTAAATTTTGTAAGAGTTAGTTCCATGCTGCTTTGCAGTCGAATGAGGCGTGCACAACCCACGCGGATAACTGTCACGTGAGGGATGTGTATGGACGTCGACAGTCGCCAAATGGCTTCAACTGCTCGTTTGCCCCCCTATGCTATAAAAAAAGTTGTTGTATAATTTTCATTAGTTTTCACATTTTTCCCTTCCCTTATGTTGTGAGGTCTAATTTGTTCATAAATGTCATGATTATATGTCAATGGGAATTACCTTATTGGTTTCGGTTTGACAGACAGACAAAAAAACTGCCAAATTTTCCGTTCCGTCTTATCATTTTGAGAAATGCACCTCTAAGTGTTGGGATGTCAGAAAGTATTTTAAGACTTACCAAATATTTCACCCCAGACGAAGGCGACTTTGAGGTATCACCAGCGAACACATACGGGAGAGAAGCCTTACCAATGCACGGAGTGCCCCAAGAAGTTCAGTGTGTTCCAACGTCTACAGGTATGGATTTAATTTGGCATTTCTCTCAGTAATTTCTCATGTTTGAATATGTCTAATATGTATCACAATAAAGCTTGTCTGACAATGTGCCTTTATCTACAAATAAAATAAAAGGTACAAATAAAATCCCAAATCTTAAATAAACCAGTAGTTAGGACTTCATTTGTGGATTAATATTCTCGTATCTTTATTCGTGCGTTTCAATTTACAAAAGTAATGAAAATACTTACTACTATATTCACTATTTATAAAATAAATGAAAATGTAATAATAAAATGTTTGCAGATTCACAGAAGAACTCACACTGGTGAATGTCCGTACAAGTGCAAGCACTGCCCCAAAGCTTTCAAACATAAGGCGGCTCTCAACAGACATGATCGCGTTAGTATTAAATACGCTTTGTATGTACATCGTTTAGTACTGAATACTGATGCTCTATGATCCTGACTTATGACAGTAATATTGACATCGGAATCCGAAGGTCTGTCTCATTCTTGTCCTCCCATTCCCATCCCAAACATTCGATTCGAAAGCAATATTACTTTCGTTAATTTATCGTAGGCATTGAAGGCATTAGGCGGGTCACCTTACCGCGAGGAGTAAGGTCCAGCTGCCCTCGGTGTAACGGATCATTGCGGTAAGGGTGATTCGAGAGTATCGTGTGTGGCAGTCACTGCCCTGGCTGGTGACCCTCCGTGGGAATTTGTGGCTGTGGTTCTTGCCGAGTCGCACTCCTATGGGATAGGAGGACTCTCGGCGA
This sequence comes from Helleia helle, assembly GCA_963853865.1. NCBI lineage: Eukaryota > Metazoa > Arthropoda > Insecta > Lepidoptera > Lycaenidae > Helleia > Helleia helle. The sequence continues at coordinate 1,594,614 of OY971434.1, forward strand.
GAAAGTTGGAGGGGATCCTGCTGGTTCACCGACTAAAGCCACAGGCACTAATGTGGAGGTGGGGGGAGGATCGGCTGCTCTGTGTCCGGTCGCGAGCGGTGGATGCGCCGCAAGGGCAAACCCCTCACCGTCTGTATGACACATGTGCTCACCGGGCATGGTTGCTTTGGTGAGTACTTATGCCGGACGGTCCACAGGGATCCGTTACACACACACGTTTGTTACACCATATACGGAAACACTGAGGAATAAATTTCAAGATTATAAAATGTCGCCAAAACTATATTATTTAATATTTGTAGAACAACGGCTAACATAATAAATTAAAATCTATTATTTCTTTATTTCAGGTGCACACGGGAGCAAAGCCATATAGCTGCTCTCACTGTGGAAAGTCGTTCTCACAGTCCAACTCCATGAAACTCCACGTGAACACCGTACATCTAAAGATGCCGGCCCCATACAGGAATAGGAAAACCACTTGAGGACTTAAATGTACATATAATTTCTCATCAAAACTCACAGTGCACAGTGACAAAAATGATGCGACAATAAAAAAGTATATAGTCATGGCATTTACTATTGCAATATAGGATTTATAGTCATTTGCTGTTTTTTTTTTATGTTAGTTGGATAGGCAAACTGGCAAACGCGCCACCACGTGGTAAGTGGTCGACGTCGCCCATGAACATAAACCAGTTTACCTGGAACGAGCCCAGGCAACTCAGTTATGTGTTGCCTATCCTGAGACATAAGATATTAAGTCTCGGTGCTAGTAATTACTGACACCGAGACTTAAGTTAAGAGTGTAATTACACTGCCTGATCTTGCCCTTCTCTCCGAAACAGCAAAGCTGTTTCACGGGAGAAACAAGCAAGATGGTGGTACCCATGCAGCCGGGAGCGCGGCACAGCGTTTCCCTCCCACCGGTAATGTACTCCCAATTAATAGTTATGGAATGAAATGAACTAGAATCTCGGAGGGTAAATACATGAGTCATGGAGTAGCCATTGTAGGCGTCGGATGCCTGTACGTTATACAAGATTACTGGAGCTGACATTTCTCCGACTTAAAATTTTAGACATCGTGACTGCTGTTTTCTGTTGTAAAGAAAAATCTAAAACATCTAGTTTGCAGAAGGATGGAGTTACCTTTCATTTGTAAATACGATTTTATTTGTTCCATTATTACTTCATAATTTATTTGACAAGGACATTCCGGTCGATTGAAACTGTGATGGTTTGTCCTAAAAAGTACAACGAGGTTGGATTGAAACAGTGATAGTCTGTCCTGAAAAGGACATCCTAGTCAAATTTAAACAGTAATTATCTATTTTAAAAAGGACATCAAGGTTAGATTTAAACTTTGATTTGCCCTGGAAAGGACATTGTAATCGAATTGAAACAGCGATTGACTGAATGATGATGATGCTGAAGAAGCAAGTCTTCGCACGCAGCAGCTGCCCCACACATGACAAATATTTATATGATTCGGGCGAGTGCCAGGGCGCGGCGAGTTGCAGCTACCGCGCATGCGCCGCGTGGCATCGTGCATTTATCTCCGTCTCACTTACACTTCGTGTAATTCGAAATGAAATGATAATAATTAACGGTAAAATTTTGTATATAAGCCATGATGTATAAAAATAAATCATTACCATCATCGGAATAAAATATGATTGTTTTCTTTATACTAAACAAACAAATTCTAAAAAGTCAATGTTTTTATATATTCATACATACTTATATTAATTTTTAACAGAGTCTGTTTGAATTTGAATTTACTTTTTCCAAAAACCGGCCCTGGCCGGTGACCCCCCGTGGGAACTCGTGGCGTAGGTTCTTGCCGAGACGCACTCCTATGTCTCGGATAGGAGGTCTCTTGGTGAGAACCTTACGCTGGACGGGATCCTTCGGGTTCGCCGACTAGGGCGTTAATGCGAAGGTGGGGGAGGACCCCCACCATGGTTCAGGCCTTGTCAAGAGGGGACAGAAGAGCAGGGGGCAAGGGGTGAGGATGGGAACCTTTTTATTTTTTATTTACCCCATTGTACTGTCCCGACGTTGGGAGGGGTTGTTCTGTGGTGCGGGACAAACCCTCTGTGGAGGTGGCGTCGGTCCCTTGCGGGACTGACTAGCCGTCGAGGTGCCCGGTTTGTTTTCTAGATCCGGGGCACCTCACCAAAGGCGGCATTGGTGGTACTCGCCGGGTTTTAGTGGGTAGAGCTGCGTCCATTTACCAGCTGTTGGGCGAAGCGAGTCCCACATACCCGCGTGGGGAGACCCACTCCCCCGCGGGATGCCTCAGAGCATTTCCCGGCGTTAAAGAAAAAAAAGGTGGTGGGAGGACCTGGTGTGACAGCCGTACGGCAAAAGCCTAACGGTTGCTCTGCGTCCCGCCAGACCGTATTAGAACGAGATAACAACATACGAAAAACTCCAAGAGTGACAGAGACATAGACACTTTCTTTTGTCAGAATATCACTCTTCGTTTGTTGGGCACAACAATGATGTGCCCAACAAATTGGTGATACCAATTTTTTTTATAGGCAGAATGTGGTATTATATAAAAAGGGTGACTGGAATATTCGAAATAAACACAATAAAAACAAATATGTTTATTGCTATCCTAAAATGCTAAGTACTATAATCATACATATTAAGAGGACGTTTATAGCCTTCTTTTTTATTATTTATGTTTTTAGCGGTTTGTTAATATTAGTCATTACATATTTTCGATAATCCGGAAAAATGCAGCTGTCTAAAATTACAATAAACGTTTGGGTAGGGTTTCAAGAAAATAAGTAGACTTGTTAATATGAATGTGGTATCCCTGTAAAATATGCCTGTCCCTTTCGGGTATACGCGAATGTCAATTCCATAGATACTTGTTCCTAGCTTACAGCTGTCAGTTTATAGAAAGGGGCAACTCCTCTTATTTCCTAACTTCATGATGATTGACTATCTTCTTTTATTATTAATCTGTGCATATACTACTCTATAGTCTATGATCACTAATCTTAAATTCAGCAAAAAACAAGTAACAGCCTAACAACTGTCAACTTAGTACTTACAACAATCACAGATAAATCTATAATCTGTGAGTGTTGTAAGTTGACAGTTGTTACTTGTTTTTTGCTGAATTTAAATTCCTCAATATTATTAAGATTTAAATTTGAAAACTATTTAAGATGAATGATACACTGGCATGTAGAATATGCCTAGCTACTGATAATGTTAAATTCTATAATTTAAACGATATGACTAATCTGAAAGCAGCCTACGAAAATATAACCGGGACACAGGTATGTAAATTTTGCAGGTAAAACTTATCAAATAGGTATGTAATTATACTCCATAAAAATAATATTTAAACAATAGTTTATATATAATAATTATTATTAATCATTACGCTCACTGTTTGTTTGTCTAACAAACAACGCTAAAGTCGGCTCAGGCCCTCAAATATTTCTAATAATTTGCTCGGTCTGAGGCCACTAACACTAGTCAAATAAAATTACCTAGCGTTAAATGTGGGGAACTCGAATTGCCAAGTCAGATCACTAACACTGAATCTTAGGACATTAAAGATACATATTGCTAATGGTAGGCTTTTACGAAATATTTAAAAAATATATATTATTTAATATAAACATATTTAATTTAAAAAAGTAACTAAGTGTATAACTATTCAACATACATAATAATAGCTGTTAAATTATTATTTTTATAGATATCTGACAAGGATGGGTTGTCCCAACAAATTTGCATTTTCTGCAGCACACTTTTACTTAAATACATATCATTTAAAGAGAAATGTTGCTATACACAAGATATTTATAAATATTTAGTGAGAAACCAGAAGGGGGTAAGAACAATTTTTTGCTTATTTTTTCTAATAAAATTTAAATTAAAAGTCAGCCCTATGACTGACAAAAAAATACAAATAAAATCATTTAAATTAATTCTTCTTTACTATGGATATTCTTAACACGTTCTCTGCCGCGTAGGTCACCGGTGACCTCACCTGAACTGGATCGAGACGCCGCGTAGGGCATAAGTGACCTCAAGGTAGACCTGAGTTTGAAACTGATTCGTGGGCCGTAGGCCATCTTTACGAAACATTTCTCTATAGCAGGTGACCGGAACGGCGCAGTAGACCAATCCTTCAGTATGGTTTCTGGGTAATCGTAAATTTGTTGAAAATATGGATAAAATTGGAAAGAAATGAAAAAGAAAACAAAGGCATCCATTACTAATCGTATTTATTCTTAATAACTATTAACTAGGTGGGCAAAAAACCTTTACACATAACGATGAAATTTATTAAAGCATTGCAGGCAATAATATATTTCACCGGGACAGTTCTTACAGTATGTAACGACTTATTGTTTTCTAATGTTTGCGCGAATTTCACTCATTATAATGAAACAATTTTTTACGGATTTTATCGCGGTTTATTAAGATTTTTACAAGCCCGACGTTTCGGATACTTTACAGCAACCATGGTCACGGGAGGACTGAGGTGACAGATGTCCTAATGTTACAAAGTTATTCGAAACTACCCTATGATACATCATTATTTTTTGCGTAGAGAGGACTTATTAAAATAATGATGTATCATAGGGTAGTTTCGAATAACTTTGTAACATTAGGACATCTGTCACCTCAGTCCTCCCGTGACCATGGTTGCTGTAAAGTATCCGAAACGTCGGGCTTGTAAAAATCTTAATAAACCGCGATAAAATCCGTAAAAAATTGTTTCATTATAATGTAACGACTTTCTTAGTTTTGTTTCGAGCGACTTTTGATCCATATGTTTTCACATTTTCCTTATAGCAACCGACGCAGAAACGTCTCAATTTAACAACAGGTCCCTCTTTTTTCAGCAATTCATGTTTCATTCTTTTAGGTCTCTCCTGCTGTTCACAATTTTCTTTATCGACTCCTGAATCCACAAGGTACTCCACTAACTGGCGCCTGAATTGCACTATACTTTGATTAGTTTTTTTGTTCTCGTTATACATAATCCAAGCATTCACTAGCGCCGTGTTTAAAATTAGCTCAATGCCCAGCTTTTTATACCACTTCACAGATTTTCTGAGTGGTGATGAATACGAGGTCATTTGATCACTCATATCGGCTGAACTTTTTGCTTCGTTGTAGGCAAATATAATTTTTGGTTTTGTAACATTTCTACCTTTCTTTAAAACCGTTCGTTTACCACTTGAATGTTTCGTCGAAAGCACTAACACGTCGCGCTTATCCTTCCATTTGAGAACACAAATACCCCGTTGATTCTCCATAGCTATGGATTCACCTTTTTCTAGTTTGGCGTCGACTACTGCCATCGGCAAACCCCTTCTATTCTTTCTAATGGTTCCAATCAGATGGGTGTCTTGGTTCAGCAGTTGATTTGCCAAGTCCAAATTGGTATACCAATTGTCGGTGGCAATTGTATGACCCAAATTTAATATATCTTCGCAGAGAGACATTACGACATTTGTGGGTGTTGTGTTAACCGTTTCATTATTTTTACCAGCATACAGTTGTAACTTACAGGTGTATCCGGGTAAGGTACAAAGCTTAAACATTTTCATTCCGTATTTGTGACGCTTACTCTTATTATATTGGCGGAAAATTATGCGCCCTCTAAATGGTACTTGACTTTCGTCAACGCATACAGTTTCTTTTGGAGCATAATATTTTTTGAAGTTTTCGTTCAAGGCATTGATGAGGGGTCGTATTTTACAAATTCTATCGGATTTGTCCGCTGTCTCATTATCAGTGTAGTGAATCATTCTCAAAAGCAGCTCAAATCTGTTCCTACTCATAACAGTAGCTGGAAAATGTTGCCCGAATACCCTGTCTTTACTCCAGTATAAATTTATTTGAGGAAGTTTCACCAGTCCCATGTATAGGATTAACCCAAAAAATTGTTTGATCTCATTTTTTGATGTCGGTTTCCACTCATTCGCGCGAGACTTAGGTTTTAAGGTTTTTGAAAGGGATTGCTGTGCAAACAAATTTGTTTCGTTTGCAATTGTCTCGAAGAGGTTGTCTGGGACCAAAAGACTGAAATATTCTCCCTCTGTACTGTTTTTCAATTCTCTCGCATATGGCAGCTTCATACCTGCAAGTAAGAAATAAATGATATGAGGGACAATTTTACACAAAGCTAACAGGCCCCAAAAAAAAGCATACCTGTAATATGGGTATGACTTACTTGCGTTGAAAAGAAAAAACGGCTAAGTACCGAATTTCCCCAAATTTCAACTGTCTATCTATATCACGGTTCATGTGATACGGCATGGTCACAGACAGACAGACTGACTGACTGACTGATAGAGAGACAGACGGATAGTGAAGTCTTAGTAATAGGGTCCCTAACGATTTGGGTACGGAACCCTAAAAAAGTACCACTTACCAATTGGTTCCGTGAATGCTACGACGGACGGTTGATGTCCTCGTGGTCGTGTCCATTTTTGCACAGAATTAGATGTTTCTTGTATATCAGCAATTTGATTACAAACCAAATTTTCAACAGAGTCTGATTCACTTTCAGAGCTACTTGCAATCATACGACGGTAACGTTTTTTTGTAGGTAGGATACTCTCGTTACTAGTTTCTTCTTCGGAATATATAGTTTTTGACACCAAATTATTTATCTCTCTAAAAATACTAGATTCTAGTGCGTCAATGTCTCGTAAGTCTTCCTGCGAAATATTGAAGTCAATGTCTAGATCGGATATATCCATGATTCAGTAATTAACACGTGCACAGATTAAATAAAACTAACTCAACCGTTCGGCGCGAGCGCTTACGGACGAATGAGGTGTGGGGTGACCGAAGGCGTGACCTATCCGGCGCCTCCATAATGAATATTCATTTTTAAGTATTACAGCGCCGCGTAGGTCAATTATGACCTCACGAAGTTTTTTTGAAATATCTACGGAACCCATTTGCTGATCAAAACACTTCTTATATTAGAATTTATGTTTTGACCTAACGCTTATATTTCCACCAAAAAGTTTTTTTGTATTTTTTATCTTTTATACCACAGGCAGAGAACGTGTTAATAATATTTAACCCCAAGTATCAAGATATCTAATAGTTTTTGAACAACCATATATTATAACTCCAGATAATGTCAAATATATCAGATGAATAATGTTTGAGGTTCAGTTCCCAAAATGACATGTTATTGTATCATCAAATTTCAGATACTAAAAGAGGATGTATTGTTATTACAAAAGCAGTTAAGAAATCTTTCACAATCCAATATTCTACCGATCATAGATATAGAGTATATAGAACCAAGTATCAATGCAGAATTCGAAGTGAGCATTGACGGTATTATGAAGTTTGAAAAGACAATTGTGAAGAGAAAGAAGACGGAAGAGTTAAAAAATGGAAGCTATCAAGATGTTGACATTGAGTTTGAGGATTTTGGGGAAAAGGATATGGATAGTGATCTGGAACAGGAAGGTCATGTTGAGACAGTGGTGAGAACAGTTTATGTATGTTGATTACTTTAGTAAGTGATATAGAAAATACTAGTGGACCCAACATAGTTAGTCCTGTACAAAACTTATTGTAGTAGACAATATTGTAAATCTAAACCATTCTCGAATTCACTTGAACACACATAAAAAATCATCAAGATTGGTCCAGCCACAGGAGGAGTTCAGTGACATACACATGTACAGAATAATTGATATTGAATGAACCTTAGTTGTGGAGACCATACATTCACAGTCATCAGAAACTATTTTATACTCCCCTACTCTCTAAATACTGACAAAACATTTTATTTTTTTAAATCCAATACTCCGCTTCACTCTTAGGGCGGCTTGCAGAAGCTGCTTAAATCGAGATTTAGTACAACTTAAGCTCGATTTAGTGTTAAACCTCCATTTTTGTCTTGCACGGCGTCAATTTAGTGCTAAATCTGGATTTAAAGAAATGTCAAAATTAAACCGGCGACAATGTAGGTTTAGTTCATCTTGATTTAACGTTGATGTCAGATGTCAGTCAACAAACGTCAAAATAAACAAGATTCATTTCGTTCAATGCAAAGTGTTATTGACATCATAAGATAATTTGACTGTCTTAAAAGCAAAATGTGTAAAACGAAACGTAAAGACCGAATGAAACGTCGTACAACTCAATTAAGTCAGTTTAGAGAAAACATCAAGAAAAAAAAAAAAAAAAAACATACAGACGAATTGAGAACCTCCTTTTTTTTGAAGTCGGTTAAAAAAGACAAAGCAAGAGAAATTTAAATTGGTTTAAATTTAAGAAGGTTTAGTGGTAAATCGAATTTAAGTAAACTCGACTTATTATCTTCTTTCTGCAAGTCGCCCTTAGCCTTTTATAGAGATGGTAACCTCTGTAGAAGACTAAGATCTGATGTGTAATGATAAGTAGAAAAGACCTTGTTAGTATAATAATTGTAATAATTAATTATCAACCCTTATATGTCCCACTGCTGGGCATGGATCTCCTCCTCGAAATTAGGCGAGGAGAGTGTGAGTACCTGATGGCTGATGGATGTGACTTGGGTGAAATGGTCCCGTTAATGAGGACTGATCACCCGTCTGGCCTTCCTGGTGTCCCCACCCCTTAAATAATAAATAAGTGAGTACCTGATGGCACATACTAGCAAGAGGGTAAAAAAGTGACAACACCAGAGTTCTCAGTGCATACCCGGCCTTTCGTATTGCTTTACAATTAAAGGTCCGTAGGTTGCATTATGCATATTAATAAATAGTAGGTGGTATTTGTACCCAAGTTCTGGAAGTTAGAAGCCTTAGAAGTCTTCATTGTGTTATAGTCAACATTGTTCATGATCATAAAATTCTCGTCTGATTAAACCTGTTTCTTCCGTAGCCGTTAGACTTCTGAGCTTTGCTAGTAAGAACTATACACTACATTGCCTCTGTTGTCTTTTTCTCTGAAACAACCGGGCTGTTTGTTTGAAGAAAGAATAATGCCCGAGTAAACTCTTATTCTATCTATATCTATGGACGCTTTCACACCACGTCAATCTGGTCCCGTGGTAAGTTCTCGAAGAACTTGTGTTACGGGTACCAGACAATGGAAATATATTTAATACTTTTATACTATACATATATTTAAGATTTTTATTATATAACACACATATTTATCCCACACCCATGACCGAAGAACATAGAAAACTTTTTGTTCCCTGCCGGGAATCGAACCCGCCACCTCTGGCTTGAGCGCCAACACGCTAACCATTGAGCCACAGAGGTCATCAAAATTTGTGGAAAGATTGTCATTTTGTTGTATTGGTATACCTGTCTTCGAGAAGCCCTTGCTACAACTCTGATTGTTGAGAGTTTTAATAATGTATGTGATAACTTCTGTAGGAGGATACAAAACGCCAGTGCACACAATGCAACACCAGATTTCAAAATGTGGACGCGCTCACCAAACATCTGGAGGACTCCATGAATGGTCTCTGTGATCCCAATTTAAGGTATGTTGAACTGTGAATGAGTGTTGAATAAAATTCATCATCCCTGGAACACTGCCATCTCATGTGAAGTACCTAACTATTGTTTATCAAGGGTGAATAAAATATAAATATTACTTACATTCTTGCAGGCCGTGTCTACAGTGTGGAGAGGGTTATGCAACTGAGGAACTGCTAAGAACCCATGCAATGAAACACCAGAATACATTCACGTGTGAAGAGGTAAGTCAACTGTAAATACACCATCGAGCATTAACTGGAATTGAGTGGTAATGTTATATTTTGTGTGAAAACAATTTCCGCCAAATTTGTGCTGGACCCTAGTTATGCGCTCTGATTGTCAGCCTGATGGCCATTGATGGATGATTGGCTGACATAACAAACAGATCACTAGTTGGTTGAACTGCTATTACATAAGTGACAAATCGCTTATCAGTTTCGTAATTTTATGGCTGACATTGAAATGTTTTTGGGATGGTATCCGACGGATCGAGTGGACAGATCGGCCATTAAAATGAGAGGTAGGAGAGGATAGGAAAATATTGAATTACTTATTTCTTTAAAGTATACTATCCTTGGTTCAGTGAAGGAATAGAGGATTATGATGATGATAATAATTGTGGCGGACCAATCAGCGCCACAATACTGAATCGCGCTATCAAAGTTCCACAGCTTGTCGCTATACATACAACGGCTGAATTGATAGCAAGTGGGCTTCGGCCTGACCGAGCATACCGTCTCGCTCGGTCGGAGATCTCCCTTTGTGGCTTCCACCCACATACCCACAATAATATCATAAATGCAGAATTCAGTTGTAATATTAATATAAAGTACCTTTTAATTAAACAGCGGGCTATCTGACAAACTGACTGACTGAGATTAATAAAAGAAACCCTTAGCCGAGCGGTAGGTCTCCGAGCAGTGTCTAGGTGGGAGGGAAGCGCTGTGCCACGCTCCCGGCTGCATGGGTCACCATTTTGCTTGTTTCTCCCGTGAAACAGCTTCGCTGTGTTTCGGAGAGAAGGGCAAGACAGGCAGTATAATTACTGGCACCGAGACTTAACATCTTATGTCTCAGGATAGGCAACACATAAATGAGTTGCCTGGGCTCGTTCCAGGTAAACTAGTTTATGTTCATGGGCGACATCGACCACTTTTTTTTATTTTTATAGAAGAGGGGGCTTACTTACTTACCATCAGGTGGTACGTTTGCTAGTTTGCCTATCCAACAAACAAAAAAAAAAGACCTCACACGTTCTACCTCTTACCCCCCGCTCCGAGCGGTCTACTTCACATGGCCCATCTCTCACGCCCCGCTCCGAGCACAAGGGGCACCAATGTAAAATATTTGTAGCGGTATAAGCACATCACTACTCTCTCCGGTTATATGCTCGATGAAATACACACACCAACGTCGTCTAGGTATATTCTGATGTTTTCAACTTACTCAAAATTTGATAGAACTAACATACATAGGGTTGCCCTCTCATTAAATTTGATAGAACTAACATACATAGGGTTGCCGTCTCATTAAATTTGATAGAACTAACATACATAGGGTTGCCATCTCCTTAAATAAAAAATCCTAACTTAGGGCTGTATTTGGCCGGACATTGTGTCCTAAAAGCCGGACATAGATACGTAATATTAAACATAACTTTTATACATAATAATAAAAAACGTATTATAAGTTACAGTTAGTTATTAACACATCAACCAGTTTCATAACCTTTTTTTTATATCGCAAGGAAAAAATCCTTATCCTGACCCAAAGTGGGACTCGCACCTGGTAGTGCTCACCTTTTTTTTTTTTGTAACGCCGGGAAATGCTCTGAAGCATCCCGCGGGGGAGTGGATCTCCCCACGCGGGTATGTGCGACTCGCTGCGCCCGACAGCTGGTAAGGTGGACGCAACTCTACCCACTAAAACCCGGCGAGTGTCACCAATGCCGCCTTTGGTGAGGTGCCCCGGATCTAGTAAACAAACAGGGCACCTCGACGGCTAGTCAGTCCCGCAAGGGACCGACGCCACCTCTACAGAAGGGTTGTCCCGCACCACAGAACAACCCCACCCAACGTCGGGACAGTACAATGGGGTGAGGTTCCCATCCTCGCCCCTTACATAATACTATACATTATTATTTATGAACTAAGAATGTTATTGCAGAAGGGAAATCATAGAACTTATATATGAAAATTACTTTATTATTGATTAAAAACGACTTAATATCCTATATCTAATCACTTTCATCACCTTCCACACTTGGTAGCACATCCTGCTTGCTTATTTCTCCCGTGAAACAGCTTTGCTGTGTTTCGGAGAGAAGGGCAAGACAGGCAGTGTAATTACTGGCACCGAGACTTAACATCTTATGTCTCAGGATAGGCAACACATAAATGAGTTGCCTGGGCTCGTTCCAGGTATACTAGTTTATGTTCATGGGCGACGTCGACCACTTAACATCAGGTGGTACGTTTGCCAGTTTGCCTATCCTGCATTTGTATATAGCTGCATTGTTCCTTCTTCTAGTATGATGAGGTAAGTTTAGATAAAACTAATGGTGACAAGGTAATAAAACACATTCTTTCATTCATTTTTTTTGAGTCTTGCATTTTTAGATAAGTGAGTGGCTTTGAATATGTTTTTTCCATTGGAGTGAAAGATTTGAGAGTATCAAGAAATAGGTCTCTATTCCCTCCTCTGTCTAAATCAACGGAGTCCTAATTTTCCGAGTAATTGTCATTGAAATAGATTTTACTATCACCCTTACAGAATTTGATTCTTCTCATTTTAGAAATAAGGACCCGATTTCCATTAGCACTTTGGCCTTTTATATTCATTATTGTCTAATCCTGTAAAATCAACGAATTTTCCAACCATACTAGTCACAAGGAAAGGTTTTTTCTTTCTACAGTTTTGCACCAAACCAATACCACATGTTCATGTTAATCTTTTCTACATCTGGTAAATATATATGAGTTCCGAAGTTCAAAGTCTGTAACTGTCTGAGATAATAGACTTCACCTGTTTGTACTAGGGGTGTTGGAAGAGTACGTTCCAAGTCAAATGTGATTAAGCATGAAGAAGAGCCATCATTTAACACTTTGTCTTTGTATGATTTCATCAATGATCTGGCCCTTTCTGCCAAAACTTGGTGTTCCCTTTGCTTTGTTTTGATCTGCAGACATTATTCAACATCATGTTCATTTTGAATTTCTATATGAAATATATCACATGTTTTGCATCTTTCTTTTTTGGAATATAAAAATGCAAGTTGAAGAATGAATTAAAAATGGTTCTGTAGTAGCTTATTTTTGCAGGTTGCTTACCAGTTGTGCTGCATCGGTCCACATAAGATGAGTATACTTTTTGTAGATTTAAGCTGGGTTCCAGATACTGGCGGTCAGATGATCTTTCACCATAGTGGCTCACATAACGGGGAATACTTTCAATATGTTGCTTTATAAAATCTAAGTTTTCGTCTTTGGTTTTATTCCCAGGATCTTGTTTCCCTCTCTTATCAGGTATTGCCATTTTTGTTTCTGGGTCTCTTTTCTTTGTAAGGGCATAATTCAACCATGTATTAGATATCTGAAGCACTTAAAAAAAAAAGGACTTGCAGACCTTAGTCTCACAGAAAAAGAAACTACGAGAGTGTTGCTTATGGCTGGGTCTTCTACGGACGCGTTTTCTTCGTTTCAAAGGCAAACTTACTTTGATAGTTGTACATAGCTATGTGGTTTGTCCATTCCAGTCCATGCTATAGAATTTACTATGAATAGTGGTGGTTAATATAACGCATAGCAGCATAACGTAGCGCGCTATTCATACTCAACGTATAGCGTACGCTATATGTGTCGTCTAATTTCAAATGCCGTCACATTCATATAAGTAAATTTTACAGTAGAGTTAAAATATGTGTCAGTAAGGCTACCTTAATAAAATTAATGCCATAAAATTAGATGAATTTTTAAAATTAAATAAAACAATAATATAATTCATATTTATATAATTCAATAGCAAAATAAGCATATTATCGTCCTGAAAAATAGGAAATAGCGGATTTTGATATTCAATTCGAGATCTGGCGGCTTTTGTTACTAAAGTGCTGGATCTAGCTGCCTTTGATACTAACTTTAAACTGCAGTATCATCTATACAGGATGTTCTAAAATGAGTGGTAGAAGAAAAAAGTTTGTTACCATATTATTTTTAGTCTTTATTTTTATAACGTGGGTAGGTAGCCAGTAACCCGACTCCGAGGCCGATTACTAATCGTAGAGTCTACATCCTGAGGATGCCTCGGTGTCGGGGCGAAACGTGCGTAGATTGTTTGGTGGTGGTATTTTACTGTGGTTGTGGTGCATGTGGGGTGGTGGTGCATGCGAGTGTACGCATATGCAGTGTGGGAAAGGAGGGCGGTGCTATATGCATGCATATGCGTGCACTCACACATTTGCTGTAAAGATTGCGTGTTTCGCGGGATAATTGCTAATTAATATAATTTAATATCTTATTTCATAGGTGATCCAAAACCAGCATTATATTTAGTGTTAAACACTTTTCTAAAAAATGATTCTTTTACCTTTAATACCGGGGTTTCATTTAGTCCATTATTATACATCTTCCACAGTTTTTTGATATTTAATTCGGAGGGTAAGTACACTCTAACAGATGACTTGCTCCGGCAATAATGAGGCTCAACTGCTTGCAGGGACTCAATGAAAGCCTGTACTTTATTATGTCTTTCCAAAAATCGCAATTTTTTGCGATCGCCTCCTCTGTTCTCTCTCGCCAGACCACCTTCTTTAAAAGAGCGTTGTAAGACACCAGTAACTCTGTCTTAGCCAATTTTCAGTATATCAGTAAATGCTTTTTTGCATACTCTAACGAGCTTCTGTGGATTTTTAATCTGGATATAATAATCTGCACTCATATTTTTAGGTCCTCGTGCCCCAGTTTTAAGCCTCGTACGGTCGCATTGTTTCAAGCGACAATAATTTAAAATAAAATTGTCCTGGTCAACTTTTTTATTTTCTTTGTAAAAATTTCGATGCATCCTCGAAACGTCTTGTAATTTTAAGGTTGAACATTTAAAAGTTTTATTACTTCCATGGTGACACTTTGGAAGACTTGGCAGATATTTTGGTTCATACCTAAAAGAAAAACAAAATAAATTAATATGAAAATGACTAACGCTCAAAACAAAATAATAATAATAATAATAAAACTTTTAAAATAAACTTATTCACCAACGTTAATTCATAATATTTTTTTCAGTATAAGTAGTGCTTAATTATTTCGATGAAAAGTGTAAAATGAATAGTTGGAAATTCAGTGTTTCATTTTGGGATAGTAGAAAAGTCTCCTAGTTACTATAATAGAATGTAGGTACCTACTAGTGATAAATAAACAAAAATACATTATACGCTAACACCAATATAAATTCCTAGGTCTCATGTAAACAAACATACTGTATATGGATCGCGTACGATTAATACTACAATGAATACTCACAGTTTGCGTCTCTTAACTTCCCTTCTCCCGTTATTTATGTCAACACATCGTTTCCTTGCTTTATTCGGAGGAACCTGTTCGATATTCCGAGATAAATCAGTCATTATTTATAGGAGAAATCAATAAAAAATCACACCACGAAAACAGCAAACAGTTAATGAAGACGCCATTAATCGCCATGACAGTTTTGCAATAATTCTCTGGTCTGATTGGTCGGTATGGATATGGCGGCGTTTGAAAAATTCCCGTCATGGATGTGGCGGGTTTTGAATTAAATTACTGTTTTAATTTGCTATTTTAGTAAGGATCTGGCGTAGTTTGCTTGTAAAAAGTATAGTAGGTCAAGATTGACTATACCATAGAGTAAAAATATTTATTTTTCTTAAAACTGGATCTAGCGGTGTTTGAAATTAGACGACACATATAAATTCCTATTCGGCGCTATAACGTAGCGCCTCGCTACATTAGGTATGTAGCGAGGCGGCTAGCGTAGGCCGTAGTTATAACTTTATAACATTCGAACTACGCCGACGTGCTAGATCATAGACGCTAGACGTTATAATTTATAGTTTATACGTCAGTCAGCGTCGAGCGCGCGCTCGTGCTAGATGTGTCGTGCGCTATCCCGGCCGGCTCACGCGAGTTACGTAATTCTAGTCTTGCGACTACACGTTATAATATAGTCTATAAAATAGCGCGCTAGAAAAATATAGTTTATAGTCCATAACACGTTATCATAAAATAGTTTTTTTGCACACCACTAACTATGAATACTCTCTTGAATACCTACAGGAACACGGTAACTACACTTCTTTTTGCAAATACAGGTAATAAGAGTAAAATTTTTTGCAGCCATGATTTTACTACTGTAACAGACATACTCCTCACCCTTGTTTCTTTTTTCTTTAATAACATTCCTCTTCCACATTTTCTCATTTCTTCGTTTGCGAGATCTTAGTGCTTCTGTTGGTCTCATATTTTGTGAACTTGATGAAGATCTTTCCCCAATTGTTGTACTATTAATATATCTGGAAATATTTTCAATATTTTAATCTTCTGATTCACACGATGATAGTGGTGGCCGATAAGATTCACTGCTGTCACTGAAAGGATCATGTTCATGTGAATTGAATTCCAGTGTTGTATCCTGAATAACAGCAACAGCACCCAAGGGGCCTGAAATAAATAATAGGAACCATTGAGATTAATTTAACAATGTCAAAACTTGAACCTACGAATAATAAAATTCATGGTACGTACCCTCTAATTCAGCAACATTCTTGGAATGTTCCGGACTGAAACCTTTAGCTTGAGGCACCATATCCCTTGAGCTTGCTAAAAATACCAATGAAAGATTAGAAAATTATTGCTTTCCCAAGAGAAAATTAAATGTAACATTTTGTATTTACATGCAATTACACTAATGATTGGGGTATCCGTACGCGTGGTATTCTCATCTAGCCTTCCAGTTAAAGCAGCTTGCACTATTTTTTTAAACCGTGAAAACATTCTCTAATCAGTTGAAAACAACACACAAATGGAAATCAAAAACGACATCAAACAGACAGCTGTCAAACCATAAACCATAGTTTTATTTTTAAAGTTTTTATGTTGTAAAATCACTGTATAGCTTATAACGTAAAAATATTTGATTTCCCAAAATGGGAACATAGTTTTTTCTAATATAAAAAAAATTATATTATTGTGATCCAAGTGACCGCAAAAAATATAGATTATTATAGCACTGTCTATCTGTTACTAAAATATGATCCAAGTAACACCTACGGAAATGGATTACTTCTGCACTGTAATAAAATTTATTGTGAAGTGGTCCAAGTGTCAACAATGAACATGGATTACTTCTGCACTCATAGAAAGTGTATAATTAAGTAATCCAAGTACCACCAATGAACATGGATTATTTCTCCACTGAGTCCAAATCACTGGTGAAGTTGTCCAAGTGGCATACAAGTCACTTGGATCACAACTCCTCTAACAAATTATGTTTTTAATGGCCATGCAGAAATGTCAAATTTTGTTCAGAAAAATGGCTCATATCACTTGGATTACTTCTACACTTACTAAGTTTAGTCCCACGGAGGGCAATAAGTGACTTAACTCTATTTTGACAAAAAGGTCACTTGGATTTCTTCTGCTCTCAACTGCCCAACTAATAAAGTTAACAGGAGATTACGATGGTATAATTTGAGTTTCAAGATTGGTCTTCAGTTGTATTGCAAATCCATTTGTTGATGGTGGTACCATAAATTCATTGATTATATTCTGATGGGCTTGTTTATCATATCCAGGTAATTGAGCTGGACGGGGTTTTTTTTGGTGTGGAAACAGTTTTTTTGTATGAGGTAGTTGAGGGTTGGGGGCGGATAGGGCGGGATGTAGAAGAAGTAAAGGTGGTCTTGGATATATCAGCATAAGAACGATAAGATGGAGGTTGGGACTTCGATGCTTCATCATATGAGATGTTACGTTCTGACATTGTCGTTTTGATTTCAGTCTGTCTTATATACTCCGGGCAAGTCTTGCTGATAGCAAAATGTCTCCCTGAACAGTAAAGGCAAACTGATGTGTCTTCTGGGGTCGGGCATCCCTCGCCAGTATGATTTTGACTACACTTGTAGCACCTAGGCTTTGATCGACATTGTGATTTGGTGTGTCCAAATCTGCAGCAGTTAAAACATTGAATCGTTGGATATTTATATAATTCCACCTTCAAAGAGTTGTACCAATAGTAAACTCTCTTGGGTAAAGTTTGTCCATTAACTGTCAGAATTACTGACAGTTGGTTGCCAGTCTACGGTACCGTTGGTGATCACTTTCTGACATACGTTTTCGTTTTTTCATTATGAATTGCAGCTGCTAATCATCACGCCATCATGTGTATTGAAGTGGTGCAGGAGCCATACAAAATTATAACCTCCGGGGATTACTTTTCACTAGTAAATAGTAGTAGAATTATATTATATTCAAATACGTTAATGTAATAAGCAAATCGAGATAGTCAATACTATGCTAAATGAAGTCACTCAATTTTTTAACCAATGTAGAAGGTATTTTATTTATTCTTCATGAAATATATAATATAATGTGTTTATATTTTTATCATTATTTAAATATATATATATCTATATAATTGAGGTATAAAATGGAAATGCTCTGAGGCATCCCGCGGGGGAGCGGGTCTCCCCCGGCGGGTATGTGGGACTCGCTGCGCCCGAAAGCACCAGCTTTCGGGCGCAACGAGTCACTTACCAAATTGGACGCAGCTCTGCCCACTAAAACTCGGCGAGTGCCACCAATGCCGCCTTTGCTGAGGTGCCCCGGATCTGTTGAGCAAATAGGACACCTCGACGGCTAGTCCCTCAAGGGACCGCGACCACGAAAGAACCCCTCCCAACGTCGGGACAGTGCAATTGGGCGAGGTTTCCATCCTCATCCCTTGTCCCCTGCTCTTTTCTCCCCATTTCTTATAAGAGGGGACAAAGAGCATCTCCACAGCACACCTTAAGCTACGGAGCCCCACTGCCACGACAAGAATTGAACCTTGGTGGGGACCTTGTCGTTCCCATAAATACAATAACATTGAAATTTTCTTTTTAAAACATTTAGTGTGATATTTTCTAGCTTTCATTGGTACTTTATCTTCTTCATCACCAATCAACTTGTCTCCTCCCAGATATAGTTTTATTTATTTCTTTACAATAATTAAAATTCATAAATCTAATCACAGTATTAATGAAATAATCTATGATTTTTCGTTTATGTGTATTACATTTAATAAAATCAAAATTTACTAAGGAATATATAGACGTGTTAAGAATATTCCTTTAATAATAAACTTCTAAGTTTTCTTTGAGGGTATAATAAATTATGTCTTGGGAATTAGATATAAGTTTTATTAAATTTTTATTGGGAATACAAAGCTATCGTCGACTTGCATACTCCCTGTATCTAATGTATTCAATTTCATCTTCACTTGTGGAATCATTGTTGCAGATGGAACAATTTAAAAAAATCTTTGTTTTTGTCGTATTTGTTGCTGTACCCTGCCTACCTACCTTGGCTGACACAGACTCCAAAAGAAACTTTAATGACGTGGTAAACGCAAAGTTTGTACATTAGTAGAAGATTAAGTTGATTATAAGTTGTAAGCACAAAAATTATAGAAACAGTTATTTAATTACTTTTTAGTTTAGTATTTTTGAAGTCGGTTTTAATTTTTTGTAAAATGATTTTATTCAAAATCAATTCCTATAATATCTTCAATATCAACTGTATAGGTCAACATGACATACTGTAGAGGTACCAGTATTCTCGGGTCTTTTTATATTTTGTATTTCTTCAAAATAAATTCCTAAAATCCTTCCTTCTCAATCTGGATGTAACTGAAAATCGGTGTTGGCGTCCTCCAACATATGCCGAGTTACATCCTTTCAGTGATCCTCACATTGCACTACATTGCAGATGATAGCACTGTTATTTTTCTTCGGTTTTTTTTTAAATGTCATGGATCATTTTCTATGCAAGTTTCACATAATATTGGTTTTTTTGTGATTATTACAGACTCACACAGCATTTTGTACTATAAGTATAGTCCTTATGTATACATTCCACAAGAGTTTTTCTTCTTCTTGTATAATGGCTACCGCGAGGATTTACCATTGTCATAGTGAGTCTTTGGTATTCACAAGAGTGCCGAATTTTTATTTTTATTTTTAATTATGTTAAAATTACTATTGTCATATTGCCATATTTAAATATTTTACTTCTGTGCCGTAATATTATATTTGACTTTGGCTTGTGGAAATAGGATTATATTGATGATAGATTCATTTCCGATTTTATGTATTATTGTTATTATTATTATTATTTTTTCTTTATTTCTTTTCCTATTTTATTATGTAAACTCTATATTTTTCTTTATACCTATTTATTTGTAATGTTCATCTACACTGTAGTGCCATGTATCGTTTCGCTGATTAAAGTTTATTCTATTCTATTATTCTATTCCTATAATATTTTCAATATCAACTGTACAGGTCAACAAACAAACAGGTGTTTACATCCTGATTCAATCCTGGCCAAAAATATCGCTGTGCTACCATTTTACGTGTATTCCTAATGCCTGCATGACTTATATTGTGTACTAAGTTAAAAGCTTTTCTACGAAACTGTAACGGTAAATATGGTCTAATATTATTACCTGAAATATTACAATAAATATCATTTTTACACAAGGGCGAATACAAACGTTTTTAAGCATTGACTTGAATTCCGTATTTGCTAACATCTGCGAAAGCTGATCATCCTTTTCTTGTGCTTGCGCAAGTTCGTTGAAGTCTATAGCCGTTTGACAAACAACAGTTTCAACAACACGCGATAACGCGTCAGCTACTGGGTTCTTGGTACCGTTGTAGTGTGGTATGTCGCTTGTTAATTCGCTAATATACAATAACTGTCGTGTACGTCTTGGAGTTTCTCTATTCGTTCCTGTTTTAGTAAAAGCATAAGTTAACGGTTTATGATCTGTCATAATTATTAACTGACGTCCTTCAATCCAATGTCTAAAATGACCTATTGCCATATAAATAGCTAACAATTCCCGGTCGTAGGTACTATACTTTTGTTGCGCTTCTGAAAGTAGCTTTGAAAAATATCCTAATGGTTTCCAGTTGTTATTAATTTTCTGTTGTAAATCTGCTCCTACACATAAATTTAATGCGTCACACATGAGGTATTAAGGACCTTCTAAACTGGGAAAAGAAAGCGTAACTGCGTTTTGCAAGCTTGTCTTACATTGTTCAAATGCGGAAATTGACCTATCATTCCACGGTATTTTCGACCTATCTTTTTTCTTAGTTTTATGCAAAAATTTGTTTAACTCTGCTTGATGCTCTGCTGCATTTTTTATGTGTGACCTATAAAAAATAATCATACCCAGAAAGCGTCGAAGTTGCTCGACGATTTCTGGCCTAGGAAAATTTTGAATGGCTTCAACTTTCGTTTGTATCGGTTTTATTCCTTCACTGCTAACGGTGTAACCTAAAAATTCTATTTGTGACTGACCAAAACTACATTTTGATAAATTAATTGTTATACCAAATTTTTCGAATCTACTAAAAATTTGCGTTAAATGCCTTTTATGCGTCGCGACATCCTCTGATGCTACTATTACATCATCGATATAACAAAATAAAAATGAATTTTCTTTCTCACAATTTTTTAAATATTCTAACCCTTCCAAAACTGTATTATTCATAAATCTCTGGAAAGTCTGAGCATTGTTGCGTAATCCAGGGGTTCCCAAATTTATTAGTGCTGTGACTCCCTTGGGTCTTGGCTATTGTTTTACGACGCCACTCAACGTAGTCGACAAAAATACTAACGAATTTTTATAGGTAGGTACTACTCTAGTAACAGGCAATCAGGAAAACACGAATTTGCAAATTATTTTTTTATTTAATGGGAATATAGAAAAAACATGAATAATAATAAAAAGAGATATTTGTAAACTGGCTGGCTCCTAATGAGATGGATGTGCTTGTTTTTCTGAGCATAGTTTTTGAAAATGGGGCTCCAGTTTGGAAATGGCCAGTCTCATTTCTTTCTCTACGTCTATTTTAGATCTGTACTTGTTCTTTATTACTGCAACTGCAGAAAAACCTGTTTCACACAAGTATAAAGTCGCAAATGGTAATAAAACCTTTAAAGCTGCAGTTCTGATGGCATGATATTCTTGAGATACTGAGCTCCAGAATTCAAACAGTTTATCTTTGGCGTATTCAAGCTTTAGGTTGGAATCACAGGACAATTCTATCAATTGTTCTTCTTCCTCTGTTGAAAGTGTCGATGGTGTGGGTGACTGGAAAGGGTTTCTGACCCAGTCGTATTGCTGCAGATTATCGGGAAAATATTTTTGAAAGTGTTCGTTTAATGAAAGCAAGTGCTGTGTAAAGATTGATTTTAAAGTAGGGTCAAGGATTTTTATCGATTTTTCTTGTAGAATACTTTCTAAAGCAGGGAAACAGTCAATTATTTGATCTTCTAATTTTCGTTTCCAAAAAAGCAACTTTTTCTGAAACCCAGTAATTTTATCTGCCAATTGCAGGATGTGGGTATTGTTTCCCTGCAAAGACTTATTAAGATCATTTAATTTGTTAAATATGTCACAGAGATATGCCAATTTTATAATAAAATCTGTATTATTCCAATTTTGCGCATCTTCATGTGATTCTCTCTGTAAATACGTGTAAACCTCATTTCTTAATTCATACACACGTGCGAGAATGTTACCTCTGGACAACCATCGAGAGTTGCAATAATAAATTAAAGTAGTATGCTCGGCACCCAGTTCTTCACAAAGTTTATGGAAAAGTCTTGTTTTCACTGGTCGAGTTTTAATGTAGTTCACCACTTTAATAATGCAATCCAACACATTACTTAATTCAGGGGTAATGTTCTTTGCCGCTAAGGTCTCCCTATGTATGACACAATGTGTCCATTTTACATTTAGCCTTGGTTTTGATTAGAGCTTGTAATCCTCCATACTTTCCAGACATCGCTCGGGCACCATCGGTACACACACCCACACAGTTTTCCCAGCTTATATTATTTTCGGTCATATATGAGTCCAAAATGTGAAATAAATCAGCAGCTTTACCACCTTCACATATTTTTTTGCAGAACAACAAATCCTCACACAGATTATTTTCTTGTATGTACCGTACGTAACATATCAATTGAGCATCGTCATTACTATCTGTCGCCTCATCTAGTTGAATGGCGAATAAACCTGAAAGTTTCCCAACAATTTGCTCGTTAATGTCTTCTGCCATTTCGTAAATACGGCGACTAATCGTATTGTTTGACAGAGGATTTTTTAGTTCTTTAGCTGCCGATTCTCCAAGCATCACTGATACCATATCAACCGCTGCAGGTAAAATCAGTTCCTCAGCAATCATGTGTCGTTTCTTACATTTGGCAATACGGTGAGCTACCATGTAGGAGGCGAGCAATGCTTTTGAAGGAACTGTTGCTCTTGAAACCAAAGACATGACCTGCTGTTTCAATTCTCGCAGTTTTCTTACAAAAAACTCTCTCGGCTTACCTTGTAAATCACTGTGAACTAATTCCAAATGCCGCTTTAGTTTGTTAGGAAGCATACTTTCAGCTGCCAACACTTTGTAACAAACAACACATTAAGGAAGTTCTACATCTTTAGTAATGCAAGTAAATCCGAAATCCAAATATTCGTCGTCATATTTTCTATATTTCTTTCGTTTACCTCCAGTAACATTACTGCTCTCGCCTGACTCTTCATTTCGTTTTCTCTTTTTTTGAATAAATTTATCCATAATTAACCTAATAAATCTATTCAATCTAATCTGTCTAACCTCAAAACACCGGGTGCGTAATTAAACAAAACAAATGAACGATGTGATTGCGCGCTGCATCAGAAACGCGGGTCGCGGGGTGGGGTGGCGCGGCGGTGGTCAGCCGCTCTCCCGCGCTCGCGTCGCGATGATTGACAGAATGCGCGCGGCGCTCACTCAACTTAGCCGCATCGACGTATCGACACGCGACGCCCCTGGGATACTGTCTCTGTCGACTCACAGTTAGGGAACCCCTGGCGTAATCCACATCCCATTCGCGGAAATTCATAGAGGCCAAATGCAGTTATTATGGCCGTCTTCTCAATATCCTCAGGTGCTATACAAACGTTATGATATGCTCTATTTATATCTAAGCGGGAAAATATAGACTTACCTGCCAATCCATAGGTGAAGTCCTGTAGTCTCGGGATCGGATACCTGTCAGGCTTCGTGATCGCGTTGAATGCACGATAGTCACCGCAGGGTCTGTCCATCTTTCTTTGTCACGACGTGTAACGGGCTGGCCCATGGTCTCTTTGAAGGCCTGCATATCCCTAACTCTTGCATTAACCTGAACTCATCCTGTACTAATTTATATCTATGCGGAACCTAACCTAACTCTAACCGCCCAAAGAAGTTCTCTAGGTGATCTTGATTAAGGTGCCGCAATCTAGACTGATGAAACTCCATATTCAAGTCGTAATTTATTTAATAAAACTTGAATTCCCTACAGTGTCCACATCCAATTTTTTAAGGTCGTAATAGTTTCGACCCTGCCAGCAGAAGTCACAAACTCCATCGAGTTAAAAACCCTTTTTGCTTCAGCCCGTCTTTATATGGATTAGCGTAGCTGGGCCGAGTAGTAGTAGCTTAGCATTTTTATTTTTGGTATGACTTCCATTGACAGATTCGAAGACGTTGCCCATAAATAACAGCAGATGTCCGGTTTCCTTGCATTCTGTGGGTAGAATTCCTTTATCTGAAAAAAAAAAAATGTTATTCATTAATATACACATCTAATTGACTGTAAAACTTTATAGGAGGTTTCGGTAATTCTGTGTTATGTTTGGGTTACCTAGTAAACATTTTGTGATAACAAACTTCTTGCAAACTCGTCTATATTGTACAACAAATATAAATTTCATGAAAAAGAAAAATGGCTAAATTTATATAAATTACCTGCTAGATATCCCATATTGGATGCCACAGTGCGAGTAAACACCTGAGATGCAAATTTAACTTTCATTTTGTTTAATTTTTCAGGGTTTGAATGGTATTCTGTTAGCTTTGGTATCAGTCTTATGCCTTTATAGCCAGGGTTTTCTTTCAAAAGTTGTAATAAATGAGACAATTTTGCAGTTTTAGTCTCGCCATATTTTTTTAAAGGAATTTTTTTTGTTATTAAATTGTTCCAATTACAAGGTGTGTGGGGGGGGGTCATAAATTCTTTATCATTTATTAATATGATATTTTCTTTTGGAGTTTCCCCTCTTCTTAAGTAGACCACCCTGGTCTCATTTATTAACAAACGTATCGCCTAATAATTGTCCCTTGGTCACAGACTGATGGTACCACGATAAATCCTGCTTGTTGCACCTCAGTAATTACATTTTTTATCTGTTTAGCCAATTGTGCCTTTTGTAGCACTGGCTGAAAATGTGTAATAAATGGCTTGTTTGTAGTTTTTAATCAGACCACGCACCATAAAGACTTGATCGTGGTCAGCAAATTCTGGTTGCCTTTGCTGGCCATTATCTACTACCCGTACTACCTGTAATTTTACTTTTTCTTTCGTTATATGTTATTTGTGCTTTTAATGATACTTCATCAAATAATAATACGCATAATCTTTCTGAAATTTTAATATTTTCAGCCTTATTTTTTAACTGCAAAAATATATTTTTATTTACCCCTGGTTGAAGATTCCATTTTCGAATAATTTTTGCGATTGTCTGATTTGCAGGCTATATAAATATTTTTCTTAAAAATCTATATGCCTTTGGACGCTGTTTAAGAATCGATAATGCTGCATTTTTTTCTTGTAGCGAGAATCGTCGGCTTTTATCCTTTTTTTATGTCTTCTCGCAACTGTATCCGCATTAATAGTTTTGTCGTGCTAGAACAATTCTGAAGCACTAATTTAATACAATAATATTGAAATTTTCTTTTTAAAACATTTAGTGTGATATTTTCTAGCTTTCACTGGTACTTTATCTTCTTCATCACCAATCAACTTGTCTCCTCCCAGATATAGTTTTATTTATTTCTTTACAATAATTAAAATTCATAAATCTAATAACAGTATTAATTAAATAATTTATCATTTTTCTTTTATGTGTATTACATTTAATAAAATCAAAACTTACTAAGGAATATATAGACATTATATAGGCTTGTTTATCCCGTGAAACAGCTTTGCTGTGTTTCGGAGAGAAGGGCAAGACAGGCAGTGTAATTACTGGCACAGAGACTTAACATCTTATGACTCAGGATAGGCAACACATAAATAAGTTGCCTGGGCTCGTTCCAGGTATACTGGTTTATGTTCATGGGTGACGTCGACCACTTAACATCAGGTGGTACGTTTGCCAGTTTGCCTATCCAACTAATAAAAAAAATAAAAAAAAAGACGTTATCCTTTAAATAATAAACTTCTAAGTTTTCTTTGAGGGTATAATAAATTATGTCTTGGAAATTAGATATAAGTTTTATTACATTTTTACTGGGAATACAAAGCCATCGTCGACTTGCATACTCCCTGTATCTAATGTATTCAATTTCATCTTCACTTGTGAAATCATTTTTGCAGATGGAACAATTTTTAAAAATCTTTGTTTTTGTCTTTTTCAATAAATATCCACTTACATTAATGTAGAGATGCCAGTATTCTCGGGTCTGTTTCTTTATTTTCTATTTCTTCAAAATTAATTCCTATAATATTTTCAATATCAACTGTACAGGTCAACGTGACATACTGTAGAGGTGCCGGTATTCTCGGGTCTGTTTCTTTATTTAGTATTTCTTCAAAATTAATTCCTATAATATTTTCAATATCAACTGTACAGGTCAACGTGACATACTGTAGAGGTGCCAGTATTCGCGGGTCTGTTTCTTTATTTTGTATTTCTTCAAAATTAATTTCTATATTATTTTCAATAGGGATGTAACGATACATGAATTTGCCGATACGATACCGATACCGATTATCGAGGAAAATAATCGGCGATACCGATACCGATAGCGATGGCTTTATAGTAAATACACCCAGTAAATAAAGAATGATGTACTTTATATGCATAAAACTTACTAATGTTACATAGAATAAATAGACGCTCCATTCTGTAAAGTGTGGCAAATATGGAAATTAAAAATAATGAACAAAAAAGGTAAAATATCATATCAACATTTATTTGGGTAACATTTATCAAGGAATGAAATCAAATGTAAATCAATATTAATAATTAAAGTTCACTTTGGGAAGATTTTTGTTAAGGAAACAAAGTTTATTCAAATTACTAGCAGATAATCTGTTGCGCAAATCATTTTGTATGAGGCCTGCAGTTGAAAAAGGACGTTCTGAGGCAACTGAGCTCATTGGGTAAGATAAATATTTTTATGCAAGCATTTTCAATTTTGGGTATTTATCTTCATTGCTCCAATAGTTCTTTGGATCTTGTTTCATTGGAATCTCATGGACATCTCGTATAAGATTCCACCTCTTCTTGCTCAGGATGACTAGACATGTTTGACAAAGGTTCCTCCTCTTCTGCTTCTTTAATCAAACTTTCACAAGGACTCCAGATACCTGAGAAAGTCTCATCTTGCTTATTTTGTGACTCTACACGCTCTACAGGAACATGTGTATCCCCGTTTGTAATTAAGGAGATAAGTATTATTTTCGCCTCAATGCTTGTGGATTGTAGAAAGAACGTACGCAATTTATAGCGCGGATCTAGTGTTGTTGATAAAATAAAAGTTTCCTCACTCCTAGATAATCAAATCTGTCATTTATTCTAGCTATCAAAATCTCTACAAAATTATAATATTCTGGGCTGCTGTAACTGTCGTCCGCGGTCTCTTGATTATTTTTGATCTGTTTTAAAACTTTTCGCAAACTGTTAATAAGAGGTATAGCGTCAGATAAGTAAGCAGATTCTTCACTTATAGATTTTGTAGCTTCTTTAAAATAATTCAAAGTCGAAACAACTTGTTCCATCAATAGCCATTCTTCTGTAGACAATTCAGTTCTACATTTCACATGAGGGAAAAAAGAGCTTGAATTGCAACTCGTTACTCTAAAAGTCTTCTAAGTGCATGAAGGGTTGAATCCCAGCGAGTAACGACATCCTGAATGAGAACGTGACAAGGAACGTTATGAGATTTTTGCATTTCTGTTAGGATTTTGCGACCTGACGTTGAATGACTGAAGTGGCCAATAATAGATCTCGCCTTTGTAATCTTGGTATTTATTTTCTCTTCAAAAAACGCATCCTTCAGCACTAATTGTAAAGAGTGCGCCATACATCTGATACGTTGAACTTCCACTAGTGTTACAGCAAGGTAATATATTCGGTGCATTATCTGTCACTACAGCACGTATCCGTTCGCTGATGTGCCAATCTTGAAATAATTGACGTAAGTTTTGAGCTATGTTTTCAGCGCTATGATTTTCGCCTTCAAAAGGAAATACTTCTAGGCAGTAGTTCGTCAACTCAAAATTTTTATCAAGTCCGTGAGCAGTCACACTTATAAAGTCGTTAACGGACGAAGAAGCATCGCTAGTCCATAAGTCAATAGTGATAGTGATGTGCGGAAGTTCATGCAAAAGTTCCATTATTTTGGTTCTCACACGGCAGTACATGTCTGGTATTACATTTTCCGAAATATGGGGATGGGAAACCATTTTGTATTTCGGGCAAAACTGCTTAATAGTGCGTTTAAACCCAGCTTATTTACTAAGTCAAACGGCTCCATGTCTACACATATTTGTTCAGCTATTGTTTGCGTGATCGCTTTTGCCCTAGGGTTTGAGGTCGCGGACCACCGTTGGCGCTTAAGGTACCTGGGGTGTTTTTTTCCAACTCCTTTTCGTGATAATGCTTCACGTGTGTCCACATGTTAGATGTCGTGAAGCCCTTCGATGAAACTGCTTTGCTACCACGAGAAACGCTGACATTGCAATATAAACAAGTCCCTTTTGTGTCATCATCCTGTTTTATTTGAAAATGATTCCAGATGCTACTTCTATGTTTTAAAGGAGTCGCCATTTTATTTATCGTAAGTAACTTTATTACAGTCCTCACTTCACTCAAAAACAGACAAAATCATGAATAGCGGTGTCGAGACGTAAATTCGCCGAAAAACATTATAACGCTGTGCCAAAACTAAGCAAACACTGACGAGTGACGACCGTTATCCGCGTTGCCGTTTCGCTGGAGGGCGCTTCCTTCGCCCCGCCCTCTGAGACGGAGTGGCAACGTGACCGCGAGCGCGTCGTTCTTTTCGCGCGCTTTTCAAACTGTCTATCGGCTGTATTTAAATCGGCGATGCTGATTATATCGGCCGATATATCGGTATCGGTATCGTTACATCGCTAATTTTCAATATCAACTGTACAGGTCAACGTGACATACTGTAGAGGTGCCAGTATTCTCGGGTCTGTTTCTTTATTTTCTATTTCTTCAAAATAAATTCCTATAATATTTTCAATATCAACTGTACAGGTCAACGTGACATACTGGAGAGGTGCCAGTATTCTCGGGTCTGTTTCTTTATTTTCTATTTCTTCAAAATAAATTCCTATAATATTTTCAATATCAACTGTACAGGTCAACGAGGCTTCAGTATTTTCGTTGAGTGCAAAGGAGCATAGAGCATAGCATAAGTCATTTTCACAATTTTTTCCTTGGGTGTGGACACTGTTTAAATTGTTGATTAGAAGGGTGGCAAAAGCAGACTCAAATTGGTAGCATGTCGGGTTAACGTTTAGGCACCCGTGACCTCTAACCGCTCAAAGAAGTTCTCTAGGTGATCTTGATTAAAGTGCCGCAATCAGACTGATGAAACTCCATATTCAAGTCGTAATTTATTTAATAAAACTTGAATTCCCTACAGTGTCCACATCCAATTTTTTAAGGTCGGAATAGTTTCGACCCTGCCAGCAGAAGTCACAAACTCCATCGAGTTAAAAACCCTTTTTGCTTCAGCCCGTCTTTATATGGATTAGCGTAGCTGGGCCGAGTAGTAGTGGCTTAGCATTTTTATTTTTGGTATGACTTCCATTGACAGATTCGAAGACGTTGCCCATAAATAACAGCAGATGTCCGGTTTCCTTGCATTCTGTGGGTAGAATTCCTTTATCTGAAAAAAAAAATGTTATTCATTAATATACACATCTAATTGACTGTAAAACTTTATAGGAGGTTTCGGTAATTCTGTGTTATGTTTGGGTTACCTAGTAAACATTTTGTGATAACAAACTTCTTGCAAACTCGTCTATATTGTACAACAAATATAAATTTCATGAAAAAGAAAAATGGCTAAATTTATATAAATTACCTGCTAGATATCCCATATTGGATACCACAGTGCGACTAAACACTTGAGATGCAAATTTAACTTTCATTTTGTTTAATTTTTCAGGGTTTAAATAGTATTCTGTTAGCTTTGGTATCAGTCTTATGCCTTTATAGCCAGGGTTTTCTTTCAAAAGTTGTAATAAATGAGACAATTTTGCAGTTTTAGTCTCGCCATATTGTTTTAAAGGTAATTTTTTTGTTATTAAATTGTTCCTCCATACCCTTTACAAGGTGTGGCGGGGTCATAAAGGGGAATGATTTCTATATCATTTATTAATATGACATTTTCTTTTGGAGTTTCCCCTCTTCTTAAGTAGACCACCCTGGTATCATTTATTAACAAACGTATCGCCTGAAGGTTAATTGTCCCTTGGTCACAGACTGATGCTACCACGATAAATCCTGCTTGTTGCACCTCAGTAATTACATTTTTTATCTGTTTAGTCAATTGGCCCTTTTGTAGCACTAGCTGAAAATGTGTAATAAATGGCTTGTTTGTAGTTTTTAATCAGACCACGCACTACAAAGACTTGTGCGTGGTCAGCAAATCTGGTTGCCTTTGCTGGCCATTATCTACTACCCCTGTAATTTTACCTTTTCTTTCGTTATATTGACGGTGAATTGGCAATTTATCGTAACTCAAAAAAATACAACTTTACAGGAGACGAAAAAAACGTTTCATTGTGTGTGTTTTTTAGTAACAAATAAGACCCTATAGTTAAATTAAATGAAATGTTAATAGTTTTGAAATTAGGTCGATTTAGTATACATTGCATGCAATTACCATTTAATATTTTTAAAAATTCAAAAGATAGGAGGTATTGTCATTAAATGAAAAGTCAATAATAATTCAATAATTATATTTATATAAGGAATCCGTAGAAACAGAATAACAATAGGAACTATTTCAAGGAACATAATCATCACAATCATCAACAAACTTAACTCTATAATTCTAAAATAACTTACTCAATAATTCAAAATTAAAAGGTTTCAAAAACTGCCGCCAATCTACATAAAAAATAAATGAAAAATTAATCTTAGCAAAATAAACATTCTTATTTAAAGGACTATTTTAAGGAACATAATCATCACAATCGTTACACGTAACTTATTAAAGCAATTAGAGACTAATTCAAGTTATAATCTTAACTTAAAACATACAGAGATCAAAAACAAAATGAGGTTACTAAAGGCAATGTTTTTCTTTTACTTACTCACTAAATCAACATTAAAAGGTAGGTATCAAAAACTGCCGCCAATGGGCATAGAAAATAAGAAAACAAAAAAATAAAAATTAATCTTAGCAAACTAATGATTCTTATTCAAAAGGTAAGGCATCATAAAAAGCATGACAATCGGTGGGTAAAACAGCTTTTAATTGTTGAAGATGATTATATTTTAGAGCTTTGATTGTAATTCTGTTAGGGTGCAGCTGTTGATACTCTATTTCCGTGTCTAACATTTTAGGTGTTTGTGGTAAAGCAGTAAACTCTTCATCAAAGTTAAGTTTTGTTTCAATGGTCATAGTGTCATATTTAATAGCACGTCTGTCAACGACTTGCGGATCTCCAACTTTTCGTCCTGGTCTTATACTTTTGTAAAAGTAGCATTCTGGAGATGCGTAGTTCTTCACAAATTGGTGGTCTATTTGGATAACCTCGTACGGGTCTGACCTTCTTACTTCTTTGGTCAAAGTTCCATATTCACTGGGTAAATGAATTTCTCTATTCTTCAGTTTCCTTTCAATAGCGGCATGCACAGAGTCACACTCCATTTGAGTGTGACCTGGCTCTAGAATTTTTTGGGTAATTTCTATATTGTATTTTTTACTTAAATTAAGTAACGCATTAGCCATCACTACGTTTCGATTTTGGTACGTACATCCGTCTTGAGTAAATTACTAGGGGCAGTTGACGGGAAACGCAATGTCGTTCTATATAGTCGACAAGAAAAGACACAAATGTGCTAGAAGTCAGATCAGCAGCGGTTTCATCGAACCAGTAACATGTACATTGTTTAGTGATTAAGTTGAATACTGTGAAGTTGTGGACTGTAAGCTTAGTTTTAAAATATAGAGCACTGGCGGTTAAGTATGGGCAAACTTTCTCAGCTTCTAAATCCATTGACAGTAGAATAAATTCACCATCAGCAGCTTTTTTTTAATCATCGTCTTTTTCTTGTCTGACGCGATTCTTTTTAATTAGATTTATTTGATAATCTGCTTCACATAAATTTCCAGCTTTATAAGACGCGCACACGTCGCACATGTCTTTTTTTAAGGTATATAAAGACAAGTTCTTGGCATGGATTTTTTTTTCAAAAGTAAATCTAGAAACTGATAGTTCTTCAGTGTCAGTTCAATGTTTTTTGTAAATTTTAAACAGGTCTGCAATGCTATGATAAATTGGTTCTAAAAACAACTTAGTTGTTTCTTTTCTCGCATAGTGCGATGGCAGTTTGGGCAAATTATCTAAAAAACTATTCAATGTCAGTAATTTACGTCTAATTTCTGGTCTTACAGGAGAGCGTCGTGATAAATTTCTTACAGCTTGGTTTGGCGACATCCCATACTATGGTTCGTCCAAGAAAATACAGTGAAAGAGCCTATTGAAAGGGTATTCAAAAACATATTTTTACACACCTGTACTTTTTCTGAACCATCGCTATTCACGGGCAAAAAATAAGCAGCAGTTTCTAGCCGCCTCGACTGATCGGATGTAGTCTTCTGTGCAGTCTTGGAGCGTTTAACTAATGAATTTATGTAGATTTTACGTTGGTCCCAATTCATATGTTTCCAAAAAAAATAATGAATTCTCTTTCTACGCTCTTCGCTTAACTTATCACATCCTCGCAATTTACTCTTTAAACAGAAATCCGATGTACACCTCGGTCCCAAATTTCGAGCGGATCTTAAAGTGTCCTGTTGAAATTTTCTGTTTTCTGGATTCGAAAACCCTAAATACTCTTCGCCTTGCATTCTTCTTAATTTTGCTTTATTTCTTTTCCATTCATCGGGTTGAACTAAATGCCGATGCTTCCTACCTTCATTAATATTTTGTAACTCATTCTCATCATGGTCAGATTCAAAATCAGTTTCTGTATCAGAGCTCAGATTTAAATTATGATTCTGTAAGTTACTATGAAACGCCAACATCACTGACGAACTAAAATTTTCTGAACAGGCAAGTGTATAATTATCATTCAATAATGGTAGAGAAAGATACTTTTTAAGGCATGTGTAAGGAGACACAGAATCATTAGTTAAATCAGAAAGCGATAGGGACTTGAATTTTAGACTTAATGGATAGTTATTTTGCAGCAACGTATCATCAGAAGAATATGGGCGAGTTTCTTTATCTGTCAGGCTGGAAGGTATGGGGCTAGCCACTATATTTGAAGGTTCTGTGCAACTAGGCATACCAAAACTTTCAATAATGCTTGGCCTCGGCGTTCGAGATGCAATATTAGGAAATTCAACACAGCTGCTAGGGACCAACGCATCGGGCTCCTTAGAAGCACTTTCATGGCATGTTTTCTGAACTTGCCTACAACAAAAAAAAAATTGCAAAGTTTTGCCATTGCCCACCTACTAAACTTTGTTTATAAAAAAACGAAATGGAGACATACCAGTGGATGATTCTGTCCAAACATTTCTTCATAATCTTGTGCAGTAGGGTGTCTTAGTTTTATCACAATATGTATATTTAGGTTATCCAACATTTTTCTTTCTCTCACACCTTGATAAAGACGGTCGTTACGTGACATGACACTGAAAACATAACAATACGTCTTATAGGTAATGAAGTTGGTAAGTTAGCAATATCTCCTATCTCACAATAATATTTTTAACAGTAAGTGTAAGCTTAAAACAAATACTCCTATCTCATTTTTAGGCTATTATTCCAACAAGAAATACTTTTGTCAATGAAATAATACCTAACTAAGCTATAAACACTTAGTAACTATATTTATTTGTAAAGAATTTGACATAATAAAACAAAATATAGAAAGCATTAATTCATAAAAAAAATATAAGAACTTTTAAAGTAACTTCCACAAGGAAAAAATACATCAAAGTAGCAATAAAAACGTAGTTACACTGGCACTTCACTAACAACTAATGTATAAAATGATTGAAAAATATACTCACGTCTTGATTTGTACCCAAAATTTAATTTTAAAAAGAACTGTGGCGTTATTAAGCACAGAAGCTGAGTACATGGCATTGTGTGAAGGAGCAAAGGAGGCTAAATTTCTTAGAAGCTTTCTTTATGAATGTTAGGTAAACATTTATTAAACTTTTTTCAATGATAGTCAATCAGCGCAAAACATTTGTAATAGTCATTTTAATCAGGGTCGTAGTAAACATATAGATATAAGACATCATTTTGTACGACAAATTGTATAAGATAAAATTGTAATAATAAAATGCTTATCTACTGAAAATATGCCAGCAGATGCTTAACTAAATGTTTAAGTAAAGATAAACATTTTAATTGTGTTATGAATCTTGGATTGTTTATCTACGGATTGTTTAGTTTAAGGGCAGGTGTTAGAACTAGTATAAACCAAACAATGTAAATTGTCAAAGTTGCCTAAATAGCTCACAAGCTGGCGCTACTGTCTATGCGGTGAGTAGAGTAACTTCTATTCGGGAGGATTATACTCTGCTCTTATGACAAATGTTGTACTGTGTGACTGAACTGAATAAAATCTAAGAATATTAATTTAATCCTTTATTGTTTTCGCCTCTTCCCATCACTCCTGATGTTCCCAAAAAAAAAAAAAATTCGACAGGGTCTTGGTTGAAGTTCCGTGTCAACATTGCATCCAAACAATATTTACTAGACAACTGCCCAAAGAGATTCCATGCCTTCTATAGTTTTTGTTAGATTTGTCACAAATGGTATAGTTGTCTCAGTCAAACGGATTTTGTTTCTTCAACTTCAACTTTAACTTTTTTAATATATTTAGGACCTGCCTTAATAAATTTTACCATTTTTTTGTTTCATTGTTACCATACTGCTAACATTTAAATAATCAAATAAATTATCTATTAATAATGTCATGTCTATTATTTGTCGACATTCTTCGGGAAGATCCTTCCTTGCTGTCAAGTGTTCTGACACAACAGCTACACTGTGACTAAATATTTGTGTCGCCGATTTCACACGTATTTTATTAATTTTATCCGGATTTACATGTTCTTCTGTAATTTTGTCAAGGAGACGTAATTCTCCATACGATTTGTCGGCAGTATATACCATTTGATAATATTCCCATTTTATGGTTTTCTTCTGGTTACATGTAATATAGGTCATATCTTTAGTCAGCAAATTATTTCTCAGACCTTTTATTAAATGAGGAGTATCATAGAGTGGGATTATGCTTCGACCATTTACTTGAAATATTTCGTGACGCCACTCTTTGCCTTGACGAAGATAGGCAGCTTTAGTTTTATTTACCAGTTCAGTTATAGCAACAACATTAACGGGGTTTTGGTCACATACAGTGTTAACCACAATGAGAGCATTTTCTAATGCATGTTGGACCACAGACTTTATTAAAATTTCTAATTCATGTTTTTTTAATCCCGATGTGAAGTAATAAGCAATTGGCTGCTTGAAATTATTTTTTACGCCCTTAACCACAAAAACAAGGGCATGGTCAGCAAATGAGGCCTCTTGATTTGATGCAAACCCTTCCAGTTCATCCTTATGTACATTATATAGAATTTGTGGCGTAATTGACATTTCATCAAACATGAGGCTGCAGAGTCTGTCTGGCACATCCTTTTCAGCTAGCACTTTTTTAATCTTTTCAAAAATAATAGGATTTATACCAGGAACTAATTTAATTTGGCTGAGCAAGCGCTTCATAGCTTTTGCTGATGGCAACGCAAAATGTTTATACAGGGTGTCCCAAAACTCAACGATAATCTGGGACCGGATGAATGGCCAAGTTACACCAGTTCCGGGAAAAATAAAATAAAAATTCCATATCACTCAGTTCAGCGATAATAGACAATTTTGTAAAAAAGTCGAAATTCGACATCCTTGGTCGCATTTTCAAGTCCTGTGATCACCAATTTTCCGGTGGGAGGGAAGCGCTGTGCCGCGCTCCCGGCTGCATGGGTACCACCATCTTGCTTATTTCTCCCGTGAAACAGCTTTGCTGTGTTTCGGAGAGAAGGGCAAGACAGGCAGTGTAATTACTGGCACCGAGACTTAACATCTTATGTCTCAGGATAGGCAACACATAAATGAGTTGCCTGGGCTCGTTCCAGGTATACTAGTTTATGTTCATGGGCGACGTCGACTACTTAACATCAGGTGGTACGTTTGCCAGTTTGCCTATCCAACTAACATTAAAAAAAAACAATGTCACAATTTCGCTGTGATTTTTTAAAATTTCATGATCTTCATTAACGATGCTTTTAATCGCAACTACGAATTAATGCAAAAAACATTGTTAATTCAATAAAATAAGTTAAGTTTTAGTGAGTCATGGTGCACAAAAATATTGTTATTGCCGCGGTTGGGTAGACGAAGTGTTGGTCGGCCATTAACCAGGTAGGAAGACGATCTCCGTACAGTGTCCGGTCCGTGTTGGATGCGAGTA
Source organism: Helleia helle (assembly GCA_963853865.1). Classification (NCBI taxonomy): domain Eukaryota; kingdom Metazoa; phylum Arthropoda; class Insecta; order Lepidoptera; family Lycaenidae; genus Helleia; species Helleia helle. The sequence continues at coordinate 1,631,224 of OY971434.1, forward strand.
GCGAGGGTTCGGTCGTCTTGGCGTTATTTGAGGGAGGCCATGGACGGATAGAGGATGATGATGATGACATAAAAAATACATATAATTTTGTTATGGTACTAAATGGATTAACAAATGAAAAGAGTAAAAATTATATACAGTTAGATTGTATCAAAATAGGCAATAAAATAGACAGTGAACAATAATGACAAACTAAATTTAGAGATATTCCAGTATTTTTAACCGACTTCAAAAAGAAAAGGAGGTTCTCAATTCGTCTGTATGTTTTTTTTTTTTTTTTTTTTTTTTTGTATGTATGTGACACGATATCTCCGCCGTTTGTGAATGGATTTCGATGGTTATTTTTTTGTTTGAAAGCTGGTGTTTCCAATTTGGTCCCATATTAATTTTATTAAGATCTGACAAGCCGTTTTTTAGTTATTCCCAATAATGCCTATTTGGTTGGTTTTGTTTACCTTGATGATATGATTTTTTTATTACGTGTCGATGTAACAATTGTATAGGATGCTTTGGTAGCACACCATAGTATGTCGCGGTCATCGTAATCATCATCATCATCATCCTTTATCCATCCACTGCTGAACATGCCTCCTTCAATGAACGCCAAGACGACGAATTTCGGAATCACTAAAAATTAAGAAATAAAAACATTTTACAAAAAATTAAAACCGACTTCAAAAATACTAAACTAAAAAGTAATAAAATAACAGTTTCTTTAATGTTTGTGCTTACAACATATAATCAACTTAATCTTCTACTAATGTACAAACTTTGCGTTTACCACGTCATTATAGTTACTTTTGGAGTCGGTGTCGTATTTGTTGCTGTACATTACCTACCTACCTTTTTTTTTTTTTTTTTTTTTTGTTCTGCAGCGGAAATTTGCAGACCAAACCGTAACTAGGACCGGGGTGGGTTTTAAACCTAGCCGTGTGTGGGGTTCGCACTTGGAGATGCGTTACCCACTAAAACCGCTGCAAGTGCCCTCAGCCGCCTTTTATGAGAGTCCCGGATCATGCAGGCAACGCAGGACCCTCGGCGACAGGCTGGCCCCGGCGAAAAGGCCAGACTCCTCCTCTAAAGGGGGACTGCTCGGCTGTTCGTTTGCACGATACTTTTAGCAGTCCCCGACGACGTCGTGTCTAGCTGGACCCAGGTTAAAACCCCATCCTGGGCCCGACACGAGCACAGGGGCGTTACTGGAGGCGCATTAGGTAGCGCCTCCTACGCACCCCCGTTCGTCGCCTGCGGGGGGAGGCCTCGTCGGCGGCCTCCTCTCTCACCCGCTCATCGGCCTCCTTCTGGGACATTACTGCCTCGCAGAAGGAGACCATCGCCGTCCAGGACTCGTCGTCACCGAGCATCGCGGCGATGACACTCGGCAGAGACAAGTCCCCTCCGATGACCGATGTCAGATCATGACGCAGCGCCGCCCATCTCGGGCACACCTCGAGGGTGTGCTGGGCCGAGTCCACCGCCGCGCCACAATCGTGACACACAGTTACCGGCTCCCTTTGGGCCGTCCTGCACAGATACTCACCGAAGCACCCATGCCCGGTGAGCACCTGTGTTAGACGGAAGGTGAGGGGTTTGCGTTTACGACGCATCCACCGCTCAAGGACCGGGCGCAGGGCAACCGTTACGCCTTTGCCATACGGCTGCCGCGCCAAGTCCTCCCCCCACCTTCGCATTAGTGCCTCCTGCCCTAGTCGGCGGACCCGTAGGATCCCGTCCGGACATTACCTACCTACCTACCTTGGCTGACACCGACTCCAAAAGTAACTATAATGACGTGGTAAACGCAAAGTTTGTACATTAGTAGAAGATTAAGTTGATTATATGTTGTAAGCACAAACATTAAAGAAACTGTTACATATTTTATTACTTTTTAGTTTAGTATTTTTGAAGTCGGTTTTAATTTTTTGTAAAATGTTTTTATTTACTTTGATAATATTACAGTACAATGCTTGACAAAGGAATTGATGAGTTTACATTTTACGTGAATGTGAATGTACGGGGACCGTACATGCTCCCAGGGAGATGAATTGTTAATGATAAGGTGATACAAAGATGATAAAAAATAAATCATAGCTTAATATTTATGTTAGTATGGTGCAATGATTTTTTATTTTTATTTTTAAACTTAATTAACTATCGTCTGTTCTGACGCGAACAGATTGAAGTACTGTGGATGTTCCTCGGTCTATATTTATTTTTGGTAAGTGAATAATAGGCCGCACTGCACTATTACACTGCTCAACACTAGAACCTAATTTGCCACAAAACACAACACTAGGCTCAAATAATTGTTCATTACACTTGGGATGAATAAACCATCCATAAAATAGCAACATAATGGCGCTAAAAACTAAACAACACTGATATGCTACACATGCTTCCTGGTTACTGGAAGGTTCGCGGTTGTTAGCTGGGGCAGTAGCTGCTAAGCGCTGCTGCAGTCTCCGCACCACATAAAATAGTCCGAGTATGGCTAAGATACCGACAACCACGTAAATAGCCACATAGTGGTGTATATCATGATAACAAACAGTTTCAATCAGTGGTGGAGCCTGATGCATTATCTCGATTTGTTTCTGTATATCCTCTAATTCTTTTGATGAACACCTTCACTTGACGTGTTCAAGATCAGCGTTTCATTGAACTTTATGTTTAAAATATTATTGATAGGAGCTATATCAATAGATAGTATATCTATAGTTTCTTGTCTGTGAGAGAATATAATAAATTCTTTACTTTTAATTATTATGCAACCATGCCTTACTACAGGAAGGCCTGCGCCGTATAATCGTTCCATCGTTATGTACTCATCACACAGTATTTTGATACGACAAACGTCACAGCAAAAATAAAAATAGTTGTTACTAACATTCTACCCATTTATTAACACATTGAGTTTTAATTGGGTTACAATCTCCTTTCATTGTACATATGCTTTCATCGTCCTTGATATGATATATGGGTTGATTCAGATTACATAACATTATCTCCATGTCAAAATGTAAACAAGAGCGTACGTCCGTCTCAGTTAATACTATATAGGAATCCTTTTTTTACGTTTATAGCGGCATATTCTGTAATTGGCTGTATCATAATCATGTACTTAACCTTTTCTAGGTATTGAAATATTTTTTAAAAAACTTCATACGGATCTCTGCTTATTAATGGTATTTTTATTTCAAACTAGCTGTTGCCCGCAGCTTCGCCCGCGTTTATTTAGATTTACAGCAGTTCGGATTAATGATGATTATTTTTATGGCCAACGTTACGCCTTATAACATTAGCTATCTGCCAGTGAAAGCCTCGTCAAAATCGGCTTAGCCGTTTTAGAGATCAACCGGAACAAAGAGACAGACAAAATTGATTTTTTTATGTAAGTACCGTATATTATTTCATAGCTTTTACCCGCGACTTCGTCCGCATGTAAGAAGTATTTTTTTAAAACTTATTTTTCAAATAATATGGTTCAAATTTACCACCTTATATTATAATTTAAAGAATACTATTAACTTCCCGATAATTTCCATACAGGCACGATAGTACGTTTTGAAAAAATATATTTATAGTTCTAAATACTTTAACCAAATCATTGAATATATCTATGTCTGTTTGACAAGAATTAATTAATGTAGCCTACTAAAATAATTGTTGATTAATAGTGACCTGTTAAGATTATCATTTCCTGTTGCTGTATAATTAATAATAATTTCTTCTTCGTCGGAATGCTCATTCAAATTTTGTGGCAATGGTGGCATAGGGTCATGCATTTTTTTACATATATTATGAAGGACTGCCATAGCTACTATAACAGCCTGAACTCGTGGTATGTCTGTTCTAATTTTCATTGATAGAGCAGGAAATCTTCTTTTCCAGCACCCAAATGTTCTTTCTATCTAATTCCTTGTGCGTATTTGACTTTCGTTATATAATTTATCTCCATCACTAACAGGATTACGCAGAGGTGTCAACAAATATGGCTTTATCACCAACCAACCGATATCCTTCAAATTCTCCATCTTCTATTCGACCCTGTCAAATGAAAACATATCATTATACAAGAGCCTTCTTTTTTTACCACTGCAAGCGCCTTCAGACCCTTTTTGAGGGTCCCAGATCTACAAGCAATAGGATCACCTCAGCGACATGCTGGATACAAAAGAGGCTCAAGAACATGTCTTGAATAATAATATTGTTCACTTTTATCATAATACATTTATTAGCCTATCAAATTAGATAATTATAATAATATTCTTAATAGTAAATTATCTATAATTGTGCTCATTGCAGTTAAGCGTTAATGTGTCACTTGTGCATCAACTGAGGCCACATTCAGCTATAAACTCATAAATATGTATTCATAAAATAATGTGTCAATGTGTATCCTTGTTGGTGGATCTAATAATAAATAAATAAATATTTTATTATAATGATTGTACAAGAACCAGGAATAGGTACATAAAATACAAAATAAGGATAATTATAAGTACCTTTATGATACTGGAGTTGAAAATATGACCATCGTGGATTTTTTTTTGTTTCGGATTGGCTAGACTTTTTGGCCTGATGGCCTTTAAGCAAAATCGGTACAGTAAATGAGCAGATGGTTCACTTAAGAAATATTCGAAAGGAGGACGCCCCCCTCCGCGCCCCGCAGGGGGCGTGTTTTATCGCGCGCGCTGCTCGGGAGAGTAGGATTTGGACTATTGTTTTCTAATGTTTACGCGAATTTCACTCATTATAATGAAACACTTTTTTTTACGGATTTTATCGCGGTTTATTAAGATTTTTACAAGCCCGACGTTTCGGATACTTTACAGCAACCATGGTCACGGGAGGACTGAGGTGTCATACGTCCTAATGTTACAAGTTATTCGAAACTACCCTATGATACATCAATATTTTGGTTAGTCCTATCTACGCAGAAAGTGCTAACTGTATCTTTAATCTGTGACATATTATGCTTGGGGTCACGTCGGGCTTGTAAAAATCTTAATAAACCGCGATAAAATCCGTAAAAAAAGTGTTTCATTATAAGGATTTGGACTAGTCAAATCCGATACGGTCGACAAATCTTTTACGGTTGAATTTAACATATCATGATGAGGGCCGGCCCTCATCCCTTCCTCTGGAGAGGGAGGCGGGTCATGCGCGGTGCCCAAGCAATCTAGCGGTAGCGTAGTGCTAGCGCTGTTTGCGCGGTCTGGGTTTGTGTCTACTCGTATCTGATTCGAACCTAAGCTTCCGCGATCGATCCGGATCGATGTGGTTTCCATGTGTATATATTAATTATATATTATTGTATTATAATAACCTTATTTTTAATGTACATATTAGCATTGCAGATAACCTGTACATTCATAGAAAATGTCAGCTTTCTATTTCTGTAGTTTTCTGCATCAGGTCCACCTGAAAATATGTTATAGGTTAATAAAGTTAATACACAAAATTTTTTTTTTATAATTGCTTGAAATAGTAGGGGGTAAGTAAATAATTTGTAAAGGATTTGCCTATATTATCATTTAATACATACCTGGTGATGTAATTGGTATATGGGTGCAGTCTATTGCTCCAATTCCTTTAGGGAAACCATTATTGTTATAAAAATCTGTGGCTGTCCTTTCAATCTCCCCAACATTGTGTGGCATGAATATCCATTCACTTCTCATACTTGCAATTGCTTTGCTTACTCGATGTATTATGCGTGATACAGTTGATTTGTGGACTCCAGCTGTGTCGCCAATGCATCTTTGGAAGGAACCACAAGCATAATATTCTAAAGCAATAAGTACTTGCTGCTCTGGGGTTACTGCTTTATTTCTGAAAATTACATCAATAATGATATAATTATTAGGATCTAGGTATGCTAATATTTAATGAGTGTAAATTTCTTCATCCGAGCCCCCATGGGCTACTCGGAAACTCACACAACGCACCACAAAGCATAGAATAACCAAGCCGCTGCCGGCCCCTGGCAGCTGCTTGGTGTTTCCTCGCTCTGTGAACTGCACGAAACGCGACAGCATAGAAGTCCCTTCATGCCGGTTCAAGTGGCACTACCTCTTACTTAAAGTGGCCTAGGTAATATATAAATACATACCTACGCCAGTTAAATTGGATGTAGATAGGTATTGTATAGATACCTAATATAATATGTTTTATGTAAAAAGAATTGGCTTCTAATATAAAAGTAGTACTTACTTCAACGTTGTGGGCTGTAAACAGCTCTGTAATCGTAATGCCAGCCACCGTGCCACATTTTTCGATACTCGAAATCTCGATAAAAATGATTCATCATCTCGAGTGATAAATCGATCTGGCCGAGAAAAATATACTTTTCTTTTTCTAGGTATTGCAATAACTATCAAGTCACTTTCGTCTTCAGAAGAACTTTCCGAAAGTATTTCTCGGAGTAACGACATTTTGAATTTAATTTGACAAGCGCGATAGACAGTTGATATTTAACGCTAACAATAGCTTTAACCGGCCGATTGTGAGCGGCTAAAGTTAGTGTTAAATTATGACGTATTTTGACCATAGTCAAATGGTGCAATACATTTTTACACTAAACGGTACTTTGACAGAACAGTTATTGTTAAAGTAAGATGGTGCAACACACCCTTAATGTTTCCAAATTGGTAACCAACAAGATTAGCCCAAGCTTTGAAACGCTCAGGAAATTTGTTAGGATTTGGAAATGAATGCATCATTTTCCTGAAATCAAGGAAATAATATTATATTTTTTGTCACAATGTTGTCCACCCTAGGGTTGCCTGTATGAGATTGCTGCATGTGATAAGGCTGTTGATTGTATGTATATGTATTTCCTACCGTAGTACCTAGGTAACACTGAAAATGTTTAGAAAATGAAAAACGGCTTAATGTAGAAAGTTGCAAATATTTTTATTGTTTTTCGAAGTAATCTCCGTTTCTTTCTACACATCGTCGCATTCGATGGAACCACTGAGAAAAGCAGTGGGCCCATTCTTCCTTAGGAGTCTCTTCTATGGCATTTTCGTACGCTTTCACCGCATCTTCAGGGCTCGTAAAGCGAATACCTCGAATTTTATCTTTAGTTCTTGGGAATAAATGAAAGCCGCAGGGCGCCAGGTCAGGACTGTAAGGCGGATGACTCATTATCTCGACACCTGCCATAGTCAAATATTCAACAGTCCGTTTTGCGGAGTGCGCTGAAGCATTGTCGTGGTGAAGGAGGATCCTGCTTCGAGGGCGCTGCTGTCGAATTTTTTCCAAGACAACAGACAAACAGCGATTGACATACCAGCCTGCAGTAACTGTCCTTCCATCTTCTAGCACAACTGTCGCGAACTGACCTTTCCGACCAAAGAATGAGGCAATCATCTTTTTTCCTTGACTTCTTCCTTTCTTTACCTTAGTTGGCCGATCCTCGAAAGGAAACACCCACTGAGCTGATTGTCTTTTGGTTTCGGGTTCGTAGCAATATATCCAGCTTTCATCACCTGTGATGATGTCAAATACAGCATTTGAGTTACCGCCGTTGAACTTATCTAACAATTGGCGACACCAGTCCATGCGGAGGCGTTTCTAGTCGTCGGTTAAAGTATGGGGAATCCATTTGGTACAAAGCTTACTGACGCCTAAATGTTCGTGTAATATTTTTTGAACTTGACTCATACCAATACTTGACTCATACCATTGGTATGAGTCAAGTAAGATACGGGCAAGCCTAGGCATTGGCCTAGGCTTGCCTTCCTCTATCATGCGTCTAGTCTGCTGATAGGTCACTCTCTTATCTTCCTCTATCATGCGTCGCACAGCACTGATGTTATCTTCAGTAGTCGCTGTTAAAGGACGTCCCTCACGCGGATCATCACTGAGATTGCTACGTCCACGCTTAAACTCGTTAAACCAATTGTAAATAGTGGCACGAGATGGGGCTTCATTAAAAAATGCTAATCGCAGCCTATCATAGATTTGTTGTTGAGTAAGCCCACAACGAAAGTCATAATAAATCATTGACCGAAAATTTTCTCGCGTTATGTTCATTTTCACGTGTAACAAGAGTTTCAGATTAGCCGCCAATTCACAAAAACAAATGACAAATGAATGCAATATACTACATTAGGTTACTAAAGAGTTCTAAAATTGAAATTCAAAAAAAGTTTTCATTTTCAATGTTTCTAACTGGCCAGTTCTAAACATTTTCAGTGTTACCCACGTATTACATCCAAAATAATTAGGGTCGCTATAATTATAGGGGAAAAACAAACATATAAAAAAAAACAATTTAATTGAAGTTTTTGACCACACTTATTAATTATTATCTTCAGGCTTAGGCAACGGTTTAAATAATTTTTTTTGCTTGGCAGTTTTTAAAATCTATTTCAGTTCAAACTGATATTCGCCACTGCTGAATATCAGTTTGAACTGATTAGCACTTTGCTTCTTAAAAATAAGAATTCGTTCCATAGACGGATCAATTTTCATAAAGAAATTACAAAGCTCATTTGCCATTCTTAAACCTTCACTAAGATAAAGATTAAATGTCACATTTCCAGTGCTTGTTAAAGCTTCTTCTCCAAGGGCTGTTATAGTCTTGGTCCGAGGATAACTAATTTAAAGACTATTATAACAAAATGTTGGTGTATTTAAGAAAAGCAATTAATAAAGATCAGAACTCTTACTCGGGTCGCGCAGGACTACTAAATTTTATCTAAAATAAAAAATAACAAAAGGCACTTGACGCGTACGTCTTAATTCATATTTTAAAAAATAGATTCCAAAAAGTATACTATATTTTAATAAATAAAATTAAAAGAAATTTGACTAGGGTTAGGGATATGCTGTCACTCTAGTGTTGTGAACACTTCGTATTAGTCGAGCAGACGAGCGGGGACACGACGCACCCTTGTACTACGATTACACGGCTCTACTACTATGGGTGCTATACTGTGAATTTAACATTTCCTCCAAGTCGGTTTCAGACAAATCTTCATCTTGCAATTCAAGCAACTCCTGAATGTCACTACCGAACCCATCTCGTCCTATTCCGTTCGCAATTTCAGCTATGTTTGCAGTCATAGTTTGAATTTGCACAGATTCTTCGTCATTTTCCGCAGTCAGAGCAGGCCACAGTTTTTTCCAGCATGGTTTCAATGTGTATGGCATAGTTTACACGGAGCCAACACTGGCTGCCAATAAGACTGGCAGCCAGTGCTGGCTTGGTATTGGCCTTGTGTAAACAGTTTTTCAAGCCAAGCCAGCGCTGGCTGCCAACGCTGGCGAGAATAGAGCGACCGTCTATTTTTCTAGCCAGTGACCTCCGCCCGCATACCCTTCGACCCCCGCGCCAGCGCTGCGGACACGTGTAGACGAGTCTCGCCAGTCACTGGCGAACGTCCGTACGGTGTGTGTTCTTTGTTGTTTTATTTGGAATTTCTGCGACAAAATGCCGAAAAAATTCAACGAAGAGGATACTTTGAAATTCGTACAACTTTATAGAGAGCACGAATGCTTGTGGTATAAGCGTTGCGATGCATACAAAAATAAAGAAATGCGCGCTTCGGCACTAGAACAACTTCGTGTAGGAATGAATATAGAAGAACTGACTCTTGATGAAGTTAAATCAAAAATCAAAAGTATTCGAAATACGTACTACTTGGAACTCGACAAAATCGAAAAATCTACAAGATCTGGGGCTGGGGGGAGCGTTTATAAGCCAAAGGCAAAATGGTTTGATGAATATGATTCGTTTGTAAAGCCGGTTTCTATGAGGAGAAAAACCATAGTAAGTAAAATCACATTATTATTTATTTTAAACGAAAATTACATTTAAGCAAAATTATAAAGCCACTTAAAGACACACGCATACTACAACAAAAGAAGCTCGTGTATTTGTCCGTTTCAATGTTGATTTTCGAAGTCGATTGTTAATGTATGCTATTTAATTGCCAAGGAACTCTTCCTTCGTTATTAAACATATTTTTTAAAACTTCTCTTTTCTCTCTTGCTATTTCTGCTGAATGATTGCTACCTTGATTGCCAATACTCTGTAGGGCATGTATTTGGCTCCTCCATGAACCGGGCTGAATATTTCCCTGTTCATCTTCCCTATCAACACAAGTAGCGGTGATGTATGAATTTGATTTCTTTCGTAGCCAATTATGAAGGGCACAACAAGATTGCATGTACTGTTTCCAAGTTAGTATTGGCTTTTCTAATACCCGGAATCTACTAACTAAGATTGGAAATACATTTTGGATTATCCGTCTTGCCCGAGATAACCTGTAGTTAAAAACTTTTTCTTCTGTACTGAGGTTTACACCTGGATACGGCTTCATTAAATAAGTCTTTAGTGGAAATGCCGCATCTCCTACGATGACTCCGTTGTCAGGTAATAAGTTATTTTCCAGGTCTTGGTATATAGAACAATTCTTAAAAACTCCTCCATCAGATGCGCTACCACACGCGCCGACATCTATGTACGAAAAACAGTAGTCGTGATCGGCAATAGCTATCAATACGACGCTGCTTGTTTTCTTATAATTGAAGTATAAACTTCCACTTTTAGGAGGAGCTTTAATTGTCACATGTTTTCCGTCTATAGAACCATAACATAAGGGGAAATTCCATCGTGTTTTAAATCCCCTTTCGATGTTTTTCCATTCTTCTGCGTTTGGTACCTGTAAAAAAGGGTAGTAATTAAAGCGGCCTATTTAATACCATTTTTAGTCACAACAAAAAAATCTATAACATTACAATTACATTAATTTATTTTGTTTAATTACAGGATAACATGGATACCCCAAATAGCAATGAATCAGGATTATCGAATAGCAATGAACCAGGACCATCGTTGGTTCCACGCTCTGAAAATGGGTTAGAAAATGAGTCTGCAGAAGAGACACCTTGATTTACCCCACCCACAAAACCTAAGCGGAGCAAGTTATCACAGATATCTAACATGATAAATGACTTAAGGGAAATTAACGACAACACACGCTGCGAAGAAACAGATCTTGACCTATTTGGAAAAAGCGTCTCGGCACAATTAAAAAAATTTACAGAGGAACAGGCAGTCATTGCTAAGGAAAAAATACAGAGTATATTGACTCAATGCATGCTCACAGATATACGAGCCAAGAATGCGTATCAAGTGCGACAATCGGTTCAGCAATCGCAAAATACGCTACCTACTAATTGGAATTCCACACAAGTTCTTCCGTCCTACATAGTACCCCAATACTCTCTAACAACACCTACAATCTGCCCTCCTTCAGAGTCCAGTCCATCGACATGTTCTTCTTCGTGTTCCCAGTTTACTACTAATGTCATATCCCCAGAAACTCCATATAATTATGACAGTTACGGCGAAAGCGTAGACAACAGTGATGCCATTCAAAAAGCCTTCAATAACGCTTAATATTAATATATATGTTTGTTGTATTTTGTAATAATGTGTGCCTTATTATTTCAATTTTAAGTAAATAAATAAACACTTACCTTAATAAACTGTTTTAATACTTCATAAATTGTTCGACAAACTTCTGGTATGAATTGTGATATAGATGGTTTAGAAACACGGTAAAAATGACTCAAGCTTCGATAACTCATTCCAGATGCTAAGAACGATAACGTTACTTCTAATTTTATTTTTACTGGTAACGCATCTCTCATCAGTGTCTTGGCGCTGAATCGAGCTCTGTATAAGCGAAAGCAACTCATCAAAGTTTTCAGCAGTAACCCGCAACGCCAACCTGTACTCAGAAGGATCTTCTAATCTTAGTTGTTTCAGCAACAAGGCAGAAGCTCCAGTTACAGGTCTATCGCTTAACCATTTTCTTATCCAAAGTCGTTTCGCTCCCTTTTTTTGTAATATATCAATCAACTCTTCTCTTAATAGTGCAGAGATATTCCTTAAACATTTCTTTTTCAACAGCCTTTGCCGCGTATTCATTATTTTTTCCAAACGTGTGCACACCAAAAGAAAAAATCCGTGAATGATTGGCCGCGTCTAAACAACAAGGGCCAGGCCAACGCTGGCTTGTCTGCAGACTGGCGCCAGCATTACTGGCTTCGTGTAAACTCTGCTTATGGCTTCAGTTCTTCCAATGACTATTTTATGTTTACAATGCATTTTGCTATGTCAAATTTCTTCCAGCATTCCATAACATTCATATCAGGATCAAATTCCATATTATCCAAAATGATTTTGAAGGTTCGTCTAATGTAATAAGAGCTTAAAGGCCTGGATTATTCCTTGGTCCATAGGTTGAAGCAAAGCTGTCGTGAATTCGGACATTTTCTAGCTCAAAACAAAACGAAATTTAAACCGCCTAACACCACACCACAAAATAACCACAGACTTCTGTCACTGTCAAACAACGACCACGTTGTTTAACAATGACATAACTTCTCGGTCTTGCCAGTCCGAAGAAAAACGGACCAATTTTAATAAATGGGTCTGTCTTCTATTCACCAAATAATCAAATGTCGTATTTCTCTATGTTGGAGTACAAAAATTGGGCCGTTCTTCATTCGACCACCTAGAAGCCTCACCCAAAAGACGTTTTATAAAAAAAAACGCTTTTGTGAAAAATTGTCGAATGGGCCCCTCTTTCTTTTCACCTCTTTAATTATTCTTTTGTTTTTTAAAAGAAGTTCCTGTATTTTTTTCATGGATTTCTTTATTTTAATATATTTTTTTAATTTATTTTTACTGTGAAAATCCATCACGATACAGCTTCAGCAATGTGACATTTTCAGGAATCGTTAAATAAGTATGTTAGCAACGCTGAGCCAATTGCCAGAGATCCACGAGAAGCCTGTGTCTCATCCCATATAAAAAAGACTTTGGTTTTTGTCCACATCAGTAATATTGAAGTTGTAAAAACTAATTTGCCTTGAGTAGTACGCATCTTGTATTGGTGTTCGGGGTATCGGTAACACTTTCTGCAGATCAAAACATAGCCTTATGCTGTTAGGAACTAGTGTTCTCAATGATTGATAAAAAGCATTGGCTCTAAGCTTGTGAACTCTTTTTTCCACAAAGTTTTTTTTTTTTTACTGTTGGTTTCATTTTCTATTCTAAGATGTTTGGCAGCATTTAATTCAGATGATAAATATATTCGTTTGCTTTTCTGTCTGTTATAGTGACTCTCTTGGGCAGGTAACTTTCTCAAGAATTCTCTTAACTTTTCTTTTTTTTCTATTGAATTGATTGATTTTCTGTCCCCACCACGGTTCTCGGTAGGTATTTCCCCATTATACAGTGTAACATTTAAGCTTCTTAGCCTTTTCTCTCCAATTGAAAATGTTTTTAGAAACATTTGTTTGCAAACTGTCTCCAGCTTTTTGTTTACATAGAGGTGCAGCTAATCTTTCGATTTTTCGTTATAGCTCTTGGACTTGCCTTTCCTCGATTTTGAGGCTCATACGGTGCTAAGAGTCTAGAAAGGTAAATATCCTGATCAACTTTCAGAGGCCGTTTAAAGAACATCCTTTTATTTCTTACGGTATCTTGTAATGTCTACTTTATACATTTGAAAGTTTTTTGCGACTTGTGATCACATGGACGCGTATAATTTATGCACAAAGGATCTTTATCTGTGTAAGTCTTGAAAAGATAGAAAAACGTGGTTATTTAAGTGTTAAAACTTCATTAAAGAAGAGGAAACTGAACTAAGGTACAATAGAATGTCACTTACGTTTTACGGTATTCCGAACGATCTTTACGCTTTTTTTTTCTTGACCCAGCATTTAAATTTCGACTAAACCTTGCTCCTCCATTTTTAAGATAATTTGCAATATACAAATGAAAAAATAATCTTCCAAACACAGTAATTCGATCCACTCACATCGATAATCAATCAACCGTTGTCTTAGAAAAAAACCTGTCATCTTTGATGTGTTTTTTTTCTGATACGCAATGCAGAGACAATGTTTCTTTTTTATTTGCAGTATAGTTTCATAATGGCATTGGCAATATTCAGTATACAGCCATTACTAGTGAATTCTAGCGTTTCTAATCGATTATATCGATTTTTATTTAGAGCGGGAAAGTATGAAAAAAATAATGACCTTTTGAATAGAACGAAAATTTAAAGAAATATGCCTGTTTTGTCTAAAACATTTGGAGGGAAAAACTTCATCTGATTTGGTGCAGAAATACGCCGTTTTGATTGAATTTCAAATTTTGTCAGTGTTATTTCTATGGAAAATATGCCTATTTTGTACCGACACACACACATACAGATTTCCAATATCTTTATTTTTATTTACTAACCTTACTACGTATTATGATAATAATATTGTAACAGTAAAATTTACTATGTACGCAAATAGTTAAAATAGACCAACCTGTAAGCCTTAGGGGATCGGAACTGATACTCCTTCATACAGGTTATTCAGTTACCTAGTTAGGAGATCAGAACTGCACCCACTAAAATTAATAATAATAATAATATCTATGGACGCTTTCACACCACGTCAATCTGGTCCCGTGGTAAGTTCTCTAAGAACTTGTGTTACGGGTACCAGGCAACGGAAATATATTTAATACTTTTATACTATACATATATTTAAGATTTTTATTATATAATACACATATTTAATACACATCCATGACCCAGGAACACAGAAAATATTTTTGTTCCCTGGCGGGATTCGAACCCGCAACCTCCGGCTCGAGCGCCTACGCGCTTACCACTGAGCCACAGAGGTCGTCGAAAAAAAAATTGTAGCAAATGTGTTATTTTAACCTTGTTAGAAATATTTATATACCCATGCTCTGCAATACTTTATAAGACCAATAAAGATTTATTATTATTATTATTATATTTAGGCTCATTCGATGTATTTTTATGCCATAAATTCAAAACAAACATAAAAAAAATGTTTCCTAAGTGAAATACGACCTTCTGAACAGACGCTCCTCAGTTGTAACGTCACAAAATAATTATTCTAATTAATTAATTCTAATATCTTAAACCTGGACAACTGCTGTATTAGAAATGGATTGCACGCGAAGCTATCGCTCAATATACTGGGTGTATTTGGAAATACACCTGGTATAGTAAATTGCCCCGCTCATCTTCTTCATCAAATTGCCACTCTCCATACATTTTCATAATTTTGGAGTGGCGGTAACTCAAATTATTCAATCGCTCATCACCTGCGACGAGCGGCAGACGAAATAAAAAAAAATCATCATCATCATCATCAGCTTTTATCCGACCACTGCTAAACATGACCGATGTTCCTTCAATGAACGCCAAGACGGCCGAGATCCCTTGTCACTCCACCGACCACAGCACGTAAGATTGTCTTCCCACATGCCTATGAAATTTAAATAGCAACACGCGGTTGTAAAACATTTTGTCATGTTTTTCAAATTAAATAATACATAATTCTGCCGTCCTAACCATAATGGCAGTAACTGCAATCGACTCACTTTCGAGAAAAACGCGGTTAAAGTTTTTTTTTTGTTTTTTTGTGTCCTGCTTATAATATTTAAAAGTTTGCTATTAAGATAAGTACATAGTATAGTAATTATCGCAAGGTTTGCATTGTTATATATGTTTTTAATTTATAATTATTATGTATTTAAAATAACGCAAAAAACTCTTTATGACTAGGAACTGTAATTACGAAACAGCCTTAGGTACTTAGCATAAAGACAGTAATATACAGTAACATGTTTACTGTATTTATGCGTAGGAATATGTCAGTAGTTTCTTATAGAATTTACTGTGCTATTATAATATGCTTTTTAATCACATATCGTCGTTGCAAAGATAAAATCTCTCATGTGACATTTTTAAGTTTCCGAGAAAAACGATAAAAACTGCCTACTGAAAAAAAATGATAGAAGTTTTGTTATTTTTTTAATGCAGATATATGTAGCGTTTACTAATGGATATTTGTGGATATAATTATCAGTAATAAATGTTTATAAAAGCCTGAAAATAATTTTTTTAATGATTCGGCTGCACATAAGAGATTTTAGCTGCAAAATTTTGTTACATAAGAGATATTCTGCATTATTTTTTTGTATTTTCTCCTTGCAACTAAGATATTTTAACCATTCATAGAACTTATTAAATTAAAAATGGACTCACATGGAAGTATTAGGAAGGAAATAAAACAAAAATAATACGATAGCAAGTCTTTTAATTAAAAAGTTTTAAAAACGTGGTAAGTACTTACAATTAATATACCTACCTACCGAAAAATATTATGTGCCAGGATTAAATGAAATTAAATCATAAAAAGGATGATAATCCTTATCCATGACGGTTTTTAGCTTCTGTAAATGCTTGAATTTGCTTTCAGTGATTTTTGGTGACTACGAATATAATTTTTCTGGAATCGCGATCCTGAGCCTAGTAGCTCTTCGCTGTGGTAAGGTGGTCCACTCATCATTATGGCGCAACTTATAAAGCACAGACCCATCTGGCGAATATTTCAGCCCTCTTATATCTACCACGACTGGATCTCCCTTTTTTTCCGGGACGTATAGATTTGAAGTTCGTTTCGAGTTCTTCGTAATTAAGGAAGAACTCGTAATGTACTGATTTAACATCGTACGGGCATTTTGGTCGAGCTTGCTGCATTCGACACACGTAATCACTAGGCGCATAAATGGGAGGTTTGATGTACTGTTCAATAGTTGAATGGACACTGTCCACTTCCATCATCGTATGACCTTTTTATAAATACAACTGCTCGATTACAATGTTTGTGTTTTGAGAAAGGTCGCTCAAGGCACTGGAAAGAATACGGTAACGATTTTGATGTCCACATCCATCAGAAATCACAATGATTCTTTCAATTTCAGGTGCTAGTTGTTTAATGTAATCAACCAGACAAGTAGTAAATTCATTGGCTGTCACGCCACCATCCGCTTCATGCCAAAAGTAAATCGTAACTTTTTTGGTTCTGGTGTCATAAACTGTAAAATTATGGCACTGTAATTTTAGTTTATAATAAGCAGCACTAGCTAACAGCTTAGGTGCAAGCAAAACACTTTGCACATCTACCGTTATCACCGCCGTCTTATTATTTGCCAAACCTATGGCATCTTTCTTTGCTTGGCGAGCTTCATTCTTCTTAAGAATGTGATCATCGTACTCATTCTGTGAAATGTTACTCGACTTAAAGCTGCAGCAAGTATCACATTGGTCTTTAAGAGGATGGTGAATGGCAATATTTTCCTGCTTCAAAGCTTTGACAAAAGTTGTTCTGCTTACTGCTTGGTAGTTGTTATCATTACACCATTCCACGTAGACCTCGTGCATGTGCTTTTCCGAGCGAAATGTTGACTCAACGTACAGCTTATTAGTACTCGCCCGACAATAATGGCTTGGCACTTTTGGTAGCAAACCAAGCCATGTTTTAACTTCCTCTTGTTGACGTTTGTACTTTGATATAGAGCCTGATTCGTTTCTCAAGTTATGAGCGTTTTCTGAGTCTTTATTGACATCATTTTGGAGAGTAAATTCTTTTGTCCAGCGTCTAAAGCTATCTTCTCCAATACAAAGTGTATGTAAGAAGAACAATCGACATACTCTCACCTTTGTGTAATTTTTATCGTCTTTGCTTAGGAAAATATCATGACCACTTCCTTTCTTTGTAGAATGACTGCCTTTGCGACGACGTCTTATCTTTCGACGAACAGCAGCAGCTCTTACAAAAGCTTTCTTTTCTGCCCATGACTCAAGTGTCCAGAAATAGGAATGAATCTTTTCACGCTCTTGGTTAGTAATGAGCACACACAAGAATGAATTTTTGGCTTTTGAATTTGTATTCAAGTTTGTATGCGAGCAACGTGGTTTAATTATTCGTTTAGGTTTTTCCACACAAGGTAGAAGAATAAAAATGGTGAGTGAAACCTCTTATGTGTCATCTGAAGCACATGAGAGATTTTGTTTTGCAAGTTACTTTCAACAATTTGAATAATATTGGTCAGTGAATCCTCTTATGTGTCATATCAGGCACATGAGAGATTTTGCTATATATATGATGCACGCTCACACATAGGATATTTAAAAAAAGAGTTCTAGCTGAGACAATTGTCTAGATATGAACATAAGAGTTTTTGCAGTCGATAGCTCTTGAAATTCTGAATACAAAAATGCAAAAAACCGCATTTTGGGTAAAATTGCACATAAGAGATTTTATCTTTGCAACGACGATATATAAAACGTATAACTCTAAATATGGTAATTGATGATAGGTTAAATTAAAAAGCTATTAAATAAGTAAGAATTTATGAGTCACATATTAAATAAAACGTTAAAATTACGTGTATCTGCTAAGTATAATGGCACTTTGAAATCACATTTATAATATCAGTCTTCGATTAAATTTAAAATTAAAAGTGAAGGAATAACATTATTATTATCTATTATTTAATTATAACGTAAGACTAGTTCAGAAAACTAATTGCAAAATCACAGTCTTTTACTACCTGAATAAGTTTGTCTCTATAATAAATAAACATTTAATATATTTATCAACAAAACTATAAACGAAAATATTTCACAAAAATATAAAATTATAATAGTTATGACTGTATTTAAAAAAATTGCTAGTTCAGGCATACAATCTTTGTTGTTATATAAAATGGAAAATGCAACACAACATTTAAAAATTCCTTCTTAAATCGTCATATTCAACAGCTAGCTTTTCCTCTAGAGATTTTCACTTAAATCTGTAGCCATGCTAGAAGTGGGCAAATTCCGCCAGAATTCCCTTCGGTTTTCAGGCATCAGCGGCACCAGTTTTGCCAATATGGCAGCCTTTCTTTCTTCAGTTACACCTCTTGGTGTAGTTTTCGGTCTTATTTCTGGAAATTGCTTCGTCTTTATTACTTTTGCCTGAAGAAAATCCAAGGATAACAGTTGCTCATCTTGATGACTATATTTATACTTTAGTTCGAATAATCCCCTTTCTGCAACAACAACCATCAAATCTTTTAGATATACTCTTGGTTCCTTTTTTCGCAACTTCTGTTGGGATGAGTAGTCCTGGTAATTAAAAAAGTCTGTTATCTGCATAATCTTAACGAAATTCTTACGAGAATTGGCTACCTGCACAGAATCAACGAAATCAGAAAAGTCATAGACTTTGTTTTTTCTCTTCAGCGACAACTCTACTTGATGGTGAAAGGAATCGGCTGACATAAAGGTATGCCCTGGTTCCAGATATTTTAACGTGATTGTTTCAGCTGCAATTAAATCGCTGTTAACGATATATACTAAAAAAGACAGAAATGCCCAGTTTTTGTTCTGGGCTGCACAATTATCAAGCCAGATAACTATGTGTTTAGCATCTCGTTTATAAATGAGAAATGCCGCAAAAGATGAGATGATGTCTTCTTGAAGTCTTCCAGAAATTGCTTCGTGCCACAATGCAGCGTACGGTAAATGTTCTTTTGTAGGGCCCAGGGGGACAAAACTCTCATTAAAAGCTATAATTCGTGGACAGAATATAGCAGCTTTATATTGCTCCATTCTCGGAAGCATAACAACTTTTTGCAGGTCAACTGAGTAAAAAACGTCATCCGTGGAATCAGCCGCCAGAATTACATCCTTACGATATTCTTCACGAGTATCTCTGTAACGTCCTTTGTGAGATGAATACCTTTGACAAACCTCACAAGATGTTTCTTGATTATTAATATGACTTGGATCATGTCGTTCAAAGTAAGCACACTGTTCGCACTCTTCATTGCCCAAATGCGCGAAAGAAATGTTCAATTCTTTTACAACCTTTCTATAGAACTCCAAGGAAATTCTAAAATTTGGCATGTTGGTGCAAAATTGTGTAAACATCATGGTAATAGTAATATCACTTGGTAGATACAATTTTTTCGGAGCGTGTTCGCGTCTGTAGTGTGAGACACATGGATTAAAACTCATTATATGTTCTTTTACTACTTCTTTGTCAATTTTATTTTTTCTCACATACTTTCCACGATCAGTTTGTTGACAGTCAATCGGTTTTTGAAGAGCCCCTAAAATTCTCGTATCATTTTTTGCATTATATCCCTACCTAGTTATATACTAGTACCTAGAAAAAAAGTTTTACATACTTCGGTTCTGTTCAGATTATTTGTCTTTAGAAAATACTTGTAAGTAGTTTTTCGTTTTGGATTCTCTCTACTATTTTGTACCCTTCTAGCCACTGGTTTTTCATCCACTAAACATTTGATGAACAATCCTTGTGCTTCCCAAGTAAGGCCAAGGTACTCTTTATGAATGTCTTTTCTTTGTTGTTCATTAATTTTAGTAATACATTTTTTTATACAACTTGAACTGCACGGTGGTTTCATTGAAAGTTTTTCATTTCTTTCCTGTATTTTTTTTATCTGTCTTTCTTCCAACGATTCTTTCTTTTTTCTCTTTCTTGGTTTACCCTTTTTAAGCCCGAAATTAATAATGTATCTCTTATCTAAGATGCAATGCTATCTTAGATCACTGCTTATCGTTCGGTCTATCTCCTATCCGCGTGCCAATAACTAAACTCCGCAACACCAATCTTTTTTCGACGCCAGATTGCCGGCTATCCTTTCCCTCTTCATCGTTCCGTTTTATATAGAATCTTAATTTGCACAATAGTTTCTTTTTTGTGTTTTAAAAATAAATCATGCGTAAAACTACTTTAAAATTTGTTCGCAATTTTTGATTGATGATTATTATTGCTTGAACCTTGGGCATGGATAAACGCATTGTTAGTGCCACAACTGGGAAGCGTCGCTTCCATATTCCAAATGTTCTGAAAATACCAGTTTTTATATAATATCATAATATAATCAATATTGATTAGTCTTTAAAGGTAAAGAAGTTTGTTTTGTACAAAATAATTATACAATAATATATTATGTTATGAGATACTTACATGGAGACTGGATTCGTATGTGAGTGCAATCAATTGCAGCAAGAACTCGGGGAAATCCAGCAATTTGGTAAAAATTTTCTGCACTTTGTTGGTGAACAATAATATATTCATCATACATATTTGCAATAGCTGATGATATGTCACGCACTATTCTACCTGCTGTAGATATGGATACCCCAACAAAGTCAGCTACCGAAATCAGCATAGTGCCCAATGCATAAAACCTTAGTGTTAATAGTAGCTGATGAAGAGGCGAAACACCATGATTCCTGAAAAAAACAAATAATATCACTCTATCCCGTAGATTTCAAGCTTAACTGCATAATTATTTACATTTACCTTGCAGAGGTTACGCGGACGAACGGCATCAATTGGTTTAATAGTAATTGCACTAAGGATTTATTTAACCTAAACCTAAAGGTGAACTCGGCGTCATCCAAACTTTGCATAAAGTTAATCCTTTTATAACCCCGTGAAGCCGCACGAATTTCTCCATCAGAGTCGCTGTCGGTATTACTTGCCCAATCGGATAACTGTTCTAAAACCTCCAAATCACTTTCACTATCACTAGAAAACATTGTTAATGCCAATTTTCTTTTAAAAAATCTTATCGGTAAACACTAATATTTACTGATCCCAGGAATCTCTTGGATTGCAATCTGCGATAGTTTTGACTGATCGAACAACATGTCAACACGCACAGATAGGTTATTGACAAGCAGAATCTGTCATTTTCGAACAGAGGCCAATCTTTAATCTTTGATCTGTCCTCCCACGGATAGTACGATTCTATAGATAGCAAATGCTATCTACGGATTGGATATTGGCACGCTTTATCCAAAAAATGGATGGCAATATCTATCTTAGATAGCAAAAATTGGATTAGGATTGATTATTAATTTCGGGCGTTAGTTAATTCGACTTCGGTATGTCCTTGTTGAATGAGATAGCTAGGATTCAACTCTACTTCAGTATGGTATGGTTGAATAGGTTGGCAGGACGTATTAAACTCGACTTCAGTGCTGTTTTGATGAGAGGGTAGGATAGTATTTAACTGGACTTCAGTGTTGTTTATTTCAATGGGTTGGATGGGATTTAACTCGAATTCAGTGTTATTTTGTTGAAGGTGTTGGCTGTTTATCTCAACATTGTTTTTCTGTAGAATTAGTTGGTTGTTTTCTTCTCGCCTGAGTTGTTTGCTTGTTTTTTTCTGAGTATCTATAGATGTTAGTATTTCGTCTTCAGAAGTATCCTCAAATGAGTCCGGAATATAGTCTCTGTCTCTTGTGCTGTCATCAGAGCATTCGTAAATATCGACGTTTTGGTTAACTGTTTGTACTGCATCTAAGTTATCAGACATAACTTCATCACATAGCAAAAAAATTGTATCCAGATCATCAATTTCAACAGCTATATCAGCCTGAACCATCTGACGTTGGTCAATAATATTCTTGAGGATCAAGTTACATCTGGCTCTGGATGCCATTGCACTGTAATCTAAAAAAAAGACTGGTACGTATTATAAGAGTTACATTTAAGAACTTAAATTATATAAATAATAATAATAATAATTATTGTTATTTATGGATTTATCACGACACGTTAGCCTAGCCCCCCTAGGTACTAGACAACGGAAATATATTTAATATTTGTTATCAATTTAAGAAATTTTATATATTTAGGATTACAATAAAAATACCTTTAACAAATTATTTCGCGGTTTATTTAGATTTTTTTTTACAATTCTGACGTTTCGTTTAAATGGCTTGTAAAGTAAGCGAAACGTCGGAATTTAAACGCGATATAATCCATTTAATGTTGTTTTATTGTAATGAAAAACATTTGCGTAAATCAAATCTTATAGTTACTTACATAACTTTGCCGCCACAAATCTCCCGAGCGCGGCACGTCTCTCTCTTCCAATCTGCCTGACCGAACACGTCCGACTGACTAAGACTGCGAACTATAGTGCGTGTAACGTATGACAACCGCCCGCACCTACTGTAATTACTGTTGTTACGCTACGCTGTGCGTCTAATACCTACCTAGATACAACTACAGTAACTTCAACATTTACCTTTCTTATCCGTAGAAATGCTCGATAAAAAATAATCAATTACTAATGATGACTACAGTAAGTGACCGTGCTGTCTTTATTCGTAATTACATCCTATGCTACTTTATGAATGTTATACTAACTAAAATCACAGTAAGAGGCTTTACTGTTTTTATTCTAAGTAACTTACTATCAAACACATGTAACCATTCCCAGTCATAAGTACCGTAAGAGACTTTGCTGTTGTAATGCCTAGAATGCCCTCTTGCTCACACTCAATACCATAACCGCAGTATTGTATTTTACGATTCTTATATGTAGGATTGGTATGGACTTTCATTAGATAATGATAAATAATAAGCACAGTAATTATTTATACTGTGCTTATATCTAGGAATTAGATATATATTTTACATTTACTGTGATTATGCTTAATAGAATAGGCTTTTCTGGTGGGATTTCTTAACTTTGTTCCAAGAAACTAATACAGATCTTGCTACGCTAATTCCGAATATGCTAATATCTCAATTTTGACCAAAATATCAGTTACTGTTGTTATAGTTAGGACGGCAGAATTGCTCATGTGACTTTTTTTTGTTTCAGGTAAGTCTTCTTTTATTATTATTATTATTGTCTACAGTCAAATCTTTTCTGGTTAGTAAATTTTTAATATTAAGGCGGTATATTGGCAAATACACAGTGAGAAGCGCTTGGCAAAAAAATCAGGAAAATTATTCCCGCGTAATTTATCAGCCTGGAAAAAAGATATGTTATATTCAAGGATATTACCTAGAACCCTTGTAAGTTCATTACACGATTAGATTAACTTGACTCGATCATAATTAATCCCAAACATAGCATAAATTTAAGCAAAGCCTGTACACGTTTGTAGGAAAAAATATTTCTTTTAAATTTGAAAGAATCATGGCCAAATTTGTATAGGAGCTGGACTCGACTTTTATTTTTGATGTCCCAAAATAAACTATAGTTAGATTTGATTGTTCTTATGCTCTAAACATAATTCCGTTTGAGAATTATGTCTAAATAGCCACGATTTTTTATAATAACGTTAACAATTATTTTGAGGTTAGAATTAAGAACTACCTTTTTCCCGACTGCGGTGTAGCCTACAAGTGTATATTCGGCGATCTCGTTTCTAATTATTTTAATTTATCCTAGAGTATCACCCACAGAGTACATTTGTATATATAGGAATAGAGGCTACACTTGAGTATTGAAACTGGAAACGCGCTATAGCTCCATCTATTTCTCTATATTTAGGAGCATGAAATGTAGATGGCGCTTTTTTCAAAGAAATGCCAGCGCACAGAAAATATTTTTATTATTTATGTATTAATTATTAAAACATTCTATGATTTATTTAACCGTAGAATATTTAAATTTAACCCAATAAATTACGAAATTAAATACTACGAAATAAATTAAAAGTATGAAATAAAACAATCAATTTACTTTTTCTTTAAATGTTTATTGAAGTAGTATTTACAATGAGTTGTAAATAATCATCATTGTCTTCTATATTTCGTTTGCCGTATATAATTTTATTAATATTTTTACAATAAATAAAAAATCTTGTAGTTTTATTGATTAAATATTTTTTTAAACTATCGCCATGAACAGTGCAATTTATAAAATCAAAATTAATTATAATGTGTATTGCTGTTTTTAATAATTCTTTTAGATATGGCCGATTTATATATTTTTTTAAATAAACATCTGTAATATCCTGAATTTGTGATATCACTTCAACTATATTGTCATTAGGATTGTGAAGCCAATTGCGACCTGCATATTCTCTATACCTAATATATTCTCTTTGTTGTTGAGAAATTAAACTTTTTTTACATGTTTCGCACCCCTTCCATAACTTTTTTGCCACCATTATAAAGTATCCACTAATATAATGGAGGGGTGCAATTATCCCGGGATCAGTTTTATTCTCAATAGGAGTGAGATTAATGTTTAGGTCATTTACATCAATGTTACACTCATAATTGGCTTCACAATCTTGTACTATAAATGAATATAGAGTTTCGGCCATATCAAGTTCACAATTGGTGCCTGGGGAGTGAACACTGACTAAATTGTTGATTAATAAAGTGGTGAAAGCACTTTCAAATTGTTCTGCTGTTGGGTTAGTGTTGCGGCATCCATGGCTACGAATAGCTCCAAAAAAGTTTTCAAGCCAATCTTGATTTAGATGCCGCATCCAAAATGATGATATTTTGTACTTAACTATTAATTGTTTTATTATTTCCTGTATACCTTCAAGTGTCAGTATCCAGCCCTGTATTGTTGGCACCAATTCCTTTTTATTTGTTTTGTTTATAAATTGCATTGTTTTAAACGTTTGTATTGCCTCCATCCATGTCTTTTTATGACAAGATTGAGGAGTGACTGCCCCCAATAATGGCTTACTATATTATTTTTTTGCTGTATAGCTGCCATTGACGGAATCAAAAACAGTGTCCATAAATAAACATAGTTCAGCGGTGTCCCTGCATTCGGCTGGTAGGATATTCTTTTCTGAAAATATAAAAAAAATCATTACAATCAGCAAAAGAAAAACATTATTATATGTAATATAGAATCAAAAAGTTTTATTAACATGTTTAATCTTATTGTAATAATTATTATTAATATAGAAAAAATTAAGAGTAAAATTTATGAAATTTATAGAATATAAAGGTTTCATCATCATCATCAGCCTCTATAGGTATGTCGACTGCTGAATATAGGCCTTGCAAATCACATCCAACACAGACCAAAAAACACTCAGTTTAGTTAAATTATTATTGAGATGAAACAAATTTGTGTAGAATTTATAAAGTCATTGATTATGAAGATACCTGCAAGATAAGCCATATTTGCTGCTACTGTTTTGCTGAATATTTGGCTGGCATATTTTACTTTCATTTTTCCAATTTTACCTGGTATAACATGGTTTTCCGTTAAATTCGGAAGAAGGCGAATGTTTTTAAACCCAGGATTTTCATCATAAAGCCTTTGAAGATGGGACCATTTAGCCACTCTTGGTGTTTTGTCTAGTATGTATTTTATATTTTTTGTTATTAAATTATTTCTAACACCTTTTAAAAGGTGTGGTGTGTCATATATTGGCACCACCTCATAACCATTTATAATTATTATATTATTGTTTGGTTCGGTGGCCCCCTGGTGAAAAAGCTGGCGTCTTGTTTCATCTTTGAGAATTTTAATAGCTTGGCGATTATTTGTGCCTTGGTCACATATAGTAGCCAAAACTATAAATCCAGCTTTTTGCACCTCCTGGATTATTTCCTTTATTTGTCTGGCAAGTTCTACCCCCTTTGTAGCTCCAGCTGAAAATGTGTAAGCAATTGGTTGCTTGTAATTTTTTACAAGTCCACGTATCATGAAGACTTGGGCATGGTCAGCTAAAATGTTGAATGTCTTCTGGCCATCAGTTACAAAACCTGTCACCATGTCATTTCTTTCATTATATGAAATGCTTGCTTTAAGCTGCATTTCATCAAATAGTAAAGCACACAATTTGTGCTCCAGCTTCATATTTTGAGCCCTTTCTTGTAATTGAGAAAATATTTTTTTATTTATACCTGGTTTTAAAGAACACCTACGGAGTAACCGAATGAGTGTTTGAGATGAAGGTAAAATGAAAATTTTCCTTAAAAATCTATATGCTTTTGGACTATGTTTTAACATTGTTAAAGCTACTATTTTTTCCGATGTGGTAAACCGTCGGCCTTAAGCGTTTTTCTTAGCTTCTCTAAATTGGAGCATTGTAAATATTTTTGCGGAGGTGGTGCTATTTTCCATAATATTTATAAATTCGGGGTTCGAAAACAGCTTTCTTGCTGAAGTCAGTTCTACTTTTTGTTTTGTAATTTTATTTTTGTATTTGCTTAATTTAACACGAAAGTTCAACAGCTTCTTGTGTAATTCTTTTTCTTTCATTGTCATGGGTATGCGTTTGACTTTCCTTTCTATAAGCTGCTTACCCTCGGTGGAGAAAATAGACTTCTTCTGGGCAACTGAAATAGAAATAAACGTTAATCTCCTTTTTAAACGACTTCAAAAAGGAGCAGATTCTATGTTCATGTTTATATATATATATATATATATATATATATATATATATATATATATATATATATATATATATATAATGTATGTTCACCGATTTCTCCGTCAATTGTGGACCGATTTTCAAAATTCTTTTTTTATTTGAAAGAGTGCATTTCAGAGGTGGTTCCATGATAAGGAAACCAGGATCTGATGATGGCATCCCAGAGAAATCGAGGGGAATTTTCGAAAATTGTAGGAGCGACTAGTGCGTTTAATAATTTTTTAATTAAGTATTTTCAAGCAATACAATTTAATGAAGGTAGGTTTAGTAGATCTGATGTTGGAGCTGGAAGCCAGTCGTGGGACTCCTTAACTATTTACAGCAATAACCTTGTTTGGAATTGATTAATTTGTATTGATGAGGACTTTACACCTAGATGGGATGTGACTATCATTAGGGGTCTTATGATAAAGACGAAGGACAGTTAAGGGAACTCCTCAACAGTTTACAGTAGCTACCTTGTGTTTTGACATATTTAATTTCTACTGATGACATTTCTACCCATATTTCAGACAAGAAAAATCAATTATCAAATTTCGGAATCACTAAGAATTATGAAATAAAAAAATCAAACAAATATTAAAACCGACTTCAAAAAAACCAATAAGCGTTTACCACGTCATTTCTGTTACTTTTGGAGTCAGTGTCGGCAAAGTTAAGTAGGTACACCACCAAAACCATTGTCTGTCACAGGTGTCATATTTGTTGCAGTACCGACCTACCTACCTTGGCTGACACTGACTCCAAAAGTAAGAATAATGACGCGCTAAACGCAAAGATTGTACATTAGTAGAAGAACAAGTTGATTATAAGTTGTAGGTTCAAAAATTAAGGAAACGCGATTATTTTATTGTTTTTAGGTTTTTTGAAGTCATTTTTAATTTTTGTTTAAAATTCTTTTCTTAAAAGTTGGCTCCTATGTTGAGTGTTCATCCCGAGTAACTTTTGCATGTCAAGTCACTCTGTTATGGTTTTTTTGGTTCATAAAAGAGGCCTTGTTTAAGTGTACAATAATTATTATTGTTATTATTGGCTATGTTAATAATTTGTATTTAAATTTACTAAGTGTAATTTTTAAAAGAAATTGAAAACGAAATAAAAAACACGACCGGCAGGACTTGAACCTGCATCCTTCAGGTAACATACTCAGATGAGTAGTTATTTATCTTTTACTATATTATAAGTTACTAGCTGTTGCCCGCAGCTTCGCCCTCGTTAAATTGTATTTACAGCCGTACCCGGATTGCTGATTATTATTTTTATAGCCTAAGTTACTCCTTATAACATCAGCTATCTGCCAGTGAAAGTCCCATCAAAATCGGCCCAGCCGTTTCAGAGATTATCCGGAACAAACAGACAGACAAAAATTTAAGAAAGGCTATTTTGGTATATATGTTACTGTAAAAGCTCGAACTACGGTAAATCTTAAGATTTAAGTGTAAGTCTTAGGATTTACCGACATGAGTTGGTAAATGTAAGTATTTCTGAAGATACGACGATGTTTTCGAGCTTTTACCATTCGAATTCAGTATATGCTAGGTTTTACCACTGTCAGCTGGTAGATGTTGGTTTTAGGAATAAAACAATGATTAATTCTGAATTATTTACTTTGAACTATTAGACAAAACAGGTACATAGTATTTTAAAGGTATCATAATGATAGTAATAAGTACAAACTAATACCAACTTATTTAAATTATTCTGAAAAAACACATAACGTATATCTCTGAATATCTCAATCTCTATCATATCTAACTGAATCAGTACTTCTCTATTTGGAATTTAACAACGACATACAAACGTAATGCTTACAAAAGCTAGTCAAACTTAATTATTTTTTTTTTTATTATTTGGTTTAAAAGTAAAAAAAGACAATCAAATGTGATTGATTAATAGGTAAGGTACCTAAAAAAACATTTCACTTGTTACAACAAGGATTGCTGCTGTGGCATTTAGAATTACAAAGTAATCCTGATGATCTGCAGGTGCATTTTTTCGTCGAGCATTTTTTTGACAATTACATTTTTTGAATCCTTGTCCTCCAGTTAACGACAATTTTCCGACAACTTCTCGAAGACTCACTTCTTTATCCGTAACAATTTCTTCTATCTTTATAAAATCTTCAGAGCATGCGGCGAACTGATTCTTGGTGTAAAGCTGTTTTAGTATTCCCATTTTGGTACCTAGTTGGTAAAACTCATTGTCCTTTACGTCTATCACAACTGCAATAATGCTTTTTGGGTCAGTTTTAGCTCTGTCAATTTCAGGTACTTTCAGTCTTACATTTTGGCCCACTTCCACATTTGAATATTTATCAGCTGACATGGTTTTCATTTTTTCAGCTTGGTTTTCCAAATTAACTTTTGCTTTTGTTCTTATTGTTTGAATAGATTCTATCTTCTTTGGTATTGGATCTTGTTCAGCTTGAATAGCGCTTTCTGTCTCTGAATCGGTTTGTATTTGAAAAGTTAGATTGGTATCATCACTATCATCGGTTATTTGTTTTTCTGTGGTCTGTTCCAGTGCAATAATTTCTTTTTCTTGTGTTTTGTTGTTCGCATTTTTACTGTTTCCTTTTTTTATTCCTTCTGACTCATTACCAACCACGTTGTTTTCCTTGTCCTGTTCTATCATATTTTCAACATTTTTTCGGGAATGCAACACATTTTCCAAATCTTCTTCAGATTTTAATAGTCCAATCATATCTTTAGGAATAGCTGATGTCGCAATGCCCATTTTCATTGGACTACCAAACATTGCTTCGTAAGGAGAGCATTTGATTCCCTCATGATATGCTCGATTTTTCATGGCCTGGATAAATTTTAAGCCTTCCGACCACTTTGTAATCTGATTGGTTTCCATCCACGTACTGAGCATATTTTCTATGTCTTGATTTGCACGCTCTACCGATCCTTGACTTTGGCTATGCCTTGGCTTTCCGTGTACGATTGTAACGTCTGGCCACATAGAGCATAAATTTTCAATTATTTGATTACTAAATTCCCGACCATTATCGGAATGAAGGATGTTCGGCGCTCCAAAAGTGGTAAAAATATCCAATAGATGATATGCGACTTCAGTTGCGCGTTTAGTTTGAAGTGCACGAAGGATCACGAATTTAGTCAGATGGTCTTGATAAACTAATATAAATTTATAATTCCCGTCAGGATTAGTTTGTAGATCTATGAGATCTACTTGACAACGTGAGTTCATTTCACTATGAAGTATAGGCTTAATGACAATACCCTTTTTCAAAGTCTTCTGTTTCTTTTGACAAGGTTGGCATAATTTCAAATATGTCATGATAGCCTCAACTGTAATATTATTATACTTGCGGTTACATTCTTTGAGCATCCTTGTTCTTCCACCGTGTCCAACAGCAAAATGCGTTTCTTCGAGAATGTTAAATAAATCGTCGTAACAAACATAATATTTGATTTCTCCATTATCTTCCTTCATCGGGGCAATTAGCTTTTCTTCGCCGCCTATAGTCAAAATATCATAGCGTTTTATACGCCTGTAATGAACAGCTTCCTTCTTTTTAATGTTCTTTGCAGTTTTTACTTCCTCTAAACACTTAGCGTATTTGTCCTTATCGAGATAAAAGTTATTATCTTTCTTGTTTGCCACAAGCTCGTCCATTATTTCATAAAATCTTTGCTTCATACTCATTTTTATTCACAAATAACTTTTAAACACCAAAAATACAATTAGAAATCAATTTATCGTGCGAGTTCAAACGTGTCAAACGAGCGACTGAGGCGAGCGGAGTGGCGGAGACGGTGCGCGGGTAGCGGGGGCGGCAAGCTACAATTCGATGCGCTGAGCACGTTATGACATGTTTTGTTTTTCAACATTTACCGTGCCGTTAATGTAAATCCTAAGATTTACCAACGGAATGGTAGTAAAAGTTCGAATCGCAAATCTTTTGGGACATTTACCATTAGGAATTGGTAAATCTTAGGTTTTACTGGAATATCTTAGGATTTACTGCAGTTCGAGCTTTTACAGTAACATATATACCATGTATACATCCATATGCATTGAATAAAAAGCGGTTATTTAAATATTACAAACAGACACTCTAATTTTATTTATCTGTATAGATATACATCTATATCGGAATAAAAAATATACCTTTAATTTTATTGATATTCTCTTTTTCTGCATGTAGACTCAAACTTATATTTTTATCAACATGAAGAGATCTTAAGCTTTCATCAGAATCACTAACTGCTGGACCTGGAAACAAACCATAGTAGGTATATTATTACTATATGCATAAGGGTCTTGGTAACAGAGAAAGTGATCCGGATAATATTTTGATTAAGTAATTTTCATATTATATAATATGTGGTCATAATGATAATAAAATGCAAGTTTGTCAACATGGGGTCATAGCTCACAGACACAGTAAGTTGTATGTAAGATTGTAATTCTACACATTTTCCATTTAAAATGAACGGCACTGTAATTTTACATAATTATTTGTTGTTTTAAGCAAATTGATTAAAAAAGATGTACGCCATCAATATTTTTTACTTTTGAATCTTGGAACAATCGAAAATAGCTACAATATTGGCAATATACATTTTACAAGTGCTATTTTGCATTTTGGAAATATTTTAAATTTAAATATTTTCAAATGTTTCATAATAGGTATATTCATCAACACTGTTTTAAGTTATATTATGCAGAATAACTGAATAAATGCCATATAGGTACTTATGACTATGGCTAGGAATGATTTGTTCAACTCCTAAATGCAGAGAATTATTTATTTACACTGATTTGTACTATTAATTTGGTTGCCAACTGCAACAATTGGTAGTCATAATAGTACCTAATAGTAACCTATAACCTACTATTAATAAAGTAATTTGAATAACTATGTTGATTTTACCATTAAGGTTGCTGTCAATATAATTTAATAATAATAATAATAAACATTATTGCAGACATACATATTAATTTACACATTAATAAAGATAAAGTAAATAAGTACAATTGGCGGCCTTATCGCTTTTGTGCAATTTCTTCCAGGCAACCAAAAAAAAAAAAAGCACAGGAAGGAAATGCACTTTCTAGGTTTTTCTCCTGTGTGCACGAACCAAATTTAAATCAACACAGATATATACTTATATTCTAACACAAACAATAAATAGATAAAAATTAAGCCAATAATAAGAACCAAATTTAATAAATTTACAACATATTATGTACCTAATTTTTTTATTATGTATAAAATATACATACACAATACTTAGATAAAGACAAAGTATTGTTTCTACAATTATTTCATAGGGGGTAGCTGATGGTGACTTCCGACTACCATTGATATCTGCAAAATCAGAGGATATTCAGACGTGTTTCCTGCCTCCCCATGGGCTATCTAGAAACTCACAAGCCGCAGGAAAAACGCGACAGCATAGGCGTCACTTCACGAATGTATTATGTGAGCGAGAGGTAGGTACCTCCCAGGTCACGCCCAATGATACTGCAGCAATGGCACTAACTCTTACTTAAAATATTAAAATTTATCTTAACATAATATTACAAAAATATTAAATACCTTTAGAGGTTGATGCAACAGGTAACATTATATTTTGTATTGACTGCAGGGGTCTTGGTGGTAGAGAAAGTGATCCTGAAAAATATTGTGATTCAATTAAAAATCAAAATCGGTCACCCGTCTCAATGATTAGCCGGAATAAACAGACCGACAAAATTTGTAAAAAATGCTGTTTTGGTATATGTACCATGTATACATCCATATGCATTTAATGAAAAATGTGGTTATTTTAATATTACAAACAGATTATTTATCTGTATAGATGTATACAATTTTATTATCTGTATATAGGTGTATAGATAGAAATAATTTAAAATATAGATTCACTTACTATTCATATTAATTGTGGGTATTGCAGTATTACTAAGTCGATTGAATCTGCAGAGATCCTTTTCTTCAAAATGTCCACGGCAAACTCGACAATATTGATAAATATATTCATTACTGAGAGCCAGGATATCACCGCCAATAGTGTAAAGCCATTCTCTAAAACGAGCTGGATATTTATCAGGGTTGGGAAAGCCATGAAGAACTGTATGTGAACCTGTTCAAATATAAATACATATTTAAATAAGTGCAATGATAGATATTCTGATTGCAACTAGTATGCAGTGTTAGTGTCCTATTAAACAAGTAATGGTCAGTTGTGTGGTATTATTAACTATTTCAACAATTTAAAACTGACTCAGTGTGGCAATTATCAGCTAATTTCTTTCAAATACATTTCAAATACCTGATGTTTGTTTTGATGGTTACAATTGTAGTACAAATAATAACTAAATTAAATGCTATTTATTAGTAGTTATATCTTAGTTTAAAAGTTGGACCTAGTTAAATCATAATGATTCATGATCATTATGTAGATACTTATGAGACTGAGTATTGAGCCATATGTTTTTTCATTTAAATTTTATCACAAATAACATTAATTGTGTAGGTAAAAGTTAAGAAAGAGTACTTACGCCTACTAAGACAACCAGGGACACAGCATGTTCTTGATTTTCGATGGTACATGTTGATACACTCAAAGAAACGAATAGTAAGTACTTATAAACTAATAATAAACTGAGTCCTGTCTCAGATAACAACACAAACTATTGGAGTCTATATCTCAAAGCACAAGCCACAAAGTAAATATGGTGATGGGAGTCCTGTCTCACTGTTCGGAGGAACACGAAAACCAGCTCAACTCACGAAATAACAAAAGCACTAGTAATTTAGTAAAATAAACACGAAAGTATCTAAAGATTACGCCGTATTCAGAAGCTGCAAATTCCGCAATTCAAAATGGCCTAATCCGATTTCGAATAACGAATTTCTCGGCAAATGACAATCACCAATTTTTAACCACGTGGAGCTGCCACTTTAAAAAAAGTTACCACTATTTTTTGTAGTAAAATAGATTCTTGCTAATTTGCTTATTTGAATTTGCTTTGTTTTTTTTTTTTCGGAGGGATCTATGCTAATGGCCCGAAGGCCCTAATGCTTCATCGGATTAGTGTGAGCCCATTCGGCTCACTTTTGATTGATTAAATTGGGGGGTTGTGACGGATACGTGTTAGCGTGTTTTTATTTATCCCCGTAGCCAAAAGAACTTGCTTGGTCACTTTACTTTCATTT
This sequence comes from Helleia helle, assembly GCA_963853865.1. NCBI lineage: Eukaryota > Metazoa > Arthropoda > Insecta > Lepidoptera > Lycaenidae > Helleia > Helleia helle. The sequence goes on from OY971434.1 coordinate 1,665,517, forward strand.
TTCAGTGTTTGCAAAATGGTAGCGCACATTTCACGAGTCAAACTTATCTTTTCTTCAGGTCCTCACGATGGAGCACACTAATAACGGCAAGATAGTGACCAGCGTCATTATTTTCTTTAATTATTTTGACATGGCTCCAGGGCCTTTGCGGCAACAATGAAATAAAAACATGATATTGTATGGTTTTAAAAACGAGTTATTACTTCAATTTTTTAAATAATTTACGACTATTTAAAGTTTTTATTTAAATTCAATTTAAAACTATTAAGTATGCAAATAAGTTTTTATGCAAACCGTACTTTTCAAGTACTATTTGACAGATAGAGGTCATTGACGTTCCTATTCTTATTTGAAACGTATAATAATTCACAACAGGAACAGATATTGTAATATATCTTAATAAATTAAACTCTAATATAACTAAACTATACTTAAATATATGTATAGTATAAAAAGAATTAAATATATTTCCGTTGTCTGGTACCCGTAACACAAGTTCTTCGAGAACTTACCACGGGACCAGATTGACGTGGTGTGAAAGCGTCCATAGATATTATAGATAGTTACTAGCAGACTCACCTGTGGATAATGAATCAAAACAGTAAAATTATTATTTATCAATAAAAAATTGCGATTATAAATTGAGATATCATCATAGACCTCAAGTTGGATCAAACTGCACACTGTGTGCAAAATTTGGTTAAAATTAGTTCAATAGCTGAGGAGTTCATCACGGACAAAGAACGTGACATGTATTTTTTTTTAAATAAAGATTTTTTATATAAAGATTATGTATATAAATTACACATATTGCAATCATAAATTTAAAAACTTACAAAATAATATGCACGTGTTTGTGCAAGAAATTAAAACAAAGAGGATCCTACAATCTAAAGAATATAATAAATAATTTTATAAAAAAGATAAATAAAAATATATAAATAAATAAAACTATATTTTAAAGTAATAATAAATACAAATACATACCTATTAAATCAATAGGTAACGATTTATCGTAATTAAAAAATTAAATAATTATTATTGCTTAAAATGCTCAGATTAGGGAATACTATAAATGACAACATTATATTAAAGTTTAATAAACTACATTATTTTTATATGCGAGTCCTTGAAACTACTTAAATGAATACTGGCTTTGGATATAAATACATATGGCTCAGAAAATAAAATAAATATTCCCCGCCGCCCAGAAGAATTATTAGCCAATCCAAGATTTTTTAAACCCTTATTCAAGTTTAGTGTTCGTCAATAGAAAAGATTTAGTATAGCAAAAATATATAAAAGAATTTGTTTAATACTAATTATAATATAATAGATCTTAGTTTAATATGTAAAAAAAAAGTGTGTGTGTACTAGCGTACACTCGTAAGTGAAACTTCTTTATGACGTTATTTTTCAAATCACGCGTGGTAGGGATAAGAAAAAGATGGCGCGTAACGGAAGAATGTGACGCGTAACGAAAAAATGTTACACTAAATTTTTTTCCAACCCCGATAAAAAAGGTTTCCCTTCAAAAAATTACAGTTTAGAGCGAAGAACTCGAATCCAGATCTCAATAAATTAAAAAAAAAAGAAAGAAAATGTTTGTTTATGTAATTCTACAAAATTTGAAAGTCGTATCGAGACACATTTGTTTCAAGTATTTAAATGTCTATGGTAATCAGTCGGATAATTAACTACTAGTGACATCTGTATCACATGTACGGAAGTACATGATTATTATGCAGCGAAAATTAAATTATATGATGGTAGAATAATATTCTTAGACGAATGTAGACTACTTAATCTTGCTGGATTATAAGTCATATATTTCCAAGAAATTATTATCAAGATTGTACCGCCTAGTATCACCCAAAAAATAGAAGATCTGTCAAACCGCAATAAGAAACTAAAAACACTCGTGAGAGTAAGTCGCTAAACGCCCTCTTAAAATCTACTATTAATTCGCACTATAATATAACTTTTATTGCACCAGATTGCCTCGGTGGTACAGCGATAGCATAAGCGACTGCGAACCATAAGGTCCTGGGATCGATTCCCGGGTCGGACAAGTGTTATTGGGTTTATCTGTCTGGAAATTCTCAGTAGCAGCACGAAGTCTGGTAATGTGCCCGGTAAACGGCAATAGGCCAGCCCCCTATTTAAAAACATAGTTGGCGAAGCGTGGGCGTAGTAATACACCTCTGCCTACCTCTTTGAGGATACAGGCGTGAGACTATGTATTATAACCAAAAAATGGAATAATTGAAGATTATAGAAATAAATAATAAATATAAGGTAATATAAAAGTAGGATTTATGAGTACATAAATGAAAAATATGCTTCTCTCTTTATTCATATCCTCATCCTCTCTTACAACTACAGCATCAAGGAATGCTGCTGGCGCTGATATTGTGGGCTGATGCCTTGCCCACCCGAGATACCACACCAATGTCATTACATGTGCACAGCACCCAACCGTTCTTCTTCCAACTAAACAATTACAGCAATATTCTACGATAGCTTCCCTTCCAGACACATTATTTTCAATTAATATATAAACATAGTATATTTTTCTTGAAATGTGTCTGGATTTAATTTTACCTCTTATTAGAGAATTATTACCACTTCCTCTCAAACCATACTCTAAAACATTTATGTTTTCTTTGCTTATTTCTATTCTATATCCTCCATGAAACCTTATATGTTCACTATAATAGGATCTTGCCTGTCGGATCTGGTATGTTCCTAAGGCAAATGATATTATTTCACTATATTCTAGACGGGGAAATATAAAATTATTATTGGAATGAGCTGAAATACTAGTAAAATCAGATGTTCTTCTATTCATGTTTATCATATTTACATAATCAGAATGATTATTATTTAATGGTAATCGTTTCCTAATTACGTTAATAATTTGTTCAGCATCATTCCTATTTTTTAATCGAACACCGAATTTATTTAAGAGGCTTGCAGCTATACTGAACATTTGCATCGTATGGGGTACAGATTTATTAAAGAAATCTTGTCTAAATATTTTGTAGTCTCGTTTGAAGTAGCCATTAACTACTTCAACTACCCAACGGCATATGGTCACGCAGCGACTCCTATTTGCTTGTTCAGTGGTGAGCTGATGTTCACCCTCAAGCAGCGAATCTGGCATATATGTTTTAAAGTTGCAAGCCTCTAACAAACTAATTGAATCTCTAAATCCCCTGTCTAGAATAAAAATAACATTGTTTTGAAAGTATTGTCTGAGAGAAGAGTTTTCATCTCTGAAAAGAGACTTCATTATATCTGCATCAGATGTGGTAGCTTTGTATGGGCCAAAGCAATCTACAATATAGCCATCAGGAGCCACCAGCAAAAATGGTTTTAACAAGTTTTTATATTTATGTAATGAATATGTGTCCTTTTGGAACATATAATTTGAACTTTTATTTATATAAATGTAGGTGCCATCACATATAATTATTGAATGTTCATTATTTTCATTATAAATTGCATTTGGTATCATCAAATTATGTTGCAACAATTGCTGTCGAGATATGTGTTGCAGTCCCAGATTTCTAGGAACAAAATCCTGCACTAATATTTCTCTAACTGAGTCCATTAGTCTTTCTATGGTTCGCCTTTGAACCATTAATAATTGGGATAAGCGCTCATCTGAGTCACCAGTTCTCATCTTCATTAAAAGTGCTCCTAAGCCCAAAATGCCTCTATGTGCTTCAATGAGACGAGGAATTTCATATAATATCAGCTCAAATTGAGCTTTACTCATTCCAAGCCAGTAATGAAATAAATTCTCATCAATTCTTTGAATACTTGAAAAATCTAAAAATGTATTAGAAGCATTTATAAGAGAAAAAGCATGTTCTTATTCATTTATTCATTTACGGCTCATTTGATGAGCCGTAAATGTACTTAAACTATTTTCTGAATTGTACAGCATATCCCAATCTGTACTAAATGTATGTTCAATGCAAATACGAGCATTTATAGGCAAGTAATATTTGTGCTGGCTCAGAGTTGTTGCTCTTAAAGGGTCAGAGATCCTATGTAGATCTCTGTTTTGGCAGCCCGAAAAAACACAATGTGCTGCAGTATTAGCCGCTCGTCTATAATGTGGTAAACTAATTAATGTAGGTTCATCAACATTCTCCTCAATGTTAGGAGGGCTTTGAGGTTCTTGGGGTGGAGGCTCTAGCTCTGGCTCCAGCTCTGGTTCCAGCTCTGGCTCTGGCATTGGTTGTGCTTGCTCAATATCTTGTTGCATATTGCGCATTGCAGCCCTTTTGAGTGTTAACCAACATGCATGACAGACATAGTCTGATGAGGTTGCCTGAAACAAACATTCAACAATTATAACAAATGTTTGGGCTCATTATCATTATACCCTAACAAATGAACCAGCTGCTACAAAACAAGTTTAGATTAGAGTGATTAATGAAATAAATATCCCTGGACAATTGAACACAGCCGCCACATTCCAAACTATGCAGAACCTGTATTATAGTAATCAGAAAGCTGACAAACATACTTATATACTTCTAAATACATACATATTATAGACTATTACATCTAAACAGAGAACAAATACTTATGCCCATCACACTATTTGTCCTGAGCGGGATTCGAACCTCGGCTTATCAGCCATTTTGCCACATAGGCTGTGTGAATTAAAAATAATGATGCTAACAAGTAAAATGTCCAAAAACAAGAAACACGACTGCATAAAAACGTTTTATCATTTTTTTACCTTGAAATTCAAACAGCAAGTTATGTCTATTTTTAGAATGGCTATTTAAAGCCCTTCATTTTTACACCCTATTCGACCTATATGGGCCGAAAAAAATTTTTGGAACCTCACAATTTGGACCTCAAAATCCGCCATTTGGATTTTTTTTTTAATGTACCCAGTGTCATTCGCGCTATCAAGACGAATCTAATGACACCTCATACGTTAAAATCCGTCGAAGTCGTTCAGGCTGTAGCAGGGAACATAGAAATCTACATACATACATACATACACTCGAAAAACATAACCCTCCTTTTGGAGCAGTCGGGTAAAAGTACATAATAAACAAATCATAATTACCTGGCGTGGAGCTATTCTATTTTCAAATTCCCTATGTATTGATTGTTGTAAGCGAGATGGATTCTCTCTCACAATGCGGTTGCGTTTGCGATTCCGCAAAGAACACCCACAAAGTGTGCAAACATGTATGTGGCCACGGGAGGTTGAGGCACTAGGTTCACCAGCTAATCTCGAGTTGACATATTGCATTGCCAATTGGTTGCAGGCATCACATATGTAATCTTCCTCGGTGATCTAAAATAAAAATAAGAGTTGTATTATATTGTGTGACAGTTGTTGTTATTTGTATTAAAATATGTTCAAATACGTACTATTATTAAAGGATTCCACTCGCAGATCGTAGAAATCACTCTCGTATCAAGATTAAGAACGAGATGACGACGAAGTGTCTCAATGCGAATGTTACAATTAACACATTGTAATCGCAGAGCTAATTGTGAGGACTCCATGATGTCTTTCACAAACAATCCAATCCAAGAAGCAAAATCGGTGTCCAGATGTCGAGAGCACAAAATAGTCGTCACAAGCATAGTTATCAGTCCGTAAACAAAGCCAGGGTCATAACAATAGAAGGATATCGAAAACAGTACGTAGGTATCACAATTCACAACAACAAGGCAAGCGAGTAAGATGCGAATGATCGCCGGCTGTCAATCAATAACCCGGGTCGATGACAAATGACGTTCCGTTGTAAGCATTGAAAAAGAAACAAAAATTGTACATAATATTATGATATTTTTTATTTTTAACATAGTTTCATTTCTTTATATTAAAAAAAGGATAATCATCTTATCGCTATTATATTATAGTTTAATATAATTACAAATAATAACTTGACAGGGAACGAAAATAATTTTTGTTTTTTTAAAAAGCAAGTCATTTTATACGTGAAATGAATCGTGAATGCAGGATGCGTTCTGACTTCTGAACAACGTACAGAACATATAAAAGACAATAACGAAACTAAATTATGTTGATCTTTTTTTTGTGGCTATTTAAAGACACATTTCTAATGTTTTTCGATGCCTTAAAATATAAGGGAATTTTTCCTACTAATGGCATAACGGGACGCCACCTTTTATCATCTGGTACGATTTGGCCATTGTTCTTTATATCATAATTTTCTTCATTTCATCCTACGTAACCTATGTTTATTCAAATTTAATTTATTTCACCTTTTCGGTACAAAAACTTAAAAAAACCATGAAAACAACAACTGTTTCGGGCGGGCCGATGCAATACCGTGCCGCCCGCGTCCCCTCAGTCGCGGTTAGGCCGCTGTCACGGTCGGATCTGTGTCAAATTTTTCTTTACGTGTTTTAAACAAAAATGTCAAACAAAAACAATAAAACGAAGAGTAAGATCTCAATTTCAACATCGAGAAGGAGATCAGTCAAAAAGAGATTTATGAAAAAGTAAGTACTCGTATATTATATTAAAGTTAACTGTTTGTTTTTATATAACATACCATAACACGGAATCACGGATGTATATGAAGCAGTTAATATTGATAAAGGTAACCGATATTTTTTGAATTTATAGTTTTGCTACTATTAGGTAATCAAACAGATACCTTTTTAACCGACTGTGCCAAAAGAAATGAGGGTAATATTATTTGGGTGAATTTATGTAGGTAAGTACGTTTATGGCCCCTCCTGCTGACTGAACGGCTTTAGTGATTTTCGTAAATGAGGTGTCGTTTATGAGGATGCTATTGAACGGAAACAGACATACAATCAAAATTTTACATTTACAATAAGTGTTGTTGGGAAAATACTCCCTATATTTTAAAATAAAATTAGCAACTGACATTCCTATTTCATTATAATGAAACACTTTTTTACGGATTTTATCGCGGTTTATTAAGATTTTTACAAGCCCGACGTTTCGGATACTTTACAGCAACCATGGTCACGGGAGGACTGAGGTGTCATACGTCCTAATTTTACAAAGTTATTCGAAACTACCCTATGATACATCAATATTTTGGTTAGTCCTATCTACGCAGAAAGTGCTAACTGTATCTTTAATCTGTGACATATTATGCTTGGATTTTGATTTGATAATATTAATAATGGGATCCCAAGCAGGTGGTAAGAGCCAGCCTTCTTCTCTATTGAAATTAGGATGTTTTTTAATTTCAATAGCCTCACGGATCATCCTTAGTTGGAATCGGTGTTCTTTTGCGAGGACTTGTGCTTTATCAAATCTGATATAATGGCGAGCTTTGTCAAGACTATGTTCACAGATGGCAGACTTAGTGTAGCGACGGTGTTTTAAATCAGCTATATGTTCTTTGACGCGAGTTTTAATAGATCTTTTTGTTTGGCCTATATAAGAGAGACCACAGTCGCAATCAAGCTTGTATACTCCTGCATATTGTAAGGGTATATGACACTTGACAGATGGTAATAATTGACCTATCTTTTTTGGCGGCTTGAAAAAGGTTTTGATGGAAGCTCGCTTTAGGATATAGCCAATCTTGTCAGTGACTCCTTTCATAAATGGTAGCACCGCAGGTACTCGCTCAACAGTGGCTGCTTTCACGCGGTCACGGTGATGAAGACGCGGCACCCGAAGCTTGTTGTCTCGCAGTACTTGCTTAACGTGTTGAAGCTCGGTTGCCAGGTGTTGCTCATCACAGATCCCTTGTGCTCTCTGAAACAAAGATTTACCCACGGTAGCTAACTGTGTTGGATGGTGGTGAGATTCGCCGTTTAGGTACTTATCCGTATGAGTATGCTTCCTATACACTGTATGGCTTAAGGTATTGTTGGGATTACGGATCACTAATACATCTAAGAAGGCTAGAGAATTATTTGCTTCTAATTCCATTGTGAATTGAATTTTTGAATTAATGGAATTAAGATGGTCTAGGAATATGGTCACTTTGTCAGATGGTAATATTGTGAAAGTATCATCTACATACCGCTTGTAGAACCTGGGTGTTATGGGCGAAGTTCGCAGAGCAGTCTCCTCGAAGTCCTCCATAAATATGTCGGCAACAACAGGGGATACTGGTGAGCCCATGGCCACTCCATCTACTTGCTTGTAGAAATAACTATTCCACAACATATAGCCAGATGTAAGGCAATGTTCCAAAAGGTCAGCATATTCCATTGGTATGTCATTTTCCCTTAACTTTCTTCTTACTATTGTTATGCAGTCTTCCACAGGTAGGCAGGTGAAGAGAGATTGCACATCAAAACTGACCATTGTTTCATTGTCTCTGAGATGTAGATGTTTGATCTCATTAACAAAATGGTATGAATCCCTAGTATGTGCTCTGGTTTGTCCACGCAGTGGTGACAGTACTTGGGCCACATGCTTAGCCAATCTATAAGTTGGTGAATCGATCTGGCTTACAATTGGACGTAATGGAGCATTAGCCTTGTGTATTTTCGGCAACCCATACAGCTTTGGTGGTTTTGGACATGAAGGAATTAAATATTTGACGTCCAGATTCAATGTCTCGGAGTTTTCTTTAATTATATCACTAGTAGTTTTCAAAACTTTGTTCGTTGGATCGGTTTTGACGTGTTTATATGTACTTTCATCCGATAATAGTTGTTTAATTTTATCATTGTAATCTGACGTATCCATAACTACAGTAGCATTGCCCTTATCTGCGCGAAGAATTGTTAATTCCCGTCTGTTACGTAGGTTTAATAACGCTTTGTATTGTTCGCGAGGAAGATTTAGTTTGGGCACAGAACTTCGTCGTAAAGCTGACGATATATCTTGTCTGATGGCCTCCGAATCTTCCTTCTTTATATTATTTTTAGACAGACAATCTTCTATATTACAAATTATTCGAACGGGATTTTACTAGGAGTTATGGCAAAATTTAATCCTTTTTCTAAGACTTTTATTGTGTTATTATCCAATTGACAGTTTGACAGGTTGACAACTGCGCGTGAGCTGTCATTGTCTGTGGTGTTCGGTTCGTTATTTTTGACATTTGATTTGCTGTTTAATTTTTCGAATTTTAAAATTTGTTGTTTTTTGCATTTATTATATTGTGATATTTCGCGCTTATTTAATGTTTTTATGCAATTTTCATAATCAAATGTAACCAAAACTGTCTTTAATGCGGCGGTCGAATACTCAATTTCTTTTTCAAGAGTGGCTAGATCGGAACGATTTTGATGAATCATTGTCCGTAATAACTTTTTACTCGCCTGGTTTAAGATTTTGATTGAATCTGGACGTCAAATATTTAATTCCTTCATGTCCAAAACCACCAAAGCTGTATGGGTTGCCGAAAATACACAAGGCTAATGCTCCATTACGTCCAATTGTAAGCCAGATCGATTCACCAACTTATAGATTGGCTAAGCATGTGGCCCAAGTACTGTCACCACTGCGTGGACAAACCAGAGCACATACTAGGGATTCATACCATTTTGTTAATGAGATCAAACATCTACATCTCAGAGACAATGAAACAATGGTCAGTTTTGATGTGCAATCTCTCTTCACCTGCCTACCTGTGGAAGACTGCATAAAAATAGTAAGAAGAAAGTTAAGGGAAAATGACATACCAATGGAATATGCTGACCTTTTGGAACATTGCCTTACATCTGGCTATATGTTGTGGAATAGTTATTTCTACAAGCAAGTAGATGGAGTGGCCATGGGCTCACCAGTATCCCCTGTTGTTGCCGACATATTTATGGAGGACTTCGAGGAGACTGCTCTGCGAACTTCGCCCATAACACCCAGGTTCTACAAGCGGTATGTAGATGATACTTTCACAATATTACCATCTGACAAAGTGACCATATTCCTAGACCATCTTAATTCCATTAATTCAAAAATTCAATTCACAATGGAATTAGAAGCAAATAATTATCTAGCCTTCTTAGATGTATTAGTGATCCGTAATCCCAACAATACCTTAAGCCATACAGTGTATAGGAAGCATACTCATACGGATAAGTACCTAAACGGTGAATCTCACCACCATCCAACACAGTTAGCTACCGTGGGTAAATATTTGTTTCAGAGAGCACAAGGGATCTGTGATGAGCAACACCTGGCAACCGAGCTTCAACACGTTAAGCAAGTACTGCGAGACAACAAGCTTCGGGTGCCGCGTCTTCATCACCGTGACCGCGTGAAAGCAGCCACTGTTGAGCGAGTACCTGCTGTGCTACCATTTATGAAAGGAGTCACTGACAAGATTGGCTATATCCTAAAGCGAGCTTCCATCAAAACCTTTTTCAAGCCGCCAAAAAAGATAGGTCAATTATTACCATCTGTCAAGTGTCATATACCCTTACAATATGCAGGAGTATACAAGCTTGATTGCGACTGTGGTCTCTCTTATATAGGCCAAACAAAAAGATCTATTAAAACTCGCGTCAAAGAACATATAGCTGATTTAAAACACCGTCGCTACACTAAGTCTGCCATCTGTGAACATAGTCTTGACAAAGCTCGCCATTATATCAGATTTGATAAACCACAAGTCCTCGCAAAAGAACACCGATTCCAACCAAGGATGATCCGTGAGGCTATTGAAATTAAAAAACATCCTAATTTCAATAGAGAAGAAGGCTGGCTCTTACCACCTGCTTGGGATCCCATTATTAATATTATCAAATCAAAATCCAAGCATAATATGTCACAGATTAAAGATACAGTTAGCACTTTCTGCGTAGATAGGACTAACCAAAATATTGATGTATCATAGGGTAGTTTCGAATAACTTTGTAAAATTAGGACGTATGACACCTCAGTCCTCCCGTGACCATGGTTGCTGTAAAGTATCCGAAACGTCGGGCTTGTAAAAATCTTAATAAACCGCGATAAAATCCGTAAAAAAGTGTTTCATTATAATGAGTGAAATTCGCGTAAACATTAGAAAACAATATTCCTATTTCAGCTTGAAGTTTAACACTTCAGATGAAGTACCGCATTCAGAAAATTCACTTTGGTACAATGGAAAACAAACTGAAGTCCGCAGAAACCTTGAATTTCGAGACTGCTGACTCTAATTGTAACAGCTTGAAGCTCCTAATCAGTGACACCTTAGTGAATATACAGAAGAATAGGAATGATATACCTGATTTCAGACCAAACTTTTGAACTGAAGCGTAGACGAAAGGAATTAAAAGTCAAAGGACTCAAAGATTCAGAGGTGAGCAAGGAGTATGAAAAGTGTTGTGCCAAACCATTGCTAAATGGATCAGAATTGATAAACACAAATATACAGTAAGTACTTGCTCAGAAATTGAAAAACACTTCTTAAAGTAGCAAATTGCACACCTATTTAGGAAAGTTTGTTTACTTACTAATAAAGAATTTAAGCCTAAAACACGGCTAATAACATTAATGGTATATCTCTTCATCTATAAAAATAAATCGCTGAAAGAAGCTATTGTGAAGAGTTGTATAAAAGCAATACGATGGTTGACGTAGTGTGCCCTATGTATGATTGGGATAATTTAGAACTGCTGGAGTCTAAAACTCTGCGATCCAATGTATATGCTGCTCTCAACTCCCTTAAAATGAGGAAAACATCAGATTCTGATGCAATAACGGCAGTTTTCAAATTTCTAGGTGAATCTGACATAGATGGGCTCCACGTAATTTGTAGCAAAGATGGCCTGTTAGTCTAGTAGTTAGTGATCCTTACTGCTAAACCAGAAGGTCGTGGATTCGATCCCCACACAGGACAAATGTTTGTGTAATGAACATGATTATTTTTTCTGTGTCTGGGTATTATTATATTATTTATTATTATTATATCAGTATTTATCATTTGTTCATCAAGGCAGACCTAGTTTGGGATCAGATGGCCGTGTGTGAGTTGTCCCAGCATAGTATTATTATTATTATCATGGGCTACTGGAAAATGGCAAAAGGACTGGACAAACTCTATTTTACGACATCTACACAAAAAAGGTTTCACAAATCAATGTGTTCCATCGCCACACAGCCACGTTATCCCAGAGTGAGACAATAAAGTTGATGATGCAAACTTGATGGCATATCGTACACAAAGGTGAAACTAAATTATTGACATCAAATAGGTTTAAAAAAAAACGTTACACCAACTATTACATATTCATAAGTACCTTGTTTTTTAGTTTCGTTTTCGTTTCGTTTTCAGGAGCTGCCAATCAAACGAAAACTATTAAGTACTACTAACAAGTAAAAAAAGTGATATTAAAAGCCTTCAGCAAATGAGGCTGACGTTACTTTTAATAAATTAATAAAAATGTTTAATATAATATGTGGATCGAATCTGATTTATTGGGGTTGTGTTTTAACAATAATATACTTTTTAATAGGTTAGAGACTGAGTGGTTTAAGTATGAAAGCTACAGCTACATAATTAGAAAGTTCTTAAAATTATGTAATCAAAGCTAACCCTGAATTAATGTCTTGTTTCTACGCCTGTTGTTTTAAGATATTCAGCATATTTTTAATGGTAACAAAAGGGCGTGCAGAAATCATATTAGATTTTAATAAAATAACTACTGCTCTGGAGTAAGTGTTTTAATGTTTGTAAGATATTTATAAATTGAATACAGTACTTTAATAAGTATATTAATTATTCATCATAATAAAACAATATTCTCTTTTGTACGCCCCAAAATTAGTATAATTTTTTTTTATTATATAGTAGATGGTGTCAAAATTGCGTTGAAAGAAAAAGGCGTACTTACCGTTTATCAAAAACTATGCGTATAACACGCAATTTTTTTAACACGAATTTGAAAAGTCTTACCAGACGGTAAGTTATGTCTAAAAATAATGCCAAATATCAGCCATATACAATCAACTAGTTTTGTTTTATTCATTATTTTGTCTCTCCTGTAAAACTGTACTTTTGTATGCAGCCCCTTTGCTATGAAGCACTTGATATATATCCATTCAATAAAAAGCGGTTATTTAATATTACAAACAGGTACTCCAATTTGTTTATCTGTATAGATAAATACCAAAATCGGTATAAAATTAAATGATAGTAAGTAAGAACAGCTCTATATTTATATCTATAGTTCCGGCGAGTGACATACGTAATAAAATTCAAAATTCCCGCATTGTCATAATGCGTAGTCTCGCGGCCGCCACATACGCGGCGCCCCACACCTCATCACCCAGAGGGGTAAGTAGAGGTCTGCATCCTCGCCTTAATGTGCAGCTGTATGTTTCCTTTTATCATGTGCTGTGTTTATCGTAGCTCCAAAAAAAATCTTACCACAAATTTAAACATTCAGTCACCTGTCATTTGCGATGAGTGACAGACGTCCAGTAAAAATAATTCGGTTTTTTTTTGCTCAAGTAAATCGTCTGCCGTTAGGAAACGTGTCAGTGTATGTTTTAGAGACTTCGCGTATAGTGCTACTGGATTCGACTCGGTAGTAGTAGTTTTGTAATATTATAAATCATAGTCGTATCGATTCATCGCTCGAACATTGTGCATTCACGGACATGAACACTGCATCCGAAACTCATTTCACCGATTATATAGCCGATTTTGATGAGGCGGTAGATTCGTTAATAGATGTCGACAACTTACAGTTTTTCTGCGTGCCCCTCAAACAAAATATATCTCAAACCGCAACGAGTCGCGATTAATGTCGGCGGTGGTCATAATCCGTACAACGAACATATCGGAAACCTCGTACAATCAACATTCGTACATGGCATGCGTGTCTTTTCCACTGACGCATCATTTCGACAGTGGTGATGATGATGATGATGACACACGACGATGTCGACACATCTACCACGAATGTAATTATTTTCCTGTCATGATTGGTTCGCGCCTAGACAGAACATTGTGTGGTAACGGTGGTGCAGGTACGACGAAACGACGTAAACAACAACAACAATAATAATAACAACGACGACTACTGCGACGGATGGACACAGACGTCGAGTGTTCCGCCGAAAAGTTTGTACCGTGACAGACGCCTGCGGCGCACATGCAGGTATTTGTGCGATCTAGGCGGCCAAAATTTTTTTTTGCTTTATTGTTTTCCAATCAACTTATATAAGAAAATAATACAAGTTTAAAAAGAAATAAGCGTATATTCACAAAAAAATTGGTACATAGATTAAAAAAAGAAAAATTATAAGTTTGACTAAAAGTTTAGTCTTCTTCGCTTTCTGAAGAATTTTCTATTAAATTCGGTTCTGCAGATACTAACATGTCCAACGTTTTGGGCATAAATGTATAAGATTTTCTTTTTTTGACCTCACGCATACTACTTAACAATGGGTCAGAACTAAGTAGAAGACGGTTGAATATGTCGTCATTGCAACTTTCCCTAGAAAATTTCCTAGCAAAATCTTGGCGGTAATTTCTCAAGTGTTTGTTGCGAGCTTCAGCTGCCTCCTCTGAGAGTTGCCCGATAGGTAAAAGTGCGTTTTCTATAATGACTGCGCCATGGACCAAGACTTTATGCATTGTTGGCGTCATAGGATGCCAATTATATAGGTTCACATAAAGACGAGCAGTTTCTAAAGCATACTTTTTATATTTTATAGGATCAATTTGAAACCCGCTTGAAATTGCTTCCAATATAACTTTTAGCCTATAAATTAATTCATAGTCGATTCCTGTTATCTCTGAGGCTAATCTTGGATTCTCAAAAAACCTTCTACTTGTATTACCATCATTACTGTTACCAAAATTTTGTTTAGGCATATCAACCAAAAGACCAGTTTCTGTTCTAAACCTATCTTGTATGTATATTTTTTTTCGTGCTTCTTGGTCTTTTTCTTCTTGCGTTTTTCTTTTTTTATATTTTTTTACTTCTAGTTTGTAAGCTAAGTGTAAAATACTTTCGTATATACGAATTCTAGCATGAAGTACCGATATCCCGAATTCAAAAGCCGCAAAATTTACTTCAGTCGTATAGTTACTTAAATCATTAAAATCCTTTGTTGTTGCTCCGCAAATGTAGCACTTACTTGTAGACTTCGTACCTGTGGCTGCATTGCAGACCTTTCCATCTACCATTGTCATTATAAATGTGTGCTTAATAAAAAACTTCTTTCCGGCTATGTCAACTTCGGTTGGAGCTAAAGAGCTAATAGAGTTCTTAATATATCGTATTTCCTCTTCAGTGACGTCATTATTTTCCTTTATAAACCGGAACCTTATTGGTCGACAAAATCCCGGTGAAGAAGGCGTTGGATTTTTCCATAATACTTTTTTGTTGTTATTTCCATAAGCTAACTGAAGGGGCACAAAACAGCTTTGAAAAAGATTTGCGTCTGAATTTGAATCATTTTCATGTTTTTGTTTATATTTTGACTGTTGGGACCCATCGCAGCCCCATTTACTTATTAAAGTAATGGATTCCCGCTCTTCCTCCTTTAAAGTTAACAAAACCTCTTCTAGGTATTCCGATAAACGCCTAACGGTAACATCCATTAAAGGTTGTAACTGAGCTTCGGCACTGGTACTCGTTACTGTACAAGTTTCTTTAGGTGGATAGCATTTCTTTTTGGCTTTTTGTAAGACACTGTAACAAGGGAAAAACTTCTTATTCGTTTTTCTTATTATTTCATATTGACCTTGTGTCAAATCAGCATCTACGA
The DNA here is from genome assembly GCA_963853865.1 of Helleia helle. NCBI lineage: Eukaryota > Metazoa > Arthropoda > Insecta > Lepidoptera > Lycaenidae > Helleia > Helleia helle. Next base: position 1,681,187 of record OY971434.1, read on the forward strand.
ACATTTGCAAAGCTTGCATTGGTGTCAAGGCATGGTGCTCTTTAGAAGATTTTGTTAGATAAAATGCCTTCTTGTATTTACTGGCTCGTGTCGGAGTTCTCGTGATATCTTTGAGAACATTAGATGCATCTCTTTTACCAGATTTCCCTAGTTCCACCTGCGCAGCATGTATTATGACCTCCGTGTCGAAACCGGAACGAATTTCTTCGGTCTTTCGCCTTTTACTCCTCTCACTTGCCTCTTCAAACGATTCAGATGGTCGACCCGTTCCTTTTTGTATAGTCTCAACAGTAGGGATTTCAAACGTACCATCCAGCCATGACCGGTTGTATTTGAGAAATAAGTCCTCTTTAAAGTGAGCTTTGGTCCACCTTTGTTTGATTTCTGATTTGAAATGAGCAAAATCACGTTTCAACTTAGCAATTTGGTCTTCATTATATCCTTCACACAATAAAAGTTCATCCTTTAAATAGTTTAATTTTGCATCAAAATTAGGCAAATTTTCTTCCTTCATAAGGTCGTACAAGTATTTGCGGGTCACAATCCTTACTCCTGCCTGATGCACCCGGTGAGCCTAAAACAAGCGTACGTTAGTAACGAGTCACTAACAATAAATTGCATTTTTTATATTTTATCTTTGAACCCCCAAAAATGAACTTATCCGGACATTTCCGGAGATGTTTTTGATGGTAATTAGGATAAAAATACTTAATATATTAAATATATTTAATCATAGCCCGATCTATCCCGATACATAAACATAAACCCCAGTAAAGAAAAAAAATAAGAAAATCACTGTATGAAAAAGGTGTTCTGTTATTATACAAATATATTTCAAGTTTATTAGTTTATTTTAACTTTAATAATGTACTTTGTAAGTTTCTTACCTGCACTAACAGAATCCATCACTTTCAAATTATAAAATAAATACAAACACTTTGAAAAATGCTTTAAAGTTTCTAAGTTTGAAGTAGCGCCGAGAATAGATACGTACAATTGATGCAATGTTACAATTCCGACTGACGGTACGGGTGCGGGGTGAGCGATAGCGGGGTTGGGTGTAGCGGCTATTGTTGTCAGGCAGGTAATTTATTCGGGGAAACCGGTTTTATGACTGGCATTGTTAATTGGAAAACGGGACTTTTGGCCGCCTAGATCGCACAAATACTTGTATATGCGGCGGTTGTTGCGTGGCTATTTCATCGTACGGGGACAGGTGGTGAACATTCCGTATCTTTTGACAAAGAATCGTGAAAAGGTACACGTACAAAAACAAGACCGTCGTCATTCGGCCGCCTTCATCTTTTTGTACAACGCCAAGGAACGCGGCAGCGTGTTTAACCATCTCCCGCAGGCCGCAGCTCATGTTTCGAGATCAAAACGCAAATGAACATTTTGGACAAGTGCAGATTACGACCGCGTTTGATCGACGTCAAACGCTCGACGTGTCACCGCACCTCCTGATCGTGTGCGCCCACTGGATACTGTACAACCTGTTGCACGCTCGCAAGACTCCGATCAATGATTTCGAAAACAAAATTATCCTATCGCCAGCGGTAGGCTCAAAGGTCTGCTCGCCGGCACTGTGGTAGAAGTCAAGAAGAGGAACGTCGGTCAGATGCGTCACTACATACATCAGGGTGTGTTTTCCTATTTCCTCTCGCAGACGACCAAGTATCATGCGGCCAAACAGAAGCGTTCGTCGCAACAGTCGGTCTCGTTCGAAACAAATAATTTGTATAGACGGCCGGACGCCGCACAGATTGGCGCGTCATCGCTGCATCCTTTTATCAAGTGGTTCGTCCGATACGTCGACATGTCACCATCAACAAGGGCTTCCCCGATAATGCCAAGGGTTTTCTATGTCACTACGACGTCAATTGTAGCATCGCCAACTTTGCCAAAACCATGGCTCTGGTGCTCGATGTGCGGGTGTTGTGCGCGCCGCACGGCATTCACGAAAAAAATTTGACCGCACTCGAGCACGACACACCGAACGTGCGTGCTTCTTCGTGCAGCTTCGATGCTCACGACGATAACGACGACGACTTTACCGCAACCACCAGCCATGGTAGGTCATATTTTACTATTGGGCGTAATACCAACGCGATATTTTCTCACAATCGATAAAGATGAACCCACGTCACGACGTCACTCGACTTTTATGATATTTTTCTTTTGGCTACAGAACAAGTGTGGTTGAGATTCAGTTTGACGCGGACGAGACAAACTCCTTTCGAGTGTACGTCGCCAGCTTCAACACACCGATAATCAACTAATACATTACCGTGTGACGCTTTTTATAGATGGCAAAAAAACAAGAACATAGATATAATAAAGACGACGACGATGACGAATATCGCTGCAATATGGAACAAGTATTCATTTTGAATGTCATTACCGCTGAATGAGTGAAGTACGTATTCGCATTTCTTTATGAAGAGGGGTAACTGTCTTGGGTCACCTCCAAATAAAGAGATAACATTAACTATTTCCGTGGGAACACGTAAGATACCTTCCATTTTGTATTGGTCTAATTAATTGAAGAGTGATAAAAGGAACGGAAGAAAGAAAAAAAAGAGAAAAAAATACCAATTATTTCTAAATTAATAGTATTTTTTAAGTTATAAATTTATACAAGTTAAATTAATAGTTAAAACGCGATTATATAATAAAATCTACAAAATACTACTTATTTATATATCTATTTATTCATTTAATATACGTAGTTTATTAACTTATTCCTGTCAATGAAAGTAAAGCACACACACAAAAATTATATACTTAAAAATTACGATAAAAAAAATTAAAAATCAAAATACACGAGGGAAAGAATCTAGGAAGTGAAAGTGAATAAAAATTCGATCACTCATAGACCCGACGATACTCCCATGTTCTGGATTACCACTTGTTTCGCTGTACCTCTGTCACACTTAACTCACTTGATCCAAAATATAATCACTTTCAAATTAGGACATATAGACGACGACGACGACGACAATATATTGCATTGGCCGCCACCAGCTCCACATCTACCAAACATTGTGGTGGCGAATCCATGTCAGTGAGTCTGCGCAAAAAAAAATTGTTCTAGAAAAGAATCAACACCATTATATTATCATCAAATTCAACAGCAACAACAACAACAGAAACTGCTCTTGTGGTGGCGTCATAATATAATAATAAATCATTAATTTTCAGGTACTATGGCCCATAGATATATACCTTACATACTAACATACATAATATATTATATTACATTAGAGTTAGTATAAATAAAACCTTAAAATTATGCTAGTAAACTTCCTAGTGTTACGCTTTTGGGCGTTCCGGTGGAATTGTTCTGCGGAAGCGACGGAACAATTCCACAACCACAACAACCACATCCTGAGGCCAATAGTCTTCTTGTAAAACTTCCTGCAGGTAGCAGGTCGGTACTCGCACCACAAATGAAATTGACGTTGGGGCGCGACTCCAGCTCCTGCACCCTCGGACAGTACTGTAACTTCCGGCGCACGTATTCTGCGATGCTCTCCGCCTTTGTGGTGTAATAAAGGCGGGAGAGGCACGTTGGGCTCCAGTGGGGCTTTGCCACATCGATTCTGGTTGGTTCTGGGATGGCGCCTCTTCCTCTTCACCACCTCAAAACCGTCTTTATCCCGACGTGGCGCCTGCACGAGCCGCGTCAGCACAAACGCGTGTTGGTGTCGACACGGTTAAACTCGCAGCAACCGCCGGGGCATCGCACTCGTTGGCATGTGGTGACGCATCGGAGTCCGCCGATGTAAAACTGCAGACGGAGACATTTTGCGCCCCGCGACGCATGTTCACGTTTAAGGTCTCTTCAGGAGACCTACTTACCGACATAGCGTTACGCAATGACACTACCTCGGCACGCAGATCTTGAATGGTCCTGTCTGAGACCTCCAACCTGGACTGCACTTCTGGCTTTAGGCTCGACTTCAGGAAGATGATATCCTTAGAATAGAATAGAATTTATTTATTTGCAGAGGCATGGTACATCAGAGATCGTCATTAAACAATAATTGTATAAAATCCATCATGCTTCGTCGAACAATCAGCATGCAAATGTTTACAAAAGTTTTTTATAACTAGGTAGCAGATACATAATTACTTTACATTACAATTGTTATCAGATGTCACAAAATGAAAAGTCAGTACATAATAAAGCTAAAATTAAATAAATTCAAATATACAATTACATTAAAAGCATTACACTGTTCTACAATGATTTTGGTGCCGCTAAAAGTAAAACTGATTTCAAGTACATTCGGTACCCTGATAAAAACGTGATACTTACTTTTTTAATGCTACGTATAGTTTTCGAGATTTCATTTATTAACAAACAAAAGAACATTTAATTCAAAACAGTTAAATACATTTAATTACACATTTTATTTCACAGGTTAGAAGCTTCTCTTTTTAGATTTTCTCCGATAGATGTCTTCAGGACATTCCCGTGTAATACTCCAACAGTAATCTGCCATCATATGCTCATCCCAGCGACCTTGGTATCTATCTTCCATCACCTTTAAATCTTGATGAAAACGTTCTCCTTGTTCTTCGCTATACGCTCCAAGATTTTCAGGAAACTTGTCTAAATGATTGTCCAGATAGTGTACTTTTATGCTCATATTACATCCAAGCTTTTTAAAGCTAACTAAGAGGTTTTGAACTAACTCTTTGTAATTTTCGGCCTTCTGATTTCCTAAGATTTTTTTTACAACAGCAACAAAAGATTTCCAAGCCGCTGCTTCTAAATTATTCATTGAGTGTATGAAATCGTTGTCTTTCATTAAAAGTCTTATCTGTGGGCCATCAAAAATACCAGCTTTTAGTTTTTCATTACTTAAACCAGGAAACTTTCTTGAAAGATATACAAAACACGGACTAGTTTTATCTAATGCCTTAACATATTGCTTCATAAGTCCCAATTTGATGTGCAATGGAGGCAAAATAATCTTATCACTAGAAACTAGAGGCGGGTTTATAATATTTTGTTTGCCAACCGTCATGTTATTTCTCAAAGGCCAATCTTTCTTGATCCAGTGGTCTTTTTTTGCTCTGCTGTCCCATAAACATATGAAGCACGGAAATTTAGTGTACCCACTTTGTTGGCCTAATAGAAAGTTGACAATTTTTAAATCGACACATATAACCCATTGGTGCTCCGAGTACTTAAGTTTTTTCAAAACAAGATCCACGTTTTGATACTCTTCTTTTAATTTCGTTGAATGAGCAATAGGCACAGCTGCATGATTGTTTCCAATATCTAGTAAAACACATTTTAAACTTCGCTTACAGCTGTCCATAAACAATCTCCATTCTTCAGCTTTGTACCCTGAGAGCCCCAATTTCATTAGAAGGCCACCAATGTTATTACAAAAAACTATATCATCTTCTGAGCTAAAAAATGGAAGAAATTCTTTTTCGCGATCACGATAAAATGTTATTTTTGTACCTTGAGATAAAAAATTTCTTTCTTTGAGTCTAGATGCAAGTAGCTCAGAGCGCTCTTTCGAAAGATCAAGGTCTCTAATCAAATCACTTAAAGCATCTTGAGAAAAAAGTGAAGGCGCTGTTGACACTTTAAAATCACTGTCACGTTCATCAGAAAAAACTTCCATCATCTCGGTGTCCGACAAATCTGATAGATCTGAAAGATCTTGACTCATAGGAGATGGTACGTCATCTGAACACAGTCGAGGTCTTTTAGCAGACGGTAAATCAGGATATGTCATTTTTCTTTTGTTTATACCATGTAATTCTACAACACAAAAATAACAGTCATCAATGTGGTTTTTCGGTTCTGTCCAAATCATCGGCACATTAAACTTTAAATGATTACGTTTACCGTTTGCCCACTGTCTTAAATGTTCACTACACAACTTGCACACAATGTTTGGAACCCACGGTTTGTTCAGAGCCTTCATTTCTATTAAAGTAATCAATATATGTCTTCTTCACTGAATCTGTTATAGGTTTTCTAAACTTTTTCACTACATATTCACCACAAATGTAACAAAATGTATTTGGATTATTTACACAACACCTTCTTGACGACGGCATATCAATATTATTAATTTAAAAAAAAAATATTGATTATAATGACATTAATTATGATAAAATACGTTTTTTAGGTTATTATATCGATCGATACAAACTTGAACGTAGCTTCACAATTTTGACAGCTTCACGCGACATCTTGTGGGCTAATTAACCAAAATATAACCTAGAATTAGCGGCACCAAACAAAAAAATTTTTTTTGTAGACCTGTGTTATAAATGAATGAAGCTTGACTATATGAGAGAAAATCAAATAATAATATCAATAATATATACCATTATTCACATACACCAATTATTTATACATTATAATATATGTACATACATTTTTCTATTAACCATTTTTTATTTATTTATTTTTTCGTCAAGGAATTCCCTAACATTGTAGAAATTTTTTGTCAGCAGCAAGTTTTTTAGTTTTTTTTTCGAATTTTCTCTTAGGTAGGCACTTTATTTGAGACGGTAGATTATTAAATATTTTTATACACATAGCATAACAATTTTTTTGAAATAAAACTTGGCATGGTATCCATTAGGGTTGTGAATTTTTCCCTGTTATTTTTAACAAATTTGGCAATTTCAAATATGTACATATCATGTATAGTTAATATGTTCAGTTTATTAAATATTGGTCTACATGATTCCCATGGAGGGATGCCCTTACGCATTTTTTTTGGACAATAAATATTTTCTGTATTTTGGTAGAGTTTCCCCATATAATAAGGCCGTATCTTAATGTTGCCGATACATAACCATGATATGCCATAGGAGCAGTATGTATAGAAGATGTATTCGAGAGTCTTCTCAAGACTGAGGAGCCTGGTGACGTCGACGTGGTCGAACGTGATGGGGGGCAGCTTGTGCAACTCCTTCGCCACGAAGCTCGGCACGTTCGGCGCGAGGCTGGTCACCTGCGCCCGCACGCCTGAGGTCCACTCGCTGCCCGTGGAAGTCCCCGCCACCAGAATGCTTCTCCGCCGGAGAAGATGGCGCTTCACCCACAAGAGAGGATAGGGTGAAGTAAAAGGCGAAGAGGCGGCGTAAAGGGATAAGTAAGGAAAGGGATACTCGGCCACTCCGTGCTGGGCCATGTGCAGCCTTTAGCCCTCAGCCTTCCTCAGCTGACTCCAGAGACGCCTAAGATCCTGGAAGGACACACCATAAACGGTGAGCCTTTCCGTAGTCAACCCCCCAATGTCCAGGGTTACCTCGGAAATGGCCCGTTAGATATACATTTCCTTACAACTCTAACAGAAGCTACTTAACATTTTTTTAATTCAATTATTAGCCTATGATTTTGATTAAAATTGATAATTAAAAGACACTGTATAGAAATAAAGTGTACTTAAATTATAAAAAAGTTTCAATAACCGCTCACCCTTTACTTAAAGATTCGTGCGCACGGCGGCGGGACGCGAAAAGAACTCGTAAGCCGAGCCGTCTGCCTGCAATAGGATCGTCATACATACCCCGCGAACGTTCTGGATTTCTCTAGAGAATCAAGACAATTCCTGAATGCGCCATCTGTTGTTGGGTAGCGGCATGTAACATATTTTATATATGTTACACCGATCAATCACACCACGACAACAACAATCGAGAAGATTAAAATGCAGAGATTTATAAACACAGTATACAATCTCAAATTAATACATATGATGATTTTATAAATTTCTAAAAATAAAACTTTAAACAACACCAACGACGATGTTGACAATGACGACGATGCTCACGAGAAACCCCAACGGAAGGAATTTATTGTACCATCGCCGCCGTCATCAAAGTCATATAGCTGTGAACAGCAGCCACAACAGCAGCCACAGGAGCCACATCAGCACTCGATGACAATGGAACCAAGTATAGGTTTTTGCCTACCCGAGAGCTTTAGTCTTGATGACTTTGTACAATAAATGGTAATATTTAGTTTTTTAAAATTCCCTCTCAAAACATTGTATTAAAAAACATAATAAACACATTTTTTTGAAATTGTTTTTTTATATAATTATATAAAAAAACAATTTAAAATAATAAATTAATATAAGTTTTATCACATTATAATATGATATAAATACGGTACGGTACAGTCGAATCAGCGTTCCGGTCGTTATCGTAGCGAGATAAAACACAAGAGTCTTCATATGCTGCGTACTAGACGATTTGCCGTTGTTGACTATGAGTATGACGCTGTTTAAATAGCACGCGGGCGTCTTGCTGCTCGTTTTAAGCCACAATATGTGCGATTGAACTGTCAAGACATGCGCTTGTTCATCGGCGGTCAATACGAACGCGATCCATCTGTCATCACGTTTTCTGTTCGCAGCAGCTTGTGCGCTCTCGTCCACCGTCCCCTCTTCGGCGGAGGCGTCGTCGTTGTTGTTATCGTCGTCGTCTTTAGAGTAGTCTTCGTCAACTGCCCACGGATTAAACACCTCATTCCCTAGCACCACTTCTTCCTTCTCCTCCTCCTCTGGCTGTAGGTTCTCCTCCACTCGTTGATAATAATAAAAACACTGCGCAAACTCACACTCCTTTACTTCATGAGTCAATTCTTACTAATTTTGGGTTAAGAAAAACGAATATGACAAAGAAATAAAATATTTGCTTTACATTTTTTGATATGTAAATGATGAAAATTATTGTTGAGTTGGTGGTATTTTTGTAGAAGTCCGGTAACCTATTGAGGGTAGTTATCATCTCTTTTGTTCCCTAAAAATCCATGTATGACTCCCTTGAGAGCTTCCGAAGCTTCCTTTTCTTTCCATTCCAAAACGAAATCGAATGCAATGTCCCTTACAACTTGACGTATTTGTGGGCCAACAAAGATGCCTTCCTTGACCTTTGCATCACTTAATTTAGGATTTTTTTTTCTTAAGTATTTAAAAGCCTGGCCTTCTCGGTTCATGACTTTGACAAAAATCTTCATCAAGCCCAGCTTGATATGTAAGGATGGAAGAAGAACATTTATTGGATCTACGAGTGGCTCGGCAATTACGTTTATTCTCACTAGGGTTAAGATTTCTTGCAAGCATTTATCTCATAATCTAGAGCTAATCGGTTCTTTTAATGGTCGTTTTTGCATTCAGTAAACGAGAAGACAGGATAGGACTAATTTTGAGACCGAAACAATTTCATTGTTGCTTAGTGTAATTACTATTAGAGTTGTAGTAGACATTTTTTTTATTCCAATGAACTCGAATTATGTGTCCCCACTGTGACGGAATAGTGTGCCCTACACCGACCACAACCGATTAACACACCCAACAGAGGTATTAGCTTGGTGGCAATGTCTGTCCCATCATCAACAACACCGGCACGATCGTCATAATTAGCACCACCACAAAGTCGACCGAGTGTGAGATGTATATCTTATCAGAATATTATGTAGCGTTACGTCCGTCCGGGAGATATACATTGACTTTTATATAAATACTAGCTGACGCGGCAGACTTCGTACTGCCTAATTTAATCGCAATTAAGTCCTGTCAAAATGATTTGTAATGTGACATTTTTTTGTTCCTACATATTTTATAGTCAGGGCAAAAAAATCTCCTGAACAGAACCGTCACCCTGGTGATAGGGCGTTGTGAATAAGAAATATAATTAAATAAAACATATAAGCATTTAAAAATAAGTAATCTCTTTATTGTTAATCATGTGAATCATAATTATTAACAAAAATCAGTTTTATTTTCATTGTAGTTCTTTGTGATATACGATGTTTTTTGTTTGATTATCTGGTGCATAGACAAACAAATCTGATGGTTTTCCAACACGGGAACAGGCAACATACAATTGACCATGTGAGAAACATGGGTTTTCCAGATTAATACCACAAACACTTAATGATTGCCCCTGGGACTTTTTTATGGTCATAGCAAAAGCAAGCCGAACTGGAAACTGTAGTCATTTAAAGTCAAACGGCACATCATTCGGAATCATTGGGATGCGCGGTATGAGAACGTCTTCTCCTTTATACTTTCCTTTCAGTATAGTTTCTTCTATCACGTTGTTTAGTAAAATTTTTATCGCTAACCGTGTGCCGTTGCAAAGACGCGGTTGGTTGATATTTCGCAACATTATAACTACCGATCCAACCTTTAATTGAAGATTGTGAGGTGGCAATCCTGGCAAATCCAGCTAATTTAAAAATTCTGGTGGATAGTTCACTACATCATCTTGGTTAGTAGCCGAATCAACTGATTTATATCCTCGATTCGCCTGTAATTTGTTCTTGTATTTTTAAATTTAATTTATTTACATCTGTTTTTTTGCAGCCAATATAGCTCGGTCGCTCAACCAATCATGGTTTCTGTAACTTTAAAAAAAAGTTAACTGACAAAAACTTTGAGTAATGTTAATGCAGCCAGTCAACATGTCTATAGGAAATTTTCCATTACCAATGTCAATGAGTTGTTTTGAGAATATGTTTCTAGATTGGTCATATTGCAACTCTACACGCATATTCTTGCTTAAATGAAGTACTTTGACATGTTTCCACACATTGGAGGACTTTAGACATGTATTGAGTTCATCAGCTGGTGTTGATCGTGGAATCGATGTTATAAAAAAATACTACAAAATGTATAGTAAAACGTTAAAAACTAGTATTAAAATATCTAAAAAATTAGAGTACACTAGGTTAATGAAAAATTCTGACAATAAAATAAAAACTATGTGGAAAATAATTAACACAAAAACGGGAAAAACAAAAGTTAACAAACATGAAAATATAACTTTAAAATGAACAATGATATAATTAAATGTCCCTTAACAATATCAAACATATTTAACGATTTTTTCGCAACAGTGGGAGAAACCCAAGATAAAACTAACTTTAACCCGAACAATCATCAACCCACCTTTATGCTCTATGTATTTACGTCCAACCAATCGGAATGAAATATTAAGGATTATAGCATCTATAAAAAAGCGCGGTAGTACTTTCCACGCCATTGACACATTTAATTCATCAAAGTTTTCAAGATGGTCAATTTCCGGATCTGCTAAAGGTTTCATTAGTAAAACCAATAATAAAAAAGGAGATACTTACACCCCCAATAACTACAGACCCATAGCTCTACTGCCCACCTTTTCAAAAATATTTGAGAAAGCTATGTGTAACCGTCTATACTCGTTCTTGGAGAGATTCGGTATTTTGGATGATAGTCAAAACGGATTTAGAAAGTCTAGGTCAACAACACTAGCAGTATATAAGTACATCCAAACGGCTCTTCAATACATAAATGATAAAAAGCACGTCGTAGGGCTACTCCTAGATATGACTAAAGCATACGATAAAGTCCGATACAATATACTTCTCACAGAGTTAAATGGTTGTGGAGTTCGAGGAGCTGCTTACCAATGGTTTAAATCATATCTAACTAATAGGAAACAGATAGTACAGATCGAAAGTTTTGACAATGACAAACAAGAAATTAAGTCCGTGCGTTCCAGAACGAGAAATCTCACATACTCTATCCCTCAAGGTAGTGTACTCGGATGTGTTCTCTTTTTAATATATATAAACGATCTACCGAAGTCGCTGGACACACAATCAACCGTACCAGTACTATTTGCTGATGACGTGTCGATTTTAATAAAATGTCATAATTTAGAAAATTATAATACATTAATTCAAAACACTCTTACGTCGGTAACACAATGGCTAAAAGACCATAACTTAGAAATAAACTTAAATAAAACTAAAATAATACAATTTAGGACCTATAAAAAAGCCCCACTTGATTTAAACATAACCCATTGCAACATAGTTTTAGAAGAAGTAAAAGAATTTAGTTTACTGGGAATAAATATAGACACACACATTAATTGGAAAACGCACATTGAAAATATTAAATCTAAATTATCGAAATTTAGTTAATAGAATCAGGCGTTACCTTGCGGAAATCCATTATATAAGATATTAAATTAATTATATTAATTAGCAATTATCCCGCGAAAAACGCAGTCTTTACAGCAAATGTGTGAGTGCACGCATATGCATGCATATAGCACCGCCCTCCTTTCCCACACTGCATATGCGTACACTCGCATGCACCACCACCCCACATGCACCACAACCACAGTAAAAGACCACCACCAAACAATCTACGTACGTTTCGCCCCGACACCGAGGCATCCTCAGGATGTAGACTCTACGATTAGTAATCGTTAAGTGACTTGCAGGCCCAAACACCCGCCTTATATTAGCTGGTTCCCCCACTACCCCCACCGAATAACCGTATTATGGGAGAATTCGTTAAATCGGTTTGGTCATTCAACAATGCAATCGATTTATTATTTTTATTTTTTATTATTTCGAGTTGTTCCAACACACTTAGTCGAAATCCCTTGTCGCATTTATGTAAAACCTGGAACGTATGGCCGCTACTAACGTTATGTCCTGTCTCTAGTAGGTGTTTTGCGAAATGGGATTTTTGGGGCTGATCGTTCCTAAACGCTGAGATATGTTCTTTATATCTAGTTTCGAAATTGCGCCCAGTTTGGCCTACGTACAAGCCGTTACACTGTGAGCATTTTAATTTGTAAACACCAGATAAATATTTGCAGTCTATTTTGTCTTTGTTGTTACAAATATTTCTTAGTGTATTATTAGTCTTGTAAGCAACATGGACATCATAATTTCTCAGCGTCTTAGCTATCCGTTCAGATACCGGTCCCATATAGGTCAGGCTGGATTTATAATTATTGACTTCTTTATTTGGCGGTACTGCATATAAATATTTCATTGTAAGTTTATTTTGTGTTTTATTAATTATATTCTTAATGACCTGTGAACTGTATCCATTAGCGTGAGCAATATGGTGAATTATGTCCAGTTCTTTTAGATAGTTTTCTTTCGTAAGTGGTACGGACATTAATCTATGAACGTAACTATGAAAAGCCGCGAGCTTGTGTTGCCAAGGATGACATGAAGATATAGGTATGGTTGTATCGGTATAAGTCGGCTTACGGTAGATGCCAAAAACATGCTTGTTATCATGTTTAGTAATCGATAAATCGAGAAAGTTTAAAGTGTTACCCTACACCTTACCTAGTGATACAATATCACGCCCAACCTTCTTCTGTCATTTTAAGTCAAGGTCAACGTCATTCAACGTTCGACCAGATTATGGCGTGTCGAGCTTCATCGGTATTCGCTGCGCCATGCTTCAAACATTCGGAATAAGATCCGCAGAAGCGTGAGAACGTGTCACATCTGTTCTCAAATCCGAGCATTAATGCTGGAGCCAATTGTTCCTCGAAAGTTGGTACATCTGTATTGGTGTAATACATTGTTTCGAGTTCTTCCTGATCATATGTGTCAGGGAAGCGTAGAGCTTGGACGATAGATCCATCTCCTGTGGTGATATCACATTGGAGGATGAAGCCTTTCTTCGAGTCCATTGAGGCAATGATTTCTTTGAATACCTCGCGCTCTCGCAGTGTTGGAATTTGGCCATTCCAAACATTAAGCGTTTCAGCGGAAACGCTGGCTGATTCTACTCGGATAGCTGGCTGTTCAGCGCCCGCAACCGGAGGTGGTCGATGGTCCATATGGCCACGCACCCAGGTTATTCCAGGTAGTTCATCAAGCTCTTGTGCAATAATCATCAAGACGTTGTCAATCGGAAGCGGGTTCCGACAGTTCCTCAACGTTTCGTGAATATCCGTTGGCGAATAGTTCACAGCTCCAGATGCCGCAGGTGGCGCCGTCTTTATCAAAACTGGTACAACGGGCTGATTGTTAGCGGTGAAGTTTCCAATAGCTTCCACGTATATAACGATCGGATACGGGAGACGCTTCGAGAGTGTTGTCAATACCCTCAGTTGCATCTCATTGAATCGTTCGAGATGTGATAGTGGAAATGCTGGTTGTTGTTGGCACTTCATCTGCGCATATGCTAACTTTGCTTCCGAAATGTACATGATGCACTTCAAGAATATGTTATAGTTAGCTTCTGTGGCTAGAGTTGCGAATGGTCGTGTTCCGATAGATTTCATTCGGGACCATAATTCGCGTACGTAGACAGGTAACCCTCTAAATGATATCGGGATCCTGGCTGGCACAATTGATGACTGTAAATTGATGGCAGTTAATGTGGTCGGGTCAGTCACCTTTAGCCTCTTGAGTAGCGTAGCAGTTAGTTCAGCTTGAAAGCCTTTGTTCTTCTTGGCTCTGAACTGATCTTGTTTTCGCTGCTTTGCGCCTGCTCCTTGGCGTTTACCCTTCCCTGCAGTAGGATTTGCTTCAGAAGTCTCACCGTTCATTGGTGCTTCGTTCTTATTTTCCATTCTGAAGTCCGTTCAACTAGACCGGAATTTCTAAACAGAAAATCCTTTTTTATAAAAAAAGGTTTAAAATACAATATCACGCCCAACCCTCATCAAAAGTCTATAGAAACTCTCGCTGTTGATGCGGAAATAGCCACCGTTATAAATAAAAAGGATCATTTGGTTAAAAGTATGGTAGCCCATGATATCAAAAATACACCTTCTGTTTTCTCTTTTAATCCAGAAATAATAGCTTTGAAGTCATTGAAACAAACTATAAATCATAACGATCTCGTCATTTCTAAAGCAGACAAGGGCAATGCGGTGGTAGTTATCAAACGGGTAGATTACATTGAAAAAGTGAATAACGTTATCCGTGGCGATGATTTCATTCAAGTACAGTCTGATCCAACAAAACAATTCATGGCTAAAGTTAAAAGGGCAATCAATAATACTAAATATTTATTCAATACCGAATCATCGAAGAAAAGGTTGATCACTATGAACCCAAAAGCTCCATCTCTTTACGGTTTACCAAAAATACATAAATTAGATATACCCATTTGCCCCGTTGTTTCATATATTGGATCACCCGCGTACCATTTAACCAAATTACTGAATAATATTATTAAAGAAAAAATTCATTTTCGGCCAAAATATGCTATTAAAAATAGTATTGATTTAGTGAATAAAATCAAAGATTTGAATTTGCCATCTCGTACAAAATTAATATCACTTGATGTAGACAGTCTTTTCACAAATGTTCCATGCAAGGAAACACTGCAGATTATAAAACATTCTCTAGAACAAAAATCATTACCTCCTGATGAATGCAGGGAATTAATAGATCTGACGAGTGTATGCATGGAACATAATTATTTCAGATTTAATAACCAATTTTACATACAAAAGGATGGCTTAGCAATGGGTTCACCTTTAAGTCCCTTGATGGCGGAAATTTTCATGGACGATTTTGAACGCAAGTACATTGTCAAGAATAAAAACTTATTATACTACTATAGGTATGTGGACGATTGTATTATATGTTGGACAGGTACGGAAAGACAGTTTGATATATTCGTAAGAGATCTCAACAAAAAACATGCGAAAATTAAGTTTAAAGTAGAATTGGAGGAGGGTAACACTTTAAACTTTCTCGATTTATCGATTACTAAACATGATAACAAGCATGTTTTTGGCATCTACCGTAAGCCGACTTATACCGATACAACCATACCTATATCTTCATGTCATCCTTGGCAACACAAGCTCGCGGCTTTTCATAGTTACGTTCATAGATTAATGTCCGTACCACTTACGAAAGAAAACTATCTAAAAGAACTGGACATAATTCACCATATTGCTCACGCTAATGGATACAGTTCACAGGTCATTAAGAATATAATTAATAAAACACAAAATAAACTTACAATGAAATATTTATATGCAGTACCGCCAAATAAAGAAGTCAATAATTATAAATCCAGCCTGACCTATATGGGACCGGTATCTGAACGGATAGCTAAGACGCTGAGAAATTATGATGTCCATGTTGCTTACAAGACTAATAATACACTAAGAAATATTTGTAACAACAAAGACAAAATAGACTGCAAATATTTATCTGGTGTTTACAAATTAAAATGCTCACAGTGTAACGGCTTGTACGTAGGCCAAACTGGGCGCAATTTCGAAACTAGATATAAAGAACATATCTCAGCGTTTAGGAACGATCAGCCCCAAAAATCCCATTTCGCAAAACACCTACTAGAGACAGGACATAACGTTAGTAGCGGCCATACGTTCCAGGTTTTACATAAATGCGACAAGGGATTTCGACTAAGTGTGTTGGAACAACTCGAAATAATAAAAAATAAAAATAATAAATCGATTGCATTGTTGAATGACCAAACCGATTTAACGAATTCTCCCATAATACGGTTATTCGGTGGGGGTAGTGGGGGAACCAGCTAATATAAGGCGGGTGTTTGGGCCTGCAAGTCACTTAACGATTACTAATCGTAGAGTCTACATCCTGAGGATGCCTCGGTGTCGGGGCGAAACGTACGTAGATTGTTTGGTGGTGGTCTTTTACTGTGGTTGTGGTGCATGTGGGGTGGTGGTGCATGCGAGTGTACGCATATGCAGTGTGGGAAAGGAGGGCGGTGCTATATGCATGCATATGCGTGCACTCACACATTTGCTGTAAAGACTGCGTTTTTCGCGGGATAATTGCTAATTAATATAATTAATTTAATATCTTATATCGAAATTTATATACGCTCTTTTTCAAATTAAACATAGCACAAATACAGAAACAGCTCTATCAGCTTACTATGCATACGCGCACTCATGGCTCAAGTATGGTGTCATGCTGTGGGGAAACAGTGTTAAAGCGAATGAGTTATTTATATTACAAAAGAAGTGTATCAGGATATTGGCTCAAATAGATAACAATCAAAGTTGTAAGCCACATTTCATTAAATTTAATATATTAACACTACCTTCAATATACATACTTGACATATGCACATTTGTTTATAAAAATATGAATGTATTTATAAAAAAGAAAGATATTCACAATATAAATACCCGGAATAAAGAAAAGCTAGATCTACCAAGGTCAAGAATTAAAATGCTAAGCGAAAGCCCCTTTCATATGGCTATAAAAATCTTTAATAAATTGCCAAGCATTATAAAAAACGAAGAAACGGTTGTAAAATTTAATAAAGAATTAAAAAAACATTTGATTAATAAATGCTATTACTCGACAGCTGAATATTTACAAAACAAAATTGTGTTGTAGGAAATAAAATATATTGGACAATAATACAATAATAAGTTTTATCATAAAAATATTTTGAATTAGTTTATATTTTAATTAATTTTAAATTAAATTGACTACATCTATATAATATTATAATGAAATAATAAATTGGATATAAACTAGACATTAAATTAAATAACAAAAATTATATTTAAAATTATTTGTATATTTAATGATGCATATTTTTTTTTGTGTTATATATATTATACTAATAAACAAGATTGTAAACTTGCCCTCCTGGATATTGGAATGCCTGTAAAAGGCGCTAAGTTATAAGTACTTTTATAATAATTTTTAAACGATTTCATGTACACTTAGTTGCAATAAATATTTTGAATTTTGAATTTTGAATCACTGGCAATGTTTGACGAAAATCTCCTGCTAATAAAATCATTGCACCACCAAATTGGTAATGTTTGCTCCGTATATCTTTTAATGTTGTGTCTAAAGCCTCCAAAGATTTTATATGTGCCATCGTGCATTCATCCCAAATAATTAATTTACATTGCTGCAAGACCTTTGCCATTGCAGAGTTCTTAGAAATGTTGCAGGTCGGAGTTTCATTGCATATTTAATGGCAATTTTAATGCTGAATAGCTATGTCCACACTATGCACTTTCATCTTCAACTTTCGTCTTCATCTTTCTATTCAACTTTCGTTTGTCGCTTTCAATAATTGAATGCGTTAACGAACGCAACGCCAATATAGTCATTTAGTTCAGTCGTAGTTTGTCAGCTTGTGGAAACATGTGCGACGACAACATTTTACTTAGTGGAATATGTGCTGCTTACTTGGTCATAAGAAATTCCAGAAAAAAAAGAACCAAGCGAAAGTTTTGGATACGAGGCTATTACAATAATCGAAGTAATGTGATTATGAGAGAACTACGAGAAGATAAAGATATTCTTTTTAAAAAATTTACACGCATGTCTGAAAAAAATTTCGATAGACTTTTGAAATTGGTTACACCAATAATTACAAAGCAGTCAACCCAGTTACGTGAAGCAATACCCAGTGAAATAAAATTAGCTATAACACTTAGGTTCTTAGCTACTGGAGACAATTTAATGTCTCTTTCATATTTGTTCAAGGTGTCCAAACAATTCATATCAGCAATGCTACCAGATGTATTGAAAGCCATAATTAAAGTACTAAAGGATTATATTAAGGTAAGAAAGAGTTTTATTTATATATTATACATATAATAGACAATATTTAGCACAATGATAATCATTTTTTAAACATAACAAATTCAGAAACAGTATTAATATCAAATGCTTCTGTCGCAGCTGGAGAGTCATTTGGCATCTCGGTATCATTAAATATCTCAATAACATTCGGTATCTCAGTCACATTCCGTATCTCAGTAACATTCTGCGTTGCGGCTGCACCAGTCATCTGTTGCATTTCCAGATCAAAAAGTATATTATTTATGCGCTGTTGAGCTAATAGCCGATTTAATGGATTAAGATTTCGCATTTTATGAGCTATTAATTGTCCATAAACAGTAAACTCATCTTTTTGACTTAATTCTTCAGTAGCTTTTTTCATAAATTTGTAAGCTTCTTCCTCTTTATCGTCAATCTTTGACATATATTTGACAAGCGATGGAACTTTCCACATTGTATTGGCGCCATGGATGGAAAACATGTGGTCATCCAAAGACCAGAAAATACTGTGGGCGAATTTCATAACTACAAAGGAACACATAGCATAGTATTGTTCGCAATCGTAGATGCAAACTATTGTTTTACATATGTTAACGTTGGTTGTCAGGGCCGTATATCGGACGGTGGTGTTTTTAAATCCACTGCGTTTTATAAGAAAATTGAAAAAAATGAATTAAATTTACCCCACAATGAACCACTACGTGGTAGAACGATGTCAGTTTCTTATGTCTTAGTTGCTGACGATGCATTTGCTCTATCTACCTATACTATGAAACCGTATTCAACAGATTTAAATGTGGGGTCTCCAAAAAGAGTGTATAATTATAGGTTATCAAGAGCAAGACGTATGGTTGAAAATGCATTTGGGCTGCTTGCATCTGTATTTAGAATATTTAGTAAGCCAATTGAATTAAAAGTCGACAGTACTGTAATTGATATTGTTTTGAGTTGTGTTTACATCCACAATTTTCTACGATTGCAAACAGATTCATCCCGTCATTACTGCCCTCCAGGTTGTTTTGATAATGAGGATGTACGCACTGGAGAAATTATTCCCGGGTCGTGGAGAGCAATAACTGCAGATGACAGTGGTTACAGGGCACTTCAAAGAATTCCTCGTAGGCCATCAAATACATCGAACCAAATACGAGAGGAATTTATGAACTATTTCATGTCAGATATTGGAGCAATACCGTTTCAAAGCAAATACTTATAAAATTTATTTTGTGAAAGAATGTAATAAATTAATTTCAACAAATATGCGTTTAAAAATACCTTTTCTTCCTCAGTACTAGTTTCTCTAGTTTCCCTTGGCGTCACAGAGTCAGCAGTGAACAACAGATGTTTATAGGCAAACCACGGTGAAACGTATATCTCATCGGATCCAGAGCCACTCTTTTTCTTCATAACTTTCTGATGCTCTTTGGAAAAATATGAGCGTAGACTTTTTATCTTTTTTTTAACACCATCGATGTCCATGTTATATTCAGTAGCCAAAACTTGTAAACCATCGTTCCTCTTTACTTTATTTGTATAAAGTTTGTTATTTGGATCCCAGAGCTGTGAAAAATTTCGGTAATCTTCAATAAAATTCAATGTAATTTCATCCGTCATCTTGGTTGTTGAACGCTTTGTGGAACAGAAATCCATCCGACGCGGAAGGACGTGTATCACAGCGCGTGCTACGCTTTCAACTGTCATTACGCACGCGTCAAGGGCATGCCCGACTTGCGCTGTTGACTGCGCTATGACGCATGCCTTTGATGAACAAAAAAAGGCACAGTGTGGACATAGCTAATGGGCTGTTCGACCACCTTCAAGCAAAATTGCTGCGATTCCCGACGAAGCGAGTGCAAGTGCAATTTTATTTTGTGAGCGAATCGTTGCTAATATTAATGAAATCAAAAAAGTTGTTCCTGTACCACAGGTGCATCTAAGAAGTAAATCCCTCCAGTTTCATCATTTATTACTTTCATAAGATTATCAAATACATACTTCTGTTGTTCATTGTGGAAGATTCGTTTGAATTAATTATTTTAAAGTTTTGAGATCATACATTTTTTCTCGATTCAACTCTTGGTTAAAAGCATCATGCATTGGACTATTGGGCGCGGCCAGGCATAATTGAATTAATAGTTTGTTTGACAACAATCAAGCACATGTCCTCAATTGAAATCAGCGCTTCGTTGTAAATTTCTTCACTGATTTGTATATTTGGATTTCCCATTCTATTTCGTATTTGATACAAAATATCATCACACATATTATCTTTGTACTTGATCCACAAATGAATTGGGTTTGATAGGAAGCATGTAGATATGATTATAGAAAACAATGTTCGTATTTGATGAGCGTGTGATGATATTACAGCATCATTGAGAGTTTGATCCCAATGAACGTCATTTTCTAGCAATTGCAAACGTTGACAGGCTTCCCTGTAAGATCCACACAATTCACCATCAACAGTTCGTAAATGTTGGAATGATGTTGGGCCACGTACATTGACTAATAGCAGTCGTAAATAAAAACATTCATCATTGCGACCAATGACATCGGTGGAATACACAACTGGGTATCCTTGAACTTGTTTCCCTTGTTTCCGTCTTATAAATCTCCTTGAGGATTGATTCCAAGTATAATATTTTGGCATTTCAGAATATAGCAATGTTTGTGCAAAATCATCGTTTTGGCGTGTCTAAAAAAAACTGGTTAATATAGTAGATGGTGGCTGAGCAGCTCTTTCTGTGCGTTCTGTGCTGTAAAATACACTCTTTGTCCATTTTCTAAATGCACAGCTAAGTGCAACAGAAGGGTGTCTCTCATGAATAGGAAAAGAAAATATTCGCCATACTGCTTCATTACTACTAACATAGCGGCCCATTTGGTATTGTGTAACTTCATCATTGGAATTCTCTTCACCAATTCCAATCACAGCCATATCACTCCCTTTGGTTACATATTTACAAATGTATTTAATAGATTTCACTGAATGGCAAGATTCAACGTTGATGTGTGCTTTGAAGGTCTTTGATAAAATGGGTGAATATGGGACAGACCAACGATTACCTATTTCAATATCTTGTTGATTTAATTTGACAATTGTTGATCTTCCATTGTCTGCTGTCGATCGTCGACTATACAGTGGATAACCGTCATTACCAGTAATTTTTTCCAATATTAATGTCTGTGGATATCGTTTTGAACATTTACCATCCATCATACATGGTGAATTTTGATTAAGAGTTCCACAGGGACCATGTATCATATTTATGAAAACTACCTCATGCAATCCAGGATCTACTTGTGCATTAGGGATTTCTGCTGATATCACTGCATCAACTTCATTTGGCCTTATCTTTTCAACCAACCAAATCAAAATGTGTGCATGTGGCAATCCTAGTTTCTGCCACTCCACAGAATACATCCAGCAGCCTGTCTCACCAAACACATAATGTTTTACGATGAAATCCATTAAATATTTAAATTTTTGTCTAAAGACTCTTGCTGTAATATCATGACGATCAATGGGTGATTGCCCAGGGAATAACTCCTGCTTGATTTCTATCCATTGTGGATTGCATGTAAATGTGATGAACAAATCTGCTGTACCATAATGACGAACATACGTCATGGCATCTTGAGCATATTCATGCATATGTCGAGAGCTTCCGATGTATGTTGCTGGAAGAATAGTCATCCGACCAACATTCTGTGCATTTCCATTAGTATTAATTGCATCTCGAAGGTGAATATACTCTTCAGATCGGAGTTTGGTCTGATTCAACCTGATGAATGGTAATCTCTCCGTTTCAATTTTAACATACATGTCAACAATATATTTGTGATATAATCGCCGACATTTCAATATGTGATTGTCTTCGTTTTCCCGAATCATTAGGCGGTATGAATAATAGTTCATTGAACTGACATTTTTTGTTCGTTTCAGAACCTGTAAATAGATTTTGTTTTAATAACATTGTTGAAATATCCTTTATACGTTGTAATTGATCATTCCGACGATGTAAAACAATATCACGAGATTCCAAGTTTTCTCCAACTACAACGATAGCAACTTCATCAATAGTTGGTGCATTAAAACGTCTTTCATGTTGACCCGCAGGTGTTTTATCAGCTCTGATTACAATTTTGTGATTATCTGATTATTATCTGAGATTTATAATCAATTGATTGTGTTCATGAAATAAAGTTTGTAATTGTTCTACAATAGACCTCTTTACTAAATTGTTATGTGCACAACGCATATTAATTTCTTGTGCTGAATTTCCCATAAAATAAATTTGCAGAAATTTGTAGTTGCTATCTGACACTGGTAACAGTGAACCGGCTCTGTGATATATTTGGCTTTGTATCTGTAAATAATAAAAAAAATTTTTTTTGCACCAAACACTATAAAATAAAATAAATAATCAATGTGATAAAAAATAAATCATAAATTTATGGATTGTCAGTGATCAAACTTAATTTTTTTTTCTTAAAAATTATATCTGTCTCCTAATTAGTTGTAACTAATATCTATCATCAAATAATTATATTGTGTTTCAAAATAATAAAAGTGTTGCTAAAAATGAATCACCAAATAATATGATGACTAAGTGATGATTATGATTAGTGACACATCTTAACTTAGGTGACAGAACATATTTATTAGATTTTACAAGGTTGTATAGCTGAGATTTCAACATATCCTTACTATATTCACTGCCTTTTTCCGTTAACCAGGCCTGTAGTTCCTTTTTTTTGGCATTTGATGTTGGTGCCGGGTCATACTGTTTATTATGGTAGGAAGCGTTGTCAACTACCACGACGGAATACTTGGCAGATTAGGTATTAATTGAGTTCGCAGCCATTTCTCATAGTTATCGAAATTCATATTGTCGTGGTAGTCGCCTGTCTTAATACCTGCTTTAAATGTGAGTAAGGCATTTTGAATAAAACCTGTCTCGGACCCGGCATGAACAATGACTACCCGCTGTCCTTTTGAAATAGGTTTTTTAATACATTTAGTTGACTCATCTCACCAGGCTTTGGGAGTTGAATGAGAAGAATCAACATATGATTCATCCGTATATACTATAGGCCTTCCTTCATGTATATACTGGCTCATTCTTTCTAAATATTCAATTCTTTTTAATCGAATATTTGAGTCTCTATCAGCACCTGCCTATTATTTTCCGTATTCTCCGCTGTTCTTTTTTGAACTTGTTTTAAATTTATGACTCCTTCTTCAGCCTCCTTTTTCATAAAACAGTGTACATGGTAAACCAGTTTTCTGGCTTGTCTATTTAAAACAGTGTTTTTTCTTGGCATCTCATACCTAAAAAGAATTTAAATAAACATGAATTGTACAAAATAAAAACTAAAAAGTAAACTAAAAAGTAACCAAGAACAGTAATAACAAATGCCCACGTGTATCGATAAACGTTCTCCAATACACTTCCGAAAAAATAAAGTAGTTGAATGAAAAATAGTTTTGCCATAATTAAAAACTATGAAATTCTTATTAATAATAAATTCACATAAAATATTTGAATTGTAACTTACCAGATATTTATTAAAAAAATTGGTGTCAGTTAAATTACCCGGAAGTCGTCGTGTTGTACGTGCAAGCACAGCAAAGAACGAATCCCGAGTGACAGCTATGACGCGATGCGCTGCGGGCCAATCACCGCACTTCAGCCCGCACCGCGCCTCACTTCATACCACAAAAGGGACCCAATAAATCACTTCTGCGCAGGTGAAGGTCAGCGCTCAAGATTCGTGCCGATGATTGTACCCATTCCGGAAGCGCGGCGTAGCGCTTCCCTCCCACCGGTAAATAATAAAAAACTGGTAATATTAAAATTAATGTTGCCCGCTTCATAAATTTTGCACAATTATATTACAAATTATTGTTTTAAGTGATTTTATACTATACATATGATTGATAAATTAATGTCATACTGAATTCATAGTAATTTAAATTATGTCCAATAAAATACGTCAAATTTAAAAATTATAAATATTAGCCTAAATTTAACTCAAATATAATTAAATGTCAAGTAATATAGAATTTGAAAGGCATGACTGATCATTCAGTAGGTTCCCACTATTCTTGTGCTTATTTATCTCCAAAGCTTCTAAAGCATCCATCTTTCGACCTTTTGGTAGTATATGTAGATATTTAAAAAAAAATACGGGATAAAAATTATGTCCATTATTGTTCAGATGTTCAGCAAACGTTGACCTTTCAGTTTTTTTATTCCAAGCTGTAATGTGTTCTTTTTTTCTAGTTTTAAATCTTATATTATATAAATATATAAAATAAAAGTGGAAAAAGTAATAAAAAAAGAGTTGTAGAATTATTATAAAACATGAATTTCCACCAAGAACCATTAGTTTGATCAATCACTTAAATATTCGTTTATCATTTTTGATATTTGCTTGTTAATGAATTTATATAAGTTTTTAATATAGCAATATGTTTTTCTAAATATTTTGTGTCTGTTTCATATTGTAGTTTCCTATTTATTAATTCTTTGTAGGATAAATTAAGTTTGTGTAACAATTGAAGTCGTTGTCGTTAAGGTTTGAAGTCTTTCATTGAAATTTAATTATTTCTAATACATTTTTATGTTTTTTAAACATGTTTTTTTATCTTATTATAGCTACATTTCACTAATCTCTCTGTCTGTGAAGTATCATTGGTCAAGTCAATTATGAAAGGTTGATTTTTACTGTCAGCGGGTAATTGAGGGTCATTTTCAACTAACTCATCAAATAAGATTTGTGTTTGTAATGATTTTGTGGAGTGGGTGACACCTTTCTCGCTTAAAAGATTTGTTTATGTGCTTAACAAAGTTCTTTCTCTAAAGTATTTATATGTTTTAAAGCTGATTCATACTCAATAGTGCAATTGTCAAATCTATCTACTAGTGATTGTAATCTATTACATTCTAATTTTAAATCATCTTTGTGAATGTGTATTGCTGACAATTCCAATTTTAGCTTATCCTTACTTTTCAGAGTGGTCAAAAGTTCGTTTTCGTTGTCTAGTATTTCTTTATTTAATTGATTACATAAGTCTTTTTGGTATGTACTTCAATTCCTGTAAAGCCAGTTCAAGTTTACATTGTTCCTGGCGGGATAAAGCTTTACGAGTCATCATTATTACAAATTTAAAATTTTAATTATTTATTTTAAATGTCTGTATTAATATAAATAAACCAAATGTCGCCAAGTGTAACTATGAAAACAGATTTTTGTATTGTTGGGACAATTACTTCGTTGTATCAAGTCAACGTGTAATTGTAAACACTGGACTGATCTATGAAGTGCTAATTAGCTATGGATAATTACTCCGTATCTCTTTTTATTCCCTAACAAGTAAAAACTCTAATTTTTTAACACTAGAAGGGTCGGGATTTATACTATACCTTTAAAGACCGCAGCCGTCATTTTGACGGCACTAAAGATTAATTCAGAATACTCATAAAATTATTGCGTATTTCGCTTTAAAATGAAACAAAAATAATATCATATTTATATTTATTAATAATTAATCATTTTAGTGCTTAAACTGAGTAACATTTGTAACAATAATAGTATTTTTAAAAATCTTTTATACATTTTCTTTTTACAATTATGATTGTCTTGTCATTGCCGTCTCTTATCTTTATCATCTTATGTAGCTTGTCTACGTATAAGTTCCAAGTATCACCTCAACTCTTGTCATGTGCTTCCTTTTCAGTACATTATTTTATAAGTCGAAGAATGTACTCATGAATAAATAACTTCCACGCAGAAATTGGCTTGTTATTTTCAACGTATCGTTTGGCGTATGGAGTAGGCCCTGAGATTTCTCTAAGCAATAATATTATATTTTATTACCGTAACCGTGTTTATAAGCTCATTGTCTCTAAGTATATTTTTCTTATTTAGACGTCCTACTTCCCTAGCGTCTGCAGAAATACAAGTCCATTCTTACCCCTCACTTGCTATCTGTAGCATACTGACTTTCGGCACCGAATATGTCCTAGTTGGACGTCCACGACGCCCTGTCCGTCCTCCACTAATTGATCTAGGTACAAGATACCCCGCGTCCTCTGCGCGAATTTACAATAATACTGTATATGTAGGACATTCGAGGAGGAATCTGCTTCGGAGTTTTCTGATGAAGAAGTGACCTGTTCGAGCTGAAATTCTGCATCACGGTTTTCACCAAGATTGTCTGATAAACCATCACCACTTTCATCACCTGATACATCTTGTTGTATGACATGATATCACGATAATTCTTGTTCTATTTGGGAAGAATTGGGACGGCGAAGCATTTTTATAATAAATCACAACTGCGCACTAAACGAAACCAACGTCTTATAAGTGTAATGTAAACAAACTAGGCAATAATAAATTACTCATAATTCAAATTCGAAATAAAACAAAAGTACTCTCATTAGTTCGTAGAATACTTTGTTTACTATTCATAACGCAGCCGTCACATTGACGGTGTGCGGTCTTAGTAGGTATTTGTATAGAAATCTCATATACGACATATATATTAATAATTTTTTTAATGGATTTAAGCTAACAATAACAAATTAGAAAAAGTCGTAAAATATGAAAAGAAACAAAAACATAGTTTATAAAATATTTAAGAATGAAATAGCCGTGCCGTCAAATTGACGGCGTTGGTCTTTCTAGTGTTAACTCCCTAAGCCAATGAGCTACGACAAATTCACGTATGAAAAGATGTTATTGTTAAATTGATAAATTGTATATAATATGTTGAATAATAATTAAAGTATAACACTAATAAACCTTAACACTAATATAATAATAATAATGATATAATTAATAATGTATTTACAGTAGTTATTTATAATGTTATGACGATATTTATAATAATTGTAATTAAAAAATAGTCATTCTATTGACTATATCAATGTAGTATAAAAAGGCGCCAATAGCGCACTTAGATATATTCTACTAGTATTATTTTGTGAAGGGCGTTACTCTGCCCAAATATATTGTAATGGAGAAGAACCAATTGTTTTAATCTGACATTCCTCTGGCGAGCCGTTAACACTTCAGAAGTGGTATGACCCAGCGCCACGGCCCATATTACTAACATTTGAGAAAAGGAGATCGAGCTATGAAAATGATACTGAAGAAGAAAACGTAACGTAACGTCATAATTTTTTTTTACCAAAAGAAACCGAATCGAGAAAAAAAAGGACAATCACACTCGTGGACCCCAAAACCATACTCAAGTTTGATCCCGTAAAGAAGTCAACTAGTATAAATGGGCAGTGTGGATACGTGCAGCCTGCCGAGGACCTGCTTCAGTTGCCGTAGGACGAGCCACACCGATCGTGATTATCAATTCACGCGCTGCCAGGTCTGCCAGCTTAAACTTTTATCTCGGAAAAAGTCTACATTCAGGAAATTCTTGTTATACTGAGTGCAAGCACGAAAGATAAATGTGTTAGATGTATATTTAGTTCTGGTGAAAGGAACTATAAAAAGCGATTTATTACGGGAATATTCAATAACAAATAGAATATGTTTAAACCCTTAATTTCTGCGGGTAATTTATTATTTACAATTGGTGCCATGCAAAATATGATTTTATTCATTAATGCCGTATTGATTTGTCGTCTATTATGTTTTCGTGACGCTAATTTAAACAAATTAATATAATTATCCTAATAAACGTTGCTATCTCAAATGTGTAATAAAATAAGGTTTACAGCTATCAATAGTCTTAGGGCCAAACATTGCTCTAATACATCTTTTTTTGAGATTTACAATTATGCACATAAATGACAATTTTACAACAAGAAATTGGGTTAGTGCGTAGGTTCTAATTTGGGTATTTTTCAATTTGTTTTTAATATTGTATGGTGTGTGATACTGTCGCGTCAGACTGTAGGTAGATCGTTTATTAATCGTGGAATCGAGTAGCCGGTAGTCAGTTCGCCATACACATGTAAGGTGCTTATCAAATGGTTCGAATTTTTTGAGGGAAAATAATTAAAACTTAGAATTATTGAGTATCAATCAATTAGTAATAAGTAATTATTAACTGCTATTGTCTTAACAATTACAAACATTAAAAAACATGTCCATAATTCATAATATTAGTCATTCAATTAATCTTTGTAAAGAACACAGTATTGGATTGCTTCAAAGCACAGTGCTGCTGCTCAGACTGCTCAATTTCCTTTTTTTTTAAGAGGAAAAGTGTCTGAAATAATTTTTAATCACTTTAGTTTTGTAGACAGAGGATTCGTAAGGTATCGAATGAGGCTCTTGCTTCCTATTTTTTCTGTATACAACCAATGAAAGACTAACAGTAACTTAACTAAACGAACCATTTCATGCGGAAGTTTGTGTACAACTAATCATATAGCATAACAGAAACAAAGGCTCATTTACGATGACGAAGTTTGGACTTGTCTCGGAAGGTAATTTTTCTGTGTGATGACGCCAATGAGTTCGATAGTATAGATAGTTCGCGTAGTTTTTGTTACGTCAAAATCATTTTTATCGTTAAGAGTTACCGAGAGCATGAAAACGTATTGATTTAGTTCGAAATATAAAGAACTTCTAGGGAACTCTTGATAACTTTGAATTATAGAGGTTCTTATCGCAGGTTTGAATTAATAACGAGAGTCTACTGTATAATTTTCTTATAGTAGTACCTATATAATTTTATTTTAAATGTAAGAGTAACGTTTTGCAGTTTTAATAGAGATAATTATTCTTTGCGCACAATTTTTTTGAGGATTTTTAATAATTATTGTAGTTTATGTTAGTTTTGTATGTTCTGCCGTAACTAGTGAGACAGTATTGTATGAAAGATTCAGCTAGCGAAATATTAGGCAGTAATTGAACTTTAAAAATAAAGTATTGTAACATAGATACTCTTATACTGGTATATTGTAACATTTACTCAAGAGAAAACGGGGAAACTCTCCTGTGTCGTTTCCCCGTGGTGTTTATAACCGGACTAGGAACCGGCAACGCCCCGTGTCGGCAGGTGACTTAGTCATATCGGCGGACCTAACCGTAATAGCGCGAGACACAGATGAATTACGTACGCTCAGCAGTCAGACTGATCAGAAACAGAGTGTACCCCGTGTTACCAGAAACCCAAGGTGAAGAACACACCAAAGCATACGCTAGACGCGCCGTAACAAAAGCGGTAGCAGCCTGCGCTGGGCTAGACCTTGCGTGGGCTATATACCAAGAATACAAAATTTATAGCAGCCCTACACACCGACAGGAAATCAGACTGAAACTCGACCACTGGGACAGGTTATTAAAAACTAACGCTTTCGCCAAACGCCGTTGGTGGTAATGGCGCAACCTCAAGCACAACCGGCCGACGCCGGGCGGGTCGATAGAATCATAAACTACGTCATGGAACGACCCGCTCAGGCCAACGACACCGCCATACAACCCAACATTCATACCACAGAGCACCGGACCGGAAATTGACGCTGCCATCGAAAATGTCGACGAAACGAAACCTTACGACGTTGAGACGGCCGTCGCATACCTAGATGTGAGGATGTACGGGCAAAAGATCACAGACCGCTACCGCGCACAATGCGCAACGCTCTTAACGCAAGAAATGGACAAGCAAGGAATGCACAACATAAAACGCAGGAAACCCATCATCACTGAAGCCATCGAGATACACATAAGAGAACGCATACGAGCTAAGCCACGATGGCGGTTCGATGATATTGGAGCAGTGAACAAATTTAACAACGCCATAGAAGGCACAGTGGAGAGACGCCACCGCTGGTTCTACTGGCGAACTGAGCGCACACAGTTGGCCGGATCTTTAAACTCCCTAGGGCCCTGGCAAGACGACTCGTCATTCAAACTATCACAGTGGTGTTGGTAACCGGACTAGGAACCGGCAACGCCCCGTGTCGGCAGGTGACTTAGTCATATCGGCAGACCTAACCGTAATAGCGCGAGACACAGATGAATTACGTACGCTCAGCAGTCAGACTGATCAGAAACAGAGTGTACCCCGTGTTACCAGAAACCCAAGGTGAAGAACACACCAAAGCATACACTAGACGCGCCGTAACAAAAGCGGTAGCAGCCTGCGCTGGGCTAGACCTTGCGTGGGCTATATACCAAGAATACAAAATTTATAGCAGCCCTACACACCGACAGGAAATCAGACTGAAACTCGACCACTGGGACAGGTTATTCAAAACTAACGCTTTCGCCAAACGCCGTTGGTGGTAATGGCGCAACCTCAAGCACAACCGGCCGACGCCGGGCGGGTCGATAGAATCATAAACTACGTCATGGGACGACCCGCTCAGGCCAACGACACCGCCATACAACCCAACATTCATACCACAGAGCACCGGACCGGAAATTGACGCTGCCATCGAAAATGTCGACGAAACGAAACCTTACGACGTTGAGACGGCCGTCGCATACCTAGATGTGAGGATGTACGGGCAAAAGATCACAGACCGCTACCGCGCACAATGCGCAACGCTCTTAACGCAAGAAATGGACAAGCAAGGAATGCACAACATAAAACGCAGGAAACCCATCATCACTGAAGCCATCGAGATACACATAAGAGAACGCATACGAGCTAAGCCACGATGGCGGTTCGATGATATTGGAGCAGTGAACAAATTTAACAACGCCATCGAAGGCACAGTGGAGAGACGCCACCGCTGGTTCTACTGGCGAACTGAGCGCACACAGTTGGCCGGATCTTTAAACTCTCTAGGGCCCTGGCAAGACGACTCGTCATTCAAACTATCACATATAATAGCACCCGTGGCCCTGACGGCCGGAGTAGCTATAGGTGCGGCAGCCGTTGGTTGGGGCATATACCAATTGGCGAGACGACTCATTTCCCCGCCCTGCTGCGACCACACCAGCTGTTTTACTACCCAAAACACAGCTTCACTACATTGGCCGTTTATGCCAAGTGGCACAGGCCATAATCCACCCCACAATATGACCCAAGCGTTATCGATGCTTGCTACAAGCATCTCAGAAAGTTCGTCTGCCATCCAGACATTTATACAAGAGCAGAGTACGTGGCAAAAATCGATGATGGAAACACTAGAAGGCTGTACGCTGAGGCGGCCGATCGGCTTGGCTTCCGTTACACCATTCACCAAAATTGAGAAAGTCAAGGCATCGAAGTACAAGGCTCCGCGAATGATCCAAGCAAGAGACATTAGTTTTAATATAGAATATGGCCGTTATATAAAGACATTAGAGAATAAGTTAATGTATGGTAAGCATAAGCAACACTTTGGCAAGGGAAACTACGATGAAGTCGCAGCCCGCATCACGCGACTCGCATGACGGTACAAGTATTACACCGAGGCTGAGCATAAAACATTTGACGCCTATGTCACGCGAGAACACCTACGCTTGACACATAAATTCTATCAGTCGTGTTTTTACCACAACAAGAAATTGCGCCACCTGTCTAAGCGCACCCTCAAGAACCATTGCAAGACCAGAGAGGGAGACAAGTACAAAGTGACAGGCACTCGAATGTCCGGCGACGTTGACACCAGCTTAGGTAACTCACTAATAAACTACGCCATCATAATGGATGTCCTGGCTCACCTCGGTATCAAAGGAGATGCAATAGTCAATGGAGACGACTCAATAATATTCACCGATCGTCCGATTGACTTAGAGCGAGCAACACAGCTATTCGCCAAGTACTGGTTTGTGACAGTGATTAAGCCAAGCGTCGTTGACATAACCGATGTTGAATTCTGCACCACCAAACTAGTTGTCAACGGTAACGGTAAACCCACAATGATGATGCGCCCGACCCGACTCACGTAAAGATATAATAATTCGATAAAATTTATAAAAACTAAGGAACATTAACCATTTCTCAGTGACATTAAATAAATAAAATAGAAAGTTATTGTTAAAAAGTGATAAAATGAACATTAATACAAGTGTTAAATGAAGACAAAGGAAGGACATATGAAGGACATAGCATCACATTTAAAAAATAAATAACGGATCTCAGTTGCAATTAACCCAACGTACTTTTCGAAGAAAAACTTATGTATTAGCTGGCCTAATGGTACGACGACGTGGATGCTACTAACATTCCCGTCTCGAACTCAAGTTCGAATCCTCGTCCATCATCACCTTTTTTCCAATTTGTAAATTTCAATTTTAAATAAATAAAAACGCAGAATATGAATTTCTTTGAGAACGTTACTCTTCGTAGAAAACGTACTGAATCACTAACAGACACGACAAATAATGAATATTATGATGATTCGCTACATTCCACAATAGATGGCGCCAGTTTACCTAACATGTCTAACGACGAAATTGACGAAATACGAAATCTTAAGGACGAGATAGTGAAGCTTACTTCTGAGTTGAACTCAGCACATGAAGAGATAAATAATTTGTCAATTGAGAATACAGATTTAAAAAAGACGATTAGCGACCTTAACTTTAAATATGAATTGCTAAAAAAAGCTACAAAAAATTATCAAATAATGTGGTTTCACCGAATAAACCGAATATTACAAAACTCAACTCTCCTCATAGAATATCGAAGGCAATAAGTAAACTTAAAACGCCTACTCCACAGAAATCAAAGTACGAAACAAGACAACCTACAAAATCTAACATAATATTTAAACATCAGGACGCAGAAGTTAGTGAAAAAAACGATCTAATTAAGCATGAACGCCAAAATAAAATATGTTTTATAAGCAGCAATAAGACTAATAATATATTGTCTATGGCCAAACATACATTCCCAAATCAACAAATATGTCACTATCTCTCACCAGGCGGGGGAATACTACATCTCATCAGAAATCTGAAGTCGAAACTCATAAATTATACATTAGATGATTACTGCGTCATTATGATTGGTCATGAGGACTTTGTTAAAACAAGCAATTATTTTGAAATAATTAAGAAAATGCGCGAAACTTTAAAACCTCTAAACCATACTAATATTATTATTTGCGCGCCAACGTTTAGATGTTTCGGTTACGGAACAATGTTTAATTGGAGAATCGAAAACTTTTGTAATCTGCTCTAATAATAGTAATCTTGATGTCGATACATATAACCATGCTTTATTGTTTGATACAAATTGTGACTTGTCTTACGATAGCACAATGTTTACTAAGTTTAATGGAGTTCTGAATAATTATGGAATGAAAACTATTTTTAAAAATTTACAATATTACATTGATTACTATCGCTACACTGACTACTCAATTTACGACAGAAATAACGAAAGTGACCAGTTATTTTAATAAACGCTGTATAACTTTACTGCATCAAAACATAGCAGGGCTCTTGAACAAATCATATAATTTAACAATCTGCCTAGAAGAACTATATGATAACAATATTACTGTAGATATTATTTGTATTACCGAGCATTTCATTCAGACCGGTTTAGAAGATTCACTCCACCAATTAAACTATAACTTAGCCTCTTTTTTTGGGAGAGACGATGTAAAACGCGGTGGCTCTTGTATTCTGGTAAGGAAAGGACTCCTGTGTAAAGATCTGTTAGAAGTATGTAATCTTTCTGAACCAGGCATTTTTGAATGTTGCGGCATTGAATTAGAGTATACTACTATTATTGTATGTGTGTATAGAGTGCCTACAGCAAATAAAATGAACAAATTTTATGACAAATTTGAAATGTTATTGAAATTATTAAGTAACAAATCGGATAAATACAATGTCATTATAGCTGGTGATTTTAACATTAACATTTTGAATAAAAATAATGTGACATTTGATCTGGAATGTCTTGTTTTAAATTATAATTTTAAACTTCAACTAAATAGTCCGACTAGATTGCAAAGTAAAACTTGTATAGACAACTTCATACATAATATTGATTCAAGTTGTAAGTCTAAAATAATTGAATTGTCATTATCAGATCATACTGCACAGATTATGCAGGTACCAATAAAACAAAGCTCACTACAAAAATGGCCGATTAAGCAGCGTAATTTTAGTAAAGAAAATATTAACAATTTCAAAAAATGTGTGTCCAGTCTGTCGTTTAATGTATTATTATAATTCTGCAGTATATAAGATCAACGATTCTAATTTGGCTTATAACACATTTTTTGACGATTTCAAACTTTTTTATGATTTGTGTTTTCCGTTAAAATTTGTAATTGTAAGGTCAATAAGCAAAGCAAAATGGGTATCTAAAGGCATTAAGATATGCAGTAAAAACAAAAGGAAACTACTCTGGAAATATAGACTAAATCCTAACACCCTAAATAAATTAAAATATCTTCGGTATAGCTCAACACTAAAAAAAAAAATCAGACTCACTCAGCGTTCTCAAAATAATTACAAAATAAAAGCATCAAAAAACATGAATAAAACTACATGGAGAATAATCAATAGTCATAAAAATAAACATTCTAATTATATAACAAAAATAATTCATGAATCAAAAAGTATAGTTAACCCGCAAAATATAGCCAATACATTCAATAACTACTTTGTCGATAAAATAAAACCTTTGTCCGACTATGGCAAACACATTTATGCGAATATCAAAGGACGCAGTGAATCCATGTTTATGACACCTTGTATTCCCTCTGATGTTATAGAAATCATTACACAGTTACCAAATAAAAATAGCGTAGTTTACGATGACATTTCAACAAAAATAATTAAATCTGTAAAAACTGTTATTGCCAAACCCCTAAGTCATATAATAAACCTAAGTATCTCTACAGGAATTTTTCCAGACAGATTAAAGACAACGATAATAAAACCTTTATTTAAAAAAGAGAACCGAGAGCATATAGAATGTTACCGGCCAATTGCGATTTTACCAGTATTTTCTAAAATTATGGAAAAGTACATTTATAAGAAAATATACAATTACTTTGAATATAACAATTTATTTGCTGAAGAACAAAAAGGGTTTAGGAAAAATAAAACAATAAATAGAGCTATTTACGACTTTTTAAACGTTATAATAACTAAAGTTGACAAAAAAATACCTGTCTGTGCCATCTTTTGCGACATGACCCAAGCGTTCGACTATGTGGATCATGAGATACTCTTACAAAAATTGAATACTTACGGAATTCGAGGTAATGTGCTAAAATTACTTGAATCTTATTTAAAAAACCGACTGCAATATACAGAAATTAAACGTATAAACAAAAATACAAAAATTGAAGAAAAAGTATTTTCCGAAAAACGATTAGTGAAGTATGGGGTACCGCAAGGAAGTGTATTGGGTCCCTTATTGTTTATCATTTACATTAATGATATGCCAAGAGCTATTAAGAAACGCATGTCACTTTTTGCGGACGATAGTACTGCTATCATAGAATGTAATGAAATAAAACAATACGAAAATGACATAAATATGACATTGAAGTTAATTGTAGAATGGATGACTAACAATAATTTAAAAATAAATTTGAATAAAACTAACTTAATACAATTTTGCCAAAGACTATCGCCAAAGACATTAAACATTAGTTATAATAATATTGACATTAAAGAAGTGACGAATACCAAATTCTTAGGATTAATTATTGACAGTAAAATCAACTGGAAAGCACATATAGACCATTTATGCAAGAAAATTAGTAAATCGGTGTATGCACTCTCTAGGCTATCATCAATAACAAACATAGAGGCATTAATTATGGCGTACCATGGTTTAGCCGAGTCAAATTTACGGTACGGAATTATATTCTGGGGCAACTCCACACATCGCGACGCAGTATTTAAAGCCCAAAAACGTTGCATCAGAGCTATGTTCAAATTAAAAACGCACGAGAGCTGTTCACCGTGGTTCAAAGGGTATAAAATTCTTACAATTCCTTCATTATATATATACGAGACCGCAGTTTTCGTAAAAAATAATGCAGAACTTTTTGAGACCTTCGGTTCTATACCACGCAATCGAAGGGATAACTGTAGACTAAGAAGCAAAAAAGTAAATACCTCGTTTAAGAGGCATCTAAAAGACTATTTAGCGAAAAAATGCTACTACTTGGTTAAAGACTTTCTAAATAATTCGAAGTTTTAGATATAATTGGTTAGGTATATTATTTTTAAATATTTTAATGGATTTATTTTTATATAAAAAAGATGAATTTATTATAATTATTTTTGACATTTTATGACGTATTTTACTTTAATTTTGGTAATCAAGTATTGGCATATCATTATTATTATTTTAAATACTATTATTAATATTTTTTATTTTTGAACTGTTAAATTTTATTTATTCGTACTGTGATGAATTATTACCTTACTTTAATTACACTAGGGATTGACATCATATTTTAATTGTAACCTAATTATTGACTGATACGTTTAAATTTATTTTTAATTTCTCTTTTATATAATTTCAGTGTTATTTGACAAGAATATTCACACACCATTGTAATGGTAGGATGTGCATGAACTGTCATTAATTACTGTAAATCACCATTTACCGGTGGGAGGGAAGCGGTGTGCCGCGCTCCCGGCTGCATGGGTACAACCATCTTGCTTGTTTCTCCCGTGAAACAGCTTTGCTGTGTTTCGGAGAGAAGGGCAAGACAGGCAGTGTAATTACTGGCATCGAGACTTAACACCTTATGTCTCAGGATAGGCAACACATAAATGAGTTGGCTGGGCTCGTTCAAGGTATACTAGTTTATGTTCATGGGCGACGTCGACCACTTACCATCAGGTGGTACGTTTGCCAGTTTGCCTATCCAACTAACATAAAAAAAAAATAAAAAAAAAAACCATTATAAAACCACATTCACGTGAATAAATGATTTGATTTGATTTGAAGAGTTGTCTTAGTTTGTTAAAAGAGATAAGTAATGGAGTATTTTTGGGATTTATGTCTTGAATTTAGATGACAAGTAGGATCCTTTTTTTTGAACAATTTATTGGTAATAACGGTTTGTTCTCTATAGAAATTATGAATTAGATTATCCACTGATGGAAGCAGTGTATTTGGTCGGTAGTAGGAATAGTCTAATGTGTTTACCTTTTTTTGGTGTATAGGCTTAACACATACTAATTTCAATTCATCAGGATATACGCCAGATAATCACTAAAATTTATTAAGTAGGTAATGACCAAAGACAATTTGTTGCCTGCCATTTTGATATATATGGATATAGTAATATTATTAATTATTATCGGCTCCATGAGCTTTCTTACATTATATTTTGTATTATGTTAATTATTTTATTAGCAGAGGCTTTGCGAGAAAGTGAACTTTAATCTGTTTCTTGAGTTAATCCGGGGCTGTTAATTTGTGTACTGAGCAACTGGGGACAGCGTCTTTCAGTTTTCATTCTCCGGCCTAAACTTGTGATGAGGTTATCAGCGATAGTTTTAACAAGAGTCCTTGTTTATCAAAGATCTAATTATTATTGTATCATGAAGCCACAACCCTCCTCGCCTTGTAGGGAACCGAGCAAATTTATGACCTATGCAGGTTTTGATAACAATATTAAGCCCAGTTTCAATTCTAGTGATATAGATATTCCACACGTTAATCCGTGCTCGCGGAGTTTGTCTTAATAAATATATTTGTATGTCGAGATGGATTTAAAGTCTATATAGTCATATAAGTAGACTAAGATTTAGTTTTGAATCGAATAAGCATATGTGCTTACCCAGTTCCATAATAAGACAGTGTTTATATGTCGATGGCAGCCTGTAGATCCATCTACATTACGTTACATTATGATTGTATCTAATTTCAAATGTCCGCTTAAGCTTTAAAGTGGTTGTATTACTGTTTCAGTACAGTAAAATTAAATATGATGTTTTACATAGACAATGATACCACCCTTACGGTTTATGCGTAGTTTTGAGTACATTCGATATGTGACGAAATAAAAACGCAAAAAATATTTTATTCCGAACTTTTATACAAAAGAATTATTTTAACTTGAGATTTTACAGAAATATTGCTTGAAATATCCAACAGTAAACGAATGCTTTGTAAATAAGTTCAAAGTCTTGTGTAAAAATACATTGTCGAAATATAAGATATAAATATCGATCAATAGTAGATATCGAGTAATAAGAATACTTTAACTTATTTAATAGCTATTTATAAATGTTAATTGTTACAAAAGAATATTATTTACTATACATTAAAACAGAAATAGTTATATTCAAATTAGTAAATGTAGTGTGGGGAACGATATAGTATATCAATATGATAGCCAGGTATCATATACAGAATATGTGCAATATTGTTTGATGTAAGTAACTACTTCAATAATTACAAATATATTGAGCGGAAATACACAATTTTAAATAACATCTAGTTGTAACATGTTAATATGCAAACATGACATATTATCTGAACGATATTTATGCAGTTACTGAGGATAATATTTAGAAGTACAGTCAAATAATTCTGCGATTGGACTGACCATCATTAACTTTATTTATTTATTTGGTTCATCGACAAATTTTAAATACACGTAGTACAGTTCTATAAAATACATGCACTAGAGAAAAAGTTAAACGCATAACAATCCTTATAGATGAACTCTGCATGCTAAAATAATTATAATTGATAGAAATAATATAAGATATTATATATTATATTATAATATAATATATTTATACTCTTTGACTAATAATGGTTCATTATAACATTAAGGATATGTCTAATGAGAATTATAGCTTAATTCATTATAGAAAATAATTATTTACTATGTAATCTAATACAAAACAATTAAGAACAAAAATATGTCAATTTAAATTAGGTCAAATACAGTAGAAAGTAAAAAATAACTTCATTAAAATAAATACAAATTAGAATAAAATAAAAATAAAATGAAAAATTACATACAGCATAATATTTAGTGAATTACGAAATGAGGCAAGAGATTTCAAGAATACAAATGTCATTAAAATAATTAATCTATCAATAAAATAATCGAAGATAATAATTAAATTCATAAAACTTTTAAACAAAATTTAATTAATTATAATAACAATTTACACTTATATCGGGAGTAGTAGTATTCTGTTTTGTTGTTAGATGAAACAACAGATGTTTGACTTATGCCTGTGTGATAATTTGTGATCTTAAAGGACAGCTGTGTGATCAATTCCATTCCTGTGTGATCTTAATGACAGCTGTGTGATCAAGTCCATTCCTGTGTGATCTTAAGGGCAGCTGTGTGAACACGTCCATTACTGTGTGATCCTCGAGACTGTGTGATCCTCGAGACTGTGTGATCCTCGAGACTGTGTGATCCTCGAGACTGTGTGATCCTCGAGACTGTGTGATCCTCGAGACTGTGTGATCGTCGAGACTGTGTGATCGTCGAGCCTGTGTGATCCTTGAGACTGTGTGATCCTCGAGACTGTGTGATCCTCGAGACTGTGTGATCCTCGAGACCGTGCGATCCTGGTGTCTGTGCGATCTGGGAGTTTGATCTACGAGATCAAAGAGTATGTGTGATCTCGTATGTCTGTCACTCCTAAGACGTGAGACTTTAAGATGTTAGATAAAAACTAAAAAGTAAAGTTTCTATTTACTTATTGAATGATAAATAACTACTGATGAAACTGTGAGACTATTTAATATATATTATACTGCTGTGTTATACAAAAAAATGTTTTTTTTTTACTACAATCATATTGTCTTTTGCAGTTTATTACAAAGATAAATGTGTAACTTTAAAATTAATAGATACCTATATACATACAACCTTCAAAAACAAATATTCTGTGCGTATTACTTTTAATTTTCAGATATGAACATCGATAAGAGAGCAAAGAGCAGAAGTTTTTCACAAACGCCACCACGACAGTTGCAGGATGGCTGAGTGATCGAACTCCAGATCTACAGTGCGAGATCACCGCGAAGACCGTGGGGCACGGTCTACTCAGGTTGGCCGAATGTTACAAACCACTGGCAACACCAGCCGGATGTGATGCTATTATAATAATAAATATCGGGTGGCGACAAACGGATATATATTGTATATAATAATGTTGAATAATAATTAAAGTATAACACTAATAAACCTTAATGTACATAATTAATATAATAATAATAATGCTATAATTAATAATGTATTTACAGTAGTTATTTATAATGTTATGACGATATTTATAATAATTGTAATTAATAAATAGTCATTCTATTGACTATATCAGTGTAGTATAAAAAGGCGCCAATAGCGCACTAGTCTTGGGCCTAACCGGTCACCACAGAGAGCGCTCAATTTAGTTCATAATCCAAGGATGAACTAGTTCGCTCTATTAGTTCATTAGTTCTTTTTTTGAAATAATTTAATAAGAACAATAAATAAAGAAAAAAATATAGTTATGATTATTGCAAGTTTTGTTTATTTTTAAGTAAAAAATACAAAGTATTACATGAAAATTTTACACGTCCATTTATGTAATATGAAATTTTTTATTTAAATAATGAAAAATAAAATAATTTATATTAATGATTAGTCAACAGCTAGGCTAGTTCCTAGTATAATGGGTAATTATATTAGAATACTTAAAAAGTATAAACTTTTACAATTAAAGTTGACTTTTTTTGTTATGCCACATAAAATCTTTTATCGAAATAAAAACGAAAAAATAAAATGATTTATATTAATTATTAGTCAACAACTAGTCTCTTTCCTAGTATAATAGGTAATCATATTACAACACCAGAAAAGTACAATTAAAGTTAGGATTTTTTTTAAGGCACATAAAATCTCTTTTTTAAATAAAAAAATGCAAAAATAAAATAATTAATGTTAGTAATTAACCAACAATTGGTCTCGTTCCTATTATAATACGTAATCACATTACAATACTTTGAAAGTGCAAATTTTTACAATCAAAGTTCTTACTTCTATTTATGGCACATAAGATCAGTTAAACAAATAATAATGATAAAATAAAAGAACAAAATCATTTATATTAATAAGTAGATAAGAACCTGACTTGTTCATAGTATCAAATTGAAAATTTAACGATAGTCATTACACTTTAGGAACTTTGAAGACTATTTTTTACATATTATTATGTAAAAATAAAAGTTTTGAAACTTTATTCGGTTTCAACAATTTGCGACGTTGAGTAATAATTTGTCCTGCCGCTGAGAAAACTCGTTCACAAGGCACAGATGATGTGACGATACAAGATCTTTTTAGAACATATGCATATAAATGAGGGTATGTATGACGTCGTTCGTGCCACCACTGCAGAGGATCCATCTTACGATCTAAGTACTCCTCATTCAAATACTTATCAACTTCACGAATACCAGCTACAGTTTTATTTTCAGGTCTTGTTATCTTGCTTATTTCATTATCATATTCATCCCATATGCTTACACAATCTTTTTTATTTCCATTTTCATCTATTGATGATACCGGCTCAAGAGCAGTTGTCACGTTTGAAGAAATTTCTTGATTATTAAATTGCAACGACTGCAATGGTGTTTTACCGACTTTATTTTTAAGACCTTCGATTGTGCGCTCACGACATTCTTGATTTCTTAATGCTCTTGCTTTAAATCTAGGATCCAAAATTGTACATTCAGCATATAAAATATTATTTTCTAAATCTTTAAATCGAGTCTCCATACTTCTTTTCGAGGCTACCTGCACTGCAATAATTTTTTGATTCCGGGAAAAATGTTTTCTTAAGTAATCTTGAATCAGATTGTTAAATACTATAACTTTAGATAAGGTTACATTTTTTTCGGCGCTTATTTCCATTGTTACTTCATAAAATGGCTTAAGTAACGGTAAAACTTCCTCTATGACCTCCCAGTCTTCTTGCTTTATACTTAAATCGGGACGTAATAGAGCAATCGTGGTAATCACAGCATCCTTCACCTGTATTATTCGCTGAAGCATGTCATAAGTTGAGTTCCAGCGAGTTGGGACGTCTTGCTTCAATTTTAGAACGGGTAAATTGAGTTGTTTTTGCGTGGTGGTTAATTTATTTTGTCCTTGAGTACTTCGATTAAAGTATTCAACAATACTTTTAACTTGGACTAAAACATCAGATATTTCTTTAGTAGCATTCTGGACGACAAGATTTAAAGTATGAGCGAAGCAACCAATTGATCGCCACTGTCCAAGTTTAACCGCATTTATAATGTTCGATGCATTGTCACTAACAACAGCAGTAACTTTATGTAAAATATACCACTCTATCATAACGTTCCTCAAAAAATCACGTAAATTCTCGCTTGTATGTCTGTCGCTAAATGATTCACAAGTGAGTAATATAGAACAAAGCTTGGTTTCATCATCTATAAAATGGGCTGTTACAGCGATATAGCTTTCATTATTACTAGAAGTCCAACTATCAGTAGTCAGAGATAGTGCAACTGCAGCTTTAATTTTTATTCGAGCCTCGCTTTGTAGCTCTTGATGAACATTAGACATTAAATTAGTTGATAATGTTTTTCTAGAGGGAAGTTGATACCCAGGACAATTTGAAACTAGTTGAATTAGTTTACGCATTTCAGGTTCTTCAACTATTCTTAAAGCATGATGTCCCTTAGCAACCATCTTGACAACTTGTCGGTCAATTTCTTGAACTTTTCGAATAGGTGGTGGCTTATGAATATATTGAGTTATTGAATTTTGAAGCGATGATACTGCTGATGTCGATGTCGATGACGATGATGAAATTGCTAAGGATGAAGAATTACCATTCCTTGATGCAGTTTGACTGGTTTGATGAGGATCTGAATCAGATAAATTTATAAAATCTTGCCGTTCCGGAACTAAAGAAATCGCAGGATGCTTTGTTTTGATATGTCGAGTAAGATTTCCATTGGAACCACCAGCAAAGCTAATATACGACGAACAATATTTACATTTGGCTTTTTTACTCTCCTTTTCTTCTGTAAAATGCATCCATAAAGAACTGTGTTTTCTTCTTGATATCATTATTACTCAATCTGAAACAAACAAATTTTATTAATCGAATTATAATTTTAATTAGTAGAACTGTCATTATATTTATAGATATTAATAAAAATAAAATATAATTTGCACTAGATATTTTTTGAAATTTATAGGTTATATATCGCTAATTAACACGATATATAATAATAATAATCAATTATTTGTATCAATAAATGGAAATAAAAGAGAAAAATTTTAATTTTAATTAAACTTACCGTAAAATAAGACATAAATCGTATTAGTATTTTGTTTAATAATTAGCCAGCAATACTTCAGTTGACGATTGTTATGATTTCATATGATTTGATTTTTTTTTTTTTTTTTTTAATAATATTTTATGGCCTGGTTACGAGACCTTTAAGCCAAATATGATTTGATAAAATTTCAACCATGGGGATGTGAAGTTGTTTAGTATCGATATCGAAATATCAAGGCGCGTACAAAAAAAGTAAATAGCTCGGTTGGTCACATAGCGCCACTGTCTAGTAAAGTGGACGCTAAAAGAAATATAAAAAGAACTAAGAGCGGGATTTTCAATGAACTAGTTCGCATAGTTCACCTAAAGGAGCGCTCTTCCCACCTAGGTCGTTCGCGAACTACCCAAGCCTATAGCGCACTTAGATATATTCTACTAGTATTATTTTGTGAAGGGCGTTACTCTGCCCAAATATATTGTAATGGAGAAGAACCAATTGTTTTAATCAGACATTCCTCTGGCGAGCCGTTAACAATTGTTAAATTGATTTTGTTTTGTTTGTATACTTTTTAGTTTTTACTTAATATTTCTCAGTTTGATGTAATTGATCGGA
The DNA here is from genome assembly GCA_963853865.1 of Helleia helle. Classification (NCBI taxonomy): domain Eukaryota; kingdom Metazoa; phylum Arthropoda; class Insecta; order Lepidoptera; family Lycaenidae; genus Helleia; species Helleia helle. The sequence goes on from OY971434.1 coordinate 1,725,343, forward strand.
AGTTAATTTATAATAAATAATTAAATTTTAATTAAATAATTAGTTATTATTATTTCTTGTGAATTAATATACTTACATATGTGTCTATAACGTATTTTTTTTGCCACCCAAAAGAAAAAGAAGTATACATATCAACACTGTGCTCAAATATTCGCGTCACCAAACGGATATATTATATCCAACTTGAAAAGACATTTTAAAAAATAAGCACCCGACAGTACCCTTCGGTGTAGAAAAACATAATATTTTCAGAAAATCAGCAATTAATTGCTGTGGATACAATAGAATGACAAGATAATGATGTCGCGCTCCGTCTGCCTGCTATCTGCCAGTGAATTTCCCATCAAAAGCGGTCTAGCCGTCTCAGAGATTAGCCGGAAGTGAACAAACAGACAGACAGACAAAAAAAAAGAAAAAAAAATGTCATCTTGGTATATGTACTGTATAGGTATACATCCATATGCATTTAATAACAAGCGGTTATTTTAATATAGGAAAATGACAAACAGAGGGCGTTTTTCCACTCACCGGCACGGTCACGGCACGGTGGTGGCCCGGTCACGGCCCGGTACCGGTGCCGTGGCTTCGTTTTTCCACTGTGCCGTTGTCGATGACGGTTTACGCACGTTTTCGTAGTTCAGTACTGATACGGACTTTAGCAAGACGACACGTAGATCATAATATTATTATAATTTATACATGATGATGATGATAATGATGATGTACATCATCATCGGCCTCTATCCGTCCACAGCTGAACATAGGTCTCCCTTAATGAACTAGTGTAGCGGGTATCAGTGGATATCGCTATCACTTACCATCAGGTGAACCGACTGTCCGTTTGCCCCCTCTTCTATAAAAAAAAAAAAAAAAAATTACGCCAAGACGACCGATCCCATGCCACGACATTACATGATGATGATGATAATATATCATCATCAGCCTCTATCCACCCATGGCTCAAGATAGGTCTCCCTCACTAAAGACCAAGACGGCCGAAACCCATGCCACGACATTACATGATAATATATCATCATCAGAATTGATCCACCCATGGTTAAAGATAGGTCTCCCTCACTGAACACCAAGACGGCCGATCCCATGCCACGATATTACATGATAATGATGACATTATATCAGCATCAGAATTGATCCACCCATGGCTGAAGATAGGTCTCCCTTAATGAAAACCAAGATGGCCGATCCCATGCTACGACATTACATGATGATTATGATGATATTTCATGATTAGCCTCTATCCGTCCATGGCTGAACATAGGCCTCCCTCACTGAACGCCAGGACGTACACATTATTGATAAATTACACCCAGACACAGAACAAATGATCATGCTCATCACACAAACATTTGTCCTGAGTGGGAATCAATCCAACGACCTTCTGGATTAGCAATCAGGGTCACTAACCACTAGACCAACAGGCCATTCAGTGATGATGATGATGATGATATACATATATTATCATAATAATAATATCTCATAATATCAATATATAGATGATATTAACTATGAAATTAACTACGAGTTTCTCAGCTGACCGCTCCGCGTCCTTCTACACGCCCCGCGCACTCACACACACACACGGCTACAATTCATATACAATACACATGCAGTTTTACCGGGCCGGCACCGTGTGGGAAGCTTGCTAACTACGGCAACGGCACGATACCGTCGGGAGGCTACGCCGTGCCGTCGCCGGTGAGTGGAAAAACGAGCCATATGTTTTCATACATTTTTGCTTCCACGGCAATGGCACGGTGCCGTCGCCGTCGCCGTTACCGTGGCCGTGCCGATGAGTGGAAAAACGCCTAGACACTCCAATTTTATTTATCTGTATATAAATGTAAAGAAATAGTAACTCGAATCTTGTCTTTTGGATAACTGAGTTATGAAATAACGTATGAAGTAACGTATTCAAAGAGTTATTGACCATTAATTCAAAACTTATCTTTTGGACTACTGAGTTGTTTGGGAATTAAAGAGCTGAAAGAGTTGAATAACTCTTTTGCTCTAACGGCCGTTTTCAATATTCGATCTTGAATCTGAGATTTCTATTGATCCAGATTTTATCCGATCTCTCCATTGATGTTGAATCTGCATTTCAATAAACCAATCTCTTCTCCAAATCCATCGAAAAAAAGAGATTTGTCAAAAATGTTCGCCCTCCTTAACGTTATGTTTTACGCTTTTGCAGTAAAAATACATCACCGATTATTTATGAGTAAAATTGTGGTAGTTTTCTTAAAGCTAATCTATTTTATGTATAATCACAAGAATAACTAATAATAATAAAAATTGATTTTGAAGTCGCAGAGCAAAAGTACTTTAACTATACTATACCGTCAAGATTAGTAGAACATAAAAGTTTTGTTGAAGAGGAACGGAACGTCAGTCAATCCAAAACGTCAGTCAGTTTGACATTGGTAAAACTAAAATTCTAGTAGTACGAGATCCAGCTGCAAAATTAGTGCACTCGTCGAGTATGTGCTAAAATCCCAATTTTTAAATAAGTAAAATATTTTTAATAATAATAATATAATATCTATGGACGCTTTTACACCAAGTCAATCGTTCTCTTGGTAAGTCCTCGAAGAACTTGTGTTACGGGTTATACCAGAAAACGGAAATATTTTTAATACTTTTATACTATACACATAATATTTAAGATTTTTATTATATAATACACAGCCATGACCCAGGAACACAGAAAATATTTTTGTTCCCTTTGTTCCCTGGCGGGATTCGAACCCGCAACGTCCGGCTTGAGCGCCAACGCGCTTACCACTGAGCCACACAGGTCATCATTTTTAATTGATATTTCGGAAAAAAAATCATTTGCCAGCTGTACGAAGCTTTAATGCCAATGCGCATGCGTCGAATGCTACTGTTGTCTACTACCGATGCAAACCGTAGTAGGGACGGGACAACTTAATAATTATTATACGTAATTTAAAATATTTCATCTCACAATACTAGCGGCCACTCAGTAGATAATATATATTCTTCTTATCATAAATATTCGTAAAAATTAGGTTTTTAGCACTTTACTTTTTTTAGTTTTTACTCTATTAGTGAATAATTCTGCAAATCTGCAGCCGGATCTTAGACTACCGATAGAATCTCAAGTTCATTTGTTGTTGAAATAATATTAATAATTATTATATTTTTTAATGTATTATTATATTTATTATAGTTTTTAACAATTTATTTTAACATTTAATTATAATTGATAATAATATTTCCATTTTCACGCCTTTATCAGTTCAATCCAGTGTTCAATCCGTCGAAATTGGGGGATCGCAAATAAAGATCAATAACGTTCAAAAATCGATTTGTCAAAATCAGAGATCGGTTATAGAAAACGTATAACTGTCATTTTCATACAAATACTAATCTAAAAATCCGATCCGCCCTCCCAAACATGGATTGTAAAAAAAGATCGGTATAACGATCCATGGATCGGTTATTGAAATACTAAAAGTAGGAAATGGATTGAAATATCAATCTTAACCATCAATTTAGGGATTGAGATTGAATATAGAAAACGGCCGTAAAAGAGTTATAGCTCTCAAGTCCTTCAAAAGAGTTGATTTGCGCATTTTTAATACATAAAACAACCAATAACACGCTCATAAATGACAAAAAAAGACAAATCATACAAATGAATTTCAAACTTAGTGACTGACAATTTTTCGAATGTCGAAAAATCATTTTTAACACATTAAAAGATAACAATTCATATAAAAATTGATACTACCTCTATAAATACATAATACATCGAAAGAAATTGGATTTGGGCTTTATTGTTTATACATTAAATATATTTATACATTTATTACAATAAATTAAATACGGAGCAACATCTTTTCACTTTTTGGTAATAACTAGCCACTAATTTTAGAAACTAAAAATTACTATAAATTATTGGCCCCATGAAATATGTCTCGGTGTCATCCTTACTATCTTTAAAAGGAACATAAAAATAAACTTTGAACAAAACAACATTCATTATGTTAGATAATAAATCAACATTTTACTTGTAATATTAATTTAAGATCCAAAATAATGCGACATAGGAACATTTTTTATTCATACGAACAACAAATCTAAGATAAATATACTTTTATAGAATAAAATTAGTACCGAAGCTTTGCCTTGGTGCTTCTTCACAAACAGAGCTAAACATGGCATTACAATCACCGTCAGATGAGTCGGTGTTACTTTCTTTATAACAAATGTGGCACAAAAACTGATCCTCATCTTCCACAGGTATATGAAATTATGAAGTCTGTGATATGATGGAATACAATTTAAATGAAACCGTTTTTTACACTGGTTACATTCAATAACCCTACTTGTAATGGGATTCAAACAAAAATCACAAAAACCTGATTGTTTATTAACCTATAAAAATATACATATATTTTCAGTCTTTTTTACATATATTTTCTTTATCTATCTTTATTTTGCTTTTTCCATCACATTTTTTGTTGATTTTCTTTTTAGGTATACTGTTCTCTTTTCCTTCTTCTTCTCGTAGTCTCTCTCTTTCGTCTTTTGCGGCTTCTTCTTCTTCTTTTTTTAAATGTTTTTCTTTTATTTTTTCCACATATTGGTCTGAAGTTAAAGCAAATGGCAACATGTCTCTTTGGCGCTTTCCTTGGCGTTTAGGTGATACTGGATTTTGTTTTAAGTATTCAGTTAGAGACATTAGAAATTATGTAAACCGTTGAATGTGTCATTTATTTTGATGTGTTGGGCTGCGGACTGGGAATATTTAAATAGAACCTAGTTAGTTCTATTTAAATATTCTGAAGTGTTGGCTCACTGTACACTTGTTTATTTTCATCTATTTTTTTTTTATTTTTTTTAATAACTCTGCAGACCATTGGTCCGCTCCATTGTTTCATTAAAGTACTAAAGTAATGATTTTTATTTGCTCCGCTTGTTTTAGTTTTGTTAATGATGATGATTTTAATATTATTAATATATTAATATATTTTCTTTATCTATCTTTATTTTGCTTTTTCCATCACATTTTTTGTTGATTTTCTTTTTAGGTATACTGTTCTCTTTTCCTTCTTCTTCTCGTAGTCTCTCTCTTTCGTCTTTTGCGGCTTCTTCTTCTTCTTTTTTTAAATGTTTTTCTTTTATTTTTTCCACATATTGGTCTGAAGTTAAAGCAAATGGCAACATGTCTCTTTGGCGCTTTCCTTGGCGTTTAGGTGATACTGGATTTTGTTTTAAGTATTCAGTTAGAGACATTAGAAATTATGTAAACCGTTGAATGTGTCATTTATTTTGATGTGTTGGGCTGCGGACTGGGAATATTTAAATAGAACCTAGTTAGTTCTATTTAAATATTCTGAAGTGTTGGCTCACTGTACACTTGTTTATTTTCATCTATTTTTTTTTTATTTTTTTTAATAACTCTGCAGACCATTGGTCCGCTCCATTGTTTCATTAAAGTACTAAAGTAATGATTTTTATTTGCTCCGCTTGTTTTAGTTTTGTTAATGATGATGATTTTAATACTGTTTAGCCTAAGAGGAGCCATTGAGATGATGGAGGGAGAGTAACATGTTACCACCCTAACGGTTCGAACCCTAGCCCTATCCTGAGGAGAACCGGCAAGAACTCAGTGGGCGAGATCCCTATACTTGATGCTGGTAAAGTGTTTGCGCGGTGGATGGTGGTCACGCGCGCTCAAGTAGGTGGTTCTAGGCTCCTCTTATTTTGTCATCGTTAAATTGTTAGATTTAATCCCTGTCAAGGTGTGTGGATCCTAGTGATTCACTCCCGGTGCTCATAGCTGGTTAATGTTAATAATTGACAAAATATTTATTTTATTGTTGGGCTGCTCTGGTTGGTGTTGGGCGTCCCATTGTCCTCAAGTCCTGGTTAGTTCATTGATGACGGCCTGGTCTCTGCTGCGGATGGCCATCTTAAGGTTGTAATCTTTAATTTCATTTTCTTTGTGCGGGAACATTCCCGGTTTAATTAATTTGCCCAATGCGTCATCGCTGTCATCTGTATAGTATATGAATTCCTTGTTGTGACGCGAGAGGGCAACCACTGCGTGAGACGCGCTATCATGGAGTTTTATATTATCTCATGGAGTTTTATATATGGAGTTTTCTATTTTCATCTTGTCTTTCTTCGGTTTTATTTATTTACTTACCTGTAAATTCATCAAGAATCGTCCTAGGGTTTTGTCTTTCTCTATAATATCATCCACGTGATTGTCTTCTACGATTATGGTCGGTTGGTCGAAAGGTTCACGGTCTACGTCACTATTACTTCTATAATTATAATTATTTTCCGATGCAGCCTCGAATCTTTGCCACAAATTGTAAATAGCAATAAAGTTATCGTCTGACTCTAAAATAGACGACACTGTTCGACATTTTTCAAGAATTGCTTCACCAATAATGTTACAAAACTCTTAATAGGTCAGAACATTCATATTATGCTCAACATTTGTTTCTGAAATGGATGTATTATCGGATTGGTTTACTCTTGCAATGCACTTGCTAAAATCGACATTATTTGGTTCAAATGGACACAAACCGATATCCATTTATTAATATCTCTTTCTTAGAACACAAGTCTACAACTGTTGTAAAAAGTGGAACAAAGTTTTCTTTAGTCAGACTACAATGTCGGTTGCAATTTGTTGTGATGGGGCGATGGATGGCTATAATTTGCATGGACGCCACGTCTATGCAATTTATAGCGGTATCTATCTCAGAAAGTATAAATGATGGAGGAGTATTTTTTTTTTTTTGGAAAAGATGATCAGGTAATTGAATTTGGAAAAGAAAAAAATTTGGAAAAATCAATTACATATTTACAAAAAATATTTTATTATTTAGTTTATGGTGTCGACTTATAAATAATAATTGAAAAAAATATCTTTTGCATTTTTCCAACAACTATATGAAAAAGAAATTCTTCATAAATTAGTAGTGATTTGAAATTTGGGCACATTACCATAATTTACTGTTGTAACTACTCATTTAGTGGCCTCTGTGTCTCTTTGTATTTGTTATTTAAATCGTTTGCCTTTTGAGGCTACATCACTTTTAAAATTAACGAATTTAGCAATATGGTAAAACCATATTATAGTCAAATAATTTTCGACGACCTATTATATACTATATTTGCTCTTCACAGAGCATATGCGGTATCCATCGGGAAAATAACTTTTTTACACCTAATTGTTCATGCAAGATTATTTGTATTTGACTCATGCCAATGTCTTAAGTTGCCTGAATTTCGCGGTATGACACATGTCGATCTTCCTCAATCAGCTTACGCACAGCATCAACGTTTTCTTGGGTGACTGCAGTTTTTGGACGACCTTGACGGGATCATCACTGAGCTTGACACGTCCACGTTGAAATTCATCAAAACAGCGATAAATTGTGGTTTTGGATGGGGCTTCATCACCAAATGCAATAATCATCCGGTCAACACACTGTTTTTGTGTTAAACCACTTCGAAAGTCATAATAAATCATCGCTCTAGAATTTTCTCGAGTCAATTCCATTTTCTCAACGATTAAACAAGTTTGACAAGACCGAGAATCGTTTTTTAAATAAATAAATGGTATTCGATTTTTAAAACCAAGGAGTTTTCAATTAAAAAGATTTTAATATGACAGGAACAGTGGAAATATTCCATTCCCGATACTTTTAGTGCAGCCTATGTATAATATTTCTTCTGAACGCTTTAAATTTCGTAATGTATTTTATTCTATTCACTTTTTTACTGTTTAAAAATATCCTGTTTCATTTTATCAAATCAAATAAAAAAAAAGAATTAAAATAGTACAAACAGAGTATCTTTTTAAATGTCAATTGAATCTACCATCGGTTCCAAGGCAAGCCCACTGAGAAGAACCGGCGAAACAAACTCAGTAGAACTAATCTTTATAAATATTTTATAGCAATTTTCACATGTTGTTATCCTGAAATGCCGGGGAGGAACGCCCTATTCCCAAGGTGTGGTATCTTCCATCAAATCTTTTACTTTATAAAATCCTTTACCACACAAACGCTCTTTAATAACTTTTTTGATTTTTTTAATTGGGAGGTTTGACCATTTTCTGGGCTCCTGTTGTAAATGCGTATACCTTTAAAAGAATTTCTTACTTTTGTAAATCTAAACACTGGCACATCTAGCCTTTATCTATTCCGTATATCCCTACAGCAGCATTTCCCCATAATAGTTTGCCATAAGCCATAACGCTGTGAAAGTAACTAAAGTAAACTATAAGCGCCGTATCTTCATCAGTTATCTGTCTTATTTTTCTGACTGCATATGCTGCAGAACCGAGTTATTCGCCAACTTAGGTATATCGGGACCCCACTGTAGCTAAGGTTCTAGAGTTATTCCTAGAAAAACTGTGGAGTCAACCAGCTCCAAGTACTATTTGTCTAAGAGTACATTAGTTTGTATTTGCTTAACGTTTGGCAAAGAGAATTTTATACATTTTTTTTTTTAACTAAAAGTAAGTTATTAACGCTAAACCAATGTACTATCCTCAAGAGAGTTTTTTTTTACCTTGTCATAATTAGTTTCTTGTCGTTTTATTTAAAAAATAAGTCATCAGCATATAATACTATCTCTTGATTATCTTTAACTGAGCACGGTAAATCATTAATATAAATAAGAAAAAGAAATGGACCTAGAATGGACCCCTGTGGGACCCCCATCTCCATTTTAGTCCCGGAGGATCTTTTGCTGTCTGTATCCACCCTTTGAGTCCTATTGTTAAGGTAGGATTTCATAAGATCCAAAGCTGTGCCGCCTATACCATATGGCTGCGTTTCCACCAGAGATGTGCGAGGATCCGTAGCGAGGGACGTGTTTTTGAAGAACCAATACAATTGCTTCATTTACCTAGCCTCGCTTAGCACAGCTTTGTTGGAAACGGCTTAACGGAGCTAGGTTTTTTTACGTACAAGACAAGCAAAGGAGTGTGCGAGAAATGTTTTACGAGGCATGTGTTGCGAGGTTTGAGTCCTGTAGCCAGTCCATAGTCACATTACTGATTACACAGTTTCGCAACGCATCCTCGCCCGGTTCGCACCGCACATTAATACGCATTTTCACAGCTCCGCTACACATCCTCACGACACAATTTCCTCGCACATCTCTGGTGGAGACGCATCCTACTGGCTTAATTTCCTGACTTATATTAACTCTACTGTCCCTTTAATAAAACTAGCCTGGTATGCATATTTCTAAATATTTCTTCTCGTTGAAACAGAGAATTCATAATAAAATGAATCCTAACTTCCAAATATCTTAAAGAGATTGCTTTGATTAGTAAAGAGATGTGATTATCTAACGGAATTTGTTCGTAATATGATTTGGATAGGTCAGCAAAAATTTGTGTTGCATTGCCTGTTGAAATGTTTTTCAATTTACATGTGCACGTCAGATTTTATTAGCCAAATGTAATCCTTCATTTTGTTGCATATTATGTAAACTTGTCAAGATAATCCCTGGATTTTTTTTCATTATCAGCATTAACCTTCCTATACCCGCGCCATTTTCCGTAACACCTATATCCGCGCGCGGTGTCACAGACAGAACGTTTGAGAGTCCTGTTTCATATTCTTTTTCCGAGAAAAACTACTCAAATATTGTATTATTTTAAAAATAGAGGATAAAAAAAATTATGCCAAGCAAGAACTTTATTATAAACTATTTAACTGTCTATCAGTCTTTCGGAAAACAACCTTCAAAATATCAAGTTTTTCTTATGTACTACAAAAACAGAAATATTTTTTTTCCTTCTAAACAACAAAAATAAACTTTATCATTTAAAAAAACAATTATCATACTATTTAAAAAAAACATAACTGACTTAGTCATCAGTCTTACCATCACAATCAGGACATACCATAATCGCATGTTCCAAACAAAAGTATATTTTGCAGGTGGCACAGTTATAGCGCGTTTTAAGGATTTTTTTTTGTTGGTACAGTATCCACAGGGACCAATTTTATTATTACTAGATGTTGCTGAAGACTCAGGACTATCCAATTGACATATTTCAGCGAGCCTCAGTCTGATGGTTCTAGGCAAAGATGTGGTGAGAGCTCGTCGTCGAAGTTGCGAGTTGAGGAGATCGTAAGACAAAGCTTCGAGAAAGATTCTGCGTCTAATTTTCTTGAAAGGGTTCTTTTGCAGGTATATTACATACGTATTAATTGCTGCGATGTTCATCAGGCTATAAAAAACCACCATGGGCCACCTATTCGTGCCTCGAGCAACGTTGTACGTCTCGCACATTTGGTCTACCGTATCAACCCCTGAAAGAACAAGTTATATTCCGGGTAGTGGTGGTAGTCAAAGAAAATAGTGCTGAACGTTTCTGTGAAGATGCCTTGAACCTATGTTCGTAGCTTCCTCCGTAATTTTTCCACACCATTCTTCCAGGTCAACTGAGCTAAACTCGGGAGGTAACGAGGCTAGTTTGTTGTCAATCATTTTTACATTACATAACATTCGATTACATTACTCAAAGGGTCCATCCGTTCCAAGTAGGTTTTGAAGTACTACAGCTTTGCTATGGCGTTTTGTTATATTTTCCGGAGTTGCAGATCCCATGTAGGTAGGGTATGGACCTCTTTCATTTAGTGCTCTTCGGCTATAAGTTTTCAGAGCATGTAACGTTTTTGCCAGTATACAATCCGATATCAAAGAATCGGGCAAGATATCGTAGTCTGTCAGGTAAATTTGTTCACTCGGTACTGGACTCGTAATGCCCTCGATTTTGAACCCCCAGGTTTGTTCTCTGAGTCTCAATGCTAGTTGGTATGTACAGCCGACCTCGGCCAATCCCATTGCAATTATATGGCGGGATCTCAACGGTAATTCTACTCTCGTAAGCCGTTCTCGAAGGATATCGACTGCCTGTCCATCCTTGACTTTTTCCAGTGAGAAAATAGTCTCAGTGCGGCCTTGATCTTCATGAATTAGGCGATTGATGGTCTGTATGTTTGTGAAACTTCCTATTAGTTGGAGTTGAACTCCTTCGTTAGAGTTCCTCAGGATTTCGTGGGCCAAATTTGCCAAGTGTCTCATCTGGGTTAAAGTCTCGCGGAGGCTGATTAGATCAGTACGGTTGATTCCTATTAGTTTCAAAACATTGGGGTTAGTCACATAGCTTGGCAGAAACTCCTCTATTATCTCCCGGGCTTTTCTCTTAAAATTTGGCAGACTGACTATATTGAGGCTGTACATGTCTTCAACGATTTTAACAGGGTCAAAGATAGATTTGACTATACAAGGAGTTAGATGTAGTAGGGTAAGGTAAGTCCTTTGACTTTCTTTGCTAATCACCTGCCAGATCTTGAGGTAGGTGGTCAAGAGTATTTAAAAACATTCTTATGTATTTCTGGGGGTTAGTTTGCTGTTCTTTATTTAATTTAATATAATTAAGTTCCCTTTAATGTTACAGTCATTCAAGGCCAGTTTAATTATCATTATGGTAGATATGGTCCAGGCCTTCTGCCTTATTCCTTCGAAACCTCCCAGCTGGTCATAATAACAATACTCTCCTTCCTCTGGCTCTCCGTTATTTCCTATTCTAGGTGGTGTTAATCAGAACACCATACACCGATTGAACCAATGATGTGAGTCGGAGTAGAGATTTTTACGACCATGTAGACTGTCCAACTCTGACAGTAAATGAATGCAATTTTGTAACAGTGCGCTCGTTGTTCTCCATTAACACGATTTGTGACGAAATAACCTACAGGTATTTTCCAATTATATTTTAATGATGTTACTGTTATTTTTAGCTAGAGGTTCATTGTCTGTATCCAAATTATCTCCTACTTTCACATACCCCACATTTTGTTTCTTATTCTACTAAAGATATTGCCGGATTGTCATTTTATCAAGACTAATACAGCACAGTATTTTTCTGGCGATTTACTTGCAAGTAATTTGATAGCCTCGAAGGCTTCATTTATGAAACCTGGGTCACAACAATACATGTATACCACTTATACAACGTTTTAGGTTGTGGCAAGCACGCATCAAATTGCTTTCTTACAAAAACCTTAGGGCTTATAAAATGCAATTGTTCTCAACGATGCCCAATATTTTTTCGGGCAGTTTTCTTTGTCAAGGAATCGTTTAATAAAATCTACATTCTCCATTTCTATATTCGACAATATATCGAACTCTTCAGATATCATTTGCATTTTACATTTTAGTTCGGCTATAATGTGTTCTAAGCGAGCTGTTGTTTTAATAATCTCCGATGAGACTTACGCACAGTACGTATTTTTCAAGCCGACCAGCTGATTTCGTTTACTCTTTCTGTAACTGCTTTTCAAGTGATTTTGGTGCTCGTTGAGTAACAGGTCTTTCTGATAAGGTGATGTTATCTACATTATAGGAATAAAATATATGTAAAATATGAAATAAATTTAATTAGGATTTGGTTATTTTATAAAGACAATATCTTTACTTATTAAGAGGATTAAAATATCAGAATACGTCTGTGGCGTTAGGTATGCTTACCAAACAATGCTTTTCTGGTGGAAAGTGCAAAATGCACTTTTGTAACATAATACATAATTCTATGATTTTTGTAAATATATGTATGTCCCACGCAAATAATTATAGCTCTTCTACTACCTTCACCACCAAACAGACCATGTGGTATAAGTAAATTATGATTTATAATGTGATCTCTTTGTAAGTGGCCAATCCCCAAATACATTGGCACAAATTGTTCGTTGAGAGTATTTCTTAATATTTTTAAAATATTTGAAATCGTGGACTTAGCCATCTCAAACAGCTGTCCTATTCTTGTATGTGGTTCACCTGTCCGTAATTGAATCAAAAATATAGCGAGGGCAGTTTTATAATTTTTAAAGCGCTCTTGTAAAAGAGGAGTTCCATTGATAATCACACTGAACTGATCCTTTGTTACACCAGTTCAGTAATGACAAGCTGTATTGGTTATAGATACAAAGGTTTCAAAATCTAGTTTTGTTTCCAAATATGAATCTGCTGGAAAGATTCTGGAGGCGCTCAAGTTTATTTACCTGTTCTTCAGTAAGATTCGTGATACAAATGTCGGCGTAGTCGATAATTTAAAGAAACAATGAATTCGCTATAGAAATTTTGGTCGGAATGGGTAGCATATGTTGTACTCGTCTTACGGAGTGCCACGTCGCATATATTTTCCTTCCGATCTCCTAACAGACAGTGAAAACAGTATGAGTACATAATAAAATTATCTGTCTAGGGGATATACGGCTGGCAATACTTTCTCTTTCAGGCCCTTCTGGCAAAGAATGGGAGTCACGTCCAGCAGTAGATCTCTCACACCATGTACAAACTAGACTGTGAAAAGTAGAAGTTTGAGGCTCTAATGTTGAGGGTTGATCATTAGATTTATTTTATTTATTTATTTATGTTTAACCATACACACAGTTACAATTTTAATGTAAGTGTCTTAAAACCTGTTTCAGGTTTGTCCAGACACTTGAGTTCTCATAATTAAACTAAGTACAAGTTTTCTAGGACTTAACTAAACACGCTTCTGACAATAATGAATGCAGAGGATACACACATAAACGCGGCTACAAATTCATATTGACGGATGATAGCCGTATTGCACGTCTATGTAAAAAAAGCAGTTAGTCCAGTTGGCTTATTGTCGACGCGCGTGTGATTAGATTATCTTTGCATAGCTATTTCTACTCGGTTCTCATCTTGTCTTAAGGATCTTAGAACGTTCTTACGAGCTGCCAGCCAACATGCATAGCATACTCTATTTCCAGATTGAATCTGTGAATAAAATTACAATTTTTATAATTCAAATGTTTCTTTAAAGTAGTATGTACTGGATGTTTTCATTTTTCACCTTATATTATAAAGTTACTTTACTTACCTGTCGGGGTAATCTACGAACAGCTATTTCTTCTCTCTCAGGTCCATCTGGCAATGAATGAGAGTGTCGGCCAATAAATGCAATGACTTCTTGTTCTTGTGTGTGAATGACGTCTTGCTTCTAAAGATAATTGATGTGTAAAAGAAGTAAAACATTCTTCGCACAAGTTGGCCTGATGGTCTATCTAAAAGTAAATACTCTATTTAGTTTGTTACTTAGTCAATGATATTATAATAGGTACAGATATGTATACACTTACAAAACAACAAAAAATGTGTTCCGCGCAGAGTGGCAGCTCACATACACACTATTCATTCATCTTACATTTCACCACAAGTAAAATTTGCTGTAATATATTGTTGGTTAATAGAATCAGGCGTTACCTTGCGGAAATCCATTATATAAGATATTAAATTAATTATATTAATTAGCAATTATCCCGCGAAAAACGCAGTCTTTACAGCAAATGTGTGAGTGCACGCATATGCATGCATATAGCACCGCCCTCCTTTCCCACACTGCATATGCGTACACTCGCATGCACCACCACCCCACATGCACCACAACCACAGTAAAAGTCCACCACCAAACAATCTACGTACGTTTCGCCCCGACACCGAGGCATCCTCAGGATGTAGACTCTACGATTAGTAATCTGTAAAGACTGCGTTTTTCGCGGGATAATTGCTAATTAATATAATTAATTTAATATCTTATGTAATATATTGTACTAGTAAATACAAAGTTACTTATCACCCTCAACGCCAGTGTATCATTTTTGCACATGCTAGTTAAAACATAGTGCATCAAAAATGATACACACGACCTATTGCGTTCAAAGCGTTGTGTACCAATAATGCACACGCTTTTCATAGATTTTGTATAAGAAATAATATCCTCTGGCCTGGACGATTGGTTTGCTATATTTGGGATTGGGTTATGAGACATTTGCCAAAAAATATTGGTACTGGAAAATTGAAGGTGAAAAAAAAAGTCATGAATTAGTTTCTACATAATTATATTAAGAAAAAAACTACAAAGAAAGACACAAAATAAGATTAATTGCTAATGAGTTTTGTTGAAACATTGACGACATAAAAAAAAATTACACACTGAACATTTTGTGTATATTTGGGGTGCTTTTTTATTTTTTCCTGCAATTTGTATTCCTGTCCTTCCATAAATTTTATAGCACTCCAAACAACGACCTCGAACTTTCTTATCGTTTACAATGTTTTGGACCAAATAATGTTTGTCGTCTGGTCTCGATCGTAAAGGTCTGTCAACATTCGTTGATGAAATTCTCTCCAGCAACGCATCGATCACTTGTTCACGAAATTCCGTGATTGTGAGTTTCTTTTGAAGTGAATACTCGTTGTACAGGAAATGGGCATTTACTACACTTGTTCCCCAAATTATTTCAAATGCTAATTTGCGGTACCATTTGGTGCAGCGTCGTAAGGCTGTACCATACGTGGCCATTTGGTCGCTAATATCTATAGAAGATTTACCTTTATTGTAGTCAGCTATACATTTGGGTTTTGTGTGCATTGCGTTCGTATTTCTGCTATTATTTGGCACCATTTCAAGAGCCGACGTTTTCGTGGTAAGCATCCGTACGTCGCGTTTATCACGCCAGTTCAGAACAACTATACCTTCATTGCTCTGCTTTGCAGCCATTTCTCCTCTCTTCAATTTGGCCTGTACTACTTCCTTTGGTAAATATTTTCTATTAGCCCTTAGAGTTCCTACTAGATGGGTTTTTCTATTACGCAAACGTAAGGCGAGAGGAACACTGGTATAATAATTGTCTGTGTACAATGTTCTTCCTTCATCTAAGAGTTCTTCTGCCAAAGACATAACTGTTTTTTCTGAGACTTCAGTTTGCGGGTCTCTAGATTTGCCACAGTAAACAGTCAAGTTCCAAGTATATCCTTTTTCGGTACATAGCTTGAATACTTTGATACCGTATTTTGCACTCTTATTGGGTATATATTGCCTAAACAAAAGTCGTCCGCGCCAAGGTATCAGCGATTCGTCTACACATATTTTTTCTCCCGGTGTGTATGTTTTCTTGTAATTATTTATAAACTTGTCATGTATATCTGTCAACTTGTAAAGCCGGTCATTTGGGTCAGCTAACGTATTATCTGAGAAGTGAATAAATTTGAGAATCAACTCGAATCTGTTCCTTGGCATTACAGTTCGTGCTAATGGAATATTGTAGAGCTTATGAACGCGCCAGTAGTCCTTTATCGATGGCAGCTTCACCAATCCCATCCAACCAATGAGTGCGAGATTTTTTTTCATTTTCTGAAGGAATATCATTTGACAGTAGTTGCTGCGTGGCGTATAAATTCGTTTGGTCTACAATATGCTGAATAATGTCGTTAGTCACGAACAAATCGAAATAGTCTATTGGCGAAGCATTAGCAAGAATGCCTGAGTATATTTCTTTGAAGCCTGAAATAGGCCCGGTATATTCCATGGGCGTTGGACCTTCTTGAGTAGGCATGTGCCACTCTATTGAGTCGAGTTTTTGTTTTAGCCACTCGGATGTTGTACCAGAGAGACTTGGAGATGTTGGCTCATAATTACCAGTAGTAAGAGTAGTTGCAGATGTACTTGTCTTACTAATTGTAGCAGATGATGTACTTGGCATATTATAAGCGTCCAAATCTGTGTTACCTTTTCTTCTTGCAGAAATCCTCCTCTGAACTTCAGGTAAAGGGGGCAGGTCACTATCAGTGAAGGTCGATGCTCGCCTAAAAGATAAAGGTGGATTCCAACTTTCGTTAGCACTGTCACTCTCCGAACTAGCCGTCGCATTGCCGTCACTTGGATAATAATCCGGATCATACAAAGAGTCGTCACTTTCGTAGTCCATTTTGATTCACTTTTCTCACTCACGTTATTTACGTTTTATAGAATATCCTATAACATAACAAAAAAGGAGTTATAGAAAAACACAACAGTCGTTATTTTTCTAAAGCTCCTTCTTTGTGATTTCTTCGTGTTTGATCTGAAACAAATACAAAATAATCAAATAAACTAAAACATACCGTGTATCCAAAATGACACACATGGCCCACGAGTTTGGTTAACAGAGAAATGTCTGTCATAGGCCAGTGTATCATTTTTGATACACATTCCTGAAATCCTGAAAAATGAAAGGGTTGACAGCTGGATAAAATATAACAGTAAAAAATATAAAAAAACGCATATTTAAGCAAAAAAAATACATTATTAAAAAAATGAAATTTTAAGAGATTGGGCTTGGCGGTGAAGGTGCTACAACATCGTAACATTTACTTATGCAAGTATTAATTAAATTTGCCCGCGTTTCTGCTGATAGATTTTTAATAAAAAAGTAACCTACTGGCAACATCCAGCTTTCGTTAAGACCAGTGTTTTTCAACCTGTGGGTCGCGACCCCCAGGAGGTCGCGAAGCTTCTGTAGGAGGGTCGCCAAAGGTCGAGAGAAGAGAACTACTTCAGTAAAAAAACAACAAAGATTAAAAAGATTCATTTATTAAGTAAGAGAATTTTAACAAAAGGATTTAATCATAAACATTTGTATGTTAATACAAACAAATTAACAAAAAATTAAATCCTAAGACTCATGTTAATGCGAAGGTTGTGCTTGTTTTTGATTAATCAATTTCTCCCATCGTGGATCTGTATTTGCTACACATAGAATTAAATCGTTTTCCAAATTTAAGCGATTTCTTTGCTTACTCTTTATTTAAGTGGGCTATACGGGCTATCTATTGTCTGGGTCCCAGAATATCATTAAGAGAGAAATTTAAAGAAATAGACATTTTGACCGTAGCATCTCAATACATTTTTGTAAACGTGATGTATGTTCGCAAAAATATAAATGAATTTGTAAAAAAATGCGTTAATCACAATAAAAATACAAGGAACAAACATAAACTTGTTGTGCCATATTTTAGGCTACATAAGGTCAGTAATTTTTTTATGGTTCAATGTATACGTTTCTACAATAGGATCCCAGAAAACGTTCAAAACCTATCGATAAATAAATTTAAAAAAACTGTTAAAGAACGTTTGTGTGGTAAAGGATACTACAAAATAAAAGAATTTATTGAAGATACCACACCTTGGGAATAAGGCGTTTCCTACATGGCTTCTATGTATAATTATATCATATTATGTAACTATATTGTATAATATTGAAAAGATTAGTTTCACTGAGTTTGTTTCGCCGGTTCTTCTCAGTGGACTAGTTTTGGAACCGGTAGTAGAGTCATTTGACGTTCAATAAGCTACTTTGACGTACAACATTGAATAAAAATATTTTAATTTTATTTATATTATTTTATTTTATTTGGGCCATTGATGAAAATGTCAACTCGCATAAGTACGAGGTGGCAAATGGAATCAAACACTTCAAAGCCTCAGTTGTCAATTCCGGGTATTCTGTTTTTCTACTTATCCAAAAGGTATCCAAATTAGCAGACTTGAATTCCAAGTGTAGCATTCCATCGGCAGATAATTCTAGCAAATTCTCTTTGAGCTTAGTTGGCAAATTAACCTCATTTATAGCTGCATTTAAGAACGGATTTAAGATCCACCTCTGCCTAGTGTTCTCCGATGTCTCTTGCACTGAGAAATAATGACACAGTTCGTCTTTCAAATTATCTAACACCATTTTCATACCAGGTATATATGCCTTGATGTTTATCTCACATCCGATTTTTTCAGTAAAAGATTTTGTCGACGAAAATGAATCAAAGTTATTTTGATTTATAGACGACGACCACAAGTCAATTTTTTTTGTAAAGCCATGTATTTTGTCTTTTGCCGTGATGATATTTTCATCCCGCCCTTGAAGACTTTTATTCAAGATATTTAAATGCTCAAATAAGTCAGAAAGAAAAGCTAATTTCAAAAGAAATTCCGGGTCGCAAATGAATTCAGAGTATTCTGACTTGGCCTGTTGTAAATATATTAAAAGTTCAGCACGAAGTTCCATAACTCTGGTCAGTACTTTGCCTTTTGACAACCACCTAACCTCCGTATGGAAAAGTAAATTTTGGTGGAGTGCCCCCATATCTTCACAAATAATCCGAAACAATCGTGTCTGCAACGCTTTGCCTTTAATAGAATTTACAATCTTTATAATAATATTTAGAACTTGGCTGTATTCCTGTGGTAAGGTTTTGGCCGCAAGAGCTTGGCGATGGAGAAAGCAATGCACCCAACAAGCGTTTGGCATCTGTTCTTTCAGCCTAGCAATAACCTCCTAACGCCCAGCTTTTTTTTGCCCAAGTAGTGCTAGACACCCAAAGTCCTTTTAAAAGGTTCGCATGGTAGACGCCCAGAGATATCGACATTCAAAAATGTACTTTAAACTGATCATACAAACGTGGGATTTTTTTTGGTAGATCGAGCATGTGTAAAGACGATTTTTAGCTAAGCAGAAAGCCGAAAATAAACAACCTTTTAAAAGGCATCTGGGTCGCAGTCACTAAGAAAAACCAGTTGTATTTTTATTTCAATTTCAAAGTAATTTGATTGTATCTATTGCAGAATGGTTGATTTTTACAAAAGTATGATGTAAAAATATAGAAGTATAAAATAAAAAGAGTTTTGTATTTTTTTCATCGTAATCTTTTTTTCAAATCCGGTCGTCCTCCATATAGAGGTATATTCGTCTAAATTTCAAGTAAAATTGGCATTCTATGCTATTTAATGGAAAGCTAGATAGTTAACCTAGGGGATGAAAGTGATTAAAACTTGAATTAATAATGTTATTATTAAAATATTTCCAATTGTTTTAAGAGAAGTGACAAATCAGCTGTTATAGTGATAGAAGCCCGTAATCCTTTTAAAAGCCTCGCCTTAATACATACAGAATATTTTTTTATTTCTTTATCTTTAATCAACCTCTCATTTATTTTTTTACATTAAAGCAATAACTTGATCTCTCAATAACATCAGTATAATATTAAAGTGACTAAAAATATTAATATTCTAATAAAAAAAAATATTTTTCAAAACAAACGTTAAAAAAATATTTTTCTTACAAAAGAAAACACAAAACAGAACATAGCCAATTATAACTATTATTGGACGTACAAAAAATCCTTCCCAAAAGGAACTAAACTCAACTTAAAACATAAATTTATTCTAAAAACAAAACACCTTTTTCCTTCTCATCCGCGAGACAATAATAATAATAAGTATAACATAACCATTTCAAAACTGAAACATAAAAAATACTGTTTTCTCTCACCAACAAAATAAACATCCATATTTTAAAAAGATCAATATATCACTTCTTCACCACGCTCAGCTTGTTGTTGTTATAGTCACCGTTTGCTCTGATTCGCGATCAGAAAATGATTCTGATGAAGATGAATTATTGGTGTTATCTTCTCGCTCTAAAATAAAATCACTGTCCGTAACATCAACCCCAAAGGGGTCGAGTTCGCAATCGGAATATTTTAAGAATGATACGATTTCTTCATCTCTTATGGGGTTTACTGTAAATAAAAATAATATAATAAAACGTGTAAATACTGCTACCTTAAGTAGGCTTAGAGACAACTACATTTAGGAAAACTAGGAAAATAATATTATCGAGAAAGGAAATTAAATTAATAATTATAACACTAACAAGATAGCTCATCTAAACCCACAAGCGTTTTAAAATCCAAGCAAATGTAGGACCCCGTAAGGCTTTTAAAATCCAGGATTATTTTGAAACCCACATACCTTCTAAAAGGTCTTCTGAATTTAAGAGGTCAAGTAAAAAAAAGTTTTAGGGTTTGGCTTAAAGTATTCATACCAAACGAAAATATAGTTTTTCAGCACCAGATTCTGATAAATAACAATAGCCAGTAAAGCAAAGATAGCAAAGAAAAACTCGAATTTATTTACCATGCCTGCGACATCCCTCCAGCTTTCTTCACGATCCGTCCAAAATGACAGATAAAATGAAATTCTATTGGCACCACTGATGGTCCATAGATAATTCAGACACTTCCGGAAACGTTCCGAAACAAATATCTGTCATCCCAACCAAAATTGTGTAGTCTAAGGGCTATTGAAAGTGAAGGATTTTTAAAAATTCCTTGGGCGTCTAGCTTATAAAAGCGAACTAAGCGCTGGGCGTCAACCATTAACTTGTAGAAGGATTTTTTTAGGTCCTCGAGCGCTAGGAGGATAAATCCACTCTTCGCACCAGTCATCGCTTTTGCTCCGTCGCTGCAAATAGCAATGCATTTATTTGCCCAATCGATATTCATATCTTGCGTAGTTTTTGTGGGAAGCGCTTTGCAAAATAGTATTTCATCCATTAATTTTTCCCTGGATTCAAAACGCACAAAAGCTACAAACTGCGCAAAACCCGCAATATCCGTGGATTCATCAAATTGCAAAGATACAAAAGTACTTTCCTTTATTTTTTCTATGACTTAATCACGAACGTCAGTGGCCATATCGCTTATCCTGCGTTGAATGGTATTGTCAGAGAGAGGTATACTTTTGAGTTTTTCGACCTCTTGTTTCCCAAACATAATCTCTGCTATATCTAAAGCCGCGGGTAAAATCAAATTTTCGGCAATAGTGTGAGGTTTTCCTGCTTTAGCCACACGAAAAGCTACTCGATAATTAGCAAGCAACGCTTTCTCATTTAGATTGGACATTTGTGCCATACCAGTTTTTTGATGTTGAAGAGCTTGTAATTTTCTCTCAAAAAATTCCACGGCCTTATTTTTTTCATTTGGATGTTTTGTGTTGAGGTGGCGTATTAACTTCGATGGTTTCATGCTTTCGCTTGATAAAGTTTCAAAGCAAATAACGCACTGTGGTTTATTCTTAATCACAGTAAACCCGAATTTCAAATAATTGTCGTCATAAAGACGTATTTTCTTTGTTTTACTTCCACTACTCTCACCAGAAGTTGACGGTTTTGTTGATCTTTTCAGGAATTTATCCATTTTAAATTAGTACAAATCACTTCAAATGCGTAATTATTACTAAAAGGTAAAAACAATGTCTTACGGTCGTCAAACAATTGAACCGTCGACGTAAACTGAGTGAGTATCGCTTCGTCCCGCGACGCCCCTCCACCCCGCAACGCTCATTGTGTCCCGCTCGCTCGTTCACTCTCCACAACTCGCAAGCTAGCCACCACACTTGCCGGACGGCCGGCATCTTGGTCGTATGTACACACCTATGTGCGTAAATTGCGTTAGTTATAAATTGGCGACGTATTCGATGTATGTAATTGTAAAATAATGTGTTTTACGTACTATATTATGTACTCATCCCATCCCAATCCTAATTATGGAGACGCATAAAAACGTCGTATGGAATGAATATTTGTACATACACATACAAAAGCGAAGGGTCGGGGGGGTCGCGAAATATTTTTTCATACCAGGGGGGTCGCATCATGAAAAAGGTTGAAAAACACTGGTTAAGACTAACTAAAATAAAAACGTAACGAGTAGCAATGTCATTGCTGGGGCTAAAATCAATACCGAAATCAACAAGCCCGTCAGTTTTTTTACCGGTCCAAATTGTTTGATGCCTAAGCGCCATTTCATCTGCTACAAGGGTACATAAAAGGCGTTTACCTAATAAATCTCTCTTCTTTTCCAAAATATCAAAGGCTTGATGCGTGAACCCCGGCGAGCAAGAAGTGTTTTCATACTACTTGGCTAACACATGTGGATGTGGCAAAGCAGTATCAATTACTCTTCTTACATATTTGTAAGCGGCAGAAGAATAAAAATTAAGTGTAAGTGCGAATTTTCTGAGCACAGGGGGATACTTTACGCGATATGACTTCTTTGACTTTTTCTATAAATATATTCTATTTATTAAATCTAGGATTTCAGTCTTTAAATTTAGTTTTGAAAACTGTTCTTTTGAAATATAATCCTTTGTCTTTAAATCTCTCAATATCAAGGCTACGGTGGCAACTCGTTTCTTCAGTCTTTAATTTTGTTGAACAAATACTTTGTTTTTTTTCTGTAACAGTTTTTTTTTAAATGTCAATTCACGTACGCGTTTTTTAAGTGCCGCTTTCCTGGGTGTTTCAAAAATATCTTCCATATCCGGTATGCTGACATTATCGAGACTTGTCGGGGAGTTCTGAATATTTGTATTTATGTGTTCCTGGGAAATAATAAAAATAAGTTAAATACATCTCATCGCCGTCGAGAATTACCGCGGCGCAGGTGGTGTGATGATCTAACCATGATGTTCACGGGGCAAGCTTGGCTAGAAATCTCACAAAACAGAGAGGTATGGAAGAAAAAAGGGGAGACCTTTGTCTAGCAGTGGGACACAAGGCTATTTTTTTTAAATACATGCGTCGTTATAAATAAAGGGAAACCAGTAGCGAATTGAAATTATACTGAAAGTTGAATATTGTTTACAGTTTCATTTAAAATGTCAGAACAATTTCAACTAGGGCAAATAGTCGATTAGTGGCTACAAAATATTAATTTTTTGCACTTTTAATTACCTCTATAACAGGAACAGCATTCTGTTTGGGAAGTGTTCGACATGTGTTCGAAGTATATCTATCAGTAGCCTTGAAGTGATTCTTCAATCTAAACAATCTAAAAGATCAATTAAGAGTTTTAATTGATCTTTTGGTTTCGCCTATATAAAAGAGGCCACAATCACAATCAAGCTTGTATACTCCTGCATCTTGTAAGGGTATATGACACTTGACAGATGGTAAGAATTGAAATAAGTTTTTATAGTGTGGAGTACTATGTAGTACTGTTTATGACTGGCCTCTTCGCAGGTAGCAGGAGTTGGGACACAAGTGAAACGCTTGGATGTTAGATGCCAACTGTTTATTGTATTAAACTTAAAACTATATCACACATACGTCACACACACAAATACATCTTGCACGCGTCATCATTCGCACACCTATGCAAGATCCCCACAATATTCCCCCCTTTTTTGAAAAAAAATATTCATATTTTCCATGCTAGTACAACACGCAAGTTATATTATTCTAACATTACTTATATTTCATTACACAAGTTTCACATTTAGCTACATAGACATAATATCTATATCATAGATAACAGGCTACATAAATTATTTAATATACTAGATTCTTCACACAAAATATTAAATACATGATATTAAAATTTGTTTCAACACAATAATTTCTGTTGTTTAATTTCACCCTTATTTACTTTATAAGACATATAGGTATAGTATACACGTCTACACAATGTTGTGACGTGGTGGCGCTTGCTGTGGCATTTGAATCGAGGTGCTACTATGCCATACTGCCATTTCCTTTTGCAGTATTTTCCTGGTATCTGCTTTACATTTTTTATATACAGCGTACACTACATATGCGCTAATCAAAAATATAATAACCATGGCTACTGTACCATACTTTTCCAGGGTTTGCTCAAAATGCGAAGTGGATGCACCATTCGCTCCATTCTGGGCAATAATGACTTCTTCAGATTTCTTCTCTACACTATACGATTTACCAATTTTGATAATTTTGTTACAAAAAGAAGTTAAAAGAAATATATAAGTAATTACTTTGTGTAGCCAATGTTATGGATAATGATATTTAATAAAATGGTTACATATTTATATTCAAAAACTAATTACATTATTGCGACATCAAAATACATCATCCGTTTTGCTGTCTAGTTGTTTAATTTCAACATCCTTTGACTTACATAATATTATGTTATGACTACTAACCTTTTTGATGCGTCAACATAATCTATAAACTGGCTGCAATTCCATGGTTTGCCTGTTGATTTATTTTTCTATACTTAAATAATATCTTAATTTACAATTTAACTATCTAAGAATCTAACGGGTTTTTTTACGACTCTACCAGACTTTGTGACCTTACCATTTTTTAAAGTATTTGGTGTCGTATCAAATTTTTCCAATAAATATGCTGGTTTTACTCTGTCTATAGCTACTGAAATTATTCTATCTTCTAATTGAATTTTGAATATTTTGTCTGACCTACTCAACACTTTGTATGGACCTTCATAAGGACATACTAAAGACTTTTTGCTTCTATCCTGCCTTAAAAATACATGAGAACAATCTTTAAGATCTGGATGCACAAAGAATGCTTGAGAACTATGACTCTTTACATTCGTGGGTTTACATTGCCTAATACTGTCTCTAATATTTAATATTACCGAATGTGGATCTAAGTTTTCACTACTTTCTACAAAAAATTCGCCTGGCAAACGTAATGATCGTCCGTAAACCATCTGCGCGGCGCTGACGCCTGTTTCGATTTTGATGGCGGCACGAAGTCCTAACATCACGCTAGGGAGTTTGTGATCCCAATTTTTATTTCCATTAAGTCTCGCCATTAAAGATGCCTTTATACTCCTATGCCAACGTTCAATCGCTCCGTTACTCTGCGGATGATACGGTGTCGTTCTTATCTTTTGTATACCTAGATAAATCATTAACTTAGCAAATAAATTACTCTCAAATTGTCTGCCCTGGTCACTTGTTAGTTTAACAGGACAGCCAAATCTACATATCCACTCTTTATATATGATACTTGCTACGGTATCGGCCGACATGTCTTTCAATGGATAAGCTTCCGGCCAACCTGTACCTCTGTCCATGATCGTTAAGCAGTACCTGTAGTCGCCTGCTGTGATCGGAAGTGGCCCAACCAGATCGACGTGTATGTGGTCGAATCTGTCAGCCTGCGGATATGTACCATAGCCAGAAATTGTATGCCTATTTACTTTGGACCTCTGACAATTAATGCACGTTTTCGCCCATAAGTTTATATCACTGTTCATATTTGGCCACCAAAATTTTTCTTTAATCATCTGGCGCGATGTACGCAGTCCCGGATGACTAAGGTTATGAACGGCACAAAACGCTAATTTACGAAAAGATTCTGTTAAATATGGTCTTGCATTTCTCTTTGATATTTCACAGTAAATAGACTGACTCGTGTTAGGTATTACGAGTTTCTTAAAATTATATTTAGGATTACTAACTATTTTTTTGAGTTCTAAATCCTTACTTTGTTCTAAAGCTAATCTTTCATAGTCTATTATACTAGATACGCATTCTATACTCTGTATGCGTGATAACGCGTCTACTACAACGTTATCTTGTCCACACACATGTCGTATGTCGGTTGTAAACTCGCTTATAAAACTTAGTTGCCTTATGCGTATAGGGCTTTCTTTCTTATTATTTTTACATAATTTTGAAAATGAAAATGTCAGTGGTTTATGGTCTGTGAAAATAATTAAATTACGACCTTCAAATAAACTTCTGAAATGTTCTACACCTAAAAATATAGCAAGTAACTCTCGGTCATATGTGCTATAATTTTGTTGTGTTTCTGTTAGCTTTCTAGAAAAATAACCTAATGGATTCCACTTGCCATCGACATGCTGTTGTAATACCGCTCCCACACAATTATTTGATGCGTCTGCAAATAGTGCAAATGGCGCGTTGGCCGAAGGATATGCTAACGTGACTGCGTTCGTGAGACCGTTCTTACATTGTAAGAACGCTTTATCAGCATCCGGTGTCCAATATATTATTGTTTTGTCGTTCTTTTTAGCCTTATGTATGTATTTATTTAATATTTCTAAATACTCAAACTGCCTTAGGTAAATGACTACGGTAAAAATTTACCATGCCTAAAAATTTTCTTAATTCACTAACATTTTGTGGTTTCGGATAATCAACAATTGCTTGTACCTTCGTGTCTAACGGATTGGAGTGACTTCATATCCTAGAAATTCTATGCTAGTAGCCTTAAAAGTACATTTTTCTAAATTTATAGTAATTCCATACTCGCTCAAACGTTGAAATACCTGTTCTAGATGTTCGTCATGCTGAATGCTGTTTTCCGAGCCTATTAATATATCATCAGAATAACAGTATAGAAAGTCTAACCCTGATAGTACACTATTTATCATGAATCGCTGAAAGGTTTGTGCGGCGTTCCTTAAACCAAATGTCATGCGTTCAAATTCGTATAAACCAAATGGCGTTGTGATCGCGGTCTTACAAATATCATCGGGATTAATTAATATGTTTATTATAATTGCTAAATTCCATCAAAGGAAAAACGTCATTTTTATAATGTTTACAGTTAAGCACGTCGATAGACAGGCGCAAATGCCCGTCCACAGCAACCACTCTTTTCAAAAGGAGCATAAAACTTTCCATTAACACCTGCACATTCCTCAAAACTATGACCATCACATTAACTCCGTTTACGGCATGGCGACGCACGGGCGTGCCGTCGGACAACTCACAGAGGAGAGGGTAACTTTGAATGATTTTTTTTTTTATAAGACTCGCCCTCCAAATGCTTCCACGCTTTTGAAATTCTATACTTTCCATTACCGGGCCAATCGAAGGCTACGAATACATCCTGCCTTACGGCCGACACGTTAAAGTAAGTGACGGTCGCACGCAACGGTTCATTTGCAGGCACGTTGACTCGTTCAATGCTTTCTAAATAAGAGAGTAGAGAGTCAACCTCTTCAACGCAAGCACTATTCGCCACAACCCCTGCGGCCGAACGTGACACATTTGTCTGCTCGCGATCCGCTTTCTCTACCAGTCCATCGTTCATTTCGGTTTCAACACCTGATGTTCGCTCCGGCTCTCTCTCATCCTTTTGATCATTTTGAATAATGACGCTGGATTCCTCCGGCCCTTTCTCTTCACATCCTTCTCTAACATTTAGGTGTTTTATTAGTTTATCGAGTTTGTCTTTAATAATGAAATCGACACAGGTAGACGCATCACGCGTCTCAGTCACAACTTTCCTACGCACCACGCAACCACGACCCGACCTATCGACGCAACAGGATCCATCCGCTCCGGTGCCTACATGTCTAACTGTGTAACTAGTCAATCCTGAAATTATTCTCTCCTCACTGTGAGTCTTAAGCAAAGTTTTAGTCTCGTTTATCCGCTTTCCATTAGGCAGCAGTCCTGTAGCGTTTATTTCTCTTTTTGAATGTTACTTATACTCAGTTATTCGAACACAATCGGCTTTCTTACACATTCTAGGTTGTTTTCCAAAAGCTCGTCCCAGTTTCTCCATCCACGTCAGAGATCCATCTCCACTACGATCGCTCAGCAATGCGTCATTCAGAAACCCATCCATGCGATCGTCCACCGTGACTTCGATGGTCCCGGTTCTGTCATCGGTGACGCCCACGTTCTCGCAATCGCTACTGGTTGAGTCTATAGTCAAATCCATGCTCTCGCTACCAGAAACGCCGTCGAGCGTAACGTCAACAGCTGAAGTCTCATCCACGACGGCATCGAGGGCTGAGCGATCATCGACCTCGGTCATCTCTGTAACGAGGGACATACATGATCGCTCCTCCACGCAGATCGCGCGTCCCCCAATCAATACCTCCGGCCGCCACTTGGTAGAAAGGGCCGCCACTTCTAACACGTCTATCAACATACTTGACCGCTCAGAGTCGTCACAGTTTCCGGAAAAAGATGTTAGCAACGAAGTGAGTAAAGCTATCCTGACTGCGTCTCTTTCCCGCACGTCTACCTGATCGCTGCCATAATCGACGCACACCAAATACACCTCCGTACCCGTAGAAAAATCAGGTCTCTCGAAATTGATACGTGCAAACCGATCAAGCAAGTCACGCACCAAATCGATCTGTTCGCAATAGTTAGACAAACGCAAGACACAGTTTCCACCAACTACCAAACCGCGCTCGACGTTATTCAACGCATCAGGCATTTGCATTCAATGCACCAAATCCGCGTTCACTCTGCGTAAGGTGGCCACCGCCCCCTGGCTCGCCCAAACTCGTCCCTCAGTTCTCAAAACTGGGTATTTCGCCAATATACTTAACAATTTCTGTGATTAATTTTCTTACTTGCTTCGCCTCTGATTCTTCATATATTTGGAGAAGGCGTTTTTTTAGGGTTTCGTATTTGTTAACTTCCGGCGGACTACATATAATATCTGCTACCTGCTGTATTACCTATTGTTTTCTAATGTTTACGCGAATTTCACTCATTATAATAAAACAATTTTTTTTACGGATTTTATCGCGGTTTATTAAGATTTATACAAGCCCGACGTTTCGGATACTTTACAGCAACCATGGTCACGGGAGGACTGAGGTGTCATACGTCCTTTACAAAGTTATTCGAAACTACCCTATGATACATCAATATTTTGGTCAGTCCTATCTACGCAGAAAGTGCTAACTGTATCTTTTTTTTTTGTAAAAATCTTAATAAACCGCGATAAAATCCGTAAAAAAATTGTTTTATTTTAATGCTGTATTACCTCTTTGTTGAGCTTGGCTACGATCATAAAATACTTGTTCAGGTCTGACGTTTTCTGCGGCGTCAAAATAGCCTCAACTTGGTAAAACCAAAGTCGCGGATTGTCTTGCCAAAATTCTGGAATTTTACTCGCCACCGACAATGTTGCTACATCTGAATCATGATCTTCTTTCTTCATAGGAGCTGACGTGGATGATGAAAAATCTTGCTGCGCTTGTGAGTACATGATTTTACTATCGCGTTGGTACGTCTTCAGTCGGGTACGTTTTTTGGTCGGGTACGTTTTTTTTGGTCGGGGTCACCACTGTGGAGTTCTACGTAGTACTGTTTATGACTGGCCTCTTCGCAGGTAGCAGGAGTTGGGACACAAGTGAAACGCTTGGATGTTAGATGCCAACTGTTTATTGTATTAAACTTAAAACTATATCACACATACGTCACACACACAAATACATCTTGCACGCGTCATCATTCGCACACCTATACAAGATCCCCACAATAACTCGCTTTAGGATGAAGCCAATCTTGTCAGTGACGCCTTTCATAAATGGTAGCACAGCAGGTACTCGCTCGACGGTGGCTGGTTTCACACGTTCACTGTGACGGAGACGCGGTACCCGAAGCTTGTTGTCACGCAGTACTTGCTTGACATGTTGAAGTTCGGTCTCCAGGTGCTGCTCATCACAGATCCCTTGTGCTCTCTGTAACAAAGATTTACCCTCGGTAGCTAACTGTGTTGGATGGTGGTGTGATTCGCCGTTTAAATACCTATCCGTATGGGTATGTTTCCTATACACTGTGTGGCTTAAGGTGTTGTGATCGCTGGGGGTGATCACATGCAAAGATGAGTGTGAATAGTGCAAAGGGGTGAAAGGGGTGATGGGTAAATGGACTTACTTGATGTACAAATGAGCAGATGATGGGAGTGCAGCGGCGGTTTGAGGGTTGAGGTTGAGCTGATGATCTTCTTTTCTTGGCGGGCTTCGGGCTGATATGGCTACGTTCCACGCGCGCACACACACACACGTTAGATCAGGGGCTAGGACCACCCAATCTTCACTACAACTTAGTGTCAATATTACATATAAATAATATACCGGCCGGTGAAATTATATCGATACCGATCAAGAAGGGGCTGAAGGTCGCGGGCGTCTAATACACGAAACATTCACGCGTCAACGTCTTGTCGTGAACTGGGGCCGCGAGACGGCGCTCGCGTCGAATGATTGACTGATGAGTGAGTGACAGAGTGATCGATTCGTCGTGCCTAATAGGCGCGTACAGGTGTTATTGGGATTACGGATAACTAATACATCTAAGAAAGCTAAAGAATTATTTGCCTCCAATTCCATTGTGAATTGAATTTTAGTATTGATGGAATTGAGATGGTTTAAGAATATGGTTATCTTTATCATATGGTATCTTTATCATATATATAGTATGGTCATGGTTATGTATGTATTTATTTAATATTTCTAAATACTCAACTGCCTTAGGTAAATGACTACGGTAAAAATTTACCATGCCCAAAAATTTTCTTAATTTACTAACATTTTGTGGTTTCGGATAATCAACAATTGCTTGTACCTTCGTGTCTAATGGTTTGATGCCGATTGGAGTGACTTCATATCCTAGAAATTCTATGCTAGTAGCCTTAAAAGTACATTTTTCTAAATTTATA
This sequence comes from Helleia helle, assembly GCA_963853865.1. NCBI lineage: Eukaryota > Metazoa > Arthropoda > Insecta > Lepidoptera > Lycaenidae > Helleia > Helleia helle. The sequence continues at coordinate 1,756,302 of OY971434.1, forward strand.
GTAATTCCATACTCGCTCAAACGTTGAAATACCTGTTCTAGATGTTCGTCATGCTGAATGCTGTTTTCCGAGCCTATTAATATATCATCAGAATAACAGTATAGAAAGTCTAACCCTGATAGTACACTATCTATCATGAATCGCTGAAAGGTTTGTGCGGCGTTCCTTAAACCAAATGTCATGCGTTCAAATTCGTATAAACCAAATGGCGTTGTGATCGCGGTCTTACAAATATCATCGGGATTAATTAATATGTTTATTATAATTGCTAAATTCCATCAAAGGAAAAACGTCATTTTTATAATGTTTACAGTTAAGCAAGTCGATAGACAGGCGCAAATGCCCGTCCACAGCAACCACTCTTTTCAAAAGGAGCATAAAACTTTCCATTAACACCTGCACATTCCTCAAAACTATGACCATCACATTAACTCCGTTTACGGCATGGCGACGCACGGGCGTGCCGTCGGACAACTCACAGAGGAGAGGGTAACTTTGAATGATTTTTTTTTTTATAAGACTCGCCCTCCAAATGCTTCCACGCTTTTGAAATTCTATACTTTCCATTACCGGGCCAATCGAAGGCTACGAATACATCCTGCCTTACGGCCGACACGTTAAAGTAAGTGACGGTCGCACGCAACGGTTCATTTGCAGGCACGTTGACTCGTTCAATGCTTTCTAAATAAGAGAGTAGAGAGTCAACCTCTTCAACGCAAGCACTATTCGCCACAACCCCTGCGGCCGAACGTGACACATTAGTCTGCTCGCGATCCGCTTTCTCTCCCAGTCCATCGTTCATTTCGGTTTCAACGCCTGATGTTCGCTGTTCATGATGATGTTCAACTGGTAATCATGTAAAGAGTGATTGCACATCAAAACTAACCATAGTTTCATAGATATCTGTGTAAGTGCTTCCATCCGATAATAGTTGTTGAATTTTATCATTGTAATCTGACGTGTCCAACACAACCGTTGCATTACCTTTATCCGCACGAAGAACCGTTAATTCTCGTCTGTTGCGTAGGTTTATTAACGCTTTGTATTGTTCGCGGGGAAGATTTAGTTTCGGCACAGAACTTCGTCGTAATGCTGACGATATATCTTGTCTAATGGCCTCCGAATCTTCCTTCTTTATATTATTTATCGACAGACAGTATTCAACGTTACAAATTATTTCTTCGAACGGGATTTTGCGAGGTGTAACAGCGAAATTTAATCCCTTTTCCAAAACTTTTATTGTGTTATTGTCTAAATGACATTTTGACAGATTGACAACTGCGAGTGAGCTGTCATTGTCTGTGGTGTTCGTTTCGTTATTTTTGACATTTGATTTGTTGTTTTTTGCATTTATTGTATTGAGATATTTCGCGCTTATTTAAAGTTTCTTTGCATTTTCGAACTCAAATGCCGTTAAAATTATCTTTAACGCGGCGGTCAAGCCACAGATATAATATAATATATGATAATATGCCACAGATTAAAGATACAGTTAGCACTTTCTGCGTAGAGAGGACTTATTAAAATAATGATGTATCATAGGGTAGTTCGAATAACTTTGTAACGTTAGGACATCTGTCACCTCAGTCCTCCCATGACCAAGGTTGCTGTAAAGTATCCGAAACATCGAGCTTGTAAAAATCTTAATAAACCGCTATAAAATCCGTAAAAATTGTTTCATTATAATGAGTGAAATTCGCGCAAACATTAGAAAACAATAAATTTTGATTGATACACATAGCATAAGATTTATTTATTTTTGAAATTTGAAAAACTTTGCTTGGTATTTTATTCAAGATCAGTCTATTTTGATTCCTTAATTGTACTTATACTTTCGCATTTAGTCAAATTGTTTTGTATTAAAATTAATGTTCTTTAAGTGTTGAGTGAGTGATTGTGATGCGAGTGGCAAGGGATCGGCCATCTTGGCGTTCATTGAGGGAGGCCTATGTTCAGCAGTGGACGGATAGAGGCTGATGATGATGATGATGATGATGAAGTGTTGATATAATTGACTTCCAATAATCTCTTATACAGTCTATTACAGGACCCGTAGTATAAAGCATAATAAATAAATACAACTCAAATGAAACACTCAAACAATTAAAATAAAAAGAGACAGTCCCGGCTGATGTCTTCCGAACGAGTGTATGGCAGTTTGGGAGACCCTCTATCACCCCGTAAACCCCGCACGATTGCTCAGTCTAGACGCGTCCGTTGGCCGACTATAGAGACTGCTGGTACTACTACCACACTTGAATATCTTGGTCATACTTTTCTTATTTATTATTCATCAATTAATTGTTTTTTATCATTTGTAATAATGTTAGGGAACCTTTCACTTACGTTTACAAGTGAAGAAAAATTTTCATGAATAACTAATTGCGGATTCATGAAACGCAATTCGAAAAATATACTTTTTTTTGTAGGCAGTCGAGTAGTACTAAATTTATTGCACTATTTGGGTCCACGTCTTCAATACTGGTCCGACTCGGATGTAGCTCGCTTTCATATAATAGCTAAGTATACTTTTGAACATATTAGATATATCCATATAAATAGTCTGGACATTACATTCATTTCCGTGGTAAACTAAGTTTGTTCAAAGAGATAAAATATAATCCAAGAATGAGAAATAGAGATTTGTTTATTTTCCAAGCTTTTCATGTAAAAACGTTGCTGAATGGTTGTGCTCAACTAGATGTTCTTGTTGAAAGTATAACTTAAGAGCATGCCACTGCTCCATTATGCGGTTAACACATATTATAGAGATAACCAACGGTTGTCTTCGTGGTGTAAAATATTATGCAGTTCTGAGCCTACAAATTCTTGAAATACTACAAATTCCCTTTGACGTGTAGAACTGTGGCTAAAATAATTAAGGGATTCTTTGACGACTTGTTCTAGGGCTCTAGGAAGTTTTTACATGCATAGCTTACAGCCAATGTACAAGAATGGCACACACACTTTACAGAAATGCAATTTGGGTTAACATTTTTAATTTATGAAACAACACTATTGTTTCTTTCAAACAATATATTCGTTGTGTCAGCTGCAAAACCTAATATAAAGTGCGCGCCAGATAAGCCTGCGCGCGACTGGTGGCGTATCTAATGTTGCCAGTAACGGGAAATAACTTTCCGATCATAGATATAAATAGGGGATAAGGAAAAAATATAACTGGCTAAATCAAGTGAATTATGACCAAATAATAATTCTAAAGTAATAATAAAGATAGGAATATTAATAATTATCAACCTATTTAAATCTTCAGCGATTTAGCTTAATAATAAAAACAACATTAAGTATTTTTCAAAATTTCTTATTAGGTATCTAGCGCTACTTTTAAATTTTGCATATGTGTGGTCCTCAAGTGGGTCAATGCCTTCCATCGTCACTTGTAGGATCAATTATAAATTTGTCCAATTCTATATCCAAGAGCCTGTCGGATTGGAAATATTGGTCTTCGATTCTTTCCACGTGTTGACACACATTACTCCATTCCCCCGTAGTGATAGTACTAAACGCTGCTTCAGTTATTGAGGATATTTCGCTTGTAGCTTGACTCACATTTTTCTCTGCAACACGTCTTTTGACTGTAGCCCATATTTTTTCGATGGGATTTAAGTCACAGTGATAAGGAGGTAAGCGGACAACTTCATGTCCATGTTGATTTAATACATATTCGACTTCATATACTGGTTCTCCTTTGAGTTTTTTATTAATTCGTACAATTGTGGTTTTATCCAGTAATCTTCAAATGGAATACTATTATTTAAAAGCCATTGCTGCATTTCTGCTTTTAAATTGCTCATTGTCGGTGCCTTATTTATTTGAGTGCAATGGTATGGTGCATTATCCATAACCACGATGCAGTTAGGTGGCAAGTTAGGAAGAATTTTTTCAGTCATCCATCGCATGAAGTTTTTTGCATTCATGTCATCATGATAGTCGCTCGATTTTGTTTGTGATTTAAACAATAGCATTCCATTTTCGATAAATCCTGTTTTTTCCGCCAGCATGAGCTATAATCCATCTCGCACCGGTACTATCCGATGACAAAACACCTGGTTCTTCATTCGATTGTCAACATTTTTTAAGGTGATATGAGGCATGGATATATGTTTCATCAAGGTAGATGATAGGGCGATTTTCTTCCCTGTTTTTACGCATCCTTAAAATGAACTTAGCTCTCCAAGCTACAATGTCATAACGTTCCATTAATATTTTACGTTTGGACTGACACTTTTTATATTTGTATCCCATGCTTTTCAAAATGCGCCTTAAAGTCGTTTTACTGTATTTGAAATCAATATCAGATTTCAATGCAAGCCATAGCTTATGAATGGTCGGAATTTCTTTTTTGACAACATAAAATGAGTGTATCATATGCCTTATAGCACACTTATCAAAATCGTCAATTTCCAAAAAACTTTCTCGGATTCTATTTTTTCCTGGGGTTACAATTTTCGAAGTCGAAGCTTCAGCTTTTTTACCTTCTTGGGTTATTTGAGTGACAGTGCGTTCAGAAATATGAAATGAACAGATGTTTGAATATCCAACAATATACCAATAAAACGAAAATACCCCACACGAAGGCAAAATACCAAGCAATGGTCACCCCAAAAATTACCTGTTAAGAAAGCAACCCGAGCCCGTACTTTAGAAAAGGGTACAATTGGCCCCTTATTGTCCCGTTCTGCTTCACAAGAACGTTTCACCTTCAGAACTATCTCTCTACCAGCACTTTTAACGACATTTGGCATGATGATTACGAAATTTAAACAATTAATATGAATAAATACACACAATAACACGCTCACACTTGTCACAACAACAACAACAATATGGCGGCCTGGGATTAGTTCCAATTTTGGCCGCGCGCAGACTTATCTGGCGCGCACTATATCTTTGATATTCAAATTTAAATCACTTAAAGCGGGGAATTCACTAGACGGGCATGTCCGCGGGCAGTCTGTCCGGGCATGCCTGGCGACGCAATACACTTCACAGACTCTTCAGTTTGTTTTAGAACGGCTTCGCTATTAATTGTGTTGCAAGATGGCAATGCAAAGGCGAAAAATTGCAATAGTTACCGGTGCTGCGTTAATATTCTTAGATGAAAAGAAAAGGAAGAGAAGTTGGTGCAAAAAATGGTATAAATATAGAAATAAGTACAGCCATATCAATTTGCTCAATGAAATTGAAATTGAAGAACCAGCAGACCTATACAACTACTTACGGATGGATATAGCGTCATTTGAATTTTTACTACAACTTATCGAACCCAAAATTACAAAACAAAATACCAGGATGAGGCAGTCAGTGACTGCAAGAGAACGATCAATTGCTACGCTGAGATATTTAGCTACAGGTAGAACTTATGCAGATATGAAATTCACGTGTGCTATATCACCACAACTACTAGGTAAAATTATACCGGAAACCTGTAAGGAATTATTTATAGCATTAAAAGATAACTTTATTAAGGTAAGTTATTTATTATTATAAAATACTTACGTACAGTAAAACTTATTATACCTGTTATTTGTTACTATTGAATTTGAGATTTATTTAAATTATCAATATCATTTATTGTAACATCTTCAATTATATTTATGTTAGGAAGAGACACTTGCTCAGATAATTCTCCTTGGTTTACATATGGTTGACGATCTCGTGGATACAACGTAATCATATTTGGTGGCTGCATAGCAGTTGGTTGGTATCTTAGAACGGGTTGTGGGCCTGAATACGACGATATATTTTGAGGTTTAACTACGGGTTGAACAGTTATCGATGAACCGACATTTAAAAGGCCCATTCTTCCATTAAATAAAATTTCGGAAATCAATTTTTTCGCGATGATGCCTTGTAGCTCTTTCACGGTGTTGGAGTTCGTTGCTGGCGATATCTAAAAAATTAGATTTTTTTTGAGCAAGGATTGTAGTTCCTTTTTTATTTTTTACGGTGGATGTTGATTTCTGAGATGGCGCATCCGTTGAATTACTTGGACTAGGAGGCTCAGTCATCTGAAAATAAAGATATTTACTTATCTCAATAACTATTTAACTTTCTTTGTTGCAGTTTCCGTCAACTACTGAGGATTGGTTGGATGTTGCGCGTGGTTTCGCAAATACATGGAATTTCGTTAAAATTTTAAACTTAAACAACCTCCACATAGTGGTTCTTACTACTTCAATTACAAATCATATTACAGCATTGTATTATTTTCAGTTGTTAATGCTAATTATGAATATTTATATATTTACACTGGCACAAACGGTAGAGTATCTAATGGAGGCGTAATACAGGAAACAAATTTTTATGACAAATTACAAAACGGACTGTTAAATTTACCACCCCCGAGTATCCTTAGAAACTCTCAAATTGTTGCCCCATATGTTTTTATAGGAGATGATGCGTTTCAATTGTCTGATCGCGTAATGAAACCATACCGCAAAGATATTAATACTTAGAGAAATGAAAGAATTTTTAACTATCGTTTGTGCAGGGCACGGCGAACTGTTGAAAACGCCTTTGGTATAACAGCTTGTAGGTTTAGAGTTTTACTATCCACTATAAGTCTAGAAAACGTGAATAATATTGATTATGTTGTAATGGCTTGTTGTGCTCTGCACAATTTTTTGAGACGCAAATCTTTTAACTATATGACAATTCAATGCATAGATCACGAAAATCATAATCACACAGTTACTCCTGGGGAATGGCGACAAGAGCAATCACATCAGCTGCATGGCTTGTTGAACAGGGGACGCAATTGTGAAGAGAGAGCTAAAGTTATAAGAAAACTGTTTACAGAGTATTATAATAACAAAGGTCAAGTGGCGTTTCAAAGCCAGTTTATATAATACATACAATTATACATTATGTTCAAATAAATATAATATAAATTCAACTGTGATAATATGTTTCATTGAAATACCTAACTATTATTAAATATGTATCTAAAAATATTAAGTAGGTATGTCGGTACGATACTTACCAATGACTCATCTGTCAAAGAATCAGGCGGAGAGTTTAAGGAAGATATTCCAGCGCGGGCTTCCTCTTGATCAGAAGTGAATTGGAGCAGATTGAAGTACCAAAGAGAAGGTACATACACCTCGTCTGTTGATGAACCCGTTTTAGTTGATTGACGTATTTTGCGCAATTCACGCCTGTAGGAATTCCTTAGGGATTCTATTTTCTTTTTAACATACGCTAAATCAGCTCCGGGATAAATTTCTTTACATTTTTTCAATCAAATGTTAATAGGCGGTATTACGCATTTCACTATTCATAAATTCCTTGCTTTTTACCTTCCATAAACATGGATAAGTTTTGTATTCAGCTATAAATTCTTCCCAGAATATTTTATTCTCATTAAAACTCATTTTAAATTCAAAATACTCCACAACTCGTCGAATAATAATAAGCGGATGTCTGTTTGGGTTGCTGTCACTGCCAGGTCTGTCCACAGGCCGCCTGGACTAAGCATACACGCTCGGACCTGTCGGTGCCTGTGCAGACAAAATGAGATCGCGCGGACTTCCAACGGGCAGTCTGCCAGACCGCCCGCGGCAGTACTACACTGACTGATAAAGCACAGACATGATAGTAGCGAAGCCCGTCGGACTTGCCTGCAGGCTTGCCCGCGGACATGCCCGTCTAGTGAATTCCCCGCTTTAACCTTTGACATATTGAATTAAAAATAGCCTCCGCTATTTCGCCTGGCAACCGGACGGAACATAAAAGTTTAGTTTTAAGTTTATCATTGTTGACGCTATAAATTTAACTGCTACAGCAAGTAGTTTTTTCTTTGATGTCTGTGCTTTCGTCTATGATCAAAGACAAAACAGTATTACCTGATAATTCGGAAGTTTTTTTGTACCTCGTAGAAATTAAGTTCGAGTAGGAATCCAGTCGAAAGCAAATTAGGGATCCTAAAAAACTTTGCAAATAGTCGATAATATTAACAAGGTTCTAATCACAAAGAAATCGGAAGTCAACAATGAAGTCAAGTTGTTGAGTTGTAGAAACACAAACGCACAATAAATTACAAGCATTAAAAGCACCCGTAACGAGTAAGACTTTCACGAAACGAATGTAGCGCGTCGCTGCATTTGCCGATCTCAGTGTTACCAGACCAGAATATAGATTTAGGTTAGGAATCATCAGGTTTTTATTCTTTCTAAAAGGAATTGTTTCATTTTCGGCCAAAACCATGTGCACCATATTAGTAGAAACTTTTTTCCTGAATGAGATTATTAGAGATGACTTGACATGGCAATTTTGTGATTTATGTATGTTAATGTTTAAATACGTAAACATACATACACACATACATAAATGGAAAATGTAAGTAAATACCTTAACTTTACTCAGTTTATCGATATAGTCTTCAATCACAGGTAATGGGTATTCATCTTTTACTATTTTTTATTTAATTTCGTAGTCAACTCACAACCTGGTACTTCCATATTTTTTCTTGGCTTGCGTATTCTAAATAACTAGGGCGAAAGACACTTTTCTTCAACCACTTATCAATTTGCTGTTTTACTTATTGTTCCTCGCATAAGGCCAATCTTCTAGGTGATTCGGTAGCTGGTTTTCATCTTTTAATATTATTTTTAACTTTGGTGCTTCTTTGCACATTATATTCTTTAATGCTGGGCAGTTTTCATCATGGCTAGAAAAAAGACAATTGGCATTTTCATAACAGAGAGGTCTAACATCAACCAAACCTTTGTCAATAACCGTGAGTGTATTAACTAAAAATTTATGACCTCATATTACATATGGCATTATGATAGCATCAGCTTCTACATATTCCAACTGATGGAGTATGTAGAAGCTGATGTTATCATAACAGTTGTTATTAATCATTATCACTGTATCAAGTTTACCAATAGAGTACACTTGAGAAGCTTCCTAACCCCGTAACTAACATTTTGTACGGCTTATGAGTAGTATTAAATTTAGAAAACAAATCTTAAGTTATTAAATTCAAATCGCTGCCCATGGGCGTAGAAAAAAGGCGAAAAGAGCTAAGTACGCACTGCAATGGCGGCGGTGTAAAAGTGTGTGATTGGGTATTATAAGTTTTGCAATTGAAAATCCATTTCCCTAAAATGAGTAGGATGATTATTCGAAGCTAAGTGAAGTCAGATTGTATATAGAATTTTTTTGAGAAAAATATCTGAATATGAATTCAAATAAAGTATACGTAAAAATATAGATTGTATCTGAAAAAAAATTAACGGTTTATTGGTACCATTTCAATCATAACTCCCACTGACTCACTGACTTTGATATACTTATGAGGTCCAAATTTATTATCTTTCATTCTTTTAAATACAGCTCTACTCCTGATACTGAACAACTTTCCCTCATGGAACCCGTAGACAAATCACAAAAAAAAATTGAATGCCCATACCTACTATGGGCATTCAATTTTTTTTGCGATTTGACTATAGGTTCCTTGGGAAAAGTTTTTCAGTGTCAGGAGTATGACGTGTGCCTAAAAAGATGAAAGCTAATAAATTTGGTCCTTGTATAAGATTAGGATATAAGCTATATGTTATATGTTATAATATTAATTAAAAGTTAAAATATAAGTTTAGATCTTCACTGCAAGTTTTTATAGCGACTGCAACACTTTTGCTAAAAACTTCGGTGGCCATCTTCACTTTCATTACATTATTTTGAAACTAGATAATATGTTATTTCTATTTATTATTTATTTATTCTTTATGCACATAGAAAAATATTAAAACTAATATAATATATACATCTAATACATGGGTGTGCTTATCTCTATAAGAGATCTTTCGTTAATTTGTTACCTAAGAGTAGATCTTCTGCTGTGTTTTTGTTGTTGTCATGTTAGGGAAAAAATGGATTGACTGGCTCCTTAGGCTCACCATCTGGATCAAAACGGAATAACACTCCTCGTGAAAGGTAATATCCTCGATCTGTCTACTTAACGGCAGCATCATTGTCTTCAAAATAGAAAAATATTCGTTTTATTGTAGGATCGTCTAACTGAGCCACGCGTAACTCTACAGAGCTACGGTGAGAAAAATCCCCTATCTCGTTCTTACTAGGTGTTGTAACTCGATTAAATGGCATGGAGATGGGCGTTGCATTTCCTGTGTCTATTCTATGTAAAGCGAAAGGCGTCGCCCCTCCACCTACACTAAAGATAGCACAATTCTCTTCTAAGTGTGGCCAACTCCAGCTTATCATCTGTAGGTAAAAGAACGCCCTCGCACTCGCGGAGGCAAATACTAGAACCAACCAAATGGGGTTTTCACGTTCATATTGTACCATCGGTGGCCAAATTATTAGGGACAGTATTGGGGTTTTTATTTATTAGATTTTGGTAACAAATGAATAAATGTAGGCCTTTTATATATTTTTTATTTCTATCTGCATTTTATTGAGATCACAAAAACTACTAAAACATTGTACAAAACTTATTTATATTCTTTGTATGGAGTAATATGTATATTGGTGAAAATTATTGAATAAATTCTAATATTTAGTGATGCCACCCTTTGCCGCAATAAGAGCTTCTATGCGTCGGGGCATACTCTCAATGCACGTTTTTGCATATCCCTGGAGTTTGGAGTTGTGATGCCATTCCCTGATGAGAGTTTCAATCAACTGCCGCTTGGTGGTAATCACTTCTTTCGCCATCACCCGTTTGGTGAGTTCCCACATGTTTTCTATGCTGCCGTCATAAGGAAAAAGACGTTTCTGACATAATATAAAATCGGAGAAAATAAATGTTTTGTAATCCAAAATTAAAATCATTTGCTGTCCTCCACATCATTATATTTTTTATGATATTATGATGTAAAAATATGAGTGTTGTTTATGTCTTATTAATTTCAGAAATTTTTTAGGTACAAATATTATATTTTAATAATTATATCCAATTTTCCTTTTCTTTGTAGTAAAAAAAATATTGAAAAATGAATTATACTCACATGAAAAGACGCTTTTGGCTAGATACGCCTTTTCAACTTAGTTATTTCAAAAACGTCTTTTTACCTAGTACGATTACGTAAATTACTTTAACAAAAAGACTCATATATCCATATACCACCTTTTCAACTTAGTAGTATGCCTGATAAGCTGAAAAGATAAAATTCTGGATAGTAAATATGCCTACTTTGCCTGTCAATATATTCGTTATTTATTTTACTGTGATGAAAAAAAAAAACAAAAATGTATGGAACATTTATTATTCTTTTACAAAAATGTGCTTAGTAAAAAATTACATACTTCTCTGACAAAACATTTACATAAAAACAAAAATCCCAGACTTCTCTGGCAAAAACAAAAACAACGTTACCACAGTTAAATATATTTCAGTAAAACATACATAAAACAACCTTATCTTTTTAAAAACTACTACATAATATGTATTAGGAAAACAACAAGGAAACTATGTTTTATATAGAACTATCAGTCATTTATTAACTGAATGTAAGAACAAACTAAATCGCGGAAAAACTCCAAATTTCACCCACACCATCTCGATGTCCGGAAATCCACAACATCTCGATTTTTACGGCATTTTCTGCCTCGCACGACTATTATATGGAATCAGCTGCCTCCTACGGTGTTTCCGAACCGATACGACTTAGGGGCCTTCAAGCAAAGAGCATACTCATATCTGAAAGGCCGGCAACGCAATTGCTAATCCACTGGTGTAGCGGGTGTCTGTGGATGTCGCTCTTCACTTACCATCAGGTGAACCGACTATCCGTTTACCCCCTCTTCTATTTAAAAAAAAAAAAAAACAGTAAATTCTTCTTCATAGCTTTAAGGGACATCAACATTATTCTTATTAATTATAGGCAAGTTATTTAGAACAAACCTTATCACATTTCATTCGTCTTCATAACTTTGAGAGAGAACAACACTATTATTATTAACAGGTAAGTTATGCCAAAATGGTTTTCTATTATCTGGCATCAAAGGAGTAAGTTTTTGTATGATCGTTGTCTTACGTTCTAATGTGATGCCTCTGCATTTAGTATTCGGTTTTGGTGTTGGTATTCCGCTTTTAACATTTTTTAATCTTAAAAAGTCAAGAAAGTAGACGTCTTGACTAGTGAAGTCCGTTTTATATTGAATGAGATGGGTGCTTCTGTTAAATGTTACTTCACACATATTACTTAAGTACGCTCTAGGACTAGAATTTTGTAATTTGTAAGACGAAGAAGTCTTCAAATTGACAAAAATCATCAAAATTCATGACTTTTGCAGTAATGTTGGTCCTAGTACTCAAAACTGCTTGATGAAAATCTTCGAAATCATAAAGATGTTTCTTTTTTTTCATCGCCAACTCTAATTGGTGATGAAACTCATCAGCATACATATATGTATGTATGGCCAACTTCTAAATATTTTAATTTTATAGAATGAAAATTAACCTCTGCGGAATTCACAAGATGATTCAGATACGAGTATAGCGTCCAATTTTTATTTTGTGAGGCACAATTATCTAGCCATGTATCATAACTATGTGTTTTAAATCTCTATTAGCTTGTAAAAAAAGCCTTAAAACAGCTTGCTATGTCACTCATTTTACGACCTGATATGGCTTCGTGCCATATAGCAGCATAGGTTTGACAAGCTGGGTTTTTCTTTTTGTCACCTATAGGGACAAAACTCTCATTAAATAATATGATCATGAAATAATAATAATATGAACAATTTTAAATTATTCCATACGTGGAAGTCCTGGTCCCCGCTTCGGTGTTCGAGACGCAACTGCCGATCAGACTCATAACTGTGACCCCCTCTCCCCCCCGCACAAATATCGGTACTAAGTAGAAAAGTCGCATCTACCACATGCGCCTGACTATTTTACTGTATACTAAGATGACAAAACGTATCTACGCAGAACCGTCTTTTTTACTTAGTAGTTTGCAGAAACGTTTTTTCATTATATGATTAAGTTAATATTTCTTAGAAGAATAAGACGCTTAAGCGTAGATGCGTTGTTACAACGTAGTAAAGACGAAAAGTGGTTTTTCATTTTAGTAATACTTTAATAATACTACAGATGAGTCTTATTTCACAGTGGTTTTAACACGGTTCTAACGGAATTTCCAAAAAATAAAAAATATCAGTCGATGCGCCTTTTTTTACTGATTCCAAATATGTAAATAACTCAATTTTGAAAAAACTGTTATATACGTCTTTTTTCCTTATGACGGCAGTATGGGATTCATGTCTGGTGAATTCCCTGGCCAAGGAAAACAGTGACATTTTTCTCAGTCAAAAATGCAGTAACACTTCTGGCTTTGTGACATGGAGCCAAGTCATGCATAAAAATGTATTCGTCATCATCAGGGAACCATTCATTGAGCTGCGGCAGTAATCGGGTTTCTAGTACTCGCTTGTATTGGTCTTGTTTCATTGTCCCTTCTACAATGTAAAGGCGCCCCATACTTTTGGCTGAGATTACAGACCACACCATGATACTAATCGGGTGTTTAACCTTCTCCGCAAGGCAATCAGCGTGGAATTTTTCTCCAGGGCGTCGTCTTACAAAAGAACTTTTGTCGACCAAAATTTGAAAGGTTGATTCGTCGAAGAAGCACACCTGTAAATTAATAGACTGAATAATAGAAAATCCTTGTTGACTAATTACAATATTCAAAATATTATACTCACTCGACTCCAGTCTGCAATAGTCATATTTCGATATTGTCTAGCCCATTCGAATCGTTTCTTTTTCATACTGTCGGTTAGACGTGGTTTCTTGTAAGGCCGCCGTCCCATCAGATGCTCTTCAACCAACCTCCTCCGTATCGTCCTCTCCGAAATCCTTCACCCTCACCATTTATCATCGTAGTCAAACGAGCAACGCTCATTTTCCGATTTTCAAGGCAGACATTCCTGATTTTTCGATCAGTACGAGGTGCGGTGATCCTTTTTCTGCCACATTTGCCCGCACTATTTGCCTAAAGAGGCTTTTTATTATCAATTTTTATTTTTATTCGATTACGACAGACTTTGAAACCCCAGCAATAGCTGCTATATGTCTCTGGGAATATGTGGAATGCAGTAAAAGTGTTTGTATCTCTCTACATTTTCTTGGAGACATGTCCACAGCCCTGCCCATCCCTAAAAGTAGAAAATTTACGTAATCGTGTCAGACCATTAATAAAATATAAATTCACAAAGAAAAGAAAACAAAAATACTGGTAAACAAAGCATTACTTACCCTTTGATTATTTTAGACACAAAATTCGGTAAAAATTAATATAAAATAATAGCCATACAATATCTGCAAACCGCGCTTTTTACACAATTGCCAAGTGACGTACGTATACTGTGTTGCCACTTGAGAAAAGTAATAATAATAATGATACCAGTAGCAATATCAGATAAAATAACCATTTAAAACGACATAATTTATTCAAACTCATATTCAAACTATAAATTACAAAAATACGAGCACTGTCCCTAATAATTTGGCCACCCACTGTATATCAAATAAGCCTGTAGAATTGTAGAAGTCAAGTACCATGCCAGCGTCCCGTATAAAATTCATTCCTAAAAAGGAATCGGTAGCGCCAAGCGCGCAATACTATAAAAAGCGTTGTGACAGCAACTCCCTGTACCTTCACATTTACTAAGGCTATTTCTACAACTTGAATACGTTGGGATCCGTCCGCGACTTTTAATTCGGTTTCTACACTTTGAAACAATTGGCCATTGCACCACAAATGTTTAGTAAGGCTGTCACTAGCAACAGATTGTTTCGCACCAGTATCTAATAGAGCGGTACCCATGGCACCAAACACTTCAACATTAAAAACCGGACGCACTCGTGGATTTAATATAGATTCACAAACGGACACTGACTGAAAAGTGGACGACGTTGACGGTTGTGCAGAGCTATGCTTTTTTTTGCACACTGCGCAATTAGACCGAATCACACCGCGCACCGCATCCGAAGCAAGTTAGGGACGGGCGCAACTCCGATTGTGCTGCAACTGGTTCGCTCTTCACATATTCCGAACTAATTTTATTCTTATTTATACCTCGAAAAGATCTTGAAATTATTATTTTTTACGCCGGAAAATGCTCTGATTTTATCGATAAAAAAATCATAATAAAAAATGTATATCCGAATAATTATTTTCTTTATACCTCGAATAGAACTTGCAATTAATATTTTTATGATAAGGAACATCGTTCCTATCTGGTGTCTCACGAAATGTTTTTATTTTTATTTTTTTAAATGTGATTACCAACGACAACTCGCTATATTTTTTTTCTGGTAATTAAAAAATTGTGGTGTATATTAGTAGAAGCCTTGGATGAAGCCGGGGTCATACTCATACACCTATTGAGTGGTCAAATAGTACAATTATGTACCATATATAAACGTCATATTATAGTCTAAATTTACAATATGTATTCATACTAGAAACTTAAAACCGGTTTAAATTCAAGCGTCTACGAACAACCATACACGCCGAGCGCTGCCCGACATCTGACCAGTTTCCGTGCATAATTTTTCCATCTACTCTACTTTGTTTAAAGTCGAAAATCGCATGATACTGTTGACGATGAGTTGGTTTGAGCTCCAGGTTATAATTTTATTTAATTATTACAAATATAGGCATGATATAAATAAAGTAATCTTTATTTATATCATGCCTATATTTGTAAACTTTACTCAAACATTAGTGTAGCTATGTAATTCGTAAAAAATGTTGTTGCGGATTATTTTGACAATTTTAATTTATTTTGGTCCTTTTTTCGGTGCGAAGTTTGTATCTTTTTTTTCCAAAACCAGATCATTTTTCAAAATTCTACTCGATTACTCGACGCCTACAGGGTTTATGCCTACCTATAGTATTTTTTAAATCGGAATTATGAAATAAACCGAGTGGACCCCCACTCGGTTGTGTGGAGTTGCTCTCGCGCAGACAACTTTATTTCAATAAATCATACGATGCACAATGTGTTTTTTCTTATACAATCTTTAACTTAAACCTATATATAAACACTCAAACCATAATGATAGGAATTGATAGGATACCGAATACATTAATAAACTTAACCCGCCATAGGTCACGCTCAACTTTTGTGACTGGGTTGGTGACCTGGGGTCAACCAGTATCCCCAAAACTAAAAATGTGTTTTTATAAAATCTATGAGGTTTATTTAAAGATTTTATACTTTAATAAATAATTTAGAGTGTAAAGAAATAAAAATCACAGATTATAATAAATTAAATATTTATTTATAACTTTTTTTTGGCATGAAAGCTGCACAGAATCATTTAGGCGTAGTTTTTAAAAGAGTATTTTATGAAAATAAAAATAAAATAGCAATAATATCAACAAAAGCTTTTTACAGATGTTTACAACAAAATTAAATCTCCATAAAATAGACAACTAACTGAGAACATAAAAAGTATAACATACTATAAAAAAAATCAAAATCATAAGCTGAAACTTATTGTTAGTGAGCTGAGATACATTCTTCACAAATATTTTTGCAGTGCCGGGGGCACGTAATGTTTTTACATCTGTAGCACAGTCTGAAATATTTTCTGTCCATTTGGCAAGGGCAATGAACACATCGCCTCTTCTTTGAATGCGGTTCTTCTTAGTCAATTTCGATTTATTGAAGGGGAGATCTTATAAAGCGAACTATAGTGTTGGATAATTCTCGAGGCAAATTTTTCATCGTGCTTCGACATTTTAGTTGAGTTTCGAATAAGGTAAAAGCCAAAGATTTTATGAAATTCCTGCGCTTAAAACTCGTGTTAGGATTTAGACCGTCAAAAATTACATGAGAGTTCACATCGACTTTTTGCTCGTCACGGGTATTCATGTCATCGAATCGGAGATTTCGCAAGAGAAACTTGAACCTTCGCACCGACATTACAGCTATACAAATGTCCAATCCACTGCCATCAGAGTGAAAACGTCTGATATACGTACGTGTGATGATTTATACAAACCAATGAGATACAGTAAACCTATCAAGGCTGTCATTTCAATCGGATTTGTTTCAGCCGAATCTCTATCTCTCTGATAATTTAATTGCTGCGATCGTATTTTCTGATTCGTGTAAAGCACAACTTTTTCTATCCATTCATTAGAAAATAGCAATTTCAAAGCCTTTTCAGCAGTATCTGCTCCTCCACATATATATATATATATATATATATATATATATATATATATATATATATATATATACAGTGTGTCTGGGATACCTTCAGCGTTATTTTAAGGGCATGTTGTACATACAATTTCATCATTAAAAAACGCCCCTTTGGGTGACTATACAGGGGGTATAGTCCCCCAAAGGGACTGATAAGACCTTAATAATAAACCTTAGACCTTTATAATTTTTGATAAGACCTTTAAAAAAATTTTTTTTCTTCGTTTCTGAACGTCCTACGTTTATCACAATTGTCTCATTTTAAAGTTAATAAAGCCACCTATCAGATATAATACAATTTTAGGCAATATTATAAACACACATGTTTTAAAAAATATTTAAAAGCAATTTTTTGCGTAAAATTTGCTCAAAGTAATTAGTTTTTGTAACATAACAAAAAAATCAGCCGCTTAACATATCTTTTTTTTACATTTATCTAATACGTTATAGTATTATCTAAAAGATAACACTAAATTTGAGGTTCTATGTTTTGTATTTCAAGGGTAACTTTTATTTGTATATGACTCTACATTATGGCCAAATATGAGACTGTGGATTTTAAATAGGTAGGAAATAAAATACACAGAAATCCAAAGAATACTTTTATTACTTAAAGATAATAGTTATAATAAAGCAAGCAGTTGCTCTTAAAGCCACCTGGTGAGTGGCACGACGGATCATGTCAGGGTTTGCTTTTATTTCTTCTGCCACTGACATAATTTTTTCTTTTAACTCCTCCCTTGTGTTCGGCACTGTACAATAGACTCTCTGTTTCATGTGGCCCCAGAGGAAAAAATCCAATGGAGTTAAATCTGGAGAGCGTGGCGGCCATGCCACAGTACCACCACGGCCTATCCAGGGCGAATAATTATCATTTAAATACTGTCTAACTTGACGAGCAAAGTGAGCTGGTGCACCGTCAAGTTGAAGCCACATATTTTGCCGGTAAATTAAGGGTATTTCATCCAGTGCGTCGAAAAACTCATTTTGGAGAAATTCTAAAAATCGTGGTCCATTTAAGGAACTGGGAAGCTCGATGGGTCCAATCAATTTGTCATCTATTATGGCTGCCCATACATTCACCGAAAACTCGTGCTGAAAGGTACTTGCTCTCACAGCATTAGGGTTCTCATGCATCCACAAGTGATCATTGCGGTGGTTGGCGATTCCAGCTCTTGTGAATTTTGCTTCGTCTGTCCACATAATCTTTTTTAAAAGTGAGGGGTTTCTTCTTATTCTTCGGTTAATCCACGAGCAAAAGGTGGCTCGGACAGCATAGTCTGACTCACGTAAGTCTTGCACGCGACGGAAATGGAAGGGATGCAAACCTTCACGTTTTAAAATTCTCCAAACCGTCCACTTTGATAATTCCATTTGAAGAGCAATCCTCCTGACACTCAGTCTGGGATCTCGCGTGATTAGTCGTAGTACTTCTTCTTCTTCTTCAGGAGACACTAAACGATTTCGTTCTTTTCGAAGCTCCTGAATACCGCGTTCAGCCAATCTTAAATGTATGTCCACAAACAGTTGTCGATTGGGAACTGGCCTATTCGGATACGTTCTTCGGTACACTCACACGGCTTCTGCTGCATTACTATTACATTGTCCATACACAAAATGCATGTCAGCAATGTAATGCGAAGAAATTTGTCTAAACGGCATGTTAGTAGGCGCGAGAAGATAACAAAATTAACACAATAGAGTAGCGACTAATAATAATAATAATAAAGTTTATTCACGCTCACATAGACACATCGGTATACAGATATATTATTAACAGAAATGACAAAAAATAATAATAATAAATAATAACAACTCACAACAAAAAAAATATATGGTACCATTACCTACTATTTAAACTATTATCTAATTAGTAAACTAAAAGAAAGAAATTAAAACAAACACAATAAAATTAACACATCATGATATAAGGTACCTACCCACATAAATACAATAATAATAAAACTAATAGGATAAACATAAAGAAAAAGAATAAAAGTGGCAATCTGTATAGTAATGTATTGATGGGAGCACTGAAATGGAATGACGCTCGGAATCTGTTGGAGAATCGAGATTCTTAAACGCCGATTTTCAGCGTCACCCGTAAGTGGGAAGCGGAAAACAGTTCATATAACAATGACAAGCAAATAATAAATAGCAAGAAAATAACAATTATACTGTATATCAATAGTTGGTACACATAAAAAATACTTAGTAATTAATATAAATAATAAATACAGCAGGAGTGCGTGAGTGAGTGATATTATATCCGACTAGCGAATATTCAAAATATGCATCGATAAGCACCTTTTAAACTTGATACATCAAGTGAAAGAAGAGTGAAACTTTGCAACAACTGGTACAAGATATTCAGCAGGCATTATCAAGGAGCTGTGTGCTTCTTCACCAGAGCAGGTTACCAACCTCATTTCGCGGCCGCACTATGGCTGATTCAACAAAGATATGTTTCGCGACGTAGCTCATGTTTGCTGCTTTCGTCATAAAAATATGTAAATATACGTAGATGTAAATTATAATATATCCATATTTAAATAATAATTATCTTCTTAAAGCATCTTGTAAAATTCTATGATACTTATGTAGATAAATTTTTTAACGTATAATTTATTAAATCCAAAGTACCTACTTATTTAGTTGTGTATTTGCAGATTTAGCAAGTGTTCTTTTAGTTTAATTTTGAAATTATTTACCGTTTCAAGAGATCGTAATGGCGGAGGTAAATTATTCCAGCACTTTGTTGCCATATACCTGAAACTGCCCCGAAATGCTGCTGTTCTATGCGCATGTGTCATGAGCATGAACGCCGATCCTCTGGTGTTATGATTAAGTTGCCTATCACATGCCCATTGCAGTTTATCATAAAGGTAAGGTGGCGTTCTGTATTTAATTATACCAAATAGTAATGTAGCAAAATGTAGCTCCATTCTTTTGTCCATGCGAAGGATCTTTGCCTCGTGGATAAAGGGCGATACATGCGCACGGATAGGTACGTCAAAACAAAATCGAGCACATGCGTTTTGTACTTTTTGTATTGTCTTTTTTGATCGTGAGAGTAGACACGACCCTATCGCCGCATCTGCGTAGTTAAACTTAGACAAGACCAATGACTCGCAAAGCTTAACATGAAGATCAACAGACAAGAAGTTTCTTATTTTATATAACACTTTTAGTCTATAATAACAATTACTTGCGGTTCGTATAACGTGTTTTTCAAATTTTAACCCTCATCCATCAGGACGCCTAAATTGCGCGTCTCGACAACTCGTTGGATTTTCTCTAATATTTGAATGATGGGGGATGAGTGCGACATTCTTTGTACTTGAGATCGGGTGCCTAGCAAAATGTATTTCGTCTTAGTGGGATTTAATGTCAGTGCATTAGCCTGAGACCACTTGGCTATGCGGGCAAGATCTTTATTCAATTTTTCGACAGCTGCATATATATCAGCAGGATTACATGATATAAAGAGCTGAATGTCATCTGCATAAATGTGGTACTTGCAGTGTTTAAAGTTGTTGATAACATCAGCACAATAAATTGCAAATATTAATGGACCGATATTGGAACCCTGAGGGACACCTCTATATATAGGGCTAGGATCAGAGTATACTGCGGTACCATCATGATTTTTTACCTCAACCACCTGAGCACGTTCACTAAGGTAACTGTCAAACCAGGATATCGTATTAGAACAAAATCCATAATACTTTAGTTTAGCAAGTAAGAGTGTTCTATTTATAGTATCGAACGCACGTGAGTAATCTAAGAGGACAAGAATAGTGCCCTTGCCTTCATCTTGAGCCGATAGCACATTGTCAATCACATCCGCAAGCGCCGTAGTAGTACTATGCCGCTTACGGAAGCCGGACTGAGTAAGTGGCAGTATACTATTTTTATCAAGATATTCAGTCATCTGTTCGCATACAATTTTTTCCAATACTTTAGATAGACACGGCAATATACTAATCGGACGCAGATCTTTAATGTCCGTGACGTTATCTTTCTTAGGCACAGGCTACTATGGCAGTTCTCCATATTTTTGGAAATGTATACGTAGTTATAGACCTGTTCACTATTTCCGTTAAAACTTCAAGACTGTTTGGCAGCGTTGATAATAACATATCAAGGGAGATACCGTCTATTCCCGTTGCATTGGATTTTAGGGATTTTAAAATTCTCAGGACTGTACGTTCATCTGTAGGTTTAAGTGAGAAGTGTGCAATATCTATCATTTTCATACAAGTGAAGGGTATTCACTGATATAAAATCACTTCCAGGAATATCAAGGAAACATTTGTTGATTTTTTTTTGGATCCTTAAGGTGTTCAGGTAATTGGTATTCCTTGTTTTTCGTTATTGTAATATTTTGTTTTAAATGTTTCCAAAGAATGCGTGGGTTATTTGTATTAGAATTAATGTATGTATTATAATAAACATTCTTTTCACGGGCTATTGCGCGCGCTACCTGGCGCTTCATGTCCTTGTAATATTCAATAGAGGAACTAGTTTTAATAGTACGTGCTCTTTTACCCGCGGCATTTCGCGCCTGCATCATAAGCTTTATATTATACGTAATCCACGGATATTGGTGACTCTTAATTGTTAGCATTTTACTAGGAGCAAATATATTAAATAAGCATAACACCCGCTCTGTAAATTCCACAACCATAGTGTTAACATCCTCGACTTGAGCTAAACTACTCCAATCAATACATTCGAGTGCCTCCTTTAGAGCTGTTTGATCGATGTTTTTGATTCCTCTGTACATCATTTTTTTATAAGGTATTTTAACTTTTGGAACGTTGAGATCGGAATGAATAAAGGAGTGGCTACTCAGATCTGGAATAGAGTCAACCCAAACTCGGTCTAGGTTTGCAGTTGAGCAAACAAGATCGATCAGGGTTTCACTATCGTTAGTGAAGTGTGTCGGTTCTGTTGTAAATTGCGTAAGTCGGTGCAGGCTAAGAAATTCTTGTAGCATCTTGTTGTGATGATGACGAGTGTTTAGGTAATTAATGTTAGTCACCCAGTAATAGAATGTGATCAGCACCCGGCAGTGCGCTGATTGTGTTTGATAGTCCGTCCAAGAAAACTCCAACCGACAACCACGGTGGCCGGTACGCTGTACCAATAAAGTACAATTTTGCACCAATGTTAAGTGATATCCACATCTGTTCGACCATTGGATTAATTGGGTGGGAATATGTGCGCACCGACAGTCCGTTACGTATGTAAAATCCAACTCCTCCCCCGCGCGCCCGTATGGCGCTCGGGCGCGGTATGTGACGCAACTGGTAGCCAGGTACGCGCGGCGCCCGACCTTCTTCACCGTCCTTTAGCCAGGTCTCATTCAATGCCAAGATGTCTATATTATGCTTTTCAATGGCGACCAGTAACTCGTCATGCCGAGTTCCTTGTGAGCCATGTTTTAGGAAGCTAATTTTCAATTTTTGAAGTCTAGGCATCATTACTATAGAGTATGTAATATTTTATTACATCAGTTATTAAATAAAATATGAGGGACGTATGTGTTCCCGTTTACTAAATTTAACCACTCGCACACGGTATATCTGATAAATAAATGGACAGTAGCTTAATAATAATATGTCTGTAATATTATGGTATATAATCAATGAAATATAATATTTTATATAACACTGTGGCAGTATTAATATAATAATAAAGAAAATAATAATACATATACTATAGTAATTATATGCATAATAATAATAGAAATATCGATATAATAAATAATGAAATAAGTTGCCATCAATATATTGTTCTGCATCATATTCGCACATTGTTCTCAGCTCCTCCCATACCACGTCACTATAAAGATGCCGCGGCATTGTCCAAACGATTACAATTATTTTATTAAAGTAAGTAACACATAAAAACATATTTTCAATAATAAGTACTTCTGAGAAATATTTTACTAAGCTAGAACTATAATTAATGTACGATATAAAGAATAATGATACGATAAAGTAACAAAGAACATGTGTAATAATAAGTAAAATTCTTATATGCCAACGGGGCTCCCACCAAAAATTCGACTTATGTCGGCATCGGTACGAATGCGATTGACACCGACTTCCGAGTCCCGCCGCGCATATATACGTCCGCCACAAGTCCATACATAACGCCACTTGAGTCGACGTCCCTCTTCGCGAGATTTGTAAAAGAGTAGCCGGTTGGTACGAGTAAGGTACTCATTAATATAAATACGTCTCACCTCCCCGTCTAGTATACCAGAGGTATCGACACCACGGCGCGTCCGAGCGGCGCGGAGTATGTCATCGCGCAAGGATCTCCGCGCCAGCCGCACTCTGATTTGCCGCGGCCGTTTCTGGTCTGCGCCTTCTGTTTCCGTGCGCCGGGGACCCCTACGCTCAGCACTCACAATGTCGCTCATACTGATGTCGATTCCTATTTTTTTGGCGACTAGCGACGTTAAGTGGACGGGATTCTCTCCTATCTTCTCTGGCAACCCTGAAATCTCTATGTCATTTAGAAGGTCATCCTGTTCACGTTCATTCAACTCTGCCTTTAATTGAGTTATAGTGTCCATGAGGCAGAATTCACTCGGAGAAGTTTGACGATGATTCACCAGCTGTTCAACAGCCGTCATTCTTTCCTCAACAGTGTCAACCCGCTAGTTAAACTCCGTCATGCTGGAGTTTAAATTTGCCAACTCCAGTCTGAAGGACGACATTTCTTGGCGCACCGATGCCATCTCCTTCCTCAGCATCCTGATTTCCTGGGCCAGAGTGGTAGCCACACTCTCTCCTACACTAGCGTCCTGGAACAGGTCATCTGATGCGGCATCAGTGGCATTGGTAGGAGACTTTCTCGATCCTTTATCCTTACACAATTGGCATCGCCAACTGCCTACTTTGCAAGGATCAAACCCCGTCGCACATGATCTATGCATGACCACAGCGCATTTCGTACACTTGGCGCCATCTGTAGCTGAAATGAACTTACCACATACACTGCACTTATTAGCCATAATGTGATAGTGTGCGTCTAGAAAGATAGATGGCACTAATTGTACTTTAAGTAATTGGTTTATCTTTATATTTTAAATAAACTTATAATAATATTCTGAAGTTATTTATTATAATATATAAGTATTTATATTATTAGTTCTACACTGTTCATACACTAGGACTAGATAATAGTTAATAACACTTATTTAATGTTACTTGCACTGTTGTACCTACGATGTTATATAGCGGGTATGTTACACTACGATCGTTGAACAGCTGATTCTTAGATATCGGAATATCACTTATTAACACTTTTATATTACTATTTTAAGTTTAGTTTTTAGGTTAACTTATGTGTACACTCACTATTTGTTGAATAAACACTATTTAATATTTTACTTTTGAGTTTAAGAGCCCCCGCAGACCACAGACTTTTTATCGGCCGATAGTTTAGTCGGGTTGGCCTGCTAGTACGCACACCGGTTCAACTAAACAGTTCAGTCGGTTATGAGTGCGCAAACTATCCAACAGTCTGCCGACTATTTGCTAGTTTCTAACCAACCGTTGAAAAGAGTGGTCGCACCGCACAATGAAAATTAATAAAACATTGCATAGAATTGTTATTATTGCTCTCATACACCGGAGGAGGAAAATTAAAAAGAGAGCTCGAGAGTATTGGGTGCATCCTATCTTTAGTGATAGATTATTAAATGGAAAATTTTACACTATGCATTCCAAATTACTCGATTACCCGAAAAAATTTTTCGCCTTTTATCGAATGAGCATAACTAGCTTCAACCAACTTGTCAAATTAATTGGACCAGGAATAGCGAAGGAGGATACAAATTTAAGACTATCTATACCTGTGGAGGAGAGATTGAGCGTTACGATAAGGTAAGATAAACCACAAAACATATTTTTAATTATTTATTATAATTCAAATGCCAAGTTTACAAGTCGTATATTTGGGAATCTTCTGAAAAATTTGTATAATATGACTCGGCTGACATGTTGGAATCAGCTGGTGATGAAACATTTTGAATGGTTGTTTGTGGTATAGTGGGGGATGGTGTAGAACCGGATGTATAAGCCTGAGATTGTTGTTGTGGCGGCAAGAAAGTGGGGGATGGTGTAGAACCGGATGCATAAGCCTGTAATTGTTGTTGTGGCGGCAAGATGTTAGTCCCTCGTTGGTAAACAGGAAAAGAGTTTAGGGGTTGTTGCAGTATGGTGTATGTTGGTTGAGAAAGAGGCTGAACACGCCTACCAAGTCGTATCTGTTTAAATACGTTAAGAATACTAATCTTAGCATCGAGTTTTTCATCTGCGGTTAAATTTTTGAGTGATGGGACAAGAGACAATGCAAAGTTTACATCTTCATCAACATTAGTCTCATTTAATGCTTTTAATATTGCTTCATCCAAATCCGTATTCTTCGAAACACGAGTTTTCTTCTGGCGAGGAGGTGCGGAAGATGCGGAAGCGGATGGAGCAGTTTCTTCATCATCTTCCGCATTTCCTGAAGTATCCTGGGCCAGGTTCAGGTTACCTTCCGTTTGACGATTTTCCATGCATGGAAGTAAAAATAATAATTGTTCAAAGTATACATATTTACGCCTCTTGACCGAAGCCTGCCCCGACTTTGTGTTCTTTTGTGCATTTAATTCTCGGCGAAAGCAAGTCCGTAAATTGGCCCATTTTTTTGTATATCGCGGCCTGAAAAATAATAAAATATAATTAATTCATTACAGGTATCTGGCTACTGGAGCAAGTTTCAATTCATTGTCTTTTGATTATCTGATGGGAGCTTCTACAATACGAGATATTACAAAAAGTACATGTGAGCAAATATGGAATATGCTTCAACCGTTATATATGCCAACCAAACTAGAAGATGACTGGATTGAAATAGCAGACGAATTCTATAGTCGCACAAATTTTCCAAACATCATTGGAGCGATCGATGGCAAACATATACGGATGATACAGCCAGAACATTCCGGTTCATCATATTTTAACTACAAAAAGTTCTTCTCCTGCGTTTTGATGGCTTGGACAGATGCCGATTATAAATTTGTGTACATTGATGTTGGTTCTTATGGAACAGCTAGTGATTCGGAAATATTTAAAACATCAGAAATGGGTAAACGGCTTTCCGAGAATCGACTAAATATTCCTTTTGGAAGGCAATTGCCTAATGATGATGTCGGAGATGTTATTCCATTCTCAGTCGTAGGCGATGAAGCGTTTGGACTTGGAAATCATATATTACGCCCTTATGCAAAAAGAAATTTAAACTACACCAAGCGAATTTTCAACTATAGACATACAAGAGCTCGACGCATGGTTGAATGTACTTTCGGGATTCTAGCTAATAAATGGCGTATTTTTCACCGTCCAATTGACGTAAATATTAATTTTTGTGTTAAAATTATTAAAGCTTGCTGTGTCCTACACAATTATGTACGAATCAAAGATGGAATACATTTTAAAGACACTCTCTACAGTTGTACCATGAATAACTTCAATACAAATGGAAATAACCGAGGAAGAAATAATATGAATAATGTTCGGCAATACATGTCGTCATACTTTATATCTCCTGCAGGCTCAATTCCGTGTCAATATAATAAAGTGTAATGTAAATAAATAAAAATGTATCGTACCTTGATTTGTTTTATTTTGAGCACTAAGCTCATTCCAATCAGGAACAACAGCTTCGCAAACTTCCTCCCACAGTTTTTTCTTTACATTTACGTCACAGTACTCTTTTAGATTTTTCTTGTAAAGTGCAGGGCGTTTTTCGACTTCCTCGATCAAAGTAATGATCGAAGATTCCGAAATAAGCGACTGAGAAAGTGACGCCATTTTACACGCGCGGCCGACCATTCGCTGTCAAAGCTCGGAGCGAACTGAACTATCGGCTTAGTCGGCCGACTAAAAAATCGTCGTGTGTGCGCGTGTGGGAGGGAGTCAATAATGATTATACAGTCGGCCGATAGTTTACCGACAGTTTAGTTTGAATTGAATCGGGAAGCCCATCAAACTTGTTTATCGGCCGATACCTAATCGTCATAGTGTGCGCATTTGCTTACATCTGCGTACTGATTAAGAGCCCGACCAAACTATCTGCAGATAAAAAGTCTGTGGTCTGCGGGGGCTCTAACTATTTTTAACTAAGCAAAATACTCTAACACTAAAAAAGTTGAACTGCCTCCGCCGGGGGTTTGGGGGACCCCCGGCGGAGGCTATAACTAGCGATCACAACGCAGGGCGAGGGACAACTGACTGTGAAATAACATGAGTTTTTTTAGACAAAGTGCCCTTAAAACAATCTCCTGTCCCTCTCCTACTCGATGAAAAATAATATTAAAGATTATCTTACTTTCTCACACACTCATAAGCCATTACCTGCGGCCGGGTAGCTGTAAGCCCGTTTTTTGCGCTCCCGTATGCCTAGGTTACACAGTGCGAGCAGCTGATATGACAGTAGACAGCTACTGTGCCTGTGTACTCGTATGACAGTAGCTCGACTCGCCTCGCTCGGTCACACTATACGAACTGCTGGCGTCGCAGGAAGACAGCTACTGCACCAGTGTTCTCGCATAGCTCGTCTGTATCATGTCTCGTGCAATGTTGTCACAAAATACACGTTTAATTACAGTGCATACCACTATAAAAGCAGTTACGAAAATACTTTGTGTTGAAATTGAAAGAGCTATACAAAAAAAGAAATAGAAGAGAAGTGTTTGGGTCAGGTCTTGGCTGCAAAGAAAAGGGGCAACGAATACAATATTTAAAGAGCTATATGATGAAGATCCCCGAGAATATAAAGCGGTTATGAGTGACAACTGAACAAGTGGAAATACTTTTAAATTTAATTGCTCCGAAAATTCAACGTGATGATACACTAATGAGGAATGCGATACCAGCGAGGGTGAAGTTGGAAATAACCCTTGTATACCTTTCGTCTGGGATATCGTATAGACTGTTGTCGGTATTTTTCAGAGTTTCAAAAGCATCTATCATTAAAATAATACCAGAAGTGTGTGCTGCTATCAATGAAAGTCTAAAAGATTATATCAAAGTAAGTCATTTTTATTATTCATAATGAAATTCACAATGGTTTTGTTAAAGTTTTTGTACATATCAAACGTGAACTTTACATAGTAATACTTAATAACTACAGTACAATACTACATAGCTTAGTTCGTTATTTTTTAATATTAGAGATTGATATTGCTGCAGCAAGTACATCATTAGATTGGGGTGTAGATTCAGATTGATCCAGCAGTGGCGCAGAGAGTGCAGATGTTGTAGGTTCAACAAGTTGATAATTTTCAGACATTGTTTGTGAAGGATTTACAAGCTGGTAGGTTACAGGCTGTGGTGATAGCGTACATTCATTATAGAGTATAGATTGTGCAGATTGTTCCACTTGCATAGAGAGCGCAGACATTGTAGGTTCAACAATATCATAATTTACTGTAGGCTGTGGTGATGGCGTACATTCGGAACTGTAACTAGAAGGTGTATACACAATTCTAGCACAGAGGGCTCTCTTACGGTACCTAGAGAGTATCGCCTGTATTTCATCTGTGGCATCAATTCTATCAATCGAAGATAACTGTTTGAGCTGCAATGCTACATGTCTTCCAATAACATCACATTCATCTTCTAATTCTCTTGTAATCGGGGCAGACACGTTTACTAAACTGTTATTTAGCTCTTTGAGTTCATTCACGGCTGCTTGAATGTCAGACCGTTCTGATGATAATTTCGCCTTTAACTTTTTTGGTGGCTTCACAACTTTTATATGACCGGCGTTGTTGCTATTGTCACTAGCATCAAGGACCACGTTATTCGTGGCCTCCTCGCTTCCTGACGTTGATGCGACGTTGCTACCTGACGTTGATGGATGATATGGTTCCTGAAATTAACATTACTCTTTTATTTTTCAGATACCGAATGTAGAAGAATGGCAAGATATACAAATAGGATTCGCTTCGCGGTGGAATTTCCCTAATTGTTGCGGCTCTATCGATGGGAAGCATATAACAATTCAAGCACCACCAAATTGTGGCAGTGAATATTATAACTACAAAGGAACAAATAGTATAGTGCTCATGGCCGTCGTGGATCACGATTATACTTTCAGATATGTAGATATAGGCTCATATGGTCGTAACGCAGATGGTGGGGTATTCCAAAACTGCTCTTTGTATCCTTATCTAGAAAACAATTTATTGTTGCCTGAAAGTGGTATTCTAGTTGGAGATGATGCCTTCCCTTTAAAACCGTATTTATTAAAGCCCTACAAAAATAGATTGACTACCGCAGAAAAGATTTTTAATTATAGGTTGAGCAGAGCAAGAAGGATTGTGGAGAATGGGTTCGGCATTCTAGCATCTCGTTTTCGTGTTTTGGGAAAGCCAATTCAAGTTACAGAGGAAACTACGATAAAGATCGTCTTATGTGCTTGTACATTACACAACTGGTTACGTACTACTGCATCACACACTTATACACCACCAGGAACTACAGATTATGAAGACATCATAAACTTTCAAATCATTCTGGGCCAGTGGAGGACCGAAATTAATGAATTACCCAGTATTAGCCGCTCGAGAATTAATAATAGATCGAAATTAATAGCAGAGAAAATGCGTGATAAATATAAAGATTATTTCAATGACGACGGAGCAGTTGCCTGGCAAAATTATATGATTAGGTAATTATAATTACCTAGTAATAATTAGTAGAATATAAAAAGAAAGAGAAAAATAGGGATAGTAAATTTTGTGGACACTGACTGGTTTGGAATGTGCCTTGTGCCTTTGTAATTGTAATTATAATTAGTAATAAAATACTTACCAAATTACTTGATGTTTCCTTTTCTTTAAGATTGATTATTTTCATAATATAATCCATAGAATTGAACCATTTGATAGGTTTATAGATCTCATCAGTGCCACATCCACTTTTTTTGCTCTTTTCAATTTTCAATAACTCCTGGTTATACGTAGAGCGTAAATTTTTTATTTTTTTTGTAACTTCATTCGTGTTTTGTAAATTGCATTCCAAGCGGATGTGTTCTAACGACGCTTTACGCAAATCTCTGTTCTTATAATTAGGATCCAAACAATTCCATAAGTTCGTTTGACTCTTGTATAGCTCCACAAACTTTATATTTTGATCGGATGTCCACCTTTCCGCCATTTCGATGTCAACGCAAGAAACCTACAAAAACACTGCACCGGCTGCCTGGGTCCGAGCGTACGAGCTACTGTCATTTCGTAAAATCATGCGAGTTGAGGACCGAGCGGCGTGCGAGTGGCGTGGTGGGGGAAGGCCAGTTGAGAGTAAAAACAAAAAATGTTGAAGTAACTCGCTTGCGAGCAACTGTCCCACTCGCACATAACAGTTACTCGTATGAAGCGGTCACACAGTGCGAGCTATTGCACCTCAGTAACTGACACGGTCAGCTCGCATGCTAGCTCGCACTGTGTAACCTAGGCAGTAGGGTCGTGCGTACGATACAATAACTTCCGAAATACAAGACATAGAACTTCAAATTTAGTGTTATCTTTTAGATAATACTATAACGTATTAGATAAATGTAAAAAAAAGATATGTTAAGCGGCTGGTTTTTTTGTTATGTTACAAAAACTAATTAATTTGAGCAAATTATACGCAAAAAATTGCTTTTAAATATTTTTTAAAACATGTGTTTATAATATTGCCTAAAATTGTATTTTAACTGATAGGTGGCTTTATTAACTTTAAAATGAGACAATTGTGATAAACGTAGGACGTTCAGAAACGAAGAAAAAAATTTTTTTTAAAGGTCTTATCAAAAATTAAAATTAAAAATTAAAATGGCTGACATTCCAAGGGCAGGGAGTATAGTCCCCCAAAGGAGCGTTTTTTAATGATGAAATTGTATGTACAACATGCCCTTAAAATAACGCTGAAGGTATCCCAGACACACTGTATATGTGTGTGTGTGTGGAGTGTATAGGTTTAGGTCCTGGCAAATGGGTCACTATATTCTGACTGCGAGTACGACATGTTGGTGGCGGCGGTTGCTTCTTCCATCAGTAAATTACTTCTGTCCTACCATTTCTCAGTTTTCTGTGCACAACATAACACTGTTAAGTTTGCAAATAAGATAAGGGAACGTCTTCATCGCTACTTGAAGCAATGTTCCGATTTTCCATGACACCTTCTGGTTCTGAATCGCATTCTTCTTCTGAATCAGTTTCATGCTCACTTATTTGAGGCTCGATTTCCTCACCACATTCATGATCTTTCCCACCAGCTACATCTTCATCTGACTCTTCTTCCAACCATCGTCTAATACGTTCTTCTTGTGGCAAACTCATTTTCAACTTCCAATAATAATTACACTTTTATAACGTTGTTGATTGCGTGGGGAAATGATGCCCGTGCGTGAAAAATAAAAAATCTAACGAATTTACCTGTAAGTGAAGTTAGATTGTTATTAAACGAAGTGATTCGCTCGAGAGATTACATATATTTACAAGTAGTACCGCATCCCATGTGCTACCATCGTACACACTTTTAGAGCAACGCTAGACAAAGTAAACTTGTTTTCTCCACCGACGCCCTCCGTAAGAGCCTGCAGACGTCACCTCATACATATTTCTGTCGTGTACGGCTTTCCTGTTAGCTATTTCGAATCTAAGGGATATTACATTTTAAAAATTAAAGATGTAATTAGGGTCCGGGAGGGTTGTAATCTCACGGGCGAATCACTTTGTTTAATAACAATCGAACTACACTTACAGGTAAGTTCGTTTGATTTTTTATTAAACTTCGTGATTCGCCCTTCGAGATTACATATATTTACAAGTAGATGTTAAGATAACTACGAAATAGCTTAATTACACTTGTAAAAACCCAGTGTGGATATAACAAAAGATTTTATTAAAAAATATGTTCCATATAATATAGTGCAATAATCACACTCCATGAAATTTATACATTAATATAAGATTAGCGTTACCTGTTGGAAGCCAAAGTATAAGAGAGTAAGCAAATGAATGTGATGTATCAGTAGTTACTTCTCTATTGTTAAATTTGGCTAAAGTTTGTCATTTGCCAGTCCCACCAGCTGTTTGTTTTCAAACGTCTTAGATATTGACACTAAGTCAGGTCGCAGCAGGAGTAGCTGCGTCCGAGATGGGCGGCGCTGCGTCATGATCTGACATCGGTCATCGGAGGGGACTTGTCTCTTCCGAGTGTCATCCCCGCGATGCTCGGCGACGACGAGTCCTGGACGGCGATGGCCTCCTTCTGCGAGGCAGTAATGTCCCAGAAGGAGGCCGATGAGCGGGTGAGAGAGGAGGCCGCTGACGAGGCCTCCCACCGCGGGCGACGAACGGGGGTGCGTAGGAGGCGCTACCTAATGCGCCTCCAGTAACGCCCCTGTGCTCGTGTCGGGCCCAGGATGGGGTTTTAACCTGGGTCCAGCTAGACACGACGTCGTCGGGGACTGCTAAAAGTATCGAATCA
Source organism: Helleia helle (assembly GCA_963853865.1). Taxonomy (NCBI): domain Eukaryota; kingdom Metazoa; phylum Arthropoda; class Insecta; order Lepidoptera; family Lycaenidae; genus Helleia; species Helleia helle. The sequence goes on from OY971434.1 coordinate 1,789,073, forward strand.
AACGAACAGCCGAGCAGTCCCCCTTTAGAGGAGGAGTCTGGCCTTTTCGCCGGGGCCAGCCTGTCGCCGAGGGTCCTGCGTTGCCTGCATGATCCGGGACTCTCATAAAAGGCGGCTGAGGGCACTTGCAGCGGTTTTAGTGGGTAACGCATCTCCAAGTGCGAACCCCACACACGGCTAGGTTTAAAACTCACCCCGGTCCTAGTTATGGTTTGGTCTGCAAATTTCCGCTGCAGAACAAAAAAAAAGGAGTAGCTGCGGAACTCTGACTGTGGGCACTAAACACTGATGTGTCAATCCTTCTCTGGGATCCAACGGCTCAAAGTCTGTGAACTAACATACTTAAACGATTTCTGAAAACTGACAAAAAAAAATAACAGTTTTAGGACCTTTTCTCAGAAGATAATTTTAAATTATAGTATTAGCTAGACTTTTTCGTTTGTATATTTCTAGGATGAAAATATAGACTTGAATAAGGCTGAGATGGTGACACTGAGTAAGGAGGAGCAGATAGAGGAAATAAAGGCTCGGAAGACCTCCTCCAACTACACACAGTCGGTGTACAAATGTGACAAGTGCTACAAGGGCTTCATTACTGAGGCCACGTTCAGTAACCACATGGTCAGGCACGATCCTGTGAGTAATATTTTTGCAGTATTATTATTAATTAAAATTAAAATTTTGATAAAAATAAAAAAATATAAATTTAATGCTTTAACAGGGAAGCTTTTGGTTGATATTAAAAATATTATTAGCTGTTGCCTTAGCTTCACCCGCATTAACTAGCTTTATAATTTGTTTTATGAGAATGTAAAGTAAAGTTTTTATTCTCTTAAAACTTTAAACCTTCGGCTTTGGCCGAAGATTGGTATCAGCGGTACACCCAAAATTTATACGGCCCTAATTTGCGTTACTACATTTTTGACATAAGTACCTTTTTTTCTCTGCTCTGAGGCATCCCGCGCGGAAGTGGGTCTCCCCACGCGGGTATGTGGGACTCGCTGCTCCCGAAAGGTGGTAAGTGGACGCAGCTCTACCCACTAAAACCCGGTGAGTGCCGCCAGTGCCGCCTTTGGTGAGGTGCCCCGGATCTAATGAGCAAACAGACTCGACGGCTAGTCAGTACCCCAAGGGACCGACGCCAACTCCACAGAGGGGTTGTCCCGCACCACAGAACCCCTCCCAACGTCGGGACAGTAGATTGCCCCCCCCCCCCTTCTTATAAGAGCGGAACAAAGAGCCCCCTCGGCTCAATTAGCTTCGCCCAAGGTGCTGGGCTCACCCTAGGCTTATGAGCCCCACCGCCACGTCAAGGCCTAAACCATGGTGGGGATTGACATAAGTACCTGAGCAAGTAGCACTGGTATTTCCAAATTCTATGAGACGGGTCTAGCTTGAGATATTTAACAGAAGAGCGGCGAGCACGAGTGCGACATCTGCTACTTACGCTGGTCGAAGGCGTGGCGGCTGCGCAAGCACGTGTTGGTCACGCACGAGAGGAAGTACATGTGCAAGCTGTGCGACCATGTCTCCAGATCGAGGTTTGTTTGTTTTTCATGTGGTGTAATGTTAGTGTTAAATATAGTTAGTTTGTTAATAACAAAAGAAGTTAGTTTGTTACCTATCAAGGTACTGTGTAAGTAATTGAGGTAGTTAGTGATCAGAGTGATCAGTGAGCAAGAGAAATATAAGGATTAAGGTTTAATTTTGAGATATGGAATAATGTCCATTTTTTTATTTATAGAAGACGGGGCAAACGGATAGTCGGTTCACCTGATGGTAAGTGAAGAGCGACATCCACAGACACCCGCTACACCAGTGGATTAGCAGGTGCGTTGCCGGCCTTTCAGATATGAGTATGCTCTTTTCTTGAAGGTCCCTAAGTCGTATCGGTTTGGAAACATCGTAGGAGGCAGCTGATTCCATATATTAGTCGTGCGAGGCAGGAAATGCCGTAAAAATCGAGTTGTGGATTTCCGGACATCGAGATGGTGTCTCCATGCATCTCAGCACTCTCCAGTCGAACGTCTACCAACGTTCGCCTGGAGAGTGCTGACTTTTTGCACAGACTTTTTACGCCCCGGCGCAGGACCTGCTTCGCTGAGTGGTACGTTGACGTCGCGATCGTTGCCAAGCCATACGCTGCCTCACACTAGCCCACACTGGGTGGGGGACACCAATGACTCGGTAGCGATCGTGGTGAGGCCTGGAGCCCCCGCTCCCCTCGCAAACATAGCAAGGGACCGCGGGTACGTGGCGGCGGTTCGGGGAAAAATATATAACTATATATTAATAATCAAGTAAATTTTAAAATGTATTTCTTTTAAAAATGAACATTTAATAAAAATGTTTTTTACTCCTGCTGTCAGGCGATTACCTAGCAACACTTTGTCATTGAACATTAGTCTACATCAAGTTTGGCTGGAGTATAGGTAGTTTACTAGACATAAAACAATCTTAGTATATTATTTATTAACAGCTGTAGTGAGCAGCAGTGAGTATCAAAGTAAGGTTAGAAAGTGGTCTCCGATGAAAATAAATAGTAATTCTAATGCCACTAAGTACGTACTGTTATACGGGTTTTCGGATACGGCTTTTTAAAAAAAGTATTTTATTGTTACACTGGATTTATTAACGTATAATAAAACTTTATGACACTTGATTTATAATGTCTTTTGGCAACCGTTCGCGATAACTTGTAAGAGCAGACTGAACCGTCGGGACGAGAGAGTGATGGGGGAGAAAATGATTCTAACTGTCGATGCAGCAAAGTGTCGACAGGGCTGGCTGATGCAGCAAGCAGTCAGCACAGCCGCATTCAGAATAGGGTTATAATATTTCCCCCCTTTAAGAGGAGGCTTTGGGGTTAAATCAAAGTCTCCGTTAAATCCTGGTTCTAAGTGGAGCGGCAGTGTCTTTGGGTTCAGGGTATTGTTCTATTTCTGAATCTACGGGGGTTGTTTGTGAGGGTGTTTTATTAATATTAAATTTAAATTGGAAAAGTCGGTTGCTGCCAGACTTACAGAATTCCTTATACATAAAATAAGACAGAAACACAAGTATAAACATAAACATTACAATTATTACAATTGAGTAGTGTGTCCCATATTTGACTATGTGTGGGATTTCTGATAATTCTATGTTTTCCAAATTGTTTAAAATTGATTTCATTTTCCTGTTACTCTGAGAGTTAAAATCATCTAAATCTATGTTATGTAAGTAAACAGGAGACACTCTATTTGTCACATATCTAAACAAATTACAACAAGTGTCGTTAATTAAATTAAAATCTGGGAAGTGATTAATTGGTGAAGTTATATTTATTACATTACGTTTCGGTATAAGCGTGGCACTTTTACAATGAACAGTACAATCTTTAGGAACACTCAGTATTCCTGTGCCCAAAATATTTATTTCATACAGCTTAGAGTTTAAACAGTCAACAGATATTTTATTCGGTTCTGATTGTACATAAATCCACCTATTATTAACTAACGGTTTCCAAATATTTAGGTTTCCTATCATTATTTTAGTTTGACACTGCTCTGGTTTTTTACTAATCACTTTCACTAGTAGTTCACTCTCACAGGTAGGTTTTGCTTCAGTGGAATACACATTTTCAATATCGCAAATAAAGTTTCCGGGAGTCACGGCTTTGCAGATTTTCAGATCATTGAAAGTACAGTAATATGATTTGTCTTTGGTCATTGCTATGTATTTATAATCGGGTATAATTAGGCTGAATGAGTTCGAATTCTCAGACTTATGAGGTGTAGGCAATGCAATATTGTGAAACAATACAAATTCTGTAATACTTACTAATGGCACTGGCAGTACAAATATAATCTTATTACTAACATAAAAACAAGTTAACCTAGAAATATTTAAAAGAACATGAATAGAATTAATATCTAATGATACAGGCAGCTCGAGATCGCTTGCCAAGTGTCTGTAGTTACTGACAAGCTCTTAGTGTAATTGTCTTGGTGTAATTATAGCAGGGTGTATAATATTTTGACTGCTAAACAGAATAGCGTTAACTATGTCTTCTAATTGGAATGACAGTGTGAGTATCGATGTTTCCAAGATGTTCAGGATCTCATTAACATTAGCGAGTATGCTTAGTCCGTTAGTAATTTCAGAAATATTTTTGACACTTACCGAAAACTTGTCAATAGCTTCGTTGAGGTTAGCCTCATTATCCTGAATTTTATGAAGGGTATCATTATAATAAGATAATATTGATGTAGTAACTAAAATATTTTCTTTCATTAGCGAAGCCAACTGTTTTTCATTACTTTGTAAAAAATTTATCGCCTCGTCATATTTTAATCCGTCATTTTCGTCGAGAGAGCCAAATACATATTATAAAACTGTTCCTATTCCTCTTCTCGAAAACGTACAACTAGTGGTTATAACCTACCTTGGCACTCTGCATCAATTTGTATAATACAAGTTTGGTTACATAGGAGTTTAGTAATTTTGAAGGCTGCTTCGATATTCTCTACATGTGGACTGAAATGTGAAATATCTACGGGTATTATAATATTTAACGCAACATTATTAATTTTTAAACTTCCTAAATAGTCATAATATAGGCTTGCACTCGTGGTGATCGGCTGGATGAAATCTTGATGAGATTGAGCCCGAGCTGAGCTGTAAATAATAAGCTATATATCCAAACAGGTAAATATATCCAATCAATATTCTAATCCTATCTCTATTTTACTCTTACGTAACTCTTACGATCTACGCTTCAGATATTATTACGAATAATTACAAGGTAGGTATATAATATAAAAAGAAATTACTTATTTAATCGTAAATTATAGTATTTAATTACAGGTTCACGTCAGCTAGCTTCACCTGGTCGAAGTGATGTGAGACATGACGTCGATTAATAAGAAGAGTAAGAGTGTTATTTCCGTTTACTTTAATTATTTTGTAGGGTCCTTTCCAAGCAGGCGAGAGTGCTTTACGCATCCTTATATGGTTTTTTAAATAAACATAATCGCCTGTCTTATACCTAATTGGACGTGTATGATTGTCATAATGAGTTTTAGATGACTCTTTTGACTTTCTTATATAGTCTAATGCTTTTTCACGTGAGTATTTTAAACGGGTTTGTAGCATACGTACATAGTCTGGGTATGTGGCTTCAGACGTTTCTTCATAAAGGGAATTTGGTATATTTGGTTTCTTTCCGAACATCAGCTCATAAGGCGTGAAATGGATTGTGGAATGGACAGTCGTATTATAGGTGAGCATAGCCGTATAGACATAACGGGGTCAATTTGTTTGTTCTTCATTAACAAACGACCTAAGGTACTCTTTGAGCGTCGAATGACTACGTTCGAGAGCACCCTGCGTCTGAGGATGATAAGGAGAAGCCCATAAGTTTTTTATTTTGAGGAACTCACAATTCTTCCTGAAAAGATCGGACGTGAAGTTGGTCCCCTGATCTGAAAGGATTGTTTTGGGGATATCAAAGATGGAAATGTAATGTAGTAAGCATTCGCTGGTTTCTTCAGCTGTAATGCTGCGGATCGGATAGGCTGAAGAGAATTTGGTTAGGTCGTCCTGCATTGTCAGGATATATTTTAATTTTGCAGGTCCCGCTTCGGGGAGTGGTCCAACTATATCGAGAGAAATACGTTGACAGGGTTCAGTAGATGTGCTCGTAATTTGCATAGGAGCACGATTTACCTGTCTAAGAGCTTTATTAGTTTGGCATTGCGGGCACTTCTTTACGAAAGCTTCGATGTCACTGCGCATATTCTTCCAATAAAAAGCTTCTTGAATGCGTTTGAGCATTTGACTGCTACCAAGATGTCCGGTAATAGGGATATTATAATTTTCTCTGAGTACTTTTGGAATTTCGGATAGTGACGGGTAAATTATTAGACCTTTGTATATATGCACTGTGATATTAGTGTTCTTAAATAAGTAAAGAAGCATATTATAGATTTTTACAAACTGGTAGGTGTCAAAAGGATTTTTAAAGTATGTTATAGCAATATCTGAGATGGTATTTATATCGAGGGTGACGACCAATTCATTTCTAATGGATCTGAGAGTTTTATAAATGTCTCCATAAGAACATTTATCGAAGTGATAGACTTTGAAAAAGAGAAGATAATATATCCTATTTTCTTGTGTAAGGAATGGAGAGTTCTTTCCTTATTAATGATCTCAGAGTTATCTGGTATATTATCGAGTATGTTTTGCACAAAGGGATTAGACTTATCGAGATCGATGGAAGTGGGTAAGATAATGATTTTAAGTTTTGATTGGGTTATATCTTCGTTATGTTCTTGGATGTTTGTATTAAAGGTTATGTTTTTATTAGAAATGGCTTTCAGGAAAGAGGAGTAATCGTTGTCAGGTAGGTTAATTGTTTGGTTTTCAGGTTCGTTTCCAAGGGTACTTGGAGAGCTAGAAACGGGATTGATTTCAGATGAAGGTAGAGTAGCTTCATTGCCAAAGGATAGAGGATCTGGAGAAGGTAAATTTAATTCTTCAGAATTAAATGAAGGTGGAGAAATCAACAAGTCCATTAGATCTTTATCTAGTCCTTGTAAGGGTTCATCCTCTATCCTTGGATTAGGATTTGAAACATTTTCAGGCTGAACAGGGTTGACAGGGAATCGTGATAATGCGTCAGCATTCGTATTTATTTTGCCCTTCTTATATTGGATTTCATAATCGAATTCTTCGAGTCTTAATCTCCAGCGGATTAATCTGGAGCCTGGATCTTTACAGCTGAATAACCAATTTAGTTGTTTATGGTCGGTAATGATTTTAAAACGGCGGCCAAATAGATAAGGGCGGAAAACTTTAGTACCGTATACTGTGGCTAAGCACTCCTTTTCAGTTACTGAATAATTAGTTTCGGCTTTGTTTAAGGTTCTAGAGGAATATGCTATGGGATCTTGACCAATAGGACCCTGGGATAAAATAGCAGAAATGGCATAATTAGATGCATCACAAGTTAATAGAAAAGGTTTACTAAAATCAGGATAAGCCAATACTCCCAGCACTAATAAGATTTACTTTAAGGGTTTCAAAGGCAAGTTGCTGCTCTTCTTTCCAGGAAAACGGAACATCTTTTTCCAACAAACTGGTAAGTGATTTGGCTATTTTTGAAAAATTAGGGATGAATCTTCTGTAATAGGAAACAAGGCCTAAAAACGACTTAACATCTTTAGGTGACTTGGGTATCGGGAACTTCGCTACAGCCTCTGTTTTTTCCGGGTTTGGCCTAACACCATCCTTGCTGATTATATGACCTAAATAGACTACCTCCTTACGAAGAAATTGACATTTTTCAGGTTGTAATTTTAGATTAAATTTTCGAAGTCTATCGAATACAGCCTTAAGATTATTTATATGTGAATTAAGATCAAATGAATAAATGACAATGTCATCCAAATATACAAAGCACCGATAGGCAAGTGTTCATTAGCTTTTGAAATGTACTAGGTGCATTTTTGAGGCCAAATGGCATACGATTAAATTGAAAATGACCCTGAAGAACTGAAAATGCAGTCTTGGGTGCATCGTCGGCTGAAATACGAATCTGGTGAAATCCAGAAGCAAGATCTAGCGTTGTGAAATATTTACTTGCCTAGTTGATAAGATTTCGGATATCTGTGGAATCGGATAAGTTTCGCCTATACTTATATCATTAAGCTTCCTGTAATCTATAACGATTCTCCATTTACGCTGACCATTTGAATCTAATTTTTTGGGAACCACCCATATAGGTGAGCTCCATGGGGAATGTGACGGTTATATTATATTTTGCTCAAGCATCTCGTTTATTTGTTTTTCTACTTCTTGCTTATGGAATTCAGGAAACCTATATGACTTAGTATGTATTGGGATTTCATTATTTGTTCTAATTGTGTGCTCAATTGCAGAGGTATGAGTAAGCTGATCACCGGGCAAATGGAATATATCCGGATATTGACTACAAAGATCTATAAGAGTACTACGTTCCTCCGAATTTAAATGATCTGTTTGAAATTATTTTATTACAGCTTTGGACCTTTCCGAAGTGAACAAATTACAGGTATTTATTGAATAAGTTTGAAGTAAATTCAGAGCCTCGACAGAGAGGTTAAGATTACTTTTGACACGTTCGTGGTTTTCAGAAGTTTTGGCTATAGTTAAATTAACACGATTATTATTTTTTATTTTAACAATACAATTGGATATTAGGATTTCATCTGACAGGTGTTGATCTAAAATGACACCTTCTTTGAGGTCTGTTTCCTGGATTAAACACTCTATAACGGTTTCTGTACCAGGAGGAATAATATAGAAAGGTTCGGAGAAATGTAATTTTATATCCAAGTTATCGACTTTTAGGATGTCATTTGTATAATCGATCTTACAGCCGAATGCGGTTAATAGGTCTGTACCTATTATACCATCATAGGGCAAGTTAATGTTCTTCACAACATGGAATTTAAAAGGGATGGATTTATTTTTACTTAACTTTAATTTTAAGTAGAAATGACCTTCAGTCGAGGTTGGTTCATCTCCAGGATCGATACCCTTGAGTTTAATGGATTCTTTGATTAATTTTTGGTTTTTATGGACACTGGATTGTTTTAGCAAACATATAGCGGAGCCTGAATCTACTAGCAAGGATAATGGGATATCCGAAACTTGCGTATCTAACAACACATGAGGTAATAGTCTTTTTGAAATATCTATATTTACCTAATAGATTTCTTTGTTAGACTCGCAGGAAATAAAAGGTTCTATTGGACTGTAGTTTAATGGATTTAGGATGATTTGATTTTTTAACTTTATGTAATTTTGTTGATAAGGTGCTTGTTTGGGGCTGGTTACCCGTGTGGTCCTTTTGATTTACGGATAGGGCGCTTACTTGGGGCTGGTTACCCGTGTGGTCCCCCTGATTTACGGATAGGGCGCTCATTTGGGGGCTTTTTACCCGTGTGGTCCCTTTGATTTACGGATAGGGCGCTTACTTGGGGCTGGTTACCCGTGTGGTCCCTTGATTGAAGTATGTATTTGGATTTGGTTTTGGTGTCGATTTTTGGACACGGTCTCGGACGACACCGTGGCGAGATTACTGATCGTTTAAAGAATCGAACGAGTTATCTACTTCGTCATGGCCGACCTCCTCGTCAGGATGCTCGATAAAATTAATACGCGGAGGTGGCCTATGAGCCGATTGAGGTTGTTGGAGTTTGAAGCGGTTATTATTGAATTCGCGTTTTCTACATGCCGAGATATCGTGTCCATTTATTTTACAGTAACGACAAAATAAGTTGGAACCTTGTGTCGTTGTTTGTGGTTTAGGAGTAAAAGGATTATATGAATTCTGTTTGGAAGAGCTAGTTTTGAATTTATTATTATTATTTAGTTTTTGTTCTCCCTGTGGGCGTCTGTATTCGCGTCTGCTGTATTTGCTCTTCCGAAATGGCAAAATTAATTGCTTCATTTAAGGTTCTTGGCGACTTACATCTCACAATGTTAGAAATTCGGGGATGAAGTCCCATGACAAAATGAGGCATGGAGGGCAAGGTCCTCCATGGCTGCTGTTCGACCAGGCAATTCCTTAGCCTTCGTCGTGGATAAAGACACTTCGGTTAGTAATTGTGAGAGGTAGGTTTCCATTTTCAGAGCATATTGGCTAACATTTTCCTGCGGACCTTGCTTGCGTTCCTGAAGATCAGTAAGTAAATGTGAATAATGCTTGCGCTCACTGAACTGTGTTTTTAAGAAATCTTTAAGTTGATCCCATGATATGAATTCTTTTATGGAGCAAGCAATTTCCGCTTTCCCGTTTAATTGACTAAGGATATATTTAAATAAAATTGGTTTTTGAATATCTGATGCTAGATCGAAAGCGTTATCGCAATTAACAAGGAACGAGTTCAATGTTTCCCTGCTACCATCATAAGATTTTATAAATTTGAATAGAATGCTCAGTTCTAGTTCGGCCATTGTGATAGCTGCGGCTGCTCTCCTGGTAACGCGAGGTGAAATAACAGCTGACTTCGCTACTGTGTCGCTTGTTACTTGTTTTGGTGTAGGGATATCAAGCGTTAATCTTTTATCTTCGGTTTTTTACGACTTGGAAACCATTAAATATGCTAATGATAATAATAATAAAAAGAAATGAATGGCCAGAACAAATTACAAGTATCAAAAGGTTTACGGTTTATTAAATAGTAGTGACTGAACCCTAAATTCTTTAGCTTAGACTAAACAATGACCAAAGACTTACTGTATTATGACTGCGTGGGCGACTGATAAGAACACGGCGACCACGGTCGGGAACATTCCGTCGAGTTGAAGATTGATGTAGAGTAATGATGATCACGATGTAGCAGGTTAGGAGTTCTCTTTCAGGTCGATTCTTTCACGGAGTAAGTATCCTTTACAGGATCAGGAGCAGGATACGTCGAGAATAAATTAGTTCAGGTTGTAATTATATTCTCCACACAGGAGAATTAAATTCTTTCAGGATTATGTTAAGGACGCACCACGGTTATCACTTTTAACCCTTTATTTTTTCACTAACACAAGTTAAGGTTCACTATGATTTCCACGAATACTTTTATTATTGGAATCCGGATTGAGTCTGCGGAACGGAGCCTGGGCACTGGAATATCCGGATCCCACCGTTGCCACCAAATGTTATACGGGTTTTCGGATACGGCTTTTAAAAAAAAGTATTTTATTGTTACACTGGATTTATTAACGTATAATAAAACTTTGACACTTGATTTATAATGTCTTTTGGCAACCGTTCGCGATAACTTGTAAGAGCAGACTGAACCGTCGGGACGAGAGAGTGATGGGGGAGAAAATGATTCTAACTGTCGATGCAGCAAGCAGTCAGCACAGCCGCATTCAGAATAGGGTTATAACAGTACGTTACCTACGTATTACGTCTGTTTAACAAGTGATAATGTTTGTACAAACTTAATTTCATTTCCTTTATTACCGCCAACTATAGTTAATGTTAATTTGTATGTATTTTAATCATTTTAGTAATTTATAGACAATCAGAGATTATCTATAAATGATAATCATAATGATTGAGTCGGTACATGTCTTATTTTCAGTTACTGGTCTAAGAAACATTTCAAAGTGCACGACGTGCATAAGTTGGCATGTAAAATATGTGGAGCTACTTTTGGGTGAGTGCATTCACGTTTTTTGAAGATATTACCGGTGGGAGGGAAGCGCTGTGCCGCGCTCCCGGCTGCATGGGTACCACCATCTTGCTTATTTCTCCCGTGAAACAGCTTTGCTGTGTTTCGGAGAAAGGGGCAAGACAGGCAGTGTAATTACTGGCACCGAGACTTAACATCTTATGTCTCAGGATAGGCAACGTATAGATAAGTTGCCTGGGCTCATTCCAAGTAAACTAGTTTATGTTCATGGGCGACGTCGACCACTTACCATCAGGTGGCAGGTTTGCCAGTTTGCGTATCCAACTAACATAAAAAAAATCAGGAACATTTTTTTACGCTTGGTATGATTAAACTCAAAACTTTTTGACCTATCCGTGTGAATTTAAATAAACAAACCAGATCAAAATTAAACGTGTAATAAGAAATAACAAGCATTATATAAAGCAAGAGGTCACAACAGCCCCGGGGCCCGGATCTACAATTTTTTCGAACCGGGGCAAAAACTTGATAATGGCACTTGAACGGAAATAATAATTCTTTAATAAATTTTAACTTTTTATTATCTATAAGGTAGTGACTTTCATTTGTGACTGGTTACTGGTTTGGTCAAACCTGTAAGATGGCCTGCGCCAATGAATCGATGTCCCAGGATGTAAAGACCAGCGCATTAAAAAAGGAGTATAACTTTGCCTCCAGGTCCTTCAAAAGAGCTATTGCTGAGGCAAAAGCGGAGTACGTGAACAGAATTGGCAAGAGATTGGTTCGACTTCCTTCGGGAACTCGTGCATTCTGGTCGCTCACCAAGTCTATTCAAGGGAATTTTTGTAAGCCATCTCTGCATATGAGAAACGACTCGTTGGCCCACACCGCGAAGGAGAAGGCCGATATTCTAGGCTCTCTTTTCGCTTCCAACTCGACTTTGGATGACCAGGGAAAAATACCACCGGCGATCCCTCGGTGCGATACCTCAATGCCGGAATTAATTTTCCGACAGACCTCCATACGCAAAGCACTCTTTTCGCTGGACATCCATAAGTTGAGTGAGCCTGACGGCATCCCTCCATTAGTGCTACGAACTTGTGCTCCTGAGTTGGCTCCCGTCCTTACGCGTCTTTTCCGGCACTCTTATTCATTAGGCGTCGTCCCATGCTCGTGGAAGACGGCTTTGGTACACCCGATCCCTAAGAAAGGGGACCGCTCAGACCCGTCTCACTACAGACCAATCGCTATAAGTTCCTTGTTCTCAAAGATTATGGAATCCATAATTAACTGCCAGCTCCGGCGGGCTATTGGAGGAGCACCAGCTGATTAGCGATCGCCAATATGTCTTTCAACGGAATCGTTCAGCTGGTGATCTTCTAATATTCCTCACGCAGCGATGGGCAGAGGCAGTTGAGAGCAAGGGGGAAGCGCTGGCGGTTAGTTTGGACTTAGCGAAGGCCTTTGATCGGGTGTGGCATAAAGCACTTCTAGCAAAGCTACCATCTTATGGGCTTCCCGAGAAATTATGTCAGTGGATCTCCAGTTTTTTGGCAGACAGGTCGTTGTTGACGGTGCATGCTCGGGCCTCAAGTCTGTTATGCTGGAGTTCCGCAAGGCTGTGCTATCTCCAACCTTGTTTCTTCTGCGAACCAGCGTTGCCAACCATTCATTGTTATGCAGATGATAGCACTGGAGATGTCTTATACACTGGCCGCTCTAATATTTTCTCGGGAACAAGTCGATGAGTGTCGGAACAAACTTGTGTCTGAAATCGAGTCTCTGTTGGCCAAAGTCTCGGAATGGGGGTTACTTAACCGCGTTTGCCGCTAAAAAATCACCCTTCGTCGTTCCTCTACAATTTGAAGGCACTTCCCTAACCGCCTCAGCCAGCATTGGGATACATAGCGTTGACATATCGATAGATGTGCAGTTTCGTGGTCATTTGGAAGGAAAAGCTAAACTAGTCTCTAAGAAACTCGGCGTGCTCAGTAGGGCGAAGCAGTATTTCATGCCTTCACACCGCCTTCAATTATACAAGGCGCAGATCCGGCCTCACATGGAATACTGCTCTCACTTCTGGGCTGAAGCGCCCCAATGCTGACATTGGGGCGCTCCAGCCAAATATTTTTGCCTATCGATGCTGCCAACGCTTTTATATCAAAAAAATCATACTATATACATAAACATCATATTATGTGTTCTAATTCACTTACATTATATGCTTTTTAGCATATCTTATAATGTGCACATACTGGTCAGGTGTATATATAGGTCCAGATTTTAGAGCTTTACCTATGCCTCTTTCAATGAGAGAGTGAACATTATCACCCTCATTTTGAGTGTGCCCTTTTATTAGGTATTTGTGGGATATAGAATTAATAAAATCGAGATGAACATACAGAATACATACATAAAGAACTATTATGTACTGATTCTTTTGCTGCCCGCAGCAATTGTCGGAATAAAAAATTAAATAAATTTAGAGTCTAGTTCTTCAGCTGTAAGCTTTAAATTCTATTTTAATTATTATATATATATATATTATAAGAAACCAGAAGGGAAATACGTTTAAAAATAACAACAATTTATTCGTATTAGTAAAAGAATAAAAATCTCAGGGTTGGCTGATAACATTTAGATGTAAATGTGTGGGCACACGCATGTGCATGCATAAAGCACCTCCCTCCTTACCCACACTGCACGTGCATTCACATACCTAAACCACACACATCACAAATACTACAACAGACAGCTACATAATTAAAAGAGAATGGCTTTACCGACATTAATTAACAAACTTAACATGACCGATAGCCACTCGGACTTCCGTCCTCCTCGAGATCGCAAATACAATTCGGCCTTCGGACTAGCTGTACCTCAATTTTATAGGCATAGTTGGGTGTGACGCCGACAAAATCAAAACATTCGTACCGCTCGGCCGTCCTACCCTCATTTTTACAAAATATCCCTAACACGGCCTCTCCTGACATCCTGACGTCCTCGTCAGGTTTATTAAGTCTAGTCAGATTCTGGATCCAGTGTTGAAAGGAACTTCTCTGCGTCGGTTGATCCCAGGAAAAGCTCTAGATGGATTCAGTTGCTCCGCTAACGCCTTCGTCGCTTAGAAAACCATAGACACAGCTATCTGTAAACATAAAACCAATGTAAGCATGTGCTTATGAGTCTTAATTTGGGGCAATCCAATTATTATGGGCCAGATGTCTAAAATAGAAACAAACAAAGCAAAAGATACTGAATTGGTACTCTTTTACACAAAATCTTAGGTTACCAAGATCATTTGAGAAATAATTTAAAACGTTTTTAGATAAGCCTGAAGGCGATAACCACTCTTGTTGGTATTCAAATAAATAACCAAAAGTTTTAAATAAACAAAAATTTGGTGATGAGGTGATACCAGGCCCCATCCCCTGGTACTGATCTTTCTTAAACAGTCTAAAAAAACAACCACTGGCGGTTGCTGTAGTCGCCATTGCACTGCGACTGTCCAGTAGAAGCAGAGGCAGCAGCAGCGCCAACAGTGCCAGCAGCGCCATGCGTCAGCAGCGCCATGCGCCAGCAGCGCCAAAAGCGGCAGCAGCACCAACAGCGGCAGTAGCACCAACAGCGGCAGCAGCACCAGCGGCATCATGCGCCAGCAGAGTCATGCACCAGCAGTGCCATGCGCCAGCAGTGCCATGCGCCAGCTGTACCAGGAGTGCCAACAGCACCAGCAATACCAACAGCGGCAGCAGCACCATGCACCAGCAGTACCAGCAGCACCAGCAGTGCCATGCGCCAGCAGTGCCATGCGCTAGCAGTGCCAACAGCGCCAGCAGTGCCAGCAGCGCCATGCGCCAGCAGTGCCAGCAGCACCAGCAGTGTCAACAGCACCAGCAGCGTCATGCGCCAGCAGTGCCAGCAGCGCCATGCGCCAGCAGTGCCAGCAGCACCAGCAGTGTCAACAGCACCAGCAGCGTCATGCGCCAGCAGTGCCAGCAGCGCCATGCGCCAGCAGCACCGGCATAACGCCCACCACGCCAGCCAGCGGCCGCAGGGGAAGGCTCCACTTGGAGTAGGAGACTCCGTTATTACTGTCTGATTCTGTAACAACATAAATAACAGCACCAAACTATGTTCTAAAGTTATCAAACTGGAAACACTTCATGTTTCCATATCGGATTACATGACTGACACTTGCTAGCTCATCTAGCTGCCTAAACACAGGGTGAAGAACAAACAAATATCTGTACCGACCACCCGGGGCAGTTCCCGTCGGGGGAGTGCCACCTCACGACTCGCTAGAGGTCTACGCGGACTTACGTGAGACATAACTTTGCGTGTGTGAAAGGTTCACATATAAGAATGTTCCAACCCAAACCATCACAAAAACACACATGTTTTACACAAACATTTCTCATCACCACGACTCGTCAGAGGCCAAACTCTTGGCATGACCCTGCGTGTATCACAGCTCCAGGACCACATGTCCGAGCACACCAAACCACACAAGGCATGTTCCATATACTAGGATCTGAGCGCACTCCAAGACAGCATCCAATAATATGCAACCCTACCTCTCTTGAAGTGTATCTGTCAGCTGGATAGTATATATGAGTACGAGGACATCCAAGACAGAGGCTATCCCAACTGCAAGATACGACTTCCCACGTGTTCACCCCATATAGAATCACATTACACTCGCAAAGTAGGTACATAGAAAGTAGCAAAGTAAAAACTTTCAATCACATAACAACAGAGTCCACACCAAAGCGGATACACATGTACTTTACAAAGAAAAATGGTTTAAACCACTCACCGTTAAAAAAAATCAGCACCCACCTCAGGAGTCCACTCGCCCTGCCACGGAATCATGTATTCCGCGGACGCTCGCACCTTCGTTGAAATAGATCGCCACTCTTTCCGCTTGTTGATAGATTCCTTTTGTTATAGCACAACCATTGTAAATCGGGTCAGAAGTCGAGTATTTCAGTTCCTTCATTTGTTAGTATTCCCGTGCTCAGCTTTGTTAGAAGTAAAATTACCCTGTTATTAAAGTCATTTGTCCCGATTGCATTTTCCCAGGTAGGTAGTAATAAAATTCTTTTTTTTTTTAAATAAAGGTGCAAGGAAAAAGATTGATAATGATGATGAAACCATAAAGAAAATGTAAAATTACTGAATGAACACGTGGTTGTTTTACACGCACGCAATATTATCTAACCAACTAAAAACATGGTTGTCAACCAAGTCACTAAACAATAATTACAAGAAAAAAGAAGAGAATATGCTTACAATGTGCTCCGTGGCAGCATATAAAAATCACAAGACAAATATACCAGCTCGTTTGAAAACCACATGACGATTTTGTAGTAGCTGTGCACTGGATTGAGTCAGTGGTTACGATCATTATGACCACAGCGTCACCGTAAACGGCTCCTCCCAGCATCTTACAGCATCCACGCTGTTACTCTAGCCACGTGGTGCAGTGATGATATTTTGTTCGTCGTCTGTAAAAATAAACAAAACCTGACGCGGTACCGCGCCTTTAAAACAATTCAAATTGTGGGACAATAGGTTGTATCCCACTTCTGATATAAGAAACCAGAAGGGAAATACGTTTAAAAATAACAACAATTTATTCGTATTAGTAAAAGAATAAAAATCTCAGGGTTGGCTGATAACATTTAGATGTAAATGTGTGGGCACACGCATGTGCATGCATAAAGCACCTCCCTCCTTACCCACACTGCACGTGCATTCACATACCTAAACCACACACATCACAAATACTACAACAGACAGCTACATAATTAAAAGAGAATGGCTTTACCGACATTAATTAACAAACTTAACATGACCGATAGCCACTCGGCCAGACTTCCGTCCTCCTCGAGATCGCAAATACAATTCGGCCTTCGGACTAGGTGTACCTCAATTTTATAGGCATAGTTGGGTGTGACGCCGACAAAATCAAAACATTCGTACCGCTCGGCCGTCCCACCCTCATTTTTACAAAATATCCCTAACAATATAATAATTAAAAATTGTTTGACGACTTTTTCGTTATATATATAAAGCTTTAAAATGTATTTGAGTAAACATGATCCTATTTCTATTGCTCCGCGTTTTGCTTCACCTTCATGCCAGACATATCATGCAGTGTCTTTAGATTTAATATCACAAATTGTGAAATTATAAGCATTTAATTTTGATATGTAATAAAAGTTTGATACATCTCCTCTAGGACAAGGCATTGCAGCCTGTAGATCATAATCATTTTTGTCATCTTCTTTATTTTGCCTTAACAAATCTTTCTCTTTGAAGTGCCTATCCAACTTTTTCTTCAGTTCTACCTTATCATTTTCTGTGGCATTACTATATGATGTACAATCCTCACATTGATCTTTTTTCGGTTGGAAAAATGCAATATTAAATTCGTTGCTAAAGATCCTGCAATACATAAGGTAATTGGCGCTTGGTAGACTTTTTGACTGGCAGTAGAGTTCGTTATCCCGATGTAAGTCAGCTACAGTTTTGCCACCGTCAATATAAAGCCTTTTTGTCTGCACTTCTCCGCGTTCATTTCTCAAAAGAGACCTCTTTTTAGAACAGGAAGTATCGATATCTACATAATCAGGATCCTTTACGCTATCATCTGAGTTGTCTTCACTAACATTAGATAAATCTATATTTTTAATATTATCTTTAGACTTGTTGAAATAAAATGAACTGTTTGTTTCTTTTCAGTGAATTGTATATAAGTCGAAATCCTAGGTATATTATTTTGTATAATATCTTCATTATCTTGTTTAAGGTTCCCGTTTATTTGTAGAGTACGGGATTTCGTCACTGTAAAAAATAAGAGTAAATCATAATGTTACAAACCGCGGTTATAAAAGGCCTTATACAATGGGCCACGAGGCAACCAAAAAAATATCAAAACACGTTAAATTATTCCGTTAAAAGTAACACAACTTGCTTTTTGTTCAAAATTATTGAGCTTCAATTCTAAGCAATATCAACCTATTTGTAAGATTTTGTTATTTCTATCTTAAATAAACAAATAAAACTTATAAGTATTATCGTCTCACTTACTTTTTCGTGAACAATGTTGTAGCACTAAATGCAGCACTTTAAAACAAAAAATAAATTCGAAAATTTACACAATGATATCTTGAATAATCAGACAACTCAAAATGAATCAATATTTCAGAAAATATTACTGAACTTTTCACTTGAAACACACGATTATTTAGAAATATGATATTATTCCCGAAAGTTTTAATGTGGTCACGCGAAAACAGTAATAGCAACTGGCGAACGTCGACTGTTGCAAAAATATGGCGTGATAAATCAACCAATCACATAGCGACATTTTTGCGCGCCACTATACCAGTTGTGCCGTTATGAATATCAGTCTTAGTGACCATGAAATAAGGACTATTTTGAATCTGGCTGTGGTATAAACCGGTATTTTCAAAATTTCGGTTTGTGCGGGTATTCATGCAAAGCAGCGACTTGTCCTTTTTTTAAGAGATTTAATTGATGTAGGATCATATTTAGCGAGCAGACTTATCAAATTTACCCCCAAATACACAAACGAATCTCAAATTTAAGACGTACTTAAACTCATGCTACGACATGTCATATTCAAAGAAAAAAAGAGGGACAACAAGAGTTTAAGTACGACTTAAATTTGAGATTCGTTTGAGTATTCGGGCGTAAGAAAACTTTCCTCGATTAAGCTCAGGACTATTTTCAGCGTATAGCTCATAGCTTGCAGGTAGTGCAGTAAAGTGCATTTTTTTATTTTCGAATAAACAAGCCACGATTTTTTAATATTTTTGTTATTCACCATTATTCCGAACCACATGCTATGTGTTAAATGTCTACCGTGGCGTTTAGTGGACTTCAACCCTATGTTGTTTGGGTTTTCATTATTTAGTAATATAGCTTGTTTACTCAAGAATGATCTTTGTTGATCTGTTATATTCTCGTGGCCCAACAAAGTACCTGGACCTATCACATTTATATTTTTTTCTTTGCTACTGGATTGCATTAAGTCACTGCTGAATTGTCATCTTCCTGTTTAGATAAAACGGACGGTGGAGACTGTTCGCCATCACCTGACCTTTGACGTTTCGACTGATCAGTTGAATTAACTTGTGTGGCAAAATTCAACTAGTTCGAAATTCCTGACATTATATCAGAAGTATGAGTGGAACTTGACGATCCGCCTGCTTCGAGAAGCCACTTTCTCAAGTCAGAAACCGAATTCATCGCATATAATATAATAATAACATATTAAGATGTGATTACTTCATAAAAACCTATGAGATTCTAGGAAAAGAGGCTTCACTTGTTCGATATTTCGAACTCTTTGGCGCTCCCATGAAACTGTCGCCTGAGGCAGGTGCCCCGTTTTGCCCCCTCTTAGATCCGGGGCTAGGACACAGCTAAAAGCTCGGGTTCAGCATTGAGACGCTTCGAACTGTCGGAGTCAATTAGTCAACGACTTTTATTACAACTAAGGTTAACTAGGCATACGGACCAAATCTTGGATCGTTCAAACGGAGCTAACTCACACCAATGAGCTCGGTGTTACGAATGAATTAATTTCCTGTTTTTCAATTTAACTGGGACTATATTTTGAGAAACTTCACTTAGCTTTTTCATATCTAGGTAATTGTTTGACTTTTCTGGTCCTAGTATTTTTCATTAATATTTCATCCCGTACATTTAATTTAGGTACTGGATTACTGGATTTGGTACTTTTTATCCCTTACTTGTTCTTAATCAATAATTAACTTTTTTGCCACATAGTCGTATACCTGGTGTAATCGTTAAGTGTGCACAGGCGATTATTCCGTAACTATTACAGATATCAATAAACTTTAAACTGATTTCGAAAGTACTTTAGCTATTGAGTAAAATGACAATAATAAATTATTAAAAATAAAATGAGAAATATCCAAAAATTTTACATTAAGCTCTCCTTGAAGTTCTTGAAGCTCTCATTAAACTCTCCAAGGACCAGAAGAAAATCGGTAACAGAATGCATACGAGATCGTAAATATGTAGTAATATAGTTTTTTTTACTCAACAATGACGAAGTTATAATAAATTAAAGTTTTCATAAATCCTCTGTAAAATCATGGACGCAATAATTATTGTACAACGAAAATACCACGTGTCATTTTTTTAATGAAAAACAAGCAAGATGGAAGCTATTGCTCACCTTTTCGTACCTTTCACGCTCGGCGCTTATAGTACCTAATTTTATGAGTAATTCGGTCAGTAACCTAGATAAGTATCTAGATGAAGTAGGAAAAGTTTTGTGCTAAATAAATAAAATATTCTTTTTTTTACTTTTACTATTCAAAATTATGTACTCTGTTAGTTACTTAGCTGACAATTATTATTATTATAATGAAACAATTTTTACGGATTTTATCGCGGTTTATTAAGATTTTTACAAGCCCGACGTTTCGGATACTTTACAGCAACCATGGTGTGCAAGACTGGCACAAGACCCCAAAGGGCGATGAGAGGCAAGTTTATACTAATAAAACAAGCACTCCTGAACGCAAGAGACTTTATTAAGAAAACACATACGAAGTCTATGAACAAGCGCGATGCAACGATAGCGTGATTCAATGTTACCACTACCGCCATCTAGTGATAATTTACAAAACTAAAAATGTATAAACTACAAAAATTATTTAAGTTAATGCCGGCTCTTAACATCCTGCCCACCAAGGACTACAGTAGTCCTTCACAGTCACATGAAACATAGTTGCCGAGACAACATTAGGTAAAATAAAGTAAATAAACAAGTTAACTAAATTACCTACTTTGTATTAATGATACAAAAATCACTACACGGAAAAGGAAATTAACAAGCGTCAGCGCAAACGCAATAACATACATTTTATTTTTATTTTATACAATCCAATAAAATAAATAACTGCTAGCTCCACTACATAATGAGAGGATAACTAATCTCGCCCTTTTATACATTTTGTATTTTACGTACATTATTCGTCACAAATAGGTAATACACATAGTTTTGAAACAGGGCGCTTAATAATCGTATCCTTACAACGTAAAGTTACGACCCGAGTTATGTTATCGCGACCGGGATGTATGTCCACAACTTTACCATACAACCATTTGGCCGGGGGCAAATTATCTTCCCGAACTAACACAATTTGTCCTATCTTCGGTTCTGGAGTTTGAGTATTCCACTTATATCTCTGGAAGAAGTTTGCGAGATACTCTTGAACCCATCTTTTCCAAAAACATTGTACCATTTTTTGGGTTAACTGCCAACGACGCAAACTTCCTACAGGGACAGTTTCATAGGTACCATCAGGAGCAATCAACAAAGGCTCACCTATCAGAAAATGACCCGGCGTCAGAGGTATGGGATCGTCAGAATTAGTACTCACTTGAGACAAGGGACGAGAGTTGAGGCAGGCCTCAACCTGTGCTAAGACGGTGGACATCTCCTCAAACGTGAGGGTGGAGTCTCCAATAACTCTCTTGAGATGATGTTTGGTGCTTTTGATCCCTGCTTCCCAAAGTCCGCCAAAATTCGGAGCGTGGGGAGGGATGAAATGCCATTCAGTCCCGTTATTTGCTAAAATTGAGGCAATATCCTTCAGCATACCATGTCCTTCGTCGATGAATAGTCGTTTAAGTTCTCTGGAAGCACCCACAAAATTTGTACCATTGTCACTCCAAATCTGGTTACACCGACCTCTCCGAGCAACAAACCGCTTAAATGCTGCCAAGAACGCCTCAGTTGTAAGATCCGAAACAGCTTCTAAGTGTATTGCTCTTGTGGACATACAAACAAAAAGGCAAATGTACCCTTTGTACGATTTATGTCCACGACCTTTAGAAACCCTAATGTTAATGGGTCCAGCATAATCTACACCAGAACACAGAAAGGGTTTATTTGGAGTAACACGACAGGTCGGTAATTGTCCCATGAGTTGTGTTTTCGTTACCGCGGCGTGTCGAATGCAAGGAATGCATTGATGTATGAACGATCGCACCAAATTTTTTACTTTAGGTATCCAATATTTAGACCGAATATAGTTTATGGTAAGTTGCTGCCCACCATGCATCGACCGTTCATGAGCATCTTTTACTATCAGTTTCGCTAAAAAGGATTTATCGGGAATAAGGATTGGATGTTTGCTGTCCTCCGAGAGGAACGAATTGTCAAGACGTCCACCAACCCTTAGCAAGCCATCGTTGTCCTTGTAAGGGTTGAGTGTTTTAAAGTTGCGTTTAGGATATAAATCTTTGTCTTCAAATAGGCCTTGTGAATATCGAATGCAGCATTTAAGAGCATCTCTTATTTCACTGACAGAGAGGTAGGGTGTAAGGGTAGTTCCGGTCTGACGGCAGAATTTTACTACTAGAAATCGGCGACAATAAGCGACGACTCGAACTAATTTTCTCAAGTTGGAGTACTTATCCCATGGAAAAGTCGGAGAGGTCCTGTTGATGCTACTGACAACGTGAACTTTAATTTGCCTGGCTTCTAATTCTGTACGAGTGCATATTGCAGCAGGTTTACAGTAATCAATAATAGGGTTTTTAAGCCAACTGGGACCCTCTAACCACAATTTACTCTTCAGCAGTTCAGAAGGAGTAAGACCTCGAGAGGCTCCGTCAGCCGGATTGTCCTTTGATTGTACATACGACCACTGCGTCGAATTGATGGTATTCAATATTTCGCTTGTACGGTTGGCAATAAATGTCTTCCAACGACTTGGATGATCACTCAACCATGCCAAAACGACTGTGGAATCGGTCCAAGCGTGAAGATCAGCTGAATTAATATCCACAACGTCGGAAACTTCCTTTAGTAGCTTTGCCACTAATGCCGCTCCACACAACTCCAAACGTGGAATAGAAATTTGTTTGATAGGTGCAACTTTTGTTTTTGCGGTTACTAAATTGGAGTAAATTGACCCATCTGCCTTTTCGACCCGCATATACACAACAGCGGCATAAGCTGTATTGGAGGCATCACTGAACCCGTGTAGCTCTACTTTTGCATCATCTGGACCTTTTCGCAACCAACGAGGGATATGAAAATTAATAAGTTGCGACAATTCTTCCCGATAACTACGCCATTCCAGCTGGAGATGTTCTGGTAAGTGATCGTCCCAATCTAAACCTGAGATCCAAAGCTTCTGTATTAATACTTTTGCTGTTATAATACAAGGTGCTATCCACCCCATTGGATCGTACATACGTGATATTTCTGCGATAATTTGTCTTTTTGTTTCAGATGCAGCGGGTTGCGATGAGTTTGGTGGCGGTCTCACCGAGTAATCAAAGTCCGAACCTCGATTCCAGGTAAGACCCAAAATTTTTGTAATTGCATCCTCTTTAATTTCCAAATTATTATGTGTATCTATTTTCAGTTTTTTCAATAGCTCTGTCTTGTTGCTGGACCACTTTTGCAATGTAAAACCCGCTTTTCCCAGTAATTGATTCATTTGTTCATAAATCTTAACAGCCTCTGTTTCAGTGTCGCATCCGGTCATCAGGTCATCCATATAAAAGTCTGAAGCCACTCTTCCAGCAGCTAATGGATATGCACTACCTTCATCCACAGCTGTTTGTTGTAACGCCTTGACGGCTAGATAAGATGCGGCAGACGTGCCAAATGTCACTCTTAATAACCTATAGTCTAAGATTTCAGATTTAGAATCGTTTCTCCATACAATTCGTTGAAAATCTGCGTGTTTCGACGCCACCTTGATCTGACGATACATTTTAATTATATCTGCTGTCAAACAAATTGAATGCAATCTCCATCGCATAACAGTATGTCGCAAATCTGGCTGTAAGGTGGGTCCTACCATTAAGGTGTCGTTCAAAGATACACCATTTGTGCCTCTGCTCGATGCATTGAACACTACTCTTGTCTTACTGGTTGTTTTGTCCATCCTGATCACCGCGTGATGAGGTAGCCAAAAACAACCGGCAGACTTTTTAACCTCAGCTTCTGGAACTTGCTCCATATGGTTTAGCTCGAGATATTCCTTCAACACTTCAGAATATTGCTGTTTCTTAACATAATCCTTATCTAAACGTTTTTCTAATGTAAGCAATCTCTTTACTGCAATGTTTCGAGTGTTTCCGTATTGACAATTAGGATTTGCAGATCGAAACGGCAGTTCCACTATATATCGACCATCTTCGTCTCGACGCACAGTTCTATTGAAATGGTCTTCGCATTCCTGTTCTTCCGGGGTAAGTATTTTGTTCAATAAACTTGGTTCGGCCTCGATTTCCCAAAACCGTTTCAGGATATCGAGTTCTTGTACATGTACGTGCATACTTACGAGTCTTGCGCTCTCTTCGTCACTCTTTATTTGACCCGATAATATCCAGCCGAACTGAGTATTTTGTGCTATCATAGGACTGACTGGATTTTTCTTGAATCCTTCCTTTAAGATATTGCAATACACTTCGGCACCTAATAGAATGTCAATTCTATTCGGGATATTATATTGAGGATCAGCTAGGTCTAAATTGTTAAGTTCAGCCCACGGCGACATGGAGAAACGTTTATTTGGCAAAACCGAAGTTACAGTGCTAAGTACATGCGCTTTAACCTGCAATTGAAAAGTGGGGTCATAAAGTGAATGAATATTTACCATAACAACCGATTTTGATGTCAATTCACTTTTGCCTCCACCAATACCGATTATGTAACCTTTGCAGGCCACTTTCGGAAGTCTCAGCAGTTGTACCGCGGCTTCAGATATAAATGAAGCCTGTGACCCTTGGTCTAGAAGGGCCCGCAATATTTGTGAACACCCATTCTTTGACTCAACCCTTAGAAGAGCTGTGGCTAATAACGTCTTACCGTGCACGTTACCTGTCGAAAGATGGGCTTTGATTTCTTTTGAGAAATCATCTTGATCTTCGTTCTCGGAGTGACTTATTTCCTCTTCATCGCTGATTGTATCGACCGTCGTGGCGGTGGCGACTACATTAACATTTTGAGGGTGCATTAATGTATGGTGACGCTTTTGACATACGCGACATTTAGTCACAACGCGACATTGCCTACCGGCATGATTGGTACCTAAGCAATTAAAGCAAAGGCTCAAGGTGCGAACGATTTCACGCCGTTTGTTGACGTCCTGTTTGGCAAATTCTTTACAATTGTACAGCCTATGGTTGTCGGTACAGTGTGGACATACTGGATTGTTAATTTTTGGTTGTTGATCTGTTTCTATGGTGTGATTTGTAGCAAAGCGATTCGGATTGAGTTTTGATTTACACTTTGGTGGCTCTACGGCTTCAAGAGCCTTAAATCGCGTTTTCAAAAACCCGGTAAAGCTTTCGTACGTTGGTAGGTCATCGCCGGACCTATTCACCTCTAGCTCCCACTCTTTCCGAGTCACTGAGTCTAACTTAGAACTTACAAGATATATAATGAAAACATCCCAACTAGAAATATCTATTCCTAAACATGTCAATTCGTGTAAACACTCTGTTGTTGTATCTAACAAATCCATCAAACCACTGGCAGATTCCAGCTTAAGAGCGCGTTGGTTAAACAATCGTTTAAGAATATTATTAACTAAATATCTTTTATTGTTATACCTAGCGTTTAATATGTCCCAACATTTTTTGTAATTAGCTGCAGTAATAGAAACATGTTTAATAAGGCGCTGCGCCTCACCAGTAACTAAAGTCTTTAAATAATGCAAGCGTTGCACATCATCGAGAGCAGAGTTATTGTGTATCAGTGAGACAAATAGATCATGAAATGTTATCCACTCCTCATAATCCCCATTGAAAGTAGGAACTGCTATTTTTGGCAGCTTCGACGTCGACGAAGTACCTGCGACCTGTCCCGAGTCCGACTTTTCACCTTGACTAGACGATGGTTTTTTCTTAAGCTTTGATAGTAGCTCCCCTTTGTATTCCAGATACAGCTCATACCCCTTGTCGAAAATGTCATCTGTCGTGTATTTACTATTACTTAGAGTATCTTCGTCATAGGTGCTAATAATCTTTTCATGTTTCTCGGTGAACTTTCCAATCAGTACTTCTAAGCCTTCTAGTCTTGCCACCATATAACCCTCCGTCAGTCTATCTTTGGGCGACTTTTTAAAGTTAATCTTTCCTTTTTCTATTTGTTCCAATACACTAAACATAACTTTAATGTCTTTCTCCATATTGATTGAGATTCAAATATCGATAAAAATTCTAAGTTCCAAGTCGCGAATTTTTCTAAGTGTTTTAAACAGTTCACACTCTAACTGAAATCGGGCATGGATTCCCCGTCACTTCACTTTTTCTTAAACTATTCTAAGTCTAAATTGAATCTTGAGAATTTTACAAGTCCATGCATTAATGAAAATTTTACTAAGTCTTTAAATAACGCCCAAAGTACTCACAGTTTGCTTCACTTATAATATCACTGATCACTGTCCAAACCTTTCTTGCAATATTTCTAAGTTTCTTGAATGAAGTTGCCAAATTTGACCACCAGGTGGCGCTAGAAGCGCTGTCGCCGTCAGCTCCAATAACCAGATAGTTCGCACATTAACCAACCCAATTTTATTTTATGTTGTGACTTTCCAATCCCTTGCGGGTCAAAAAGCATCCGGCTCGAAGGACCTATGTGCAAGACTGGCACAAGACCCCAAAGGGCGATGAGAGGCAAGTTTATACTAATAAAACAAGCACTCCTGAACGCAAGAGACTTTATTAAGAAAACACATACGAAGTCTATGAACAAGCGCGATGCAACGATAGCGTGATTCAATGTTACCACTACCGCCATCTAGTGATAATTTACAAAACTAAAAATGTATAAACTACAAAAATTATTTAAGTTAATGCCGGCTCTTAACACATGGTCACGGGAGGACTGAGGTGACAGATGTCCTAATGTTACAAAGTTATTCGAAACTACCCTATGATACATCATTATTTTAATAAGTCCTCTCTACGCAGAAAGTGCTAACTGCATCTTTAATCTGTGGCATATTATGCTTGGTTTTTGATTTAATTATTTTAATAATGGGATCCCAAGCAGGTGGTAAGAGCCAGCCATCTTCTCTATTGAAATTTGGATGTTTTTTAATTTCAATAGCCTCGCGGATCATCCTTGGTTGGAATCGGTGTTCTTTTGCGAGTATCTGTGGTTTATCAAATCTAATATAATGGCGAGCTTTGTCAAGACTATGTTCACAGATTGCAGACTTAGTGTAGCGACGGTGTTTTAAGTCAGCTATATGTTCTTTAACGCGAGTTTTAATTGATCTTTTGGTTTGGCCTATATAAGAGAGGCCACAATCACAATCAAGCTTGTATACTCCTGCATCTTGTAAGGGTATATGACACAATACATATTCTTTGAAAAGATTAGTTCCACTGAGTTTGTTTCGCCGGTTCTTCTAAGTAGGCTTGCCTTTTAACCGATGGTAGATTCAATTGACGTTCAAAAAGATACTTTATTTTTGCTATTTCGAATAAAAAAAAATGATTTTGATTTAAATACCGGGTCTCGACTTTATTATAAAAAATATTTCTTTTAATTAAACAGAGTGAAATCTTACACTAATACAAAAGTAGTTATCGATCATTAATGAATATCATGAGTATTTATACATAAGATAATCTAATACTAAGTGAGACAGCTGACGAATACAATATTATTAGGGTTGTCACACTTTTTTTTTTAAATATATTTTCTGTTGTGTTTTCAGCAATTCGAAGAGCAAGCTGCGCCACATGCGCCTGCAGCACCCGTCGGAACACTCGTGCGAAATCTGCAAAGTGTCCTTCTTAGGCGAGACCGGCCTGAAATTGCACATGCGGAAAGCCCACCAGGATGTCACGGTGTGTACCTAATGGTACACGGGAGGGAAACTAGAGGGCAATCGGGCAGTCTGTGGACAGATTATGTTGCCGGTCTTTCATATTGCTTTACACTTTAAGGTCCCTCGGTCACACTGTGCATGTTAATACACTACTACACTACACTGCCTCTGCTCTCCTATTCATTGAAAAATAATAGTAACCAAGTAAACAGACTCATTGGTGAAAAGATTGTCATTTTGTTGTATTGTTATACCTATCCGTCTTCGAGAAGCCCTTGCAATTACTCTGCTAATTGAGAGTGTTGTTGATCTATGAACTTTTGCAGGAGGATACAACACACAAGTGCATGCAATGTGAGACCAGATTTAAAAACGTGGACGCGCTCACCAAACATCTGGAGGACTCCAAAAATGGCCTCTGTGATCCCAATTTAAGGTATGTTGAAAGAAGAATGAGTGTTGAATAAAATTTATCGTCTTTCGAAAACTGCCGTCTCATGCGAAATACGTGATGTTTATCAAGGGAAATAAATATGAATAATATTTTAATTCTTGCAGGTCGTGTCTACAGTGTGGAGAGGGCTATGCAACTGATGAACTCCTGGAAACTCATGCAAAGGAACACCAGAATACATTCACGTGTAAAGAGGTAAATCAACTGTTAATACTTCTTTACAGGTTCTACGAGAAAATTGAGCAACGGTACATCCAATAACATTTAGTATAAGCGTTTTTGGATATTCCACAGTAACCCTAATTAGCTGAGGTTCAAATCGTAATGCTAATTTTAGTGACAACGAATATCGTAAAACCCTTGTATAAAATTTTGTTTGGGTGTGCCACAAGGCTCACTCCTGATACCTTTGCCCTTTACAATTTATTTTATAAATAACGTATATCTTTCTTTTAATCCGTGAGACATACAGTGAAATGTTTTCAGTGCCAAAGAAGCTTCCACAACAAGCGATGGTACTCGCTCCACTACCAGCGCGTGCACTTAGGTCAGAAGTGCGACGTCCAGCGCGCCGGCGCCATCGTCGTCTGCGAGATCTGCGGCAAGAAGTGCAACGTGAGTTATGTTAATTCCTCTAGTTACAACAGCTACTAAAAACAGTGACAGAAAACTAACAAATAAAGAGACAAACAAAACATGTGCGAGTTTAACTCCCGCGCAAAAGAAGTGAAAAACTATTTATGTGATATAACGAAATAAAATCAGTTTTCTAATTATTTCATTATTCAATTTCATAATTCTACGTTGAGGGAAGTATCCCAGGTTTTGTTATAACTGACATACAGACGGACAATGGTGTTATCCTATATATAGTTTCAATATGTCACTTTGAGGAATGGCAACCCTAAAAACGTCTTTTTAACCCCCGACGCAAAAAGAGGAGTGTTATAAAATTAATTGATTTTAACCTAATGCTGCAAACAGAATGGTCTCCAGAAAACCCAGCTCTTCGAAAACTCACAGCAGACATATCGTATTTTTGGGTTATGGATTAGTACCTAGGTAACACTGAAAATGTTTAGAAAATGAAAAACGGCTTAATGTAGAAAGTTGCCAATACTTTTATTGTTTTTCGAAGTAATCTCCGTTTCTTTCTACACATCGTCGCATTCGATGGAACCACTGAGAAAAGCAGTGGGCCCATTCTTCCTTAGGAGTCTCTTCTATGGCATTTTCGTACGCTTTCACCGCATCTTCAGGGCTCGTAAAGCGAATACCTCGAATTTTATCCTTAGTTCGTGGGAATAAATGAAAGTCGCAGCGCGCCAGGTCAGGACTGTAAGGCGGATGACTTATTATCTCGACACCTGCCATAGTCAAATATTCAACAGTCCGTTTTGCGGAGTGCGCGCATTGTCGTGGTGAAGGAGGATCCTACTTCGAGGGCGCTGCTGTTGAATTTTTTCCAAGACAACAGACAAACAGCGATTGACATACCAGTCTGCAGTAACTGTCCTTCCATCTTCTAGCACAACTGACGCGAAATGACCTTTCCTACCAAAGAATGAGGCAATCATCTTTTTTCCTTGACTTCTTCCTTTGTTTACCTTAGTTGGTCGATCCTCGAAAGGAAACACCCATTGAGCTGATTGTCTTTTGGTTTCGGGTTCGTAGCAATATATCCAGCTTTCATCACCTGTGATGATGTCAAATACAGCTTTTGAGTTACCGCCGTTGAACTTATCTAACATTTGGCGACACCAGTCCATGCGGAGGCGTTTCTGGTCGTCGGTTAAAGTATGGGGAATCCATCTGGTACAAAGCTTCCTGACGCCTAAATGTTCGTGTAATATTTTTTGAACTTGACTCATACCAATGCCTAGGCTTGCCCGTATCTGCTGATAGGTCACTCTCTTATCTTCCTCTATCATGCGTCGCACAGCACTAATGTTATCTTTATTAGTCGCTGTTAAAAGACGTCCCTCACGCGGATCATCACTAAGATTGCTACGTCCACGCTTAAACTCGTTAAACCAATTGTAAATAGTGGCACGAGATGGGGCTTCATTAAAAAATGCTAATCGCAGCCTACTATAGCTTTGTTGTTGAGTAAGCCCACAATGAAAGTCATAATAAATCATTGACCGAAAATTTTCTCGCGTTATGTTCATTTTCAAGTGTAACAAGAGTTTTAGATTTGCCGCCAATTCACAAAAACAAATGACAAATGAATGCATTATACTACATTAGGTTACCAAAGAGATCTAAAATTGAAATTCAAAAAAGTTTTCATTTTCAATGTTTCTAACTGGCCAGTTCTAAACATTTTCAGTGTTACCCGCGTATTTAATTTTAGTTTCAATTAGTAGGTTCACCTTGCAGGTGTTCTTGCAATTCGGTCACGTTGAAGTAGTGCTGCAACCAGGATGGTCTCCAGAAAACCCGACTCTACGAAAACACTTCGCTAGTTCAGAATCGGTATTGCTGCTTGTCAACATACATGTACACCAGTGACCAGAAGAGCTCATGAGCGCCTCTGAGAACGCAATCACACCTTGATTGCGTTCTCAGAGTAGTGTACTTGACTAATTTGACAACTGATATCCCGCCGATGCGATAGAAGAAAAAGAATCGATATTTAAAGTTGGTTACATAGCGATAAACCGCGACGACTTCAAATCACTACAAAAAATCTGTGTATATTTCGGAATGTTGAAAAACAAATTTGAAATATATAGTTAAATTGAGTAATTTTTACAGTTAACAAGTTAAATTGAGTATAGTTTATTGTTAAGTTTCATCAGAAAATATAATTTTTAGAGACGGAATATTTTCCTATTCACATTTCGATAGGCATTTGTTTATTTGGTTTGTTACGATTGGATTGATTATTTTTTACTTTTTAAGGGTTGTTTTAAAGTTTTAACTAACGCGATCACTATTCATATTTATATTATTATTGTTACGGGTGCTTTAAGCAAGGTGAACAAGTGTACACGGTAATACCGTGTACACTTGTTCACCACGACACACTTGGAAGTGCGTCCGTGTGCCGACAACTAGTTGTCCGAAGTGAAGGAAAAAGACGGTAGACAGATTTTTCTGATCTGTCACCATCTACCAGCACCGTACGTCGGTCTCCCCGTGATCATGGTGATTGAAACATTGCCGAAATATCGACACCTCAATAAAACAACAAACGCGGTAAGCACCCGTAACAATAATAATATAAATATTTTAAAAGGTTGTTCCTTAATCTATAAGTATTTTTTGCGTAGGGGGTTTTGAAAAATTTTGTTTTTGTTATGTATGGAGTGTGAAAAAGTAATTTACGCTTACTTATTATTTCATCTCAGACGAAGGGGATGTTGAGGCAACATACGCGAACACACACGAAGCCTTACCAATGCACGGAGTGCCCCAAAAGGTTCAGTGTGTTCGAATATCTTCAGGTATGGATTATACTTGGCATTTCTCTCAGTCATTTATCTGGTTTAAATATATCTATGTTATCTACAAATAAAAGATATCTAACCTATCTACCTAAATTTATATAATATGTTGCGAATTCATTTATAGATTTATATTCTCGTATCGTAATGTGTCTATGCGTTTCAATTTACAAACTAATGAAAATACAATTTCATATTTATAAAAGTTAAAATTTGATAATAAAATCTTTGCAGAATCACAAAAGAACTCATACTGGTGAATGCCCATACAAATGCAAGATCTGCTCTAAAACTTTCAAGCAAAGGGCATCTCTCATCAGACATCAACGAGTAAGTATAAAAAGTTGACATTTATCAAAACAGAAACGGCAATCATATAAAGATAATAATAACAATACTTTGTACATCTAATTTTGGATATTGCTGTCTTTTACTATCGAATCTCTCTGTCTTATCCTTGAGAGACCTACCAATGAGACAGCGTTGCCAAATCAGCTTAAAGGCAATTATAATCTTGTAAAAATATAAAAAGCAAAGCACTTGAAAACCATGACGTCATGTAATAACGATATTTGGTATTATACCATTATGTACATCAAGAAACAATCTTACTAATTCTTACTAATATTATAAATGTGAAAGCGTGTATGTTTGTTACGCTTTCACGCGAAAACTGCTGAACCGATCATCATGAAACTTTGTACACATATTCTTGGAGGTATTAGAAGTAACATAGGGTACTTTTATAAAAAAAACTAAAATCTTATCCTGCGCAGACGAAGTCGCGGGCACCAGCTAGTAAAATATAAAGACGAAAGATTGTAAGTTTGGATGTTTGTTGCTCTTTATGCCTCGGATTAGGACATAGGCTATAAAAATCATCATCATCATGCCGGATACCGTTGTGAATCTAAGTTAACGCAGGTAAAGCTGCGAGCAGCAACTAGTTTTAAAATAAAATGGCAAAAAACACAGTATTATATGCAAATATTGGTGAAACAATGACTAATGGGTTAGATTATGTATGAAAATGTTCAACAAAAGGTATTGCTTTACTTCAGGTGCACACGGGAGCAAAACCATTCAGCTGCTCTCACTGTGGAATAGTCATTCACACAATCCAATTCAATGAAACTCCACGTGAACACCGTACATTTAAAGATGCCGGCACCATACAAGAAAAAGAAATCAATTTGAGAAATAAATATGTATTCTTCATAGATTAAAAATTGGTCTCCGCTACGCTACGACTAGATACCGCGCCGTACTTGTAATGTGCGGCAACAAATACCACGCCGAATTCGGCGTACCCGAGCCAGTCTCATTGCAATCGTTGTGTAAGGTGGAGGTACAGAGAGTTTTATTTAATTTTGGTCATTATCTGAAGTAAAATGCCAATTTGCGTAGTAAAACTGTGTTAAAATAATACTACAAGAAATAATAAAGACTCTGGGATCACATATCATCTGTGAGTATCATATAATTTCGAAATTTAATCATAAAATAACATGAAATTTTAGGGTTCATGTCACGTCATTCAGTGTTGCCGCGTATACAAAAATCAAGTCCCCGTGGTTGCGATTTTTGTATATTGATTTATTGTTATTATATTTTATAATTTATATAGAATACCTACTTATTTCATTTATATATCCTAGTCATTATTACTGAACTATTTTTTATTTAAAAATTATTTTAAATACTGAATACTTTTAATCATTATTAAACAATGAAACAATTTTTACGGATATTATCGCGGTTTATTAAGATTTTTGCAAGCTCCACGTTTCAAATACTTTATAGCAACCATGGTCATGGGAGGAGGGAGGAGGAAGTAAAAATTGTTTCATTATAATGAGTAAAATTCGCATAAACATTAGAAAACAATTACCTAGTAAATAAAGTAAAATATTGAATATTGTAAATAAAATACATGTATGATGTAAATAAATAAAATACTATTAAAAATGAGGCCTAATCATTGATATATTATTTATAACATTTTTTCATGAAGAAAAAACCTACGCTTAACCAATTATTTAATAAGGTTAATGTGGGTAAGTATAACCGACCCTTTGTAAAACAAAATCTAATAGAGCTTTTGATTCAAGCGTTTGAGTTAGAATATTTTACTTACAACTAAAAATATTTACTCCAACTCTTGACATATATATGTCTAAAATTCAATATTTTTTTGTGATATAAAATGACCTTACACATATTTTCTGAGCCATATTTACCACCAGTACTTAGTTCTACTAGTAACTAGACCATTGCATGAAATAATTTTTCCCATTAATTTAGGGTATAGTTAAGCAACTGGCAATTGTATTCTTCACGCACACTAGCTTCCTTGGACATTGTCTTACACACACTATAATATGTTTTTTTTTTATGTTGGATAGGCAAACTGGCAAACGTGCCACCTGATGGTAAGTGGTCGACGACGCCCATGAACATTAACCAGTTTACCTGGAACGAGCCCAGGCAAGTCTCATTTATGTGTTGCCTATCCTCGGTGCACACAGCAAAGCTGTTTCACGGGAGAAACAGCTTAGCTATGTTTCGGATGTGTTTCGGACACTATGATATTTACTTGCCGCATCAAGGAGCTATGGGTTTTTGCGGAGCGCGGTATCTAGTCGTAGCGTAGCGGAGACCAATTTTTAATCTATGGTATTCTTACTAAAGTGCAGCGTGAAAAAGATGATGCGACCTAAAAGACATTTACTATTTCAATAAAGGATTTATGGTCATTTGCTGTTTCATTACGCATAGTTTTTCATAGTTTCGTCTATTTCTTATTACCCAGATTAAACTTAATTTTATTATTATATTTGTTGTTTACCTTTATAAAAAATGGACACTGGAGCGGACAAAAGTAAAAGATATCTGATGTTCGCTGTCATTTTATTTTGACATTTGGTTTTAATTTACCTAGGATCAAGCATCAAATGGATTCGACAAGCTATAATAATACCGTATTGGAAAGAGATAACAACATACGAAAAACTCCAACCGCCTTATTACAAAAAACTTATCTAGTACCGGGATTAAACCAAGACTGAAAAGTCCAGGTTTGTTACGGTATTAACGTTAGTCCATGGACTAAAATTCATTCTTATTACAAATCGAGGACCAGCCGAGGTCTAGGTAGTACCAAAGATCGTCCCTGGTTTAATTGTATCCACAGATTATTGAGCAACATATCATTCATTTTGTTCGTTCAATATTTGATTAGTTCGGTACACCGTTCCTTTTTATGCAAAGCTCGCTAATTTATAATTAAATATAATGTGGAAAATACATCAATATTTTGATAATAAAATTTATTGTGTTATATAAAATATCTGAAATCGTTACTACTTTGTACTTTGAGGTAGTGTGATTTAAATTCTTGTTTATTATACACACAAATATTGTAATATTTCGCTGTTAAGTTGTTTATATAGCTAGCGTATAAGGGAATGAAATACAAAGCGCGCGTAGTTCTAATGTCATCGAAATGTTTATTGTTTAATGTTTAGTTATTGCAATGTAAGTCGAGTTACCACTTACCAATAGTTACAATACAGCCATTATTGTTCTTTGATTCTAAATAGACGGTATGTTGTTCATAAGAATAGTATAATATTTTTTGTTGTGAATTTGTGTGCGAACATTACTTATGTTGTAAAATGTATCAGCAAAAGAAAAAGGGATGATAATTGAACTTCTCAAGAAAAGGTTAGTGTTTATTTAATCCAAACATACATGAAAAATATCATAGTTACTTAGAATTATTTCATATGATATAAAATAGGTATGTATATCAATGACAAAATACAATACAACAAAATTACAGAAATAGAATGTTAAATTATATAAGGATGTCAGAATAATTATTTTAAATGTTAGTCCAATTCAATAATTTTGTCTACATCGAGTTTATTTAATTACCTTTCAATACAATTAATACGAAAAAACGCAAATTCAACGCATAAGACATCTGATAATTTAAAGTTTTGAGGTTAGTACTAAACTAGGGGTCACGGTGGTCTAACTTTAGTACCATAGATAGTCCTGGTACTAGCGTTAAACTAGTTTTTGTAATAACATTTATATTAGACCATGGTTTAAAGCTGGTATTAAACTCGGTACTATATTTAGTCTTCGTTTTGGAATAAGGCGGCAAGAGTGACAGAGACATAGACACTTTCTTTTGTCTTTGTCAAAATATCACTTTTTTGTGATTTTCAATTATTTTAGTCAACAATAATTTGTCCAGCTCGGCGCTCTCTCACAGCTGTAATGATATTAATTTTGTAGTGTTAAGATTAAGGATATTAATGTCCTATCTATTTATATCCCTCACCCTAATTCCTCTTTTCTCGCATATTTACGTAATTTATTTCTCCTTCTTCCTCCATTCTAATTTTACGTGACTTCAATAGTCACAACATGTGGGGCTCAGATACAAACGACTCCTTTTGTAACAGTCTTGGTGATTTATTTAAGGCGAGGATGTAGACCACTACTTACCCCTCTGGGTGATGAGGTGTGGGGCGCCGCGTATGTGGTGGCCGCGAGACTTTACGCATTATGACAATGCGGGAATTTTGAATTTTATTACGTATGTCACTCGCCGGAACTATATAGAGCTGTTCATACTTACTATCATTTAATTTTATACCGATTTTGGAATTTATCTATACTGATAAAAAATTGGAGTGCCTGATTGTAATATTAAATTAACCACTTTTTATTGAATGGATATATATCAAGGGCTTCATAACAAAGGGGCGTATACAAAAGTACAGTTTTACAGGAAAGACAAAATAATGAATAAAACAAAACTAGCTGATTGTATAAGCCTGATATTTGGCATTCTTTTTCGACATAACTTACCGTCTGGTAAGACTTTTCAAATTATAACACGCGTAGTTTTTGATAAACGGTAAGTACGCCTCTTTCTTTCAACGCAATTTTGGCAACATCTACTATATAGTAAAAAATTTGATACTAATGTTGGGGCGTACAAAAGAGAATATTGTTTTATTATGATGAATAAGTAATCTCTTATTAAAGTACTGTATTCAATTTATAACTATCTTACAAACATTAAGACACTTACTCCAGGGCTGTAATTATTTTATTAAAATCTAATATGATTTCTGTGCGCCCTTTTGTTACCACTAAAAATATGTTGAATATCTTAAAGCAACAGGCGTAAAAACAAGACATTATTTCAGGGTTAGCTTTGATTACATAATTTCAAGAACTTTCTAATTATTATGTATAGCTTTCATACTTAAACCACTCAGTCTCTAACCTAATTAAAAAATATAATATTGTTAAAACACAACCTTATTTGTATTAATTTATTAAAAGTAACGTCAGCCTCATTTGCTGAAGGCTTTTAATATCACTTTTTGAAGTGAAACTTATTTATCGGGGTTGGAAAAAAATTTAGTGTAACATTTTTTCGTTACGCGTCACATTCTTCCGTTACGCGCCATCTTTTTCTTATCCCTACCACGCGTGATTTGAAAAATAACGTCATAAAGAAGTTTCACTTCTTACGAGTGTACGCTAGTACACACACACTTTTTTTTACTTGTTAGTAGTACTTAATAGGTTTCGTTTGATTGGCAGCTCCTGAAAACGATACGAAAATGAAACTAAAAAACAAGATACTTATGAATATGTAATAGTTGGTGGAACGTTTTTGTAAAACTGATGTCAATAATATAGTGTCACCTTCGTGTACGTATGCCATCAAGTTTGCATTATCATCTTTATTGTCACACTCTGGGATAACGTGGCTGTGTGGCGATGGAACACATTGATTTGTGAAACCCTGTTTGTGTAGATGTCGTAAAATAGAGTCTGTCCAGTCTTTTTTCCATTTTTCAGTAGCCCATAATAATAATATTAATACGCTGGGACAACTCACATACGGCCATCTGATCCCAAACTAGGTCAGCCTTGATGATACAATGAAAAAATGATGAACAAATGATAAATACTGATATATTTTTAAATACATACATATTATAGATAAATTACACCCAGACACAGAACAAATGATCATGTTCATTACACAAACATTTGTCCTGTGTGGGGATCGAATCCACGACCTTCTGGTTTAGCAGTCAGGATCACATCTTTGCTACAAATTAATTACGTGGAGCCCATCTATGCCAGATTCACCTAGAAATTTGAAAACTTTGCCGTTATTGCATCAGAATCTGATGTTTTCCTCATTTTAGGGGAGTTGAGAGCAGCATATACATTGGATCACAGAGTTTTGGACTCCAGCAGTTCTAAATTATCCCAATCATACATAGGGCACACTAAGTCAACCATCGTATTGCTTTTGTACAACTCTTCACAATAGCTTCTTTCAGCGATTTATTCTTATAGATGAAGAGATGTACCCTTAATATTATTAGCCGTGTTTTAGGCTTACATTCTTTAGTAAGTAAACAAACTTTCCTAAATAGGTTGTGTATAAGTGTTTTTCAATTTCTGAGCAAGTACTTACTGTATATTTGTTTTTATCAATTCTGAACCATTTAGCAATGGTTTGGCATGACACTTTTCATACTCTTTGCTCACCTCTGAATCTTTTAGTCCTTCGACTTTTAATTCCTTTCGTCTACGCTTCAGTTCCAAGGTTTGGTCTGAGATCAGGTATCTCATTCCTATTCTTCTGTATATTCACTAAGGTGTCACTGATTAGGAGCTTCAAGCTGTTACAATTAGCAGTCTCGAAATTCAAGGTTTCTGCGGACCAAAGTGAATTTTCTGAATGCGGTACTTCATCTGAAGTGTTAAACTTCAAGCTGAAATAGGAATGCCAGTTGCTAATTTTATTTTAAAATATAGGGAGTATTTTCCCAACAATAACTAACAACAGTAAATGTAAAATTTTGATTGTATATCTGTCAGTTACTTTTCGTTCAATAGCATCCTCATAAACGACACCTCGATTTACGAAAATCACTAAAGCCGTTCAGTCAGCAGGAGTACAGGAGTCAGCAGAACGTACTTACTTACATACATTCACCGGAATAACATTACCCTCCTTTCTTTTGGCACAGTCGGTTAAAAAGGAATCTGTTTGATTACCTAATAGTAGCAAAACTATAAATTCAAAAAATATCGGTTACCGGTATCAAAATTAACTGCTTCATATACATCCTGATTCCGTGTCATGGTGTTATATAAAAAAAACAGTTAACTTTAATATAATATACGAGTACTTACTTTTTCATTAATCTCTTTTTGACTGATCTCCTTCTCGATGTTGAAATTGAGATCTTACTCTTCGTTTTATTGTTTTTGTTTGACATTTTTGTTTAAAACACGTAAAGAAAAATTTGACACAGTACCGACCGTGACAGCGGCCTAACCGCGACTGCGGGGACGCGGGCGGCACGGTATTGCATCGGCCCGCCCGAAACAGTTGTTGTTTTTATGGTTTTTTAAGCTTTTGTACCGAAAAAGTGAAATAAATTAAATTTGAATAAACATAGGTTACTTAGGTTGAAATGAAGAAAATTATGATATAAATTTCAAATTTAAAATAAATATTTTTTCCTACAAATGTGTACAGGCTTTGCTTAAATTTATGCTATGTTTGGGATTTTTTATGATCGAGTCAAGTTAATCTAATCGTGTAATGAACTTAAGGTAATGATATTACCTAGAACCCTTGTAGGGTTCTAGGTAATATCCTTGAATATA
This sequence comes from Helleia helle, assembly GCA_963853865.1. Classification (NCBI taxonomy): domain Eukaryota; kingdom Metazoa; phylum Arthropoda; class Insecta; order Lepidoptera; family Lycaenidae; genus Helleia; species Helleia helle. The sequence continues at coordinate 1,828,755 of OY971434.1, forward strand.
ACATATCTTTTTTCCAGGCCGATAAATTACGCGGGAATCATTTTCCTGATTTTTTTGCCAAGCGCTTCTTACTGTTCATATGCCAATATACCGCCTTAAGGATTTAGGTATTTGTGTTTAAAATAATGGATCGTCAACTCGTATCGTATTGCCAGAGAAAGAGCTGCGTTGACATTTTACTATGTTCAAATGACCTATCTACCCTGATCCAATGGCAATTACCTGACACCACTTATGGAAGTGATCATTGAAATCAAGTATCCATCAAGATGCACTCCACATTATGATTTATTTCCATACTAAAATACCGAATCTCAAGTGCCAAATGGGACATGTATATTTTTTTTAGAAGAAGTGTTAAGTCGTTACCCGAAATTAACATAGTGAATCTAGACACATGTTATAAAAATATATGAAAATTCATATCTGATACCCCTAATTCTAGTATTCCACTGAAAAATTCTGATAAACATAAGCTATGCTCTCCTCCCTGGTGGGATAACGAATTTTCAGATATAAGGGCTAGGAAATTAGCTGAAAGAGCTTTTATCGCCTCCGGTAACCAAAAAACAGTAGCCAAGTCTAAGCGATTATTTCGTCGGAAAAAACTTCGAAAAAAACGGAAATTTTGCTCATCTTTATCTCGTAACACCCACGCCAGTGTAGTGTGGAGATAGATAAATAGGTTTGGATGTGGTACTAACCCCTCCCGTGACTCCCCCTGTATATCCCACACTGTGGCTTCATAACGTCTTGCTCAGTATTGGCATTATGAAAGAATCTCACAATGCTAATTCTTATAAATCTTTTTAGCTGAAGATGTTAAAATATGGAATAAAAACCATTATTTTTTTACCATTATTTTTTATAAAATCCTTAAAACTTGCTTCATTATAATGAGTGAAATTTGCGTAAACATTAGAAAACAATACTCTTTTCACTTTGATTTTTCTTTTATTTACCATTTTTTCAACATTATTGACATTATTAATAATAAAAAAACAAAGTCACGACCTCTCTAGGGTTAAAAATATACGAAATGTCGACAAATCTTGTATAGTGGCGTAAATAATGACTCTCTATTTAATAACAGTTATTTTAATTAAAAAAATTATAAGTTTCAAATATTTTAGAGTTACAGATATTTTACAGATACTTTTCATATTTAGAGAAAATAAATCTAGGTTTTCACATGAATTTATATAAATCAATTAGTTTATAATAAAATTAATGAATGACTGACTAATGAGTGCATAACATCATCCTTCCACTTCTCAACTGTCACTGTTCGTAATCAGGCGTAGATAGAGAATAGTTCATTCTCAGTTCTCTATCTACGTAACCAGGCCATAAAATAATTTAAAAAAAAAACTGTCTGTCACTGTATTTTTTATGGACTGCACTTAAGAGCATTGCCAATGACGAGTTAATATTTAGTCTGCACTATGGAGAAACGGCGGGAAACTCCAAGGAGCGCAGCTTCGCCCCTCTAGTCCCCATCAATCAACTATCACTTCCCACTCTACCCCCCCAGAACAGTCCACCACAATATTCGCTAACCCATCACAATTAGTACAATCACAATAAAGTTTTTAAACAAACACTATAGAAAACCGCTCCGAATGAACACAAAAACACAAACAAATAATTAACGGGAAACCAAAAAAAAACATAACCGCACGCCATGATAGTTCCCGCCGTCCTGTGCCGTCGTAACTGTCACTGTACATGTCGCGTATGGAGGGTAGAGACAAGGAGGACCATCATTGTGTATAAAAAGTGTCCGTAAAAACTACTCTCGTCAATACAACAACTATGCTCATATCGTAGTTTTTCCGTTATTTTATTCCAATTTAAATTATATATTATGTATATTCGAAAAAAGTACACAATTATATCAATAATTATTTTACAAAAAAAAATACGATTTCTGTCTGCAGTATTGTGATTATCTTTACTAAAACATTTTGGATTATGTTTTAGTCATTACAACACCTATGTTCATATCGTAATTTTTCCGTTAAAACGCCAGCGCTCTGGGCGGGAGACATTTTTAACTTTTGCCCCATATGAGATGGATCTCCTCGCTCTACCCTCCATAATGTCGCCTAATAGTCCATCGTGTTCGCACTCACTTTGTTTGATATTTCAGTTTCATTCTATCATTATCCTCCGAAATTAGATTACGCAATAAATGAATGGGTGGACGAATTCATGGTCAAATCGCGTTAGTATTATCAGTTTAGTAGTGTGCGTTTGGAACCATAGCTGACAATATTATATCTAGCCCAGTCGGGGGCAACAGCCATGTTGTAACACTTCAAGTCCATAATAAAACTGTTTTACGGATTTTATTGTGGTAGAAGATTTTTAGCACCTCATCATTTCGAATACATCAACTACCATGACATAGATTGGACTAATTGTACAAATGTAAATCTACAGATTTGTGACATGCAGAAATCCAACAGCTCAATTCTACAACAGAGTATCTCAATGCTATCTAGTACAATCTTTATAAATACATGATTGTTTTGTGTATGTGTGTATGTCACTTTAAAAGTGGGTTTGAGAATGGTTTAGATTCACAATTTGGTTCACAAAATGTTTGGTCCAGAGCAACGTCTGCCGGGTCCGCTAGCAGCTGCAGTATTCCACGAAGCACGTAGACATTCTTTATAGCGTTAGTTACATGTAAAAGTCTATACGTGTACGCACACCAGACCGCAACCTGACACCCGATTTTATTAACTAAAGTGTCTTAAGCCACGATGAAATCCGTAAAGCAGTTTCATTGTCAGTGACATTCATTAGGTTCGTCTTTCACGGAGATGTACACCTCCTCGTACAGTGTATCTGGGTCGTCGGAGTACATGGCCACCTCCTGCCCCTCCACCTTGATGCCCCGGTACAGCTCCTCGTCCTGGTACACCTGCAACAACTGCTGTCATAATTTTATTAGGGTGCCCGACTTTTTAGAATAATACCTATAGTCACCGGTAGGAGGGTAGCGCTGTGCCGCGCTCCCGGCTGCATGGGTACCACCATCTTGCTTATTTCTCCCGTGAAACAGCTTTGCTGTGTTGTGTGTGTGAGAAGGGCAAGACAGGCAGTGTAATTACTGGCACCGAGACTTAACATCTTATGTCTCAGGATAGGCAACACATAAATGAGTTGTCTGGGCTCGTTCCAGGTATACTAGTTATGTTGGCGACGTCGACCACTTAACATCAGGTGGTACGTTTGCCAGTTTGCCTATCCAACTAACATAAAAAAAAACTTAAGAAGTCCCAAAATCTAGGGCACAGTCCCACTGCCAGTTAAGATTGGATAGCATGTACACTGGGAAAATCCTTTGTAACTTAATAACATTGTTTCTTTACTGTGTATAGACAGATGGGGAACGAGCTACCTGACGGTTAGTATACTGGGAACTGACAAATCGTTCATTGAAATGTGTCTGTATCAGTAATTACACTATATATCTTGTATTCATGTTTTTTCCATAACACTGCCGTCCACTAACTAAAAGGCCGTTAAGCCACAGTTGGTCGTTTTTCACTTTTTAATGTAGTCTTAAACAACTTTCGAAGCTCTATCTTTTGGTGTAAGAATCATTTCTCTATGATTTATAGTTTTAGATATATAGAAAATTGCTGAGCAGTTAAACCACATAAATTTCGTTACTCCCTTAATTAAAAAGCGGCTAAGCCACAATACTTCTCTAGAAAGACGTTAACATACTTTAACGGCAAATTGAAGTATAATTTTTTCTAAATTTACTTAACTAAAAGTACGTTAGTAGTAGTTAGGTAGTCATGCTTGACTAAAAAGCAGCTAAGCGTCTTTAACTACCTTCATGTATTGTGTACTACAAATAACCATCTAAACATCGTGCCTTAACTATAAAGCAGTTATAAAGAAAAACTACACTAGAAAGCAGTTATACGCCAATAGCGGCTTTTAAATTATGTATTGAAATTAGTATTAGCTAAATATCAATCGCTAGAGAGCAGCTAAACGACAACACTACACTAAAAAGCAGTTAAACGCTTGTGATTTGCGTAACGCAAATAGTGGAATAAAATACTGGTCAAACGCAAACGGTTTGCGTTTGACCAGCTCAGGCTATAATTCCTTCCTTTTCATTTCGGGTGTTCGTTGTGGACAGACGTGCGGCTCGCGGCTCGTCTCGGCGCCACAATTACGAGAATGGCGCAAAATAGGCAAAGGTAAGCTCACATTATTATTTCATTTATTTTAATAAATAGCTATTTGTCATATTATTATAAATACGAAAGTATGTTTGGATATTTGCAACTTTTTTAAGCAAAAACGAATGAATGGTTTTTAATTTATCTAACTTTATAAATGCCTGTTTTTTTTACCGTACATTTTTCTGTATTCCGCAATACCTGCACAGGTAAAACGCGTGCTTATAGTTTTCATTGTGTACCTACCTATTGCAAAAGGGTTTTAAAGTACCTACTGTTTCTAAGTTCATCGTAATTGTTGTTGTAGGTATCTGTTTCGATTGTTGATTGTTTTATACCTACTAGTTCGAAATAGATGTGTCGTATAATTGGTTCATTAGTTAACTGATTATATTTCATTGTATTTTAGACGTTCCTGTGTATCATCAAGGATCCAAACTATGATGAATAGTGTGTTGGTGGACCAGGAATATCCAACTACACAACGCCTTGAGACTAACAGCATGCCATCTATACGAATTTCCACTTGCTCCAATATTCGCCAAAAACAATCAAAGTACGCCCGCATGAACAATAACGATTTAGTTAATCTTCTCTACCAAGAATCTTACTCGATGACATCACAAGTGTTTCAACAATTCAATGAAACACAAATCACATATAATTATAGCCAATCAGAAGAAACTCTGAAACTTACAATAGAAACATTAACTCAACAGCTTGAAACACATTCCATATACTGCCACGAATCGATGCAGCAGATGCAGAAGAAGATGGCATCGGGGAAGGAGGGGCCTTCCCCGATGCCATCTTCTTCTCACTGTATTATACCAGAAATATTAGATTATGACTGCAGTGATGACTCCGTAAAGGATAAGGACTACCAACCATGTGAAGAAGTTTTTAGTGATGATACTGAATATGGTTATGATTACATGCAAAGACAAAATACAGTTTCAAGCCCTAAAAGTAAACCAATATTGAAAAGGAAAACACCAATAACTAAAACGTTCCCCAAAAAAATAATAACGCGACGACATACTTAAGAATTTACAAGAACAGATGAGATTGGACATCGGTTACCCAAGAAAAGACGTACATCTTTATCTATTTTTGATTGCTCTATTTCTACAGATTTAGTAAATTTAGCACCACCATCTTCCACAAAGAGAAAGAAATATGATACCAGTTTGAAATATAGATTAGATGAGAAGGAAAAGGAACGCAGAAGCAAGTATAATGTAAAAACAGGCTGTGGTATGAAGTGTACAAAATGTTGTTCAACTATATTTACTCCCGAGGAACGTTTGGATATCAACAACAAGTATTGGATGATGACACATTCTGAAAGAAGATTATTTATAAGAAGTAATTATACGGTAGCAGTTCCCAAGAGAAAATATGTTCAGGAGCCTAAGAGAAATGCCAAAAGAGCTTTTACTTTACAAAAGAGTGATGGAGTTTTAATGAAAGTATGCAAAGTATTTTTCTTAACTACTTTAGGTTACTGCAAAAAAAATGATAAAATATTGCTTAATTCTATTAATCCTGACAAAGATATTGATAAACGGGGCATGCACGTAAAGACTCCAGCTCTTAATAGAAATATTATTACGGAACATATTGAATCTTTCAATCCCGCTGCACCGCACTATCGTCGTGAACACGCTCCTCATCGTCGTTATTTGCCCAGTGAAATTAATATTACGTTTATGTATTCTGACTTTTGTTCGAAATATCCAGAATACAGAGTGGGCTATGAGTTATACCGATCACATCTAAAGAGTCTAAACATATCGTTCACTCAACTAGGAAACGAGGAATGCGAAATATGCGAAATTTACAGATTACATAGTCTTGATACAAACCATAATGTTCGCATGCAAGCCTTACCTGATTGTAATGAATTTTCGATATGGGCAAAACACCATGACAAGTATAAAAAGGCAAGAGAATTATATGATTTACACAAAACTTTGGAACAGACTACTCAACAGATATATTTTAGTAGCGACTTAGAAAAAGTAATTATGTTACCACGACTAGATACGTTTAAATCCGTAATTTTTTGTCCTAGACTTACAGTATATAACCAGACATTCGCACCAGTAGGAAAAATCACAAGGGATGTAAAACCTTTAGCCGCCATATGGCATGATGGTATAGCAGGCCGTAAACAGGATGATATCATGAGTGCTTATTACAGCTTTTTACTTAAATTTCGAGATATCCAATCAATCAATTTGTTGCTTGATAATTGTACATCTCAAAATAAAAACTGGTTATTGTTTTCTATGCTAATCGACCTCATCAATAGTGACTTAATAGCCACAAAAACTATCACTCTATATTATTTCGAACCGGGTCACACATTTATGAGCTGTGATCAATTTCACCATCAAGTCGAATTATCGATGAAGCGGAAAAAGACCATATATGATTTCACAGACTTTGAAAATGCAGTGGCCTCAGCAAATAATGGTAAAGCTCTGGTTAAATCCATGCAGCCTCAAGATTTTGTAAACTACGTAGGTAACGTATCAGATCGACGCATACATAATTCAAGTCCCAGAGTATATCTTAAAAATATGACTCAAGTGTGTTTTAATAGAGGAAGTTTTGATCTCCATTATAAGGAAGCTTTTGATGAGGAATATATGTCTCTTAAATTTTTAAACGATAAATACTTGAAGAACCCGCATTTCGTTTTAACATTTCGTACGCAACCGAAAGGAATTGATGAGGAGAGAAAGATTAATCTTATAACAAAGTTATCGCCAATTATACCTAAACATAAGATGTTATTTTGGCAAAATTTACCGATCATTGAAGGATATAATATATCTGAATTGAACCAGAAGAAAAACAAAAGGAACGTAACTTTATAAACTAGGATAATATTATGTAGTAAACATAAAGACTGAAAAAGTGCCTTTAGAATAATGTTATTTTTTTATATTTTATTAAATATTTTTGTTTACTTTATTACTTAATTTTGATATTATACTATATGAGTGTTACTAGGTATATAAATTGCTTATTTACCTAATCTTTATATTTTTTTATATAAAGTCTAATATTTAATTGATTATGACGTTATGTGTAACGCACAATTATATTATTTCAACTTTGCAATTATTGATCTCTGATTGTGATATTATGTTTATTTCATAAGTGCAAAAGAATTTGAAACCAATGTGTGTCATGTGCCATAAAGCTTTCAAAAACGATACTTACATGTTTTGGGTATTTTTATAAAATAATTATAATATAATTTTTCGTATTGCTCCGCAGATACTGATTATTATTAAAGATGTAATTGTGATCTCATTACTGAATAAGATTCGTAAAAGTTTGATTTAACTTGTTTTATTTTTATTTTATATTGTTTAATTAATAATAAGCTATTTGTTATTCCTACACAATTTATTTAGACGTACTGATTGTCTATTCTTTTTTATTAATAAATAAAGTTCTGATTTTCATAAAATAGTTTTTAACTTCTCAACTTTTTACCCGCAAGTGCTTATTTAAAAGGCAGTTAATTGCGAGCGAGATGTCTTTAACTGCCTTCTAGTTAAGCAATAGGAGAACCAGTATAAAAATATGTTTTACAATACCGAGCTTAAAAGCGTTTAAAATCCCATAACTGCTTTCTAAGTAAGCAAAGTTAGTCTTCCAAGTGTTAGTTACTAGGCTATAAGTCTGTTAAAATCCTTTAACTGCTTTATAACTAAGTATATTTTGATAACTTTTACTATAATTACAAGACAGGGCGGCTCCTAGAAATTGCTTTACTATAAAGCAGTTAAAGTATGGTTAGCGGCCTTATAGTTCAGTATATTATGTAAAAATGAAAAAAATTGCTTAGCTAAAAGTTAGAAAATGAATTTAAATAAAATGTGATTAATATAAATGAATGAAATATATCACATATAGTGCACAAAGACTATGCCTACGTATATAACTTGCAACCTTGTTCCTAGGTAGCATACTTTTCAAGAGACATCAATTCCCACTTATTTTTGCGTTTTCTCGAAAACTACTTTTTGCACTTAGCTGCCTTTTAGTTAGTGGACGGCAGAACAGTACACTATCCATGCAGACAGTGTAAGTTAGCGCAGCCCATCCCTATACCGCATATTAAGTAGCTAATATAAAATAACTATTGAATGTACTAAATGCAAAGTAAACGATGGAAAGGTCCCAATGGACAACAAGTTGTTCCTCCTAGATCGATGGACCTCTTGCCTAGCGGTTTCACCATGAATCCGATACAGATCCATGAAATAGCAATCTTAAAATTTGAATACAAATAAAACTATGGCTAATTTGGTCCGTCAATAATCACCTCTACTGTGGTAATTCAAATATCACACAACTTACATATCGTCTGCTTACTGGTCAAACACATGATAAGTGCACATTTTGTCAAAAATGAGTTATAAATGCAGATATACGTAATTTTTGACGCTCTATCTACTGGTAAAATCAAATAAGTGCTAGGACTGTTATAACGCATAGAATCTGAAATTAAAAATACGCTAAATGGCAATATAATCTAAAATAATTCTATTCAACAAAAGTAAATAAACTTATTACTGAATTCGAGCTGAACAAATGCAAGTGAGAAAAGATATGTAATCTTATTTTTTTTTTTATTTGAAGTTGGGTATTTATTTAAGTATGAAGTTTGTGGTAAGGTCAAATATTATAAACTCATTTATTTCATATTCTTCGGTAAAAGTTACAGGTAAAGAGATATAAATGTATTTAACATATTATTTTAAAACTCCATTATAAAAAAAAATATTTATTATTTACTGGTAAAATATGATATATGCACATATCATTCTTTCCCAGTACTTCAAAACACGCATTTCCTGCAAATAGACGTATTGCTAAGTGTAATAAATGCATTTAAAACTTTTGACCTGTAGGAACTTCACTTAGCTTCCGTGTTTATTATGGTAATCTGCAGTGACACGTGCGTACGCGCTTGCGGGAATTAAAAACTTTATAGTTAATTATAGTGATTTCGACTTTATTTGAATCTGAAAACATGAATTTTAGAGACAAAAGATTAGTATCAATGGTGACTAAAGCTCCGGTAACTCAAGGTAAGTAATATTCCACCGAATTATTCAACATTGAGGTTATTTTTTGCTAATGCGCATAAAATACGTAGGGTAGGTAATATATATTTTTTTTAATATTAAGAGAATAAATACCTATTTATTCGGAATAATATATAGTCGGAATACTAAATACTTGTGGCTTATTAGCCGATTTCTTCTCCAGGTAAATGTTGTGAATGAATTAAGTAGGTAGTAGTATTTAATTAAGAAAATTTACGAATGATGTATTATAATAGATGTTTTTAACTTAAAGCAAGTCTATGCTTTTAGGTTTGCTTATGGAAGTATAACATAGGCCTAAAACTTGAGGTACTAGCTACCTTGCTTATACGTTAACTTTTTTGTTATAGATTTCGACGACGTTGATATGCCTTGTTCATCTATTTCCACTTTTGTTTTGAGTGAGGATGATGTTGATTTGAGAAAAGAGATAGAACGAATGTTCGATAGCGACGATTCTGATAAAGATCCTCACTATCGTCCAGACACAGATCTAATCAAACTGAATGATGGGTGGACCAGCCGCCAGTTCCAGTACTGTCCAAGACAACAGCTTTTTGAGGTTGCTGAGTGATTGGAATGAAGACGATGACGTAATACAAAGAGACGTGGGTTTAGATTCACGGGCTATTACTCTTAGTATTTTGGACCTACTGTTTAAAAATGTGTTCGATGCTTCTAAAGCTAGACAACGCTGGAAGAAAGCTGATCCATGTAACTGGAAAATAAATGTGGCCAAAAAAAGGCGTTCTGATGGTTTACCTTATAAACTTAAAAACCAGGAGAGGAAAGCGAAGGTTCCGAAGAACATCGACTGCAGCAAATGTTTTTATAAATGTAGCTTACCAAAAGAAGCAAGAGAAATGTTATGCCGACACTATTGGAATTTAAGTTACGTTGAAAAGAAGAATTTCTTATTAAGCAATATACAGGTTGAGCCGCCAAAAAGAGTTCTCGTAGTAAAGGCTAGTAATAAAAAACAACGGAAATTTACAACAAAATGTTTCTTCTATTATGAAGGATCCAGATACCAAGTATGTCGGAAATATTTTTGCTACACTTTAGCAATTTCCCCTAGCGTCATTAATAGTGCCATTGGAAAAAGGAACCAGTGTGGATTGTTCGATGGTGAAGATTTACGGGGAAGAAAAGCACCTCCGAACAAAACGAATGAAGCAGATGTCAATTTTGTCAAGAGGCATATTGAGTCTTTTCCTACTATGGATCCACATTACATACGAAAAACATCAAAACGTTTGTACCTAGACGCTTCTTTGTCTATTACAAAAATGTATCAGCTGTATAAGACTAAATGCAATGAACAAAGCGTCACTCCAGTTTCAGAGATAACATACAGAAGAATTTTTTGTAACAATTACAACTATAGCTTTTTTGTGCCAAAAAAAGACCAGTGTCTGACGTGTTCAAAATACAAGAAAGCTACACCTGAAGAACAACTTAAAATCAAGAAAGAGTATGATGATCATATGGCACGGAAAGAAGCTTGCAGCGCTGAAAAAAAGAGGGACAAAGAAAGAGCCTGATAACAGAAAGGTTTTAACTGTCTTACCTTTGATCTTCAAGCAGTATTACAGATTCCAAGCGGCCTAGTGGGCCAGTTGTATTACAGCCGAAAGTTGTGCGTCTACAACTTGTGTATGTATGAAGCTGCTCTACCGAATAACGCTTATTGTTTTACTTGGTCTGAAATAAATGGTAAACGTGGAAGCTCTGAAATCGGGGGTATATTATATCACTTCTTGTCAAAACAAGTTCCACATGAGGTATCTGAAGTGTGCTTTTACTCTGACACATGCGGAGGGCAGAATAGAAATCAATTTGTTACAGCCTTATTGCTTTTCGCCGTTCAAAACATAGAACACTTGAAACAAATTGATCACAAGTTTTTAGAATCCGGTCATAGCTACATGGAAGTAGATAGTATGCACAGTAGTATCGAGACTGCCAAAAAGAACGTAGAAATTTTCTGCATGCCTGATTTCATTTCCATTTTTAAACGCGCTCGAGCTACTAAGACAGTTAATGTTGATGGACGAAAGACTGTAACGGACAACAGGTCAAGTGGCTAAAAATAAAGAAGATGAGATACCTGAAGGCAGAACCTTCAAAAGTATTTTTTTCTTATGACATGTCAGACGAATTTCTTTTTATAGATGTTTCAGGCAATGCACAGGTTGCAAACAAGTCAAGTAACAGACCAAAAAGGCGTAAAAACAATGAACAATTGCATGAATTCCCACCCCAAGTACAGCTTAAAAAGCTTTATTCTAAGACCTTGCCCATAACTAAACAGAAGAAAAGCGACCTCATGACGTTGTGTCAAAAAGGTGTTATCCCTGAAGAATACCATGGTTGGTTTTCATCTCTATCTGATATTGACAGGCCTGAGAGACTGCCAGAACCCGCAGTTGATGAAGAGTCTGCAGAAGAATAAAAAAGTCATAATGTTGTACCTACTTACCATTATTACTTACCTTTTTAGTTTTGATATAGACACGGTAATAAATGTTGTCTATTCAGATACTTGGAAGTTGTTTTTTTATTTCACAAACACTTTAAAGGATTTAAACTTAACTGTATGAATAATTTTATAATAAGTACAGAGTTTCTTTTAAATCTTACAGGTAAAATCAAGTAAATACAGAGCTTTCTTCGATTATTCCCTAAATTCATTCTATATGCACATTATTTTAATAGTTAATATTCGAATATTACCAATAACTTCACATTTTCATTAAAATTACTTAAATTTAGTGGCAAATAAAGGTTTTATTTCAATTTTTTTCAATTACAGGTAAAATCAGTTAAGTGCATACCCTTGGTCATTTAATACTAAGTTTTAACAACATTTTCTAAAAGTACTCTTACTTCAGATACACACAATGAAAGTTGAATATTTTATCTATTAATTGACAATTAAAAAATATATATATTTAAATTAAATTATACTAAAAAATCAATTTGAACTTTCAAACCTCAATATCTCATTTTGGCAAAATGTGCACTTATCATGTTTGACCAGTAAGCAGACGAATTATGATATTCAGTTAACACAGTTATTTTCATTACTAAAATCATTTAAAACGGAATATTCACCAGGTTTTTTTAGTTTTATTTCGGAGATCGATATTTCGAATGTCTTTTTCACGAGATACTAGACGACGACGTTGACACTAGACTAGAAAACAATGAACTGAACATGGGCTTTAGTCACCCAACAATTTATGACCCTCTCTGACACTGGCAAATCCATTTGGGAGCTAAGGCCAAAGAAGAAGAAGAACTAGAAGATAGTCGAAATAAAACTGTTTTTTTTTTTAGTAACTATCCTGTTTTAATTAATTCCAGTGATCACACAAATTGATGTACATCTACTTTGCAAATTTCCATCTTCATTAACTCAAGATGGTGTGCAGTGTGAAAGTACCCAGTAAAAACCCTAAGTTTATGCCATTAGTTACTACAGCAGCAACACCTACCTCATATTCGTCCGTCTCCCCATACGCCTCCACCTCCTCATACACTTGGGCCTCTGACTTTATCTGCGGCTGGTACACACCCTTCTCTATCTGAACTTGCACATTCATCCCTGGAACATCATAAATCCTGCATTTATTTTTATAGCATATATCATCATGAGTTTAGCAGTGGCAGGTGACGATGCTTATGGTAATATCAATATAATATAACATGATGGGACAACTCGCACACGGCCATCCGATCCCAAACTAGGCAGAGCCTGTTCTTATGGCAACCAGACAACTGATATATACATATATATATATATTTCTAAATACATGTACATATTATAAATAAACTACACACAGACACAGAACAAATGATCATGTTCATGCAACCCTCAAGTATTTTTCTCGTTTTTCTTGGGGGAGTCTGCATTCAAAACGAGTTTTTTTTATTTTATTACTACACCTTTTAATGTGGGCAGTGGGCCAACAGCCTATAGGGCCTTTCCTGTAAAGATGGCTTTACAGCTTGGCAAAAAAGAGTATGGAAAAAATGAGGGCGCCACTTTCACTTTGGTCTCATCATAATATGGAAAATCAGCAAGATAATTTAATCAAATCATTAAAAATAAATGTAAAACACTAAGCTTTACTCAAAATCTAGTATTTGTCGGCCAAGTATTGTCAACATCATAGGTGTCATTTTGTAAAACATTTAGTTCCACCTGTCACCACGTCATACTCTTTTTTGCCAAGCTGTACTAGTGTGTCCGACTAGCGCAGGACACCAAAATAAAATTATATTTTCAGGAAATTAGCAGTGTTCATATTTTTTCTTCCTCTACTCTCAGTCCTGACAAACATGATTCTATGTCAATGGGAAGTACCCATAAATTTTGGGATTGACAGACAGACAGACAGACAAAGGACCGGACTTACAGGAAGACAAGGATTCTGTTTTGTCATTTTGAGGAACCAAACACTAATATAGACAAGCATGTTTAGAACTAGATATATAAACAATCAGACCCACCACTAGCTGCCTGTTTCAGGGTTTGTTTGTTTTTCCTGTTTTTACTCTTGTACGGTGCGGGCATCTTCAGATGTACAGTTTTGACGTGGAGCTTCATAGAGTTGGACTGGGTGAAGGCTTTACTGCACTTAGGACATTTGTATGGCTTTATTCCAGTATGCACCTACAGAAATAGAAATGTTATGTAACATATGTTTCTGAAATGTCGTCACAATTTGTTTTGCTATCATATGAAACAACTTTTTAGGAATTACACAGCCATAAAATATCAATAAACCAGATAATATCTATATAAAGGTGTTTCATTGTAAATTTGCGTAAACATTAAAAAACAATTATTTTTAAAAGCGTTGCAAAAAATTATACTCCAGCTCGCCTAGCATGCGCGCACGACAAAATTTTGTCTTTTGTCCTTTTCTCATATTATCTCTCTGTCTACAGTAGCTAGCATGCGTTTTCAATATTAAGGACAAGATAAAGTAAATTAAACTTTATTAAATATAACCGGGTGACTATTTTTGTATACCGTGGCGTTTCCCTACTACAATTATATAATTTCGGTATACGATGAGTGTTCTCATAGTAGCACTCTTTGTATTACGTGGTATACCCAAGAGAGTAATCGTGAAAATACTTGATGTAGACATTATCTCTATCTCTTTAGTCAAGACATATCTCGTAGGCATCCAGCCCGTCCTAGCCCTAGCCCAGCAGGTATACTCGGTAATTATATATTTTTTTGAGAATGCTACATTCCTTGATTTCAGAATTTCAGATATAACTCATGCTCCACTGTTGACCAACTTTTTCATCACCATGCATTAGATGATGCAGCTCACGCCAACTATGCGTGCATAACTTTAAAATTACTATATAAATATATGATATATATTTGCCTATGGCATTTACTAGTTTGTATCTGCTTTGCGATGGTATCAACCTTCTTTCTTTGCTAAGTGAAAGTAGTTTCAAGACCGATAGGATTATTATCATCATAATATACATATAAGTCATAATACTCACTCTATCGTGTCTCTGGAGGGCTGCTTGGTTACTGAAGGCCTTTGGACAGTGCGGACATTCGTATGGACGTTCACCCGTATGTGTCCTAATGTGGATCTGTAAAGGTAGTTTTGTATCTAATATTAGAAATGCAAGGGTATTGTAGTGCATTGGGATTGGGAATTTTTATTTTATTAGTTTTCTCTGGATTTCTCCAGACCCAAACATAATAAAAAATTCATTGTCATATCTAAAAACTACACACTTAGAGCTACAGTTTGCTTTTTTTATACTGTGCATTCTTTTTCCTTGGATTTGTTTCCCTTCTTTCCTTAAAGTTTGTTAAAAATCACCCAAAAATTGAAAAAATTATATCCTTTCATTTTTGTGGGAATAAGTGCTTTCTATTTTGGTTATATAATTGAACTAACCTTGAATAAATGACGTCGGCGGCGTCAAATGGTGTCGCTAAAACGATGAATTTCACATAAATTTTAAATGATTGAGGTGAGGCTTTGACAGGATAAATGCGTTGTTAACTATTGTATAATTTACTTCATTACATTTTATATGATATTATTATTATTATTATTATATGGAAAAAAACTAAGCAGCTTAAAAAGCTAATGAGCGTGTTAAGCTAACCCCTGTGAGTCAATAGAAAACCCTTTGTTGTTAGTCAGGTCGGGTGGTTTCCCCACCATGGTTCAGGCCTTGTCGTGGCGGTGGGGCTCAGTAACCTAGGGTGAGCCGCTGCACCTTGGGCGAAGCTAATTGGGCCAAGGGGGCTCTTTGTACCCTTCTTATAAGAAGAGGGGACATAAGAGCAGGGGGCAAGGGGTGAGAATGGGAACCTCACCCCATTGTACTGTCCCGACGTTGGGAGGGGTTGTTCTGTGGTGCGGGACATCCCCTCTGTGGAGGTGGCGTCGGTCCCTTGCAGGACTGACTAGCCGTCGAGGTGCCTGTTTGTTTACTAGATCCGGGGCACCTCACCAAAGGCGGCATTGGTGGCACTCGCCGGGTTTTAGTGGGTAGAGCTGCGTCTATTTATATGTATTTATGTGTATGTATTTATTTATGTATTTATGTGTATGTATTTATTTATGTATCTATTGTTTTATTTATTTATATTATTTTTATCTTTATTATATTGTTTAGATTGTAGGATCCTCTTTGTTTTAATTTAAATTTAGTTTTTCTTTTTGATGACCTACTCAACTATTATTTTAAATTCTCCTCTATCCTAAGGTTGTCTGGAAGAAATCGCTTCCTTAGCGATAAGTTTTTATTTAAGATGTAATTGTTGTTTTTATGCACAATAAAGTATATTTCTTCTTATTAATATTTTACACTGCTTTTCGTGTTTTTAACTTGCAAATATCATAAAAAGAATTAAAAAATCTCTTACCATTAATGTTACATTGTAAGGTATTTTACTTACCTGCAGAAATAGGGGCATAGCAAATTTTTTGGGACAGATTGAACATTGGTACGGCCTCTCCCCAGTGTGAGCTCTCTGGTGGTACTTCAACATAGCTTTAGACTGAAATTAAAAATATGAGTTTATTTTCTAAGTTAGAAAAGAAAATGCTTTTTACTGACTTTTATGTTGGCTATGCCTAAAGGACACACGGGCTGTAGCAGCTTCATTGAAAAAATAGTATGAGGTAAAAAATACATAGATTGGGGACCTTTTCCTTTATCAACCCTGCAAGCAGTGTCAAATGACATACATGCTACTCAGAAGAGCTGGCAGCTACCTCGGACATAGAATTAGTCTAGCTATTCAAAGGGGGAACATTGCCAGTATCTTCGGAACCTTGCCTAAAGGGACTCCTTTTTAATAATATATTTTAGCTTCTTTTTAATATATTTTATAAGGTTTTTAGTTTTAGGTTCTTTGTACATTATTAAGTCTTTATATTAGTATAATCTCACTTTATCTTTAAATAATTATCTATAATTAATTGTAAATAACAGAATTGACATACAAGCGAAGTAAACAATAGAAGCGTAATAAATGCTACTCAGTAGTAGTATAATGACAACACAGACCCCCCAATAGGATCACTTTGTTGTCCTTCTGTCTGTCAGCCTGCCAGACCAAAACTTATCCCATTGACATAGAATGATGATATTTTGTAAGAAGCTAAAAAACCTTTTTTAGGAAAACAATTGTAAATTTGTATTGTATTAAATACATAAAAAACACATCAGAATACATACAGCATATGTCTTCCCGCAAATTTCACACACACTGGTCTTATTAGTGTTGCATTTCGGCTTTCGCTGCCCCCCTCGCCCATTTTTATCAAGTTTTATCCTTGGCTTGATGTGTATTCTCTGATGAATAAGACATGCCCTCTCTGAACTAAATACTTTTTGGCACTGGAATAAAAAACATTATTTATTTATATGTGTTTACATTGATGAGTTTTAAGCACTACCCACATCTTGCGCTAGTGACATATATAAAATTTAAGTCATTATCCCCATGTCTGATAGTTTTTTTTTTTTATATAATAAAGCATTTTAAAATTACTTGAAAATAAGTTAGGTCAAATAAACACATTTTGAAATTACAAAACACATAAAGCATTTTGAAATTATTTGGAAATAAGTAAGTTTGTCACAACATTGTACTTTAATAGTTAGGTACACCAATGATACTGGGTAGTAAGTAGTAATAACACACAGTATCCACATATGGTTGTGATATACTTTGATATAGAGAGAGATTAAAGCTAGAGTTTAAAAGACGAAGCAATAAATATGTATGAACAGTCTAATAAGGGTAATGTACCTAGTACATACAGAAAAGTATATTAGTTGGCATAGAATCGCATTAAAAATATAGGTATTAGTCAAATAATAAGTGAGTGGGCTCTTAACACAGTGTAGAATGCAAAATATTGATTGATTCTATAGCCAACCCTATTACACTATATCGTGTTCTCGAAAACAATTACATTGCAAACTGAAAATATATTAAATACTAGTCAAATGTCATGCATAATAACTTGGGCTATTCATATAAAACACATTAGTTTAAATACAGAAAAATAAATTACCACTTATCAGCTACATACTGACCGATTATTATAATTCACGTTGTTTATTCTTTATAATTTTAATTTTTAAAGTATATCACAGACAAAGAACCTGAATGCTCAGCGCACAGAGCAGATTAAATTTAGATTATAAAAATCGAGATCACTAAACTTTAGAGTCAATAATTATAGATTATATCTAAACATTCTAAACCATGTGCGAGTAAAACAAGTAAAAAAATTTAAGAACGAGAACTCAACGAAAATAAAATAGTATGTCATACTAACCGTATCACACTTGTATTCAAATAATTGAACAATTTCGTTTCTAGGATTATGATGTTTTTCAAGATGCTCTTTTAATGCATCTTCCGTCGGAAAAGTATCGCCACATTCACAGATGATATAATGAATGCTAACAAACGAACAATAAAACATGTTTCCCGACCACAACTGAAGCCACAGATTACTGTTTACTTTGAAGTTTGATTATCAAATACAGAGCACAGACTACTTAGATTTATACTACTGAATACAGAGAGATTGAAATTTTCTAGACGACATGCGCCATATTAATAGTTCAGACTTCATTATCTGTATTCTGTGGGCAGTGGGAGATGTGACTTGGGACCATAGACGTAGAATATACTAAATAGACCACCTGACAGCCCGAAAATGCGTGACGATTTTTTAAAGTCAATGTGTGCAGAGCACACGCACACATTGACACACAGTGATGTATCTTTTACTATCGATACTCGATAGTACAGCCAGTTCGAGTAAATTGTAAACATTGTTGTTTGGGGTGAATTTTCCAATTGTCAGATATGTTATGGTTTTTATAAGGGTACTTAATATACACATTACAAAGTCAACATAATTATTCCTCAGTGATGACGATGATGATGAAGGAGGGTAAACTACATAATATTCCTCAGGTCAAAGTTATCCGCCGATTGCAAAAGCAGCCCTTAAATTATTTAGATAAAAGGTAAATAAATATTGAAATAAAACAACACATAGTATATTATTTATTCTCAAATGAAATATTATAATACTCTTACACACTCATACTTACCTACTATTTATTTAAAATAATGACTTTTATTATGTATGTATTATTTGTTTCAAATGATTTTAACAAAAGGAAAATAATACAATTTGGGAACAAATCGATCAATATTCAATGGACGCTTGATCCATGACTTACTACACAAGATTTACACAGCCTAAGTATATGCGCAGTTATTATTTTAACGGTTACTTTAAAATTATACTGTTACAAACGTAAAACAAGTAATTTAATTAAAATTAAAAAAAAAATGGGTAGATGTTACTTTCCTTTAAACGTCTTATTCAGGTGGTTCCTTACAGTCTCCTTACTCAAATTAAGTAGCTTACATTCGTATTTGAGCCGAATATCGAACAGATGTCTATTAATACTTCATTATTAAGTATCTGCGCCCACTTAAAACTTATTGGTCCATATTGTGGCTCGTCAAGCACAAAAACAAGTCGGAAATATCTTCCGATATTAGAAGCGTCGCTTTGCAAATTGTATTGTTGGGATTCCAACCAACACGCCCAGTTAATATCAACCATTTTCCTCTTATTATAAGATCTTGAGGGAATTTGTAAAACAAAATGATTATGAGTCATCGCTAACAAGCAAACAGTCGGAGAGGACATTAGTACGGGAGCGGATTTGACAGCGAGTGCCGGAGATCGGTGGCGCTGCAATGTCAATTCAAAAACTTGTGTTAGGATTGGCAAGAATATGGGCTGGACGGCCGAGGCGGAAGGATGCTGGTATTACGTTATAGACACACCCGACTACTGTCTTTAAAAAGCGAGGTCTTGTTCGTAGAGGGGCGATTTATATCTGCGACCTCAAGGAGGACGGAAGTCTGGCCAAATCACTATCGGCCATGTTAAGTTTGTTAATTAATGTTGGGCCAACCTCTATGTATGTGTGAGGTTCGTGTATGTGTATGCATGTGCAGTGTGGGTAAGGACGGAGGTGCTTTATGCATGCACATGCACACGCACCTACACATTACTTCTGGACCTAAGATTGTTATTGTTTGATCAGAATGTAATAAAATGGTTGTTATTATTATTTAAAACGCATTTCCTTTCTGATATTCCCGTTACATAATATAAACCTTGATCTTGAGTCACTCTATATTATATAGAAAGCTGTTTAATTTTTTGTTGTTTTTAGATTAGTTTAAAATTAATGATATTATAAACCAATAAGCATGTCGATAAATTTGAATCAAGCACTAGCGTATATGTATAAAATATTGGTGAAAATTAATCTTCAAATATTGTGTAATTTAAGAACGATTGTATCTTTAATTACGCAAAATATGAAAGAAAATAGGACGATTGACATTATTTTATTTGAAATAGAAAAGTAAAGATAGAATATGGCAAAAAATAAACACATCTTAGCAATTAGGACATGAAGATGAATTACCTGTGAAATGTATAATTTTCACGATTGTTTCTGTGATTGACATCACAATCACTCACTTAACATCTTACTAATATTAAATGCAATACTGTTTATTGCAAATATATCTGGAACAACGAAATAAATTGGAAATACTGAGAGGCTCTTTTAACGCTTGGTGACTTTGGCTGAACTGTCAAATAAAAGTGGTTACACTTTACATTAGATTGCTCTCTCTTTTCATCTTGTTATAATTCCATAAAGGACTGTCTTCTCTTTCCGACTCTTTATTGGTCTATTATATTATATGTTTATGCTTGGGACGCACACGGCACAAGGTCATGGAGTCTAGACCATGAAGTTAGGAAATAAGAGGAGCTGCCCTTTCTTTAAACTGACAGCTGTAAATGAGAGCCTGATCCGCCATCTTGAGTGCCCTTTTCATAGTAGTATTCTCTATGGTTTTGCTGTCAAAACCCTAGCAATGGTAGCCATGTGTGCCGATTTGAGTTGTAGACTACACCTTCTTTCGTAGGTAGAAGGACTGCTTCTATATTATGTCTATGGTCTAGACTAGGAACAAGTATCAAATGGAATTGACATTCGCGTATACCCGAAAGGGACAGGCATATTCTTGCAGGGATACCACATGCAGGATAATAAGCCCACTTATTTTGTTGAAAAAAGTGTATTCAAAATAAAAATACTGGAAAGGATTGATAGATAACTACAAGCATTTATTGTAATTTTTTGTCATTTATGTTTTAGAGGTTTATTTTTTATTACATATTTTCGATAATTATGAACAAATGCAGCTGTCGTAAATTACAATAAATGTTTGGTTAGGGCTAATGCTTATAGTTATCTATCAACCTTTACCAGTTTTTTATTATTTTTAATTCACTTGTTTCAAGAAAATAAGTAGACTTGTTATTATGAATGTGGTATCCCTGTAATATGCCTGTCCCTTTCGGGTATACGCGAATGTCAATTCCATATGATACTTGTTATTAGCTTTCGGGTATACGCGAATGTCAATTCACATTTCCTGGGCAGTGACGTTTCATTTTAGATTGACATTTGTGTCTATGGTCTAATCGATTAAAACCGATATATAATCGATTGCAATTAATTTTAAGGATTGTATTCATAATATGTACAATAATCTTTTAGATTATTTTAATAACCATTAAAGTACATAACCCTGGAGATCGAATGTAATAAGTAAAATAGGCATATTTTTAAATACGATAGAATTGGCAGCGTGGCCTCTGGTCTTAGTCTATTTCCTATTTAATATAAAAACTTTGATTTAATTTTTTTATTTCCAGCAGGAATGGCGGGAAACATCGGGACGCGCGGTTGTGTTTTTTTGGTTTCCCGTTAATTAATTGTTATTTTGTGTTTTGTCCATTCGGAGTGGTTTTCTATGGTGTTTGTTTTAAAAACTTAATCTTTATATATTGTGATTGGTTGGCGAATATTGTGGTGGACTGCCTTGGGTGGATGGAATGGAGAATGATAGTTGATTGATGGGGGTTAGAGGGGCGAAGCCGCGCTCCTTGGGGTTTCCCGCCATTTCTCCGTATTACAGACCGAATATTGTATTTTGTATGGCTAATAGCGTAGTAGCTAATGCCTAAATGAAAATAATAATAATAATTATTATTATTATTATTTCCAGCTCTGAGGAATGGCGGGAAGCATCGGGACGCGCGGTTGTGTTTTTTTGGTTTCCCGTTAATTAATTGTTATTTTGTGTTTTGTCCATTCGGAGTGGTTTTTTATAGTGTTTGTTTTAAAAACTTGATCTTTATATATTGTGATTGGTTGGCGAATCTTATGGAGTACCGTTCTGGAGTGGTTTTCTTAGTAGGGCTGTTCTGGCGGTTTTCTATAGTGTTTGTTTTAAAAACTTAATCTGGGTAATATATAATGTGATTGTTTGGCGAATATTGTGGTGGACTGCCTTGTGTGGATGGAATGGGGAATGATAGTTGATTGATGGGGGCTAGAGGGGCGAAGCCGCGCTCCTTTGGGTTTCCCGCCATTTCTCCGTATTACAGACCGAATAATTGTATTTTGTATCGCTAATAGCCTAGTAGCTATAATGCCTTTAAATGAAAATAATAATAATATTTCCAGCTCTGACATTTGTTTTCAATGTTGAAATTTTGTATAAATACAACAATTGTATTTCCGAAATAAATTAGATAATGAAAACTTATCCGCTTCTTCATTTTCTCACTTCACATTCGTCAATTCAGTTTTTATTATATTGTCCTTTAACTTAAACTTGCTATTCGGCAGGGAATCAGATCTACAGTATTTTTGGTAATTTCAATGTGAAAGTGATAATAATATGATTAGTGAAAACAAAATACTATTAACCCACCACGAGCAACAAAATCTATGCACATCTAGGCTACCATATCGCCAAGGAAGAAAATTAACTGCTGTAAAGGTAAATCATTTACACACTCTTTTAAAAAAATAAAAAACTGTTTTCTATAGTATTGTAATATTGTTAACATACAATTCCCACCGAAATTTTTCATTGTTTGAAGATACAGAATAAAGTATGACTTTACATCTCAGTCTCCAAAAAACAGTTTCTTTTTCGGATGGGCCTATTCTGCTGGCCTATTGGCCTTAAAGCTTCATCGAAAGAGTGGGTGAGCAGATGGCTTCAACCTAAGAATGTGAAACGGGAGGGTTACCTCCGCCTGCCTTGGTGTCAATGACCTCGCAGCCTTCTGGCGTCGGGTTGTCACATGTGGCGGGACGTCTCCGCGCCTTTGAACTGTACGAGTGTAGCCTCAGGTAGACTACCCATACCTGGTTGTATCACGAATGATGGCCGGGCGTAAGGCAACAGCAACACTGAGGCACACTATTTCCACGGCAACCGCGACGTCCGATGCTTGTAATCTTGGCTGGGATCATTGACCTCGAAGAGAGCGGGAACTCCACCAACCACGCATCCCGGGAAACAAACATTATTATCAATAGTTTTAAATAGAATCTTGTATCTCAAGTCCAAAAACTTAACATCATCTAAAATTTAGACCATTTTCTATACTCTACCATAGACTTTATATATATGTCGAAAATAAGTTTAATGTACAAATCATGCACAGATCTTTGTGGTGGTCTCTGTGATGTTTTTATAATGTTATATCTGTCTGTACCAATAAAAAAAAAAAGAAGTGAATGATTTCCCTTTAATTTTTACAGGTATATACAGTAACAACAGAATCCAACCACCTTCTCATATTTGGTATACCATCATTAAATTTACGCCAGGAAACTAAATCTTTATTTATTAAATTTGGAAAACTGCTACAATTCACTTTATCACCAAACCATGCATCTGAAGCATTCACCGAAACATACCATGCTCAATATGAAAGGATACAATCTGCGAGAATTGCTAAGAAAATGCTAGACACAAAAAACTTTTATGGTGGCTCTCTACATGTATGTTACGCTCCAGAATTTGAAACTATTAGTGAAACAAGAGTAAAACTTTTACAAAGACAGAAAGATGTTATAAACAGATTGAGAAATTTAGCCAAAGAAAAGGAAGAAAATGAAGTACATAAAGCAGTAGACCAGGTGGATGTTGAAATAAATACCAATAAAGATAAGATATTTACTAATAAAGATAATAGACTTAATATGGGTGAAATAAATACTATTAGTATAGATAATAAGAAAATTGTTTCTAAAAAGAGAAAACACCCCAAAGATAATAGAGAACAATCTAATAAATATGGCGCTGAAAATAAAGCTAAAGAAGCAAATACTGATACTAAAATAGAAAATGCTATAATTGAAACTGAAATAGTAGACTGCACATCTGTAGACGAAGAAGTTATAACTAATATTAATGAAACTTTAAATTATAATAAGTTTGGTAATGAGGTAATAAGAAAAATCCCTGAAAAACCTCTGAACAAAATAACTTTTCATATAAATAAAAAATTATAACACATCTTTGATTATTATTAATTGAACCTTTTCTGGGAAGTTATAAAGTTTGGTTTGATTAACTAAGAGTAAAATTTGTTTTTGTAATAGAACATCTATTACAGCCTGGCCACCGTTTCTAGTGGGCGCAATTGTTTTTGCGGGAGAGTTGTTAATTTTTTTGATAAAAGGCATAATTTAGAAAATTTTAATTTTCCACCAGAGGCTATAGCTATTGTGGTTTCCTACATTCAAAGAAATTTGGTATCTAAATGTAACAAACATTGGAGAAATGGATCTCGGAGAAAATAACGCTTTGAAAGTAAGAATGTCAAATGGTTCGATGGTCAATTTCATATTCCAATAGAGTGTCGAGTCACGGTTAATGACCCTAATACACAGATCTTCGAAACCATTCGAAGCATCTTCAGAAAAACCTAAATCAAAACCTGAACATTGCTTGCTCATGCATGACTGATAAGATTGAAAGTCTGAAGGAGCGTTCCCCATTCTGCATTGGGTCAGAGCATTGAACTATGGCCTAAAACCCTCCTCGCCAGATTTCGAGGATGAGACCCGTGCCCAGCAGTGAGGCAGTGGGAATAATTTATTGGGGTTAATATTATTATTTTTAACTGACTTCAAAAAGGAGGAGGTTCTCAATTCGTTGGAATCTTTTAATACAAGAATACCGATTGGTCTGTGTGCTCAATGCATATGCTCAGGAGTTACGGGCTATAGGTGAGACAGAGGAGGCCGCAATTGTTAATATTATATAAACTGCATCAAAAAATGATAGGAAATTTTTCTCAAATACATGACTGAAAATGTTGCACCTTTTTCAAAGAAAGAAGCACTACAGACATTTATTGACTTAGACCTGAACAAAGAACAGTATGGGAAACTTCGATTTTGTTTGGTCGTCAAAAACTGCTCAGTATTTTCTTATCCAACTTTAGTTAAAGCGAAGATGTGTTACCCACCAGGTTTGAGCATAACCATTACTAACGTTAACCATTTTAACAAAATTAGCAAAAGCTAATCTGCAGGACTTGTTGGATCATACTATGGCACATATAAATTATTGGTTCAGTGTACAAAAAACGGCTCAACAAAGTTGAAACTAGTTGTAAATGTGGCTGTGACGGATCATCAGGGCAGAGCTATTTAATATCAGATGCAAACATTTTTATTGCTTCACTTGTATCCATTAGTTTCATAGATGAGACAACTAATACTGTTGTTTGGAAGAAACTTGCTTATCTGTATAGATAATATTGTAGACCTATAATGTTAGAATTTGCCAAAGAAAATCCTGAAAAAAACGCTTCTGTTGTGGCTGATATCAATAATCAAATACTAAATCTGTCTCCTTCCCTGATAAATAAGAATGACGTAATCGAAATCACTCATGATCTATTTTTGTGACGAGATGTGAACGAAAGTTCAATTCAATATGAAGTGTCAACATTACACGCTTGGATTGGGCGTTTTTCCACTCACCGGCACGGCCACGGTAACGGCGACGGCACCGTGCCGTTGACGTGGAATCAAAAATGTATGAAAACCGTGCCGTTGCCGTGGAAGCAAAAATGTATGGATCGTTTTTCCACTCAGCGGCGACGGCACGACGACGGCAACGGCACGGCGTTGCCTCCCAACGGTACCGTGCCGTTGCCGTAGTTAGCAAGCTTCCCACACGTGACACGGTGCCGTCCCGGTAAAACTGCATGTGTATTGTATATAAACTGTAGCCTTGTGCGTGTGTGAGTCCGCGGGGCGTGTAGAAGGACGCGGAGCGGTCAGCTGAGAGACTCGTAGTTAATATCATCTATATATTATTATATTATGAGATATTATTGTGATGATAATATATATCATCATCACTGACTGGAATGTTGGTCTAGTGGTTAGTGACCCTGGCTGCTAAACCAGAAGGTCGTGGATTCGATCCCCACCTATGTTCAGCCATGGACGGATAGAGGCTAATGATGAAATATCATCATAATAATCATGTAATGTCGTGGCATGGGATCGGCCGTCTTGGCGTTCATTAAGGGAGAACTATCTTCAGCCATGGGTGGATCAATTCTGATGCTGATATATATAATATCATCATTATCATGTAATGTAGTGGCACGAGTTCGGCCGTCTTGGTGTTCAGTGAGAGAGGCCTATCACCAGCCATGGGTGGATCAATTCTGCTACTGATATATATATATATATATATATAATATCATCATTATCATGTAATGTAGTGGCATGAGATCGGCCGTCTTGGTGTTCAGTGAGGGAGACCTATCACCAGCCATGGGTGGATCAATTCTGATGCTGATTTATATAATATCATCATTATCATGTAATGTCGTGTCATGGGATCGGTCGTCTTGGCGTTCATTAAGGGAGACCTATGTTCAACTGTGGACGGATAAAGGCCGATGATGATATACATCATCATTATTATCATCATCATGTATAAATTATAATAATATTATGATCTACGTGTCGTCTTGCTGAAGTCCGTGTCAGTACTGAACTACGAAAACGTGCGTAAACCGTCATCGACAACGGCACAGTGGAAAAACGAAGCCACGGCGCCGATGCCGGGCCGTGACCGTGCCACCGCCGTGCCGGTGAGTGGAAAAACGCCCATTAGGTGTATAGAGATGATCTTACACATTTTCTATAACTCAAATCTTTTGAAAAGTGGTCAGCTATTACACCTGAAGAAAAAGACAAAGAAAAAAACCGGTTTAGCGAGGAAATAGGACTGCATGCACAAACCTCGACAAGGCAATGGATGGAATACAGCTCGGAGATGTTTTTTCATAATTACTTATTTCATATTACGTAGAATTTATAAAACGAATGTACGTATTACTATAACTATGTCATCTAGAATGGCGATTTATTCAAAAAAGTTCGGTGAATACGCATTATAGTAGGTACAAACTGTACGGAAATATTAAGCTATTGCATAGCTTTTATCGCGGGCCTTGAGCGCGGCGAGCGAATCAAGAAATTCCGTAACGAAAAAACCTGACACCCGACGAGCGACGAGCTGCTCCGAAATCGGACGAATAAGTAAACAGCTGTTTGTGAGAAAGTATATAGGTGACTAACTAGATGACGCTTTACATTTTCACATCATCCCCGTGTTAAATAAAGTATTAAAAATAGAAATAAGTAATAATTTAATAAGTGTACGTGTTATAAGTGTTGAACATTAAAGTGACAATAACTAAGTGAAAGTTTTTTATATTTTTTATTATATTCCTCCCTCAGTGCATAAATCATTGAGTACTATGCTATTTTATAAGGACAATTATCCGAGGACGCGCAAGAATCTCGAAATAAGGATTACAAAAAGTTCAAAATCAAATTACAAAGACTTCATCATTCTAGAACGTGTTCAAGAGTGGCTACCAATGAAGACGGGTTTCATACATTATTGTACTCTTTCTAATCCACATATTTTTAGTTTGAGGAAATACCTCGGAAATAATATCAAAAGAATTTTTAGATGAAACTGTAGCAGATTAACTGTCCTGACAAGGACATCGAGATCGGTTTGAAACAGTGAAAAGGACATCCTCGTCAAATTGAAGCAGTAAATATCTATCCTGAAAAGGATATCGAATTCGAATAGAAAACAGTGATTTAGCCTGAAAAGGACATTCCTTTTCAGGATGTCCTTTTCAGGCTAAATCACTTTCTATATGTGTATGTATTAATCGAATCTAAACCACGTTGTTTCGACCTGAAAATTACGGTTTGATGATGATGCCGAAGAAGGACGTCGGGCACGAAGTCTTCACGCGAGTCACGTGGCATCGCGCAGCTCTTCCCACTCGCACTTCGTGAAATTCGACGTAATATAATAATAATTATTATCTGTAACATTCTGTATATAAACCGTGATTTTTGTGAATAAATTATTACCATCGTCGGAATCTATTAGGATTATTTTCTTTACCAACCAACAAATCCTAAATAGCCAAGTCCTTCTTGCTGTCAACAAAAATGGGCTGATTTATAATACTTTTTTTTCTCGTTTAACAATAAAATCAACTAGAATGCCTTGACGCAATTTATGTTGGATGTACAGCTTGGCAAAAAAGAGTATGAAAAAATGAGGGCGCCACTTTCACTTAGGTCTCATCATAATATGGAAAATCGGCAAGATAATTTAATCAAATTGTTAAAAATAAATGTGAAACACTAAGCTTTACTCAAAATCTAGTATTTGTCGGCCAAGTATTGTCAACATTATAGGTTTCCATTTAGTAAAATATTTAGTTCCACCTGTCACCGCGTCATACTCTTTTTTGCCAAGCTGTAGGTATTAATTAAATCCTAGGCACAGTATCTGCTTAAATAACTTTTTTTTTCGGATGGATCTATGCTAACGGCCCGAAGGCCCTAATGCTACATCGTAATAGTGTGAGCCCATTTGGCTCACTTTTGGTTTGTAAAAGTGGGGGGTTGCTCCCCGCCAAACGTGCAGTCTGCGACCACACGGCCTCCTGGCGTCGGGTTAGGTAAAAAAACATCATAGAACTTTAAAAAACTTTTAATAAAATGTTATAGTGTGTAATAAATTATTGATATAACAACAAATTCAATGTAGGTACACAAGTACGAAGCTTTCTATCTACACCACATCAATAAAACACCAAATATGAGTATTGTCGTTACTTATATAGTACTCATCACAAATATACGACTAGTTTATAAACACTATTGTTCTTCGTCTGCATATTCTTCTCCAGGTACTTCTTCCTGTTCATCAAATTCCTCATCTACCCCCACTTCCTGCCAAAAAAGTAAAGCATGAAAATCTTTTATTTTTGCAGGCACATGTTCTCTCGCTGTTATTTTTCAACCGTTCTTGTTTTTTAAGGGAAGCGGATTATTTACGGACGTTCGAGCCGCTCGGATATCATATAGGCACACGCCGCACGGCCATCTTATATGTGCAAAACGCATCGAGCATATAACTGGAATAGAGCGGTAATGTTTGTTTTGTATGAAAACAAATTACGACAAATTTGTGCTGTGACGCTGCGTCGGTTCTGCGCTCTGATTGACCGACTGCGGACCGATGGCCATTGATGAATGATTGGTCGACGGGATAGATACAGATCACGGGTTGGTTGAATTGCAATACATCAGTGATAAATCACGGACCAGTTTCGGACTTTTTTGGCTCACATTACAACTCTATCCGGTTATATGCTCGACGACCAAACGTCATATTTTACTGCTACACTACACTACCGCTAAACGCGCGCCGCTCGCGGGACGTTTTTAACGCTTATTTCCTACTCTTTATACAATATAGCTTTACTTCTTTCGGGCGTCCCTAGACGGCACTGTTTTTGTCTCATATTTCTATAAAACGAATTCGCCATAACCAGTCAATAGTTTATTCTGGGGCATGCCAATATTCCGGACGCACAGTGTGTATGTTTTTTTTTTGTTTTTTTTTTTTTAAATCTTGGATAGGCAATAGGCATGCTAAAAGACAATGGCAGAGTCCAGAGACCATTTCATAGTAAGTGATCAACATCGGTCGGGCCTAACTCATTCACACTGTGTATCCTGAGAAGTAATATGGTAGTCTTGTGCCATTTCTGTAGATATTATCTAGGTATTCGAAATACAAACTCGAGAGCAAAAAGCCCGGGTCACTTAGATACCTGAAAATCTCGGAAACTAATAATGTGTCTCTGTCTAATAAACACAATTTATTTCTAGTTAGGATTCTTAGTTACCGAGATTTATAGGTTTCTTTATGTGGGCCGGATTCATTGCACTCGAGTGTAGATAGTTTTATTCTGACTATAAAATATTAAGGTGTCAAAAATCTGTCGTGATTTTCAGACACTGGACTAAACTTTCTATCCGTTATAAAAGTCATGTCTGAAGGTAGAAAGTTCTAGAAAATGGTCGAAACCATTTCTAAGGTTAGCACAAGGCATGTATCAGTTACCTCGTACTGTTGGTACTCGGAGACCAGATCGTTCATGTTGCTCTCCGCCTCCGTGAACTCCATCTCGTCCATGCCCTCGCCCGTGTACCAGTGGAGGAAGGCCTGAAATATAAACATAGATTCTATCTCCTACGATGACGATCGGTGTATATTTTTGTAACTAGCTCCTGGACTACAAAAATGCACGATAACAAAAGGCCTCACAACATCCATGCAAGGTGCATTCGACGGGATGGAATCGATTAAGGCTTAAGAAGAACTGGGCCTGTAGACAAAGTGACATCGCTTTGTAGCCGAAATTCGTTATCGTCTTTGAGATAACGATAATAATTTTCTAGCCAATGATCAATCAAAGATCGTGACAGTGCAACGACAACAACTGTCAAGTGTCAACAAAGTTCGACAAGAAGTGTCAAGTCGGAACAAAAATTAAAATTAATATCTATGTAAATAGACCTCATACACACTATAACTCATAAAAATTGTGAAAATGTTGCCCTCCATGGCCCACGCCCACGGATAACGAATCAATATCAATAATAAAATAACATAAGTTTGACATAAGTGTTCGATAACCAATTGACAGTTTATGATTTTGTTACGAATTTTAACATTGTCTACCAACTTGCGATAACGATAACGAGTGACATTATTGACGACGGCTTATGTCAATCCCATACATTTTATTCTTTTCGAACTTCGTTATCGTTTTTTTAATGTTACTTTGTCTAAGGCCTCTGTATATTGAATGATCAGGGTTCGGATTCATAAAAGAATAGGTATAATCAGCAGTGGCTGGAGATAGGCTTCCAGTGACTAAAAAAGAAAATTCTACTAATATTATAAGCTCGAAAGTTGTAAGAATGTATGGATGTATGTTTGTGTCTCTTTCACGCAAAAACGACTGCATAGATTGTAATGAAACTTTACAATAATATAGCTTGCACATCAGAATAATACATAGGCTATAATTTATCCCTGTACCTACTCCCACGGGAATGGGAAAAAACGGGAAGGAAAAGCGCTGCTATTACTTACTAAGTATATAAGTGGGACTGAACCATTATGTTACTATTTTAATTACGCGTTACTGCATCTTTCCTAAATCATCCGAATCTTGCAATAAATAAAATGTAGCATTACCTTTCTTCTGAACATGAGCGTGAACTGTTCGGAGATTCGCTTGAAGATCTCCTGTATAGCGGTGGAGTTGCCCACGAAGGTAGCGGCCATCTTCAACCCACGAGGCGGTACGTCACACACAGCCACCTTCACGTTGTTGGGGATCCACTCCACGAAGTAGCTGGAAGAATATCAAGGTACAACTATATCAGTAACATACAGCACAGAAGTACAGGGATAAACTTCATGATGAAAATTAGGACGTGATGATTCTCTAATGTTGGCTGCATGTGAAAATCTAGGCGCTGATACGAAAGCCAATCGGGAACGGAAAAACCCTTAAGTAAATGTATTCATATTTAAAGAAAATATATGAATAGGTTACAGTCTCGCGATTATAGTCTCCCCATGATCATGGCGACAGAAACATTGCCGAAATATCGAGACCTCAATAAAACAACAAACGCGGTAAGCGTCCGAAACAATGTTTATTCAAATATTAATAGTGATCGCGTTAGTTTAAAACAATATATTACGGACTCAAGGGACCTATGGCTTGACAAATTATAGTCCGCACCTGAAAGATGTCAACTGAGAACTTAAAGATAAATCAAACGAATTTCAAGAGTTTCTTGCAACTTTAAAATCATTGCCAAAAAAGGTTATAAAGTGTTATTACCTGGAGTTTTTATCCTGGACTGTGAGCATCTGCTCGTCTACCTCCTTCATGGACATCCTGCCGCGGAAGATGGCGGCCACGGTGAGGTATCTCCCGTGTCGCGGGTCGCACGCCGCCATCATGTTCACCGGGCTGAACATCTGGGGACATTACATCTTGATAATGGCAGGGGCGTGCCCATGGTTCAAGTCTTGTCGTGGCGGTAGGGCTCGGTAGCCTATGGTGAACCCAGAAAGGAAGAGGGAACAAAAGAGCAGGGGAGACAAGAGGCGAGGATGGGAACATCACCCAATGGCACTGTCCCGACGCGACGTTGCTTGGGAGGGGTTGTTCTGTTGTGCAGGACAACCCCTCTAAGGAGATGGCGTCGGCCCTTTGGGAGACTGACAGCCGTCGAAGTGCCCTGATGCTCAACAGATCCGGAGCACCAAAGGCGGCAATGGTGGCTCTCGCCGGGTTTTAGTGGGTAGAGCTGCGTCCACCTCCACCATCTTTCGGGCACAGCGAATCCCACGATCTCAGATGCCTAAGAAAATTTCCCGGCGGAAAAGAAAAAAATGTTATTGATGATTGGGGGAAGGCCACAAAGGCGCATGTAGTGCTCACCTGTTGTGTCAGTTCTGGAACTGTCAAAGCTCTGTAGCCTTGGCTATTTCGGGCCGTCAGTGGCGCGAAACCTGGGAAGGAGACGTGACCTGTTAAGCTGTGTTTAAGATAGTGTAAACCATGACGACACATCCGTCCCGCTCCGTCGTCGACGGGAATGCGGAGGACGCGCTATGCGCACCTGCCTCCGGTCTAACGGGACTCGGGGTAACCTGCCTCAGTAGAAAAGTTCCAGCGTTGGCGGGAGTGATCTAGGTTGTCGGAGTGCCCCCATAATAGGAGGAAGCCCGGTTAGCCCTTTTGAGGGAACCGGCCGGTCGCGATGGGTGTCCTGTGTTAGTCAGATCCGGGACACTCCCCTTCAAGCGGTTGAAGGCAACTCGCAGTGGTTTTAGTGCGGTATACCGGCGCTGGGGTAGCGGGGAGTGCCGTGAGTCCCACATATCCCCGGGGACGACCCATAAAAAAGGGTAAACCATTTAAATGTCCAATTAGTGCTATAATTAAGACTATAAGGAAAGGTTTAAGAGTGGAGGCCGTTTAGGTCGTCTAAGTGTTGGTCGGCCATTAACCAGGTGGGAAGACGATCTCCGTGCGGTGGTCAGTCCGTGTTGGATGCGAGTGGCAAGGGATCGGTCGTCTTGGCGT
This sequence comes from Helleia helle, assembly GCA_963853865.1. NCBI lineage: Eukaryota > Metazoa > Arthropoda > Insecta > Lepidoptera > Lycaenidae > Helleia > Helleia helle. The sequence goes on from OY971434.1 coordinate 1,862,160, forward strand.
TCATTGAGGGAGGCCTTTGTTCAGCAGTGGACGGATAGAGGCTGATGATGATGATGGTTATGTTCTTGTCAAGTATTTGGCCACCAACATTTAACATATGGAAATATAATACAGTACTTAGACCACCAGCAGAGGCGCTCAATGCATGTATAGATTTAGTGATTATACACATACAGCTGGTGATGAAGGTTCAACTGACCAGGCATAAAGAAGTGCAGTCGCGGGAACGGTACCATGTTGACGGCCAACTTGCGGAGGTCCGCGTTCAGTTGTCCGGGGAAACGGAGGCACGTGGTCACTCCAGACATGGTCAGCTGGAAGTTGTAGCATACTTTTATTTAATACCACGTTTATTTTCGCCCATATGTCGAATGAATAGAAAATCCTAAGCATACAACATTACTTCTAGTATTGGCACTACTATTTTAGTAAGATTTATGTGATTAGCAGAGTTTTTTCGAACGACTAATTCACCATATCGTGATGGTGAATTAGTCGTTTGGTTTTTTCAGTCTCTTTCAGAAATTTAAAGTAATTGCGACTCTTCTAATTTTTCTACAATTGTATCTTTAAGCCGATGGTCGGAGGATTATGAGCTACACACATTCTCTTTCACCTATATAATGGGACACCAACTCTATTTTTATAAGGGACTGTGCACACAGATATTAATTAGGTGAGCAGTTTATTGATTTTTTTTATTTTTTTTATGTCCTCAGGAGGCAAAAGAGCAGTAGGAGCCTCACGGCGCCGACGCCCACACACATCCACACAACCAAGGCCACGTAGATGCGGCGCCCTCCCTTTCCCTTAATCCCCTCCAATGGGCCACCAGAAACTCACAAACCGCACGAAACGCGACAGCATAGCCGTCACTTGACTCCGGTATTATGTGAGCGAGAGGTACCACCCCGGTCATTCCGGCCCAAGTCGACTGCATGGCACTACCTCTTACAAGGATCTTATTGAATTGACATTTGTTTTGGATATTGCAACTATAACCCACAAACTTTGGCAAATGAGATTTAAATAGTTCGTTAAAATCGAAGGGATAGGAGTCCGTCGTCGTGGCTTGCAATTGTACTAGGTAAAGATTCTCAAGAACTCACCGAGACCAAATGGTTGAGGTCGCCGTACGTGGGGGAGGCCAGCCGCAGCGTCCTGAAGCAGATGTCGTAGAGGGCCTCGTTGTCGATGCAGAAGGTCTCGTCCGTGTTCTCCACCAGCTGGTGCACGGACAGCGTCGCGTTGTACGGCTCCACCACGGTGTCCGAAACCTGGAATTTGTTTCATTTTTACTAAGCTGAACTAGTATTTCACTTGCACGCAGCTTCCCCTTAACTTACTTTTACAGCCGTATCGATTGATGATGGTTATTTTAATAGGTTACTGCACCGTCCACGCAGAAGTCAGGACAACCGTTCCGTAAAAATCCGACCACGCGGCATGATACCTCGCAGAGCTAATGGCGGCCGGCTCGCACGAAATAAATGTACGCGTTGTACTTGATTAAAACTAAGATATCTCCCAAGATAGTCGTTGAAATCGAACAATGTTTGTTCAAAATTGGATCCTTATACATGGTTAATAACGTATTTATTTTTCCACCCGACGGTGAGGCGGCCGAGTCCCGCCACTGACACACAACCGAAGCCAGGAGGCCGTGTGGTCGCAGACTGCACGGTTGGCGGGGGGCAACCCCCCACTTTATAAACCAAAAGTGAGCCGAATGGGCTCACACTAATCCGATGTAGAATTAGGGCCTTCGGGCCGTTAGCATAGATCCATCCGAAAAATAAAGTATTTATTTGGCTCCACTCCTATTGGTAGTAGCAGCATATTATTTTATATTATTATTATTATCCTCGATAAATGGACTATTCAACACAAAAAAATGTGCAATTGAGATTAGCGCGTTCAGCCAAACAAGCAAACGGACAAACTCTTCAGCTTTATAATATTAGTATAGATAAATTTACATCTACCGAGCGTCTCGTGACGAGCCACGTTATAAGTGGTCAATTTCGCCCATGAACATAACGTTCATTTGGGACCAGTCCAGCCCCCAGGCAACTCATTCATGCGTTGCCTATCCTAAGACGTAAGATGGTGAGTCTACAGTGATGCTGCCTGTCTTGCCCTTTCCTACGGAACACAACAAAGCTGTTTGACGTAAGAACGAAAAGTCGCTCGGTGCAATGCAACCTCCCCACTGGTAAAATACCAATACAGTTACCTTGGGTGATGGAGTGACGCTGAAGGTATTGATGATACGGTCAGGGTACTCCTCCCGCAGCTTGCTGAGCAGCAGCGTGCCCAGCCCCGAGCCCGTGCCTCCTCCCAGGGAGTGGGTCAGCTGGAATCCTTAAAGCATAAAATTGAAATGTCCTTTCATTGTTAACATTTTGCCTCATGAAATTGTAACTACTATTTGCGTGGTATCCACTAATAACTGATGTCTGTAAAGTTTACGGACGATAATTTTACATGATAACATCATAATGCGAGCATCAAAGATTGCTGTTAAATATTTACAAAGTCAGCATACATTTCCGTTTAACCGCGTGGCCACGGCCATGCGAAGCGGAACACGCGTCGAGTGGCGAGAACAACAATAATTAATGTATGAAATATGGATATTGTATGAAGTATGCCACAGAAACAGATAGCGGGGCGGGGGCAGCGGCGAGAGTCGAGTGACGAATTCAAAAGTAACAATAAACGCAAAGATTTTACATTAGTAGAAGAATAAGTTGATTATAAGTTGTAGACACAAAAATTAAAGAATTGCAATTATTTTACTACTTTTTATTTTGTTTTTTTGAATTGGTTTTTTTTATTTACTTACCTTGTAAGCAGTCGCACGGTTCAGCTTCCTTCCTCACTACATCCATAACCGACTCTACCAACTCTGCACCTTCCGTGTAGTGACCCTTTGCCCAGTTATTGCCTGAAATGAGGCAAATAAAATTATAGAAAACCCAAGTTACTAATATTTTTTTACTTATTCCTATTTGAATGTAATATTATTATATATATGAAAGAGAGAGTGAAGGTATTTGAGTCTTAAAAGTTACAACTGGTATTTTAGAATTATAGTCACCATATTTTTCTTTATTTGGTCTAAATGCCACTTCCACCAATTATAGATATAATAAGTTTAATGTTAATTTAATAGACACACTGGTAGACCATTCATCTGATGGAAAATGGTCAACGTCGCCCAAGAAAATAAACCAATCCTGGGACTGGTTCAGATTATTGCCTATCTATACCTATGACACGTTAAACGATAACACTTGATAATAATTCTAAAAATCTTTTTTTCACTTTCCCACTTTTATCTAATATACGTTACAAATTAAGATACTTGATGATGACTTTGTCAAAACCGGTCGTGTAATTTTATCTTAATTTGTAACGTATATAAAATAAAAGTGGAAAAGTGAAAAAAAGAATTTAGAATTATTATGAAAATGAATTTCCATCAAGAACTTTGCCATTTGAACATTCAATCAGTGATAACACTTGAGTAATTCTTTCCTCTCCTCTCCTCTTCTCTTCTCTTCCTTTCCGAAACTTTGCCAAGTCATTTTACGGAAAAAATAAGCAGGATCTTGGTATCCGCATACGGTGGCGGGGTGAAACACATATGCCACTGGTAACCATAATTCGGGAAAGACATACCAAAGACTCGCCAAAGACATACCAAAGGCACGCCAAAGACATACAAAAGACACGCCAAAGACATGCTAAAAACACGCCAAAGACATGCTAAAGACACGCCAAAGACATGCTAAAGACACGCCAAAGACATGCTAAAGACACGCCAAAGACATGCCAAAGACTCGCCAAAAACATACCAAAGGCACGCCAAAGACATACCAAAGACACGCCAAAGACATGCTAAAAACACGCCAAAAACATGCTAAAGACACGCCAAAGACATGCTAAAGACACGCCAAAGACATGCTAAAGACACGCCAAAGACATGCCAAAGACACGCCAAAGACATTCTAAAGACACGCCAAAGACATGCTAAAGACACGCTAAAGACATACCAAAGGCACGCCAAAGACATACCAAAGACACGCCAAAGACATGCTAAAGACACGCCAAAGACATGCCAAAGCAGCTTTAGGCTTTGAAATGTTAACACTTTGTCACATCTTCTATATAAAATCTGCTTCATACTTTATCACATGTCATAACCACTTGAAGACCTACCTGCTCCACTTTGTCCAAACACGTAGTTGTCAGGTCGGAACAGCTGGCCGTAGTTGGAAGACCTGATGGCGTCCATAGTGCCTGGCTCCAAGTCCACCAGCACCGCACGGGGAACGAAGCGCTTGCCTGAAATTATATATGTTCTGTACGAGTGTTTGTAACAGCTCTGCAAATGGTAAGACAGAATTACATGAAATTTTGGGTGTAGGTACATTTGAAAGAGAAGAAGAATGTCGTAAACGTGTTCGTTTCCACGGGCGTAGTAACAATACTTTCTATTAAGTTTGACCTGTCGACGTCGCCCATGAAGATAACCTAGTTTCAAAATACCTGGAACTAGCCCAGGCAACTCTTTAATGTGAAATAAATCTGTTAAATCCTGATACATAAGATGTTAAGTCTCGGTGCCAGTAATTACACTGCCTGTCTTGTCCTTCTCTCCGAAACACAGCAAAGCTGTTTGACGGGAGAAACAAGCAAGATGGTGGTACCGGTAAGCTAGCTAACGGTAAGTTACGATAAGTTTCGGCACCAATAATTACACTGTCTTCCCTGCTGTGCTGCGGAAGAAATAAGTTGGATAGTACCCACGCGGTAACACTTACCATCTGCAGCCTCATTGTAGTAGACCTGGATCCTCTCCAGCTGCAGGTCACTGTCACCGACGTACCGCCCCGTGGGGTCGATGCCGTGCTCATCCGAAATGATCTCCCAAAACTGGAATACGTTTTTACAATTACATAGAATCTTTGCTTTGCTTTAACTGTTCCCGCGGTTTCCTGGGATTGAAAAGACGCAACTTTTACCAGATTTTATCGCGGTTTATTAACATTTTGTTTTCCTGGCGTTTCGGATTACTCTGTAGTCTACTAGCAGTGCCGCGGTTTCAGAGGGCGCCTAACGCGAGCAAAAAATATGATTTCACCATTTTTTTTCTCCACCATTTCACCCGTGCACCTCCGCTAAAACAAACAAGTGGCGCTGCGATCACCAATACCTACTGTGGCTACGACCGTTTCGCGTTATCATGTAGTACCATCGAGCATTTATTATAACCGGAATAGAGCGGTAATTGTTATGTTTTGTATGAAAACAAATTACGACAAATTTTAACTGCGACGCTGCGCCGGCTCCGCACTCTGATTGGCCAACTGAGAGCCACTGATGGAGGACTGGCCGATGATAGGTACACACAAATCAATGGTTGGTTGAATTGATCAGTTTCGGAATTGTATGAATCACATTACTACTCTATCCGGTCATAATATTCTCGATGATGTTTACGAACTATTATTAAGTTAATTGGTCCCATGCTATGTCCCCTGTAACCTCTGATAAGTTAGGGGCCCCATTATGCTAGGGCCCTGGGCACTAGCATATTGGGCCCCGACGAAAATGACGATTTTGAAATCTACCATTGTTTGATTTTCTTAAAATTATCACTCAATAATCTATGTGGCTCAGTGATAAGCGCGTTGGCGCTCAAGCCGGAGGTTGCGGGTTCGAATCCCGCCAGAGATCAAAAATATTTTCTGTGTTCCTGGGTCATGGATGTGTATTAAATATGTGTATTATATAATAAAAAAACTTAAATATATGTATAGTATAAAAGTGTTAAATATATTACCGTTGTCTGGTACCCGTAACACAAGTTCTTCGAGAACTTACCACGGGACCAGATTGACGTGGTGTGAAAAAAAAAGGAAAAAGAAAAACATGTTCTGGTATAAATATTGGGGCCCCATGGACCGCGGGGCCCTGGCCACCTGTCCAGAGTGCCCAATGGGAAAGACAGGCCTGGTAAATTATTAACTTGTGTTACGGGCACAAAAGGGAATAAATGTGATAAATAAATAAATACAAGAATACCAATGCGTTCTCCCCGTGATGACCTACGGGGCAGAAACGTGGCCTCTAAATCTACGACTGGTCCGGAAGTTCGCCGTAGCTCAACGTGCTAAGCTGGGATTTTCTTTGGCAGATACAAAGATTTGGCAGATTCGAAACGAAGACATCCGCCAGAGAACTGAAGTTACCGATATTACGCAAAGAATTAGCTCGTTGAAGTAGCAGTTGGGCTGCTCACACACCCAGGAGAACGGATGGTATATAGGCCAATAAGGTTCAAGAGTGGAGGTCGCGTTTAAGTAGACGAAGTGTTGGTCGGCCATTGACCAGGTGGGAAGACGATCTCCGTGCGGTGGTCAGTCCGTGTTGGATGCGAGTGGCAAGGGATCGGTCGTCTTGACGTTTGAAGGAGACCTTTGTTTTATTTATTTTTATTTTTTGTTTATGTTAGTTGGATAGGCAAACTGGCAAACGTACCACCTGATGGTAAGTGGTCGACGTCGCCCATGAAAATAAACTAGTTTACCTGGAACGAGCCCAGGCAACTCATGAACAACTTTACCGGTGGGAGGGAAGCGCTGTGCCGCGCTCCTGGCTGCATGGGTACCACCATCTTGCTTGTTTCTCCCGTGAAACAACTTTGCTGTGTTTCGGAGAGAAGGGCAAGACAGGCAGTGTAATTACTGGCACCGAGACTAAACACCTTATGTCTCAGGATAGGCAAAACATAAATGAGTTCCAGGTAAACTAGTTTATGTTCATGGGCGACGTCGACCACTTACCATCAGGTGGCACGTTTGCCAGTTTGCCTATACAACTAACATAAAAAAATGTGTTGCCTATCCTGAGACATAAGATGTTAAGTCTCGGTGCCAGTAATTACACTGCCTGTCTTGCCCTTCTCTCCGAAACACAGCAAAGCTGTTTCAAGGGAGAAACAAGCAAGATGGTGGTACCCATGCAGCCGGGAGCGCGGCACAGCGCTTCCCTCCCACCGGTAAAGTTGTTCAGCAGTGGGTGGTTAGAGGCTGATGATGATTAATACATGACCATCGTCAATATCGACCTCCTCCCGTCGACTGCTGGACGTGAGTCTCTTTCAATGACTGCCAGTCACCCGATCCTCATCAAAACATCCTACTTTCTAGTAAATACTATTCCTACTACCTACTGTTATTAACGCGAAAGTTTGTATGTTTGTTACTCTTTCACGCAAAAACTACTGATTGGATTTTAATGAAACTACAATAATATTTCTTATACATCGTAATAACATAGGCTATAATTTATCGGGTGAAACCGCGGCGCGCTGCTAGTTGCACATAATACAAATATCGATTAATCACAAAAAGTGTCCTTAGCGAAATTCGAACCCGTGATCCTGCGTGTTAACCCAAACACGTGACCAATATCCTTCTCCGTCGTTTAGCCTCTAGATATCTTAAACCGCATAGGAACCGCCAACATCATCATCGCGAAGCTAATAAGTTGTATCAATTTAAAGAATCACGACCCATACGAAAGTTTGCTTGTTACGCTGTCACACCTTATACCGCGGATCGAATTTGGATAAAATATGGTAAAAATATAGATATTGTGAGGAAGGATATAAGGCTATTTCAAAAATCAACTGTCAGGATACACCAAACTTAAGTTATCACGAGTGAAGCAGGGGAAACAGCTGCCCGATCATGGTTCAGGCCTTGTCGTGGCGGTGGCGCTCAGTAGCCTAGGGTGAGCCCGGCACCTTGGGCGAAGCTAATTGAGCCGAGGGGGCTCTTTGTGCCCCTCTTATAAGAAGAGGGGACAAAAGAGCGGGGGGCAAGGGGTGAGGATGGGAACCTCACCCCATTGTACTGTCCCGACGTTGGGAGAGGTTGTTCGGTTGTGCGGGACAACCCCTCAGCCCTCGGCGGTGGAGGTGGCGTCGGTCCCCTGCGGGACTGGCTAGCCGTCGAGGTGCCCTGTCAGCTTAACAGATCCGGGGCACCTCACCAAAGGTGGCACAGGTGGCACTCGCCGGGTTTTAGTGGGTAGAGCTTCGTCCACTTACCATCTTTCGGGCGCAACGAGTCCCACATACCCGCCTGGAGAGACCCACTCCCCAGGCGAGATGCCTCAGAGCATTTCCCAGCGTTAAAGAAAAAAAAATTGGGGAAACAGCTAGCTGGAAGTATATTTATGGTTTAATTTTATAGCTTTAACCTTTTTTCATTAAAAATCTAAGCATAACGTAAAATAATATATATATTGGCGAGATTAGCGCGTTTAAACATTTTCTTTAACCTTATAACGTAGCATAGAAAAAGTGAAAGGGGTATGAAACGGTGATATTAAAATGGTTTATGCGACACAATTATGTAAGTTAAAAATTTATTACTTTTTATTTTTAGTCAAGAAAAATAGAGATAAAAAAATAAAAGCCGTCATAATACCCACTTTATTACCTTAAGTTATTGAACAAAGACTTATTTAAATATTAATTCCCTTTTAACATCAATAAAATATTACTTTGTCTTAGTGCATAATTTGCATCTAGATTTAACTTCAGCTGTTACTCGTGTTCCGCTTGGCAGATCCGGAACATGTCCGCTAACCGATGTATAAATAGATTTGTGGTTTTTACTCTTCACGTCACACTTTTATAGTAATATACAAAATATTAACACACCTTTGAGCCTATTTGATTGCCGCATTGCCCAGCTTGCAAGTGCACTATTTCACGCATGTTTTGATAACTAACTATAGTACGTAATTTAAATACAGATGGAGATAATGAAAGTTATTTTAAGCGCGAATCAACATGTGGGTTGGCATATTGCGATCCACTGTTAAATGTTATCTCTTCATAATGTTTATAATTATAGAAATCTAATAATAATTGGCTTCAATCAATGAAGATCTAATTAGCTCGTAGATAAGTTTTTATAATTGCCTCTCGACTATAAATTCTCATCATTTATATCGGAACTAAATAAATTTGAACTATTTAAAATGCATCTTAATTTGTATTTAATTAAACTTGTAAGTTTACAAAATTATATTATGATATAAAAAGCCCTCCGTTATAGATCTTTTGCAGGATATAAAATGTAGAAAAAGTCGAACATCCTTGAGCTATCGCTATTCGGGAATGGCGGGAAGCATCGGGACGCGCGGTTGTGTTTTTTTGGTTTCCCGTTAATTAATTGTTATTTTGTGTTTTGTCCATTCAGAGTGGTTTTCTATAGTGTTTGTTTTAAAAACTTGATCTTTATATATTGTGATTGGTTGGCGAATCTTATGGAGTACCGTTCTGGAGTGGTTTTCGTAGTAGGGCTGTTCTGGCGGTTTTCTATAGTGTTTGTTTTAAAAACTTAATCTGTGTAATATATAATGTGATTGTTTGGCGAATATTGTGGTGGACTGCCTTGTGTGGATGGAATGGGGAATGATAGTTGATTGATGGGGACTAGAGGGGCGGAGCCGCGCTCCTTGGGGTTTCCCGCCATTTCTCCGTATTACAGACCGAATAATTGTATTTTGTATGGCTAATAGCCTAGAAGCTAATGCCTTTAAATGAAAATAATAAATAATACTATCGCTATTCGCGAGAAGCGGTGCTGTGTGACATTTGAGTCTTGAAATTTCAAAATGTCATGTGTCAAAAGAAATTAGTGCAATAGTATTTTTGTTAAATTCTTACCAAAAACAAATATAGTTCATAATTAAATTGTAGATAATTACTTTTACTTGTTTACTTTCTTATTATAAACTAATTGTAAAGTTATATTATTTACGTGTGTTACGCCATATTGAAAACTATGCCTTGAGGCGTAAAGCCATTATATCAGCATTTTATTTCTATGTGGTGTGCGGTTTTGATAAAGTTATGACGTGTTGTGCTTTATAGAATTTGTTTTATCACGCCATCTAAAAGTAAGTAAATTGTATTAAGCAATTTGCAGACAAATGTAGTTTTATTTACTTTTCGGTCTTATAAAAACAATAGTCAAATAATAGTGACCTTTTATGTGCAATTAAATATGCATCTTCAACATTATTTGATATAAAAATGTTTGTACGACTTGAATACGTACATTGATGTTGTTTTTCGGAGTGCTTTAATCTATGTATCTATATTATGTTATAGTTGTTTATCCTACTGTTAAGTTTAATTAGCAATGCTGATTGCTGGTAATTAATAATTATTCCCATAAATCAATCATTAAGGAAAAATTATATATTATATACATTAGTGTCATAAAACAGTGAAATTAATTACTCCTACATTTGTTGCAAAAACATATTTAATTAAAATATAATATATAAAATATAATATATAATAATATAAAATTGTTGATAGGCTGAAATCAACCTCTTACATGCAACTTTATCATTGGAGCTAATTTTCAAAGTACATTGGATTAATATTATATTGAAAATATATGGATGTTTGTAAATTACTTGGAGATGTGTTGGTAACACTCGCTATTTGAAGTTGCTATAAAGTTTTTTTTTAAATTTTTAATATTTTTAATTTTGAATGTTTATGTTTTTACTTATTGCACAGAGCTCTAATAGGTATCCTCTGCCTTGTTCATAAAACTTATCTTACATCTTTCGGTTTTACATACAAGTGTCTATATATAATATATTAGATATAGTGATCATCTGACATATTTATTACAATATATAATAGACAAGTCATTTTTTCCCTCCTGCCCCCCAACACTACGTAACATTGACCACAATTTACCCATACATTCTAAATAGACAAACTGTTCCACTTTTCATACTTATAAAAGTATATCATTCCAGGTAGCCAACATGACAGAACCAATTTGTGATGATATTAAAGATGGGATGTACCCCCAACAAGATATAAACTATATGGATACAAAACAAGAGCTACCTCATTATAGCTCCAGCGAAATGGGAGAAACATATTTAGATCCTCAGACGGGAGAAACGTCTTATCATCCCCCATTGAAGGAATACCAGATACCTAGACCTGGACCAATGCCTAACAGACCTCCAACTAAATTTATAAGTGTCAACAGTGAAACTCTAACACAGGAACAGCGAGCAATGTATGAATCTGTGCTTGCCACTTGGAAACCAGTCATGTTCCCTAAACGCATGAAGAGATACATATGCCATAAGTGCAATAAAGAATTTAAAAATTATCAAAACTTATACCTACACACCACAAGAGTACATTCTTCTGAGGATTCGGCCGTAATCTGTGACATTTGTGATAAAACTTTTAAAAATAAACACTACCTTTACATGCATAGAATGAATAAACATTATTCAGAGTCTGAGAAATGTTATTGTCAATTTTGTCTACAAGAATTTCGAACAAGACGAGCATTACACATGCATGTAAAACGTATTCACCCGACCACATTGCCGGAAATTAAATGTCCAGAGTGTGGAAAAGAGTTTTCTGTTCCATATAAACTCAGATACCACATTGATGCATGTCACAGACAAGAAAAAGACAAATATAAATGTCCAATTTGTGAAAAATTGTACAAAAGCCATTTGAATTTAAACAGACACTTGCATTTTCAACATTCTCAAGTGGAAAGACACCCTTGTGTGTTTTGTCCAATGACGTTCAAGTCCAGACATCACATGAAGAGACACATTCTTAATATCCATCCACCATTAGAATCAAAAGTGACATGTCCAGAATGTTTGAAAGAGTTTAAGAATGACCAGTACCTGAAAGAGCACATGCAAGTACATTCTTCCCTTGACACTAAAGTCAAATGTGAATTGTGCGACAAGTTTTTCCATTCTGCGGTACGTTTAAAGAAGCATAAAAAGATAGTACATCCAGATAAGCCCAAGATACGATGTGAAAAGTGTGATAAAGAGTTTGCCCACGCACACTATTTGAGGCGACATAATAACTCCGTACATGTAGAGGTTGATGAAAGCAATTATCCACATGAATGTGACCAATGTGGAAAGAAATTCAAAATCAAGAGATATTTAAACAATCATCTGCAAAGACACGAGCAGCAGCATTTGAAACGCATCTCACAAATGGTGAAAACGGTAATGGATGATGGTGACAAATCAGTTAAGAAGGAAAAGTTAAAGAAATCTGCAAAACCAAAAGCTATGGCAACTAGATCGAAGCGTACAGTGACTAGGTCAAGAAAGGAGATAGAATTTATTAAATGTGAACCAGTCTCCAGTTCTGAGTCAGAATCTGGAGAATCAGAGTCAGAATAAAGGCACATAAGTAATAATATTTAGTTTAGGATAGAGCTAGATAATAAAAGATTCATGACTTTGTCCCATGATAGTCATTTGGGAATTCATCTATTCCAGAGTCTTACGATTATGGCAAACGAAATTAAATGATTTAAAATATCATAGGATGTTTGGTTCTGTTAAAGTTTGCCTATTACATCGTTTTATAAGTTTTCACTCAAGAGTTAACAACATTATCATTAAAAAAATTCTCAAAATCTTAAATTGGCAGGAATTTCCCTATATGTTTAAATTAATATTGTTACCGGGTGCTTACCGCTTTTAAATATTTATTGAGGTTCCGATATTTCGGCAATGATCACGGGGAGAAACATTGCCGAAATATCGGGACCTCAATAGATATTTAAACATGGTAAGCACCCGGTAACAATATTAATTCAAACATGACTAGCGGTTGTGTTAGTTTAAAACAATATTTCCCTATATGGGATTCATTACAAGAGATCATCGTTATTGTGGATGTGTGTAACAATCAATGTTTGTTCAGTGTGTGCTAGTTTTACCAGACAGTTGCGTTAAATAAGTGGGCGTATACTATTTGATATGTGGGTATGAGTCATTGATAGGGCAGCTAGAGAATGGCTGAATGTTTGGGATGGTTATCCAGCTTGTACATATTGTACTTTCCATGATGGCAGATATTGCAGAAACTGCCATTTTATATGCCATCTGCCATCATAACATCAAAAAATTTGCTGCATTTACATTTTCACATTATAAATACCGGCTTATGTCCACTTCCGATTGATAAACATAACATGAATAGCGTTTTGAATTGTAAGCTCGGAAACGTTTGTCAAAATGATTTTGTTGCCATCTGTTTTATTAATTGTAAATATTTTATAAAAAAAAGTACATATAAACTATATTGAAATTGGAGCATTTATGATCTTAATTGGAATCGGGATTAATATCTATTTGCCGTCTTTTTGGCAGTTGTAATATTCACTAGTCTTTATCTTCTTTGGAAATTTTATAAATATCTATAATCTGTAAACTTGCTGTCAATGTCAATTTGTTATTTGATGGATTATAATAAGTTTTTACTGTAGAGGATAGAGGCATAAATCACAATTTCTTATGGCTGTTTGGCTTGAAAAGTGGCCCCAGAATAGAATGAAATAAAGAGGCGCTGGTGTAGCGGATGGTATGGTGTGAACTTGACCGTAAATCGTAATATACCGTTGAAGTTACGTAATATTTAAGAGTATTTGTAATTTGTATGTGTAGTAGATAGTCAATGTATAGAAATTAAAACGACTAACTAATAAAACTTGGTCTGAGAAAATTTATATAAAGTGAGGAATTGCAATGAAATTCTCGGTCGAGTAATCGATCGAAGAACACCTATAGGTATAGATTTTCAATTGACTGGCGCTTTATTTAAAAACGGCCCTCTGGGACACCAGCCTTGGTGGTGTCCCAGATATACCACCTTATATACTGCAGTTTGAGGGTAATTTTGTAACACAGATTGTGCTTCGTATGTCTACCCTCCACAATTTTTATATTTTCTGTCGTTTTGCGGGTGACTTAGGTCCTGATTACCAGATGTGCCAGAATGTGTACAGGAAACGACAATGACAAAAGTGCTCCACTTTGGGATGGGGGTTCTTCGAGTCGTATTTGTTAATTATCACTAAGGTAACGTCAGTAAGATAGTGAAATTTTGTTAAGATTTTATAAAAGTAAACAAAAATTATCCGTAAGTTTTAATTTCATTTTACCAAATACTTGGTATTACAGACTGGGCGTATTGGGGAGTCAACCATAACATACTCCTGCCTACAGACCCATAGGAAAACAAATACTTTTTTGTTGTCTTTCCACCATATTTTTATGTAGATAAGCAATAAATCAATATATAAATATATAATTGTTTCAAATTATGTAATAATTAAAATTTTAATGTAAATAATATGAATTGTAAATTTTATGATCTTTCTAAATAAACTTTTATCTAGCACTTTGATCGTACTTGTAGTTTGTTCCGATTTCTCTAGACATTATTTGTATATATGTATTGATATATACAAAAGAGAACTAAGTATAATAGTTTTAATATTTTTAAACTTTTGTCTTTGGTCCGTGGGTTAAAATATCATCAAAGAATGTCTTAGCCTTGTCTATTTTCACATTAAGTAGACAACTGTAAGCATTTTAATGAAGATTTAGATAAGGAATTCTACATTTTCATAGATATTGGCTATAAGTGACATATTGACCAGTCTTGCCCTGTTTTAGTGTAAGTATAGGCTATTTTCTTGATCAGCTAGTGTTGCTAGCGGAGTTTGGTAGTGGAATAAGTATTTCATTACATATTTAGTATCTCTTAGCTCTTGTCTCTTGATGGATTTTCTTAAGGTTTTACATACAAGGTGAAGGAGTGTAATATGGTTCAATTTTAAATGAATGACATTTTTTAAGAAATTAATATTATATTTCAAACAGATTGCATTAAAATGTTTATATATTGAGTGTGTTTACTTTTGTGTTGTAAGTTTTATTATAATGGACTAACTATTGTTATAGACTCCGTGTTCATTCCCTGTTGTTATTTAGTCACTGCGTCTGTCAGTTTTGTAGCAGATGTGTTGGGAGTGTATTGTGTAGCGAGTCCATTGGTATTATATGTTGTAGTATGGTGCCTGTTATGTTAAATTTTATCGTTTTTTTTATACTTTTCACGGTGTTTGAAAATGTCTCCTTATGGTAAATATTTTGACATTTTTTTGTATGACAATGTCCTGGATCATCCATAATTACGTCACACGAATTTCATGACATTTGGACCCCTCCCTCGTCATTGTCACAAATGGTCACATGTATGAGACCCGCCCCTCCCTAGTGTGAATAAATATGGGACATATTTTGCAATTTTTACATAAAGAAACTGATAAATTAAAACAGCTTTTCCGAAATTAGTGTTATTATGGTTTAAATTGTTTTTTTTTTAATTTCGTATTTTTATTAGTTCACAGTAGTCTTTATGTGACGTTACAAAATCTTGACCCCTACCACCCCTTGTCACATAATTTCACACTTCGTCGATCCCCTCCCTCCTTAACGTGTGACGTAATTTATGGATGGGCCCTTATTCTTTTATATAGGTACAACAATTCCAGTCTTGTTTAATATTATAGGAAAAAGTATTTTAAGGAAAACATGACCAAGGCAAACAAGTATTATCCCCGCCACTAACAATTAGCAAGGTTTTGGCGCAATGGGGGTAAGTTCGTGCATCGACTAACACCAATCGCGCGCTCGGATTATAGGTACTCTGCGTCCTAAAAAACGACTTCTGCCTTGCCAAGTTACGTGCCGGGGATAATACCCTCAAAACTTTAAAAAAATATTTAAATGTTTGCTGGGAGACATTTTACAATAATCTATATAAAATACCTATGCAGAATATAACTTATAATAATGCAAAAAATTTGGGCTTATTGTCAATCGAGCTGTTAGTTTTGTTTTAAATAAAAAAAGATTTAAGACTACAAATTCCACAGACCAATTGATTTTTTCCTTTAGGTACTGTTTGTATATATTTTTTATGAAACTTTTAAAGAAAATATTGTTTTAATTATGATTTTTGTTCGAGTTGGCCCGAACAGGCTTGAGTGCTTATTTGGTTGAAGATTTCTCTCTGAAGGATCAATTCAAGGCCCAATTTTTCTGCGATTATCATGTGGTATTCTATAATTATGTTAAGTTAAATTTGTAAATATATGGAGGAATTATAAATGTATAGATAATAAATGGTTACTTGAATTGCTTTATTACTATCTGATACCATAATAATGTCAAAGATCTCGTTATGATCAACAAGAACTTATCTAGTTGTTTCCTAGATTCTGGAGGTACATTAAAAGCAAGCCTGTCCTAAAGGAGGCTTCTCACTTGTCTCTGTTTCCGCACAGCTCTTTTTATTCAAGTTGGACCTTCAAAACTACAATAATTGGGATTTATCGTTTGTAGTATGATGATAATGGTCTCCCGCTGAGACAAGCATTGCTATTACTGGTTAAAGATACCTCCGGGATAGTTTCCAATGTCACAAGATCCAAAAATGTATTTATATATAATATTATTTTTATTTTATAATTATTTTTAAAGGATTCTAATCGCAAATCTCGATCAAAACTTACGTGGGCATAAAAGTCCATGCTAATCAAATGCTTTCAATATCATTATTTTAATCTAAACAGTGAGCGCAAATTGCAAGTACGCAAAGGGGAGTGGCCAGATCTAAGCCCCTCCTTGTACGCCCATTTAACGCAGCTTTTAAACGGAGCGCGTCAATGAGTCTGTTTACGACAGCTATAGTATAAAAATCACGTACATTTTTTTAAATATCATAGGGAGGCAACCGAGCAATCGGAGCCTTACGGTGACTACCGACGCCCATAGATAGCACAACCAAAAGTTATGTAGATGTGTTGCCCTCCTTTTCCCTATCCTCCCAATGGGACACCGGAAACCAACGACCTATATATATTCCTACCTCTATGCCGGAAACTCACAAACCGCACGAAACGCGACAGCATAGTGACAGACTTGACGCCGGTGTTATGTGAGCGAGAGGTACCACCCCGGTCGTGCCGGCCCAATTCGGGTGCAAAGCAGCATGGCACTACCTCTTACATACATGAGGAATATTAACAGGACAAGGATTGGGTAGATCTCTTTTTTTGTTTGTGATATTGCAGGGAATCCTTTATGTACGTCCATAACCTGAGCCTGACCCCCCTACATTAAACTAAAACCACAGCGAGCGCCTTTAGTCGCTTTTTGAGGGTCCCGGATCTGCAGACAACAGGATCACCTCGGCGACAGGATGGCCCCGACGAAGCCCAGACTACTCAAGGGGGGACTGCCCGGCCGCTACTAAGCAGTCCCCGCGTTCTGGGTCCAGGTTCCCCTCCAGAAGCCCTACACGAGCACAGGGCCGTTACTCGAGGCCCATTAAGCAGCGCCTCCTACGCACCCGTTTGTTGCTCGCGGGGGGCCTTGTCGGCAGCTTCCTGTCTTACCCGCTCGTCGGCCTCCTTCTGGGACCGATGTTAGATCGTGACGCAGCGCCACCTATCTAGGGGCACACCTCAAGACTCTCAAGAGTCCACCGCCGCGCCACATTTGTGACACAGTTACCGTCTCCCTGTGGGCCGTCCGCTACAGGTACTCACTAGTCACCAAGGCAACCATGCCCGTTAAGAGAGGTGTAAGTGATTTGCGCTTACGGCGCATTTGCCGTGGCCGTTCATCCCTGCAGAGTGCAGAGGTGCAGGGATAAACGGCTGCTCGGCGTCCGCGCCTGCTTTAGCGCCTCCTGCCCTATTCGGCAAACCCGCAGGATCGCCGGGACCTCCTATCCGAAACATAGGAGTGCGTCTTGGCAAGAACCTCCGCCACGAGTTCCGGGGGGGGGGGTCTACGGACAGGGCAGGGGCTGCCTCCCACGACATCGTGCGGTACCTCTTGGGTATATCTAGGTCTAGCTAGGTACTAGAAAAAATAAACGTTTTAGTTTGAACCAGCTTATCTCTGGAACTAGGTTTCCGATTTTATTTACTTCTTACGATATTATTGTATTAGAATTTTTTTCAGGAGCTGGTGAACATGCAGGGAATGATAATAAAACTCCTCATAGCAAGTCTCGTTTATTACAAGTGTTCAGGGCCCGGCGGTGACGGTGAAGGTGAAGTCGAAGGACTGCCCGGGGCGGGCCCACTCGCCCGGGTCCTCCTTCACTAACGGCTCCTTCGACAGCTCGGATATCAGTCTCGGCTTGATCTGGAATACGTGAGATACCTGGTAAGTTGTACACGAGCGGTGCGATGTATGTGTGTGGAGGGGGGAGCGTACCTTGGCGTGGCGGGCGAGCTTAAGGTGCACGAGTTTGATGTGCGAGCGTGTGTGTGGTGGGGGGGGGGGAAGGTAACCTTGTCCTGGCGAGCGAACTTGAGGGGCACGAATTTGATGTGCGTGCGTGTGTGTGTGTGTGTGGATGGAGGGGGGGGGGGAGCATACCTTGGCCTGGCGGGCGAGCTTGAGGTGCACGAGTTTGATGTGCGTGCGTGTGTATGGTTGGGGAGCATACCTTGGCCTGGTAGGCGAGCTTGAGGTGCACGAGTTTGATGTGTGTGTGTGGTGGGAGGAGGGGGCGAGCGTACCTTGGCCTGGCGGGCGAGCTTGAGGTGCACGAGTTTGATGTGCGTGCGCATGGCGGTCCGCTGCGCGAACTTCCGGCCGCACGAGCCGCACTCGAACGGCTTCTCGCCCGTGTGCGTGCGCACGTGGTTCACCAGCGTGCTTTTTGCCTGACGACATGTTATATTTATTTATTTATTTGGAGAACGGTATAGAAACAATTACAATAATAACAGCGTAGCAAAAACAGAAAAATAGATACAAATTGTTCTCTTCCCTCTGTCTCACTAAGAAAATATGATTTAGATTTTTCACCAAGGACAAAAAAGATGATAATTACTTATTATATTATATTACCGTGATAATTTTGTTCTTTCAGAAGTTAAAAAAACCGATTTTAAGATAAATTTGTGTATAGTTTCTTCTCATCTTTACATGGTTTGCATGTTTTCCCAGATTTTGTATCTCCTACCAAAATCGTAATCACGCTTTGTTCTTCCATAAATGTGGATATCATTATTGTAATAAGTTCATCACATTAAATGTTGTTTGACAGATGTAGGCGCATTTCAGGAACATAAATAAATAAATAAAAAAAAAAAAATTTTTGGTTCAGTAAAGGAAAAAAAGTGTGTGCGTGTAATCTTTACGCGCGAATGAAGTAAAACTTCATAAGAAAATCTAACCAGTCATAGGAACGGCAGAACTTATCTAAGAAAATGTTTCTATTTGTGTCAATAGATGTCACTGTAACGTAATTAAATCGCTCAATCGGTTGCACTTCAGGTAATATGGAGGTCGGATTTTATTTCGTATATAATTTTAAATCGGTTTCATCAGCAGTTATGTTTCAATAATTGGGAAGTTACTCAGCGAAGTAATCTGTATCTTTCTCGCTCGGGCACACACGGCGGTTGCGAGTTCAACCGATCGAGCCTTGCACCTCCAAGCGTGACGGATCAGCCTCACTCACAGCGTACAAAAATCTGTGTGCGGTGCGCAAAAAGAAGTTCTCACTTCAAAAATCTGAGTTACCCTCTAGTCGCGCCTAAAGAAGTTTTACTTCAATAATAGGGGTTACTTACTTTTTACTATTTAAAAGCTTCCTTTTTTAAGAAAGTTTCTTTTTTTAACTTTGTTTTTGGTTTTTACATAATACCTATAGACGCTTTCACACCACGACAATCTGGTCCCGTGGTAAGTTCTGGAAGAACTTGTGTTACGGGTACCAGACAACGGAAATATATTTAATACTTTTATACTTTGATATGAAGATTTGTATCTTATCTTATATCTTTAAATGATATATATATATATAGCGGAGCTCGGTCATCCAGGTACTTATATAATAATACACATCCATGATCCAGGAACACAGAAAACTTTTTTGTTCCGTGGCGGGATTCGAACCCGCAACCTCCGGCTTGAACGCCAACGCGTTAACCATTGAGCCACAGAGAGAGGTGATTGAGGTCGTCAAGAAGTTCTGCTTCGCAAGTCGTGTACCTAGTGTGTGTGTGTATGTGTGGGGAGGAGGGGAGGAGGGCGGTACTCACTCTAAACTGCTTGCCGCAGGCGTGGCAGACATGCGCGGGCGGCGCGCGCAGGCCAGCGTGCACGGCGCGCGCGTGCTTGGCGAGCGAGGCGCGCGAGGCGAGCGCGGCGCCGCACTGGCCACAGCGGTGCTCGCGCACGCCCTCGTGCTGCACGCGCACGTGCGCCGCCAGCGCGCGCGCGCACTCGTACCGCTTGTCGCACTCCTGGCACGAGAACCTACACGAAATTTTCGAAGTGAAACTTCTTCAGTTCTGATTTGAACATTCGACTAAACGAAAACGCGACACCAAAGAGAGACAAACATATTAAAAAATAGGATTTAGCCTGCGAGAGAATGAGATAGAATACGTGGTCCAGATTCCACGGTCCATTTTTGCACTTGATTACTATCAAGCTAATTTTCCGTGAGTACCTTCATTTTGATGAGACGCCCAACAATTTCTTGTGAAAATTCTCGATTGTGGTAGCTAACAGAGGTAGCAAGGATAAAATATGTCCATTTCTATGCTTTTACCGTTAAGGTTATCAGTTCTTATGTTTACGCTGGTCAGCTCAAACATGAAATAGATGAATTACGTACTAATATAGACATACGCAATAGGCGCCTTCACCTCGATGTAATTTAGAGCATGATCCATACTTCAAAAATACTCCACTTACTTGAGGCTCTTAGTGTCCTGGTGTTTAGAAGTCTTCTTGAGGTGCTGACGAAGTGTGTGAGCCGACTTAAATCTGCGTCGAACATCGGAACGTGTTAGTAATTCACACGCGCCAGACATAGAGGACATGCGAAATGGAAACTGGCTTGGATTATTTATTGCTTTCTAATGTTCACGTGAATGTCATTCATAATTAAAAAAAAACTTTTTACCGATTTGCATGCTGCATAGCAACATGACAATACCTCTTACCAAAATTAATATTAAATTATAGCAGTATAGATTTCGATACGGAGTCGAAGATGTGTTGGACGCGGCACTTAAATATTTAACCTTTTAAAATTGGAACAGATTGGATTCTTCATGTTTCTGACAATCACTCAAGCCAAGTAGCCTCTTTCCAAAAGGAGAAGACTTGTTGGCGACTGAAAGGTCAAAGTCCTCCTGCCAGTGTCAGCCAACCCTCGACTTAACTACTACTACTAATCTACTCGAGTAAAGATCTTTGCAGCAAAGGCGACCTGCTGGACTAGCATGCGTACAACGAGATATCTCTTGACTAGTGATAGAGTATTTTGAGTAGAGAGAGATAATATCGAGAAATTTCTCGATAACTCGTTAGAGTAATACCACGTAATACGAGACACTCTTCGTATACCGTAATTATTTAATTATAGTAGGGAAACGTGGTATACAAGAAATAGCCACACGGTTTTATTTATTTAAATTTAATTTACTTTATCTCGTCCTTAAGGTTGAACTAGTCGATGCCGCTAACTCTAAGAAAATGATTGCTATCTCACCTGACATAGTGCGAGAACATGTGTGCTAGAATGAAATGCACAATGATTCATTCCGAAAATGTCCTTTTAGCAAAATAGGTACATATTATAGAAAAACTAATCAGTGTATCTTTTCAAAATAAATTTATTTTATCTTTTGAATAACTAAACTATATCTGTACGGGCTTTATTTTTGAGCTTTCGTGCTCGGTATACTATTTATTTACGCCCAAAGTTGGGCTAAAATCAGTGTTGAAATACGAAAGTTTAGAAGGTTGTATTTTTTAAATGTATAATTTTTTTACGATTTAGGGTACATACACATATAGATAACGACGAGATCAATTTATATTATCCTTAGTTTTTCATGGTCAACGTCAAACATTGTAGTAATTACTGTTCTGCGTTTGTATGGAAAGATGAGCGACTTGTGTAGCCTTAATATTGAAAACGCATGCTAGCTACTGTAGACAGAGATAATACGAGAAAAGGGGTAGACAAAATTTTGTCGTGCGTACTAGGCCAGCTGGTAGCCGGTGAGGACGTCCACAGCACCCTCGTCGGGTCACCCAGACGACGAGAAGAACACCACTGGGGTTTAGTGGGTAGAGTCTGCGTCCACCTTACCATCTTTTCGGGCGCAGAGAGCCCCACATAACCCCCGGGCTCTCCCTGGCCCGGTGGTATGCATAATTCCCCAGCGGGAACAAAAAAAAGGGTCAGCTGGTAGACACTTTGGAGGGTGATGGGCTAGCTCACCTGACGTCGCACTCGACGCAGTAGTAATTACGCGCGTCGCTGTGCTTGATCATGTGGTGTCGGATCTGGTTGCGCGTCCGGAACTTGTTGCCGCACTGCTCGCACTCGTACTTCTTGAGGTCTTGGTGGATGCTGGAGTGCAATCATAACAGATGCTAACGGGACGGTCAAAATATGGTAAAGCCATCGAGCATTTAACCGGAATAGAGCAGTAATGTTTACCGGTGGGAGGGAAGCGCTGTGCCGCGCTCCCGGCTGCATGGGTACCACCATCTTGCTTGTTTCTCCCGTGAAACAGCTTTGCTGTGTTTCGGAGAGAAGGGCAAGACAGGCAGTGTAATTACTGGCACCGAGACTTAACATCTTATGTCTCAGGATAGGCAACACATAAATGAGTTGCCTGGGCTCGTTCCAGGTAAACTAGTTTATGTTCATGGGCGACGTCGACCACTTACCGTCAGGTGGTACGTTTGCTAGTTGCCCATCCAACTGACATAAAAAAAAATGTTTTGTATGAAAACAAATCCCGACAAATTTGCGCTGCAATGCTGCGTCCGTTCTGCGCTCTGATTGGCCGACTGTTGGCCATTGATGGATGATTGGCCGATGGAATCACTGGTTGTTTGAATAGGGATATTGACACATGTTACAAATTCATTTTACACATTGAAGACAATATTTGAAAACGTAAAATGACATTTTCAGATTCTATTTATTTGTCTTAAATTTGATGTGTACTTTAAGATTTTATTTGTAGTTTTCTACTTTTACGGTATTTTTTTACGGATAAATGATCCGTAAAAAATTACCCTCATGCGCGCAAAGAAATTTCACTTCAAAAAAAATGTGTGGTAGAAAACTACAAATAAAATCTTTGTATACAACAATTACGAGTAAAATACTCCCACACAAACCGCACATGTATTGCGGGGACGCGATACTCACAGCTGGTGCTCCACCAGCGAGTCCTTGTTGACGAAGGTCTTGCCGCACTGCTCGCACCGCACGCGCGCGCTCAGGTGTAAGTTGCGCATATGGCTCCGGTGCGTCTTCTCGTTGCTGTTCAATTACCAGTATTACTTCTTGCAGGAAAGTACGGGTCAAGACAGTTTTTGAAGAGGGGTAGATAAAGCCTCTTTGGCTTTATCAAAGTAGAAAACTAAATGGCAGTGAGTAGATATTAAACTTAAAATTTAGCAAAAGTAAGAAGAACTTTGGTTTATCACTGGCACAAATCTAATTTTAACAATATGTTATTCTATATCCAAACAGTTAAAACGATTCTAAATTTGAGCTTGTATTTACAAATTTATTGAGCGAATAAAGTACGCTACGAGTTTACTTATTTATTATAATGTTACTGACTTTTTAGATGATAAAATTCCATAATTTGACATTGTTCTTTTGACTTTAAATTGTGATATGTATTCTATAATTTGACTGTAGTTCTATATCATTGAGTTTCCAACATATTTGTAAGCCTAACAGGCAGACCATAGAGAAACATGTATGATAACTGTACCATCACTTTACCTATGTGTCACAAATAAATATCTATTATTATTATTATTATTATTATTATTTACATGTGGATATTTTCATCGAGTTTTGTTGCCGACTCCACTGAAACCTTTCCACTTAACTTACTTGGAAACTTTTCCACATAAATGGCACGTAAATACCGAGTGCACGCCCTCGTGTTGAGATCTGGAATATAAGTATTGTAATTAGTTAAAGAAAGTCGAAGCATAACCAATTGTGCACAATCTGTTTACATGTTTACATTGTTGTTGGATATAAGAGATACACTTCACATACATTAAGTATCCATTTCTGATAATATATAAAAATTAAATATAAAAATATATAATATAAAATTGTTTAGTGTCCGGCTCGAAGGACCAACTCGCCTGTAGTTGTTGATGATGGATGAATGTGTGTGTGTGTGTGCATGTGAGCCAGTGTCCGGTCGAGGAACCCAGGGACCAACTCACCTGTAGTGGTTGATCATGGCGGTGCGGTCGATCATGCGCCGGCCGCAGGTCACGCACTCGTACCTCTGCGTGTGTATGAGTGCGTGCACGGACGCACTGTACGCAGTCGGCAGGTACATGCTACACACCTCGCACTTGTGCACGCCGCGCGACTACGTACAACACATAATGTATTAAGATACTTCATACAATTTATTTTTTCTTTACTTTTACTAATACAAAACCTCCTTCAGATCAACAAGTACTCACCGGACTGTGCTTGTTCATGTGGTTCTTGAGCTTCGACTCGAAGTTGAACCCTTTGAAGCAGAGGTGACAATAATAGAGAAACTTGAATTTCGCTTTACTCTCCTCCTAAAAATACAACATTTAGGTTAATGAATGTCCATTTTATTATGTACTACTATGCTTGTTAGTTGCCTGCAGCCTCGCCCGCGTGATGTATTATAGCCTAGGTGGCAGCAAACACAGGCAGGTAGGTACAGCAACAAATATGACACCGGTGACTGACGGTTCTGGTGCTGTACCTATTAAACTTAGCTGACACCGACTCCAAAAGTAACAACAATGACAGTACCGCTGGGTAAACGCAAAGATAGTAAAATAACAAGTTGATTATAAGTTGTAGGCACAAAAAATAAGGAAACGCGATTATTTTATTACTTTTTAGTTTACTTTTTATGTTTTGAAGTCGGTTTCTTATTAGTATAGATTACTAGTTTTTATCGATGGCTTTTTTTCTCAGATCTTTTATTGTAACTTTGTAATCATGTGTCCAATAAAAATGGACATGGGGTGGAAAGGTTTATATAAGACAGAAGACATTCAAGAGACAAGACATTCAAAGCGGAATCCAAATGAATGGGAATAATAATGGTTAGGAAGAAGAATTACAAAGTGGTATGTCTATCCTGTCCTGTGTATCACCGGATGTTTTATATTTTAATTATCCTATGATCGTGTTAGTTCAATGAACGGGAGGGTTGCACTGTGCCGCACTGTCGACTGCATGGGTGCCACCAATCACCATCCTGCTTGTTTCTCCCTTGCTTTACGGAGGGACGGCCAGCGGGCCTACTCTTGACACTCGATCCTATTGAAATTTAGGATTGGGATCGAGAACCTATCAATCGGTACTCTTGTACGCTACACTAGCGCACGATTTGACTCGATCACAGTGGAATTTTATTTAACTAATTGAAATTGGTATTTCTCAATCTCATACATTTTTCGCACTTTGGCAATATTTTGACGTTGACGTATCGACTTCGAGATATTTCAAGCCGCCAAAAAAGATAAGTCAATTCTTACCATCTGTCAAGTGTCATATACCCTTACAAGATGCAGGAGTATACAAGCTTGATTGTGACTGTGGTCTCTCCTATATAGGCCAAACTAAAAGATCCATTAAAACTCGCGTGAAAGAACATATAGCTGATTTAAAACACCGTCGCTACACTAAGTCTGCAATCTGTGAACATAGTCTAGACAAAGCTCGCCATTATATCAGATTTGATAAACCACAAGTCCTCGCAAAAGAACACCGATTCCAACCAAGGATGATCCGCGAGGCTATTGAAATTAAAAAACATCCAAATTACAATAGAGAAGATGGCTGGCTCTTACCACCTGCTTGGGATCCCTTTATTAAAATTATCAAATCAAAATCCAAGCATAATATGTCACAGATTAAAGATACAGTTAGCACTTTCTGCGTAGATAGGACTAACCAAAATATTGATGTATCATAGGGTAGTTTCGAATAACTTTGTAACATTAGGACGTATGACACCTCAGTCCTCCCGTGACCATGGTTGCTGTAAAGTATCCGAAACGTCGGGATTGTAAAAATCTAAATAAACCGCGATAAAATCCGTAAAAATTGTTTTATTATAATATCGACTTCGAAATCAAGTTTGGGAACGAATGATGAATTAACACAGTTTAACACTGCATATTTTAAAATATAAACGAAAACTTTAAGCAAACAATCACAATGATACAGCTCTAAAAGAAGTCTTTGTTTTTGGGTTTTTTACCTTTGGGTCTTCTAATAACAATGTCCTAAAAGTACTCACTTCTCTCTGCTTCATTTCTTCAGCGGGGTCCAATTTTATTACTCTTATTTTAGTTTCATCAATTTCCAATGAGTTTCTTATGACACTTATTTTATTCTCTACTGGTTCCCAGCCTCTGAAACCAATGAAATCTAAAATAAAGGGTATGTGTTCCTCGCCTGGTTTTGAGGAGAATCGTGCCTATCAGTTGTATATGGGTCATCTATGTTAATGTCATGAAGCTAAGAGCTTGGTCGTTTGAATGCTGTCCGTATATGTCCTACCTGCAGCTTTCACTAGATTACTGTAATGCTTTCATTGTACATACTAACATTAGTTATTAAGAATATGATGTAATACTATGGGCTCTGTCTGAAAATAAATAATAATAAGGGTTGTAATACTATGCCATATAATCTCCCCACCATGGTTCAGGCCTTGTCGTGGCGGTGGGGCTCAGTAGCCTAGGGTAAGCCTAGCACCTTAGGTGAAGCTAATTGAGCCGAGGGGGCAAGGGGCGAGGATGGGAACCTCACCCCATTGTACTGTCCCGACGTTGGGGGGGTTTTTTTGTGGTGCGGGACAATCCCTCTGTGGAGGAGGCGTCGGTCCCTTGCGGGACTTACTAGCCGTCGAGGTGCCCTGTCAGCTTAACAGATCCGGGACACCTCACCAAAAGCGGCACTGGTGGCACTCGCCGGGTTTTAGTGGGTAGAGCTGCATCCACTTACCATCTTTCGGGCGCAGCGAGTCCCACATACCCGCCTGGGGACACCCACTCCCCAGGCGGGATGCCTCAGAGCATTTCCCGGCATTAAAGGAAAAAAAATGACATATAATCTGCATACATACTGGTCCTTTATTTTTGGTAATTCTTTGTTCTTCACTTTCGTCTTTCCTTTCTTCTTTGTTTTTGTTTTGTCTTCTTTAATATCAGGCTTCCATGTGTCATCATCTGGGTCATTTGACCTGTAACATTTTTATTCACAGTAAATTTATGGGAAGGTTGTGCGTACTACTGTTAGATACCTCTACCTAGATACCATGCTGCTTATTTCCTCAGTTCTATAGCTATGTCACGGATATAAGGACGGACAGACAGTTTAATTACTGGCACCAAATCTTATCCTATATACAGGCTGGATTTTTGAGACGGATCAGTCAGGGCAGGTACCTTAACCGTTATAGTTACAGCAAAACGTTTAACAATCATAACTTTGTAAAATATTCTGAACTGTTAGCAAAATAAATGCTGAAATCCACAAGAAAATATTTTTATGCCTATCGATCCTTCTTCGAATGGGTATCAAAAACCTCTATGAGTCCATTTAAGGTATGAGTACTAGAAAAGTCAGAAAACGCCAAAAACATTTTCCATACATTTTGTACCTACTGAAGAATGATAATTAAGACTCGTAATATTCACTATTACAGTTAAGGTTGCCTGCCCTTACTGGCCCATCTCAAAAATCTATCCTGTATATATATTATACAAATGACTTTATATATATATATAATAATAATATCTATGGACGCTTTTACACCACGTCAATCTGGTCCCCTGATACATTCTCGAAGAACTTGTGTTACGGGTACCAGACAAAGGTAATATTTAATACTTTTATACTACATATATATAAGATTTTTATTATATGTATATGAATCAGTTGCCAGGGCTAGATTCAGCTTGTTTATTTTCATGGGCGACGTTGACCATTTACTAGGGCACGTCTACCCGATTAAGAAAGAAATAAAAATATTTTACTGTCCATATATTTGTTTTTATAGAAAAGGGGGCAAACGGACAGTCAGTTCACCTGGTAAGTGAAAGCGACAACCACAGACACCCGCTACATCAGAGGATTAGCAGATGCGTTGCCAGCCTTTCAAATATGAGTATGTTCTTTTCTTTAAGGTCCCTAATTCATATTGGTTCGGTTCGGTAAGTCACAGCTGATTCCATAAATTCGTCGTGCGAGGCAGGAAAAATTTAACTAAAGGTAAATTGAACTTACTTGATATCTTCTAACGGCATATCATCCTCTATCCCCGAGACATCCAGACAGTTCTCATGTTTGACTGTAACCTCAGGGTTCTCTATGAAGTCATCGATACACCACTTGTCTTCCAATTTATATGTGGACACGCTCTTATCATGCTGAAAGTTAAATATTTTTTAAGAGGTAGTGCCATGCTGCTTTGCAACCGAATTGGGCCGGCACGACCGGGGTGGTACCTCTGGCTCACATAACACTGGCGTGCTGTCGCGTTTCGTGCGGTTTGTGAGTTTCCGGTGGCCCATTGGGAGAGATAGGGAAAAGGCGGGCAACGCATTTGCATGACTTTTGGTTGTGCGGATGGCGTCGGTAGTCACTATAAGGCTCCCACTGCTCATAAAAAAAAGGTTCTAGTTCTGTAAAGTTCATATGGTGTACGGCTCGAAGGACCACGATGTACGGGTTATGGTGACCGTACAGGAATTTGGTTCGTAAATAATACGATCAAGTTAAGTAAAACGTGTGGTTTATTTAGCTAGTTAATCTAAAATGGTAGGGTTGTGAGAGCACCCGAATCAATTGGCTATTGGAAGAGTACTAAATAATATAATTAATTATGAATAAACTAATCCGCATTGTCGGCGTAAAGCGCTGATACTGCGTATCATGATGTACGGTTGTTACACGTTGTTACACATACATATAGGAAACAAAATGCATTATGATTTATGATATGTCATTTCTTTATTATATAGGTCAGGCTATGAGTAATTAATCTATTATTATTTAAAGAATAATGACAGAAAAATATTAAGGATTGGATGAAAGTTTTAGAATAATATAACATATGGCTTAATACTACTCATTGTTAATGCTGTTATGTGTCTGATAGGATGGAGATAACAAGTGAGTTGTGACCTCATAAATAAACTCAGCAGAGTTAATATTAATAATATATACGACTGTTGTTGAAGTCTCATAAAATATCTTACCTCTAAAGGTTTATGGTAACCCAGTTGACTCATACTCGTGTCTATGGTTAATACATTTGTGGCTGACAGGTGGGGAATGGCAAACTTCTTAAGCTCCGGGTCTTCGCCATCAATGGGAAACTGAAAACATTAAAAACCTATATTGTAGACCTAATATTCATCACCCTTGTGAATTTTATGATCATGGTGTTGTTGATGAGCTCATATGCCTGCCCTGTAAGAGGTAGTGCCATGTTGCTTTGTTGCTCACATAACACCGGCGTCAAGTGACAGCTATGCAGTATTTCGTACCGTTTGTGAGCTTCCGCTGGCTGGGGGGGATAGGGAAAAGAAGGGCAAGGCATCTACATAATCGCTAGTTTTGCGGATGTATATAGGTGTTGATAGTCGCCAAAAGGCTTTAACTGCTCATTTGTCCCCCTATGCTATAAAAAAAATCTATTCTTCTAGTAACAATTACATCATGTTATCCAAGTGTAACATTGTAAGAAGCTGCTACATCCGGCTGTGTATATCCTCCGATCATCTAAGCTCGATCAGCCATTATTAATGCGAGTAAATATCTGTACAAAATGTCTTCTGGTGATAATTCTTTTATTATGTTTAGTTTAAATCCATCTGCATTTCATCAAGGTTTTTATTATGCCAATCCGTGTTGGACACAAGTGGCAAGGGATAGGTTGTCTTGGAGTTTAAGGAGGCATATGTTCAACAGTGGACAGATATAGGCTGGTGATGATGATGATGTTGAATCATAATATTGAAATTTGTGAAGAAATAAAACCCTGTCAGGTATAGTCCTAATAAAAGGTAAATGAAAATAAATCTACATGGATACACGCTAGCTCCTGGTACATGTATTTCCATATCTATCATTGGTCACATTTTTTTAAAGGACAAACCACTTCTCCCTTGGTAACCACCCATAGTATTTGCGAAGACCCCTTGAGTTTTCACATAGTAATTCAGAAGTATGTGTATGGATGGAGGCCATCCATCCTTAGACATACTTCTTTTTACTTCTTTATTACGCCATGTAATAAAGGATAGGAGGCGACTGAGAGGCTCGGGTGCCGAGACGATTCTCTTTATTAATATAAACATTTACTTATATACTAATACATATAAGGGCACTACATATGGTTTAAATATTTTCATGCAAACAGAAAGTTGAAAAAAAAATTGGCTCATGTAAGTCTTTAATGTGAGTTTAAAAAGGGCCATTTTTTTTTTTTTTTAATTATTGACTATTTTTTAAGGCCTAATCGGGTCACATAGTATGGGTATGTTAATTCACACTGAGGTGGATGGAATGAACTTAGGTACACTGTTATGTAATTACTGGCACCAAGATTTCATCATAACTTCTTTGGGACAGTGTCTATTGAACTTCAAGTTATGTGTTCAAAACAAAATTCCTCTACCAATGGGCAACTAATCTGCAAGTTTGTCTATTGATGTCCTAGGTAGTATTAGATAAAAAGAAGTGGGGATACGTACCGGGGCACACCTACTGTTATAGTCGTAAAGGATCATGTGGGCCTGCATCACTTTCTGTTTGAACCGAACACACTTCCTGAGTAAAGCTGTGCACTCCCAACAGATCCATTGTGGTAAGCCATCATTCTCTGCAACCTGTGAAATACATGTAAATAACAAAAGTATCCAATATAGAAAAAAATA
Organism: Helleia helle; assembly: GCA_963853865.1. Lineage (NCBI taxonomy): Eukaryota > Metazoa > Arthropoda > Insecta > Lepidoptera > Lycaenidae > Helleia > Helleia helle. The sequence continues at coordinate 1,893,138 of OY971434.1, forward strand.
AAGCAAATCAATGTAACTTAGTAAATGCAACCATAAATAAGCTATTTTATTATTCATATACAAAAGTTGGGAGGTGGCATTTAAAAGGCATTATGTACCTCCATTTTGGATTTATTAATCAACATTCAACTGCGAATGGTCGCATACCGATGATGATTGTTGTGTATGTAAATTAGCTTTGGAATCTTTTTAAAATATTATCTAAGACTAATATCGCTAAAGAATGATATTAAAGTGACTTGGAGAGAAGGAACGTGTACAAAATAATAGCGTAAAAAAAGACTTACAATTATATCGCCTAGCTCCATTAAAAGACCACAAAATAATGTAATTGTGTTCATATTGCGCTCTGTTGACAAACAACACCGGCATATTGATTTAGTTTCAGAATTCCGCCGTTTTATATCTCCATTAGCATTGTTTGTGTTCATTTTTGTCAAGAAAAGGCACTCATTTAGAATTTTAAAAGTTTTGTATTAATTTGCTGTGGATCAACGTAAACATAGTTTCATGAAGCGTTACTTAAAAATCTACTTCTTCTTCTTCTAAGTTTTAGCAGCCTGTGCAACGGTGTTTCCACTTTAAAGATTTCTTTTCCCCTCGCCTCAATAGGGATGTTGACATTTTTCAGAAATGTTTTTAAATCATTTATAAATATCTAATGGGGGCCTAAATATTATCAACTTTTGCTGAAATAAGTCTAATGCTTATAAAATCTTGCATTTTATAATGCATTTTAAATTTCGTTCCAAAACGCTAACACTTGTCACGTGACGTCATATGTTGTTAAACATCGTAAAAGTGATAAAATGATTCTAGTTGTCGTTAATAAAAAATGGCTTCTAAGTTTTATAAGTGTTGTACGGTGCCTATGTGTGTGTACACTGTCAAAACGCCTGAAAATAGTTTTTACAATATGTACTGCGTACGGAAAATGGTGTATAAAAGTATATTTTCGTTTCGTTATTCTCAGGCTATTTTAAATTTTGTTACATTTTATTTATAAAATATTAATTTAATCATATAAAAATAAGGGAAAATATTGTATTTTTTCAGAATTCTATCATATAAACTACCAATTAACATCAAAATTATATTTTTATATGAATACTGTCAACATCCCTATTATAGGCTGTATATATATATATATTATATATATATATATATATATATATATATATATATATATATATATATATATATATATATATAGCCTATGATACAGGCTGTAATAGATTATGACAACCTATACAATATAAACGGCGCACAAAATGACCGCATGACATAATTTTGAAGCAACACAATTTGCAAAACAAATATTGCATAATCTTATATCAATAAATCAAAGTCAAACAGTCTCTTGTACACATTTAAGTATAGTTTATTCCATGTAGAAATTAGTTTCAAGCAAGGTGTCTTTTTATTTATTTTGGTTAGACTTTATCTATAATTTTCCCTCGATTTCCCCTTATCTTCCCCTCTGGACCCTAATTTCCCCCTAAAAAAAGAAGTTCCACTCATTGTGGAAACACTGGGCCTGACTGCACTTTTGACATTGACAACAGTTTTTTTTGTTAGTTTTGTAATTTGTTCTTGTTGGAACCGACTAAGACCTGAGGAGACTATGCTGCCAAGGTAGCAACTCGCAGTCCACATCAAAGTACTCTGTGGTCCACATCGAGCGCTCACGCAAGAAGTACGTTTCATTTTTGAATGACATTATAAATAAAACACAATTTCTATAATATATTTTATTTATTTTTTATATCTGGTAAAACTTTTGTTTATCTCAGCCGTTCTCAGCTGGTATTTTCCTTGGTCCCTCCCTGAAGCCTTTAGGGAAGAAGGGCCTCGGAAGTCGGATCCCCGCAATCTTCTAAAATATTCTCCACAAACCATAGAAACTATTGTAGTTGTATGTGTCGGTGTTTATTTTTGAATTATTACATTTTCATATACTTACTATAAACTTAATATAATGCGAGTAGCAAGGGATCGGCCGTCTTGACGTTCATTGAACGAAGCCTATGTTCAGCAGTGGACCGATAGAAAGTGATGTTGATGATGAATATATTATAAAATATTATCTATAATCCCAAGTTTAAAATACAATTTGTATGACATTGATATATTTATCTATACTAAATATGCATAGCGCGCACACTGCCACGTTTTCATCGTCCATTGTATAGCAAATACAAATCCCAAGTGCGGAGCGTCGCGAATAATCGCGCGAGTAGAGCTGTGTGTGGCCAGACAGGGCAACATCGCGCCAACGCGAGGAGCATATAGTGTAGCAGGCCCATTAGAAAGTGTTTTGAAGACTCACAATCCATACTCGTTACAACTGTAAATTCCTTATTAAATTATTTGTTATTTTATTTGAATTTTATATAGAATATGACATTATGTTTGTATAGATTTAAGGGAAAAAGTGTAAGAAAACAAATTGTATGTAACATGATTTATTTTCAATAAAGTTGTCCAACCAAGAGCACATCCCACACACACCCACTCGGTTGCGAGCCGCTCGAACGCGTTAAATATGTATTTTTTATGTCATCAGGCAAACGGGCAGTCGCAGCCACACGGCGCCCACGCCCATACATATCCGCACAACCAAGTCCACACAAATGCGCCGCTCTCCTCTTCCCCCTCACCCCAACGCGCCACCGGAAACTCACAAACCGCACGAAATGCGACAGCACAGCTGTCACTTGACGCCGGTGTTGTGACCGAGAGATATCACCCCGGCCGTTAAAATCACTTTACAGTTTTACACTTCGCATTTGAAAGGTTCAAGAACATACTTCAAGAGGCTTATTCACTAAATAGTCTATCATTCAGTCTGAACCTCCAGCCAAGTTATAGTGAAATCGTCTCAATTCCCGGGGTCGGGAATCATCTCATTACTGCCAGGGCCGTGCGGTACCCTACAAACATTAATAAAGATATTTTCAAAGCTGTGTGAACAGTTATGCCATCTATTGCTACAGCTCCTTTTTCTGTCGATGCACAAGTTGCATAGGCATTGCAATACCCATCACTAGAAAACCGATTATATATTTCCATCATCAGCTTTACAACAAAAGTTTTACCACATCCAGCTGCTCCAGTTAAATAAATCAGTAAAGGATTATTATCTAATGATAATACTGTACATGTAATATCAGAGCCTTTTGTTTTTCATCATGCATATAGCATCCGTTTAGTACGAAAGTCCGCACAAGAATTTATTTTCCTCTTTTGCTATTTCGATGATCGCTATTCATTTCGTTTCAAATTCTATTCGAATTATTCATTCCGGATATCTGTTGGCATTATCTCCAATTTTATCTCCATTTAGAGAAGTTTCTTCTCGACATAATTCTCTACAAATTTGGATAATTTTATCAATATCTATATTTGACTCGAATTCTTTCCTCCTTTGTAAGATTATGCTCTCATTGTCATCGTAGATGGAACTAAATTTCATCTCCGCTAATATTTCTACTTCTTCACTTCGGAATGGTAAATGGAGAGTCACCATTTCACGCTTATATTCCTGGAAATCACTGGAAATGTCATAATTTCGATACCGAATTATCATCGGTTGATTCCGTTCAACAAATTCTCCATAATTATTTTTCGTGTATTTAGATACAAATTCAGCTAATGTTACCCTCTCCAAGTATTCTGGTCTCTTCTTATATTTATCGAACCAGTTTTCCTTCCATACGTCAGTACAGTCTTCTAATTTACTCAACTCTTCTATGGTTTTTCTTATTCGCTGACGGGCAAATGGCCAAACAGTCGGTATATATTCGATACTTAATGAAGATTTGCACATAGGCTCTCTCAGTAAATACCAAGCAGCTTCTTGACATGTGATCTCTGTATGATTTAATATATTGACACTAATATTGTTAGCTATTTCTGTTATATCAAATTGCGGATGATCATTCATTGTTTCGATTATTTTTCTTTGTAAGTCACTCACTCCTCTATGTGTTTTATTTATGTATTCTACTATAAAAGCTGCACATGAAGATTCTTCTGTAATGAATTGAAAGTCGGTATTCGATTTGACAATATTTAATATGAATGGATTGAATGGATTGTGCCACTTTTCACTCGGATTTCGTTTTACGAAAACCTTTGGTCTAGTTATTCCTGCTCTGATGATACTGCAGTATTCATCCTCCGAATTTATACCATTGCGACTGTAAAAATCGTCTATATCTACAAAATCTTCATTTTCTAGTGATATTCTTATTTGTGCATATCGGTTCCGATAATTGATAAATCCTTCTTCTGTATCTTTCATTGGACATAAAATCATAGTTTTTTTGCATGGCATAAATGGAGCATCAAATCTACATTTTTGTGCTTCATTGGAAGTGATTTTTTTAAAGCAGGTGAATGTATGCTTATGCGTTTGAAGTTGAATATGCCCTGATGCTTCCGATGCCGAAACCGATATTAAAGCATCAATGAGTTCAATTGCTTTATTATAATCCTCATTAAGAGCATCGATCGGAGCATTATTAAGCCATGCTAAGATGTGCGCATGTGGACTGCCTTGATGCTGAAATTCAATACGCTTGAAGTAGTGGAGAACTCGAAACTTACGGAAAGGAGTAAATTTTTTTGATTGAAGAATATTCATTATGACATTGACTAATTTGTTAAAATATATAGCGCAAGTTACAGCGTCTTCGTTGATCAGAGCACTTTTTACCATAAAGTGTAATTTTGCTACTGCTTCTTTAGTAATAGAATCGTGTTTGTTCAATTTGTACAACAGTTGTAGTAAATCAAGCCTGCCGATTTCGTTAGCACTTATTGTGAAAAATACAGTTGGCTTACCTAATTGCCTGATCATAGCAAATAAATCCTTCTTCTTTTCAGACCAATACCACGTAGAGTTAGGTATTGAACGTAAAAAAGCGTGATTACTTTCGATGTAACCATGAATATAGTCCTCGGATTGCATTTGCTCTTTAGTCAAATTTGATATTTTCCTTACATGCTTAAAAGCAGCTTTGAGTGAATCCCTTACTCTTATTTTCATGATTTTCATGGCCATATATAATAAATGATGAGGCGTTACTCCTCGTCTATCAGATCGTCGTAATTCGCTGGTTGCCATCATGAATGGGGTAGCTGTAACCCCTTTACGAAACTGACGGAATTGACCTAAGTAAATAGAAGGAAATGATAATTCTTCAGCGTATTCATCAAATAATAAACTTTGAGGAACGTTATTTTCTCCTGGGACTATATTTAAATATAGGTCATCATTCCACATTAGTGTTTGTTGCTGAGCTACTAAACTCTCTTCAACGGGAATATTCTCAGAAGATTCATTCCAATAATTTTCATCCTGTGTATCGCTATCAACTCTATCGGCATGTAAATTATCGAAAAAATTATCATCTATTGTAATATCATTTCTTCTATACAGTGGAGTATTTACTAAGTAACGAAGCCATTCTTCAATAGTTTGTTTATTAATCAACCCATGTAAAAAACTTGATTTGTGTATTTTTTTTCGTTCGATGTGTATATAGATGCAATGATCATCACTGATATTCCTCGGTAAGGAATTCACCAGAGTGTTTACTTCTAAGGGAATATTAATGATTTGTCCATTAACTCCGTATTGACCATCGATATTCCGGAGTCTCCTTATTTGCATGAACGGAATCATGGGAGAAATCAGTCTTTCTGATACTGAATCTAACGGAAAATTTAGTAAATTGCTTGGAATTATAGGATATTCAAAACCGTTATATACAGCCATTGAAGGAATAGATTTTTTCTGGATACTAGTTCGGCAACTTGAACAAACTGCGATGGAATGTTCATCAACGTTTGGTAGAAATGTCATCACGAACTCCATACTTTCACTATTTAAATTTTTCAAATCGTTCATGAACCATAATCTGTCACAAATTTTGCAAGCATATCCAAACCTATTTTGTGTAAACTGTCTAAGAAATTCCGTGTGGGCCCTACTGTCTCTTTCATAGGAACTGTATGTCGATGATCCGTTGGATTGAGAAGTGGGAGCAACCGGTGCATGTACTTGAACTTGTAGTCGCGGTGAATTGTCATCAATGTTTATTTCGACTTTTCCTTCGTCTGGTAGTAATACACAACGTCTTTCTTTTCCTTGTATGACATTTGTTCTTCGTGAAGGCCCTACACAATTATTCTCCGAGTCACTTAAATGTACATAATCATTCATAATAATTGGAATATCCATATTTGCGGATGTTCCTGGAATCTGTGAGTTATGAATAGTGCTTCTCCAGTCTGTGAGCGTCGGATCGCCGTGTGATGGTCCGGGAATATTTGTATCGTCAATCTCATGTTCAATTTTTTTTATGATAGAAAGTCTTTTCTTATCACGATATCTTCTAGAGCGTTCCCTCGATAATTCTTTTTGTCGTTCTAGCATATTTTGCTGTATTTGTTCACTGTCGTATTTGGGTTCATTTTGGGAGAGTAATTTCTGTCGCAGAGCTTCTTTTTCTTCACGCTTTTTTTTACGATGTCTTTTTAAGCATTCATTAGCTAATTTCCTTTTTCGTTTTATTTCGTCTTCCAGTTGATCCATCATCGATTTTGTGATCTGTAAAATATTATTATTATTCATAAAAATAACTTGTGTCTCAAACATATTCATTTTTTTATGTGGGAAATTAAAAGCTAACAAAGAATACAATTATTGTGTGGTTTCTCATATCTCATATAACTCGTAATATTCTTTATCGCCCAACAACTTTATTTGTTCCTAGATATATTATATATATACGTAGGCAGAGAAAAGGTAAGCCTGCTGGACGCTTTCCTTCTCTATCACACAAGACTGCCTTCGCGCGCTTTATTTGAAAAAGAAAGAGATATAACAAGAAGTTTACTGTTTCTCATCGCGTGCCAGTTTCTTCAAGGTCAGCACATCTTTGTGCTAAACAAATTATACACTGCTACCAATTGCGTAATTGGGTACCAAAAAATACTAGGGCTATTGCATGCAAAGTCTAAAGACGTTATCAAAATATGCAAATATGCTGAAAAAAAGTTTTCAAAAACCGTTCGCAGCAAGGAACGACGTTTTACGGCGATAAAAAACTGATGCCGAAACTCGTGGTCGATTGCTTTAAAATGTGCACCAATTTATTTTTAAATAAACTCTTTAGTTCTCAAGATTTGATAGGGAACAGACAACTGTTAAAAGCGATTGTTATGTATTATTTTGAAACACGCATTCACCATGCGACAAAAGAATGTTGTAAGCCAAAAGATAGAGTAAGAAATCTTCACACAAAATTAGTGATATTTCAAGGCCAATAAAATATTTCACTGATCATTTACTTATAATAATTTTATTTCTCAATAGAATGTTAACTGAAAAAGCAACATTTTAATCAACAAAATCCATGTAGAAACTGCGTCGTCTGTCGTCTACGCCGCCGTCGCGAGGCCCTGCGTCCTCGCAGTCAGACGCGAGCGGGTATCTCCAGGAACGTCATGGCTTGAATATTTAGTGCTGTCCCTTTCGGTGACACGCTAGTTAGTAGTCTATACCATTTCTCTTTCTACGAGGCTACATAATTTGTTGTCCCTTTTCCACAGCGCAACAGAACTCAGCAGTGAAGACCAATTGACTGTATCTTTCTCGCTCGAACACACTCGGCAGGCCCGAGTTCACCCGACCGAGCCTTTCACCTCCGAGCGTGACAAATCAGGCTCAATCACTGCCTACAAAAATAAGTGTGCGGTGCGCCAAAAGAAGTTTTCACTTTTAAAAAAATACCAACGCATTACCAAGTGGTAAGCGCTGTCAAATGTCAAAACACAAAACCACCTGTGGCCTGTGCCCACGGCAAGGCTGAAGTGGTCTGAAGGCCAAGAAATATAATTGCTCTATACTGAAGGCTTGTGCGTGATTTTGAATTATTTGGAAACAGCAGACATAGTAAATAAATTTGTATAATATTCACTTTAAAAACGATATCATCAATTAAAATGGAAAGGTGTTTATAAAGTTTAACAGCTCGAATTTGCTCAGAATTGACTGTTTTACATTGATTTTTTTCGCAATTTATACCGTAAAATGGGGTGAATAGAATTTACGGGGTGAATAGAACACATTTTGGGATTTTTTCGAATGTCTGTAACATAGTGAATTCCTTAATATTTGTATTTTTGCACCTTTTTTAAATAGTGCAACATCACTAGCCTAAAAATAGCAACATTAAAAAAGTGTACAAAAAGTAACCGTTCTACTGGTCTGGTTTTGTGCTGTAAAAACTTTGTGATAAAATTAATTACATTAGATATTTTGGTAAGAAATTTTGTTAGTGAAATTTCTTGGTGTTCTGAGCATAAATTACGAAGGTAAGTTATTCAAATAAGTTTGTTTTTTTCTGTTAATTCCAAAAAGAAGCTAGTATGCCTCGATTTTACTAGATTCCGAGATGAATAGAGGGGACTGAGGGATAAATAGAAACGACCCCACCACGGTTCAAGCCTTGGCGTGGCGGTGGGGTTCAGGTGAACCCAGCATCTTAGGCGAAGCCAAGTGAACCGAGGGGGCTGCTCTTTGTACCACTCTTATAAGAAGAGGTGTCAAAAGTGTAGGAGGGACAAGGGGCGAGGATGGGAACCTCACCCCATTACACTGTTCCGACGGGAGGGGTTCTTATGTGGTGCGGGACAACCCCTCTGTGGAGGTGACGTCGGTTCCATGAGGGACTGCCTAGCCATCGAGGTGCCCTGTTTTCTCAAAAGATCCGGGTCACCTCACCAAAGGCAGCATTCGTGGCACCGCCGGGTTTTAGTGGGTAGAGCGTCCACCTTACCATCTTTCGAGCGCAACGCGTCCCACATACCCGCCTGGGGAGTCCCCTCCCCCGCTCGATGCCTAAGAGCATATTTTCCTGAAAAAAAAAATGGTAAATAGAAATGTAGTATTTTGATTTTTATGTAATTGGCATTGTATTAATTTCCGTATAGAAAACTGTCTTCATGTAATTTCTTACGTTATCATAGTCACAACTCACAATGGTTTTTTAAAACATGAGTGGATATGAAAATAAAACAACTAGAACACATTCAAGATTGAAAATTAAAAACACAAACTAGGGAATACTACGTAATAACAAAAATGAATTCAAATTTGAGAAATGTTAGCACAGACTAAAAAAAGTCATTACGTTCCAATATTCGCGGCGATTTTAAAATTATTTTAAATTTCAGCCCAGAAAAGTCTAGTAATTTAAATATATATTTATTCTTTTCAAATATTCTTTTTCATATTTTCAAAATCATATTTATAATTTGCAATTTTTTTCTAACAATAATACAATAAATTGAAACTCTTAACCAATCGCAATCAGAAACTTTAAAAAATTAATCTAAATACATATTACATATTAAAAACCTCCCTAAATATATTATTTGGTGTGACCATTGAACACTTGGTTCAAGTTTAATTGTACAAACTTGTCAAGTAAAGAATTTAATTTCGATTAAGTATTAAATAGGTACCTATAATTGTTTAAAAATAAATCACGTATATTTTATATAAGAATAACTAGTCTTCAACATAAAACATGTAAAAATTTCATAGACATAAAAAAACAAAAATTCTAAATTCTAAATCTAACGCAATATAACGACTTTCTAATCTCATACAAAAAACCAAATGTACTAAGTGAAATGCCCCTGATCCCCCCTGATCTTATTCTCGGGGCCTCCTCTTTGTTATTATTATTATTATTATTTTGTAACATACTTTATGTAATACGCTTTTTTGAAGTAATATAAATAATCCGAATAATTACAGATATATGTTTGTTTCTCTTATCATTTTATCAGATGCGTTTATTTACCCTTTTTTTCTACTCGATATATATCATAATTATCGTTCGTAAGGAGTAAACTCCAATCGTGCTGCTGAGCTGACACACACACACACTTTTTTGGTTAAAGCTGGATCATCTTTTACTCAAATTACCTGAGAAGAAATTAAAAAGCCGACAATAAATCAGTCCCAAAAGAAATTATGGTTTGAGTTGCAGTATGCCTGGATTGCTGCATCAAAAGCCCATAATGTCACTAAATGAAAAACACCAGACGATAGTTTTATTGCGCAAATTATGGAGGTAAAATACCTGATACGCCTGCAATAAAACGTGGAAGAAAACTAGAAGATCATGTAAAATAAATAATAGAGATGAAACGTGGAGTAAAAATAGAAAAATGTGGTGTAATAATAAGTAAAGAGTATTTTATGATTGACGGTTCACCAAATGGGACATGCAATCAATTTATCATTGAAATTAAATATCACTATCATATTTACAGATCACAAAAATGTCATGCTTGAATACAACTACAAATGTTTTTGTCCAAGAGGAAATAATGTTTTGTGTAGCAGACAGTAACTTTGAAAGTAATGAAGGTGTTGTCATTATTGTTGTGGACTAGTACAGTGAATCCTTACTAATATTATAAATGCGAAAGTATCTGTCTGTGTGTCTCTTCTTCACGCCTAAACCACTCAATAGATTTGGATAAAATTTGGTATAAAGATGAGACCCGAGAAAGGACATTGGATATATGTTAATAATTTGCTTATTAGTCTGTCGAATTTTAGAAAAAAATATATTTACTATGTGGTTTATTATACTATTATACAGTTACCATATAATACTAAATACATACGTACATGGTAACTATGCATGTTTTTTTTATATCATAGGAGGGCAAACGAGCAGTCAAAGCCCTTTGGCGACTATCGACGCCCATACACATCCACACAAGTAAAGATTATGTGTTGCCCTCCTTTTCCCTATGGGCCACCGGAAACTCATAAACCGCACGAAACGCGACAGCATAGCTACCTAGGTAACACTGAAAATGTTTAGAAAATGAAAAACGGCTTAATGTAGAAAGTTGCCAATACTTTTATTGTTTTTAGAAGTAATCTCCGTTTCTTTCTACACATCGTCGCATTCGATGGAACCACTGAGAAAAGCAGTGGGCCCATTCTTCCTTAGGAGTCTCTTCTATGGCATTTTCGTACGCTTTCACCGCATCTTCAGGGCTCGTAAAGCGAATACCTCGAATTTTATCTTTAGTCCTTGGGAATAAATGAAAGTCGCAGGGCGCCAGGTCAGCACTGTAAGGCGAATGACTCATTATCTCGACACCTGCCATAGTCAAATATTCAACAGTTCGTTTTGCGGAGTGCGCTGAAGCATTGTCGTGGTGAAGGAGGATCCTGCTTCGAGGGCGCTGCTGTCGAATTTTTTCCAAGACAACAGACAAACAGTGATTGACATACCAGTCTGCAGTAACTGTCCTTCTATCTTCTAGCACAACTGTCGCGAAATGACCTTTCCGACCAAAGAATGAGGCAATTATCTTTTTTCCTTGACTTCTTCCTTTCTTTGACTGGAAACATCCACTGAGCTGATTGTCTTTTGGTTTCGGGTTCGTAGCAATATATCCAGCTTTCATCACCTGTGATGATGTCAAATACAGCATTTGAGTTACCGCCGTTGAACTTATCTATCATTTGGCGACACCAGTCCATGCGGAGGCGTTTCTGGTCGTCGGTTAAAGCATGGGGAATCCATCTGGTACAAAGCTTCCTGACGCCTAAATGTTCGTGTAATGTTTTTTGAACTTGACTCATACCAATGCCTAGGCTTGCCCGTATCTGCTGATAGGTCACTCTCTTATCTTCCTCTATCATGCGTCGCACAGCACTGATGTTATCTTCAGTAGTCGCTGTTAAAGGACGTCCCTCACGCGGATCATCACTGAGATTGCTACGTCCACGCTTAAACTAGTTAAACCAATTGTAAATAGTGGCACGAGGTGGGGCTTCATTAAAAAATGCTAATCGCAGCCTATCATAGCTTTGTTGTTGAGTAAGCCCACAACGAAAGTCATAATAAATCATTGACCGAAAATTTTCTCGCGTTATGTTCATTTTCACGTGTAACAAGAGTTTTAGATTTGCCGCCAATTCACAAAAACAAATGACAAATGAATGCAATATACATACTACATTAGGTTACCAAAGAGTTCTAAAATTGAAATTCAAAAAAAGTTTTCATTTTCAATGTTTCTAACTGGCCAGTTCTAAACATTTTCAGTGTTACCCACGTGTCACTTGACGCCGGTGTTATGTGAGCGAGGGGTACCACCCCGGTCATGCCGGCCCAATTCAGCTGCATGCATGGCACTACCTCTTACAAAAACTAATGTATGTGAAATTTGAAAAGTCACATACATATTTAATATACGTATTATCTATTTAGATAGGTAGGTACACTAAAATAATACATACTATAGGTAACATGGTGAGCGACGATGGCCTAGTGGGTACGGGCTTGGCCTCTTGAGTGAGAGCCGAGGGGCCCGGGTTCGATCCTGATCGCCCCCCCCCCCCGTGATGCCTAGAAATGGGTTTTTCTAGATTTCTATGTGCACCTGAACATGAGACCATCGTTTGCTCATCGGTGAAGGAAACATCTTGAGGAAACCTGCATGCCTGATGAGATTAAGTCTTTGAAGGTGTGTGAAGTTCACCAACCCGCATTGGGCCAGCGCATCGGTGAACTATGACCCAAAACCCTCCTCGCCTGATTTCGAGGAGGAGACCCGTGCCCAGCAGTGGGCCATATAAGAGTTGATATTATTATATAGGTAACATAAGCCTGGTAAATGCCCTCTATTAACAAGGTATCATCTATCAGGTCTCTTCAGAAACCAGTTCACAGTTCAGTAAATAGTCACACTTTTAACAAAATTAAGAAACCATCGTGTTTTTAAATTGGAGTTCCAGAACATGTTATTTTTTATGTAATGCTCACACGAATATTCCAGAAAAAACATATATACAGAATCTCGTGAAGTCGAACCTCGATAAGTTGAAAACCTCCAAATCTCGAAAAAATATTTTGTTCCCACTTCAAACACCAAAACCCTTAATTACTCGAAATATCAACCCTCTATTAGTCGAAATAGTGAGAAAGAATGCGAAGAAGTGGTCAGGAATGTAGATATTGATATTGTAGAAAAGGATTTACAAAATATCTTTGAATGTGAGAAAGAGATACTGTCTGTAAAAAGACTATATAGAAAGGGAGATGATGGTAAGTGGATTAAATGTGAGACCATTCGAATCTGCTTCAAAAGTTCAATTCTGCCACCATATGTCAAAGCTTGTGGATGTTGCATGAGTGTTGATTATTATAAATATCCTGTTACCCAATGTTCTAAGTGCTGGAAATATGGTCACATGCGGATTTTTTATCCAACAAAGTCGCCAGTATGCCCAAAATGTACAAATTATCATGACAATTGTAAGACTACGACATTTAAATGTGTCAATTGTAAATGTAATCTATCCATAATGAAATTTATATGCCCAGCATTCCAGAAAGAAAGAAAAATACGTATTTATATGGCAGATAACAATTGCACATATAAAGTGGCCCTTAAGAATTAAATTGAAGAAAAGAAAAAAGAGGATGGAAAAAAAAGATCCTGCATATTGACACTGAGCCTCCAGTTGGGAATTTCCCGGACTTAATCCAGTAACCGCTGCATATACAAGCGTTACAACTGAACCTCACTAGAGACATAGTGATAAGAAAACAACATAAAAAGTTAAAAACACAATATACCACTAACAAGACGGAAAAGAAAAAAGGAAAAGAAACTAGAATAGAGGATGACGAAAGGTGGAAAAGAGGGGAGTCATTGGAGGAGGAGGGTGATAGCAGTGATCAAGAGACCATTGAAACACAGAAAGAGACATAGTGCAGTGGAACGCAAACAGTGTGAAACCAAAACAACAGAGTTTACAAGTGTTGCAATCTCAGGTAAGGGTGCATTTTGCATTTATTAGTGAGATTTGGTTGTGATCAAAATCAAAATTGTTTTTATTACAAAATAGTACTAATACAGTATCTTTTTGAACGTCAATTGAATCTACCACGCGAGAAGACAGGGTGTTCAGTATTCAGAGTTATAATATTGTAAGAGTAGACAGAGCAGACTCATACGGTGCTTTGCAGAATATTAAGGTCACTGAGCACCCATGAGCACCATGGTCATCAAGAGTGGCCAAAGCCTCTTTAAAAATAAAAACCTCTATCTCAAATCAAAATTCACCTGACTCAAAATTCTCTACAAGTTGAAAATTCGAATTTTTTTGGCGTCTCCCTTGATGTTCAACGTATACGAGAACGGAGGGCCGATGGGACGATTAGGTTCTTGAGTGGACGCCACGTTTTGGTAGACGAAGTGTTGGTCGACCCTTAACCAGGTGGGAAGACGATCTCCATGCGGTGGTCGGTCCGTGTTGGATGCGAGTGGCGAGGGATCGGCTGTCTTGGCGTTTATTGAGGGAGGCCTATGTTCAGCAGTGGAGGGATAGAGGCTGATGATAATGACAATTTTTTCAGAACTAGCCAATGATTTTTGAATATCATTGTATATTGGAATAAAACTCTTTCAATATGGATTCTTAAGCTAACAATTTTAGCTTCTTGCTTTGATAATTTGGATCCTTTATCAACACTTGGAGGAAAACTAACCAGCCAGCCTTGAGAACCACCTGCTCCATGTTTGAAATCAATTTTCTTCTTTTATGTCATATGGATGCAACCGAGCAGTCGGAGCCTTAATATGGTGACTACCATATTAAGGCTCTGACTATACTACATAGACATCCGCACAACCAAAAGTTATGCAGATGTGTTGCCCTACTTTTCCCTATCCCCCTAATGGGCCACCGGAAACTCACAAACCGCACGAAACGCTACAGCATAGCTGTCACTTGACGCCGGGGTTATGTGAGCGAGAGGTACCACCCCGGTCGTGCCAGCCCAATTCGGCTGCGAAGCAGTATGGCACTACCTCTTACAAGTATCTTATTATTAAGCATTATCATCTCTTTGTCTTTTTACAATCAGACCATGTCATAGCTTGGTGTACAGCATTTGAGGGCTTTTGAATTGTTCGGCTGACATTATGGTATTTGTGTCTGAATGAAATAGAAAGGATCATTGTCCTGTGCAAGTAGGATATTTTTTTTATATAATCTAAAATCATCGGCCAGTTCTGAAAATTTTGCATCTAATAATTTTTTATTATTATTATAATATATGTTTTACATATTTGTGTGCTTGTTTATTATGTTGATTAAATAATAGCATGTTTCTGGAACTCCAATGTAAAATTCTTAATTTTTTAATAGTATTTTGGATTATTAGCTCCACTTCCAGCTTATTTTCATCTTCATTTAAACTACTGGTTTCTGAAGAGACCTTCATTTGTTCTGATGATATTATTGTTGAAGAGGAGTTTGTGCCGGCCGAATATGGTGTCAGTAAATAATGATACATCACTATCAGAATGTTCTTCTTTAATAAGGCATACCTTTCTTGATATGTTGCTTACTTTAAATGGAGAAGTTGCAATTGATGTAGTTCGGTTCTTCGTACGTGATAGTGCAATGCTTCTGCTTGTTTTTTCAGTCTGTGTGCTTTTACTTCTAAATTTACAAGATACTTGTATTGCTTTATCTGTTGTTATTGGTTCATACATCGGTTGAATTACAACTGAAAATAAAAGATCACTTATAGTTACAAAATGTAATAAATATTCCTTAAAATTTAACACAATATGTATATTGAACCTCATGAACCGCAGAACATCGTTAAGAAGAAACTCAATAAGTTGAAATCCTCCAAATCTCGAAAAAATGTTTCGTTCACTTCCCTCCTAACACCAAAAAGTCGAAATAATCAGTGACTCCAAGACATTTTGGTACATATTATGGTCCATAAATCGAAAAATTAAATTTTACCTCTATATCTCGAACATAGCCATGTTTTATTGTATGTTATGCAAAACATACTCAAGGAACATAGCAACCTTTACAACTCGATTATTTCAAAATGATTACATACCTCTATATTTCAATGAAAAAAAAAAGTTATTAACTATACGATAAACCTCTCACGAATGTCTAAAATATTTGTCAAATCAAAATCTGTCTAAGTAGAAATCCTGCATAAGTTAAAAACTTTGTAACTCGAATTTTAGTCAGTCTCCCATGCAGTTCGACTTATAGACGTCCTACTTAATTAGGTTAGCAGTCGACTACTTTAGGCTTGACAAATATTTATTAACATAGTTTATCACACACCCTATTCTGGAATTAGGTACTTATTAAATGTATAAATCAACTTACAAAATCCACTCTCACTCAATGTTTTATAGTAGACTGTAGATAATGCATGGTATTACTTTCACTATTTATTCAACTTATAGCACCTATTATTTAAGGGTGCGGACAGCAGCGAGGCCAGACGGGTGATCAGTCCTCATTATCGGGACCATTTCACCCATTTCCCCACATAGTGGTGTAGTGGTATAGCACGGGGTGATGGGCGGCTGATATATGCTCAAATGTGCAATGTTGAGCAAGATATGTCTGGCCGCCAAGTGTCATTTCTACGTCCCCGTCGTTCACCCTGGAAATATCCGGATCTGCAAACAGGCATTGCACACCACCAACTACCCTGGGATCCAGGTAGCTAAACGAAATGACGCTATCTCGCCAGTGCACTCCAACACGGCGGGAGAATCCCTATACCCATTTCCTTTCCTCTCCCCCAATCCAAGGTGTAAGACGGACCGTGCCGAGGGATGCGTGGCCAAGGGGATGCTTGGTCTCTAACGGTGTCTCTCCAAAGAGATGGCAATCTTGGAGTAGTAAGCAGCCTTACCCGAGCAAGCGGGGCTCTGCTCGGGCTGACCTTTTAGTTCCCCTGCTACTCGTGGGAAAAGATGGAGGAAAAGCATATAATAAACAAAAACCCAACCCCAGAACGCGTTGAAAGCGAGTCGCTTGCGACCGCTTTCAGCGCGTCACTTAAGTTTTCGGAGGAGGCACTGCTGGAGTCGCCTACCCCGTCCCCTAAAAAGGATGAGGCCCAAGGTTCCGGTAGTGCAGGTAGTGATAGAGACCCTACCACTTGGCAGATGAGCCGCAGTAAGTGGAAGCGGGAGAAGCGTAAGCTGAAAAGGAAGATTCAGGAGGCCAGTTCGGCTCTCGCGTCGCGGGGCTCTCTGGCGAAAGCCTCGACGAGCGCTGGGGCGGGGGAGTCGAGGAGGCCTCCGAAAGTCAAAAGACAGGGGACGGACCCTGAAGAGGGCCCGTCGCAGCAGCGCCCGGCCAAGCGACAAAACCGAGGTGAGGCTCTGGCTGAGGGACCGCGCTGCTCTGCAAAGGAGCAGAGCGATCTCGCGGTCATTGTGCACCGGGAGGATGGCGTTAGGGTGGACGAAGCTGCGGCAGACCTCATCAGGGACAAGCTGGCGGATCTTATATTCGCCAAGATGGAGGACCCCCAGGAGGACATGGGGAGATCCACTGCTTTTGCGACGTCGGGACTGGTGTCGGAAGGTTTCTTCCTTGTGACACCGCTCACGATGGAGGCGAGGGAGTGGATCTTGACATGCGATTTTGGTGTGTATAACGGGATCCCATTAAAGGTGAAGCCACTGAACCGGAGCAGAGTAGCAGTATGGCTGCCCGGTAAAGTGGATCCAAGAGCGCCGAAGTTTCTGCAGGGGCAGAACGCCTATAAAACCGAATTGAGGATGTCGGAGTGGACCCTTATCTCCAGGGAGAAACTCCTCGCTGGGGAAAGACTGGTGATGGGGGTCCCCAACGACGTCTTCAAGGAGGACATAGGACATGTCTGGCTCAACTACCAGGCCACCCAGGTTCAGGCCCGATTGCTGCGTACGAGCAAGCAACAGGCGAAACCTGATGTGGCCGATGCCGGACATGCTAGCGGGTCCAAGATGACGGACAGCGGCACACAAACAGACCCACAGAACTCCACAGAAGAGTCGCTGGGGGGTAAGGGCATAGATTGCGGTGGTGTCTGTTCGGGAGAAAATAGATGCTCCCAACAGCCCCTGCGATCAGCCCTGCCCAACAGCGGCCCAAGCACATCAACAGACACAGACCTGGGACCTGTGCAGACCGCCCCGCTGAAGACACCGGAAGCTCACCATAGTGTGACTGACGGTGATCAGAAGCGGGGCCCGAAGCACTAGGTCTCGGGCGGCACACACACATTACACACAATGACTCTTCACAGTGACACTACACACGCACACACACTTACAAACACAACACAAAATAAAATAAAGATACTTCAGTTAAATTTGCACCATTGTCGCGAAGCCATGACAGAGCTTTGCAGATTTGTGGTAGCAAATAACATAGACATCGCCTTGCTACAAGAGCCATATGTTATTAATGGCCGTGTTGTTGGCATTGGCTGTCTGGGTGGTGAAACTATCTACCATCGTGTTGGTGAGTCCGACCCCAGAACATGCATCTATGTTAGCAACAGAGCTAGGGCGTTAGGACTAATGGAAGTTGAATGTTACAGAGATCTCACGGCTGTACTAGGCACACTATGTATGGCAGATGGGAATACAAAGAAAATGGTCTTCATGTCGGTCTACATCCCGAGTGAGACGGACTACGAACCACCAGGACAACTTATAGAAGAGATAATGTCGAAATATAGAGGTATGGGTATCCCGATTGTTGCGAGCTGTGATGCCAACTCCCACCACAAGGTGTGGGGCAGCACGGATTGCAACAAGAAGGGAGATTTATTACTTGAATATATTCTTAGCACGGACCTGGAAATAATGAATGTAGGCAACACACCCACGTTTGTAACTAGAACAAGGAAAGAGGTTCTTGATATAACATTAATGTCAAGCGATGCCTCCCATCTGTTGAAAGATTGGAAGGTTGACACCTCTTATGCCTTCTCAGATCACCGCAGAATAACATTCCACCTGAACTGCCAGCTGGAAGTAGTAAAATTTAGAAATAATAGGAAAACAAACTGGGAAACTTTCGATCTAGCGCTGAGTGAGTGGATTCCTGGTAAAAGAGAATTAAGAGGAAAGGAAGAAATAGAACAAGAAGCCTGTAGGCTTGAGAAAGCTCTTAACGATGCCTATCTCAAAGCCTGCCCACAGAAAGAGATTAGACCGGGGAAGGGACAACCCTGGTGGAACAAATCCCTGAACAAAGCAAGGAAAAGGACTAGAAGGGCACTTAGAGTCGCCTTGAACAGGGACGACGACGAAAGCTGGAGGAAATACAGAGAAGAACGCAACAATTTTAAGTACCAGAGCCGCAAAGAAAACAGAAACGGGTGGAGTACATACTGCGAAAGCGTTACAAAACAACCAGAAGCGGCCAGGCTGGTAAAAACGCTAGCAAAAGACAAAACCTGTAAATTAGGAAGCCTAAGGAAAGGTGACACCCTAGTAGTGGAACCCAAAGAAATACTTGCAGAAATGATGGCCACACACTTCCCGGATAGCACAAGCTATTCAGAAGAAGACATGGTTGTCACATCAGGTGAGAATCTAGCAGAAGCGAAAGCGGAAGCGGAACTGATTATCACCGAAGAAGCATTAACATGGAGCATTTCATCATTCCTACCGTATAAAGCGGCGGGACCCGATGGCGTCTTTCCCAAGATGCTACAAGTTGCCCTTAGGTATATCAAAGATGACCTACTCACCATATACCGGAGTAGTTTAGCAACAAACTACATCCCCAGTAGCTGGAGAAGAGTCAAAGCCGTCTTCATACCTAAGCCAGGGAAGGTTACATATCACGAGGCGAAATCCTTCAGATGTATAAGCCTTTCTTCGTTTGTATTGAAGACACTCGAGAAGATACTAGATAGACACATGAGAGCAGGGATAGAAAAGAGTTCAATGCCGCTACACGCCAACCAACACGCCTACATGGAAGGGAAATCCATTGACACGGCATTACACAACGCGGCAATAAGAATTGAAAGAGCTATAGAGAACAAAGAATATGCCCTTGGCTGCTTCTTCGATGTAGAGGGAGCCTTTGACAAGGCCACTCCTCAATCCATTGTGGAAGCACTTAACAGAGAGGGGATATCTGGACAGATAACGGGATGGATAACTAATATGTTAAAACATCGCTCGATACAAGCTGACTTAGCGGGAACAACATGCACCATTCGAGCAAGAAGAGGATTTCCGCAAGGAGGATGCCTGTCTCCGCTCCTATGGTGCATTCTCATAGACGAATTAATATCAAAGATAAACGCCATGCACATTTACATACAGGCGTACTCAGACGATGGTCTAATTCTGGTCACAGGTAAAGTACTGAGCGTGACCAGAGACATCATGAAGCGAGGAATCGACACAGCGCTACGATGGTGCAGGGATAAAGGGCTAAACCTGAACCCAGCAAAAACCAAGCTAGTGTTATTCACAAACAAGAGGAAGATTGATAGCAGGATTCCATTGAGAATCGATAACGAAAATCTAGAGGTAGTCAATGAAATAAAATATCTGGGAGTAATCCTAGATAGAAATCTGAACTACAAAGCCCACATTAAAGAGATCTGCACAAAATCCAAATGTGCCCTTGTGCAATGCAGGAGAGCGGTAGGTAGAACCTGGGGCATGAAACCAAATGTGGTTCATTGGATCTACAAGGCCATAGTACTACCAAGAATTCTACATGGAGCCTTAGTGTGGTGGCACAAGGCACAATTAGGAACGAACAGGAAAGAATTCACAAAAGTACAGAGACTAGCCAGCATCATGATATCGAGCGCCATGAAAACAACACCAACGGCGGCTCTAGAGATGATACTCGGCCTCAACCCAGTTGATCTCACGATCAAGAAGAAAGCGACTGAACAATGGTTCAAGCTTAAGAGCAACAAATTATGGAAGGGAGGGCACTATGACAAAGGTCACGCCGAAATAGCAAAACAGTACGAAGAAAATCTATCCATGATTTTATCAAACAATGATTTGATAAAGAAGGAGAGAATCTTCGACAAGAAATACAAGATAAGCATAGGCTCGAGAGATAACTGGAACATTAACATCGACCACCCAAAAACAACGATGGTCGGCTACACAGATGGATCCAGGAAGGAATCGACAAAGTTATCAGGGGCTGGCGTATATATTAGCCATCCAACTGAAATGAAAGCATCGTTTAATCTAGGCAGATTCTCCAGCGTATTCCAAGCGGAGATATTCGCAATACGAGAATGCGCCAACATGATTAAACAAAATATCACTAGCGCACAGAGGATTGAGAAGGCAGTCATATACAGTGACAGTCAAGCGGCATTGAAGGCCCTCAATAAGAGGGAGACTACCTCAGCACTGGTCAAAGAATGCAAAAACACCCTGCAAGATCTAGCAGACCAGACTGAGATAGTAGTTGCCTGGGTACCTGGACATGAGGGAAATGCGGGCAATGAAGAAGCAGACAGACTGGCGAGAGAAGGTGCCGATGAGACGTTCATAGGCCCTGAGCCGAGACTGCCAATAGCACACAGGATAACAAAAAAATGTTATAACCCTGAGAATAAACAAAGAAACAAACCAGAGATGGAATGACACGAAGAGCTGTAGACAGTCGAAATTCTTCATCTCGACGCTTGACAGCAAGAAGACTAAAGAGTTGCTCAAACTCAATAGGAGCAACATTAGAACAGTTGTGGGAATATTGACGGGACACTGCCCACTCAACAGACACCTGTCAATAATGAAGCTAGCAGAGGACCCTCTGTGTCCTAAGTGCAAAGAGAAAGAAGAGACCAGTCTGCACTTCATAACGGAATGCCCAGCATATGCATACGCAAGATGGGAGCTGTTTGGAGCGGACGAGCTGAAGAAGGAAGATTTAGCATATCTAACCATAAGGCAGCTAAGTAGTTTTTGTAGATCAACACGTAGGTTTGAGGGGGTGACACCAGAGGGGCAAATGATAACCCGTCCCCGCATCTAATCCCAGAGGCGAGCCCGGGGAATTGGGTGAAATGGTCCCGTTAATGAGGACTGATCACCCGTCTGGCCTTGCTGGCGTCCCCACCCCTTAAATAATAATAATAAGTGGTATAGCACCCATACTGGTAGAACCATATAATCGTAACTCAAGGGTGAGTTGTAGAGTGACAGCATATCCCTAACCCTAGTAAATTCTTTTTTAATATAATTTTAGTATACTTTTTGGATTCCCTTTTTCGAATATAAATTAAGACGTACATGTCAAATGCCTTTTGTTATTTTTTCACTTTATATAAATTTAGTACACCTGCGGTACCCGAGTAAGAGTTCTGATCTTTATTAGTTGCTTTTCATAAATACACTAATATTTTGTTATAATAGTCTTTTAAATTAGTTATCCTCGGACCAAGATTATACACTATCATCATAGATAAAAAATTGGTGTCCGCTGCGCTACGACTAGATACCGCGCCATACTTGTAATATGCAGCAACAAATACCACACTGAATTCGGTGTACCCGAGCCAGT
Organism: Helleia helle; assembly: GCA_963853865.1. NCBI lineage: Eukaryota > Metazoa > Arthropoda > Insecta > Lepidoptera > Lycaenidae > Helleia > Helleia helle. The sequence goes on from OY971434.1 coordinate 1,915,600, forward strand.
CTCATTGCAATTGTTGTGTAAGGTGGAGGGTACAGAGTGTTTTATTCAATTTTGGTAATTATCTGAAGTAAAATGCCAGTGAAACTGTGTAAAAATAATACTACAAGAAATAATAAAGACTCTGGGATCACATATCATCTGTGAGTATCATATAATTTCGAAATTTAATCAAAAAATAACATGAAACTCTGGGTTCATGTCACATAATTCAGTGTTGCCGTTATACCAAAATCAAGTCCCCGTGGTTGCGATTTTTATATACTGATTTATTGTTATTATATTTTATAATTTATATAGAATACTTATTTCATTTATATATCCTAGTCATTATTACTGAACTATTTTTTATTTATAAATTATTTTAAATACTGAATACTTTTAATCATTAATAAACAATGAAACAATTTTTACGGATATTATCGCAGTTTATTTAAGATTTTTGCAAGCTCCACGTTTCGAATACTTTATAGCAACCATGGTCATAGGAGGAGGGAGGAGGAGGTAAAAATTGTTTCATTATAATGAGTCAAGCGTTTGAGTAAAAGTAATATTTTACTTACAACTAAAAATATTTACTCTCAACTCTTGGCATGTTGTCTAAAATTCAATAATTTTTTGTGATATAAATTGACCTTACACATATTTTCTGAGCCATATTTACAACCGTACTTAGTTCTACTAGTAACTAGATCATTGGGTGAAATAGTTTTTCCCATTAATTTAGGGTATAGTTAAGTAGCTGGCAATTGTATTCTTCACGCACACTAGCATTCTTTGACATTGTCTTACACACACTATGATATTTTCTTGCCGCATCAAGGAGCTAGTTTTTTTGCGGAGAGCGGTATCTAGTGGTAGCTATGACTATCATAATGCAGCTTTACATACCTGAATTTGGACCTGATTGAACCTCAACAGTGGAAATACTTTGTGTACAGCGGGTTTGTTCCATTTCTCTTTCATGTTCCTCTATCGTTTCCAATCTTTTTTTAGTTTGTAATGACCGAGTTGTTTTAATTGTTGTCCTTTTTCTGTCAGTTTGACACCCAAATTTCGTCGGTAAACAATTCTGTTTCATCCGAACCATTGCTACTGAGCCCATCACGCGATATTCAGTATAGTTCTGCATATCATTCGGCAACTTAAACATAAAGTAAACTTTTACGTTGTTTCCAGCCTCAAAATGTATTTGTTTTTCTTTATAATCTTAATAAATAATAAACAGCAGAAGGAACTTTTTCAAATAGTATTTATCAGGACTTACATCAAAATGGTCTTCACAAAAATACATTTTAGATTGCGTAGACGTAAGTGCTGGATCCCTGTGGGCAAGCTGAAGCCACTTTTTTCGGGCACTTTCCGTACGCGGTACGTGTATAAACAACTTTTCAGGAGTTCTTATTGTGGTACTGACACACATAGGCACCACACAATACTTATAAAACTTAGAAGTCATTTTTTAACAACGAAAACCGAAATCACCAAAACATCAGCTCACGATCAACGATGTTTGTCAACATCACAGATTAGTGAATAGTGATTACTGATTACAGATAACTGAACAAGTCAAAGAGTATATTAAATTATATTGGTAGAAAAAGTGAATAATATTATTTATATCATGCACAGACATATAAGAGAATTCTCTTATATGTCTGTGATATCATGCTATGATGGTTATTAAAGGTTATTCCTAGGTTATTATAGCCTGACCAGAAATATATAAATCGTGCGTGGCGCCATCCACTTGAATTTTTTACGTCAGCGTCCTGGATACAGAAAATAGAAATTAGTTCCGAAATTTTCCGCCATATGGGTTTTTTATTTTTCTGGTCATGCTATACCCAAAATTACCCTAGCGTGGGAAGAATATCGACTTCATAGAAAAAATTAAAAAAGACATATCGAGGACATATCACATAAAGCGACATAGCTGCCATCTCCGTGGCTCCCACAGAAACTGTTTGAGATAGGTATGAGCGACAATTTTAAATAACGCTGATTTTCATGGCTTTTTTCATAATAGGAAATAGGTACTTTGGCTTCAGAAATGATATTGACACTTCCAAAATCTTATGAAATGCCGTGAATCATTTCAAAAGCCAAAGTATTTATGAGATTATAATAAAACAATTATATTTTTTGTGCTTATTTTTTAATTTAGCAAACATATTATACTGTTAGTTATGTATGTTAACAATTTTTATACGTAAAATTTCCAATTGTTTCCTTCTATATAAAAGTTTAATTGATAAGATTAAATTATAATTTAATTAGCAATAATCCCGCAAAACACGCAGTCTTCACTGAAAATAAACTTTAACGATTGCTAATCGTAGAGTCTACATCCTGAGGATGCCTCAGTGTCGTGGCGAAACGTGCGTAGATTGTGTGGTGGTGGTCTTTTACTGTGGTTGTGGTGCATGTGGGATGGTGGTGCATGCTAGTGTGCGCATATACAGTGGGAAAGGGGGGCGGTGCTATATGCATGCATATGCGTGCACTCACACATTTTCAGTAAAGACCGCGTGTTTTCCGGGATTATTGCTAATTAAATGATAATTTAATCTTATAATATAATGGATTTCCGCAAAGTAACGCCTGATTAATTAATATCACTAATTAATTAATTAGTTTTATTAGGGTTTGTTTCAGTGGCGGGTCTGTGCCGCGTCACCGTCGGTTTGAGTGGTACTCCAGGCGGACTGCCCCTACCGGTTGGACTCATTGAGTTGAGGACTCGGCAGATGGCGCCAGCGATACTGGGGTCCAGTCCGGCGGCGTGAGCAGTAGCAGCCGCCACGTTAGGTCTTGAATGTTGCTGTTGTTGGGTACCGGGGCCCCGCTCTACGCCCCGCGATGGGTGTGCACTATCTGACACGATACTCGGTGGTTTTGACTAATCGAAACGATCCAGTTGTGACTTGTGACCACTTGTAGACAAAGACTTCTATTTTAACTAAGGTAGAGCAGGCAATCACAGAGTACGTTTTATACTGTGCCGTTTATATAAGAAGTACCGTAAGTATACTTGAGTAATTATCTAATATGTATATTTATTTAATACTTTTGATTAGTTTTGTGAAATGTGTTTGCATTCGGTAATGTATATTCACCCTTATTGTATTGCTGTCTCGCGGTCGTTGACGCAGTGTGTGAATTCAAAATTGCTTCTGAAATGTCATTTGGTGTATTACGCCACGTCTACCTCGGTTTTATTAGTAGTCTTTGCTTGTATATCTCATAAAAAAAAAGGACGGACCATCACTGTGTAAATAACTCCGGTGATGGCAGGTGTGAATTTTATGAACGAATTTTTCACGACATTTGTGGCGACACAAAAATAATCTGTGTTGTACAAATGCACACATATTTCATGTGTTACACTAATTTTAAATTCATGCACTGTATATTAACAAAAGTGACGATGTTTCAGTGGGCATGGGCTCGGCCCCTTGAGAGTTGAGTGAGACGTCCGGATTCGATCCTGCCCTTGTGGTGCCTTGAAATACTCGAATGTTTTATTTTTAGGACCAGATAGATTTTGTCTTTTGATCTAAATTTGTTGTAGGATGGCTTAAAATGAGCATTTGGAATCCGAGAGTATAAAAGATTTATCTAAGTTGTAGGTAAAAATACCTAGGTATACAATACAATATTACTCTTGTGAATTATTGATATTAAACAGAAAAGTTACACTTGATTATATTGTCTTGTTTTATATTGTAACTAATTTACCCACAATTAGTCGTGTGTAATGCTGCAGTAGTTGAGTAAGTGCCTTTTCACACGTGCCGGTTGCCGGGTAGCCGGTAGTGGAGTGTATGGCAGCTTTCACACGTACCGGCGTCCGGCGTGGCGTGATTTGGCCGGCAAACGGTCGCCGGGTGCACGCCGGATTTAACACTGTGCGTCCGGTTGGCGGTCACCACCTACCGAACTGGACTCACAGTGGTGTATGGAAGACGTAGCATGTTTTCATACGCACCGGCGGCCAGTCGCCCTGGTACAACTACAGAGAGAGACGCTATTTGATACAAAATCGGGTCGTGTGAAAGCGAAATGAGTTACCGGACCGTATTTACCCGTAGTTACCCGGATGAAAGGAAGTTACAAATTATTTAAAGGAAGTTAAAAAAGTTCTTCTTCAATTATATTAAAAAAAATATATATAATAATCTAAAGGCTTCTAACAACATTTAAACGTTTGACATATTACAAATCTTATAAAAATTGAATTTGCTATTGTATTTTGCACAAGCAACGCCGATCTTATTATTTTCCGTGCTCACAAGCCAACAGGTATATAGGTGGTGGTGATAGAACAAACACTGGAGTTTCTGAAATAAAAAAATAAAAAAATTATAGGTGTTACGTAATATTATTAAAATTTGTGTCAACAATAAGATATACTGATATACTTACCATTCACACTCCCACAGCTCCCGGCGTTTCCATTTTTCAAATCATCCATTGATCCTTCTTGTGAGTGTACAGCGCTAAAAAAGTAAGCGTATAACTTTAACAAGGTAAATCGATGAATTATGATACAGTACAAATTATATTTTACTTTGTACTATTTACTTATGTATTTTTACTAGTAAATCCCCTTTTATTATCATCGTTTGCGGTTACTCGATTTGCAAACTTTTGATATAAAATGAAGGAATGGTCATGGGTTAAAATCCTGCCAAGTTCACATTATTTGGCGATGAATATCTACAGACACCCTTTCTTTCCTAATCTTGTATTATCGCTTTTTTATGTCATAAGGAGGCCATAGACATCCGTACAAACAAAAGTTATCCAGATGCGTTGTCCCCCTTTTCCTTATCCCCCCAATGGGTCACCAGAAACTCACAAACCGCACTAAACGCAACAAAATAGCTGTCACTTGACGCCGGTGTTATATGAGCGAGAGGTACCACCCGGTCGTGCCGGCCCAGTTCGGATGCAAAGCAGCATGGCACTACTTCTTACTAAAGTCTTAAGTTTTAATTCGTGTACCAAAATTGCTGTAGGTAATAATATAATGTCTTTATTATAATTTTTGTCTTATAACATATAAATAGTGTAAATAGTGCTTACCAATTTTCATTTAAATTTATATTATTCAATGACTTAGATAAGGCACAACTTTGTACCGATGCATTTTGGAGGTCAGCCAGTGAACAGGCTTGTCGTAATCTCGCTACTAGTCTATGTTGCAGCAGTTGCTGGCAATTGTATGAGCAATTTGGAGGATTCGAGGATTCTGGCGCTCTTTTTTGACATTGACACTGACAGCTTGTGTTACCAGTGCTAAAATTCTCATTCGTTTTGGTAGAACTTGAACCAGAGTCGTTTGTTCTATTTATATTTGGGTCAGAAGAGAAGTCCAGTCTTCTGTTTTTCATCATCGATAACTGGTATTGTCCTTTTCGACTTATGGTGGGAGAAATGGCTGGAGATCGGTTAGGTGAGTTGTACGCCGATGTTGACTTCGTTGTTTTTCGAATACTCGATTTTAATTCATATTCATTTGCTATTGCTTCAAATACCTGTAACAATTATGTTTACGCGTTTAAACATAAGGAGCATACTTTTCATTAACGCATACATTTGAAATAGACATAAGTTGCACGTGAAAACTATTAAGGGGTTTAATATTGTTAGAATAGCCCCTTGAGTTAACTTGATAATAACAATAAAGTTTAAAAGATTATATTACCTGTTCAGCAACTAAGTTCTTGGCATAAGGTGACTGCTTCGGTGGCAAGGGCTCTCTGCACAAGGCACATCGTTGAAGCCTACTCCAGCACCCTAAACGTTAAATTATTGGCAATATAGTTTCAATGTTTGCTAACTAACGGGCACAAAAATGACAAGCACACTTGTGAGTTGTAAGATCTGTCCAACTGTACGATCATGTATCAAGTATAAGGTCACAGATTCAAGATAATGTAATAATAACGTGGATCATTGAATTAATAAACCTTTTTCTTTCTTTCAATTATTCGGATATACATATTTAAAGCATTTCTAAAAAAAGTCAATTGTTTCCATATTCTCACACGATCGATTTTTTATCGGTGTGTTTCAAGAGGACGGTTATTAAGTATTTAAGTTTGGATAATGAGTTAGACAAAAAGTATATGTTATTAGTTTTCTTTACCTTCGCAATATAAATGCGAGCGCGCACAGTTGAGCGCTTTGGTGGCGGTGGCGGCGCACACGCAGCACGCCAGCGCCCTCACCACGCCCGCCAGCGCGCGCCGTGAGCGCTCGCCGCGGGACCCGCCGCCGCAGCTCCACAACAACTGCAATTGAATATATATTATTATGTACTTAATGTTTACTCTACGTACATTATTTTTTAACTAGCTTGAAACTCAGCATTTTTTAACGTAAAAATTACTTGGAGACGCTCGACCGTCGCCACGCAATATTGTTTTAGTTAGGAACAGCTACATATTGTCTGTTATATTTGATACACATTTTCGCAACTTGATACAGCTGTAATTTAGTTCTTACCTCTGGGTCGTCATTGGGGTCCACGCCGCAGTTCCACACGAGCAGAGTCACGCCGTGACCACTACCGTCCCCTCTTATAAAGCCTGCCACTTGTCCTATCTGAAATATTTATAATTTGTAGTTCGTAAATGAAGCATGAATTCTTATAACCTATATGAAAAGTTTTGTAGTAGATTAAAACACTGAAAAATGGAGAAATAGGTTTATGAAAATAAATATTACAAACTTGCATCATCATCATCAGTCTCTTTAACGTTCATTTCTTCAATGTAGTATTGAATCTCCGAGACGAACAATAATTCACGACGACGAAAATTTTTATTTTTAAACCTTTATGTTAACTTTATGTTCATCATAAAAATATGCTCATTTTGTTTCTCTCTACTTATACTCAGTAAACACTCACGGGTAGCCCCAGCAAATCTTTTCCATCAGCCTGAAGTATACAGTCACCGGTTTTTAAGCCCGATATTTCGGCTCTAGATTCGGCAGTCACGTCTCTTACCTAAAAAAGCAGAGAAGTTGATATTAGAGGAATCTTGTCTTATTTATGTACTTATTTCTAAATCCTACTAGCTAAAGTATAGGTATCTGTAAAGATTTATCCTAATGTTGATGATGATATTATATTGATTAAATTTAAATAAAATTATACTTATTACATACTAGCTGTTGCCCGCAGCTTCGCCCGCGTTAACTTAGGTTTAGGGCCATACGCGGATTGATGATGATTAAATTTGTTGTCGGAGTTACAGCTTGGCAAAAAAGAATATGACGCGGTGACAGGTGGAACTAAATATTTTACTAAATGGAAAACTATGATGTTGACAATACTTGGCAGACAAATACTAGATTCTGAGTAAAGCTTAGTGTTTCACATTTATTTTTAACGATTTGATTAAATTATCTTACTGAGTTTCCATATTATGATGAGAACTAAGTGAAAGTGGCGCCCTCATTTTTTCCATACTCTTTTTTGCCAAACTGTACTTCTTATAACATCAGCTATCTTTCAGTGAAAGTCCCGTCAAAATTACAAAAAAAGCTATTTTGGTATAATTGCCGTGTATACATTCATATGCATTCAATAAAAAGCGGTTATTTTAATATTACAAACAGACACTCCAATTTTATTTATCTGTATAGATTTATCAAATTAATAAAATTAAAATACTAATTTTGTCACTCCTTTTTCTTATATTTATAATTAAAAAAAAACGGTTGTCTGCAAAGTCGGTTTACTGACGATAGTTGAACGTGACAACGTTATAAGAAAATGGAACGCCTCAGAACGAGGTAACGCCGCATGCGTCATGTTTTTTCGTGAGTGCAGCCGGCTGCATCGAATTATAAGACGTTGTCACGTCAAAAATAATTTAAGCCAAATGTTAGGGCCTATACAACATTTTCGATATCCGTCGTGCTTGCCTCCTTAGTAGTGATGGTAATAACGGCTGTTTTATAATAATAAATTATCCTGTTGTGTTATTTTGTACAACTGTTGTTCTTAACTGCTGTCTGTTATCCTGTTATTGTTGATTTCTAGACGTTGAAAATTATAAATTATGTCAATAAGATTTTCGAAAAATTAACTTAAGCAAAAAAAATCGGTTGTCTGTAAAGTCGGTTTACTGGCGATAGTTGAACATGACAACGTCATAAGAAAATGGAACGCCTCAGAGCGAGGTAACGACGCAAGCGTCATGTTTTTTCGTTCGTGCAGCCGGTTCTATCGAATTATAACTATAAGACGCTGTCACGTCAAAAAGCAAATTCTGCCTATTGCGTGCGTGCGACCATTGCGTCATGAGTCATCGTTTCAATAATGACAACTGACACCAGGATAGTTATTCTTTAATAATGGATTATTGATTATTTTCAAATAACTCATTACATATACAGTCTACTACTGTTGTTGTAATATTGACCACCACTACTCTTTAGAACAAACTGACGCACTCGCAAACGTGTGGAGGTTTGTAGAGGTTTGGAGTGTACCACATAGCAAGCGTGCGGACGGACGGGTATTTTCTAATATAGCAACCGTCAATTGTTTTCGTCTTAAAATCACAGTATAAACAAAGATATATAGTATATAAATTAAGTTACCCATGGGTAGGGGTCCCAGAGCGTCCGAGTTAGACGAAATCCCAAACCCTCTCCTTCATCCTCCGGCAAGTTCAACTGCAAAAGTAAACGCACCATATAAACGCCATCCTTTGTGAAGGGATAAATAATAATAAATAATTAAATCACACATGCAACTTTTGTCTGTGATATGTTCGTAAGTACGTTATTATGGTTGTTTGTGGAAGAGGGGGCAAACGGACACTCGTTTCAAGGTGGTAAGTGATAATCGACATCCATAGACATAAGAGGATCAGCAGGTGGGTAGCCGGCCTTTCAAAAATAAGTATGCTCTTTTCTTGAAGGTCCCTAAGTCGCATCGGTTCGGAAATACCGTAGGTAGCTGGTTCCATATAATGGTAGTGCGAGGCAGGAACTAAGGTATTAGTCCGAACAATTACTCAGAACACTCCCCGTGGTAGAAGCGGTAGAAGATGAACTAAGTAGAAGAGCTAAATTCAAAACGCGTGTATGATATTCGTCAGCTATATGCAAGGTCTAATTATTATCTCGGGACAGATGTCCCCTGACGACTGACGACCCACAAACGTACTAAGAACGGGCTTGTGCCTGTAGTCGTACTTGGGGGCTGGGGCACACTTTATTAACTTATTACAATTTTGAATTCATATCTAATTTCGAAAGGTGGCCTCTAAATTTACGACTGGTCCGAAAGTGCTATGCTAGTTGTTTCTTTGGCAGATAAGATTCGGAACGAAGACATCCGCCAGGGAACTAAGGTTACCGATATCACGCGAAGATTAAGCTCGTTGAAGTGGCGGTGGACTGGTTACACACTCAGAACGGATGGCCGATGGGGCAATAAGGTTCTAGAGTGGAGGACACGTTTATGTAGACGAAGTGTTGGTCGGCCATTGACCAGGTGGGAAGACGATCTCCGTGCCGTGGACGGTCCGTGTTGGATGCGAGTAGCGAGTGATCGGTCGTCTTGGCGTTCATTGAGGGAGGCCTAGGTGGATGGATAGAGGCTGATGATGATGATGATAAACAAATTTATATAGTAGATAACGACAAAATTAGACGTTAATTTCCCCCACCATGGCTCAAGCCTTGTCGTGGCGGTAGGGCTCAGTAGCCCAGTGTGAGCCCATCGGCACCTTAGGTGAAGCTAATTGAGCCGAGGGGGCTCTTTGTACCCTAAGAGCCCTAAAAGAGCAGTGCCCTGTTTGCTTATTAGATCCGGGGCACCTCAATAAAGGCGGCATTGGTTGTACTCGCCGGGTTTTAGTGGGTAGAGCTGCGTCCACTTACCAACTTTCGGGCGCAGCGAGTCCCACATACTCGCATGGGGAGACTCACTCCCCCGCGGGATGCCTCAGAGCATTCCCAGCGTTAAAGAAAAAAAAAGACGTTAATGTCAGGTTTTCGAAAATTGATAACAATTTTCGATATCTTTTTTTATTTTGATATATTTCATATTTTTTTCAAGTTTTAACAGCAGGGGCCCTTTATATTCACGGGGCCCTGGGATGCAGCCCAAAAAGCCCATACATAGATCTGCCCCTGTCCACCCACACCCTACCCTCCACTCGTACCAACTCATTTGATACAATATAATGGAGCCTGAGGGACACGATACGAACTCAATTTGAAGTAGAACGATTATGAAATATTATAATAGACTACTTACAACGACCAATCGTACGCCCTCCAGACTCTCCCGGACTGACTCACTGGCTTCTTTGGCCTCAGATGTGTCCATAACTCACCTTCAATTAGAAATAAAATAATAAACACACGGGTGTAGGTCGCGTAGTTTTGTTGACGCAGAAATTTAAAAAGTAGAAACGCAATATTATACTTAAATATATATATATATTTTTATAAATGTGTCCTGTTTTATACAAAATATGTACATACTGCAATATTAAGGACTGGCCTTTTTGAAGTTATTTATTTATATAGTATATAAAAGTACTTTAACTACACATAAAGCAGCGACAGGTTTAACTTAGGTATTAGGGTTTCGAACCGAGGGTTCCAAATTTAATATTGACCAACAAATGTATAATTTCCAAATTCCACATGCACTTGACTTAGTAAATGTCGCTCATTCTGCCAAGGAAAACTCCGTGAGGTCATGATAACATCGTGAGGTCACGACTCATGGTCTCACAAAACTAAGCGAAACTCCTCATTTTGAGGGGTCCTTATATTTTAATTTTTATTAGTCAGTAGCAGACGGCCCCGGCTTCGCACGGGTAAAAATTTATAGGCTTATTGGTGAAAGGAATTTTTCAAATCGTCCAATAGTTTCGGAGCCTATTCAATGGAAACAAACAAATCTTTCATCTTTATAATATTAGTAGGTACAGATTGCAACTTTTTGCACATTTACCTGAACCATTTCATTTTGATTTGTATTGATACAATAAAAATAAAATACTAAATTGTATTTTCTTGTATTGCTTTCTTTATTATTAAACAGGAGGAGGAGTAACTGGAAATCAGCGTCTCACCATTGCTGTAATGGTGTGGCAAATGCTGAGTGGCTACCTCTATTGTTCACAATAATTAATTTATGTGAAACTACGTTGTGATTATGTTTTGATCTTTGGTGTGAACAATAAAATATTTTTCTTTCTTTCTTTCTTTCAAAACAACTTTATTACGATTTTTTTGATTTTTACGCGGTTTATTTAGATTATTATTTGCCCGACGTTTCGGATAGGAACTTTAACGTAGGTAAGTAGGAATTTCGTATTTAGCATTAGAAAAACTGTAATATTTTAATTTGATTATCATTAATTTCGTACATTTAATTTTAATTTACTTAATTATAATTTTTGCCATAGATCTGTCGTTGTCATTATTAAATATAATTAAAACATTACCTTAATGATGTGGTGTCAGAACACATGAGTACAGAACTTCTTTTGGCACTTTTATTGAACTAATGATTACACTTCGAAGTTCGATCGCTCGCTACAGAACTAGCAGTGATGTGTTTTCATGACTATCGATATCGATAAAGCATTTTGTTTGGACATGTTTGAAGGTTGATTCATGGAGAATCAAGAACAAGACAGGTCAAAGTTTAAACATACGATTAACTTTCTCTTAAAAGTTGTATTAATTGTAAGGGTACCGTCACCATTTTGGGAAACATCTATCAGTTGTTTTCTAATATATGACGTTGTGAGGTATTTTATTATTATGCCGGCTATGATGGTGGTTGCTGTAAGATATTCGAATATCGGGGTCGTAAAAAAATTAGTAAAACGCTTTCGCTAAAGCCTTATAAAACAACTTATAATCTTTATCTTAAAAAGTTTAATCTAGCACTAACGCAAAAAAAATATTTAAGTTACCTTTATCACTTGATCACCAAGCATTGAACTATAACTTAAATAATAAATTAATATGTAACTTAAAAGCTCTATTTTAACCTATCGATATATCCGTGGCGCACCACTGCAGCGACTGGTTCGCCTCAAGCCCCTCACGGCCGCGGCGACCTACAGGCTCCACGTTACGACACCAGTGGCGCAAGATCACATCCTAAATACTACACACATACACTTTCTATTGCGGGCACGATCTGAGCTTTCAAAGCGTAACACCGAGAGCTTCAAAAAGTGTAGGTAATTAAAATCTTAGCTTTTATAAGACTAAAAAGGTACATGATTATTTTTATAATAATAATAAATCTTTATTTCAGAAAATTATTTTCATATAAATTTTGTTAGTACATTAATTATATTCTTATTTTATTTATTTTGTTAGTAAGTACATCATCATCATCATCATCTAGGGATCGGCCGTCTTGGCGTTCGTTGAGGGAGGCCTATGTTTAGCAGTGGACGGATCAAGTAATAGTGTTCTGCGGGACGGATAGAGTAAATACATAATAAAACATAATAAAATCAGCAACATTTGACACACACACACACACACAAGTCACATTTATATAAAGATACTTTAATTGCTATCATGTGATTATACATTGAGCATGCAAGCTGTTACAATGGTGACCATAGGACTACATGTTATACTGAATAATATATAGTAATACCAGCAGACCCGGCCACGCGTTGCTGCAGTGGCTAAGGTATATAAAGTGTGTACCTTACACACTTTATATACCTTAGCCACTGCAGCATTCATTCGGGATTCGAACCCGCAACCTCCGGCTTGAGCGTCAACACAATTGCTCTATGGTCAACGCGCTTACCATTGAGCTATATGTATAGGTCGTCAATTAATAATGAAGGTCTATTAATCTAATACGTCATCTTTCTGTCTAAATGAGTTTTGGATTTGACATCATCATGAGAATTTGACATACACGTTATGTTTTAAACAGATCATCTGCAGTAGGCATCTCAGCGTCCCGACCAGCGGCCAGTCCCTTAGTAGGGGTTTAAATTAAAGAACGCTATGCAATAGCGTCAAGTTCCCTGACCCCTGGACCCTGGTATAAATCGGAGCGGCCATAGGTCAACGCATAGGTAATTACAAAAATGTCAAAAGTCGCTGTCACCGGCCACCGGTGGCTGTGAAATATTATGTGAACATCATTAAACTTTGGTTTTTTAAATAGAGCCTTGGCTGTCAAGCTAAAAATCTAGTGCGCTAACGTCTCTTTACTTCTTTAATCACTAGGATCCACACCCCGTGACACAACTAATATACTAATAACGGTGACAAAATAAGAGGAGCCCTTAACCACCAACTTGAGCGCGCGTGACCACTAAACACGCGGCCCAGTGAGTTTCTTGCCGGTTCTTCTCAGGAAAGGGCTAGGGTTTGAACCGGTGGTAACATCCCCTCTCCCTCTTCCACCCCAGCGGCTCCTCTTAAGCTAATCAATCAATCATCATCAACTAACCTCCTAACGAACTCCAATTTTGCGGAGCAACAGAAGTAACAATCAATCATCATCAAAACCAGTCTAACAATGGTGCGGACCAATGGTCTGCAGAGTATTTAAAAAAAAAAAACAAGTCTCTTTAGAGACAATGTCGGGTACCTACATACTAATATATAAATCAAAACTAAGGAATCTACACATTCTTGTGTCAGATTCCTAACAAGAAGTAGATGTGGTAAATTTTATAGCTGCACTTCAAATCATCATCATCAGTCCCTACCCGTCCACTGCTGAGCATAGACCTCCTTCAACGCTGACGCTGAAAATCGGCGTTGAAGAATCTCGATTCTCCAACAGATGCTGAGCGTCATTCCATTTCAGTGATCCCATCAATACATCACTATTACATACAGATTGCCACTTTTGTTTTTTTTTTCTCTATGTTTATATTATTAGTTTAATTATTATTGTATTTATGTGGGTAGGTACCTCATATCATGATGTGTTAATTTTATTGTGTTTGTTTTAATTTCTTTCTTTTAGTTTACTTATTAGATAATAGTTTAAATAGTAGGTAATGGTACTGTAATGAGTCTTCGGGGCGGAGCCTTTTTAAAAAAATAAAAATCGATTTAAAGTTATGGACAACCGTCGGGTATGGAAGTTAGGTGAAGACTGACTAACTGGGATAAGGAACCAGGTGTGCTAGAAGAGCGAGGTGCCTATTAGGCAGTAAGGTGGATAGGTCAGCATTATGGTATACAGATGATATTCATAACACCTCCCCGCGGTAGACTAAACTTCGGGGATGGAAGTTCGAAGTTTAGGAGAAGACATCATATGTTTCTCCTGATGCTTGGAGATGGGATATGCTCTGGGGTTTGGCTAGATGTATGATCCTTGACAGGGGGTATAGCATCAGGGTGCAGGGTCTGTTCTACTGGGGAAACTGTTGGAGCTGGTTGAGGAAATATAGGGAGGAAGTAGGAAAGACGGTTGTGCCCTTTAATGCAAATAAACAACTTAAATATACAGAACATGAGAATAGTACATAAAATTAAAACTAGCATAATCGAGTAGTGAGTCCCGTATTTAATTATTTGGTGTTGGTTAATTATTTTTTCCGTTTCAATTGCCATAGAATTTAATTCAGATTTTGTTTCTATAGTAAAACTGTCTAAGTCAATATTTTCTAGTTTTATACGGGGCTCATGACTCATTTCCTTGACAAATTTATTTAGGGTACAGCAGGAGTCATTTATTATATTAAAATCAGAGCGCAGTACAGTGACATTGATTCTTAGACTAAAAGGTTGCGGTTTTAATTTTGTGTTTTTACAGTGACCATAACAATTATTTGGGATGTTAACTATTCCTGTCCCGACAATATTTATTTCTATATCTTTTTGGTTATTACATTCTATATATAGTTTACTACTCTGTGACTGTACATATATCCAATTATTATTGCTTAGAGGTTTCCACAAGTCTATATATCCCTGAATAAAATTTGTTCGACATTGCTTTGGTAACGCACTTACAACACTAGACAACAGTTCGCTTTCGCAACTGGGGTTCGCACTGGTGGGGGACACAGTCATGATATCACATATAAACTCTCTGGGTGTTATTACTCTGCATTCTTTCAATGATTCGAGGTTACAATATTCTAATTTATCTCTGGATAACGCTATGTACTTATAACTAGGTATAATAAAAATGAATGAATTAGGCTTATAAATATTGTGTGGGGTTGGTAGCGCTATGCTATGATATAAACTATATTCCTTAGAAGAGACTAAAGGTATCCTTAAAATAAACATTATCTTATTATTTAAACTATAACATATTACATTAGATATGTTTAATAACAAATGGATGTGGCTTAAATCTAAAGTAACAGGTAGCTTTAAGTCTACAGGTAAGTATCTATAATTATCTGCGAGTTCTCGGTACAATTGCGTGGGTGTCAGGACAGACGGGTGCAGTATGTTTTGACTACTGAACATTATCGCATTCATGACGTCCTCTAGTTGGAATGATAAGGCAAGTACAGAGGTTTCCAAACTGTTGAGAATCGAATTTATATTAGATTTTATTTTTAAGTTGTCATAGTCTTGTGTTATGTTTTTTAGTTTTGATGAGAGAGTCTCGATTCCATCATTAAGTCTATTTTCGTTCATTTTTAAAGTATGTAACGTATTATTAAATTTGGACAAAATAGAGGTTGTGACTAAAATATTTTCCTTGATTAGTGATCCTAACCCCTTTCCGTTTCTCTCTAAAGTTTTTATGGCTTCGTCATATTTGACGGCGTCATCCTCGTTCAGGGTTCCGAAAATGGTTTTAGATAGGGTTCCTACTACGCCTATCCATGCACTCCGTTTGAATTTATTAGTACTAATGAGGTGAGTGACGGATGAGTACGCGGATGCAATGTCTTTGTATCTAGTCGTCAATGGTTCTAGTGTATTATGACATTCTACCTCATTTGTTACTTGCCCAATCTGGTTACACAAGAAACGTAATGTGCCTAGTACTGAGTTGATATTTTGAATATGAGGCTCAATATGTGAAATGTCAAATGGAATTACTACATCTAGGTAGCCTGTATTTATTCTGAGGTCGCCGATGGGATCAAAGTATATACCGGAGCTCATGTCGATTGGTTGAACATACTCTTGGTGACCTTGGGCCAGTACGCTGTAACGAAAGGAGGCGTTAATTACTAATTACTAGGAAACAGGAGCTGTATCATTATATTCCACGTGTTTGACCTCGTCGTAGTGGTGTTTCACGTGGCGTCTGTTTATTAGTAGGGATAAAGTATGGTTACCGTGTATTCTGACTATTTTGTATGGGCCTTTCCACAACGGTGATAGTGCTTTGCGCATCCTAAGATGATTTTTTAATAAAACATAATCGCCTACTTTATACTCGATGGGACGCGTTTTTGAGTCATAATACCCCTTAGAGGTTTCTTTCGATTTACGCATGAACTCTAAAGCCTTATCTCGCGCGTGTTTCATGCGGTGCTGTAATAATTTTACATAATCCGGATATGTGGCATTAGAGTTGTCGTTATATACTGAGTCGGGTATGTGGGGTTTATGCCCAAATAGTAGTTCGTATGGGGAGTAGTGTGTTGTCGAGTGCACGGCCGAATTATACGCGAGCATAGAAGTATAAACATATTGAGGCCAATTATCCTGATTTTCATTAACATACGATTTTAAATACTCTTTTAGAGTAGAGTGTGATCTTTCTAATGCGCCTTGAGTTTGCGGATGATAGGGTGACGACCATAGCTGCTTGACTTTGAGGAATTCACATGTTTTCTTAAATAATTCGGATGTAAAGTTTGTACCTTGGTCTGTCAGGATTTGTTTTGGGATTCCGAAAAGGGAGACAAAATGAAGTAGACAATCACTTGCTTCTGCTGCGGTGTTGCTACGGAGAGGGTAAGCTAGGGAAAACTTTGTAAGGTCATCTTGCATAGTAAGGATGTATTTGAGTTTCGCTAAGCCAGATTCAGGTAAGGGTCCGACAATATCGAGGGCTAACCTTTCAAATGGAGATGTAGAGGTAGATGTTATGACCATTGGTGCTCTATTGGTTTTGCGCAATGCCTTGTTAATTTGACATGATTGACATTTTTTGACATAGTTCTCTATATCGCTTCGCATATTTTTCCAACAGAATTTTTCTTTTATACGGCTTAGCATCCTGGCAACTCCTAAATGTCCTGCGATGGGAATGTCGTGGTTTTCTTTCAGAATTTTGGGTATTTCACTGAGAGAGGGATATATTATGTTGTTGTGGTATATGTGAATTTCTATGTTAGTGCCATCGAAAATGTAAGCTAGCATATTATAAATTTTTGCAAAGGAGTGTCTGTCAAAAGGATTCTTAAAGTCCGATACACCTATTTCGTTTACCGTAGGGTAGGACATAATAATTTGATCGCGGGTATACTTGAGACATTTGAATATATCTATGTAAGAGTAATCGTCGAAATGGTGTACTTTTGTAAATAAGAAGAGGTATGTTTTATTTTCAATGGTTAGAGGTAAAAAGGTATGTAAAGATCGCTCCATTTCTAAGAACTCTTTACGTTCGCCCGCTGGACAATTTGCGAGGGTGTCTTGTACATATGGCATGGACTCGTCCATATCAATTGAGGTAGGTATTAATATTAATTTTTGTGTACTCTTTAACAGGTCCGCGTTGTGTTCTGTGATATGAGTGTCGTACAGTTTCTTAGGCGATCTAATAAATTTATTGTATGTTTCGTCGGTCAAAGAGGTTTTTTCTGGTGCTGGTGACGATGTTGTCGGATCACAATGCGTGGATATAGGATCTGGAGATGAGTTAGGCTCATGAGCGTTAGTTGAAGGTAGGGGGTTCTGTTCTGTTTCAGGTTGCGTAACACTTGGTATTGGATGAAGTTCTATGGAGCTAGAAGGAACTTGCAGATCGTCAGGCCGTATGGGCTCGATAGAAATAGGAGGGTTCAAGGGACTAAAGTCAAAGTCTCTTTCGTTCAGGGGACTGAAAGTCGTTCCTAACAGTTCGTCAAGGCTCTCTCGAGGGATTTCGGGAGGTGGTAATTCCAGGATTTCGTCGTCAGAGTCTATGTGTATATTGTCTATCGCGTTTGCATTTAAATTTTTTCTGTTTTCTGGAAGGATGGGATTTACAGGATATCTGGAAAGAGCGTCTGCTGCGGAGTTTAACTTTCCCTTACGATAAACAATCTCATAGTCATATTCTTCTAGTTTAAGTCTCCATCTCTGTAATTTGCTGCTAGGGTCCTTATGGTTAAAAAGCCACTTAAGTGGTCGATGATCTGTGACAATTTGGAATTTCTGACCATACAAATAAGGTCTAAATGTTTTGCACCCAAACAAAATTGCTAACAACTCCTTCTCTGTGGTGCTGTAATTACTTTCACTTTTATTAAGAGTTCTTGAAGCGAATGCAATTGGTCTTTCTTGGCCGTAAGGACCTTGAGAGAGCACTGCCCCTAGAGCATAGTTGGACGCGTCAGTCGTTAAAGTGAAGGGTTTTGTAAAGTCGGGATAGACAAGGACAGGGGCTGATGTGAGTTTGTTTTTTAAAGTTTCGTAGGAGCTGGTGCTGATTTTCCCATGTAAATGTTTGGTCTTTCTTTAGAAGTGAAGTTAATGGTTTCGCGATTTTAGAGAAATCAGAAATAAACCGTCTGTAGTACGATACCAGACCTAAAAAGGATTTTATGTCCTTTGGCGTTTGTGGAACAGGGAATTGAACTACGGCCTTTACCTTTTCAGGATTGGGCTTGACACCTTCTGACGATATCACATGGCCAAGGTATGCGACTTCGCGCCTAAGGAATTCGCACTTGTCGGGCTGTAACTTGAGATTAAAGTCTCTCATTCTTTTGAAAATTGATGTTAGGTTTAGGATATGTGTGCGTATGTCGTGAGAATAGCAGATTACGTCATCGAGGTAGATAAAACAGCGTATACCTTGGAGGCCTGCTAGAGCCGTGTTCATGAGCCTTTGGAAGGTTGACGGAGCATTTTTTAGGCCAAAGGGCATTCTCAGGAATTGGAAATGTCCTTCAGGGACAGTGAAGGCGGTTTTGGGTTTGTCATTTTCATTAAGAAGGGTCTGATGAAAGCCAGACGCAAGATCAAGAGTAGAGAAATAGGTACTCTTACCGAGTTGGTCGAGTATCTCTGTTATTTGTGGGATAGGGTAAGTGTCACCGATGGTAATGTCGTTCAACTTCCTGTAGTCTATAACGACTCTCCATTTTTGTATGTTAGAGGCGTCTATTTTTTTCGGCACAATCCATATGGGTGAAGACCAAGGCGAGTTTGATGGTTCAATGATATTGTCCTTAAGCATTTTACTGATTTGTTTACGAACTTCCGCCTTGTGGACCTCTGGAAATCGGTAAGTTTTGGTATGAATGGGTATATCTGTTGTGGTTCTGATTTCGTGTTTTAATGCGTTGGTGTATGTGAGGGGTTCGTCTGGTAGATGAAAAATATCTGAGTAGTCAGAACATAATTGTAATAAAGCTTCTCTTTCTTCGCCATTGAGATGGGATATCCTTAGTTGCTTAAGCACTTCTTCGGTGCGTTTTGTGACGTTAGGATATGCAGTAATGTGGTTGATTATCTCGTGTTGGTGTTCGTTGAAAGATGATGGTTCGACCGGGATTATTCTTAATTTAAGGTTTGATTTTATATTTGCTTCAGTGTCAGAAATGTTGATCACTGATAAATTAATTCTGTTATTTTCTTTCACACGTACTATGCAGTTAGCTATTAATAATGTCTCAGACAATTTTTGGTCCAAGATTAACCCTTCTTTTATTTCCGGGTTTAGGATGGAGCATTCAATTATTTGCTCGGTTCTAGGGGGAATTTGATAGGTAGGTTCGTGGAAGAATAATTTTAAAGACGTCTTTCCTATATCAAGCAAGCCTTCATCGTAATCAATTTTGCAGTTTAAGGCGTTCAGCATATCGGAGCCTATAATTCCATCGTAAGGTAGGTGAATTAAATCGATTACGTGAAATTTGTATTTCATATTATTTTTTCCAATTTTTAAATTTAATTGGAAATGGCCTTTTGTGTTAATTGGCGTTTCCGTCGAATCGATTCCCTTGAGTTGTATTGGTTCTTTAATGAGTTTCGGATATCTTTGTATGCATTTTTCTTTTATTAGGCTTACTGAGGAACCCGAATCAACAAGTAGAGACAATGGTATGTCAGATATGGAAGACTCTATAAGGACGTGAGGAAGGAGCATGATAGCTGGGTTATTCGTAATTTCAAATATATTGGATTCAGTGTTTTGGAATACAGCGGGCATGTCATCATGTAGCGATGACTGCGGAGAGGATTCAGTGTATTCGGATACAGCGGGCACGTCATCATGTAGCGATGACTGCGAAGAGGATTCAGTGTCTTTGGATACAGCGGACACGTCGTCGTGACGTTGTGGAGTAAATTTGGATTTGGAAATAGAGCTTAGGGTGTCGGTTTCTACATTGCGAAGTCCCGTACGACACCGGGGCGAGACGGCTACTCGTTTTTTGTTACATTACCATCTACTGTATCGAACCCTTGAGTTGAATCGTTTGTATATTGGGAATCGTGAGTATCGAAGGTAAAGTTGACGGGCCGGGGTGTTCTTGGTAAGTTTTGTTCGACTCTAAAACGATTATTATTATATTGCCGCTTGCGGCATTGCTCGATGGTATGACCTGGCGCCTTACAGTACCTACATATCAGGGGAGAAGTGTTGTTGGCCGCACCGTTGTTACTAGGTCTGTTAGGGATGTATGACCTAGGTCGATCAGGGTTCGAGAAGAATTGTTGGCCTTGTTCGCGACGCGTGAATTGTACATTAGATCTCTGGAAGTTAGATTTTTCCTGACGCGAGCCGGATGAGTTCTGTTTAAATAAGTATTGCTGAATTTTCTCTTCCGAAATAGCTAAATTAATAGCTTCGTTAAGGGTTTTAGGTGCTTTGCACCTAACTACGTTGGATAATCGACCCACTAACCCCATTTGGAAGTGGTGTAGTGCTAATTCCTCCATGGCTGCGGTGCGTCCTATCATTTCTCTATTTTTATGGCCATGAGAGATCGATATTTCCGTTAGAAGTTGTGATAGGCACGTCTCTATCTTTAGAGCGTACTGGCTTACCGGTTCGTTGTTTTGCTGTTTGCATTCTTGCAAGTCGGTTAGTAAATGGGCATAATGCTTCCTTTCGCTAAATTGTGTTTTAAGGAATTCTTTCAATTGAGGCCAATTCGAAAATTCCTTAACAGAGCAGGCAGTTTGTGCCTTACCCTGTAATTGGCACAGTATATATTTAAATAAAATGTCTTTTTGTAACTCTGACGCTAGCTCATAGGCATTATTACAATTCACTAAAAAGGCGTTTAATGTTTCCCTAGTCCCATCGAATGGTTTTATAAACTTTAACAATGTTGATAAATCTCTAATTCTAGTTTACCGACGCTGAGTGTGGTTTTTTTCCTAGCCCCCGACCTAGTTGTCGGTCCGGGGGGAATAAAAGTATCATCCTCTGTGTCTGTAATATTAATGTCGGGTTTCTCAGGTTTTGGACTCTGAGATCTGTTTTCAGCCATTATGATGTGTCTACAGAATAAATTAACAAAATAGTAATAATACAAAGTTTGAGAACCAGAGACTAAGAATCACTTACTTGAATATTGACAGAGTAATAACAAAGCTTATCATTTCCTGGAATTTTCACACGGCGGGTGAGACACGGGGTCGAGATGATCTTGTACTGGAGTCTGCTGATAAGAAGTTGAAGCTGTTTTCCTGATGGATGATGGTTGTTGCTCGCAGGCTATTGCCGGTCACGGCAATCAGGTTCGACGATAATGGGTGTTGACTGTTCTCAGAAGGGTTGGCTACAGCACGGAGCGCAGCAGTGGGCCTTTCGTGGGGTTAAACTCTCGATTTGGCACTTAGATAGTAGAAAGCACTTATTATAGTACACACACTGTAGCACAGATAGTTCGATTTAATAATTTCGCGAACGGCACTTGTAAGACTTGTACAAACACTAGAGTTCGATAAAATATCGCGAAAATACTCGCGCGATAACGGAGACGGTACCGGGGATTTCTTTCTTTAAAATCCCTTTACGCTGCCACCAAATGTAATGAGTCTTCGGGGCGGAGCCTTTTTAAAAAAATAAAAATCGATTTAAAGTTATGGACAACCGTCGGGTATGGAAGTTAGGTGAAGACTGACTAACTGGGATAAGGAACCAGGTGTGCTAGAAGAGCGAGGTGCCTATTAGGCAGTAAGGTGGATAGGTCAGCATTATGGTATACAGATGATATTCATAACAGTACCATCTACATTTTTTGTTGTGAGTTGTTATTTTTTTTTTTTGTATTTTCTGTTAATAATCTATCTTTATACCGATGTCTATGTGAGCGTGAATAAACTTTATTATTATTATTCAATGAACGCTAAGGCGACCCCTCGCCACTCGCATCAATTCAATGGATAACAGACACTTTAAAAGATACCATATAATTCATCTTTAACGTACCTAATATTGACAATTTTTGACTTACAACTTATAAATAGATTAAAGCCGGCTGCATGCAGGAAAAAGTGTCACGTTCCGCCAAAGCCGAGAGTCCAAGCGAGAGCGCGAAATAAGCGAAAAAAGAAGACTTGCAATGTGATGAGCAAATAAAGAAATTGGCAGCAAAAAAATGCAGAAAGGTTGCTTTATAAATTATATGGCATAACTACATATAATTAACCTCTCAATTTCGCTTCCAATAATGTTGTTCAGTTGCTTCAATTATATTTATTAAATAAGGTTTCTTATTGTCCTATTTTTTTTTATACCATATAGCTATATCACTATAGAAAACAGCAATTAATTGCCATTTTGATAAAATGGCAATGAATTGCCTAATTTTGTGGGCCCCTGAAATAGTATTAGCCCAGTAGGGCTAGCATGCGCGCTCGACAAAATTTTGTCTACCCCTTTTCTCGTATTAACTGAATAAAAATACGAGAAAAGGCGTAGACATTTTGTCGTGCGCGCATGCTAGCCCTACAGGCCCCACCATGGTTCAGGCCTTGTCGTGGCGGTGGGGCTCAGTAACCTAGGGTGAGCGGTGCACCTTGGGCGAAGCTAATTGGGCCGAGGGGGCTCTTTGTACCCCACTTATAAGAAGAGGGGACATAAGAGCAGGGAGCAAGGTTTGAGGATGGGAACCTCACCCCAATGTACTGTCCCGACGTTGGGAGGGGATGTTCTGTGGTGCGGGACGACCCTTGCGGGACTGACTAGCCGTCGAGGTGCCCCGTTTGTTTTCTAGATCCGGGGCACCTCACCAAAGGCGGCATTGGTGGCACTCGCCGGGTTTTAGTAGGTAGAGCTGCGTCCCTATACCAGCTGTCGGGCGCAGCGAGTCCCAAATACACACAATTCACAAATTCACAATCCGGCCCTGACTATGGGCGTCGGTAATCACCAAAAGGCTCCGACGGCTCGGTTGCCTCATGACATAAAAAAAAATTGAGTTCTGAACTCACGCGTCATCATTCGCACACCTATGCAACCCACATTGTGTACAATGTATTTGTGTGTGTGTGTGTGTGTGTGTGTGTGCGTGTGTGTGAAGTATGTGTGAAATAACTATAAATATAATAAAGTATAAACAGTTGGCATTCTTAAGTATTCGAGGTATGTTGAAATAAAACTAATATGGAATAATATACAATTTTATTCATTCATTACATAGCACAGTTTAACTCGACCGGACTAAAGCTAGCTACGAATGACGTTGCAGTGATTCTATACACGTGCGCTCTTCACTCTGTAAAACTAACTTCACTCCGTCAAGTGACGTGCACGAACTTCGTGTTATTGGGCTGTTCAGGTGTCCTGGTCGTAATTCTCGACCTTCATGTCGTTGAGGCCGAGCTCGTCGTTCTGCTCGAAGCTGCGCTCGTACCGCGTTATCTTCAGACCTGACAATTACAGTAATTTAATATAATAATAATATCTATGGACGCTTTTACACCACGTCAATCTGGTCTCGTGGTAAGATCTCGAAGAACTTGTGTTACGGGTACCAGACAACGGAAATATATTTAACACTTTTATACTATACACATATTTAAGATTTTTATTATATAATACACGTCATATTTAATACACATCCATGACACAGGAACATAGAAAATATTTTTGTCCCCTGGCGGGATTCGAACCCGCAACCTCCGGCTTGTGTGCCAACGCGCTTACCACTGAGCCACAGAGGTCATCAAATATATCTCTGAACATCTATACAGTACCTAAATATATCTTTACACCTAAATAACATTGGAGTGTCTGTTTGTAATATTAAAATAACCGCTTTTTAATTAAATGCATATGAATGTATTATTATTACACGGAACACATAACAAAACAGCCTTTTATACAATTTTTTAGGCCCGCCGACAAGTTTGGGTACGGCTTCCGTTTATAAAAAGCTACGCATCTAATTTATAATTAACCAGCAGTTGCCCGCAGCTTCGCTCGCGTTAACTTAGATTTACAGTCGTTTACGCCGTTTGTAACATCAGCCATCTGCCAGTGAAAGTCCCATCAAAATCGGCCCAGCCGTTTCATAGATTAGCCGCAACAAACAGACAGACAGACAAAAATATTTAAAAATGCTATTTTGGCCTAAAAAATAAATAAAAAGCGGTTATTTTGTTATTACAAACAGACACTCCAATTTTTTATATGTATAGATTTTATATTTATTATAGGTACCTATTTGTAAGCAGTATTCAAGCGGTGTTATATTCGTCAGTGGTATGGCACCGATAGGCGGAGGAAGGTTAGTTCGTTTTCTGAACAGAGTCCCACACAATGCGGTTGTGTGGGACTCTGTTCAGAACATACTGGAGGTAGACGTAAACAATTTATTGACACCAACAATAAAGGTGATATGAGCGTGTGGTACCTTCATCGTCTTGTGGGTCGTCGGTGAGGCTCTGCACGTACGAGTTGCCGGCGGGGTCGTCCAGCACCAGCGTGATGCTCCGCGTGCCTTCCAATACCTCTTCCATCTTGAGGGTGAACCTGACGACACAGCAAATACAGACTATAGGGAATAAAGCCTTCGCCCTACGCTCATTCATCGAAATATATGTGTAGATAAAATACAATGAATGATTAAACGTTTAATTATAATGTTTTTATCATTATTGTCAATCTTTTTACGTATTCGGAGCTAGGGCTCTATCAATGAATGCCACGACGTCGTTTTCCCGCCTGTCTAGGTCCAGCTGCAAGGAGCTGCCGACTTATCCAGTTGGAGGTCAACAAGATTATGAAAGTAAAAATAGAATAATCACTGCTAGTAAAACCAGTTGTTCTATAATAATCACTGCTAGTAAAACCAGTTGTTCTATAATAATCACTGCTAGTAAAACCAGTTGTTCTATTATATTCACTGCTAGTAAAACCAGTTGTTCTACAATAATCACTGCTAGTAAAACCAGTTATTCTATAATAATCACTGCTAGTAAAACCAGTTGTTCTATAATAATCACTGCTAGTAAAACCAGTTGTTCTATAATAATCACTGCTAGTAAAACCAGTTGTTCTATAATAATCACTGCTAGTAAACCAGTTGTTCTATAATAATCACTGCTAGTAAAAACAGTTGTGCTATAATAATCACTGCTAGTAAAAACCAGTTGTTCTACAATAATCACTGCTAGTAAAACCAGTTATTCTATAATAATCACTGCTAGTAAAACCAGTTGTTCTATAATAATCACTGCTAGTAAAACCAGTTGTTCTATAATAATCACTGCTAGTAAAACCAGTTGTTCTATAATAATCACTGCTAGTAAACCAGTTGTTCTATAATAAGACCGTGCGTTTTAACACAATTCGTAAATAACAAAATTCAAAATCAAAATCAAATTTTTTTTATTCAAAATAGTACTAATACAGTATCTTTTTGAACGTCAATTGAATCTACCACCGGTTCCAAG
This sequence comes from Helleia helle, assembly GCA_963853865.1. Lineage (NCBI taxonomy): Eukaryota > Metazoa > Arthropoda > Insecta > Lepidoptera > Lycaenidae > Helleia > Helleia helle. The sequence goes on from OY971434.1 coordinate 1,941,646, forward strand.
GTAAGCCCACTGAGAAGAACCGGCGAAACAAACTCAGTGGAACTAATCTTTTCAAATAATATATATAATGTTTTCTAATGTTTGCGCGAATTTCACTCATTATAAATGAAACAATTTTTTACGGATTTTATCGCGAAATCTTAATAAACCGCGATAAAATCCGTAAAAAAATTGTTTCATTATAATAATATATATAAATAACAATTGTAACATCTTATCTTGAAATGCCCGAGAGGAACGCCTTATTCCCAGGGTGTGGTATCTTCCATGAAATCTTTTACTTTATAATATGCTTTACCACACAAACGCCCTTTAACAACTTTTTTGAATTTTTTTATGGAGAGCTTTTGAACGTTTTCTGGGATCCTATTGTAAAAGCGTATACAGTTGCCTTTAAAAGAATTGCTTACTTTCGAAAGTCTAATCATTGGTGCATGTAACCTGTGTCTATTACGTGTATTCCTACTATAAATATCACTTTTCTTACAAAATTCATTTATGTTTTTCCGGACATACAGTAAATTTTCTAAGATGTATTGAGAGGCGACAGTCAGAATTACTATTTCTTTAAATTTTTCTCTCAAAGATGAATAGGGAGGCAACTTGTAAATTGCACGAATAGTATAATTCGAACATGTACCTACCATTTACATGTCTTTAAAATACAAACTTGTTCTATAATTTAAATATATTAAAATTTTCAACTTTTTCTATATTTAAACATCTTTTAAAATTCGAACGCATTCGAGAATTCAAACACATTTTTAAATTTAAATGTGTTCTAGAAGGCGGCGACTTACTGGTGCATATTGTCCTTGGCGATTTGCGGCGCGTCCCCGGTGAGCGCGGGAGCCTCGCGCAGCTGGTCGAGCGCGGCGCGCACCAGCCCCTCGGCCGTGCTGAACCGCCCGCCCAGCGCGCGCCCGCCCACCTCCAGGTCGAGCTCGGGGATGCTCATGCTGCACGTCTCAGACTGTACACATATATAAAACATAGTATGGAACTCTTGTGAGGCTTGGGCTATATCCGATAAAAGGGAAATCGTTTAAAAAAAGGAATTTACAATCTTACGTCTCCGGAATCCGGATAGGTAAAACCTGAATAAGTCTGAGTAGCCTGGGCCAGTCCCAACTGCCAGGGGAATTTGTTTATGTGACTGGTCGTGGCCAGACCGGAACAAACAGGGCCAGTCTGCCCGTTCGCTGAACCTACTAGCATAAAAAATGTTCCAACTTAATGTAAGTACACCGATGTAGTACCTTGAGTATATCCCGGGAGAAGTCGTCCCTGCCGGCGATGCGCACCTCGTACCGCACGCCCTTGTCCTCCACCCCACCCCCGGACTTCACCTGGGGACACAGCATTATGCCACTAATATTATGTAAGATATTATCAGTCCAAGACATGGGTCTGTTCAAGGAAAGCCACACACGCACACACGCACGCACGCACGCACGCACGCACGCACGCGCACACACACACACACACACACACACACACACACACACACACACACACACACACACGCACGCACGCACGCACGCGCACAACGCAATAAATCACACATAAAGCATACACATAATATTTTGTTATATCCTTGTCACTTATATAATATAATATTGTATCTCAATTTATACAGGGGAACTGTGTTTAACCTAAAACACAGGCCGCTGTTCCCCAAATTAGGGTAATTTGGGGAACAGCGGCAAACACTATGTTATAAAATATGAAGTGTAGAAGATTTTGTTTCATGTTATGTAGATTTAATTGTCGTAGTTTAATATGTTATAAAATTGTACAGTTTAGAGCGAAGGACTCGAATCCAGCTCTCAATAAATTTAAAAAAAAAAACAATTGTATTTAGACTTATTTAAGCTGTTAAAAATGTTTGATTGTTCATACTTCTTTTGGTGCTCGAATAAAGTTATTGTTAATACCTGCAACATACCAGGACCAACAGATGCACAAGTCTATTATTTGTTGTATGGAAGATGTATATTATATGAGCACACATGTAACTAATTTTTTTCATATCATTTGATATAGAAAACCTTTAACGTCATTAGCTAACAGCCGTTACCTCGTTGGTGCGGTGTCCGCAGGAGTCGCACACGGTCGCCATGATCACCACCTCCTTGAAGTGGGGGATCTCTGAAAGTATGGTATATTAGGAACATGTTCTACACTTCTATAAACAAGTAAACGTTGAACGAACATCGGCTGCGGGGAGCACTTTAGTAATACTTCAGAAATAAACACGTCACTGACCAGTAAACAAACTGTCATAGCTGTCATAACCAAATTTTATGTATCACCAGCAAACTGCAAGGGGCATATTATCTGCTCTGTGCTTTGACAGAGCGCGAGTATCGGTCTGTGACGTAATAATGGTCACATCACAGCTTATTTAATTATTTTAGGTAATACCACATAGATAACTCTTATGCTAAACAATATGAGAACATCAGTAATAGGGATGTTGACATTTTTCAGAAATGTTTTTAAATCATTTATAAATATCTAATGGAGGCCTAAATATTATTAACTTTTGCTTAAATACGTCTAATGCCTATACAATCTTGCATTTTATAATGCATTTTAAATTTCGCTGCAAAACGCTAACACTTGTCACGTGACTTCATATGTTGTTAAACATCGTAAAAGTGATAAAATGATTCTAGTTGTCGTTAATAAAAAATGGCTTCTAAGTTTTATAAGTGTTGTACGGTGCCTATGTGTGTGTACACTGTCAAAACGCCTGAAAATTAGTTTTTACAATATGTACTGCGTACGGAAAATGGTGTAAAAAAGTACGTCAATATTCTTCCGCTTCCGCTAAATAGGAACAGATGACGTCATTGCCGTTTGTTATCACGTGACCTATTCCAAATTTTGTTACATTTTATTTATTAAATATTAATTTAATCAAATAAAAATAAGGGAAAATATTGTATTTTTTCAGAATTCTATCATAGAAACTACCAATTAACATCAAAATTATATTTTTATATGAATACTGTCAACATCCCTATTATCAGCTTGGTAGTTTTAGCGGGAATTTTAAAAACTATTTTTATTTACACCTTTTTTTAATTAAATTTGGATTGGATATTCCTTCATAAAAGTATTTTTTCGTGTTTTTATATCTATCAAATAAAATTTAAAAAATTAGTCAACATCCCTATTACCACTATCAGCCACGTCCACCCATTTGCCTATTTAAGTAACATAAAAACTCACTGGTGACCTTCATGTTGGTGTCAGCAGGGGCGTTGCAGTCTGGACAGTTGGTCCTAAACTGCAGCACCTCATCTGCTACCATCTTCTCGTAGAAACCCTGCTCTGGTTCTGGTGCGGGCTGCTAAATAAAATGGCTTATAATTATTTCAATACAGTAATAATAATAATAATATCTAATATATCTATGGATGCTTTAACACCACGTCAATCTGGTCCCGTGGTAAGTTCACGAAGAACTTGTGTTACAGGTACCAGAAAACGGAAATAAATTTAATACTTTTATACTATACATATATTTAAGATTTTTATTATATAATACACATCCATGACTCAGGAATACAGAAAATATTTTTACACATTATATTGTGCATGTATTTATATTTGAATTGGTTCAGAATCATTAATTTTGATGTTTATACTAATATTCTCCTTCCATAGTACACACTACTCACTACACCTACCTACACCTACACTACTCCACTGAACATAAGGTGACCTGTCTGCCTCTTGCATGTTTCCTCCTTTGATTGCCAAAATGGTCAATGCCATATAACCATGTAATGATGATAAAAATCTGAATCGATTTTGAATAAGATTCAAATAATATAATTTCATGTAGATAGTAGAGATAATTTAATTATTATGCAATGGTATGAATGTATAACATTCAACTGATTAATATATTTGAACTTATATATTAAGCAATAAAGAAATCGAACATGCAATCATTTGTGATTTTTATGTCAAACCTCAGTACACGAACTGAATGTCAAAAAAATTACAGCCTGGTATACCACGGAGTATAGCAATAACCACGGAGTAAAGCAGTAACCATGGAGTATAGCAGTAACCATGGAGTAAAGCAGTGAAGAGTACCATGTCATATGTGAGAAAAATTTAATTCGTCCAGTTTCAGCTGTTAACAATAGCCCTGGTTAAAATAATGGGTTTAGTATGGAATAGCAGTTTAAGACAAATTAAATGTGTGTAAACATGTATTTAAAAATTAGCCCTCTTGCTACTGTGGCGCCACCAGTATTTGACACTTTTCGACAGACACTTATACACACAATTTGTACTCCTTATTTTTATACTCCATGGTTACGTGTCACTCACCTCGTTGTTGGCCTCGTTAACTTCATCTCTTGTAAATATACCCAGGATATGGTCCTCCTCTTTAGTCCTTTTGAAGTCATGTCTCTCACATCGGGGATCCTTCATGGGGGCGACTGGGTTCTCTATAAAACAGTTACCTGAAAGAAAAAAAGACAAATAAATTATATTAAGTTAATAAAGTGTGAATAAAGTAAAATAAAGTTTCCTACAAAATTCAAAGGTAAAAAATGCAATAAAGGTTTCAATTTGTATCTTTTACTCGTATAGCTATTGTTCAAACAGAACCCTAAATACAAAGATCTGACAAATACTCTTCCTAACCTATACTAAGTCTAAGAGTTTATTTATTTAAATATTTGATTAAATTGATTATGTTTGCCAGCCAAAATATTGAGAAAGGATACTAAAAAATATAATATAATATGCAAGATATTAAATTATATTATATTAATTAGCAATTATCCCGCGAAACACGCAGTCTTTACAGCAAATGTGTGAGTGCACGAATATGCATGCATATAGCACCGCCCTCCTTTCCCACACTGCATATGCGTACACTCGCATGCACCACAACCACAGTAAGACCACCAACACACAATCTACGCACGTTTCGCCCCGACACCGAGGCCTCCTCAGGATGTAGACTCTACGATTAGTAATTGTTACTTAACGATTACTAATCGTCGAGTCTAAGTCTAATATCTTATATAATGGATTTCCGCAAAGTAACGCCTGATTCTATTAACTATATAATATGCAGTTGCATTAACACACCCGAGATGTCCCTCAGCTCCAATGTCCAGGGTCTAGCGAGGGTCCGCAGATCCTGTAAACGTTGCACAAACTCGTCTATTTGTGCTGCTGTCTCTGGGTGCTTTGCCCTTCGGTCCGCTTGGTCCTGTGTTAGACCTGATATCGCCCGCGCAATGACACCTTCAACTGTGGTCACCTCTGAGGAAAGTTTTACATGAATTTTTTAATTATAATGAAACAATTTTACGACAGTCCTCCTGTGACCATGGTTGCTGTGAAGTATACAAAACGTCAGACTTGTAAAAAGTTTAATAAACCGTGATAAAAACCGTAAAATTGTTTTTTTATAATAAGTGAAATTCCAAAAATTAAGAAAGACAGAGAATTTATATCCTCTAGGCATATTAAAATGTTTATACAGAACTTTTAAAATCGCAAAATTTATAAAGAGCACACCCATATTTGAAAGGCCAGCAACGCACCTGCCAATGATGTAGCGCGTGTCTGTGGATATCGTTTATCACTTACCACCAGGTGAAACGACTGTCCGTTTGCCCCCTCTTCTATAAAAAAAGTGCGTGCGTACAAAGTACATGTAATGTCAGAAATGTAACTTATTTGGCAAACTAATTTTTAAATCTCGTTTATATTTATACTAATCTAAAGCTTTAAATTTCCGAGACTTGCGATGCGACATTCGCTCTATTTCACTCTCTCTCTTGATCTTTCTCACTCGCTTGCTCCTCTCCTCCCTACTCTCACTCCATGGCTATATGCTACGTTCGCCCTTTCTCACCCTAACAGGGAGAGAGTGATTGAGACCGATTGACTCTCTCAATCGGTCTCAATCACTCTCTCCCTGTTGTACAAAAACGTTGCACATTTTCGTGACGTTTCATCCGTAAAAAATTTACCCTCATGCGCGCAAGGAAGTTTCACTTCAAAAATAAACAATTATTTAAAAAAACAGGCATTCAATATCTTGCTAATATATGCCTAAAACCAGTAAAACCATATAATGATTACCCACCAACCATATAATGGTTAACCACCAACCATATAATGGTTACCCACCAACCATATAATGGTTACCCACCAACCATATAATGGTTAAACACCAACCATATAATGGTTTAAGATTAATTTAAGATATATAGATAAAAAAAAATATATAGTTTCTTGAAGAAAAGTTCATATAAAAGAATAATAATTGTATGTGGGTACTAGTGTGTGAAACTCTTTTTATTATTACTGACCTCCCTTCTGACTCTGCGCAGGCACCTCAAACTCCAGCTCCGGTATACATATATTTGTGTGGTCACTCTTTACCACCTGTCTGTTTAAGTCTATCATTTCCTGTACATGGAGTTTCCATCTGGAACCATGTCCATAAGGTAGTAATTACAGATTATATAGATGATTAATATGAAACAATATTTATGGATTTTGTCGCGGTTTATTAAGATTTTTACAAGCCCTACATTTCGGATACTTTAAAGTGCATGGGATCCCATAATTAAAATGATCAAATCAAAATCCCAGTATAATATTATGTCACAGTTTAAAGACTCTGTTAGCACTTTCTGCATAGATAACCAAACTATTGATGTATCATATGGTAGTTACGAATAACTTTCTAACATCAGGACATATGACATCTCAGTCCTTCCGTGACCATGGTTGCTGCAAAGTATCCGAAACATTGGGCTTATAAAAATCATAATAAACTGCGATAAAATTCATAAAAATTGTTTCACGGGGAGTCTCCCCTCCCCCCCGGGTTGCCTAAGAGTATTTCCCGGCACAAAAGAAAAAAAAAAAGATCAAAGGACTATGATAATAATGATGAGGGTAATTGGGAGTGATGATGATAAGCTAAAGCTACTCCTTATAACATCAGCTATCTGCCAGTGAAAATCCTGTCTAGAACAGACAGACAGACAGAGAAAAATTGTAAAAAAATTGTTTTTTTGGTATATGTACTGTGCTTACATCCATATACTAACATAAAAAAAAACATTTAGTAAAAAGAGGTTATTTTAATATTACAAACAGACACTCTAATTTTATTTATCAGTATAGAAGTATAGATGAGTGTACTAAGTCTCACTACTACTTTTCACAACCGACGCCAGGAGGCCGTGTGGTCGCAGACTGCACGGTAGGCGGGGGGCAACCCCCCAATCAAAAGTGAGCCGAATGGGCTCACACTAAATCCGTTGAAGCATTAGGGCCTTCGGGCCATTAGCATAGATCCATCCGAAAAAAAAAAAAAAAAAAAAAAAAAAAAAAAACTAAGTCTCACCTTATCCCTAGCTCAGCATAGGCACCACCTGGTTGGATCTCATTGTTCTCGTAGCCGCACTCCTCGCAAGAGAAGGACATGAGCACCACATTCCTGTAGTGAGGTATTCTTGTTAGCAATAGTCTTGTCATGCCCTGAAATACATCAATATTGTAAAAGGGGCAAATTCTACTGACACAATACAGTTAAAAATAATAAAAATAACTAATATTAAGAATTCTTACTTTCTGTTTTATGTCTTAATTATGTAGCACCTACTCATTTTCCAAAAAATATTATTATTATTATATTATATTTTTTTAATAATTAGTACCAACTAACAGCGATCGTATAGTATCATTTGGATTTAGAATATTTAAGTATTTGTATATTTTTATAATGGCTGTTATATGGTTATGTTAAAAACTTTAATATTTCAAATAATTTGATTTAGTACTCATCAAGACGTCGTGCCAGGCTCTCGCAGATAAGACTTTTTAATTGGAAATTTAATATTATGTTGAAACATGAAAAAATAATAGTGTTCTAGAAAGAACTTTATGTTTACTTACATTTGAGTGGCAGTTCATGCAGAGCGACTCTATTTCCGTCACCTCAGGGTCCTGATCTTCAGCGTTTAGATCACGGAAAAGTGGTTTTTGTTGTGTAGTGCACATTTTGTTATTTATAATAAAAAACACGATAGCGAAAAGCGAAAGCACGCGCCGATGATTCTTATTTCTTATTTTGATAACGTCAAATCGGAGCTGTCAAAAGTCAAGCGATAACTTATCGATAAGGTTACAATTAATCGACACTTCAATATCGATTATTTTATACGATTCTATCGATATTTATTGTAGACAGAGTAAAACTAACATTAACTAGTCTTGGGTCTAACGTAGTGATTACATTCCATAAAGTTAATATACCTAGCGGAAAGGTATATTAACTTTATGTTACATTCTCTTGGGGCCTAATCGGTCCCCACTGAGAGCGCTCAATTTAGTTCATTATCCAATGGCGAACTAGTTGCTCTATTAGTTCATTAGTTCTTTTTTTTTATAATTTAGTTGGTATTTACATTAAATAAAGAAAAATATGTTTAAGATTATTGAAAGTCCTGTTTTTTTTTATTTTTTTTTATTGTCGCTCTAGTTTAAGTTGGATTGAGTTTAGGATACAAAGTACCAAATAATAGTTCCATGAAAAACATGACGTTATTTTGAGTAAGAAGGGTAAAAAAAACTACAAACTAAAACTATTCATTTATTGCTTCAACATTATCTTTTTTAATTTTTTCAGGTAAATTTTTCTTCCTATTGTTTGGGGGTAGTTTCAAGTGAACCGCTCTCACATGCAGCTTCAACGAGTTGGTCTGGCTGAAGCTTCGTTTGCAGAACTGACACTCGTACGGTTTAGCTCCCGTGTGAACCTGAATAAAATTATGGATTTTATTAGGGAATCAATGACGTCGTAGCGTCACCATATGACGTATCACAATTAAAAGTAGCCAATCACAAAGGCTTTGGCGTGCAATTAAGATACCATGACACACTGTAGTCATTTTTTACCAAAATATAATTTGAAAACATTAACCATGGAGTTTCTTGCCAGTTCTACTCTATGGAATCGACCAACCGTTTTATAAGTGCCCATTAAAGCCTATGTAAAACAAAATAGTTTGATGTATGTAATATACTTTTATCCTTATATTAAGCATAGAATCCGCCACAAATCTTATAATCCGTGATGACTTCAGTGCTTTGTGACAAAGACTAAAAGTATTATTTATATATATTTATTAACACACATTGAGCCGGACGCTCCTCGCTTGTTTTCGAGGAGCCCCACCCGTATGGTTGGGGCTATTACCCGGTAGTGCTTGTTGAGCGCGGGCTTCTGCGCGAAGCGGCGCTGGCACAGGTGGCAGGCGTAGGGCCGCTCGCCGGAGTGCGTGCGCGCGTGGATGCGCAGCTGATTGGCGTCGGCGAAGCGCGCGCCGCACGCGCAGCCGTACGGCCGCTCGCCCGTGTGGCGCCGCTGGTGGTAGCGCAGCGTGGCGTTCGACTGCGACATATTAACTAATATGACGGCGAAGAGTACATACTCAAAGAACTCTAGACTATTAGTATTTAGTATTTATTTCGATCATAATATAAGCCAATATATCTTAAATTATGGCATTTTTAAATGACTAAACGTAAAACGACTGCCCTTAAACATGTAAAAATTGTTCATATTCGCTCCTAATCAGGTAAACCCTACCGCCTAAGTAAAAATTCTGTTATTCCGTTTTTTATAATTATTTTATTTTTAAAATTTTAATAAAGTTTCTGAAATATTTTTGATACGCAAAGCTGATTGTAATATTAAAAGCTAGGTCTTGTGTCATGGCAAAGGCAGACGAATTAGTTGGAGAGGCTGTCAGACGTGTTACTTGTCGACATCTCGTCCACATGTTGTGTTGTGACGTCACACGGTCGAAGCGCCCCGTGATGTCACGCGGCGGTATACTCACGGTGCAGTTCTTGCCGCAGACCTCGCACACGAGCTGCTTGTCGTACTTGAGGCCGAGGTGCACGCGCCGTATGTGCGCGCGCAGGTTCGACTTGGACGTCGCGTACGCGCCGCACTGTACAACAGGAGAGATTGACTCATTTAAATAAAAACTTTGATAATAGTTGTAGAAAATAAGCCTTTTCTACTTTAATGCTTAATACTGGTAGGAAATAAAGTAAGTACATATTGGTGAGTTTCCACTGAAACAGAGTTGGATGGAGTGGACAGGAGCGGACCGTGGATTAGCCAATCACAGTACTCGACATATTTACTCCGTATCAGTGGAAATAGTCCGATTGGTCGATTCACGGTCCACAGTGGAAACATATTATCTTTAGTTTTTTTTTCGGATGGACCTATGCTGCTGGCCTATTGGCCTTTAAGCTTCATCGGAAACAGGTATAATTACTTTCTACCGCATTTTTTTACTCAATTTTTTTAAGAGGCCTTTGTATACAAACTAGTAACTGTGCCGACAACAAGCAATAAAATATTTCTATATTGTTTTCTAATGTTTACGCGAATTTCACTCATTATAATAAAACAATTTTTTACGGATTTTATCGCGGTCACGGGAGGACAGTCCTCCCGTGACCGTGGTTGCTGTAAAGTATCCGAAACGTCGGGCTTGTAAAAATCTTAATAAACCGCGATAAAATCCGTAAAAAATTGTTTTATTATAAAAATATTTCTAGCGCATATTTGACACATCATTAAAAGAATACGCACACACACACACCTTTATATATACAAACGCGCTTCCACATGCTACACCAGCGCCATTGTGGACAGTTTTTGAACTATACAATTTGCAGCTAATTTGTGTTTATAGATGGACATTTGATTGGACTCTCCATGATCATAGGTTATATACCTGGTGTAATCGTTAAGTGTGCACAGGCGATTATTCCGAAACTATTACAGATATCAAAAACCTTTAAACTGATTTCGAAAGTACTTTACCTAATGAGTAAAATGACAATAATAAATAATAATTTATTAAAAATAAAACGAGATATATCCAAAAATGTTACATTAAATTCTCCCATACATTTAGTATGAGATAGTAGAAATTTTTTACTTTCCTTATTTTAAGTGGAATAGTACCTACCTACTCATTTTACTTATCATTTTATAATTATGTATGATATGATATTGATGAATTTCTATCACAGGTAGCCCATCGTCAAGAACAGCAGCGCCCTCACCTGTTCGCAGGCCAGCTGCAGCGGCGGGCCCGGAGCGCCGGTGCGGCCGAGCTCGCGCGCGTGCGCCCGCTCGTGCCGCCGCCGCTCGGCCCCGCCCACCGCCTCCCCGCACACCGCGCACTCGTCGCTGGAACGTGTTATAATGGATCAACTTGCGTTGTACATGACCGACGTTTCGGATCAACCATGGTTGGACTGGAACAATAGCTATCTATAGGTGTTGTTTTTAATACAGAACCGTTTGAGATTGAACTTAGAAAGTGGTTTCATCCGAAATACAGATAATAACATATTGTAAATGTCAAATACACTAAGCTAGGGCGCTAAAGATGATGCAGTCTTAAAAAAATGGAACTTTAACAACGAGTAAGAGGTAGTGCCATGCTGCATTGCAGTCGAATTGGGTCGGCACGACCGGAGTGCTACCTCTCACTGACATAACACCGGCGTCAAGTGACAGCTGTGCTGTCGCATTTCGTGCGGTTTGCGAGTTTCCGGTAGCCCATTGGGGGGATAGGGAAAAGGAGGGCAACGCATCTGCATAACGTCTGGTTGTGCGGATGTGTATGGGCGTCGGTATCATAAGGCACCGACTGCTCGTTTGCCCCCTTATGACATAAAATAATGAATACGCCTTCTTATGTCATTAATATTAAAGCTATTAGTGCCTGCGGTAATTACTTGTGTTCGTTCCAGACGGTGTGTCTGTCGGAGGTGAGCACGTGCCTCCTCCACGCCGTGGTGTTGTCGAACTGGATGCCGCACTGCTTGCACAGGTTCTCCGCAGACGGCTCTACGGCTTCTGTGGGCTGCAAGATAATGGGACATGACCGGATATTCCTGGAGATGGCAATGTTGTATAGGTCACCCTTCAACTGAGTGTGAGTATTTTCAACCCCTTATAATGTATATATATCTATTAACTAAGTATTCCTTCCCCAAAATCTAAAATTTTGAACCGCAATTCGATTTAAAAGTTCCCTATATTTCATTGTATTAAAAATATAGGTAGGTATATTTGCGTGCGTCTGTGCGATTTGCGTGCGTGCGTGTGCGTTTCTGTATATATGTCGTGCATGCGTGTGTGTGTGTGTGTGTGTGCGTTTGTGTATATGTGCGTACGTGCGTTTGCGTGCTTGCGTGCCCCAGTGTGCGTATGAATGTGAGTGAGCGTGTGAGCCTGTGTGTGTGTACCGGGCGGCGGCCGTGCGCCTTGGTGGTGTGCAGGCGCAGGCCGTGCGGCGTGGCGAACCCCTCCCCGCAGCGCGCGCACGTACTGGCGCCGGCGTGCCGCTTGCGCCGGTGCGTCAGGTAAGTCGTCGGCTTGCTGCAACACAACACACGCCGCGTTAACACAGGCGTTAATACACATACTGAAGGTCCAGGCAATAAGGATAATACCCCTAAATCATCCATTCACCTAATACATTCAAAAATACTTTATAATGAACTACAAGAAGTTTTCATTACAAAAGAATAATGGTAAAGCTGTAAATTCGAAAAGCTTTTTACTATTAATTTAAGCTTAATGTAAAGTGACAAAGTATAAAGCGATTCTTCTTGGGCGAGCAGTGTCTGTTCTGTTTTTCTTATGTTAGTTGATAGATAGGCAACTGGCAGACGAGCCACCAGATGGCAGGTAAGTGGTCGACGACACCCATGAACATAAACTAGTATACCTGGAACGAGCCCAGGCAACTCATTTATGTGTTGCCTATCCTGAGACATAAGATGTTAAGTCTCGGTGCCAGTAATTACACTGCCTGTCCTGTCCTTCTCTCCGAAACACAGCAAAGCTGTTTCACGGGGAAACAAGCAAGATGGTGGTACCCATGCTCCTCCTCCCACCGGTACATGGTGATCAAGTGAGAGGAATATCTCTCTGGCGGCGCTCTGTACTCACGAGAACTTGACGCCGCACAGATTACACAGGTACGTGTGTCCGCGGTGCCATTTCTCGTGCTCCTTCGCCTGGTTCCTGCGACATTGTAATATTCAAGTAATAATCATCAATTATTATACGATCTTTAGTATAGACATCAAAGTAACACACTACAGCTGAAAAGGTATGAAAAGGTAGGTAGGAAAAGGGCAAATAGTCTGTTTACCTGGTGGTTGCAGTGATATCCCAATTGTATTAATTATTGAGAAGATTGTACGTCATTTAATAATAATAATATACATGAACTTTCACACCACGTCAATCTGGTCCCGTGGTAAGTTCTCGAAGAACTTGTGTTACGGGTACCAGACAATGGAAATATATTTAATACTTTTATACTATACATATATTTAAGATTATTTTTAAAGCCTAAGTTACTCCTTATGACATCAGCTATCTTCCAGTGAAAATCCCGTCAAAATCGGCCCAGCCGTTTCCAAGATTAGCAGGAACAAACAGACAGACAAAAATTGTAAAAAAGGCTATTTTGGTATATGTCCCGTGTATACATCCGTATGCATTCAATAAAAAGCGGTTACTTTGATATTACAAATAGACACTCCAATTTTATTTATCTGTATAGATATACGTATTTAATACACATCCATGACCGAGGAACATATAAAACTGATTCCTGGCGGGATTCGAACCCGTTACCTCCGGCTTAAGCGCCAACGCGTCTTTATTTCGGTGGAAAGTTTTCCTCGGGGAGCATAGTAAGTTTAATGGTAATTATCATAGAAATTGTTATTTCGTGTATTGGAACATTTATTGCTCTAGATTTAACTGGCTTTTGTGAAATAATGATCACAACCAAAAAAATGTTAGGAACCCAGCAGAGTTTCTTGTGGGTATCTTCTCTGACATGGGCGCGTTGCGAACCCTCACTATAAATTGAGCCGCTAATACAATCGAGTGATCATTATAAAGATCCTATATGTGAATTACAACAATCTATACATCTATACAGATAAATAAAATTGGAGTGTCTGTTTGTAATATTACAATAACCGCTTTTTACTAAATGCATATGGATGTATACACGGTACAAAATAGCCTTCTTTACAATTTTTGTCTGTCTGTCTGTCTGTTTGTTCCGGCTAATCTCTGAAACGGCTGGGCCGATTTTGATGGGACTTTCACTGACAGATAGCTGATGTTATAAGGAGTAACTTAGGCTATAAAAACAATCATCATCAATCCGCATACGGCTGTAAATCTCAGTTAACGCGGGCGAAACTGCGGGTCGGTCGGTCGTGACGGACACACCTGGTGTGCGCGCGGTGCGGGCAGCGCGGGCAGGCGTAGCGGCGCGCGTGCGCGGCGGCGGCGTGCGCCCGCAGCTGGCGCGCGCTGCCGTACCGCAGCTGGCAGACGCCGCACGCGTGCGCGCCCGCGCGCTACAGTACAAGCATGCCTACTGTTATATAAAGTGTTCATCATCATCATCATCGCCAAGACGGCCGATTCCTGTCACTCGCATCCAATTAGCTCCGGCCACTGCAGCACACAAAACCCTTCTTTTTTTTCTTTTCCACCAGGAAATGCCCTGAAGCATCCCGCGGGGGAGGGGGACTCCCCACGCGGGTATGTGGGACTCGCTGCGGCCGAAAGATGGTAAGGTGGATGCAGCTCTACCCACTAAAATCCGGCGAGTGCCACCAATGCAGCCATTGGTGAGGTGCCCTGGATCTATTGAGCAAACAGGGTGCTGGGTTCACCTTAGGCTACTGAGCCCCAACGCTACAACAAGGCTTGAACCATGGTGGGGAGACCACAAAACCCTACGAAGCTAGCCCCGCCCTCAGGTGTTAAAATGGTATTTTCGCCCCATCCTGTGGTTCCTAGAGGCCAATACCGTCTGGCTCCTGTGGTTCAGTGGAAGTACAACCGGGGTGGGTCCGTACCTCATCGTGCTTCTCTCGGTGTTTGTCGTAGGCGGCGGGGTGGACGAACCCGCGGTAACACAGGCTGCACTTGTACGGCGAGCACGCGTAGTTGGCGCTGGTGGCTCGCTGAAGGAACTCGCGCATCTGCTCCTCCTGGCTCAGGGTTATCTCCAGCGCTTCCAACTTTATATCTGGAAATTTAGTCATATAGGAGAAACGCCGTTTGCGTATTTAGTAAAGGAGGTTAAGTAATTACTGGCATACCATGTTGCATGTGAGGAGAGGCAACAAAAAACCTGATAATTCAGAACCTGTAAATTCATTTCACTTTATGGGCGACATTAATCACCAAACATTAGGCAGCTCGAACAGTTAGCATCCAATTAACATAAAAGAAGTTAAACTATTTCAATGTTACCGGTGGGAGGGAAGCGCTGTGCCGCGCTCCCGGCTGCATGGGTACCACCATCTTGCTTGTTTCTCCTGTGAAACACCTTTGCTGTGTTCAGGAGAGAAGGGCAAGACAGGCAGTGTAATTACTGGCACCGAGACTTAACATCTTATGTCTCAGGATAGGCAACACATAAATGAGTTGCCTGGGTTTGTTCCAGGTAAATTAGTTTATGTTCATGGGCGACGTTGAGCACTTACCATCAGGTGGCACGTTTGCCAGTTTGCCCATCCAACTGACATAAAAAAAAAGAAAAAATATATATTACTAGCTACACTACCATCTGTGCCCGCGGCTTTCTCCACATGGAACAGTTGGTAGAACTTCGGATTGCATTTTTAATTAGTAATGCTAATTATTTTACAAATAACACACATACTTTAATAAGCTATAAAAATAAACCTATCAAAGTATTTATATAAGTACATAAGTTATAAAGTATTTATATAAGCTCATTCAGGGCTGTGCGAGAACTGGATTTAGTATGGAGCTCGTCGAGCGCTTTCGCAGCGAGTGAAAACACATATTTATTTAATTAAAGGAAGGGATTTATAAAAAATACTTTATGAAGACCGTTTTAAATCACATTTTCTATAAGGTTTATTATGATATAAGTTTTATTGTACAGAACCTGATATTACTCAAATAAAATTTGTTTTTCATCTCAATTTTAACCTATCTTTGCAGTTTTTTTAATGCAGCAGAATATAAGTAATCGTGTATCGAACAACCGAAATATTATGATGAAGGAGTGTTAAATAACATATATTATTTTCAAAACTTAAATCGGCTTAGTTTCTAAATAGAACATAATTCAAAATGCCGTTTATTGGGAAAGGTCCACCTTAAGTACATTTTAATAAACTACGTTTTTCGTTTTCCTATCTTTTTTCCATACATAATAATGCCACAACATATAATAATGACGTAATAAGATCTATTACTACTACTACTAAACTCGAAACATATTCGAAAGTAATCTTCTTTTGACGACAGAAATAAATAAGACAAAACAACAAAAACTTAAAAGTGAAATAAACAAAAGTAAAAAACAATAATAATAAAATCAACAAAAATTGTGTAGGCAAATCGAATTGTAGTGAATAATAATGAATTTGCAGCGGAAAAAAAATTACTTGCAATAACTTCAGTAAACTCACACATTTTGTATTGAGTCTAACAACCCTTTTTTCACATTACAAAGTAGCCCATGTCCTTTCTTAGGCTCTAGAGTCTAGACTATGTGTGTACCAAATTTCATTTAAATTGTTTCAGTAGTTTTGGCGTGAAAGCGCGACAGACAGAATTACTTTCGCGTATCTTTTTTTTTTTATGTTAGTCGGATAGGCAAACTGGCAAATGTGCCACCTGATGGTAAGTGGTCGACGTCGCCCATTAACATAAACCAGTTTACCTGGAACGAGCCCCAGCAACTCATTTATGTGTTGCCTATCCTGAGACAAGATGTTGAGTCTCTGTGCCAGTAATTATACTGCCAAGACAGGCAGTGTAATTACTGCCCTTCTCTCCGAAACACAGCAAAGCTGTTTCACGGGAGAAATAAGCAAGATGGTGGTACCCATGCAGCCAGGAGCGCGGCACAGCACTTCCCTCCCACCGGTATTAGTATATTCATAGTTAGTTAAGTAAGTAAGCTAGAGATTCTTCTCAAGTCTCAACAATACAATAAAGTTTACCTTTATTCTCTTTAGTATCTACTTCAGTCTTATTTCTCTCTGCGTCAAACTCCTGTTTCATTCTGATACTGTTGAGGGGCACATCGTCTTCTGAATCAGAACTCTTGATGGACTCCTCGTTTTTCTCAAATTCATCAATATTTTCTATACCTATGTGTTCTATATCTGTAATAAATAAAGGAACAATATTTTACATCTATATAATAACATCTGCATCTATATAAATAAGGATGAACTGTTCATATAAATTAATTAGCACCTTTTAATTATTTAAAAATATAGTTTCTTTTTCATAAATGAAAATCATGAAAACTAGCACCTTTGCATGTGTTAACTTAGATTTACATCCGTATCCAGATTGATGATTATCGTATCCAGATATGTCGCCTTAGTTACTCCCTGACACAGCCGGGATTGTATTTGTAGATTATGCTCACATAATACTGGCGTCAAGTGACAGCTATGCTGCCATGTTTCGTGCGGTTTGCGAGTTTCCGGTGGCCCATTTGGGGCATAGGAATAAGGAAGGCAACGCATTTGCATAATCTCTGGTTGTGTGGATGTGTATGGGCGATGATGGTCACCAAAAGGCTTCGAGTGATATTTAAATAAAATAATTTAAAAAATACTAACCATCTACATCCTCCTCCTTGACACCTGCCTCTTGTTTGATCTCATCACCATCAGACAATATTGATACATTCAATACATTGGCTGTTGACAACTCTATCAAAGATGTTTGTGTTTTCAATTTGCTGTCAGACTAAAAATATATTGAGAATATTAAAATTGCAGCTTTCTGAGAGCAAAACGGACAGTTACATCATCTAATAGCATCACCAATTGCCCTACACGTCTGCTGTGCTGGACTTTCAGAAGACAAGCATACTCATAGTATATTCATTTCTAGAAGGTTCTTAAGTGTTCCAATTAATTACATTAAATAGCAACAAAAGATTATAAAATTTCATTTGAAACACGGCCTAAGGGTCCCCCGGCCTAATTCATATCTAAGAACTGGACAATTACTACAGATAAATGAAGTGACATATATATATAGTCAAAAAGTGATGAAATTTGTGTATTAACCTTATGGCTATCTTCCTGGAAATTTTTCAACCAACTTTGTGCTTCTTCAGCCAGCCTCCAGAGTTGCTGGCATTGTTGTAACCGCTTGTGGCAGATGTAGCAGAGACAGAGGAAAGCATGTTGAATCTGTAACAAATGACCCATCAACACCTTTATAAATCTTGCAAGTTATACTAGAAATAAATAAGTAAACATTACACGGATTCACTTGAAAACCATTGTTGAGACGAGTATTTAAGAAAGTATTTTGCAATATTTTTTAATGTTATTTATTTGTATCGGACTTATTTATTCATATTCATATTTTATTTCAGTCGTGTATCTTACCTTAAATCCCGCTATTTTTTCATAAACCTGTTGCAAATGTGTATTTATAATATCTATAGTTCGCCTATTCACTGCAAAACAAAGTAAACAGGTGCCTTCATTCATTTTAACGTAAAATTAACAATAGAAATTAATTACGAATACTGAATGATATTGCACTCTAAACATATTTTCCTTCCAAAACTTATTAGGTTTTGGGCAATGTGCCTGATATTGATCAAAATTTAAAAACAAAATACAGAACGAGGAATTTTTAAATTAAATAAAAACAAACATGAAACAAGCCTTTGCACTTTGCGAACTTTGACATTATTATTATTTTCATTTAAAGGCATTAGCTACTAGGCTATTAGCCATACAAAATACAATTATTCGGTCTGTAATACGGAGAAATGGCGGGAAACCCCAAGGAGCGCAGCTTAGCCCCTCTAGCCCCCATCAATCAACTATCATTCCCCATTCCATCCACACAAGGCAGTCCACCACAATATTCGCCAAACAATCACATTATAATATATTATACAGATTAAGTTTTTAAAACAAACACTATAGAAAACCGCCAGAACAGCCCTACTACGAAAACCACTCCAGAACGGTACTCCATAAGATTCGCCAACCAATCACAATATATAAAGATTTTTTCGGAAATTCCAGTCACCCTTTTTATATAATACCACATTTTTGGGTAATCTGCCTATAACAAAACTGGTATCACCATACCTATATAAACCGACCAAATTAAAAAGTAGTACAAAATGGCGGCATATTTGACAAACTGTTCACGAGTGAGAATGTTTGTATGGCATTCAAATTTAGTCGATAATTTTTTGTTGGGCACATCCTTGTTGTGCCCAACAAACAAAGTGTGATATTCTGACAAAGACAAAAGAAAGTGTCTATGTCTCTGTCACTCTTGGATTTTTCGTATGTTGTTATCTCGTTCCAATACGGTATTATTTAAGTTAGTAGTAGTTAAGTAAGTTTTCGATTAGGGCATTGTTTAGGTGCTAGACCAGGATCCAACCAACTTGCTGAGCGCTTGCGGTTATCAAACAGAATCCATTTTTCATCGCAGGTAATAATGCGGTTCAAAATTCCTTAATTTGTGGGTCTGTTGAGCAGTGCAAGGCACGTCGCGTACTTCGCACTGGCGATCATTGAGTTCGTGGGGCACCCATTTGTTAGGCTTTTTTACCTTGCCAATTTGACGCAAATGGGCCAATATTGTTTTGACGCTAACGTCAAAAGCTGCTGCTAATTCAGCCGTAGTTTGTGTATCATCAGCTTCCACAATCGCCTTTAATTTGTCATTGTCGACCAAAGTCTTCGGACGACCGCGAGGTTCATTTTTCAGGTCGAAATTTCCATAACGGAAGCGAGCAAACCAATAACAGGTGGTGCGTTGGTTTGTAGTGTTAGCTCCGTAAACGTCGTTGATGTTGCGTCCTTGTGCCGCGTTGCTAGTTGCTACCACGACAGTACTCATGTTCCATAATTACTCGAATTTTTAACGTACATCCATGATGACGAAAAAGATTGAAATGCGATGAAAATGTAACACTAATCAATAAACAAATGACTACTTTTGGAAAAAGAATTCCATGTTTTTAAAATAAAATTAATTTGAAATTAGAATTCTTAGCCAAACAAAACTTATTTTGATTTGAAATGGCCAGTACTGCAGAACGGCAATTTCATAGGTTAAGTTTTATTATTAAAAGAATCATATTTGTTGGCTACATAAGCCATCTTCGAGCGCATCAGCGTCAAATTCACGGTTAGGAGTCCTGAGTGGTTGCCATGGTCGAAATCGGTCGGATAGTATATATATATATATATATATATATATATATATATACTATATATATATATATATATATATATATATATATATATATATATATATATATATATATATATATATATATATATATATATATATATATATATATATTTTACCTACTTAACTAAAAGTATTTGTAAGCAAATCGTGAATGACGTTTTAATTTTACTGAAATTCAGCCTCTGATTTGAAAACATTATTACCTTGTATAAAGTAAATTTATTTTCACAGGCTATTATAGTATATCGTTACAATTAAACAATTAAATTATTTATTTAAATGTAAAATTATGAAGGATTTCGTTTTCGCTGGGAAATGCGTTTAGGCATTAGGCAGGTGGGACTGTGCCCAATACAGGATCTTATAACAACTATTTATGAGGTCACATACTCTGTTTCATGAATAAAACATAAAAAAAAGTTTTGACGATTAAAAGAAATGGCGGGAAGCATCGGGACGCGCGGTTGTGTTTTTTTGGTTTCCCGTTAATTAATTGTTATTTTGTGTTTTGTCCATTCAGAGTGGTTTTCTATAGTATTTGTTTTAAAAACTTGATCTTTATATATTGTGATTGGTTGGCGAATCTTATGGAGTACCGTTCTGGAGTGGTTTTCGTAGTAGGGCTGTTCTGGCGGTTTTCTATAGTGTTTGTTTTAAAAACTTAATCTGTGTAATATATAATGTGATTGTTTGGCGAATATTGTGGTGGACTGCCTTGTGTGGATGGAATGGGGAATGATAGTTGATTGATGGGGGCTAGAGGTGTGGAGCCGCGCTCCTTGGGGTTTCCCGCCATTTCTCCGTATTACAGACCGAATAATTGTATTTTGTATGGCTAATAGCCTAGTAGCTAATGCCTTTAAATGAAAATAATAAATAATTGACGATTAAAATAGAAAAAAAAACTTCTAAAAGCAATAAATCACTTTTATTTATTTATAATGTTAATGTATAAATATAAATTACAATAATCTAATCTAGAAACTAATGCACAAAAACTACTGTACGTCCAATATACGAGAACCGAGCTTTGTTTTTGAAGTACACAATATAGGGACAATAAAAGGGATATGTATAGGAGCCTATACATTTCACCGGCGAAAAAGTATTAGTAATATTCACATTTATAATAGTGTTTTACGGAAATCTTTATTAATATATTCTTAACTATTTTCTGCAAATATTATTGTAACTTATTTTTATTGTACCGGTAAACGTTGCCCTTATTACAATCAATTACAACTTATTGTAAACATTATCTCTAAATGAATACATTTTCAAATGTATTTTTTTCTCGGGTGATAAAGCTCGGCTCTTTGTGGACTGTTACAGTTGTGGACTGTTTGTAGCAGTTTGAGCTTATATATATTTTAGTTCGACCAGAAATTAAAAACCCTCGCCATTTGCGTAACATTTCTGTATTATATAATTATAATTTTATTTTAATTCTATATTATTATAATTTCTAAATATAATAAATATACTATGTGTTGACGTAAAAAAGATACAGTAAGATACACCACGCAGGGTTTATATATTTCTGGTCAGGCTATAACTGTCAAGTGGCGCTAGTGAGCAGGACCTTTAATGGACATTTTGGGATTTATTGACAGTTTAATTTTTCTTATTTAATTGAAATGCAAATTGAGATATACAATGACTTTATTTTTAATTCAACAGAAAAAACCTGTCGTTAGTAATATAGTATACAGCTTGACAAAAAAGAGTATGGAAAAAATGAGGGCGCCACTTTCACTTAGGTCTCATCATAATATGGAAAATCAGCAAGATAATTTAATCAAATCGTTAAAAATAAATGTGAAACACTAAGCTTTTAAGCTTTTAAAAATATTTAGTTCCACCTGTCACCACGTCATACTCTTTTTTGCCAAGATGTAAATATTAATTGGCCCTTACACTTTCAGAACACCATTATCCTTAGCAGAGCATTTACTTTTCTTTTTATTAAACACAACCAACACTGACATTGGTAAATCCTCGTGGCAGCCATTATACAAGAAGACTATATTGTCTTGAATATGTACAGCTATAAATGCTACTTTAGACCTGCAACTATAGCTTATAAAATACAGCTACATAGCGCCCAATTGAGTATTTTCAATATTTATATAAATTATCACGCATCAATCAATAAATTAAATAATAAATACACTACAAATTAGGATATTTGCCAATCCAAAGTTGTGTCCACTATGATACATAAGTAACTTTGGATTGAGTAATAATTTTATTATTTCATGATATTAAATAATATTATATATATACTATAATAGCTAGTAATTGTATTCATTCATTATTTCATTGAGTATTGCGCAGAAGGAGTACAATCTCAAATGGGAGAAAAGTTGAAAAGATGTCTAGCTGATGCTATAAATAACTAGTTCAAAAACTTTCCACAATGGCGCTCGGTAACAGGGAATGGTGATTGTATAAATAGATGTCTGTATGTGTGTGTGTGCGTAATTTCATGGCGCATACGTAAAAATTTACGACCTGTAGCTAGTGGCGCCGGCGCCACCCTTTTTAACGCTTTTCGACGGACACTTTTCATACAGATACATTGTACTCCTTGTGTCTATCCTCCATGACTGAGCATTCTAGGTTTCACATGTGATGTTCAAATCTGACAAGAAAGTTTTTTATAAACATTTGCCAGCAACTGGGTAACCTCACACAATTACATTTGCCTTAAAAATGCATGAGATATGTAGTATTATGGTATGGAGATTGCCTTCCTCCTATTGGGCATTTGCGTGAGTTTTAATCAGTTATTTCTTTGATTCAATTTTGTGTATTGGTTTTGACTTTTATATCAATGGTCTGCTTAAATGAAAATCGATTATTTATCGTTTGAGCATCTGTGGAATAAGTTGAATATGACGCCTTATTTGTAATAAGAATTGTACATTTTTTATTGTCTACTTCCCACTATATTCTTAATTTAATAAACCAAATCAGATTATAATTCCGGTCGGAAGAAGTCTTATAGATTCAAATTCAGTTCAATTTTTTACACTTTCTCCTCTAAACAGGAAAAGTTCCATCATAAAATTAGCCTCTTCGATACCAAAATTCCAATCGCTTAATTTCATCCAAAATAGGTAACTTTGTATATTTTTTTTTATTCTATTCTCTTTGTCTTCCAATATTTCATATTTAATCTGAAACAAATCCAAATATATATCACAGGTATGTTATGATTTTCAGTAGTATTTATATTAATATCTATTTTGTGGGTATTGGTAGTTGTAGGTTTCTCTATTGTCAGTTTAGTATAAAAAAAATTTTTAAACAAAAATTAAAACCGACTTCAAAATTAAAAAAAAAAAACTAAAAAGTAATAAAATAATTTCCTTAATCTTTGTGCCTACAATTTATAATCAACTTGTTCTTCTACTAATATACAATCTTTACATTTACCACGTCATTATTGTTACTTTTGGAGTCGGTGTCAGCCAAGGTAGGTAGGTTAGGAGGTAGGTACATCAACAAATAGGACACCGGCTTCAAAAGTAACAATAATGACGTGGTAAACACAAAGATTGTATATTAGTAGAAGAACAAGTTGATTATTTGTAGGCACAAAGATTAAGGAAATTATTTTATTACTTTTTAGTTTTTTTTTTAAATTTTGAAGTCGGTTTTAATTTTTGTTTAAAATTTTTTTATTTCTTAATTTTTAGTGATTGCAAAATTCGATAACTGATTTTATTTGTCTGAAATATGGGTAGAACTATTAAACGCGTTGCTCAGATTAGATAGCGCTGTATTAATGAGATGAACGTAGAAAGGGTTTAAGTCATTACATAACAAATGAAAAAACCGAAATGGAATTGCGTAAAACTTTATATACATGTAATCGAAAGCAATCACGGCAGATTTGCTGCTATTCGTTAAATAATTCCATTATATATAGGTATAGAACATCACCAATATATAGATATAGAATGGATATTATGATGACCTTGAAAAACTATGATGCGCTTCCAAGCCACAGTTGTTTTTTGTTCATTTAACAACGACAAGTAATAAAATTACATGATTTTGGCATAATATTATTTACCGTATGAAGTAAGCCCAATTAAAGCTGTAAATCGTCGAGAATTCCCCTCGACTATGTATGGTCTCCATCATCACACCTGTAATGGCGCTTATAACCCATATGGATACAAAGTTCTCATCAATTTAAATTAATTAAGTCCAAACACAAGGTAGCTACTGTAAACTGTTGAGGAGTTCCCTTAACTGTCCTTTGTCTTCATCATCAGACCCCTAATGACAGTCACAACCCATCTAGGTGTAAAGTTCTCATCATTACAAATTAATCAAGCCCAAACACAAGGTTACTGATGTAAATAGTTGAGGAGTTCCCTCGATTGTCTTTCGGCTCCAGCATCAGATCGACTCCAGACCTTCATTAAATTGAAGTCCTTCAAAACGCTTTCTAAAAAAAATATCAAACGCACTAGTCGCCCCTACGATTTTCGAAAGTTCCCCTCGATTTCTCTGGGATGCCATCATCAGATCCTGGTTTCCTTATCATGGGACCATTTGGGAAGTATACCCTTTAGAACAAAAAAAGAATTTTTCAAATCGGTCTAGCCATCTTCGAGTAATCAGGTAACATACATAAAAAAAAAAAAAAAAAAAAAGATTCCGACGAATTGATAACCTCCTCCTTTTTGAAGTCGGTTAAAAAGCACGCCGATGGTGGTGTTTATTTTAAGGGGGTGGGGACGCCAGCAAGGCCAGACGGGTGATCAGTCCTCATTAACGGGACCATTTCACCCAAACCGATATTAATATAAATAATTCAAACTACTGAAAATCGTGACGCACAAAATCGAAAATCATCACGGGTATAATAAGAATGAGATGATGCACCAGAAGGTACTGAAACAATGAACATGTGGTGACCCCTAATATATGCGGGAACTTTTTGCCCCCAGCCCATGCGGGGACCCTTTGCACCTAGCCCATGCAAGGACCCCTTGCCTCTAACCTATGCAGGGACCCTTTGCCTTGCCTCTAGATTATGCAAGAACCTTTGCACATAGCCAATGCGGGGGTGCTTTGTAGCTACGCTATGCTGAACCCCTTGGCAGATAACATATTTGTATATGGTGTAATTTATATCTGGCACCTCACCTTCCGGTCCAGGCCAGCCCTGCGGCGCTCGCGCTCGCGCTCGTTTTGGCCAGGGCTTTTTGAGGTGCACGTGCTCCACGTGCGCACGCTGCTCGCCCGCTGTCGTGAAACACTTGCCGCACGTCTCACATTTGAACGGCTTCAGGCCCGTGTGGATCTGGGAAAAGGGGTTGAGTGATGGTAGACAGGCATTGCGAAATGTCCTATAGAAAAAGAAGGTTTAGTGAAAATTGATCCAAAGCCTTGGTCCTGTTAGCCGGATCATTTGTGATCATGGTGTACAATCAAAATTGGTGATAAGCCAGATCATGATCAACATCTTACTCGAGTTACCAAGTTCCGTGACAAAAAGTTACGCGCCCCGGCCACAAAAAGGAAAGTTCATACATATCGTATGTAAGATTGCTCCTAAATTCCAAGGCGATCCGAACCACTAAGGAGTGAACTTTTGAACAAAAATTCTATTTTGCGATGTTCTGCAACAATACCCTCGCATTCCTTTCATCTAGAAGTAACTCACAAACATATGGCGCCGGCGGTTGTTGTAGAAGGCGAAGTGTTTGCCGCACACGGGGCACTCGTAGGAGGGGCGCGAGGCGCTGTGCACGCGCATGTGGAACACCAGGTTGGTCTTTTGCGTGAAGCTCTTGTCACAGCGGTCGCACTTGAACCGCTTCTCGCCCGTGTGCACCCACATGTGGTCCTTCAGCAGCGCCATGCTCTGTTGGGGTGAATAGTACGAGATTGTTGTACTGTGACGTCATCACAAATGGATACTATATCCGTTTATGTGATGACGTTACGTATGGAGACTGTTGTACTGCGAAGTGCAACGTCATATAAACGGACGGACATTTAATTAGTAGATTGTATTTATATATATATATATATTAGTCTATTGTATTGTGACGTCATCATATACATGGATGGTCAGTAAGAGACTGTGGTATTGTGACGTCGTCATATAAACGGATCGACAGTATGGAGACTGTTATACTATGACGACGTTATTGCACCAGCATTTTACTTAATGTTAGGCAATATTCACAATGTTTAACAAAAATTGTGATTATTATTACCTAACATCAAATTAATTAATGGCTCAACGCTTTGTAAAACTTAAATCTGGCCTTTTCTTCGAACTGTTGCTAGAAAAATCGGTTCGGTTAGATTTAAGACTCTGCTTGCCCTGCCGTTACCTGGAAGATCCTGGCGTACTGCTCGCACATGCAGAGCGACATGCTGTCCTACACAGTTCCAGCTATACTCTGCCTACCTGCGCTGCCGTTACCTGGAAGATCCTGCCGCACTGCTCGCACATACAAGGTGACTTCATGGCGGGATACTTGGTGCGGTTCTTATCAGGGTGCGCACGCCGGAAGTGCTGCGCGTACAACCGCAGGTCCCGCAGTTGGATGCCGCACTGCGGGTCACTTCATGCGTTAATATGTTCGTTTTTTCACGCGCTGTGCCAAGTATATGGTAGGGGATATGAGGTAGAATTGATTTTATCCTTCTGCCATATACAATGTTGTCAACTTCATTTAGCAATGACGATGTATTGTTCTAATGTAATCGGTCTTTCGACGCAATGTTTATCTTTAAAAAAAGGTCTTGGAAAAATGTTCAATATTCACTGTTTAACGTGTAACGCCTCTGAGGTAGCGGTTGAGAGCGGGCCTACATATAATTATTTTAAAGGGCAATTCTACATCGCGTCCTCAAAGAGCGTGGCCATTTAGTTTTTCTAGGGGGCAGACCTACATAGCGTCCCTAGAGGGCGGGGCCAAATCTCACCCTATGAGGCGGTTAGCAAACTTCTCTAAGGGGCGGGGTTATGTCATGCCATAGCAGGCGGGTCCACATATTTCCCTAAAGAAAGCCGGTCCAGATTACACCCCTTGGGGGGGGGGGCGCTATATCACAACCATAAGAGGGCGGGACCATATCACAACCATAAGAGGGCGGGACCATATCACAACCATAAGAGGGCGGGACCATATCACAACCATAAGAGGGCGGGACCATATCACAACCATAAGAGGGCGAGACCATATCACAAACATAAGAGGGCGGGACCATATCACACCCTAAGAGGGGATTCTCACATCCACGCTCTGTGAGGCGAGTTCATATATTTCCCTAGAGAACGGGACAGTCCGTCTCACCTGCTCGCAGGTGACGGGCCCGTGTCCGTCGACGGGCAGGTCGAGCGCGCGCGCGTGCACGACGGGCCGCCGGTCGATGCGCCGCATGACCCGTCCGTTCCGCTCCGTGTTCATGCTCTGAGAGTCGTTCCTTATTCGGTTACTGCAAATAGGTATAATATACATGTGAGACGCTGCCTCTCTTATCCATAAACTCTTAGACGGCTAATAACAACAACCACTCCCCCAGGAGCTTGTGACTTAGAAGTCTTACTTGTTTTAACTAAACAAGAAAGAGCGAGACAATTGCGTTGGTCTGGATGAAAAAAATTTTTAATAAGTTTTGTAACTTCGCTCAATGATTAAAGCGATGTTATTTTCACAACAATAACAAAGAAATGATTGCGTCTACATCAAAAATACTATAAAAACCAAAGGTCAATCAATCAATATTGATATTGAGTCTAGAATCCACGCTGCTTCAGTGACTGGTACCAGTTATTTCTTCTCCAGCATCACTCTCCCGGTAGTCACGTGACGTCGCACATACGTCGCCACTCGTGTCTCCTCCTACCCCCGGCTACTACTCACGGGTCGTCGTCGCTGCTGTGCCTCGAGGACAGTTTCAGGTGGCGGGCGTGCGCCTCCTCCGACACGAAGCGCACGTCGCACTCCGCGCAGTACGGGCCCTCCAGCGGTAGCTGGTGATAACACAAAAATGCTACAGGTGGATTTATTTGAAATTCATCTTGTGCAACGAGAATCAGTGCTAAAACTAGAAACCCTTGCGTTACAGATTTTTGTTTATGTGAATTAGATAGGAAAACTGACAGAATTGCCACCTGATGGTAGGTAAGTGGTCGATTCGTTTTGTCGATGTTAATTCTTTCACCATATATATTATAATTTCTGTGTCTTGTAATTTGTGAATAGCAAAGTGAATAAAAATTGAGAGGCTTTAAAATAAAAGAAAAAATCGAGAACTTGAAAATGACTGATTGATGAATGAATGATTTGACTTTTTTTACTTTTATTACACACACACACTTTTTTTGTGAGCTGGAATAACTGGGTTAAATACGGCGGTACTCACGTTCTTGTCGGCGAGACGGTGCTTCTTCTTCTTGTGCACGTCGATGCCCTTCTGACTGATGAAGGTGTACCCGCACAGCTCGCACACGAACGACGACACGTGCTTGATGCGGATGTGGCCCAGGTACGTCGTCACCTTACTGAAAATAAAACACAACATTTTGTAGGTTGTACCATATTTAAAAGATAATATCCACTCGTTTCAAAAGGTTCTTTTCAATGGTCTTGCATTGGAACCGTTGGTTGATTCAATATTCAATTGACATTCAAAAATATACTTTATGGTACATTTTTAACAAAAACATTTTGATTTAATAATCCATATCCCTCACAAAACTTGGTACTTTCACAACAATAAGGTACTAACAACACAATACTTGGTACACATTATGTTTAAAATCTACTGTAGGAGGCATCTACTGTGCCTTAACTGGGGAAATTGTGTGGGGTGAGTTTGACTTCCAATGTTCAAATTAACCTATGCTTAAGCCTATTTTCCCTTCAATCTATGGTGGCCATGCCGAGCACCATTTAATAAAAATTAAAAACTTCAGCTATGTGATGGTCAATATGAGTCTTTACACACACAAAAGAAAAAAAATAGACATTGTGTATGTGGATTTTAGTCGATACTCACTCGAACTCACTGGGGCAGTGCGGACACTGGTATTTGGTCCCCGCGTGCCACTTCTCGTGCTCTCTGGCGACGCCTCTGTAAGGATGAGAGATGACAGTTTTTAAAACCACGGATTGTTCATTAAGATCAGTAGCGGATTAACCAGCAGGCTGGAGTCTAGGGCGGCAGATTTTAGTGGCCGGGAAATTCGTGGATAAGATTGTTATTTTTAGTACTTCTTATCAAAAAGATTTCCGCATTCTGATTAAGATATTAATAACACATCACCTCGTTTTAAAGCTATTGACGAACAGTATTGTAAACCATGAAAAAATGGTTACAAAAAATATCATTTTTATAACTACATGAACGTATATAAGGGCGTGTGCGTACGAATGTGTTTACGTGTACGTCTCACTAAGTGCACTCATGCACTTTTGACATTAATGCAGGACGTACCTGTGCGTATACGTGCGTGTGTGTGTTTACGTTCATGTATATATCAGTGCATACTTGTGCGTGCATGTGCGCACTAACGTACCAATGCGTATATGTGCGCGCATGCGTTTACGTACATTTATATATCACTGCATACTTGAGCGTGCATGTGCGCACTAGCGGACCTGTGTGTATATGTGCGCGCTTGCGTTTACGTGCATGTATATATCAGTGCATACTTGTGCGTGCGTGTGCGCACTAGCGTACCTGTTCCTGGTGGCAAAGGGGCAGCCCTTGCAGCTGTACTTCTCAGTGTGCTGCGCAGTGAGATGCTTGCGCAGCGCCCTCGCCGTCTTTAGACGCGTCTTACAGATGAAACACTCGTACGCGCCCGATTGCTGAAAGTTAACATCAATGTTTAAAATCATAATTAATAAAAATCTATAGCAAAAGAGAAAACAATATCTATAGCAAAAGGTTGAGTAAAATCAAGAAATGATAGCATTACGTTTTCCGTCACGGCACTCGAGTTAATTTTAGTGACAAGGTGCGCTAATAGATGTTTCACATCAAACATTTCAAAATACTTTGACCTTTGCCTATGCAGTTACTTTTTTACTAGCAAAATTAAAAGATTTAGCCCTTGGATCAACAATAGCATGAAGATATCAGGTGGGAGCAAAAAAGCCGTCTCAGTGAATAAGAGATCACGTGAAAAGTGGGCTCCTTTTTTAGTTTAGTTCGCTTTAAACACAGCCAATATTCACATGTTTCGCAATGCCGTGTGCTTACAAAACTTGCAAAAATAATGCGAAAGAGCAAATTAAGCCGTAGTGTCTTACTTTCGGTAGGTACATGAAGAATAAATTATATTTTAAGCTTTAAACTGAGAAATAACATCAAATTTTGATCAAAATTACCGATTTTTAATCATCGCGCGCGCACCATAGAAATATTAATGCGCGTGTAAAAAAACGAAACAATAAATCGCAGCTTGCAAGGCTAATTAAACAACTTTATTTGATACACATTAAGGTTGATTTCACACTATGTATATGTTATATATCTTTTCACTTCTAACAGACAGGAGTAATTTATTGCTTTGTTCGTTTTTATGTCACAAAGTATCATTAGTATTAGGTAATATTTTGAATATTTGTGACTTTTAATATCTAGGTGTCAGTCATGACAGTAATTAGGTTGAACTTAAAACTGTTTTTAAACATTTTACTCAGTTTTTAATAAACAAATGTTATATATTCTGGTGGACAGTTTTTAGCTTTGATTTTGTACCTAGTTGTTATTGTTGATCAAAGATTTAACCCTTCTAATTTAGAAAAAAAAACTTTAGCTTCATTTTATTCAGATTCAGTTCAGACATTCACCAAAAATGATTTGTTTTTTTTTATGTGCTTTGTATTAAATATCTATAGTCATAAAGTTTTTCGTTTCTAACCAAAACTAAGTACGCACCTCGCTGTGCCGCACCACGTGCGCATCGTAGCGGTCGCGGATGTGGAAGCCGCGGTAGCACACGGCGCACTTGTACGGCGCGGCGCGGTAGGCCGCGGAGGCCTGGCGCGCCTGCACCTCGGCGATCTGCTCGTCGTACGTCAGCGCCGTGATCGTGAACAGGCTCTCGTCCAGCGCGTCGTTCGTCTTGCGCCGGCGGACGGACGAGTTTTTGTATCTATAAGATGACCTTATAAAAAGCGTTTGTCTTCCGCCTCACTTGCCTCACTTTGTGACTCGACCATACGTTACCGGCTGTTGCCCGTGTTAAATTAATAGCCGTATGAGGACTGACAATGATATAGGTATTTTATAGCATGTGTCTCTCAATGATGACTGGTAAAACAGTTTATTTTATTGAATGAGTATGTTTGCAGAGTACCATTACCTCATAGTTTACAAAAATTCCCTGATATTTGTTTAGATACCATATTTACCAGATTGCCATACAAATTGTTTGCTCTTGTCAAACCGATACATACCTATCCATTGTAGTTGACGGGGTGTCGTCATCAGTGAGACTAACTTTAACTTGCACGTCTTTCACTGACACTTCCTTCGCTTTGTCACTTTTCACTTTACACTTTCTCTTCTTCACCTTCTTCTCTTTGTATATTTCCCTTAAACTTTTATCGTCCTCACTCACAAACCCAGGGTACTCTTCTACAAATATCTTCTCATCTTTAACCTGTAACATCACATCTGGTACCATGTCATCGGTGTTGTCAATATTGTCATCGCTGAAATTGTCATCATATTCCACTTCCTTCTCAGCCTTAATGATTTCATCATCGCGTATCATCAGGTCGCAATCGTCGTTGCCAAAACATTTCATGATGAGGTTAGACTGAAGTCTGTGCTGAGATCTGTTTATCACTTTCACATCTTTTATGGTCATCTGAAACATAGATAATTATATTACTGATACAGCTTAAAGGCCAATATGCCACAAGCATAGCTTCTTTCGACAAAAAAAGATAATAATAATAATGATATATTTCTCAAAATATTAATAGTAATTAATATAAAAAAAAATATGCAGTGGTAGTATTCAGTCTTTTTCCCTCCCAAATGGTTAGAGTAATAATAGTTTAAGTCCATTTTTTAAAGACAACATGATTCTTCCCTCAGAACCAAATTAAAACAAACTTAATAATCTCAGATTTGATGACTAAATAAAATAGAATGACTCTAATTTATTAATTATTAACCAAAACATACATACATAGTTTTCTGTATTCACTTTGTTTACCAACAAGCTATAGCATCTGAGTGCTTTGTCTTTGAATCTCTTGGCTGACGTAAGCCTTCCGGCACACTCCCAGCAAACCATCTTTGGAAGTCTGTCTTCTGGATTCAGCTGGAAAAATATTGAAATTTAAAAACTTTTATCTTTTCTTGTATTGTAACATACAGCAGCTGGCACACACCAAAGAATTAAGAAGCAATGTTTAAGGGTTTTAAATTGGTAACTAGGTAGGATACATCTCTTAACTCCTTGCAGTAGCTTACATCTGACTGACAACAATAGATACTGCTACACATTGAAAGAAACATTGTCTTAGATATAGATCATGCACTAGGTGTAGGACTAGTGATAGTAGTTGAAAACATAACTTACTATTATTCCTGTGACATCCTCATAAAGATGACTTAGCTTGAAATCCGTTATGTGATGCATTTTGACATCTATTGCTAAGCACATTCTGCATACCTGTAAATACAATGACACTATTACTACAAGTAGTACAAAGTGTGAAGTGATAGCTATAGATCGGTACACCAGCAACAGCAAACTGAATAAACATAATGATGGCAAGCATATTTACATATTTAGAATCTTTTTAAAACATAATTTTTAAAGCAATCATTTACCCTTAATGCTGCAGGAGCTTCTAACTCCTCAGTTGATTTCTGAAAAACAAAATATGTTTATTAACTTTTATCATCATCATCAGCATTAATTAGTAAATGCAAATAAAAAATATAAAAATGATAGTAAATTTCCAATAATTCGGCTGAAGATGAATTGTATTATGGTACTATGATTTCAAAATCAGTTTTTGAAATCATAGTACCATAAATACATTCTTTAATATGGCCTGTAACATTCTTTATTAACTCACAACAGCTAGCATTGGGACTGCTCCATTCCTTATCCTTCTCAAGCCACTTTTTGTTTCATAAAATGCATCCTGTTTAAAATGTTCAGAGCATATTGTACTGAAATAAAATTATATAAATATACACAAATTATATACAGACTGTTTTTATAGTGAGTGTCATAAAATTTTCAAAAGACACATCATATTAATATATTTATGTTAAATTCTATTATTGTTTATGATTTTAAGGTAAAAGTAAAGCAAATTAAACCTTTACCTGCGGTCTTTTGGCTCCCAATCATGTATGCCCAGTGCTTCTATCCATGTATTTCTTAAACTTTGTTCTTTTGGAAACCTGTAAATCAAACGTTGTTGTTCGCATTAAATTTATTGTACTTCTATAACAATCGCGTTATAATCATTGTAAAAGTTCTTAACATAAAGTAATGTTTTGTGTACAAACAATCGTAGACGCGAAAAAATCAATATATGGATATGAAGTTCAATGCTAAAAACTTACATATGAAAGGTAATTCCATGGATTTTAGTGGTCTTTTTCGTATCATTTGTACAATTATTTACGCAACACCTCATTTTTACAGCAGCTTTCATACAAACATTTGCTAAAATTCAACTAAATTCATCGCGAGTACGAAAAACATAGTAACAGCTTTATAATAATGATTCGTTCTATTTATGTATTGTGGCTGATATGTAACTTTTAACTAGGCATGATGGGACTTATGAATTAAAAGAATATTTAAGAATTTTAATATGTACATATTCCGTATTGTTCTAAATTTTTTTTTTTTTTTTTTTTTTTTTTTTTGGCAGTTCTCGTACGTAGTACATTTGCCATTATCAAACGGGAGAAATTTTTCCATGTATATAAAGGGACGAGAGATGTTAAATTTAGGAATCATTCAGGGCAGGATATAGGATATGTATGACAAGATAATAATAATATTATTATGAAATATTAATTTATATAGCTATACATATATTTAAATATATTACTTATATTATAGACACACAAGACTTTCATCAAATAAATACTAAACCTAAATTTCTATATTATTAGTAATTATATAATCTGAAATTATTTTATATATGTAATATTTTTTTATAAATAACAGACAAGTAATTGAGGTTGGAAAAGGGATTTGATGATCTAGTAAGGATTTCAGGAAATCGGAACGGTCATATAAAGGACAAGAAAAGAAAAAATGATTTACATCGCCAGTTTCACAACCACACAAACAAGAAGAGTCGTTAATAATTTTAAACTTGGAAAGATGAGCAGGTGTACAAGTATGGCCAAGTCTCAATCTTGAGATGATACTAGAGCACCTCCTATTAAAATTCATTGAGAAAAACCATGGTTTTGATAAAATATCAGGCTGAAGAGAGTAATAATAATTACCTTTTTGTTTACTGCTTTTTTCCCATGACGTTTTCCAACATGTATCAAGATCGAGTTTAGGTATTGATAACAAGTCTGAGCAGTAAATCTTATACGGAACAAGGTCACCACATGAAATAGCTTCATTAGCGAGAGCGTCTGCTATAACATTTCCTTGGATTCCAGAATGTCCAGGAATCCAAGAAAATTTAATATTGTAATGTTTTGCTATGCATATTGTTAGTAATTGTCTTGTGTCAAATATTATGGGGTTGTGTTGCTTAATTTTAAATGGGTTTTTTTCTAAGGCTTGTAAAGAACTAAGTGAGTCAGTAAAAATGATTGAATTTTTGAGTTTAGCTAGTATTATATAATCTATGGCTTTGAAAATACCCAAGCACTCTCCAGAAAAAACAGAAGATTCTGGAGGGAGTTTTACCTTCTGTACAATGTTATATTGACGGTGGAAGATACCTACGCCTACTAAACCGTTAACATTATGTTTCGAAGCATCTGTAAATATGAGATGGGTATTTTTAAATTTTTTCTCAACAATTGCATTAAATTTTTCATTAGCTATTAAAAAATCTGACTTAGCTATACCAATATTTAATATTTGTGGTGATAGAATAAGAGATTCGAAGGAACAAGAAAACAAAGGTAACATGTTAGATTGATGTAAAGGTGCAGAGAGGGATTTAAACTTATAATAGCTATTAATTAAATGTGGATTCGATTTATGTATCCAATACGGTGAATTAGATACTAAGTAAGCTAAAAGATGAAGTTTTTCAATAAGAGGGTGATTGGAAAGCTGTAGACGTCGAAAGAGAAATTTATCAGACAAATACTGACGACGTAGTTGTAACGGAGGATCACAGCACTCAATTTGTAAAGCGTTAATTGGGCTAGACTTCATTGCTCCACAAATGATTCTCAAACATTTGTTTTGAATTTTGTTCAACATTTTAAATCCAGAAAGAAGGCCCGGTTCCAATAGGAAGGTTCCATATTCGAGGACACTACGTATGAGAGCATTATACACGAGTTTCAAATAAAAGGGATGGGCACCCCACCAAACTCCTGCTAAACATCTTATGATGTTTATTATTTTTTCACACTTATTTGCGATGAAATTGCAATGAGGGATGCCTGTAAGTTTCCTGTCTAAAATGACACCTAAAAATTTAAAATCATTTTTTTGTGGTATAATGGTCTCATCGTAATAAACATGAACTGGAGTGATAGTTCGCATACGGGAGAATAAAACTACTGAGCTTTTAGATGGGGACAAATATAGTCCATGATCATCAAGCCATTTTTTTAAATATTGAAGTGATGACGTTAACTCTGTGCATGCTAATTTAATGTTTTTACTTTTTACATATAATAATAAATCATCCGCATATTGCAAAACTTCAATCTTTCTATCAATAGCTAAGTCTAGATCATATGTGTATAAATTATACAATAAGGGGCTCAAAACGGACCCTTGTGGAAGGCCTTTGGATAACACTCTAGAATGTTTTTGTTCACCATCAGTAAACAAAATCGATCTATCATTAAGCATATTTATAACAAAAGAAATAATTTTTCTGGGAATCTGAAGGCATAAAAGTTTTTGTTTAAGAATTGGTATCACGACATTGTCATAAGCATTAGATAAATCCAAAAATGCTGCAATGACAAAATTATTATCAGAAAAGGCTAGCCTGATATCGGTTGTAAGTAAACTAATATTATCTATACTACTTCTGTTTCGTCTAAAGCCAAATTGAGTTGTTGATAGCATACTGTTGCTTTCAACGAACCATTCTAGACGATTCTTAATTAATTGTTCGCAGATTTTTAGGAGGACAGATGAAAGGGCAATAGGACGGTAAGACAAAGCAGAAGAAGGATCTCTATTAGGTTTTAATATTGGAATTACAATTTGTGATTTCCAATTTGCAGGAATGTGACCAGAGTGAAAAATAGAATTGATTAAATTTAAATAATATATCATGCTTATGTCATTTAAATGAGTAATGAAAGAATAATATATCCCATCTGGACCAGGTGCAGAATCTGATGCATATTCTAAAACGTTCTTTAATTCTGTCATTGAAAAGGGAGAGTTTAATTCAGATGATTCATTGTATAAGGCACAGTTATCATTTAAGTTATCTTTACGAAAATTAACAGTGGGAGGAGCAATTCTATCAAGAAAATCGTCTACTAGAAAAGATGGAAAAGTTGGGGATGGGGTGGTATTATAAGCTGATCTAAATCTTCCAATGTTTTCCCAAACACTGGATGAGGGAGTATTGGGAGATAAAGATGAGCAGAACTTTCGCCAGCTGTCTCTTTTTTTTCTTTTAAAAAGTAATTTTGTTGCGTTTGTAATCTCCTTTAGTGATAAGAGGTTTTCTAATGTCATATTATTATTAAATATTTTTTCAGCATTTTTTCTTTTATTTAAAAATTCTTTGCATTCGACATCCCACCATGGAGGACTTGGAATATAAGGGTTCCCATGTTTTATATTAAAAACTTCATTGGCACTTTCAATTAATATATCTAAAAAAATTTGGGCACCGCAAGAATCACTAATATTTTCTGATATTTTCTGACTAAGTTTTAAATCAACTTTACTACTAAATTGAGTCCAAGTGTCAGAATTGACTTTTGATATATTGTATCTCGGGAATAGTTTATTGCAAGTTTTAATTAATTTGCCAGGAGGAAATGAGGTAATAATGGGATAATGATCACTGCCAAATGTGGATGTTAAAACAGAACTTGACAGCTGAGATACAAATTGGGGTGAGCAAATAGTTAGATCTACTACACTATTTCCTTCAGATAAGTTTGTACGTCTAGTAGAATTACCATTGTTGATGATACACAAGTTGTTTTTATCTAGAATGTCCAAAAGTTTATTACCATAACAGGTTGTCATGGAGCAGCCCCAAGACTGGTGATGACAATTAAAGTCACCAGTTATAATTAATGGTTTAGGGAGGGATAAGAATATATCCCCAACTTCATTTAATATATTAATAGAAATATGTGAAATATATACAGAAACAAAACAAATTTTATTTACAATTACGGCTAAAATAGAAATTTCAGAACTATGTACAGGAGTGGATATTATATTAAAAGGGTAGCCTTTCTTAATGAGAAATGCTACACCACCATATCCATCTAATCTGTCTTCTCTAACAGTATTATATTTTTTAATATTTAATGTAAAACCTGGTCTAAGCCAAGTTTCACATAATGAAAATAAAAAAGGATTATATTTATTTAATAAGTAAATTAGATCACTTTTTTTATTAATTATGCTTCTAGCGTTCCATTGTAATATTTTGTTGGCCATTATTTATTTTGATTATATTTACAATTAACTCCATTAAGGGGGCAACGATGGACGGTATATTATTATTGGTCTGGGCAAAGGTTTGTAATAAAGATATAATATCTGATATTTTTGTTGGTTCTTGTGTGGAGGGAGTATCATTTGAAATTGGGCTATAATTTTTATCTAATTGATTAAAGGAAAATTCTTTTATGATATTATCATGTGCAGTTTTGTCGTAACCTTTTCCAACTTGTATAGGGCGGGAAGGTTTAGATATAACTGTTTTCTTGTAAGATTTTTGTGGAGTATAAGAAGATGGAGTATTAATATTTTGGAAAGATAATTTTCTTTGAGGACTGGACAAGGTTTCAGCGAATGATTTATTAAGTATAGGGAACATTTTACTTGCTTCTTGATAAGAAACACAATTTTGGGACATATATAGTTTTATTTCTTTTTGTCTGTTAAGTTCCGGACAAGATTTACTGTTTGCCATATGGCGACCAGAACATTGACAACAGTAATAGTCATCTTCAACATTACATGAATCACTAACATGATCCTGACCACACTTGAGGCATCTTGGTTTGGAACGACATTGCATCTTTGTATGACCATAACGACAGCAGTGATAACATTGGATGGTGGGAAAAACATATAAGTCTACGGGCAGAGAGTTGTAGCAGATAAATATTCTTTTTGGGAGTACCTGACCATCAAAATACATTACTACCGACTGTGTGGGTTTCCATATTGGAGACCCATCAACAATAGTTTTATAATTAAGTCGTCTAATTTTAACTATTTTGCCACAGCCAACAGGGGTTGAGATATTAGAAATAATTTCCTCAGGAGACCAATCTGTTGGAACTCCTCTAACAATGCCTATTCTTAAAATATTAAATGAAGGGACATATGCTTTATAATTATTGTCGGTGATTATACTATTGTTAATAAAAGAGTTAGCATCAACATAATTTGTGAAGGAAACAGACATACGGTTTCGACCAATTCTCTTAACACTACCATTAACTATATTATAAATTTTATTTTTTAAAAGAAAATTTCCGAAGGTTATCGGGTGCAATATTTTTCCGTCATTATCAGAGGATTGGATCTTCTGAACATGAATAATGTAAGGAGGTGCATCTAGTTCATTGTAAAGATTTCGACCAATTGGAGTATTTGGTTTACTGACTGAATCATTAATATTATGAGGCACTGGATTATCTGATTGTAATAAAGGCTGTGCAAGTGGAATATTAGTTAAATTTTTACCCTCATCTGATTTATCGGACTCTACACAACGACATCCAATGTCCTTTTGGTTTCCCGTATTTTTTCTTTTCTTTTTGTTACAATTTTTGCATATTTTATGCAGGCGACCACGTTTTAAACTAACTTTTTTGGAAGATTGGTCAGTGTCCATACTAGAATCATTATATTCTACTGTAACAAAACTGCAAGCTTCGGGCACTTTACATGTTCCCCCGGGATCCGGGGGTTCATTCATGTTGCAATAGAATGTAAAAAGAAACTTACCAACCAAGAATTTTCTAACTAACTATAATATATACAAATAAAATTTATAAAATAAATATTATAATAAACTGATCTGAATGACTAAAATAATAAAAAAATAATGAGAAACAAAAAACCACAACTGCGCGCCTTGAAATTTCCCGCCGTTTTTTCTTGTTCTAAATTGTATTTTCAATTTTTCAGTTTTCACAGTATTATTATTTTCATTTAAAGGCATTAGCTGCTAGGCTATTAGCCATACAAAATACAATATTCGGTCTGTAATACGGAGAAATGGCGGGTAACCCCAAGAAGCGCGGCTTCGCCCCTCTAGCCCCCATCAATCAACTATCATTCCCCGTTCCATCCACCCAAGGCAGTCCACCACAATATTCGCCAAACAATCACATTATATATTACACAGATTAAGTTTTTAAAACAAACACTATAGAAAACTGCCAGAACAGCCCTACTAAGAAAACCACTCCAGAACGGTACTCCACAATATTCGCCAACCAATCACAATACATAAAGATCAAGTTTTTAAAACAAACACTATAGAAAACCAATCCGAATGGACAAAACACAAAATAACAATTAATTAACGGGAAACCAAAAAAAACACAACCGCGCGCCCCGATGCTTCCCGCCATTCCTCAAATATTACACTCGGCAGCCGTTGGTTTTTTTTTATCATTCCCATTGGAACAGCTAAGACCTTGAGCCATTTTGTAGTAGTCAATATTTAATCTAATGGCTTATGTTTCTTTAGTAAGGTCGAAGCTAAATCTGACGTATAGAATAACGGCGAAAAATCCCAAGGCGAGCGGCTTCATCCCTCCAGTTCACTTAAGAACTGTCCACCACAATATTCGCCAACAAATCACAATGTATACAGATTAAGTTTTTAAAACAAATACTATAGAAAACCGCTCTGAATTATCAAAATAACAATTAATTAACGAGAAACCAAAAATAGCACAACCGCGCCCCCGATATTTTCCGAAGTACCTCTTTTTTGATAATTTATCCCCCAAACCAAAGACAAAGGACTTTAATCCACATAGATTACAGCCTGTATTTGTTTTATGGAGGGTAGGGACAAGGAAAACCATCTCATATGGGGCGTGAAAGTTAAAAAAAGTGTCCCTGCCCGCTCCGAAAAACAACGATATGAACATTGTTGTTGTAATGATTAAAACGTAATCTAAAATAATTAAAAAAATATAACCAAAATACTGTAGAGATGTAATTTTATTAGTGTGATTTTTCAAAAATAATTAGTGATTTTATTGGTTTTATGTATAATTGTTCCGTACCTGAACAAATAGTTTGCTTAAACTAAAATAGATATACGTCTACGCTGGAGATCCGAATCAGTGTGTCCCTATGGTGGTGTTGGATACGAGGGTTGGAACAGTTCGCGTCACCTACAGAGTCTCCGGAGCAGACCACGTTGCCGAGGACAGCGGTGAGTAAAGCGGGCGACCCCGGCCCTATATCTAACATAAAGTTTTGGTCCTTCGAGCCGGATCATTGTCCAGCTTGTGCTATCTTGTTTAATAGCAGTACTACGTACTCATTTTTCAATAAACGTATTTCTTTTCGCATTTTATCTCGCCGCCATCTTTGTTACGCAAAATGCCGGACGAATTACAATTAGAAATATTGTGTGAACAAGATATTTTCGAAAGAGATTTGATCCTCGACGAGCTTAAACGTATTTTACAGCTTGCAACCACAAATGATCAACAATTTCGTTCGCGAGCTAGTGATTTAAGTTCACATCAAAGAAAATTCAATAAAATTCAATCTAAAATTGAAAAAAACGCTCATAAAGCACAAGGTTTTTGATAAAGACGAGCATATTAAAATACGCAATGATTTTAACGACGTATATTATGCCATTGTTTCGTACATAAATAGTCATAAAAATGACGACCTGAATCGGCGTCGGTCACTTTATCAGGACGACATTTGTCATAAAAGAAATCTACCCGTCTTGCCGTTACCCGATTTTAGCGGTGATCCTACCGATTGGCAATCGTTTTTTGATTTATTTAGTTCATTAGTCCATCACAACAGAGCCTACACGGAGACGGAAAAATTAAGATACCTTCTACTTTCGGTTAAAAATGAACCATATAACTTGATCAAATCACTCCCTATAACAGGTGATAATTATACTATCGCGTTAAATATTTTAAAATATAGATATGAAAATAGACGTATCGTCGCATCTAAACATATGGATCGTATACTCGACCTTGAAACATGTTCCGAGCGATCTTATCAAAGTGTACGAAATTTATTAAATGTCTACCAGGAAAACATTAGGGCGCTTGAGGTTATGGATTTTCCTATTGATCAGTGGAGTTTTATATTACTTAACTTATTACTGCGTAAAATACCCACAGGTTTGAGAAAGAATTATGAACGTTCATTGTCAAGACCGTCCGATATACCGGATGTTAATACTTTAATTGAATTTTTAGAACGCGAAATCTCAGCCGACGAAATCGCTATGGCTTCATATACACAGTCCATAAAAAACTATCCAGAAAATATTAATAATAAGCATCATAAGAAAAGTAGCGAGAAATTAAATGTACATCGTAATTCATTCACCGCACGCGTCGCGTCAGTCACAGAGCAAACTGGACCTTATAATACACGTGATAGGAATCGTTCTTGCTTGAAATGCGCCGGTCAGCATTTAATTTCTAAATGTACCGAGTTTTTAAATCTCTCTCCGCAGGATAGGTACAACTTTATTCAAAACAAAAATATTTGTTACAATTGTTTAAACGTCGGACACGATGCAAGAAATTGTAAATCGAATTTTGTATGTCGTACATGTCAAAAAAGACATCATAGCCTTATTCATTTAATTTCACCGCAGTCTTTAATGACTGTAAACAGTACTACTGCTAGCGCTGTCTCGTTCCCTCCTACGGAGGATAGACAGGACGCTCGCATACATAATAATTACGCGACAAAAATGCATTCGTCGCATTCTACGGTGTTATTAGCTACCGCTGTAATAGATTTATATATGGGAGATAATAAAATTTCATCCGTTCGGTGTATGGTTGATAGCGGGAGTCAGGCCTCGTTCATAAGCGAGACGTGCGTACAGCGTCTGGGTTTGCCGCGCACTGGCGTTCGAGTACCGGTACTTGGCATAGGTGATACGGAACCATTGGTACCTAAGGGTATGGTCACATGCTCGATTACGCCAAAGGATAAACATCATCCCGTTATTCCGGTTGACGCATTAATCTTGCCTAAGTTAATGTCAAAAATGCCTAGTGTGTCTGCCTTACTCTGAGTGGCCGCATTTAAAGGGCCTTACCTTGGCCGATCCTCATTTTCACACACCTCAACCGGTTGAGATGTTATTAGGAGCGGATATACTATCCCACATTTTATTAAATAACACTATTATGGGTCCACCCGGTACACCGATTGCGATGAGTAGTGTCTTCGGTTATTTACTGTTAGGTAAGCTTACATTTAATGGAAGCATTTCGACTCCACTCCAAGTTTGTTATAGCTCGTTTGACAGCGACAACCTTCAAAGATTTTGGGAGCTGGAGTCAGTACCAGAGAAGCGGAGTTACACTCCCGATGACGAATTATGCGAATCCTTTTTTCGAAGAACGCATAATCGAGATATCACAGGGCGATACGTGGTCGCTTTGCCTTTCAAGGTCAACGCCCCGCCCCTCGGCGACTCAAGACAAATTGCAGTTGCTCGTTTTCATAAGCTGGAATATAGGTTGGAACGTAACCCGCAGCTGAAGTTCGACTATCACGCTTGCCTTTAGGAGTACATTGACCTCAATCACATGGAGCTTGTTGATGATGAGTCTTCAGTTGGTGCCAACTACTATATCCCACACCATTGTGTGATTAAGCCTTCAAGCCAGACAACACGCACCCGAGTTGTTTTTGATGCCGGCTGTCGTACGACCAGCGGGTACTCATTGAATGACGTGCTGTTCTCAGGTCCTAAACTTCACCTAGATATCGTTGATGTTCTTTTAAAATTTCGTGTGCATCGTGTTGCCTTCTGTTCAGACATAAAACAGATGTTTCGTAATATATTATTACGTGAAAGTGATAGAGATTTTCACCGTATTCTCTGGCGTCGATCACCAGAGGAACCTTTACGTGACTACAGGCTATGTACAGTCACATTCGGCGTCAACTGCTCTCCCTATCTCGCACTTCGTACCATCCGACAACTGGCTAACGATGAGGCCGAGCGTTTCAAACTGGCCGCGGCCGTTTTATTAAATAATGTCTTCGTCGATGACGTCATTACGGGCGCCGACGACGAAGCCCAGGCTCTTCTTCTTCAGCGGGAGTTGATTGCTATTTGCGCGACAGCGGGGTTCGAGCTGCGCAAGTGGCATAGCAACTCGCCCGCGATTCTCGCTGCAGTCCAGCCATCAGAGTTTCATGGTGGGCGGTGTGAGAATGTCCTTTTCGCAGAGATGGAGGGCGATAGGGATGTCAATGTTCTCGGATTACAGTGGGACCCCCGAGCGGACTCATTCAACTTCAGGGTTCACGTTACTTCGCGCGATTGTACCAAGCGTGCTATATTATCCGATATAGCAAAAATATACGACCCTCTCGGGTTATTGTCGCCAGTAACATTATTCGCTAAGCATTTAATTCAGTTGATGTGGTTGGAGAACATTG
Organism: Helleia helle; assembly: GCA_963853865.1. Classification (NCBI taxonomy): domain Eukaryota; kingdom Metazoa; phylum Arthropoda; class Insecta; order Lepidoptera; family Lycaenidae; genus Helleia; species Helleia helle. Next base: position 1,986,108 of record OY971434.1, read on the forward strand.
GTTGGGACGAGCAGCCGCCTATTGATATATTAAATTCATGGATGCATTTTAGTAAGGAGCTACCGCTCTTATCATCGATTTCTTTTCCTCGTTATATTTTTAATACTGACGACATAGAATCTATTCAAATACATGGTTTTGCGGATGCGTCTCAAATCGGTTACGCCGCATGCGTTTATATACGACACATAGGCAGGAGTGGTAATTGTGAGACACATTTAATAATGGCAAAAACTCGTGTCGCACCGTTGCGTGTGTGTCTTACTATTCCTCGCCTTGAACTGATGGCAGCACTCTTGTTATCTAAATTAATTGAGAGGGTGAACCACATATACGGAGACAGGATCCGTCCCGGTCAAATTCAGGCTTGGTCCGACTCTTCGGTCGTATTGGCTTGGCTTCGTTCTTCTCCACATGAATGGAAGACCTTTGTGTCTAACCGCGTCAGTGAGATCTTGACCCGTGTGCCCGCAAGCTGTTGGCGCCACGTCCCGTCTGCTGATAACCCCGCAGACGCAGCGTCTCGTGGCCTATTGCCGGCCGCATTGGTTAGGAGTGGCTTGTGGTACCATGGTCCCGCATGGCTCCAACAGGATCCCGACTCTTGGCCTATACAAAAACCGATTTTAAATACCAGCGAAGAAAAGCGTAACACAAAGGAACGGCTTGCTAAGTATTCCCACACAGCTGTGACGTATCCCCTTGGCGATACGGATAGTTTTATCACACGATATTCGTCGTTAAATAAACTTGTGTGTGTGACCGCTTTCATTTTTCGTTTTTACAACAAATGTAAAAATAAACATATTAAACAGTCACTTCCAAATTACATCACGGTTCCTGAATATAACTTTTCACTTAATCGCCTTATACTTTTGACGCAACATTCAGTTTTTAATGAGGATATAAAAAATATTTCTAACAATAAATTAGTTTCGTTAAGCTTGCGCCGTCTTACGCCATTTCTGGATAGTGACGGATATTTACGCGTGGGAGGACGACTTCACAAGTCTCTTTTACCGTTTAATTCTAAACATCAATTGATTTTGCCTAAACGACATCCCTTGACGGATCTTATAATCGACGACGCTCACCTGACCCACTTACACGCGGGACCTCAGTTAGTACGCTACTCGCTTCTACAGCGATATTGGATCTTATCGAGTCGTGATATCGTGCGTCAGCGAATACATCAATATCAATATCAATATCAATATCAAATTTTTTTATTCAAAATAGTACTAATACAGTATCTTTTTGAACGTCAATTGAATCTACCACCGGTTCCAAGGTAAGCCCACTGAGAAGAACCGGCGAAACAAACTCAGTGGAACTAATCTTTTCAAATAATATATATTAATAACAATTTTAACATCTTATCTTGAAATGCCCGGGAGGAACGCCTTATTCCCAGGGTGTGGTATCTTCCATGAAATCTTTTACTTTATAATATGCTTTACCACACAAACGTTCTTTAACAACTTTTTTGAATTTTTTTATGGAGAGCTTTTGAACGTTTTCTGGGATCCTATTGTAAAAGCGTATACAGTTGCCTTTAAAAGAATTGCTTACTTTCGAAAGTCTAATCATTGGTGCATGTAACCTGTGTCTATTACGTGTATTCCTACTATGAATATCACTTTTCTTACAAAATTCATTTATGTTTTTACGGACATACAGTAAATTTTCTAAGATGTATTGAGAGGTGACAGTCAGAATTCCTATTTCTTTAAATTTTTCTCTCAAAGATGAATAGGGAGGCAACTTGTAAATTGCACGAATAGCCCGCTTCTGCAGCACAAAAATGTTGTTTATGTCGGCTGCATTTCCCCATAAAAGTATGCCATAAGACATAATGCTATGAAAGTAGCTAAAATATACTATTCGCGCTGTATCTACATCAGTAAACTGTCTTATTTTTCTCACTGCATATGCTGCTGAACTGAGTCTATTCGCCAATTTAGCTATGTGGGGACCCCACTGCAGCTTAAGATCTAGAGTTATTCCTAGGAAAACTGTGGAGTCCACCAATTCCAAGTTTTCACTGTCTAAGAGTACATTTGTTTGCAGTTGCTTAACATTTGGCAAGGAAAATTTTATGCATTTAGTTTTTTTACTATTTAAATGCAAGTTATTAACGCTAAACCAATGTACCATTCTCAAAAGTGTGTTGTTTACCTCGTCATAATTAGTTTCTTGTCGTTTGATTTTAAAAATAAGTGAAGTATCATCAGCAAACAACACTACCTCTTGACTATCTTTAACTAGGTAAGGTAAATCGTTTACATAAATTAGAAAAAGAAATGGACCTAGAATGGACCCCTGTGGGACCCCCATCTCTATTTTAGTCCCGGATGATCTTTTACCATTTATCTCGACCTTTTGAGTCCTGTTTTTAAGATAGGAATTCAAAAGATCCAGTGCCGTACCGTCTATCCCATAGTGGCGTAATTTCCTGATCAAGGTCTCATGCTGTACACAATCAAACGCCTTGGATAAGTCGCAGAAAACTACCAAAGCATCACGTGACTCCTCCCAGGCCTCATAAATGTGGTCAATTAAGTTAACGCCAGCGTCTGTTGTGGAGAGACCCTTTCTAAATCCGAATTGTTTTTTGTGCAGTAACATATTGGTTTCAAAGTAATATAGTAACTGATTTAACATAATTTTTTCAAAAATTTTACTAAATGAGGGGAGTATTGATATTGGTCGAAAATTTGTAACATCTGATGTACTGCCAGATTTAAAAAGAGGCAAGACTCGACTATGTTTCATTAAGTCAGGAAAAACGCCACTATCAATACATTTATTAAAAATTGTTGCTAGATGGGGTGCAATTACATCAACTATGAGCTTAGTGACTTTTACAGATATTCCCCATAAATCTGGGGTATTTTTATTGTTTAATAAGTTAAATGCATTTAAAATATCTTTGGGTCCTATCTCTTTAAACTTAAAGTTAGCTTCACATTGTTTGACATTGGTTTTAAGCAATGATTCGGCAATTGCAGGACATGAGATTAAATTTTTTGTAGTCGAAATCGGGATGTCAGAAAAGTATTTTTCAAATACTGTCGCAACTTCCTCGTCAGACTTAATTATTCTATTTTCAATATTTAAATTAAATTCAGAGCTACGACTACCCACTCTCCCAGTTTCATCCTTTATTATGTTCCAAGTAGTTTTTATTTTATTTTTTGCGTTTTTAATTTTTTCCTTAATATAAAGCGATTTGGCCGCGATACAAACTTGTTTGAATGTTTTTGAATATATTTTGACATACTGCTTAAATGATTGATTTTGATTGTATGTGCGTTCTTGGTAAAGGTCATATAATTTGCGTCTACTATTGTGGATTCCTGCTGTTGCCCAATCATTAAAGCCCTTTTTATTTGTGGAACTGACTGTTTTAGAAGTAAAAATGGCTTTAAAATGTGTATTAATTAAATTAAACAATTCACCAAAAGCGAAATCTGGACTTTTGTTATCTTTCAAATATGTAATATTTGCCATTATACTACTCCTAAATTTCTCAATACGTCTTACATTCACAGGAACAAACACATTATTTTTGTTACAATTTTTACTATTAGAACTTATAAGGAATTCAGCTAATTGACCACAGTGATCAGAATTCAACTTGTTGATAATTTCTTTGTGGACAGGAGTTAAATTACTAAAAATATTATCAATACATGTAGCTGTAGAACTACAAATTCTTGTTGGTTCTGAAAATAGATTAGTCAGATTATATGATTTTAACAATGATGTGAATCTAACTGTGGTGGAATTATTTTCTAGTAAATTAATATTAAAGTCACCACAAATTAGTATGGGCTTGTTAGACCCACATATTTTAGTTAATAATTCTTCCATGATTTTCTCAAAAGAATCATATAATCCATTTGGAGGTCTGTATACACTTACAATAATAAGGCGCTCCATCTCTATACAGGCTATTTCAATAGTACGCTCAGCAGAGAGGCCCACAATATTCGTACGTTCCTTAAATTTTATTTCATTTTTAATAATTATTAGTGAGCCACCTCTTATGGCTTTTTCTCTACTGAACGAACTTGCCACCTGGTGCTCACTGAAGCTGAATATAATTTCATTTTTTTTTAACCAATGTTCGGTAATACACAGTATGTCTATATTGTAGTTTTTTAAGAATAATTCAATTTCCAAGTCTTTGCCTAACATTCCTTGTAAGTTTTGATGCACCAGGTTAAATGAGTACAATTTTTTATTTAATTTCTTTACATTGATTTGTTCAATATTTTTATTTAATATATTATTATTATTATTACTAATTAATGGGCTAGAGATTTCCTCTATTGTCTTATACTCTAGTTTAAACTATTTGGAACGTATTCCAAATTTGTAAAATTGTATGTTTTATTATCACACTGTTCAAATAAAACAGTGGTCGGATTAGCCAAATACTTGGCTGGACTTAAAGATAAAAAATATAATAGCGAGGCTGCTATTTGTCGCTTATAAAATTTTGATAGGTAATACCTATCAGATGTCAGATTGTTACAATTATTATCATTTAAAATGTTGTTAATGTCAATTATATTTATTATGTTACTTTTATTTTCATTAAGTAAAATACAGTTATTGTTACATGCACAGTGTAACAGGCTATTTAATTTTAGTCTAATTTTATTCTCCTGTGGCAACTTGTCTGATTTAATGTAGGGAAATGTGAATAGAAATACCCTCTCAACATTGGGTAAACCTGAAAGATTTTCTATATATTTAGCAAGTTGTTTCCCGTTCACACCTCCCCTTCTCCCAACTATAATTACAATGGTTGTATTTGGACAATGTGTGGCATTTAAAATCTTATTTACAACTTGATCAAAGGATGCCCCCGGCATACAAGTATTAGTCAATTTTTGTCCTTCGTACAACCTGTGTAACAACACACCAACCTCTTGGCCTATCTCATCACTATATAAACTAATAAACTTATTTGTAGAGGCTGGTGGTACAGTTTTTATAAATGATTTGTTAAAGGGGTCAGCATGCACCTCCAAGCTTGGACCCGTGTAAGTTTGACCTATACTTTGCGCTGAGCGTTTCACAGTTGAACATATGCATTGAGAGTTGCGACTCAATAAAGACTCAACCCTGTCCTCATTGTAATGGCATATGTCCAGCAAACCACTCAGAGCTGATATATGTCCCGCTATTTCTTTCTGGGCTATTTCATATTTACTGGATATTATTTGTAATTGACTATGGAGTTCAGAGATTTCAGCTTGAAGGCTGCATACATCTGCCTCATAGTTACATTTAACATTTTCCAATTCCATTAAGGAATTGGAATACTGGTTTGTTATTTTTATATTATTTTGTGATAATTTACTAACTTTATTAATAATTCTTTTGTTTTTTAAAAGAAATCGATGCGTACATTGCTTCCGGGCGCGCCCTGCGTGTATACAACCGCGCATGGGACAGCTCCCTGAATCCAGGCTACGTCCAACTCGTGCCTTTAAAAGGACATCGGTGGATTTTGCGGGTCCTTTTTATGTTCGCGCTAACAAGGTTCGGAATGCTAAGGTAGTGAAGTGTTATGTTGCAGTTTTTGTATGTATGTCAGTTAAGGCCGTACATCTCGAACTCGTATCCGAGTTATCTACAGAAGCTTTTCTAGCCGCCTTGCGACGTTTCACGTCCCGGCGTGGCTATTGTACGGATATCTATTCAGATTGTGGAAGGAATTTTGTTGGTTGTAATAATTACTTAAAGGATTTATACGCGTTTTTACGTAGCGATCCAGTTCTAAATATTTTAAACAAAGAAACTTTAAGGCAGGGCCTTACGTGGCATTTCCAACCTCCTTATGCTAGCCATTTCGGCGGAATGTTTGAAGCCTCCGTAAAGAGCTTTAAACATCATCTTCACCGCGTGGTAGGTACGCGAATTCAGACGTACGACGAGATGCACACTCTTACGTGTCAGATAGAAGCCGTTTTAAATTCGCGACCTCTTTGCGTATTGAGTTCGGATGCTTCGGATCCTCTTCCCTTGACTCCGGCTTACTTCCTAATAGGGGAACCCCTAACTGCGGTGCCTGACGTCGCCTTGGTAGACGAAAATCCTAGTCGACTTACTCGTTGGAACTGGATTCAACAGTCGGTTCAACATTTTTGGAAACGATGGAGTAAGGAGTATCTTCACGAACTCCAACAAACTAATAAATGGTTTCAAGACCGCGGCTCCACTCTTCGTGAGGGCACTGTTGTTATGGTGCGTGATGAGAACCTACCACCCCTTCAATGGAAGCTCGCACGCATTCACGCGCTTCATCCCGGCTCCGACCAGGTTGTGCGAGTCGTAACATTAAAAATGGGCAATACGTTTTTCAAACGCCCTGTTGTCAAAATTTGTCCCCTTCCACTACAATAGTCAGATTGTATACAACCAATATTAATAGTTAAGTTTAGTTTTAATTAATATATGATTTTCTTTATAAGTTTTATTCTTCTTTTAAAAGACACTACGTGCTTTTAAGGTGGGTGGCATGTTCCGTACCTGAACAAATAGTTTGCTTAAACTAAAATAGATATATGAGTTATTTCGTATTTTCGTACATCTGCAAGGTAGCATAAATTGGACAATATCGTTTAAGTACACATTATTATTTTTTTTTTCCTTTGAACTGAGGGGTCGCTTTGCGATATACCGCCATCCGAATGCGATCGTGAATGCGCCCTCTAGTGTGCGCTTATAGTCAGTACAAACTCAACCACTGCCGCGCGCGCATACAAACCGGGAGGCCTCCCGTAACCCGTTTAACTCGATCGAGGATTAACATCATTCATCCTACGCTGGAGATCCGAATCAGTGTGTCCCTATGGTGGTGTTGGATACGAGGGTTGGAACAGTTCGCGTCACCTACAGAGTCTCCGGAGCAGACCACGTTGCCGAGGACAGCGGTGAGTAAAGCGGGCGACCCCGGCCCTATATCTAACAATAATAATTCAAAAATTTTAACAAAACCCTATTGGAATTCTAAGTTATCGAAAGCAACAGCAGATGCACGTAAACTTTTAATACACGAATGTCGGAGGAGTTGGCAAGAATTTTGCACGAGTTCTTTGCATACTTCGGCGTCACTCATGTGAAGAAAAAAAACTCACCGGGAGTTGCTCTTAAGCATTCCGCGGGGGAAGGGGATTCCCCTGGTGGGTACTACTCGCTGCGTCCGAAACACGGTATGGTATCGCAGTTCTACCCACTAAAACCCGGCGGTGTTCTCCTCGTCGTGCGGGAACTATGATCGTCCGCACTGGCGACGGTGTCACTGGATACAGTCTCCTCTAGATGCAGGGGGTGGCACCTCCTGCTATAATTAAGGCACCCTGAACACATTAGGGTGCCTTATAGCCTGGACATGAAGCGCGCGTGGCGGATCTTCTGATCCGCCGTGCACAGGTCACCTCACGGTGGTACGACCTCCTGTCGCCGCCGCGCTCACCTGTGGGAGTCCCTTAACGGTTAACCCTAACCAAATCAACCTAACCTATCTATAGGGACTGCCGATAGAAGTGAAAACTTATAACTTAGAATTTTAGAAAGTAGTAGAATTTTAGAAGAAATAAGTAGAAAGTACTATCATGTATATGGTGAAATACAATTGTCATTTATTGCGCTATTGTACGCAATTATTTCAATTATTTGTCAAAAAAAGTTTCAAAATAGTTTACACTTCAAAAATCAGAATTATAATATTACAATTGTGATCTACAGGCCCTTGTCCTTAATTTGTTGTCCCTTTCGCTCAATATTTTACATTTTCTCCTCAGAAAAGTTCCATCATCGCCTTAAGCCCTTTATTCACGATCCATCTTGCTGTACGTCAGTTACCATGCAAAAGTAGTGTGAATAGGATTTAGTTTTTACGTACGTCAATAATTATTATTAATTGTTTGCTGGACTTGCACGGCCAATTTTGCATCTAGGTCAGAGGTGGGGGCGCTTCACCTCTGCGAACGTCGTGCAGATGGACCAAAGACATAGAGGAAATGGACAGTGAATAGCACGGGCGTACGTGAAGCCAGTGTTGCCACTTAGGGAAAAAGAATGTCTCCAGACCGTGAGACAATAGCTCCTAGATTTTGAATAAAAATAAGGTAGAAATCAACTAAAAGTCACTAAGGATAAATTTACATAAAATCAACACGCACGCCACCTAAACTATAATTAATGGTTTGTTTTTCAATTAAGAACATAGCTATCAAAATCTCACCGATACTTTTTTTTTACAATTTATAAAGTATAATGCCTGATTTGTTATAAATATCGGCCGCCATTATGCTACCAATTAAGGAATGGATTGTGAAATTAGTTTCTAAATTCTAAAATGCAAGTTCTTTTTGACAAACCAGTGTTACATTTTGTTTAACATTTCAAACATTAAAAAAAATAAACATTATTTAGTAATTTAAGATGATTGAGCTCAATAACAGTTCAAAATATTAGCACAGTGGCCCTAGCCACTGGCAAAGGTGTTAACAAGAGCATGTTCACCGTGCTGCCAAAAGTTATAATAAACTTATTGTTTTCTAATGTTTACGCGAATTTCACTCATTATAATGAAACACTTTTTTACGGATTTTATCGCGGTTTATTAAGATTTTTACAAGCCCGACGTTTCGGATACTTTACAGCAACCATGGTCACGGGAGGACCATGGTTGCTGTAATTTATTGTAAAATTGCCATTGTAAAAATCTTAATAAACCGCGATAAAATCCGTAAAAAAGTGTTTCATTATTATAATAAACTTATTTTTATTAATGCCCACTTTGAAATATTTTCCTATTTTTATATTACATAATATATACTTAATACAACTCATAAAAAATATGTTCAAGTTTCCCATTTATTGGCATTTTGATAAAACTGGTGGCATTTTCATTAAAACACCAAGTCCTTTAACCTATAGATATGTAATTCGTTCAATTTCTGTTCACGAGTCTCTGTCGCGTCTATCTAGTGTTACCAGATACTCATCCACTTTCGTCTAAACGCCTACTTTAACTCCCCTTTTAATTGAAATAAAATCCCCTAAATAAAAAAAAACTGATATTATCAGCCGTTTGACAACTTCTGATCTGATCATTCGTTTTTTTAAATAAATATTATATAAATTAACTTCACCTTTAAAACCCCAAAAAATGTTTCCCTTAGATTTTCACCAACTTGTCTTCCAATTCCAAGCAAAATCCACAAAATTTAGGCGAAAAGCCCTCTATCTGGCAACACTGTGTACATCCAGCGCCGCTGCCTTGAGCTGACGTATTATACTGAGGGATGGATCGTGAAGAAAGCGCTTTTGCATCGTGTATCGTGCATGGCCTTGGCGGGACGTACAGCAAGATGAATAAGGCGCTTTAACATCTCCAATACACAAAGCTTAATTTCATCCAAAGAAGTGTTAGATTTTTATTATAATTTAAATGGGCTAATTTAAATAAGTAACAATCCGTTGTTATCTAAGGAATTATTACTGGCTGTTTATATAAATTTTGTCATAATTTACAATTTATTAATTGTTCTTTTGTTGCAACATCCGCTGTCACATACTGATTTCTCATTGGTTGTCAGCTAACTTCCGGTTGTGAATTGGAATTTGGAGGGTAGATAATCTATTGGAGATAATTTGTGAGTGAAGAACATGAAAGGTGTAATAGTTTTATTGAAAAAACTAGCTGGTTTTTTTATATTTCTGATTTATTTAAAAGTAGATAGTTTTAGATGATATTTCTTTTATTCTATTCTCTTCGTTTCCTCATATTTCATATTTAATCTGAAACAAATCCAAACATGTATCCATGTCAAAAGGTATAGTGAGAATCAGGTGATGCACCAGAAGGTACTGAAACAATAACATTTCACAAGCTGCGGTATTATAACAATGTTTAACAATTAAGTCAACATTACTCAAAGTTATGCTACATCGGTACCTCTCCCCACCATGGTTCAGGCCTTGTCGTGGCGGTGGGGCTCAGTAACCTAGGGTGAGCCCAGCACCTTGGGCGAAGCTAATTGGGCCAAGGGGGCTCTTTGTACCGCTCTTATAAGAAGAGGGGACATAAGAGCAGGGGGCAAGGGGTGAGGATGGGAACCTCACCCCATTGTACTGTCCCGACGTTGGGAGGGGTTGTTCTGTGGTGCGGTACAACCTCTCTGTTTAGGTGGTGTCGGTCCCTTGCGGGGCTGACTAGCCGTCGAGGTGCCCTGTTAGCTTAACAGATCCGGGGCATCTCACCAGGGCGGCACTGGAGGCACTCGCCGGGTTTTAGTGGGTAGAGCTGCGTCCATTTACCACCTTTCGGGTGCAGCGAGTCCCACATACCCAACTGGGGAGACCCACTCCCCAGGCGGGATGCCTCAGAGCATTTCCCGGCGTAAAAAAAAAAAAAAAAAAAAAAAACATCGGTACCTCTACCATGAGTTTTGTTACAAGCGTAAAGGACATAACTATAGTAGTTACGTAAAACGCAACACGAATAGAAAACTATTTCATACCTTAGTTTTCTATTCGTGTTGCGTTTTACGTAACTACTATAGTTATGTCATTTACGCTTGTAACAAAACTCATGGTAGAGGTACCGATGCATTCCCAACCCATGGACCTTTGTGTTTTTTTGTGGACACTAAAGATATGAGAAAGAAAAATAAGGAGAACAACAAGTAATAAGAGTTATCTCATTTAACAACTATTTAAAACGAGATATCAACCATATCTTTGACTTTTAGTTCGCGGAACTTTATGTCAGCAACGTGTACATGTATCTTATGATTTGTGGAGACAAGGCCGAAATATAAAACTCCTTTAATTGAAATAGAAAATATGGTGGATATCCCGTTTTAAACACTTGTATAACGTCCGGATAAACCACCTCGGGGACTTTTTGCCCTTTTTAAAATTGTTACAAACGCTTTATACAATTTACAAACTTACAAATTGAATTTGGAAACGAAAGCGAGGCCCTTCGGCAGCTAACTAGAATGTCTCATCGATAATACGGCCCTGTTTGTATTTATGTAATTTTATATGGCGTATTTCAGCTGTTGTCTCACCTTCCGCCTTAGGTCACTCCTGCGGCGCGCGCGCTCGTGCCCGTTTGGGCCAGGGCTTTTTGAGGTGCACGTGGTCTATGTGGGAGCGCTGCTCGCCCGCTGTCGTGAAGTACTTGCCGCAAGTCTCGCACTTGAACGGCCTCAGGCCCGTGTGGGTCTACACAGAATGTGAACAGTGCTGACAAGAAAGTAGCCCTACGTGGATTTTTACAAAGAGTGTCGTTTAGATTGTGTCAGGCAGGGACAGGACTGTCGGGTTTCAGGATGGGAACCTGGGCCCACTATGACACGAGGTCACGGGGACTGCTTAGTTGCGGCCGGGCAGTAATCTGACCTTCACCGGGGCCAGCCTGTCGCTGAGGTGATCCTGTCCTGGTGCAGATCCGGGACCCTCAAAACTTGAAGGCGCTCGCAGAGGTTTTAGTTTGAGTAGGGCACTCCTAGTAGGGCTAGCATGCCCGCACGACAAAATTTTGTCTAAACCTTTTCTCGTATTAACTGTAAATGAAATAATACGAGAAAACGGGGTCGACAAAATTTTGTCGTGCGCGCATGCTAGCCCTACTGGTGCGAGTCTTACATAGGGTCAGGAACCTATCCGAGGATCCTGGCTACTTGCCTAATTTCATTTCCCAGCGCTATAAAAAAAAAAGGACTGAGAGGATTCAATCAAAATTGCCTCTTGATCCTTAGCCACTTGGTCCTATTAGCCGGATCATGAACAAATTCCTGAGCGTTCAATTAAATCTGGTCTTAAGTTAGATGATGAACTAATCCTTACTCGATACTTGTCAAATAATTAACTAAGTAGATTGACAAAAGGCTGCACTGTATTGTGATCTAAATAGCTCTGAGATTGCGAACCCTCTGCCAAATCAAACATAACAAACTCGAAAATCTCGAGTGCTCGAGTGTTATTCGTAAAAAAGATTCTGAAATTGGGAGTCCAGTTATGTCACATTTTCTCCCTCTTAACACTCTCCAATATCTCTACTAGATGGAAATTCCTACATCTTATTTACCCCTGTGAACCCACCCCCAGGTCGGGAACCAAAGTTCTATAATGAAAAGGTGTGGAGTACTCACAAACATGTGCCGGCTGACGTTTTTGGAGAAGGCGAAGTGTTTTCCGCACACCGGGCACTCGTATGAGGAGCGCGAGGCACCGTGCTGGCTCATGTGCATAACCAGGTTGATCTTCTGATTGAAGCTCTTGTCGCAGTGATCGCACTTGAACCGCTTCTCGCCCGTGTGCACCCACATGTGGCCCTTCAGCAGCGCTTTGCACTATTGATGTGGATAGTATTGAGACTGTTGTACTGTGACGTCATCATATAAATAATTTATAGTATGGAGACTGTTGTACTGTGATGTCTGTGATGTCATCATATAAATGGATGGACAGTATGGAGACTGTTGTAATGTGACGTCACCATATGAACGGATGGACAGTATGGAGACTGTTGTACTGTGACGTCATCAATGCACGAGAAATTTACTCGACTGAAGTTAGCTGAGAGTTGCAACATTGTATACAAAAATGCGTGACTGTTCAAAACTGTATAAAGTAACTATGTGTTAGGGTAATTAACTTCAATGCGGCCAAGTTTAATAGCTATAGCAATAGAGCATGTTCTTGAAACTAAATGCTCACACGTCAAGGCGACATACTGTCCCAATCATACACTCTGCCTGCCTGCCGTTACCTGGAAGATCCTGCCGCACTGCTCGCACATGCAGGGCGACTTAATGGTATATTTGGTGCGGTTCTTATCGGGGTGCGCGCGCAGGAAGTGCTGCATGTAATGCCGCAGGGACCGTAGCTGGATGCCGCACTGCCGGTCAATTCACTCGTTAGTATTTACATGGTAGTGGTAGGGATAGTATAACTACATATTCAGGTTTGTGCGTAATGTTTCCAGATGCCAGAAGTCTTATGACAAAGTCTCTCATTATGGAAAGGTCTTGGAAAACGGGATATAGCGATAGAACAGTTTTGAGCTTCTGCATATAAGTGTGCATTATGTTGCCAGATTCTTTTAGCGTTGTTGATGTACGAAACTTGTAAGCCGTACAAAAAGAATCTTTAATCAAGTATTTTTTTTTATCACTGATTAAGATATACCTTTCCTTGTCACCTTTGACGTCTTAGGCTAAGAACTCACAAAGCGGTTTTCACCCGCGTCCGCCGCGCTGGTGGAACTGCAGTTTTATTTATAAACTCACGAGACCTGATATTTGCGCAGTTACGCAGCCGTCGCAGTTGAGATCATCGCCTGCAAATGTAGCGGGTCCCATAAAACTGGCTTTTCTTGCACCAAAGTAGTAGAGCGACTTCAATATTCATTTTGTAATGTTTGTTGACAAACGTACAGACACGTCACGATCACTTGTGACACAAGTCACTTGTGCATAATGGCGTTAGATTTTTGTACCCCCCACCGCGGGCCACCCGCAGAACGCGCGGGCGCAAACCATCAGTGCAACGGTGAAAACAGCTTCGTGAGTTCTTAGCCTAAGGTCACGGCCCTTTAAATCGGGCCCACATATATATGTGTGTTAGAGAGGCAGATCTACATAACATATGTCCCAACATGTCACGCCATCGAGCATATATTACAGGATATATACCACCACACACCAACAACACACAGATCACGGACAACACAGAACTAGATATTATTAAATAAATAGAAAGAAACGAGAATACTTGGCGTAAGAACAAACAATAATTTTGATCGGACAATCAAGAACAAACGACGAACAAACGAATTAGCAAAAAAAAATTGAAAAATTTGATTTTCCCCGCCAACTTAAGAGAAGTAGATACTTCCCTAGGAGGCGAATTGTCATATTTCACCAGGGAGCGGAACCTTAACACGCCCCTATTAGGTCAGTCCATCTCACCTGCTCGCAGGAGACGGGCCCGTATCCGTGGCGCCGCCTGCCCCGTCCTTTGGGCTCCATTTTCAAGTTCTGCGAGTCGTTCCTTATTCGGTTACTGTGAACAAGATATAACCTATGGGGTATGTGTGATGTTGTCTCTCTTACTCCTTAACGGTTAGACAAGATATAACCTATGGGGTATGTGTGATGTTGTCTCTCTTACTCCTTAACGGTTAGACAAGATATAACCTATGGGGTATGTGTGATGTTGTCTCTCTTACTCCTTAGCGGTTAGACAAGATATAACCTATGGGGTATGTGTGATGTTGTCTCTCTTACTCCTTAGCGGTTAGACAAGATATAACCTATGGGGTATGTGTGATGTTGTCTCTCTTACTCCTTAACGGTTAGACAAGATATAACCAATGGGGTATGTGTGATGTTGTCTCTCTTACTCCTTAGCGGTTAGACAAGATATAACCTATGGGGTATGTGTGATGTTGTCTCTCTTACTCCTTAGCGGTTAGACAATCAATAACCACCGAATTGGTCATGGTAATGGATCACCAGGAGTATACGACTGTGAAGGAGTTTCTCTTGTTCTGACTAAATAAGAGAGAGCAAGACAACTGTCTGTCTCTCGTTGCCCCTGATCTTCGATAGCGTTCTTGCGTTCGGTCTTCAAGATTTCTTTCTATTTCCGCGACTAACTCAAAGACAAGTAGGGCTGGCTAGCATGCCCGCACGACAAAATTTTCTCTACCACTTTTCTCGTATTAACTGTATGAAATAATACGAGAAAAGGGGTAGACAAAATTTTGTCGTGCGCGCATGCTAGCCCTACAGGCCCTGAATACAACTTTTATTACATCACTAAGTTCATCAGATTCCATAAAAACCACGTTTTGAGTCTAGAATCCACGCTGCTTCAGTGACGGGTACCAGTTATTCCTTCTCCAGCCTCACTCTCCCGGTAGTCACGTGACGTCGCACATACGTCGCCACTCGTGTCTCCTCCTACCCCCGGCTACTACTCACGGGTCGTCGTCGCTGCTGTGCCTCGAGGACAACTTCAGGTGGCGGGCGTGCGCCTCCTCCGACACGAAGCGCACGTCACACTCCGCGCAGTACGGGCCCTTCAGCGGCAGCTGATGACAAAACAAAAAATGCTTCAGGTGATTGAGATACATTTGTGCAACAAGTATCAGTGATAAAACTGTGTGTATGCAAAGGTATGCGTAGGTACCGCTATCCTGCTTGTTTTTCCCGTTAAGTCTTTTGTGTTCCGAAAAGGAACCAACCCTATCGACATCTCTCTTTCTGATAAGAATGGTTTAAGTGAGAAGTGGCACTATCTTGCCAATTTTATCTGCCAAAGCATGTTGAGAAAAACCATACTGGGTCCCAGAACACTTGACATATAAATTGGTCATTCGAACCTGGCATTAGAGGAAAATTATATTCACAGGACCACATAGGATCAGAGCCATTACTTGTTGCTTGACTTGATCATTTTCAAATCTCCAAGCAGAGCTCAGACAAAGAGCAGCCCAGTACAAGTTGCTAGGTTCACCTTAAGTTACTGAGCCCCACCGCCACGACAAGGCTGGAACCATGGTGGGGATCGGCCAATCATACATCAATGGCCATCAGTCGGCCAATCAGAGCGTAGAACCGGTTATCATAACCGGGATGAGACGATCGAGGGTCACCATTTTATGTGCGGGCACTCACGTTCTTGTCGTCGAGGCGGTGCCTCAGCTTCTTGTGCACGTCGACGCCCTTCTGGCTGACGAAGGTGTACCCGCACAGGCCGCACACGAACGACGACGCGTGCTTGATGCGGACGTGGTTCAGGTACGTCGTTAACTTACTGGAAATACAAAGAGGCAATATAATACATTTCAATATAGCCAAAAATCCCTCGCCAGTGCGAGTGACGAGGGATCGGTCGTCTTGGCGTTCATTGAGGGAGACCTATGTTCAGCGGTAGACGGATAGCAGCCGATGACGATGATGAATCTTGAAAATGTTTTCTTTTTTCCAATCATAGGATCCTCATAGCTATTACTTTTAACAAATATCCTACTCCCTTGTAGGTCACAATAACCTTATTTCTACTAGGTATCTGAATACTGTTCACGAGACTAATCTTATTACTCACTAGCTGTTGCCCGCAGCTTCGCGCGCGACAACTTAGATTTATATCCGTACCCGGGTTGTTGATGATGATTTTCATACCTTAAGTTACTACTTATAACATCAGCTGTCTGCCAGTGTAAGTTCCATTAAAATCGGTCCAGCCGTTTCAGAGATTAGCCGGAACAAACAAGCAGACAGACCGACAAGAATTGTAAAAAATGTTATTTTGGTATATGTACTGTGTATACACACACACACATATATATATATATATATATATAATACTAGCTGTTGGCTGCAGCTTCGCCCGCGTTACTCAACTCCTATATGTCACAGCGTGATGTTACATAGCCTTCCTCGATAAATGGGCTGTCTAACACTGAAAGAATTTTTCAAATCGGACCAGTAGTTCCTGAGATTAGCGCGTTCAAACAAACAAACTCATCATTCAACGGTTGTTACGTATGTAACCTATACCGATATCGAATGGACATAGTACAAAATCCTAAGTACCAGTGAGTTATAGCCAATCTCAATAAGGCCTCGGACTATAATTAAAATAAAATATTGATAAGATGAAATTATTTAAGTCACACTCCTGGACTATATTAAAAGCACAATTCAAGCATTTTCTGTGGAAATTACAACACCTTCGATTATGAACAGAAATCGGACAATAGAAATGCCAACGCAGGGTTCCTGGATCATCGCAGCGGCCCCAGCTCCGTGGGACCGTCAATTTAGTGTTAAGTTTATTCACTTTAGATCCAACTTCGATCAAAGCTAGTAGTCTTAAGTTTAATTGTAATTATATTTTATTCCAATAAAATCTTAAATAAAATTGTTTTTTTTTGGAACCTCCGGTTGCGAACACCATAATTCGGTTATTTTAATATTACAAACAAACACTACAATTTTATTTATATGTAAGATATAGAGGTATAGATTATTTAATAAATATGTAAGTAGCCAGTGTTTTCCTGTAAGCGAAAAAAATAGATATGATATGTATATTGCATGCATGCATTTGCCATTATAGCCTTGTCTCATTAACAGTGATTTCATTAAATACTCAAAAAGCTTACTTTAACTCAAAAAGTCATTAATTCATACAAGTGTAGACAGTATGTGTATTGTAGTTGATACTCACCCGAACTCACTGGGGCAGTGCGGACACTGGTGTTTGGTCCCCGCGTGCCACTTCTCGTGCTCTCTAGCGCGGGATCTGTAAAGATGACAGTGTTAAAAATACACACAAACTCGAAAATGTAGCGAATCGTTATTCATAAAATAATTTTCTATAATATTTTTGTTATTGTTTTTGAACAGATTTCTCCCCACCATCATGTAATATGTAATAATGTAATATGTATAATAATGTAATAAACCACCATAATGTATTATGCTGGTTTGATTCGAATTGTGACCCCTGATCGACCAATAGTTTTATAGACCATATCTCGAGCAGTCCACTTGACCCATGACCATATCCAGTGGAATACCATATGTGGTCACGATCCTCAGCAGTTAGGGAACGACGAAGAAGAAAGAAGACTCCGTGATAAGAATGTATTAAGGTAAGGTATCTGTAGTCTGTACTTGTGTGTATTTTATGCAAGCAAGTTTTATATAATATACATATACACAAGTGCTTATCGTGCTCATGCGTGCGTGCGGTTACGTGCTGACATACATGTGTGATGTGTTATATATGATAGGTTCGCTCGCGTATCTGTGCGACGTGTGTACGTATGCGTTTTACTGCGTACCTGTTCTTGGTGGTGAAAGGGCAACTGTTGCAGCTGTACTTCTCCGTGTGCAGCGTGGTGAGGTGCGTGCGCAGCGCCCTCGCCGTCTTTATACGCGCCTTGCAGATGAAACACTCGTACACGCCCCATTGCTAAAAGTGTAATGAAACTTTAACGAAAGGTATAGTAAAAATACAGACGGCCGTTTACCATCACGGCATTCGAGTTGATTTCACTGCCATCAAACGATTCAAAATACTTTGACCTTTGCCTTTGCAGTTACTTTAGTAGCAAAATTAAAAGATTTAACCTTTCCTTTTTTTTTTTCTTTTACGCCGGGAAATGCCACTAAAACCCGGCGAGTGTCGCCTTGGTGAGATACCCCGGATCTGTAAAGCTTACAAGGCACCTCGACGGCTAGTCAGTCCCGCAAGGGACCGACGCCACCTCCACAGAGGGGTTGTCCCGCACCACAGAACAACCCCTCCCAACGTCGGGACAGTACAATGGGGGTGAGGTTCCCATCCTTCCCCTTGCCCCCCTGCTCTTTTGTCCCCTCCTATTATAAGAGGGGTACAAAGAGCCCCCTTGGCTCAATAAGCTTCGCCCAAGGTGCTGGGCTCACCCTAGGCTACTGAGCCTCACCGCCACGTCAAGGCCTGAACCATGGTGGGGAGATTTAACCCTTCTAATTTAGAGAAAATTTCTTAAGCTTTCTTCGTTATGATTTAGTTCAGAAATTGCCAAAAAAATATTTGTTTTTTTATGTGCTTTGTATCAAATATCTACATATGTATATGTTACGAACCAAATATATCGAGTTGCACCACACTACAGTTTTATCGATTTGTCACTCGCAACCCTACGGACGCGGGCAGCGCCGGCGCCATGGCAGTAGCGCTCCTCAGTCCACCGCGAGAATTCTACCCGGCACAGTATTATAAAAGCTTCCACTGCAGGGACAGAACAGTATATATACAAACGTTTTCGTTTCCAACCAGAACGAAGTACGCACCTCGCTGTGCCGCACCAAGTGCGCGTCGTAGCGGTCGCGGGCGTAGAAGCCGCGGTAACACACGGCGCACTTGTACGGCGCGGCGCGGTAGGCCGCGGTGGCCTGGCGCGCCTGCACCTCGGTGATCTGCTCGTCGTACGTCAGCGCCGTGATCGTGAACAGGCTCTCGTCCAGCGCCTCGATCGTCTTGCGCCGGCGGACGGACGTGCTTTTATACCTAAGTGAAACGTAATTTTGTTATAACTATAATACCTAAGATCAAGTATAAATAGATTTGACAAGCTAATAATAATACCGTATTGGAACGAGAAAACAACATACGAAAAATCCAAGAGTGACAGAGACATAGACACTTTCTTTTGTCTTTGTCAGAATATCACCCTGTTTGTTGGGCACAACAAGGATGTGCCCAACAAAAAATTATTGACTAAATTTGAATGCCATACAAACATTCTCACTCGCGAACAGTTTGTCAAATATGCCGCCATTTTGTACTACTTTTTAATTTGGTCGGCTTATGTAGGTATGGTGATACCAGTTTTGTTTTAGGCAGATTACCCAAGAATGTGGTATTATTTAAAAAGGGTGACTGGAATTTTCGAAATAAACACAATAAAAACAAATATGTTTATTGCCATCCTAAAAGGCTATGTACTATAGATCATACATATTAAGACGTATATAGCCTTCTTTTTTATTATTTATGTTTTAGCGGTTTGTTATTAGTCATTACATAATATTTTCGATAATCCGGAAAAATGCAGCTGTCTAAAATTACAATAAATGTTTGGTTAGGGCTAATGCCTATAGTTATCTACCAACCTTTACCAGTTTTTTATTATTTTTAATTCACTTGTTTCAAGAAAATAAGTAGACTTGTTATTATGAATGTGGTATCCCTGTAAAATATGCCTGTCCCTTTCGGGTATACGCGAATGTCAATTCCATATTATACTTGTTCCTAGTATAATACATATTACAATATTTATTTGTCTTTAGTGACATCTCTACATGTCATGTCTAGTTACCGTTTATTTAAAAAAAAAAGTGCGTGCGTACAAAGTACACATGTCAGAAGTGAAACTTATTTGGCAAACTAATTTTTAAATCTCGTTTATATTTATACCAATCTAAAGCTTTAAATTTCCGAGACTTGCGATGTGACGTTCGCTCTATCTCACTCTCTCTCTCGATCTTTCTCATTCGCTTTTCGTAAAAAATTTACCCTCATGCGCGCAAAGAAGTTTCACTTCAAAAAGCCATATCCAAATGGGTTTATCAATTTGAGAACTATGGTGCCATAGACAGAGACTTAGTGGTGAAACTATAGATGAGTTTAAAAAGAAGTAGCATGTTGACAAACTTCCAATAGATACTGTCTACGAGCCATAATATATGAGCCAAAATGGACAGAATTCTGATTGTAATGTGCATGGACGCAACTAATCAAACCATGACATACTTTTCCATTGTAGTCAATGGGGTGTCGTCATCGGTATGAGTGATTTTAACTTGCACTTCTTTCGCTGACGCTTTCACTTTGTCACTTTTCACTCTACATTTTCTCTTCTTGACAGTCTTCTCTTTGTTTACATCCCTTAGACTCTTATTGTCCTCACTCACAAAGCCTGGGTATTTCTCCATGAATATCTTCTCATCCATAACCTGTAACATCACCACTGGCATCATGTCATCAGTATTGTCATTATTGTCATCGCTCAAGTCATCATCATATTCCACTTCCTTCTCAGTCTTGATCATTTCATCGTCACGTATCATCAGGTCATAATCATCATTGCCGAAACATTTCATGATGAGATTAGATTGAAGTTTGTGCTGAGGTCTGTTTATGGATTTCACATCTCCTATGGTTATCTGAAAAGAGAATTTTTTCCCTTACTATGATTCTAGATATTACTTTTAAATTTAGGATTTGACACCTAGGCCAGGGGTGGCGATCCTTTATGCATAAACGTGTCAAATGACTCGAAAATGTTTAACGAAGCCATAGCCTTGTGCCATCTAATA
The DNA here is from genome assembly GCA_963853865.1 of Helleia helle. Lineage (NCBI taxonomy): Eukaryota > Metazoa > Arthropoda > Insecta > Lepidoptera > Lycaenidae > Helleia > Helleia helle. The sequence goes on from OY971434.1 coordinate 2,007,032, forward strand.
ATTTTAACTTCATGATTACGGAGCAAATTGAGTTTCTTGCCGGTTCTATAGGGCTAGGGTTTCAACCAGTGATAACATCCTCACCTCAGTGGCTCCTCTTAGGCTCAAAATCATTCATCATCATCACACTAACCAATTTAACAATAATATTATAATATAATAATCATTCATCAATACTTAATGTAACAATGGTGTAGACCAGTGGTCTGCAGAGAATTACGCGGGCCGGACCAATTAAGGCTCAGACAAAAAAAAACTTCAGGATTATTGGGACAGGAAAAAAAAACTATCAACTCACAACTCTTTACTTTCCACAAAAGATAGATTATTATATAGTCACTCTTCCCCCACTAATGACACATTTTCTAGTGCTTGATGTGTGGTAAGAGCGCATCTAATAAGTCACTATCTAATACTTCATAGTGGCGTGCCCCATATTAAGTCGCGTGCAATCAAGGGCACGAGTGCCACTGGTTCGACGTCCCTGCTCTAGGCCCAAAATAGAAACAGCGGTAGTAATTATTTTATCATTCTATGGCCTATTTTAGTTGTTTAAAACTTGATCACACAATCAAGTAAGATAATTTCCCACGTGGTTAGAATTATTATTGCTAAAGTAGAACTATTTACACAAAACCAAATTAAAACAAAATCACATAGTTTAACGAAGCAAGTATCTTATGTAGCATAATATAGCATTATTTACCAAAACATACGTACATAGTTTTCCTTATTTACTTTGCTAGCCAACAAGCTATAGCATCTAAGTGCTTTTTCTTTGAATTTCTTGGCTGACATAAGCCTTCCGACACACTCCCAGCAGACCATCTTTGGAAGCCTGTCATTTGGTTTCAGCTGGAAACATATTTTTTATTGATCTTTTATGGGGAAATAGAAAATTAAACACTTGATTATAGTTGACACAAGACCAGCTGCAACACCGAAGAATTGAAATATAATGTTCATAGGATTCTAAATTGTTAACAAGACAGAATGACTTTTATATCCTTGCAGTAGCTTGTAAACTTGAAGAATCAGTTTGTAAAACATCTGACAGTCAAAAATACTGAAGTACATTGCAAGAGACATTGTTCTTGATATAGAGCATGCGTCTGACAACCTCTGTTGCTCAATGGTTAGCGTGTTGGCACTCAAGCCGGAGGTAGTGGGTCTAAATCCTGCCAGGGAACAAAGTTTTCAAGGAGAAGGCTCTCAGGTCCCATATCACAGTCTAATCGGCTTACTGTGGATAATGTAAATATTTAAAGGTAGCGGGCTTGAATCCCATCAGGGAGTAATTTTTCTGTGTTCCTGGGTCATGGATGTGTATTATATAATAAAAATCTTAAATATATGTATAGTATAAAAGTATTAAATATATTTCGGTTGTCTGGTACCCGTAACACAAGTTCTTCGAGAACTTACCAAGGGACTAGATTGACGTGGTGTAAAAGGGGCCATATATATACAGCCTGATTTTTTGAGGAACGGACATAATCATGGACGTGATAGAACATGGTTTCACCAATCAAAGAAAATTATATTCACCAAAAAAAACCACATAAATAACAAAATATAGGCAAATGTAAATAATGCATTGTTGGCCTCAGAATATGGTCACCCTATTGTATTATCAAGTGCATTTTACGCGCTAAATTTAGGCAGACGGTAGTGGTAGGTATAAAATAATAATACGAAATAAATCGAATGAACTTTGATAAGTGGTAAATAAATAATGTATGTAATGTAAAGTAAATATGATCTCATTTTTCCTTCATACTTTGATCCTGGCTTAGGGCAGGCAAAACTACCTAGGTACTAAAGTAATGATACAAGTTAATTTAATTAAATTGATTTATCTATATCGTTAATCCTTTGCATTACGAATTTGAGACGCATTTGATTTTTCATTGTGTCTGGGTGCGCGCGTGCTTAACGAAAGCCAAGGGGTTAATGTATTCACATGACGTTAGATAAAAGAAACTGTAGCACCTATGTACTTCTGGTGCATTTAAAAAGTGGAAGTGCATTTAAGAAGTGGGCTCATGGTCGTTCAGTCCAAGTTCTTGTACGGGCCGAAAATGATATGGATGTAATCCTTCTCGGTGTAAAAGTTGCCATACTGTCGACTGCGCAACGCCAAACCATCTAGCGGCCTCTCGAGTACTTCCTTGCGGGTGATGCTCGAAATACTCCAGAATGGCAACTTGAAGACGAACGGGGAGTGGCTGATTCCCTCTCCCTTGAGCATGCGTTGGCACTGTAAACTGCCCGAATTCCCGCAGACGTTGATTAACCCCCAACATCACGCTGTATGAAGGTACGCGACGATTCGGAAACCTTTCGCGGTACAAGTCTATCGCACCACGTACACTATCACCAGATAGAGCATAAGCTCTTACCATCTCCCAATATTCTCCATTTGAAAATTCATTCGACACGATTTAATACGTAATTAGTAATAAAAAAAAAGTATTTGTATGTATACATATATATAGTATGTGTGTACTATGATGTGTATTGGGTTCATTTATATATTGTTTATTTATGTATTAAACAGCATGTTTTGTATTCCTATATGTGTAAATATATTTCATAGCATTACATTTACCAAATGGCTGTCCCCCACTGCCGCCGAAACGTAATGAAATAAAAAAATAGGTGGTCCTGAAAATCGGTGTTAGGGATTATTCCTAACTGAAGCCGAGGATTTACCTTTTTGTGAGACGCGCTGCAGCCTTTATTAGTGAGTAGGAACTTATTATTTTAATCTTGTTTCAATGTCTTTTAGTTACCTTTTTTTGTCGTGTGTTTATTCTAATGTAGTATCTTTACTTATGTTAACGTCCTTTGTAGTGTGTTGCAGTGTGTTATCGCAAATAAAATACTTATTATTATTAATTACGTATTATACGCGACACGCGGTTGACACAAACAAAACAAACGCTCCGGACAATGACGCGTATCGCACTGCCGTGTCTTTGTGAAAAGCCGACACCGGCCATCGCTCGCGCCGGACTTTCTTAGGCCCTGTGCGCACGAGCGTTTTTTGACCGACCGTTAAAAAAGAGTTTGAATGGGACAAATGGATAACCATGTATCTGTTCATACGAAAGCGTTTTTAAAGTGCGGCGCTTTTTTGTCAAGTGCTGTTGGGTTTTCGACCTTAAGTGTTTGGCGTTTCATCGAATTGAGCATACCAAACTCCAAAGTCGGGTTTTACCGCGACACTTTTAAAACGCTCGTGCGAACGGGGCCTTAATACTGTGTTTACTTTAATTCAAGTGTGAAGGATAATTTTGAAAAAAAATAAGACCCCACTTGTGATATATTTTTGGAATGAGGATCTTTAGCTCTATACGCTACTTAAATATGTCCGTTCTTCAAAAATGAGGCTGTAGATATAGATGTTTGAGGTGAGCTGGTAATAGTAGTTAAAACATGACTTACTATTATTCCTGTGACATCCTCATAAAGATGACTTAGCTTGACATCCGCTATGTGATGCATTTTGACATCTATTGCTAAGCACATTCTGCATACCTGTAAATACAATGACACTATTATCTACATGTAGTCCACCAGTTCACCAGCAACAGCAAACTGAATACACATAATGATGGTAAGCATATTGTTCCCTTTCTTGCTGATTGCTATTAGGTTTTGGCCACTTATTAGGTATAGGGTAATTTGATTGAAAGCTTAGGATTTTTATTAGAAATAATTGTTAAAGTAAACATTTACCCTTAATGCTGCAGGAGCTTCTAACTCCTCAGTTGATTTCTGAAAAACAAAACATGTTTATTAACTTTTATCATCATCATTAGCCTCTATCTGTCCACTGCTTAACATAGACCTCCCTCAATGAACTCCAAAATGGCCGATCCAACTCTTATCTAATTGCCACTCGCATCCAACACGGACCGCCCACCATAACTTTACTTACATTTTAATTTGTTAATGCAGATAAAAAATATAAAATTAAAAGTACATTTACAATAATTTGGCTGAAGATGAATTGTATTATAGAAATAAATCAGTTTATGAAATCATATTCATACATTCTTTAACATGACCTGTAATGTTCTCTAACATGACCCTCCTTAATGACTCACATAGGCCTGCATTGGGACTGCTCCTTTCCTTATCCTTCTCAAGCCACATTTTGTTTCATAAAACGCATCCTCTTTAAAATGCTCGGAGCATATTGCACTGAAATAAGATTATACAAATTATAATATTAATATAGTAAATGCTATATGATTTTCAAAGGACACATCTTATTTTTTTTTTCAAATTGTTTGAAACTATGGCCTAATAGCCTCTACATAACATTGGAAAAGTGAATGAGCTTTCTAAAAAGAAAGGACAAATCTATTAACATATTTTATGTATGTAAAATGGCTGTGATTATCTGGACACTAGCATGTATCTAATGTGAACTGTGAACATTGTTATTTCAGATTTCTTAAACAACAATAGTTAATAATATGCCAAGCTGGATCTGGCGCTTCGCGGCACGCTCAGCTCGCGCGCTGTAGTCATGTTCTAACCTAACTAAATGTTGTTAAAGATATAACAATCATCACAGTTCACGCTAGTGTCCAGATAATCTCAGTCATATAAGGGGCCTCAGCCATGAATTCCATTATTGTTTATGATTTTAAGGTAAAAGTAAAGCATATGAAACCTTTACCTGCGGTCGTTTGGCTCCCAATCATGTATGCCCAATGCTTCTATCCATGTATTTCTTAAACTTTGTTTTTTTGGAAACCTGTAAATCAAACGTTGTTGTTCGCTTTAATTTCTTGTAGTTCTACAATAATCGCGTTGTAATCATTGAAAATTACACCCCAACTATTAACTAATGTTTTGTGTACAAACAATCGTAGGCGCGAAATAATTGCGAAACGGGTAGGAAGTTCTATGCTAAAAACCTACACATGAAAGGTGATTCCATGAATTTTAGTTGTCTTTTTGGTATCACTTTTACAATTCTTTAAGCAACACCTCATGTTCACAGCAGACTTTCTACTTACATACAAAGAAATTACAAAATAAACATAGGTAACAAGTAGTTCAAGGGCTCACACAACATTGCCAATTTGAATTTTGACAACTTGACACTTGTCGGGTCGGCTGTCCCTTGAGAGTTGTCAGTAATAATACGTAGTACCGTAGACAGAGCATACTATACCTATAGCGTAGTACCTATTCTCTATACAGTTTGTGGTTGAGTCCATGAAGTTAGGAAATGAGTCACGGTGTTTTTTTTTATTTATTAAGAGCATAAACATATATTAAGAGCATTATTGGATACAGGTTCTTTGCCCTAATAGAGGAGACGTTTCAACTCGATTGTTCGTCTCTACATCTATACTCTGTAAGCGATCTAGCGCTGCATGTTTTAATAGTTTGGTTAGACAACATAATATTATTATTTTAGCGCTACAGCGAACTTTACGGTATCTGTTCTATACACTAGTAATATAGTTCAATGGTACGCGACACGTTCTCTAATGTGTTTGTGTGATTAAACCATAATATCATATTATACAAACATTGAAAGAGTAACAAACATTGACCTGTTGCTCAGTGACTAGCGTGTTGGCGCTGAAGCCAGAGGTAGCTTGATCGAATCCCGCCAGGGAACAAAAAAGTTTTCTGTGTTCCTGGGTCATGGATGTGTATTAAATATGTTTATTATATAATATAAAATATATGTATTTTTTACGTAAAAAGGAAGCAAACGAGTAGTCGGAGCCTTATGGTGACTACCGATGCTCATGGACATCCGCACAACCAGAGGTTATGCAGATGGGTTGCGTTCCTTCTCCCTATACCCGTCCCCCCAATGGGCCACTGGAAACTCACAAACTGCACGAAACGCGACAGCATAACTGTCACTTGACGCCGGTATTATGTGAGCGATACCCCAGTTGTGCCATATTATATATGCAGCCTATTCGGCTGCAATGCAGCATAGTACTACTTCTTAGTATCTGCCCTTTGATTCGCGCTCAAAAAACCGACAAATGGGCATGACGAGTAGCGTGGCTACACTACTTTACCTACTTTCCTCGCTACTTCCCACACCACTCGTCAAGTATGTGGCAAGTTAACTTGCTTTTATTAAAATCAGTTCACTCCATTTCACACTTCTTAAAAATATATTTTATACTTGGTCGTATTCACTTTCACTGACATTTAACTGTCACTAACGTGACAACGTCTTATAATTCGATGGAGCCGGCTGCACGAACGAAAAAAGATGACGCATGCGGCGTTACCTCGCTCTGAGGCGTTCCATTTTCTTATGACGTTGTCACGTTCAACTATCGTCAGTAAACCGACTTTACAGACAACCGATTTTTGTATCCACTTATACAAGGCAATCTGCTATACAACTGGATACATAAGATAACCATATTATACACTTACTGTATCCAATCCAATTATACGATCTGCATTGCATTAAGTGCACTTAGGACTCGAAGGAAATAATACTGGAGTAGTAATTGCAGGCGCTAACCCTCTGCCAAAGGTACAAGCATTGTACGTCACAATGTAATAAAGTTAATCTCAATAGCGAAAATGACGTCACATGGTAAATGATAATCGAGTAGGCTTAGGTAAAGTGACGCTATAATGACGATTCTTGTATGTTTACAATCGAATGAAGGGCAGGACACGCAGTAATTACTGGCACGGATACTTAACATCTTATGTCTCAGGGTAGGCAGCGCATAAATGAGTTGTCTGGGCTAGTCTTAGCTGGTTAGCTTACCAATGTGGTTCGTTTGCCTGCCCAACTAACTTAAATGTTAACAGAATAACTCAAATGTATCTTGCCAAAATATGAAAATTAAAAATGGGGTTTGTAAAATGAAACACATCTCAACTTACATCATATTTAATAATTAACTAACAATAGTTAAAAGTAATTAAGTACAAATACAATTCAGCTAAATATTTACTCTAAAACATAAAGCTATCAAAAGTTTCTTGTAGTTGAGGTTCATCTGAAACAAAAAAATGGGTGTTGCTAGTGTTTACTTAATATTTGATGCTCACACTAGCCTTCATGGCACCCCACCATGGTTCAGGCCTTGACGTGGCGGTGGAGCTCAGTAGCCTAAGGTATGCCCAGCACCTTGGGCGAAGCTGATTGAGCCGAGGGGGCTTCGTACCCCTGTTATAAGAAAAGAGGACAAAAGAGCAGGGGGCAAGGGGTGAGGACGGGAACTTCACCCCATTGTACTTTCCCGACGTTGGCAGGGGTTGTTCTGTGGTGTGGGACAACCCCTCTGTGGAGGTGGCGTCGGTCCCCGGACTGACTAGCCGTCGAGGTGGCCTGTTAGCTTAACAGATCCGGGGCACCTCACCAAAGGCGGAATTGGTGGTAATCGCCGGGTTTTAGTGGGTAGAGCTGCGTCCACTTACCAGCTTTTCGGGCGCAGCGAGTCCCACATACCCGCCTGGGGACACCCACTCCCCAGGCGGGATGCCTCAGAGCATTTCCCGGCGTTAAAGAAAAAAAAAATCCTTCATAGCAGATATATATTCTAGCCAAACTCGATGTAGAATGTTTTGACTGGCCTGTGGCTTGTTGGTCTAGTGGTTAGTAACCCTGACTGCTAAACCAGAAGATTGTGGGTTCGATAACCACCCGGGACAATTGTTTATATGATGAATATGATCATTTGTTCTGTCTGGGTGTAATTTATCTATAATATGTATGTATTTAGAAATATATAAGTGTATATCAGTTGTCTGGTTACCTTATGAACAGGCTCTGCCTAGTTTGGGATCAGATGGCCATGTGTGAGTTGTCCCAAAATATTATTATTATTACTTTTTTAAAGATTCTACATTGAGTTGACTGGAGTATTGATCAGTTTCAAAGGTTTGGTCCCTCCTAATAAGGATCCATATCCATCTGATACTAGCGCGACTGGTCATGGGTGATTGTGCAACCGCATTGCTGATGATATTACCAACACCTTGACCCAATAATCACTAGCATATCCTTAAGTCAAATCAAAAATGATTTACTTTAAGATTGATCATTGGGGCTATCTTAGTTCAATAACACAAAAGGAATAACTCCTGAAAACCAGCTTCATTGACGACCCACGACAATGGCTCTGCCACACCGTTACATTAATACTGCACTATTTTGTGGAGTCTTGCTATGGAATATGTCACATATTCCTAAGACTAAGAAGTATTATATGTAGTAGAAGGCGTGCGTGCGCGTGTCTCACCAATCACGGTAGGCGGGGGCGTGGCGCGCGCGCACGCGTTTGGGGCGGGGCTTCTTGTGATGCACGTGGTCGACGTGCGCGCGCTGCCCCGCCGACGATGTGAACTCCTTGCCGCAGATCTCGCACTGGAACTGCTTCACGCCCTTGTGCACCTGCCGAGGGCGGAAGAATGATGAGCTACCAATGCAACTTCATGGGTACAATAACACTGACATCGCTTGTTATTTTAACCCTAAGCTGTACGCAAGGTAGGGTTTATCCGCATAATTCCTTAGCCCGACACGCATTTTGTGATAATTTGAATATTTGTTACGACTGACTGACATTCATCATCATCATCATCAGCCCCTTTCCGTCCACTCGCACCCAACACGGACCGGCCACGGCACGGAGATCGTCTTCCCACCTGGTTAATGGCCGACCAACACAACCTCTACCTAAACGCGACTTCACTCTTGAAATCTAACATATAACCTGACAATATTACTGCAATATTTTTTTTGTCTGTCTATACTATAGGTTTTATAAAGAATTACTCCAAATTACTTCAACTAACTATTCATTAATTTAATGTAAGAACTTAAAACACGTCACAGCGCTATGAAACATACAGATAGAATGAGTGACAAGATTAAAAACATCTTTCTATGTCTTTCATACAATACAAAAACAAGAACATAGAACCTCTTTTTATTGCATTGTGCCATACATATATCATAACATATACATCCTCCTGCGTCAGTATGAAGCGTTGTGCTCACCGTCTTGACGTGTCTGTTGCAGTTCTGGTAGAAGTGGAACTGTTTCTCGCAGTAGGGGCACTGGTAGGTGGGCACCTCGGCGCCGTGCACGCGCTGGTGCACCGCCAGGTTGTTCTTGTTGGTGAAGGCCTTGTCACACTCGCCGCACTTGAACCGCTTCTCCCCCGTGTGCGCCGTCATGTGGTCTAGCAGCAGCGCCTTGCACTGGAGCAGTACGGTCATATACTACTGGGTTCCTCGACCCTCACCAAACGGTCATGAACGGTTATATTAGAGCAAGTTGCTTATAGAAGGTCGCAATCGCAAGTTTAATATGAACATAAGGATGGCAAAGCACAGAATCTTTCACTACTCCAAGAGTATAAAAAGTGTCTGTACAAAATTAGGGCAATTTAAGTGATTACTTATGTGATAGATATAAATAAATAATAACTACATAGCTAAGTATGCAAAATATAGCTTTTGTGATGTCAAGGAGTTCATGTATACTCTGCACCATAAAATTATGTCGCCATGTGAGGATGGGAGGCGTGCGAGAGGCTTGGGTGCCGAGATGATTCTCTTTATTTAATATAAACATTAACATAAATAATAATACATATAAGGGCACTACATCACATTACAGATTATATCTCTATATAGTGATAAAGTCGCCTTTGAGTCTGCATACTGTTTACTGTAATATAATAATGTTACGCACGCACGCACGCACGTACACGCTCATGCCCTGGTACGCACACACGCACGCACTCACCGCGAACATCTTGCCGCACTGCTCGCACATGCAGGAGCTGGCGACGCGCGAGAACTTGGTGCGGTTGAGGCCGGGGTGCGCCACGCGGAAGTGCTGCGAGTACATCCGGTAGCTGTCCAGCTGCTCACCGCACTGGGGGACACAGGGGTACGTTAGATCCACATTAACGGGTAGCGGTGAGGCGGTGGTGGTTCACATAAAATGAACAAACGGCTAAAAGTACTAATCGATATTTGATTATAAAAAAAATCTAAACAAGTTTTCAGATGGGAGGCATCTGTGTTATTATTATAAATGTCTAACACGAAAGATGTTGTTTATGGTCGCGGCATTCGTATCAATTTAACCAAGACGCGCTAATAAGTTCTAAAGCACTCGTTCCCGTTGGAAAATATTTATAAGGTACAGATAGGTGACTAATACTAATATTATTCAGTTACTGTTAATAAACAGCGCCATCTATTATAACCATCTGCAACTTTTCGCCTTTATCATATTAGTAGTTATAGCAGATGCCGACCTGCTCGCAGTTAATATCCTGCTTGGGCCGGTCGGGGTTGTCGGCGCCCCAGTGGACGATAACGCCGGGCACGCGCTTCTTGCGCCGCCGCCGAACCACGCCCACTTGTTCCTTGCAGCCCCAGTCGTTGCGGATGCGGTTCCTGTATCATATTTATAAAAATATACTGAATTTATGGTACTTTTATATATAATACTAGGTCAGACATCAATAGAACTCTATAAATATAACTCTATAAATTTATAACTTGACACAAAGTAAATGTTTCTACCAAACTAACCCAGTGTGCGCAGAGCAGTTCATTTTTGGTACAACTTCTTTTAAATCGTTTTTGTAATAAAGATTTTTTGAATAATACTAAGGCGGGTCAATAAGTCCGTGACTTTTTGAATTTCGGACCTCTTTACTGAAAAAGCAACACTACTCCTGTCAACAGGCATCTGTCAGTTGACTCCTATCAAAATTTGAACTTGCTGCGTCAGTTAGTTTGTGTTTGACAGCTATCTTTATCAGACTACCCAGTAATTTGAGGAAAAAATGGAAAAAAGGGAATTTCGTGTGCTTATTAAGCATTATTTTTTGCGAAAAAAAACCATTACCGAGACCAAGGCTAAGCTTGATAAATACTATGGGGACTCTGCACCATCGATTTCAATGGTAAAAAAGTGGTTTACTGAATTTCGTTGTGGCCGTACAAGCACTGAAGATGCCGAACGTCCTGGACGCCCAGTTGAGGTCTCTACACCCGAAACAATCGAAAAAATTCACGATATGGTGTTGGCAGGCCGAAGATTGAAAGTGCAAGAGATTGTGGAAGCCGTAGGGATCTCGCATGGCTCAGTGGTTTCAATTTTGAATGATCACTTGGGCATGAGAAAGCTTTCCGCAAGATGGGTGCCGCGTTTGCTCACAGTCGACCACAAACGCAATCGTGTAACAACTTCACAGGAAGGTTTGGCGTTGTTTAATCGCAATATGGAGGAGTTTTTGCGCCGTTTTGTAACCGTGGACGAAACATGGATCCATCACAACACACCAGAGACCAAACAACAGTCAAAACAGTGGGTTTCTAAGGGTGAATCGGCGCCAAAGAAGGCCAAGGTGGGTTTGTCAGCCAATAAAGTTATGGCGACTGTTTTTTGGGATGCACGTGGGATAATCCACATTGACTACCTTCAAAAGGGAAGAACAATCGATGGGGAATATTATGCCAACTTATTGGACCGCTTCAATGACGATTTAAAAAAAAACCGACCTCATTTGGCCAAGAAAAAAGTTCTTTTCCACCAAGACAATGCAAGGGTGCACACATGTGCAGTTGCCATGGCAAAAATCCATGAATTGGGCTATGAATTGCTCCCTCATCCGCCCTATTCTCCAGATTTGGCTCCGAGTGACTACTTCTTGTTCCCAAACCTGAAGAAGTGGCTTGGTGGAAAAAGATTTGACTCCAATGATGAAGTCATCTCGCAAACAAAGGCCTATTTTGAGGACCTCGACAAATCATATTTTTTGGAAGGGATAAAAAAAATTGGAGAAGCGTTGGACAAAGTGTATAGAGCTCAAGGGAGACTACTTTGAAAAATATAATGATTTATTTATCAAAAAATCTGTGTTTTATTCCAAAAGTTGACAAGCAGTTTTAAATTGATTTACTTTTAGGTATTCCTTATTACTTTTCAGTAACATTTAAGCGTATATTAACGTAATATTGGATTGTGATTGTATAAGATATTATAATAAAATAAATAAATAAAATAAAAATATTTTTATTCAATGTTGTACGTCAAAGTAGCTTATTGAACGTCAAATGACTCTACTACCGGTTCCAAAACTAGTCCACTGAGAAGAACCGGCGAAACAAACTCAGTGAAACTAATCTTTTCAATATTATACAATATAGGTACATAATATGATATAATTATACATAGAAGCCATGTAGGAAACGCCTTATTCCCAAGGTGTGGTATCTTCAATAAATTCTTTTATTTTGTAGTATCCTTTACCACACAAACGTTCTTTAACAGTTTTTTTAAATTTATTTATCGATAGGTTTTGAACATTAAATATATTTACATAGATTCAACTTCATTATGATGTGTGTGTCCATGAGATTCAAGCAGAGAGTATACATAATACATAGAGCGCGCGTTACTACGTATGAACTGTAAGCACAGGTATGAACACAGACCATTGTCTTGGAAATGTTGAATCAGTGTCAAAAGAACACGCGTCACATTAGGTCCGCGAGCGATGTATATGAGATGTTAAAATGGTGAAATGTGAAGTGCCAATTTGTAAGAATGATTCAGAAGCAATAACATTTCTGTTTTGGTGTTCATTGAGGGGTGCCTGTGTTCAGCAGTAGATGGTGGTGATGATGATGAATGTCCTTATTTCAAATATAGATATTTTTTATGCATTACGCATGGACGGTCACTCTCACAGCGCTTTACTATAGATAAATATCTTTAACGTATCTGCTTACGATCGGCACATTGAAGCGGCGTGACACTCGCACTCTATGTAATATGTATATTCTAAGGATTCAAGTAATAGTTACACAATATTAGAGATATACCCCACGAGAATAAGAGAGTATTGGACTCACGGGTCGTTGTCGCTGCTGTGCACGGAGGACTGCGTGAGGTGCCGCAGGTAGGCTTCGTCGTGCACGAACCGGATCTTGCACTCCTCGCAGTACGGGCCTTCCAGCTTCACTTGCTGCACACACACACACACACACTCAACATACATTATAAGGGTGAGAGATGTCATAAATGTGATTAAGGTCGTAGCTCAACGTGCTATGGAGCGTGCTATGCTGGGTGTTTCTTTGACTAATAGAATTCGAAACGAAGACATCCGCCAGAGAACTAAGGTTACCGATATCACGCATAGAATAAGCTCGTTGAAGTGGCAGTGGGCTGGTCACACACTCAGAAGAACGGATGGCCGATGGGGCAATAAGGTTCTAGAGTGGAGGCCACGTTTAGGTAGACGAAGTGTTGGTCGGCCATTGACCAGGTGGGAAGACGATCTCCGTGCCGTGGACGGTCCGTGTTGGATGCGAGTGGCGAGGGATCGGCCATCTTGACATTCATTGAGGGAGGCCTTTGTTCAGCAGTGGACGGATAGAGGCTGATGATGACGATGATGAAGGTTCGTAAAGACACGAATTTGTTTCAGTCGTGTCATTATGACGTCAGTTTATTGTGACCGACTGGCCCTCGTTTGCTCTGTATATGATCTAATTGCGACTGGGATGACTTACCGATGCGATGTCTCTGGAATTCTGAGTCTCACTTGTGGTACTCACACCCGCCTTTCTCCTGGTACTGGCGGAATCCTCGCTCTCCTTCCCCCTCTCTTTTTTGCATAGGAGGTGAAACGAGCAGTCGAAACCCTTTAGCGATATCGACGCCCATACACATCCGCACAACCAGAGATTTAGCAGATGCGTTGCCCTCCTTTTCCTTATCCCTCCCAATAGGCCACGGGAAACTCACAGACCCCACGAAACGCGACATAGTTGTCACTTGACGCCGGTGTTATGTGAGTGAGAGGTACCTCCCCGGTCGTGCCGGCCCAATTCGGTTGCATAGCAGCATTTATAATAACTCTATAAGTCTTTTTTGACATAGCAGCATGACAGTGGTACTAGTTACGAATGGTACTGGATGGTGGAACTCACGCTCCGAGGTAGTACTCCCAGCCCGCCCCCCAGGTAGTACTCCCAGCCCGCCCCCCAGGTAGTACTCCCAGCCCGCCCCCCAGGTAGTACCCCCAGCCCGCCCCCCAGGTAGTACTCCCATTCCGCCCCCCAAGTAGTACTCCCAGTCCGCCCCCCAGGTAGTACCCTCAGTCCGTCCCCCAGGTAGTACTCATAGTTCGCCCCTCAGCTAGTACTCCAGACCGGAGCCCCCTCCCCCCGGCAGTATATTACGCATGTACTCACGGGCGCGTCCTGCAGGCGGTGCCGCTTGGCCTTGTGCATCTCGACGCCGCGCTGGCTGACGAAGGTGTAGCCGCAGAGCTCGCACACGAACGACGACGAGTGTTTGATGCGGAGGTGGGACATGTACGACGTGAACTTGCTGCGATATTAATTTATACATTACTTATGCCCAAAGACAAAATATAGTACGTAACAAATAATATATAAATAGTGTATTAAAGTTGAACAAGTCGACAACGAGAACTCTAACTAAATGAATGCTATCTCACTCGACATAGTGTGCGAATAGAATGAAATGCACAATGATTCATTCCTAAAATGTCCTTTTAGCAAAACAGTTATTATAGAAAAACTAATAAGTGTATCTTATTAAAATAAATTTATTTCAACTTTTGAATAACTAAACTGTGTCTGTACGGGTTTATTTTTGAGCTTTCGTGCTCCGTATACTATTTATTTACGCCCAAAGTTGGGCTAAAATCAGTGTTGAAATACGAAAGTTTAGGAGCTTTTTTTTTTAATGTATATTTTTTTACGATTTTGGGTACATACAGACATAGATAACGACGAGATCAATTTATATTATACTTAGTTTTTGATGGTCAACGTCAAACATTGTAGTAATTACTGTTCTGCGTTTGTATGGAAAGATGAGCGACTTGAGTAACCTTAACGTGGCCAATTTAGTCAGTCAGCAATTAGCTACAAGTTTTATTTGGCGTCTAGTCAACTTATAAAGTTCTAATGACTATTACAACTTTATAAGTTGTAATAGTCATTAGAATATCATCAGTAATTGCTTATTTTATTTAAATTTACATAGTATAAATTAATTATAGTAGTATATTTAGTTTATTGGCGTTCATTGAGGGAGTCCTATGTTCAGCAGTGGACGGATAGAGGCTGATGATGATGATTTAGTAAGTATATTTGAAGACCGTAAAAATTGTTTCTTGTATGGGAGCCCCCCTTAAATCTCTCCAACTACTCTATCAGTTCATGAGATACAGCCTGGTGACAGACGGACGGACGTACAGCGGAATCTTAGTAATATCCCCTATAATTTAGAATAGTTAAAATAATTTTATCCTTTGAAAACTGAAAAAACACATACCCGAATTTGGACGGACAGTGCGGACACTCATATGTGTTGCCCGAATGCCACTTCTGATGATCGATCGCTATACCTCTGTGGAAAAAAATGTACATCAGCTATACTGTCGCATGTCGTGCGGTTTGTGTGTTTACGGTGGTCCAAAGGGGGGGAAAAGGAGGGCAACGCATCTGCATAATTTTTGTGCGGATGTGTATGGGCGTCGATAGTCTAAAGCATCGACTGCTCGTTTTCCCTCTTATGCTATAAAAAATGAGAGCCTACTCCTTTTTTAGAACTCGGACAAAAATTTTAGTACACGTTCTTCTAAGTTAATCAGACTTCCAATATGTCGTTATAGTAGAAGAGAGGGAAACAGACAGTCGGTCCACGTGGTGGTAAGTTAGCAGTGACCAGAGGATTAGCAGATGTTGCTTTACAAATATGAGTATGTTCTTTTCTCGAAGGTCCCCAAGTCGTATCGGTGTGGAAATACGTCTATGGGCGACGGTGACCACATTATATATTATGAGCGTGGTCGTACCTGCAGCGCGTGACGAATTCGCAGGCCTTGCAGCTGAACTGCTCGGTGTGCAGGCTGGTCACGTGCAGGCGCAGATGGCGCGAGTTCTTGAACCGCCGCTTGCAGATGAAGCACTCGAACGCGCCGTACTTCTGGAAACGTCCAACGTCACATCGTCATCACTGTAGATCCATAACCACCTCCAATTTATTAAAGACCATCATTGCTATCAGCATCGGTCCACAGAGTAGTCCTTAGAGTATACATAATGTATAGAGCGCACGACACTAAGTATGAACTGTAAGCACAGGTATGAACATAGACAAAACCATTGTCTTGGAAACGTTCAATCAGGCTCAAAACAACACGCGCTTTTCATCATATTTGTTTTTATGTTAAAATTGTGAAATATCAAGTGTCAATTTGTAAGAATGATTCCCGGAAGCAAAATAAACGAAAGGAATAACATTTCTGTTTTGGCGTTTATTGAGGGGTGCTTATGTTTAGGAGTGGATGGATAGAGGCTGATGGTGATGATGATGATGATGATGAATGTCCTAATTTAAAATATAGATATTTTTTTAATGCATTACTCATGGAACTTCACTCTCACAGCGCTTTACTATAGATAAATATCTATAACGCATCTGCTTACGATCGGCACAATGAAGAGTTGTGACAGTAGCACTCTATATATTATGTATACTTTAAGGTCGTGACATATATCTATTCGGCCGCTAGAAAGAGCACTTTATTTGTACTTTGGTAATAATCCTTATCAAAAAAAATTCTTTATATTCAAGACTGTCAGACAAGACGAATATCAAATTTTTGACATGTAGCAGTAATTACTATTTTTTTTTTTTCGGAGGGATCTATGCTAATGGCCCGAAGGCCATGCTTCATCGGATTAGTGTGAGCCCATTCGGCTCACTTTTGATTTATAAAGTGGGGGGGTGCCCCCCGCCGTGCGACCGTGCAGTCTGCGACCACACGGCCTCCTGGCGTCGGTTGTGTAATTACTATTGTGAAATTTAATCCGTAAATAAAACTTTAAACTTTATTTAAATCGGTTCAATAGTCCAACGCGGAACAACAACGTCACACAAAATCATTATATAGAAATACCTTTTAATGGGCCCTCGGCCTATACAAATATACCCACCTCGCTGTGCCTCACGACATGCAGGTCATGAGTGGCCTTCGACTTGAACCCCTTGAAGCAGACGGTGCACTTGAAGGGGGCGGCGAGGTAGGAGGCGGAGCCCTGCCGCAGCTGCAACTCGGCGATCTGCTCCTCGTACGTCAGCTTTCGCGTGTCGAAGTGGCTGTCGCTGATGTCGTAGCTGCGCACGCGCCGCTTGATCTTCGACGGTTTGAATCTGAACATTTAGATTCTTTTTTTTATTGTTTTTATGTTACTTGGATAAGCATACAGGCAAACGTGCCACCTGATAGTAAGCGGTCGACGTCGCCCATGAACATAAACTAGTTTACCTGGAACGAGCCCAAGCAACTCATCTATGTGTTGCCTATCCTGAGACATAAGATGATAAGTCTCTGTGCCAGTAATTACACTGCTTGTCTTGCCCTTCTCTTTGAAACACAGCAAAGCTGTTTCACAGGAGAAACAAGCAAGATGGTGGTACCCATGCAGCCGGGAGCGCAGCACAGCGCTTCCATCCCACCGGTAAAGCATAGGTATATTATAACTAAACATAAGACATCCATAGACATCCCTTATAGCATTAGCGTTGCCTTTCATATATGAGTACGCTCTTTTCTTGAAGATGCCTTAGACGTATCGGTACAATTGGGAAAAAGTCCATTTGGGAGTAATAACTACTTTCGCATGATGAAAAAATCTATTCGTCATGGCTTAAACTGAGGAAAAAAAGCGACATTTTTGTAGTTCTTTTTAATGCGATCGAAACGCGATAAACTTTAAAACCTAACTGTTTTAAATCTACAATTCTAATCTTATAAGACTGTTTAGTATCTTCAATTGGGTGCATCAATAATGAATAACAAGTTCATCGAGCATATAAGTCTCAATTTATACTAGCGCAGAGTCGAAGCGCATCCAAGCGTCTATCTAAAACTGAACATAACAAATTCAACCTTAACTCCACAGCGTAACGCACACATTACTTCGCGTGACCAATCAGCGTTGGTCACGCACAGTCGCGCAAATTCCGAAGAATGCGCAAATTCCGAAGAATCTCAGAAGCAATGTGTGCGTTTCGCTGTGGAGCTAAGGTTGAATTTGTTATGTACAGTTTTGGAAAGACGCTTCAATGCGCTTCGACTCTGCGCTAGTATAAATTGACCCTTACAGGAAGAGCGGTAATGTTGTGGTTTATATCAAAACAAATTCCGACAAATTTATGCTGCAACGCTGCGCCAGTTCTGCACTTTAATTGACCGACTAATAGCAATTGATGGATAATTGGCGTATGGGACGTACATACGGTCACTGGTTGGTTGAATTGCTATTACGTCAGTGACAAATCACTGACCAGTTTCGGAATTTTAAGGCTCACATTACTATCCGATTAAATGCTTGATGAACAAGATAGACAAATTATATTTGCATTAAACTAACTGATCCATAATATCTCCTCCTTCTTCCACTATATCCATTGCTTCTTCTTTCTTCACCCGAGGCTTCCTTTTTTTTTTCTCTTCACTCTTTTCCTTTTTCACTTTCATTTTTGCTTTTCGTTTTCTCACTTTTTTAGTCCTCAATTCACTTAGTTCAATATTGTCACTATCACTAAAACTATGATCCACCTCGTCTTTCACATCACTGTCCTCTAGTTTGAAGTCTACATCTCCGTGATCATCGGTGACATCATTAACTGGTACTTCATCACAACTTTTACTAATCTCAATTTTAATTTCTTTGACTACATCTAGTTTATCGTGATCTATGTTTACGTCAAATTCATTTGGTTTGTTATACTTCAGTGTAAGGTTTGATTTTAAATTGTTCTCTATTCTATTTATTGATTTTATATCTCCCACTGTTAAAATCTGGAATGAGAACAATGTATATGTATATGTATTAAAAAAAGAAATCTTATTAAATTACCATGCTGTCAAAGTTATTTTCATCATACAAAATTCGACAGAAATGGTAAAATTGTCTCCTTTTAAATATCTCTTAATTCCTCCATTTTGTTCATTAATAATTTCAAGTGGGTCGTTCTTAATTGAGTGTGTTCGAAATAATAATAATATCTATGGACACTTTTTACACCACGTCAATATGGTCCTATGGTAACTTCTCGAAGAACTTGTGTTACGGGTGCCAGACAGGAAATATATTTAACACTTTTATACTATACATATATTTAAGATTTTTATTATAAAATAAACTTTTTGTTCCCTGGCGAGATTCAAACCCGCTACCTTTAAATACTTACATTATCCATAGTAAGCCGATTGGACAGTAGCATATGGGACCTAAGAGCTTTCTCCTTGAACGATTTAATCGAGATCAGTTTACTGGTACACTCCCAACATAACATCTTTGGCAGTCTATCCACTGCTTCTACCTGAAACACACAAAATATTATTTTTCTTTGACGGTGGTCACGAGGATGACATTGACCGTAAACATCTGAATCAAGAGCAGACAAATGTTTATTTGAACAATTTGGATATAGAACATTTAAAAGATCAACAGACAAACACAGAAAAATTGTTAATGGCACTCACCATCACCCCAACTATGATCTCATACAGTTGGTAGAGGTTGTGATCCCGAATGTGGTACATCTTTCTGTCCATCCCCAAACATACTCTGCATGTCTGTGAATAACATTAATTTAAGATATAATGTATATGGGTAATAAGGAGTGATAAGTCTCAAATAATCAAGTTGTAAATGTTGTAAAATAAAACATTGCTATGTTCGAGATACAGAGGTAACATTTAATTTTTCGAGTTATGGCGGGAAAATATGTACCAAAATGGCTTGGAGACTCACTGGTTATTTTGACTAATAGAAGGTTGATATTTCGAGTAATGGAGGTTTTGGTGTTTAAAAGGAGGGAACTTAACATTTTTTCAAGATGTGGATGTTATCAACTTATCAAGGTTCGAGTTATCGAGGTTTTTTTTAAAATGTCGTAAGGGGCAAATGAGCAGTCGGAGCCTAATGGTATCGACGCCCATACACATCCGCACAATCAGAATCGGGGGGGAATAGGGAAAAGGAGGGCAACACATCTGCATAAACTCCAATTGTGCGGATGTGTATGGGCATTGGTACCATAATAATAATCCGCTCTGACTGCTTCTTTGCCCCCTTATGACATTAAAAAAAAGCTGTTAAAAGTGTTAAATACATAACACATAAAAATATTAAAGGCAATTGTTAGGTACATCTTGAGCATGCATTAGTCATTTATTAATCCACATTTGTGTCAATCATCTGATATCTATTTGAACAATCTATTTGTTTGCATTGAATAGGCTTCGAAACTACTGGACCGATTAGAAAGATTATTTCACCTACTGGTGGGAGGGAAGCGCTGTGCCGCAATCCCGGCTGCATGGGTACCACCATCTTGCTTGTTTCTCCCGTGAAACAGCTTCACTGTGTTTCGGAGAGAAGGGCAAGACAGGCAGTGTAATTACTGGCACCGAGACTTAACATCTTATATCTCAGGATAGGCAACACATAAATAAGTTGCCTGGGCTCATTCCTGGAGTACTAGTTTATGTTCATGGGCGACATCGACCACTTACCATCAGGTGGTACGTTTGCCAGTTTGCCTATCCAACTAACATTAAAAAAAAACCATAGAAAGTCACATTACCAGCGAGTAACTTAGGTTATAAATAATTTTTACGTTTATTTTTCCAGCTTTTTCCAGCCAGGACCGACCACTAGTTTGGTGTAACTGTTAACTTACTCTAAAATCAGCCGCTGCTTGTAAATCTGCAATATTCTGAAAACAATTATTACTGTTTAAATAATGTTGATTGAAGTTAAACTAGATATTGACATTCAAAATATAATGTTAAGTTATGGTGATAGAAAACAACTCACAACAGACAATACTGGAACAGCACCATCAACCAGTTTCCTTTCCCCAGTTTCTGAGGTGGTAAAATCATTTTGACGAAAATGCATTGAACACACTTCACTGTAAGAGAAATATGAATTTTTACTATGTTCTTGAGTGAGAAAACCCTTAAATTCATCATCATCATCAGCCTCTATCCGTCCACTGCTGAACATATCACAATGAACTCCATGATGGCCAAAATTCATAGCCATATTAAATAATTGATTTGTCATACCTATTAGGCCTTAGCTGCCATTCTGGTATCCCGATTGCTTCTGTCCATAGCTGCTTAAGATGGTATTCTTTAGGGATCCTACAAAAAATATACCTATTAAATTCAAGTTCACTACATTCAGTTAACATTCAAGCGGTAGCGTACACTAAATATTTACAGCAAGCTTATAACCCAAGCCAAAGATGAGGCTGGCAGTATACGTTTTCAGAACATAAAACCATTATTTACCTATAAAATGTGACACCCTCAAACTTTGCACTCGAAGTTTCACTGTTTACGCAAGTCAATATGCAACAACTCATTTTAACATAGGGTTTAATACATAATTAATTATAAATTACTCTTAGAAGGCACTAATTTTACTTAAATCTGGTGTAGCTTCTAATATATCTTTATCATTGCTGTCAAAACATTTGTAGAAGAGAAATAAGAAGTTACGAGCACAACCCTCAGAAGCGCGGAAACTGATCAACTCTAAGATGAAAAAGCATAAATAAACATAATTTTAGTTGGTAAATCTATTGAACTTTCACAAAACATAATAGCCAATGGACAGAAAAAGAAACAGAAAATATTATCAACATAAAAAAAACATTAAACGCTTTTTTATTTTTTTATTTTATATCTTCGCCTTCTTTTATTTACGATGTCAAAATATTCTGACTCTACTTTTTTCCCCAAATATTGAGTTGGCAATTATGAATAGATGTAAATACGTTAGATGATGAGATTTTTTAGTATAATATTATTATACTTTTAAATATTAAAACACTTTTTGAAAGTTTATTATTTAAGATTGTAATATGTGGATTGTATAGCCTTTGGCCTTTGCACATAAGAAATAAGAATAGTAAAAAACAAAATTCTTGTGTTTGGCACTTGGCACTTGGCAGTTGGCAGCCAGTACCAGTGTTGCCAATTTAGCACTTTCAGTGCTAGATCTAGATTTTTGCAAGACTAGCACTGTTATTTAACATTCAGCACCTAATCAGTTAATCTAGGACTAAACAGCAATAAAAAATCGGTTGTCTGTAAAGTCGGTTTACTGACTATAGTTGAACGTGACAACGTCATAAGAAAATGGAACGCCTCAGAGTGAGGTAACGCCGCATACAACATCGAATACGTCATGTTTTTTCGTTCTTGCAGCCGGCTCCGTCGAATTATAAGACATTGTCACGTCAAAAAGTCATAATATTTAGTAGGCCTGGAAACCTTTTTTTTTTCCTTTTACGCCGGGAAATGCTCTGAGGCATACGCCTGGGGAGTCATGGGTCTCCCCAGGTGGGTATGTGGGACTCGCTGCGCCCGAAAGATGGTAAATGGATGCAGCTCTACCCACTAAAACCCGGCGAGTGGCCACCAGTGCTGCCTTGGTGAGGTGCCCTGGATCTGTTAAGCTAACAGGGCACCTCAACGGCTAGTCAGTCCCGCAAGGGACCAACGCCACCTCCACATAGGGATTGTCCCGCACCACAGAACAACCCCTCCCAACGTCGGGACAGTACAATGGGGTGAGGTTCCCATCCTCACCCCTTGCCCCCTGCTCTTTTGCCCCTCGTCTTATAAGAGGAGTACAAAGAGCCCCCTCGGCTCAATTAGCTTCGCCCAAGGTGTTGGGCTCACCCTAGGCTACTGAGCCCCACTGCCACGTCAAGGCCTGAACTATGGTGGAGAGGCCTGGAAACCTTGAAACAATGAACGTTAATCATGTAATGTGTAGTACATTAAATAGCAAGTTGTGACATTATTACAACAAAAAATACAGTAGTAGAAACAGATGATTTGTTATTACTATCGGATGATTAAAAATTTAACAATTTTTCATGTTTCAAAAAATTTGGCACTATTTTTGTATTTTATTATCTAGTACTATTTGAGACGTACAGCTTGGCAAAAAAGAGAGTGAAAAAAATGAGGGCGCCACTTTGATTTAGGTCTCATCATAATATGGGAAAACAGTAAGAGAATTTAATCGAATCGCTAATAATAAATGTGAAAAATTAAACTTTACACAAAATATAGTATTTGTCGGCCAAGTATTGTCAACATAATAGGTTTCCATTTAGTAAAATATTTAGTTCCACTTGTCAACACGTCATACTCTTTTTTGCCAAGCTGTAATTTAGCAACCACCGAAATATCGAGTTGGCAACCCTGGCAGTAGCCACTGTTTGGCTTTTGAGTTTTCTTTAGCTTGCTACATACATATTACTAATCTGTAGTTGGAATGGCGGGAAGCATCGGGACGCGCGGTTGTGTTTTTTTGGTTTCCCGTTAATTAATTGTTATTTTGTGTTTTGTCCATTCGGAGTGGTTTTCTATAGTGTTTGTTTTAAAAACTTGATCTTTATATATTGTGATTGGTTGGCGAATCTTATGGAGTACCGTTCTGGAGTGGTTTTCTTAGTAGGGCTGTTCTGGCGGTTTTCTATAGTGTTTGTTTAAAAACTTAATCTGTGTAATATATAATGTGATTGTTTGGCGAATATTGTGGTGAACTGCCTTGTGTGGATGGAATGGGGAATGATAGTTGATTGATGGGGGCTAGAGGGGCGAAGCCGCGCTCCTTTGGGTTTCCCGCCATTTCTCCGTATTACAGACCGAATAATTGTATTTTGTATGGCTAATAGCCTAGTAGCTAATGCCTTTAAATGAAAATAATAAATAAATAATCTGTGGTTTTATTGTTTCATGTTTGATTATTTTATGACTGACAGTTAAAACATAAATTGGAGTTTTGCGAAATGCGAATAAAATGACACAAGAATGAGAAAATAAAGTATTACTTTATAGTTTGTGGCTAATGCTATTCCTAACTATTTATACGCGACATTAACTTACGTTATAAATAATAATAATATAGACTACATAAAAATATGTTTATCTTTGAAGTTGGGCCATAATAATTTTAAATAATTTTTCTTATCAACAACAAGTCCTAGATAATATAAAAAATGCGCTGCTGCGTTTCCCACTGTAAAAATGATTCTCGTCATATATCAAAGTCACAAGGGATAACCTTTCATGTGTAAGTTATTTTTTTTATATAAAATATTCGACGACCTCTGTAGCTCAATGGTTAGCGCAATGGCACACAAGCCGGAAGTTGCGGGTTCGAATCCCGCCATCGAACAAAAAAGTTTATTGTGTTTCTGGGTCATGGATGTGTATTAAATTTGTGTAATAAAAATATAAAAATTATATAATAAAAATCTTAAATATATGTATTGTATAAAAGTGTTAAATATATTTCCGTTGTCTGGTACCCATAACACAAGTTCCTGGAGGACTTACCAGGGACAGATAGACATGGTGTAAAAGTGTCCATAGATATTATTATTATTATTAAAACAAACCAAAATAAAAACAATATTTTACTTATTAAATATGAAACAATATCAAAAAAAAAAATACAATACAGGCAAAATAGCCCATGATTTGATCTCATAGGTTCTGATGTATGGAAATAATAATTTTAAATAATTTATAATAATAATAGGTGTATTAGTAATAACAATTCATGTGTAAATCATTATCAAAATCCCTTAGAAATCAGGCCTCCAAATTATCTCCTATTATTTGCAAATATAAAGATAATACTCAAAGACAATAAATTATATTATACCATGCTCGCCAACTATTTAAATAAAATCTGCTTAAATAGAAACTTTGAGTTAAAAATATACTCAAGCATAAGTTATTTCAGATTTCCAACAGAACCAACTCTTCGTATTGCCTGGTTAAAAGCTGTTGGTAAAGAAAAATGGTCCCCAAAGGAAAGAAGTGCTGTCTGCTCTGAACATTTTATAACTGAGGATCTATATGAAACAAAAAATGGCTTGAGGAAAGTAAGGCCTGGAGCCGTACCCATCGTTGTACAGGTAATTATGTTTATTTTATTAAAAAAATACAATAAGTTACGCATAAAAAAATAACTAAATTATATATTTTATGCCACAATATGTGCGGATTCCAAGTCTAACTTCTACTATTCAAATAACACCAATAGCTGTTATTTTTTTTAAATGTTAGCTGGATAGGCAAACAGACATTCCACCTGATGGTAAGTGGTCGACGTCACCCATGAACAAAAAACGTAAAACCTGGAACTAGCCCAAGCAACTCATTTATGTGTTGCCTATTCTGAGACATCCTGAGATATCCTGATGTTAAATCTCGGCACCAGTCATTACCCTGCCTGTCTTGCTCTTTTCTATGAAACACAGCAAAGCAATTATGGATTTTAATGTAGTTTATTAAGATTTTTACAAGCCCAAATTGCATAATACACAGCATCCATACAGTCCTCCCGTGACCATGGTTGCTGTAAAGTATCCAAAACGTTTGGCTTGTGAAAATCTTAATAAACTGAGATAAGATCCTTAAAAGTTGTTTTATTATAAAAATCTTTGCGACTTGCTTTGTATGCCGTTATGATTACATACCATAGTCATGTCATAAGGACTCATGATTGATATTAATTTGTTTTCTATGTTCCTGGGTCATGGACGTGTATTATATAATGAAAGTAAATATATGTATAGTATAAAAGTATTAAATATATTTGCGTTGTCTGGTATCCCATAACACAAGTTCTTCTAGAACTTACCACGGAATCAGATTGACATGGTGTAAAAGCGTTCATAGATATTATTATTTTTTATTTCCATTTTTCTTCAGGATTTAACAAGTTGTGTATTTGAAGAGCCAGGCAGTATAAAGGTAAATTAAAAGTAAATTTTATTTCATTTCTTTTGAATAATTTGTATAAGAAAATTAATAGAACCAAGTTCAATCCGGCTTGAAGGACCATTTGTCTTTCTTATTAATTGTGATCATCATACAATATGTTCCATAGAGTTTTGTCTCCTATACTATATCTTGAAATATTTTTTCTTATATATGTAGGTATTGTCCTAATCACAAAAAAATAAAGATTTGAATTAAAACTTTTTCTTAGTAAAATAGCGAAAAGTAGCATCTTTTTTTTACTTGTTTTGTATAGATTACTTGTTCGCTACAAGTCAGTATTATTTTACCTTGATGGGAGGCAAAGAGAGCATACCATGATACTAATTTACGTTCCACATGTCTAATAGGTTTGCAGAATCTGTCTCGGTATGGATACCAAGCTGCTAGAGATGGGCGCGTACAAGTTGGATCAGGCTTACGAGCATTTGACGGGGATTACGGTAAGTGCTGTGCAACTCTAATTTGCTAGGGCACCAGATTAAATTCAGTTCAGGTATGTAGATTGTAGGTTCCATAAAATTAATGATAATAATCGTGTATTTTATAAGAATTAAAAATATAATCTCCGTGATCGACATGAAGATCAGTAGTTCATGGGCGACGTTGACCATTTACCATCATGGTGGTATGTTTGCCAGTTTGCCTATCCAACTAACATTAAAAAAAAATGTGGTCAATAAACCACTGCAGAATTTGTGATTCTTATGTGCACGGCGCGGAGTGGTTCTCCACTCTCCACTATATTAAGCGAAGAGGGTTTAGCATACGAGCTGGACAAAGACAGTCTCTTTTATAGAGGTTTCCTTGCGATGTATTCCTTTAAGTTAAGGGTTTTTTTTTTCTTTTTTTTTTCTTTTACGCTGGGAAATGCTCTGAGGCATCCCGCCTGGGGAGTGGGTCTCTCCAGGTGGGTATGTGGGACTCGCTGCGCCCGACAGCTGGTAAATGGACGCAGCTCTACCCACTAAAACCCGGCGAGTGCCACCAGTGCCGCCTTGGTGAAGTGCCCCGGATCTGTTAAGCTAACAGGCCACCTTGACGGCTAGTCAGACCCGCAAGGGACCGACGCCACCTCCACAGAGGGGTTGTCCCGCACCACAGAACAATCCCTCCCAACGTCGGGACAGTACAATGTGGTGAGGTTCCCACTCTCACCCCTTGACCCCTGCTCTTTTGTTCCCTCTTCTTATAAGAGCGGTACAAAGAGTCCGCCCCGGCTCAATTAGCTTCGCCCAAGGTGCAGCGGCTCACCCTAGGCTACTGAGCCCCACCGCCACGTCAAGGCTTGAACCATGGTGGGGAAGTTAAGAGTAGGGGTATAAGTTAGCCTCCGACCTTTGACCTTTTCGAAGCCTATCCAATACTAAACAAACCATCATCACTTATTATTAACCTACTTCTCAGGTGTGCAGCGATGACAGCCTACCGCAGAGATTGTGCGCAGAGTGTGCGCAGAGGTTATTGAACTGTGATAAGTTTAGGGAGAAAAGTCTCCGGGCGAATGCGCTTATGCTGGAGATCGTTATGAAACAAAATTCGGTAAGATCTTATGCATTATCTGTGGCTTCGTCCAGTACAAGGCAAAAGTTTAAGGATTCGGATGGAATGTACTGCTAAATTGCTGTGGGCCTGCCAAAAAACGTGCATATCTTAAATGCTGGAAATACACTTGCACACCCCTATTAAGGAGTCTATCAGTGTACTGTTATAACTATTTTGCATATATTTTCTTTTTCTTTTTTGACGTGACAACATCTTATAATTCGATGGAGCCGGCTGCACACACGAAAAAACATGACGCATGCGGCGTTACCTCGCTCTGAGGCGTTCCATTTTCTTATGACGTTGTCACGTTCAACTATCGTCAGTAAACCGACTTTACAGACAATCGATTTATTTATGTCATGATGAGGCAACCGAGCCCATAGACATTCACACAACCAGAAGTTGTGACGATGCGTTGCCCTCATCTTTCCTATCCTCCCTAATGAAGCACCGGAAACTCACAAACCGCATGAAACGCGACGGCATAGCCATAACATCGGCGTTAAGTGACAGCTATACTGACGCGTTTCGTGCGGTTTGTGAGTTTCCGGTGGCTCAATAGGAAGGATAGGGAAGATGAGGGCATATAACAGGAATAGAGCGGTAATGTTATGTGCTTTGTATGAAAACAAATTACGACAAATTTGTGCTGCGACGCTACACCGGTTCTGAGCTCTGATTGGCCGATTAATGGCCATTGATGCAGGAGGCCGATAGTACGTACATACATCACTGGTAGTAACATGATTGACCTCGTGTTCAAAATGATCGATGTTGAGAAACATAGATTAACCATTAACATTTCTTTCCAGCTAACGATAGACAACATAAAAACAATAAACAGGGATAACCTGACATCTCCATTAACAATAAAACATTACGACGTTGATAAATACGACTTAGATGTACAACACACAGAACCAACAGAAGAAGTCCAACTTGAGAATCTAGATATAATCAATCCGAATGACGTCACGGTGAAGGATGAAATTGATATTGATGTTGACAATGACCGAAACATAGAGGACACCATCCATTATTCAACAGACGACAGCTTACCTCTAGAAGTGCAAAGAAGGAAGAAGCTGAAAGAAAAAAAAGAAACTAAGAGAGTCAAGAAGAAAGTAGAACCACCTGAGCCCAAGATTGATAGACGAAGGAAACCGTTCTTAAACACAGATCTGAATGAAACTCTTTTCACAATAACTGATCTCACCTTCGAGGAGCAGGTGGCAGAGATACAGAAGAGGCAGGAGAGCTCTAATTATAAGAATTCAGTGTTTAAATGTACGGAGTGCTTCAAGGGTTTTCTGGATGAAGATGCTTACAACGGACATATGACCAGGCACACAGATGTGAGTTATTCATATATTCTCTTATATTTAAAAGTATCACTTGTGAGATGATACTCAGTGAAACTCTATTTTAAGGAATTTGCGTTAACGACATGCTCTAGGGCTTGTAGGAATTGGGTTATTCCGGGATAAACACGTTTATTATCGTGTGCGACGTCAGCTAGCACCGGGTTTAGAAGTAAAAATTTCTTTTAAGCTTGTATACATTGTTTAGAAGTAAACGCGAGTGAACCGTCACGCTCGGTATCTTGTCTCGGCTCGACGCAACATAAAACATTCTGTACCTCTACCAGGAGTTTTTGTTACAAGCACATGCCATAACTATAGAAGTTAACGTAAAAACGCAACACGAATAGAAAACTATATCATACCTTAGTTTTCTATTGTAAATGTATTTGTATGTATTTCTATGTAACAAAACTCATGGTAGAGGTAGTATGATATAGTTTTCTATTCGTGTTGCGTTTTTACGTTAACTACTATAGTGTCATGTGCGCTTGTAAGAAAAACTCATGGTAAAGGTACTGATCGAGGACGTACTGAATCTGTTTACTGAAAAATCACATAAATTGTCTTTGTTTTCGCGACTCAAAATTTACACATTATACGCCTCATATATTCGTAGTTGGACATCCACTTTAGAGGATATACAATTGGTCCCTCTACATCCAAAGCTACAAGGCTATGGTTGTTTCAGCAATGCGGCGAGTTTCAGTGCGAGATCTGCAAGACGCACTTCAAGCAGCCGCACGCGCTGCGCAAGCACATCACGGCGCACCACACGCAGCGGTTCAGCTGCAACCTATGCCCCTACGTCACCACACACAGGTACCCAACGTCACCGCCTACAGATGCCCTATGTCACCAACCACAGGTACCCTACGTCATCGCCTGCAGGTACGCAACGTCACCACCTACAGGTGCCCTATGTCACCACCCACAGGTACCCTACGTAACCGCCTACAGGTACCCTACGTCACCGCCTACAGGTAACGCCCACTACCATTCACTTGCGATGCCACTAGATACCATCGACAGTTTGTTTGAATCTATGGATGTACCTACGTTTGTATTTTGATTTTAATGAATCATTAAAATGTCATTGCTTATACATCTGAATAACATATAGGCTATAATTTATCGCTGTACTCTCAGAGAATGGGAAGTACGCGGGTGAAACCGCGGGGCGCTGCTAGTATAAAATATGACGGGCTCTCTGGTCAGCATTGGATAAATGCAGTGGCTGTGGGCTCGAATCCTGCCCAGTGCATAATATACTATTAATATGGGATGTACATACAGATCACTAGTTGGTTGAGTTGATATTACGTCAGTGACAAATCACTGACCGGTTTCGTAATTTTATGGCTTACATTACTACTCTATCCGGTTATATGCTCGATGACGTGGTGATTGTTAGTTAATATGAATCGGTTTTTCAGACAGACGGCCCGGCTGCACGAGCGCTGGCACAAGGGCACCAAGTACCAGTGCCCGCACTGCCCCGACGAGTTTGTGTGAGTACAACACGTTGTTTTCAGACGATCTGGACACCCTGGGGTAGCGGAGGAGCTGAGACCCCCAATTATTTTCCGAATTCTTTCCATTAATCATTAAAACCATTTGAACGGAATATTTACCATGTTTTTTTTCATTTCGCGAAGCTTGGTCTACCTTATTTATGAAACTGAAGTATGCGGGTAATGTCAAGATTAATAAAAAAGTATTAATGAAATTTATAAACATACTAAATATCCCGACGAAGACCTCTGTGGTTCAATGGTTAGCGCGATGGCGCTTAAACCGGATGTAGCGCTTTCGAATCCCGCCAGGGAACAAAAAGTTTTCTGTGTTCCTGTTATGTATATTAAATATGTATTATATAATAAAAATCTTAAATAAAGTGTATAATATAAAAGTATTAAATATATTTCTTCGAAAACTTACCACGGCACCAGATTGACTTATTTTTTTAAATGTCACAAGGAGGCAACATCCGAGCAGTCGGAGTATTAGGGTGACTACCGACGACCATAGACATCCGCACTACCAAAAGTTATGCAGATGCGTTGCCCTCCTTTTCCCTATACCCCCCAATGGGCCACCGTAAACTCACAAACCGCACGAAATGCGACAGCATAGCTGTCACTAGACGCCGGTGTTATGTGAGCGAGAGGTACCACCTCGGTCGTGCCGACCCTACCTCTTACTAACGTGACGTGGTGTAAAAGCGTCCATAGATATTACTATGATCATCCCGTTTTAGTTATACATGTATGTATATAATGATGTCTGTCCGTGTGTCAGCAAGTTCACGACGTACATGGGGCACGTGCGCATCAAGCATCCGTCGGACTGGGTGTGCGGCCTGTGCGGCTACTCCTTCGTCAGCCAGAAGGGCATCGAGCTGCACAAGAAGCTCAAGCACCGCCTCGACAGCGGGGAGGTAAGGGGGGATCCTGGGCACAGGGCACTGGGGACGGGGGACTCTGGGACAGAAAAGCACTCCTCCACTCGAACCAATTTAGTAAACTATAGTATATTATGTTCTACTTTCTTGTCAAGTCAAGTTTTTTCATAATATTTTACCTAAAAAAAGTAAGAAGATATAATTCATGATAATATAGGAAATATTTGTTGGTATTTAGGTGCCGGAGGACGGGCCGCTGTGTGAGCTGTGCAACGTGCGCTTCGTGTCGCAGGAGGCGCATAGGAGACATCTGTCGCTGTCCGCGAGGCACGCCGACCCGTGAGTACCGCCCACCCCGTCACCTAGCACCGCCTACACCATTTTATAGTACCACCCACCGTCACTAGTACTACAGTGCCACCTATCGGATCCGAAATTATTCTATCTTTTACGTTTGACCAAAATCTATAGTCTTTCATCAAAACCTTCAAGGTAAGAGCATACTCCCATTTGAAAGGCCGGCAACGCACCTGCTAATCCTATGGTGTAGCGGGTGTCTGTGGATGTCGCTTTCACTTACCATCAGGTGAACCGACTGTCCGTTTGCCCCCTCTTCTATAAATAACAAAAAAACCAGTAAAATAGTTAATTCTAAGTTCATTGAGGAAAAATAACATAGCACGAAATGTTAAAAACCATTTTTAAGGGATGAGAACAAATCGAGAAAAGGAAGGAGGTCGAAGGAAACGGAGATGGAGAAGCGGCAGGAGAGGGAGTCGAGCGAGAAGAAGTTGTATCCTAGTCAGTTGAGGCGGGTGGAGGGACCCATACCCTGTGAACAGGTACTGTTTATGTTAAAGAGATTTTCATATCCAATCTTAGACATACGATCTTTGTTCGTTTATCAATTTGTATGTACATCATTATCACCCTTTTCCTGTCCGCTGCTGGAAGAACTTTTCAATTTACCTATGTCAAGACGTGTGTTTGTATGTGAATAGAAGACAAAAGCTTTGCTCAAAGACAGCTGAGTGATCACGGAATCGAGTTGTCAGAACTTCATCATGATGCACTACAAAAATGTTTTACAATTATCTTTCTCTGCTGAGATGAGTTGATATAACTTGCTAGAAACATTCCTTCCCACTGCAACTAATTTTATCCGAAGGATTTAGAAAATATATATAAAAAATAAATAACTTGTTTCTCTTATTCTACTATAGTAAGAGGTAGTGCAATGCTTCTTTGCAGCCGAATTGGACTGGCACGACCGGGGTGGTACCTCTCACTTACATAACACTGGCGTCAAGTGACAGCTATGCTGTCGCGATTCGTGTGGCTTGTGAGTTTCCGGTGGCCCATTGGGGTGGAAAGGGAAAAGGAGAGCAACGCATCTGCATAACTTTTAGTTGTGAGGATGACTATGAGCGTCACTAGTCACCATAAGGCTCCTACTGCTCGGTTGCCTCGTAGTGACATAGAAAATAAAATATTATTTCCAGTGCGGTCTCCAGTTAGAGGACTCGAGGGCGTATCATGGCCACTTCAGGCGCATGCACCCCGACAAGAACCGCACCAACTACCCGTCCATGAAGACGCCGTGCATGTGCGAGGTGTGCGGCAAAATGTTCCAGGTACGTACGTCCTCTTTGTATCTGTGTCAGTAACCTACGCAATACCAGTGGGAGGAAGGAGCTATGTCATGTTTGTACTAGAAGGGCTTGTTACATGTTAATGCGGCGTTGACTACACACCATAAGTCCCTGTATCTATTTCTTGTCAGAGCGCGGCGCTGCTGCGCGACCACCGCTGGACGCACACTGGTGAGCGACCGTTCGCGTGCGAGGCGTGCGGTAAGAGCTTCCGCATGCGCCAGCGGCTCGTGGCGCACCGCCGCGTGCACGCGCCGCGCCGCGCCTACGCTTGTGCCGTCTGCGGCAAGGGCTTTTCCACGCACAGCAACCGCCAGCGTCACATGTTTGTGAGTACCGTCCCGTGGTCCCTCGAGCCGGATAAAGTCTACTTGTTGACATGTTCATGATAAATGGTGATGGAAGAAGTCATTAGATCGATAAATAGATACATGAGTATTTATCGTTAACGTTAAGACGTTTTGGGTATCGACGGTCCTTCGTCTCGGATAGTTTAAGAGAATCATTTTTAGACAATGCTCAACTAGCTGGACTGGAATACACTTTAATACTGACTAATATCATAATAGATGCTGATATACAAGGTTGATAAAAGCGAGAGGCATTAAATTAAACCACATATACTATGTACCATTTTCAGGACACCGGGTCGAACAAAGCGGAGCGGCTTTAAAACTTTAAAAATATCCTGTGACTAAACTATTGATTCTATTGGTCTAAGTTTTGGTGTGTAGCCTGAAAATGGTACATAGTATACGTGGTTTAATTTAATGCCTCTCGCTTTTATCAAGCTTGTATAATAGCTATAGTGCATCACTTCAGATTAGGCATGAGTAACTTTAGTCAATACTATTGATCGATCATTAGTGAGTGAGTTAGCTGATTATTTATTTCTTTAGCTCTTACTAACCTCTTTATAACAACCAGTATATCTAATGTATCTATCGAGAGTGACAGTGTCCATACCGTTCCCAGATCCACACGGGGCTGAAGCCGTTCAAGTGCGAGATGTGCGGCAAGTGTTTCAAGCACGCGAGCGAGAAACGCGCGCACGTCACCTACGTGCATCTCAAGAAGCCCTGGCCTAAGCGCGCGCGCGGCAAGCGCCGCCCCGACCGACCGGTGCGTACATATTTTTGTTAAGAGGATAGGCAAAATGGTAAACGTGCCATCTGATGGTAAGTGGTCGACGTCGCCCATGAACATAAACTAGTTTACCTGGAACCAGCCCAGGCAACTCATCTATGTGTTGCCTATCCTGAGACATAAGATGTTAAGTCTCGGTGCCAGTAATTACAGTGCCTGTCTTGCCCTTCTCTCCGAAACACAGCAAAGCTGTTTCACGGGAGAAACAAGCGAGATGGTGGTACCCATGCAGCCGGGAGCGCGGCACAGCGCTTCCTACCACCGTTTAATACTGATATTGAGTACAGTCTTTCTAAGAAGGAAATTATCCAGTAAAAAAGAATTCAGATTTAGAATTTAGACCACCGTCTATCTTGGATGGTGTATGAAGACTTAAGGTACGGAGGGGCTTAAATGATAGTGAGGAAGAGTAGAGTACCCTCAATTCTTTATTTTATTCCATCCATGTTGTAAATTTAAAAAAATAAATAAATCAATCAATCAATAAAATGTAATATTACCATTGACGTTTCTTATTCACCGGGCGCGAGGGCCAACTTTACTTCATATGCCTTCACACGATATTTAAATTTTGTTGTAACTTTTAGGGCCAGTTACACCCCGCGGGGCTGCCAGATGACCTGGAGCCAGTGCAGCCGCTGTGGGGCTGCGACCCCAAGGACCTGCCGCTCGCGGACGACAAGCCGCTCTACTACAACCTCAAGATATAACACCACCGGGAACCCTCAATATGTGAACATTTGACAGGCCGCTAACGCTGCAGGACAAACTCGTTACAATGGGAGAACTTCAACAAAAGAGCAAGTTGGTGTATCGAGTGTCTATAGGCGATGACCTCCCACCAGGTGAATCGACTTTCCGTTAGCCTTTTTTTTACAAAAGTCGTGAAATTATAATGAAACAATTTTTATGGATTTAGTCGCGACTAAATGATATAATCTTAATGAACCGCGGTTCATTAAGATTATATCATTTATAATCTAAAATAAAAAATGTACCGATATTATTTACGTTTCGGATATTTTAAAGAAATGGTGACGGGATGTTAGCTAAAAAGTTGTTTCGATAAAATGAGTGACATTCGCGTGATCATTAGAAAACATATTAATATATTAAGCCATAACGCGCAGGTGCGTTTAACTATTTTTATTAGAAATGAAATCAGTATTAATGCAGGCAAATCGTGATATTTTTCTTATAGGCAGAACATTAACATGAGATTAGTGATGCGCGATGACGAGATGTGTTTTCGATTGTCTCGATTGTTCAAACATCTCGATATTATGTTCTCTATGTCGACTAGGTTAAATAACTAACGGTGACTGCGACACTGATGTAACGAGTAACGAGATCAGGCGTAAGCGAGCGAGAGGCGAGAGCTTGATGACTCAGGCGGGTGGAGGAGCAAGCATTAGGAACAATCGAGACAATCGGAAAACATCTCGATTGTTTAGTCGGTAAATAAGTTATCGGTTATCTCGATTGTAAATTTCGGATATTCGCGATTGTCTCGATTGTTGAAATATCTCGCAATAGCGCACGGCCCATGGTTACATGATATTTACAAATTGAAGGGTCATAACTGTAAAATCCGTCATAAGTTATACACCAGTGGAAATGACAAACATAAGAAAGGATATATTATTATATAACAAAAAATTGTCAGCTTATTCCGCCATTTTCCCGTTTCACTTAAATTCCAAAATTAAATACAGTTTAAAAAAATACAACGTTTCTGATTCAATATATTTCACAAATAGGACTTAGATCATAGACATAATAATATAGAAGGACTGGGCATACTACTAAAAAAGGTGTAACCTACAACTCAAATCGGCACTTAACATGGCTACTATTGATAGGGTTTTGACAGCAAAACCCCAAACAATATAGAGGATTATTATTATTATTAAAGGGTGGGGACACCAGCGAGGCTAGACGGATGATCAGTCCTCATTAACGGGACCATTTCACCCAAAATATATAGAGGATATAGGAAATATAATATAGAGGATACTACTACGAGAAGGGCACTCAAGATGGCGGATCAGGCACTCACTTACAGCTGTCAGTTTATAGAAAGGGGCATCTCCTCTTATTTCCTAACTTCATGACTTAAATAGAACCATAGACTGTACATGAATCTCTTAAGTATTATTAATTTGTACTCAAACGCATCGTTCGAATTCGAGAAAGTTCGAGGATATATTTACCTATCCCACGTATATACAATCTATTTAAGACATTTAAAATAAGCAATATTTATTAATAAAGGTTTTATAATGACGTGTAATTTTATTGAAGTAGTACTTCCGTTGTGGAGATTTAATTTTCCAAAATGAAACCTTCGTAGTTCCTGATCCTAATATAATCTTAACAAAATAATGCTTTTTAACGTATGTATTTATTCCAAGATCTGTTCTGTATCGTCAATCACGTAACTACTATCTTACTAATATCATAAAGGCAAAAGTTTGTAAGTTTGTACGTTTGTTGATATTTCACGGCAAAACGGCTGAACTGATTTGGCTGAAAGTTGAAATGGTGACGGCTTATACCTTGGATTAGGACATAGGCTATAAAAATAATCATCATCAACCCGAATACGGTTGTAAATGTAAGTTAACGCGGGCGAAGCTATGGGCAACAACTAGTGTAGAATAAAGTATATCAGTAAGATTTGTCGCTAATTCTTTTTCATCTAACTACTGAATTGTAGGATTTAGAGACGCTTATACTTGGCCTTTTTTTTATGTTAGTTGGATAGGCAAACTAGCAAACGTACCACCTGATCGTAAGTGGTCGACGTCGCCCATGAACATAAACTAGTATACCTGGAACGAGCCCAGGCAACTCATCTATGGGTTGCCTATCCTGAGACATAAGATGTTAAGTCTCGGTGCCAGTAATTACACTGCCTGTCTTGCCACTGCGCTTCCCTCCCACCGGTAAACATTACTAGTGTACAATAAAAAGACATACATACAAATTAATTCTAAGTTTTATTATAAATTAGAAATATAAAAGTAGACGATTTATATTTGCGCGACCTGCACGGCGTCTTTCTCATCCTGGTAGTGCTGGTCTTCCTCCTCCTCGTCGAATTCCACCTCAGCGTCCTCTACGTCAGCATCCTGAAGAAGTTAGAAGGCAAATTGGCAGAGGCAGAATTTAAATCGACAAAAAGCCTGAGTTACTGGATCATGCGTAATTAAGTTTAATCAAAAATCTAAATCATATTTTTAAATAAAAATAGTACCAATACAGTATCTTTTTGAACGTCAATTGACTCTACCACCGGTTCCAAGGCAAGCCCACTGAGAAGAACCGGCGAAACAAACTCAGTGGAACTAATCTTTTCAAATAATATAATATATTCTATAACAATTTTTACATCTTATCCTGAAATGCCCGGGAGGAACGCCCTATTCCCAAGGTGTGGTATCTTCCATGAAATCTTTTACTTTATCCTTTACCGCACAAACGCTCTTTAACAACTTTTTTTAATTTTTTAATGGATAGCTTTTGAACGATTTCTGGGATCCTATTGTAAAAGCCTTTAAAAGAATTGTTTACTTTTGTGAGTCTAATCACTGGTACAACTAGCCTGTGTTTATTGCGTATAACCCTAATATGAATATCACTTTTCTTGGAAAATTCATTTATATTTTTTGTAATTAGGTAGTATGTGGTTTATACTGTGCTACACTACACTAAACTAATCACTAACAGTCGCCGTAATGTTTTAGTGTCGATTTAATTAATACACTTAATATCTCATCTTTGATATTTCTACAAAAGAATCGACTATCGGCAACTGAGAAGATGATATGTTGTTAAAATCAAAACGTCGTTTACAACAATGATAAAGGAAAATGGATCTAACATCAACCCCTGCGGTACACCTTACGTTGAATTATCGTTAATGGTATCCATTCATAACACTGAAATTATGTTTGTTATAATGGGTGTCTATGCATAATTTTATTCCTATTGTACCTGATACTGCTGGTACTCTGATATGAGATCACTCATGTTGCTGGCTGCTTCTGTGAACTCCATTTCGTCCATGCCCTCGCCCGTGTACCAGTGGAGGAAGGCCTGAAAGAAGCGAACAAATAGGTGCAGTTACAAACGAATAATAACGCGCATCCACCTTTACCTTATTTCCCCAGGAAAATGTTCTCTATACATATTACAACCATTCTGGGAAAATGGAGTAATGTTGGACTTTGGCTATGCGTTTTCATAATTCCAACATTTAGCCTATTGACAGCTGTTATTTTTTTATAGATCCATCAATTTTAATAAATTAAATACGATACGATTATTAAGTTAACAGGATTAATTTTATGCAGACGTCAAATTATGTATTTTAAGTAAATATTACCTACATTATAATAGTTAATATCACAGTTAAATGATACATTACATCTTTAAGTTTTATTGACTTTGAAACCAGTATACTTTACAGACATTTTACTCGCAGAATCATCGTTACTCGTCAGACGCTTTAGGCAAGAATCCATATGACCTTATCCTTAAAACTGATTTAGACAAGGCTCACCCGTCGTCTAAACATGGCGGTGAACTGCTCGGAGATGCGCTTGAAGATCTCCTGTATGGCGGTGGTGTTGCCGATGAATGTGGCCGACATCTTCAACCCACGAGGCGGTACGTCACACACAGCCACCTTCAGGTTGTTGGGGATCCACTCCACGAAGTAGCTGATGAAGAACATCGCGAACTTCAGGATAAATAAGATCTTATTTTGTAATTTTATTGATCAGAAATCATTATGTTTGGCCTAGTTTTAAGATTTCTAGATATAATAGTTTCTAGGATTGGAACCTATGAATTCCTGAAAATGTATGTCGGAGAGATCAGTTAAGTACGTACGAGTGTCGGAAATGGTGGTTTAAAAATATGGGCAGGACGGCCGTGGCGTAGGGATGTTTTATTACGTCGTCGGCACACTCATCTACTACCTATAAAAAGCGAAGCGAATGCAAACTCGAGAAGGAAGTCTGGCCGAAGCACTATTGGGCAAGCAACTGCTAAGATAACGTTCGAAGTAAGTTCATCTAGATTCTAGACCATCTTGTTTTTAAATTGTGTCATAAGTAAGAGTTCATGTAAATATATGAATGTGCAGTGTGGGTAAGGAGGGAGGTGCTTTATGCATGTACATGCGAGTGCACATTATTTCAAAATTATTATTGTTGTACAACCTGACCATAAATATATAAACCCTGTGTGATGTCACCACTGTATCTTTTATACGTAAACACATAGTATCGTTCATACAGAAATTAGTTCCGATATTTTCCGCAATATGCCGAGGGTTTTTATTTTTCTGGTCATGCTATAACCAGGTATAGTTATTATTTAAAACGCATTTCACTTCTAATATTCCCGTATTGTTGAATGATCATAACATTTTGTGTTGTGATTTTGCGCGTGAATGGAAAGAAATTACATCAATATGATGTAACTTCTTTTTTAAGAAAACAACATGGTGGATGACAACGGGAAACACAAATCAAATCTTAGTGAAGTTATACCTGGAGTTCTTGTTCTGTATGGCGAGGATCTGGTCGTCCACCTCGCGCATGGACATGTGTCCGCGGAACATGGTGGCCACGGTCAGGTACCGCCCGTGCCGAGGGTCGCACGCCGTCATCATGTTGCCCGGGTTGAACATCTGGAAACGGGTTCTAGAATAATCGCTGGGACGGTGCGCTTGGGAAGTGCTGTTTGTGTACCACCTTCCTGCTTCTTAGCTCTCGCCTCTCGTGACTAGTGCCATCCAGTTGTACCGACCCCTCCACTTCCCGAATGGGTACTCCCATCGAGCATATAACCGGATAGAGTAGTAATGTGAACCATAAAATTCCGAAACCGGTCAGTGATTTGTCACTGATGCAATAGCAATTCAACCAATTATGTTTCTCCCGTGAAACAGCTTTGCTGTGTTTCGGAGAGAAGGGCAAGACAGGCAGTGTAATTACTGGCACCGAGACTTAACATCTTATGTCTCAGGATAGGCAACACATAGATGAGTTGCCTGGGCTCGTTCCAGGTAAACTAGTTGCATGTTCATGGGCGACGTCGACCACTTACCATCAGGTGGTACGTTTGCCAGTTTGCCTATCCAACTAACATTTAAAAAAATGTTAACGTCGGCTACGCATGTTCTTTGACGAAGGACAAGTGACTTACCTGATTATGACCATCGACTGCCATAGTCTATGGGTGGCTTGCGGAACGATGCCGGTCTTTGGCCAATGAGCATGGTTTTGGAAGGTCACATAGCTACAGAAATACCACAGTACCTGGTGATACTTAACAACATACCTGACTCATCAGTTCGCTGACTGTTTGTGGACGGTAGTTGAACGAGTTCCTGGCGGTCAGCGGCGCGAAACCTGGGGACGGAGGTACTTGTTACTGTACAACAGACGCGTCATTTTGAGTTCGCATTTTTAAATTTATAAAAAGCACTCGAATTTGATTTTTTTTGACGATTATTTGCGTTACTTTCCGCCCCTATCTATACAGATAAATAAAATTGGAGTGGCTGTTTGTAATATTAAAATAATCGTTCTTTATTGAATGCATATGAATGTATACACGGTACATATACCAAAATAGCCGTTATTACAATTTTTGTCTGTTTGTTCCGGCTAATCTCTGATACGGCTGGTCGATTTTGATGGGACTTTCACTGACAGATAGCTGATGTTATAAGGAGTAACTTAGGCTATAAAAATAATCATCATCAATCCGCGTGCGGCTGTAAATCTAAGTTAACGCGGGCGAAGCTGCGGGCAACAGCTATAAAGTAATAGGAATGGAAAGTAAGGCAAATATTATTAAACCTGCTATGACTAGGGTCTGCGGTTACCGCAAATGTAATTTGAACCCAAACCACCAAGTGTGAAGCATGCCACATAACTTTGTGCTCTATTACATCGCAAAGCTGGGTCACAGTGGGGGAATCTGTATACCCATACAGATTTGCCTGTAGGCTATTCAATTTTTGGCGCCGTAAAGATTTTGCTGACCTTTTTTTCGAAAACCGCCATACGGATATCAATTTCATCCCCACATTTGCCGTACCCCAAAAACCTGCCGCCCTAGCCGGATCTGCATGTTTTCAAGGTCTACGCTATAAAAATTTTGTTGACCCTTTTTTACTTTCAAGACATCGAAAACCGGTCATGCGAAAATGTTTTTAATAAGAAAATAACAATTTCATCCCCAATTTGCCGCCCCCAAACTAACTACTCAGACTAATGGTAAATCTACCACTTCTGCGTCCTACATTAAACATAATATCTTCAATATAGAATGTGGTTAATTCGATGCTAGTTATTTTTAAAAGTCTTTATTTGTATATCTCATAGTGCTGTGGTCTATTATTATCTGTATTTTCATCTCGATTTATTTAAATCTAAATCAACTGACCAGGCATAAAGAAGTGCAGTCGCGGGAACGGTACCATGTTGACGGCCAACTTGCGGAGGTCCGCGTTCAGTTGTCCGGGGAAACGGAGGCACGTGGTCACTCCAGACATGGTCATCTGCAATGCCATCACTCGTCGTAGGTTAATACAAATCCAAGAGAAAAACTACACGGTTAAGAGACAGCAGAAAACGTGAAAGCATGCAATAAATTACCATGAGTGTTTCGGTATCCAATTCTTAATGTACAGTTGATCACACGTGACTCATGGTCTTTGTAGAGCGAGAAAGTCTTGCTTGCTTCCAAATGTTTTCTTCGAAAGCCCAAATCATCGGTTTGTGAGTTTCCGGTAAGGGGGGGGGGAGTTAAAAGGAGGGCAACGCATCTGCATAACTTTTGGTTGTGCGGATGTCTATGGGCGTTGGTAGTCACCATAAGGCTCCGACTGCTCGGTTGGCTCCTTATGACATAAAAAAGGAGAGGCCCTTTTCATCATCAAAAGCGGGCCCTGTTAAATGTCCAAATTGGGAAAGAGGTTGCACCCAATCACCAAACCTCTATAATATGTGGCCATCAGCAGTCACGTCACACGTCATATCTTACCGAGATGAGGTGGTTGAGGTCGCCATAGCTGGGGCTGTTCAGACGCAGCGTCCTGAAGCAGATGTTGTAGAGCGCCTCGTTGTCGATGCAGAACGACATGTCAGTGTTCTCCACCAGCTGGTGCACTGACAGTGTAGCGTTGTACGGCTCCAGCACCACCTCGCTGACCTGGAAGATACCAGCGCAGTTTTTTTTATGTTAGTTGGATAGGCAAACTGGCAAACGTACCACCTGATGGTAAGTGGTCGACGTCGCCCATGAACATAAACTAGTTTACCTGGAACGAGCCCAGGCAACTCATTTATGTGTTGCCTATCCTGAGACATAAGATGTTAAGTATCGGTGCCAGTAATGACACTGCCTGTCTTGCCCTTCTCTCCGAAACACAGCAAAGCTGTTTGACAGGAGAAACAAGCAAGATGGATGGTTTGCATTTTTGAATGACCAAACCGATTTAACGAATTCTCCCATAATACGGTTATTCGGTGGGGGTAGTGGGGGAAACAGCTAATATAAGGCGGGTGTTTGGGCCTGCACGTCACTTA
The DNA here is from genome assembly GCA_963853865.1 of Helleia helle. Lineage (NCBI taxonomy): Eukaryota > Metazoa > Arthropoda > Insecta > Lepidoptera > Lycaenidae > Helleia > Helleia helle. Next base: position 2,049,702 of record OY971434.1, read on the forward strand.
ACGATTGCTAATCGTAGAGTCTACATCCTGAGGATGCCTCGGTGTCGGGGCGAAACGTGCGTAGATTGTGTGGTGGTGGTCTTTAACTGTGGTGCATGTGGGATATACGCATGCGAGTGTACGCATATGCAGTGTGGGAAAGGAGGGCGGTGCTATATGCATGCATATGCGTGCACTCACACATTTGCAGTAAAGACTGCGTGTTTTGCGGGATTATTGCTAATTAAATTATAATTTAATCTTATAAGCAAGATGGAGCCGGGAGCGCGGCACAGCGCTTCCCTCCCACCGGTAATAGGAGTAGTTATTTGCTACTCATCGAAGATTTTCTTCCAGTAGGTCTTTTGTACTATCCGATGTACCATAGGATGTCTAGCTGTCTTCATAACAGCTTCATTAGCTGTATAGATAATATAAGAGAGCTAATGAAGAAAAAACCAGAAAGAGATAGAAACATAATAAGTCTAGTAAGGTAGGACTGCTTTAAAGTAGTCCTTAAGGTTATAGAAACTCCTTGAAGAACGTAGCTCGTTGTCGGACTAATGACTAATGAGTATCGAAAAGGAAGAAGTTCCAGTAGATACGAACCCCGACGCATTTCCATACCTTGGGTGATGGGACCACGCTGAACGTGTTCATGATCCTGTCCGGAAATTCTTCTCGGATCTTGCTGAGGAGCAGCGTGCCCATTCCAGAGCCGGTGCCGCCTCCCAGAGAATGTGTGAGTTGGAAACCTGTAAGACGTACGATTACACGAGTTATGGGCCACAAGAAATTCCTCTTCGCTTGGATTCCTCGCTATACTTCACTCGACCAAAAGTACACATATTTTTTTTGTCATCGGGGGCAAACGAGCAATCGGAGCCTCACGGCGCCGACGCCCATACACATCCACACAACCAAGGCCATGCAGATGCGCCGGCCTCCTCTTCCCCCCCCAACGGGCAACCGGAATCTCACGAACCGCACGAAGCTGTCGCGCAGCACAGCTGTCACTTGACGCCGGTGTTATGTGAGCGAGAGGTACCCCGGTCGTGCCGGCCCAGTTCTGCTGCAATGCAGCATGGCACTACCTCTTACACATATAGATTCAAATAGAGCCCCATTTTTGGCTATAGCAGCTGATCCTTTAATTTTTTTACATAAAATTAATTGACATTTTTCTGTCGATATCTCTCAGTAAGATTGGAATATGTAAATGGATCTGTATCCCTTGGTTTTCAACGGCTACTAAAACTGGTAAATCCCTTAAAGCCTCGTTTCTCATCCAATATTCTGGACATAGCGTGTTTATGAAATAACTTCTATGACAGCAAGTTTCCTGTACCTTGCAAGCAGTCGCACCCTTCCGCCTCCTTCCTGATGACATCCAGCACGGCGTCTACGAGCTCGGCTCCTTCGGTGTAGTGGCCTTTAGCCCAGTTATTACCTGTACGATTTGAAACATACTAAAATCAAAGACGCAGAAGATTGAAGACCTTAAAAGACGTGACAGATATTGACATGTATATTATCCTGATAAATCAAAGTCTGATCATGTAATATTTTTATAAACTAAAATCAATTATTCCTCCATCATATTGGTTCCCTGGCGGGAATCGAACCCGCTACCTCCTGCTTAAGCGCCAACGCGCTAACCATTGAGCCACAGAAGACTTCACTCATAATATACTATCTTCCGTAGTGGCAGATCTACAAAGAAATCAATCTTTACAATTATCTGTGCACGCTCAGGCTGTCCAAAGGTTCTTAGAAAAGAGAACTGGGAGAAGCCTTCAGAAGCTTTAGACTAGTTTGATATATTTTTTATAGAAGAGGGGTCAAACGGACAATCGTTTTACCTGGTGGTGAGTGATAAGCGTCATCCATAGACCCGCCACTTCATCATCATCATCATACGTCATGACTTTTCGTAATATTTACCTAATATAAAATTTAATGATTTAGACATGAAAATCAATCTCACCGGCTCCGCTCTGTCCGAACACGAAGTTGTCAGGTCTGAACAGCTGCCCGTAGGGTCCGGCTCTCACCGAGTCCATGGTTCCGGGCTCCAGGTCCACCAGAACCGCTCGAGGGACGTACTTACCTTTAATGGGAAAATATTGTCAACCACAATATTAGAATCTGTAGTTTGAATTAGTTTTGAAGGAAGAGTATAGTGTGTTGCTATTTAGAACAACGAAATCGGAGTCTTTGGTCCGTTGGGAGCCAGATTCATTGAGTCTCATAGGCTCTGAGGCTAAATACATCTATTTAATTCTTCTCACTGAGTTTGTAATTAGTAAGAAAATCTTCTTAAATAAAATTTGATAAATGTATTTTAATACTTTTATAAAATTTCAAAGAGGTATCTAATTATTATTTTTATAGGAAAAACAGTTTGTTCCTTTTGTTCTAAATATAGAAGAGGCGAGGCCACCGCCATATGATTTTATGGCGGTTTATTAAGAACAGGTCCGACGTTTCGGATACTTTACTTTTTTTTTATAGAAGAGGGGGCAAACGGACAGTCGGTTCACCTGATGGTATGTGAATAGCAACATCCACTGACACCCGCTACACCAGAGGATTAGCAGGTGCGTTGCCGGCCTTTTAGATGTGAGTATGCTCTTTTCTTGAAGGTCTCTAAGTCGTATCAGAGAACAGTCGCCCTGCGCTGATTTATCGAGGGAACTACGCCGGTCGGTAAAGTGGCGAGTGGGGATCATTCGAGAGAATAGGAAAAAATGGCGACACGAAAGTATATCTGTAATTAAGGTAATAAATTAAGTTACATTCAATTTGCCTTTTTTCTATCGTTAGAGATAAACCGGGGAAAGTAAACTGTTCTCTTCAAGAACTTATATCTGCGTATCTCCAGCCAGGAAGAATGCCAAGCTAATATTGTCTAGGGTTTCTTGTGTCTGCTGTTAGTCAGATCCGGGACACCCCCCTTCAAGCGGCTGAAGGCAATTCGCAGTGGTTTTAGTGCGGTATACCGTCGCTGGGGCCGGGGAGCGCCGGGAGTTCCACATATCCCCGGGGACAACCCATCCCCGGGTGAATGCGCAAAGCATTTCCACTGCGTCATAAAAAGGGCATAGTTTCTTAAGCTATAAGGGGTCTGTGAAAGGGGTTTTGGGTCCGTGTAACATAAGAATAAAATTGTAACTTCTCAAAACTAAGACGTTTGTTACGGCTTATACTCTTAATTAGTTACTTATAAAATAGATCAATTAATAAAAACTACTAAAATCCTGTAGACACCTAATGTGTTTATTTAGTTACGTATACGGTGCGTGTAGTCAACTACATTTGGAAGGGCTCCGTATCCGTAATTCATATTTTTGATTATGTTCAATTTAAAAAAAGGGGAGGAGAGACGAGCGAGTAAGTTCGCTAACTTGTAGCTCAATGACATTTTTCGTTGGCGTGTCACCTTTAGTACGCGGACTTTAAAACTAAAACCGCACAGTAAATTCGATGGCGATCCGATTAATATGAAATTTTGCTCGTAACCTAGGCCTCCATTTGTACGTATAGCAGCACCGCGAGTTGCCATTTCGTTTTAGTTTTTATTAGTAGAGTAATACCCAGTAGTAGTAATACCCACCTTATGTATATCGTTATCGGTCACGATTACAACTGCACAATCGGTATGTGCAGTCCTGTGGTGCAGTCAAATCGCTCCGTTCTACGATATATCGTTGTCGCGTATACAGAGCTCAAGCTTCACATTTCACCGACGTCGAGCCGAGTGAGTTTTCGATCGCGTACATTAAATTCGTAAGTCTATCACTGCGTAAAAGTATGTGTTACCTGTGGAGGCTTCTGTATAGTAGACATTGATCCTCTCCTGCTGCAGCGGGTTCTCCCCGCGGTAAATTCCGGTGGGGTCGATGCCATGTTCATCCGATATTATTTCCCAAAACTGAAATAACACTTTTATGTTACATTAGATGTACTGATGAGTTGCGCTTTTTGCCGCGCTCGTCTGAGTGCTGGTTCGATTCAAGTTTATATAAATACACGTGACCCGTGCAGAAATGTATATTGTTGATATAAATGTTTTGCAGCAGGATTCGAAACTATAAAATCGCCGAGTAGTTATGTAACGAATGTTGTTACGAGAATTGGTTTATTAAGATTTCTTTATATGACCAACTTCTTTTATTTTCTTTTACGCCGGGATAATCTCGCGGGGAAGGGGGGACTCCCCAGGCGGGTATGTAGGACTCGCTGCGCCCCAAAGATGGTAAGGTGGCCGTAGCTCTACCCACTAAAACCCGGGGAGTGCCATCAATGCCGCTTTTGGTGAGGTGCCCCGGATCTGTTAAACAGCCGGACACCTTGAAGACGCTAGTCAGTCCCCCCAAGGGATCGACGCCACCTCCACAGAGGGGTTGTCCCGCACCACAGAACAATCGGGACAGTGCAATGGGTTCAGTCATCGTCCCTTCTGTATGTACGCTCTTTTTATAAGAGCAGCTCCCTCGGTTCAATTGTCTTCGCCCTCGCCCAAGGCGCTGGGTTCACCTTGGGCTACAGAGCCCCATTGCCACGGCGAGACTTGAAACTTGGCTTTCTATTTGATTCATCATCAGCCCCTATCTGACCATTGCTTAACATAGGCCCTCCTCAATGAACACCAAGACGATACCCCTCGCCATTCGCATCCAACACGGATGATTTGATTTCCATTATTTCAAATAGTTTGATTAACCAATTAAAATAAAAGGTTTTCGTTTAATAAGCAGACAAACTTAAACCGTCCATATTATCGATCTAACGTGATACGAAGATCACAGGTCATCTATTATTAAGATAAAAAACAATGTCTTATTTTTAACGAGTTTCACCCATGAGTATGCAAAAATTGTTTTTTGTAAAGTCTGCCAAAATACTAACCAATTCCAATGAGTGAAGGTTGGGAATGACACAAAAGACTGCAAAAAGAGCCAGCCAGCCGCCAGGCATTGTTGGACATTCCCAATCCAATAAAAAATGCGATATAGTAGTTAAAACGTTGGGATATAATATGACGGGTATGTCTGGTAGCGCCTTAGTCGTGGTTTTTCGGATGGCGCAAACCATATAAAGTAGTCAAAAGGGGCCATTGACGAGATCAATCCGTATTTCATCCATATCACTTTTTAATCAACTTTTAATAAAATAGCAGCAGGCGCAAAAAATGATGAACAATCTAGATAAAATTTCTCGTAAGAATAACATACGTGACTTCTGTTGCGCTTGAAAACATGTTGAAAGAATTTTTTTATGCCGTAAGGAGGCATCCGAGCAGTCGGAGCCTTACGGTCACTACCGACATCCGCACAACCAAAAGTTATGCAGATGCGTTGCCCTCCTTTTTCCTTTTCTCCTCAATGGGCCACCAGAAACTCACAAACAGCACAAACGCGACAGAATAGCTGTCACTTGCCGCCGGTGTTATGTGAGCGAGAGGTGCCACCCCGGCCGTGCCGGCCCCTTTCGGTTGCAAAGCAGCATTGCACTACCATCTTACAAAAATAGAAAGAATATTTTTTTTAATACTTTCAGTGATAATAATGAATATGTGTGAACTTGATTCGAAGAAATTTTAGAAATTAAAAAAAAATGTCTATGTGCTAGTTATGTCTCTTAGTCATCTTTAAGCACTCGTAACTCAAACATAATTTAGTTTTATTTTATCTTATCGTGCTGATTATGTATAATGTATGTACCTAAAATACTGTTTCGTGTATAACCTTCAAAAATTATAAATACCTTTGATCCAATCTGATTACCACACTGACCGGCTTGAACATGTACTATTTCACGCATATTTAGAATTTAAAAAAAAACTAAAACACCTAAAGATTGAATGAAATTTAAAAAGAAATATATTCGAAAATAGAATATTCTTAAATCAACAATGATGGATGTACATTATCAAATCGAATTTTGTAAATGACATAAGTTGACTCTGCTATCGGTGTTATATCTTTTATCGTTCGTAGAAACATTGATATGATCTAAGATTAAGAAATCCATTTACACAAGGCCTCTGATTATTTTAACAGTGCACACTTAAAGAGATCACCGGTCAATGGATTATATTATAAAAGTCAATATTCATTGTAATCGGTTTAGGTGTGGTGCATTGCTGTGGTTTTTATTATTAGAATAACAATGAACCGTATGTCTATATGTATAGGGCTGCGTATTATTTACAGATGCATCGATATGGTGAAATTTATTGAAAAATTTGTCAAGATATATGGGATACCTAATAATAATATGATTTATATTACTAAGATACCTGATTCGTGATTTTATTTGATTTCTCTTATTGTATACAGAGATTGAATAAATTTTATTACTGTCGCGTCAGCCCGGCTGTCGTGTTACTTGTAATAACTAATAGTGAGGTGTCTGTCTCGGGTTTTGTCTATCGAGGCATTGTAATAAGTATATTGCATATAGACACATAGAAGTTGATCATTTAGGTATCCGATAAGACGTAGTGAGCTTCAAGAAAAGAGAATGCTCATACTTGAAAGGCCGGCAATTAATCTACTCATGATGTAGCGGGTGTCTATGGGTGTCGTTTATCACTTACCATCAGGTGAATCGACCGTCCATTTGCCCCCTCTTCTATATAAAAGAATAATAATATATAAATAATAAATAAATAGTTATTAATAGTATTTTCTGTAGATCACACGAGAATCTTATTCATTCACATGTAATAAAATTTAATTTGGAACAATATCAATTTCTGTTTTAATATTTTTTTGGTTTTAGAATTATTATTAATATTGTTTCTGTGTTTTTCATGTCCATGTTTCTTGGTTATTTTATTTGAAAATATCGAAATAGGGATGTTTACAGTATTCATATAAAAATATAATTTTGATGTTAATTGGTAGTTCCTATGATAGAATTCTGAAAAAATACAATATTTTCCCTTATTTTTATTTGATTAAATTAATATTTAATAAATAAAATGTAACAAAATTTAAAATAGGTCACGTGTAAATAAACGGAAATGACGTCACCTGTTCCTCTTTAGCGGAAGCGGAAGAATATTGACGTACTTTTATACACCATTTTCCGTACGCAGTAAATATTGTAAAAACTAATTTTCAGGCATTTTGACAGTGTACACATACAGAGGCACCGTACAACAATTATAAAACTTAGAAGCCATTTTTTATTAACGGCAACTAGAATCATTTTATCATTTTTACGACGTTTAACAACATATGACGTCATGTGACAAGTGTTAGCGTTTTAGAGCGAAATTTTAAATGCATTATAAAATGCAAGATTTTATAGGCATTAGGCGTATTTAAGCAAAAGTTAATAATATTTAGGCCTCTATTAGATATTTATAAATGATCTATAAACATTTATGAAAAACATCCCTATTTATACATATTTGTCAACACATAATCGATAATAAATAGAAATTTCACAGCTTATTGTGTATTAATTGTTATTTTGTTCATTCGAAGCGGTTTTCTATTGTTCCTTTTAAAAACTTAATCTGTATAATATATTGTGATTGGTTGGTGAATATTGTGGAGCTAGGAACAAGTATCATATGGAATTGACATTTGCGTATACCACATTCATAATAACAAGTCTACTTATTTTCTTGAAACAAGTGTATTTAAAAATAATAAAAAAACTGGAAAAGGTTGATAGACAACTATAAGCATTAGCCTTACCCAAACATTTATTGTAATTTTAGACAGCTGCATTTTTCCGGATTATCGAAAATATGTAATGACTATAATACATACAAACCGCTCAAAGCATAAATAATAAAAAAGAAGGCTATAAATGTCCTATACCTAGGTAACACTGAAAATGTTTAGAAAATGAAAAACGGCTTAATGTCGATTGATGTTCGATGTCGAAGATGCCAATACTTTTATTGTTTTTCGAAGTAATCTCCGTTTCTTTCTACACATCGTCGCATTCGATGGAACCACTGAGAAAAGCAGTGGGCCCATTCTTCCTTAGGAGTCTCTTCTATGGCATTTTCGTACGCTTTCACCGCATCTTCAGGGCTCGTAAAGCGAATACCTCGAATTTTATCTTTAGTTCTTGGGAATAAATGAAAGTCGCAGGGCGCCAGGTCAGGACTGTAAGGCGGATGACTCATTATCTCGACACCTGCCATAGTCAAATATTCAACAGTCCGTTTTTCGGAGTGCGCTGAAGCATTGTCGTGGTGAAGGAGGATCCTGCTTCGAGGGCGCTGCTGTCGATTTTTTTCCAAGACAACAGACAAACAGCGATTGACATACCAGTCTGCAGTAACTGTCCTTCCATCTTCTAGCACAACTGTCGCGAAATGACCTTTCCGACCAAAGAATGAGGCAATCATCTTTTTTCCTTGACTTCTTCCTTTCTTTACCTTAGTTGGCCGATCCTCGAAAGGAAACACCCACTGAGCTGATTGTCTTTTGGTTTCGGGTTCGTAGCAATATATCCAGCTTTCATCACCTGTGATGATGTCAAATACAGCATCTGAGTTACCGCCGTTGAACTTATCTAACATTTGGCGACACCAGTCCATGCGGAGGCGTTTCTGGTCGTCGGTTAAAGTATGGGGAATCCATCTGGTACAAAGTTTCTTGACGCCTAAATGTTCGTGTAATATTTTTTGAACTTGACTCATACCAATGCCTAAACTCTTATCTTCCTCTATCATGCGTCGCACAACACTGATGTTATCTTCAGTAGTCGCTGTTAAAGGACGTCCCTCACGCGGATCATCACTGAGATTGCTACGTCCACGCTTAAACTCGTTAAATCAATTGTAAATAGTGGCACGAGATGGGGCTTCGCTTTAAATATGCTCGCGGATAACGATGTAGATGTTTTTTGTCATAACTTGCCGAAACTCATGAGATTAACCCAGGTAGTTATTGAGAATAGTGATAATAATTATTAATTAATATAGTATGTACAGCTTGGAAAAAAAGAGTATGGAAAAAATGAGGGCGCCACTTTCACTTAGGTCTCATCATAATATGAAAAATCAGAAAGATAATTTAATCAAATCGTTAAAAATAAAATATGTAAAACACTAAGCTTTACTCAAAATCTAGTATTTGTCGGCCAAGTATTGTCAACATCATAGGTTTCCATATAGTAAAATATTTAGTTCACCTGTCACCACGTCATACTCTTTTTTGCCAAACTGTAACATACTTTTAATGTGTCCACCATTTTTTTTTTTCATGTTTCATATAGCATCGTCTTGGATTTTATCTGTTATGGTGTTATATTTCTGTTATCTAATAAATAAATAAATAAAAAATTGAAAAAAAGTTTTCATTTTCAATGTTTCTAACTGGCTAGTTCTAAACATTTTCAGTGTTATCCACGTATATAATGTATAATCCATAGTAAGTACTTAGCCTTTTAGTATAGCAATAAACATAATATTTGTTTTTATTGTGTTTATTTCGAAGATTCCAGTCACCCTTTTTATAATATAATACCACATTCTTGGGTAATCTGCCTATAACAAAACTGGTATCACCATATTTTATAAACCGACCAAATTAAAAAGTAGTACAAAATGGCGGACATATTTGACAAACTGTTTGCGAGTGAGAATGTTTGTATGGCATTCAAATTTAGTCGAAAATTTTTTGTTGGGCACATCATTGTTGTGCCCAACAAACAAAGATTGACATTCTGACAAAGACAAAAGAAAGTGTCTATGTCTCTGTTATTCTTGGAGTTTTTCATATGTTGTTATCTCGTTCCAATACGGTATTATTATTAGATTGTCAAATCTATTGATACTTGATCTTAGTTGTGGAGGACTTTTGGGGGGGAGTAGTTGGCCACAGACTTACCAATCAAATACAGACTAAGCTGATATATTGACTACGACAGAATTGGCAGCATGGCCCCTGGTCTTAACGCATTCTAATAGGAACGAAAAAAATCAGGCTGTCAATGTCAGTTTTCAATTTCCGTGTAAATTGTAAATAGCAAAATTTGAAATTTTGTTCTTATCATGTTTCATGATAACAAAATTAATTGTTTAAAATGATTATATAACATAGTGATACTATATAAACAACATGGATAAATAAAATGAAATTCATAAAAATAAGCCTAGCCCTAGCAATATGTATTACCGCTACAGTGGGAGATTTTGTTGTTTTCAAATCCAAATATTCTGATTCACTATTATTTAGGGCTTTGGCGGATAACAGTGTTCATGCGGCGATAGGCTTCTTGTCTGCTCTTCTCTTTTTCAGTCACGGCATTAACATAAGCGCAGAAGCTTATGTGTACAATATAATATTTTGCACTTGCGTGTCTTCATTGATCGATATTGACCGTTTTATTATCGCAAAATCAATTCATTTGAAGGTTGGCAGTGCATAATTAAAACTTATTTTACTTTTCATAGCAATCATATCTAAGACTTGTTGTTTAAAAAAAATGTCTTATTTTATCATAAGATATGTATTGTACCTGCTATGGTATTAAAACAAATCAGGTTCCAGGCTTCATATTAGAAACTATGTACCACCATCCTGCTTATTTCTTCTGTGAAACAGTGAACTTACTTAAATTTGCTTTCAGGATGTATTCAGATTACAAAGAAGAGGATTTCTGCATTGTTCAACATTGTGGGTTGCATACACTACACTGTTGCTAGTGTACAGTTGTATGACAAAGAAATTAAACTTATACATTCTGTCTTTTATGTTGATTATAGCATTTACTAGTCATCACATCCGAGATGGTAACAGACGGGGGTTATGGTTGTACCCATTTGGACAGACGCAACCATTAAATAAATTTGTATACATGTGCAGTATTACCATGTTGCCTATATTATTGTTTTATATTTATAATTATTTAAAACCAACTGTTAAATATAGTATTGTTCATAGCGAGGTTGTGTAAATACAGAGTTTAGATTGTTGAATAGTTTTATTTTACTCAATTCTCTCATAAAACTCTAGGTGATATAAATATTTCAAAAGATGTAGATAAACCTAACTCCTTACCACATTTTTTAATTTAATTTAAATAAAGAATTATATTAAAATATTTACCAATCAAAATAAGTTGATACCATTCTCAATCGTTGGATTGACTTTTGATGAAAATGGCTGTTTCCAAAAATGTTTCATTAAGAGGTATTTAAATAAGGCGACACATACACACAACTGAATACTAAAAAGTTATAAAGAATGACGGTAGGGCCTAAAAAATCATCGCAATATGACAGTGTAAATGTATTCTATGACCATTCTGCACATATGTAATTGCTAAAGCCGTAAGTGTGTCATAATATGACGAAGTACCATAACTGCTGCTTAGACCATAATCATACCATAACCAGCAAAGTGATAAGTATATAATAAATGACGGATGCTCAGCGTCAGCACTCAGCAGATAATGTTACCGGTCATTTAACTGTCTTATCTAGCAGCCAAGTCTTCACAGTCAGATCTATCTCATCAACACCAAATCAAAAGCCTATTTCAGCCTTATGGTTGCATGCACAAGGCTAAAACATAGGTTTACCGTTTACACCCTACATCAGGAGAAGTATTCAATACCTGTTTTTGGGGCTGGGACTTTGCTAATTCATAGTTTAATAAAAATCAAACATGTCAGAAGATATTTATTGCAGTTCACTCCCCGGGCCACACAATGGATTCGATCCAGTCCAGGTAGCGGGACACGCGCGTGTAAACCGCGGGGATGCCGGGCTCGGCGCAGCGCCGCCCGAACGATGTGACGCCCACCACGTGGAAGATGCACTGGTTCTCGCTCGACGTCACCTGCAGCGGGGAGCCGGAGTCGCCCTGGAGCATACATATGGATGATGTTATAATATAAGGATTTTATAGTTGCGTTGCAGTGATTTTAAGTTTCGTTTTAAAAAATGGCAAAACCGAAACCTATATATAGGGTAGTTCCCATTGATTGTATTTATATAGCCTGACCAGAAAAATAAACACCCTCTTTTTTTTGCGGAAAATTTCGGAACTAATTTCTGTATGTACACCCTCTTTTTTTTGCGGAAAATTTCGGAACTAATTTCTGTATGTACGATAAGTACTTGACGTAAAAAAGATACAGTGGTAACACCACGCCGGGTTTTTATATTTCTGGTCGGACTATACGATTCTCTTCTACGTCTCCAAGGGAAGATCTGGAAAGCGTTAATTGTTATGGTACATAAAAACTTTCTTAAGGGGATGATAGACGTGCGATTCAGTTCGCGAACTTGTAGCTCGACGACCTTTTTCGCTGGTGTATACACCCTAAGGCCTAAGTACACGTACTTTATAACGCCGAGTAAGTTCGTTATCGAACCGATAAACTTGAAATTTTGCTCGTAAGCTGCCGCCGCTCGTACGTGTGCTTACACAGCACTGCGAGCCGCGAGCAGCATTTTTTTTAAATTTTATCAATAATAATTTAAATAATGAAACTATTTTTTTTCATTTTATATTATTTTTTAAAATGTAATACGATAATTAAATGTAATACGAAATATTGGGCGGCCACTAACCAGGCGGGAAGACTGGCCGTGCTGTGGCCGGTCCCTGTTGTGGCAAGGGATCGGTCGTATTGGCGTTCATTGAAGGGGGTCTATGTTCAGCAGTGGATGAATAAAGATGATGATGATGATATGATTGACATACTCTGGTGTGCTACTAATACAATTGTTACATCGACAAGTAATAAAAATGAGCATCACCTAGGTAAACTAAATCAACCAAATAAGTATCATTGGGAATAAATTAAACACGTCTTATCAGATCTTGATCAAATTAATATGGGACCAAATTAGAAACACCAGCTTTCAAAAAAATAACCACCGAAATCCATTCACAATGGCGGAGTAATCGTGTCACATAAATACAAAACATATACAGATGAATTGGGAACGTTCTCTTTTTTTGAAGTCGGCTAAAAACCCGTGACGCGCTGTTCTCTTGTCTACACAGAGTACTTTTATACGGAGTAGATTTTTGAGGCCAGTAAGGGCAGGCACCTCAATCGTTACAGTTACAAACGTTCCTAGGAGACCATCCATAACTTTTTAAGATTTTTTGAAAATTTACGGTCAACAAAAAATGCTAAAATCCAAGAAAAACTTTTGCCTATTGATGCCTATTGATCTCCGCGAAGGGCACAATGCGCACAGGTGCCGTTTAAAAGGTTGTTGTAGGTACACAACAGATCAAGTTAGGTCCAGACAATACTACGTTACAAGATTCGAAACTGGGGTGGATCGTGTCTGGCCCAGTAGGAAAGAGTTTTTTTTTTCGGATGGATCTATGCTAACGGCCCTAATGCTACATCGGATTAGTGTGACCCCATTCGGCTCACTTTTGGTTTATAAAAGTGGGGGGTTGCCCCCCGCCAACCATGCAGTCTGCGACCACACGGCCTCCTGGCGTCGGGTTGGTAGGAAAGAGTAGTAACGATAATATGTTATGTAATTTTACTTACAGCTTGGCAAAAAAGAGTATTACGTGGTGACATGTGGAACTAAATATTTTACTAAATGGAAACCTATGATGTTGTTAATATTTGGCCGACAAATACTAGATTTTGAGTAAAGCTTAGTGTTTCACATTTATTTGATTTGATTAAATTATCTTGCTGATTTTCCATATTAAGATGAGACCTAAGTGAAAGTGGCGCCCTCATTTTTTCCATACTCTTTTTTGCCAAGCTGTAATTAGATACTCATGAAATTATGAAAAAAATCTGGGAAGTAGAAGAGTTGCCTACGACCAAAGATAATTTATTCTCTGTAGAAGAGCAATTATGTGAAACTCATTTTTTTTATTATCTTTATTTAAATAGGAGTTTTTGTCCAACAAGGCACGTCAACTCCATTGTTTCTGAAACTCAAATTGGAAATAACACTTCAAGGTTAAGTAATGGTCGATTTTCTGTTCAAATGCCATTTTAAGAATAACGCTAAGATTATCTAGTACTAGGAGAATCATTTTACAATGCACTTGGAAGATTCTTGAACCATAAGAAATTAAATTAAACTTTAAATTAAATTAAACAAAAAAATTAACATTTATAAATAAATGTCGTAAAAACGTTGTAAAAGGTGATGCTATTGAACCTGAGGAACTGGAGAATTCTTTAATGTGGCTCGTCAAACAGTCTCAGTTAGAATCATTTGCTAATGACATATATTTTATGCTATTGCTAAAAATAAAAATTTGCACCATAAGTCCAAGTTACTACTTACTACCTTTAGATTCATTCATAGATACGTTGGGAATTCTCCGAGTAGGTGGTAGGTTGCAAAATTCAAATTTTGACTATAATAAAAAGTAATTACTAGCTGCGGTACGCGAACAGTTTTGGCCTATCGGGGGCAGAAATTTAGCTCGCAGCGTAACGAGAAAGTGCGTTATTTGTACGTGTATGCGTGGTCAAGTAATTTACTGCGATAATGGTACTAATTTTGTGGGTGCAAAGAATGAATTAGGTAGGGTTCTTAAAGCCAGCCGTTAGTCCGTGTCCGATTACGCCAGCGCGGAAAAGATTAAGTTTGTATTCAGTCCCGCCTTATTTTGGAGGGATCTGGGAGGCTGGTATTAAATCAGCAAAGAGCCATTTAAAACGTGTAGCAAGCAATGCTTCTCTGACGTTTGAGGAACTAGCGACGCTTTTTACACAAATAGAAGCAATCCTTAATTCCCGTCCGCTGTCTCCTCTTTCGTCAGACCCCTCTGATCTATATCCATTGACTCCAGGACACTTTTTGATTGGGTGACCTCTGATGTCGGTACCATCACTGCCTGTCACCACTAAAAGGCCAAACCGATATGAGACCATTGAGCAGCTGAGACAACACTTTTGGGTGCGTTAGCGCAGGGAGTTTATCGCCGAGCTCCAGCAACGAATGAAATGGCGAACTCGACAGCGTGACCTTGCAATCGGCGACATGGTTGTCCTGAAGTAAGACCAGTTACCTCCCCTACGATGGTGCCTTGGGCGCAGTACTCAATTGTACCCTGGTCCAGATGGCGTAAACAGAGTAGCAGATATAATCACAACAAAAGGAACCATGAGAAGGGCATTCAATAAAATATTATGCCTTCTCCCAACATTTCCTGATGCCTGAAAAAGTGAAAGAAGAGGAGAGGAAAGAGGTCTATCCCGGAAATGAAAATTAATTTCAAAACGTCTTTCAACGGTGCCCCCGTTGAAAGACGTTTTGAAATTAATTTTCATGTTTAAGTATGTGCGCGCACAGCAAGCACGATGACGTCACGGCGGCCGGCCTGCGCCGCCGCCGTCTCCCCCGCGCCCCACCGTGTCCCTCTTCCCCCCACCTCAGTCTAACTGAGAGCGCGAAGTTAGACGCACGCTACTTATCTTAAGAATTATTGTGCAAAATAACAGCAATAAACTTGTTTATATTTATTCATATTTGTTATGCTGAATCTATCGCAAACAATATGAGTACTAGAAATGTCAGATATCGCCTAACTTCCCGTACGAGCATCTCAACTAGCCGGGAATGAAGTTACAGGTACATACCTGGCAAGTGTCCTTCCCTCCCCTCAGCTCGCCGGCGCACATCTGCGTGGACACCACGCCCTGCTCCCAGTTCCGTTTCTCCTCGTCCCGCAGCAGGCGGTTGCAGCTGTTGTTGTCAAACAGCGACAGCGCCACCTTCTGGAGGTCGTCCGATGTCTTCTTGCTGCCTGCAATCGATGGACAACTTTTGTAACTCTCGTTTTTTAATTTTATCCAACTAGCACCAAAAGAAAGTGTTACTAAAGTAAAACCGAAGAAACTTAAAATTTGCTACTACTACGTCTACGTATGCTCTAGCATTCAGGAATATACGCGTTAACTTTTGCCTGTTATTATTCAGTTATTCATTAAAAACATTCTTTTTCCATGCTTATGGATAAAGCTAATAAAAACTACACCTTTGGACATGGAAGTCTGTAACATAAAAACTAAATTAGATTTAATTGACTTTTGTGAAATAATGATCACAACAATAAGCAATAAATAAACGTGAGTCTGACTCGCACGCTAAGGGTTTCCACCCCACCATGGTTCAGGCCTTGACGTGGCGGTGGGGCTCAGTAGCCCAGGGCGAGCCTAGCACCTAAGGCGAATCTAATTGAGCCGAGGGGGCTCTTTATACCCCTCTTATAAGAAGAGGGGACAAAAGAGCAGGGGCAAGGGGTGAGGATGGGAACCTCACCCCATTGTACTGTCCCGACGTTGGGAGGGACTGTTCTGTGGACAACCCCTCTGTGGAGGAGGCGTCGGTCCCTTGCGGGACTGACTAGTTGTCGAGGTGGTCTGTTTGTTTACTAGATCCGGGGCACCTCACCAAAGGCGGCATTGATGGCACACGCCGGGTTTTAGTGGGTAGAGCTGCGTCCTCTTACCAGCTGTCGGGCGCAGAGAGTCCCACATACCCGCGTGGGGAGACCCACTCCTCCGTGGGATGCCTCAGAGCATTTCCCGACGTTAAAGAAAAAAAAAGGGTTCCAAGAAACGTACTTTTATGTTCTACATAATATAATAATAAACTAAGGGTTTTCAGAATTTTGAAGGGAAAACTTCCTTTTTTTTGTTGGATGCAACAGTTTGACCTCCGTGCTTTTTCATCGTTTTTGGCAATGTCTGTATAAAACCATTCTGTGTATTTGATATTTTTTTGCAATAATGTCAAGAGAGTAGTATCAAGGGAAAACTTCTTTAGCGTCGTTGTGATTTGAAAGTCGATGAAACGAAAAGGCGACAGTGAAAAGAGACAGACACATAAATTCATAAGATTTAACGTGGGAGCAAACGAGATAGGAAGTGTTATACAGTGTTCCATATGTTCGTGATTTTTGAAGGTTTCACTTCTACCACGTGTCAATTGCATGTTTTTTTTCTTTACTTATTCTATGACATTTAGCTTCTTATAGCGCGTCAAGTGTAAGATGGCGTGTGGCAAAAAAACGTACTTATTTGGCAGTTGTGTTGACAGTTCTCAAATCTTGGTAGTGTCACATTTAGTAATTTGTTAAATTGTTTAAAAATCATTACGAAACATACCAAAAGTAGTGCGGAGTGCAGCTAAAGAAGTCATTTTTGATGTAAAACGTTTCTGTGAAGAAGAGAAACGTAATGCTCTAACAGCGGCTTTGACAGGTAAAGTGTTGCCAGTTAAAGTGATATTGATATCCCCAAACTTAGGGAAAAATAATAATTGAAAAATTAATTACTTAATTGATGAATGGAGAAATCTTCAGTAAGTGGCTGCAATAAAATCTTATAACAAATTAAGAGCCCAATTCATTAAAAGTGACAGACAATGCGTCATATCATTGTATTAAAATAAATAAACGCGAGACATTGAGCAGTACGAAACAGCAAATGTCTTGCATTGCTTTTCGTACTGCTGGTTTTTCGATTGCTGTTTCGTACTGCTAAGTTTCATAAAAAAAACAATCTTTCATACTTGGAAACCATGAAAAAAGCAGAAATGTATGAAATTGTAAAAACAATCAATTAGGAGAATGTCTACTTAATTGATGAAATATTAAAGAAACATGGTCATAAGGCTGTCAGACTTCCGCCTTATCATTGTGACTACATTTTTGTACCTTGCATTAAGCAATCGAATTATTTGGACTTCGTTCAAAAGAATATTTGCAGACACAAATGCTACTGGCCTCTCTGAAAACATGAAACAGAGAATCCATACTACGTTTTGCAAAATAACTGCTGAAGAATGGCAGAAACAGTTTAATCACGTTAATATAATTTAAAATAATAAAGCAGACAACCGTCTTGAAACAGTAATGGAACCATTTTTAATTGATTTGAATACCAGCGAGACTCAGATTCTTTTGACACAGGTGAGTCTGAGCAAGTCATGGAAGGAATAATGCCGCGAAACAGACCACAGCTACTAGAAACAACATTTATATTTTTTATAACTTCTTAATTCTTATAGACCTTAAGTAATATCTTTAAAAAAACATTTCTTGTTCAATCATATCTTATTTGTTTTATTTATCCTGATTAAGAAAACTTACCCAAAATCTATTAAAAATGAGACACAGAGAATTATTTTACTTAATTAATTACTAGGGAGATATGGCCAAAATAAACAAAAAAGTGGCATCACAAAGGATGTACGAGGCGACGCCATAGGAACGCCAACTTATACTTGACAGTCCATATCATACATATTTCATCGTTCTATGTCAAAAGGGTACATTCTTTGTAATAGGTTTTTGGTTTGACAGACGGACAGCGTAGTGATCCTATAAGAGTTATGTTTTGTCATTTTGAGGAACGGAATCTAAAAAACAAAACGAAATTGGGCCACTCACGCGGGTCAACGACCCCCCAGCCAGTGGCCAGCGCCTTGGTGTGTCCTTTGAAGTGGTGCTTGTTCCAGAGGCAGGCGGGCCGCACGTCGTTGGAGAAGTCGATGTCGGTGACCAGCTCCAGCAGCGCGATGTCGTTGTACTTGGACGGCGGACGGTACTCCGGGTGTTTATGGATCGCCTTGATCGGTACCTGGAACGACGCTTTGGTGATAGTGGTTGACAAAAAAGATTTTTACGGTATTTCCTGCCTCGCACGACGAATATAATATCAGCTGCCACTTACGGTGTTTCCGAACTGATACGACTTAGAGACCTTCAAGAAAAAAGCATACTTATATTTGAAAGGCCGGCAACGCACCTGCTAACCCTCTGGTGTAGCGGGTGTCTGTGAATGTCGCTTTCACTTACCAACAGGTGAACCGACTGTCCGTTTGCACCCCTCTTCTATAAAAAAAAAAATGTCATTGGCAATGCACTAAGTGCAGTCCATAAAAAAAATAAACAAAAACTAACACCGACTTAAAAAACGAAACACTGAAAAGTAATAAAATAATCGCGTTTCTTTCATGTTTGTGTACAATACAATCAACTACAGTATAATCAACTTGTTCTTCTACTAATATACAGCTTGGTAAAAAAGAGTATGGAAAAAATGAGGGCGCCACTTTTACTTACGTTTCATCATAATATGGAAAATCAGCAAGATAATTTAATCAAATCGTTAAAAATAAATGTGAAACACTAAGCTTTACTCAAAATCTAGTATTTGTCGGCCAAGTATTGTCAACATCATAGGTTTCCATTTAGTAAAATATTTAGTTCCACCTGTCACCACGTCATACTCTTTTTTGCCAAGCTGTACAATCTTTGCGTTTACTACGTCATTATTGTTATTTTTGGAGTCCGTGTCTTATTTGTTGCTGTACTTATCTAACTTGGCTGACATTGCCTGCCTGCTATCTGCTATTTTGAATCTTAAGAACACTTCTTGTGCTAGCCTCTTACCTACGTAATAACCTACCATTTTTATATTGAAATAAATAATAGTATAGAGCCCTATTTTTAATTCACAAATTTTTTTTGTTACATAAACAGTAAACGACACTAATATTTCTTTATAGAAGAGTCGGACAGTCGTTTCACCTGGTGGTAAGTGATAAGCGACATCCATAGACACCCACTACATCATTAGCAGGTGCGTTGCCTTTCAGACATGAGTATGCTCTTTTCTTGAAGGTCCCTAAGTTGTATCGGTTCGGAAATACCGTAGGAGGCAGCTGATTCCATATAGTGGTCGTGCGAGGCAGAAAATGCCGTATAAATCGAGTTGATGTGGATTTCCCAACATCGAGATAGTGAGGGTGAAATTTGTAATTTTGACGCGATGCCCGGTGGTAGAATTCTGCTCCAGGTATTAGTCCGAACAATTCCTCAGAACACTCCCCGTGGTAGAAGCGGTAGAAGGTGCAGAGTGATCCAACATCTCTATGCAGCGCCAAAAATCAAGCCGATCGGACCTTGCTATCGACGAATCGAACCGCTCGGTATAGTACGCGGTCAAATGGAAGAAACAAGGTTGGTGATAGTACACAGCCTTGCGGAACACCAGCATTAACAGACTTGAGGTCCGAACATGCACCGTCGACAACGACCTTGATTTTTCCTGTCTGCCAAAAAACTTGTGCTCCACATACATAATTTCTCGGGAAGCCCACAAGATAGTAGCTTTGCTAGAAGTGCTTCATGCCACACACGATCAAAGTCCTTCGCTATGTCCAATCAAACCAAGCGCGCTTCCCCCTTGATTTCGATTGCATCCGCCTAATAATCCTGATAATCACTCGTATCTAATAAAAATAAGAATATAAGTTTTTTTGTTTTAAGTTGGATAGGCAAACTGGCAGACGTTCCACCTGATGGAACGGTCGACGTCGCCCATGAACATAAACTATTTTACCTGGAACTATCCCAACTCATTCATGTGTTATCTATCCTGAGACATAAGATGTTAAGTCTCGGTGCCAGTAATTACACTGCCTGTCTTGCCCTCCTCTACGAAACACAGCAAAGCTGTTTGACGGGAGAAACGAGCAAGATGGTGGTAACCATGTAGCCGGGAGCGCGGCACAGTGTATCCCTCCCACCGGCAAATAATTTAAAAAGTAGGTATTAATAAAATATCGTAATATTTGTGCAATAGAATTATTATCAATGAACGCCCGTCCGCCATGCCGGGAATTTGTAAATTAGGTGGACATATTATTTGCAGAATTGTGGAAAAAAATCCAGAATCCTGTAAATATTTAAAAATTATATAAACAACATGGATGCTAATTTAATTAATAATAATTAGGTGTACATATAGAAGCACATACAGGCAAGTTAAGCGAACAAAAGCGGCAGTCAGATATTTATTTGAGCATTTCCGGTGGCCCGCTACCCTGGTTAACGAAAGATACAAAAATTATAAAATATAGAATGCGCGCCCACTTAAAGTTGATCAAGCCGACGGCGCGAACTGCAACTAAATAAATGCTATCTCACCAGATATAGTGCGCGAACATGTGTGCTAGAATGAAATGCACAATGATTCATTCCGAAAATGACCTCTTAGCAAAATAGGTATTATAGAAAAACTAATAAGTGTATCTTTTAAAAATAAATTTATTTCAACTTTTGAATAACTAAACTATGTCTGTACGGGCTTTATTTTTGAGCTTTCGTGCTCCGTATACTATTTATTTTCGCCCAAAGTTGGGCTACAATCAGTGTTGAAATACGAAAGTTTCGAAGCTTGTATGTATATTTTTTTTACGATTTTGGGTACATACAGATATATAGGACCATAGAAATATTAAGAACAGGAGAAGTGGTATGGAGGCGTGTCCGCGTATATGCTGCTTGAGCAAATCGGGCATACATTTCAAAAATGACCGGCAGCGCAAATCAGTATGATGTCGCCCGCAAACGAGAAAACATATACCAATTCCGTCGTATTCAGTGGTTTTTTGTAAGAACAGAAGTGAAATCAAACATTTAACAAGTTATGGAATCTGTTATCATATGTTAATATTACATTTTTACTATATTTTACTTTAAAATCGTTAAATCGTTTGGCGACGAGACAGTGATGTAAGCTATCGATAAAACGTCGATTATCGAATGATTCATTTCTTTGCAGTTTATTAAATAGTTTGTATATGTACTCGTATGATTTTATTTATATATCATATATTTTTATAAGTTCAGCGTATATTATGAATTAAGCGTTTTTGTACATATGCTATTTTATTGTATTTGTGTCTGTTTTTTTAACGAAATAATATGTGAATTATTGCCAAATTTTAATATTTATCAATCATATTACGAATAGTTTTTTTTTTACTATTTTCTATCATTTTACAGTGTACCTAGTTAAAGGGTGTGTAATTAGAAATCGGGAAGTATACAATTTTAATATATAGAATATATTTGGGTATGGCTGAAAAAATATTATGGCATGCCTCGAGCTATTGCCCAACTTTACACGGTATTGGATATTTTACTACACCTTCAAATGTTTGCTATCATCAGTAGGTATCACCTTTTTTTCCCGTTTCTTATGTTCTTCATCTTATTAACCGTTACGTTATCACTGATTGCCCTTTCTCTTACACAAGCCATTATACAAGTCAACATAAGTATTCCTGCCTGTACCTACCTATTACAAATGAGTCCGTGATTGATCTTTTAAAAGTCTACTGCTTATCGCTTTGTCAGTTTCAGCTTAGCTTTGCATATGCAAATGTTAGCTATAATTGTACCTTTCCAGTTTTCCAAAAGATGGAAACTTAAAAAATGGATTGACGCTACAGGAAAGCCATCTAACTGGTTCCTTACAAAAAATAGCATAATATGCTCAATTCACTTCGAGGAGGAAATGTTCGAGCCTGTAAAGAAAAGACGCAGACTTTTTAAATGTGCTTTTTACGTCTCATTGTCGCCTTATTTAGTTTTCATTAGTGTCATCTTTAGTGACATTTGCACAATTAAGACGAGTCGATTAACGTAAAAAATCATGAAAATCAATCCACGTGCTTGTTCTATATAGTACTTACCAAAAACAATGTGTACAAACATACACACATAAGTAAGAAAAAAGAAACATTCTTGTTTGTACATTTTATTTTTATTACTACAATAAATTTCAGGATACCATAATAGACTTAAAAATAAAATAAAAAGCTAAGATAAGAATTTTGAAAAAACCTAAGTCGATAATTCAAAAAGGATAAAATTATCAAAAACCACCGATTTAAACAATTCATGTAACTAGAGACAATCGTGAAAAGCTTTTATCAGTAGATTTGATGTCTCAAAGTGTCGGACATAATGTGAACAACAGAGTATCAGTTTTCATAGCACGTCCCTATGTAACTTTTTGGTTCTCGAAGATGTAGATGTTGCAATAACATATTATTCAACTCCCTATAAACTTTATCAATAACCCTCCAAAATCCATCTACTGCACCGCCCCCTGGTGAGTCGTCACCATAACACATATTTTAGAACATGCACCATATTAAAAACCCCAACCTATCATCTAAAACCGCATCCAAAACGGACTTATAGTTTTGGTTTTGCACAAATAAATGTTTAAAAATGTTTTGCTACAGCCCACTGGTAAGTCGTCACCGTAAAATCTATCTATTAACATGCACTAATCAAATCCAAGCCCATCATTGAAAACCGCATCATAATAAGACAAGTAGTTTTGGAGAAAAATGGCAATAATGTTTACTGCAGTGGCATCTATCCTATCTAAAACATGCACCAATCAAATCCAAACTTATCCCTGAAAACCGCATCAAAATCGGACTGGTAGTTCTGGAGATAAATGGCAAAATTATATACAGTCTCCATACCGTCACGGGTAAAAATAAATGTAAGAATCGACAACTTTGCAACACACCTAGTACATCACTGTTCGTACTTCGTAATTGTACACAGAAAAATGTAATAAGTGAGTGTGAAAGTAGGAATAAGCGCTATTTTTAATAAAATAAGGTTTATATTTGATTGGTTAGAAAGAGAGGTTGAGAGTTGTTCCGCTGTTACTAAGATTGAGCACTTTGTGTGATATATAAGGTTTAAATTTGATTGTTTAGAAAGAGACCGAGCGATCCGTTTCTACGGTGCATGTTGAATGAGCGTTGTGTATGATAACATAAGGTTTATATTTTATTCTTTAGAACGTTATGAGTGGTTATGATTTATGAATAGCTATGTGTGTTGCAAAGCGTGGTGGGGACAAACTGACGACACGTGAACCTCCTTTGTTTTCAATGAAACGCCATATCTCCTTATTTTTAATATCTGTGTATAGGACGATATAAATTGATCTCGTCAATATCTATAGATAATCAATTTATATCATCCTTAATTTTTTATGGTCAACGTCAAACATTGTAGTAATTACTGTTCTGCCTTTGTATGGAAAGATGTGCGAGTTTTGTAACCTTAAACTACAGAGTCGTGCCGTTTGCGGTCACGGCATTTGAGTCGATTTTGCCATGGCGCGTCTCTGACGTCGGGGTACTGTTGTTTTCCAGAACATTCTCCAGTATACTCACGTCCACGGGGTTGGCGCCGTCCCGGATGTCGGGGTCGAGGTTCTGTTCCCCGAGTCGCACCACGCTGGGCTCGTTGGGCTTCTGGCGCGGTTTGTAGGTGCAGTGGCCGGCCGTTAGCACGAACCGCGAGGAGATGAGTGCGCCACCGCAGTGGAACGCGTAGTCCCCTTGCTCCACCCACCCCACCGCCGCCTGCGGATATAGGATATTATGATGGCTGGAGCCTGGAGATAGACCAAAGGCCGCGCTAAGATCCATGTTCTATTCCGGCCCAGTCTAGGTTTGAATCTGTTGCGTGAATCCCTTAAAAATTGGTCCCCAATTTTATCATGCACGTGTTCTTTTGCTAACTTGTGAAGAAAAACTAAATGCGACCTTCAATGAGGTGGCGCGCAAGTGTAAACATCTGTGGTGTGTTATTGTGTATTTAAAACAATAAAAAATTCGAAAGTCAAAACGTTTTGTGCATCAAAGTGACTGTGGAACCGTGTTTCGACACCATGAGTGTTATCTCTTATAATACTGGCCAAACAAAGCTAAACTTAAAAAATTTGTGATCTGGATTGTGACTACAGAAATCATAATTAAAAGTTCACTAAACTTTATATTTACGTAGTGATTCGACATATTTATGACAAAGTGATAACAATTGATATCAAAACCAAATAAAGTGCTATAAAACCACTTACTGCCCAGGAATATAAATAAACTCGAAATTTATCACAAGCAACCGTTATGAAAAACACTTCATAGTACATTAGTGACATCTAGTAAATAGAATGTTATTTATCTACGCTCACTAAATAGCCATACCAGCTCCATCTAGGGAAAATCCATAAAAAACAATTAAAGTTGCGCTAATCACTAGCACTAGATAGCTAAATTCACCACAAGCCTTAAATAGTCCATTGAAAAGTTACATTTGGGGTTTGCTTTTTTTAGAGGACGCAATTTTATTTTTTTGATGTGTAGGGGGGGGGGGTCAGTGTAAAGCTAAAACCAAGTTTGTGGGGTCGCCACCCTTGTCCCATGGCCGCCATATTGAAAATAGGGGTTTTTTATGTTAGTTGGATAGGCAAACTGGCAAACGTACCACCTGATGGTAAGTGGTCGACGTCGCCCATGAACATAAACCAGTATACCTGGAACGAGCCCAGGCAACTTATTTATGTGTTGCTTATACTGAGACATAAGATGTTAAGTCTCGGTGCCAGTAATTACACTGCCTGTCTTGCCCTTCTCTCCGAAACACGGCAAAGCTGTTACCACCATCTTGCTTGTTTCAACAACAAGGTGGTACCCATGCAGCCGGGAGCGCGGCACAGCGTTTCCCTCCCACCGGTAAACCTTTTCGTAATCGTATATCGTAAAAACCATATCAACCCCTATTTTCAAGATGGCGGCCGTGGGACAATGGTGGACCCCACAAACTTGGTTTTAGCTTTACTTTACTGACCGTCCTCTAAAAAACGCAAGGTAAGGCCTAAAAAATGTAACATTTCAATGGACTATATAGGACGATCGGCCTAGTGGCTTGTATTTAGAACGCTAGCCCGTGTGGTCGAAGGTTCGCTACCCGAGTCGATTTATAGACATTACGATTTTTAATTTTCAATTTTATTTAAATTTATAACTATAATAATAAAAAAAAATTGCTATAAAATTTGAAAAAACTAAGATGGAACCCACAAACATAACATTTGGGAAGAAAATTACAAGAGACAGATCGTTTGACTCATTATCAGATACCGAATATAAAATATGTTTATCGTCTTTATCACCACAATCAAGTACCCATAGAAGTCTTCCAGATCTATCAACAGTCTATACTAATGACGAAATAGAATCGTTAAAAGAAAAAATTCAAGATCTTGAGTTAAAGTTAAAAAGTGCGGATAAAAAAATTGAAAATCTAAATAGTCAAAACTCAACACTTATGAATAAAATCTCAGAGCAAGAACGCAAAATAAGAGAACTCATAAATATTTGTACTTCCCCAAAAAAACAAAATTGCAATCTGACGTCTACCATTTCAAGGAAAAAACTTAAAGATTTGCGAACTAACCTTGCAAGTGATAGCGATAAAGTAAATCCACGAGATTTACAACACTTCAAAGAAAACCAAATTACGGACCTAAGCACTGTAAAACAAGTATGCTACGGATGAATTTACTACGACAAACTTAGGAAGTTCTACGTTAACAAAACAAAAATACACGCAAACGGATTACTGTCATAAAATTGAAAATATTTCTTCCCCCCTTTCAAATACTAACAACCCCAATTGTAAGAAACTCAATAAAATATGGATATTCGGCACTCAACAAGTCTAGGGCTTAGCAGTCGCCTTGATAGAATCTAGACGACATACAGCCTACCAACCCTATGCCGTAACTGGATTTACAAAACCTTTTGCGATGTCTGATCAAGTGACCAAAGTTATTCAACAGTGCCAGTTTCAACCAGAAGACAAAATTGTTATATGTATCGGAGAAAATGATTGTAACCCTGTAAAAGTTTTCTCAGAACTAAGTGTTATTCTTAAATTATTACACAAATACAGGGTGACCTGAAATTCGATACATTCCTTTGAAAGACAGAAAGGAGACCTCATTTACAGTAATATTTTTCATGGCATCCCCTATCCGAAAGTTGATATTTACAAAGTTATTGAAATTTCAAAAAAAATTTCTTTATTTTCGACTTTTTGACTTTGACATGACGTATTTTTAAAAATGTTTGTCTATTTAGTGATTTTTTATGTATTTTAACCGTCAATGAGTCAAATAATATTTTTAAGGAATAAATAGGGACAAACTAAGCGAGATTTTTTCATTATGAGACATGAAACAGAATTTTCTTTTAAGAAAAATGCACATTTTTCTTAAAAACAGGTGATTTTCTTTAAAAAGTTATATGATACAATGCGTACAAATATCTTAAATAACTTTCTTACCTCATAAGCTTCCTAAAAAGGTACAAATATGTACATAAAAATATGAACATGTAATAAACAAAGACAAAACAATCATCAGGTAACGTTATCTAAAGAATTACTCTACCTGAGGCGACCTTTTTTTTCAATTGTTTCCTTTGTTCAAACTTCGGGATGTTTCGGCTACTGTCGTCGCGGCCCTTTGTCAATGAGTTACCGACTGGCTTAGAGAGCAAATTAAGTAGCTAATATTAGTTTTAAGTCAACTATTGCCGTGTACGGACGTATTGTTGCTTTAAACTACACCCTCACTTCTACTTGTGATTTTTTTTGTATCGCGATGACTGCTTTTGAGTACGATGAATACGCTGACATCTTGTTTTGTTACGGACTTTGTAATGGTAATGTTGCTGCTGCACGAAGAACATACGTTGAACGTTTTCCGAATCGACGAGTGCCAAACATTAGAGTGTTTTCAACAACATTTCGACGAATTCGGGAAAGCGGCCGTGTTGATAGAAGACGTGGCGAATCAGGCAGACCTCGTTTGTATGCTCCAGAAGAAGAAGAACAAATTTTAACACTTTTTCAAAATGATCTTTCTATTTCTACAAGAGCGGCAGCTAGAAGACTTGGATTGAGTCAATGGAAGGTGTGGTTTACAGTACACACAGCGCGTCTACATCCATTTCACTACACACCTGTCCAAGCGTTGGAAGAGGGAGACCCGGTTAGAAGAATGGAATTCTGCCGTTTTATGATAAATGCAGACATGGAGGATCGCAATTTCTGCTCAAGAATATTGTGGACGGATGAATCGAAATTTGACCGTAACGGGATAAACAATTTCCACAACACACATTACTGGGCACCAAAAGGAGAAAACCCCAGGATTAAAAAAGAAAGGGCCCATCAAACCAGATTCAGTCTAAATGTCTGGATGGGTATAATTAATAATAATGTAGTTGGACCTCATCTTTTGCCTCAAAATTTAAATGGTGAAATGTACGAACATTTCCTAAGAGAGGAGATTACTGGTTTAATGGAAGATGTGCCAATAGCAACTCGTCGTAATATGATTTTCCAGCATGATGGTTGCCCGGCCCACTTCCGCCTCGGCGTACGCCAGTGGCTAGACCAAACTTACCCACATCGCTGGATAGGTCGAGGCGGGCCAATTCCTTGGCCAGCACGGTGTCCCGATTTGACCCCGTGTGATTTTTATCTTTGGGGTCATATGGAGGCTTTGGTGTATACTACACCCATAACTACTGTAGAGGAGCTCAGAAGCCGCATAAGAAATGCAGCAGAAGAAATCAAAACTAGTCTTACTACCAGAATAATCAAAACAGAGGTACGGAGAAGACTACGGGCCTGTATCAGAAACAGAGGTTCACATTTTGAACAAGACCTAAAGTAGGATATTTATTATTAAATTTAATTAAACATTGATGTTTTTTAAACACAATAAACGTAATTAAATTCAAGTTTTTCCTTTTATTTAACCTTATCGCAAATAAATCGATTTAGACATTATTTCATTTTACTTCTATGTTTACTACAACGTCATATTTTTATGTAGACATTTGCACCTTTTTGGAAAGCTAATGAGATAAGGTAGTTATTTAGAATATTTGTATGCATTGTATCATACATTTTTTAAGAAAATCACATGTTTTTAAGAAAATCACCTCATTTTTCTTAAAAGAAAATTCTGTTTCATGTCTCATAATGAAAAATTCTCGCTTAGTTTGTCCCTATTTATTCCTTAAAAATATTATTTGACTCATTGACGGTTAAAATACATAAAAAAAATCACTGAAAAGACAAAATTTTTAAAAATACGTCATGTCAAAGTCAAAAAGTCGAAAATAAAGAAAAAATTTTGAAATTTCAATAACTTTGTAAATATCAACTGTCGGATAGGGGATGCCATGAATTTTAACCTGGGTCCAGCTAGACACGACGTCGTCGGGGACTGCTAAAAGTATCGTGCAAACGAACAGTGGGTAACGCATCTCCAAGTGCGAACCCCACACACGGCTAGGTTTAAAACCCACCCCGGTCCTAGTTACGGTTTGGTCTGCAAATTTCCGCTGCAGAAAAAAAAAAGGGGATGCCATGAAAAATATTGCTGTAAATGAGGTCTACTTTCTGTCTTTCAAAGGAATGTATCGAATTTCAGGTATGGTCATAATTTTAAGTATAGACAGAAATCGACATTTAAATGAAAACAGTACTTGCAACTCACTTGTAATATCTATCCAAATGCACACTTTGTTATGTATAATAAATCATCACTAACTGATATAAATGTAATGTGTTATAAAATAAATTTTAATATAGACTACGTTGACTATAAAAATAAATATTTATATGATTCAAATAATAATAAATCAACAAGGCAGAGATATAAATTTAGTAACGAAAATACATGTAATCATGAAAAAAATGCGTCTGTAAATGGTAATATAAGTAAATATTATATTAAAAAAAAGATCAATAACAAAACCACAATTTTAGATTATTTTCCACTAATAAATAAAACTATAAAATTTAACTCGACAGTTTTGCGTCAAAATACAATTTTAAATTACTTTCCACGATTTAATAAAATTGAAAATTTATGTAAAAAAAAACCTAAAAGAGTCGCCAGATCAGTCGCAGTTTTTTCTGTGATAGTAACTACCTGCGTATATTCCACCAAAATATCGCAGGATTTCTAAGCAAGCGCGACATTTTGCAAATTAATATTAATCAATTGCAGGATAAAAATATTGAGCTGGATGTCATTTGTCTAAGTGAAACATTTATAAAATCGGATTGCATATCCCTAATGCAATTACAACAATATAAATTAGCGGACTACTTTAGTAGAGAAGATCAAAAACGTGGTGGTGTTTGCATATTTTGTAAGAAGGAAATCGAGTTTAGGAGATTAGAAATAGTTAAAGAATTCTCTCAAACCAAATGTTTTGAAGTGTGTGGCATCGAAATACCTTACTCAAAATGTGTAGTCATATGCTTATAAAGGATACCAGATAGCAAAATACTAAATATTCATACATTTCTCATAAGATTAGACAGTCTCTTATCAAAGCTGCGGTCCAAAACGAAAAATTAGAAAATCTTTATAGCTAGCGACCTAAATATAAATATACTCAAATACACTAATACCTTAAGAGAGTTTAAGAGAATATTACAAAACAACGGCTACCACTTACACATTAATGAGCCAATCAGACCAAACTCTTGAATAAACATAATCTTTAGTAATGACATAGAAGCCAAAGGTGATCACAAAGACGGTTCATGGGTGACGTGAAACATTTTTGAGTTGGCTCGTGTGCAACTTCCGTAACATCACAAAGACGGTTCATGGGTGACGTGAAACATTTGAGTTGGCTCGTGTGCAACTTTCGTAACATCACAAAGACGGTTCATGGGTGACGTGAAACATTTTTGAGTTGGCTCGTGTGCAACTTCCGTAACATCACAAAGACGGTTCATGGGTGACGTGAAACATTTTTGTGTTGGCTCGTGTGCAACTTTCGTAACATCACAAAGACGGTTCATGGGTGACGTGAAACATTTGAGTTGGCTCGTGTGCAACTTTCGTAACATCACAAAGACGGTTCATGGGTGACGTGAAACATTTTTGAGTTGGCTCGTGTGCAACTTCCGTAACATCACAAAGACGGTTCATGGGTGACGTGAAACATTTTTGAGTTGGCTCGTGTGCAACTTCCGTAACATCACAAAGACGGTTCATGGGTGACGTGAAACATTTTTGTGTTGGCTCGTGTGCAACTTTCGTAACATCACAAAGACGGTTCATGGGTGACGTGAAACGTTTTTGAGTTGGCTCGTGTGCAACTTTCGTAACATCACAAAGACGGTTCATGGGTGACGTGAAACATTTTTGTGTTGGCTCGTGTGCAACTTCCGTAACATCACAAAGACGGTTCTTGGGCGACGTGAAACATTTTTGAGATGGCTCGTGTGAAACTTCCGTAACATCACAAAGACGGTTCATGGGCGACGTGAAATATTTTTGAGATGGCTCGTGTGCAACTTTGGTTAGATCACAAAGGCGGTGACGTGGACCATGTTGGAGGCCATACCATGTGAGGGAATTCGCCCTGGCTGGCGCTCTCGCCACCCACGATGAGCTCAAGGCCGGTGTAGTCGCACTTGGGCGCTGAGATGGTCATCTCCTCAGGCTCGGGCACCAGCGGGATGAACTCCACCGTCTGCACCACGCTGCGGCTGTACTCCTCGCATTCTGGGGGAAAGGGTTATTGTATAGTGACGATGATCGCTAATAGGCTAATCTTGATTGATGGATCTTGGAATATATTCCCACCAGTTTGCCTGTCAAATATGGTGAATTTTGATTCCCTTGTTGTTGTTATATTTTCATTCTCTTGTTAATATAAAATGTAATTAACTAACTATAACACGGAAAACCATGGCTGATGCCGCGCACGTGGCAGCTATTTATTTTATTATGAGCGTGATAGAATATCTCTGCCTATGTAAATGTGACAAAGTGGTCTCAAAGGTTCCCTTCGGGTTCGAACCTGACTAGCAAACACAGGACCGTAAAATTACGACATGGGCGACCGGGATGTCATACAAAGTTCACAGGATTTTATTTATGACCTAGGAAGTCATTGGATGGAGTACCGACTCATATCTTAAGTACATTCTGAAATAGCACAATATCACATTGATGTACGTGTTCGCTGGCCCCAGCACACATTTTGAACGGTTTAAAAAAAATGGGATTTTTTTGCGAGGAAGCATTGCAGTGGTGTATGACAGCCTTAGTGCATTTCGGGTCTTCTGGGTCTTAAGCGAATTTTTTGAACAAAACATTCGAAGACAAATCCCGATTTTCGTTTGGTTACTAAATTTATTTTGACTGGACCACCTTCTTTCTCTTACGTAATTTTTCAACAACTTACTTCGTTCACTAACGCGACGCTTGTCGTTCGTGTTCTGAGGCTTCGGTTTCCTGAAATAAGTTGTCACAATAGTAAGCAGCTGTTTAAGGTTGTGACCATAATGTTTGCATTTAAGGTTGAACTAGTCGACGGCCCGAACTCTAACAAAATGATTGCTATCTCACCTGACATAGTGCGCGAACATGTGTGCTAGAATGAAATGCACAATGATTCATTCCGAAAATGTCCTTTTAGCAAAACAGTTATTATAGAAAAACTATTAAGTGTATCTTTTTAAAATAAATTAATTTCAACTTTTGAATAACTAAACTATGTCTGTACGGGCTTTATTTTTGAGCTTTCGTGCTTTGTATACTATTTATTTTCGTCCAAAGTTGGGCTAAAATCAGTGTTGAAATACGAAAGTTTATAAGGTTGTATTTTTTAAATGTATAATTTTTTTACGATTTAGAGTACATACAGACATAGATAATGACGAGATCAACCTTTATTATTCTTAGTTTTTGATGGTCAACGTCAAACATTGTAGTAATTACTGTTCTGCGTTTGTATGGAAAGATGAACGGCTTGTGTAACCTTAAAAGTTGAGTGTTATTATGGCATTATGTCTACATCTAGAAAGTTCCTTAGTATTCAAATTTGTTCTCACTTACAATTTCTTTTATCTCTTTTACTACTATTTTTTACAAATATTTTAATTGATACAATATTATTTTTTACACTTTTATGGAAGGTAATGTTATTTGTTTTGTATGAATACAAATTCCGACTTTGTGCTGCGACACTGCGCCGGTTCTGCACTCTGATTGGCCGACTGATGACCATTGATCGATGATCACTGGTTTGAATTGATATTACGTCAGTGACAAATCACTGACCACTTTCGGAATTTTATGGGTCACATTACTACTGTATCCGGTTATAATATGCTCGATAATGTTGGACGAGCTGGCAGCCACCTACTGCCAAGTGGTCAACATCGCCCATGAACATAAACGAGCTAGGGACGGGCATAGCCTATTCCTGTCCTAAGACGTGAGATGGTATGTCTCGGTGCTAGTAATTGGCAGAAGGATGGTGGTACCGTACAGACGCCATCCCCCCCACGGTAGACTTACTGAGTGCTGGCAGTTTGCAGGATGCTACTCTGGTCCCGGCAACAGATGAGGGGCGCTCCGTTGTACAAGCTCTGAGAACAGTACGTCGGTAGGATGCCGTTCAACCTGAGGTCACACAAAAATAATTATGAAAATATCGTAACCCGTGTGGTGGTTTTGTGATTCTAAGTATGAAATATGAGACCTCCTCGCTTGATTTTGAGGAAGTAGACCACAGAAATATATCGAGATAGAAGTAAAGAGTGTATGACGTATGTACCTCGCGTGCCGAAAAGACGTCTCGACGGCTCCATTCCTCGCCGAGAACTTTAGTATGTTCCCGACCGCGGTCAGCATGCGACGTAAGGTTTTATAAACAAAATGACTCGTTGTTCAATAATTAATTGTTAAAACCCAAACCAGTAAAATTGGAGCTGTCAATCGAGGTATTTCCTTTCACCAGTAAATACTATTTGTCCTAAAAAATCTGTTATTAATTTAAAAACAATTTATTTTATTATTTTAATCAAAACAGTAGCGGGCGATTTTGTATCCAACGCGAGTTTTCTATTGCCGTTTTAATTTGACGAGAGAGACTTAGCGTTCGTTCAAAATCAGCGATGTAATATTATGCTATAGAAACTGTCGAGTTACGTTGAAGACGGTTTCCCATTTTTTCTGTCAAAAGTGCTGTACCTTCACTGCGATTTTCTTATTCGATTTAAATCTATTTTGAAAGCAGATGAAATGATAATAGGGATGTTGACATTTTTCAGAAATGTTTTTAAATCATTAATAAATATCTAATGGAGGCCTAAATATTATTAACTTTCGCTTAAATACGTCTAATGCCTATAAAATCTTGCATTTTATAATGCATTTTAAATTTCCCTCCAACACATAACACACACGTAACGTCATAATATGTCATGTCTAACAAAATATTGTGATGAAAACTCTCCGAGGTTGAATCTTGAATGTCTCTAAGCGTAGTGCAATTTCACTCGAAAAATACACACTCTAAAAGAACGTTTACTTTTTGAATGGATGTCCCCTGAAGCGAGTGGATGAGATTAAGGATTTGGGAGTTCATCTTGACTGCAAAT
Organism: Helleia helle; assembly: GCA_963853865.1. Taxonomy (NCBI): domain Eukaryota; kingdom Metazoa; phylum Arthropoda; class Insecta; order Lepidoptera; family Lycaenidae; genus Helleia; species Helleia helle. The sequence goes on from OY971434.1 coordinate 2,083,790, forward strand.
TGACTTTTAATTATCATATAAATTATATTGCAGCCAAGGCATCGTACTTTAGGTTTTGTTTTGAGAGTATGTAGAGATTTTAATAATCAAAATACCCTTGTTCTACTGTATCAGACATTTGTACGCTCACTTCTGGAATATGCATCCACCGTCTGGAATCCGCAATATAAATCTCATATAGCGACAATTGAAAAAATTTAACGCAAATTTATAAAATATCTACAATACCGCAATTTTAGCATTGATCAGGATTTGGTACCTTTATCTAGAATTGAGAAACGTCGACAGATCAAGGATCAGATTTATTTGTTTAAGATTGTTCATGGTTGTATCGATTCTCCATTTCTACTTAGTAATTTATATTTTAAATGTCCTAGAATGGGAAGTAGAAAGCAATACCTTTTTAACATACCTGCTACTAAAACTAAGTACGCTCAAAATTCTTTTATTTTGCGAGCTTGCAATAATTACAACAAACTGTTTAATTGTATTGATATTTTTTATGAATCTGTGGAAAATCTAAGGGAAAATGTAATTTATACTTAAAACATATTTTTTAAATTTTATTGTATATTTATTATTTTATCACCAACTTTCAATTTTCTTTTTATTTGTATTTTGCTGATGTTTTTCTGTGTATTTAATTCATGTCAGTCTGTTACATATGCGCACTACCCATAAACCGCTGACGATCATTTTATATAATAAGTTCCCATACAAGTTACAAGATATCAAGTACGACGGTTCCCAGGGAAACGCCGACGCAGCTCAACCTGGCTTATAGTGAAGTTAACATGATCCTCCACATATATTCTCACGGGACATATTGTATCCACCTCTCAGTTTTATATAATAATGTAAGACACTTCCAATTCTAATATCGAACGGTTGTCACGTCTTATTAGTTTTAGTTAACAGTTTTAATTATGTTCATAATATATTAAAATTGAATTATATGTAATTAATTAGTAAGTGTAATAAACTTTTATTAAAATAAAATCGGTTTTTTTTAAGACTCTCGAACGCGCTCAACATAATTGGCGCAGTCGGTAGGATTTTCGAAAGTGTTACGAAAATTAAAAGAACCTTCGCGAGTGACTGTTCGGGAGTGATATATTCGGGTGTGATCCAGAAATCGATCCAGCAGAAACCAGAATGCGAATGTAAGTGCTTTAGTTTCTATCTAGAGTTGCTTCCTTTTTATCCTATAAGTTTTTATTATATTTCCCAAGATTTTCCATCCAAGGCAATCACGGAATCCTAGGTTTAGTTATAATAGTCGTAATAATTTTTTAGACGCAAATAGAAATATTTTAGAAGGAGAGGAAAATTTAAATTTAAGTGAGAATATTTTTTTTAATAGTTTTTTAAAGATGGCAGATAATATGTTAGACAATATTTTTAAGGCTTTGCGGCTATTGCCGGAGTTCGACGGAAATCCAAATGTATTAACTAGATTTATTCGATTGTGTGACCAACTGGTCCAACAATTTGTTCATAATGAGCCAGGATACGAACTTACTAACTGTGCATTAATAAATGGGATTTTAAATAAGGTGGTAGGTTCCGCATCTCGTCTTATTAACTCTAACGGAATACCAGAAAACTGGGATGGCATTCGATCTGCCTTAATTAATAATTTTGCTGATCAGCGAGATGAAACATCGCTTTACAACGACCTCGCATTATTGAACCAAGGGTCATTAAGCCCTCAAGAATTTTATGAAAAATGCCAGAATTTATTTAGTACTATAATTACATATGTCAGTTTGCATGAAACGGTGTCGAGCACTATAGAATCTAAGCGCGCGTTATATAAAAAATTAACGCTTCAATCATACCTACGTGGACTTCGAGATCCACTAGGATCTCGTATCCGTTGCATGCGCCCTGACACAATAGAGAAAGCGCTAGAGTATGTCCATGAGGAGATGAACACTCTCTACATGCAACAGCGCAACGATCATCCCTCCGAGAAGAAAATGCAGGTTAGTGAAAATAAATTTAGATACGGATTTATGCAGCCCCCTATGTCTATGTTACCCGCGCCGCAGCCAATGCCACCACCATGGCCGTTTAATATGGCGGGACCATCCCGACCACAGTTAGGCATAAACCACCAACGTCCTGATACTGGTTGGAGGCCATTAAATCAATTCCGTGGACCAACAAGGACGCAACAAATGTTTGCCGCGCCACCACCAAATTATAGGCCTCAGAGTAATGTGTTTAAGCTTCCGCAACGTTCTATCCCAGTAGGTCCTCAGCCCATGAGTGGCGTCAGTCACTTCGTGACCAAGCCACATCATACAAACCCGGTCCGTCAACCACACGACTGGACCAGATCTGGCAACCCTCCACCTAATAATTACTTTAAAACAAGGGAGATGAATTTTAACGAATTAAATGATCTAGGTTACTCATTTGACTTTGACAATAATGACTATCAAGACCACTACTATCCCGACTATACCTATAGCCACCCGCAGTCATCATACCCCCAGCGTTCTGAGTGTAGTATGGAGGAGATACAGGAAGAGATGCCTACTCCTGAACGTCAGGATTTTCCAAAAACCTCTGAAGTCAGACAAATTAAAACAGAAATAAACCTACAGACACAAAAACAATTACCGTACATAGAAATTCTAGACCCCCCATTAAAACTATTGATAGACACTGGTGCGAATCAGTCATTTATTAGCCCCATAGCCGTAGAGCGGTTCTATCCACATGTCAAATGTAATTATGATCCCTTCAAAGTTACAAATATCCATGCCTCCTCACAAAATGACTATTCGATAACCATACCGTGTTTTAATGAAATAAATGAAAACGGAAATATTACCCTATTTATCTATAAGTTTCATAACTTTTTCGATGGTTTAATTGGACTTGATCTTTTGGAAAAATGGGAATCAAATATTGATCTAAAGAATAAATTACTCGTGACAAGAAAAGCAGTTAACCCCTTACGTATATACGACTCGCGTAACTGTAACCTATATGAAGAGATCATACCAGCAAACACGTCAAAATTAATTAGAGTACCTATTAATTTTCATGATGGCGAAGCATCAAATTGTATTATAACAGACTGTATCACCACGGTAAATAATGACCGCGGTATTATAAAAAAAAATCCATCTCATCATGACATCGTTTTTTCAATGAACCGTCCAGTTAATGCAGAACTATTTAATATTAAGTGCATGCGCACTAAACAGTTATCAAACCGTGTTAACAAGGTTTTATTCCGATTACGAACAGATCATTTCAATCCCGAGGAACGGGCTAATTTGGAAGCTCTTTGGTCTCGATTTGCAGCAAATAGACCAAAGCTCGCTCCAAGCTACATACAGGACACGGTTCTAGTGGATCTTCCCATCCTTATATACACGAAAAAGAAACGTGGCCCTTTTGCCAAATCACGCCTTAAGCGAAGTTCTAAAAACCCAGTATTGTTACAGGATACCTCTCCTGTTACTGATACGACTGACACGAGGACAAGACATACTGATTGACCGTCTACAAGAGTGCTTGATTTCAGTTTTATTAACAGGGGCCCAAAAAAAAAAAAAAAAAAAAAAAAACCTTATTCAAAACATAGGTATAACGTAATCAAAATAATCTTGAATATTGCATTTACAGTTACATTAATTAACAGTGTTTCAATTGGAAATGTGTATTTCCAATTGAATCCTATTTTACAAGTAAAAACCTGTCACAGCCTTGCATTCGGTTATAATTTAAAACATTTCGTGGACCTTACTTTAGCTCTTGTGGGCCACTGATAGTCCTGGGACCAATAGTTGGGAACCCTGCTCTACAATATGGTCCAAGGGTTCTTCCATTTAAACTAGGACCTGCGAAAATGGTGTCCCACTATCATTCATTTCTCGTTAACATCGACCTATCCACTATTCACGAACAAATTAATTCTGTAAAATCTCAGCTTTCCCAATTAGTACCAAACCTTAGTAATAGAACCTTTACCTTGTATGATCCTCACATAGAATACCTCATCTCGAAGCTAGAACGAATTTATGAACAGCTGCAGACCTTTGAACCAAACCGCAAGAAAAGAGGTCTCATAGACGGACTTGGTTCAATAATTAAGAGTATATCCGGTAATCTTGACTACACAGACGCAATTAAATATAACAATGCCATCGAAGTTTTAAGTATAAACCAACATAAAATTGAATCTGAGATAAATAGTCATATCAGTTTAAATAAAGAATGGGCTTTGCAAAATTCGAAAATACTAGAAAATATTACATTAAATCAAGATCGAATAGTTAAAACACTAGATATTATAATGAAAAGTGATGCTACAAGAGATGACGATTTAATTAAATACGCCCATCTGGCGCAACATCTCATTATTTTAGGGGATAATATTGATAGATTATCTGATGAAATGTATAGACTAGAGGATACGTTAGCTTTTATTAGAGTATCAAGTGCTCCGCACTCTATGTTAAGTATTGTAGATTTAAAAATTATGTTACATAAGTTACGAAATCTTTATTCTAAGGATGAAATCCTTGATATAGAGATTAGATATTTTTACGATATAATTAAGATAGGTTATTTTTACGTAGACAGTCGTATAGTTATAGTTTATAAGATTCCAATTGCTTTACCTTCGATATATGACCTTTTTAAACTTTCCCTTATACCTAATAGAAATCATCAGATCCTTTTACCCACTCTACCATACATAGCAATTTCTGGAGATGATTCTAAGTACATGGAGGCTGAATGCCCGAAGGTAAAAGAATGGTATCTCTGCCAAAGGACATCTATCTACAAAATTCATGAAATCCCCGATTGTATCCATCAACTCATCATCAAGCAAGAAGTTCATTCATCATGTAAGCTAGCTTCAGTGAACCTAGCAAAAGAAGCAGTAGAACAAATCGACGACAGACATTACACTGTGACCTTTCCTAATCAAACTAAAGTTAGAACCTTTTGTAAGCAAGAACAATATAGAATGCTTCAAGGAAGTTATCTCATCACAATCCCCGTGAACTGCTACCTCAAGACGCCTACCTTTACCATATCTAATTTAGATGACCACATCAAAGGACACCCTCTGAAAATAGTAGAACTGCCGACGTTTCAAGAATCGAATGGAAGTACATATAACGCACCTGCAATTTTAAACACAATTGACCTCGAAAATCTTCACTCTCTTAATGAGAAAATATCATTCCAAAATCCTATAAAATTGGATAAAAATTTACAACTAAGTTTGTACCATACAACCATCCCATTTTATGTAATATTATCGGGTGCAGTTATATTATGTGCAGTATACATCCTATACAAATATCTCCGTCAAAACCGCCCTCATGAAAATCAAGACGTCGAAGACATTAAGATCAATATACCATTAGAAATCAGCTCTGAAAAACCTGAAAAAAGAAAATCGCATCCCGAAAAAATGAAAATCAACCACAGCGACATTTCGGCGACATTATCTAACATCTCGAAATAATCGCTGAAGTACGGGGGGAGGTGTTACATATGCGCACTACCCATAAACCGCTGACGATCATTTTATATAATAAGTTCCCATACAAGTTACAAGATATCAAGTACGACGGTTCCCAGGGAAACGCCGACGCAGCTCAACCTGGCTTATAGTGAAGTTAACATGATCCTCCACATATATTCTCACGGGACATATTGTATCCACCTCTCAGTTTTATATAATAATGTAAGACACTTCCAATTCTAATATCGAACGGTTGTCACGTCTTATTAGTTTTAGTTAACAGTTTTAATTATGTTCATAATATATTAAAATTGAATTATATGTAATTAATTAGTAAGTGTAATAAACTTTTATTAAAATAAAATCGGTTTTTTTTAAGACTCTCGAACGCGCTCAACATAATTAGTCTGCTCTTTTTTTTTGTATTTTTATTTGTCAAATGTGGAAACTTAGTTGGTACATTTAATAGTTAAGATTGTGCTAAAATTAAGGCATTATAAAACTGTTTAAAGATAAAATAAAATATGTTTATAAACATCGTAATGATTCTAGTTGTCATATATTGTTTTAAACTAACGCGATAACAATAAATCTACGCGGTCAGCACCCGTAATAATATAAATATTCTAGTTGTCGTTGATAAAAAATGGCTTCTAAGTATTATAAATGTTGCACGGTGTCTATGTGTGTGTACACTGTCAAAACGTCTGAAAACTTGTTTATACAATATGAACCGCGTACGGAAAATGTACGAAAAATGTGACTTCAGCTTACCCGCAGGGGTCATCACTTACGTCTACGCAATCTCATACAAATATACATTGTTTATAATGAATGTCTATTTTTTCCTAATAAATAGTAAACTACGAAGCCTAGCCATATTTATATTGTAACTAGCTGTTGCCCGCAGCTTCGCCCGCAATACTGAATACGCATATAAAATTTGGTAAAAATCGGTAAAGCCGTTTCGGAGGAGTACGGTAACTAACATTGTGACATGGAAATTTTATATATTAGAGATATTTTTTTCATGGTGTATAAAAGTACCTCTATATTCTTCCGCTTCCGCTTATGAACAAGTGACGTCATTTCCGTTTGTTATCACGTGACCTATTAAAAATGTTATTCCATTTCTTTATTAAATATTAATTAAATCAAATAAAAATAAGGGAAAATATTGTATTTTTCCGGAATTCTATCATAGTAACTACCAATTAACATCAAAATTATAATATATTTTTATATGAATACTGTCAACATCCCTATTACGTTTTTATGTTTTTACTAGCTGTTGTCCACAGCTTCGCCCGCGTTAACATAGATTTACAGCCGTACCCGGATTGATGATGATTATTTTTATAGTCTAAGTTACTTCTTATATCATCAGTCATTTACCAGTGAAAGTCCCATCAAAATCGGCCCAGCCATTTCATAGATTAGCCGGAATAAACAGACAGACAGACAAAAATTGTCAAAAAGGCTATTGTGGTATATGTACCGTGTATACATTCATACTCATTGATTAAAAAGCGGTTATTTTAATATTACAAACAGACACTCCAATTTTATTTATCTGTATAGATATATAGATGAAGCTATAATGTATGTAGAGCAAATACCTACTAGTTATGGCTACTTCTATATTGCAATTTTATTTCAGGTTTTCGAATTATCCTCATATTAAAAATAAATGGAATTATAAAAATAAATGGAATTAAAAAGAACTAGTCGATCCAAATATCTGATCAAATTAACTTTTTAATTATCAATAATTTTCAAATAAAACAAGTTATTATAGTAATACTAGCTGTTGCCCGCAGCTTCGCCCGCGTTTGACTTAGATTTGCAACCGTACCCGGATTGATGATGATTATTTTTATAGCCTAATTTACTCCCTATAATATCAGCTATCTGTTAGTGAAAGTTCCGTCAAAATCGGACCAGCCGTTTCAGAGATTAGCTGGAACAAACAGACAGACATACAGACAGACAGACAAACATTTTAAAAATTGCTTTTTTGATGTAAGTTACGTTTATACTGTCATTTGCATTAGTGAAAAGATTACAAACAGACACTTCAATTTTATTTATCTGTATAGATGTATAGATGTATAGATAGTAATAATATCTATGGACGCTTTTTTACGCCACGACAAACTGGTCCCGTGGTAAGTTCTCGAAGAACTTGTGTTACGGGTTCCAGACAACGGAAATATATTTAATACTTTTATACTATACATATATTTAAGATTTTTATTATATAATACACATGCATGACCCAGGAACACAGAAAACTTTTTTGTTCCCTGGCGGAATTCGAACCGCGCCGACGCGCTAACCGTTGAGCCACCGAGGTCGTCGTCGATATATTAGGCTTTAAATCATAACATTAAGCTGATATATTTCTGTGCACAAAAATTGTATGAGTACTATCATGTTAGGTACTATCTATAGCCTATTTAAAGTATTTGTTATTGTCTCTGCGTGATCCAATAAAATGTTTTTGAAGTGAAAACTTATTTAGGCGGGTTGAGCACTTTTTGGGTGAACAAAAATCATGGAACTCGCAACATCGTCACCTCGTCACCGAACGCTTTCAATGACTTCATTATGTTTCAAAATTTTTTAACTGAAATTTGAAATAAATTCTATTTTATTCGTTTTTACTTTTATCGGAATTCCCTATGACTGCCAATCCTATTTTCTTTTTTTTCTTTTTCAGTAATTAAAGAAGCAGTATTTAAGTAAAAAGTTCCTTTCATTCGAAAAATAATTAAACGGCTCCTTCCAAATCCGTAACTGCTGTGGTTACAACGCAGATTCATTCTTTTTTGTATATATAAAAAAAATATTTACCGATAATCTTGCCTGGCGGTCTCGCACGTGGCGGCCAGCGCACATCGACCTACGGTGTTGGTGTACTGTTCCACACATTCATCGCCCACTGGAAGAAAAGGAGTCTTCTTAAATGGGAAGCTTACCTAAGGATCTACGACTTTATATCTTTAGTTGTATAGTCTAAACAGAAATATATAAACTCGGCATTGGTGTCACCACTATATCTTTTATACAGTAACACATAACATTGATGTATGACATATCGTATGGACTATACAGAAATTAGTTCCGAAATTTTCCGCAACTACCGAGGGTTTTTATTTTTCTGGGAGGCTATACATAGGATATTTCGAAAACTTCGGGAATTGTGCTATCATTAAATTTGGCAGAATTTATAGGCAATTGCCTATAATTGTCATTGATCCCCGCCATGGTTCAGGCCTTGGCGTGGCGGTGGGGCTCAGTAGCCTAGGGTGAGCCCAGCACCTTGGGCGAAGCTAATTGAGCCGAGGGGGCTCTTTGTACCCCTTTTATAAGAGGGGACAAAAGAGCAGGGGGCAAGGGGCGAGGACGGGAACCTCATCCCATTGTACTGTCCCGACGCGAGGAGGGGTTGTTCTGTGGTGCGGGACAACCACTCTGTGGGTGGCGTCGGTCCCCTGAGGGACTGACTAGCCGTCGAGGTGCCCTGTTTGCTCATTAGATCCCACTAAAGGCGGCATAGGTGGTAGTCGCCGGGTTTTAGTGGGTAGAGCTGCGTCATTGATATGTCATTGATCCCAGACCAGTCTTGATATGTTTATGCAAATATCTAGAGCAAGATTTTTTAATCTGAATTAGTTGTTTGACTGATAGAGACGTTTTCATGGCGCTGTTTTTGTAACCGTGAAAGACGCAGCAAAATATCGAATTGCAACAAATTTTTTTTGTGGAAAAAATGTGTGCTATAGTACTGTTTGCCAACCAACCCGACGCCAGGAGGCCGTGTGGTCGCTGACTGCACGGTTGGCGGGGGGCAACCCCCCACTTTAACAAACCAATAGTGAGGCAAATGGGCTCACACTAATCCGACGAAGCATTAGGGCCTATGAGCCAGATCCCTGCGAAAAAAAAAACTGTTTGCCGATAATAGATTCTTCAGACACCAAATATTCCAGACTTCAGATTTTTGATGTTCGTGATGATGATGCGTCTTCCATCAGTCGAACACTTACACCAGATTAAACAAAATTACAATAGATACTTAGATGCCTAAACACGTAGACACTTCTTAATTGAACTTGTCCTAATTTAATTATATCACCAGAACTTTGGAAACGTCCCTCGTATGTTACTTGGTGAGACAAATTTACATTACTTATGACAAATAGCCGGCAGCAGATTCAGGAAACCCTCTTTAGTAATGTATAACCATACTAGCTGTTGCCCGCAGCTTCGCCCGCGTGAACTTAGATTTACATACGGATTGATGAAGATTATTTTTATATCCTAAGTTACTCCTTAAAACATTAGCTATCTGTCAGTGAAAGTTTCGTCAAAATCGGTCCAGCCGTTTCCGAGATTAGCCGGACAAACAGACAGACAGACAAAAATTGTAAAAATTGTTATTTTGGTATATGTACCTTGTATACTTGTATATCAATACGCCCTTAGTAAACGCAGGTTATTTTAACATTACAAACAGACACTCCAATTAATTTATTTATCTGTATAGATATTTTATTTCATTTAAACAATATTTCGCCTGTAATAAGATTAAAACTTAGTTTCGGCTCTTAGACAAGTTAGAAGTGGAAGAAATGACATCACTCGTGAAAGATATGTTTAACATTATACTTATTACTAATGAATATAAATATATGTGCATTAAACTCAATTTAAATAAACAACTAAACATCTTACCTTTTTGTGTTATCGCAGGCCGTATAAGAAATATTAACGCCGGTAGTAACAGTAACATTTTTCAAAGCTTCAATATACCTGAAAAGATAATATTTAGATTAGAAATGGTAGACATTTTACTCGTATTAATTAGAAATGGTAGACAAACTACTCGTATTAATTAGAAATGGTAGACATAGGTACTACTTGTATTTATTAGAAATGGTAGACTTACTACTAGTATTAATTAGAAATGGTAGACATACTACTCGTATTAATTAGAAATGGTGGATATACTACTCGTATTAATTAGAAATGGTAGACATATTACTCGTATTAATTAGAAATGGTAGACATAGGTACTACTTGTATTAATTAGAAATGGTAGACACACTACTTGTATTAATTCGTCCCGTATTTACTATGAAACTTATAAAACAAAGCTGAAGTCTGTTTGTATAAACGCGCTAATCTTTTAAACTCAACCAATTTTGAAGATTTGATTGTTTTTGCCTTTGATAAGTTAATTATTAGGGAAGCTATAAGGTAAAAGGGTCTAGATTCTAGGTTTTCTTTTTAGTTTCGGGAATACACGAGGAGAACGGTGGGCCTACTCTTGACCCTCGATCCTATTTGAAATTTAGGATTGAGATCGAAAACTACACTAGGGCAAGATTTGTGGAATTGTATGTAACTGTAAAATTTTTGGAATCGAATTTACACAGTTCAAACTCGATTTCGAAGTCGATACGTCAACGTCAAAATATTGTCAAGAGAGCGAAAACTGTACGAGATTGAGAAATACCAATTACTTACATAAAATTCCAATGTGATCGAGACAAATCGTGCGTGTGTAGCGTACAAGAGTACCGATAGACAAGTTCTCGTTCCCAATTCTAAATTTCAAATAGGTCAAGAGTAAGCCCGCAGGTAGTTTTAAACTTAATTACATCGGGTTTCCCAAAGACGTGTGATATCTACTTATTTTCCTTACAGCGTTCAAACATACAATTTTTTTTCTTGACTCTGATCAACTCTTGAAACATGTAAATAAAGTTTAAAGTCAGACAAAAGTTAACAACAAAACTCGTTTAGAGCGCGGACTTAAAAAATAAAAAAACTTTTATGATAATAATTTCATACGAATTCTTAAAATTAGCGAATGACTAGTTCCTATGGTATCTTCGTGAATTGTGACATGTATACTTTTATACAGCCACGCCAGTAGGATTTTAAATTCGACTGAGGTGACGATGTGGTTGTGTACTGGTCAGCACCAGAGATCTGTTAAACACACTTAGAGCATTAACTTCACCTGTAGGCTTCATGAAACGGAATCTTTGAACACGATATCCAACACTTCAAAACATCGAATTAAATAAGAACTATAGCACCCCCACCAAGGTTCAAGCCTTGTTGTGGCGGTGGGTCTTAGACGAAGCAAATTGAACCGAGGAAACTGCTCTTTGTACCTCTCTTATAAGAAGAGGGGACCAAAGAGCAGGGGACAAGGGGCAAGGACGGGAACCTCACCCCATTGCACTGTCCCGACGTTGGGAGGGGTTGTTCTGTGGTGCGAGACGACCACTCTGTGGAGTTGGTGTCGGTCCGTTGAGGGACTAACTAGCCGTCGAGGTGCCCTGTCGGCTCAATACATCCGGGGCACATCACCAAAGGTGGCATTGGTGGCACTCGCCGGGTTTTAGTGGGTAGAGCTGCATCCACCTTACTATCTCTCGCCGCGAGTCCCACATACCCGCCTGGGGAGTTTCCACTACCCGCTGCATGCCACAGAGCTTTTCCCGGCGTTAAAGAAAAGAGCCTCCGTAAAGGCAATATACGGAGTGGATTTTTCTTTTTAACGTCACAACGTCTTATAATTCGATGGTGCCGGCAGCAAGAACGAAAAAAACAAGACGTATATACGTTACCTCGCTGTGAGGCGTTCCATTTTCTTATGTTGTCACGTTGAACTATCGTCAGTAAACCGACTTTACAGACAACCCATTTTTTTCAGTTCAATATGTATGGAAAATGTTTTCGGCGATTTCTGACATTTCTAGTACTTATACCTTAAAATATGGTCCCATTGAGTCCCTATACGAAGTAGGATTGATAGGTATAAAAAATATTTTTTTGGATTTTAGAATTTTTTTTCGCTGGCCGTACATTTATTCGATAACTTGTAAATGCAGTTCAGAATATCCTTAAAAGTTATGGATGGTATCCTAGGAACGTTTTCCTGTTATATCGATACCTGCCCTTACAGACCCCTCTGTTTAATATATCAACCTGTCAAAAACAAAATCCACCTGTATAATATAACAACGGAGCAGTGTGATATCTCATCGATATAACAATAAACGATGTTTTTCCTTCTCTGAATCACCGTTTTAATGGTTCGATTTCCCGGACTCATATTTAGTTAATAGACAATCGCGGCTTTGCTCGTTACTCCAAATATTATTTGAGAGTTTATAACTTTAAGTTGAAATTGTACCTTACACTAAATGTATACTTTTCTTTTTTTTTTCTTTAACGCCGGGAAATGCTCTGAGGCATCCCGCCTGGGGAGTGGGTTTCCCCAGGCGGGTATGTGGGACTCGCTGTGCCCGAAAGATGGTAAGTGGACGCAGCTCTACCCACTAAAACCCGGCGTGTGCCACCAGTGGCGCCTTCGGCGAGGTGCCCCGGATCTGTTAAGCTAACAGGGCACCTCGACGGCTAGTCAGTTCCGCAAGGGACCGACGCCACCTCCACAGAGGGGTTGTTCCGCACCACAGAACAACCCCTCCAGCGTCGGGACAGTACAATGGGGTGAGGTTTCCATCCTCGTCCTTCCCCCCTGCTCTTTTGTTCCCTCTTCTTATAAGAGGGGTACTAAGAACCCCCTCAGCTCAATTACACTAAATATATACTGCAACATCTTAGAGTTATGGTTTTTATTGTGGTGTGTGTTGGTGGTGCATGCATAATATGTAGAAGGTGCAATATACATGCATATACGTGCACTCACAGACTCACATACTTTCTGTAAAGGCTGCGCGGTTCGCCGCTCGCGGAATTTTTGGCCATAAATACTGTATTTATGGCCAATAATTCCGCGAACAGAAAGAAATAATTAAAAAATAAACAAAATATTTCATTTGAATTTGGAATCTTGTCTTTTTATATTATGATTATTCTTTGTTTTCTCATTTTCGGGCCAATTGGTAAAATGTAGAATATTTTGTGATATTAAAATGGAGTGGGGTGATAATTAAATCCGAATCGCTGTGATTGCATTACACAAAGAAGGTATGGCGCTAAATACAATTTTTAAAACTCTCCATACCCTTGGTATTAATCAAATGTTTGTGTACCGAACTATTGAAATCAAAAGATTTTATCTCTGGAGATGAAGATAGCATCTAGAACCATGTCACGTATTTTAAAATATGACTTAGGAGTTAGGACTTGCAGCCTATAAGAGACGCACTGGTCATTTCTTATCTGATAATTAAAAAAAGAATAGGGCGGTAAAATCAAGACAACTACAAGGGAGGTCACAGAAAAAAATCGTTTACGGAATGGATGAGATTTTTTTTGCAATTGAGTTATTTTACCGGTGGGAGGGACGCGCTGTGCCGCGCTCCCGGCTGCATGGGTACCACCATCTTGCTTGTTCCTCCCGTGAAACAGCTTTGCTGTGTTTCGGAGAGAAGGGCAAGACAGGCAGTGTAATTACTGGCACCGAGACTTAACATCTTATGTCTCAGGATAGGCAGCACATAAATGAGTTGCCTAGGCTCGTTCCAGGTAAACTAGTTTATGTTCATGGGTGACGTCGACCACTTACCATCAGGTGGTACGTTTGCCAGTTTACCTATCAAACTAACATAAAAAAAATATAAAAAAAAAATATATTTTGATAAAACAAATTGCGGTTTTAGCTACGTGTGAACCATATTTTTGTGAAAAAGGTATCAAAACATCGGCACAAGTGTATTAAGATATCATGAGAAGTTAGTTAAGCCCCTTAACAACACGCTGTTCAATAACCAAGAAAAGGTCGCCGGGTCATAAAGCTCGATCCACCCAAACTTAGATAGACTAGACATCTATAGACTATAATAGATGGAAGACATTTGTTGGCAACAGGGTTCGAACAATACTCAACATTATTCCATCTTCATCCTGGCACCAAGTGTGTTCTGAAGACAATCCTGCAGACTGCGCAACAAGAGGATTATCATCACAGCAATTATCAGAACATCTATTGTGGTGGCATGGGCCAGAATGGCTATTGGTAGAAACCAACGTTCCGGACTTCATCAGAGCTGAAGACTGGCCATCATCTAGTCCCGATCTTAATCCGCAGGATTGTGATTTATGGTCAGTTTTAGAGAGTATGGCTTGCTCGATTGGCGGTGAAGAATTTTCCCATGGAAAGAGTGTGTGCTTCTATTGATAGCTGGCCTCAAAGTTTAAAGGGCTAAACAGCCAATGGAGAGCACTTGGAATAATCTTTATATATTTTAATGGTTTTATATTAATGTATTAAACTAACACTGTAATAGTAATAAATGTTACGCGCAATAGAATTTTTTTTGAAGTGAAACTTCTTTGCGCGCATGAGTGTAAATTTTTTACGGATAAAACGTCACTAACACAACGCACGCACTTTTTTTTTTACTTTGTAACAATATTTAGGGTAAGACTATGTACCTATCTTAGGTACCTATCTATTTAAATTTACTTAATACTTGTTACAATAAAATACTTGTCCCTGAGGTTCTTGTATTTTGGATTTTCGTTAAAGTTCTATGATAATTTAGTCATTATTATTAGTTATTACATCAAATTTTTCAAATGTGTCGAAAATTTTCTGATTAAATTAAAATATGAAGTGGTACGGAACCCACGTATGTTAGTTCGAGTAGCACTTAGTTCTGTGCAGACAACATACATACATATTTCAAGCATAACATAGGTAGTTGTCTAAAAAACGACTTATGACATAAATTATTCGCTCATGTTTTCCCCAAAGCTTTATAGCAATTTAAAAAATACCCAAAGAATTTGTATTAATATAATAATTATTAATAAATAATATATAATCAAATTTATTTACAAAAAATTAAAACCGACTTCAAAAATACAATACTAAAAAGTAATTAAATAATCTGAGTTTCTTTAATTTTTGTGCTTACAACTTATAATCAACTTAATCTTCTACTAATGCACAAACTTTGCGTTAACCACGTCATTATTATTTCTTTTGGAGTCGGTGTCCAGCCGAGGCAGGTAGGTAGGTACAGCAACAAATACGACACCGACTCCAAGTAACTAATGACGTAGTAAACGCAAAGTTTGTGCATTAGTAGATTTGAAGTTGATTGATGATTCCAAAATTCGTCGTCTTGGCGTTTATTGAAGGAGGCCTATGTTCAGCAGTGGATAGATAAAGGATGATGATGATGATGATGGTGATGATGGTGATGATGATGATGATGATGATTACGATGATCGCGACATATTATGGTGTGCTGCCAAAGCATCCTATACAATTGTTACATCGACAAGTTATAAAAGGAGCATATCGTCGAGGTAAAGAAAACCAACCAAATTGACATTATTGGGAATAACTAAAAACGGCTTGTCAGATTTTAATAAAATTAATGTGGGACCAAACAAAAAAAGATTTTTTAAAATCGGTCCAGCCATCTTCGAGTAATCGGGGAACATAAATAATAAAAAAATCCCACGAATTGAGAACTTCCTCCTTTTTGAAGTCGGTTACAATACATTTTTAACATACTTTTCCTCATATATACAAATAACAAACTTTTGCAATTTAAGCATTGTTATTGTTAAGTAAAAAAATAACCAAACAAACAACTTTACTTAAAATAAGTTACTTACAATTTGTGGAATTACTTTGACACTAAATAATTATTTTTAAACCACAATACAACACAGACACACAACTAAAACATTTTGTTTTATTTTGGCGCGCTAAATGGCGACGAACACATCGCAGAGCCGAGTTCGCACTGACCGGTTTTAATATTTTTAATTTTAATAGTCCTTGATCGGCTAAGGCTCGTTTCACATGAGGCGCTGCGTGCTTTACATGATATATCCGCATTGTTATCGTCACAGAAATAGATATATTTCTGTGGTTGTCGTGTTTATATTTTGAAACCAACTTGACAAACTTCGTAGTAACGTACTTCGAAAGTAGGCTGTCCAAAGCGATGTCAGTACTCAATTATGTAGGTACATACAGTTCCTGATTTATTGTATTTTTTGTTATAATATAGGAGGACAAACGAGCAGTCGAAGCCTTTTGGCGACTATCGACGCCTATATTATGCGTTTCAAATAAGAATACGAACGTCAATGACCTCTATCTGTAATTATCCCTTGAAAAGTACGGTTTGCACAAAAACTTATTTGCATAATTAATAGTTTTAAATCGAATTTAATTAAAAACGTTAAATAGTCATAAATTATTAAAAGAATTAAAGTCATAATTCGTTTTTAAACACATATGATAACATTATTTTATTTAATTGTTGCCGCAAAGGACCTGGAGCCATGCCAAAATTATTAAAGAAAATAAGGATGACGGTCGCCATCTTGCTGTTGTTTGTAATCTCCGCCGTGAGGACCTGAAGGAAATATAAGTTTAACTCGTGAAATGTACACTACCATTTTGCAAACACTGCAAAATGCAAGTAAAGTGACCAAGCGAGTTCGTTTGGCTACGGGGATAAATAAAAACACGTTAACACGTATCCGACGCGTACTCTGACATAAATGCAGATATGAGCGGCATTAAAGAGCTAGATTCTGATTGATTTTTTTTCACTTAATCTCTGTGAATAAATTTAATTATATGAAAACTTTTTTGCTAACCCTACCTTTCTGGTTTGAATTTACATCTGTGTCATCACAATATGGCGCTAAGTCCGTCCTATTCTCATTTGAAACGCATAGTACACATCCGCACAGCCAAATATTGATTGCAGATGCGTTGCCTTCCTTATCCCTCTCCCCCAATGGGCCACCGGAAACTCACAAACTGCACGAAACGCGACAGCATAGCTATCACTTTACGGTATTATGTGAGCGACAGGTACCTACCAACCCGGTCTTGTCTGCCCTAATTCGGCCGTAAAGCAGCATGGAACTACTTCCAGCATGGTACCAAATTACTTTGTTTTGCCATAGATGCTGTAGTAGTTGTACTCTTTGTGTATATGTATAAATGCTTATTTGGCTCGCCAACGCACCACCACGTCCACTCGGGCCGACGGTCTAACACTGACTAACGCTACTCTGCCCGCTCTGACGTATGCGCTCGAGACAAACTTCATAACTAGAGATGTTGAATATAACTATCAACCAATAAATTTAACTAATATTTAAAATCAACCATTATATTCAATAAACAAAATTAACATTATCGAATAAAAATATCATATCAAATTCAACCGTTTCAACCTAAGTTGATGAATCAACTATGTTGAATGCTTTGAAATTTTACCTTTAACGTCTTTTAAATAAGGAACATTTTCGTACGTTTACATAATATTATATCACCGGACTGCAGTTGCCTACATTGACATTCTATTGTCGCCCTTATTTTAATCAGAATAGTGTTGGAATTGATAATTTCTTGTATGCAATATTTTTATTCGAAACAAAGTGTAGTGATATTTTAAACAATTAACTATTAACTATAGCTGTGCGCTATGCGAACTCGTTTAGTTGATTTTTTACACTCTCATAAGTGCGTAGTGCGTACCTATTGCGATTAGTAAATGAATTGTTAGTGGTTAGTTTTATTTGATAGTCGTTCGAAGTTGTTGTTTGTCGTTTTATTTAAAAGAAGATTAATATGTATTATATTATAGGTAATTTATTTAAAGAAGTTCAGTTATTAAGATGTCAAGACGGAATGCTGAATTCAATATTTGACAATTTTGATAAGTGTATTATTAGTATACCTATTGATAAGTGATAAGTATTGTACAGAAAATTTATCTTTTAATCTACTACAACTAATAATTTGAAAACACAATTGGTAAATAATATAAGGATAATTATTGTACGAGTCGTACATATAATATAATACCTATCAGCTATGGCGCAGATTCAGATAAAAAAGAAACAAAAAACCACAAAAAATCTATTTAACATTTCAACTGCTTGTATTAATGTAATAATAAAACACTAGCTAGAAAGTCCTAAGTCAGTTCAAGTGTGAAGGAAAGTTCATTGAATTTAACATATTAAAGATTAAGTATAGATGTCAATAGGTATTAACATCTATACTTAATCTTTATTATATCATGCTACAATAGAATAAAATATTCAACTTCATTAACATCAAGTATCAACCAATAACCAAATCGTTTACTTGACAAATAATATTAACTAATATTTTCAACCAATAAAAATATCGATATTTATTTTTAACAATTAACCGTTAACTGATATAAAATTTCAACTAATATTGACATCTCTATTCATAACACAATGTTTGTATAACTACATACACTACATCCCTTCCTTATTTTAGTTTATTTTATTTTATATTTAATGTTTCACTAATCACTAACATTTGAGATGCGTTTCTCATTACTATTTCTATCAATATAATCATATATATTATTTGCTATATGTGTGTATATATTTGTATGAACTATGAACACACACTATATCTCCCTTCCTTTTTAAGTGTTTATTTTTCTTTTGACGTGACAACGTCTGATAAATCCATGAACGACGGCTGAATGCACGAAAAAGGGCGATTCATTATCCCGTTACGCTCATTGTCCCATTACATTGCATTGCATCACGTTAAACTATCGTCTGTAAACCAACTTTACAGTCAACCAATTTTTTTTTGTTAAATCTCTATTTAATCACTTGTTACTACTTAAACACTTACTACTTAAACACTTTTAGAAAAAGTAAAAAATCGAAAACTTAGGCAATCAAAACAATCACAATGATAGTATATATATACTTGACCTTCAAGTTTCTAAACAATAACTTAGTAAATCAAAATATTTTATCAGTTATAGGAATTAATAATATATACCTGTCATGGACACTCAGTAATAGCCATAGAATACCTCATGGCATAGTCCATCGGTCATGTATCACTAACCCTTAGTACCGTATCTAGTCCATCAGATACTACTTGACACAGTCCATGGGTCATTCAACATGAAATTACAACTCTTTGAGAATTTGATCATATGACTCGTTACGTCACGACGTTCACACCCCACCGTTACAATAATATTAGTCGAGTCACTGATTCTTGTAAAATTATCGTATTAGATGGCATAAACGTCTCTTAAAGCGGCCTACCTGACAATTTCCTCAGGTTTACCTCAATTTCAAGTCCTGTGCTGACTTCTCTATTTGATTGACACATCAATTAAGTATTTCCAATTGAATTGAGATATCTGTGTACCGATTATTTCCAATTTAATTTAGGCATCTTTGTATCAAGCATTCCCAATTTAATAAAGGTATCTTAGTACCAGAAACTTACCACGTTTTTCCAATTTAATGGAAGTATCTTTGTACCAAGTATTCCAAATTTAATAAAGGTATCGTCGTACCAGAAACTTACCAGTTTTTTTTTCAATTTAATGGAGGTATCTTTGTACCAAGTATTTCCAATTTAATGGAGGTATCGTCGTACCAAAAACATACCAGATTTTTCCAATTTAATGGAGGTATCGTCGTACCAAAAACAAAATATTTTTCCAATTTAATGGAGGTATATTTGTACCAAGTATTCCCAATTTAATGAAGGTATCTGTGTACCAAGTATTCCCAATTTAATGGAGGTATCGTCGTACCAAGTATTCCCAATTTAATGGAGGTATCGTTATACCAAAACATACCAGATTTTTCCAATTTAATGGAGGTATCTGTGTACCAAGTATTCCCAATTTAATGGAGGTATCTTGTACCAAAAACATAAAATATTTTTCTAATTTTACGGGGGGCAATTATTTCCAATGAAATATATTTTACCAAATGCAAGTGCATATATTTTATTATTATATTTTATATTTTTTCCCTCATTCATTTGTATAAACTAGTACTTACTTATTTTTTTATTATATTACTTGGTTGACATTACATTACATTTCATAATATGAATTTATTAATTCATTATTATACCTACTAAGCAACAACATGAATAGCCCAGAAATAATTTTATCAATTTTATGATAAATCAAAGCTGCTACATATACCATTTTAAAAATGAATTTAATGTGACAATTTTATGACCAGTCAAAACTGCTTTTATAAGGTAATATAATAACAACCAATGTCAATTGAATGACCAGTCACCCTGCTTTTACAAATAAGTAGTTACGTTTCAATTTAATGACCAGGCCCGGCTCCTGCGGGAACCGTTTACACGTAGCGGATACATGTTATATACCATTTTTTCACGAATTTTAATCCTGCAATCCCTTTTCACATAATATGTATGTACACATATTTTATATTATTACATTTTATAATATACCTTGTACTGGTATTGTCTATTTTATTTTTGTATTCTATTATTTAATTTGTCAGAATATTGTCATAATCTGGTGTTACATAAAATTAAATACCTAGTTTTATAGAAACTGCTCTAATAGTATCAATCTAATATTTATATTTTTTTAGACAACTTCCATCAATAGTTTAGACAGTGAAATTTCATAAATCTTACCTCTAATAGTAATATGGAGGTTACTATTCATCCGACTATCGGACGATTTATGATGCTTGTATTATAGACATATGTGTCACTATTTTCGTTAAGTTTTCTAACCTGTCTTTCCTTCCCAGATTGCATAAAATGTCCACCAACCCACAGAAACGTTTATATGAACTCACGTCTCTTATATTACAATATATTCATTGCATCTCGTGGCGGCTAAATGGTCGCGGATCCATTTATAGCACATGTTCCGTATTGCCGGTGACATATGCCCTCGTGTAGCTCGGCTACGACACGTAACTCACCTGTATCGATATGCAACAAGAACAACGTAATTAATTCATTTAAAGTGTTAAGTTTATTTGGCTCTCAAAAGAATCCTTAGATCGCTTAGATCTACTGTGGATACGGTCTCGATATTTTTTACTGATATATCTAAGTTTATGCGTATCTTTAAGAGTTTTCACAAGAAAATATAAAATTAGCCTTAGTGTTGTCACGCGGCTTGCACTCATCATCATCATTACTAGTCAACTATGCAAATTACTTGAGCAGTATCGGTATATAGAATGATGCTGAAATAAAACAAAGTACATACAAAATTAAAAACTAAGCATGTGGTTGTTTTACACAAAATACGCTCGCAATAATAACCAAATAAAGACACATGGTTGTCAACTTTAAAAGTAACTTAACACTAATTACAGAGAAACAATTGAATCGTTTATACAATCTGCTCCGTGGCAACATGATGCGGCTGTGGTCTTGCTGTTTACAACATCATCACATCAGCGTGGATACTCTTACTCGAACCACACTACAGTCACGCTGTGCTGTGACGCTTTATTCACTTGTCTGAAAATGCCTGGCGCCGTGACGCCCTTTAAAACCAATCCAACTGACGTCGATAAAATTGTGGAGTTTGTACTCTTTATAGGTACCACAGACATAACATTATACTCGTCTTTATACTAGATATTATTTCTTACCCAACTGTATATTATTTCAAAATATGTGATGGTAGTAGGTACAGGCACGGCACCTAATACTATTTTGTGCAAACCCAAATATCTGCAACTAAATGTAACTGTAAATAAATTTATGTAATTTATAACCAAACAACGAAAAGTATATTGTTTTAAACTAACGCGATCACTATTCATATTTATAACCGTACCGTAATTAATACCGTAATAAGTACCGTAAATAAACCGTAATATAATTATTACGGGTAAGCACCCGTAATATTATTAATATAAAAACGAAAAGAGTCAATGAGTCTCGACTATTGAATATTTTCTATTTTTCTTTTAGTGTATCCTTAGATCATTTTCTATTAATCAATCACCATCATCAACTTCCTACCCCTTCATTTGGGGTCAACTTTAAATTATTTTCTATAAATAAATGTGGTACTAAATCTATTGCACACACCTACCACGATATTAATAAATGTATATGTGGGTATTTTTGTTATGACGATTATTATTTTACATTTAAGATCAATGTTTGACCCGACACTGCTTATACTGAAAATGCTTGCCACTGTACAATGCAGGTGAACTTGATATCACTGAAGTCACTCATAATACCTTGGTTCGTATTCCTCAACTTTTGCTCACTGCTGTTTGTGCTGCTGTCGTTGATGTGCGGCGTTTGCTTATGAAAAGTCAGTGTACAAACAGAACATGTTAAGATGCATTATTTATATGTTCTTTTTGAATGTTTATTTCTTCGCTGATCTCTTAATTTATAGGCCGCACCTTCTGTGATCATCAAAATTGTATACTTTCTATTTTATGACACTCCTCCACATTAAACCTACGTATAAGAATATAATCCCTAGTCCATGGAAAATATCCTTTAAAAGATAATATCCTTTAAAAGATACTATCCTATATTATGTGACAATTAGTATTAATAATAATTATTATTATTATTACTTATTTAACTTAACGTGTAGGTATAATATAATGTTTGGCCTGCTAGCATGGATATAGCCAAAATATTACATATTATGCTAAAACTTTTTGCATTTCACGAATTATTATTCAACAATAATATTACTCTATAACAAAATTAATACTCGACACATTACACCAAAGAGTATAAATATATTATGTTGGTACATTACCCCCTTTTATATTATCTTCTTCTTTTTAAATTTCCAATCTGGCCTTTATCCTCGTCGCCAATGTAGTATTTGTACTCTTTGTGTATATGTATAAATGCTTATTTGGCTCGCCAACGCACCACCACGTCCACTCGGGCCGACGGTCTAACACTGACTGACTCTAGTCTCTACTCTGCCCGCCTGGTGAGTGGTGAGTGGTGAGTTTTTTTTTTTTTTTTTATGTTACTTGGATAAGCAAACTGGCAAACGTGCCACCTGTAAACTAGTTTACCTGGAACGAGTCCAGGCAACTTATTTATGTGTTGCCTATCCTGAGACATAAGATGTTAAGTCTCGGTGCCAGTAATTACACTGCCTGTCTTGCCCTTCTTTCTGAAACACAGCAAAGCTGTTTCACGGGAGAAACAAGCAAGATGGTGGTACCCATGCAGCCGGGAGCGCGGCACAGCGCTTCCCTCCCACCGGTGGTGACGTATGCGCTCGAGACAAACGTCATAACACAATGTTTGTATCCATCGACTAGTTGTTGCCAAGCATGTCAAAATTAGTTTCCCGTTAATTGAGAAGCAACAGAAGTAACAGTGGGTGAGACACGAGCAATTATTATGATCACGAAGACAGTTTTTGAATCCCAACATAAAATTTTTAGTATGTTTTCGTTGATTACTAGCCAGCTACTGACCGAAGTGAAGTTAGTTTTACATAGTTTTCAACACGCATTGTGCAAGGCATTACGATGCCACTTGCACCTAACTTCAGGCTGACTATTTGAATCGCACGTTAAAATAAACGTTATTTTCGTACAGTCCGTACTTACCTTTATGCTAATGACGTTTCAGCAGTAGGATGCGCAGTAACACAAAATAAGTAATGTGCTGCCATATAATTATTATTATCTATTAATACAACCTTTTTTTTGTTAATACGGGAAACGCCTTTACTCGCCGTCAACGACCCCGGGTGGGCACTGGGCACCGAATGGTATGTAGGACTCGCGGCACATATCTGTGCCGAATACCCATTATAACCCCGCGAGTGCCACCATCACATGATGTCTATGGTGAGGTGCCCGTATTAGTTGAGCAACAGCGCACCTCGACAGCTAGTCAGTCCCCCGAAGGACCGACGCCAGCTCCATAGAGGGGTTGTCCCACGCCACAGAAAAACCCCACCCAACGTCGGCCAGTGCAATGAGGTGAGGTCCCCATCCTTGCCCCTTGCTCTTTTATCCCCTCTTCTTATAAGAGGAGTACAAAGAGTAGCTCCCTCGTTTCAATTAGTTTTGACCAAGGTGCTGGGTTCACATTAGGCTATTGAGCCCCATTGCCACGTCAAGGCTTGAACCATCGTGGGGGTTACCCCATGATGTTAATCATGTCCTATTGTGATGGTATAAAGTAGTTTTCTAAGTAAGTCCAATTTAACCCCGCACGATATTAATTAATTATTATTATTTTATTATTATTAAATATTATTTGTCATTTTTATTTTTTTAATTTTAATTTAATTTCAATTTTTCCAAGTTTGCGCGTTTACCGCAAAAAAATCACCCTTCGTCGTTCCTCTACAATTCGAAGGCACTTCCCTAACCGCCTCAGCCAGCATTGGGATACTTGTCGTCGATATATCGAGAGATGTGCAGTTTCGTGGTCATTTGGAAGGAAAGGCTAAACTAGCCTCGAAGAAACTCGGCGTGCTCAGTAGGGCGAAGCAGTATTTCATGCCTTCACACCGCCTTCAATTATACAAGGCGCAGATCCGGCCTCACATGGAATACTGCTCTCACCTCTGGGCTGGAGCGCCCCAATATCAGCTTCTTCCATTTGACCGCGTCCAACGCCGGGCGGCTCGAATCTTTTAAAAAAAAAATCAAAAATTTTGATTTTGATTTTTGATTTTAAGGGGCTACACTACCTCAGCTCGAATTCAGATTTTACCCCCACTTCGTCACAACCGCACCCCGCTTGCGGGGAGCACACGCGGCCGTTCGACGCCATGGATATTGGATAAAGTACAATAGTTGCTGCGTACTACGACTACGCTGAGTACGCGCGCATTCGTTCGCTTGTACTACACATAATATTATAAACTATTATGCCGCGGCCGGTGACCGCTCGATGTCGGCTGGGTAGGTACTAGGTATACCTATGTAGTATGTTGGTAGACTGTATTTACCTTTAGGTAAGTATACTTTACGGTACTTTATGGTATAATAAATATCTGATAGAAATAAAATAAAAATTGCTGTTTATGCCTAATATCGCCGGGAATCTTGATATTGTATTCCCTGTTTGAATTCTCCTAAAATACACCTTGTCCTGAATATGAATAGTACAATAATAATTTACAAAAACGGTGAAATTCTTTTTTATAAATTTACAACTACAGCTTTACTACTCATTGCGATGGGGGTTCCGTATAATCTAAAATAAAATAGTAATAATAATAATAATTCACTACTAAAAGATAATAATAACAATTTATTTCAAAAAATTACATGCATGGTAAATACAGGTGCATATTTGTAATATTTCTGTAGAAAAATTTATCTTCCTACCGCATTAGAGATGTTTTAGGGATCCTTATCGTGAGAATATAAAATTGAAATATTTTAGTGAAAATTTTATATAGAGCATTATATGTATTTTAGGGTTCCTTCTCGTTTGAATATAAAAGTTCTGTTGAAAAATATTTTAGTAAAATAATTTTGACGCAGCGTCACTAGTGTTTTTAGGGTTTCTTAGATGAAATATTTTTGTGAGAAAAATAAAAATGTTACTTTTATAGGATGATAATACCGTCCAATTGCTTCTTGAATTTGCTTCTGAAGTCACAAGCTAATCTTGTGACTTCTAAAGCAAATTCAACAAATTTTCATATTTTACAAAATATGAAAATTTATATACACCGGTATTATATTAATACCGGTGGGAGGGAAGCGCTGTGCCGCGCTCCCGGCTGCATGGGTACCACCATCTTGCTTGTTTCTCCCGTGAAACAGCTTTGCTGTGTTTCGGAGAGAAGGGCAAGACAGGCAGTGTAATTACTGGCACCGAGACTTAACATCTTATGTCTCAGGATAGGCAACACATAAATAAGTTGCCTGGGCTCGTTCCAGGTAAACTAGTTTATGTTCATGGGCGACGTCGACCACTTTCCATCAGGTGGCACGTTTGCCAGTTTGCCTATTCAACTAACATAAAAAAAAAAAAAAATATGGAATTGTAAGTACCTATAACCTATACCTTATCTACCTATGATACGGGTTTGACGATTATGATTTATTGAAATTTTACAATAATTGTAGTTTAATTGTCACCAACGTATTCACCTACCTACTCGTGATAGCATTATTTCAAAATTTATGGAGGTAAAATACACCTAGTCCTGAATATGAATAGTACAATAATAATTTACAAAATCGGTGAAATTCTTTTTATAAATTTACAACTACAGATTTACTACTCATTGCGATGGGGGTTCCGTATAATCTAAAAAATACTAGTATTATATAAATATTATTTTGCCTTGTGGGTATGATAAATATACATATAGGTTGAAATAAAAAGTTGATGTTTTAAAGCGAACAAAAAAATTAAAACCAAGTTTTGAAAAGAATTCGTAATGCATTTTATAATTATCAAAAATATATTTTGTCTCGTAGATAAACAAGTGCGAGTTGGACACGCGCATGAAGGGTTACGTTTAGTAAAAACCGCAAATAATCATGCTTGTTGTATGGGAGCTCCTTTATTATTTACTTTATTCTGTTTTTAGTATTTGCTGTTATAATTTCAACATAAATACATCATCTGTGAAATTTTCGACTGTTTCATTTTTGCGGTTCATGAGTTACAGCCTGGAGACAGACACACGGATGGACAGCGGAGTCTATGAATAAGGCCACAAAATCAAAATCAAAAATCAAAATCATTTTCTTTTTATTCATAGTAGTACCACAGCGTAAGTAGTTACAGTGGGCCAAAGCGTTTGAAGTCACGAGAAATGCAGCTTTTGTTTAGACATTCGTCATTGCTGTAGGGTGTCACAATATCCATCCATCAGTTTTTTTGTAGCTGTGACTATTTTTTTTTCTTTTCTTTTTAAATTACTATGCGAGTATAATATATTATCATATATAATATGTATGTGGATATTATACACACACACACATACACACACTCACACACACACACATACATATAGATATATAATATGTAATGATATATGTAAGTGTGTGTGTGTGTGTGTGTATATGTGGATCGAATAAACCTATTATGCAGTATTATTTATTATGTTATCCATATCACATTTTTCATAAATTAAAAAACGTTGGTGACAATTAAACTACATATATTGTAAAATTTCAATAAATCATAATCGTCAAACCCGTATCATAGGTAGATAAGGTATAGGTTATAGGTACTTACAATTCCATATTTTGTAAAATATGAAAATTTGTTGAATTTGCTTCAGAAGTCACAAGATTAGCTTGTGACTTCTGAAGCAAATTCAAGAAGCAATTGGATGGTATTATCATCTTATAAAAGTAAAATTTTTATTTTTCTCACAAAAATATTTCATCTAAGAAACCCTAAAAACACTAGTGACGCTGCGTCTAAATTATTTTACTAAAATATTTTTCAACAGAACTTTTATATTCAAACGAGAAGGAACCCTAAAATACATATAATGCTCTATATAACATTTTCACTAAAATATTTCAATTTTATATTCTCACGATAAGGATCCCTAAAACATCTCTAATGCGGTAGGAAGATAAATTTTTCTACAGAAATATTACAAATATGTACCTGTATTTACCATGCATGTAATTTTTTTGAAATAAATTGTTATTATTATCCTTTAGTAGTGAATTATTATTATTATTACTATTTTATATTAGCGAGTAGTGAGGGATCGGTCATCTTGGCGTTCTTTGAGGGAGGCCTATGTTCAGTAATGGACGGCTAGAGGCTGATGATGATGATGGTGATGATTATTATAGTTTAGTAGTCTCTGTGGTACTCTCATTTTTGCCACAATTATGTTCTGTGTTTCGATTAGTTTGTAATAGACGGCTTCTGAAAATGCAGACAAGTAGGTAGGTAAGTAATTACAATTTTCAATAGAAGATACAGAAAAAAATATATTATGGAATGGTTATAAAAGAAATACCTAACCAGATTTATGACGACGGTCAGTGAACTCACTAATTCTTACTTACTTCATTATAGCCTTCATACGGTTCATATGTTGGGCATTTTTATTACGCTACGTCATATTTTTCTTCTTCCGATTATTTGGCATGTTGAATGGAAGTATACATTCTCAAATATTATAGTACCGTTCACCGTACAGTAAGAGCTCAAGCAACGCAAGTACCCCTCACGAAAGCCGAAGCGGTACTGACACCTATTTAATATTTATACTCTTTGGTACTGACCGCAGACCTACACATGAGATCGTTTGGTTGTTCTTTGCGCAAATTGTAGGTATTTCCTCCTCACAAGCATTATAATAGTTATTTTTAAAAAACGCCACGTATGAATTGTTCGCCATACTTATTTCAATTACCATGCTTAATCTCAAGGTCATAACTTATGTATTTACTGAGATATTTGAGATTTAATAAAAAAAGTCGGTTTTACGGGCGAAGATTTTACGTGACATCGTTTCGGTGACTCATCGTAACGTTACCGAGCGTTACACTTTTTCATAAGTGACTCCCAGCCGCAACCTAATTTAAGACGTTGTCACGTCAATAAAGGTAACTTTGCGATTTTTTTCTATCGAGAAAATTTTATGGAATCGTGTTTTCGAAACATATGAAAGATAGATTATATCCTGAACTTTACCATACATAAATTTCGAACTTAAATATTTAGTAATTTGGAAGATATGGAGGAAAATACGCCATTTGAGATAGTATACACCCTAAAATAAAGAGCATACTCATATCTGAAAGGCCAGCAACGCACCTGCTAATCTACTGGTGTAGCGGGTGTCTGTGGATGTCGCTCTTCACTTACCATCAGGTGAACCGACTATCCGTCTTCTATAAAATAAAATAAAAAGTAAAATATCACAGAAATATAGTTCTGTGTAAAATATCTATGCATAAAACTCTACTGCTACTCTACGGCTACTGTCTTTCTTTTCCTGACCTGCAAATAAGAAACTTGAAAATAGTTCCTATTTCATTTAATATTTCTTATCAAAATCGTTGCAGGTCCCAAGACAGTTTGCGTGTCCGTCGCGTTGGGCTCCCTGAGATCGCATGAAAGATGTGGTTACTGCTGTCAGATCCTACAGGTAGTGGGAACGAGCGGTGGGCCAAGCCCTAAAAATACTCAATAATTCTTCGTAAATTCATTATCATCGTCACCCAGGGACGTATTAAGGTTGATAATGGGTTGATATTATTATAGATGACTTCTTTGTTAGTTTGTTATGCAATCCTTACGTTCATCATTAGATATTCTGTATTTTGACTGGTTCTTGTCTTTTAATGCTGACACCGGTGGGAGGGAAGCGCTGTGCCGCGCCC
Source organism: Helleia helle (assembly GCA_963853865.1). Lineage (NCBI taxonomy): Eukaryota > Metazoa > Arthropoda > Insecta > Lepidoptera > Lycaenidae > Helleia > Helleia helle. The sequence continues at coordinate 2,113,437 of OY971434.1, forward strand.
CCGGCTGCATGGGTACCACCATCTTGCTTGTTTCTCCCGTCTCCGTATTTCGGAGAGAAGGGCAAGACAGGCAGTGTAATTACTGGCACCTTGACTTAACATCTTATGTCTCAGGATAGGCAACACATAAATGAATCGCCTGGGCTTGGAAAAAAACTTGGATGTATTGGTATTTGGCGAGTCTATATTAATGTTTTTTTATATATAATGTAAGTTGATTATGTAATTTGCCAGACGTATCACAAGGTTAAAGTGGCCAGTGTGGCTCACGAAAATAAGCGATTTGGCGACTAACCCGCGCAAATATATTATTTATCCCGAGAGGTAAGACGATATAAATTGGTTATTTTTTATGTCATAAGGTCACCGAGCAGTCGGAGCCTTATGGTGACAACCGACGCCCATACACATCCGCACAAGTGAAGATTATGTGTTGCCCTCCTTTTCCCTATGGGCCACCGGTAACTCACAAACCGCACGAAAAGCGACAGCAGCGTCACAGCGCCGGCGTTATGTGAGCGTCGAGCGAGACGCTAGAGGTACCACCCCAGTTGTGCCGGCCCAATTCGGACGCAAAGCAGCATGGCACTACCTCTTAAAAAAGTGCCAGTAATTATACCGCGTTTTCTGTCCTTTTTTCTTAAACACAGCTAAGCTGTTTTGTCATACAGGAATTTGTGTCAAAACACCGGTAAGATACCTACCTTTCTGTCCCTAGAACGTCGATAGCCGAAAAAAACTTCAACGGAGTAAAGAAACAAACTTTAGTTAAAACAGTTCAATCAAAGAACGCTGGTTAAAAATAAAAGTTAAGTTTTCGAGAATTTAACAAAATATATTGAAAAAGTGGTTGTAAAAAGTGTGATTCCGGCCAGGATCGAACTGGCGGCCTTCTGCGTGTAAAGCAGATGTGATAACCACTACACCACGGAACCGGTTCACAGATAGTTGAAATTAATAATCAAATATTGTAATAACTAAATTTAAAAATAAATTGGATTTACACGTATTAAATAATTATTATTTTAGTTGATTTCCTAATAAAGGTAGTGTTAATGATCAATAGTTTATTTTATTAGGTTATTATATTTTAGTAATTAATGCTAAAATATAATATTATTATGTACACCTAATATTAGTGTATCATTACGTTTGTTGATAATAAGTGATAAAAAAAATATTATCATACTGAGTTGTAATTACGGGAAATTACTATAACGAGATCGGTCGTCTTGGCGTTCATGTTCAGCAGTGGACGGATAGAGGCTGAAGATGATGATAATGATGAGTTGTGATATTGATATTCATCCAAATTATTATCGGTATGGGAAGGAGAGTAATCTGAACGACTTTTACATCGCTAAATAAATGAGGGTTACTTATATGGTATAAGAATAAATCAATAAAACAATTTTACTTTAATATTTGTAGTTACTACCATTTAATAAATGAATTAATAATAATAAAGATTTTATTAAAGAAATATAATTATTATATTAAGCGACATCTAGCGTAATATGATCAAACTAGATCGGTTTCTACTAACCATCAAACATTTACGTTTCTAATATTTTTATATAGGTAGATTGCGGATTATAAAGAACGGTAAGTAGGTAATAAAAAAACCGGCCAAGTGCTAGTCGGACTCGCGCACGAAGGGTTCCGTACCATTACATAATTTACAACATAAGACACTTTACCAAAAAATATGGTTAGTTTTGAAAAAAAATGTTTAAAAAAATATTTGAGTTGATTGAATGAAAGGTAAATTACGGTTTAGGATTTGTGAACATAGTCTTGACAAAGCTCGCCATTATATCAGATTTGATAAACCACAAGTCCTCGCAAAAGAACACCGATTCCAGTCAAGGATGATCCGTGAGGCTATTGAAATTCAAAACATCCTAATTTCAATAGAGAAGATGGCTGGTAAGAGCCAGCCATCTTATATGTTCTTTGACGCGAGTTTTAATAGATCTTTTAGTTTGGCCTATATAAGAGAGACCACAGTCACAATCAAGCTTGTATACTCCTGCATGTTGTAAGGGTATATGACACTTGACAGATGGTATGAGTTGACCTATCTTTTATTGGCGGCTTGAAATAAGTTTTTATAGAAGGTCGCTTTAGGATATAGCCAATCTTGTCAGTGACGCCTTTCATAAACGGTAGCACAGCAGGTACTCGCTCGACGGTGGCTGGTTTCACACGTACACTGTAACGGAGACCCGGTACCCGAAGCTTGTTGTCACGCGGTACTTGCTTGACATGTTGAAGTTCGGTCTCTAGGTGTTGCTCATCACAGATCCCTTGTGCTCTCTGAAACAAAGATTTACCCACGGTAGCTAACTGTGTTGGATGGTGGTGAGATTCGCCGTTGAGGTACTTATCCGTATGGGTATGCTTCCTATACACTGTGTGGCTTAAGGTATTGTTGGGATTACGGATAACTAATACATCTAAGAAGGCTAGAGAATTATTTTGTACTAATTCCATTGTGTATTGAAAATTTGAATTAAGATGGTCTAAGAATATGGTTACTTTATCAGATGGTAATATTGTGAAATTATCATCTACGTACCGCTTGTAGAACCTGGGTGTTATGGGCGAAGTTTGCAGAGCAGTCTCCTCGAAGTCCTCCATAAATATGTCGGCAACAACAGGGGATACTGGTGAGCCCATGGCCACTCCATCTACTTGCTTGTAGAAATAATTATTCTACAACATATAGCCAGATGTAAGGCAATGTTCCAAAAGGTCAGCATATTCCATTGACATGTCATTTTCTCTTAGCTTTCTACTTACTATTGTTATGCAATCTTCAACAGTTAGGCAGGTAAAAAGAGATTGCACATCAAAACTAACCATTGTTTCATTCATACATCGTCCATATTCAATGATTCAGAGTGCTTTTTAGGGTTCCTTAGCCAAATGGCAAAAACGGAACCCTTATAGATTCGTCATGTCTGTCTGTCTGTCCGTCCGTATGTCACAGCCACTTTTTTCCGAAACTATAAGATCTATACTGTTGAAACTTTTGTTTTTTTTATGTTATTTGGATAGGCAAACTGGCAAACGTACCACCTGATGGTAAGTGGTCGACGTCGCCCATGAACACAAACTAGTATACCTGGAACGAGCCCAGGCAACTCATTTATGTGTTGCCTATCCTGAGACATAAGATGTTAAGTCTCGGTGCCAGTAATTACACTGTCTGTCTTGCCCTTCTCTCCGAAACACAGCAAAGCTGTTTCACGGGATTAACAAGCAAGATGGTGGTACCCATGCAGCCGGGAGGGCGGCACAGCGCTTCGCTTCCACCGGTAAGTAGATGTATTCTGTGAACCGTATTAAGATTTTTACACAAAAGTAGAAAAAAAAACAATAAATTTTGGGGGTCCCCATACTTAGAACTGAAACTCAATTTTTTTTCTCAATTCCCAAAACCCATACGTGATGGGTATCTATGGATAGGTCTTCAAAAATAATATTGAGGTTTCTAATACCATTTTTTTCTAAACTAGTTCGCGCGAGAGGCACTTCGAAAGTGGTTAAATGTGTGTCATCCCCCCCCCCCTGTTACTTCTAAAATAAGAGAATGATAAAGCTAAACAAAATATATGATATACATTACCATGGAAACTTCCACCGAAAATTGGTTTAAACGAGTTCTAGTAAGTAGTTTTTATTAATACGTCATAAATCGTAAACCGCAATTTACCTTTCATTCAATCAACTAAAATATAAAAAAAAAACATTTTTTCAAAACTAACCATATTTTTGTTAAAGTGTCTAATGTTGTATATTATGTAATGGTACGGAACCCTTCGTGCGAGAGTCCGACTAGCACTTGGCCGGTTTTTATTTATTATTTACTAGTATTTCACTAGTAGTTTTCAAAACTTTGTTAGTTGGATCGGTTTTGACGTTTTTATAAGTACCTTCATCCGATAATAGATGTTGAATTGATAAAAAGGTACATAACATCAGAATTCAGATGCATGTGCTCTTTTTATTACCTACTTACCGTTCTTTATAATCCGCCATCTATATAATATAGCATAACATATAGCTGATTTAAAACGCCGTCGCTACACGAAGTCTGTCATCTGTTGAGATAGTCTTAACAAATATAATAAGTATATTATGTATATATAAGGCCCTTATGTGTTCGTGTGCCTCAAGCAGGAGGAGGGAACGCCACCCCCCGCCACCAGAGAAGAGTGCAATATGGCCACACCGTTGTGGCCCGTGCTCCTGCTCCACAGTTTTCGCGCCGGGTCACCCAAAGGAGGAGGAGAACACCGCTGAGGTTTAGTGGGTAGAGTCTGCGTCCACCTTACCATCTTCTCGGGCGCAGAGAGTCCCACATAACCTTTTTTATGTCACAAGGAGGCAACCGAGCAATTGGAGCCTTATGGTGACTAACGACGCCCATAGACATCTGCACTACCAAAAGTTATGCATATTCGTTGCTCTCCTTTTGCTAATCCCCTAATGGGCCACCGGAAACTCACAAACCGCACGAAACGCGACAGCATAGCTGTCACATGACGGCGATGTTATGTGAGCGAGAGGTACCACTCCGGTCGTGCCGGCCCAATTCGGCTGTAAAGCAGCATGGCACTACCTCTTGACGAACCTCCGGGCTCCGGACCCGGTGGTATGATATGGAAACCAAAAAAAAGAGAATAATATGTATATAGTATGTCACTGCTGGGCTGTCCTCGGAGGCGGCAGCCCAGTGTTGGGCCATAGTTCAACTATTCGCTGGCTCAATACGGGTTGGTCAACTTCACACACTTTCAAAGACCCATCAGGCACGCAGGCTTTCTCGTGATGTTTCCTTCGTCGATGAGCGGGTTCAGGCGCACGAACGAAATTTAGAAAAACCCATTAGATCAGCGGTCAGGATCGAACTCAGACCACTTTTGAGGCCAAGTCCATTCAGGCCAGGTACATAACCACTAGACCATCGTCGCTCGTACCTACTACATAGCCTACGTTAATTAGTTTAATTAATGTGCATGTCAAATACCACTCGTTAGTGTAGTTGTGTGAAATATTTTATGTGGTTTAACTAATTTCTAATGAAATAATAAAGATACAGAAGTCGGAAACTGTTGTGCGCTACTTGAAACCGTTGCCCGCTACTTGAAACTATTGCTGGCTACTTGAAACTGTTGCCCGCTACTTGAAACCGTTGCCCACTACTTGAAACCGTTGCCCGCTACTTAAAACTGTTGCCCGCTACTTGATATTGTGACCCGCTACTTGAATCCATTGCCCGCTACTTGAAATTGTTGCCCGCTACTTAAACCTATAGCCTGCTACTTGAAACTGTTGCCTGCTACTTGAAACTGTTGTCCGCTAGTTGAAATTGTTACCCGCTACTTGAAACCGTTTCCCGCTACTTGAAACCGTTGCCCGCTACTTAAAACTGTTGCCCGCTACTTGAAATTGTTGCCCGCTACTTGAAACTGTTGCTCGTTACACATGATGATTATTTTTTCTTAGTTAAATTCATTAAATGGTTTGGATACGGATATGGATGGAACATCTAAATGTTTACTTGTTTTTGTTAATATTTCAGATGTTGTTTTCAATTTCATGGCATTTATTATTAGATACCCTGATCTCTAATTTTCGAAAAAACAAGTAGACTCATCGAGATGTATCATTCCCTCGAAATTGGTCCTGCCGATTCGAAAATAACCCACAACATAAAGCTGGAAAGACCAACTGACGGACAAAATTGTTTAATATTGCTTCTTGTATCTTCTATATTACTTTCGTATGCATCCAAAAGCGTTTATTTTGGCATAAAAAAAAATATTTGTGGAATATCAGCAAACAGGTTATGTTTTATTAAAAACTGGCAGCGCCCGGTTTCACCCGTGTATTTTCCATTCCTGTGGGAGTATAGGGATAAATTATAGCCTATATGTTATTCTATAAGAATAAACTATGTTATTGTAAAGTTTCATTAAAATCAATTAAGTCTTTTTTGCATGAAAGCGTTACAAACATACATCCATACATCCCATTCTAACAAACTTTCGCGTTTATAATGTTAGGAGATTATGTGCAATAACAATATCATATATTATGTCACTATTCAATTAATTTGCATGGTGTAAGAGAAAGAAATAACCTACATGAAAATATGCTCAAGCCTGCTAACGTTTTTTAAATGATAAGGATATTTGTGTAAATAGCTTTCCAATTACCGATTTATAATGTGTATTAAAATTGATATAGTATTTTATCCTTAAGAGATAGACATATGCCATTGTCAACTTTCCAGTAGACCTATTTAAGATACACAATTTCGCCATACATTATTTTGTTATATCTCAAAGGGTTTTAGGCAGCGTTTTCGTCGGAAGCTCCCACACGGCTTATTTTTTCCGACAGCCCCACGGTATTACCCGCATAGTTCCCGTATCCGTGAGATTTCCAGGATAAAAACCATCCCATGATCTTTCTCAGGTCTCAAGCTATCTTTGTACCAAATTTTATCTAAATAGATTTAGTGGTTTAGACGTAGAAGGGACAGACAGATAGAGTTAATTTTATACAAATTTTCTACAACCTACATACACACATTACCTACCATTGTATACCTACATACATATATTCTTTTATGTGATCAGGGGGCAAACGAGCAGTCGGAGCCTCATGACGCCGACGCCCATAGACATCCACACAACCAAGGCCACGCAGATGCGCCACCCTCCTTTTCCCAATACCCCCCCAATGGGCCACTGGAAACTCACAAACCGCAGGAAACGCGACACCATAGCTGTCACTTGACGCCGGTGTTATGTGATCATCTGGATTTTGCATGATGCTGATGACTTATCTATACTGATATTATAAAGCTGAAGAGTTTGTTTGTTTGTTTGAACGCGCTAATCTTAGGAACTACTGGTCCGATTTGAAAAATTCTTTCTGTGTTAGACAGCCCATTAATCGAGGAAGGCTATAGGCTATATAACATCACGCTGTGACATATAGGAGTTGAGTAACGCGGGCGAAGCTGCAGGCAACAGCTAGTAATTTTTAAACACGTAATATTTTAGACATTTATATAGCGACGTTCACCAACGGTTACCTCAGTATCGCTACAGGATTATGAGCGGTCTAAGGCAGTACTCGCGGTGTTTTAATCTTCAGTGTCGACGACGGTTTTCTAACGGGTAAGTGTATTTCAAAGATTAGTCTCACTGAGTCTGTTTCGCCGACTCCTCAGCTTTGGAACCGGTATAACGTTCAATAAGGTACTCATTTGTGCAATATCGTTTTTTGTAACCAAAATGTGTAGTATCTCGCGTTTAGTTATTTGTGAACCCTTTTTTTTTCTTTAACGCCGGGAAATGCTCTGAGGCATCCCGCGGGGGAGTGGGTCTCCCCACGCAGGTATGTGGGACTCGCTGCGCCCGACAGCTGGTGAATAGACGCAGCTCTACCCACTAAAACCCGGCGAGTGCCACCAATGCCGCCTTTGGTGAGGTGCCCCGGATCTAGAAAACAAACAGGGCACCTCGACGGCTAGTCAGTCCCGCAAGGGACCGGCGCCACCTTCACAGAGGGGTCGTCCCGCACCACAGAACAACCCCTTCCAACGTCGGCACAGTACAATGGGGTGTAGTTCCCATCCTCGCCTCTTGCCCTCTGCTCTTTTGTCCCCTCTTCTTATAAGAGTACCCCTCTCAAAAGAGCTGGGGTACTGAGCCCCACTGCCACCACAAGGCCTGAACCATGGTAGGGAAAAGAAGGGCACCCTTGAGGGGTCCAGTGCATTTCTACTGTTTCACCTCCATGTTTAGGGATCGAGACTACCATAGAGATAGCAGCTTGGAATTTGAACTCAATACCTAGATTTTTATTACCGACGTTTCGGATACCTTACAGCATCCATGGTCACGCGAAAAACCCGTATTTTTTTCATTATAATGGATGAAATTCCGTAAACGTAAAAAATACAATATCGATGCTTAGGGTTAAAAATGTTTTTTTTTAATAAATCATAAAGTAAATTGTGTTTAAACATTTATTACATTAGAATATAATTGTGTGGCCGTAATGTTCGTGTCGTTTTGGGAACAACCATCATAACCAGCATAAATCTCCCGTGAAACAGCTTTGCAGTATTTCTATTTTTTAATTTTATTTAGGAAACAAACAATCATATCATTATAACGAAAAACATACAAAGAAAATACTATATAAATTAGACTGAAAGTTCCATGGTAACAAACATTAGAGAACAGAAATGATATAAAAAACTATGAATACTAATTATATATATAATAAATAATATTATGTTAAATAAAGTTACATAGTAAATAATAGTTAAAGGATTGAAAATATTATAGCTATATTCAGTCTGTATTCAGCGTTTATCCTTCAAAGTTTTCTCGTAATTCTTTTTTTCTCGTATTTTTTTTTTTCTTCATAATTCTTGTTTTTCGTAATTCTTTTTTTCCTCGTAATTCTTTTCTAATGTTTGCGCGATTTTCAAGCCCGACGTTTCGGATACTTTACAGTAACCATGGTCACGGGAGGACTGAGGTGACAGATTTCCTAACGTTACAAAGTTATTCGAAACTACCCTATGATACATCATTATTTTAATAAGTCCTCTCTACGCAGAAAGTGCTAACTACATATTTGATCTGTGGCATATTATGATTGGTTTTTGATTTAATTTAATAAAAATGATAAAATCCTAATAAACCGCGATAAAATCCGTAAAAATTTTTTCATTATAACTCGTAATTCTTGTTTTTCGTAATTCTTTTTTTTTCTCGTAATTCTTTTTTTCTCGTAATTCTTTTTTTCGTAATCTTTTTTTTCTCGTAATTCTCTTTTCTCGTAATTCTTTTTTATTCGTAATTCTTGTGTGACAGTTAAAATGCTGTTAGTTGTTAGTGTAACTAGGTATTTCACTGAACTCATTATTTATGTACTAGCTGTTGCCCGCAGCTTTGCCCGCGTTTACTTACTTTAGTCACGGCGGGATTTACCGGGTGTATTTGGAACGCTTGCGAAAACGAAGAGGTATGATAGTGTTGGCATAGCCTGAGATACAAGTGAAAAAAACGCGTTTTAATTTTTTTTGGTTGCCTTTTTTTTTGTATAGTCCGGTTTAGTAAAAATAATGTTACAGGAATTTGATGTTAATGCTTTAGAATAATGGTTTAAAAAAAAACAGTAATGTAATTAGTTTATGGTTCACGCCGTCTAGCGGAATGAATCAGCTGATAGAGTTCGCTGCATACACGAGGTGAACGAACTCCCGCACCGCGCGCGTCTTCAGTGCGCCCGCTAGTCGCGCGTCTCGCGGTTATGAGTGCATAGTGTGTATACATACATTGCGGGTTTGCAAAATACACAAGTCCTAAAATTTTCTTTAAAAAACGTTTCTGAGATAAATGGTTATATGCATTATAAATGTAGTATATAAATAGTATATTATTAGGGTTTAATCTTCGCAAGCGTTCCAAATACACCCGGTATAGCCTAAAGGCTTCCTCGATAAACGGGCTATCTACACTGAAAATTTTTTTTTGTATCTGATGTCTACGGCAGTATAATTACTGGCACCGAGACTTAACATCTTATGTCTCAGGCAGTGTAATTACTGGCACTGAGACTTAACATCGTATGTTTCAGGCAGTGTAATTACTGGCACTGAGACTTAACATCTTACGTATCAGGATTTGCACTCAAATGCCAAGACCCGGGTAAGTTCATGGGCGATGTTGACCCTTTACTACCTACTGAGACAGGCTGGCATCGAGGGCTACCTCACGTCTTAGGTTATTTACAGCGTGGACTGCCTGGGCCTTACACGTTGACTATCAGAGAACGTTGTGTATCACAAATATCAAAAATCTCAAGAAGTAATATAGTGGCCACAAAAATTAATCAGATATTATTTTCAGTAACCTTCTGCCCATAATCAATGAGAAGTACCAGAGAGTGGCAGACACATACGCCGGGAAGTCAGTGTTTCTGACTGGAGGCACAGGTTTCCTTGGGAAGGTAATATAGTTACGTCAACTATCTTACGTCATGGTTATTAGCCCACGCCCCTTTAGCACGCCCAGTGTCATCATCATCATCATCATCAGGCTTTTCCGTCCGCTCCTGAATGATGGACCTCGTTCGTCTAAAGTCAAGACGGCCAGTCCTTCAAACTTCAACTCAAACCAATTTTTGGACATTCCATTGTATAAAACTATAATATATAACGAAATATAAATTGCAAAGCAATCTTTATCATCTTTATCCTCATATTTTTCAGCCTGAATATCGACTGCTCTTTCAAAGAATCCCTCGACGGTCGATCCCCAACTTTCACTTTGGTTAAAATAAGTATACACTACCTTAGTAAATAAATTCTTCTTAGGACTAAAACTTTTGTATTGTTTTGCGAAGACAGAGGAAACTAGGAAATTTCCTAGTTCAGTCACTAGGGACTTATCAGTTGGAACCCAAAGTTTATTGTTTTATTTTTTTATTCTTTTACCATCTTCTATTTACAAAGAAAAGTTAAATTGTAGGTCCTGATAGAGAGGCTCCTATACAACTGTGAAGACATCAAAACTATCTACGTGCTCATACGACAGAAGAAGGATGTTCCTCTGGAGAAGAGACTGGAGCACATGTTCTCTTTACCTGTGAGTATTTATATTGTAGGTCCTGATAGAGAGGCTCCTATACAACTGTGAAGACATCAAAACTATCTACGTGCTCATACGACAGAAGAAGGATGTTCCTCTGGAGAAGAGACTGGAGCACATGTCCTCTTTACCTGTGAGTATTTATATTGTAGGTCCTGATAGAGAGGCTCCTATACAACTGTGAAGACATCAAAACTATCTACGTGCTATGAAATTAAAGACTGGAGCAAACATAGTACACGCAACTGAAGTAAGCCGCATGGGATCGCAGAAAATTTTACCAACTGACCTCCGAACTTCATTATGAAGATGACCTTATTTCTTGTAGCTCTATATTTCGGCGTTATCTACGAAGTTCCATAGTAACATTAATTCTTATATCTTGTCCGTATTACAAATGATTTAATTTACAGATATTTAAAAATCTGAAAGAAACGAGATCCCATTCAGGGCGACCTGCAAGCACCAGATCTAGGTATCAAGATCTATGACCAGAAAGTACTAGAACAAAACGTAAGTTACAGCGTAGAGGTCGCAAAGTCTACACTTTTATGTTACACTACATGAATAAGATTACTTAGGTACTTTTGTTAAGACTTGAACAGTTACGTTAAAATTTCTAACCATTGCCTACTTGAGTTTTGCAGCCACAAATATACGGAAGCAAGTTTTTGAAGTGAAACTTCTTTGCGTACATGAGGGTAAATTTTACGGATGAAATGTCACGAAAATGTGCAACGTTTTTGTCCAAGAAGAGGGAGAGAGTGATTGAGACCGATTTAGAGAGAGTGAGAAAGGGCGAACGTAGCATGAAGCACACAGCCATGGAGTGAGAGTAGGGAGCAAGTGAGTGATCGAGAGAGAGAGCGAGATAGAGTGAACGTCGCATTGCAAGTCTCGGGAATTTAAAGCCTTAGATTAGCATAAATATAAACGAGATTGAAAAATTTGTTTGCCGAATAAGTTTCACTTCTGATATGTGTACTTTGTACGCACGCACTTTTTTATATGAAAAGATATAGTATTACGCTGATCTTCATTGAAAGAGGAATGAGCAATATCTGGCAATGAACGGTAGAAGATTGGTAATGCTGTTGATTATTGACGATGACGTGTGTCTCCAGGTAGCCATGGTCTTCCATTCGGGAGCAAACGTCATGTTCAAGGAAACCTTTAAGACCTTGATGGAAATCAACTATGAAGGGACCAGGAAAATATTGAACTTGTCAAAGAAAATTAAGAACTTAGAAGTGAGTATTTTAATCTTTTTTTATCATGCTTGGAGAGGCAAACGGGCAGACTGGGATGAGCTAGTCCCCACCTGCAGCTCATTGATGTTGTCTATACGGCCTGTCCTGCCATTCTCTCTGAAACAGAGCAATCAAAATAATCATGAAGATTTAATACTTTAAAAAAACCTAGACAAGTCCAAAAAAAAGTCAGAAGTTCTTGTTGTTGTGTAAACAATAGAACAAGACTGAAAAAACGGGTCGATTTTATTCATGTGATCAAATCAAACGAGCAGTCGGAGCCTCACGGCGCCGACGCCCATACACATCCACACAACCAAGGCCACGCAGATGCGCCGCCCTCCTTTTCCTTATCCCCAATGGGCCACCGGAAACTCACAAACCGCACGAAACGCGAAAGCATAGCTGTCACTTGACGCCGGTGTTATGTGAGCGAGTGGTACCACCCCGGTCGTGCCAGCCCAGTTCGGCTGCAATGCAGAATGGCACTACCTCTTACTATTTGGGGGCCAGTGTATTGACTTTGCCATATCACTTGAGGTAACTTCAGTCCAGTCATGTAAAAATGTTCGTGTCATATTCAGCAATTTAACTTGACCAGTCTGAAGTTAGTTTTAAAGTTTTGGGCATTTCGAATTTCAAATTCGATACAACTGCATTCTGTTATCATTTCTAAACGTATTGTTCTTTTTAGACGGTAATATACTTCTCTACAGCATTCTCGAATGCCGCGAAGTGGCACCTGGACGAGGTGATCTACCCGAGACAGGTGGAGCAGGAGGTCATAGACGAGTGCTTGAGAACTGGAGACGGTACCAAGCTGGAGGCCAAAATAAGTAAGTTATTTAGTTATTTCAATATCATATGGTTCGATCCCCACCCTGGACAAATGTTTGTGTGATGAGCACAATAATTTGTTTTGTGTCTGGGTGTAGTTTATCTATAATATGTATGTATTTAGAAATATATAAGTATATATCAGTTGTCTGATTACCATAAGAATAGGGTCTGCCTCGTTTGCCCCACCATGGTTCAGGCCTTGTCGTGGCGGTGGGGCTCAGTAGCCTAGGGTGAGCCCAGCACCTTGGGCGAAGCCAATTGAGCCGAGGCGGCTCTTTGTACCCCTCTTATAAGAAGAGGGGACAAAAGAACAGGGGGCAAGGGGTGAGGATGGGAACCTCACCCCATTGTACTGTCCCGACGTTGGAAGGGGTTGTTCTGTGGTGCGGGACAACCCCTCTGTGGAGATGGCGTCGATCCCTTGCGGGACTGACTAGCCGTCGAGGTGCCTTGTTAGCTTAACAGATCCGGGGCACCTCACCAAGGCGGCACTGGTGGCACTCGCCGGGTTTTAGTGGGTAGAGCTGCGTCCATTTACCATCTTTCGGGCGCAGCGAGTCCCACATATCCACCTGGGGAGACCCACTCCCCAGGCGGGATGCCTCAGAGCATTTCCCGGCGTAAAAGAAAAAAAAAGAAAAAAAGGGTCTGCCTCGTTTGGGATCAGATGACCGTGTGTGAGTCATCACAACATATTATTATTATTGTTGTTTTTTTTGTTTTCTTCTCCCTGTTTAAGGGGGTGAGATAACTGACACACGGGCATATTTATTATTATTATTATTATAACCGTGAGCAACAATGGTCTAGTTACTGAGTTCGTCTTCGGTAAATTTCCCGTTGCACCTGAACATGAAGACATTGCTTGCTTACTGGTGAAGGAAAACATCGTGAGGACCATAGCCAAACTATGATCTCCTCTGAAGTAGTTGATGAGACCTGTGCCCCAGCAGTGCCAGATGTGAGGGTCGGTGATGGTGATATTGACGAATGTCCTCATCAGGTCGTCCACGGCTTGCAAACCCGAATTTAGTCTTAAACATTACTCTCTTTCTCTCTCTCTATTTAAGAGCCTTGCTCTTGTCGGTGGAGCAGTCGCCAATCCTTGATCCTTCTCTCCACCAATACTTTCACCTCCTGATACGATACGACCGGCACCTTCTCTTATATCTGTTCCATATAAGTGCTCCTCGGTCTACCTCTTCCTCTCTTTCCCTCAATCCTATCTTCAATGATATTTCTTAAAAAACGGGTCATATCGTATCAGGTGACCAATCATATTTCCTCTTCGGTTCTCTATGGTATTAATGATGTTTCTTTTCTCGTTTACCTTTTCCAAAACCTTTTCATTTTACCCCATTTCTGTCCAACTTATCCCCTCCATCCTCCTCCAGCATCACATGCTTCCAATCTTTATCTATCTTTTTGTGTCATTGTCCACGATTCACTTCCATAGAGATCTTTCCAACATTATATTTTCCGTGTTAGAGATAGTAATGGGTCCTAAAATTACCTGGAAACTTCCCCAAGTTTCTAATGTTTTATAATTTATTAGTCTAGCAAACCCTAAAGTTACCTTTAAACCTTAACTTGGGGGAACCATGTCTCTGAGCCACTAAATTCCTTTATCTGTTCCAGACGCACCGCTGTATCTCTTATCCAAAGGCCTCACTGAGACCTTGGTGGAGGAGGAAAAAGGAGACTTACCGATGATCATGATCAGACCTTCCGCTGGTGAGTGTATTTGAATATAGTGGCTATACTTCATATATAAAGAGGAGACTTACCAATGGTCATGATCAGACCTTCCGCTGGTGAGTGTATTTGAATATAGTGGCTATACTTCATATATAAAGAGGAGACTTACCAATGGTCATGATCAGACCTTCCGCTGGTGAGTGTATTTGAATATAGTGGCTATACTTAATATATAATGATTAATGAGGAGACTTACCAATGGTCATGATCAGACCTTCCGCTGGTGAGTGTATTTGATTATAGTGGCTATACTACATATATAAAGAGGAGACTTATCGATGATCATGATCAGACCTTCCGCTGGTGAGTATATTTGAATATAGTGGCTATACTTCATATATAATGATTAATGAGGAGACTTACCAATGGTCATGATCAGACCTTCCGCTGGTGAGTGTATTTGAATATAGTGGCTATACTTCATATATAAAGAGGAGACTTACCAATGGTCATGATCAGACCTTCCGCTGGTGAGTGTATTTGAATATAGTGGCTATACTTCATATATAATGATTAATGAGGAGACTTACCAATGGTCATGATCAGACCTTCCGCTGGTGAGTGTATTTGATTATAGTGGCTATACTACATATATAAAGAGGAGACTTATCGATGATCATGATCAGACCTTCCGCTGGTGAGTGTATTTGAATATAGTGGCTATACTTCATATATAATGATTAATGAGGAGACTTACCAATGGTCATGATCAGACCTTCCGCTGGTGAGTGTATTTGAATATAGTGGCTATACTTCATATATAATAATTAATGAGGAGACTTACCAATGGTCATGATCAGACCTTCCGCTGGTGAGTGTATTTGAATATAGTGACTATACTTCATATATAAAGAGGAGACTTACCGATGATCATGATCAGACCTTCCGCTGGTGAGTGTATTTGAATATAGTGGCTATACTTCATATATAAAGAGGAGACTTACCAATGGTCATGATCAGACCTTCCGCTGGTGAGTGTATTTGAATATAGTGGCTATACTTAATATATAATGATTAATGAGGAGACTTACCAATGGTCATGATCAGACCTTCCGCTGGTGAGTGTATTTGATTATAGTGGCTATACTACATATATAAAGAGGAGACTTATCGATGATCATGATCAGACCTTCCGCTGGTGAGTGTATTTGAATATAGTGGCTATACTTCATATATAATGATTAATGAGGAGACTTACCGATGATCATGATCAGACCTTCCGCTGGTGAGTGTATTTGAATATAGTGGCTATACTTCATATATAAAGAGGAGACTTACCAATGGTCATGATCAGACCTTCCGCTGGTGAGTGTATTTGAATATAGTGGCTATACTTAATATATAATGATTAATGAGTAGACTTACCAATGGTCATGATCAGACCTTCCGCTGGTGAGTGTATTTGATTATAGTGGCTATACTACATATATAAAGAGGAGACTTATCGATGATCATGATCAGACCTTCCGCTGGTGAGTGTATTTGAATATAGTGGCTATACTTAATATATAATGATTATGAGGAGACTTACCAATGGTCATGATCAGACCTTCCGCTGGTGAGTGTATTTGAATATAGTGGCTATACTTCATATATAAAGAGGAGACTTACCAATGGTCATGATCAGACCTTCCGCTGGTGAGTGTATTTGAATATAGTGGCTATACTTAATATATAATGATTAATGAGGAGACTTACCAATGGTCATGATCAGACCTTCCGCTGGTGAGTGTATTTGATTATAGTGGCTATACTACATATATAAAGAGGAGACTTATCGATGATCATGATCAGACCTTCCGCTGGTGAGTGTATTTGAATATAGTGGCTATACTTCATATATAATGATTAATGAGGAGACTTACCAATGGTCATGATCAGACCTTCCGCTGGTGAGTGTATTTGAACAAAGTGGCTAACTTCATATATAAAGAGGAGACTTACCGATGATCATGATCAGACCTTCCGCTGGTGAGTGTATTTGAATATAGTGGCTATACTTCATATATAAAGAGGAGACTTACCAATGGTCAAGATCAGACCTTCCGCTGGTGAGTGTATTTGATGGCTATACTTCATATATAAAGAGGAGACTTACCAATGGTCATGATCAGACCTTCCGCTGGTGAGTGTATTTGAATATAGTGGCTATACTTCATTGATAATGATTAATGAGGAGACTTACCAATGGTCATGATCAGATCTTCCGCTGGTGAGTGTATTTGAATATAGTGACTATACTTCATATATAAAGAGGAGACTTACCAATGGTCATGATCAGACCTTCCACTGGTGAGTGTATTTGAATATAGTGGCTATACTTAATATATAATGATTATGAGGAGACTTACCAATGGTCATGATCAGACCTTCCGCTGGTGAGTGTATTTGAATATAGTGACTATACTTCATATATAAAGAGGAGACTTACCAATGGTCATGATCAGACCTTCCGCTGGTGAGTGTATTTGAATATAGTGGCTATACTTCATATATAAAGAGGAGACTTACCAATGGTCATGATCAGACCTTCCGCTGGTGAGTGTATTTGAATATAGTGGCTATACTTCATATATAAAGAGGAGACTTACCAATGGTCATGATCAGACATTCCACTGGTGAGTGTATTTGAATATAGTGGCTATACTTCATATATAAAGAGGAGACTTACCAATGGTCATGATCAGACCTTCCGCTGGTGAGTGTATTTGAATATAGTGGCTATACTTCATATATAAAGACGAGACTTACCAATGGTCATTATCAGACCTTCCGCTGGTGAGTGTATTTGAATATAGTGGCTATACTTCATATATAAAGACGAGACTTACCAATGGTCATGATCAGACCTTCCGCTGGTGAGTGTATTTGAACAAAGTGGCTAACTTCATATATAAAGAGGAGACTTACCGATGATCATGATCAGACCTTCCGCTGGTGAGTGTATTTGAATATAGTGGCTATACTTCATATATAAAGACGAGACTTACCAATGGTCATGATCAGACCTTCCGCTGGTGAGTGTATTTGAATATAGTGGCTATACTTCATATATAAAGATTAGTGGTCTTTACATGAATTTCTTTAACTGTAATGAACTCCATTTTTTTAATAATAAGAGTCCGGTTTATTAAGATCATACATATTGATTTGCGCATGACAATACTTGCTGTAATCCAAAACATCGGAAATTCAAAAACCTTAACAAACTGCGATCAACATTTAAAAGTAGTTTTCATCATCATCAGCCTCTATCTGTCCACTGCTGAACATAGGCCTTTTTTTCTTTTACGGGAAATGCTCCCCACGCGGGTATGTAGGACTCACTGCGCCCCTAAGGTGGCAAGGTGGACTCAATTCTACCCACTAAAACCCGGCGAGTGCCACCAATGCCGCCTTTGGTGAGGTGCCCGGGTCTAGCTAGCTAGCTAACAGGTCTCGCAAGGGACCGACGCCACCTTCACGGAGGGCTTTTGTCCCGCACCACAGAACAACCTCTCCCAACGTCGGGACAGTACAATGGGGTGAGGTTCCCATCCTCGTCCCTTATCCCCCTGCTCTTTTGTCACCTCTCCTTATAAGAGGAGTACAAAGAGCAGCTCCCTCGGTTCAATTTGCTTCGCCAAGGTGCTGAGTTCACCTTAGGCTACTGAGCCCCACCGCCACGACGAGGCTTGAACCATGGTAGGGGCTGAACATAGGCCTCCCTCAATGGATGCCAAGACGCCCGATCCTTTGGCACTCGCATCCAACGCAAAGTAGATTTAGTAGTACAATTAAATTTGGTAAGTCGATCACAGATCCTATATCTGTGTTTATAAGGTGTTAAGTTTCAAGAGGTTACGGGTTTGAATCTCGCAAAGTTCCACCCGACGGTGACGCGGCACAGTCCCGCCACTGATACACAACCGACGCCAGGAGGCCGTGTGGTCGCAGACTGCACGGTAGGCGGGGGGCAACCCCCCACTTTATAAATCAAAAGTGAGCCGAATGGGCTCACACTAATCCGTTGAAGCATTAGGGCCTTCGGGCCATTAGCATAGATCCCTCCGAAAAAAAAAAAAAAAAAACTCGCAAAGATAGTCTCGACGTTGTCTCGCAGTTATTTTGTTTATAAAGTTGATTTTTTAGGACGCTTTTACCGTTTAAGATTTTTATTATATAATGAATATATTTAATACACATCCATGATCCATGAACACAGAAAACTTTTTGATCCCTGGTGGGATTCGAACCCGCTACCTCCGGCTTGATCATTACACAAGTCCTTCCTTAGACCACGTAAATATTGTATTATTTATGTACGCTATTGTTTCAAGGTCAATGAATTGAATAGGTTTGTTTTAACTATTAATTAACAGTAATAAATTAATTTAAAAAGGTATTATTCTACTTCATCAAGGCTGTTTTTTTGCGATCGTCATAATAATCTGTGTTGACCTTGTGTGACCTTAAGATGATACATTGCTACTGAGAAGACATCTTAGCCTAGATAGGGACCATAATCTATATTACGCGTTTGTTTGATCGCGCCAAACTCGGGAACCACTGCACCGCCCGAATATGAAACAATCTTTTTGCATTTGATAGGTATTAACGGCTCGCCGAAGGAATGTCAGATTAAAACAATTGATTATTCTCCATTACAATATATTTGGGCAGAGTAACGCCCTTCACAAAGTATACAAGTAGAATACTCCTAATTGCGCTATTGACGCCTTTTTATACTACATTGATGTAGTCAATAGAATGACTATTTATTAATTACAATTATTATAAATATCGTTATAACATTATAAACAACTACCTACTATAAAAACATTATTAATTATAGCATTATTATTATTATATTAATAATGTACATTAAGATTTATTAGTGTTATACTTTAATTATTATTCAAAATTATTACTATACAATATATATCCGTTTGGCGCCACCTGATAATAGATGTATTTAGATAGGTAACACAGCATCACATCCGGCTGGTGTTGCCAGTGGTTTGTAACATAGGCTAATTATTGAGAAACGTTAAGGCTATTTATTTGAGACGGTTTTTTATTTATTTGTGCTAGTAACTTTAGGTTTTATAACATCAAACAGATATTAAGAGTAGCCGCTCTACAAATGATCGACAAAATTCTAGGTTGTATCGAGAAACTCTGTCTTCACATTCCATCTAGCCTTTTTTTCCTAGAGAGGTGACTTCCCAGGCAGGTATGTGGAACTCGCTGCGCCCGAAAGATGGTAAGGTGGACGCCTCACTGTCCCCGTGACAGGGCCACAGCCACAGTGCCGCCCAGCTGCGTCTTATGTACGGACAAAGGCCACACGGCAAATTAATTCATTTCTCCACCCAAACGGTAAACGTATCGTTAGCGCGGCAAATTATACCCCAGACAGCTCAGTTTCAGTTAAAAATAGGTTACCTAAGCATATTTTAACCGATCCAAAATCTTTCAGCTGCTAATGCGCCACACAAAAGCGTGACGCGAAGGTCACAACACACACAGAATTACAACACACGGTTCTAGGTACACCTGCACACCGCTTGGGCCTCGGGGTCGTAAGCGACGTCGACCCCTACACATGGAAACTACATCGATCTGGATCGACCGCGAAAGCTTAGGTTCGAATTCGATACGAGTAGACGCCAGCTCAGACCGCGCAAACAGCGGTAGCACTATGCTACCGTTAGAGTGTACGGGTACCCCGCGTGGCCCACCTCCCTCTCCTGAGGGTGTGATGAGGGCCGGCCTTCATGATGAGTAAATTCTTATCATCATCATCATTATCAGCCTGTATCCGTCCATTGTTAAATATAGGCTCTTTCAATGAACGCCAAGACGACCGATCCCTTGCCACTCGCATCCAACACGGACCGGTAACTCCACGGAGATCGTCTTCCCGGTCTACGGATAGCTACCATTAACTTGACCTGGCTACGTATAACGGACGAAGTTCTTATAACAGAATTTAAATATGTTTTTTAGCAAAATTACCGGTGGGAGGGAAGCGCTGTGCCGCACTCCCGGCTGCATGGGTACCACCATCTTGCTTGTTTCTCCCGTGAAACAGCTTTGTTTCGGAGAGAAGGGCAAGACAGGCAGTGTAATTACTGGCACCGAGACTTAACATCTTATGTCTCAGGATAGGCAACCCATAGATGAATTGCCTGGGCTCGTTCCAGGTAAACTAGTACCACGTACCACTTACCATCAGGTGGCACGTTTGCCAGTTTGCCTATCCAACTAACATAAAAAAACCTAAATCTGAGGTGTGTGCTAAATTCTGTTCTCTTACCTATATATAAGTTTACAGAATATGTATTTTGTGTATTGTTACAGTAGGCACAATGGAGTTGACGTGCCTTGTTGGGCAGAAACTCCTGTTTAAATAAAGATAAAAAACAAACATTTACCTTTTTTTACCTGAACACTGTTTTCCTAGTGCCGTCATCGGGCATGTAAATATCTTAATGAATCGCGATAAATTCCTTAAAAGTTATTTAAAAAAATGCTGTTACACGCCCTTCTTGTTTCTAGTGACAGCAACACTGCGAGACCCCATAGTGGGCTGGATGGAGTCGTGGATCGCCACCTCGTCGTTCCTGACGGACCACTCCAAGGGACTGTTCAGCGTGGCCAGGGGACACAACGACGCCACCTGCGACATGATCCCCTGCGACTATGTGTGTAACCTGGCGATTGTGGCGGCGGCTAGAGGGAACAGGTACTTGTTAATATAGGACTCCTCATCCTGCGTGAAGGGTATCCAGTCATATGATAGGATATACCTTTTTTATGACGCAGTGAAAATGCTTTGCGAATTCACCCGGGGATGGGTCGCTCCCGGGGATATGTCGGCTAACCGGGATTCCTCCTAGTACGGGGGGAACTCCGACAATTTGAAGCACCTTACCCCAAGTCCCGTTAGACCGGAGGCAGGAGGTGTGCGTAGCGCCTCCTCCGCACTCCTATCCTACGTCGACGGAGCGAGACGGAGGTAGCGTCGTCCTCTCTGTCCCACTGTGCGGCCTTATGCGAGGTGCAGGCCTCATCGCTCTCGAGCATGCAGCGCACCACACTCGAGAGCGAGAGGACCCTGCAAGTACTGCCACGAGGTCGTGATGCTGTGCGGCCCATCTAGCGCACATTTCAAGGGTGAGCTCGGCCGATCCTCCACAGCACTCCACACTCGTGGCAGGCCCAGCTTCCTCCTTGAGATTCGCTACTTGTCTCTGCAGCCTGTCGTTATCAGCTTTGAGGCGATGCGTCTGCTCGGCCTCCGTGTGGGTGGCCAGGGCCTCCAAGACCATTTTGATGGCCCCAGTCCTTATTTTATTGGCATAGCCGCCTTTCAGCAATCACTTGCTCCCGCAGACCTCCCGACTCTAACATGGACGGCATCGACTCCGTCCCCAACAGCTCATCAAAGTGACGACGGTGACACCCGAACGGGCACGCACAGATTGGCGCTTCACACACCTCGCTACTGACGATATATTAAATATTTTTTTCCACCCTAATAATCGCCTTCCTACTCCTACTGTCCCCCCACCACTTACTCCTCCACTCCTACAATCCTTTCCACCACTCCCACATTACATCTCGGAATTCCACGATGTGTATCTTTGACAACTTGCTTTGCTTGTCGATATCCGTTTTGGTAGCCTGGTCGGTTGGGTTCGGGGTTTCCGAAACAATGAAGCATTGCGTGGCCCCCCTTCGTTTTATACGGGGCCTCACTCTGAAGACTGGCGGGATTCACGGTACCCGCCCGGAGAGTGCATTCTTTGTTCATACTAATTTTGGCCAAGACTTGGTCAGGGAGAAGAAGCTTCCTGGGCAGAGCCCTGTGCATCAGGATGGCGTATATTCGTATCGCAGGATTGGGTTAATTTTTAGATAGGTTTTCTTTCTCGCTGTCCTATCCCGACATGGGATGGTGACCACTACCCTCGGCCCTATGGACTGGGGAGCGGCTTGGTCGGCAGTGGTCAGTACCAGCTGCCGCCCGATTCGGATCCGATTCGTTCACCCGGGGTTTGCACTCAGAGCTTGAGCACTACCGACGCGTCAAGGCCCGGATCTGATGGTGGGGATGATAGGATATACGTATATCCTATAATAATCACTTTTATATAAGACACGGCAAACAGACCGACACACGATAGGGATTAGGCTAAGTAAATCAATCAGGCCACTAATTACACTGCCGATCGGCTACGTGCAGCTTCACTGGTCGGAGTGTCAGTAGATATTACATTCTGTTCTGAAATAGCACTTAGGCTATTATATGCCAGAAAATTTCCTATTTTATACTAAAGAACAGATCTGGTATTTGTAACAGAATTTTTCTAATAAAAATTCTAAGTGGGTAAAATCAATGTAGTAAAATAAATAAATGATGATGATGCTGAGCTGATTGAGAGTTTTTTCCTTGCAGATCCAAAGACGTGTTGATCTACAACATGTGCTCCAGCTCGAGGAACCCGGTGTCGTGGAAGACGGCCGCTGACCAATTCAGAAATTGTGTCCCGGAGACTGGCGAATGTAAGTCACAGACAATTTTATAAATTAAGCAAGTAAATTGCCAAATCTCAAAAAAATATCAGCAGCGGAGAATCTTTTTTTTCATCGCATGCATCTTCTTTTATTAAATGAAAGTTTCGGCAATATAATAATATAGAAAAACAATACGTCTTCTAATTGGGATCTCTGATTCTCTTCCAGGGGATCTTCGACCGAAGGAGCTGATCTTAATCGCGTCTCCCCTGGCCGTGCATATCTTGACCATCTTCAGGGACACTCTCCCAGCTTTATTTGGAGACCTGCGTCTTTTAATGAAGGGAGAAAGACCCAGGTAAGACCTTCAGATGAGATGTAAATAATAATAAGGGCGGGAATCTGTGAGAGACAGACTTATGAACTATATCACTCTAATACACCGACGAAGCGAAAAAACGCAAAAAGTTTAAGTTTCAGTTGGACTCGCATGAAAAGAGTTGCGTACCACTGTTACATTGTTTATTTCTTCTTTATCTACCAATAAGGGCGTGGCTCCACCACGACGCACGGAGAGGCTATGGACGTTTGTCCGTTCGCATTGCTAAGCTATGCTAGCATTATGATAGAATAGTACTAAGATGATCTTACCTGTCAGGCAGACAGTGCTTGATCGGATCCCGGACACCAAGATGGGTACTCCAGATTGATTGACCAAACATTCACGACTAAAACAACGTCTCACTTTTTTTATCCAAAATTTAAATGAGTTGGAACTTATACACAATGACTCGATAGGACGGAGACATTTTTAAAATCCCATTGAGTAGAAGAACTAATACAGTAATAGGGCAACGAAAAGGAATTTCAAATGATAGAAATATGGTTGATGATTAGACCCAAACTGATTTGCAAAAACGCTTGCCAATATCTACAAAAAAATATAAGGACCTTAAAATTTTTGTGACGATGAGGTAATAGCTAAGCAGTATATAGAAGATTATTTACAGCTGCCTTACATAGAAAAAAAAAATACTTTTTAGATGTAAATTCATCGCCTTGTAGAATAACTCTACAAGGCGATGAATTTACAAGTGATGACGAAAGCAAAGAATAAAGATAGGGAGCTGATGGGTCAAAAAAAGAAGGTTGTTTTAGAAGTGTTTAAAATACAAACTATTAATAGTGGCAAATTAAACGTACAATCTAAGACAAATAAGGAAGAATATAATGAAGAGAAGACTGAAAAATTAGTGAAAGAAACATTAAAAAAAGTGGTAAAAGACAAGCAAAAAGAAAGCAAGGAAAAGCAGTGCAGACGAAATAAGAAAATTTATGAAGTAACAGCTAGGAGTGCAAAAGATTGAAGCCTAGTTTTAGTATGTTTCGTTAGTGAGCTGTCACATCAATATTAATTATGTACAAAATCATGTAAAAGATTTCACTAAGAAGAACACTCTGTATATATAAACAGTAGCAAAAGCAAAACAATAACTGTCTCCTTTGTACTCACAAGCTTGACGGGGCGCGAGAAGGACGGAGAGACTTTTCATGATGTGCATTCAGTGTGACGTCACGCCGCGCGCTTATTCACACTACACAAGCACAACGTGTGAATGTGTTGAATGCGCCAGCTTTAGACCATTGATCTCTGCTTTAGACCCATCTGCCAGTTTGCCTACCGTACTATCACAATACTATTAAGTTTATGCATAAGATACATTTTTTCAGGTATTTGAAACAGCACAAGAGGTCCCTCTTTATTAGGCAAGCGTTGGAAAACGTGACCGCAGTGTCGACGCTCATCAAGTCCACCAACCCGGTGCTCCTCGCCCAGACCCTTAACGACGAGGACAAGGTTCGATTCCCGTTCGACGCCAATACCATCAAGTGGTCAGAGTACATAAAAACTATATTTTGGAGTGTACACAAATATATGCTGAATAAAAAGAAATAAAACAATTTTTTTTTTAGTTTTATTTTATATTGTTTTCTAATGTTTACGCGAATTTCACTCATTATAATAAAACAATTTTTTACGGATTTTATCGCGGTTTATTAAGATTTTTACAAGCCCGACGTTTCGGATACTTTACAGCAACCATGGTCACGGGAGGACTGAGGTGTCATACGTCCTATTATTACAAAGTTATTCGAAACTACCCTATGATACATCAATATTTTGGTCAGTCCTATCTACGCAGAAAGTGCTAACTGTATCTTTAATCTGTGACATATTATGCTTGGATTTTGATTTGATAATTTTAATAATGGGATCCCAAGCAGGTGGTAGAAGCCAGCCATCTTCTCTATTGAAATTAGGATGTTTTTTAATTTCAATAGCCTCACGGATCATCCTTGGTTGGAATCTGTGTTCTTTTGCGAGGACTTGTGGTTTATCAAATCTGATATAATGGCGAGCTTTGTCAAGACTATGTTCACAGATGGCAGACTTAGTGTAGCGACGGTGTTTTAAATCAGCTATATGTTCTTTCACGCGAGTTTTAATAGATCTTTTAGTTTGGCCTATATAGGAGAGACCACAGTCACAATCAAGCTTGTATACTCCTGCATCTTGTAAGGGTATATGACACTTGACAGATGGTAAGAATTGACTTATCTTTTTTGGCGGCTTGAAATAAGTTTTTATAGAAGCTCGCTTTAGGATGAAGCCAATCTTGTCAGTGACACCTTTAATAAACGGGAGAACTGCAGGTACTCGCTCGACGGTGGTTGGTTTCACACGTTCACTGTGATGGAGACGCGGTACCCGAAGCTTGTTGTCACGCAGTACTTGCTTGACATGTTGAAGTTCGGTCTCCAGGTGTTGCTCATCACAGATCCCTTGTGCTCTCTGAAACAAAGATTTACCCACGGTAGCTAACTGTGTTGGATGGTGGTGAGATTCGCCGTTTAGGTACTTATCCGTATGGGTATGCTTCCTATACACTGTGTGGCTTAAGGTATTGTTGGGATTACGTATAACTAATACATCTAAGAAGGCTAGAGAATTATTTTCTTCTAATTCCATTGTGAATTGAATTTTGGAATTAATGGAATTAAGATGGTCTAAGAATATGGTTACTTTATCAGATGGTAATATTGTGAAAGTATCATCTACGTACCGCTTGTAGAACCTGGGTGTTATGGGCGAAGTTTGCAGAGCAGTCTCCTCGAAGTCCTCCATAAATATGTCGGCAACAACAGGGGATACTGGTGAGCCCATGGCCACTCCATCTACTTGCTTGTAGAAATAATTATTCCACAACATATGCCAGATGTAAGGCAATGTTCCAAAAGGTCAGCATATTCCATTGGCATGTCATTTTCTCTTAGCTTTCTTCTTACTATTGTTATGCAATCTTCCACAGGTAGGCAGGTAAAAAGAGATTGCACATCAAAACTAACCATTGTTTCATTGTCGCTGAGACGTAGGTGTTTGATCTCATTAACAAAGTGGTAAGAATCCCGTGTATGTGCTCTAGTTTGTCCACGCAGTGGTGACAGTACTTGGGCCACATGTTTAGCCAATCTATAAGTTGGTGAGTCGATCTGGCTTACAATTGGACGTAATGGAGCATTAGCCTTGTGTATTTTCGGCAACCCATACAGCTTGGGTGGTTTGGGACATGAAGGAATTAGATATTTGACGTCCAGATTCAATGTTTCGGAGTATTTTGCTATTATATTACTAGTAGTTTTCAAAACCTTGTTAGTTGGATCGGTTTTGACGTTTTTATAAGTACTTTCATCCGATAATAGGTGTAAAATTTTATCATTATAATCTGACGTATCCATAACTACCGTAGCATTGCCTTTATCCGCACGAAGGATTGTTAGTTCTCGTCTGTTACGTAGGTTTAATAACGCCTTATATTGTTCGCGAGGAAGATTTAGTTTGGGCACAGAACTTCGTCGCAAGGCTGACGATATATCTTGTCTGATGGCCTCCGAATCTTCCTTCTTTATATTATTTTTTGACAGACAATCTTCTACATTACAAACTAAATCTTCCTCGCGAACAATATAAGGCGTTATTAAACCTACGTAACAGACGAGAACTAACAATCCTTCGTGCGGATAAAGGCAATGCTACGGTAGTTATGGATACGTCAGATTATAATGATAAAATTTTACACCTATTATCGGATGAAAGTACTTATAAAAACGTCAAAACCGATCCAACTAACAAGGTTTTGAAAACTACTAGTAATATAATAGCAAAATACTCCGAAACATTGAATCTGGACGTCAAATATCTAATTCCTTCATGTCCCAAACCACCCAAGCTGTATGGGTTGCCGAAAATACACAAGGCTAATGCTCCATTACGTCCAATTGTAAGCCAGATCGACTCACCAACTTATAGATTGGCTAAACATGTGGCCCAAGTACTGTCACCACTGCGTGGACAAACTAGAGCACATACACGGGATTCTTACCACTTTGTTAATGAGATCAAACACCTACGTCTCAGCGACAATGAAACAATGGTTAGTTTTGATGTGCAATCTCTTTTTACCTGCCTACCTGTGGAAGATTGCATAACAATAGTAAGAAGAAAGCTAAGAGAAAATGACATGCCAATGGAATATGCTGACCTTTTGGAACATTGCCTTACATCTGGCATATGTTGTGGAATAATTATTTCTACAAGCAAGTAGATGGAGTGGCCATGGGCTCACCAGTATCCCCTGTTGTTGCCGACATATTTATGGAGGACTTCGAGGAGACTGCTCTGCAAACTTCGCCCATAACACCCAGGTTCTACAAGCGGTACGTAGATGATACTTTCACAATATTACCATCTGATAAAGTAACCATATTCTTAGACCATCTTAATTCCATTAATTCCAAAATTCAATTCACAATGGAATTAGAAGAAAATAATTCTCTAGCCTTCTTAGATGTATTAGTTATACGTAATCCCAACAATACCTTAAGCCACACAGTGTATAGGAAGCATACCCATACGGATAAGTACCTAAACGGCGAATCTCACCACCATCCAACACAGTTAGCTACCGTGGGTAAATCTTTGTTTCAGAGAGCACAAGGGATCTGTGATGAGCAACACCTGGAGACCGAACTTCAACATGTCAAGCAAGTACTGCGTGACAACAAGCTTCGGGTACCGCGTCTCCATCACAGTGAACGTGTGAAACCAACCACCGTCGAGCGAGTACCTGCAGTTCTCCCGTTTATTAAAGGTGTCACTGACAAGATTGGCTTCATCCTAAAGCGAGCTTCTATAAAAACTTATTTCAAGCCGCCAAAAAAGATAAGTCAATTCTTACCATCTGTCAAGTGTCATATACCCTTACAAGATGCAGGAGTATACAAGCTTGATTGTGACTGTGGTCTCTCCTATATAGGCCAAACTAAAAGATCTATTAAAACTCGCGTGAAAGAACATATAGCTGATTTAAAACACCGTCGCTACACTAAGTCTGCCATCTGTGAACATAGTATTGACAAAGTTCGCCATTATATCAGATTTGATAAACCACAAGTCCTCGCAAAAGAACACAGATTCCAACCAAGGATGATCCGTGAGGCTATTGAAATTAAAAAACATCCTAATTTCAATAGAGAAGATGGCTGGCTTCTACCACCTGCTTGGGATCCCATTATTAAAATTATCAAATCAAAATCCAAGCATAATATGTCACAGATTAAAGATACAGTTAGCACTTTCTGCGTAGATAGGACTGACCAAAATATTGATGTATCATAGGGTAGTTTCGAATAACTTTGTAATAATAGGACGTATGACACCTCAGTCCTCCCGTGACCATGGTTGCTGTAAAGTATCCGAAACGTCGGGCTTGTAAAAATCTTAATAAACCGCGATAAAATCCGTAAAAAATTGTTTTATTATAGTTTTATTTTAGTTTGAGAAAAAAATAGATTTGTAAAGGTAAAAAAAGTCAACATAAAATAGCGTACCAAAGGTGTAATTTAACGTGGTGTACGTTAAATTACACCTTTGGTACGCTCGGAGATTGTGGTTCGGAACTGAAATCCGAACCACAAGTTCGTGAGGAGCGTGAGGCACGTGAGGAGGGTCATGGCCTATGATTTTAAAGCTCTTCGATTGAGTCCACCAAACACCGTAGCTTTTTCGTGTTGAGATCTCAGACTGGAGACGATTATCTTTGCGCACTAGAGATCCAAGGTACCTACTTCATCCACTGGTCCTGATGTCCTAAGTTGAGACATCGGTTGAGCTGCCGAACCAGTTCTCTTGTCTCAAATTGAGATCCAGAGTGACCATCACCACCAAACCGCCACACGTGCAGAGATCAGTCTCAATGGCAGGACTTACACTCGTTATCCAGAATCAGGGCAGGGCTAGTCAGTCCCTCAAGGGACCGACGCCATCTCCACAGAGGGATGGTCCCGCACCACATAACAACCCCTTCCAACGTCAGGACAGTGCAATGGGATGAGGTTCCTATCCTCGCCACTTGTCCCTCCTGCTCTTTTGTCCCCTCTTCTTATAACAGCGGTACAAAAAGCAGCACCCTCAGTTCAATTTGCTTCGCCCAAGATGCTAAGTTCACCTTAGGCTACTGAGCCCCACTGCCAAGACAAGGCTTGAACCATGATTTATTTGCCAGGGATCATCAGCGCGTGAATATAAATATTTTAGTGGGTAAGGATTTGCAACGAATTCACTCTCTGGTCTTCTAGTTCTTATCACTAGTGGAGTGAAGATTCGCCACGACTACGTAATACTAGAAGAAGGCACTTGAAGGGGTGTGGACTAGAACCTTCCACCTGGGAGTCGGTAGCGACCGAACGTTCGCAATGGAGACAGTTGGTCCAAAATAATGTTTATGTCTTTGAGGATAATCGAAGGCGCGATCTGGATGCAAAGAGGGAACACATCAAATGCAAACCGCCTTCTAATATTCAATATAACTACGTTGATGGTGTTCTCACATGCGCTGGCTGCTCGCGTACCTTCCGAGCCAAGATAGGCTATGCTAGCCATGTGAGAGGCCATCAGTGTAATGACACTTGACTCTTTTATATCTATTTGTCAGAGGTTTTGTCACCGTAGCCGAAATCGGCTTGGGAAGCATCATCATCACTAGAAGATGTACGCTGTATAACCAGTAATCAAGATGACGCTAAGGTGACACGATACAACCAGTTCTAGGATGTTGCGGTTGCCCAACGTCTGATATCAAGAACCCTCTGATTCTTACGACATTCACCACGAGAAGTGGTGGTGCTATTCTAGACCGGACACCACACGGCACAAATATAAATACTTGTCCACCATCTTGCTTGTTTCTCCCGTGAAACAGCTTTGATCTGTTTCGGAGAGAAGGGCAAGACAGGCAGTGTAATTACTGGCACCGAGACTTAACATCTTATGTCTCAGGATAGACAAGACATAAATGAGTTGCCTGGGCAAGTTCCAGGTTAAGTTATGTTCATGGGCGACTTGTCTATTGAAATTAGGATGTTTTTAAATTTCACTAGCCTTAGGAATCATCCTTGGCTAGAATCGGTGTCCTTTTGCGAGAAGTTGTGGTTTATCAAATCCAATATAATGGCGAGTTTTGTCTAGGGACAGAAGTTACCTAAAGTGGGTAATAGACGTACGAACTTAAAGATCGCAAAATTACTCGGCTCGACGTCGGTGACACACGCGAAGCTTACTCACTCTGTATTGCGATGTCGTCGGCAGAAGTAGCTATGTGTTATTTAGGAATAAAATCGTATTATATTTTAAAAACTAAAAAAATATATAATTTTAAATAATATTAAGTAGGCAATTAAATTATTATTGTTAAAATAAATAAAAACTAAAATAGACTAATTTTTAAAACTGAAGTGGCGGCTCTCTGCTCGTGGCTCGCAGGGCTGCCACACGCACGAGCGGAGGCAGGTTACGAGCAAAATTTTAACTTGTCGGATCGCCAATGAACTTACTCGGCCCCTTCCCGGTACCCCTTTAAAGTACGCGTACTTAG
Source organism: Helleia helle (assembly GCA_963853865.1). Lineage (NCBI taxonomy): Eukaryota > Metazoa > Arthropoda > Insecta > Lepidoptera > Lycaenidae > Helleia > Helleia helle. The sequence continues at coordinate 2,144,475 of OY971434.1, forward strand.
GGTGGCACACCAGCGAAGAAGGTCATCGAACCACACATTCAATAATTTGCACGTCTATCACCCGCTTAAGAGTGGTGCCCTAATGTAATATTCCCTTACAAAATACGTGTCACTCTTGTATTAAACTTCGATCAAGGACTAAATGGCGTTATTTGCTTTACTAGCTTCGTGATGTTACTAGCTTTGTGACGTTACTAACTTCACTGTTTCGAAAAGAAGGGTTGGAACAGGCAGTGTAATTACTGGCACCGAGTCCCACCATCTTGTGTGGTGGGACTCAGTAGCCTAGGGTGTGCCCTTGCACTGCCTAGGTGGCACCTTGGGCGAAGCAAATTGAGCCGAGGGAGCTGCTCTTTGTACCCCTTTTATAAGAAGAGAAGACAAAAGAGCAGTAGGACAAGGAGCGAGAGTGGGAACCTCACCCTCACCAAAGGCGGCATTGGTGGCACTCGCCGGGTTTTAGTGGGTATAGCTGCGTCCACATTATCCATTTCGGGTGCAGCGAGTCCCACATACCCGCCTAGGGAGACCCACTCCCCCGCGGGATGCCTCCGAACATTTCCCAGCGTAAAAGAAAAAAAAGGATATAAACCACATTATTGAGCTGGCTGATTGGAAGTAAAATGTAACTGTTGAAATAACTTGAATTTTCACACATTTTGTGTTGCAATAGCAACTTCAACAATAAACATTATCTATAATAAACAATACAAAAAAAAAATACAACAATACAATAAATGAACGGAAAATTTTGAAAGGTTCCATAGTCAATACAAAATATACAAAATAGATACTTACATGTTTTGTTTTCTAATGTTTACGCGAATTTCACTCATTATAATAAAACAATTTTTTACGGATTTTATCGCGGTTTATTAAGATTTTTACAAGCCCGACGTTTCGGTCCTCCCGTGACCATGGTTGCTGTAAAGTATCCGAAACGTCAGGCTTGTAAAAATCTTAATAAACCGCGATAAAATCCGTAAAAAATTGTTTTATTATAATAGATACATGTTATTATTGTACTAGCCGGTCCCTGCGGTTTTCCCTGTCCTGAAATGAAATAAATGTCGAAAATAAAGACGCCTCAAAAATCAATGAACATTACTTTCACACCGTTTATGAACAAAAGAACGGACGCCAGATTGCTAACTAAAGGAATAGCACGATTGATAGTCAACGTCATAGTGGAATATGACGTTGTACAGCGCATCATCTAGTAAATTATATAAAAAAAAATAGGTTAAAATTTTGAAAATGGAACTCATAGCCAATATTATGTACTATGCGTTTCAAATGAGAATAGGACGGACTTAGCGCCATATTGTGACGTCATTGCTATCAATTTAAACCAGTTAGGTAGGGTGGGCAAAAATATTTTCTTTAAATTAAATTTATTTACAGATATTTAGTGAAAAAAATTCAATCAAAATCTAGCTCTTCAATTCCGATCATCTCTGCATTTCTGTCCGAGTGCGCGTCGGATACGTGATAATGTGTTTTAAGCTATTGCATAGCTTTTATCGCGGGCCTTGAGCGCGGTGACCGAATCAAGAATTTCCGTAACGAAAAAAACCTAACACCCGACGAGAGACGAGCTGCTCCGAAATCGGACCAATAAGTAAGCAGCTGTTTGTGAGAAAGTATATAGGTGTGTGATACGGTAAGTACTAAGTTCTCCTCTCAAATTAACGCATTTAAATAAATGTTTCGAATCGACAACATATATCCACAATATTCGGATAATGGCGTAGTTTAGATTAAAAAAATGTAAATAATGAAAAAGAATTGACATAATATTATAATTATAATAGTTGTCAAATTTTTATGCGTGTGTCACGGAGCTTAAATAGAAAGGAGAGCCGATCGCTCTCCTTTCTATTTAATTATATTTCTAATGTAAATAATGAAAAAAAATGAATAATGAAATGAATGAAATATTTCTAATGTAAATAATGAAAAAGAATTGACATAATATTATAAGTATAATAGTTGTCAAATTTTTATGCGTGTGTCACGGAGCTTAAATAGAAAGGAGAGCGATCGACATAGGCGTTATATACTATAAAATTATTAAATTATTATAATTGCATAAGTTGATAAAAAATGCTATGCAATAGCTTTACCGCGGCAGTCCCCGAGTGCCACACGTTTTTTTTATTTATCCCCGTAGCCAAAAATGAACTCGCTTGGTCACTTTACTTGCATTTTTCAGTGTTTGCAAAATGACTTGTGAAATGTACACTACGTACATTTCACAAGTCAAACTTATATTTCTTTAGTGTCCTCACGACAGAGCATACTAATAACGGCAAGATGGCGACCACCGTCCTTATTTTCTTTAATAATTTTGGCATAGTTCCAGGGCCTTTGCAACAACAATGAAAAATGTTATTGTATGGTTTTAAAAAAGAATTATGACTTCAATTTTTTAAATAATTTACGCCTATTTAACGTTTTTATTTAATTTAGTAGTTAGCAGGGAAGTGGACTTAAGGTCCTTAAGTCCACTTTCCTGCTTACTACTGAAGCATATATTATTTATGGACGCTATGGATAACAATGTTTTTATTTCAATTCAATTTAAAACTATTAATTATGCAAATAAGTTTTTGTGCAAACCGTACTTTTCAAGTGATATTTGACAGATAGAGGTCATTGACGTTCCTATTCTTATTTGAAACTCATAATACAATGTATTTCAATTATTCCTACCTCTTTGATTTCATTTGCATTCATTTGTCATTTGTTTTACGATTTGAGGATTAATTTAGCACCAGAAAATTTTCGTGCAATAATTTTTTATAATGTTCAATGTCATTTAAATCAACGAGTAACTTATGATATACTTCGATTGGCCTTTCACGATAAAGCCCCATCTCGTGTAATTGTTTACAACTGGTTTAGTGAGCTTAAACCATAGACTTAGAATATACGTCGAACTAATGTCACCGATGATCTGCGAGCTGGACGGTTTTCTACGGCGACGACTGACATAGTAGATACCACCAGTTTTGCGCTGGACATCATGATGCAATATCTATGGACGCTTTTTCACCACGCCAATCTGGTAAACACAAGGTTACTGATCTAAATCGTTGAGGAGTTCCCTCGACTGTCTTTCGGCTCCAGCTGAATCGACTCTAGACCTTCATTAAATTGTAGTGCTTCAAAACACTTTTTTTAAGTAGTAAAAGTAAGTAAAATTGAGAAAATATTAGATATCATGTCATCCCACATGTTCATCCGACTCTTACCCTTGCATATTTGGAATTTTTCATATGAGTAAGTCATAAATAAAAATATCAGGATGTGAAATTATCCATTAAAAATTAACTTTTCCAAATTTGTAATATTTTGTTGAGTAAATTGTCTGGGAAAACGTTTTTAATTGGACAAAAAACTGATAATAAATTTATAAAAATATACTTTGCTTTTTTATTCATACTAACAATACTAATTAACTGAAGTAATTGTGAATTTATATACACATGTAAATTGTATATTTAATTAAAAAGCCTAAAATGTAAATAAAGGATTTTTGACTAACATCAAATGGAATTATAAGTAGAACTTTATAACGATGAGCTATTGAGGTGAACTATTAAGGTCTGGTGGAGGACGGTGGAAGGTCTCCCTACTGTAGATCTGTGAACTATTAAGGTCTGGTGGAGGACGGTGGAAGGTCTCCCTACTGTAGATCTGTGAACTATTAAGGTCTGGTGGAGGACGGTGGAAGGTCTCCCTACTGTAGATCTGTGAACTATTAAGGTCTGGTGGAGGACGGTGGAAGGTCTCCCTACTGTAGATCTGTGAACTATTAAGGTCTGGTGGAGGACGGTGGAAGGTCTCCCTACTGTAGATCTGTGAACTATTAAGGTCTGGTGGAGGACGGTGGAAGGAATCCCATCTAGTAGGAAGACCTTAGATGGGATGACTTGCAGGGGATCTTAGATGCGAGTAGCAAATCTTTTTGGCATTTAAATAAGCGTTTATATACGCCATGTGGACGGTCATGAGATGATAATGATGACAGTAAAGTGACAAAGTAAATAAAAACAATATTGAATACTCTTAAGTCAGTGTCAGCTAAGTTAAATAGACCGTACAGCACCAAAACCGTCGTCAGTCACCGGTATCATATTTGTTGCTGTACCTACCTACCTGTCTTTGCTGACACCGACTCCAATAGTAACAACAATGACAGGGTAAACGCAAAGATTGTAATTAGTAAAATAAAAAGTTGATTATAAGTTCTAGGCACAAAAATTAAGGAAACGCAATTATTTTATTACTTTTTGAAGTCGGTTTCAATTTTTGTTAAAAAAAAAATTATGTAATCCCTATTACATTGAATAGAATAGAATAGAAAGAGCTTTATTCAGTGATCAGTACATGTCACCGCAGTACAGATAAGACATATCAAACACCATGCTTCAAGCCTTGACGCGGCGGTGGGGCTCAGTAGCCTACGGTAAGCCCAGCACCTTGGGTGAAGCTAATTGAGCCGAAGGGGCTCTTTGTACCCCTCTTATAAGAAGAGGGGACAAAAGAGCAGGGGGCAAGGGGCAAGGATAGGAACCTCACCCCATTGTACTGTCCCGACGTTAGGAGGGGTTATTCTGTGGTGCGGGACAACCCCTCTGTGGAGGTGGCGTCGGTCCCTTGGGGGACTGACTAGCCATCGAGGTGCCCTGTTTGTTTATTAGATCCGGGGCACCTCTCCAAAGGTTGCATTAGTGGCACTCGCCGGGTTTTAGTGGGTAGAACTGCGTCCACTTACCAACTTTCGGGCGCAGCGAGTCTCACATACCCGCGTGGGGAGACCTACTCTCCCGCGGGATGCCTTAGAGTCTTTCCCGATGTTAAAGAAAAAAAAAGTACAGATAAGACGTATCAACACAAAATTTAACATAGTAAAAACTCGCCATTATATTGAATTTGATAAATCACAAATCCTAGAAAAAGAACAACGATTCCAGCCAAGAACTGGAAGGTTTTTTTAAGTTTGTAGAATGTGTTTATTCTTGTGTAAGCGGAAATTTTAAAACAACAATAGGCATAATGATATAATTATTATATTATTAAATTAAAGAAAAAAAAAACGTGGCGCGAAAAATTATTCATTTATTTTATTTTTTTAATGTGAGAATGACATTGGGTATATAGGTTCTCACAATTAAGACAAAAACCTTAAAAATTATAATATAATAACTTAAGTATATTAATAAAAAGGAGTCCCTTTAGGTAAGGTTCCGAAGATACTGGCAGCGTTCCCCCTTTGAATTGCTAGACTAATTCTTTGTCCGAGGTAGCTGCCAGCTCTTTGGTCTCCTGTGATGTCGACTAACCTTTTTGTTATTTCCTTAAAGAGCCTTAAAGCGCTAGGACCCCACGGACCAAGGGTCTCGACACCGAATGGGACAAAATCATATTCGGAGCCTAGACCCCTGTATTTGCATATTTTAGCTTTTTCAGCCGCTTCACAAGCCGCACCAGCTCTGTTGTTGGTTCCATGTAGATGGGAAGGGGCCAGCGTGTCTGAACAGGTTGCATTCCACACCAGCACCCGGCCCATCTTCCATGGAATCAAACTCATACCGTCCGGTATCTTGCCATCGTCTCTTGCAATACCAGTCGGCTCAAGTAGACTTGGCACGTTGACGGTGGCAAGGGACCGGCGTATGATATCGTTGAGCGCAGCATGTCTCGAGAAGCGGCCTGCACTTTTTTGGCATGACAGTCCGTGATGTCCTAGCTTGTCGACATCACTGCCACAGGGACATTTATGGGGAGCGCAGACCGGAACCCCAAGCCGTAGTAAGGTTGCGATTCGGAGCGTGTCAGGCTCAAGAAAAGTTCCTGTATTTGACGAAGGGTACGCGTGAAGCCAGTAGCCGGCCTCATGTGTACCTACGGCCAAAAGCCTAGCACGCGCCGAACCTGTACTACAGCTTAAAAAATTTAGTTTAGCTGTTTTTAGTTCTAGGTTCTATTGTAGGTCGGTACCTTCAATGGCTTATAATAACTTATAAAATGAAGTAACAAGTTTTATCCCATTTTAGTAATGTGAAATCCTGTTATTACATATATTATATCTTTTTTTTATGTTAGTTGGATAGGCAAACTGGCAAACGTGCCACCTGATGGTAAGTGGTCGACGTCGCCCATGAACTTAAACTAGTTTACCTGGAACGAGCCCAGACAACTTATTAATTATGTGTTGCCTATCCTGAGACATAAGATGTTAAGTCTCGGTGCCAGTAATTACACTGCCTGTCTTGCCCTTTTCTCCGAAACACAGCAAAGCTGTTTCACGGGAGAAACAAGCAAGATGGTGGTAACCATGCAGCCGGGAGCGCGGCACAGCGCTTCCCTCCCACCGGTATCTAGATACTAATATTATAAAGCTGAGGAGTTTGTTTGTTTGTTTGAACGCGCTAATCTCAGGAATTACTGGTCCGATTTGAAAAAAGTGTTAGATAGCTTATTTATCGAGGAAGGCTATAGGCTATATAACATCACGCTGTGATTTATAGGAGTTGAGTAACGCGGGCGAAGCTGCAGTGAAGTGCAGGCAACAGCTAGTTACAGTGACATATGTAAGGAAAACATACCAGCGAAAATCCATAAAGTTGTTTAGGATGGTTGGTACTATGAAGAAATATCGTTATAATAGCGTTGATCGTTGCAGTGTCGTAGCTGTGTCTACCGGGGCCCCGACATTTTGGGCAAAATTTACAAATAGGATTCTGGATAGTTTAAATAATTTTATTTACACGCTTTGGGGCCCTGAAGCCCGGGGCTCCATAAACGAACGGGTGGATGGTCGAGTTGACTGTATGCAACTCCTGCCTAGTACATATAATATGGGTGATGAATATACATGCATTTATATGTGACCTGCTGGGAACAGGTCTGCTCCTCGAAATCAGATGAGGAGAGTGTTGGGCCATAGTTCACTGATGCGCTGGCCCAATGCGGGTTGGTGAACTTCACACACCCTCAAAGACAATCTCATCAGCTCCCGTCAAACAGCTCTGCTGTGTTTCGGAGAGAAGGGCAAGACAGGCAGTGTAATTACTGGCACCGAGACTTAACATCTTGTCTCAGGATAGGCAACACATAGATGAGTTGCCTGGGCTCGTTCCAGGTATACTAGTTTATGTTCATGGGTGACGTCGACCACTTACCATCAGGTGGCACGTTAGCCAGTTTGCCTATCCAACTAACATAAAAAAACGATGTTTCCTTCACCGGTGAGCAAGCAATGGTCTTATGTTTAGGTGCATGTAGTTTAGAAAAACCCATTTCAAATCATCATAGCGGTCAGGATCGAACCCGGACCTCTCATCAAGACGCTGAGGCCATACCCGCTAGACCATCGTCACTCATTAGTTATATTAACTTAAATTTACTTCGGTTCCGTACCACAAGTTCGCGACGTACCAAGGGATTTATGTATGTCAACTATTTTTATCTTTTCAAACAACGAAATTATTGTTATGTATTTTTTTGTCAAACTAAAATAAAACTAAAAAATTTCTTTATTTCTTTTTATTCAGCATGTATTTATGTACACTATTAAATATAGTTTGTATGTACTCTGGCCACTTGATGGTGTTGGCGTCGAACGGGAATAGAACCTTGTCCTCGTCGTTAAGGGTCTGGGCGAGGAGCCATTAAAACAACATTCCATAGAAAAGTAAAAAGATTGTGGTACTTGATTTAACATTAGGGGGAGGGGGGATAGGGAAAAAGGTGGGCAACGCACTGCATAATCTATGGTTGTGTGCATGTGTATGGGCGTCGACAGTCGCCAAAAGGCTTCGACTGCTCGTTTGCCCCCCTATGCTATAAAAAATCAGCGTAGTTGGCGATAATTCTAGCACGGGTCTTCCGTTGAGAAGGGAGATTCCGTATAAATGTAGATATAAATTCAGTTATCTTCACAACTGACGCCGATTGATTCGATGAAGCATTAGGGCCGTCGGGCCATTAGCATAGATCCCTCCGAAAAAAAAAAAGAAAAAAACAGTTATCTCCTTAAAAAAAAAAATCTTACCTGACACTGGCAAAATGCTGCACAACGAATAGTTGCGACATCGACGTGCCATAGATAAAATAAGAAGGAAACAAAGAAAAATAATATATACAGAAACATGAAGGACGGACGGGGGGAAGTGTCATGGAGCGCGGTTGTGTTTTTTGGTTTCTCGTTAATTAATTGTTATTTTGTGTTTTGTTCATTCGGAGCGGTATTTCTATAGTGTTTGTTTTTAAAACCTAATCTATACTAATATTATAAAGCTGAAGAGTTTGTTTGTTTGTTTGAACGCACTAATCTCAGGAACTACTGGTTCGATTTTGAAAAATTCTTTCAGTGTTAGACAGCCCATTTATCGAGGAAGGCTATAGGCTATATAACATCACGCTGTGACATATAGGAGTTCGGTGACGCGGGTGAAGCTGCAGGCAACAGCTAGTCTGTATATATGGTGATTGGTTGGCGAATATTGTCGGGGACTGTTCTGGGTAGATATAATGGGAAGTGATAGTTGATTGACAGACCGAGACTAGAGGGGCGAAGAAAGTCCAACTAGCACTTGAACTTTATGTTTTTTTTTCACTTCGTCTGTGAGTTGTATACTCCTAAAGTCTGTCTTTCATATATTTTCTGTTTTATTATTATTTACATCTCATCTGAAAGTCTTACCTGGGTCTTTCTCCCTTCATCACAAGACGCAGGTCTCCAAATAGAGCTGGGAGAGTGTCCCTGAAGATGGTCAAGATATGTACGGCCAGGGGAGACGCGATTAAGATCAGCTCCTTCGGTCGAAGTTCCCCTGGAAGAGAATCAGAGATACCTAATTGGAAGACGTATTGTTCTTATATCTTATATTCCCAAAGCCGTCGTAATCTTGCATATTTGTGACGTCGAACGGCTTTGCTGTTCCTACCATTTTACGTCCCAGTACACATTCATGGGATGATATTCCCAGGTGAATTTGTCGATGCTCATGAGCGACGGTTACTTGGAACAAAAAAAAAATCCATATATTTGAAATTTTACTGAGATAGAATTTTGCTGAGAAGGATACGTTTTTAACTTACTTCTTTCATGAGCTTTGCTGCAAAAAATTTGGCTAGCTAGTCTAGTCAAGTTACAAGTCTCTCATCGTTGAGATGGCGCGGACCTGTCGCTCGCTGCGGTCATCCGAGCGATGACTGTCAGTGAGAGCACGTGGCAGGTGGTCCTCTCCTTCTACGAGGACGTGATGTCACAGAAGGAGGGAGGGAGTGGGAGCACTCTGCTGCCCTCACCCGCAGGAGAGCACGGCGGCAACAGGTGACCGCACCACCGTGAGGGACCCGTGTGCGGCTGATCGGGGGATCTGTCACGTGCATGCAAGGCCCGAGCTATAGTGTGCCTTTATGTATTCAGGGTGCCTTAATCGGAGGACGAGGAGGGGACGCCCCCCTGCTTCCAGAGAAGAGTGCCGGATGGTACACCGTTGTGGCCCGGTGCGGACGTCCATAGCTCCCTCGCCGAGTCACTCAGACGACGAGGAGAACACCGCTGGGGTTTAGTGGGTAGAGTCTGCGCCTAATTTACCATCTTTTCAGGCGCAGAGAGTCATTTGCTGAGGCATTTCACTTAGTACTCCGTATTTGTCAACGTGTAAATGGCTATTAAATAATAGCAGTGTTCGTAATACTACTCAATCCAAACAATTAGGCACATGACCGCGATAGCTCGAACCCCGCCTTCGCCCCACGCTTCCCCTAGCGCGGGGATGTGCGGGGCGGAGGGGTTCGGAGGTTGCTGTCATGCGCCTAATTGCTTTGATTAAGTAGTTAGCGAGTTATTTGATTCATGTAATTAAAAAAAGATGACCCACTCTTCATATATTTAGTGATTTGGCATTTCACTGGAATCTATACTAATAAAATAAAGCTGAAGAATTTGTTTGTTTGAACGCGCTAATCTCAGGAACTACTGGTCCGATTTGAATAACTCTTTCAGGGTTAGACAGCCCATTTATCGAGGAAGGCTATAGGCTATATCACATCACGCTGTGACTAATAGGAGTTGAGTAACGCGGGCGAAGCTGCAGGCAACAGCTAGTAATTTATAATGTCGGCAGTGACTTACATTCGCCAGTCTTCACGGCACAGCTCCTGAACTGGTCAGCGGCCGTCTTCCACGACACCGGGTTCCTCGAGCTGGTGCACATGTTGTAGATCAACATGTCTTTGGATCTGCGAGAAAAAAATCTCTCAATCATCATCTCCGACTATCATCGTCATCTACTGATTTTACGTGCTTAGATTTTTATCAGAACAATTCTCTGTTACAAATATCAGATCCGTTCTTGTAAAATTGGAATAGTTAGTTAAAATAGCCAAGTGCTATTTCACAACAGAATATATCTGATGTCACTCCGATCGGAGAAGCAGCACGTAGCCGATGGTCAGTGTAATTACCATCGCCTACGAAACTTCCATCTTTCTTGATAAACAATGCCATATTGATTTACTTAGCCTAATCCCTATAGTGTGTCTGTCTCCCCACCATGGTTCAGGCCTTGACGTGGCGGTGGGGCTCAGTAGCCTAAGGTGAGCCCAACCCTTGGGCGAAGCTAATTGAGCCGAGGGGGCTCTTTGTACTCCTCTTATAAGAAGAGAGGACAAAAGAGCAGGGGGCAAGGGGCGAGGATGAAAACCTCCGCCGGGTTTTAGTGGGTAGAGCTGCGTCCACTTACCAGCTTTTCGGGCGCAGCGAGTCACACATACCCGCGTGGGGAGACCCACTCCCTCGTGGGATGCCTCAGAGCATTTCCCGGCGTTAAAGAAAAAAAATCATATGACTGGATAGCCTCGCTGGATAAGAGTGCTATATTACCAAGTACCTGTTCCCTCTAGCCGCCGCCACAATCGCCAGGTTACACACATAGTCGCAGGGGATCATGTCGCAGGTGGCGTCGTTGTGTCCCCTGGCCACGCTGATCAGACCCTTGGAGTGGTCCGTCAGGAAAGATGGGGCAGCGATCCACGACTCCATCCAGCCCACTATAGGATCTCGTAGTGTTGCTGTCACTGGAAACAAGAAGGGCGTGTAACAGCATTTTTAACCGTCTTCAAAAAGGAGGAGGTTCAATTCGTCGGAATATTATATTTTTTTTATGTATGTTCTCTGTTATGATTTGAAAAATTCTTTTTTTATTTGAAAGCTTCCAATTTGGTCCCATAATAATTTTATTAAGATCTGACAAGTCGTTTTTTAGTTATTCCAAATAATGCCTAGTTTGCCTATATATTATACTATATAGTCCTTGGCTGACACCGACTCCAAAAAAAAATATGACGTGGTAAACGCAAAGCTTGTACATTAGAAGGAGATTAAGTTGATTATAAGTTGTAAGCACAAAAAGTAAAGAAACGCAGTTATTTTATTACTTTTTAACCGACTTCAAAAAGGAGGAGGTCCTCAATTCGTCTGAATCTTTTTTTTAGTATTGTATTTTTGTCGTCGGTTTTTTTTTAATTTTGTGAAATAACTATTAAGGAATTCATCGGGTAAAACATTCCCAACGTTTCGAACCTAGGACGACCTCACGTTTCATGTTATAAGAACTTCTCTTTCACGCTCGTTCCGAACACAATCTATCAACAAATGTTGCACATACTCAATTTTCCCACATATGTCACAATTAGGTGAGTCCGCTTTAGGATCTGGCAGAGATCATGTTTCTTGAAAGAGTGTAACAAATTAGAAAAAGTTTTGAGTTTTGGGCGAAGATTTTGGGAGTTCCACAAAAAAATTTAAAAGCTTGAAAATGACACGTAGATCGCTTCATCCCTTTCTAACTTGAAGGTTGAGTAGTGACTCAGAAGTGTCTAACAAACGCTCAATAAAATTAATTAAGATTTACCACTTACACATTTTAAAATTAATCAAAAGTGTGGTTAACATAAAAAAACTGCAACCAGTCACAGGGACTGCCGATAGAAGTGAAAACAAAACAATTAAATCCAAATACTTACCTATAATACAGCCTGTAACAGATTATGACAACCTATACAATTTAAACAGCGAACAAAGTGGCCGCATGACCTAATTTAGAAGCAACAAAATTTGCAAAACAAATATTGCATATTCTTATATAAATAAATCAAACGTCATATAAACGTCAAATCGCGTCTCGTAACGGTGTCGCGAGTCCAGAGATTTTATCACATCTAAAAATATGCGTACCGCGCTAAAAGAAGTTTTCACTTCTATATTACCCAAATCACAATCACGTGATGATTTTTCAATACAATAAAAATAATATCTCACTTTCACTCTCACAATTTATGAATTTCAATAAGCATTTATCCCCCCTGATCAGAAAGTCTAATAATTATATCACTATTTGCGATGGGCCCGAACGTCCGTGTAGAAGCTTAGACTTCAATACAATGATTAAAAGTTTGTACAGTTCTTATAAGACAAATTTATAAACAAAATCTAGTGTCTGCGAGACAAAGTGGTGACTATGTTTGCGAGATTCAAACCGTAACCTCTTAAACCTTAACACATTATAAACACAGATATATAGGATCTGTTATGGACTTACCAAAGTTAATTGTACTAAAAGTACTTTTGAAATTATTTTAAATTTGATCGCAGTTTATTACGATTTTAGCATTTCCGATGTTTTAGATTTAACAACAAGTATTGTCATGGGCGAATCAATATGTATGATCTTAATAAACCGAGACTCTTATTATTAAAAAAATGGAGTTCATTACAGTTAAAGAAATTCATGTAAAGACCACTAATCTTTATATATGAAGTATAGCCACTATATTCAAATACACTTACCAGTGGAAGGTCTGATCATGACCATTGGTAAGTCTTCTCTTTACATATGAAGTATAGCCACTATATTCAAATACACTCACCAGCGGAAGGTCTGATCATGACCATTGGTAAGTCTCCTCTTTATATATGAAGTATAGCCACTATATTCAAATACACTCACCAGTGGAAGGTCTGATCATGACCATTGGTAAGTCTCCTCTTTATATATGAAGTATAGCCACTATATTCAAATACACTCACCAGTGGAATGTCTGATCATGACCATTGGTAAGTCTCCTCTTTATATATGAAGTATAGCCACTATATTCAAATACAATCACCAGCGGAAGGTCTGATCATGGCCATTGGTAAGTCTGCTCATTAATCATTATATATGAAGTGTAGCTACTATATTCAAATACACTCACCAGCGGAAGATCTGATCATGACCATTGGTAAGTCTCCTCTTTATATATGAAGTATAGCCACTATATTCAAATACACTCACCATCAGAATGTCTGATAATGACCATTGGTAAGTCTCCTCTTTATATATGAAGTATAGCCACTATATTCAAATACACTCACCAGCGGAAGGTCTGATCATGACCATTGGTAAGTATCCTCTCTATATATGAAGTATAGCCACTATATTCAAATACCCTCACCAGCGGAAGGTCTGATCATGACCATTGGTAAGTCTGCTCATTAATCATTATATATGAAGTGTAGCTACTATATTCAAATACACTCACCAGCGGAAGGTCTGATCATGACCATTGGTAAGTCTCCTCTTTATATATGAAGTATAGCCACTATATTCAAATACACTCACCAGCGGAAGGTCTGATCATGACCATTGGTAAGTCTCCTCTTTCCTCCTCCACCAAGGTCTCAGCGAGGCCTTTAGAGAGGATATACAGCGGTGCATCTGGAACAGATAAAGGAATTTAGTGGCTCAGAGACATGGTTCCCCCAAGTTAAGTTAAAGGTTTAAAGGTAATTTTAAGGTTTGTTAGACTGATAAATTACAAAACATCAGAAACTTTGGGAAGTTTCCAGGTAATTTTAGGACCCATTACTATCTCTAACACGGAAAATATAATTTATGTTGCAAATGCTTAATGTTCGGGTTTACACGCCGTGGACGACGTGATGAGTACATTCATCAATATATCCTTCACCGACCCTCATATCTGCCACTGCTGGTGCACCGGGCACAGTTCTCTTGAACTACATCAGGTGAGGCTATAGTTTGCCTATGGTCTTGTTCAATGTACCCCGCAGTAACCTTCACACACCCTCAAAGACTTGTAATCGCTATGCAGGTTTCCTCGGGATGTTTTCCTTCACCAGATGTATCGGGAACTTTAGGCTCATTTTATGTGGATCCGTCAGGGTTAAGCCCCGACTTCTCATTACGAAGCCGAGCTCATACTTGACCATCGTTGCTCACGATAATGATATTGAAATAAATAGCGTACTTATTTTGACCTCCAGCTTGGTACCGTCTCCGGTTCTCAAGCACTCGTCTATGACCTCCTGCTCCACCTGTCTCGGGTAGATTACCTCGTCCAGGTGCCACTTCGCGGCATTCGAGAATGCTGTAGAAAAGTATATTACCGTCTAAAAAGAACAATACATTTAGAAATGATAACAGTCTATCGTTCTAGGGAATATGAAATGCTCAAAATTCTAAAACTAACTTCAGACTGGTCAAGTTTAATTGCTGAATATGACACGAACATTTTTACATGACTGGACTGAAGTTAGGTACCTAAAGTGATATGGCAAAGTTAATTCGCTGGCCCCTAAAAAATTGACCCGAATATGTTTTTTCGCAAAAAGATGTCGTATGTCTTTTTATTTCATATATTGGCCTATTCAAAAAAAAAGGCAGGACAGGCAGTGTAATTACTGGCACAAAGACTTAACATCTTGTGTCTTAGGATAGACAACATCAATGAGTAGCGGGGACTATCTCATCCCAGTCTGCCCGTTTGCTTCTCCAAGTATGATAAAAAAGGTCAAAATACTCACTTCTAAGTTCTTAATTTTCTTTGACAAGTTCAATATTTTCCTGGTCCCTTCATAGTTGACTTCCATTAACGTCTTAAAGGTTTCCTTGAACATGACGTTTGCTCCCGAATGGAAGACCATGGCTACCTGGAGACACACGTCATAGTCAATAATCAACAGCATAACCAATCTTCTACCGTTCATTACTCGATAATATAGCTCCTTCCTATATACATTTATAGGTAGAAGAGGGGCCAAACGGACAGTTAGTTCACCATATGGTAAGTGAAAAATATCCACGGATACCCGCTACACCAGAGGAGTGCGTTGCCGGCGTTTCAGATATGATTATGCTCTTTTTTTGAAGGTCCTCTAAGTTTTAAGTTCGGAAACACCGTAGGTGGTAGCTGGTTCTATATTATAGTGGTCGTGCGAGGCAGGAAATACCATAGAAATGGAGCCATTGTTGATTTCCGGACATCAAGATGGTGTGGGTGAAATTTGTAATTTTCGCGATGTCCGGTGGTGGAATTCTGCTGCAGGTATTAGTCCGAACAATTCCTCAGAACACTCCCCGTGGCAAATGCGGTAGAAGATGCAGAGCGATCCGACATCTCTACGCAGCTACGAATCAAGCCGATTGAAGAGAACCTTGCTATCGACGGTTCGAGCCGCCCGGCGTTGAAGGCGGTCAAATAGAAGGAGCTGATATTGGGGCGCTCCAGCCCAGAGTCGGGAGCAGTATTCCATGTGAGGCCGGATCTGCGCCTTGTATAATTATATATAGACGTATAATTATTATACGTAGTACGTTTGTATAATTATACGTAGGCGGTGTGAAGGCATTAAATACTGTTGCTCAGTATTTAATGCCTTCACACGTGTGCTCAGTAGAGCACAACTAGTTTCTTAGAGGCAAGTTTAGCCTTTTCTTCCAAATGACCACGAAACTGCACATCGCTCGATTTGTCGACGCCAAGTATTCCAATGCTGGCTGAGGCGGTTAGGGAAGTGCCTTTAAATTGTAGGGAACAACAAAGGGTGACATTTTAGCGGTAAAATCGTAAACTTGTGACTCGTTAGGGTTAAATTGGAATAGGTTAAGTCACCCCCGTGCCGAGGCTTTGGTTAACAGAGATTCGATTTCAGACACAAGTTTATTCCGACACTTATCAACTTGTTCCCGAGAAATATTAGGATGGCCAGTATATCTCTAGTGCTGTCGTCTGTATATCTGAGATGCCGCTAGTTAGCAGCATATCATTAACTAGCTGTTGCCCGCAGCTTCCCCCGCTTTAACTTACTCCACTTAATAACTTTTAGTCACAGCGTGATGTTATATACAATCCTATAGCCTTCTTTGATTATATATATATATATATATATATATATATATATATATATATATATATACATTATATATATATATATATATATATATATATATGATATAACACTGAAATAATTTTTCAAATCGGACCAGTAGTTCCTGAGATTAGCGTGTTCAAACAAACAAACTCTTTAGCTTTATAAATTAGTATATATATATATACTATATAGATAGAAGAATCAAGGTAGGAGATAGTACATAGCCTTGCGGAACACCAGCATTAACTGGCTTGAGGTCCAAGCATGCACCGTCGACAACGCCTTAATGCTCCTGTCTGCGAAAAAACTGGTGATCCACTTACATAATTTCTTGGGAAGCTCTTATAATGGTAGTTGTGTTAGAAGCGCTTCATGCCACACCCAATCGAAGGCCTTTGCTATGTCCAAACTAACCGCCAGCGCTTTCTTTCTCTGCCTCCACCCATTGCTGAGTTAAGAATATTAGAAGTTGCTGAAGATGCACCAGCTGAGCGATTCGATTGAAAGCCATATTGGCGATCACTAATCAGCTTTTTCATTAAAAATATCTAGTGTAAGATAAAAGCAACTTAGCGACTCTTTCGCTGTAACTTACGTTTTGTTCTAGTACTTTCTGGTCAGATCTCTTGATACCTAGATCTGGCGCTTGCAGGTCACCCTGAATAGGTACCACTTTGTCTAGATCATGAGGTCTCGTTTCTTTCAGATTTGTAAATATCTGTAAATTAAATCATTTGTAATACGGACAAGATATAAGAATTAATATTATTATGGAACTTTCGTAGATAACGCCGAAATATAGAGTTACAAAAAATATAAGTGAAGGAAGAATACAATACATGGTCAATATCCCAGTAGTTAGTTTTAATAATGAAAATGATAAAGTTACGATTAAATGAAGATTATATCAGAGATATACTTTAAATATTTCATGTGCTCGAATGTACTCATAAACAGGTCTTTAATTTTTTTAATTACTATAAAAGCTAAGTTCAAAAACGAACAAACAAGGTGAAGAAAAATAAAAGGGACAGAAGTTGTTGGATAGGATTGATATATGGAGGACCCTGGTGGAAGTCTACTCACATGCCGAAGAACATGCTGTTCCCTAGTTCCAATTAGGACGGAGGTATCACCAGTCAAACGCCCAAATCGACTCCGTGTTTAGGAGCTATGCCCTACGATAATATTGAGATACTCACAAGTAAAGAGAACATGTGCTCCAGTCTCTTCTCCAGAGGAACATCTTTCTTCTGTCGTATGAGCACGTAGATAGTTTTGATGTCTTCACAGTTGTATAGGAGCCACCCTATCAGGACCTACAATATAAATACTCACAGGTAAAGAGAACATGTGCTCCAGTCTCTTCTCCAGAGGAACATCCTTCTTCTGTCGTATGAGCACGTAGATAGTTTTGATGTATTCACAGTTGTATAGGAGCCTCTCTATCAGGACCTACAATATAAATACTCACAGGTAAAGAGAACATGTGCTCCAGTCTCTTCTCCAGAGGTACATCTTTCTTCTGTCGTATGAGCACGTAGATAGTTTTGATGTCTTCACAGTTGTATAGGAGCCACTCTATCAGGACCTACAATATAAATACTCACAGGTAAAGAGAACATGTGCTCCAGTCTCTTCTCCAGAGGAACATCCTTCTTCTGTCGTATGAGCACGTAGATAGTTTTGATGTCTTCACAGTTGTATAGGAGCCTCTCTATCAGGACCTACAATATAAATACTCACAGGTAAAGAGAACATGTGCTCCAGTCTCTTCTCCAGAGGAACATCCTTCTTCTGTCGCATGAGCACGTAGATAGTTTTGATGTCTTCACAGTTGTATAGGAGCCTCTCTATCAGGACCTACAATATAAATACTCACAGGTAAAGAGAACATGTGCTCCAGTCTCTTCTCCAGAGGAACATCCTTCTTCTGTCGTATGAGCACGTAGATAGTTTTGATGTCTTTACAGTTGTATAGGAGCCTCTCTATCAGGACCTACAATATAAATACTCACAGGTAAAGAGAACATGTGCTCCAGTCTCTTCTCCAGAGGAACATCCTTCTTCTGTCGTATGAGCACGTAGATAGTGTTGATGTCTTCTCAGTTGTACAGGAGCCTCTCTATCAGGACCTACAATATAAATACTCACAGGTAAAGAGAACATGTGCTCCAGTCTCTTCTCCAGAGGAACATCTTTCTTCTGTCGTATGAGCACGTAGATAGTTTTGATGTCTTCACACGTTGTATAGGAGCCACTCTATCAGGACCTACAATATAAATACTCACAGGTAAAGAGAACATGTGCTCCAGTCTCTTCTCCAGAGGAACATCCTTCTTCTGTCGTATGAGCACGTAGATAGTTTTGATGTCTTCACAGTTGTATAGGAGCCTCTCTATCAGGACCTACAATATAAATACTCACAGGTAAAGAGAACATGTGCTCCAGTCTCTTCTCCAGAGGAACATCCTTCTTCTATCGTATGAGCACGTAGATAGTTTTGATGTCTTCACAGTTGTATAGGAGCCTCTCTATCAGGACCTACAATATAAATACTCACAGGTAAAGAGAACATGTGCTCCAGTCTCTTCTCCAGAGGAACATCCTTCTTCTGTCGTATGAGCACGTAGATAGTTTTGATGTCTTCACAGTTGTATAGGAGCCTCTCTATCAGGACCTACAATATAAATACTCACAGGTAAAGAGAACATGTGCTCCAGTCTCTTCTCCAGAGGAACATCCTTCTTCTGTCGTATGAGCACGTAGATAGTTTTGATATCCTCACAGTTGTATAGGAGCCTCTCTATCAGGACCTACAATATAACTTTTCTTTGTAAATAGAAGATGGTAAAAGAATAAAAAATAAAACAATAAACTTTAGGTTCCAACTGATAAGTCACTAGTTGTTGCGCGCGACTTTCCTAGTTTCCTTTGTCTTCGAAAGACAATACATAAGTTTTAGCCCTAAGAAGAATGTATGTACTACGCTAGTGTATGCTTATTTTAACCTAAGTGAAAGTTGGGGATTCTTCGAAAGAGCAGTGGATATACAGGCTGAAAAATATGAGGATAAGGATGATAAAGGTTTCTAGTTCTTGCAATTTATATTTTGTGCTCTATTATTTTTTTATACAATGGGATGTCTAAAAATTGGTTTGATTGGATGTGAAAGTGGCCGTCTTGACTTTAGACGAACGAGGTTCATCGTGCAGGAGCGGACGGTAAAGCCCGATGATGATGAAGTTGATGATTACACTGGGCGTGCTCAAGGGGCGTGGCCTAATGATAATCGTGACGTAAGTTGGTGACGTAATTATATACCTTCCCAAGGAAACCTGTTCCCCCCGTCAGGAACACTGACTTCTCGGCGTATGCGTCTGCCACTCTCTGGTACTTCTCATCGTTTATGGGCAGAAGGTTACTGAAAATAATGTCTTGATTAATTTTTGCGGCCACTATTCTTGAGATTTTTGATATTTGTGATACATAACGGAAGGTTTTTTTTTTTATTTTAGCTAGATAGATGAACTGGCGTAAATTTCCATGTTCTGCAAGTGATGGTAAGAGACAGGTATTCATGAAATGTCGCTTAATTTTTAATGGTATTTGACTTTTAAAAAATTCTTTAAGGCTCCAATACTTCTTCCATGTCCCTTTTATTCTTCTCTCAATTTCTTGCTTAATACCTTGCGCAATGTTGAAAACAATAATAAGCTCATGTCAACGGAGCATGGAAAGAAGCATTATGAAAATTAGAAAAAAAAATCGCAACTCAACTATAAGGGAAGCAACAGGAGTAATAGATGCACTAACATAAATTGTAGTTCCCAGTAACTTAAACAGATCAACTTAGTTCAAATATTGACATATTGAAAAAAATAACATTGAAAAAAAATTATATAATAAATTGAAAAGAATATGAACATATTGAAAAAAAAATGACATATGGAAAAAATTACATTGAAAACAATTGACAAACGCGTAAAATACTAAACCTTTCTTTAGATTAAAAAAAAAGATTCCGACGAATTGACAACCTCCTCCTTTCTGAAGTCGGTTAAAAAAAACTATATTGTTACATTAGAATGTTAAATTGATCTTCAAACTCTGCTACCGGTTCCAAAGCTAACTGAGAAGGTTCGGCGAAACAAACTCAGTGAAACTAATCTTTTAAATATTTTACGTTAATACTTACGCGTTAGAAAACCGCCTTCCACATTGAAGCTGTGTCACTTCAACACATCGCGAGAACAACCTGAGACCACTCATTATCATGTAGCGATGCTCACGGAAGTAACCGTAGGTATATATATATCTATATATTGCCGATCTCTGTGACTCAATGGTTAGCGCGTTGGCGCTCAAGCCGGGAGGTAGAGGGTTCGAATCCCGCTAGGGAACGAAAAGATGTGTATATCTGGGTCATGGATGTGTATTAAATATGTGTATCATATAATACAAATCTTAAATGTATGTATAGTATAAAGTTATTAAATATATTTCCGTTGTCTGGTACCCGTAACACAAGTTCTTCGAGAACTTACCACGGGACCTGTAAAGGCGTCCATAAATATTTAGATCTAGTGATATTTTTTTCTTTTACGTCGGGAAATGCTCTCAGGCATGGCGCGAGGGAGTGCGGCGGGTATGTGGGACTCGCTGCGCTCGAAAGGTGGTAAGGCACCTCACCAAAGCCACCTTTGGTGAGGTGCCCCGGATATGTTGAGGAACGGGGCACCTCGAAGGCTAGTCAGTCCTTCAAGGGACCGACGTCACCTCCACCGAGGGGTTGTGCCGTACCATAGAAGAACGTCCCAACGTCGGGACAGTACAATGGGGTGAGGTTTCCATCCTCGCCTCTTGTCTCCCTGCTCTTTTGTCCCATCTTCTTATATAGAGAGGTACAAAGAGCAGCTCCCTCGGCTCAATTTCCTTCGCCGGTTGAACCATGTCCGGAGATTCTTAAGCCAAGAAGTACGGACGGTGTTGTCCCTCTGATTTTTCCCTGCAAATACTTCATTAAATAATGGCAGTCTTCATCATCATCATCTGTGTGGGACTGACTAGCCGTCGAGGTGCCCTGTTTGTTTTCTAGATCCGGGGCACCTCATCAAAGGCGGCATTGGCGGCACTCGCCGGGTTTTAGTGGGTAGAGCTGCGTCCATTTACCAGCTGTCGGGCGCAGCGAGTCCCACATACCCACGTGGGGAGACCCACTCCCCTGCGGGATGCCTCAGAGCATTTCCCGGCGTTAAAGAAAAAAAAAGCCCTGTGGTAAGTTGATAAGAACTTGTGTTACGGGTACCAGGAATATTTATATTCATTCAATTCGTCATACAATTTATCTGCACTTGGCGGGATTCGAACCTGCGACCAGCGAAGTATCCAGGAGCCTGAACTAGCCTGACCACTCGACCAGTCGACCGTCATTTACTTGCTGGTACATCAGCTAGTACGATATAATAGTCCGTTCAATATGGACCAAAAAATGACAGTTAAGGTACATAAAATCCCAACAAGCTGAAAATCAGTAAAATTGTTCAAGACATAATTATAAATAATATTTAAAAATTCCCCGTCATTCCCGTGTATGGATTTTTTTTATTCAAAGGTCAAATGTCAAGAAAATGAGACTTTCGCGATTTTCAGCAAAACGGTAAGTTTTATCATAAAAGTACTTTAGACAAAAATTGTAGATCATAAAATTATCTATAAAAATATATCAATTCTTTTTTTCCTACGAGCCACCGTTACTGAGATATAACAATTCAAAAAGTTATGAAAGATGTTATCGTCATTATTATTATTATTAGCTGGCTGGCTTATTTTGTGGCCAGAAATTGAATGAAGAGTATGAAAGAAGAAAATCCTCAGATTTTCGCCGTCGAATTAGCCAAGTAAGTACACTTCAATTTAAAGATTCTATTCTGGAAACAGCTTGGACTCGTGACGATGATATAGCAAAAGCTGTTCTTACAGCACCAAAACCGTCGTCAGTCACCGGTATCATATTTGTTGCTGTACCTACCTATCTGTCTTTGCTGACACCGACTCCAAAAGTAACAACAATGACAGGGTAAACGCAAAGATTGTAATTAGTAAAATAACAAGTTGAATATAATTTCTAGGCACAAAAATTAAGGAAACGCAATTATTTTATTACTTTTTAGATTATTTTTTATTTTTTAAGTCGGTTTCAATTTTTGTTAAAAAAAAAAAAAATCTTAAGTTTTAGTGATTCCGAAATTCGATAACCAATTTTATTTGTCTAAAATATGGATTTAACTGTTAAACGCATTTCCACTGTATAAACTCCTGTCTATACTCCATCATCATACCTATAATGAGACTTATAACCCATATGAGTGCAAGGTACTCGTCAATATAAATGAAATAAGTCCAAACACAAGGTAGCTACTGTAAGCTGTAGAGGAATTCCCTCAACTGTCTATGGTCTCCATCTTCAGACCTGTAATGATACTTATAACCCATATGGGTGCAAAGTTTTGGTCAACATAAATGAATTGTGTCTAAACACAAGGTAGCTACTGTAAACCGTAGAGGAGTTCCCTCAACTGTCTATGGTCTCCATCATCAGACCTGTAATGATACTTATAACCCATCTGGGTGCAAAGTTCTGGTCAACATAAATGAATTGTGTCTAAACACAAGGTAGCTACTGTAAGCTGCTGAGAAGTTCCTTAATCTGTCTTTCGTCTTCATCATCAGATTTTCAGATCATTAGGGGAATGATAGTCACAATTTATCTAGGTGTAAAGTTCTCATTAATACAAATTAATCAAGCCCAAACACAAGGTTACTGCTGTAAATCGTTGAGGAGTCCCCTTGACTGTCTTTCAGCTCCATCATCAGATCAACTCTCGACCTTATTTTTTATTTTTTATTTAATTTAATTTATTTAATTAGTGCTTTAAAATATTTAATTAAAAAAATATTAAACGCACTAGTTACTCCTACGATTTTCGAAAGTTCCCCTCGATTTCTCTGGGATGCCATCATCAGATCCTGGTTTCATCGGTGAACATACATTAAAAAAAAAATATACACACGAACATAATATAACCTCCTCCTTTTCGAAGTCGTTTAAAAAGTAATAAAATAACTGTGTCTCTTTAATTTTTGTGCTTACAATTTATAATGAACTTAAGAAGATTAATCTTCTACTAATGTACTTTACTACTAAACTTTGCGTTTACCACGTCATTCGTCACGTATTTGTTGCTGTATCCTACCTACGTACCTTGGCTGACACCGACTCCAAAAGTATATATATAAGTAAGTAACTATAATGACGTGGTTATTTCCCCCTAATTCACACACCTTCAAAGACTTTTAATCTCATCAGGTATGCAGGTTTCCTCACGATGTTTCCTTCTCCGGTGAGCAAGCGATGGCCTTATGTTCAGGTGCACGTAGAAATTTAGAAAAACCCATTTTAAGGCATCACATCATCATCAACATCAGGGGAAGGAGGTCAGGATCGAACGCGGACCTCTCGGCTCTCACTCAAGAGGCCGAGCCCTGGGTATGGCACTGCCTAGTGGGTATGGGCTGCCGCACGATTTCGTTCTGTCAAAGGGGGAGGGGGAGGAATTTCTTAAAATCCGTTCTTAGCTGACCTCTACATGGCAAAAGTTATATTCCTACCAAATTTCAAGTCTCTAGGTCTTATAGTTCCAGGGATATCGTGATGGGTTAATCTATCTATAGAACAGCCCCTATATTATATATATCGACGTAAGAAAACGTATTTGCTGTAAGTACCAAGTAGACTGAGCACACACCTAGATTGAGAAAAAAAATCTGCGTTGAATGGTCTCGTATCGCTACGACGTCAAAATTTTTGAAAATAGGGTACAATTTTGAAGAGTTTACTTGGTAAATTTGCTGTAAGTCACGACAAAAATGGTGTTTTAGCACTCTTTTACTTGCAGCAAATATGCGCTTTATTATTAAAAATTTGTTTTAAACTTACAGCATTCTTATGGAATGAAATAAAATGTGAAAAGATTCTTATGGTCTGCAAAGTGAACACAAGATTACTTACAGCATTCTTTCAGTCTGTAATTTATGTTTGCCCTATGGTTATATCACTTTTCTTTTGATGCTTTAAAAATATTTTCATTGACACTACATTTTACCGAGTTATAAATACTTACATAAAAAAGAAAAAACACATTTTTGTCAGATAGGAATGACGTAACTATTGAACATTTAGGACCGTTTAGGACATTGTTTTGTGACATTTTACTTTATAACGAATTTTAGCCTGCGCTTCCTTTGTATTATCGCGCGGCGATTTATAAGAAGTTGGACTTTTCAAGTCAGCGCCCCCTTCAGTGACAAGGGGCACTCTTTCCTCCGCCCAAGCAGAGCACTCCGCCAGTGTATGGTCCGCAGTGTGTTCACTACTATAACAGTAACAGTAATGATACCCTGGCAAATCCTTTACCCCTGCCACCTTCCACAAATACCTTCTGAAGCTGTCGTGCCCCGTCAGGATTTGCGCAAGGTGGAAGGTGATTATGACGTGCCGTCGGTCGACCCACTGCGCCAGGATTGGACACACGACTGACACCTTGTGGTGACCCACAATCGGCTACTCCAGCCGCTTCTTCCACTTGAGGAGCATTCGCCTTTTCAGGCGCTTCCGCCAGGTCTCCTCGTTTCCCTCAGCCTCGTCACCGGTAGTGCGGTACGCTCGAACGACCCTGATTGCCATGGCTCTCTGTGACCATAGTAAAAGAGCCACGTTGTCCAAAGCGACCATCTATATCGGCCCACCGCGTCGTACAGCCCTATGGATTTCAAGACAGCTGCTTCATCCACGCTATCGCCGCATATATTTATTTCTCTTTTGGAGACTGCTGGGATCTCCTCTCCTCAACAGGCCACCATCTGGTGCAGCCATCGGCGGGGACCTGTGCTTTTCCTATCCGGGAAACAAGGCCGGAACGTCCCGAGCCACGAGTTGGGGCTGGAAACTTTCCGTTAGACAAACTGCGCAGTTTGTTGTGAACCATCCTGTACGGCCTCCCCCACGGATCTCGATCCAGAATCCCCAGAAACTCCTCGTAGGCAGTCTCCTTGGCACGACCTATAGCCGTCCGTAATTCCCTGGCGGTGGCCCTATAGATGGAGTAGAGACGCCCGTACCCGCGTCAGACCCGGCGTCGCCGTCTGCGGCTCCGGGTGTACCGGCGTCTTGTCGCAACGCACTCTCGCGCAGTTCAATGAGCTCCTTCGACCACCAGAACACCCCTTACGTAGCGGAGGACTCAGACGGATTCGCGGCATGGCCGTGTCACACGAATGCGTCAGGGCATCGACGAGGCGGTCGGTCTCCTCCTCGACGTCCACCTCTGCCCCGTTCACCCATGAGATGAGGTTCCAAGCCTTAACAATGCTGCCTCGAGGAGGGCTTCCTTGTTCAGTCTATATTCAATGTACCTTCTTAGAAAAATGATTGAAATGTACATATTTTTTATACTAACTAATAACTGTAATAAATAAAATAATAAACTTACAGCATTTTATTTGTACCACACATACAGACAATTCTTTATTAATACCAATTAAGTGGTACTAGTATTTTTTAAAGTTAGTCTTACATGTATTTAATAGTACGAATTTAAGAAATATTTCAAGTTTGTAGCATTTTAAATGTCTGGAAATTACGGAACTTAGCTATCTCCATAGAAATCATTAAACTACTTACGACATTCTGCAGGTCTTTAAAATGAAAAGTCAATTGCTGTAAGTAGCGAAAAGCCTACTGGTAATAACTTTAACAAAAAACTTTTCATTGCTATTCATGAGTATTATTTTACCAAAACTATGTTCCAAAAATCATCTTTCTGCCACTGATAATTTTTTGAAGTTTTTTGGCTCTGGCGAAAAGACTGTAAAAGTATTTACTTTGTGCTGTAAACTTACACTCTTGAATATTGCAATTCTTGAAATATAATAATTATCAAACCATTCTGTAATGTAAACTTAGTTGCAATAAATAATTTGAATTTCTTTGCGTTGTCCGCGAGTGTTTTATTGACCTTCCTTCGTTAGCGGAGTTTTCCTTAAAGTTATTGATATTATTCCTCGAAGCGTGTGCATACGGAAATAATACTGGAATAACAACAGGCTTATCATCTCCAACTAGGTGAGACGATCTCAATGTTTAGGATAGGAACCTGGGCCCAGTATGACACGACACGCGGGGACTGCCTAAGCAGCCGGGTAGTCCCCCCCTTAAGAGGAGTAGTCTGGCCTTCGCCGGGGCCAGCCTGTCGCTGAGGTGATCCTGTTGAATGCCTATCCGGGACCCTCATAATGCGGCTGAAGGCGCTCGCAGTGGTTTTTGTTTACGGGTAGAGCACTCCCAGGTGCGAGTCCCACATAGGGTCAGGATCTACCCGAAATCCTGGCTACATGCGTAAAAAGCATTTCGATGCGATAAAAAAAAGACGATCTCAATGCGGCGAGGTTGTGAGTCGGCCGTCTTGACGTTCATTGAGTGAGGCCTACATCTAGCAGTGGACGGACAAGTAGCGGTCACAATGATGAAAGATATTTTGCATCACACGGAAGATATTGACACGTATTTGAAAGGGCCATTAATAACATTTGCTACAGTTACATATTATGATCGGGGATAGAACTTAACTCTCAAACAATGCCTAAGAGAGGGAAAGTCTGAAAAACAGCGCTGCACGAGGTCGCTGGTGACAGAACAAGCTGAGACTATCCCTTTGACCACAAAATTGCTATTATTTATTGTACTTTTATATTTATGTAAAACTTTTTTAATTTATTGTATTTTTTTATGTATAAAAATTTTGTGTTTGTGTTTTTATTTCTGTACTTTTCTTTTGTGTGGCAATAAACCATTATTATTATTTTGTATATTTAAATATTTATATTCTATACCATTATATAATATTTATAGTCTGTCTGTATGTATTTATATTTTTTGTATAAATACTCCCTTTGTGACTGACTGTCATCAATCCTACAATTGTCTGTATGTCAATTTTTTATTCAAATACAACTTAAACTATTTCTATGAGATTTTGTTTTTTTGAGATTTATTCGATTGTTTAAACGTTTCGGATACTTTGCAGCAACCATGGTCACGGGAGGACTGAGGTGTCATACGTCCTAACGTTAGTAGTAGTAAAGTTATTCGAAACTACCCTATGATACATCAATATTTTGGTTAGTCCTATCTACGTAGAAAGTGTTATCTGTATCTATTATGCTTGGATTTTGATTTGATAATTTTAATAAATTAACATAGGGGATCAAAGTTTGTATGAAACTTTTTAATCTTTGGAAATATTTGCATGAAATTTTGTATATATTTGTATTATGTAGGTATATAGGTACAGCAAAAATAGTGAGTTACGTATTTCAGCGTTTCCTAAAAGGCTTAAAATAGGGCATGAAAGTTTTAAATAAACCCTCTTCTCTACATTCTATCATTGTATGCAGCAATGTGATGGTGATCACGTGATCGTAATTAGCAATATCGGGTTTTATTGCGGCGCTATATAGTCGTTTGTAAAAATTTGTGGCGGTATTTATAATGTCATTACGACTGTAAGTGATTTTACTTGCATTTTTTAACCCCTCAATCCAATTTTCAAGCTTCCCTTTTCTTCGAGATGTTTCTTTAAGATATTGGTTCGATGTTTTATATAAAGCTTTAAGTTGTTTTTCATTGTTCTGGTTTTATTTCCAGTTTTCTGTAATTCTTGTCTTCTTTTAATGAGGTTTCTTGTGCGTTCTGATAATACGTTTCGGTCATTTTGTATATTTGTGTCCCGTGCTCTGCGTAAGCTAATCTGTATAGAGTTTATAAATTTTTCATGATAATTTTGGACTGTGTCTTCCTGGTTTGAATCCAATAGTGCTGGTATACAATTTTTAAGCGATTCTATGTACGACGCTTGTAACGTTGTAGGTAACGTGCAACGTTACCTAAATTGAGCTGATAATTAAATAATATAATGATAAATAAGGTTTAAACTTAATACTAACAATAAATAAGCGCCATCTATCCTTGACCTCATGTTTCTAATTTGCTCAATAGGTGTCGCTATGAAATCCGGTAATTGTTTTGTAATAGATATCTCTCTTAAATGAAATCAATTTACCTGTTTTATTAATAATCTTAAATCTAATAATTTTATCTAATCTTTAAACTAAAATAACAAAATGTCTAAATTAAAACTTAACTAATTATAAAGTCAGTTTAACATTTAACTGTAAAACGGGATGTTGATTTTTGAACGATGAATCGGATGTAGTCTGTGATATGCGTCTTTGACTGCCGACTTGTCAACGGAAGTCTGGGGAACATCGCCGCCGATGGCCCCTCAGCCATCTCGGGGCTAATCCTTGAAATAAAACACGGCTTGAATTCCGCTGGGAATTTACTAAATTTGGCTACCTATCTAAATCTTAGAAGAACACAACGGCTGAATTACTGGCTGAACTGCGTTTCTGAATTATCGGCATTGAATACTGGTGGAGATCTCCCCGTGTCCAGCCATCTTCGCCAGGAGTCACCAGTCAGGCCAGTGTCCTTCCCTACCGTACAAATACAACGCTATCGAATCATGGGTCAGCTGAAGAAAAATTTCGGCTTTAAAATAAGGTACCCTATACAGCATCTTATTTCGAACCCTATCTAAATCTGTTCGCATCGTGGGTCCTACCACCCGCCATAAGCGACACGCTCTTTCTTTTTCAGTTCTAAGTGTACTAAATTTGTTGTTGTTATTATAATTTGCTCCACTTTTTATTGGTTTCTTGCGTGAAATTACTGTGTGGTCGATGATCTGATGAATAGTTAAAGTTTCAATATTTTGGATTATTTGTGGTCTATTGGTCAGTATAAAATCAATTTCATTTTTATATTGGCCGTTCGGAGAGCGCCATGTCCATCTTTTCTTTAGATTTTTTTTGTAAAAGGTGTTAATAATCGCTAGCTTGTTTCCTAAAGCGAAGTCTATGAGTCTTTGACCTCTGGCGTTTCGCTCCCCGTAGCCGTTTTGTTTCATTACTAAATTCTCGTCTTTCTGTGGTTGACCTATTTTTGCATTGAAGTCGCCCATTAAAATGAAATCTTTATACGCTTTATTCATAGCTTTGTAGATATTTTCATAGAAATCATCAACTTCTTCTTCTTTTGCATTTTCAGTTGGGGCATAAGCTTGAATTAGAGTAAGATTCTTACTTGGTAAGTGTAAATGTATCAGTGCTACTCGCTCTGAAATACCGATGTAGCTAGCCAAGTATGGTTTTAGACATTTCTTGATTATGAAGCCGACTCCATACATGCCTGGTGTTTACCCTGTGCAGCAGAGAATAAAATCTTCATATTCTGCAATTTCATTGCCAAAACGTCGCGCTTCAGATATTCCAATAATATCATATTTTATATTCTTCAGGGCTTCAGTTAATTCAACTATTCGTTCTTGCGATGATAGAGTTCTAAAATTCTAGGTAGATATGTAAAGCTGGTTTTGTTTTCTACTTTTTGGGTAGCACTTTCTATATTAATCGGTGCATTCATTTCCTTTGGAAGGTTTTGGTCGTAATCTTCCTCGGGGACCAGCTGGCTTGGAAGATGTAGGAGTGATGTGTTTCTTGATATATGTTTTTTATATTTATGTTCTGAGAGAGGTTCCGTTAGTTGCTATACAGAACTGCTGTTATTTTCTTCTTGTTTTTTTTCATTATTGTTAACTAAGTAGTTGATTATATTGGGTTTAACTATACCCTCTTAGAAGCTAGAAGATTTTTATTTTTATTTTTCTTAGCAGCTTGGGTGTTGCTAAGGCTATAGGATTGGGTATTGTCACTTCTTGGTGGGGTCACTTCTAACTCTCTGAGACTTTTTGTGTTCCCTTATTGTTGCTTTGTGGTTTGCCTGATTTGTTTTCTTTAACAATAAGGCGGTCATACCTCAAAAAAGCTACTTTTCCCTTCTTTCTCTCTTTTTCTAATAGTTTTTGTAGATCCCGCCTTTTTTCTAAAATCAGTTTAGGATAATCTTCCTTTATGTATACTGTATTTTCTTTTAAGTTTTTCTTGTTTTTTTAAAAACTGATAGCTCTTTGCCATATTATGTAGTGAAGGTTACTATGATAGGTCTTATTTTATTCTCCGTCTTCCTACCCATTCTTCTGACCATTTCTAGTTCGTTCTCGCTACATACAATTTTTATATTTTTCGGACCTATAATTAATATAAATTTATTTTTGGTTTAGAAAAAAGTTTTTTTTGTTTTTACTTAGTCGTAGTAGTAGGTTCATTTATTAATATTTGGAATTGGTACATATACTATGTCTCTTTTTATTATTATATATAATACTTATATCATACTTCGGCAGATAGAAATTTATTTAAAAGATAAAATGCCTCGCATGATGAATTCCTATATTCAGCAGCAGACTCAAGTCCGTCAGGATGCTGAACAAATCCAATGAAGAGCGTAAATATAAGCGTCTTAAAATGCTCTTAGATCCGTCAGCAAAGACTAGCGAACAGTACTTGATCTATTTCTCAAACATTAACGCGAGCGAAGCTGCGGGTAAAAGCTAGTTGATATAATATAAGACATGCAATATGTAGTGTTAAAAACACCTCATTATAGTTCGACTGTTATTGTTTGTGACCGTTTGTATGATAAGTGTTTGTTATGTAATTTAATAATAACCATTGTTGTTAGTTATTAGTTTTTTTGCCGACAACAAGACAACGTTACCTCACAAAGTATTTTTTAAAGTTATTTCCTATTGCGCACTATTGAGTGATACTCAGATCCCCCACCACGGTTCAAGCCTTGTCGTGGCGGTAGCCTAGGGTGAACCCAGCACCTTGGACGAAGCCAAGTGAACCGAGGGGGCTGCTCTTTGTACCCCTGTTATAAGAAGAGGCACAAAAGAGCAGAGGGACAAGGGGCGAGGATGGGAGTCTCACCCCATTGCACTGTCCCGACGTTGGGAGTGGTTGTTCTGTGGTGCGCGACAACCCCTCTGTGGAGGTGGCGTCGTTGAGGGACTGACTAGCCGTCAAAGTGGCCTGTTTGCTCAACAGATCCGGGGCACCTCACCAAATGCGGTATTGGTGGCACTCGCGGGGTTTTAGTGGGTAGAGCTGCGTCCACCTTACCACCTTTTGGGCGCAGCGGATCCCACATCGCACGTTTGTCTATCCGAGCAACAAAAAAAAAATATCGAAACGGTTGGTCGTCACTTCTTAATTAACAAAAATCTATAAACGCGGACACACGAAGGTGTCGAGTGTCATAGCGGAAGCATCATAATATTATGACAGAATTAGGTACTTACTAACGTTGTGTACGGCCAACGTGCGCCATGTATGTTTGTGCCCAATATGTGTTTGTGCCCCATGTAAGTTTGTGACCAATTTATATTTGTGCCCAATGTATGTTTATGCCCAATGTATATTTGTGCACAATGTATGTTTGTGCCAAATGTAGATTTATGCCCAATGTATGTTTGTGCCCAATGTATGTTTGTACCCAATTTATTTTTGTGCCCAATGTATGTTTGTATGCCCAATGTATATTTGTGCCTAATATATGTTTCACATAAAAATTGCAGATTTCGGCGCCCAAATCATTCAAGTTTTTGTTTTTCTTTGATATTATTTTGAAAATCACCCTACCTTGGTCCATACCTTGGTCGGTCTCTCATTGACCTTAAACTTATTTTCGTAGTCATACAATTTAGCTGCCATCGCATGTTTCGGAGTAGAATATACACAAATAATTATTAACACGCTACTATAGTTGTATACCGATGTCGAAAAACGAGGTTCTTGTACGACCGGCCCTGGTTGAACGCCAGTGGTGGAATTTCCTCTTGGGGTCACCTGAGCAATAATGTGTATAGTATAGGGTGATGTGGAGTAGGAGGAATCCCGT
The DNA here is from genome assembly GCA_963853865.1 of Helleia helle. Taxonomy (NCBI): domain Eukaryota; kingdom Metazoa; phylum Arthropoda; class Insecta; order Lepidoptera; family Lycaenidae; genus Helleia; species Helleia helle. The sequence continues at coordinate 2,176,694 of OY971434.1, forward strand.
GGGAGGGATACGCTGTGTCGCGCTTCTGGGTACCGTCGTACTTGTCTCTTCCGTGAAACATCTTTGTTGTTTCGGAGAGATGGCGGGACTGGCAATGCAATTACTGGCACCGAGACTTAACATTTAACATCGCAGGGCAACGCATATAAAAGCGTTCTCGATATTCATTATATTATATTCATTAATATTTCGTCGATAGCTATTTCTAAAAGTGAAGTTAGTATAAAAATGTAGTACACAGCACTCCACGCTTTTTCTTACAATAATATAAATTTCGTATTAAACCATTTCATTAAATGAAATGGAAAGGAACAAAGAAAAAACAAAACTAATGACTAACAGCTATACAAATACAATAAAAATAGAAGGAAAAGAGCTTGAATACGTAAATAAATGTAAATAATAATAATAATAATACGTAAATAACTGCCATGCTTTCACATTTATAATATTAGTAAGGATTAGGAAGGCTGAATTAGCTACATAGGTCTAAAAGGTAGTGCCATGCTGCTTGCAGCCGAATTGGGCCGGCACGACCGTAGCGGTACCTCTCGTTCACATGATAATGGCGTCAAGTGACACCTATGCTGTCGCGTTTCTTGCGGTGTATGAGTTTCCGGTGTCCCATTGCAGGGGATGGGGTAAAGGAGGGTAATGCATCTGCATTATCTCTTGTGTGGATGTTTACGAGGACGACCTCTGTGGCTCAATGGTTAGCGCGTTAGCGTTCAAGCCGGAGGTTGCGGGTTCGAATCCCACCAGGGAACAAAAAGTTTTCTGTGTTCCTGGTTCATGGATGTGTATTAAATATGTATATTATAAATAAAAAACCTTAAATATGTGTATAGTATAGTATAGGCTCCGAATGCTCGTTTGTCCCCCTAAGGCCTAAGCTATAAAAAAATCAATCATTTTAAGAATGCTTGTAGGAGATTAAAAAATTGTAGACAAACATATTCTTTTATACTATATTAATTGTTTTAAAATTCAACAAAATTTAGTTGTCGTATGCTAGGTCCAGATTCATTTTCATCGACCCACACATCATCGATTAATGTTAGACACGGGTCTCCTCTGAGAAGAGGGTCAAGGCCATAGTCCTCACGACACTGCCCTGTGGATAGGGGCTAGGAAATGATTGCAAATCAGAAATATTTTGTGATGAAGGTTCCTCATTTTCTTTATTGTCGGACAATTTGAATTATTCAAGTGTTAACAATTTCTGGAAGAAGACATCACTACATAATATAAACTATAAAGCAAAGTCGCTTCCCGCGTCTGACTGTATGTATGCTTACATCTTTAAAACTACACAACGGATTTTGATGCGGTTTTTTTAATAGATAGAATGATTCAAGAGGAAGATAATAGGTACATGCATAATATAGTAGATAAACACTCATAATTTTAGAAGTTTCTGATGTGATGTCATAAATAAGCACATTTTTTGCACTTACATTGCAAACGCTGGATGAACCCTAACAGATAGATCAAAATAATGTACTACATTATTATACACCTTAGCCGGGCCCGGTTCCGAATTAATTATTATTGTATCAATGAATTGTGTATCCTAAATATGCATACTGAAAAGTCCGCGATGGCATAATATGTCTACATTAGTTAAATATGACATACTACCTATATCCATTTTAATACTTTAAAAAATTGCCAATTATAAAGCGGTAATGTAAAAGCTATTCACAAAAATACGGTATTAATCACTACATATTATAAAATAAAGTCCTACGCCCGTCCATAGATAAATAATTATCATCAATGCGTATATGGTTGTATATCTAAGTTAACGCGGGCGAAGCTGCGGGCAACAGCAGTTTTCAGTTTGTGATAAAACTTTATTAAGATTCTTTTTCCTTATTTTACTTTTTTTATTCACCATTTCTATTAAATAACTAGGTACTACACAAACTTAAGTATCTATTTATTTACACTAATTAAAGGTTTTGTATTACAAACTAATTACAACTAAGAACAACAATTGTTAGTAAGTATGAAGTAGCTATATTATTTACACTGTGTCGTCTTATTTATTTAGACGTAATAATATAAAATGCGCGGTAACAACGTAGTCACGAGCAAAAGCGGCACAGGTCCTACTTCGATGACGCCCGGCTGGGTACTGGCGCGACGTGGTGCGATGCGCGAGAGCCATTTTTATCGTTTTTTATTTTACAAAAATTTTTGAAGTGACATAATAAAGATCTATCCAATCATTTCCACGTCATCCCCGTTTAGCAATTTAAACGTAAAAGTTTCATTAAAATTGAGTTACCCGAAGTCTCATACTACTCAATTTGCTTTTAAAATCGACGTTACTTTAGAATTTTTTTTGATTATGTAAAATGTTAAATATTGTGTTTTTATCCAAAAAAATCCCTAGATCAAAGATGTATCTATACCCTATTTTTTTATTATTATTTTAAAATGACGACTTCTATGAAAACACCTCGATCTAGAAACAACAATTTGGGATAAGGGGCCCTTAAATGGCGATGGGCTGGGCACGTAACACGATATAGCGATAACCGATGGACACTAGAAGCGACGAGTTGGAAAGGACCTAACGGGAAAAGACGAAAAGGACGACCTATGAAAAGGTGGAGCGACGATATTGTAGCCATAGCAGGCAAGGAGTGGCTGGCTCATGCTAAAGATAGATATAACTGGATCAGACTAGAGGAAGCCTATACCCAAATAGGGGTTCCTATCCCAAAAAACTAATTATTTTCTATTATAATCAATTGCAAGAAAAAATAAGTAGCATAACTATTGACGATTGGTAAATAATATAAAATATAAGTGTAAGATAATGGTGATGGGAAATAAAAGGCTATATTATTATTATTATATTATTATTAATCCATTTATGCTACCTTAAATCAAAAATTATTTTCAAATTTTTTATTCGTTTGCTATTAAAGCATGTTGTTTTGTGTTTTAAGCCGAGGAGGAGGTCTCGAATGGTGACGACGCCGAGGGAGACAAGAGGCGCGTGAGAAGGCGAGTGCTCCGCAAGTGGAAGCAGCGGCTGGATGAGTCGAGTGCAGGTGTCGGCCGTCGGTCCAATCCTGGAGCAGTAGGTTGACCGACGGCACAGTATAATCACCTTCCACCTTGCGCAGATCCTGTCGGGGCACGGCTGCTTCGGAAGGTATCTGTGGAAGGTGGCAGAGGCGGAGGACTCGCCAGGGTGTCACCACTGTGGCAGCAGTGAAGACACTGCAGACCACACCCTGGCGGAGTGCCTAGCTTGGGCAGAGGAAAGGGCGCCTCTTATTACCGAAGTGGGCGCGGACCTGTCCCTCCCTGCGGTCATCCGAGCGATGACTGACAGTGAGAGCGCATGGCGGGCGGTCCTCTCCTTCTGCGAGGTAGTGATATCGCAGAAGGAGGAGGCGGAGCGGTAGAGAGAGCGTACTGGCGCCTCTTCCCGCAAGAGAGCACGGCGGCGACAAGCAGTCGCATTGCCGTGAGCGACCTGTGCGCGGCCTATCGGGGGATCCGCCGCGCACGCTTAAGGTCCGGGCTGTAAGGCACCCTTTTGTGTTCAGGGTGCCTTAAGCGGAGTTGGAGGAGGGGATGTCGCCCCCCTGGCTCCAGAGGAGAGTGCCAGATGGCACATCGTTGTGGCCCGGTGCGGACGTCCACAGCTCTCGCGCGGGTCACCCAGACGACGAGGAGAACACCGCTGGGCTTAGTGGGTAGAGTCTGCGTCCACCTTACCATCTTCTCGGGCGCAGAGAGTCCCACATAACCCCCGGGTCCCCCCGGACCCGGTGGTATGCCTAAACACATTCCCCAGCTAAATAAAAAAAATGTTTTTTGTTTTAACTAAATATTTATTTTAAACTAGCTGGTGCCCGCGACCTCTTTTATATATAAGATAAGATTTTTTTCATAAAAAGTATCCTATGTTACTACTAATACCTCCAAGAATATGTGTACAAAGTTTCATGGTGATCGGTTTAGTAGTTTTCGCGTGAAAGCGTAACAAACAAACTTACATTCATAAATGTAAGAAAATGGAACGCCTCAGAGCGAGGTAACGCCGCAAGCGTCATCTTTTTTCGTTCTTGCAGCCGGCTCCATCGAATTACAAGACGTTGTCACGTCAAAAACTTTTGTCTAAAATAAATATATAACCTTACAATTAACTCTTTAATAAATAAGCTATTACAAAAAATGAAAGAATTCTAGTACGTCAGGAGATTGACGCATTCAAACAAGCCAACAAACTTTTCACTTTTGTGAACAGTTGAACAGAAAAAAGTGTAGTGTCTACGAAAGTGAGTAAAGCCGGTGGTCGTATGGCTTAGCAGCGTGTTTTGAGACTTGTGTCCAGTAATGGATTACGGAGACACACGTGATGATGATTAAAAATAATTTGGTATGTGATAACGTACACTGTTTCTACTTTATAAATAACTAGTGGCCCCGACATACGTTGTCCTGTACAAAATATATATATTTTTTGTGATTGTAAACCATTCTCGAATCCACTTGAACACACACAAAAAAAATCATCAAGATCGGTCCAGCCGCTTAGGAGGAGTTCAGTGACATACACACGCACAGAAGAATTATATATATAAAGATGTCGAAAGTGTCTGTGGCGCAACAGTCATGTTTCAGAAAGTAATTTAATGTTGAATCATGTACCAGAAATTATAAATATAAATAATTGAATGTTTAAATTCTAATAAAGGGACTATGGAAAGGTCACAGGCGAATGAATAATGTGATGTATTGATTAATAATCTGAGGGTCCAATAGCGGCTTTTTAATTAGAATACTTAATGTTGAAAAAAATATCGTTTTTCTATTTCTAGTAACTTATTGAGAATGTGGAATAGGGTTCTAACATTTTGGTATACTTTGACTTTTTGGTTTAGTATCGTGTAAAGGAATACACGAATAAATGACTTTTTCTCGATACACAAAATTGCAAAGTTATATCTATTTTTTTACTTTTTTAACCGACTTCAAAAAGGCGGAGGTTATCAATTCGTCGGAATCTTTTTTTTTTATGTAGGTATGTTATGATTACTCGAAGATGGCTAGACCGATTTGAAATTTTTTTTTTTATACTAAAGGGTATACTTCCTAAATGGTCTCATGATAAGGAAACCAGGATCTGATGATGGCATTCCAGAGAAATCGAGGGGAACTTTCGAGAATCATAGGGGCTACTAGTGCGTTTGATATTTTTTTTATAAAGTGTTTTAAAGGACTACAATTTAATGAAGGTCTAGAGTCGATCTGATGCTGGAGCCGAAAGACAGTCGAGGGAACTCCTCAACAGTTTACAGTAGCTACCTTGTGTTTGGACTTAATTAATTTAAATTGATGAGAACTTTGCACACATATGGGTTATAAGCGCCATTACAGGTGTGATGATGGAGACCTTACACAGTCGAGGGGAATCCTCGACGATTTACAGCTTTTATTGGGCTTAGTTCATACGGCTAAATAATATGTCAAAATCATGTAATTTTGTTTAATTAATTTAATTTAATTTTACTTGTCGTTGTTTAATGAACAAAAAACAACTGTGCCTTGGAAGCGCATCATAGTATTTCAAGGTCACGTTAATATCCATACTATACCTATATATTGGTGATGGTGATGTTCTATACCTATATATTATAACTGAATTATTTAATGAATAGCAGCAAATCTGCCGTGATTGCTTTCAATTACATGTATATTAAGTTTTACACAATTCCATTTCGGTTTTTTATTTGTTATGTAATGATTGTTATGTAATGATTGTATGTAATGATGTCCCTTTCTACGTTCATCTCATTAATACAGCGCTATCTAATCTGAGCAACGCGTTTAATAGTTCTTCCTATATTTCAGACAAATAAAATCAGTTATCGAATTTTGCAATCACTAAAAATTAAGAAATATTTTTTTTTTAACAAAAATTAAAATCGACTTCAAAATTAAAAAAAACCCTAAAAAGTAATAAAATAATTTCCTTAATTTTTGTGCCTACAATTTATAATCAACTTGTTCTTCTACTAATATACGATCTTTACATTTACCACGTCATTATTGTTACTTTTGGAGTCGGTGTCGTATTCGTTGATGTACCTACCTCCCTACCTACCTTGGCTGACACCGACTCCAAAAGTAACAATAATGACGTGGTAAATGTAAAGATTATAAATTGTAGGCACAAAAATTAAGGAAATTATTTTATTACTTTTTAGGGTTTTTTTAAATTTTGAAGTCAGTTTTAATTTTTGTTTAAAATTTTTTTCGACATCACGGCGTAACGCTTTAAAGTTGTTCAATGAAATTTACTTTAAAACATAGATAATTATCGTATCATAGCTTACTCAAAGTATCTAATTTTATATAATTTGCTAAAAATGAAGTGGATGCCAGTAAATTTTTTATAACATCGGCGGGCAAACGAGCAGTCGAAGCCTTTTGGCGACTATCGACGCCCATACACATCCGCACAACCAAAGCTTATGCAGATGCGTTGCCCTCCTTTACCCTATACCCCCAATGGGCCACCGGACACTCACAAACCGCACGAAACGCGACAGCATAGAACCTCACCCCATTGTACTGTCCCGACGTTGGGAGGGGTTGTTCTGTGGTGCGGGACAACCCCTTTGTGGAGGTGGCATCGGTCCCCTGAGGGACTGACTAGCCGTCGAGGTGCCCTGTTTGATCAATAGATCCGGGGCACCTACCGGTAGAGCTATGTCCACTTTCGCTTTCGGGCGCAGCGAGTCCCACATGCCCGCATGGAGAGACCCACTCCCCCGCGGGATGCCTCAGAGCATTTCTCGTCGTTAAAGAAAAAAAATCAGTACCTAATAGTACATAGCAAAAAGCTATTCACTATTTTTATCTGTCCAACTGAGACAACTGACAGCTGACGTTTGGATGCCATCTTGTTTACTCTGTAAACATGGCCGAACGTTTGCTCAGAAAGCATTTATTGTAATTGTACCTATTTCTTTAACACGACCTATAACTTATTTTGTATTATGTAGATCTAGGCTAGAAGTAACAAATTTGTTGACTATTACTTAGCAAAGATTGCAATTACAAACAATTTAGTAAGAGGTAGTGCCATGCTGCATTGCAGCCGAACTGGGATGGTACCTTTCGCTCACATAGCACCGGCGTCAAGTGACAGCTATGCTGTCGCGTTTCGTGCGCCGTGAGGCTCCGACTGCTCGTTTGTCCCCTGAGGACATAAAAAAAGGAAAACGGTGTACAAATATTAGGCACCCGGTTTTATTTATTTAAGTTTAAATTTATTTTGTCCTATATATTGAAAACGTATGTTAGCTACTATAGACAGAGAGATAATACGAGAAAAGGGCTAGACAAAATTTTGTCGTTCGCGCATGCTAGGCCAGCTCGATTAGAACCATCTTTGGTTATTTGACCACCGAGGAAAACACGAATTTAATTAGAATAGCACGATTAATTCCAAGCAAATGAATTGATTGCCTTATAAAATGTTTCTACGAATGCCTGGTGCTACACCTAATAAGCAAACATTACAAATTACAAGTAAATCTGCTCATATAATAAATTCTTCACTTTTTAAGGGTGCGTGTATAACAATCTGAACTTTGGCATTACACGAACTAACTCGTATGCGCTACAATTAAATACATTAACCCCGTACACGTTAATAAGGTATAATGGACCTTATTTTTGGGCCATAAATTTTATTTTTAATAATCTACTGCGTCTTTTAAGACCATGTTGAATTTTATTCGAATTGTTGCTTTTTAATCGGCTCCATGGCAGCCTATGCGTGTGCCCTTTAGTGGTTAATTTAAAAAAGTTTTCGGTAATGCCAACGTTCGAATTAAAAATGTTTCCCTATAAGTTTCAATGTCTTTGCCGATAAGATCTTATGTAAAAAAAGGTTTGTTTTTGGCGCTAAAAAAAAGGGCAGAGTTAATCTAGTAAAGAATTAGTAAAAAATATCTAATATTAAGTATCTTTGCATATAATTTCCTTTTCCTCAACGTAATAGTTCACGTTTTCATTATTATTTAGCAATTTTATATGTATATTAGTGGAAACTTGACGTGTGCACAAAAAAAATATTTACAACACCAGTTACATTTACGGATTATTTTTAGCGCGGCCGGCCGCAATTATAGTACCCAGTACCTTTGTCTCATATTATTTACAACGTCTTCACGACCAATATGACCGTTTCGGACGTGTTCATGCTTCATCAGTAGGCGGGTTAACGGGTGCCTACCGTGGAGTATCGCGGGTTCTTTCGTTTCATCGGGTGCCGGCGCAGTTTATTCTACCGCGCAATTGTCGCACTCCGGCAAACAATGTAGCTTCCTTAATTAACAAGCGTTAGCCTCTTCTCAGGCGGTATATAATCTGTGCCATTTTTTGTCTCTTTCCTACACTTGTCGCAGAAGTGTAACAGCCTTATGATTGTTCACAGTAAGCGTTCGTAGGACGAGAATCAGTTGAAACCTACGAGTGGTAGTCTCTCTGTCACTCTTACGGCTAATATTTCTGCGTCTTCTATTACCTCGGAGACCTCCCATGGCCACCGGGCCGTCGGTTCTCGCGGGAACGACGGGCCTACTAACCAGCGATCTGTGCTTTTTAACTGCGTGCCCGGGTAGAATCCTCTGCTTCGTTGTACATTGTGGGCACCCACTTCCATTTGCTTATCTTAGTCAATTCGGCAATCTCCCCTAGCCGATGTGCGACATATGGTGCGTAGCGCGTAGAATCGTTTCTAATCCAATGTAGAGCGATTTTCGAATCGCTTCAGTATACGACGCGCTCTTCGAATTCGTGTTCTCGTTTTATATCGTACGCTAATCTCGCACCTATTAAGCAAGCCTGTAGCTCCATGCGTGGTATGCTCTGCAGCTTCATCGGTGCCACTTTCGCCTTTCCGGCTATCAATGCGAGGTTTATATCTCCGTCGGGGTATTCGTACTTGTACGCTGGCGTCTACGAATACATGTAGCTATCGTTCTACAGCGATTCGGTCCATGTTCGGAGATGCTCCACTAAAACCGCACCGCCTTACGGTATTAATCCGAAACTCCGTATTTGTCCGTCATTATTGTTACTTTTGGAGTCGGTGTCAGCCAAGGTAGATAGGGAGGTAGGTACATCAACGAATACGACACCGGCTTTAAAAGTAACTATAATGACGTGGTAAATGCAAAGATTGTGTATTAGTAGAAGAACAAGTTGATTATAAATTGTAGGCACAAAGATTACGGAAATTATTTTATTACTTTTTAGTTTTTTTTTTAAATTTTGAAGTCGGTTTTAATTTTTATTTAAAAATATTTTATTTCTTAATTTTTAGTGATTGCATGATTCGATAACTGATTTTATTTTTCTGAAATATGAGTAGAACTATTCAACGCGTAGATCAGATTAGATAGCGCTGAATTAATGAGATGAACGTAGAAAGGGTTACATAACAAATGAAAAAATCGAAATGGAATTGTGTAAAACTTTATATATGCATGTAATTGAAAGCAATCACGGCAGATTTGCTGATTCATTAAATAATTCAGGTATTATAGGTATAGAACACCAGCATCACCAATATATAGGTAGATATATAATGGATATTATGATGACCTTGAAATACTATGATGCGCTTCCAAGGCACAGTTGTTTTTTGTTCATTTAACAACGACAAGTAAAATTAAATTACCTAATTAAACAAAATTACATGATTTTGGTATATTATTTAGCCGTATGAACTAAGCCCAATAAAAGCTGTAAATCATCGAGGATTCCCCTCGACTGTGTAAGGTCTCCATCATCACACCTGTAATGGCGATTATACCCAATATGGGTGCAAAGTTCTCATCAATTTAAATTAATTAAGTCCAAACACAAGGTAGCTACTGTAAACTGTTGAGGAGTTCCCTTACTGTCATTTGTCTTCATCATCAGACCCTTAATGACAGTCACAACCCATCTAAGTGTAAAGTTCTCATCATTACAAATTAATCAAGCCCAAACACAAGGTTACTGATGTAAATAGTCGAGGAGTTTCCTCGACTGTCTTTCGGCTCCAGCATCAGATCGACTCTAGACCTTCATTAGATTGTAGTCCTTTAAACACTTTATAAAAAATATATCAAACGCACTAGTCGCCCCTATGATTTTCGAAAGTTCCCCTCGATTTCTCTGGGATGCCATCATTAGATCCTGGTTTCCTTATCATGGGACCATTTGGGAAGTATACCCTTTAAAACAAAAAAATATTTTTTCAAATCGGTCAAGCCATCTTCGAGTAATCAGGTAACATACATAAAAAAAAAATAGATTCCGACGAACTGATAACCTCCTCCTTTTTGAAGTCGGTTAAAAACAACTATCATAATATCTATTTACCGGTGGGTGGGAAGCGCTGTGCCGCGCTCCCGGTTGCATGGGTACCACCATCTTGCTTGTTTCTCCCGTGAAACAGCTTTGCTGTGGTTCGGAGAGAAGGGCAAGACAGGCAGTGTAATTACTGGCACTGAGACTTAACATCCCCACCATGGTTCAAGCCTTGTCGTGGCGGTGGGACTCAGTAGCCTAGGATGAGCCGCTACACCTTGGGTGAAGGGAATTAAGCCGAGGGGGATCTTTGTACCCCTCTTATAATAAGAGGGGACAAAAGAGGGGGCAAGTGAGGACGGGAACCTCACCCCATTGTACTGTGCCGACGTTGGAAGGGGCTGTACTGTGGTGCTGAACAACCCCTCTGTGGAGGTAGTGTCTGTCCCCTGAGGGACTCATTAGCCGTCGAGGTGCCCTGTTTGCTCAACAGATCCGGGGTACCTCACCAAAGGTGGCATTGCTGGCACTCGCCGGGATTTAGTGTGTAGAGCAGCGTCCACTTACCAGCTTTCGGGTGCAGCGAGTCCCATATTAAAAAGTCTGCGTTAAAGAAGAAAAAAGTCTGTGGCATAATACGCGTGTAAAGTGTGTATATTTTGGCAAAAAAATGGACAGGTCCACAGATCAATTCTTCTTCCTCTTTTATTTGACGCAATTTGAATTGCACAGAAAATTTACTAGCCAGTGTTCTTCACAAAAGCCCTTGAGCCTATACGGATAACTAAAGGTAAATTAGTGTTAAACTATACGAAAAACGTATTGTTAAGAAACGAAATAATGTCATTACATATCCATTAAGCTGGTCAATATTAATTTTTTAAATATCCTAACGATGTTATTGCATGATCTGAAATTTGTACATATTTTTGTGAATTGGAAAACATTTTAACGACGGGTTAATGAATTGGCAACTTTAATTGGCGTATATAATGGCCGGTGGTACGAGGGAGCTCATTTGTTGACCAACATAGAATACATGGGTAAAAGGCGGAAAGATATCGTTTGTTCGTTAAAAACACGTGTAAAACATTTTCGACAAAATTTTATATATTTTTAGGTTCACTGCTTTATAATAGAGTAAATGCAATAACTAGTATATATGCACTTAACTATTTTAACTGTAAAAGAAGCCTCAAAAACTGTCTACAAAAATTGTCCTACGAGGAGACAGAGAAATTACTTATAGTGTTACAATAGGAAGTACCTAATATTTTATTAGATTTATTTTTTTAAACTTATCTCAAAATCTGAATAATAATGTGCTACAATATTGATTACACATGACAATATTTATTGATCCAGTTTGTATAGCTAATAATGTAAGCCCTAGTTGTGGCCTGAAACACAGGATATCCTAGTTCAGGCACTACCGTTAATTTTATACAATAAATGTAAATTTTACCTTATATTTCCATGTAATTTACCATGTATGTACATATCTTGAATAAATTATTATTATTATTTATTAATTTACCTTGCTATGTGGAAATACCTCCACAAAAAAAGGAAATGTTCACGAAATCAACTCAGTTTCGTAAGCCACACGTTCGTAGACAATGTAGAAATATGGGGCTCTTATTATTATGTTAGTTGGATAGGCAAACTGGCAGACGTGCCACCTGATGGTAAGTGGTCGACGTCGCCCATGAACATAAACTAGTTTACCTGGAACGAGCCCAGGCAACTCATCTATGTGTTGCCTATCCTGAGACATAAGATGTTAAGTCTCGGTGCCAGTAATTACACTGCCTGTCTTGTATTATCTAAACAAAGCAAAGCTGTTTTTGGATTGGATGTAACAAAGTGAAGTCTATTTTAGTATAATTAGTATTGTAAGAGGTATTTGCCATGCTACTTTTCAGCCGAATTGGGCCGGCATGACCGGGGTGGTTCTCGCTCACACAACACCGGCGTCAAGTGACAGCTATGCTGTCGCGTTGCGTGGCGTTTGTGTGTTTTCGATGGCCCATTGGGACAGGGAAAAGAAGGGCAACGAATCTGCATAACTTTTGGTTGTGCGGATGTCTATGGGCGTCGGTAGTCACCATAAGGCTCTGACTGCTCGGATGCCTCCTTATGGTATAAATATATGTATAACTTTGGAACAGTAAATGTTATGTTATGTTTTATTTTTATTTTTTGTTTTTACTAACATAAAAAAGTTAATGCTTTAAATCACTTTCTATCAATCAAACTGCAGCTACCTGAGTAAAGTATTTATTATACATAAATTATACAAAACAATAATATCACAATTTTCATAAATGTTTTAACTTTTTAATAAACATATAGTTAATAGCATCAATAATACACTTCCACTGAGAATCGATGCCGAGGATGCTGAAAAGAGAAAAAATGAATTACTCATAACTAGTATAACTTAAAATAGACAAGGCGTTCGTAAGCGTCCCCATCATGGTTCAAGCCTTGTCGTGGTGGTGGGGCTCAGTAGCCTAAGGCGAACCCAATTGAACCAAGGGAGTTGCTCCTCGCAAGGGGGACAAGGGGCGAGGATGGGAACCCCATTGCACTATCCTGATTTTGAAAGGGGTTGTTTTGTGGTGCGGGACATAACCTCTATAAAGGTGGCGTCTGCTCCTTGGGGCCGCCGAGGTACCCTGTTGCTCAACAGATCCGGGGCAAGGCGACATTGGTGGCACTCGCCGGGTTTTAGTGGGTAGAGCTGCTTTTACCTTACCATCTTTCGGGCGTAGCGAGTCCCACATACCCCGCTGGGATGCGTTGTGCCGCGCTCTCGTCTGTATGTCTGTCGTCTTTCTTGGAACAGCCTTGCTGCATTTCGGAAAGAACAGGACAGGTTGGGTATAGCCTGACCAGAAATATATTAACCCTGCGTGGTGTCGCCACTGTATCTTTTTTACGTCAACACAGAGTATCGTCCATACAGTAATTAGTTCCGAAATTTTCCGCAATATGGCGAGGGTTTTTATTTTTCTGGTCAGGCTGGTCAAGTAACTTATATAAATTAGTAAACTTACTGCATGTTCCAGTTTGTTCTGAGAAGGGATAATCAAAGTCACACTGGCAGAAGCCGTTCCTGCACACCACCATTTTGGAATTCTCCCTCAAGTAGCACTGACTGGTTCTTGAGCAGGGTGCGAAGAGGTCTGAAATTTATCGATAAGTAAGTGGTCGACGTCGCCCATGAACATAAACTAGTTTACCTGGAACGAGCCCAGGCAACATTTATGTGTTGCCTATCCTGAGACATAAGATGTTAAGTCTCGGTGCCAGTAATTACACTGCCTGTCTTGCCCTTCTCTCCGAAACACAGCAAAGCTGTTTGACGGGAGAAACAAACAAGATGGTGGTACACATGCAGCCGGGAGCGCGGCATAGCGCTTCCCTCCCACCGGTCTGTCTGTTTGTTCCGGCTAATTTCTGAAAAGGCTGGGCCAATTTTGACGGGACTTTCACTGGCAGATAGCTGATGTTATAAGGAGTAACTTAGGCTATAAAAATAATCATCATCACCCCGGATACGGCTGTATATCTAAGTTAACGCTGGCGAAGCTGCCGGCAACAGCTAGTAGTAAATAAAACTAGTAAATAAAAGTCACAATTATTTAGATATATATGTATATATTCTCGATGGTTACCTATGTCGTCTCAGTGCCAGTTATTACTCTGTCTGTCCTGTACTTCTTCAGAAACATGCAAAAGTCATTTAATGATAGAAATAATCAAGATGGTGGGACCCATGCAAAATTGCCGGCGTGTATATACATAATGCTTCAATCCTTTTGGATTTGGATTTAAGGTAATAGTACCAGCGTAAAGTGACAGCTATGCTGTCGCGTTTCGTGCAGTTTGTGAGATTTCGGTGGCCTATTAGGGGGATAGGGAAAAGGAGGGCAACGCATCTGCATTATCTTTGGCTGTGCTGGTTGTGCGGCTATGTATGGGCGTCGATAGTCGCCAAAAGGCTTCGACTGCTCGTTTGCCCCCCTATGCCATAAAAATAACTTTGGGACACATTACCAATCATAGGCCAGCAGGAGCCATCCCGCTGGTGGTAGTTCTCGTTACAAGCACATTCTCCGTCGAGACAGCGGCTGTCTTCGCCAAGTATTTGCCTGCATTGTCCAGAAATTGAGCACGTTTCGTTTATTCCTGATAGGCCTGAAACAGGGACAAGAGATGAGCACGTTCAGACCACCAAGATGTCAGCATGTGCGTATGTAAATGAATAAATAACGAATAATAAATAAACGACCTCTGTGGCTCAATGGTAAGCGCGTTGGCGTTCAAGCCGGAGGCTGCGGGTTCCAATCCCGCCAGGGAACAAAAATATTTTCTATGATCCTGGGTCATGGATGTGTATTACATATGTGTATTATATAATAATAATCTTAAATATATGTACAGTATAAAAGTTTTAAATATATTTCCGTTGTCTGGGACCCGTAACACAAGTTCTTCGAGAACTTACCATGTGACCAGATTGACGTGGTGTAAAAGCGTCTATAGATATTATTTTATTTTTAAAATATATTGTCCTACAATTACACCACGTTAACCTAGCCCCGTGGAAAGTTCGTAAATTAATATATTATTATTATTATTATATATACGTCCGTGACCCGGTGCACTATATAATATAGATATTCATCATACAAATTATCTGCACCTGTCGGGATTCGAACCCGCGACCGCTGCGTAAAGTGTCCAGTAGCCTGAACTAGCCTGAGCACTCGACCAGCCGGTTCATCATATGAGCTGGCGATGAACTTTATACGAGAATGTTAAGCTTACTCTTGCAGGTTACATAAGGCAATGTCATCTGGAAGTGTCTGCCTTAGTCGTTGATTAGAATCATCCGATAAAGATGTAAATTGTCTCTCCTTCACGTCACGAGCGAGCTAATGTGTGCTAATTTGCTCTGATTGGCCGACTGTTTTTTTTTTTTTTTTTATGTTAGTTGGATAGGCAAACTGGCAAACGTGCCACCTGATGGAAAGTAGTCGACGTCGCCCATGAACATAAACTAGTTTACCTGGAACGAGCCCAGGCAACTTATTTATGTGTTGCCTATCCATTTATGTGGTGCCAGTAATAACACTGCCTGTCTTGCCCTTCTCTACGAAACACAGCAAAGCTGTTTCACGGGAGAAACAAGCAAGATGGTGGTACCCATGCAGCCGGGAGCGCGGCACAGCGCTTCCCTCCCACCGGTAAACTGATGGCCATTGATGAATGATTGGCTGATGGGAGGAACATATCACTGGTTGGTTGAATTGCTATTACGTCAGCGACAAGTCACTGACCGGTTTCGAAATTTTATGTCTCACACTATCCGGTTATATTATGCTCAATGGATAAGGTGCACGTGGAAAAGAGATATATATATATATTAGAGTTCCGGTCAGGCTCGATCTTGGAATTCTCACTTCGAGATCGTGTCAATATGACTTGCTCTCCGATTAGGTATGGAAAGATTTGCAAAAAAAATGCCTCGCGTCCAGCGCAGTAGCCCGCCCTGGTTGAATGAAGTAGTGGTTGATCGGAATCTTGGCTTTCATTGAAAGATATATCCAGTGTACAATGATGAAAATTGGCCTAATATCTTATTTCAAGGAAGAGAACTCGCTTATGTTCCCTCTACTTATGACCTAACCTTCCCCTAATTTCGAGGAGGAGAGGCCGCTTAAGTTCCCTCTACTCGTACTCTATCGGCTAGTACTCGCCTAATTTCGAGGAGGTCGCTTGTGTTCCTTCTACTTATGACCTTATATCCTCGCCAGATTTCGAAGAAGTCGCTTACCTGGCCAGCACACGTCTTCATATTCCACGTAGTTGTTGCGACACTGGCAGGTCAGGTCTCCAGTGATGTTGGTGCACGCCGTGTTCTCTATCACACAGTCAGAGTCCAGGGTGCAGGAACCACCGATTACTGGAACAACCATCATAGTGAAACCCCTTTTTTGAATTTACAATGGGTACAACTTCGTTTCACAAAAGCATGTTATCTTTATTTACTCCTTATATCCATTTTTTAATGCAATAAAAAATATAAATGATTCCTTTTAATATTTTTACACAATTAAACAAAAGGAACCATGTATTTTTCCATTATAAAAAATATATATTTATGTATTTTTATCCCATCTTAAAATTATTTTATTCTTTACTCCATCAGTGTTTGTCACGGACGTAAATTGTTAATAACAATGTGAAGATTAACAATTTTATTCTCCCAACGGGAATCTATTCTGAAGCCTTTGAAGAATACATAAAATTGATAATTTTATTTTATGCATAACTTATTGAAAAGTTACGATAATTTTTTTTTGTCAACGGATTATTATTCGTTGATTTATCTTGTAATAGCGCCTCCCCACCACGGTTCAAGCTTTTAAGATTAGGAGGGCACAAGAGGCGAGGATTGCCACACCCCATTGCATTCTCCCGACGTTGGGAGGGGTTATTCTGTGGTGCGGGACAACCCCTCTGTGGAGATGGCGTCGATTCCTTGAGGGACTGACTAGCCGTCGAGGTGCCCTGTTTGCTCAATAGACCAAAGGCAGCATTGGTCACACTCGCCGTATTTCAATGGGTAGAGCCGCGTCCACCTTACCACCTTTCGGGCGCAGCGAGTCGCACATACCCGCCTGGGGAGTCCTCCCCTCCCGCGCAGGACGCCTCAGAGCATTTCCCGGCGGTAAAGAAAAAGAAAGAGCAAATGACGAACAACGCCAAGTAGTCTATGGAGCATTTGCATTTGATTCATTTCGTCGTCTAGTCTCATTAAAAAATTGGGGTAAATGCTATGGACAAGGACCGCATTGTATTGAGCATAATTTAAAAACTAGCCAAGTGCGAGTCGCACTCGCGCACAAAGGGTTCCGTACATATATTTTATACAACATTAGATACACTTTTGATGTATGGGAGCCTGCCTTAATATTGATTTTATTCTGTTTTTAATATTATAATTAAGCAATTTTTACGGATTTTATCGCGGTTTATTAAAAATTTTACAAGCCAGACGTTTCGGATACTTTACAGCAACCATGGTCACGGGAGGACTGAGGTGACAGATGTCCTAACGTTACAAAGTTATTCGAAACTACCCTATGATACATCAATATTTTAGTCAGTCCTATCTACGCAGAAAGTGCTAACTGTATCTTTAATCTGTGGCATATTATGCTTGGTTTTTGATTAAATTATTTTAATAATGGGATCCCAAGCAGGTGGTAAGAGCCAGCCATCTTCTCTATTGAAATTTGGATGTTTTTTAATTTCAATAGCCTCACGGATCATCCTTGGTTGGAATCGGTGTTCTTTTGCGAGGACTTGTGGTTTATCAAATCTAATATAATGGCGAGCTTTGTCTAGACTATGTTCACAGATGGCAGTCTTAGTGTAGCGACGGTGTTTTAAATCAGCTATATTATGTTCTTTAACGCGAGTCAGTCCTCCCGTGACCTTGGTTGCTGTAAAGTATCCGAAACGTCGGGCTTGTAAAAATCTTAATAAACCGCGATAAAATCCGTAAAAATTGTTTCATTATCATGAGTGAAATTCGCGCAAACATTAGAGAACTGTTTTTACTACTTTTAGTTTAGCGGCAGCAGAAATACATGTAATCTGTGAAAATATCAACTGTCTAACTATTACGGTTAACGAGATACAGCCAAGTGAGGCGACGGACCGACAGCGGAGTGGGGAATCGGAATCGGGAGCCAGCCGGGATGTGTTGCAACAACCGGGAATTGAAACACCACCTGAACCATTGAACGGGTTACATATCGGAACGGATCCAGATGTTCCTGGAGTCAATTTGAACATTCAATTCATGTTCCAAAATGACATCGTTTCAGTTACACATTCCCGCACACTTACTAAATGTTTAATGTAATTGAAGTGAAAACTTCTTTAGGCGCGGTACGCATATTTTTAGATGAGATAAAATCTCTGGATTCGCGACACCGTTACCACCGTTATGAGACGCTATTTGACGTTTATATGACGTTTGATTTATTAATATAAGATTATGCAATATTTGTTTACATAACCAATAGTCAGACACACTGAAATGTCAATGTCATGCGGCCATTTTCTGCGCCGTTTAAATTGTATAGGTTGTCATAATCTATTACAGCCTGTATTATAGGTTATTTGTTAAGTTTTCACTTCTATCAGCAGTCCCTGTGACCGGTTGGGTTAGTTTTTTTTATTTGACTGCCAAAAAAATCACTAAAAATAATTAATATGACAAAACAAATTTGACCAGGTCAGCTAGACTCATAATACAATTCTTCTGTGTGTCTATATACAGAGTGCAAATCATGAGCATCCTTTTAAATTTAGACACTGCCCATGTAACTACTAATGTTACGAATACTAAAAACAAAATTAAAGCATGTTATTGAAAACCCTTATAATTAAATCCTGTCATAAAAAGTATCAAGTTCGGTTGGGCGCAGTTTGGTTTACGAATGCCGCCCGCGCCGTGTAGAATACGTAGACCTCGCGTCAGTTATACTGTACGTGACGGATACCTATCTATTAGAAATAAATAGCTTGTAAATAAATAAATAAATAAATAAATAAATATATAAATCTCTTGCTTGCATATTTTTTTTTATAAAACAGCTTATTATTAGCCGTAATGCAATTACATAGTATCATTAGTAGTGTCTAAATTTGAAAGGATGCCCATGATTTCAATTGCAACCTGTATAACTGGACTCCTTCTCTAAAAAGCCCAATGATGGAGGATGGATGGCAGAATCATGGCTATTTACCTGGTGCACAGACGCCATCGTCAGCGACGTACCCGTTCACACAGGAGCAGACACCGCCTGAGCACTCGGTGTTATCGGTTCCGGTACACTCGAAGGTTGCCTGGCAGGAGTCTCCGAGTTCTGCAACAGGAGAAAGAGAGGATCAGGAAAACTGCGCTTAATATCAAATGGAACTCTTTTTACTGTGGCTTTCTTTTTAGAGTTCCTCTTTCTCTTGCATTGTCCTCCACTTCTGAAAGTGTGGTACCTTTTTTATGTCATAAGGAGGCAACCGAGCAGTGGGAGCCTTATGGTGACACCCATACACATTCGCACGACCAAAAGTTATGCAAATGTGTTGCCCTCCTTTTCCCTATCCCCCCAATGGACCACTGGAAACTCACAAACCGACAACATAGCTGTCACTTGACGCCGGTATTATGTAAGCGAGAGATACCAACCACCCCGGTCGTGCCGGTCCAATTTGTCTGAAAAGCAGCATGGCACTACCTCTTACGAAACCCCGTATGTACCTAATATAAAAAAATTTTAAACAAAAATTAAATCCGACTTCAAAATTAAAAAAAAAAAAACTAAAAAGTAATAAAATAATTTCCGTAATCTTTGTGCCTACAATTTATAATCAACTTGTTCTTCTACTAATATACAATCTTTGCATTTAGCACGTCATTATAGTTATTTTTGGAGTCGGTGTCAGCCAAGGTAAGTAAGGAGGTAGGTACATCAACGAATACGACAACGAAAACGATTGAAAGCAATCACGGCAGATTTGCTGCTATTCATTAAATAATTCTGTTATATATAGGTATAGAACATCACCATCACCAATATATAGGTATAGAATGGATATTATGATGACCTTGAAAAACTATGATGCGCTTCCAAGGCACAGTTGTTTTTTGTTCATTTAACTACGACAAGTAAAATTAAATGAATTAAACAAAATTACATGATTTTGGTATATTATTTAGCCGTATGAAGTAAGCCCAATAAAAGCTGTAAATCGTCGAGGATTCCCCTCGACTGTGTAAGGTCTCCATCATCACACCTGTAATGGCGCTTATACCCAATATGGGTGCAAAGTTCTCATCAATTTAAATTAATTAAGTCCAAGGAGGAGTAAGGAGTTCCCTCGACTGTCTTTCGACTCCAGCATCAGATCGACTCTAGACCTTCATTAAATTGTAGTCCTTCAAAACACTTTATAGAAAATATATCAAACGCACTAGTCGCCCCTATGATTTTCGAAAGTTCCCCTCGATTTCTCTGGGATTCCATCATCAGATCCTGGTTTCCTTATCATGGGACCATTTGGGAAGTATACCCTTCAGAACAAAAAAATATTTTTTCAAATCGGTCTAGCCATCTTCGAGTAATCAGGTACCATACATAAAAAAAAAAAAAAAAAAAAACCGACGAATTGATAACCTTTTTGAAGTCGGTTAAAAAACCCCGTAAAAAGAACACACCTAGTCCAGTCGTGAGGCAGAGGCCGTTAACTTCTTGTAAATTATCCGGGCAGGTGCAGAACCCTTGACCGTCTTCGTTCGGTCTGCACTGGATCTCCAGCTCTCCAGCCAGACAGTCGCTGTCCACTTCACACGCCTCTCCAACACCTAGAAACGTTTAATTCCTGTTTAATCTGTTTAAAATCTAAGGCCTAAATACAATCTATGCTTAATATTATAAAGCTGAAGTGTTTGTTTGTTTGAACGCGCTAATCTCAGGAACTACTGGTCCTATTTGAAAAATTATTTGAGTGTTAGACAGCCCATGTATCGAGGAAGACTATAGGCTATATAACATCACGCTGTGACTAGCAGTAGTTAAGTTGAGTAAGTTAACGCGGGCGAAGCTGCCGACAACAGCTAGTTAATTATAATGGTCTACAAATGTTTTCTAATGTTTACGCGAATTCCACATTATAATAAATCAATTTGTACGAATTCTATTGCAGTTTTTTTAGATTTTCACATACCCGATGTCTCGAACATTAGGATGTGATGATCTAAAAAAAAATATCTAGGTTTTTTACAGTAAAGGAGGGCAAACGAGCAGTCGAAGTCTTTTAGCGACTATCGACCCATTCGCACAACCAGAGATTATGCAGATGCGTTACCCTCTTTTTTCCTATCCCCCTAATGTGCCACCGAAAACTCATAAACCTCAATAAAAACACGACAGCATAGCTGTCACTTGACGCCGGTGAAAAGTGAGCGAGAGGTACCACCCCGGTCGTGCCAGCCCAAGTCGGCTGCAAAACACTACCATGTCACTACCTCTACTAAAACTACTAACTAGGTTTCGGTTTTTGGAATTAATCGATTTAAAATCGAGCAAGAATGTCAATAACAACTTATCAGTTCTGTAAAACGAATCTTACCAGCGAATAACCTGCACATATTTTGGTTTGTATCCCAAACAGCATCCTCAGGGATACACTCGCAGTACCTGAAGCCCCAGGGGTCGGTGGGCGGACCACACCGAGATGCCACCCCGAAGGTATGACAGTTGGAGTCTGACACACAGGAATCTGTGATTCGTCGAGTCACTGGAAAAAAGGTGGAATCTATTTTACTTTTTTTTCTTTAACACCGGGAAATGCTCTGAGGCATCCCGCGGGGGAGTGTCTCTTCCAGGTGGGTATGTGGGACTCGCTGCGCCCGAAAGCTGGTAAGTGGACGCAGCTCTACCCACTTAAGCTCGGCGAGTGCCACCAATGTCGCCTTTGGTGAGATGCCCCGGATCTGTTGAATAACAGGGCACCTCGACGGCTAGTCAGTCCCCCAAGGGACCGACGCCACTTCCACAGAGGGGTTGTCCCGCACCACAGAACAACCCCTCCCAACGTCAGCACAGTACAATGGGGTGAGGTTCCCATCATCGCCCCTTGCCCCATGCTCTTTTGTCCCCTCTTCTTACAAGAGGGTTACAAAGAACTCCCTTGGCTCAATTAGCTTCGTCCACCGCCACGTCAAGGCCTGAACCATGGCGGGGGAATTTATTTTTGCTGACTAAATGCTTCGTTAACTTTTTCTGTGCTATTTGGATGGTCAAGCTGACTGAAGGGCTACTGATGTGTGGTCAGCGTCACCCATGAACATAATCAAGTTCTCCTTGGACCAGACAACTTCCTTTATTTACTATCCTGAGAAATAATATGTTAAGTCTCCGTGCAAGTAATTACACTGTTCCCTTCCTTTCAAAACACAGCAAAGCTGTTTCACGGTAAATAAGCAGGATGTACACAGAGAACTCTCGAATCAGAGAGCCAAAATACTAACCTTTTATACAATCCCTCATGTTCTCGTCGTAATAAAAGTTGGAGGGGCACTTGCAGACGCCATCGATGACCTCAGCCAGAAGACCGATGCATTGCTCTGGTGCTGATGGAGACCCCAAGTCTGTAAGAAGAATTTAGAATTAAGATATTATAGAATTAATATCTACAAATGCTACAATAAAGGCGCGGCTCCACCGCGGCGCACGCAGAGTAGAAAATGACAATTAATTCGGAGCGTGTCCGTGGGTTGTAGTTGAAATAATCGCATACAATTTCTTGCAAAGTAACAAACTTGACAAACGTGCATAGCTTAGTGTAAACATATTTTATAGAGCGTGCATCAGTAAGTAGGTATGAACTGTAAGCATAGGTATGAACATAGACCATTGTCTTGGAAACATTCAACCAGTGAGAAAACAACACGCGTCGCATTAGGTCCGCGAGTGGTGTGTATGTATTTGTTTTTATGTTAAAATGGTGAAATATGAAGTGCTAATTTGCAAGATTGATTCCCGGAACTATTAAAAATACGGAAATAATGTTTTTTTTTTAATTCATTACGCATGGAAGGTCACTCTTACAGCGCTTTACTATATATCTTATCCCAACCCGACGCCAGGAGGCCGTGAGGTCGCAGACCAGACGGTTGGCGGGGGAAAACCCCCTACTTTTACAGACCAAAAGTGAGCCAAATGGGCTCACACTAATCCGATGTAGCATTAGGGCCTTCGGGCCGTTAACATAGATCCATCCGAAAAAAAAGATAAAGAAAAATATTTAAAACATCTGCTTACGATCCTATGAATGTTATGCATCTATTTTTGGGCAAGTGATGGCAAGACCCTGGCATGGGCTTAAAAGATGGCAAAAAAATACATGTATTTGTCAAGTGGGTGATGACACTATACTACTCAAATAGTACGTCTGTCTTGTCTTACAGTCATCATATTATGTCAAAAACATCATTGATATTCTGAGGTGTTTTGACGTGACAACGTCTTATAATTCGATGGAGCCGGCTGCAAGAACGAAAAAACATGACGCATGCGGCGTTACCTCGCTCTGAAGCGTTCCATTTTCTTATGACGTTGTCACGTTCAACTATCGTCAGTAAACCGACTTTACAGACAACCGATTTTTTTAAATTCAACCACGCTCCTAGATCTAGTAAGAATAAATAGCACCAAAATAAAAGAAATGCGCATTTTACATTGGCTGGACTGAAGTTAGCTACGTATGACGTCACAAAGTGATGTTTTATGTAAATGGCGTTATGCGAAATCTCTGGAAAACTTAAATGTTGTCAAATTAAATTGCTTATACAAAACACAACCTTGAAGTTAACTTACCAGCTAAACAATTTGCACCATTTTCGCTTGCATAATAGCCCCTAGGACAAATGCAGGCCCCAAAGGAAGAGCATTCAAAAGGACTTGGACAGGGATTTGACGTATCACACCCGGCGCCATGTTGCCGCGCCATATGTATGTTAGCCGCCATTTTGTATGTTACGTTTTGCTTTTGATACGATATTTTAGTGTTTAGGTCTAAAACAAAAGAGTATATTAATTATATATAGTTGAACGTAATTTGCCTATGCAATCAACACACAAAAAGCCAACTTATAAAAATATTTTCAGTTCCTTTTTCTTTCTATTAACAGATTGGTCCATTAAAACTACCACAAAGGATACAAACATTGTCTGTTTCCTCGGCTTTATAAGAAAAAAGTGCGTGCGTACAAAGTACACATGTCAGAAGTGAAACTTATTTGGCAAACTAATTTTTAAATCTCGTTTATATTTATACCAATCTAAAGCTTTAAATTTCTGAGATTTGCGTTGCGACGTTCTCTCTATCTCACTCTCTCTCTCGATCTTTCTCACTCGCTTGCTCCCTACTCTCACTCCATGGCTATGTGCTTCATGCTACGTTTGCCCTTTCTCACTCTCTCTCATTTGGTTTCAATCACTCTCTCCCTCTTCTTGGACAAAAACGTTGCACATTTTTGTGACCGACCATCCGTAAATATTTTACCCTCATGCGCGCAAAGAAGTTTCACTTCAAAAACTCTTACACTTTTTCTCATTTCTCTAAATGCTGACACTGATTCATATTAAAAAATAGTTCTTACCGTTGATATTGTAACAGGAGAAGGTATTTATATCACAGGCTCCTCCAGTAAACTGGCAGTCCTGGTCGAGGACACAGCGCTCGCCAACAGCTGGAAATAGCAAGATTCAACAAACAACGAACACCACGTCAATCACAGCGTACTTGTTATCCCCACCATCGTCCAAGCTTTGTCGTTGCAGTGGGGCTCAGTAGTCTAAGGTGAACCCAGAACCTTGGGCGAAGCCAATTGAACTGAGGGAGCTGCTCTTTGTTCCCTTCTTATAAGAAGAGGGGACAAAAAAGCAGGGGGACAAGGGGCGAGGATAGAAACTTCACCCTATTACACTGTCTCGACGTAGGAGGGGGGAGTTATTCTGTGGTAAGGGACAACCTCTCTGTGAAGGTGGCGTGGGTCCCTCGGGGGACTGACTAGCCGTCGAGATGTGTGGCTCAACAGATCCGGGATACCTCACCAAAATGAAAATAGTCGAAAAAATTACTAGGAATAGAAAATGTAATAATCACCTTGGAATGGACAAAATGTAATAATCACCTTGGAATGGACAAAATCTGACAAAAACCTACGAAAATTTTGACAGGAATCATCAGCAACATCACCATGAGTCTCTTTCTGTCTTTGCTTAATATAGGCCACTTACAATGAACGTCGAAACGGCTAACAGTCCTATCTCTACTATCACTAAGGTTTCTTACCCAGAGCCAATTTCCTGCACTCCCCCCTCTGCCTCTGGTAGTACCCATCAGCGCACTGGCAGGTTCCGACACACTTCAGGCTGTATGGATCCCGAACGGGCCCCAGGCACTCCTCGTCCTGGCTGCACTGGCCACCGAAGTCCACTGACCTCCAACATCGGCCGAGGAAGAAGTGGTTCCCGGGCTGACAGGAGCAGACACCATCTGGAATTGGGGACATTATTACATGGAATCATGGACCTGATCAAAAAAGGGGGTTCATAGGTTATTTAGATGTTTGGATGTTCGTTCATCTTTCACGGCAAAACGGCTGAACTGATTTGGCTGAAAGTTGAAATGGTGACGGCTTATACCTTGGATTAGGACATAGGCTATAAAAATAATCATCATCAATGCGGATACGGTTGTAAATGTAAGTTAACGCGAGCGAAGCTGCGGGCACCAGCTAGTACTGCTGTAGTATGTGAACACAGGTATTTTAACCGAGAGCCATCTTTGCCCATTATAGACCGTAGCAGTCAAATATAATCATACCAGAGATTAATTCCCTATTCTACCCAAAAAAAATCATCATCATCATCAGCCTCTATCCGTCCACTGCTGTCCCTCAATGAATGCCAAGACGACAGATCCCTCGCCAATCGAGAACTAAAGTTACCGATATCACGCGAAGAATTAGCTCGTTGAAATGGCAGTAGGCTGGTCACACTCTCTAGGGGAAAATTCTTTACCTATCTGTAATTCCATTTGTGGTAACATTTTAACACCTTCTCCTTGCGTCGCTTGCATGAAGTTATCTTATACAGTACAACTGGCCAAGTGCTAGTCAAACTCGCGCACTGGGGAAGGAGGGTAACGCATCTGCATAATCTCTATTCGTTTGAATTTTGCTATAAAAAAACTTACTGTCAGAGCCCTGTGACTGACACTCATAGCTGGTCACCATCCGGGAGCATTGGTGGTCTTCTCTGCATGGTGACTGGTGGTACGGAGCCACTGAAACATTGTTTTTATGTCATGTAAGTAACAACCTTGCAGTAGAACCGCCTTTTATGATTATATCACCGAAGAAGCAGGTCGGTCTTTCATCTAATCTTTAAAACTGCTCATCCGTATAAACGATATCTCAAAAATAAACAAATAAATCTAAGTTAACGACGAATGAAGATACAGCTAGTTACACCATTTCCCCACTATGGTTCAGGCCTTGTCGTGGCGGTGGGGCTCAGTAACCTAGGGTGAGCGGTGCACCTTGAGCGAAGCTAATTGGGCCCCTCTTATAAGAAGAGGGGACGGAAGAGCAGGGGGCAAGGGATGAGGATGGGAACCTCACCCCATTGTACTGTCCCGACGTTGGGACGGGTTGTGCTGTGGTGCGGGATAGCCCCTCTGTGGAGGTGGCGTCGGTCCCTTGCGGGACTGACTAGCCGTCGGGGTGCCCTGTTTGTTTTCTGGATCCGGGGCACCTCACCAAGGGCGGCATTGGTGGCACTCGCCGGGTTTTAGTGGGTAGAGCTGCGTCCATTTACCAGCTGTCGAGCGCAGCGAGTCCCACATACCCGCCTGGGGAGCCCCCCCTCCCCAGCGGGATGCCTCTGAGAATTTTCCGGCGTAAAAGAAAGAAAAGCTGGCCTCTTATATCTTTCAAAGTATACTATGTACGTTATTCTTTTTAATTTCCAAAAATAATTCCCAATAGTTTCCCAATTGGAGATTGCAGTGTCTCATAGAGAATGTAAACATTGGTAATTGTCAGATTGCCTATTAACCTTTATAAAATAAGTGGAATAGCACTTGCTTTAAAAGGCTACGGTCCAGCAAACCCCTGGTTCCCTCCACTGATCCTGCATTGCCAGGTTCGACAGCGGTAATCACCAGCTAAGATCTCAGGGAGATCAGATCAGGGAGACTACCTTGGGTTTGTTTCTGAATTACTGAAGATTTCTTAACGAGCTCTTATTTACTATATGCTATAGTTCTTTTCATTACACATAAAAAAATCGGTTTTCTGTAAAGTCGGCTTACTGACGATAGTTGAACGTGACAACGTCATAAGAAAATGGAACGCCTCAGAGTGAGGTAACGCCGCATACGTCATGCATTTTTAGTTCGTGCAGCCGGCTCCATCGAATTATAAGACGTTGTCACGTCAAAAAAACGTGTGTATACTTACAGTCAACACATATTGTGCCTCCCATCACAGTCTGCTGTCCTGCCGGGCAGGTGCAGGCACCAGACCGGCAGACTCCGCCAGATATACTGGAGCACTCGGAATCCTGGCTGCACGTCCAAATGGCAGACGCTCCTTGGCATGCTATTAAACCTGGATTCAATAAAAGATTTAAAAAACTCTTAACGCAAATGATCTGTCCTTGAAACGGCTGAATTGATTTCGATAAAACTGTCCAAGAATTGTTAGAAAACCTGTTTTCAAATAAAAAACCGCATTTATAATATTATAAAAAAGCCAAAACATAACAAAAAAAAAACCACACACCATATACATATAGCCTCCATGTGTTTACCACTTTTGACCACCAGATGGTGTAATTATCGAATGATATAATAAAAATCTTACGCTTTTATTATTTTACGCTATGGACGTTTTTTTCCGCTAGGGTACCGCTTATGGGGCCATAACGAACTTCATTCCAAAACCCGTATCAAAAGCGCTTCACCCGTTTGAGAACTACGGTCCCACAGACACACAGCGGTCAAACGTTTAACACTCGTGATTTTGCGTCGGTCACGACTCACGGGAGAATTAAGTAATGTCGCAAATATAAAATCTTTACCGTCATAAAGTCTGTATTACGAAGTTACAATGAAATAGTATTTATGTATTATGTGACTAGCTGGTGGCCGCGACTTCGTCTACGCAGGATAATATTTTAGTATTTTTTTTTCATAAAAAGTATCCTATGTTACTTCTAATAGTACCAGCCCGTGAAAGCGTTTCACGTGAAAGCGTAACAAACAAACTTACTTTCACATTTATATATAATAAAATTTTAAAATTTTATTTAAATATATAGTTATATTATATATATATATATATATATATATATATATATATATATATATATATATATATATATATATGTATATATGTGTATATGTATGTATATATGTATACATGTATATATATAATTAAGTATAGATAATTACGTAAAATAAAACTAAATAATCATCCTGTGCCTGTACTGTGCAAAACTGGTCCGCGTATTTTACTGCACACATTGATCGCTTATCAACCTCACTTATGATTTATTAATATTCAGTATTCCGAGCGTTGGCGATGTATATGCCGGTGTACGGACAAACCCCTGAGGGTTTTTGTTACGCCGTTGCAATAAGGAAAATTGTATCTATTAATATGTCATCATTAAATAAATAAAAAAAATAAATAATATTAGTAAGGATTATATAATGCACGCGACTTAACGTATTAAATTTTAATCTGTGATTATTTTCGACATTTCTATTGGTATTTGATTTTAGTATTATAAATTGTGTTATTTAAATTTTAATATTTATATTGGTGAAACCTGAATTAAATGAATTTTATTTTTTTATTTAACTAGTGAAAATTATTTTAATTGTTCTACTGTTTGAGAAAATATTTTGCAAAGAGTGGATAATTTAAGAAGCGTAGGTATGTGTTACAAAGAAATATTTCTTGGAGAACAATTAAAAAGTGGGGAGATAAAAAAAATGATTAAACCAAAGGTCAATGACCGCTGACGCAGTTAAGAATACGAAAACCTTGAAAGTTATAAGAGATGTATTAACAAACTAGCGGTTGCCCGCAGCTTCGTCCGCGTAAATTTGATCTCACAGCCGTGCCCGGACTGGTAATTATTATTATGTTTTTTTTTCTTTAACGCCGCGAAATGCTCTGAGGCATCCCGCGGGGGAGTGGGTCTCCCCACGCGGGTATGTGGGACTCGCTGCGGCCGACAGCTGGTAAATGGACGCAGCTCTACCCAATAAAACCCGGCGAGTGCCACCAATGCCGCCTTTGGTGAGGTGCCCCGGATCTAGAAAACAAACAGGGCACCTCGACGGCTAGTCAGTCCCGCAAGGGACCGACGCCTCCTCCACAGAAGGGTTGTTCCGCACCTCAGAACAACCCCTCCCAACGTCGGGACAGTACAATGGGGTAAGGTTCCCATCCTCACCCCTTGCCCCCTGCTCTTCTGTCCCCTCTTCTTACGAGAGGAGTACAA
The DNA here is from genome assembly GCA_963853865.1 of Helleia helle. NCBI lineage: Eukaryota > Metazoa > Arthropoda > Insecta > Lepidoptera > Lycaenidae > Helleia > Helleia helle. Next base: position 2,206,216 of record OY971434.1, read on the forward strand.
AGAGCCCCCTCGGCCCAATTAGCTTCGCCCAAGGTGCACCGCTCACCCTAGGTTACTGAGCCCCACCGCCACGACAAGGCCTGAACCATGGTGGGGAATTATTATTATGATGTGAAAATTATACTGGTGAAAGATTTTTTGAAATCGGCTGCAGTTTTTAACCGACTTCAAAAAAAAGGAGGTTCTCAATTCGTCTGTATGTTTTTTTTTTTTTTTTTTTTTTTTGTATGTATGTGACACGATATCACCGCCGTTTGTGAATGGATTTCGATGGTTATTTTTTTGTTTGAAAGCTGGTGTTTCCAATTAATTTTATTACATTACATTACATATTAATTTTATTAAGATCTGACAAGCCGTTTTTTAGTTATTCCCAATAATGCCTATTTGGTTGGTTTTATTTATCTTGATGATATGATAATTTTATTACGTGTCGATGTAACTAACAATTGTATAGGATGCTTTGGTAGCACACCATAGTATGTCGCGGTCATCGTAATCATCATCATCATCACCATCATCACCATCATCATCATCATCATCATCATCATTTATCCATCCACTGCTGAACATGCCTCCTTCAATGAACGCCAAGACGACGAATTTCGGAATCACTAAAAATTAAGAAATAAAAACATTTTACAAAAAATTAAAACCGACTTCAAAAATACTAAACTAAAAAGTAATAAAATAACAGTTTCTTTAATTTTTGTGCTTACAACATATAATCAACTTAATCTTCTACTAATGTACAAACTTTGCGTTTACCACGTCATTATAGTTACTTTTGGAGTCGGTGTCGTATTTGTTGCTGTACACTACCTACCTACCTACCTTGGCTGACACCGACTCCAAAAGTAACTATAATGACGTGGTAAACGCAAAGATTGTATATTAGTAGAAGATTAAGTTGATTATATGTTGTAAGCACAAAAATTAAAGAAACTGTTATTTTATTACTTTTTAGTTTAGTATTTTTGAAGTCGGTTTTAATTTTTTGTAAAATGTTTTTATTATGTTAATTGAATAGACAAACGGGCGGACATGTGACAGACACGTGATGGTAAGTGGTCCGGGTCGCCAAATTAACCACGCAGCTCATTCACGGGTTGCCTATCCTGAGACGTCAGGTGGTAAGTACCTGCTTTGGAGCCGAATTGGGCCGGCACGACCAGGGTGGTGGGGCTCAGTAGCCTAGGGTGAGCCCAGCACCTTGGGCGAAGCTAATTGAGCCGAGGGGGCTGCTCTTTGAAGTACGCCTCTTCTAAGGAGAGGGGACAAAAGAGCAAGGGGACTGGGGGCGAGGATAGGAACGACCCGATGTCTTTTGTGGAGGTGGGGTCCCTTGAGGAACGGACTAGCAGGGCAAGGTGCCCTGTTTGCTCAATAGATCCGGGGCACCTCACTAAAGGCGGCATTGGTGGCACTCGCCGGGATTTAGTGAGTACGGTGAGCTGCGTCTACCTTACCATGTTTCGGGTGCAGCAAGTCCCACATAGCCTGGGGAGACCCCTCCTCCCAAGTGGGATGTCTCAGAGCATTTTCCGGCGCAAAAGAAAAAAAAACACGTTTCATGAGACACAGCCTAGTGACATAAAGACGGACAGATAGCGGAGTCTTAGTTCCTTTTTGAATTGTGAGCGCGGCACAGCGCATCCCTCCCACCGGTACTTCTCACCGGAGTCGCGTGAACAAGGTTTTCCTCGACAATGTCAAAATGTCAAAGCTCCGCGAGACTGAATTAAAATCCATGATAAACATCCAGATTTAAATTGTTTTCAATGTAAAAATAACCATGTTAGGTAATTTAAAATCTTATCCTACTAATACTATTAACACGAAAGTTTGTATGTATGGATGTTTGTTAGTCTTTCACGCCAAAACTACTGAATTTACTCTTAAAAAATAATACATTTATCCCTGTACTCCCACGAAACCGCGGTTCGCTGCTAGTATGTGAAAAACTTACCTAACAAAAAGACGTGTGTATACATCTTAAAACAAAATAAATATTACAAACTATACGGCAGTGAGAACGAATACTAAATACAATTAACAAATCAAATGTATCGACGGTCAGATTGGTTATCTGTGTATCGGGAATTTAGCGATTAAAATATAGACTTGCATATTAATAGACATACTTGTTAATTTATTTGCGGTTTGTTATATTTTGAAGTGAAACTTCATTGCGCGCATGAGGGGTAAAGTTTTTACGGATGAAACGTAACGAAACGTCACGTTTTTGCTCAAGAAGAGGGAGAGTGATTGAGACCGATTGAAAGAGAAGGGCGAACGTAGCATGAAGCACATAGCCTTTGAGAGTAGGGAGCAAGCGAGTGAGAAAGATAGAGCGAACGTCGCATCGTCTGGGATATTTAAAGCATTAGATTAATATAAATATAAACGAGATTTAAAAATTAGTTTACTAAATAAGTTTCACTTCTGGCATGTGTACTTTTTTATTGAGAAACATTGTAAAAATCTCAGAAAAAAAAATTGTAAAAAGATTTGAATTAAAAGAGTTAATAATTATTTATATATCATATCATATAAGGTAAAGAACATTGATGATGTACTGAATATACAAAGAACTGATTGCTAATGAACCTATGGTTTTATGTTGTCTAATTCAATAAATATAAACTATATAACATAAACAATAAATATAACATAAATTCCGAAACTAGTCAGTGGCTTGTCACTGACGTAATAGCAATTCAACCAACCAGTGATATGTATGTACGTGACATCGGCCAATCGTCCATCAATCATTGGTGAATCAGTCATCAGGCAGCCAGTCAGAACGCAGAACCGGCGTAGTGTCGCAGCACATAATATTTGGCGGATTTTTTTTATACAAAACCACAGTCAAAACACATAGCATTACCGCTATTCCATATCCACCAGGCGCCAAGCGTGGATAGATATGGAATGTCGATAATTATAAGTTAGGTACACTTTTTATGATCTTGCTATCTATCAAAAACAATGTACATTGGGTGTACATTGTTTTTGATATCGCAGAGAAATCCCTATGGATGCAGCCAGGATTTTGCAACAGGATTACCTCAGCGACAGGCTGGGCTCGGCGAAGATCAGACTACTCCTCATAAGGAGGGATTGCCCGGCTGCTATTAAGCAGTCCCCACGACGTTGTGCCATACATACCTAGGTTCCCATCCTGAGCCCAAAACGAACACAGGGGCGTTACTGGAGGCGCATTAAGTAGCGCCTCCTACGCATCGCCGTTAGTCGCCCGCGGGGGGTAACCTCGTCGGCGGCCACCTCTCTCACCCGCTCGTCGGTCTCTTTTCGTGACATTACTGCTTCGCAGAATGAGACCATCGCCGTCCAGGACTCGTCGTCACCGAGCATCGCGTGATGATACTCGACAGAGACAAGTACCCTCCGATGACTGATGTCTGATCGCGACGTAGCGATGCCCATCTCGGGCACTCCTCGAGGGTGTACCTTATGTACTCAGCTTTGACTAGTGAAAATATTTTTTTGTTAATTACCCCAAGTAAAAAAGGCAAGAATCAATTTTTTTGAGATTTGCCCGACGACCATTTTTAGGTAAGCAACGAGATTGAAAAACATTTAACATTTAGCCCTGTCTATTTATTCGTAGCTCTTCATCTGAACACAGGTGTTCTACGGCTGATTAGATATTAGGTAACAAAATATCTCTAGATGAGTAATGCGTATCTAAGACTTCTAGGACGATCATTAGCTGGGCAAAGACAGGTGTCGGGTTAGAATCCAGACAAACCTGGACCAGAAGTTGGGTGTATCCCTATCATGGTTCAAGCCTTATCGTGGCGGTGGGATTCAGTAGCCTAAGGTGAACCCAGTACCTTGGGTGAAGCAAATTGAGCCGAGGAAACTGTTCTTTGTACCCCTCTTATAGGAAGAGGGGACATAAGAGCAGGGGGGACAAGGGGCGAGGATGGGAACCTCATTTCATTGTACTGTCCCAACGTTGGGAGGGGTTGTTCTGTGGTGCGGGCCAAACCCTCAAGATATTTTTATTTATTTACTCAAGTGAACTAATACAAAAATAACAAATATTATCCCACCGGTGGGAGGGAAGCGCTGTGCCGCGCTCCCGGCTGCATGGGTACCACCATCATGCTTGTTTCTCCCGTGAAACAGCTTTGCTGTGTTTCGGAGAGAGGGGCAAGACAGGCAGTGTAATTACTGGCACCGAGACTTAACATCTTATGTCTCAGGATAGGCAACACATAGATGAGTTGCCTGGGCTCGTTCCAGGTAAACTAGTTTATGTTCATGGGCGACGTCAACCACTTACCATCAGGTGGCACGTTTGCTAGTTTGCCTATTCAACTAACATAATAAAAAACAATATAACGAACAATATATTATCTAATAAATTTTAATGAAGTACTTTATTTTATTATTTAGCCTGGCATCACTTCCTACTATTATTAGCTGACAGAATTCTACGGAATAAATAAACGGAATTTAGGTCAGTTACGTATTGCTTCCGACCTGGACCCGTGAAAATATAAATTTATAAAATCCGGCCTTGGTGAGGTGCCCCGGATCGGAGCAACAGGGCACCTCGGCGGCTTATGCCCCAAGGGATCGACGCCACCTCTACAGAGAAGTTGTCCCGCACCACAGAACAACCCCTCTCAACGTCAGGATAGTACAATGGGGTGAGGTTCCCATCCTCGCGTCATTAGCGCCTTGAAAAATTTCATTCTGAAATAAAAGTTTCATAAGAAAATTATGACTCGAACCAGTGACAATTACAACAGAATATGTTCTTATCTTTAATATGTCATCGCCTAGTAGCCGGGTGTTGGATTAAATGATAAACAAATAACTAAAAAAATACACTTCATCATCATCAGCCACTGTCCGTCCACTACTGAACACATGGCTCGGAAAAATGACGATGAAAGTATCTATTGTAGATACTTTCATCGTCATGCTCACTGCTGAACATAGGCCTTTTTTTTTTCTTTTACGCCGGGAAATGTTCTGAGGCATCCCGCCTGGGGAGTGGGTCTCCCCAGGTGGGTATGTGGGAGTCGCTGCGCCCGAAAGATGGTAAATGGGCGCAGCTCTACCACAAAAACCCGGCGAGTGCCACCAGTGCGCCTTGGTGAGGTGCCCCGGATCGGTTTAGCTAACAGGGCACCTCGACGGCTAGTCAGCCCCGCAAGGGACCGACGCCACCTCCAGAGGGGTTGTCCAGCACCACAGAACAACCCCTCCCAACGTCAGGACAGTACAATGGGGTGAGGTTCCCATCCTCACCCCTTGCCCCTTGCTCTTTTGTCCCCTCTTCTTATAAGAAGGGTACAAAGAGCCCCCTCGGCTCAATTGGCTTCGCCCAAGGTGCCGGGCTCACCCTAGGCTACTGAGCCCCACCGCCACGACAAGGTCTGAACCATGGTGGGGTGCTGAACATAGGCCTCCTTCAATGAACACCAAGACGACCGATCCCTCGCCACTCGCATCCAACACGGACCGGCCACTGTACGGAGATCGTCTTTCCACCTTCCGACCAACACTTCGTATACCTAAACGCGGTCTCCACTCTTGAACCGAAAAAGAAAAAATAAAAAATAAAACCTTAAAAGATCCTTTATTTATACGTAACTACATCTGCGCATTAAATATTGTTTTTAGGGTTCCGTAGACAAATGGCAAAAACGGAACCTTTATAGTTTCGTTATGTCTGTCTGTCTGTCCGTCTATAAGAACTATACTGTTGAAACTTGGTAAGTAGATGTATTCTGTGAACGCATTAAGATTTTTACACGAAAATAGAAAAAGATACAATAAATTTTGGGGGTCCCCATACTTAGAACTGAAAGTCATTTTTTTTATCAAGCCCATACGTGTGGGGTATCTATGGATAGGTTATATAATAATAGTTATATAATACATATATGATATTGAGGTTTCTAATACCATTTTTTTCTAAACTGAATAGTTTGCGCGAGAGACACTTCCAAAGTGGTAAAATGTGTCCCCCCCCTGTACATTCTAAAATAAGAGAATGATAAACTAAAAAAAATATATGATGTACATTACCATGTAAACTTCCACCGAAAATTGGTTTGAACGAGATCTCGTAAGTAGTTCTTTTTTAATACGTCATAAATCGTAAAACGCAATTTACTTTTCATTCAATCAACTATAATATATAAAAAAAACATTTTTTCAAAATAAACCATATTTTTTGTTAAAGTGTCTAATGTTGTACATTATGTAAAGGTACGGAACCCTTCGTGCGCAAGTCCGACTAGCACTTGGCTGGTTTTATTTTTTAATATATTAACCCCCAAATACTCAAACGAATCTCAAATTTAAGACGTACTTAAACTCGTGTTGTCCCTTTTTTTTCTTTGAATCTAACACGTCGTAGCTTGAGTTTAAATACGTCTTAAATTTGAGATTCGTTTGAGTATTTGGGTGTTAGACTCATATAATAAAGGCGAAGAATTTGTTTATTGTCGAAGTATTAGTCCATAATATCCTTGTACTGGCCAAATGCCTATTTTAGGGAGTCAGTCAGATTTGAACCCAGAACTCCCATTCAGAGACTTATATGTTAATTGGATAGATGAACGAACAGACGAGCCACGTAATGGAAAGTGGTCTAGTGCCCCTAAACGTACACGTAGTACGTTATCCCAGCAACTCATTCATATATGGCCTAACTTAAGACGTAAGCCTATAATTCCCTGTGCCAGTAATTACATTGCCTGCCATTCTTTCATAAAGGCTGTTTTACGGAAGAAACAAGCAGGAATAGAAGGTACAAGGCAGAGATAATAGAAGGTATGTAACGATAGGTAATCTATATAATCTAATCAGTCTGGATACATCTCTAAGTCTGAGATAACGCGGGCGAAGCTGCGGGCAACTGTTGTGTATATTATATCTATTGTAAATAAATTATCATTGCGCCTTTTAAATCGAACGAGCAATATGTTTAAAATAATTCCTATAAATTTATGTGAAACTGTGAGCAATAAGGCGCGGCTCCACCGTGTGTCAAAATGTCAATTAAGGCGTAGCGTATCCGCGGGTTGCAGTGGTAACAATCACATACATTTTCTTGCAAAGCGAAACTTGACAAACGTGCGTAGGCTCTCTTTGCGCCGAGGTGGAGCCACAATATTATAACATACTTTATCAGTGGCGTGCCTTGTGTATTTTTTTTAATAAAAAAGAAAGAAAGAGAAAAAAGAAAAGACCTAGGCGTCTCCAGTCCGTCGTCATTACTTGATCAACCTGCTTTTTACGTTAGTTGGATAGGCAAATTGGCAGACGAGCCACATGGTAAGTCAACATCGCCCATGAACGTAAAATGTTCACCAGGGACTTAACCAAGCAACTCAATTATTGTTGCATATATACATAAAAAAGAGTATGGAAAAAATTAGGGCGCCACTTTCACTTAAGTCTCATCATAATATAGAAAATCAGTAAGAGAATTTAATCAAACAATTAAAAATAAATGTGAAACACTAAGCTTTACTCAAAATCTAGTATTTGTCGGCCAAGTATTGTCAACATCATAGGTTTCCATTTAGTAAAATATTTAGTTCCACCTGTCACCACGTCATACTCTTTTTTGCCAAGCTGTAAGATGTTAAGTTTCGGTGCCAGTAATTACACTGCCTGTCTTGCCCTTCTCTCCGAAACACATAGCTGTTTGACGGGAGAAACAAGCAAGATGGTGGTACCCATACAGATTGGGGTACAACGTATCCCCGGTGAAAACCTGCATATTTATTCAAATACCAACACAGAATAATATAATATTGTTTCATTTTGGATTTTAATAAGCTTTCTCCACTTTGACCTACATATAGTTAATAACTTACATACAGTATAAAAATATGTGAGTAACTATAATTATCTACGAAACACACGCTAAAATAACCCTCGCACTGACGCCATAGGGTTACTAATTATTGTGTAACAACACCATATTTAAATTAGAAATGCACTTGTTTTGTATAATTAATGCTATATTTTATAAGTAAAGACCAATTACTGCCTTTTTAAATTAAACAAACTATTATATCTATGATATCTATATCTATATACATATATAGGAGCTGCTCTATAGATTAACTCATCACGATATCTCTGGAACTATAAGACCTAGAGATTTAAAATTTGGTAAAAATATTACTTTTGCCATGTAGGTGTCAGCTAAGAACGGATTTTAAGAAATTCCTCCCCCTCCCCCTTTGACAGATCGAAGTCTGTGCGGGCAGCTAGTATACCTATAAAGTACCTACTCAAAAAATAGCCTAAAAAGATACTTAAGTTTTTTTTATCCAATTTTTGTAAAATCATTGTGATAACTGTTACTGTATTACTAGTCTACTCTACTCTACTCTACTTACTGTACTCTACTACTACTACTCATTGTACCTAATACTTTCTACATGTTTTATATCGTCTTATTATTTCAATCCCGATGTTAGGATACGACGAATTCAAAGATAATTATGGTTATACAATAGATTTATAATATACTAGTTGCTTCCCGCAGCTTCACCCGATCTTAGGTTTATTCAATAGATGATGATTGTTTTTAATTAATCAAACAGAAATCGAATTTCGTCTTTTAAAATAAGCATTACTAACCAAATATATGCAAAACTATACAATTTTTTTTTAAATATCTATGGTCGCTTTCACGCCACGTCAATCTGGTCCCGTGGTAAGTTCTGGAAGAACTTGTGTTACGGGTACCAGACAACGGAAATATATTTAATACTTTTATACTATACATATGTTTAAGATTTTATTATATAATACACATATTTAATACACATCCATGACCCAGGAACACAGAAAAAATTTTTTGTTCCCTGGCGGGATTCGAACCCGCAACCTCCGGCTTGAGCGCCAACGCGCTTGCCACTGAGCTACGGAGGTCGCCACTGAAGTAATAAAAGCAGTTTTATTATTTGAATAACTTTTTGAATATATATATTGTCAGAACCGCATCGGCGCTTGTTTGTCTGAGTCGTCTCTTACATTATATCATATAAAACGAAACAACCGTGCCACATCAGTTAGTAATACGCCACGAAAATGAGTGCACTCAGAACAGTTAATTTACATAAAAACTACCTTTTTGGGATTCAAACGAGTTTTATTAATTCAAGGCACATTTCAAACGGGTAAGTCGTAACGATTTTATAATTAACCTAAGAGTGCTTTCACACGGACTGCGTTTGTATGTGTGAAAGGATTAATTCGTTAACCAGATCGGTGCAAGTCACTAGTATCGATTAACCTGCTTATACCCGAGAGCTGTGACGGGAAAAAGAAAGACAACCTAACGTTTGCATTTTCTATGGGGTTTATACTTTCGATTGGCATGGAATTTGTCTATTAACCAATACCTTTAAAAAAAAGTTAAAATATGTTTTTTTTAAATTAATAATTAATTATATCCTGGACTGAAATGTTTTAGACAACCCATATGCAACATATTTATTGAAATATTAAATTGAATATAAAATAAGTGTCATCCAATGGTGTAAACTGAAACTACTGCGAAAAGAAAAAAAAAATAATCTTTGTGAAACTACGTTGTGTAAGATTATGTTTTTATCCTTGTTGTTGACAATAAAATATTTTTCTTCTTTCAAAAGTGACTATACTCTTTTTTCTATAACGCCGGGAAATGCTCTGAGACATCCCGCTGGGGAGTGTGTCTCCCCAGGCGCTTATGTGGGACTGGCTGCGCCCGAAAGCTGGTAAGTGGACGCAGCTCTACCCACTAAAACCCGGCTAGTGCCACCAATGCCGCCTTTGGTGAGGTGCCCTGGATCTAATGAGCAGACAGGGCACCTCGACGACTAGTCAGCCCCTCAGGGGAACGCCACCTCCACAGAGGGGTTGTCCCGCACCACAGAACAACGTTCTGTGTTGTACTGTCCCAACGTTGGGACAGTACAATTGGGTGAGGTTCCTGTCCTCGTCCCTTGCCCCCTGCTCTTTTGCCCCCTCTTCTTATAATAGGGGTACAAAGAGCCCCCTAAAAGTGACTATACTATACTATTTACCTATATTATGCTTATATATTGAATATTCCTTGAAAAAGCTATGTTATAGCTGGACATGATAATATGTACTTACATTAGGACTTTTGTCTGGAAGTAGACAATGCAGCAAGCATGAGCCAAGAAGACAATTTAGATTGGCCTTGATAACCATGGGTGATGTTGACCATTTAATTCAGGTGGATTGATAATAGACTAATAGGTTAAAAATATACAGTATATTTGAAACTTCGGAAAAAAGTGTGTGTGTAGCTACTAGTGTACACGCGTTAGAAGTTATACTCCGTAAAGAAAAATATATAGAACAACTTCATTACACTGTAACCTTAACGTGTACTTAAAAAATATATCTTCTACTGACGTCTACAGTGACATTGTGTGAAAATTGTTCTATAGCTAACTTCAGGGTGTCGGTTTTTCGTGAGGGTGTGCGCGCGCATTTAAACATTTACTCTAATCATTTTTCCCTTACGCTACAAATGAATTATAACTTCAATAATATATTTTTTCTCGAGTTATAAAGACATAAATGAAGAGCCTCTTGGGTTCTTCTTATTACCCTGGAGTTTATCAGTGTATTTTATGCTATAATATTCTTTCAGCAACCCACAAGTGAGGAATGGTGGCCAGTACCAGAAAATTGCTGATGCTTATGCTGGGAAGTCAGTATTCATGACCGGCGGGACGGGATTCCTTGGAAAGGTTACCACTTTTTTCCTCATCAGCCCCTAATTGCCTACACTCTCTACTCCATCCAAGATGTTTGGTTTGTAAGACAAAGGCCTTATAAAAAGTCAGTGGTTTAAAAATCCGTTTCCAAACGTTAGTAAGTTTGGATAACTGTAACGCTATACCTCTGTGTGACCTCTGTTAATTTTTCTCGCGAAGATTATCTTTGATCCAGAGAAAAAGAAAGTGTACAGAAACCTCTTTTGCCTCAAGGTTGCATAAGACACGCACTGATACAGGTCATTATATTGCTTACACACGCGCTTCATAACTAAAGAATTGAAACTGTGACCACCACTTCAAACGAACCAGTTCGCCTTGACCTACGCGTGTACACCAGTCTGACCAGTTACGTTGAGACTGGTTTCTCACCAAACTTCTAAGCACGATTCCGGTCTTTTTGAGTGTTTTTGAGTTTCGGGTCCCATAAGGACCCCAACAAACATATAAAGTACGGGACATTCAGCTTTTTTTTCGGAATAATCTATGCTAATGGCCAAAAGGCCCTAATGCTTCATCTGACTGTTGTGAGCCGATTTGGCTCCCTTAAGATTGATTATTAATGGGGGGTTGCCCTCGGCCCACGGCCTCCTGGCGTCGGGTTGGGGACATTCAGCAACTGGTACTTTCTACTGCAACTAGCAGTGCTCTGATAGTAAGGGGATAAATATAGCCTATGTGTTATTCTTATGTACAAGATACATTAATGTAAAGTTTCATTAAAATCCATTCAGTAGTTTTTGCGTGAGTAATAAACAAACATCCATATATTCTTACAAACTTTCGCGATTATAACATTAGTTGGATAATAGCAAATATTTAATAAAAGGTTCTATTAAAGTTAACATTATAATTATTTAAAAATATATAATATCTGGCTATAAATACTATTACATAAAGCTTTTTTTTTTTTACTTTTTAATTATTTTGAATTTGGAACACGTATATTATTTTAAAAACTTCTTTTGATAAGTATTATGGTGGGTATGGACCATATACTTATAATATACTGTCATCACTCATCAGTATATTATATGTTTCTTTAATAATAAATATCTATAAATAGTGAGCGACGATGGCCTAGTGGGTACGGGCTCGGCCTCTTGAGTGAGAGCCGAGAGGTCCGGGTTCCAACCTGACCCCCCCCCCCCCCACTGTGATGCCTAGAAATGGGTTTTTCTTTAATTTCTACGTGCATCTGAACATGACACCATCGCTTGCTCACCGGTGAAGGACACATCGTGAGGAAACCTGCATGCCTGATAAGATTAAAAGTCTTTGAAGGTGTGTGAAGTTCACCAACCCGCATTGGGCCAGCGCGTCGGTGAACTATAGCCCAAAACCCTCCTCGCCTGATTTCGAGGAGGAGACCCGTGCCCAGCAGTGGGACATAAAAGGGTTGATATTATTATTTATCTATAAATAAATATCTATGGACGCTTTCACACCACGTCAATCTGGACCCGTGGTAAGTTCTCGAGGAACTTGTGTTACGGGTACCAGGCAACGGAAATATATTTAATACTTTTTATAGTATACATATATTTAAGATTTTCAATAATACATATATTTAATACACATCCATGAACCAGGAACACAGAAAATAATTTTGTTCCCTGGCGGGATTCAAACCCGCAACCTCCGGCTTGAGCGCCAACGCGCTTACCACTGAGCCACAGAGGTCGTCAAATGTTTATGGTATGGTTTTTTTTTCGGAAGGGCTAGACTTTTCGGCCTTTAAGCTCAATCGGTACAGTAAATGAGCAGATGGCTCAACTTAAGAAATATTCGAATGGGGCCGTCCCCCTCCGCGCCCCGCAAGGGGCGCTGTTCATCGCGCACGCTGCTCGGGAGAGCAGGATTCGGACTAGTCAAATATCCGATACGGTCGACGAATCTTTTACTGTTGAATTTAACCTATCATCATGAGGGCCGGCCCTTATCCCTCCCTCTGGAGAGGGAGGCGGGTCATGCGCGGTGCCCAAGCAATCTAGCGGTAGCGTAGTGCTAGCGCTGTTTGCGCGGTCTGGGTTTGTGTCTACTCGTATCGGATTCGAACCTAAGTTTCCGCGATCGATCCGGCCCAATGGTATGGTACAGTCGGTCATATTCTAGACACTTCAAAAGGTTGGTATCAACCGTAATATGTTTGTATATCGTAGGTACTACCAACATTTACAAGTTACAACAGACGACACTTTGTCTGTCGACTTTCCGTCGAAGACCACAAAACGAATTTATTAAGACACATCAGATTTTTTTACTTTCTTTCTTAATCCTTTAACTTCTTGCATAAGTAATAATACCCTGTTATAGGTCCTGATAGAGAGGCTCCTATACAACTGTGAAGACATCAAAACTATCTACGTGCTCATACGACAGAAGAAGGATGTTCCCCTGGAGAAGAGACTGGAGCACATGTTCTCTTTACCTGTGAGTATTTATATTGTAGGTCCTGATAGAGAGGCTCCTATACAACTGTGAAGACATGAAAACTATCTACGTGCTCATACGACAGAAGAAGGATGTTCCTCTGGAGAAGAGACTGGAGCACATGTTCTCTTTACCTGTGAGTATTTATATTGTAGGTCCTTATAGAGACTCCTATACAACTGTGAAGACATCAAAACTATCTACGTGCTCATATGACAGAAGAAGGATGTTCCTCTGGAGAAGAGACTGGAGCACATGTTCTCTTTACCTGTGAGTATTTATATTGTAGGTCCTGATAGAGAGGCTCCTATACAACTGTGAAGACATCAAAACTATCTACGTGCTCATACGACAGAAGAAGGATGTTCCCCTGGAGAAGAGACTGGAGCACATGTTCTCTTTACCTGTGAGTATTTATATTGTAGGTCCTGATAGAGAGGCTCCTATACAACTGTGAAGACATGAAAACTATCTACGTGCTCATACGACAGAAGAAGGATGTTCCTCTGGAGAAGAGACTGGAGCACATGTTCTCTTTACCTGTGAGTATTTATATTGTAGGTCCTTATAGAGACTCCTATACAACTGTGAAGACATCAAAACTATCTACGTGCTCATACGACAGAAGAAGGATGTTCCTCTGGAGAAGAGACTGGAGCACATGTTCTCTTTACCTGTGAGTATTTATATTGTAGGTCCTGATAGAGAGGCTCCTATACAACTGTGAAGACATCAAAACTATCTACGTGCTCATACGACAGAAGAAGGATGTTCCCCTGGAGAAGAGACTGGAGCACATGTTCTCTTTACCTGTGAGTATTTATATTGTTGGTCCTGATAGAGAGGCTCCTATACAACTGTGAGGACATCAAAACTATCTACGTGCTCATACGGCAGAAGAAGGATGTTCCTCTGGAGAAGAGACTGGAGCACATGTTCTCTTTACCTGTGAGTATTTATATTGTAGGTCCTGATAGAGAGGCTCCTATACAACTATGAAGACATCAAAACTATCTACGTGCTCATACGACAGAAGAAGGATGTTCCTCTGGAGAAGAGACTGGAGCACATGTTCTCTTTACCTGTGAGTATTTATATTGTTGGTCCTGATAGAGAGGCTCCTATACAACTGTGAGGACATCAAAACTATCTACGTGCTCATACGACAGAAGAAGGATGTTCCTCTGGAGAAGAGACTGGAGCACATGTTCTCTTTACCTGTGAGTATTTATATTGTAGGTCCTGATAGAGAGGCCCTATACAACTGTGAAGACATCAAAACTATCTACGTGCTCATACGACAGAAGAAGGATGTTCCTCTGGAGAAGAGACTGGAGCACATGTTCTCTTTACCTGTGAGTATTTATATTGTAGGTCCTGATAGAGAGGCTCCTATACAACTGTGAAGACATCAAAACTATCTACGTGCTCATACGACAGAAGAAGGATGTTCCTCTGGAGAAGAGACTGGAGCACATGTTCTCTTTACCTGTGAGTATTTATATTGTAGGTCCTGATAGAGAGGCTCCTATACAACTGTGAAGACATCAAAACTATCTACGTGCTCATACGACAGAAGAAGGATGTTCCTCTGGAGAAGAGACTGGAGCACATGTTCTCTTTACCTGTGAGTATTTATATTGTAGGTCCTGATAGAGAGGCTCCTATACAACTGTGAGGACATCAAAACTATCTACGTGCTCATACGACAGAAGAAGGATGTTCCTCTGGAGAAGAGACTGGAGCACATGTTCTCTTTACCTGTGAGTATTTATATTGTAGGTCCTGATAGAGAGGCTCCTATACAACTGTGAAGACATCAAAACTATCTACGTGCTCATACGACAGAAGAAGGATGTTCCTCTGGAGAAGAGACTGGAGCACATGTTCTCTTTACCTGTGAGTATTTATATTGTAGGTCCTGATAGAGAGGCTCCTATACAACTGTGAAGACATCAAAACTATCTACGTGCTCATACGACAGAAGAAGGATGTTCCTCTGGAGAAGAGACTGGAGCACATGTTCTCTTTACCTGTGAGTATTTATATTGTAGGTCCTGATAGAGAGGCTCCTATACAACTGTGGAGACATCAAAACTATCTACGTGCTCATACGACAGAAGAAGGATGTTCCTCTGGAGAAGAGACTGGAGCACATGTTCTCTTTACCTGTGAGAATTTTTGAAACATAGAAGATTAACACAGACGAGGGCAGGTCCCGTCCTTCTTTAGTGTTCTATGCGAACTCATCTCATAATTCCCAACCTTTTTCCTTCAATTGCTGTATATTGGCCTCTCTTAATGAACGCCAAGAACCATCTTCCGTCACTCTACTAGAACCAGCCATGCAAATCGCCCCATTAATTTGAAGGTCCGTCTTCCTGAACGTAGTTATTAGTATTATTTAAAGCTCTTGAATCATCTGTCTTTTTTGCGCCGGGAAATAGTCATAAACATCCCGCGGGGGAAGTGGGGGAAATTTGTGGTACTCGCTGCGCTCGAATGATGGTAAGGTGGTGTCGCGTTTGGGGGGTGGTAGGACCCGTGATGCGACCAGATAGAAGTAGGGGTTTGAAATAAGATGCTGTAGGGGTACCTTATTTTAAAGCCGAAATTTTGCTTCAGCTGACCCACGTTCCGATAGCGTATTTGTACGGTAGGGAAGGACACTGGCCTGACTGGTGACTCCTGGCGAAGATGGCTGGACACGGGGAGATCTCCACCGGTATTCAATGCCGGTAATTCAGCCGTTGTGTTCTTCTTAGATTTAGATAGGTAGCCAAATTTAGTAAATTCCCAGCGGAATTTAAGCCGTGTTTAATTTTCGAGGATTAGCCTCGAGATGGCCGAGGGGCCATCGGTGGCGATGTCCCCAGACTCACGTTGACAAGCCCGGCTGTCAAAAACGCATATCCTGACCACATCCGATCCATCGTCCAAAAATCAACATCCGGTTCTACAGTTAAATGTCAAACTGACTTTAATATAATTAGTTAAGTTTTAATTTGGACATTTTATTATTTTAGTTAAAAGATTAGATTAAATTATTAGATTTAGGATTATTAATTATAACAGGTAAATTGATTTTATTTAAGAGATTTTTAGATATCTATCTATTACAAAACAATTATCGGATTTCATAGCGACATCTATTGAGTAAATTAGAAATATGACGTCAATAGGTCGATAAACAGTCAATCGTTAACGTCAGTCAAGGATAGATGGCGCTTATTTATTGGTAGTATTAAGTTTAGAACGTATTTATCACTATATTATTTAATTATCAGCTTAAATTTAGGTGACGTGCAAGCACAACGTTACAGTGGACCCAGCTCCACCCAATAAAACCCAGCGAGTACCACCAATGCTGCCTTTGGTGAGGTGCCCCTCGGTTCAATTGGCTTTGCCCAAGGTGCTAGGTTCACCTTAGGCTACTGAGCCCCAGCGCCACAACAAGGCTTGAACCATGGTGGAATTGATGCTAAATACTGAACAGGGCCTTCCTGGCACAATATCCTGTCTTTTAATCTTCTTCTTTTGCTTAGCGTTTTCCCAACAACATTGGGGTCGGCTTCCAGTTTAACCGGACAGCTGGACACCAGTATTTTAAATGGACTGTCTATCTGACCTCCACAATCCAGTAACTGGATAATACGATACCCCGTGGTAAGATTGGTTGTCAGACTTTCGGGCTTCTGACGACCGTAACCACTGTCAAAGCAAATTCAGCCGGGACCAACAGATTAACGTGCTTTCTGAGGCACAGAGTCTCGGTATGTAAAGATGGTCACCATCATCCACGGCAAAATACGGCAAAAAAGTACAATAACATAACAGTCACATATAAAAATAATTTATTATGTATGTTACAAATAAATTACAAAAAAGTATGTACATATATTATGTATGTACGTCTTGGCAATTATTATTACGGAATGTACAACATGATTTATAAATTCATTCATATTTTTAAACGACTTCGAAAAGGAGGAGATTATTAAAAATGCACTAATGTAAATAATCATTATCATTATCTTCCATCTTGTGTAAAAGGTAGTGCCATGCTGCTTTGCAGCCGAATTGGGCCGGCACGACCGGGGTGGTACCTCTCGCTCACATAACACTGCGGTTTCGTGCGGTTTGTGAGTTTCCGGTGGCCCATTGGGGGGGATGGGGAATAGGAGGGCAACGCATCGTCACAACTTCTGGTTGTGCGAGTGTCTATGGGCATCAGTAGTCACCATAAGGCTCCGACTGCTCGGTTGCCTCCTCATGACATAAAAAAAACTTAAAAGAGAGTTACTGTAGGATCTTCATGTATTGAATTGGAGACATCCCATATGCTGCATCCAAATAAGCAATGTGTGCGTGGGTTTCTGAGACTATAAAGGGTTGTCCGTAATTTAAGACTGACTTTGGTCATTTACCATCAGGCGCCTATTAAAAGTAGTAGTAGTAGTGCCATGCTGTGCCGAACTGTGCCGGCACGACTGGGGTGGTACCTCACATAACTCCAGCGTAAAGTGACAGCATGTCGTGTTTCGTGGGGTTTGTGAGTTTCCGGTGGCCCATTGGGAGGATTGGGCAAAGGAGGGCAATGCATTTGCATAACCTCTGGTTGTGCGGAAGTGTATGGGCGTCGGTAGTCACCATAAGGCTCCGACTGCTCGTTAGCTTCAGTTTGAGATGAAAAAGTAGTAGAAGCCCACTTAATGGAACTTCTTTGCTATTTTGATGAACGGTAGACATCATATGTGTACCGTAGATGATGTCTGAGAGAGGCATCCTATCCTACTCCTGCTGAATTCTTCGGATGAAAATTGACGCCCACGTTATTTCCGAACCGATACGACAAGGACCGTCAGGAAAAGAGCAAACTCATATTTGAAAAGCAACGTACCTGTTAGTGATATAGCGGTTCTATGGACGTCACTTATCACTTACCACCAGGTGAAACGATGTTTCGTTTGCCACACTCTTATAAAAAAAAACAGCTTCCTTAAGTATTTCTTATTTAGCGTTCAATATTGTTTACAGTTATTCTCAAAGCTAAAGGAGACCAGACCACAGGATTTGGCGAAAGTAGTTCCAGTGCAGGGCGACCTTCTAGAAGAAGAACTAGGTATCAAGAAGGTAGATCAGAAGAATCTAGAAGAAAATGTAAGTATCATAAATGTTTTTTTTTTAATTCATACCCCAAATGTTAAAAGGGCCAGCTGGAACTAAGCATCAGGTTCAAGATATATTTATTGTAATGTTATAACAATAATAATATTATTATGTAGGGTAATTCACACACGGCGATCTTATTCCAAACTAGGCAGAGCCTGTTGTGACAACTGATAAATATCTATATATTTCTAAATAGTATATGTATGTATGTATGCATGTACTTAGAACATTTGACCTGGGTGGATCGAAAACTTTTTTAGCAGTCAGGGTCCACCACTAGACCAACAGGGGGCCTACCACAATCTCTTAAAGCATTATTAATATAATCATACATTGAATTTTCATACCACAACGTACTTAAAACAATCTTATTATAACATTGAAAACAATCATACTTTCCTAGCGATTTCGGTGACGTCATCTCGTATTGTTCGTTCAATTGTGGTTCAATCCACGCTTATTTGGTACCACAACGCCATTTTTGACAGCGAGCATTAATACTTTTATGTCAAATTTAGCATTCTTGAAAAAGTTACTATCGTGCGACGGATTTATGATTGTTTTGTGCAATGTTTCATAAAATACTAATTTTTACCATATAATAGTAAGTGTAATGTAGAAAAAAAAATATTTCTGGTGATTTAGTGACAGAATAATTAATTTTCGATGTTATTTTAGATGAACGACTACAAAATATTTGTTTAGATATTAATTGCATTATCCTTCTATTCTATGCAAATGGATCATACAAACGTCCTATTAATTAGGTAATAATGAGGGTTATGTGGTTCAACATACTGTCCTCTGTAATTGCGCAGGTTACCGAGTGCCTTAATACCCAGCAAATGCGCCAAAAATATATAAAATTTCCCATGACTGGTAAAGAGCGAAACAGAGTTAAAGCTGAGTAGGTAAGTATTTATTTTAATAAATATTGATAGTTATAATGAAACTTTGCTGTTATGCTATGAAGGTTATGCTATAAAGGTAATTAGGGAGACATCCCTAATTACCTTCCTAATTACCTTTTATAACTTTAGAAAAAGTTGTATCAATCAAGATACAATGTAATAAACACACCTCAGCAAAACCTCTGCAAAGATGGGGGAATCATATTTATGAAATAAAAATACTTTTCATTGTGCATATGTATTGTCTATATTTTTATTATATTTTAACAACCATAATTAGATACATATATGAATTTAGGACTCAACAAATTAGTTGGTTGAATCGGGGTCCTTTATTAAAATGTTTAACTTCCAAATGCAGTATATTATTATATGATATTTACAATTTTATACAATATAATTAAGATAAAATAATACATATAAATAATGTATGTGAAAAATCAATAATTCTAACAATATTATTTATTTCATTTTAAGTCTAACAAAAACTCCTGTGCAACAACTGAGTGACGAAGATGTATCAAAGAATCCCAGTTACATGCAAATAATGCATTTGAGTGAGCAGCCTCACACAAGAATATGGCACTGCAGCAGCCAGCAGGGCATAACTACACGGAATTTTGGGAAACTCTGGGAAAAGCGCATCCTGGGATCCTGAAAAAGAAAAAAATATATTATTCATACCTATATTGTTTTATCTACTTTTTTATTTTACCTTAAATTTAATAAAAAATATTTTTTTTATAATGTTCAATGTTCTTAAAAGATCAACTGTTGGAGATTAATTATTAAACTTCTAGACAATATATATATAATAGTATATAATAGTTTCAATATAATTTATTGCATTACTAATTATTACTTATAATATTACTACAAAATTTAAAGCGGTGTAATAAAATAAAATTTAAATATAATAATATATTTGTATTATTTAATGTTGTTTTAAGAACAACTGTTGGAGATTAATAGTTGAACTTCTTGACATAATATTAGATATCTATTATTGTCAATATAATTTATAGCATTACTAAATATCACTTAGTTATAATATTACTACAAAATTTAAGATAGTTTTAAATTAAATATTTATAATAAGTTTAATATATAAAGGAATACAATTTTTCCTTTAAGTAGTTTCAAATCAAATTTGTAAGCAATGAACTTAACTAAATAGATAATAAAACTTGAAAATAGCACTAGCGCAATTATTGTAGTTAATCATGTTGATAATATATTACACAATACAAAAAAGGATAATAAAGTTTTAACAAATAGGTACACACTTACTTTTGACCAGCCTTTCCAATCTTTATGTGCACCACTCCCTTGCGAGATGAGAGCTTCTGCCATTTCTCTCCATTTCCTCTTAGAATATTCTTTATCTTGTAAAGAGCGATTGTAGCAGGTAACTATATCTCTGTTACCGTTTAAGAATTCCCAATGCAGTTCTAATTGTTGGTAATTAACTCGGTTACTTCTACACCTGTAAAGTGAATAACAAAACATTACAACCTATAGTTTCAAAATATGAAAGTGTAAAGACATAGTACAAATACATTTAGGAATATTTTATATGCATGAAACTACATATACATATACTGCTTATATATCAAAATAAGTAATAGGTTAACTCTAGTCAAGCAGAGGACTCTGGACTGCAAGTGATTTATAAAATTTATCTTACCTTGGTTCCATGGTTCCCGAATAACGTTTCTCGACTGAATGAGCATGTTTAACACGTAACTTACAAAGTTATTGTTCATTTTTGCTGTAACTTTCGTTTTTGTGCACTTGAAACTATAAATACCAAGGCACTTAGGTTTATTGTAAATAAAATCTTTTAAAGGTTATGTTGATATGCGCTAAGTGGTGCAAGTATTCCGAAACGAAAAGGGACAACGCTATACAATAAATAGCGCTATCTCCGTCCCTCTAAGTAAGGAATAGACAAATAGTTCGTTCTTTCACATCACTCAGCGATCATAAAACAATCATGCTCGGTTAAGATCGTGGTACGAATTTGGGTATTAATGTATTACGCCGGAATCAAAACGCGACTGTAATAAGATTACTTTGTTAAAGATTGTGGTAGGCCCCCAGGTCAGTCGCCAGTCGCAGTTATTTACGCCTTAATTGTCATATATACAATACAATCTGTAAGTTTAATGTTCAACCTCTGTGGCTCAGTGGTAAGCGCGTTTATTATAATTTTTAAAAATATTTTCTGTGTTCCTGGCTCATGGATGTGTGTTGAATATGTGTATAATATAATAAAAATCTTAAATATATGTATAGTATAAAAGTATTAAATATATTTCCGTTGTCTGGTACCCGTAACACAAGTTTTTTTTTTTTTTTTTTACGTTAGTTGGATAGACAAACTGGCAAACGTGACACCTGATGGTAAGTGGTCGACGTCGCCCATGCACATAAACCAGTTTACCTGGGACGAGCCCAGGCAACTCATTTATGTGTTGCCTATCCTGAGACATAAGATGTGAAGTCTCGGTGCCAGTAATTACACTGCCTGTCTTGCCCTTCTCTCCGAAACACAGCAAAGCTGTTTCACGGGAGAAACAAGCAAGATGGTGGTACCCATGCAGCCGGGTGCGCGGCACAGCGCTTCCCTCCCACCGGTTCTTTGAGAACTTACCACGGGACCAGATTGACGTGGTGTGAAAGCGTCCATAGATATTATTATTATTAATGGTAATATATTAAAACATTTTACATTCATTTAAATAAATAAATAACACATTTAAATAAAATTCTTTGTGTTGTATTTTTCTTAAATCTATAATTACGAGAGTGAACAGAATTTAGTTTCATGTATGAGTGCGCTAGTTTTTTATAATTTACTAGTCGATGCCCGCAGCTTCGCCCGCGTAAACTTAGATTTACAGCTGTATCCGGAGTGATGATGATTATTTTTGTAGCCTAAGTTACTCCTTGACATCAGTTATAAAAAGACAGTCAATGAAAGTCCCGTCGAAATAGGCCCAGCCGTTTCAGAGATAACAAATAACAGATAATAGGTAACAGATAAAAGATAACGGATAACGGATGACGGATAATGGATGACGGATGACGGATGGTGGACGACGGTTGACGGTTAATGGATAACGGATAACCGACAACGGATAAAGGATAACGGATAATGGATAACGGATAATGGGTAACGGGTAACTGATAACGGATAACACATAATAAAGTTATTTGTTACTGTGTATCGTTCAGTTTAAAGCATTTTCCATTAGACAGACATGGTGTTCCACGTGGCAGCATCAGTAATGTTCAAGGACTCGTTCAGAGACCTGATGAAGAGCAACTACGACGGCACGCGGAAGGTCATGGACTTCGCAAAAAAAGTAAAAAATCTAGAGGTAAGGGCAATACCAATTTCATATTGGATAGAGGATTTTGTATACAGGAACAAAAAAAGAGTGCCGTCTAGTGAGGCCCGAAAGAAACGAAGCTTTATTGTATCTGACGCTTAGCACTATAGTGTGGCCGCACGGCAAGCGCCTATATGGTATATAAAATGATGGAGCAAAAAATACGTAAACCTTGAGGGGATAAAAATTCCATCCCGAGATATGATCGTATTTTTTTTAAGATAAAAAAGAAAAACATAACCACAAGAATATTGACTGATCCGGGTTAGTCAGTGAACCTTAGCGATACCAAGGTGTGGGTGACTAACTGCCAGTGGCGATGGCCCAGTGGGTATGGGCTCGGCCTCTCGAGTGAGAGCCGAGAGGTACGGGTTCGATCCTGACCTCCTTCCCCTGATGTTGATGATGATGTGATGCCTAGAAATTGGATTTTCTAAATTTCTACATGCACCTGAACATAAGGCCATCGCTCGCTCACCGGAGAAGGAAACATCGTGAGGAAACCTGCACGTCCGATGAGATTAAGTCTTTAAACGTGTGTGAAGTTCACCAAATGGGTGAACTATGGCCCAAAAACCCTCCTCGCCAGATTCGAGACCCGTGCCCAGCAGTGGGACATATAAGGGTGGATATTATTATATTATTTATCTTATATCTTTAAATGAGCAATTCTTGTATATATATATATATATGTATATAATTGGAATCTCGGAATCGGCTCCAACGATTTTCATGAAATTTAGTATATAGGGGGTTTCGGGGGCGATAAATCGATCTAGCTAGGAATCGGTCAACCGGGTACTTATATATACAATTGAAAGAATAATAATATTCTTTTGAACTAACGCGATCACTGTTCATATTTACATTAATATTTTTACAGGTGCTTATCGCGTTTATAGATTTAATGAGGTCGCGGTATTTCGGCAATGTTTCCATCGCCATGATCATGGGGATACTAACGTACGGTGCTGGTAGAATCAGAAAAATCTGTCTACCGTCTTTCTTCTTCGTTTCAGTTACACTATATATAATCAATAAACTTGTAAACGCGGTAAGCACCCGTAACAATATAAATATAAATATGGATGAATCATTCCTAATTTTTTCCAAATCCATTTTAGGCATTCGTTTATTTCTCGACGGCCTACTGTAATGTCGCAAGCAAATATTTGGACGAAAAGCTTTGCCTGCCGTTGGCGAGTCCTGAAGATATTGAGTATTGTTTAAAGACTGGCGACACCCAAAGACTGAGGAAGATTAGCAGTAAGTATTACTTCGTACAGTATTCATTTGGTATTTATTTATAAAAATGATATAGTGAAGGTGACAAATTGATTAAATATTCAATATAAAGAAAAAGTCTTATTATTAGCGAAATAATTTGCACCATCTCATGAATTCACATAATAACAAACACAGGCATAACATGTAAGATGTAGTGCCATTTTTTTTTCTTTAACGCCGGGAAATGCTCTGAGGCATTCCGCAGGGGAGTGGGTCTCTTCACGCGGGTATGTGGGACACGCTGCGCCCGAAGGCTGGTAAGTGGACGCAGCTCTACCCACTAAAACCCGGCGAGTGCCATCAATGCCGCCTTTGGTGAGGTGTCCCGGATCTAATGAGCAAACAGGACACTTCAGTCCCTGAAGAGGGGTAAAAAGAGCCCCCTCGGCTCAATTAGCTTCGCTCAAGGTGCTGGGCTCATCCTAGGCTACTGAGCCCCACCGCCACGTCAAAGCCTGAACCATGGTGGGGAAGAGGTAAGAGGTAGTGCCATGCTGCTATGCAGCCGGCTTGAGCCGGCACGACCGGGGTGGTACCTCTCGCTCACATAACACCGACGCAAAGTGACAGTGTATACTGTCGCTTTTCGTGTGGTTTGTGAGTTTCCGGTGGCCTATTGACGGGACAGGGAGGAGGAGGGCAACATATATGTGCATAATCTCTGGTTGCGCAGATGTGTATGGGCGTCGGTAGTCTATAGCTTCGATTGCTTGTTTGCCCTCCTATGCAATAAAAAAGTAATGGATAAAAACAATATACTGTAAGTATTATAGTTTTAGTTTGCGAAACTTGGCTATCTAATGAACAGAATATCCTATTGAAAGACTTTCGTACATTGAAAACTTATAAAAGTAATAAGGGTACATTAATTAATGTGTATTTAAGTCATTGCCGTGTTCAAATGTGGCTATTATATTTTATAGGCATGTAAGTGTATTTCTGTAAATTAGATGTCCTATTGAAGTGAACCTTCTTTGCGCGCATGAGGGATTTTTTTTTTTAATTTTTGTCCAAGAAGAGGGAGAAAGTGATTGAGACCGATTGAGAGAGAGTGAGAAAGGGCGAACGTAGTATGAAGCACATAGCCATGGAGTGGGAGTAGAGAGAAAGCGAGCGAGAAAGATCGAGAGAGAGTGAGAAATGAGTAGTCTTGGCAATTTAAAGCTTTAGATTAGTATAAATATAAACGAGATTTAAAATTAGTTTGCTAAATAAGTTTCACTTCTGACATATTGTGTTCTTGTACCATAGACTTAGAATTTATATTATATGATTATGTCTTGTACGCACGCACTTTTTTATATTCTGTTAGTGAAGTTAGTATATTGTTTGTTGTCCGTCCGTATGTATCTATGAGGCATAGTCACTAATTTATCTTCAAAGGCATCTTCAAAAATTATAATTAAAAAAATACTGGAATCCCAATTAACCTTGTATCAGTTTGTATACATATTTTGAAAATATCTGCGTATAATAAATTAAATTAATTGCACGTTATAGTTTTTATGTACAAACGTTATTTTTATGGATAAATAATTGCATTTTAGTGATTTTCAAATTATGTGCTATTGTACTATGTATTTATAATTAGGCAAATTGTTTCTTTTTAACCGACTTCAAAAAGGAGGAGGTTATCAATTCGTCGGAATCTTTAATATATATAATATTTTTTTTTTTTTTATGTATGTTACCTGATTACTCGAAGATGGCTAGACCGATTTGAAAAATTCTTTTTTTGTTCTAAAGGGTATACTTTCCAAATGGTCCCATGACAAGGAAACCAGGATTTGATAATGGCATCTCAGAGAAATCGAGGGGAACTTTTGAAAATCGTAGGGGCGACTAGTGCGTTTGATATTTTTTTAATAAAATGTTTTGAAGGACTACAATTTAATGAAGGTCTGGAGTCGATCTGATGCTGGAGCCGAAAGACAATCGAGGGAACTCCTCAACGATTTACATCAGTAACCTTGTGTTTGGGCTTGATTAATTTGTAATGATGAGAACTTTACACCTAGATGGGTTGTGACTGTCATTAGGGGTCTGATGATGAAGACAAAGGACAGTTAAAGGAACTCCTCAACAGTTTAGAGTAGCTACCTTGTGTTTGGACTTAATTAATTTAAATTGATGAGAACTTTATACCCATATGGGTTATAAGCGCCATTACAGGTCTGATGATGGAGACCACACACAGGCGAGGGGAATCCTCGACGATTTACAGCTTTTATTGGGCTTACTTCATTCGGTAAATAATATTATGCCAAAATCATGTAATTTTATTAGTTATCGTTGTTAAATGAACAAAAACCAACTGTGCCTTGGAAGCGCATCATAGTTTTTCAAGGTCATCATAATATCCATTTTATATCTATATATTGGTGATGTTCTATACCTATAATAATGGAATTATTTAACGAATAGCAGAAAATCTGCCGTGATTGCTTTCAATTACATGTATATAAAGTTTTACACAATTCCATTTCGGTTTTTTCATTTGTTATGTAATGAATTAAACCCTTTCTACGGTCATCTCATTAATACAGCGCTATTTAATCTGAGCAACGCGTTTAATAGTTCTACCCATATTTCAGACAAATAAAAATAGTTATCAAATTTTGAAATCACTAAAAATGAAGAAATAAAAAAATTTTAAACAAAAATTAAAACCGACTTCAAATTAAAAAAAACAACTAAAAAGTAATAAAATAATTTCCTTAATTTTTGTGCCTACAAATAATCAACTTGTTCTTCTACTAATATACAATCTTTGCGTTTACCACGTCATTATTGTTACTTTTGAAGCCGGTGTCCTATTTGTTGATGTACCTGTATGTATGTATGTACCTGTAGGATGGAGAGGATATTGCCATTAAAGTGATGATGATGATGATGATGATGACGATGATGATGATGATGATGACGATGATGCTGATGATGGTGATTTAATACAAATTTTTGTCCATAAAATAAATAAACAAAAATTAAAACCGACTTCAAATTAAAAAAAAACAACTAAAAAGTAATAAAATAATTTCCTTAATTTTTGTGCCTACAATTTATAATCAACTTGTTCTTCTACTAATATACAATCTTTGCGTTTACCACGTCATTATTGTTACTTTTGGAGTCGGTGTCAGCCAAGGTAGGTTAGGAGGTAGGTATGTTACAGTCAAAACTCTTAACCAGTCAAAAGTACTATTGACTAGTAAAATCAGTCTAAAGTACTTTTGACCGTATGCTTTAGTCAATAATACTTTTGACTAAAATAACAGCTAAAAGTACTTTCGCCCAATGGAGCTGGTTAAAAGTACTTTTGACTAAATGATTCCGTCATCAACATTCAAGTGGTTTTAACTGGTTGTATCAGTCAAAACTCTTAAAAAGTTAAGGTGGTCGATAACGACAAACGCACATATAAACTTTTATATTACTCATGATTAGTGGAGAACGTGCTGCAATTAGAACAAAAATGGGTGACTATGAAAAGAAAGAACGCTTTTTGCAAATAATTTTAGCGATTGAAGATATGAAAAGAATTTTTTAACGTCGGGAAATGCTCTGAGGCATGCCGCGGGGAGTGGGTCTTCCGCGGCGGGTATGTGGGACTCACTGCACCCGAAAGCTGGTAAGTGGACGCAGATCTACCCACTAAAACCCGGTGAGTGCCACCAATGCCACCCCTGGTGAGGTGCCCCAAATCTAATGAGCAAACAGGGCACCTCGACGGCTAGTCTGTCCCTCGGTGGACCGACGCCACCTCCAGAGGGGTTGTCCCACACCACAGAACAACCCCTCCCAACGTCGGGACAGGACAAATTTGGTTAGGTTCCCGTACTCGCCACTTGCCCCCTGCTCATTTGTCCCCTCTTCTTATTATAGGGGTGCAAAGAGTCCCCTCAGCTCAATTAGGTTCTCCCAAGGTTCTGGGCTCACCCTAGGCTACTGAGTCCCACCGTCACGTCAAGGCTGAACCATGGTGGGGAGATATGATATATACTCATTTCAATGTGATAACAATAGAAAAATTTGAAAAGTTTGCAATGGATGTGGAAGACGCGAAATTTGACGAAAAGAAAACACCATTACAGTACAGTAGACTAAATTATTTAAGAAAAGCGATTAACGTAATATGTATAGTACTGTGTTCTTATAACCTGTGAATTTACTAATTAATTATTTTAATGACAATTTTTAAGTGTACATGTCTTCTTTGTATTGATTATAATGCCAATTTTTTCGTAATAAACGATTTCACATTTAATAAATATTTTTATTCACATCTAACGAGTTAATAGTGCTTTTGACTGATGCTTTATTGCAGTTGAAACTACTTTTGACGAAGAGCGTCAGTCAAAGGTACTTTTAACCGCAAATTTGTAGTCAAAAGTACTAATAATTAATAATTTTCAGTCAAAACCACTTTTGACCAACCTGTTCAGTCTAAAGTACTTTTGACTGATTTTGCTAGTCAATAGTACTTTTGACTGGTTAAGAGTTTTGACTGTAACATACCTACCTCCTAACCTACCTACCTTGGCTGACACCGACTCCAAAAGTAACAATAATGACGTGGTAAACGCAAAGATTGTATATTAGTAGAAGAACAAGTTGATTATTTGTAGGCACAAAAATTAAGGAAATTATTTTATTACTTTTTAGTTGTTTTTTTTTTTTAATTTGAAGTCGGTTTTAATTTTTGTTTATTTATTTTATGGACAAAAATTTGTATTAAATCATCATCATCATCATCATCGTCATCATCATCATCATCATCGTCATCATCATCATCATCATCATCACTTTAATGGCAATATCCTCTCCATCCTACTTCAAGGCTCTTTTACTACATCAGGCGAGGGTATTACCACAGGCTGCATGCTCGAGAGTGATGAGGCCTGGCAGGCGGCGGTTACCTTCGCTTATAACTTTCGTAAATAACGCTTTCGCAGAAGGAGGCCGCGGAGCGGGACAGAGAGGACGACGCTACGTCCGTCCCGCTCCGTCGACGTAGGACAGGTGTGCGGAGGAGGCGGTACGCGCACCTCCTGCCTCCTGTCTAACGGTACTCGGAGTAAGGTTGGGTACCTGCCCAAAAGTTCCGCCGTCGGCGGGGTTGCTCCAGGTTGTCGGAGTTGCGCTGAAGGCAACTCGCAGTGGCACAGAGTGCCACATATCCCCGGGGATGGGGCATCCCCGTGAATGCGCAAAGCATATCCACTGCTTAAAAAAAAAGGGTATTACCACAGTCTGTTTCATACACTGTGGTATCAGGATCAGCATTGTAATCTCAACTAAAGTAATCTCAGCTTCACTCTTCTTCTGAAGGAAGCACGCTTAAGGGGCAGTGGGCTTGTGGTACGTCGCTGTCTGGTGGACTAATAGAGTTTGGAGTAGAGGGAGGATCAATTTTCAACTAGATGGGACAATGCGCCCGTGCAGCTCCCAGGTAGCGGGGCATCGGCGGTCTTTGTGTTTATTATAAGGGGAATGCTTGACTATGACTGTAGTATCCTTAGCTATTATTATTATTTTCTTCCGCAGAAGCCCCGATCTACACGTTTTCCAAAAATTTGACAGAAATACTTGTGGATAAGGAGAAAGGCAACTTACCGACCATTATAATTAGACCTTCAGCTGGTGAGTTTTTTTAATAAGTTATTTTTATTTTAAGTTCATTGTATTACTAACGCGCCGTAATACATAACACGATAAGATAGTTTCAATGGGGTCGTACAGTTTCAACTCATACAAGCGTGAGCTAGGCATTCGTAGACAGTGGCGAAATTTAGAGCTCTGCAAAATTAGAGTATACGCTATAATATAACACTAGCAGCACCCCGCGGTATCACCCCCGTACTTGCCATTCACGTGGAAGTACAGAGAAAATTTATAGTCTTTGTATTCTAATGTATAAGCTATGTTATTGTAGAGTTTCATCAAAATACATTTAGTAGTTTTTGTGTAGTAACAGACATCTACCCTGTTAGCCCAACAGATCCAGGGCACTTCACCAACGCCGGGTTTTAGTGGGTAGAGCTGCGTCCATTTACCATCTTTCGGGCGCAGCGAGTCCCACATACCCACCTGGGGAGACCCACTCCCCAGGCGGGATGCCTCAGAGCATTTCCCGGCGGAAAAGAAAAAAAAAAGGGCACCTCACCAAAGGCGCCATTGGTGGCACTCGCCGGGTTTTAGTGGATAGAGCTGCGTTCACTTTACCAGCTTTCGGGTGCAGCAAGCCCCACATACCCGCCAGGGGAGATCAACTCCGCTGCGGGATGCCTCAGAGCATTTCCCGACGTAAAAGAAGAAAAAAAAAAGAAAAAGATCGATGAGAAGATATATTCCTCTCATTAGTAAAACCTTTAATTTAAAATGTTCTGTTTCCCTCTATTTCTATCCAGGGTCTTATATCCCTGTTTTCAGTGACAGCGACAGTTCGCGACCCGTTTCCCGGCTGGATGGACACATGGATATCCCACCCCTCGATCTTCACGGAGCACGCCCGAGGGCTGATCAGCGTAGTCCAGGGTCACAAGGACGTGGTGGGGGATATAATACCCTGCGACCATGTCTGCAACCTGGCTATTGTAGCCGCCGCTAGGGGGAAAAGGTAATTCGTACTTTCCTTCTCAGTCTTTTTTTTTACGCCGGTAAATGCTCTGAGGCATCCCGCCTGGGGAATGGGTCTCCCCAGGTGGGTATGTGGGACTCCCTGCGCCCGAAAGATGGTAAATGGACGTAGCTCTACCCACTAAAACCCGGCGAGTGCCACCAGTGCCGCCTTGGTGAGGTGCCCCGGATCTGTTAAGCTGACAGGGCACCTCGACGGCTAGTCAGTCCCGCAAGGAACTGACGCCACCTCCACAGAGGGGTTGTCCCGCACCACAGAACAACCCTTCCCAACGTCGGGAGAGTACAATGGGGTGAGGTTCCCATCTTACATCCCTTGCCCCCTGCTCTTTTGTCCCCTCTTCTTATAAGAGGAGTACAAAGAGCTCCCTTAGCTCAATTAGCTTCGCCCAAGATACTGGGCTCACCCTAGGCTACTGAGCCCCACCGCCACGTCAAGGCCTGAACCATGGTGGGGTTCCTCCTCAGTCTGGTATCATTCATCATCAGCCTCTATCTGTCCACTGCTGATCAAAGGCCTTGATCCTGGATCCCTTGCCACTCGCATCCAACACAGTCTAGTATACTGGAAATAACATTTTATAGGCATCATCATCATCATCATCAGGCTCTATCCGTCCACTGCTGAACATAGGCCTCCTCTTTATAGGCATAGTTCCAGGCTAATGACGCGGAAACTAGTTAGATTCTCTCACTCCGCGGTTGACTCTTTATTTTTGCTTTACTACGCTGTAACAAAAGAAGAAAGAAACTCCAATGCAATGTAGATATCCTTTGAATGGTCAAAATAAATATAAGAGCAATCTTCGAAAAGAAACCCAACCAGTCACAGGGACTGTGACTGGTTTCTTTAGCCAGTAGAAGTTAAAACAAAACAATTAAGTTTAAATAACTATAATACAGGCAGTTAGAGATTGTGACAACCTATACAATTTAAACCGCTCACATAATGGCCGCATGACATAATTTAGAAGCAACACAATTTGCAAAACAAATATGAATAAATCAAACGTCAAACTGCGTCTCCAGTGGCTCGCGTGCGGTGTCGCGAGTCTACGTCATACAAACGTCAAACTGCGTCTCCAGCGTTTCGTGTGCGGTGTCGAGAGTTCAGAGATTTTATCTCATCTAAAATATGAGTACCGCGCTAAAAGAAGTTTACACTTCAAAAAACTAAAGTTGCCGAAAACATTAGTGAAAACATTCAGAACAGTGTTAGAATATGGCAAATGTATACTTTTCAGGACAAAGGACCTCTTGATCTACAACTGCTCGACGGGCAGTACCAACCCCACCACGTGGAAGGAAGGCTTCGACATGTTCAGAGAATTGTCCCTGAAGGATGGAAGATGTAAGGGTATTAGTACGACGATCTCTGTGGCTCAATGGTTAGCGCATTGCCGGAGATAGCGGGTTCGAATCCTGCCGAGGAACCAAAAGTTTCCTGTGTTCCTGGGTCATGGATGTGTATTAAATATGTGTATTATATAATAAAAATCTTAAATATATGTATACAAGTTCTTCGAGAACTTCGAGAAAAAAAACGTGAATCTGGTATCACGTGGTATCAGATTGACATTTTTTTATAATATAGGAGGGCAAACGACCAGTCGAAGCTTTAGACTATCGACGCCCATACATATCTGCACAACCAGAGATTATGCACAGACATGCTGCCCTCCTTTTCCCTATCCCCCAATGTGCCACCAGAAACTCACAAACCGCACGAAACGCGACAGCATAGCTATCACTTGACGCCGGTGTTATGTGAGCGAGAGGTACCACCCTGCTCGTGTCTGCCCAAGCCGGCCAAAGCGTCCATAAATATTATATTATTATTATTCATAGTAGTACTTAATTAGCTTTATGAAGCCTGGAACTTCTTTTATATTATTAATGCGAACATAACTTTATATGCCTTTGTTATGTAACCATTGATTAGATTTTGGTAAAATTTGTTTGAAATTATATCACAAGTAAATATAGACGTAATAATTGTCATAATAAACAATAAACAATAAACAATAAACCTTTATTTCAGGCTGCATAGGCCCATAGATAAATACCTTAACCTAAACATACATAATTATAAAACAAGGTTGTTAGTAAATAAAACTTAAAACTATGTTAGTATCACTTCACTTGCACTTAGGTCTTAGTGCGTTCCGGTGGCACTTGTCCGCGGAAGCGGCGGAACACCACGCCCTGTGGCCAGAAGTCCTCCTGCATGACGAGGTGCAGAAAACATGTTGGCACTCGCACCACAAAGGCCTTGAAATTGACGTTGCGGCGCGACTCCAGTAGCTGCACTCTCGCTGTGTACTTGGTCTTTTGGCGCACGTACTCCACGATGTCTTTCGCCTCAGTGGTGTAATGTAGGCGGGAGATATACACCGGGGTGTTCGGTGCTGCAGCACGTATGCAGTTAGGCTCCATGGGAGCCGTGCCACAGCGGTTCTTGTTAGATAACATAAGCCACATAAGGCTGTAAACGCGGGCAAAACTGCGGGCAGGAGCTAGTTCATTTGGCAAGTTACTATGAAATACCCATAAAGATAATATACCTAGCGGAAAGGTATATTAACTTTATGGAAATACCAGAGCCGATTTAGCTCTATACGGATGGAAGAAAGAGAATGGTTTATTGTTGTATTTTTAACATAACTGTTTTTATCAGGGGATTTACCGCCAAGAAAACTCGTCCTTTCATCATCTCCTCTGGCCGTGTATATTCTGACCATCATAAGAGACCGGATACCGGCTCTTCTCGGAGACCTGTACCTCACAATAAAAGGAGAGAAGCCTAGGTGATGTATTAAAATTACAGTCACTTGCTGGAAATTTTTGGAACGTAGTTCCTTATCGCGCGTTGCTAAAGGGGACTATACGGAAAAAATTAAGACGAAATTAAGACGAAAAGTTGTAACGACACTTTTTGCTATAGTTGTAAGCCGTGCGGCTTGCGCGTGTTTCTCTCTCTCTCTCTCACACACTATATATATATATATATATATATATATATATATATATATATATATATATATATATGCAACGTATTGTTTGACGTATGTATGTGCAACGTATTGATAAATTTTCCTATATTATATATATATATATATATATATGTGTGTGTGTTTGAGTGAGTGTGAGTGTGTTTGTGTGTGTGTGAGTGTGTGTATGTATATGTAACTTTTTTTAAATACAATTCCTTTACTAATTAGGTAATTGAAAGGAACTTCGTTCCATCCGGGTGTCCCTTGACATATATCTTTTTTTTTAATAGGAAAAATAACCTTACGACGCAACACTTTACAGTGGGGCGGTATCATCATCTTGCTTGTTTCACCCGCCAAACAGCTTTGCTGTGTTTCGGAGAGAAGGGCAAGACAGGCAGTGTAATTACGGGCACCAAGACTTAACATCTTATGTCTCAGGATAAGCAACACATGAGTATATAAATGAGTTACTTTGTTGTTTGTTTCGTGGGCGACGCTTACCACTTATCATCAGGTGGCACATCTGCAGTTTATTTATCCAACTAACATAAAAAATTGATGGCATAAAACTGCATTTTAGAATAATTAGTTCCTATTACATTCTAGGTACCTAAAACTACAGAAACGGGCTCTCTTCATGCAAGAGACTCTGGGGGCGATGACAGACTCCTCCGTGTTCTTCAAGTCCACCCGCCCCATGTTCCTGGCGCAGACCTTGGATGAAGAAGACAGGGAGAGGTTCCAGTTTGACACCACCACCATCGATTGGCCGGAGTACATCTCCATCTTGTACAAGAGCGTTTACAAATATATGATGAAGAATAAATAAATGTACGGTGTTGTTTTATTTGACCATTCTAACGTGACCTTTTTTGCGCCGGGAAATGCTCTTAGGCATCCCGCGGGGGAGGAAGACTCCCCAGGCGCGTATATGGAACTCGCTTCGCCCGAAAGGTGGTAAGGTGGACGTAGCTCTACCCACTAAAACCCGGCGTGTGCCACTAATGCCGCTTTGGTGAGGTGCCCCGGATCTATTGGACAACAGGACATCTTGACGGCTAGTCAGTCCACCACCACAGAGGGGTTGCCCCGCACCACAGAACAACCTCTCCCAACGTCAGGACATTGCAATGGGTTCCCATCCTCGCCCCTTGTCCCCTTGCACTTTTGTCCCTTCTTATTAAAGAGGACTACAAATATCAGCCTCCTCGGTTCAATTGGCTTCGCTCAAGGTGCTAGGTTCACCTTGATTGATTTCGCAGGAGGCCGCGGGACGGGACAGAGAGGATAACGCCGAATCCGTCCCGCTCCGTCGGCGTAGGACGGGAGTGCGGAGGAGGCGCTATGCGCACCTTCTGCCTCCCATGTAACGGACTCGGGGTAAGGTTGGGCACCTGCCCTGGTAGAATGTTCCGGCGTCGGCGGGGGTGCTCCAGGTTGTTGGAGTGCCCCCATAATAGGAGGAAGCCCGGTTAGCCCTTTTGAGGGAACCGGCCGGTCGCGGGGGGTGTCCTGTGTTAGTCAGATCCGGGACACTCCCCTTCAAGCGGCTGAAGACAACTCGCAGTGGTTTTAGTGCGGTATACCGGCGCTCATAGCGCCGGGTGTCCCACATATCCCTGGAGACTAACTATCCCCGGGTGAAAGCAAAGCATTTCTAAAAAAAAGGTGCTAGGTTACGTACCTTAGGCTACCGAGTCCCACCGCCATGATAAGACTTGAACCATGTTGGGGATTCTAGTGTGTCCACATGCAATCAATAAAAAGGAATGAAAACAGGACAGTTTCAGAATGAAGGACGTGACATTTAGTACTCGCATCGAAACCATCTTACGTCTGATGAATGAGTGGCCTGGAGGGCTGGGTGAACCTAATAATGTTCATGGGCGATGCTGATCACTTACCATGTGGCTCATCTAAACATTGGTCAATTCTAATAACATAATAAATGTATATTTGACCATAGCGCCTAAACTACTTCTCTGGTTTGATTATAGAGGTGTCCCTTGATATTATTTATCATTAAATCATAATATTTCAATGTCCTTATACAAACAATATACTAATGGATGCTTTAGACTATAGACTATAGAGAATATCGATCGTTATGTACTTACATTACGTACTGGTTATCTTTTAACGGGAATTCACCTTTTCTATTGATGGAGATGTCTTTTGTATGAATATGATTGAAACGAACAACTTGGGAATTTAAAAATCACTAGGTTTCAGTTTCCAGAGCTTAACCCTATGTAGTGTAAGCGGTAGGTATGGGTAAGAGATTGTGGCGAATTGGGCCGCCACGACCGGGGTGGTACCTCATGCTCACATAACACCGGCGTCAAGTGACAACTATGCTGTCGCGTTTCGTGCGGTTTGTGAGTTTCCGGTGGCCTATTGGGGGAATAGAGAAAGGGAGGGCAACGCATCTGCATAACTTTTGGTTGTAATATATATATAGCATAGCCCATATACATAACAAATGTATATGGGCGCGATAGTCACCATAAGGCTTACTGCTCGGTTGCCCCCTATTGACATAAAAAGGCTTCTTTGTTGTGAGCCAGGTGAGATTCCAGGCCAGGACAGGTCAAAAAGGCTATTTTTGATGTATAATTAAAAGCGTGATTAATCATTTTTCTAAAAAATATTGGGTATTCTGGAAAGGTCAAAGCATGCATGTTTATGCATGATGGAAATGCCTGTGAAGCCGCGAAGGTAGCCTTTGACTTTTTGCCGCAGGATCCAGTTTAGCATTTATTACGGCGGCCCCCTTTATACAGGCTGTCCCATTAAGGGTTATAGAATCCTATTTATTGATTTCTTTTATTTATGTGGTTTTTTTTTTTTACTTTCAAGGGTTATTGCTATCCTTTACAAGAAATAGTTGCGAACCGACCGACAAAATTGCACTAAGTAATTTTATTATATCAATTAGGTTTGACAAGAGTAAATTAGATGCCTTTCTCAAAGGCGTTAAAATAAGCCTGGAAAACTGTACCCATAATTCGAGCATATAACCGGATAGAGTAGTAATGTGAGACATAAAATTACGAAACCGGTCAGTGATTTGTCACTGACATAATAGCAAGTTTTTCCCGTAAAAACATAGGGACCTATCCTCGAACATGGACCCATCAATTTAAAAAAACAAACGTAGAAGAGCGTTAAAAATTTTTCGACGTTCATAATTTTGTAACAACTCAGAAAGTGCTTCCATCCATGTATCAAGATCTTGTTTGGTATATAATATCGTGGTGAACAAAGATCGTGTATTATACGGGCTTTGAGGTGGGAAATTATACGGGTGACAATTAACGCGTTAAAAAATGTATGAAAACTTATCAAGTTACAGGGACCTAACACGGACTGACGTAAAATTGCGTTTTAGCCGAGAAATCGTTTTTTTATGGTAGTTGGATAGGCAAACTGGCAAACGTACCACCTTATGGTAAGTGGTCGACGTCGCCCATGAACATAAAATAGTATACCTGGAACGAGCCCAGGCAACTCATTTATTTGTTGCCTATCCTGAGACATAAGATGTTAAGTCTCGGTGCCAGTAATTACACTGCCTGTTTTGCCCTTCTCTCCGAAACATAGCAAAGCTGTTTCACGGGAGAAATAAGCAAGATGGTGGTACCCATGCAGCCGAGAGCGCGGCACAGCGCTTCCCTCCCACGGGTTTTATTAAGCGTCTTATTAAAACACGTTTATTCGTTTTGTAATGGTAATAAACATATTACATCCATGCTCGCTATCGTACTCTCAGTAGGGTTTTTGATTGTTGATAATCATTCTTAAATATTTTTCTATATTTTTCAAACTGTTTGTTTACTATAGGAAAGTAATAGTCTAAATAAAGAATATTTCTTAAAAAGGCTAGCGACTGACGTCAATTTTATTCGTAAATAATGTACTGTACATTTTATAAGCAAATGTATGCATAAAGAAACTTCGTGGGTTTATAAATAATCCAATACTAATGTCTAACAAAACATGTCCTTGAAGAATAAATATAAAATGTAAATAATAATCACGCTGTATACGAAGAAAGCGTGCAACCTTGCTAAAACCTTGAGCGTGTTAGTCCCGCGTCACACCTCGCAGCAACTCGACGAAGCAAGAAAGAAACCACCCAAATTGTAACTAAACCTAGTCTTTGTTCAGACACCGACAAGTTGTGACTAAAATATTAACTAAAAAACAATTTTAAAAATAAAAGTTTGTCTGGTTAACGCATTCTAAAATTTAAAATTTAAAAACTCGCACAGCCAAGCACGCTTGACACCTACATTATCTGTATTCACGTTTTAAAAAAATGTTTTTTTATTGCATACACACAGCCGCTTTACCAACGTTCAGAAATTACACATTTCGCTATTGAGTTTGTTTCTATTAATTATATTCACGTTTTTTTTCAATTATACTACATATTCCTAAATTAAACTGTTTAAATTTCTGATAAAAGTGAGTTAGTTTTGTGAGTGCATTTTAAAAACACAGTATATTTAGAAATATTTTAAGTTTCATAAAGGTATTCTAAATAAATGAATTTCTTCTTGCAATAAAAATTGAATTTGATACACTTTTAAGCTACGTTTAAAAACAATACGTTTTTAACGTGAAACAATTTACTTAGTTTTCTTTTTTTTTCAGTCAATAATATTAATATCTTATTAATCTTTGATTTCATTTTACTCTATTTATTAGTACTTACCTATATATATTTTATGTATTTATATTTTTTTATTATATTACTTTTCTTATTTATTCATATTTTATAAATATTAAGTAATTAATTTGGTGTGTTGCGTTTTTAATCGTTTTTAGTTTGAAGAAACTTCTTAATTATAATAAAACATTATTATAGATTCTTAAATCAATATACGAGTGTTATAAACTTTTTTGGAATATGTCCTTAGATATTTATTATTTACTTAGTTTTATATTGTTGTATATTGAATTAAGATTATTAAATTATGTATCTCTTAACCCCTATAAAAATTCTGTTTTCTTTAATGTCAAGTAGATAATCTGTGATTTTCTTTTTTTACTTTTTATATTCGATGCCATTACGAAACATTCTTGTGCCAAATCTTTTAAAGTTCTCGACCATAAAGTCACTTATTCTATTCCGTGGATCATGGGCCTCTACAGAAGCTGTAGGATCAGTTAAGAAATTTGGTAGTTTACAATTCTATTTTTAAATTCCAATTCATTTTCTAAGTCAATTTCATTCTAACTATGATGTCAGGTAGGTTT
The DNA here is from genome assembly GCA_963853865.1 of Helleia helle. Taxonomy (NCBI): domain Eukaryota; kingdom Metazoa; phylum Arthropoda; class Insecta; order Lepidoptera; family Lycaenidae; genus Helleia; species Helleia helle. The sequence goes on from OY971434.1 coordinate 2,245,125, forward strand.
TGGAATAGAGAATTTAAAAAAAAAGAATCATCATTCTAACTAGTTCAAAGTTCTAGCTAGTTCAGTGATAGTGGTCTAAGAAGCATAATATAATGTTGATTATGTTCAGCAGTGGTACTGGCTGGTGATAAAACATGTGACAGATAATAAATATTTAAAAGTCGAAGTAGTCGTCGGATGACGTTACTGGGATATTTTATTATTCGGGTTAAGAAATACATAAATATAGGATACGACCAACAAATGCTTTTTCTTGAATAATAAACAGTTTTAAATGCCCTCATATTTATATTAAAATGTACTGTATACTTTTTAATGAATAAATAAATAATGAGAAACATCTGACAGCAAACGACACGAGGATGTCACTATACCATATTTCTTTATTTTATTCCATCATTCAGTATAGATTTTTATTATATATGAATTAAGTATACCTATTATTAACTATGTTATTTCACATCTCCCGGGCGTTTCGTTACGGCTACCATTTTTAACATTTTATAATTCCATATTCAAACTTTCTATGCGTGTTATAAATATCTACATAAATAGTATCAAAATTTGATTATAAAGGAGCATATTATGTACAAAATGTAGCGTGCACTCGATTTAATAAAATTTGTAAAAATATCTGCCGACGACGGCAACTCGTGGAAAGTGTAACTTAAAATTGTTTGGCATTTCTAATCGAAATACATAAATCCAACTAATATCGGTGGTAGACTCAATATAAAATATTTAGAACATCAGTTCCACTGAGTTTATTTCGCCGGCTGTATGTTGAATTAAAAAAAATATTTTTTTATTCAACATACAGTCACACACACAACATCACTCAAAAGTGATTAAATTGACGTTCTATAAGTGATAAAAGAAATCGATTTAATACTTGTTGATTACAATATAAAATTCAGGGAATCTGCAAAGATCCTTGTTATCATTGATTACAGTAATATTTCATTATAATATTAGTATGTATGTGAAACAGTACATTATTAAATTGATGGCTTTAAAACTTTTTATAATTCAGATTAAATAAAAAACAATATGCCATTCCAATTTCAAAATCCTTCCAGAATCAGAGAATTCAAGATGTGGTCTTCTTATTTTAAATCTCATCATAGACAATAAATATTAGATTTACCGGAATTACATTGTTTAAAATACAATACCAATTACTTATTAAAAGTTATTTAAAGTTTCAATAACACAGACATTAATTTTTTTTTTTCATAACAAATTTAAAATATTAGTGCAAATCAAAAAAGCCTATAAATTTTGCTGGCAATAATTGTGTTGCCACGATTAGAGGTACAAATTTTACTATTCATAATTATTGAAAGTTCTAAATTAAATGCGTACCTATAAAAATAAATAAATCAATTCCCAGGTTTTTGCTATTTTGACATATTATGACTTTTCATTAGCTTCAAAGTTGATGTCATAAATCAAGACGCTATTTGACTATGATTGATCATGCATATTTAAAAATATATGTGATGGACAGGCAATACATTTATCATCAGCCATTCTATCGATAAATAAGTTTAGTGTGTATGTATGAGCGCCAGTATAAAATCGGTACTGTATACTAAACGACAGTTGATTTTCGAAAAACTCAATTTTTATTGCATTTAAGTGAAATGCAATTTTTAGTTTTTCAAAAAAAAAAACGTAAAATCGAACTCGAAGATGAGTAAATAGGTATAAACTTTTAATTTATACGACAAGCACAACAGATATTACAATACGTCCCTATATAATACAAAACAATTACAAGCAAAAAAGCAACATTGTTAATTTATTTTTACGCATCTAAAATTATAGCTTTTGATGTCTTTACTTTTATTTACCATCGACATACATACTTGTAGAACACACAACCACATTCAAATAAAAAAAAACATACTCGTTATTAAATATAAAATTAAATCCATCAGTAACGATAAATCAATATAAAAGCATATCTAATCATTTAATGTCCTAAACCTATAACAATAGTTCAAAAATATTGAATTCGAACAAAAGGCTAAGGCCATTGTACGTATCATATGAAGAAACACCTGTTCACCAACCATTGTCCCAAAACGCCAATGGCAAATGTAAGTCGACGACTTTTGTTTTCTCATAAAAAACCGATAAAAAGTGCATTGACCACCGACACGCACAACACTATGCTATCGCAACAACCCTAATGTGAATTAATTCGAAATTCAAACTGGTGTCAAAACTGACGGCTTAATTTGAAAAAGAAATGGCGCCCGATCTGATAAGCCACGCGTATGGTATAGTCGGCGGATTCCTTTTAACTCATGAGGTAGAAAATACTATTTTAGTTTACTTTTACCTTTAATTATATACGAAAAACGAAATGTCATCTAGATAAAGTAGTCAAACACATACAATTCGAGGTTATGTCTTTGAAAAGCTGCCAAATAAATATTTTTCATACATTTGTCCTCAGAGACAGGACAAGGGAATTTAAATCTCATATTTAGTTTATTAGATTAAAATTTCTTAATAATGCGTTCTGCTACTTAGATTTCTAATAATAATCCCTATATTATTCTTATTTTAACGCTCTCATGGCCAGTTTTGATTCCAAGAGTTTTGCACTTTTCTTACTTAAAAAGTAAGTGCATGTGTAATTTGTCAGACCTAAGAGAAGGGAATGCGCTATGTACTGCTACGTATTGCTACGACATCGTTGTCGGTGGCAATGCTTGTACTTGCATACATTTTTTTAGTAAATTAACACTTTCATAATATAGTTTGGTATAAACGTAAATTAATATTACCCAGACGTTTTTTTAAATACTTATTTTAATGAAACAAATTTTTACAGATTTTTATTAAGATTTATTCATGTACGCCTGACGTTTCGGATACTACCCGAGTCCTCCGGTGACCATGGTTGCTGTAAAGTATCCTAAGCATCGGGCTTGTAAAAATCTTAATAAACCGCGTAAACGCGTTAAATATTGTTTTATTATAATTAGTCTTTCGGTACTTACTATACAGAGTACATGCTAGTAGCTAGTTTCGCGTAAGCACATTTTGGCAACATAATTTATTAGGCAACTACTTCATCATGATTTAAAAGGAATCACCGTACGACGGAAAATGTTTCTTCAAGCCATTGCTAATTATTTGCAACATCCAGTCCAGTAACAATAAAAAAATCGCATAAAATAAATAAATAACAGAAAGCGGTCTAATCAAAAAAAGAAAAAATACTCTTTAGTGAAAACGTCAAAGTTGCATCGATTTTTTTTAATACAACTAAAATACTTTAATCACGCATCATACATACAAGCTTCATACACGCTTACAATCAACTGTGAAAAAACACAGTCAACAAAAACCTTTTTACAAAAATCTAATATTTAGGAATTCAAAACGTTCGGAAATTAAAAATGTATAAATTAATAACCATAACACTCCTGATCTGGTCCAATGTTACCAACGTCGACGCGTTCGGTATATCCTCGTTCGGAAAAGCGAACACTCTGCCAACCACACCTATAACGACAACACCATCGCCCGGTAAGATATTTTAAAAGAAATTAAAGACATCGCATGAAATCATAAAGCTATTCGATGTTACACAGCATACATAACACTAACATAGAAACAAATGACACACATAGTTTAAGAAACAATGTTAATGTATGTACACAAAAATAAAAATTCTACACCACATCTTGATCTCCAAAATGAATATTTTAAGTTTGGATTGGCGTAAAGATTAGATTTTAGCCATTAGATGTAGTTTTAGTTGTAGAAATGTATTAAGATCTTTATCCAAATCCGTTAGAGAAAAATACAACTGTCACTATTCAAAATTGTGCTTGAAACGTTCTAATTGACAGTAGTTTAAAGTCGAGTGATATTTAAATAAGAACCCAAGTTAGTATGCATGTGTTTTGGCGTGTCGAGATGTGGTGCAGAAAGCAAGCCGCTGCCGCCATTTTGCCGTTGCTTCTGGTGGGCTGGCTGACTGGTGAATCATCGGAGGCTCTTACTACGTTTGGGAAAAGTAACACAGATCCACCAAAAGAAGTTGTACCAACGCCACCTCCAGGTAATTTTTTAACTATTATCAAATGCATTAACAGACTAAGAATAAACACCAAAACACAGCTATTATAATATAATTAAATGTATAAATAGGGGAATAGTTGTCGCCACAAGCTTGACCCGAAAGTCAGCTTGCTTGATTATGCATTATGACGTCATCGAAAATTACATCACTTATGCCACCAATCACAAGTAATGCTCTAGTTTCAGTATGACGTTATTTTCATAGACTAAAGAGACAATGGCTAAGATAATATTATGTTATATGTTTCCTTCCTTAGATCTGCAATGTTGCTGACATTTATATCACGATTAATATTCAGTTAATGATGTAGATTATATCAGTTGTGGACGATAGTTCATAAATAATGAATGCACACAATTTATTTCCATACATCCGCAGTTGTAAAATAATAAATATTGGGGCAGCGAGTTAGTTCAGAAATCAGATTCTGTGTTTACATTGTAATGTCTGTTAATGCTATAAGAATAATATTATTATACATTATAGTTTGACAATTAGATGGTTGAGTATGGAATTTACAAAAAGAATATCCACTTTGACACTGGCAATTCTGCAATGTCAAATAAGAATTGGAAGAATCATAATGACGTCACTCGTATTAAAACGTCCAATCAGAGACGATTCGCTTTTGGTACATTCCGTGCTCTCCCGTGCATGTAACTGCGCACAAATTTCCATTCTTAATATATTTTACACCTTTATAATATCAGGTTAATATTTAAATAAGTTTCCTAACTTTTATAATGATGAGCTATGGCTTAATGGCAGCTACATGTGTGAAGGACCCACAAAGCATTTCTGCACGAGGCTATCATTATATTATGGTGTGGTGATTTTTGATAATAATAATTCTACTAATTATAACTAATAAGATTTGAAACATTTATCGTGTTTTTCACATTTTTCGTGGAGCAAAATTCCACCGGACATGACGTAATTCCTTTTACCCATACCACCTCGATGTCTTTGCGATATTAAAATAAATTTATATATCTAAATCTAAAAGGAAACATAAGCTTTGTCCTTCGGAAACTAATCTCATTAAATTTAAAACTCTTCGTAATCGATGCAACCGTATGTGCCGTGCCGCCAAACGTCAATATTTTCACTCTTCTCTCCAAAATAGAAATACTGCTGATGTTTGGAAATTTCTTAAGTCCGTAGGTATTGGTAAATCGCCCATCCTGTCACCTAACGATTTTGACTTAGATGCTCTCAACAATCAATTTTCCCATTCTCCTACAAGACTGTGTTCTAATGTCAAAAATCGCACTTTAAAATATTTATCAGAATTGCCAATACCCAATACTCCATTCTCCTTTACACCTATAACTGATACAGACATTAAGACCGCAGTCCTTTCAATTTCATCTCAGGCCGCTTGCTATGACAGATTATGCTTGAAAATGATTACGTTAATTCTTCCTCTCCTATTACCGATTCTCAACCATATTTTTAATTATTCTTTGTCCACAAGTTCCTTTCCGAAAGCCTGGAAACTAGCAAATGTTATTCCTTTGCCTAAAGTTACCAATCCTACATCTTTAGCTAATTTCCGACCTATATCCATATTGCCTCTGTCTAAAGTTTTTGAATGCATTGTTCATAAGCAGTTCTCTCTCTTTTTATATTCTTCAGATCTTCTGAATTGATATCAATCTGGTTTTCGTCCAGGCCATAGCACAACTTCGGCTCTTATCAATGTAACTGATGACATCCGCTTAGCCATGGAGAAAAAATCGCTTACAATCCTTATACTTCTTGATTTTAGCAATGCTTTCAACTCTATCGATTTCGACATAATAATTTTTTTAATTGTCCTATGGTAGGACTACTGGAAGAGATTCCATCATGGGATAAGTAATGCCTTTGTACCTGCATTATTTGTATTTGTTATTTCTTTGTATCTATCATAGTGTACATAAATTGTTAAATAAATAAATAAATATCTATACTTCTATACTGCTATTATAAAGGGAAAAGATTTGATTTTTGTTTGTTTATACGAATTAATTCAAAAACTACTCGAACGATTTTAAAACTCTATCATCATTAAAAAGCTACGTTAAGGTTGAACAAGTCGACGGCACGAACTCTAACAAAATGAATGCTATCTCACCTGACATAGTGCGCGAACATGTGTGCTAGAATGAAATGCACAATGATTAATTCCTAAAAAGGCCTTTTAGCAAAACAGTTGTTATCGAAAAATGATTAAGTATATCTTCTCAAAATAAATTTATTTCAACTTTTGAATAACTAAACTAAGTCCGTACGGGCTTTATTTTTGAGCTTTCTTGCTCCGTATATTATTTATTTTCACCCAAAGTTGGGCTAAAATCATTGTCAAAATACGAATGTTTAGAAGCTTGTATTTTTTACGATTTTGGGTGCATACAGATAATAGATAATGACGAGATTAATTTATATCATCCTTTGTTTTGGATGGTCAACGTCAAACATTGTAGTAATTACTGTTCCACGTTTGTATGGAAAGATGAGCGACTTGTGTAACCTTAAGACTGAGTGACATAGGCTATAGAAATAATCATCATCACTCCGGATACGGTTGTTAATCAAAGTTGACGCGGGCGAAGCTGCGGGCAACAGCTATATCATAAAAACGTATTTTTTATATAAAATAAGAAACTATTTCAGCTGGCTCAACCTTATATAGGTGTATAGCTTTATACATAAAGAATTAAAAAAAATATATTTCAATAATTCAGGTAAACTTGTACGATTGAAATCCGAGCTTTCAGCTTGGAATATTCGAAAGGTCGATCTATTTCTGACGTCCAATTACTGCGGACAGACAGACATTTACAATTTCCCGATGTTCTTTGTTAAGTAGTTCTTTAATATTTACGTTATCATGGACATACTCACCCATTATACTTCTATTGTAGAAAACAAGACAAGCACGAGAATGATTCTCGAGATGATATACAATCACACAATCGACTTTTTTCGATTGTTTTTCGTTGGCATATATTGTGAGACCTAGCTTTGTGCCCAATTTCGTGATTACGTCACTCCGAAGTGCCCTATAGGTTTTGATTTGATAGACCAACAGACAAACGAACAACGTAGTGATCCTGTAGGTTCCGTTTTATCATTTTGAGAAATTATTACTTTTGCTGAACTTTTTCGTGTTTTAAGCTTGTGTTGACAGTATTACAATATGTGTTACAGTGGCTATGGACAAACTGTCTATACTACAGACTATCACTACTCATCGAGCATATAACCGGACTAAAACGGTAATGTTGTGTTTTGTATGAAAACAAATTCGGCCATCCACCAAATTTGTGCTGCGACGCTGTGCCGGTTCTGCGCTCTGATTGGCCGACTGATGACCATTGATGGATGATTGGCCGATGGGACGTACATCAGACGTACATGTATATAGATCACTGGGTGGTTGAATTGCATCAGTGGCAATTCACTGACCAGTTTCGGAATTTTATGACTTATACTACTTACGTTGAGCTACGGCAAACTTTCGGACCAGTCGAAAATTTAGAGGACACGTTTCGGCCGTCGTCGCGGGGAGAACGCATTGGTTCAAGATTTTCGTCTTCAAACTCTGCGGTATAGGCGACATGAGAATATGGCTAAGCTGAATGCTGCCCATCCCAATTGAATCCTCCTATCGCGAAAATTAAGCTCGTCGTTACAGTAAGTCTGCCATGTGTGAACATAGTCTAGACAAAGCTCGCCATTATATCAGATTTGATAAACCACAAGTCCTTGCAAAAGAACACCGATTCCAACCAAGGATGATCCGTGAGGCTATTGAAATTAAAAAACATCCTAATTTCAATAGAGAAGATGGCTGGCTCTTACCACCTGCTTGGGATACCATTATTAAAATTATTAAATCAAAAACCAAGCATAATATACCACAGATTAAAGATGCGTACTTTCGGCGTAGAGAGGAGTAAGGACTAATTAAAATATTGATGTATCATAGGGTAGTTCCGAATAACTTTGTAACGTTCGCGTTAGGACATCTGTGACCTCAGTCCTCCCGTGACCATGGTTGCTGTAAATTATCCGAAACGTCGGGATTGTAAAGTTCTTAATTAACCGCGATAAAATCCGTAAAAAAATTACTCAATGGCTCATTTAGTAATAAATCTTAGTTACATCTATGTGTTATTTAATCGCGGGGCCGCGGCATTGCGTACGTGCACGATCAATATCCAACCCCAATGTTATAATGAACGCCGGTATGGCACATGCCGAACACCATCCAGCCTGATTATATTGTACGCTGTTGCGCGGGTTCAGCCGACGACCTTTCTAGTCTTTGATTTTTTTTGAGTTTTTGTCTGTGGTTTCACAAAAATAAAACTATCCTCTAAAACAAATAGCCCTCTACAATATTAGACTATCAAATCTATACTGATATTATAAAATTGAAGAGTGTGTTTGTTTTTTTTTTGTTGAACGCGCTAATCTCAGGAACTACTGGTTTTTGGGCGGCGCTGCGTCACAGTCTGACATTAGACTGGAGGTGACTTGTCTCTGCCGAGCTCCTGGACGGCAATGGTCTCCGTCTGCAAGGCAGTATTGTTCAAGAAGGAGATTGATGACCGGGTGAAAGAGGAGGCCGCCGACGAGGCCTCGGGCGATGAACGGGGGTGCGTAGGAGGCCTTACTCCTCACGGTAAGGTGACCCGCCCAGATGGGTGCACCGTACGTCGCCATACTCCAGCAGACTCCAGAGTATAGCTGCCTGCAGGCGGCGCTGTGACCTCCGAGGTTCGGGAGGAGTCTGCCCAGTGCAATCGCCGCCTTCACGACCTTCGGTCCCAACATTAAGAAATGTGGGCCGAAGGTCCACCCTCCGTCAAGGATGAGCCCCAAATATTTGATATGGGGGCTCATCCTAACACTCCCCTCCGGGATATGTAAGGGCTGATATTATTGTTATTTTCTAAATAACTTAACAGATTTTGATACGGCTTCATTATGAACTATGGCGGGCTTCTAAGTATGATATATCAACATTTTTATCATAGAGTAAAAAAAAAGCTTGTATAATACGAATCGTTCTATTTTTTGAGCGCTTTCATTGTTACTAATCCTTATCGTATGGGAGCTAGCAACGTTTTCGAGAGAGAACTTCAGGTAGGCCAGTTTTTGGATATGCCCTCTCTCTGTCTCCCGGACGTCATACGGGCTATCTGGCTGGCGGTAGTGGTTGCGTTCATCAGTGCGCATTCTACTTGTACAGGTCAAGTATCAATTTTTCAAATCATTTTAAGAAGTTTCTTTCTTTTATTATTATTTTTATTGAACTTTTTTCAACATGAATCTATTTTTGCCATACATTTTAATTGTTGTTTAAACTGTGCCAGACGCTAATTTTGAATTAAAAATATAAATATTTCAGTATCGCTGAAATTTTTATATGATATTATTTATGTATCTAAAAACCTAATATTAAGCAAACAATAATTCGATTGTAAAACCTTCATAATATGGCATCAAAATAATTATTTATTGTTGTACAAAATTAAGATAATGATCAATCTCAAGTATAAAAATAAACAAAAATTATATTTTTAATCCTTGCATCACAAAGAAACGAAGGCATCTTGATAATCATCATCATCATCATCATCATCTTCATCACTGCTGTCATTTTCATCGTCATCATCGCCTATTGGATTGTCATCGTCTTGAAATAAGTTATTATCTATATAAGAATGAAAAAATGTATAATCTTTCGACAAAGAAATTTATTAGTAGATATTTAATTTAAAATATTGATCCAAGAAAATATCGACACGACTAGATTTAAATCGTAGTATCATCATTTTGTAAGAGGTAGTGCCATGCTGCATTGCAGCTGAACTGGGCCGGCACGACCAGGGTGGAACCTCTCGCACATATAAGACCGGCGTCAAGTGACAGCTATACTGTCGCATTTCGTGCGATTTGTGAGTCATGCATCTGCGCCTTGGTTGTGCGGATGTGTATGGGCGTAGGCGCCGTGATGCTCCGACTGCTCGTTTGCCCCCTGATAACATAAAAAAAAATCATACTGAGAAATTATTTCAGATAAAACATCAAATGTTACAGGTATTTCTTTCATTAAAAAAACCATCTAAAATAGCTGAATTAATAGACGAAGGTGGTTTATCGACTGCCATCTTCGTGGCACATTGATGTTGGCACTGGTGATATATCAACTTTATGAGTGAAGGATAGTCCTAACATTCTCCCAAATAAATCGCGTTGCATTCTCAGCTCCACAATTTTATTTCCGAGAGTTATTTTTTTTTTAAATTCTAAATTAGCGTCTGGCACAGTTTAAACAACAATAAAAATGTATGGCAATAATAGATTCATGTTGCAAAAAGTTCAATAAAAATAATAATAAAAATTGATACTTGACCTGTACAAGTAGGATGCGCTCTGATGAACGCAACCACTACCGCCAGCCAGATAGCCCGTATGACGTCCGGGAGACTGAGAGAGATAGCATATCTAAAAACTGGCCTACCTGAGGCCTTAGACAAAGTAACATTAAAAAAACGATAACGAACTTCGAAAAGAATAAAATGTATGGGATTGACATAAGCCGTCGTCAATTATGTCACTCGTTATGGTTATCGCAAGTTGGTAGACAATATTAAAATTCGTAACAAAATCATAAACTGTCAATTGGTTATCGAACACTTATGTCAAACTTATGTTATTTTATTATTGATATTGATTCGTTATCCGTGGGCGTGGGCCATGGAGGGCAACATTTTCACAATTTTTATGAGTTATAGTGTGTATGAGATCTATTTACATAGATATTAATTTTAATTTTTTGGTCCGATTTGACACTTCTTGTCGAACTTTGTTGACACTTGACAGTTGTTGTCGTTGCACTGTCACGATCTTTGATTGATCATTGGCTAGAAAATTATTATCGTTATCTCAAAGACGATAACGAATTTCGGCTACAAAGCGATGTCACTTTGTCTACAGGCCCTGATACGTTACGATACGTTGCTAGCTCCGTACTATTACGACTTGAATAACAAAACAATGCATAACGTATATAATGTGATTCCTCTGTGCGTGTGTATGTCACTGGACTGTTAAACGGCTAATATATAAATTATATTATATAATTGTACATTCAAGGCACCTCATAGTCAAATACGTTCGTGCTACAACAACATACCGCGACGCCGCGCGCCGTAATTATACTAATAACTATATTTACCTTATCGGGATGGCGGTGACTGTATTGTGGAACTTATTGTGGAACATATTGTGGAACATATTGTGGAACATATGGTGGAACATATTGTGGAACATATTGTGGAACATATGGTGGAAGATATTGTGGAACATATTGCGGAACTGGAATTACAAGCCATTGGAACTGGATTGTAAAGCGCAGGGGAATTATATACGCATGGATTGTGAAATGAAACTAGAGTTATGACATGGGAAATGGAATTATAAGCATGGATCAATATTGGGGTAAATTTTATAAAAATTGGATTTATAATTGGAATTAGAACCATTGGAATTTTTTATTTGGAATTGGAATTATAAACTGAGAACGGAGTTATGATATTAATAAACTAGCTGAACAGTCACATACAAAAAAAAATCGGCTGTCTGTAAAGTCGGTTTACTGACGATAGTTGAACGTGACAACGTCATAAGAAAATGGGACGCCACAGAGCGAGGTAACGCCGCATGCGTCATGTTTTTTCGTTCGTGCAGCCGGCTCCATCGAATTATAAGACGTTGTCACGTCAAAAATATAGATGAATTGAGAACCTCCTTTTTATTGATGTCGGTTAAAAAGAACAAGGATAATAAGAAGTAAGAGTTTTATGAAGTAACCGTTGGGGCGGTTATTTAAAAAAATTCGGTAAATCAAGCATGAGTAAATATATTTTGAATAATAATAATAAATATCTTTAAATACTGAGAGTCAGAAACAGAAAGAAGTTACTAGAATCATAAAGAGCTGGCATTTCAAACCAGAACCTGCAATTTAAAATAGGTGGAATTGGAATTACTTAAAAATGGTCCTCCCGTGACCATGGTTGCTGTAAAATATCCGAAACGTACTTGTAAAAATACTAATAAATCGTGATAAAACCCTTAAAAGCTATAAACATTATCATGCCTGTAGAGAGTAGCGTAGAGTAGAGCAGAGGCGAGTAGAGTAGAGTAGTGGAGAGTAGAGTAGAGTCTGTCAAGTCTTGAACGCATTTATGCTATAATAATAATAGTGATGATCAAGTGACGGTGTGTTCAGGTCTACGGGATAAGAAGACACACTACCAAACGTCCCCACCATGGTTCAGGCCTTGACGTGGCGGTGGGGCTAGGGTGAGCCTAGAGTGAGCCCAGCACCTTGGGCAAAGCTAATTGAGCCGAGAGGGATCTTCGTTTATAAGAAGAGGGGACAAATGAGCAGGGGCAAGGGGTGAGGATGGGAACCTCACCCCATTATACTGTCCCAACGTTGGGAGGGGTTTTTCTGTGGTGCGGGACCACCCCTCTGTGGAGGTGGTGTCGGTCCCTTGCGGGACTGACTAGCCGTCGAGGTGCCCTGTTTGTTTACTAGATCCGGGGCACCTCACCAAAGGTGGAATTGGTGACACTCGCCGGGTTTTAGTGGGTAGAATTGCGTCCACTTAACACCTTTCGGGCGCAGCGCGTCCCACATACCCGCGTGGGGAGACCCACACCCCCGCGGGATGCCTCAGAGCATTTCCCGGCGATAAAGAAAAAAAAGATTATCATTCTTTCTCTTAACTTCATATATGTATATAATAAACCGCGATGAAATCCGTAAAAAGCTATAACATTATTGTGACAGTAGAGAGTAGCGTGGAGTGGAGTAGAGTAGAGTTTGACATACTCTACTCTACTCTCCTAGTTTTTGGACGCCGTAATGCAAATAATAGTGATGATCAAGTGATGGTGAGTTCAGGTCTCCTCCGGGATAATAAGACAGACTACCAAGCATTCTTTCTTATCTATACTAATATTATAAAGCTCAAGAGTTTGTTTGTTTGTTTGAACGCGCTAATCTCAGGAAAGGGTCTGGTTTGAAAAATTATTTCAGTGTTAGATAGCCCATTTATCGAGGAAGGCTATAGGCTATATCACATCACGCTGTGATATATACGAGTTGAGTAACGCGGGCGAAGCTGCAGGCAACAGCTAGTGTATAATAAACCGCGATGAATTCCGTAAAACGTTGTTTCACCATGTGAAATGTGTTATCAATGAGCGAAATTCGCGTGAACACTAGAAAACAGTAGAAGGAGTTGATTGTAGTTGTGTGTAGAAAGAGTGTGAGTGTGAGAGTGAGTGAGTAGAAAGAGTTGAATTAAAATAGCAGCTGTATCTGGTTCAAATAGCTGATATTACTTCATCGAAATATCATAACAAACGAAATCCTGGTAATATTATAAATGCGAAAGTTTGTATTTATATGTCTGTTGTTTGTCACTCTTTCACGCAAAAACGACTGAATGGATTTAAATGAAACTTTACAATAATAATCAAAGGTAAAAAGATTTAAAAAAAAGCTTTTATTTAAATACGCTTAAAGAATAAAATAAACTTTTCGTGTAAAACTTCTACTATCAACGTAAGTTGTTACTTAATTTATATAATACAAGTCTGCTTATTTTTTTCGTCAGTCCTGGGCCTGTAGACAAAGTGACATCGCTTTGTAGCCGAAATTCGTTATCGTCTTTGAGATAACGATAATAATTTTCTAGCCAATGATCAATCAAAGATCGTGACAGTGCAACGACAACAACTGTCAAGTGTCAACAAAGTTCGACAAGAAGTGTCAAATCGGACCAAAAAATTAAAATTAATTTCTATGTAAATAGACCTCATACACACTATAACTCATAAAAATTGTGAAAATGTTGCCCTCCATGGCCCACGCCCACGGATAACGAATCAATATCAATAATAAAATAACATAAGTTTGACATCAGTGTTCGATAACCAATTGACAGTTTATGATTTTGTTACGAATTTTAACATTGTCTACCAACTTGCGATAACGATAACGAGTGACATAATTGACGACGGCTTATGTCAATCCCATACATTTTATTATTTTCGAACTTCGTTATCGTTTTTTTAATGTTACTTTGTCTAAGGCCTCTGGGGTTTTACCCGCATAGTTCTCGTTCCCGTGGGATTTCCGGGTCTCAAACTATACTTTTACTTACCACATATTCTTCATCTCGACGCTTGACAGCAAGAAGACTAAAGAGTTGCTCAAACTCAATAGGAGCAACATTAGAACAGTTGTGGGAATATTGACGGGACACTGCCCACTCAACAGACACCTGTCAATAATGAAGCTAGCAGAGGACCCTCTGTGTCCTAAGTGCAAAGAGAAAGAAGAGACCAGTCTGCACTTCATAACGGAATGCCCAGTATATGCATACGCAAGATGGGAGCTGTTTGGAGCGGACGAGCTGAAGAAGGAAGATTTAGCATATCTAACCATAAGGCAGCTAAGTAGTTTTTGTAGATCAACACGTAGGTTTGAGGGGGTGACACCAGAGGGGCAAATGATAACCCGTCCCCGCATCTAATCCCAGAGGCGAGCCCGGGGAATTGGGTGAAATGGTCCCGTTAATGAGGACTGATCACCCGTCTGGCCTTGCTGGTGTCCCCACCCCTTAAATAATAATAATAATACCACATATTCGATTTTTTAAATCTTGAAATAAGAAAAGTCGTATCTTGATTGAACAAACTTAATTTAGTTGTGTTGGTGATATATAAGCTACTAGTAATTGCTTATAATGAGTTATTTATTTTAATTAGACGCATCGCTAAACAAGGTTAATAGGTTACTTGAAGCTTGTATCTCAAGTCAAGATCTTTTTAGGTCAAAACTTTAGCGCGAGAATATTTAATTCAATACCTACCAGAAATAAGAATAATACAGTAAAAGTTTTGTCAGTGAGTTAATAAATAACCATCTTGGAAAATAAGAGGATTTAAAAAAAGAGAAGTATGTATGTATGCTTAACGATTATTATGCTTGTAGTTGTTATGAAAAAAAAAATGCTATGTAGTTTTTTATGTAATAAGGAAACAAACGAACAGTCGAAGGTGACTACCGACGCCCATAGACATTCTCACAACCAAAAGTTATGCAGATGCGTTGCCCTCCTTTTATTTTAATGCGTTGCGCACAATAGTAATTTGACATTACTACTACATATAAATAAAAGTATTTCATGTTAAATTATGACATAATGTTATACGAGAGAAATACGGTGAACTGAATATTAAGAAGAGGGAAAATACCATAGGAAAATACAAAGTACACATGTCAGAAGTGTAACTTATTTGACAAACTAATTTTTAAATCTCGTTTATATTTATACTAATCTAAAGCTTTAAATAAAGAGACTTGCGATGCGACGTTCGCTCTATCTCACTGTCTCTCTCGATCTTTCTCACTCGCTTGCTCCCTACTCCCACTCCATGGCTATGTGCTTCATGCTAAGTTCGCCCTTTCTCACTCTCTCTCAATCGGTCTCAATTATTCTCCCTCTTCTTGGACAAAACGTCACATTTTCGTGACGTTTCATCCGTAATTTTTTACCCTCATGCGCGCAAAAAGTTTCACTTCAATAAAATAAATAAAATTAGCTTTTAAGAGATGCGCCCTTTTTGACATGGCAAGTAAAATATTTTTGCTATATTTATACAGTAGAACCTCTATAAGTCGAATATCAAGGGAGACGCCAAAAAATTCGAGTTATAGAGTTTTCGACTTGTGGAGGATTTCGATTTAGGCGGATTTTAATTCGACTTAAAGAGGTTAAGATTCATCACGTTTACGTTTCTTAGCACTCATTTTTCAACAAATTTATTTGTAAACTGTTGTACAAATTGATGTGTTAGCAGTAGAACTAAACTACTTCTGACAATATTTCACTCGACAACAAATGACTTGTTTCGCTAAAGTTCAAATAAAATCAAAAATAATAAAATTAAAAACCCGACACCAAGCAAGCAAACACGTGTTAATGTGTGTCATAAATTCGTGGTAATTCTATTCATATACTCCTTAATTGCTTTCTTAAAAAACAATTGTGTACTTACACTGTCGGCAAATTCTTAAAGTCGGTAACTTAGTTTTGTTCGAAGTATAGAGGTAATAAATCTCAAATAATCCAGTTGTAGAGGTTGTGAAATAAAACATTGCTTTGTTCGAGATACAGAGGTAAAATATAATTTTTCGAGTTATAGAGGGAAAATATGTACCAAAATGGCTTGGAGGGACTCATTGATTATTTCAACTAATAGAGGGTTCAGATTTCAAGTAATGGAGGTTTTGGTGTTTGAGGGGAAGGGAACCAAACATTTTTTCGAGATATGGAGGTTTTCGACTGATCCAGGTTCGACTTAACGAGGTTCTACTGTATTAGCGGCACAAAATTGAATCTTTTGTTTACCCTCTGGGCTTACCGAATACATATGGGTCACTCATTCGGCTGTACCATAAAAATACTGCTATTCAGGATATAAATTACAGACTGGTTTAGAAATATTTTCTGACCATAAGTTTCTCAACTAGTTATTACATTTTTTTATCTAACCGATCTACGAATAAATAATAAGTCAGGAAGTCTAACTCAGAACAAATGACACATAAAAAGTGGGCCTACTTTAAACCAAAATGACGTATGATTTCAAACACCAATCACTTTCGAGGTTACAAATAGACGTCATTGGTGATTTGTCTAATTTCAGAATAAATTCAGGTATTGGTCGGCGCGCATGCTGCAATGTCACCTATGACAGTCGAGTGATAGCTGCGTGGACGATGTCATGCAATAAGTGAACCAAGTCAATAATAAAACAATATTATTTAATATTTTACAATAATTTCTTTCGGCCGAGTCCACCGACGCGCCACAATCGTAACATACTGTTACTGACTCCCTGTGGGCCGTCTGGCACAGGTACTCACCAAAGCAACCATGCCTGGTGAGCACCTGTGTCAGACGGAAGGTGACGGGGTTTGTGCTTATGGCGCTCGAGGACTGAATGCAAAGCAACCGTTAGGCTTTTGTCATACGACTGCCGTGCCTGGTCCTCCCCCCACCTCCGTATTAATGCTCCTGTCCTAGTCGGCGAACCCGTAGGATCTAGTAAAACGTAAGGTTCTCGCCGGGAGCCCTCCTAAGCAAGACATATGAATGCGTCTCGGCAAGAACCTCCGCCACAAATTCGGGAGGAGTCTCCCAGCGCACTTGCCGCCTTCACGACCTTCAATCCCAATATTGACGAATGTGGGCCGAAGGTCCACCCTCCGTCTCCGTCCCTTGATCTGGGGGCTCATCCTGACCCTCCCCCCTCGGATCTGGAGGGTAGTTCCCGGATGGTGTCCTTTACGGCCGGTCCCGCGGAAGAGAAGGACTTTGGTCTTCTCAACTCTGACCCGAAGCCCTAACCTCTCTATGCGGCTGATCACGAGGTCGAGCCCGACTTTGGCCAGCCGCACCGCCTAGCTCCTTATCGGCTCTTCCCCGGGATACCCTTGTCTTTCAAGCTTAATTGCAGCTAACTACTTATTTTGCCGAATTGGATCGGCTGGGATACTAAAAGAAAACAAAGCAAGCAAAATGCACAATCATTTTTAAAATACCTCAATTATATCGATATACATTTAAATAATGATAAAAATATAAACATATTAGGTATATTATACATTTCATGAAGAATAAATAAAATACCTTCTACATTGGTTCAAATATTGACTGACTTCATTTTGCATAGTATTGACCATCTCGGTTTGCTTATTACATTAACGTATTTGAATATAATATAATTTTACTACTATTTACTAGTGAGAAGTGATCCCTGGAGGTTTTGATTTTGTATGGCTCCTGCACCACTTCACTACAAATTATGGCATGATGATTAGCAGCTGCAATTCATAATGAAAAAACGAAAACGTATCCGTAAGTTTGACGTGTGTTCGCTTGTAAGAAAAATGTCCGACTGATGACGCGCTGGACACGACTTTTAAGCCCCGCCTACTTGGACACGACTTTTGTTGGGTCATTTTTATAACACAGTTACATTTCCTGACTTATTATTTATTCGTAGTAACCGATTACATTTTTTGCTAACAAAGACACGAATACCTTGCTAACTGTTTAAATCGCACTTTTAAAAATACGGAAAGTTATAAATAAAATAACAATATAATAATTGCACAACGTTAACTTCATCCTGTGATGCTTAAAGACGAATGAATACCTTAATGCCGTGGTAAACATTAAAGATCTATTTATAGAGATATATACACTCTACTGTATTCACATATAATATGTAGGATATACTCACTATACAAACGGTAGGATTTGAATCCACGAAATTTGAAATGACGTGAAGACGTCGATAATTTTCATTCTGTTCGAAATTCAAAGTATGCTATTTTTGGCGCCGGAAACATAAAGCACGGAACGCTTCCGTGACGCACAACGGAACCTCAATATAGTAAGGTTTTTCGGAAAAACTCTCGACTGGAAATAGCTTTCACACGTCAGCTGTTGAAATATCTAAATCGGAATCTAAAATTATAGGGGAGAAGTTAGTTAGGCACAATGACCCTCCCCACCATGGTTCTGGCCTTGACGTGGCGGTGGGGCTCAATAGCCAAGAGTGAGCCGCTCTACCTTGGGCGAAGCTAATTGAGCCGAAGGGGCTCTTTGTACCCCTCTTATAAGAAGAGAGGACAACAGAGCAGGGGGCAAGGGGCGAAGACAGGAACCTCCCCCCATTGTACTATCCTGACGTTGGGAGGGAGTTCTGTGGTGCGGGACAACCCCCCTGTGTAGGTGGCGTCAGTCCCTTGGGGGACTGACTGGCCGTCGGGGTGCCCTGTTTGCTCATTAGATCCAGGGCACCTCACCAAAGGCAGCATTGGTGGCACTCGCCGGGTTTTAGAGAAAAAGGCACGATGACCCTTTATGTTATTTTATTTTAAATATCGACTGACGAGCTGGGGGGGAGTAGGGGGCGACGTCATCCATTAGCATAAACGATATTCCAGTTCCATTTGTGCTAAGTCCAGGCAACTCATTCTTGCCATGTCCATATTACCATACTAGTTTGCTGTGGTATATCTTAACTAACAACAAATATTTTATTTTATAACTAAAAAGAATATTATTAAGCAACAAAACATTACTAGCAAATGTCGAATGAAGCCAAGTTTTTCACAACCCAAAGAAACTTAACATAATATCTACCACATTCTTGAAATAAACTTTACAATATATCAATCAGATATCAACCACAGCACACAGTGGACCTTATCGTTCAGACCCCTAGGTTCATATTTTAATGAAGTATGATAACGAGTATAGCAGTGGCGGCCTCACCGGAACTAGAGGCCAGTGTAACTTGACCTCTCATAAAATTAAACCCGAGGCTATCAAGCTGTGCTATTTGCTGTTTTATATTTAACTATTGGTTCTAGCTGTTTACATATAATAAAACTAGTAGAAACAATAGGTACCTATAAAAATTACCAAACAATATTCTATATTAATTAAAGACGTTAATTGAATTATAATCCACAAAGTAAAAGATTTTTAAATAAAACTTCTTTAGGCACGACTAGAAACTCATTTTATTTTGAGTAAACAAACGCCCAGTATTCTATATTTAAAAATAGTTACTTGCATTGGTCGTGAGCATAGAACATATTATAATCGGATAGAGTACATAGTATATCTATACTAATATTATAAAGCTGAAGAGTTTGTTTGTTTGTTTGTACGCGCTAATCTCAGGAACTACTGGTCCGATTTGAAAAATTCTTTTAGTGTTAGACAGCTTATTTATCGAGGAATAGGCTATAGGCTATAAAACATTACGCTATGACTTATAGGGGTTGAGTAACGCGGGCGAAGCTGCAGGCAACAGCTAGTTATTATTAATGTGAGCTATAAAAATCCAAAACTGGTCAGTGATTTGTCACTGATGTAATATTAATTGAACCAACCAGTGCTCTCTGTGTACGTCTCATCGGCCAATCATCCATTAATAGCTATCAGTCAACCAATCAGAGCGCAGAACCGGCGCAGCTGCGTCGTAGCACAAATTTGGCGGAATTTGTTTTCATACAAAACCCTTATTATTACCACTCTATTAAGGTTATATGCTCGATGGCCGTCAGTTATGTCATATACTCCAGGCTTCTTGACTTATACGCCAACAAGTGGAGAAGGTTAGGACTATTTCTATTTTTTTCAAACGGAGGAGTTGTGAATAGCAAAGCCAATAAAAATTCAAAGGTTTTTTGAAAATCTCCAAGTGAATTTGTTTATTTAATACTATTTTGATAAATAAATAATTAAATAGAGTCATTTTTGGCGGGAATATGCCTTATATTATAAAAGCAATCTTGATGGTATTATTTTTTAATCGTTTATTCATTGGATTAAGCTTTCTAGTGAACTCTAAAAGAGCCATTTTATAACTCAGGTGTAATCGAGACAAGCCTCTGGGCGGAGATCATTATACCATCATGTCGGATGTTGAGAACGTGGCCTCTAAAACCTTTTTAGTTTTTGCATCAATATAGTAACAAAGTAGGCCGTCTTGGTGTTCATTTAGAGGGGCTTGGTTTACTTGCCAATAAATCTCATAGCATAGCGTTCGCGTTCTGACCGTACCGTAATCCGGAAAGGGTTCAACTTACACTGGACGGTCGAGGGGTGTAAATCTAGCTGGCTTCCGCGTACTATCACAGCCATCTATTTGAAAATAGGTTTTTAGGTTACATTTCATTTGCCTCTTTAATTAACAAAGTTAATCTTTTAAATATTATTTTCTCTGACAAATTCAACAGTGCCCAAATCACAAAACCCGTACGGAAAACTAAAATCGAAACATAATTTGGGTTTGCCTGCCGTAGATAAAACCTAAACCATTTGAACACACAATTGACCATATAAATTTTACAAGGAGAAATTTTTTAATGTTTTTATTTGTCTTTTCCTTCCTTAGTTTCGATTTGTCTTTCCTTTCCTCACTCGTCCCCAAAACTATTAAAAGTAGTAAATTATTTATTAAAATTACCGGTGGGAGGGAAGCGCTGTGCCGAGCTCCCGGCTGCATGGGTACCACCATCTTGCTTGTTTCTCCCGTGAAACAGCTTTGCTGTGTTTCGGAGGGAAGGACAAGACAGGCAGTGTAATTACTGGCACCGAGACTTAACATCTTATGTCTCAGGATAGGCAACACATAAATGAGTTGCCCGGGCTCGTTCCAGGTAAACTGGTTTATGTTCATGGGCGACGTAGACCACTTACCATCAGGTGGCACGTTAGCCAGTTTGCCTATCCAAATAACATTAAAAAAATATATATATTTAAAAGATTCGTTTCAGCGAATTCATTTCGTCGGCTCTTCTCTATGAACTAGCTTTTGTATCGGTACTGGAGTTATTTTGACGTAAATTAGAATACTCTTATGTATACCGACCAGAAAAATAAAAACCCTCGCCATATTTCGGAAAATTTCGGAACTAGTTTCTGTATGAACGATATTATGTGTTGACGTAAAAAGATACAGTGGTGATACCACGCAGGGTTTATAAATTTCTGGTCAGACATACAATAATATTGAACTGTTTTACTGCTTTATTGAGTTTCACGGTTTACAGCTGTTGCCTGAGATAAGGCTCTTTATCAATATTTAGGGTACATGATAAAACAAGTATAATTATTTTCATCATCATCATCAGCCTCTATCCGTCCACTGCTGAACAAAGGCCTCCTTCAATGAACGCAAAGACGACCGATCCCTTGCCACTCGCATCCAACACAGACCAATACGCGGAGATCGTTTTCCCACCTGGTTATGGTCGACCAACACTTCATCCACCTAAATGCGGCCTTCACTCTTGAACCTTATTAGTCCATCGGCCATCCGTTCTCCCGAGTGTTTATTTTAATGAGTTATAATTATAATTAATATGCTGATTTTATAACGGACAAGACAGTTCTTTTCGTGCAGTCTCTAAGCTCATCGGAAAGTTAATTAGAAACGAATCATTAAACTCCACCCGAACAAACAAACAACAAACAAAACAACAAACAAAAATCGAACAAAACCCAATTCCAGTTACAAAAAAATGGTAAAATGAAAAAGATTTTCTATACCTCCGTACTAGCCTGGGTACCTTCCTCACCATGGTTCAGGCCTTGACGTGACGGTGGGGCTCAGTAGCCTAGGGTGAGCCCAACACCTAAATAGCTAGGGCGAAGCTAATTGAGCCGAGGGGGCTCTTTGTACTCCTCTTATAAGAAGAGGGGACAAAAGAGCAGGGGGCAAGGGGTGAGGATAAGAACCTCACCCCATTGTACTGTCCCGACGTTGGGAGGGGTTGTTCTGTGGTGCGGGACAACCCCTTTGTGGAGGTAGCGTCGGTCCCTTGCGGGACTAACTAGCCGTTGAGGTGCCCTGTCAGCTTAACAGATCCGGGGCACCTCCCCAAGGCGGCACTCGCCGGGTTTTAGTGGGTAGAGCTGCGTCCACTTACCATCTTTCGGGCGCAGCGAGTCCCACATACCCACCTGGGGAGACCCACTCCCCAGGCGGGATGCCTCAGAGCATTTCCCGGCGTAAAAGAAAAAAAAAAAAAAGCCTGGCTACCTTGTGTATCGACGAAATCGCGTGGCACAATATGCAAATGATAGCCAAAAATACTGTATTCGATGTATTCTCATATCGCAAATTTTACCTTTGGCCAGGTCGAGAACCTCATAACCAATAAATCTTGCTTGCCTGTTTCGTAGTATGAGCGTGCCCTGTATGAGTTATGTTCAGAATATATATTTTGTGAAGTGGCCTCCTGGATATACTATCGTAAGATGTATCGATGTGGAGCGTTAAGCGTATCCTATCCTTTTTTTACGCCGGGAAGTGTTCTGAGGCATCTCGCCTGGGAGTAGGTCTCCCTAGCGGGTATATGGGTCTCGCTGCGCCCGAAAGGTGGTAAAGTAGCAGCTCTACCCACTAAAACCCGGCGAGTGCCACTGATGCTGCCTTTAGTGAGGTGCCCCGGATCTGTTGAGCAAACAGGGCACCTCGACGGCTAGTCAGTCCCTTAAGGGACCGACGCGCCACCTCTACAGAGGGGTTGTCCCGCACCACAGAACAACCCCTCCCAACTTCGGGACAGTACAAGTGAGGTTCCCGTCCTCGTCCCTTGTCCCCCGCTCTTTTGTCCCCTCTTCTTATAAGAAACGAAAGAAAGAAAAAGGTACAAAGAGCCCCCGTGGCTCAATTAGCTTCGCCCAAGGTGCTGGGCTCACCCTAGGCTTCCGAGTACCACCGCCACGTCAAGGCCTGAACCATGGTGGGAACAGTTAAGTCCTATCCTATTAATATTATAAACGCGTAAGTTTGTAAGAATGTATGGATGTATGTTTGTTACTCTTTCACACAAAAACTACTAAATGTATTTTGATGAAACTCTACAATAACATAGCTTATACATCAGAATACAAAGACTATAAATTATCTCTGTACTTCCACGTGAATGGCAAGTACGCGGGTAAAACCTCGGGGTGCTGCCATATAATAGTGTCATAATATTATAGCGTATACTCTAATTTTGCAGAGCTCTAAATTTCGCAACTCTCTACGAATGCCTAGCTCACGCTATGATTCATCATCGTACAGTTTCAATTCATATTGAAACTGTACGATCCCATTGAAACGGTATCTTATCGTGTTGTGTATTACAGCGCTCCCCAAATAACCCCGAAGTAGACATTCATCAAACGGATTCGAACCCCTAACCACTTTAACTGTTGCAGCCCGCCCCTGCAGCCGGCAGGCGGAGTGCGCGGGCATCAGCAGCTCCTCATGCGTCCGGACCCACTACGACCCCGTGACCAGGTGCCTGTGTGGAGACAACCTGCCGCCCGTCAACGGACAGTGCGAGGCGGTTACTAAAGGTATACTAACTAATACTTAAGGTGAACTTAGAAGTTGGTGAAGGTAAATAAGCATTTACTTAGGGTAAGGGGTATCACTGCGGGCTCTTTGGACTGCAGCCCTGGACCCCGCGAATATAAAGAGCCAACTATGCTGTTGAAAATAATTTAGAAATATATATTTAAGATATCGAAAATTATAATCAATATTAGCATTCCCGAGATTTCCGTCTTGTCGTTACTATAGAAATTAAGTAGCCATGCTGCTTAGTGCCACATAATACCCGCGGCGTCAAGTGACAGCTATCCTATCGCGTTTTGTGCGGTTTATCAGTTTCCCGTGGCCCAATGGGGGATAGGGAATACTAGGAAAACACATCTGCATATCTTTTGGTTGTGCGGATGTGAATGGGCGTTGGTAGTCACCATAAGGCTCCGATTGCTCGGTTGCCTCCTTATGACATAAAAAAATAGTTATGAATTCTAAATTACAATGAGTTAATTAATTGTGCCCCAAATATATCAAGGCCCCTCTTATTCACCGCCCATGGTAAAAAGAAATACGGATATATCCAGTATAAGGACTTATAATGAGCGAAAGAAGAATAAAAAAAAAATATTGATACGTTTTTAAATGACCGGTTAGTCTATAACTTAGTTATTATTTACTAAATAGTTAGTATCACCATTTAATAGGAAGAATACCCAAAAGAACAAACAGTGGGGGTTGTCATGTACTAGCACTTACTTTATTGTTGACCAAAGCCGCACAATGTCTATTTTTATTGTGTCAGATCCAAATTAATTTTCACAGCGCCAGCAGGTCTGTCTTTCCCACCGGGCACTCTGGGCACGTGCCTAGGGCCCAACGATCCATGGGGCCCCAATATTTCTATCAGAATATGATTGAGTGATATTACAAAAATGATTGCTGATTAGAATACCTAGTACTGCCCTTATTACTAGGTTTATACTTTTCTAGTCCAAAAATTAGGCTCACAGATCTGAAAATTGTTCTTTTTGTCGTGGCTCCATTATCCTTCTGCCCAAGGCCCCCAACAGGTTAAAGGGGGCATAAAGTGCCAGTCCCTTTTTGTTGAAATGATTTCACCCGGGGATGGGTGGGATTCCGCCACAGTGCCAGTCCCTAGACTTACAGTACCAGGTCTGGCCTTGGCTGGCTGTTGGCTGTGTTAGAAAAAATGTGTATTTTAACATGGCAATGTTGCACGCTGAGAATCGAACCTACACCCGAGCCCTTAACCTTCGTATACGATCTAACATCTTGCGTGGCGTGCGGCCCCGAGTTAAATAAATTACGCTGACCTTTGAGCTAATCGAGCACTTAATTTTACCACCAACGCGATTTAAACGACGCTTTTACGGACCTTTTTAGGATTCCTTACACTTCTACGGAACCCTATTATTGTTGCTCCGACCGTTATCTATTACCTGTAGGAAGACCTAACCTTTTCATTGTTACTAAAGTATCTAAATTCTAAACCTAACAAAAATATATTGAATTGACGCCCCATTTCACAACACCCCATTATACAAGAAATTAATTGGGTTTTTTTCAGTGTTTTATTTCTAGAATCTTCTATCAACAATAGCAACAAAAATAATTAAAAAACATGTTGCTATATAATATAATATAATAATATAATATATCTATGGACGCTTTCACACCACGTCAATCTGCTCCCGTGGTAAGTTCTTGAAGAACTTGTGTTACGGGTACCAGACAGCGGAAATATATGTAATACTTTTATACTATACATATATTTAAGATTTTTATTATATTATACACATATTTAATACACATCCATGACCCAGGAACAGAGAATATAGTATTGTATGATCCCATATAATCTTTATATTATATATCTTTATATACATAATTCTTCTGTGCGTGTGTATGTCACTGAACTCCCCCTAAGCGGCTGGACCGATCTTGATGATTTTTTTTGTGTGTTTTCAAGTGGATTCGAGAATGGTTTAGATTCACAAAAAAAAAAATTGTACAGGACAACGTCTGTCGGATGTCTATATATATTTCTTGTGTGCGTGTGTATGACACTGAACTCCTCCTAGACGGCTGGACCGATTTTGATTTATTTTTTTGTTTGAGTTCAAGGGGATTCGAAGATGGTTTAGATTCAGAAAAAAAGATTGTACAGGACAACGTCTGTCGGTGCCACTAGTAAATATATAATTAATGAAAACTTGCAGTGAGTGGGTCACTTACGGAATACATCTCCGGATTCCCGGATACATGAAAATAATTCATGAGCTTTTCATCTGGTCAACTTGAATTCCTCCAGGTAGCTCGTCCACCAATTTGCCTATTTCATAATTAACCTAGTAGCACATAATCCCAAAACTGGCAACTAGAAAATGGCAAATATATGGAAGAATCACCACCATCAAATTAGTTTGCTAGTTCGATATTTCGAATTAAGCTCCACTTAGCCACGAGACTAATTAATAGTTTTTTTCAAATTTATAAAAGGTTATGTTCGTGAACCGTATCATTATAATCAATCAATTTATTTATCAGATGCGACACGAATCGAGTAAGGTCGCCGTGGTTCGTGTTTCGAGAATATTCGGTGCAAACATTTGATTGTGGTGTATTTATTATGCTAATAAACTCCTGGCTTTATGGTTCTGAATGTAAAGGGATATCTTAGCGATTACGCGTCATCTTGACTCGGTTGGCGAGACATCGATTGAACTTCCTAGTTCTTAATGTATAAGAGAAGTCATATTTGAGGCATACTAAGGATGTAAGTCATAAGGCACTCTACTCTCGGCGAAACGTTGATTATGCTGAATTAAGGTTGAACTAGTCGGTGGCGCGAACTCTAACAAAATGATTGCTATCTCACCTGACATAGTGCGCGAACATGTGTGTTAGAATGAAATGCACAATGATTCATTCCGAAAATGTCCTTTTAGCAAAACAGTTATTATAGAAAAACTATTAAGTGTATCTTTTTAAAATAAATTAATTTCAACTTTTGAATAACTAAACTATGTCTGTACGGGCTTTATTTTTAAGCTTTCGTGCTCGGTATACTATTTATTTACGACCAAAGTTGGGCTAAAATCAGTGTTGAAATATGAAAGTTTAGAAGCTTGTATTTTTTAAATGTATAATTTTTTACGATTTTGGGTAACACACATAGATAACGACAAGATTAATTTATATTATCCTTAGTTTTTCATGGTCAACGTCAAACATTGTAGTAATTACTGTTCTGCGTTTGTATGGAAAGATGAGCGACTTGTGTAACC
The DNA here is from genome assembly GCA_963853865.1 of Helleia helle. NCBI lineage: Eukaryota > Metazoa > Arthropoda > Insecta > Lepidoptera > Lycaenidae > Helleia > Helleia helle. The sequence goes on from OY971434.1 coordinate 2,272,539, forward strand.
TTAAGGGGGCATCCATAAGTTACATCATACGTTGAGGGGGAGCGAGGGATTTACTTAGACTACTGCTACTGCGACCATTATGAAAGACCTCATGCTACGACCCTTTGATATGGCAATAGTGGGATATTTTGGCAACGGTAATAGGATCTATGGAATCAAAGGGTGAAGGTCTGACGGCCATGGGCGTACCCAGGGGGGAGCAGGGGTGGGCAGCTGCCCCCCCCTGGAAGTTGTATCTTCCACCAATAGTACCTACGTTTATATTTTATTTCCGCCGAAACTTGTTCGTGGTGTGCTCTTAATTGTCCGACCATTCATAACTAGCACCAGTTTTAAAATATAGATGAGTGGATAGTGCATACAATAATTATATAAATTTATTTTTCGCTTTTGATTACCTATTTGTGGTTTTATGAAGTATGGTTTTGTAAAAAAAAAAGATTCCGACGAATTGATAACCTCCTCCTTTTTGAAGTCGGTTAAAAATAATAATTTTTTTACCCTTTTTAATGCAAAGTTCTCGTCAATATCAACGAATTAAGTCCAAACAAAAGGTAGCTACTATAAACCGTTGAGGAGTTCCCTTAACTGTCCCTAATGACAGTCAACCCAAGATCAATCAAATCTAGATGTAAAGTTCTGACAAATACAAATTAATCAAGCCCAAACACAAGGTAACTGCTGTAAATTATTGAGAAGTTCCCTCGGCTCCATCATCAGATGTGCCTAATTCTAAACTAAAATCACTGCGAGCGCCTTCAGTCTCCAAAGCGACTACTCCTTGTAAGGGGGGACTTCCTGGCCGCTACCAAGCAGTCACCGCGACGTCATGTCATACTGAGCCCAGGTCCCCATCCTTAAGCCCGACACGAGCACAGGAGCGTTAATAGAGGCGCCTCCTGCGCACCGTTCGTTGTTCGCGGGGGTGGGTCTCGTCGGCGGCCTTCTCTCTCACCCTTACTGCCTCGCAGAAGTCCAGGTCCAGGTCGAGGACTATTCGTCGCCGAGCATTGCGGTAGTGACGCTCGGCAGAGATAAGCCCCCTCCGATGTCAGATCGCAACGCAGTATCACCCATCTCGGGGACACCTCGAGGGTGTGCTGGGCCGAACCCACCGCCACGTCACAATCATTATACACGTATCACTGGTTCCCTGTGGGCCTTGTCAGACGGAAGGTGACGGGTTTTGCGCTTACGGCGCATTCACCGCTCTAGGACCTGACGCAACCGTTAGGCTTTTGCTATACGGCTGCCGCACACGGTCCTACCCCCACCTTCGCATTAACACCTCTTGCCTTAGTCGGTAAACCTGCAGGATACCGGTGAACGTTTGGTTCTCGGCATGAACCTCCGCCACAAGTTCCCACGGGGGGTCACCGGCCAGGGCTGTGGCTGCCGCCCGTACGCTTCCGTACAGTACCCTCGAATCATTCTTACCCCGATAAGGTCATAAGGTCGCCATACTCTAGCAGACACCGGAGTATAGCTGCATGCAGGCGGCGCTGGGTTCTCCGAGGTTCGGGAGGAGTCTGCCCAGCGCACTTGCTACCTTTACGACTTTCAGTCCCAAAATTGAGAAATCTGTGCTGAAGGTCCACCCTCCGTCAAGGATGAGCCCCAGATACTTGATATGGGAGCTAGTCCTGACCCTCCTCCCTTCGACCTGGAAGCCCTAACCTCTGTATGCGACTGATAACGAGACCCCAAGCTTGGCCAGCCGCACCACCTCCTTATAGCCTCGTCCTCGGCATACACGATGGTGTCATCCGCGTAGCAGATGACACCCATCTTGGGGAGGAGGCGCCCTCGCAGGACCCAGTCGTACCCGATGTCCCACAGGATCGGACTCAGAACCAACCCTTGTGGGACACGGAATCCGACTCGCTGGCACTCTACGGACCTCGACCGGTTCTCGTAGGATACGGAGGCACCTGAAGAAGTTCAGCGCTTGTTAAAGACTTTCGCGATGTCCAGTGACACCGCAACCACCACCTTCCCTCCGTGCTCCGCCTCACCCATCCTCAACCGCCCCAAGGCGAACTGTAGGGCCCGTGGGCAGAGGTCGAACAGCTCCCGAAGGCTATCCCCGAGGTGCACGACAGAGTAGTAACCCTCCCCCCTACGTGCAACCCGTATAACAAAACAAGCGCTGGCAATCCGGTCAAAAAAAATCTTTATTTGTCCCCCCCTAGGGCAGAAGCTGGGTACGCCCATGCTGACGGCTCATGGGTAGCGCGTCTAGATTAATCTGATCCTCCGATAATATATAATAATATATCAACCCTTATATTATGTCCCACTGCTGGGCACGGGTCTCCTCGAAATCAGGCGAGGAGGGTGTTGGGCCATAGTCCACCGATGCTCTGGCCCAATGCGGGTTGGTAAACTTCGTGTCCTGTGTTGGACACTCCCCATCAAGCGGCTGAAGGCAACTCGCAGTGGTTTTATCTGGGGAGCGCCCATAACCAAAATATTAGGTATTTACCTATGAAATTGCCGTTTTGTATGAAAAAATTTAAACGATTTTTTTTCATGTATTTTTTTATTTGTATTAATCGAAGTAATCACCAATCAATGCATCTTTGCCAACGCAGTGGCAGTTTATTGATGCCCTTCTTAAAGAAATCAGCTGGACGGAAGGCAACAAATTCTTCAAAGGCATTTTGTACTGCATCTCGGGTTTTGACTTTTTTTCCCGCCAAGAAGTTATCCAAATTCTGGAAAAAGTAGTAGTCTGTAGGTGCAAGGCCTGGTGAGTAGGGCGGATGACGGAGAGCTTCCAACCCCAGTTCTTGCAACTTGGAGACCGTCTGCTGTGCAGTATGAGGTCGCTCGTGGTCGTGCAGGAGCAGCGGAGACGAGCGATTGACCATTGCTGATTGGAGATGTGCCAGCTTCTCCATCATTGTGTTCAGTTTTTCACAGTACACATCTGCAGTAATGCTCACCCCGTTTGGTAAGAAGCTGTGATGAATCACACCGGCGCTAGACTACCAAACAGTGACCATCACTTTTCTAGGTGAATCGTTTAGGTGCTGAACCAGGATCCAACCAACTTCTCAGCAAGTTGGTTGGATCCTGGTTATCAAACAGAATCCATTTTTCATCACAGGTAACAATGCGGTTCAAAATTCCGTCATTTGTGTGTCTGTTGAGCAGTGCAAGGCACATCTCGGCGCGTACTTCGCGATGGCGATCATTGAGTTCGTGGGGCACCCGTTTGACAAGCTTTTTTACCTTGCCAATTTGACGCAAATGTTTTGACTCTAACGTCGAAAGCTGCTGCTAATTCAGCCGTAGATTGTGTATCATCCAGCTTCCACAATCGCCTTTAATTCGTCAATATCGACCAAAGTCTTCGGACGACCGCGAGGTTCATTTTTCAGGTCGAAATTTACAGAACGGAAGCGAGCAAACCAATAACAGGTGGTCCGTTGGTTTGTAGTGTTAGCTCCGTAAACGTTGTAGATATTGCGTGCCGCTTGTGCCGCGTTGACGAAAAAGATTGAAATGCGATGAAAATGTAATCTAGAAAAACTAATAACACAATTAACAAATGACTACTTTTGGAAAAAGAATTCCATGTTTTTAAAACAAAATTAAATTGAAATTAGAATTCTTAGCCCAACAAAAATTATTTTGATTTGAAATGGCCAGTACTGCAGAACGGCAATTTCATAGGTTAAGGACCTATTATCTCCGGGGAGATCCATACCCGAGTGAATGTACAAAGCATTTCCACTGCGACAAAAAAAGGTTGGTGGACTTTACACACCTTTCAACACTTTTAATCTCATCAGGCATGCAGGTTTCCTCACGATGTCTTCCTTCACCAGTTCACTCATCCTCCGATAGGCCTAAGCAAAATAGTGTAAGGAGAGAGGAATGTGGCGAGACGTAATAACTAATTATGATACGCTTATCGTACGTTAACCATAAGGTAATCAGAAAGAAAGACTGTAAACCCAACATTGTATCCATTCCAGCTCTGTACCACGTATGCTCGAACAGCGACGAGTGCAACGACGGCCTGATCTGCGGAACCCCCAACATCACCGGTGCCGCCCCAGCCCACCTCCGTGTCCACGCGCCTCTCGACAAAATCTGCCTCTGCGATGCCGAGAACGGGTACAGGGAGCGCGAGCATTCTTGCAGTGGTGAGACTTTGAACGTTCTAGACAGGATTCGACAGTTAGGCAGTAATGAGTACTAAGTTTTTTAAGGTTTTAGACAGGATTTGAAGGTTTGGAGGCCTGTTTGGAGGAGGAGGAGTTTGGAGGAGGGGAAGGAATTATTCAGATAGATAATAGAATCAGGCGTTACTTTGTGAAAATCAATAATATGATATTTACCGGTGGAAGGGTTGCTCTGTGCCGTGTTCCGGGCTATATGTTAGTTAGAAATTAGCCGCCGCCACAAAATTACGATGTTTGTATGGTCAACCCTCTCAATATTTGCAAAATTGTAATACAGATTATCCAATTTGTATTAATTGTTACAATAAAACAATTTTTACGGATTTTATCGCGGTTTATTAAGATTTTTACAAGCCCGACGTTTCGGATACTTTACAGCAACCATGGTCACGTTATATTAATTGTATAGAAATACTTTGAAGAGTTAGATTATATTTCTAATAGACTTTAAAAAATCTTGCAATTAAAAAATATATTGTCTTTTTTCAGATGCGGAAATTTTGAAAACTTCAATGTTTGCAGTCGCCATTGTGGTTTGCATAAGGAAAATACTCGTTTCTTAATTTTAAATATCAACCAATACAAGTCCAACATAACACATATTATATAAAGATATTATTTTATAAATATATTAATATTAAAATTTGAGATTAAATATAGTACCTACATATTATAAAGTATATAAAAATGCAGTGTGTATTTTAAACCTTCTAATTTGTACCATAAATATAACTTCGATTGAAATAAAAAAAAGAATTATAACAAAAAAATAGAGATTTTTCTATTGATACCTACAGAAAAAAATGCTATGAGTATTTTCGCTTTCAACTGCTTTGTAAGTGCATTTTAAAATATAGTTTATAAAAAGATTATGTTGATAACATCTAGATTGCAGAAAATATTTATAAATAAGTATAATAGTTGTTAAAGACTTTTTAAAAGATTTAAATTAGATTTATACTAGGTTTTTAACTAGATTTAGAGTGAATTGTGTGTTTAAGCTACTAAAATTCTGCTTTATAGATGAATAAAATTATATCAGTCGCATCCCTATAGTACTTTACAACAGCGCCCTCACACTGTGTTTAATAATGTTTTTTTATTGCTTAATATGTTTAAGTAGTTGCTTATTTTAGCATGCTTAATAAAGCCAAATTTTAAAATCATTTAAAACATATTTAATGTATTAATTAAATTATAAGACTTAAAACTCTAATTAAAACTAAATAATTTCGTAAATAACTCCATTACAGATTAAAAACTATATTTATACCGTACGCACATGTGCATCTCTAGGGCTGGCATTCAAAGTATGCGAACTGTAGATGAATTGATTTATTTGCTTTTATTGCTAATGTAATAAAATATTATACACTCAAAATTAATATTAATTGACATGTAATATTACTAAAATGAATATTAAAAATCAATTAAAAATATATTATGTTTATATTATTATTATTATTCATGCTAAATGATATAATATTTTAAATATACTACTTTAGTATTTAAAAATTTAAACATATATAATCAATCATACAGCCATTACTTTTTAATTTTACGTGTGCCTTGTTTTAAAATATTGTTTAATAGTATAATTGAATGTGTTCGCTGTTTAAGACGCTTTTAAAATTTCATTCAAGTACAAATTTTTAATGTTAATAATAGTCTATCTAGGTGTACTTATATTATAAATAAACTTTTACCGTCCGAGTGTGTTAATTATGATAAAGATATTTAGATTTGATGTTTTAAATAAATAACTATATTACTGCACGCTTTTTGTGTTCTTTTCTTTTAACATCCTCGTAATATATCTGATAACTGTACGGACTATTTGTTGCGTAACTTGTTCTAGATCTAGATTCTAGACAGACCCTGGTGATAATATCATTATAATGATACCTTTTATGACGTAGACTCAGCTTCTCTGAATCCGGCCCTATTTTTTTTGTCGCAGTGGAAATGCTTTGCGCATTCACCCGGGCATATTATGTCATATGTGGGACTCCCGGCGGCGAATTTACCCATCTTCGCAGCAACCACAGTTCACCCAGCCTCCCTACACGTTAGAGCTCCTCCCAGCTAGGTGACTTAGCGAGTTGTAACCTCTGTAAAACGAGGAGGCGCTCCTCGGCGAGCACCAACGCCACGAGCTCCCACGGCGGATCTCCGCCAGGGCAGTGGCTGCCATCCAGGACTCCGTAAGGTAGCCCCTGAACACCCTCACCACTATGACCCAGTGCATACTCCGCATCAGGGCCTTGTTTCTTACGGTGAGAGAGTCCGCCCAGATTGGGTCAGACTCCGGAGTATAGTCGCCTGCAGACTCGGAGTATAGTGGACTTCAGACTTTGCTGGACCCTCCTATGGCCGGCAACGCACCTGCTAATGATATAGGGGGTGTCTAGTATGGATATCGCTTATCATTTACCATCAGGTGAAACGACTGTCCGCTTGCCCCCTTTTTTATCAAAAATTAAATTTCGAATTACCGTATCGTAAGATTGTTTTTTTTTTTTTTGATAAAATAACCGTATTATTTAAATTACCTTGTTAATTGCTAATAATAAGAATTAAGATATTACGTTCATAGGAAATAGATTGATTAGGGCTCCTTAAACTCGAAAATATATTAATAATATATTTCTCATAAATTTTATTAAGTCAGATGATAACATGTCAGATAAAAAGTGGAAAATAGTTGAAATGGTTGTTAATTAAAATAAATCTAAAATAACTTTTGGCAGCATGTGTCTACGCTAGCGCCTAATAGCTGTATAATGTTTATTATTATTTTTAAATGTTGGAAATTTTAACCAAAAAAACTCGTTAGTCAAAAAAACTTGCAATATAGAATTTAGAAACTCATTTTAAAAATTCTAAAAATTCAGTTCCCATAATATACTCGTATATGAGTGTATTATCTATGTTGGAAATACTGGTGATAATATCTCGTAACCCAAGCATTCATGTGCATGTGCATGGCATACTATGTGCCTTGCCTTTGTGGACTATGAGAAAGCTTTTGACTCGGTTGAAACCTGGGCTGTTCTGGAAGCTCTGCAGCGATGTCAGGTCGATAGACGATACGTCGAAGTGTTGAGAGGATTATACGACGCCGCTTTTATGTCCGTTCTGGTTCCGGGAGGTCAAACAAGACCAATCCAATTGCATCGAGGAGTGCGATAGGGGGATGTTGTTTCCCCGAAACTGTTCACTAATGCTTTGGAGGACGTCTTTAAGACTTTAAACTGGACAGAATGTGGCGACCAGTATCTCTCACACCTTCGTTTCGCTGTCGATATCGTTATATTGGCCGAGTCGCTGGAGGACTTGCAGGAGATGCTGCACAGTCTAAATGAATCCTCCCGACTGTGGGCCGTCTTGACGTTCATTGAGGGAGGACGGATAGAGGCTGATGGTTTCCTTCTGCGAGGCAGTAATGTCCCAGAAGGAGGCCGACGAGCGGGTGAGAGAGGAGGCCGCCGACGTGGCCTCCCCCCGTGGGCGACGAACGGGGGTGCGCAGGAGGCGCTACTTAATGCGCCTCCAGTCGTGTCGGGTTCAGGATGGGAACCTGGTCCCCTCAAATGAAAGCGGCTGAAGGCACTCGCAGTGGTTTTAGTTTACGGGTAGGGCACTCCCAGGTCCGAGTCCAGTAGGGTCAGGATCTACCCGAGATCCTGGCTACATGCGTAAAAAGTATTTCCCTGCGATAACAAAAAAAATAAAAAAAATAAGGACGGATAGAGGCTGATGATGATGATGATGATGATGAATATTGTTTTAGTTTAGTAAAAAAGTGTACAATTTAGAGTGAAAAACTCGAATCCAGCTCTCAATAAACTGAAAAAAACGTGACCCAATAGAGGCCATATATTTTGTAGCGATCAGGCATTACCTTCCTTATACATTTTAGATTGTTCAAAAGTTTTGGAAGTGTCCTTGAGATTGTGATGGTTGTGTTCCTAATTGAAAAATAAACTATTATATATAGTTTAGGTGTCGTGAGCGTAATTTGATCAATGCATTTTTTCATATTTCCGACATTTTATTCGAACAGCAGACATAGGTCTCTTTTACGTAGAGTAGATGGACTTCCAACAAGATAGGACAACGATCTTTCTCCAGTCCTAGTTTGATGAGAGTGCGGGATTGGCTATCTCAGTGTTAATTGAAAAAGGCATGTACATACATTATTATAAATAGCCTAATACTAAGTGAAACAATACCTCTTACAACTTTCGATGTGTACGTACATTGTTATCACATATTTAATTATACATTCAGACCATTATACAAGTAATAAAAAAATCACATATTTCTTAAATATAATTCGATGAGCAACATAAAATTCAAATTTATATTAGTTAAAGGAATTTTGAGATTCAAGCTCAATTTTTGTATTGCTGTTAAAAACCAAACCATACATAATGTGGGATTATATCAAATAATATACTGTATTATTTATATATATTGAACAATCAACAAAAACAGAAATATAATAAGACCATCTGCTATATCATTTTATAAAAAAGCTAACGATTGTCCAAAAAAATATGGAGCCTTTTTTAAATAATAATTTAAATTATTTATAGTAGCATAAAAACTATATTTCTGACTCAACTGTTACGTTTAAGTTATGTGAAAAATATATAAGTACATACGGTAATGTCTATATATAAAATCTCACGTAGATCATTAAACTATCGAAATAAAAATAACTAACATACTCAACAAAAGTATTAAAGTAATTAAAAATTAGGTAACTTTTTGTAATATAAAATATTCGAAGGCAAGTAGAATAGAATAGAAGGAAATTTATTTAGGTAAATTAATACACTGCTACATACTATATAGTATAATAATTATTATCTCCTTAAGTTTGCTAAGATAGAAAAGAAAAAAAAAATGTTTAAATGTTCCAGTCCTTTACGCACTTTTGAGCTAACAACTAACTTATTCCGATTGATAATCTGTAATGCTGTTAATGGGACCGAAGTATTGAGGCCCCTTCTCTTCTAATTTCTTTTGAGATTGCCTGTGTCGGTATTCCACCACGTAGTACCTACAGCATCATCCCCACTATCATGTTCCCCAGGAAGAAGTAGGTCTTGGAGCGAGTCCTGAAGAGTGGGGAGATGACGTAGGCGATGATGTAGCCGACTGACTCCCACAGCCTGAAGTTGGAGAATGATGCCTTTTCTTTGCCAGGAAACAGACATCCAGCAAAGGCTGAAAGAATACGAATAAAGTCAAAATAATATGTTATTTTGTTTGATTTCATACCGTCAATTTCATTTCAATTCAGGTACCAAACCGAAACTGCACTGTGTAATTTAAAGTAGTCCTTTTAAATAAAAAATAAGAGAGAGAAAAATAAGTCCTTTAAGTATATCTTTTTGTTTCATTATGTAGACGAGGTGTTGGTCGGCCATTAACCAGGTGGGAATACGATCTCCGGGCAGTTGCCGGTGTTGGATGCTAGTAGCAAGGGATCGGCCGTCTTGGCGTTCGTTGAGGGAGGTCTATGTTCAGCCCCACCATAGTTCAGGGCTTTCGGACCACCCACCCACATACTCGCCTGGGGAGAGGAGCATTTCCCGGCAAAAAAAAAGGTCTATGTTCAGCAGTGGATGGATAAGCGTTGATGATGATACAGTGAAGGCATTCTTTATCCATAATTTAGTTAATTTTTAGGGCTCCGTACCCAAAGGTTAAAAGGGAACCCTACTACCAAGACTCCGCTGTCCGTCCGACTGTTCACAGCTGATGGTCTATTTCTGTTGTCGCTATAACAATAAATACTTTAAACGGAATAAAATCAATATTTAGGGGGGTTCCCTTACAAAAGACATGAGTGACTCCTCATGGCTACTATATATAAGATTTTTGTATGAGAAATTAAATCAGATCATGAAATTAAATCAGAGAAATCGTAACAATCAATAATAGTTTTATCCAAATAAAAACCGGCGTAAAGTGACAGCTTAGCTGTCGTGTGGTTTGTAAGTTTCCGGTGGTCTATTGGGTGATAGGGAAAAGGAGCACGCAGAATGAAGAACGCCAAAGAATCAAGCCGATCTGAGAGAACCTTGTCATCGACGAATGGAGCCGCCCGGCGTTGAATGCGGTCAAATGGAAGCAGATATTGGGGCGCTCCAGCCCAGAGGTGAGAGCAGTATTCCATGGGCGTATAATGTAAAATGGGAAGGTATGAAATACTGCTTCTCCCTACTGAGCTGACCGAGATTCTTAGACGCTAGTTTGGCCTTTCCTTCCAAATGACCACGACATTGCACATTCATCGATATGTAGACGCCAAGTATTGCAATACTGGCCGAGGCAGTTAAGGAAGTGCCTTCAAATTGAAGAAGAATGACGAAGGGTGAATTTTGCGTTCTACAGTGTACGGAAAAGGTCGTAACTGATGATGATGAAGATCATAATGCACAAATATTTAGAACATCTCACCATCTCAACGAAAACCAACCTCAAAGACATTTTATTAAAAAATCATGACCCATCATTGATTTGCACCATCCATATGGAGTCACAGATCCCCCAGACCACCGCCAGCCCGAAGATGACCGAGTACTGGTTCGCCTGCGGCTTCCACACCAGCAGGGTGATGAACACGAGTGCGTGGACAACGGCAGCGAAGGACACTATGGGCCGACGACCAATTAGCTGGAAATTAATTCATCATCATGGGGTGCCATATTCATATTGAAGTTTGGAGGTCAGCTTTCGGTACTCCGTCCGATCATGGGATATTCTCTTGTTGGTGGTAACTTAGTGGTGGAAATTGATTGGATAAAATTTTACCGGTAGGCACAATCTTAAATCAGTCTCTGGTGAGAAAAATTAGACTTAGGAGACATCCTCCTCTTAACAGGTAGGAAGGAATCTTGAATTGCTCGGCTGCATAGAAACCTCCATTTGTTGTTTCAATAGGACAGGACGGGCAGTGTAATCATGGGCGACGTTGACGGCTTACTTCTTACCGTTATCTAGGGTAGGCAAAGTTCCCTACCGTGGTTCAGGCCTTGTCGTGGCGGTGGGGCTCAGTAGCCTAGGGTGAGCACCTTGGGCGAAGCAAATTGAGCCAAGGGGGTACTCCTCTTATAAAGAAAGAAAAGATATTGTAAGTCTCTCTGTTGAGCGTACTACTGAGATAGCCTGTGTGGATTGTATGACATATTTGAAGAGATCATGGAAGAAGTACTGACAAAAGTATGTAGATCCAACAAAAATATAATTGTATGTGGTGACTTTAATATTAACTTGCTAGAAAATAATTTCACTACTGTCAAATTCCTTTCATTGTTGAAATCTTATAGCCTCGAAAATCTATTCATGGAGCCCACTAGAATAACATGCTCAACGGCTACATGCATAGATAATATATTTTGTAATGTAATTCACCATAGCAAATCAATAATAAATAACCTGAGTTCAGATCATTGTGGATTACAAGCATCCTTTGAGTTGACTTAAAAAAATATCAGTAATGGAAAAGTAATGTTTATTCCTATGACTACAAAACGTATTGAGAACTTTAGGTGTAATATTACAACTAAACTATTACAAATAGACAATAATAAAGATCCTAACAAGTTATTTAGTAAATTGTTTCAGCTTATTAAAAAAGAGTTTAACAACATATTTACACCTAAAACAAAAACAGTTAATGTAAAAAATGGAGGAACTTTTAATGAATGGGCGACTGTAGGAATTTATAAAAGTAGACAAAGATTGTACGAGCTATATAATGAAAAGGCTTACAATACATAAAAAATAAAAATAAAAACAATAAAAAACATAAAAACTTTTTGAAATCATACTCAAAAATATTTAAAAAAGTATGTACAGCAGCTAAAGCTTTAAATATTAAAAATAAAATTGCAAGATGTAATAATAAAATCAAAATGACGTGGAAGGTAATCAACGACGAAACTGGAAGGAGTAAAAGTTGTAATTCAATACATTCATTGTGTATTGACAATAAAATTATTAATACTGACAGGGAGGTTGCAAATATTTTTGAGAATTTTTTTGCCAATATTCCAGTTACGACAACTAAAAACCTCATATCGTCTCCTACTGTCGCTGAATCCTTACTCAAAAATTGTGTGAAAGAAAATAATATTCTTTTTAAATTTCATTCCATCTGCTCCAAAGATGTTATAGGTGCTTTCAAACTTATCAATGTCAAAAATACTACAGACTTGTGGGGCATGTCGGTTAAAACGATTAAATATATTATAGAAATAATTGCACCTAACTTAGCGGTAATTTTCAATGATTGTATTGAATGTGGTGTATTTCCTGATTTAATGAAGCATAGTAAAATTCTACCACTTTTTAAATCTGGTGTCACATCTGACCCCTCAAATTTTAGACCGATTTCAGTACTCCCAACACTTAGTAAAATTTTTGAAAAGATCATTCTTAATCAAATTTTAGTTTTTTTAAACAAGCATCAGTTGCTCCACAGTCAGCAGTATGGATTTACTAAAGGGCGATCTACAACTGATGCTGGAGTTCACCTACTGAAACATATTTATACAGTCTGGGATGAATCGCAGGATACTTTAGGTGTATTTTGTGATTTGTCCAAGGCTTTTGATTGTGTTCAACACGCAACATTGATCAGGAAATTACATCACTATGGTATCAGGGGCACAGAACTTAAACTATTAGCATCTTACTTAAATAACAGAACTTTTATTATTTACAACAAGTAATTGTAAATAATAAAAGTTCCTCTGGTACCAACATAAAAATGGGGGCGCCTCAAGGTTCCATTCTGGGTCCGTTTCTCTTCCTTGTTTACATAAATGACCTACCTTTTCTCATTAAGGATAAGCATGAAATAGTATTGTTTGCCGATGATACTTCTTTAATATTTAAAATTAAGCGACAACAAATGATTTCTGACGAAGTAAACAATGCTCTTTCAAAGATGGTACATTGGTTTAGTGTCCATAATTTGTTACTTAACTGCAATAAAACTAAATTGATTAGATTTACACTACCTAATGTTAAGCAAGTACAAACCAATGTAACATTAAGTGGGGAGATAATGGACTTGGTGAATTCAACTACCTTTCTTGGAATTACCTTAGATGCCAATCTCCAATGGGCGCCCCATATAGCTACCTTATCGAGTAGACTCAGTTCTGCAGTTTTTGCGATTAGAAAAATCAGGTCAATTACGGATGTTAATACGGCTAGACTAGTATATTATGCGTATTTCCACAGTCTTATGTCCTACGGCATTTTGCTTTGGGGACATGCCGCTGATGTCAATACAATGTTCATACTGCAGAAGCGGGCTATACGGGCTATCTACTGTCTGGGTCCCAGAATATCATTAAGAGAGAAATTTAAAGAAATAGACATTTTGACTGTAGCATCTCAATACATTTTTGTAAACGTGATGTATGTTCGCAAAAATATAAACGAATTTGTAAAAAAATGCGATAATCACAATAAAAATACAAGGAACAAACATAAAAATATGGCATAAGGTCAGTAATTCTTTTATGGGTCAATGTATACGTTTCTACAATAGGATCCCAGAAAACGTTCAAAACCTATCGATAAATAAATTTAAAAAAAACTGTTAAAGAACGTATGTGTGGTAAAGGATACTACAAAATAAAAGAATTTATTGAAGATACCACACCTCGGGAATAAGGCGTTTCCTACATGGCTTCTATGTATAATTATATCATATTATGTACCTATATTGTATAATATTGAAAAGATTAGTTTCACTGAGTTTGTTTCGCCGGTTCTTCTCAGTGGACTAGTTTTGGAACCGGTAGTAGAGTCATTTGACGTTCAATAAGCTACTTTGACGTACAACATTGAATAAAAATATTTTTATTTATTTATTTATAAGAAGAGGGAACAAAGGAGCAGGGGTATAAGGTGCGAGGATGGAAACCTCACCAAAGGCGGCATTGGTGGCACTCGCTGAGTTTTAGTGGGTAGAGCTGCGTCTACCGTACTACCTTTCGGGCGCAGCGAGTCTCACATACCCGCCTGGGGAGACCCACTTCCCAGCGGGATGCCACAGAGCATTTCCCGGCGTAAAAAAGGGTAGGATAAAGTACCCGACATACATAACAAACATACTAAGTCTTACATTCGTTTAAAGCCTTTGTTTGCTTGATTATTACAATAATTATATTGCAATTTTTAACCGACTTCAAAAAGGAGGAGGTTATCAATTCGTCGGAATCTTTTTTTATTTTTTATTATTTTTTTTATGTTTGTTACCTGATTACTCGAAGATGGCTAGACCGATTTGAAAAATTCTTATTTTGTTCTAAAGGTTATACTTCCCAAATGGTCCCATGATAAGGAAACTAGGATCTGATAATGGCTTCCCAGAGGAATCGAGGGGAACTTTCAAAAATCATAGGGGCGACTAGTGCGTTTGACATATTTTTTATAAAGTGTTTTGAAGGACTATAATTTAATGAAGGTCTAGAGTCGATCTGATGCTGGAGCCGAAAGACAGTCGAGGGAACTCCTCGACGATTTACATCAGTAACCTTGTGTTTGGGCTTGATTAATTTGTAATGATGAGAACTTTACACCTAGATGGGTTGTGACTGTCATTAAGGGTCTGATGATGAAGACAAATGACAGTTAAGGGAACTCCTCAACAGTTTACAGTAGCTACCTTGTGTTTGAACTTAATTAATTTAAATTGATGAGAACTTTGCATCCATATGGGTTATAAGTGCCATTACAACTGTGATGATGGAGACCTTACACAGTCGAGGGGAATCCTCGACGATTTACAGCTTTTATTGGGCTTAGTTGATACGGCTAAATGATATACCAAAATCATGTAATTTTGTTTAATTAATTTAATTTAATTTTACTTGTCGTTGTTAAATGAACAAAAAACAACTGTGCCTTGGAAGCGCATCATAGTATTTCAAGGTCATCATAATATCCATTCTTTACCTATATATTGGTGATGGTGATGTTCTTTATATGTTTTTTAATTTCAATAGCCTCACGGATCATCCTTGTCAAAGTGAAACATTTTTTCACATTATAGAAATTTAACTAAAAATTTTCGAATAATATTCCATTAAGGGTATAAAAATCGCTTTATCAATCTTAATTTTATACTTGGAAAACTTGGCGGCCGACCGTCACGCGACATGCAACACACAGACGAAAAAGTTTGAGACGATGTAATAAAAGTTTCACTTAAAAACAATATTTTTCCCTGTGCATCAACTAACTTTCGATTGACATGTGATTGGTTGTAAATAACTAAGAAGTAATGCTAAACTTTTCACTTTTTTTATATCATAGGAGGGCAAGCGAGCAGTCGAAGCTTGGACTACCGACGCCTATATACCGATAAATTAACTCCTCAATACGCCAAAAAACTATAAGGAGAACGCTCGTGACTTAGTAGGAGGTAGTGCCATGCTGCTTTGCAGCCGAATTAGGCCGACACGACCGGGGCGGCGCTCACATAACACCGGCTTCAAGTGACAGCTAGGTTATCGCGTTTCATGTGGTTTGCTGGTTTCCGGTGGCCGATTGAGGGCCGATAAAAGGAGGGCAATGCATCGACATAACTTTTGGTTGTGCGGATGTCTATGGGCGTCGGTAGTCACCATAAGGCTCCGACTGCTCGGTTGCCAACCTATGACAAAAAAAAACTAACTGAAAGACATTCAATTATTGTTTAAATGTCAATTCACTTTTTAAAGATTTTGTTACAACGGAATTAAGACTTACCTCTGTAAAATCAGCACCGAAGAAGGCCTGCTGATACCCAGCGAAGATATTGATGAAAATAATCATGATCTGGTTGGGCTCGGCCACCAGTTTGATAGTGTTTGTCAGCAACTGGAACCCAGAGAGGTTGGGGTGGGGCTTGTCGCGCACACCATCGTATCTGCAAGTATATATCTTTGGCAGGGGATCACTTGAAGTCAGGCGAGGAGGATGGGTCATGGTAGGTATATGCACTTGCTATTGATTAAGGTTTTTATAAGGAGGCAACCGAGCAGTCGGAGCCATATGGCAACTACCGACGCCCAAAGACATCCGCACAACCAAAAGTTGTGCAGATGCATTGCCCTCCTTTTCCCTATCAGCGTGAACGTTTGGCGTCCGACAGACTTGTAGCATGTTATTTATAACCTGCCCAGAAAAATAAAAACCCTCGCCATATTGCGGAAAATTTTGGAACTAATTTCTGTATGGATGATACTATGTGTTTACGGAAAAAAGAAACAGTGGTGACATCACGCAGGGTTTATATATTTCTGGTCAGACGATACACTATATTAGAAGAGCTCCCCGCGATCTCACCCACGAACTATTTCCCACTGTTCACGTGGAATTCCCACGTCGGGAATATGGGGATAAAATATAGCCTATGTTATCGCTGATAATATAGCTTTGTGTGGGTGAGATAATTTTTAAATCCGGTTTCGTCTTTTAGGAATAAAAGCGTAACAAACAAACTCATATTCGAAGTTATAATTAGTTACGATTATATAATATACCTTTTCATAGAGTCTACACCAACTGCTATCATGAGAGCGGCTCCTGCCATACACGCCAGGTAAATACCTGTAAACATGTAAAATATATAATTATATAGATTTATTGGTAATTCGACGAGTTCACGTTAGGAGGCTGATACTTTCCCCACCATGGTTCAGGCCTTAACGTGTCGGCGTAGTAGGGGACTTAGTAGGGGACAAAAGAGCAGGGGCAAGGTTTGAGGACGGGAACCTAAACCCATTGTACTGTCCCGACGTTGGGAGGGGTTGTTCCTGGGACAACCCCTCGGTGGAGGTGGCGTCGGTCCCCTGAGGGGCTGACTAGCCATCCAGGTGCCCTGTTTGCTCATTCGATCCGGGGCACCTCACCAAAGGCGGCATTGGTGGCACTCGCCGGGTTTTAGTGGGTAGAGCTGCGTCCACTTACCAGCTTTCAGGCGCAGCGAGTACCACATACCTGCATAGGGAGACCCACTCCCCCGCGGGATGCCTCAGAGCATTTCCCGACGTTAAAGAAAAAAAAGGAGGTTTATACTTTAGGACCGATAATTGTTGTTTTAATATCGGTAAATAACAGTGTTTAATCGTTTTAATAAATCAGAAGAAAAAATGAGATTTAACCTGATATTTTTTTTAATAAATTTTTGAAGTTGCACTTTTGACTTATTTTGAAAAAAGTAAAGACATGATAACTCGAAAATGGTTCACTTTTGCATAAGGCATACCCTTATTTTTTCATATTTTTCATTTCATTGGCATTTGGTTAAAATTTTATAGCTAATAGTCACGCCTATCACGTCTAATCTTATATCTTTAAATGAGCAATTCTTGTATATATATATGTATATAATTGGAATCTCGGAATCGGCTCCAACGATTTTCATGAAATTTAGTATATAGGGGGTTTCGGGGGCGATAAATCGATCTAGCTAGGAATCATTTTTAGAAAATGTCATTTTAATTTAAAAAAAAAAAGAAAAAAATACCGAGCAAAGCTCGGTCATCCAGGTACTGACCAATAATAAGACATAACTATACATGACTATGTTGTACGTTTGAACATCGAATGGCTGATTAGTCACCCGGTGTACAAAAGTATTACACAATAGCCAATAAGTATTTATTAAAAGTATAAGTAATCAATTAAAAGTTTTTTATACATTTTGAGCGACAATGGTCTAGTGAGTATGTGCTCGGCCTCTTGAGTGAGGTGCGGGTTCGATCGTAACCCCTATAGTGCATGCAGGGCTGTACAGTACAGGCTGGGCTGTAGAGTACAGGCAGGGCTGTAGAGTACAGGCAGGGCTGTACAGTACAGACAGGGCTGTAGAGTACAGGCAGGGCTGTAGAGTACAGGCATGGCTGTAGAGTACAGGCAGGGCTGTAGAGTACAGGCAGGGCTGTAGAGTACAGGCAGGGCTGTAGAGTACAGGCAGGGCTGTAGAGTACAGGCATGGCTGTAGAGTACAGGCAGGGCTGTAGAGTACAGGCAGGGCTGTAGAGTACAGGCAGGGCTGTAGAGTACAGGCAGGGCTGTAGAGTACAGGCATGGCTGTAGAGTACAGGCAGGGCTGTAGAATACAGGCAGGGCTGTAGAGTACAGGCAGGGCTGTAGAGTACAGGCAGGGCTGTAGAGTACAGGCAGGGCTGTAGAGTACAGGCATGGCTGTAGAGTACAGGCAGGGCTGTAGAGTACAGGCATGGCTGTAGAGTACAGGCAGGGCTGTAGAGTACAGGCAGGGCTGTAGAGTACAGGCATGGCTGTAGAGTACAGGCAGGGCTGTAGAGTACAGGCAGGGCTGTAGAGTACAGGCAGGGCTGTAGAGTACAGGCAGGGCTGTAGAGTACAGGCAGGGCTGTAGAGTACAGGCATGGCTGTAGAGTACAGGCAGGGCTGTAGAGGATAGACAGTGATATTAATGATCAACATCACTTAGTCTCGTCCTTACTTTGCCCATCCTAAATAAACGCAAAACAAGAATATTTTTCTTTAAGCGAGCTACATCGCGTAAGAAAAAGTTGTCGGTACCAGAAAGACGCGTAGGGCAAGGTGCTTCCCATCAGGTGCACTTTTTTATATGCTTTACTTCGACCAAGATATTTTTTTCGTGTAAATGAATGTCCACTAAGTCCTTACCAGCTATCTGTATTCTCTCCATGGGATGGGACTGCGGCGCCTGCTTGGCATCAGCGATGGGCAGGAAGTTGGCACCGCACACCTCGGGGATGAGCGACGCGTTCACCAGCGACACCGC
Organism: Helleia helle; assembly: GCA_963853865.1. Taxonomy (NCBI): domain Eukaryota; kingdom Metazoa; phylum Arthropoda; class Insecta; order Lepidoptera; family Lycaenidae; genus Helleia; species Helleia helle. The sequence continues at coordinate 2,291,556 of OY971434.1, forward strand.
CGCCTTGTTGTCGCCGGATGTCAGCACTGCACATAAACATATACTTATAATTTCTACTTCATATCGACGATGGTCTAGTCACTAGTGAGTATGGGCTATGCTGAGAGGTCTGGGCTCGATCTTGGCTGAATGCGCCTGAATATGAGATCATCGCTTGCTTGCTTGATGGAGAGCATGTGAGGAAATCTACATGCCCATGAGATTGAGGTTTAGGTAAGTCTATGTTGGTGAGTGAAGTTCACCACCCCGCCTTGGCCCAAGTGAATTTTCCAAAAGATTTTTTAGATAAGACGCCTTCCGGAATGTAGTGTATGTAGTAATACAAACATTGTGTTATGACATTTGTCTCGAGCGCATACGTCACGAGGCGGGCAGAGTAGGGAGTAGGGACAGTCAATTTCAGACCGTCGGCCCGAGCGGACGTGGTGGTGCGTTGACGAGCCAAATAAGTATCTATACATATACACAAAGAGTACAACTACCAAACATAACTACTATTCTATTCACCCCGGGTCAACTAATGCCCAGCGTATCACCGACCGCTTGTACACGCTTGTCCTACTTGTTATGTCGAAAAAAATGATACCTTCATTTTTAACACTCTTCTATTAGCTTTATTTTTTTTTTTTTTTTTTTTTTTCGGATGGATCTATGCTAATGGCCCGAAGGCCCTAATGCTTCAACGGATTTTTGTGAGCCCATTCGGCTCACTTTTGATTGGGGGGTTGCCCCCCGCCTACCGTGCAGTCTGCGACCACACGGCCTCCTGGCGTCGGTTGTGTATTAGCTTTACCTGCATATATTATGTAACGAAATCTTTAAACGAAAAAAGCGTGGCGTGCTCTGTACTATATTTTTATACTAACTTTACTTTTAGAAAAAACTACCGATGAAATATTTATAACAATGAATAGCGAGTACCTCACGTTTTTTTTACAACACTCAATAATTTTTTTTGTTAAACCATTTATGTAATTCTTATATTTAAAACTATTTTCTAATTTTTAGCTAGATTTGCTATTAAGTATCCTACATCAGACTATGGCCCTGGACGATAGTGGTAGGGTAGATCTGGTTCTTAAACTATAGGTATAGAGCGACCGACAAATTTTGATCCTTTGCGACTTTCGAGCTGATCTGGGTAAACTTAGCTCCTGAACTATAGATTTAGAGGCCGACAAATGTAGATAGTATATTATAATCCCCCAAATTGCTAATGCGCTGGAACCTTGTCGAAATAACATCAACAAAAAAACATAACAAACAAAACATACAAAAAGTTTTATAAAATAAAAAAAATCTTTATTATTGATTTAATGTTGTTATGGAAATAGAGAGGTCTAAAAAAATGGCAATGTAAAATCAGCAGAATTGAAAAAAATAAAACAGGAATTTGTTGCTTTTTTGTTGCTAATTAAGTTGCTAAAAAATTAATTTTGTTGCTCCAACCGATCGCAAAAAATCGGCAATAGCGCTAACTTTTCATTAAGATAGCGTGGAAATCACTGGATGTGGACTTATCGATCAAGCGAATAGGGGTCAATTTGTTGCTAATTTGTTGCTAATTAGTTGCTAAAAAAATAATTTTGTTGCTCCAACCGATCGCAAAAAATCGGCAATAGCGCTAACTTTTCATTAAGATAGCGTGGAAATCACTGGATGTGGACTTATCGATCAAGCGAATAGGGGTCAATTTGTTGCTTTTTTGTTGCTAATTAATTGCTAAAAAAATTTTTTTTTTGCTCCAACCGATCGCAAAAAATCGGCAATAGCGCTAACTTTTCATTAAGATAGCGTGGAAATCACTGGATGTGGACTTATCTATCAAGCGAATAGGGGTCAATTTGTTGCTAAAAGATGCTAAGAAGAAAAAAAAATTAAAAAAAAAATTGGTTTTTTTTAATTATGCCAAAATAAATAATGTCCACGCCAGCTTAACTCTCGAGATTTTCATGGAAAAACTATTGTAAAATTTTGTTGCTGCTCATACTGCAGCTTGTTTTAGCAGAGAGAGTCAGCAACAAAATAAAAACCTCAAGTCAAGAGAAGTTGGAGATCGGTTTCCAAAAAAGCCGGCCACGCTAGCTTAACTAACGTTTTTTCCGCGGAAAAAATTAAGTGAAATCAAACTCATGTTTTTAATGGTTTTGGTCACTTTATATGCATGCCGATCTCCGTCTTGTCTTGACTTCCGGTTTTTATTTTGTTGCTGACTCTCTCTGCTAAAAAAAGCTTCAGTATGAGCAGCAACAAATTTTTACTATAGTTTTTCCACGGAAAAGTCTAAGAGTTAAGCTAGCGTGACCGGATTTTTTGTACGCCGATCTCCAACTTGTCTTGACTTCCGGTTTTTATTTTGTTGCTGACTCTCTCTGCTAAAACAAGCTTTAGTATGAGCAGTAACAATTTTTCACTTAGTTTTTCCGCGGAAGAATCGTTAGTTAAGCTAGTGTGGCCGGTTTTTTTGTAAAACGATCTCCAACTTGTCTTTACTTCCGGTTTTTATTTCGTTGCTGACTCTCTCTGCTAAAACAAGCTGCAGTATGAGCAGCAACAAATTTGTACTATAGTTTTTCCACTGAAAAATCGTTAGTTAAACTAGCGTGGCCAGATTTTTTGTAAACCGATCTCGAACTTGTCTTGACTTCCGGTTTTTATTTTGTTGCTGACTCTCTGTGCTAAAAAAAGCTTCAGTATGAGCAGCAACAAATTTTTACTATAGTTTTTCCACGGAGAAGTCTAAGAGTTAAGCTAGCGTGACCGGTTTTTTTGTACACCGATCTCCAACTTGTCTTGACTTCCGGTTTTTATTTTGTTGCTGACTCTCTCTGCTAAAACAAGCTGCAGTATGAGCAGCAACAAATTTTTACTATAGTTTTTCCACGGAAATCTCGAGAGTTAAGCTGGCGTGGACATTATTTATTTTGGCATAATTAAAAAAAAACAATTTTTTCTTCTTAGCATTTTTTAGCAACAAATTAGCAACAAATTGACCCCTATTCGTTTGATCGATAAGTCCACATCCAGTGATTTCCACGCTATCTTAATGAAAAGTTAGCGCTATTGCCGATTTTTTGCGATCGGTTGGAGCAACAAAATTATTTTTTTAGCAATTAATTAGCAACAAAAAAGCAACAAATTGACCCCTATTCGCTTGATCGATAAGTCCACATCCAGTGATTTCCACGCTATCTTAATGAAAAGTTAGCGCTACTGCCGATTTATTGCGATCGGTTGGAGCAAAAAAAATATTTTTTTAGCAACTAATTAGCAACAAAAAAGCAACAAATTCCTGTGGTTTATTTTTCAATTCCGCTGATTTTACATCGCCATTTTTTTAGACCTGAAATATTAGCAACAAAAAAGCAACAAATTCCTGTGGTTTATTTTTCAATTCCGCTGATTTTACATCGCCATTTTTTTAGACCTGAAATAGGGTTAGGTCAACGAATTAGAAAAGGTAAATTCATTGGGTTAGGTATTAATGATAATTGTATAGATAGTTTCATCATAAAACCAAATAAATCCTTACTTCCTTACTAATATTATAAATGCGAAAGTAACTCTGTCTGTCTGTCTGTCTCTTCTTCACGCCTATACCGCTGAACAGATTTGGATGAAATTTGGCACAAATATAGTTTGAAACCCGAGAAAGGACATAGGATAGTTTTTATCCCGGAAATCTTACGGGAACGGGATTTATGCGGGTAAAACCCCCCCGCAACATAAAACCGCATGAAACGCGACAGCATAGCTGTCACTTGACGCCGGTGTTATGTGAGCGAGAGGTACCACCACGGTTGTGCCGGCCCAATTCGGTTGCAGCATGGCTACTACTACTTTATTTGAAAAATAAGATTTAAAACAATACTTCGGACGCGGACGGAGTCGCGGTTAAAATCTATGAAATAATTACTATGAATATTGAACTTACATTAAGAAAAACCATTTTGTCTGTCTATTTGTTCCGGTTAATCTCTGAAACGGCTAAGCCGATTTTGACGAGGCTTTTACTGGCAGATAGCTGACGTTATAAGGCGTAACTTTGGCCATAAAAATAATCATCATCAATCCGAACGGCTGTAAATCTAAGAAAACGCGGGCGAAGCTGCGGGCAACAGCTAGTATTTTAATAATTTCCAACTAGTCCATTGAAAAGTTACATTTAGGGTTGCATTACTCAGAGGACGCAATTTTATTTTTTTGATGTGTAGGGGGGTTACCATAAGTTTGAGTTCAGGTTTGTGGGTACGCTACCCTTGTTCCCCAATCGCCATCTTGGAAAAAGGGGTTCAAAAGATATTTGCGCTATATCTCATAAACTATCACCTCTACATAAAATGTTATAGAACATTATTTGTAGAAAATTAAATTGTCTACAAATTTATTCCTATTACTTTGTAATGTAAAATGAAAAATAAAAAAGTTATAATCAAAAGTAGCTGAATTTTTTTTTGAACAAATTTTCTTTTGAACTTTACAACTTTTTTCTGGTCATTTTACAATAGAATGATTTAACTTTTAAGGGATCAAACTTAACAACAATATTAATAAATAACAACGCGTACTGCCCAGTGATGCTAATGGTACTGGTTATGATCAATACTAACAATTAGCACATGGTACTAGTAATGTGTGGGGACCAGTGAGTATGGGCTCGGTGTCGAAGTGAAAGATAGATGAGACCTATGATCCTAAAATAGTTTTTTTTATAAAATTACCCCGTGTACCTGAAGTCAGAACTGAGGTATAAGATAACATCATCATAGGCGTGCATGCCTGATTATTATTATTATTATTTTCATTTAAAGGCATTAGCTACTACGCTATTAGCCATACAAAATACAATATTCGGTCTGTAATACGGAGAAATGGCGGGAAACCCCAAGGAGCACGGCTTCGCCCCTCTAGCCCCCATCAATCAACTATCATTCTCCATTCCATCCACTCAGAGCAGTCCACCACAATATTCGCCAACCAATCACAATATATAAAGATCAAGTTTTTAAAACAAACACTATAGAAAACCACTCTGAATGGACAAAACACAAAATAACAATTAATTAACGGGAAACCAAAAAAACACAACCGCGCGTCCCGATGTTTCCCGCCATTTTCCGTGCATGCCTGATAAGATTTTTTTTTTTTTTTTGTGAAATTCATCAACCCGCAATGGGCCAGCGCATAGATGAGACCCTTGCCCAGCTGTAGGACATTTATGGGTGGTTAAAAATAGTCGTAGCTGGTAATGCAACACCCATAACCTCCTCACTACACACACAGAAAAAATGACAAAATACATAGATCTGGCTACCGAAATAAAAAGACAATGGCAAGTAGATACTGTTAAAATCATACCCAAAGTCATATCCACAACAGGCGTCATCCCTAACGCCCTCCAGACCAACCTCAATATGCTCCAAATGCCCAAGTCCACTATCACACTCATCCAGAAAGCAGTTATCCTCAACACATGCCGTCTCACACGCAAATTTCTCCAAAACTCATCGTCACCTTAAGCTGGCACACTTGTCCGTGTGTCAGTAATCTAACCAAGAGCGTGAGATAACTGACACATGAGAAACAGGGAGAAGTAAACAGCAAGAAGAACAGAGAACAAAAAAAAATGATAATAATAAAACCTTTATTTTCAGGCTGCATATGCCCAAAGATAAATACCTCAACCTAATTATACATAATAAAATTATAAACAATGTTGTTAGTAAATAAAACTTAAAACTATGTTAGTAACACTTCACTTGCACTTAAGTCTTGGTGCGTTCCGGTGGAACTTGTCCGCGGAAGCGGCGGAACACCACGCCCTTTTGGCCAGAAGTCCTCCTGCATAACGTGCAGAAAACATGTTGGCACTCGCACCACGAACGCCTTGAACGCATTAAACACAGTACAGTAAATACGTTTAACTGGCGGCCTTATCATTTTACAGTGATTTCTTCCAGACAACCAGCACAGGAAGGAAATGCACTGACTAGAAGTTTCTCGTGTGCGCATGAACTAATTACAAGCAGACACAAGGAAAAAATGCAATAAAGAAGACGGAGGTGAGTAAAACAAGATAAGCCAATAACAATCAGAATAAAAAATAAAATAATTAAAGTTATCTATACTAATATTATAAAGCTGAAGAGTTTGTTTGTTTGTTTGAACGCGCTAATCTCAGGAACTACTGGTCCGATTTGAAAAATTATTTCAGTGTTAGATAGCTCATTTATCGAGGAAGACTATAGGCTATAAAACATCACGCTGCGACTAATAGGAGCGAAGTAACAGTGGAAAATGTGTAAAAAACGGGGAAAATTATTCATCTTTGAGGGCTTCCGTTGCGTGCGCTGCGAAAACGGTTCAAGATATACAAAAAATATGTATGAAAGAATTATTTCTCTTTAAATGATCTAAAAAAAAATCCATGACAGTATATGTCTATCTTTTAAGATTAACTCACAAGAAAGTAAAAGTCGGAAAAATTTAAGCCGCTTGGAGCTTAGTTTCAAAGCGCAGCCTAATTCCCTTTAGAAATATAACAAAAAAAGTAGAAAAATGATCATCATCGGTACGTAGCCTAAAGCCTTCCTCGATAAATGGTCTATCTAACACAAAAATATTTTTTCAATTCGAACCAGTAGTTCCTGAGATTAGCGCGTTCAAACAAACAAACAAACTCTTCAGCTTTATAATATTAATTAGTATAGATTTGCATGATCTACTACCTAGTGGTGTGCAAATAAACTATTTTATGATAACGTGCTATGGACTATAAACTATATTTTTATAGCGCGCTATTTTATAGACTATATTATAACGTATAGTCGCAAGACTAGAATTACGTAACTCGCGTGAGCCGGCCGGGATAGCGCACGACACATCTAGCACGAGCGCGCGCTCGACGCTGACTGACGTATAAACTATAAATTATAACGTCTAGCGTCTACGATCTAGCACATTGGCGTAGTTCGAATGTTATAAAGTTATAACTACGCTTATTCGGCGCTACGTTATAGCGCCGAATAAGAATTTATATAGCGTACGCTATACGTTGAGTATGAATAGCGCGCTACGTTATGGCGCTATGCGTTATATTAATCACCACTACTACTACCATCATCACCCTTATCTGTCTGTTCTCTGTTGCTGGTCATTTTCAGCCTCGATTGATCACTCTTTTTTACGTAGTCTGACATCTTAGACATACTTTATGTAATCTTACTTTTTTTCATGATGTATTCTCTTGTCTACACATAGGAACTTTAAGTATATAATGTCGGATATCATCCGTACATAACACACTCTTGTGAAAGAGGATATATTTAATTAAGACAAAGACTTACCAACCCTTCATGCTTCCCAACATTACAAATTATCGGATCGGATCGGATCGTTCGTCCAGGGCGTTCGTTGAAAGAGGACATTGTTCAGCAGTTGATGGGTAAAGACTGATGATGATGGTGATGATGATCACAAAATTCCTCACCAGATTCAAGTCTTGTCGTGGCGGTGAAGATCAGTAGTCTAAGGTAAACCCAGCACCTTGGGCGAAGCCAATTGAACCAAGGGCTCTTTTTTTTTTTTTTTTTGTTTTTTTATAGAAGAGGGGGCAAACGGACAGTCGGTTCACCTGATGGTAAGTGATAGTGACATCCACTGGCACCCGCTACACCAGAGGGTTAGCAGGTGCGTTGCCGGCCTTTCAAATGGGAGCATGCTCTTTTCTTAAAGGTCCCTAAGTCATAACTGTTCGGAAACACCGAAGATGGAGAGCGCTCCGACATCTCTACGCAGCGCCAAAGAATCAAGCCGATTGGAAATAACATTGTTATCGACGATTCAAGCCGCCCGGCGTTGAACGCGGTCAAATGGAAGGAGCTGATATTGGGGCGCTCCAGTCCATAGGTGAGAGCAGTATTCCATGTGAGGCCGGATCTGCGCCTTGTATAATTGTAGGCGGTGTGAAGGCATGAAATACTGCTTCGCCCAGTAGGGCGTGCTCAGTAGAGCACGTCGAGTTTCTTAGAGGCTAGTTTAGCCTTTCCTTCCAAATGACCACGAAATTGCACATCTCTTGATATGTCAACGCCAAGTATCCCAATGCTGGCTGAGGCGGTTAGGGAAGTGCTTTCAAATTGTAGAGGTACGACAAGGGTTTTTTTGCAAACTTGTATTATAGCTTTGCAAGAAGTGCTTTATGCCACACCCGATCAAAGGCCTTCGCTATGTCCAAACTAACCGCCAGCTTCTCCCCCTTGCTCTCAATTGCCTCCGCCCATCGATGCGTTAGGAATATTAAAAGATCACGATCATTTGACGTACGCGCAAACTCCAGCACGTGGTACAAAAAAGTGTTCTAATTTGTACCCCGGACAAGAGAGTAAGAAGTATCAGCCGGAGAGGATATCTGAGTCTCAGTTAAAAAGAGCAATGCCGGCTTCGCCGTCTGGAGGTGGTAATGGACGGCATCAAGATTGGTATGAAGTCCCCTAATGTTACAGAAATCTACGGTCATAGTGGTGGGGACTTCTGCCGACTGCTCCGTTTACCCCGGGTAGTTTTTGTGTTGAGCACAGATTCGGCGCCCCCCCACCCCAGAATACGTGGGGCTGCCCAGATTTCTGGGTTCCGGTACCTGCCCTGAGCCCGGAGGCCTAGAGAGGGATTCTCCGGTGCTTGCGCGACCGGTACCCTCCTGGAGTAATCTTTGAGTATTCTGTGCTGTCATGTGTGTGGGGGGAGGGGGCACCGGATCTCTCACAAACCGACGCCTCTCACGCCATTTGACGTCGATGTTATGTGAGAGCATGGCGCTACTTCATACAACTTGTACCCCTCTTATAAGAAGAGGGGACAAAAGAGCAGGTGGAGACAAGGGGCGAGGATGGGAACCTCACCCCGTTGCACTGTCCCGACGTTAGGATGGGCTGTTCTGTGGTGCGGGACAACCCTTCTGTGGAGGTGGCGTCGGTCCCTCGGGGGACTTAGCCGTTGAGATGCCCTGTTGCTCAACAGATCCGGGGTACCTCACCGAAGGCGCCATTGGTGGCACTCGCCGGGTTTTAGTGGGTAGAGCTGCGTCCACCTTACTATCTTTCGGGCGCAGCGAGTCCCACATACCCGCCTGGGGTAGAACATTTCCCGGCGCAAAAGAAAAAAAAAGTCGCAGCAATCCCTGACCAACTACAACTCAAAAATGGCAATCAAGAAAGGGACCACGCCATCATACGAAAATTTTTGACCAGAAACGGAGGACAATGGGGCGCGCCACAGCACCCAGAGCAGCCGAGCCAAACAACTGACCAGGACTTGAGGATAAAAGGGCGCGCCACACCATCTAGCGCAGCCAAACCAAACTAACAATCAATAAATAAACTACCTCACTAACCCTCTGACGGTGAGTGAATCACTAGGATCCACACCGTGACAAAACTAACATACTATGAGCGCGGGGCGCCGATTGTAGAAGCCCCACTTCGCGACACGAACTAATATAATAACGGTGACGAAATAAGAGGAGCCCCTAACCACCAACTTGAGCGCGCGTGACCCTAATAGACCAAGGGTATGGGAAGGGGGAAGAGTCCAAAGTCCTGACTGAAACAGCACCCAGCGCAGCCGAGCCAAGTAACTGACCTGGACTTGAGGACAATGGGGCGCGCCACACCATCTAGCGCAGCCAAACCGAAATAACACTCTGACCAACTATGAGCGCGGGGAGTGAATCACTAGGATCCACACCCCGTGACACAACTAACATACTAATAACGGTGACAAAATAAGAGGAGCCCTTAACCACCAACTTGAGCGCGCGTGACCACTAAACACAGTGCAAACACTTTACCATTTATAAGTGTTAAGTATAGGGACGCTGCCCACTGAGTTTCTTGCCGGTTCTTCTCAGGAAAGGGCTAGGGTTTGAACCGGTGGTAGCATCCTCTCTCCCACTTCCATCCCAGCTCCTCTTAAGCTAATCAATCAATCATCATCAAAATCAAGCATAACAACATGTGTTTGTTAATAAAATATTTGGAAAGATGAGTTCCACTGAGTTTGTTTCGCCGGTTCTTCTCAATGGGCTTGCTTTGGAACCGGTGGTAGATTCAATTGACGTTCAAAAATATACTCTGTTTGTACTATTTTGAATAAAAAAAAATATTTGATTTGAATCTAACAATGGTGCGAACGGGTGCGAACCAATGGTCTGCAGACTATTAAAAAAAAATCTTTTATACTTACTTTATGACTAACACAGGCAGGAATATGTTAGAAAATATAAGACCCGCGTAGACGGCCGCCAGTGAAGCTGTGCCCAGTCCATCTTCAGTGTTGATGGAGCTTTGTAAACTTGCAGCACCCTATAAGTAACAATTAGAATAATCTTCTATTCTAATCTTAAGGGTTACCTTTAAATTTAATAGGCAAACTAGCATGTGACGATGGTTCTCCATTTAATGGGCTTTCTAGCTTAACGGATAACGTCGCCTTAATGGGATGCTGGCCGAAGCTGGCGTCGACAGTCTGTCGGGTATTATAAGAAAGCGCACAGCATCCCCGATTCACCGAGTGAGGCGCAGCACCAACAGTCTGGTGAAGACAGTAGCGGTCAGATTGGACGTGGACAGTGTTCTAATGCAGCACTGGACTCGTGTACATTTGGTCAAAGACACCAGACCTTCCTATAATTTTAATTTAGATAACTTTTGCAAATAACACTCTATGGGCATTTGTTAATCCCGAAATAAATGATTATATTTATTTATTTAACGTATATAATGATGCTATGAGTTACATTCAGGTTTATACCTTTCAGAGTTTCTTAAGTTAATTGTTGTATATACCTGAGTAATTGACGACGAGCCAAGTTTATTTACATAATCATAAGACGTATGTATTATAGATATACTTACAGCAAACGCCGTGAAATGTACCATAAAGGCTATCCCGATGACCACCACATCTTTCACTATCCGCCAGTTCTCTTTCTCTGACGGTTCGTATTTCTCCTCCGTCATTTTGTTAATGAGTTAAGTAATTACGCACACACACTGTTTTTATTAGTATAGTACTTAAACCACTTTATAGTGGAAGTATTTTTAGAAATATAGCTGTAATAGAAAATATTGTCAAGTTGGATCAAAGTTGCAAATTGATTTATTAAAACGAATAATTAAAATCCTAATTCCTCAAATATTTTTAAATATATGCTTGTTTTAAATAATTTAGTTTTCAACGATTAAATACGTTTTGGTTTGACTATACGAGTACAGTTTATCATTAAAATAATTCAAAATATTTCTGTTGTGGTATTAACTGTTGTAACCGACGTGGCCACAGACAATCCAGCTGATTATTGTTTCTATATACATTTAAATGCTACTTAATGGGCACATATTTTTTAAAAATATATTGATAGGTATAAGCTTCTCACCTAATAAGAATGATAATTAATGGTAATTTGTGTTCAAATTGAATTTTTATCTTCTACGAAAACCTGTCTTATAAGTTAAGTGCAAAATGACTAAATAATAAACACTGTGAGGATATTATGTAGTTATATTAATTGGCGAAAAATCCCAAAATATATTAAATTCTTCAAACTGACTATGTTTTAAAAACATACAAACATTTGATTAAAAATATACCTAACCCACTTGACGCAGGTAAAAAGGTAAATAAAAAGGTTGTAATGCTATAATAAAGGCTATTATGGCTAGTCAAATGCATAAAAATACTACAGAGACATTGACGAAACTTTTAGCTTGGGAGTAAGGACAGCAAAATGTCATAATCAGCCCGTATCAAGCCAAGCAAAGGCGCGGGCATAAAGAACTACAAAATTACTTTAAATGATAATATGTATTAGGACTTTACCTATGAAATTGCCGTTTTGTATGAAAAAAATTAAACGATTTTTTTTCATGTATTTTTTATTTGTATTAATCGAAGTAATCACCCATGCAATCAATGCATCTTTGCCAACGCAGTGGCAGTTTATTGATGCCCTTCTTAAAGAAATCAGCTGAACGGGAGGCAACAAATTCTTCAAAGGCATTTTGTACTGCCTGTCGGGTATGAATTTTTTTCCCGCCAAGAAGTTATCCAAATTCTGAAAAAAGTAGTAGTCTGTAGGCACAAGGTCTGGTGAGTAGGGCGGATGACGGAGAGCTTCCAACCCCAGTTCAACTTGGTCTGCTGTGCAGTATGAGGTCGCGCGATGTCGTGCAGGAGCAGCGGAGACGAGCGATTGACCAATGCTGATTGGAGATGTGCCAGCTTCTCCATCATTGTATTCAGTTCTTCACAGTACACATCTGCAGTAATGCTCACCCCATTTGGTAAGAAGCTGTGATGAATCATACCGGCGCTAGACCACCAAACAGTGACCATCACTTTTCTAGGGGTAAGTTTTCATTTAGGGCATTTTTAGGTGCTGAACCAGGATCCAACCAACTTGCTGAGCACTTGCGGTTATCAAACAGATCAATTTTTCATCGCAGGTAAAGGCGGTTCAAAATTCCTTCATTTGTGTGTCTGTTGAGCAGTGCAAGGCACGTCTCGACGCGTACTTCGCGCTGGCGATTATTGAGTTCGTGGGGCACCCATTTGTCAAGCTTTTTTACCTTGCCAATTAGACGCAAATGGACCAATATTGTTTAGACGCTAACGTCGAAAGCTGCTGCTAATTCAGTCGTAGATTGTGTTCATCAGCTTCCACAATCGTATTTAATTCGTTATTGTCGACCAAAGTCTTCGGACGACCGCGAGGTCTTTTTTCAGGTCGAAATTTCCAGAACGGAAGCGAGCAAACCAATAACAGGTGGTCCGTTGGTTTGTAGTGTTAGCTCCGTAAACGTTGTAGATATTGCGTGACGCTTGTGCCGCGTTTCTGCCACGACGGTACTCATATTCCATAATTACTATTTTAACGTATCCATGATAACGAATAAGATTGAAATGCGATGAAAATGTAACACTAATCAATAAACAAATGAATACTTTTTGAAAAAGAATTCCATGTTTTGAAAATAAAATTACAAAAAATATTTTGATTTGAAATGGCCAGTACTGCAGAACGGCAATTTCATAGGTAAAGACTTATAATATAAAACTAGTTTTCATATTATAAAATGAGAAATCTATTCGCGACTAAATTATGCAGTGAATAAAGGTTAGATGGAATTTTGTCATAAAAATCGATTTAAAACTATATTTAGGGTGAGTATGTTTACATCTAAAATGTCAAAATGAAATAATTACAGGAAAAATTTTTGCCAAATGATGGTAGTATGATAATGAAGTCATACTTATTATGACTATTTCCGATCGAAAAAAGGTGGGCCAAATATGTAGTTTACATATACCGGGTGTATTTGGAACGCTTGCGAAGATTAAACCCTAATAATATACTATTTATATACTATATAATGCATATAACCATTTATCTCAGAAACGTTTTTTAAAGAAAATTTTAGGACTTGTGTATTTTGCAAACCCGCAATGTATGTATACACATTACACACTTTGCACTCCGGTGGGAGGGAAGCCCTGTGACGCGCTCCCGGCTGCATGGGTACCACCATCTTGCTTGTTTCTCCCGTGAAACAGCGTTGCTGTGTTTCGGAGAGAAGGGCAAGACAGGCAGTGTAATTACTGGCACCGAGACTTAACATCTTATGTCTCAGGATAGGCAACACATAGATGAGTTGCCTGGACTCGTTCCAGGTAAACTAGTTTATGTTCATGGGCGACGTCGACCACTTACCATCAGGTGGCACGTTTGCCAGTTTGCCTATCCAACTAACAAAAAAAAACTCATGCTAACCGCGAGACGCGCGACTAGCGGGCGCACTGAAGACGCGCGCGGTGCGGGAGTTCGTTCACCTCGTGCATGCGGCGAACGCTATCAGCTGATTCAGTCCGCTAGGCGGCGTGAACCATAAACCAATTACATTGCTGTTTGTTTTCAAAAAACCTTTATTTTAAAGCATTATCATCAAATTCCTGTAACATTATGTTTACTAAACTGGATTATACAAAAAAAAAAGGCAACCAAAAAAAAAAAAAGAAAACGCGTTTTTTTCACTTGTATCATGTCAGGCTATGCCAACACTATCATACCTCTTCGTTTTCGCAAGCGTTCCATATACACCCGGTATATGTATTTTGTATGAAAACTAATTCCGTGTAATTTGTGCTACGATGCTGCGCCAGTTCTGCGCTCTCATTGGTCGACTGATGGCCATTTATGATTGGCCGATGTGACGTACCTACATACAGATCACTGGTTGGTTGAATTGCTATTACCTTAGTGACAAATCACTGACCAGTTTCGAAATTGTATGGCTCACATTACCACTCTATACGGTTATATGCTCGATGTATAAAGACTATTGATTAATTTATTGAATTTATTATTGAATAAACAAAATTAACGGATGGCTGATTGATGGATGATTTTGTGACGAGGGAAAAAACTCTATATGCCGCCTTCCAACTTCCAAGGAAAGTCTATGCAACTATTAGTACCTTAAATTATACATATTATATAGAGCGCGCGTCACTAAGTATGAACTGTAAGCACAGGTATGAACATAGACAAAACCATTGTCTTGGAAACGTTCAATCAGGGTCAAAACAACACGCGCTTTTCATCATATTTGTTTTTATGATAAAATGGAGAAATATGAAGTGCCAATTTGTAAGAATGATTCCTGGAAGCAAAATAAACAAAAGGAATAACATTTCTGTCTTGGCGTTCATTGAGGGGTGCCTGTGTTCAACAGTGGATGGATAGAGGCCGATGGTGATGATGATGATGATGAATGTCCTAATTTCAAATATAGATATTTTTTTATATATTACGCATGGAACGACACTCTCACAGCGCTTCACTATAGATAAATATCTATATAACGCATCTGCTTACGATCGGCACAATGAAGCGGCGTGACAGTAGCACTCTATATAATATTATGTATACTCTAAGATTAGTACCTACTCCGGTGGTCCACTTAAGATAAAGTGAGGTCCTGCTATTTCCCGAGAAAGTTCACCAGTCTAACCGTAAATACCGCTGGCTGTGACTAAAGACTCCTTAATAAATGGGGTTTAGATATTAGAATTCGGGTTAGAATCGCACAAAGTCGACATTTTCCTTGAGCGTATCTAAAGTTTGAAAGAATTTTAAATTAAAAATAAATGTTTAGAACAAAACCCGTTTAAGATTGAGTCATGAATTGTAAATTAATTATTCGCACACAAATTAAAAAGCACGTGTTACAATGATGAAACCATATTCTTTACTCAGTAGCCTAGGGTGTTCCCAGCACCTTGGGTGAAGCGAATTGAGCCGAGGGGGCTCTTTGTACCCCTTTTATAAGAAGAGGGGACAAAAGAGCTGGGGGACACGGGGCGAGGATGGGAACCCCACCCCATTGCACAGTCCCGACGTTCGGAGGGGTTGTTCTGTGGTGCGGGACAACCTTTTGTTGTTCTTTGGAGGTGGTGTCGGTGAGTTACTGACTAGCAGTCGAGGTCCCCTGTTTGCTCAATAGATCCGGGGCACCTCACCAAAGGCGGCATCGGTGGCACTCACAGGGTTTTAGTGGATAGGGCTGCGTCCACTTACCAGCTTTCGGGCGCAGCGAGTCCCACATCCCGCCTGAGGAGATCCACTCCCCCGCGGGATGCCTCAGAGCATTTCCCGGCGTTGAAGAAAAAAAAGGCTGGTTAAGTCAATTTGACCTCAAAATAAATTAGTACATATTATTATTATTTATTTTGTGATTTGACTCAATGGCTAATCAGTCCCTTAGGGGACCGACGCCACCTCCACAGGGGGGTTGTCCCACACCACAGAACAACCCCTCCCAAAGTCGGGACAGTACAATGGGGTGATGTTCCCATCCTCGCCCCTTGTCTCCCTGCTCTTTTATACCCTCTTTTTGTAAGAGGGTACAAAGAGCAGCTCCCTTGGCTCAATTTGCTTCGCCTAAGGTGCTGGGTTCACCCTAGGCTACTGAGCCCCACCGCCACGACAAGCCTTGAACCATGGTGGGGAAGTAAAGTATACCTATTCTTAGACAGTACTACAATAAACTTTGTTTCGTCGTTTGTTTAATATTTTGATAATATACTTGGTCAAGAATAAAAATCAATCTGACAGTTCGTCAAGACCTTATCCCGATGAGTCCCGATCAAAAGTTAAAATAAGTTGCTTTTTTTCTAAACGCTTTCCTGACCTCGTTTTTTTGCCACTAATCATTAAAGCGGAAGATAATCGGAGCCTTGGTGATGACACCCGAGAGCAACCTTAACACACTGGAGATTTTACTGCATCAAAGATTATACCTACGTCCACTTTACTTAAATACTTTTCAAAATGTAAGTGATATTTTTTTTATCTGTGAGATAATGCCATTGCTGCATTGTAGGTTTCTCGCTCATATAATAACGGCGTGTGTGATGTTGTCACGTTTGGTGCGTTTGTGAGTTTCCGGTGACTCATTGGGGGGATAGGGAAAAGGAGGGCAACGCATCTGCATAACCCCTGGTTGTGCGGATATGTGGGATCGCTCTTATTGGTGGGGTGGAAGCGCTGTGCCGCACTCCCGGCTGCATGGGTACCACCATCTTGCTTGTTTCTCCCGTGAAACAGCTTTGCTGTGTTTCTTTGTTGTTAGAAGGGCAGGACAGCCATAGAACCGAGACTTAGAATCTTATGTCTGAGTATGCAACACATAAATGAGTTACCTGGGCTAGTTTCAGGTAAACTAGTGTAATAAAATGCAGTATTCCATTTACAAATATTTTATTTGATAGGTCTACAATATGAAACAACTCCTCAGCACTGATGACCGATTAACACAATTTAGTCTCCTTGTTAGTGTATAATCCGGTAGAGTAACGTCCTTCTTAAAGTATACTAGTAGAATGACCCCCAACACTGCCACGGTCGTCCTTTTATACCAAACTGACAATAGACAAACCTACAACTACCAACACCCACAAAATCGATATTAATATAAATAATTCAAACTACTGAAAATCGTGACACACAAAATCGATATTAATATTAATACTACTGAAAATCATGACACTAGTTTGTTCAGGGGCGACGTCGACCACTTCAGATTTGACGAACCATTTTCATGGTCTGAACTCCTGGCTACTCTGACCCACTTGAGAAATTCCTCCCCTGGTCCAGATAATATTCCCTACTCTTTTCTATCTTATTCCGGACAAGTCACTAAAAAAACGTTTTTAAATATAGTAATATTTTTTTTGATCTGGGATTTGTTCCAGATGCTTGGAAAAAACAAATTGTTATTCCCATCCGAAAACCGGGAAAAGATCCTCTTTTGCCTTCCACTTATCGCCCCATTGCTCTGTCTTCCTGTTTATTAAAAATAACGGAACATATGATAAGGAAGCGGTTGGATTGGTTTGTGGAATCCAAAAAGTTATTGGCCAAAAGCCAATTTGGCTTTCGCAAAGGAATGGGTACTATGGATAGCTTATCTATTTTGACCACTGACATCAGGATCGCTCTGACAAGTAATGAGTTTCTTGTTGGGGTATTTGTTGACATTTCTTCGGAGTATGATAATGTGATACTCTCCTTACTCAGAGATAAATTATCTAAGCTGAGCCTGCCTGAGAAGTTGACTCATTTTATATGCAATTTCCTGATGGACAGAGTTATAGAGGTTCGACATCATGACTCCCATTCTTCTCCAAGACTTATTTGGAAGGGTCTCCCTCAAGGATCTGTATTAAGCCCAATTCTTTATAATCTTAATACTCACGACCTTGAGGAGTCCGTTATCCCGTACTGCAATGTCCTACAATATGCAGACGATCTGACCCTGTACACTTCTTCCCATTCGGCCGAGGTTGCTTCTAATAGTCTCAACCAAGCTCTTTTTTATTTGGGGGATTGGCTTTCTTCACATGGTCTAACATTATCAACTTCCAATGTAGTCATTTTCACTAGAAGGAGAGCCATTCCCTCAATAGAAATCGCATTTAACAACCAACTGATACCAATTTGCAACAAAGTAAAATTTTTGGGCGTTATTCTGGACTCACGCCTTTCCGGGACCCATCATATAAATTACACAGTTCAAAAATGTCAATCAAACATTAATATTCTGAGATGCCTATCAGGGGTATGGTGGGGTGCCCACCCATACTCCCAGAAATTGCTCTATAATGCCATTATTCGAAGTGTACTAGATTATGGTGCCTTTATCTTAGAACCTTGTAGCAAGGTTGCCCTGGGCAAAATGGACAAAATTTAGTACCAATCTCTTAGAACTATAGGGATGTTTACATTTTTCAGAAATGTTTTTAAATCATTTATCTAATGGAGGCTATATCTATATTATCAACTTTTGCTTAAATACGTCTAATGCCTATAAAATCTTGCATTTTATAATGCATTTTAAATTTCGTTCCAAAACGCTAACACTTGTCACGTGACGTCATATGTTGTTAAACATTGTAAAAGTGATAAAATAATTCTAGTTGTCGTTAATAAAAAATGGCTTCTAAGTTTTATAAGTGTTGTACGGTGCCTATGTGTGTGTACACTGTCAAAACGTCTGAAAAATAGTTTTTACAATATGTACTGCGTACGGAAAATGGTGTATTCGCTGTGTATACGCTTCCGCTAAATAGGAACTGGTGACGTCATTTCCGTTTATTATCACGTGACCTATTTTAAATATTGTTACATTTTATTTATAAAATATTAATTTAATCATATAAAAATATTAGTATAGTATTTCAGAATTCTATCATAGAAACTACCAATTAACATCAAAATTATATTTTTATATGAATACTGTCAACATCCCTATTCTTGCCGCTATGAAATCTTCACCAACTAACTCTCTCCAAGTAGAAGATCCCCCCCTTGCTCTTCGGCGACAATTCCTGGCTGACCGTTTCTTTTACAGATTAGCTTCACTTTCCCAACATCCTTTGATATCCAAACTTTGGGAACTCTCCTCTTTGATTTCTAATAATGGATTCTGGTTAAACAAATCTATTCCTTGTCTAATAAACAGCCTCCACAAATTTAACAATCTCTCAGTCCCATCCTTCACTTGCTCGCTGTTCCCTCTTTACTCCACTCCCTATGATGCCCTAATTTTCCAATCTAATTTAGTGCTGGATTTCGGAATTTCAAAAAATCAGCCCGGGGCCAAAGAGCTTTTTAACAGTATCATCAATTGTTCCTGGCATGACTGGACGACGATTTTTACTGATGCTTCTAAACTTACAACTAATGGTGAGGTGGGCTCGGCGGTATGGATACCTAAATACGCCATTATCCTGAGCTTCAAATGCCCTCCTCATGCTTCTGTATTCACTGGAGAATTGGTGGCTATCCTAGAAGCTATTAAATATGTTTTTTCTCACGGCATTAATAAAACAATATTTTTTTCGGATTCTCTGAGCGGCCTTCAGACCATTAACTCTAATCAGTTTGCATCTAAGAATATCTACCCCCTTGTGCTGCTTATCAGGCAGTCTCTGTTTGATTGCTACCATCGTAATATTGAGGTTTCGTTGGCTTGGATATCTGGACATTCAGGGATCCAAGGCAACGAGATTGCAGAGTCCCATGCTAAAAAGGCCATAGAAATAGGCGGTCTGGAACACTTCCATTGCTTCGTTCAGGATCTTTTCTCCTTGGCCAAATCAGAAATTGACACGTGCTGGCAACTCTTCTACGACCGTTCAAAATTAACTAAAGGTCACTATTACAGAGACATCCAACCCAAGATCCCAAATAAGCCGTGGTTCTACCATTATCGTCTAGTCGACAAGCAGACGACGTCGGTCATCTGCAGACTTCGGATTGGGATACCTGTACCCCATCACGCCTTCACAGATGGGGTATTATTCAATCCCCCACCTGTGATTGTGACCTTGAGGAAGGCACTGCAGACCACATTCTTTTTAATTGCCCAAATAAAACAGTCTCCCTATATGACATTCTCCCTTCCTGTGTACCCAAGCCCATTGACCTTAAATCTCTTCTGTTTCTCTCATCCTCAAATAAAAAAGTTCTAAACTCCCTAACTAAATACATCTATTCCCAAAAAAATTAACTCTAATTACTTGCTTGACCCTGCTTTTGTACTTTTCCTTTGTTATGTACTGTCTATATGTTTTGTACTGTTTTGTGATGTCTAAATGTTCTGTGTCTGTCTATTCCAGTACGCACATTAAAACCACACTACCACAAACCCTGTTTTGAATCAATTTTTGTAACCGGTCAAACACGCCAGACACTGTACTGTTTTCAGGAGTCATTGGCAGTAATGGTCGCTAACCTAAAAGTGACCCAGTTACCTTAAACAAAAAAGTTGAAGTTGATAATGAAACAATTTTTTACGGATTTTATCGCGGTTTATTAAGATTTTTACAAGTCCGACGTTTCGGATACTTTACAGCAACCATGTTTCATTATAATGAGTGAAATTCGCGTAAACATTAGAAAACAATGTGTAAATCACATAATATGTCAAAGAAGGAATGGCGGGAAGCATCGGGACGCGTGGTTGTGTTTTCTTTGGTTTTCCGTTAATTAATTGTTATTTTTTGTTTTGTCCATTCAGAGTGGTTTTCTTAAGTGTTTGTTTTAAAAACTTGATCTTTTTATATTGTGATTAGTTGGCGAATCTTGTGGAGGACCGTTCTGGAGTGCTTTTCATAGTAGGACTATTTTGGCGGTCTTCTATAGTGTTTGTTTTAAAAACTTAATCTGTGTAATATATAATGTGATTGGTTGGCGAATATTGTGGTGGACTGCTCTGTGTGGATGGAATGGGGAATGATAGTTGATTGATGGGGGCTAGCGGGGCGAAACCGCGCTCCTTGGGGTTTCCCACCATTTCTCCGTATTACAGACCGAATATTGTATTTTGTATGGCTAATAGTATATCTAATAGTATAGTAGCTAATGCCTTTAAATGAAATAATAAAACATAATATGTCAAAGCGCAAATGTCAAAACTCAAATGTCATATGTTTATAAACATTACCATTTCCCACATGTGAAATTCAGTTCTACAATCTTTACTAAGATTTAAATATGGCTAAGGATCCGTTAAATGAATTGTTACAATTTCTTAAACCTGAAGCGAGGCTCGACTTGAAACATATATCACTAGACCATTTACTCGGTGTATCGGGTACAGATGCGGGTATTGAAGTACTCTTACAAAATGAACAAGTTATACAAAGTGTAATAAATTTAACAGATGACAAAGTTGAGGAAGTGTGCAAGAATGCTTTATTATTGCTTGTTAATATAACAGCGAATCCTAAAGGTGCGTCAGAGTTACTGAAATATAAACTCCATGACATGAAAAATGTTGT
The DNA here is from genome assembly GCA_963853865.1 of Helleia helle. Lineage (NCBI taxonomy): Eukaryota > Metazoa > Arthropoda > Insecta > Lepidoptera > Lycaenidae > Helleia > Helleia helle. The sequence goes on from OY971434.1 coordinate 2,312,958, forward strand.
CGAACTTTTTATTGGTTATGTATTGGATCAACAGAAAAAAGATGCTGATGCGGTTTGTATGATACTTTCAAACATAACAAGGCAAGAATCGGCATTAGAGAGATGCGTGGATACATTCTTACCACATCTAAATGATATACTCATTGCATTTTGTAATATAAATTATAACAAAAGAGGAGCTAACTTACATTACTTAGCACCAATGTTTAGTAATCTCAGTTGCTCTGCTCAGATACGCAAGTGGCTGACACAAGAAAATCCACACACACCTTTAATTAAATTGCTTCCATTTAGTAACTATAAAGAATCATTGATACGAAGAGGTGGAGCTGTAGGAACTATAAGAAATATATCATTTGATACAACATACCATGACTTTTTGCTTAGCAATGACTTAAATATATTAACATATCTTTTAACACCAATAATGGGCAACGAAGAATACCCAGACGATGAAATGGACAAACTACCAATAGATCTACAATATTTGCCAAAAGAGAAGAGACGAGAAGAAGATATTGATATACGAAAGATGGTGATTGAGACATTGAACAAATTGTGTGCAAAGCGAAGTGGAAGAGAAATTTTGAGGGACAATGGGGTATATTATGTGTTAAGAGAATATCATAAATGGGAAAAAGACCCCAATGTATTGTTAGCATGTGAGAATGTTGTAGATATATTAATACAGAACGAGGAAGAGGTTGGTGCTGACGACCTATGCAGTGTAGATGTACCCGAGGAAATGACGGAGAAGTTTCAAAAACTGGATGAAGAATATGTAAACACTGCATAATAAAGTTATATTTCGCAATATATTTTAAGCAACTATTATACCCATTTTCATTCATTCAACAGCCGAAATACTGGACACAGGCCTTCCCCAAGGATCTCCCCAATGTCTCCCGCATCCAGTGAACATGATCCACCAATACAGAGCTTTCCTGTATGTTGTCGCTCTAGAATGGTAGAAGTGGCTAATGGGATCACCTTCATACTAAGACACAACAAATCAGAAAACCTATTTATTTGAATATTAACATTTAGAATTTATATTTCATTAAATATGATCATAATGAAATTTATAGAGAATACAAAAATTATATCAGAAAACTAGACATGTTACTTCTTCAATTGATTTTAACAGAATTATAAAATATTACACAATCCATCTTTTATATCTAAAAACTGACATTCCAAATTTAAAGTAATTCAAAATATAATACATACTTAAAAACCAAACAGATCGTAGTTGACATCAAAAGAGTATGTATAATCTGAGATTACCAATCAACACACCCCCTTAATCTCAGATATACATCATAACATCAGACAAGTACAGAACAACCCAAAAAAGTTTAGAAATTATAAACAAACAAACTACTAATCATGAAACAACAATAATACACTCTCTCTCCACAAAAACCAAAACTCTTAATAATAACTAAAACCACAAAAATACAAGAAAAACACAATACACTATAAAGGAAGAGGAGATATTAAAAATTCTGTAAAAAGTTTCTCTCAAAAGAAATCCATTTTGAATTCCGATATACATTCCGATGTATTTTACTTTGTACTAACAGTCAGATGACAAGTCCAAAAACAGAGCAAGAGAAAAATGCAGAATAATAAAGATCTCCTCCCCTAACAAAAAATAATTGATTGACAAAACATTAAATCCTTTCCCCATTTATAACAACCTCACACACACGCTTCCACTGCGCGAATCTCTTTATTAACATTGATTAACAAAACATTAAATCCTTTCCCCCTTTATAACAACCTCACACACACGCTTCCACTGCGCGAATCTCTTTATTAACATTGATTAACAAAACATTAAATCCTTTCCCCCTTTATAACAACCTCACACACACGCTTCCACTGCGCGAATCTCTTTATTAACATTGATTAACAAAACATTAAATCCTTTCCCCCTTTATAACAACCTCACACACACGCTTCCACTGCGCGAATCTCTTTATTAACATTGATTAACAAAACATTAAATCCTTTCCCCCTTTATAACAACCTCACACACACGCTTCCACTGCGCGAATCTCTTTATTAACATTGATTAACAAAACATTAAATCCTTTCCCCCTTTATAACAACCTCACACACACGCTTCCACTGCGCGAATCTCTTTATTAACATTGATTAACAAAACATTAAATCCTTTCCCCCTTTATAACAACCTCACACACACGCTTCCACTGCGCGAATCTCTTTATTAACATTGATTAACAAAACATTAAATCCTTTCCCCCTTTATAACAACCTCACACACACGCTTCCACTGCGCGAATCTCTTTATTAACATTGATTAACAAAACATTAAATCCTTTCCCCCTTTATAACAACCTCACACACACGCTTCCACTGCGCGAATCTCTTTATTAACATTGATTAACAAAACATTAAATCCTTTCCCCCTTTATAACAACCTCACACACACGCTTCCACTGCGCGAATCTCTTTATTAACATTGATTAACAAAACATTAAATCCTTTCCCCCTTTATAACAACCTCACACACACGCTTCCACTGCGCGAATCTCTTTATTAACATTGATTAACAAAACATTAAATCCTTTCCCCCTTTACAACAACCTCACACACACGCTTCCACTGCGCGAATCTCTTTATTAACATTGATTAACAAAACATTAAATCCTTTCCCCCCTTTATAACAACCTCACACACACGCTTCCACTGCGCGAATCTCTTTATTAACATTGATTAACAAAACATTAAATCCTTTCCCCCTTTATAACAACCTCACACACACGCTTCCACTGCGCGAATCTCTTTATTAACATTGATTAACAAAACATTAAATCCTTTCCCCCTTTATAACAACCTCACACACACGCTTCCACTGCGCGAATCTCTTTATTAACATTGATTAACAAAACATTAAATCCTTTCCCCCTTTATAACAACCTCACACACACGCTTCCACTGCGCGAATCTCTTTATTAACATTGATTAACAAAACATTAAATCCTTTCCCCCTTTATAACAACCTCACACACACGCTTCCACTGCGCGAATCTCTTTATTAACATTGATTAACAAAACATTAAATCCTTTCCCCCTTTATAACAACCTCACACACACGCTTCCACTGCGCGAATCTCTTTATTAACATTGATTAACAAAACATTAAATCCTTTCCCCCTTTATAACAACCTCACACACACGCTTCCACTGCGCGAATCTCTTTATTAACATTGATTAACAAAACATTAAATCCTTTCCCCCTTTATAACAACCTCACACACACGCTTCCACTGCGCGAATCTCTTTTATTAACATTGATTAACAAAACATTATATCCTTTCCCCCTTTATAACAACCTCACACACACGCTTCCACTGCGCGAATCTCTTTTATTAACATTGATTAACAAAACATTAAATCCTTTCCCCCTTTATAACAACCTCACACACACGCTTCCACTACGCGAATCTCTTATTAACATTAATTGACAAAACATTAAATCCTTTCCCCCTTTATAACAACCTCACACACACGCTTCCACTGCGCGAATCTCTTATTAACATTGATTAACAAAATATTATATCCTTTCCCCCTTTATAACAACCTCACACACACGCTTCCACTGCGCGAATCTCTTTTATTAACATTGATTAACAAAATATTATATCCTTTCCCCCTTTATAACAACCTCACACACACGCTTCCACTGCGCGAATCTCTTATTAACATTGATTAACAAAACATTAAATCCTTTCCCCCTTTATAACAACCTCACACACACGCTTCCACTGCGCGAATCTCTTTTATTAACATTGATTAACAAAACATTATATCCTTTCCCCCTTTATAACAACCGCACACACACGCTTCCACTGCGCGAATCTCTTTTATTAACATTGATTAACAAAACATTAAATCCTTTCCCCCTTTATAACAACCTCACACACACGCTTCCACTGCGCGAATCTCTTTTATTAACATTGATTAACAAAACATTAAATCCTTTCCCCCTTTATAACAACCTCACACACACGCTTCCACTGCGCGAATCTCTTTTATTAACATTGATTTAAAAAACATTAAATCCTTTCCCCCTTTATAACAACCTCACACACACGCTTCCACTTCTGCAAGTATTTCTTTGGGTTCCACTACTAGGGTGTCACCTTTCCTTAGGCTTCCTAATTTACAGGTTTTGTCTTTTGCTAGCGTTTTTACCAGCCTGGCCGCTTCTGGTTGTTTTGTAACGCTTTCGCAGTATGTACTCCACCCGTTTCTGTTTTCTTTGCGGCTCTGGTACTTAAAATTGTTGCGTTCTTCTCTGTATTTCCTCCAGCTTTCGTCGTCGTCCCTGTTCAAGGCGACTCTAAGTGCCCTTCTAGTCCTTTTCCTTGCTTTGTTCAGGGATTTGTTCCACCAGGGTTGTCCCTTCCCAGGTCTTATCTCTTTCTGGGGGCAGGCTTTGAGGTAGGCATCGTTAAGAGCTTTCTCAAGCCTACATGCTTCTTGCTCTATTTCTTCCTTTTCTCCTAATTCTCTTTTACCGGGAATCCACTCTCAACGCTAGATCGAACGTATCCCAGTTTGTTTTCCTATTGTTCCTAAATTTTACTACTTCCAGCTGGCAGTCCAGATGGAATGTTATTCTGCGGTGATCTGAGAAAGCATAAGAGGTGTCAACCTTCCAGTCCTTCAACAGATGGGAGGCATCGCTTGACATTAATGTAATATCAAGAACCTCTTTCCTTGTTCTAGTTACAAACGTGGGTGTGTTGCCTACGTTAATTATTTCTAGGTCAGTGCTAAGAATATATTCAAGTAATAAATCTCCCTTCTTGTTGCAATCCGTGCTGCCCCACACCTTGTGATGGGAGTTGGCATCACAGCCTACAACAACCGGTATACCCATACCTCTATATTTTATCATTGTCTCTTCTATGAGTTGTCCTGGTGGTTCGTAGTCCGTCTCGCTCGGGATGTAGACCGACATGAAGACCATTTTCTTTGTGTTCCCATCTGCCATACATAGTGTGCCTAGTACAGCCGTGAGATCTCTGTAACATTCAACTTCCATTAGTCCTAGCGCCCTAGCTCTGTTGCTAACATAGATGCATGTTCTGGGGTTGGACTCACCAACACGATGGTAGATAGTTTCACCACCCAGACAGCCGATGCCAACAACACGGCCATTAATTACATATGGCTCTTGTAGCAGGGCGATGTCTATGTTATTTGATACCACAAATCTGCAAAGCTCTGTCATGGCTTAGCGACAATGGTGCAAATTTAACTGAAGTATCTTTATTTTATTTTGTGTTGTGTTTGTATGTGTGTGTGCTTGTGTAGTGTTATTGAGTAGAGTCACTGTGTAAAAGGTGTGTGTGCCGCCCGGAACCTAATGCTTCGGGCCCCGCTTCTGATCACCGTCAGTCACACTATGGTGATCTTCAGGTGTCTTCAGCGAGGCGGTCTGCACAGGTCCCAGGTCTGTGTCTGTGATTGCGCTTGGGCCGCTGACGGGCAGGGCTGATCGCAGGAGCTGTGGGGCGCATCTTTTTGCTCCCGAACAGACACAACCGCAATGTCTGCCCTTACCCCCCAGCGACTCCTCTGTGGAGTACTGTGGGTCTGTCTGTGTGCTTGTGTCCTGTGTGTGCCCGATGCGTGTTCCAGGGCACACTGTTTGTGACGTCTTGTCCGCCACATTAGACCCGCTACCATGTCCGGTATCGGCCACATCAGGTTTCGCCTGCTGCCTGCTCGTGCGCAGCAATCGGGCCTGAACCTGGGTGGCCTGGTAATTGAGCCAGACATGTCCTAAGTCCTCCTTGAAAATGTCGTTGGGGACCCCCATCACCAGTCTCTCCCCAGCAGGGAGTTTCTCCCTAGAGATAAGGGTCCACTCCGACATCTTCAATTCGGTCTTATACGCGTTCTGCCCCTGCAGAAACTGATGTATTTGTTGTTTGTTTATATATAAATATAAACTATTTATACAATTCATACAATTCACTACAAACGGGACAATATCCACTAGTCAAATAAAAAAAAACACATTTTAATCCTTCCAAATTATTATTAAAAGAAAACTTAAGACTATTGTCAAATCAATAAACTCTATTTTAACAACAGCACAATAACAATTATTTTAAAAAATAGAGGAAAAAATTATACTTATGTAAATTGTATTTTACACTCCATTTACATTATTTAATGTTATTTATAATTAGAATACAAAAAATCCTATAAACATATTACACTTATTCTGCGGGACGGTAATTCTTTATTCCGTCTCGTCTGATTTTCCTCCTCTCCGCTGGAGTAGCTCCTCGTGGTTTGACTATCATATGAGGTCCTTTCTTACTGGGGTCTGGCTTATATGTTGTTGTCACTTCCTATAAACAAGAATGGAGATAAAAGCTATAATTATTGTCTTTAATCATTTGTTGACGCATTTTTGTTCATGACGCACGCAAGTTTGATATTAACTTAAACAAAATCAAATGTTTTCTATATATTTAAAAGGATAATTTTAAATAAAGTGGTTAAAATTGCCAAACATAAGTTTCTGCAGCAGTAATTGCCTACCCTGTTTACCAGAACAAAACTCTAAAGAAACAACTAGAATCATAGTACCATTGCAGAGGGAAGTGTTGTACAAAACTCATCCCACCTTAGAAGATGGGATATAAATAGTTTTCACTCTATTTTTTCACTTCATAATAGATTAACTTCACAATTAAAACATGAACTATCGTCAATTAGTGGCAAAAATTAGGAAATAAACTTGAACTCTACTGTATAAATGCACAGAACATGATAAATATCCTGTATATATATTTACCGGGTGGTTTTTTTTTTTTTTTTTTTCGGAAGGGCTAGACTTTTCGGCCTGATGGCCTTTAAGCTCAATCGGTACATTAAGTGAGCAGTTGGCTCATTTAAGAAATATTCGAAAGGGGGACGCCCCCCTCCGCGCCCCGCAGGGGGCGCGTTTCATCGCGCGCGCTGCTCGGGAGAGCAGGATTTGGACTAGTCAAATCCGATACGGTCAACGAATTAACCTATCATCATGAGGGCCGGCCCACATCCCTCCCTCTGGAGAGGGAGGCGGGTCATGCGCGGTGCCCAAGCAATCTAGCGGTAGCGTAGTGCTAGCGCTGTTTGCGCGGTCTGGGTTTGTGTCTACTCGTATCGGATTCGAACCTAAGCTTCCGCGATCGATCCGGATCGATGTGGTTTCCATGTGTAGGGTACGACGTCGCTTACGACCCCGAGGCCCAAGCGGTGTGCAGGTGTACCTAGCACCGTGTGTGTCTATATATGCTGTGACGTTCGCGTCGCGCCTTTGCGTCGCGCATTAGTAGCTGAGAGATTTCGTCAGCTGGATCTGTTAAAACATGCTTAGGTAACCTATGTCTAATTGGAACTGAGCTATCTGGGGCATAGTTTGCCGCGCTCACGATGAGCGGGTTTGGGTGGAGGAGTGCCTTTTCAAAGTGACGTTCTGACGTCATTTTGAAGTGGCCCCTAATGGACTCTAATCTGAAGTCCCTGTGCAGGTCGATGTTTCTTACGTACCACGGGCAACCGGTTGCCATGCGTAAAAATTTATTTTGGACTATTTGTAGTGAATTAAGTCGACTTTGTAGCACAGGCGTGAATGCGACACAAGAGTATGACATAATGGGTCGGACACAAGTTTTATACAGGCTTAGCTTATGCCTGAGGGGCATTTTGCTGTTTTTGTTAATTAAGAAATATAAACGGCTCAAGACGAATTTGGCCTTTTTGGTGACTGTCTCTATGTGTGGTCTAAATGACATCTACCTGTCAAGGGTAACCCCCAGGTATGTTACCTGATCTACTCTGGGTATTTCTATATTGTTTAACCTTATCGGTTTCATGGTACGATAAGGTCGTCTGTTTGTGACCCTCCTACGTGAGAATTTTATGGAGGCACTTTTTTCTGGGTTTATATCAATCCTCCATTTTGCGAACCATTCACCCAGCTCGGTGACGGTACGCTGGAGGATGGTGGAAGCCCTTGCAGCTGAGGGGTGGGTGATATACAGAGCGGTATCGTCTGCAAAGAGAGCCCGTTTAACCGCCGGGTGTTCGGGGATGTCGGAGGTATACAAGTTGTACAAGGTCGGAGACAGCACGGAGCCCTGTGGGACTCCGGCCCTCAGAGGTCTCCGAGAGGACAGAGTGCCCTCTACTCTATATCTAAAATGCCGGCCTGAAAGGTAGTCGCGGATGATGATGACTAATCTGTCCAGTATTCCTAACTTGAATAGTTTGAATATGAGGCCTTCGTGCCAGATTTTATCGAAGGCTTTTGCTACATCAAAGAATACAGCGCACGTAGTACCCGGTGGAAGGCCACCAGGAAGACCAAGGCGAAAGTGGTTTGACGATATAAAGGACTGGACCGGATTGAGCTACCACCAGATCAAGAGAATATCGCTTGATCGGACGGAGTACCAAATGCTGACCTCCAAACTTCAATATGAAGATGGCACCCCCATGATGATGATTATGATGATATATATTTATAGCATAGGAGAGCAAACTCAAAGGCTTTTGGCGACAATCAATTCCAACTCATGGGCTACTGCATAGTTACTGCATACTACAAACCGCACGAAACGCTACGGCATAGCTGTCACTTTACGCCGGTAATATGTGAGCCAGAGTTACCACCTCGGTCATGCCGTCTAAATTCGTCTGCAAGCAGTATGGCACTACCTCTACAAAATTATAATTTCAAACTTACATTACCCCAGTCGTCCTCACAATCGACCTCTGGAGCCGGCTGAACAGGCACCACAGGCCTATAGTCATTATCAATCACATACACTTGGCTGTCAAATATACCTCTCTTGGGGCAATTAGCTACATGGTACTGAAACAAGACACAAGTATTAAATAAGTCAAGTGTCCAATAGCCTTGCCAATAGCCTCCTCCATCCGGCTGTCATATAAGTCTGGTATATTTACATCATCCTTTTTTTTTTTTTTCTTTTTATGGCATAGTAGGGCAATGAGCAGTCGAAGCCGTTTGGCGACTACCGACGCCCAAACACATCCGCACAACCAAAGATTATGCAGATGCGTTGCCCTCCTTTTCCCTAACCCCCCCAATGGGCCACCGGAAACTCACAAACCGCACGAAACGCGACAGCATAGCTGTCACTTGACGCCGGTGTTATGTGAGCGAGAGGTACCACCCCGGTCGTGCCGGCCCAATTCGGCTGCTAAGCATCATGGCACTACCTCTTTACAAATACTATAATATGTTGAACGTTTATAATGGGACAAACAATAAGGACGGAAGGAAAATAGGTCTATAGTCTACTGGGGGTGCTTATTCATTTTGAGATAATAACACGCTCTTCCTACAGGAAGATGTGAGATAGTTCTGTCGATAAACCACGATTCCAGGGAGGAATAAACATTGGGAATGCCACAAAAGATTGAGTTGCCAGGCCAGAAAAATAATGGCCTTCCCATAATATTAAAATCGTACAGGTTATAAATTCAAAAAGAACCTCGCCTACTGTTTTAATTAAATTAGTTTTTTACACTACAACTAATTTAATAATAAAAACTCTGTACCATATAAAATACTCAAGTTCAAAAACACATTGACTGGCCTGTTGGTCTAGTGGTGACCCTGACTGCTAAACATGAAGGTTGTGGGTTCAATCCCCACCCTGGACAAATGTTTGTGTGATGAACATGATCATTTGTTCTGTCTGGGTGTAATTTATCTATAATATGTTTGTATTTATAAATATATAAGTATTTATCAGTTGTCTGGTTACCATAACAGGCTGTGCCTAGTTTGGGATCAGATGGCCATGTGTGAGTTGTCCCAACATATTATTATTATTATTACATTGAAATGCTAAATTACAAAACATAAGCGATATTAATATTTTAATCTGTTCTGTAACAAAAACTCTGTAAAGTAGGTTGACGGACAATAATTTTACATGAAAATATCATGATTTTAAACATTGTGACACACAAGATGAATGTTTCAGCCGATCATGCCTGTATCACTCCAAAAGAAATAATTGCAATATGAGCTAATCTTTGCAGTGGTGGATCTAGTGGGGCTCTGTAATAACAATGTAGGCAATGCAGTCCAGAAGCCCCATATCATTAATAAAGCTGATAGTGGTAATTACACCCCTGAATCTTAGCTTAGTGGTACTTCAAATTAGTAGAATCTTTAGCACTATGACCTCTTACTATTCATTGCTATCTCAACTTACATTAAATAAAGAATAGAAACAATATATAGCAACTTACATCCAACTCCACATCATTAACTATGTGAGTCGAGTCAAAAGGGCAAGTGACCTTAGCACAGTTGGGGTACTGCTTCTTACACTTCTGTATGTGTATATGCATCCTGTAATGCTCAACTTGATGTGCCTTGTTGTAAGGACAGGTTGTCATTTCGTTTGGCCCAGGTGTAGCCATTTCTGAAATACACAAGTGATTTAGTATAGTTATTTGTCTAAAAAACTTAATAATTTTATGGCAAAAATATGTTTTATTTATACTATTATCAACCACCTGATATTAGCATATACCCTATGCTTGGGTAATGTATAAATTTAATTTTTAAGGTATAGAAAGCACTAGATGTTGTCTGTAACTTAACTATAACCTTCCTCGATAAATAGGCTAATTAACACTAAAAGAAATTTTCGAATCAGACCAGTAGTTCTTGAAATTAGTGCGTTCAAACAAACAAACTCTTCAGCTTATATTAGTTTAGATAAGAAATGCCTTTTAACATTAGGCTTATGAATCATTACGATGTTATTTTAGACAACATATTTTAAGTGTTATTATTTTTAATTAATTTTGTTTACTTATTATAAGTATTTTATTATATATTATATTTTTACTTTCGGTCTGATACAAATAATGTATGTGTATCAAGTTTAAAAAAGACAGTATTATTGCCAGTTTTTAAGGGTGGTATAGGGAATTTATTTGCGGCTATTATTCAATAATAATAGCAATCTAATGATCAGGATTAAAAAAGATGTCTAAACAAAAATGCTTTGGGTTAAGCCTTAATTTCAAAGGCAAAAAGAAAAGCAGCATTTTTAAGAGGTAGTGCAAAGCAGCTGAATTGGACCGGCACGACCGGTTGGTACCTCTCACTCACATAATACCAGCGGTTTGTGAGTGGCCCATTGGGAGGGGGATAGGTTTTTCCCTGGAGGGCAACGCATCTGCATATATTTTGGTTATGCGGATGTATATGGGCGTCGGTAGTCACTATAAGGCTCCGACTGCTCGGTTGCCTCCTTATGAAATAAAAGTAAAATAAAAAGGGTGTTATTTAAATGGTTAGCATAGTATTCGTATTTTTGTGAGCAGAAAAATAGCTAATTGATCAGCAACTCATGGCCAGCAAACATTTCGAAATCAATCAGCAATTTGTCATTCTGAACGGCTGTAATTATTTTTGTAAAGCATATTAATTATATAAGCTGCACTGATCTGCTCCTGTTTAATAAAATTATGGTAAGCACTTAGAGGGTAAGCAAAAAAAATCATTTTGTGCTGCATATAAAAGTAGGTACTTTACTTGTCATGCGCAAAATGGGTGTATTCCTTACAAAGATTATTTAAATTATTTACTCTCTGAGTGGATGTGTTTGTTTATGTATGTATTAATTATAGAAATGTAAATTAATAAAAGTTTTATTTTTATTTTTGTAAATTTATAATTTAGATAAATAAAAAAATATAAAACAATTAAGCTACATCTTTATTCTTATAATAAAATTATAATCGAGATCGAAATTATAAAAGCAAATTCATGTGCAATGAGTTTTGAAATTAAATAACAAAATGTTTTATTCTTCATCATCATCATCAGCCTCTATCCGTCCACTGCTGAACACAAACCTCTTTAAACCACTGCAATTTGACTGCTAATAATCGCCGATTACATTACATTGCCGATTTTTTTACAAAAACGCATTCCAATTAGTTATTTTGCTCACCATGTTTTAAATATGCATACCAACAAATACACTGCTTATAGACATGTTTTCTCTGCTGATCAATCATGAAATCTTGCTGATCAAGTAGTTATTTGCGGACTGAATGTTTATTATGCAAACTCATGTTATTGTAAGCTGCCTATTTATGATTTAATTTTTGACCATTATTAAAATTATTTGCAGAACAAAGATTGCTGCCTGATTTTTTTTATTGCAAACTAAATCTTTGTATGCTGATTGCTGACCAAATTATTTAAATGCTGTTTTTCGTGGCTCACCAAAATTTTATTATTGCTGAGCATATTATAATTACTCAACTACTCAAATAAAAAAAAAGCATTCAAAATAACTATCATAAAGAATTATAAGTGGAGGAGAAACATTTTAAGAGGCGTTTTCTACGTATAAACGATCAACAATTCAACTATATAGTGATTAAAGTAACACCGTTTATAGAAAGGCAAAATATAAACTTTCGGAATGCTATCAGTATTGTTACCACCCAAGTCATTGAAAATGTTGTAACTAAGGTTCGCGAAATGCGAATACAAATCACACAGGTATAAAGTTTCAACAACCATAAAATTTACTTTCAAGTACCTTACATCCTTACTTTATACATAAACAAGTTACAACTCACCAAAAAGATATTATTATCGTGAAGTTGTAAGAATAACAAAAATAACAATATTTCAAATCAATAAAACGATTTAAAATTATCAGCAAATGAGTAAATATTTTATTTTTTCGGTACGTATGTAATTTTTTTTTTTTTTTTAATAATATTTTATGACCTATGTAATTAAAGACGTACCAGTATTTTTTTTTTCTTCTTGGAAAGATTTAAACAAAGAGTATATATAATTTAGACGTTTTGAAGGGAAACCAGCAAACTCAAAACTGCAAAACATACACGTAATTAGTAAATGCCAATGTCAAAACTCAAATGTCGCCACACCCATAAAGATAAAATACCTAGCGGAACTTTATGGCCACACCGCACACGCCAGTTGATGTGTCTATGGTCTAATGTCTAATGTCAATAAGTAGGTCAATAATAATTTTATGCCGCATTCACACATTCGTGCGAACGGCGAATAATGCGAATAGAAGCACTTGAAGCGAATAATGAACACGCATATTGTGAAAACAATACGTTCGACATTCGCATCATAATTTGTGAGTTCGCGTTGGGAGCGGTTTTTCGGACGCGAATCAAAGGGCATGAATGGCGATAGGCGAACTCACACATTTGCCGATCACCTGCCTTCGCCCTTCAGTGGACAGCTAGTGCTTGACCCAACAGAACATGTAGACAAAAGGAGTGGATGGGAGTTCAAGGGCGTGCGGTTGTAATTTTTTGGTTTGCCGTCAATTAATTGATATTTTGTTTTGTTCATTCGGAGCGGGTTTCTAAGTGTTTCATGTTTGTTTTAAAAACTTTACTTGTTTATATTGTGACTGGTTAGTGAATATTGTGGAGGATTGTTCTGGAGCGGACGGCGAGGGTCTCCTTCTGCGAGGCAGTGATGTCCCAGAAGGAGGCTGACGAGCAGGTGAGAGAGGAGGCCGCCGACGAGATCTCCTCCCGCAGGCGACGAACGGGGGTGCGTAGCAGGCACTACTTAATGCGCATCCAGTAACACCTGTGTTCGTATCGGGCTCAGGATGGGCAGCGGCCAGGCAGTTCCCAATTACGAGGAGTAGTCTGGTGATCCTATCTTTTGTCTGCATATCCGGGACCCTCAGAAAGCGGCTGAAGGCACTCCCAGGTGCGAATCCCACATTGTTTATTGTTATTCTTCACATATAGGATCTATATAATGATCACTTAAGATTGTCTTAGAGGCTAAATTTATAATGAGGGTTAGCATCGCACCCATTTCAGAGAAGATACCCCACAAGAAACTTTGCAGGGTTCCTATCATTCTTTTAGTCCTGATCATTATTTCTCAAAAGTCAATTAAATCTAAATCTAGAGCAATTGGGTCAGGTATATAACTAACCGAAGATCCTGGCTGCTTCTTTAAGGATTTCTCTGCGATAAACAAACAAAAAGGATTGTTCAGGAGCGGTTTTCTATACTAGGACCGTTCTGGTGGTTTTTAAAGCGTTTGTCTAATATATAATGTGATTGATTGGCGAATATTATGGTGGACTGCTCTGAGTGGATGGATAGGGAAGTGATAGTTGATTAATGGGGCTAGAGGGGCGTATCTTAGCCGGTTACAACAGGAACACCGAACAAAACTACAAAAAAATTATCTTTGTTGAGGAATGGCAGGAGCGGTTGTTTTTTTTTTTTGGTTTCCCGTTAATAAATTGTTATTTTGTGTTTTGTCCATTCAGAGTGGTTTTCTATAGTGATTGTTTTAAAAACTTGATCTTTATATATTGTGATTGGCTGGCGAATCTTGTGGAGGACCGTTCTGGAGTGGTTTTCTTAGCAAGGCTGTTCTGGCGGTTTTCTTGTTTGTTTTAAAAACTTATAATCTGTGTTATGTAATGAGATTGGTTGGCGAATATTGTGGTGGACTGCTCTGGGTGGATGGAATGAGGAGTGATAGTTGATTGATAGGGGCTATAGGGGCGAATCCGCGCTCCTTGGGGTTTCCCCGCCGTTTCTTCATATTACAGACTAAATATTGTATTTTGTATGGCTAATAGCCCAGTAGCTAATACCTTTATATGAAAAGAATAATGATATTTGTTTATGTTTTGTGTTTTGACTTTTGAAGTTTTGACGTTGTGTTTTGAATTTTGATATATAATCATATTTCATTCTTGTGATCACAAATTATATAGAGGATACTACGTATTGATACGCTTGTGATAAATGTGTTTTTTTTCATGCACATATTGCAGTATTGTATTATTATATATTGTTCTCGTATTGCAGTCTGCAAACCCAAAGAGTATAATAAAAAAGAGCAGACGTGTATTATTTTTTATTTTACTAAGATATTATAAGTTTGTCATAATAAATCTCCCCTATCTTATCTCTAATGGATACCTTAGGAAATCCAGTTCAGTTGTCAGAAGGAATAAATCTTCAGTAAGTTTTTTATAAGTTTGTCATAATAAATCTCCCCTATCTTATCTCTAATGGATACTTTAGGAAATCCGGTTCAGTTATCAAAAGGAATAAATCTTCAGTAAATTTTTGCAGTATAATTTTTTTATGTTAGAGTTAGATACTGATGATAGGGGGTCGACGTCGCCCATGAAAATAACCTAGTTTTCTTGGAACTAGCCTAGACAACATATTTATTTGTTGCCTATCCTGAGACAAGTGGTTAAGTATTGGTGCTAGTAATTACACTGCCCGTCTAGCCCTTCTCTCCGAAATACAAACAAGCCGTTTCAAGGGAGAAACAACCCATGCAGCCAGAAGCGTGGCACAGCGCATCCCTCCATAAATATGCTGAGCAGACATAAAAAAAAATTGATTCCATATTCTAATATATGATGCATGCAGCATGTATCAATTGTTAATGGTTAAAAAACAAAAAAATAAGTTTACAAACAATCACAACAAGAAAACATTACCCTCAAAGGACCACTGTGTTGTCTGTCTGTATACCTGTCGGTGTGTCCAACTATCATAAAAGAACCATTTTACTAATACAAGCCAGTAACAAATAAATTTTGTGATATTTTTAAAGTCTTGATGTTATGTTATTTTATTATATTGCAGTGAACTCCTCAATGGTCATGCAGAATTTCATATAGACATGGATTTTAATAAGAAAGGTCTTGATGTCATTGCCGATTATGAAGATGACATGTATTCAGACTTGGATGAAGACAGGTATATCTTTTTCTTGTATATTTTGAGGGTCAGCAGCAGTCGGATCCTTATGGTGTCTACAAAAATGTAGCTAAATTCATCAGCAACACATTTGCATTATTTATAATAAATAAATAATAACACATTTGCATTATCTCTGGTTGTGCGTATTCGTATTGGCGTTGAAAGTCTCCAAATGGTTTCTACTTATTGTTTGTCCTCCTATGCTTAAAAGTTGTAAGAGGTAGTGCCATGCTGTTGTGGAGCCAAATTGGGGCCGGCACAATCGGGGGGGTACCTCTCGCTTACATAACACCGGCATCAAGTGACAGCATACGTGTTTCGTGCAGTTTGCGAGTTTCGGGTTTGGGGGGAATTTTTTATTTATTTAAGGGTGGGGACACCAGTGAGGCCAAACAGGTGATCAGTCCTCATCTCCGGGACCATTTCACCCAATTCCCCAACTGGGGGGGATAGGGAAAAGGAGGGTAATGCATCTGCATAATATTTGGTTGTGCGGATGTGCATGGGCGTCAATAGTCACCAAGCGGCTTCACTGCTCGTTTGCCCTGGTTTAAAAAATGTTTATGCTATAAAAAAAACTGTACCTGGCGGGATTCCAACCCTCGACCGCTGTGCAGTGTCCAGTAGCCTTTTTTTTAACGCCGGGAAATGCTCTAAGGCATCCCGCAGGGGAGTGGGTCTCCCCACGCGGGTATGTGGGACTCGCTGCACCCGACAGCTGGTAAATGGCCGCAGCTCTACCCACTAAAACCCGGCGAGTGCCACCAATGCCGCCTTTGGTGAGGTGCCCCGGATCTAGAAAACAAACAGGGCACCTCGACGGCTAGTCGGTCCCGCAAGGGACCGACGCCACCTCCACAGGGGTTGTCACGCACCACAGAGCAACCCCTCCCAACGTTGGGACAGTACAATAGGGTGAGGTTCCCATCCTCACCCCTTGCCCCCTGCTCTTCTGTCCCCTCTTCTTATAAGAGGGGTACAAAGAGCCCCCTCGGCCCAATTAGCTTCACCCAAGGTGCACCTCTCACCCTAGGTTACTGAGCCCCACCGCCACGACAAGGCCTGAACCATGGTGGGGGGTGTCCAGTCGCCTTTAACTGCAAATATTTCTCTTATTTTTTTATTATGTACTATACAGACTTTGTTATCTTGGTAATTGTTCAAATTATGTAACCTGAAACTAAGGGTTTGTTTTCAGTGATACAGATGATGTTTTACAAACTATAGAAGAATCAACCAGCAAGGTAATGTTGGCCAGTCCGGAGTATATGAGCTTCAAGGATCTGGCTACGAAAATGATTGACTGCATACCGAGTGGGGATGTTAAAATGTTAATTGTTGAAGAAGGTTAGTGTATATGGATAAAAAGGATATGGAATTTCTAATGTCAATTATGTAACTGGCCATATATAAAATTAATTTATTCTAATAACAATATTCCCATATTTTGTTATAATTAGGTTAATAAACTTTTGATACAGATGAAATATTTTAAGTTGACAAAATTAGAAAAACTTCAAGGCGGGGCTGTCCGAGAACTGAATTTAGTATGGAGCTTGAAACCGCGTCGTGCGCTTTGGCAGCGAGTGAAAACACATATTTATTTTATTGAAGGAAGGGAGGCATTTATAAAAAAAAAATATTATGACCGTTTTTAATCACATTTTCTACAAGGTTTATTATTATTATTTAAGGGTGGGGACACCAGCGAGGCCAGACGGGCGATCAGTCCTCATCAGCGGGACCATTTGACCCAATTCCCCAGGCTCGCCTCTGGGATTAGATGCGGGGCGGGTTACCAATTGCCCCTCCGGTGTCACCCCCTCAAACCTACGTGTTGATCTACAAAAACTACTTAGCTGACTTATAGTTAGGTATGCTAAATCTTCCTTCTTCAGCTCGTCCGCTCCAAACAGCTCCCATCTTGCGTATGCAAATGCAGGGCATTCCGTTATGAAGTGCAGACTGGTTTCTTATTTCTCTTTGCACTTAGGGCATAGAGCGTCCTCTGTTAGCTTCATTATTGACAGGTGTCTGTTGAGTGGGCAGTGTCCCGTCAATATTCCTACAACTGTTCTGATGTTGTACCTATTTAGTTTAAGCAACTCTTTAGTCTTCTTGCTGTCAAGCGTCGAGATGAAGAATTTCGACTGTCTGCAGCTCTTCATGTCATTCCATCTTTGGTTTGTTCTACAAGGTTTATTATGGTACAAGTTTTATTGTACAGAACCTGATATTACTCAAATAAAATTGGTTTTTCATCTCAATTTTGACCTATCTTTGCATTTTTTTTAATGCAGCAGAATATAAGTAATCGTGTATCGAACAACCGAAATATTATGATGATGCAGTGTTAAATAACATATTTTTGTCAAAACTTAAATCACATTAGATTTTAAATAAAACAGAATTCAAAATTCCGTTTATCGGGAAAGGACTCCTTAATCATTAAAATGAAACTACCGTTATGGATTTTATGGCAGTTTATTAAGTTTTTTACATGCCCAACGTTTCGGATACTTTACAGAAACTGGATACACTAGAGATAAAATAGATTGATCTATTTATTTTTTATCATTAGCAAACATAAAAATATCAAATTAACATTATTCTGTAATTTTATTTGTTAGGTAATCATGATATTTTGTAAAAATAATTTCATTAAATTCTTGGCGTTCATTGAGGGAGTTCTATGTTCAGCAGTGTACAGATAGAGGCTGATGATGATGATGAGACCCTACTTTATTTTAATGACTCTTTCTCTGCAGTAAATATAAAGATAAGAGGACTATTGACTACTCTATCTCTATATATATCTCTATAATGCACATTTGTCGTTTTGTGTTATAAAAAGTCTTGGTTAGTGTCAAAAATTATTCAGACCCTTGACCTTTTATTAACAGGTGATGGGCCACTAGTGCCTATAGAGGCAGAGGTCTCTGTGCACTATGCTGCTTATTATGAAAATGAAAAGATACCTTTTGATTCTACGCTCACAATGAACCACGGGGAACCACTGGTAAGTATTTACTGGATCTTCAAGCTATTATAATTTGTTTTTTCTTTTTAGTGTTCCCTTCCTCAAAATTACAAAACGGAATCCTTATAGGATCACTCAATCGTACAAACTAAAACTTATAGGGTACTTCTCATTGAGAATAATGAAAGTTGGTTAAGAAATATGACTTACAATAAAAGTAAAGCAAAAAGATTTGAAAACCGTAAATTTGTTGTTATATAACATAAACATAAGGGATCGGTAGTCTTAGCGTTCATTGAAGGAGGCCTATATTCAACTGTGGACGGATAAGGGCTGATGATGATGGTAACATAAACAATATGCTTTTCGGGACCCTTTTCTTTAATACTGAATATTAAGGTTGAACAAGTCGACGGCGCCAACTCCAACTAAATGAATGCTATCTCACCTGACATAGTGCGCGAACATGTGTGCTAGAATGAAATGCACAATGATCCATTTCTAAAATGTCCTTTTAGCAGAACAGTAATTATAGAAAAACTATTAAGTGTATTTTGAAAATAAATTTATTTCAACTTTTGAATAACAAAACTATGTCTGTACGGGCTTTATTTTTGAGCTTTAGTGCTCCGTATACTATCTATTTTCGCCCTTAAAGTTGGGCTAAAATCAGTGTTAAAAATACGAAAGTTTAGAAGCTTGTATTTTTTAAATGTATATTTTTTTTACGATTTTGGGTACATACAGACATAGATAATGACGAAATCAATTTATATTATCCTTAGTTTTTCATGGTTAACGTCAAACATTGTATTAATTACTGTTCTGCGTTTGTATGGACAGTTGAGCGACTTGTGTAACCTTAAGTTAATCTGCTGGTAGGTTCACCGACGAGCATTACCATAAGTGACCCTTACCTATGTCTCACTCGTCAGGGCATGGTTATCCTCTTTGAACTCAGACGAGAAGGGTATTGGCCATAGTTCACATATTAAATGACCCAATACTGGCTCAATATTTTTTTCTTTTGTGAAAAAATGTTAATTTTTATTTTCAGACAGTACAGTTGGGGGCTGGGAAGATCATACCAGGCCTAGAAATAGGTCTGACTTCGGTTAAAGGACCTAAAGCGAGGCTGAATCTTCTATTGCAACCAAAAGCAGCTTGGGGCAAAATGGGCATTTTGCCCCGGATAAGACCTGAACCTGTGCTATTTGTTGTCATACTGTATGATGTAAACGATAATGACAATGCTGCTAATGCAAGGTATAAATGAAAAACATTCTAAAATCGTTTTTTTTCTACCTTTTGTCTGTTCTGTTTCTCTGTTTCAATGTTAGGCATTGGTCTCATGCACCGGCCTGATTTTGAAGACACTTTTGGGCCATTCTTCACATATGCGCTGACCCAATGCAAGGTGGAGAAAGCCACCTTCACACAACTTTGAAGACTTTAAATCTTATCAGTTATACAGGCTTCTTCACAATGTTTTCTATTATATCAGCATTGAGGTAGATTTTTAATCTTTCATGTCTTACAATACTTTCATCTTGTTTCAGATTCAACAACCTACCAATTACCGAGCAAAAAAAATTTGAAGTCTCTAAAAAGACAGTCTTGTCTATACACTCACAAGCAAAAACGTTATTTCAAAAAAAGAAATACGTTAAAGCTATAAAGTGTTACCAACAGTCAATATCTGTACTTAACATATCTGAACCTAAAGATAAAGAAGAGGGAGAAGAAATAAAAAAATTACAAATCAAGTCCTACTTAAATTTAGCTGTTTGTTATTATAAATTAAACAAACCCAAAAATATTATTAATATGTGTAAAACAATACATTTTATCACGGACATAGAAAAACATTGTAAAGCACTATTTTATTATGGAAGAGCATATGATATGTTAGGTAAAAAAGAGGAAGCCGTAGTATATTATAAAAAAGCGCTGAAGTTAGAACCAAAAAATAAGGATATTGGAATTGCGTTGGCCAAATTAGATAAATATAACAAAATGTCTGAGGAAAAGGAAAAAGAAATGTGGCAAAATGCTATTCCTGTGCAACACGAAAAGAAGAAGAATTATGACGTTGATGAAGACTTTGTGAATAGCGCGCGGGAAATGTGTAAAGATTTGGCGGGAAGAGAGGAATATTCAAAAATTGATATGCCAAATGGCTTAATGAAAAATGAAGTCGATTGTTTAAAAGATATTTCTGATCAGTTCAATTTAATACTTTTAGAAGATGGCGAGGGAAAGAGGAAACGCATTTCTATCATAAAAAAGCCAATTTAAATTGTCATTTTTAGGATTCCCTCCCTCAAATTGATGGCAACCTCATAGGATCACTGGAGGTTTTAAACGATTTCAGGGATCCTAATTGTAAAATTGTATGAGTTCCCTTTAAAAGAATTGCCTACTTTTGTAAGTGTATCACATCTAGTCTGTCTATTACGTACATCCCTACTATGGATGTCACTTTTCTTTCTAAATTCATATATTGAGAGGCTAAACCAAAGGTAAAATTATAGTGATAAAGTGTAGATGTACCCTCAAAGTAAAAACAAGGTAAAAGAAGTTTTAAGTCTAGATAATTTTAAGATTTATTTTAAGCATCTAAGAGATAAAATATTTTACTTAACAGATACATACCTGGTGCTATCATAAATTGTGAAGAAGATGTTATAGATAACTAATACGTAATTTTTTATATCTTTATGTACACAGAATCTTAATAATATTATACAGTATGCCAAATGCAGCCTACGGGAATTCGATATCCTTATTAAACACCTAAACTGCTTGTATATGTTAGTATTTTTAGCATTTTTAGTTTAATTTTTATTTGTTTTACAAGATATGATACAAAAAATACATTCTCTGCTTTGAGTAAACTGTGTGACAACAAGATTATAATTGTAAAAAATGTATAATACTCTTCCATAGTTATTTAGTTTTTATAAGTTTCATTTTTTTTTATTAGTTTTTCTCTTCATATTACACTTCTATCAAAGAATGAGTTGTTTTTTTTAAATTATTTTCTTTTAGTAGAAGGCGCGCAAAGAGTTTTTTTAGCTTCTTTTTTCGTTGCAGCTAAAGTTTAGCCTTTGGAGGTATAGATGTTTTACTTCACGAAAGCGGGTGAGCCATCCTTGTGTTTGTAACGTACATGCACATTGTTTTTGCGTGCGTAAGCTCGGGAGTGCTAAGATCAGTACGCTGATAGGCTCTCTGTATTTACGCGCACACTACCGCACGTCTGTCGCATCACAACCACAAATATGGCCCAGCCACTTTCGTGAAATGAAACAACTGTACCGGTGTAATGGCTAGCTCGGTCTAGGTCATAGCCACACCCACCCGCGGCGCGATGAGGCGCAGCACGCGTCGAGCGGCGTGAACAAATTGTATGAAGTATGCCACAGTTATTGGCGGCGCGGATTGCGTGGCGGCGAGAGCCCAGCGAACACGACGAGCGATTGAAACAAATGTCGAGACTATGGATTCGTGTTGTTAAGTTATACAAACCCATGAAGAACACCATAGAAAATTCGCGAACCGATACGGTAAGCTTCGTCTGTCCAACACGAGTATCGAGTGTACGTGAAGCAAATAACAATAGGAGTGGTGAGTGTTTATGCAGAAAACGTACGAGAAAGGAGGTAGTCTAGTACGGACAACTCTAATGCTGTCAACATATACCCGCATACTTCAGTCTCGTAAACAAGACATTCGTAGATAATGTTATAATATAAATCTATACTAATATTATAAAGCTGAAGAGTTTGTTTGTTTGTTTGAACGCGCTAATCTCGGGAACTACTGACTTTTAGTGTTAGACAGGCGTATATAAAAAAAAACAGCGTGTTTGTATACTTATAGCCTATAGGCTATAAGTATACAAAGTATAACATCCTATAGTTATTTAACTCCTATATGTCACGCTGTGACATATAGGAGTTGAGTAACGCGGGCGTAGCTGCAGGCAACAGCTAGTGCGAAATAAAAGTGAAAAACATGGTAAATATCCCGTTTTAAATATTTTTTGTAGTAATTACACTGCCTGTCTTGCCCTTCTCTCTGACTCACAGCAAAGCTTTTTGACGGGAGAAACAAGCAAGATGGTGGTACCCATGCAGCCGGGAGATCGGCACAGCGCAACTCTCCTACGGGTAAAATGTCAGTACGTAGACCAGAAAATTAATAACTTAACCAATTCATTAAAAAAACATCAATTATTTTATACAATTAATTGTATTCTCAATTTTTTTTGTTGGAAATTATTGGTGGTTGTAAATTTTCCAAAACGCAGCATATACATGCGTATGATATCATCAATCATCTACACAATGAAATAGATTTTCAGGAAATTTATTTAATTTACTTGATTATTACATTATCCTATCCATAGTAGCTATGCAGGCGACTTGGGCCGGTACGACCGGGGTGGTACCTCTTGCTCACATAACACTGGCATCAAGTGACAGCTATGCTGTCGCGTTTCGTTTGTGTTTCGGTTTGTGAGTTTCCGGTGGCCTATTGGGGGGATATTGAAAAGGAGGGCAATGCATCTGCATAATCTCTGGTTGTGCAGATGTTTATGGGCGTCAGTTGCTTTGACCGCTCGTTTGCCCTCCTACGCTATAAAAAAAGCCAATTAACATGGATCCTTACTTTTGCTATGCTGTAAGTTTCTAAGTCTCTTGTATAGTAAATTCAGAATATTTCTCTAAAAAGGCGGCATAACCATTTTTAATTTCTTTCCACTTGCATCTATAGCTGTTTTAATTTCTGGAAAACAAAGCATCCACAGTCTATCTTTGTAAGCAACAGTTGATTTTTAGTCAGCTTTGCCTAATAGGTTCTTTTTTTTTTAACTGATGAAAATCCTTGAAACATGTTGGTTACTTGAGGACCACATTCCTTATTTTTTTTTACGTCTAACTGTTTGTGTCTCAGCATCACATTTGTTTAAATATATATTTGCTTCACATGCTTGGTCCGCCATTTTGATGAATGAATTAGATTGATCACCTTCAGTAATTTCAGGCGGTTCTACAATATTTATCACCGGAACTATCTCAGCCTTTGATGATTGTGACTTTAATATTATTCTTCTGTCCATAAAGTGTTTGTGTCTAGATAAATAAATTAAAATAATATAAATAAAATTAACTAAAATTAATCATTACCTATATTGAAAATGTCTGATTTGTTTTAGTCTATTAATTTAAATATTTTAATCGAAACTAAATTCTTTTACGTACCTGATCAAAACTGTGGAATCGGTAAATTTGCGTGTTGTATAAACTGATGGAAAAATAGTTGGAGCAAAATTGGGACTTAATTCAACATCTGATTTTTTACCGCCAATGAAGTGTGCACTGCATATAACATCCATAAGTTTTGGAGACCACAACGATCCATCAATACTAGACAAAAAAAATATATTTACTTTTACTACCTACTCAGTTTTCTTACGCGATATTTTTATGTATGTACTTGTATGATATTCTAAAATCTAAACAATACGGTTATACTTAGGTTATAGTAATACTCACTTTTGCCTTTTAACAGCAGCTATCCATTTATTTCGCTGATTTAATTTCCATTCGGCAACCGGAAACTTATAAAATTTACAGTTGCTATTTCTACCGGTATTTTTGCAATCGACTACACAACAACTTTGATGACCCATTTTATTTAATTATTTAAACTGACACGTGTTATTTAGAGAGAAGATAATTTTAAGTTATTTTAATAGCCTTAACTCTTAAATTAAGTGAGAAATATAGCATATAATACCTAAGTAGTAAGTATGTGAAAGAATAGAAATTAGAAAGAGCTAAGAAAGAGCCATCTTGGAGCCACCCTTAGTTCTTGTGTTGTTACCTGTCAGCAGTTGGCGCTGACATCAGTCATGAGTCTTTTTTTTTAAATTTATCTAGAGCTGTATACAAGTCTTTTGCCACTGACTATTATAAGAAAAGCCTTAAAACAAACCCTAAAAATAAACTAGACTTGTGCTAATTTTGATAAAAAAGCACTAAGTACTTTATAATGAATAAAACCAAAATCTTAAAAAAATAAGTTGTCTAATTATTTATTCAGGATATAAATCCTGAATTAAAATCTTATGTCTCAGGATAGGCAACACATAAATGATTTAATGGTTGCATGGGGTCGTTCCAGGTATACTAGTTTATGTTCATGGGCGACGTCGACCACTTACCATCAGGTGGCACGTTTGCCAGTTTGCCTATCCAACTAACATAAAAAAAAGTCGTTATATATCGGAGCGTGCAGGTGTGTATCTTGGTTTCCCGTTGATTAATTGTTATTTTGTTCATTTGGAGCGGTTTTAAAAACTTTATATGTTTAATATATTGTAATAGGTTGGCGAATTGTTTGGACGACTGTTCTGGAGCGGTTTTCAATAGTAGGATTGTTCAGACGGTTTTCTTTTGTTCTTGTATTATTTGACGACCTCTGTAGCTTAGTGGTAAGCGCGATGGCGCTCAAGCCGGAGGTTGCGGGTTCGAATCCCGCCAGGGAACAAAAAATATTTTCTGTGTTCCTGGGTCATGGATGTGTATTAAATATGTGTATTGTATAATAAAAATCTTAAATATATGTGTAGTATAAAATTATTAAATATATTTCCGTTGTCTGGTACCCGTAACACAAGTTCTTCGAGTATTTAGCACGGGGCCAGATTGACGTTGAAAGCGTCCATAGATATTATTATTGTTATTATTATTGTATTTTGTTCGGTTCTTGTTTTTTATTCATTCGGAGCGGTTTTCTATAATATTTGTTTTAAAAACTCAATTTGTATAATATAATGTGATTGATTGATGGATATTGTGGTGAACTGTTCTGGATTCTGGACACTCCACCTGAGTGGGAAGTGCAAGTTGATTGATGGGGACTAGAGGGGTGAAACCGTGCTCCTTGGGGCTTCCTGCCGTTTCTCCGTATTACAATAATAATATGTTGAATGAGGATCGTCATTGGCAATGCACTAAGTGCAGTCCATATATTAAAAAAACACGCAACTTAAATGTCAAATGTCATTTGGCACGTCAGCCGTCACACGTCACTGACGTGTGCTTTTGCCACTTGAGTTAATGCTAATGTGTATGTTTAACTCGAATTTTGAAATCGAACGAGAAACTGTGTAAGATACAATTTATCTGTACGATAATTCGATAACGTAGCAATGTTATCGTTTGTCCACGTAGTGACCTGTGTTAATAGGTGGTAAATCGATTTACACAGCGATTTGTGCGTGTTTAAAACATAAACTTTGGAGAAGTTTTAGTATTATTTGAAAACGAAAGCATTTTCTTATTGTATAGTAAAAGTTACGTTTGATTTTTTTTCAGAAAATGCTACGTTTAGTGTTATCGTTTGCGTTTTTGCAATGTGTATTAACTCAACAATACCAGCAAAAAGTTGCGCCCGGAGTACCGCCTCAAAACTACCAGGTAAAACCCATTATGAAATAAGATGGAATAAAAAGAGACACAATGAAAGATATTCCTCAAGATATGCTCTTGTTCTTTCCATCCCTACTTTGATAGATAAATTTATAGATATTAAATAAACATGACACATATGATGGTTGCGTTTAGAACACCTGTATGCACTACGATAAATAAATTTAATGAAGAGCTCACCATGTGGAGATTAGACTCATACAACTTTTTTCATTGATTATAGCGATTATAGATTATAGCAGGGATAGTTAACTAGAACATTCCTAACTATGTTGATTAGAATAGAATAGAATAAAACTTTATTCAGCAAACCAGACATTGCACCACAATACAGATGAGCATTATTAATAAATAAGTGTAGGTAAAGAAAAAAACAAAAAAAAAACGTTTACATAATAAAATAAGAAAAAGAAAAAAAAATAAGAATAATACATAAAATTGGAAACAAATCACATACAAGTCAAGAGCAAACCGATGGTCATTGGTTAGGTTTGTTGATTAAAGCCTAGATG
Source organism: Helleia helle (assembly GCA_963853865.1). Classification (NCBI taxonomy): domain Eukaryota; kingdom Metazoa; phylum Arthropoda; class Insecta; order Lepidoptera; family Lycaenidae; genus Helleia; species Helleia helle. The sequence continues at coordinate 2,339,822 of OY971434.1, forward strand.
CTGAACAGAACTGATTTCATCTGAACACATCAAACAATATTTTCGCGAACTTCCTATCATTTTTGTGTCAATTATTCAAAGTTATTTGTAACAGAGATGTTCATAGAATTTTTAATATTTTACAGAACTACCAGCAACCACCACCACCACCTCAGCCGAATCAACCCGTAAGTTACTTTTACACAAAACATACTTTAATACAAAAATCTAATTATTCAATTAAATATTGTCTTTCACTTTTCAAAGATACTTGTCACAAAATTTCATCAATCCCAATTTGCAAATTAGCAAGTTGCAACAGCACACTTTTAATGATAATTAACTAATGATTATCGGTTCATAGTATTTTTAACCATTGCATTTTTTTAAAACTTAATTTTCCATCAACAAATGGTTCCTTGTTGCAGCCTCAACAACAGTATCAACAGCAGCCCCCACAACAGTATCAGCAGCCGCCCCAACAGCAATACCAGCAGCAAGTTCCGGTGCAGCAGATCCCAGTACAACAGCAACAAGTGCCCATACAGCAAGGACATGGACATGGTGGTGAGAATCTGTTGAACTTACAGCAAAATAAATTAACAATGGACAATATTCCTTGTTCAAAAATTGTCCTTCATGAACAGCATTGGAAAAAGTGATTACTAGACAATAAGACAATATAGACACCTATACTATAGACAAACTTGATCTAGAATGTTTAATGTCAGCGTTGCTAGGCAACCAAACAACACCCTCGAGGTGTGCCCGAGATGGGCAGCACTGCGTCATGAACCAACATCGGTCATTGGGGGGGACTTGTCTCTGTCGAGCGTCATCACCGCGATGCTCGGTGCCGACGAGTCCTGGACGGCGATGGTCTCCTTCTGCGACGCAGTAATGTCCCAGTTTTATTAAATGTTTAGTTAAAAAAAAACTAAAATATGTAGGTAAATAAAATAGGCTCTTTTACTTGACTTTACAATTCATACTATGAATATTCTGATTGATTTTTATGTAAAAATGTGAAATTAAAATAATGAAAAAAAAAAAAACTGAAGTGATAACCCTAAGTCAGTTATTGTGGTTGGTTAATAAACATTCTACATCGAGTTTGTCTAAGGGTAGGTAATCTTTCATATGTTCTCATCTGGTGTTATAGTGTTTAATCTATATTTAAACTAGTGGCACCGACAGTCCTTGTCCTGTACATTTTTTTTGTAAATCTAAACCATTCTCGAATCCAATCGAATACACACCAGCCAGGTCCAAGCGCTTAGGGGGAGTTCAGTGACATACACACATACAGAATAATTATATATATAAAGATATTGATGCACAAACAGACCCACACAAAAAGCGACTAGTTTATACTATGTAAAAATATTTCACATATATCATTTGTCATTTACAACTTTACAATTTGCAATTTATGAAATCTCAATAATTACATATTGTTTTCTAATGTTTACGCGAATTTCACTCATTATAATGAAACAATTTTTTACGGATTTTATCGCGGTTTATTAAGATTTTTACAAGCCCGACGTTTCGGATACTTTACAGCAACCCTCCTCCTCCTCCTCCCGTGACCATGGTTGCTGTAAAGTATCCGAAACGTCGGGCTTGTAAAAATCTTAATAAACCGCGATAAAATCCGTAAAAAATTGTTTCATTATAATCTCAATAATTACATTTTTTTTATTCCAGATCCCCAACTTCTAAATGCTGCTAACATTGCACAAGAAAGAGAGTAAGTGTCTAAAGTAGTGTTCTGTTCAAAGTAAAAAAAAAATCGGTCAGTGTTGTCATTGGTCTTTTCTGCCATTCTTGTTAACAATGGGGATGTTGACTAATTTTTTTTATTGCGTTTATTTGATAGATATAGCCTATATAAACGAAAAAAAAAAATTATGAAGAAAGTCCATGTCCAAGTTTAATAAAAATAGTTTTTAAAATTCTCGCGTAAACTGTTGCTGTCATGTAACCATGATTACGTCACAGACCGATAAACATACTCGCTATCTGTCAAAGTACAGAGCTCCTTGCAGCACGCCGGTTATACTTTTAACTTGAATAAGACAGCTACGACAGTTTCTTTACCGGTCAGTGACGTCATCACACTATAATTGGCGTTCGCAGTCACGTGATAATGGGTGATAAATAACGCACACAAAATGTTACCTTAGGTTTTCAAATACTGTCTTTAATGTAATAAACATAACTTTACATGAACTTGTATCATGTGTCAACATCCCTGTTTAAATAAAGTGGTGTAAGAAAATTCGTTAATGTAATTCAATGACTTGACTTTATTTGTCTTTGTTTCTGCAATGGAGAAGATAACTTTTGTTTTATATGCCAAAAAATTCTACAAAAGAATCACGAAAGTAACTGTGTTTTTATTATTTTTCTATCTTTAAAACTGACCGAGATATAAAAGTGCAAAGTTAACATTTTCGGGCTCATCTGCGGACCGAGCACGATATCGTGGTGACGTCACGGGTTCCAACTCTGCGCGATTCAGCCAGACCAGCACATTTAACCAAATGTGCTGGTCGCGCGTGGAACTATTTTGTTTATTTTAAATAAGAAAAAAACAATACGAGTCTATCTATAAAATATTGTATTGTGCCTCAGTGTTAAAATACGGCCCGAAAAGTTATTTCTTTACCTTCCCGAAAATCAGAAAAAAAATGGACAAATGCGGTGAGAAGATAACATCTATTACGACCAAAAACGATAGGATATTATTGTGAGGATCATTTCAATGTAAGTAGGTATTCAGATACCATGTGAAATACTAAGAAGTAGGTTTAGCGGGTTCACCAAATATATATTAGAATATCTGTGCTTGGTCAATAAAACAATTGTCCAAACTAACAAATATTTAAGGCCGAAAGAAAGTTTCGATTTAACACGACACATATAAAATGAAGAAAAGTAGAATAAAATATAGTTATGTACTTATATAAAATGGCCTTTCTGTTGGTTGACAAATAATATTTCATATTTTTAATTTTTAATGTTGTGTAATGACACATTTTAATGTACATCTTTTACATATTATTATTATGTATACGGACGTATGAGGCGGGCGCCCGCCGCGTGACGTCATCGCTACGGCGCGCCGTGCCGTATGGAAGCGATGACGTCACGCGCTACTCGCGAACACTGACGAGATTTAATTTACCGACGTATACTTCCAATACTTACTATTACATGATTATATTATGTAGATATTTTCTACGTATTTAAAAATGTTTTTTTTATGTCAGTTGGATAGGCAAACTGGCAAACGTACCACCTGATGGTAAGTGGTCGACATCGCCCATGAACATAAACTAGTATACCTGGAACGAGCCCAGGCACTTATGTGTTGCCTATCCTGAGACATAAGATGTTAAGTCTCGGTGCCAGTAATTACACTGCCTGTCTTGCCCTTCTCTCCGAAACATCAAAGCTGTTTCACGGGAGAAACAAACAAGTAATATTGTAACATTGTTATCATCTCCATTGTAGTGTATTGTTGTATCGTAAGATAAATAACGCGACAGAATGGTCTTTATATGTATTATAATAGAATAGTTTTTAATTGATAAAGTGACGCGGGTAGTTATTAAATATAGGGTTTTATGTACATACAACTTACATCAACAAATTGTCCACCAGTCACATCCAAGAACACATGGAGGTGCCGATAGACACGTCAAAAATGTCCGAACAGGAATTACAGTTCCATTATTTCAAAATGCATGACGCTGACAACAACAACAAATTGGATGGCTGTGAACTCATCAAATCACTTATTCATTGGCATGGTATGTTATTAATTAACTAATCTATTCTAATATGATGAAGCTGTTGTTTTTTTGCTCTGAGGACGCAGCTCTACCCACTAAAACCCGACGAGTGCCACCAATGCCGCCTTTGGTGAGGTGCCCCGGATCTAATAAACAAACAGGGCACCTCGACGGCTAGTCAGTCCCGCAAGGGACCGACGCCACCTCTATAGAGGGGTTGTCCCGCACCATAGAACACACCCTCCCAACGTCGGGACAGTACAATGGGGTGAGGTTCCCATCCTCGCCCCTTGCCCCCTGCTCTTTTGTCCCCGTTTATAAGAGGCGCCCCACCGCCACGTCAAGGCCTGAACCATGGGGTAACAAGCTAGTCTCTTGATAATAAAACTTTTTTGCTTTTAATATTTAAATTTTGAAGAAGTATAGATGTGATAGGTCAACAATCGCTCTGTAGTAGCCTTGATGTATGTCAGTGTCAGTGGACTGGCCGTCTTGGCGATCATTGAAAGGGGCCCATGTCTACTGTACTAAATGTGTTCTATTTCTACTGATTCACAAAGCGGGTCTAGTTTTGTCGATAGCATGACCACTTCAAAGTACTACCAGTAAACCGTGGAATATAGAAGTTAGAATCATCTCTGTATGAAAAGTGACCGTCGAAAGACAAGTGAAAGTATTGCCGCAATAAATTACAGGTGGCGCCACAGTAGAAAGTGGAGGAATTTCTAAACACGAGTTCGCCAATAAATTACGCACGCACATTTATTTAAACATACAATCCTTCCTTTTCTACACAATTGTGGACAGATTTTGAAACTGTTTGCGGCTATTTTTGTTTACAAATGTACACTTTTTCAATTTGAAATATAAAAGATGGTTCTCCTTACTTATATCCATGCAGTAAACATACTGGCATTTTGTTTGAATGCAAAAGGGCAATACAGTTTAAGAGCACATTAATGAATAATTGTGACGTTATTAAGATGAGTCAATCGATATTTTGGTATTCCCCGGCAATGTAGTTGATAATCTTTAAATTTATTTACGTTCACCAACCAGACAAAAGTTATCAAACATTTATCATAATATTCTTTGTGACCTTCAAACGACTTAAATCTTTGATAGATATGTCAAACAATTGACCCGAATTAAATTATTTAGAGTACATATCAATTATAACTGATAATATAAAATTGATAATAATTAAAATGTACTACGTATATTACACCAATTATTAAATTAGTCGGTGGCCGACCAATCGGCGCTACATTCCTGAATCGCGCTTTCGAAGTTCCACAGCTCGTTCTTATATGTACAACAGCTGATATGGCTACATGTGGCTGTTTTTCAAATGTATAATCGTACTAATATTATAAAGAGAAAAAATTTGATTGTTTGTTTGTTTGCATTGAATAAGCTCCGAAACTACTGTATCGATTTGAAAGATTTCTATAACCTATAAAAAGCCACATTATGAGATAACATAGGCTACAATATAAAATGTTTGCCGTGCGAAGCCGGGACGGAACGATAGTGTTGTAATATAATGATAATGAATGAGAGTATTCATTAATAATTATAAAAAATTGGGTTACTCCGTCTTTGCAGTTTGTATTTGTGTGTATAGTAGTGTCTCATTGGTACGAATATGTTGGGAATGTGGCTATGTGTTATATATATGCGTATGTGTTCTGTCACGAAACAAATGAATTTCTCACCCTTTTGGGTACTGAACGTTGATAATAGAATTGGGAGTATCTGGAATCATTCTGGGGCTAAATGTTATTTTTATTTAGCAAAGACATTCATTGAAAACATTAGGTACACTAAACAGGTTATAGCGTTTTATGCACGATGCACGACTCTTTCGAGTTTCGTAATTCGTTCCCGCTTATTGCATTCATACAATTCATAGATTATATTCGTACATTCATTTTTTTATTCCCGAGAGAGAAAGGCAAAGAACTATGTCCATGCAGCTTGACTATAATTCATTAATGCTTTGTGTTGTCCATTTTGTTTCATTGTATCATCGGGTACCATGCAGAACAAGGTCACAAGCAAGAACAGCCAGCCGGCGCACCGCCAGTGGGCGAAAAAGTGTTCAAAGACGACGAGCTCATGAACCTCATCGATCCTATATTAAATATGGACGATCATAATCGCGATGGATACATCGATTATCCAGAATTCGTAAGGGCGCAACAGAAAAATCAAAAAGACGAACAACACTAAACTGTTTTGAAATTAATTTTTGATACACTTTTTTAAAGATCTTCAATGTGGCAACACCGACGTGTAAATAGAATATCATATTATATATTTAGATAGTTCTTGAAAAAATGCACAAGATTTGATATTTCTTTACATTGCAATTACTTTTACTCAATTTATACAAATCAAATTAAACTTTTTAAAGGTATAAAATATTAAATAAAATTGGCAAAATTCAGAATAATATATTTTAATTGATATTTACTGCTACCAATCTTGAAGGTAATAATTTCATTTAAATTAGCCAATGATTTGAGATTAATATATTTTCTATTATGTGAAGTTGCCAAATACTTTTACAACACTCCACTAATATAAGTAAATAAAGTATATTTTTTAGTATTTACGTTTTTCTGGTGGAATTTTACTTCATGAACATTTTTTATTTATTTTTCGGTACTTTTATTCTACTTTTTTCGAATATTTTTTTCCAAAAGAAGTCTTACCACAAGGTAGGGACTCATATCTCCGTCCACTTAGAATATTTTTTTTCAAAATTTTATTTATTCAGTTTTTTTCGTACTAATTGAATTGTCACAAATTATGTGTATATAATGTTAATAAAAGACTTGTATATTCTAAGATTTTTTGATCGGTAATGACTAATAATGCTCGGTTTTGTTGTTACTTTGCATGTTTGGGAGTGAATAAAATTTTATCTCGATGACGTCATAAACTCCTATATTTACTATATGTAATTCTTTGCGATAGAACAGAATTATTACATTAAGTTAAAACAATATATCTCTAATATTGTCAGAGCTAATTAAAAAAATTACATTGCCTTGTTTGTCCGTTTGGAAATGTATGTGGGAGTTGTGCCAAAAACTTGTATTCCATCGCACAAAGCATTTCAAGGTATATAAATTTGACTTTTTCAATACTAAATAAACTAATGAAACCAAAAATGTTATTTTTATAGGTTTTTATTTAGTATTGAAATTGTCGTTATTTCTTGTGTTTGTCATGCACTCGTTGCCTTTTAGTAAATAAAATTTACTACAGAAGTTGTTTTTTATTCAAGATTGTTTGTTTTTTTCGAATGAATGTTTTTTATGTCGTTTGTCAATAATTGCTTTCTTATTTGAACATACATACGAGCACCATTTTGATTCCGCTGTTTGGTAGAGGCCGCCGTCCCTAGGAAGGGATTGTTTATTTCATGCTATGCAACTAAATTGATATTATTTAAAGATTTTTTGATGTGATAACGTCTTGTAAATCGATGAACACCGCTGCACGTACGAATAAGTGTCACGTTCAAGCGCGGAACAAGCGATAGAGAGGCACGATCGGCCTAAGCATTCGGCGTGTGACGCATTATGACGTTATCATGTAAAATTATCGTCCGTGAACAGCCTTTCAGACAACAGGTAGGATTTTAAGACCAACGTCAATATTTATTTTATATTCCGCCATCTATCGATCTACAAATGATCTTTATGTTCCTGGCCTCAAATGTTGCGTCCATGCATTGCACTGCCTTGTAATCTGATGGTGATGAAAAGACATTTTGTTTTAACTATAGATTATTATACAATAGTGTTTACAAAGAAACAGCGCTACACGCGGATATTTCAAAAACAAAAAAGCCGTTGGTTCTTTTAAAATTCGTACACGCTACATAATTATTGTAAACATTATATAGGTGATGGTGACTAAACCCTTTACAAAACAAGGGGACTATAATATTGTATTTTGTTGTTCTGTAAGAAAACCCTACATGAAACTGGGGTAAGTGTCTTTATTTTCATGTTTCTGCAGGATTTTTGTTTCGCTAAAATCATGTTTTTTTAAAATAAAGTCAAGCAGCATTATTAATTTTAGCATTTGTTGTGGTAGATTTATGTCAATAAACTTTGCTACCACTTACATAGGGTTGGCAATCGCAGAACACATTATTACTATTTTTTTTAAATTAATTTGAAAGAATATTGATATTAAGAAAATAAAGAGGATTCATGGATAAAAAAAAACAGTTATCAAAAAATGATATTATACCATACGACCTTTACAGTGATGATGTTTTAACTTACAGGCAAAGTAGACGAAAGTCATGCAGCGTACACCGACGAGCAGATAGAGGCGGTGCTGGAACAAGCGCTTAAACACACGGACATGAACAACGATGGATTCGTTGATTATTTAGAATATCGGATCAGTATGTTCAAGGCGGCACAACAACAGAAGGGCGTTTAAAAGATTGAGCATGAAGAGGGCGCTGCTAGCGCTTAACGTTTGTTATTTTTTTTAGTGTCGTGATCAATATTTATTAATAAATTCAGTGTGTGTGAACTTATTTTTTTTTGGTCTATCAATTGTCAAAATCAATCTAACAATTATGACAAAATATATCGTAAAAATATAACGTCAAGAATAAAGATTTTAACGACTTTGTTAAATTGATATTTTTACTGCATTTTTCCCTAGTGGCTGTACTCGGACGAGAATAGGAAAGATTAATTACCCGGCTTATCTTAAATCTTTTGACTAAAGTTAAAACAATAATTCACAGACCTAAATATATTATATTCTTTTTAATGTTAATCGGTAATATCTATCGACTAATTTCCATCAGACGGCATCCGAAGTAATATAGAAGTGACTCTAAAATTTAGATATTGCAAGCATTGGAATCAATATGAAATACAAGATAAATACCTATATCAAAACAAATCATTTTTTGACGTGACGTTTTATAATTCGATGGAGCCGTCTGCAAGAACGAAAAAACATGACGCATGCGGCGTTACTTCGCTCTGAGGCGTTCCATTTTATTATGACGTTGTCACGTTCAACTATCGTCAGTAAACCGACTTTACTGACAATCGATTTTTTTTATTCAAAATAGTACCAACAGAGTATCTTTTTGAACTTCAATTGAGTCTACCACCGGTTCCAAGGCGAGCCCACTGAGAAGAACCGGAGAAAAAAACTCAGTGGAACTAATCTTTTCAAATATTTTATAACATAACTATTTTATAATATAATAACGGCCGTCAGATTGATTGCTTTATTTTTAGATCCTCAAGGTAATAAAGCAGAGTCCAAACATGTATTCACTGACAAAGATCTGTCAGATTTAATAGAACCTACGATGGCGCAGGCGGACAAGAATAACGATGGATTTATTGACTACCTGGAATTCAGATCAGCAACAGTGTAAATCATGGAGGGCGCCACTGTACACAATACTTATTTTATTACTTGTATTGTTCGAGGCACGTAACTTGGCAAGGTTGGCGTGGCAACGATTTTATTCGAGAATGCGATGCGCGAACTCTCCCCACTACGCCAAAACCTAGCCAAGATATATGCCGAACTTATAGTTTTATATTTAAATGTTGGCATTTAATTTTTTTGCTATGTTTAATTTATTATATGGTATGATAATATAAAAACTATGCATTTCATGTATGGTAGTGTTTTATACTTTAAAAAAAATAAATATTTATATTTTATCAATAATGATAAATGTATTTATTTTTTTTCCACGTCACTTTAACTAAATAAAAAGAGGGATTTGGTGTTAAAAGATTTTGGGGACATAAGGTTGTTATTTTTACAAAAATATAAAATTCTTATGAGGCCAAGAAATTATAATATACATATTATGTGTTGAAAAAAATACTTCAATACTTAACTTGAAAAATGACAAAACGAATCATGCGGTATGGCTAAGGCGCTACTCGACACGAGCGGCCGAGTCGCGGTCCGTGGATGAGACTTGTGACGTCAGAGGCCGCGCGCCAAGAAGTTTTAAAGCGGACGGGAAAAATATCAAATTTTTATGGAGATAATTGAAAAAAAAAAAACATTGGGCTTTATTGCAAGCTTAGTGCTATTTTTATTAAAATAAATGGATACTTCCTTATTTGTTGCTTTGCAAAATGAGCCGATACGACAGAGACCTTCAAGTAAGAGCATACTTGAAAGGCCGGCAACGCACCTGCTAATGATGTAGCGGGTGTCTATGGATAATGGGTGTCGCTTATCACTTACCACCAGGTGAAACAACGACAATTTCAACCTACTACTAATTTCCTAAAAAACATCGGTTCAAATACCGGGTGTATTTTGAACGCTTGCAAAGATTTAACCCTAATAATATACTATTTATATACTATATAATTCATATAACCATTTATCTCAGAAACGTTTTTTTAAGAAAATTTTAGGACTTATGTATTTTGCAAACCCGCAATGTATGTATACAACTCGAACAGCGAACTCTGTCAGCTGATGCAGTCCGCTTGCCGGCGTGAACCATAAACCAATTACATTGCCGTTTAAAAAAAACCGATTATTTTCAAGCATTATCATCAAATTTCTGTAACATTATGTTTACTAAACCGGATTATACAAAAAAATAAAAAGGCAACCAAAAAAGAAACGCGTTTTTTTCACTTGTATCGTGTCAGGCTATGCCAACACTATCATACCTCTTCGTTTTTGCAAGCGTTCCAAATACAACCGGTATAAAGGGGACATCCATAAATTCCGTAAGGTAAATTTTGACGATTTTTCGATCCCCCCTCCTATTGATGAGATATCGTGAGATTTGGCTCGACCCCCTTCCCCCCGTTCTAATCTCACTTGAGATATTTCTAAACGCATATTTTAATGTAAATATTGTGGACCTATTTTACAAAAGACAATTTATTTCATTATTTTTATTTAATGATGTTAATAAAGACATAGGAGTCTTAAGTTCGCTGACTGTAATCTAAAATCATAGTGAAATAATTGAATGATATAATACCATCAAAATTCTTAAAGAACACTTATTCTAAATCAGTGCACTATCTGTGGCGAGAATTATAATACCTATTTTTTTGTAATTTTATAGTAATTAATGGACGCCCCCAAATATACATCTCGTGTTCCGTAATTTTCAGTTTAGGGGCCGTCCATAAATTACATCACATGTTAAGTGGGAGGGTCGACCATCGAGTAGGTATATAACGGATAGAGTAGTAATAATTGTGATCCATAATATCCTGAAACTGGTCAATGATTTGTCACTGACGTAATAGAAATTCGACCAACCAGTGATCTGTATGTTATATGTACGTCACATCGGCCAATCATCAATGGCCATCTGTCGGCTAATCAGCGTCGCAGCACAAATTTAGCGTAAATATTTGACGATCTCTGTGCCTATGTGCTCAGTGGTAAGCGCGTTGGCGCTCAAGCCGGAGGGTCATAGATGTGTATTAAATATGTGTATTATATAATATAAATCTTAAATATATGTATAGTATAAAAAAAATATTAAATATATTTCCGTTGTCTGGTCCGTAACACAAGTTCTTCGAGAACTTACCACGGGACTAGATTGACGTGGTGTAATAGCGTCCATAGATATATATCTATGGACGATTATTTTATATTTTTTATATTATATATAAAAAATATAAAATAATTGAAAAGAAAATAAAACTTATTTCGAAACCGCTGTTTTAATTTAATGATTTCTATAAGTAGGTACCTATGTAAAAATGGAAAAATATGTGACGTCACAATAGGGTTGTGGAGTCTTACAAATGTGACTAACTGTGAAAAGGCCGGGGAGGAGTCAAAAATTATGGAATTTGTGTGGCGTAATTTATGGATGCCCCTTATGTATGGTATGTAATTAAGGTGAAATATCGGATATTTCCATTATTCACAATCTTTAATGATATTTTTAGATGATAAAGGAAAGGAGACTCGGACAGGCGTCATATACGAGGACAAGGATCTCGCGACCATCGTGGAAGACGTGATGAAACAGGCGGACAAGAACGACGACGGCTTCATTGACTATTTGGAATTCCGGGCAAAATAACTTCATAAAATACTATTCGGAATTCCGGGCAAAATAGCTTCATAAAAATACTATTCAGAATTCCGGACAAAATAGCTTCATAAAAATACTATTCGGAATTCCGGACAAAATAGCTTCATAAAAATACTATTCAGAATTCCGGACAAAATAGCTTCATAAAAATACTATTCGGAATTCCGGGCAAAATAACGTAAGAATACTATTCGGAATTCCGGGCAAAATAACTTCATAAAAATACTATTAGGAATTCCGGACAAAATAGCTTCATAAAAATACTATTCGGAATTCCGGGCAAAATAACGTAAGAATACTATTCGGAATTCCGGGCAAAATAACTTCATAAAAATACTATTAGGAATTCCGGGCAAAATAACTTTATTAAAATACTATTTGGAATTCCGGGCAAAATCACTACATAAAAATACCATTCGGAATTCCAGGAAAAATAACTTCAACTTAGAAGAAACTTCATAAAATATTTAAGTTAAATAATTGTGTTGTTATTTTAAGTTATACTTACACGTTTATATTTGTTACAGAGGAATTTTTAAAATCTATACATAATAAATCTGTAGAGGAGTCGTTTCTGTACATTGTAAATATTTAAAAAAAAATTAGCCAGGATGTTAAAGGATGACTAACAGAATATATTTCCAGCATTTTTTTAATTTTTGTCTGTTTGTCTGTTTGTCTGTTTGTCTGTTTAGTTAACCACGCATCACGTAAAAACTACAAAACCAATGTAAATAACTTTTATACATAAAAATTGTGCGTAACTTAGAGTAACATTTAGTTTTTCATCGCAATCGCTTTACTCTATCAAAAGATATAATATTATGTATTTGAAATGTAGTTCAATACAATACTTAACAAATAGGATCAAATCAACGCCATCTATTGACAACTTATAGTACCGACATGTATATCCTATTTGTTAAGTTTAATGAATTTGTTGAGTTATTATAATATTTTGTTAAAATTTTAATACGTTGGAAAGGAATAGTAATTACTTTCTTTAATACTTTAGAAAAACATCGTTTTCAATGAATATAGTTTAATGTGTCACTTAATATTAAAAAAAAGATATTTTATAACTGTATCCGAACGATTACAGATTAACTCTCAATAGATGGCGTTGTGCATATGACGTCATTTCCTGAATCGCGCTATTAAGATTCTCGGCCAAAGAATCACCCTAACCCGTATTTGAAATTACAGTTGAGTTGTTTAGTTGGGTGTCTTAAGTTTTCAAAATTCGTTCGTTCGTGTCGTTTAAAAGGTCTTTCTTGGTTTTAGTGTCGTTTGATAATTGGTTCTTTAATCTTTCAATATTTTCTAGAATAAGAATATGCCTTCTAGAAAAAAATCAAACCTATCGCAAAGTAGCCGAAATGCTAAAAGGTTGAGATTAAGTAGGTCTCAAGAATCGGAAGAAGATCGTGAAGTGAGGCTAAATGCAATCCGAGCGAACCACATCAGAACTCTTGCATCGGAAACGCCTACTCAGCGTGCGTCTAGGCTTTGCATACAGCATGCACTTACAGTAGCTTCTCGCTCCCAAGAGAGTATTGACGAACGTCAAGCGCGGTTATCGGCTGACAGAGAGCGCCACGCCCTCTCACGCGAGTCTGAGACTTTTACCGAAAGGGAGTCGCGCTTAAGTTCGCAAAGAATCCTGACCGCAACTTTGCGCTCCCAAGAGAGTATCGAGGAACGCGAGGCGCGGTTGTCAGCTGACCGAGAGCGTCACGCCCTCTCACGCGAGTCTGAGACTTTTACCGAAAGGGAGTCGCGTTTAAGTTCGCAAAGAATCCATACCGCAACTTTGCGCTCCCAAGAGAGTATCGAGGAACGCGAAGCGCGGTTGTCAGCTGACCGAGAGCGTCACGCCCTCTCACGCGAGTCTGAATCTCTCTCAGAGAGAGAACGGCGATTAACAACAGCCAGAGATAATTATGTAAGCGCCCGGATGAACGATGTACGTTATTTAATATCCGAAAGGGAAAGGATAGACGATCTGCGACGAGCAGAAACAGGAGAACAGCGACAATCTCGCCTGGGAGCTGACCGGGCTCGATACCACATGAACAGAATTATAACTGGCGAGGCTGATGATGAGCCCTTAGAATATAATGTTGTTGCGAACATTATTCTGCCTTGGGAAAATAAGGAAAAATCAGGATTTACATATTCAACAAGAATTGACTACGCCTTCTACGCCTTTGTGGGTGGTATGACAGAAGTTTGCAATTTTTGTGATGCTCTGAAATGGAGAAAAGAGGCAAATGGAATGTGCTGTTCAAATGGAAAAGTTGTTGTTCCAAATTTTCAAGATCCCCCAAACATTATTAAAACTCTTCTAAATGGCGATCACCCCCAGTCTAAATACTTTTTAGATAATATCCGTTCCTATAACAGCGCTTTCCAAATGACATCCTTTGGGGCAAAACAAATAACGGAGGGTCCATTCATGCCAACCTTCAAAGTGCAAGGTCAAGTTTACCATCTCATCGGATCTTTATTGCCAGATAATGAGCCTAGATTTCTTCAAATTTATTTTGTGTCCGATTACACTGAACAGCATAATATTAGGAATCGCCATTTCCCCCAGCTTAATGGTGCGCTTATATCAGAACTACAAAACATGCTGCATCAAGTAAATCAATACGTGGGGAATTTTAAAGCTGCGTTAGATTCCATTCCACAAGGCAGCAATGATTACAAAATAATCATCAGCGCAGATAGACGTCCTGTTGGTGAACACCGCGGGAGGCACAACGAACCAATGGCAGATGAAGTCGCAGTTGTTTTAGTCGATCAGGAGTGTGAGAGGCGTGACATCGTGTTACGCACTCGCGACGATCGCCTGCAACGCATTTTTGAAACTCACCGAGCTTACGATGCCTTGCAATGTCCATTAATATATTGTCATGGTGAAGATGGGTACAATTTTGGATTGCACCAAGTGAACCCTACTACGAGGGTCACTAACTTTAATAAAAAAATATCGGCTCTGCAATATTATTCATACCTTTTGCAAATAAGGCGTAACTGTTTTGTTTATTTGCAACGTTTTCGTGGTTTGTTCAGTCAATTTATTGTGGACATGTATGCAAAAATAGAAACTGAACGTTTAGTGTACATTCGCACTAACCAGCGTCGTTTACGTGCTGAAGAATACGTGCATTTGCGGGACGCAATGCAATCAGATAATAAAATCGAAAATTTGGGGCGGTTAGTCATCTTGCCTTCCAGTTTTACAGGCGGTCCGCGATATATGCACGAAAGAACGCAAGATGCCTTTTGCTACGTCCGTAAGTATGGCCGGCCGGACCTATTCATAACGTTCACAACAAATCCAAAGTGGACCGAAATTTGTCAGGAACTTCTCCCAGGACAGGCGTCATATGATAGACATGACATCGTTGCGAGAGTATTTCATTTAAAACTTAAATATATGATTGATCTTCTTACAAAAGATAAAGTTTTCGGCTCAGCTCTTTGTTTCATGTATAGTGTTGAGTGGCAAAAGCGTGGCTTACCTCACGCCCACATCCTCCTGTGGCTGGCAGAAAAAATCCGACCCGAAGCTATTGACAGTGTCATAAGTGCCGAGTTTCCAGACCATGATGCAGATCCAATTTTGCATGACATCATTAAAACACACATGGTTCACGGGCCATGTGGCGGTTTAAATAGAGTATCACCATGCATGCAAGATGGTCGGTGCTCAAAAAGATACCCTAGGGCACGTACAGAACAAACTATATCGGGAGAAAATGGGTATCCGCTATACCGGCGTCGATCACCTTCTCAAGGTGGTTTTACGGCTTCCATCAGGTTCCGTGGGCAAGAAATTATATTGGACAATAGATGGGTGGTACCGTATTCACCAGTTTTATCTAAAGCATTTCAAGCTCACATTAATGTTGAAATATGTAATAGCGTTAAGTCTATAAAAAATGTATGTAAATATATCAATAAAGGTAGTGATCAAGCAATGTTAGCGCTGAGAAATAATGAATATGACGAAGTCACAAGATACCAGTCTGGCCGGTACATAAGCTCCTCTGAGGCAGCTTGGCGTATTTTAAGTTTCCCGATACATGAAAGGCATCCGCCGGTCATTCACCTGGACGTGCACCTTGAAGGCGGGCAGCGAGTGTACTTTCAGTCTGAAAATGTGGTAGAAAGGTTGGCCAACCCGAGACAAACCACCTTGCTTGCATTCTTTCGTCTTTGTCAAAGTGATCATTTCGCGAAGTCTCTTTTGTATAATGAAGTGCCATGTTATTATACTTACAACAAGCAGCAAGGTATTTTTGTTCGTAGGAGACGTGGAACTGCTGTAGATGGTGAGCCTGGTATTTTTAAAGAGCACGTGATTGGACGGGTGTACACGGTACACCCGAATAATCCCGAGTGTTATTATTTACGCCTTCTTCTTCATATAGTACGAGGTCCTACATCTTTTGCAGAACTCCGTAAATTGGACGATATTGAACATCCCACCTACAAGGCCGCTTGCGACATTTGTTTGCCATCTTATTGACCTTTTGTGGATTATCAGATGCTAGACTGTTGTGGCAAAAATACCATGACAAGTTTGCTGAGGATTTTTTGAGACAAGTTCAACTAAGTACTGATGGAGAAATTCCTCATCAGGTACGTGAAATTTGTCACAACAGGTTCTTATTAGCTATTCAAGAAATTGTTATAAGTATAGGAGGAAACTCGGTCAGTCAATATGGTTTACCAACACCGACAGTCGATGGGGAACGTATAAACAGGGAGTACGCTTCAGAAATTTGTTACGATCCCGTGGAACTCGCAGAAATTTTACAAAGTGGCTTCGCAAATTTGACAGAAGAACAGCGCCAGACGTATGATAGAGTATGCTGCAGTGTAGATAACGCATCGGGTGAAATCCTGTTTTTAGACGCGCCTGGCGGAACGGGTAAAACTTTTCTTACCAAAATTATTTTGGCTCGGATAAGGAACCAAAATAAAATTGCTCTTGCTGTCGCCTCCTCGGGGATAGCTGCCACATTGTTGCCAGGAGGAAGAACAGCACACACCATGTTTAAAATTCCCATAGACTTAGACAGTACGGAAAGCCCGGTTTGCAATGTGTCACGAAATAGCGATAAAGCAAAACTGTTCAATGATTGTGCTTTAATTATTTGGGACGAATGCACGATGGCAAATCGGAAAGCTGTAGAAGCTGTCGATAGAACTTTGCGGGATATAAGGCAAAACGATCGACCGATGGGTGGCATTACAGTCCTTTTCTGTGGTGATTTTCGGCAGACACTCCCAATCATACCGCGAGGAACAAGAGCCGATGAAATTTCTGCCTGTCTGAAAAGCTCTATTTTATGGCGCACTATAACAGTTACACACCTAAGTATAAATATGCGTGCACAGTTAGGAGGCTGCGAAAATGCGCTGGAGTTCTCTAATTTACTATTAAAAATAGGTGATGGTACATATCCCGTACAAGAAAATGGAAAAGTTATTTTGGTACAGAATCTTTGTTTTTCTGTTACATCACAACAGGATCTTATTTCTTCTGTTTACGGGGATTCCACAGACATTGGTAATCAAACTGGTTCTTGGCTATGCCAACGTGCTATTTTGACTCCCCGTAACGACCAAGCGGCAGCAATTAATTTAAAAATATTGACGCATGTTTCTGGAAATAGTATAGAATATACATCCATAAATACAGTTATGGAAGAAGAAGACGTCACGAACTATCCCGTGGAGTTTTTAGATTCCCTCAACACACCTGGTCTTCCAGCCCATAAAATAGTTTTAAAGGTCGGCGTACCGATAATTCTTCTTAGAAATTTATGTCCTCCAAAACTTTGCAACAGCACTCGGCTCAAAATCACTAATTTGCAGCAAAACATCATCGAAGCCGAAATCTTAACTGGTTGCGGAGCTGGTGATGTTGTTTTCATTCCAAGAATTCCCCTCATTCCCAATAATTTTCCTTTCTCCTTCAAAAGAGTGCAATTTCCTGTCAGCCTCTGTTATGCCATGACCATTAATAAAGCTCAGGGTCAGACATTATCCTTTTTCTTTTTTTTTCTTTTATAGAAGAGGGGGCAAACGGATAGTCGGTTCACCTGATGGTAAGTGAAGAGCGACATCCACAGACACCCGCTACACCAGTGGATTAGCAGGTGCGTTGCCGGCCTTAAATATCCGTTATCCTTATCCGTTGCTGGAGTTGACCTAAGTACTGGTTGCTTTTCACATGGCGAACTCTATGTGGCTCTTTCGCGAGTAAATAACCCCAATAACCTTTTTGTATACGTTCCAGATGGGTCCACATTTAACATCGTTTACAGAGAAGCACTTGCATAAAGATAAGAATGCCAAAAAGTAGACCGTACAGTGTAAGCTTCATATAACGTCACTGAAGTCTGAACGTACTGTACATTCTGAAAGTTATAGAAAATTGTTGCTATATGGAGAGAAGAAAAATCAACACCATTTGTAACATTTTTTCTCAAAATAAAGTGATTTTGTCCTTCTCGCCATGTTCCCAGTTGGAAATTTCGTAAACAAAAAAATATGATAACGTACTATGCAAGCCCAGTAACAATAGCCCACTTATATATATTATTAGAGTGGTATTTATTACTATTTCTGTGGATTAGTGATCAATGATCATACATTTTTGTAAAATTGACTGATAATGCGGATTGCGGACGGTTCATACATTTTATAAATAATTGTAGGTATGCCGTGCAGTGTCCGGTCCGCGTTGGATGCGAGTGACAAGGGATCGGTCGTCTTGACGATCATTGAGGGAGACCTATGTTCAGCAGTGGATGGATGGAGGCTGCCGATGATGATGATGATAGCTACAGTATAGTTACCTAAGTAGGTAGGCGCTAGGTGATTCTTCTTCTCTATGGGTAATTTCAAAAGAGACTAGGTGCTATGAACAAAAGCGATCAATTATATTAAAAGTATAAGGGTTTTAAGTTAGAGAGTAAGTTTTCAACATCCTCTATTTAAACAGCTCTTCACACTAAAAAAACTTATTGTTAAATTACGTAATCTACGCGAACGAAGTCGGGGGCACAGCGAGTTTTTAAATAAAAATTGAAACTGACTTCAAAAAATAAACTAAAAAGTAATAAAATAATTGCGTTTCCTTAATTTTTGTGCCTACAACTTATTAACTTGTTATTTTAATAATTACAATCTTTGCGTTTTCCATGTCATTGTTGTTACTATTGAAGTCGGTGTCAGCAAAGACAGGCAAATAGGTACAGCAACAAATACGACACCGGTGACTGACGACGGTTTTGGTGCTGTACGGTCTATTTAACTTTTTATTATTTTTTAGTTTTTTTTGTTGAAGTCGGTTTCAATTTTAGATTAATTTTTTTTTCTTAATTTTTAGTAATTTCGAAATTCGATAACCGATTTTAGCTGTCTGAAATATGAATAAAACTGTTAAACACATTCCTACTATCTATGGTCTCCATCATCAGACCTATAATGATACTTATAAACCATATGGGTGCAAAGTACTCGTTAATATAAATTAATTAAGTCCAAATACAAGGTAGCTACTCCTCTACGGCTTACAAACCGTAGATGAGTTCCCTCAACTGTCTTTGGTCTTCATCATCAGACCTATAATGATACTTATAACCCACATGGGTGCAAAGTTCTGGTCAACATAAATGAATTGTGTCTAAACACAAGGTAGCTACTGTAAACTGTTGAGGAGTTCCGTCGACTGTATATGGTCTTCATCATCAGACTTGCAATGACACTTATAACCCATATGGGTGCAAAGTTCTTGTCAATATAAATGAATTAAGTTCAAACACAAGGTAGCTACTGTAAACTGCTGAGGAGTTCCCTTAACTGTCCTTCATCTTCATCATCAGACCCCTAATGATGGTCACAATTCATCTAAGTGTAAAGTTCTCATGAATACAAATTAATCAAGCCCAAACACAAGGTTACTGCTGTAAATCGTAGAGGAGTTCCCTCGACTGTCTTTCAGCTCCATCATCAGATCAACTCTACTAGACCTTCATGAAATTGTAGTTATTTAAAATACTTAATTAAAAAAATATTGAACGCACTAGTCACTTCTACGATTTTCGAAACTTCCCCTCAATTTCCCTGGGATGCCATCATCAGATTCTGGTTTCCTTATCATGGGACCACCTCGGAAGTGCACTCTTTTGAATAAAAAAAGAATTTTGAAAATCGGTCCACAATTGACGGAGAAATCGGTGAACATACATTAAAAAAAATATACACACGAACATAATATAATCTATGACATATCCTTATATATCCTTTTCGAAGTCGTTTAATTATAAAATATGAATTAATCAATAGAAGAATACAGCTGGAGTAATCAACTTTGGTAAAAACGTTGAGACTTCATTGCATTCTATCAATGTCTTTGATCCTGTACGACATTATATATATTTTTTTATTCAAAATAGTATCAACAAAATATCTT
Organism: Helleia helle; assembly: GCA_963853865.1. Taxonomy (NCBI): domain Eukaryota; kingdom Metazoa; phylum Arthropoda; class Insecta; order Lepidoptera; family Lycaenidae; genus Helleia; species Helleia helle. The sequence goes on from OY971434.1 coordinate 2,360,220, forward strand.
TTTGAACGTCAATTGAGTTTACCACCGATTCCAAGGCAAGCCCACTGAGAAGAACCGGTGAAACATACTCAGTATGCAGTAGTTTTAATCTTTTGAATATTCTATATAAAATTCTACATTTTGTTATTCAGAAATAGCCTGAGAGGAACGCTCTATTCTCGTTTCCATAAATATGATTTCCATAAATTACACAACAATATCGGCAGTCGGCACCTAGCGGGCTATACCGAAGCGATTATAGCTGTCACTTCAGGACCTGTCTGCTCAAACTGAGCACCACTCTGATACTGGCAAATCCTTCAGGGAGCCATGATAGTTGAAGAAAAAGACTCTGTATGGGATTCACGGAAATTAGATGTTAACTTGTAGTACCTATGTATTCAATAGTCTATTAATTGATTTTAACTTTTTAATTTTTCGGCGCCAAGGACACTCTAAATGATGTGTGGTTATGGCACTTTTAGATTGTGAAGGGGCTTCTCCAAGAGAATGTAATTATTATTTATTATTATTTTCATTTAAAGGCATTAGCTACTAGGCTATTAGCCATACAAAATACAATTATTCGGTCTGTAATACGGAGAAATAGCGGGAAACCCCAAGGAGCGCGGCTTCGCCCTTCTAGCCCCCATCAATCAACTATCATTCCCGATTCCATCCACACATGGCAGTCCACCAATATTCGCCAAACAATCACATTATATAAAGATCAAGTTTTTAAAACAAACACTATAAAAGACCACTCTGAATGGACAAAACACAAAATAACAATTAATTAACGGGAAACCAAAAAAACACAACCGCGCGTCCCGATGCTTCCCGCCATTCCTCCAAGAGAATGTAATCACTACGTTTAGGGGTTCTGCGGTCTTTCCATAAATCAGTGTTCACTGTCATAGAAATTGTTTATTTTATTATTTATAATAAAACCTTCAAATGAAATTAAAAACTCTTTATTTCGAGATAAAATAACAAAATTAAATTAACTTAAATATACAGATTAAAGATAAATAATTTATATACAACGAAAGTCAGCGAATGAAACCTATATTATAGTTATCAGTAATACAATAATATTATATTTTAAGATAACATTAACTTATATTATAAAGATGTAGTAATAGAGCCATGTCATGCGGAAGAAATATTGATAGAGAGTTTTAAGTAGGTAGTTATAACTTATATCGCTATAATATAAGTTAAAGTTTGAGTTAATTAACAACAAGGATAAATGTACTTATTATATTAAGCTTAATTATTTAAATAGAAAGTATTTTATTTATTTATTTCTAACCTAACTTACTTAATTAAGTACTTAGTTATATAACAAAAATAATTATATCTCAATAACGTGAAAGAAACGAAGTTATTATATTAAGAAAGACATTGATTCTGAAGTAATGAAAACCTACATGTTGTTCTTTAAAAACTAGCGCCTAAAATTCCTGTATAATGTTTATCATTATTTTTAAATGTTGGAAATGTTTACCAAAATGTAGCACTGGTTTGTAAATAAAAAAAATACTTACAATATAGAATTAAGAAACTGAAAAAAAAAAAAAAAAAACTACTCCACCAGTCACAGGCTGTGTTTTAGAATTACAGCTAAATTTTCGTCAATAGAGAAGAAGTAAAGAAAATAAATAAAGTTAAGAGAGAAATATGAAGTGTAGAAGATTTTGTTTAATATTAATTATACCTATGTCTTAGTTTAATAAGTAAAAAGTTGTACAGTCTAGAGTAGTCTAGACTACAGATCAAAGGCCTCGAATCCAGTATTCTCAATAAATTAAATAAAAATTGTGTAAATAAAAAAAAATTGATGCCGATATATTTTGTATATGATATCTAGCACTAAACTTTCTAAATTATTTAATTGTTTTACAAGTGTCCGTGAGATTGTGATGGTTGTGTTCTTAATTAAAATATAAACCAATAATTTTAGTTAAGGTTGGGTGCGTGTTGATATTTAGGCGAATTTGACCAATATCGTTTATGGAGCTTCAAAAAAACGTGGTTTCCAGTTAGATTTTTTTTACGAACTTCGCAATCGTATTTTTTATGAGATTAATCTATGCCAAAAGAGCACATAATTATAAGATAATTATTTGGTCGTCAACACTACGTTAAAAAATTATATTCATATGCAAAACCTCCATTTATTGATATTTTTTTAGGTTTAGTTTTAAACAAACTTTATTCACGATAAAAACTTATTCACTTACTTGAAAACTATAATCGATTATAACAATGATATTATAGACAGGCTCGTCGTTTCAACGTAGTGATTACATTCTCTTGGGTCATATCACTCAATGTCTGTATTAATGTGGGTAAGTACAAATCTAATGTATTCTTTTGCTCGAGGATAAGCTTACTAGACTGATGTACAGCTTGGCAAAAAAGAGTATGACGTGGTGACAAGTGGAACTAAATATTTTACTAAATGGAAACATATGATGTTGACAATACTTGGCCGACAAATACTAGATTTTGAGTAAAGTTTAATGTTTCACATTTATTATTAACGATTTGATTAAATTATCTTACTGTTTTCCAATATTATGATGACACGTAAGTCAAAGTGGCGCCCTCATTTTTTCCACACTCTTTTTTGCCAAGCTGTACGTAGATACATATTGGTCTAATCGAGTTTTGAATACATTAAATGAGTTTACATTTTTAACGTGTGATGGTAATTTGTTATACAGCTGTGCCACTTCGTATGTCAGCATGTTTTTACCATAATTAGTTCTCGGTTTTGGCAATATTAAAAAACTAGCTCGACGTGTACTACGTTGGGTTGTATGTTTTGCTTTGGATAATTTAATGCTACATTGTATATTTTTTATTTTTGACGTGATAACGTCATATAATTCGATGGAGTCGGCTGCAAGAACGAAAAAAACATGACGTATGCGATGACGTATGCGGCGTTACCTCGCTCTGAAGCGTTCCATTTTCTTATGACGTTGTCACATTCAACTATCGTCAGTAAACCGACTTTACAGACAACCGATTTTTTTTCTTGTGAATTCGATCACAAGGCGAATGAGCTCGTTTGGATTTCCTTCTTCTTTTACAATTTATTGTAATTCTTGTATTCTATTTTCCACGTTTAGCCAGTTTAAAATACGAACAGTTGCGATATTAGAAAAAGATGACGTTTGCTATTAAATAGTTTCTTTACATTAGATTGTTTGAAGTAATGAGCATATGATGAACATCACGTCAACCTCATTCTTTGGTAAGCTTGGCTATTCGAGTAACGGGTATTAGATGAAGGAATTTTCTAAACGTTTATACCTATACCTACAATATATACCTATACCTACACTCAATGCTTACACTACGGTGACTTCAATATGGCGAAGTTTTGTTCTTTACATAAAATATACAATTTTATCATACTCATCTAGGTATTATTGGCGGGATTTGAACCATTGACCTCCGCGTAAACTAGAATTAGGTTCTCAAACGATGGGATTGGTCATTGGACCTTAAGGTCCAATTTATAATTTCTTTCAGATTTCTCCATGAGTTTACTGTGAGTCTATTGATAGGTGAGTCCAGGGTGGGGTTTTGTCATCACCAGTCCAACGGCTGTCGTGAGGCCTCCCTGTAGGATAAGCTGTGGTCGCTGTAGAACTGGGCGTACCAGTTCCTGAACGTTCGCACCGCCTTGTCACTTTTAACGTATTGGGGCGCGTTAACGTATTGCTTATTGTTCCATATGACGACGTCTCTTTCGAACTGAAAATAATGTTATTTGTTAGTGAAACTGGCGTCACGTTAGTAAGAAGTCCACTTCATTCGGGATGAGACTGGAAAACCCATACACGTTTCACCTATCCTGTGACAAGATGTTATGTTTCTGTGCCAGTAATTACACTGCCTGTCCTGCCATTTTCTTCGAAACACATGAAAGCTGTTTGGCAAAAGAAATAAACAAGATGGTGGTACCCTTGCAGCTGGGAGCGCGGCACAACGCGTCTGTCCCACCGATTTAAATAACTAGCATAAAATTTGGATGTCCTACTGGTTGAATTTCACACCATTATCGCTGTATATATATTGTAACAACCATCTTAGTAAATTTGCATTTGCATTTGCAATTTGCAATTTGCAATTTGCACATGCAGAGGGACCATTTTACCTAATATTTGCCTTGCCGGGGACCACCCAGTTGGTTTATTGGTAAATTGTACATAGTCTTGCCCTAAATATTGTTACATAGATAATATTTTTTTTTTTTGTAAAAAAAATTGTATAAAGTTATTACAGTGTGTTTAGTTTAATCCATTTGGGCGCGTCACCTTACCTCGAGGTATAAGGCTCAGCAGCTGCGCTTGGCGCAGCGGGTCATCGCGGTAAGGGTGATTCGGGGGTACCGTAGGGTATAGTGGGCGGCAGCCACTGCCCTAGCCTTTTTTTTGTTATCGCAGGGAAATGCTTTTTACGCATGTGTATCCAGGATCTCGGGTAAATCCTGACCCTATGTGGGAGTCGCACCTGAGAGTACTTTACCCGTAAACTAAAACCACTGCGAGCGCCTTCAGCCACATTTTGAGGATCCCGGGTCTGTAGGCAACAGGATCACCTCAGCGACAAGCTGGCCCCGACGAAGGCCAGACTACTCCTCTCAAGGGGGGACTGCGCGGCCGCTACTAAGCAGTTCCCACGACGTCGTGTCATACTGGGCCCAGGTTCCCTGAACCCTGAACCCGACACGAGCACACTGGGGGGTTACTGGAGGCGCATTAAGTAGCGCCTACTGCGCACCCCCGTTCGTCGCGCACGGGTAGAGGCCTCGTCGGCGGCCTCCTCTCAACCTGGGACACTTCTGGGACCTCCAGGACTCGTCATCACAGAGCATCTCGGTGATGACACTTGGGAGAAACAAGTCCCCTCCGATGACCGATGTCAGATCATGACGCAGCGCCGCCCATCTCAGGCACACCTTAAGGGTGTGCTGGGCCGAGTCCACTGCCGCGCCACAATTGTGACACACTGTCAACGGCTCCCTGCGGGCCATCCGGCACAGGTACTCACACAGGAAGGTGAGGGGTTTGCGCTTACGGCGCATCCACCGCCCAAGGACCGAATGCAGAGCAACCATCAGGTTTTTTTCCATACGACTGCCACACCAGGTCTCCCACCTCCACATTAACACCTCTTGCCCTAGTCGGCGAACCAGGATCCCGTCCAGCGTAAGGCTCTCACCGAGTGACCTCCTCCGAGACAGGAGTGCGTCTCGGCAAGAACCTCCGCCACGAGCTACCACGGGGGTTCACCGGATCACTCTTATTTATTTATTTATTTATTAGATATACCAACAACATAGCAAAAGTAGAATTACATTAATTTACAGATTATGAATACGGTCATGGTTACATTTGCATGTCAATTACAGGTATATACAGCTCTATTTATACGTAGATTGTCCTGCACGAGTTAATAAACATATCTAATGTGTAACAAATTAATGGTTAGTAATTATAAAAGATAAAATATGATAGTATGTAAAATAATAAGTAATACCTAAATTGTCGAAAAATTTATAAAATGTCAAGTAATGTAATTATGTCAAATAAATAAAATTAAAATTATTACAAAAACAATTTAAACAATATAATAATTAAATATTTTTAGTTTTTAGTTTTTTCTTAAAGCTTTTTAAATTTTCATAAAATATGTCTAGCTCAGTTTCTGTCTGGAAGGCGTTATAGTGGGAGATCATGCGATTCATTGGAGAAAACATACCAACATTTGTGCGAGTCAAATTATTACAAAATACTTTGGTAACCGGAAATCTGGGTATTACACGCGGAACACTTACTAATAGAAGGCACAGAACATCGGGTGCAGACATAATTCCATTGGCGATTTTAAATAATGTTACTGCGTCCGCTGCTCGGCGCCGCTCCTTCAAGGACTGAAGTTTAAAATAATCAAGCCTGGAGTTATAGTCCAAGGAAAGTGGGCATTGGTTATCTTTATGGGCTAAGTATCTAGTATAGCTGCGCTGAATACGCTCCAGCCTGTTCACGTGAGTCTGGTACATAGGGTTCCAGATTGGAGTGGCATATTCTATTATACTCCTAACCAGGGTCTTGTAGAGAAAGATCAACGTGTTTGTATTTTTAAATTCACGACAGTTACGTTTTATGAAGCCTGAGAGCTGCCATGCTTTTGTTGCTACATTATCAATATGTGCAATGAATGTTAGCTTGCTGTCGAAGGCAACTCCCAGGTCGCGAACCGTTTGGACTTCTGTAACAGGAATATTATTTATTGTGTAGACAGAGTTTATTTTATTTCGTTTTTTTGTAAATTTAATATGACTGCATTTGTTAACATTAAGTTCCATGCCGTTTTGCGTACACCAATGATAAACTGAGTCCAAATCCTTCTGTATAAGTTGGGTGTCAATATGATTTATCACTACTCTATATAACTTGCAGTCATCGGCGAATAGTGCACAGTGAGTGTATTGTAAATTTTCTGTGAGATCGTTTATAAAAATAAGAAAAAGAATTGGACCCAAATGTGTACCCTGAGGTACGCCTGATATGGCTTGATATGATTTGGAACTGAAGCCATGGATAGTTACTCGCTGATATCTATTTTGAAGGTATGACTGAAACCAGCGTAATAATGTACCATGCACGCCGTAATTTTTAAGTTTTCTTCTTAGATGGTTATGATTAACCTTATCAAAAGCGCTCGAGAAGTCCGTGTAAATGGAATCTACTTGAAATCCTTTATCGACATGTTTAGCTATATAAGAGGTGTAAGTTATAAGATTTGATACTGTTGATCTATAACTACAAAAGCCATGCTGTTCGATTTTAATAAAATTTTGGCAATAATAACTTAGAATAGGGTGAATGACACGTTCTAGAACCTTTGAAAATATGTTTAGAATGGAAATAGGTCTATAGTTTTGAATATTCATTTTATCGCCTTTCTTATAAATTGGGACTATGTTTGCAACCTTCCATAAATCGGGAAAAACAGATGATTGAAAGGACTGTTTAAAAATAATTGTTAAAGGAAGAGTGAGAGTTTTACTAGTCATTTTTATAAAGTATGGTGTTATGCCATCAGGTCCAGGACCTTTGTGAACATCCAAGGACCTTAGTATTTTGTATATTGTTCTTTCATCTACTTTAATGGAGTTGAGTGAGAGTTGGGGAAAATAGTCCTTCTCAGTCACCGTTTCAGATGACATGTCAGTTTTGTAGACTGAGGAAAAACTTTCCGCAAATAATTCGCATATCTCCTCACCAGAAGAAGCAAGTTTATCGGACAATTTCATGATGTGAGGTATGTCTGTAGCGTCTTTACGTTGTTGATTAATATATGACCAGAATTTTCGTGGATTTTTGGGCAACTCTGTTTCAATTGATGCTAAATACTCTGAATAACATAGTTTTGTAAGTACATTTACACGTTTTCTTGCAAGTTTTAACTCATAGACATCTCTCGGGTTGTTATATAATTTTACATTCTTTCTTAACTTTTCCTTTTCAGACATTATTTTGAGTAGCGAGGAAGAATACCAAGAAGGCGTCTTACGATTTGTTGAGACTCTTTTGTATAACGGTACGTATTTTTTAAAATTAAATAATTAATAATACAATAAAATTTAGATACCATGTCATTAACATTGTCTAGCTTGGATAATTCTTCCTCCCACCTTACATTGTGTAATTCCCTATTTATAAGATTGAAGTCAGCTTTGCGATAATTGTAATTACTAAAGTGATTCTTTTTGAGTGTTATAACCGGGTCTATCAAAATATTTACATTCAAAGCAGGGTGATGTACATCAAGTTTACTTATAGGATCGCAGTCGACGGTGTTTACTTCAATATTCGATAAGTTACTTACTATTAAGTCTAGAATTTTACTGTTACAATTTTTGACATGGTTAAATTGTTTCAAGTCGTTGTGGGATAGGAAATCAATCAGTGAAAACCCTAAACCAGTGTTATAATTAGATGGAAACAACTGAGAACTATCAGTAATTTTGTTCCAGTTTATAGATCCTAAATTGAAGTCACCAAAAATGATCGTTTCGGCAACATGTGTGTTTAAAACAGAAGTTATATTGTCCAAGAGAGAATCAAGATTATCTAATGTGACTGGTGGAGGAATATATAATGCGCACAACAATATGTCCTTTACTCGACCATTAATCGTCACTTTAACTGCCACCCAAAGATCTTCAAATTGACTCTCAAAGTCTTTCATGCGTCTTGATGTTAATTTCTTAGATACAGCAATCAGTGTACCTCCGCCAGTTTTTCCGGATAAGTGAGTAGAGTTACGGTCACGTCTGTAGATGGTATAAGCATTTGTAAAAAGTTCGCTATCGTTTATTCCCTCATCCAACCATGTTTCTGTGGCTACTATAACATCGTAATTGTGTTGTAGGGTATTAAGTCGGATATCTTGCAATTTGGTTTTCATTCCCCTAAAGTTTTGATAGTAAACGTTGAATTTAACTATATTTATTCACGGTCATGTTTAGTATTCACAACACTTTTACACCCTTTTCAGGACGTCGTGATTTTTGATATGGATGGCAGGGGACTTATCGTCTTTCCTTATTAAAATTCTTCCGTTCCTAATCCATACATATTTAATGCCTTTATCTTTAGCTATAGCTCTCGTTTGTGCGTGAAGGCAAAAAAATGTAATAAAGTTTTAATACGGCGATAGATGTTCGGAGACGAAAATACGGCTTTTACTACCACCGTAGCCCAAGTGGGAAGAGCTTAGTTTTTCTTCAGCTGACTTCCTGTTGAATTCCGCGACAGCAGCAATAAGGCCATCCCTAGCATTGGTACTCTTTAGTTTATAAATCACAGCCCTAGGTCGGTTCGATTTGTCGTCCATTTTTCTCACCCTTCAACAAGAAATAACGTCATTTGTATCTAAGGGATATGACACAGTAGAGCATAGTTGCTTCAAAACAAGGGGCAATTTTTCGGACTTGTTTTCAGGAATCCCATTAACTTCTACATTGTTTTCACGAGAATGGAGTTCAAGTAGATTTAATCTTGCTTGAAAGGTCATGAACTGTGCTTTGTAGGTTGTTGTTATCTTTTCTTAGTTCAGATATAGTTTCCTTGGTGTTTTTAAGTTCGTTTTGAATGCGGTCATAGTCGGCACTCAGAAATTCTATTGTTTCTTTTAAATCCTTTAATATCGATAGCTCGCTTCGTAAAGTTTGAAATTTTGATTCAAAAGTGAATTCAATTGATGTCTTTATTGATTCTTTAATAGAAGATTTAATCTCTTGCCTTATGAGGGTTAAAATATTTTGGTCGATGCAGTGGTCATTGGTGTTATGATACGCATCAATATTTGTATCGGAAATAGGTGCCGGTATGTTTTTCTTGCGCATAGTAACGTGCGCCTCAACACTACTGCACACTGAATGTATTAATTCTTCCTGTGAGTGATCATTCTTTATAGGCGTCAGAGTATTATCACCCTTTAGTTTTACATGCAGGACATATCCAAGAACTTCTAGTTTCGTGAGACATTCGTTGGTAACGTGTTGCTTGAACATTAGCGCGCAGCAAGTCGTATTTGCCGTCACATTTAGAACATTGTAAATATTCCCGATTTTTTAATACAATTATGTTTCGGCATCCACCGCACACTGCATCTTTATTTTTCGAGCTCATACTGTTAGTTTAATGAATACCTACGCAATTTGAAGAAATTTAAAATCAACCACAAATATATTCTGTTCGATGCTGGGGCTCGAACCTGGTTCGGTCGAGTAGTGCGACTAACGCGTCAGTACTTCAACCGTTGGACCAATTTGTCTTATGAGTATTGATTGAAAATTTGAATATGTTGTTTCTATTGTTAGACACAATTTAATGACGGTGGTTTTTAAGAATAAGATGCAATACAATCCAGTTGAAATTTTATCACTATATAATTTAAAAGTCACTTTTTGCACAGTTCACAATTGAGGATTTCATAACTTTTAATAAAGATTGTTGATATTTATCACTGGTTAACAGTTTATAAGAATTAATGTTCACTTAAATGTCAATTTGTAAATAGTTCGTTGAAATTTTAGCTCGCTGGATTTTTGTGTTTACTGTTTAATTTTTTCATAATAATATTTTCACGTATTGTTTGTAGTACTAGCGTTGTGAATAAATGAATTTTATTAAGATATACGTACAATAACAATTTTAAATTACTTCTTATAGCAGAGACAATGTTTACGCGTATGAGTGCGGGATTCTTACCGCGATGGCCCTATTCCTCGCGGCAAGGTGACCCGCGCAGATGGGTGCACCGTACGTCGCCATACTCTGGCAGACTCCGGAGAATAGCTGCCTGCAGGCGGCGCTGGGTCCTCCGAGGTTCGGGAGGAGTCTGCCCAGTGCACTCGCCGCCTTCACGTCCTTCTGTCCCAACATTGAGAAATGTGCGCCGAAGGTCCACCCTCCGTCAAGGATGAGCCAGATATTTAATATTTGGGCTCATCCTGACCCTCACCCCTCCGACCTGGAGGATCAGCCCCTTGTGGGGGTCCTTTCCGCCCAGTCCCACAGAAGAGAAGGACTTCGGTCTTCTCAGGTCTGATCCGAAGCCCTAATCTCTCTATGCGTCTGATCACGATGTCGATCCCGACCTCGGCTAGCCGCGCCGCCTCCTTAAGCATCGTCCCCAGGCATATACGTGGGTGTCATCCGCATAGCATATGACACCCATCCCGGGGAGGATGTGGCCTCGCAGGACCCAGTCGTAGCCGATGTCCCACAGGATCGGACCAACAACCGATCCCTGAAACACCGCACCCGACTCGCCACCACTCTACGGACCCACACCGGTTTTCGCAGGCTACCCTTCTCGCGGAGAGGTATACCTCCAACCGCCTCCTTAGATACGGGGGCACTGCGAAGAAATTCAGTTCCTCCCGTATCACACTGTGAGGGGGCTGTTGAAGGCGTTCGCGATATCCAAGGTAGTGGTGTGCAAATAAACTATTTTATGATAACGTGCTATGGACTATAAACTATATTTTTCTAGCGCGCTATTTTATAGACTATATTATAACGTGTAGTCGAAAGACTAGAATTACGTAACTCGCGTGAGCCGGCCGGGATAGCGCACGACACATCTAGCGCGAGCGCGCGCTCGACGCTGACTGACGTATAAACTATAAATTATAACGTCTAGCGTCTACGATCTAGCACGTTGGCGTAGTTCGAATGTTATAAAGTTATAACTACGGCCTACGCTAGCCGCCTCGCTACATACCTAATGTAGCGAGGCACTACGTTATAGCGCCGAATAGGAATTTATATAGCGTACGCTATACGTTGAGTATGAATAGCACGCTACGTTATGGCGCTATGCGTTATATTAACCACCACTAGTCCAAGGATACCGCGACCACCACCTCTCGTCTGTGTTCCGCCTCACCCGTCACCGTCCGAAGGCGTTTCTCGCTCGAAGGCTCGGGAAACAAATTGGGACTAATAGTCCCGGTCCCGGGCCCTCCTCCAGGTGCTGAGCGAACCGGGAGGCCACTATTATCTCCAAAGCCTTCCCAGCTTCGCTCAGGAGCACCACCGGTCGCACCGCCGAAGCCGAGTCCGGGGTCCGCCCTACTTTTGGTAGCAGGCAGAGCCGACCCTCCTTCCAGAATCGCAGGCAGTGGTCGAACAGCTCCCGAAGGCTATCGCCGAGGTACATGAGAGAGATCGTGAGGACTCTCCCGTGCACCCCGTCTGGACCCGGCGCCCTCTTCTTACCCTGGAGGCGGGACAGAACCGCCTCCATTTCAGCTTCCGTGACAGGTGGCGGAACACCCTCCTCGTCCGGCGTCTGCCGAGCCATCCTGGGGGGCGTTTAGCCCACGGGTGTGTCGGTGAAGAGTTCCCCGACGAACCTCCCCAGTTGGTCCGACTGGACCGTTTCGTTGATTGGGGCCGACTGTATTAATGAGCGCGGAACAAGGTCCGCGCCCATTTATACGGTCAGCCTTAGGGGTCTCCGTTGCCCTCCACCAGCACCAGCCAGGGCTCCTCCTTAGCTCGGCAAATGGCCTGCTGCAAGATCTTAGCGCTTCTCCACGTAGACCCTGCGCAGCCTGTCGTCCCTGTCGACATTCTGGGGGCGTCTCCGCCTACTCCGGGTGTACAGCCTCCTTGCTCCGTTGCAGGCGGCTCGGAGACCGGCAATCTCTGCCGAGCACCAGTAGAGCGCCCGCCGCGTGGGTGGCCGTCTTGCGGGCTGCATGGCCGCTCTGCAGACCGCGGTTAACGCGTCGCAGAGCCAGTCATGCCGTCTCATCCACCCCTAGCTCCGACAGAGCTACTGCCCTAGCCTACTGCCTAGCCAGGGACCACCGTGGGGACTCGTGGCGGAGGTTCTTGCCGAAACGCACTCCTATGTCTTGGATAGGAGGTCTCTTGGTGAGAGCCTTACGTGGGACGGGATCCTGCGGGTTCGCCGGCTTGGGCAAGAGATTCATTGAACAATATAAAAATGACAGATTCCAAATTCAAATGTAATACTTATTTTGATATTTTTAGCTGTAACAATATTAATGGCCAGACTAACTATAGCATTTACTAATTAATGTGAATGAATGAAGGGTTGTTTCATAAACGATGCTTGTTTTTAAAAATCAGAAGCGTCGACAGATGGCATCGCGGACCACCTGGAATGACGCCAGAGACCACGAGTGGTCCGCGGACCACCGGTTAAGAACCACTGCACTAGATCCTCGGTTGGAATCTGTTTCTATTTCCTTTTCTCACCAATCTCATCGAATCTGGTTTCTTTTGTTAGGAATCATGATTCTGACCTGATAAGCTTCTGCATACACGAACACATGACCGAAGGGAGCGTTGTAGGTGGGAGAGTAGACCCTGTGTACGACCTTCTGCAGCAGGGGTCCCATGGGCGTGATTGACTGGACCAGCAGGAGTGGCCCTAATACAGACTTGAAGTGTAGGCGCACGTGCGCTGGACCGATCTATAAAATAATCTATGCATTAATAATTACACTTGAAGAATACCGGTGGAGGAAACATCGTAAGAGGTAGTGCCATGCTGCTATGCAGCCGAATTAGGCCGGCACGACCGCTAACTCTCGCTAACATAACACCGGCGTCAAGTGACAGCTATGCTGTCGCGTTTCGTGTGGTTTGTTAATTTGTGGCCCATGCGGGGAATAGGGAAAAGGAGGGTAACACATCTGCATAATCTCTGGTTGTTGTGTATGGGCGTCGGTAGTCTAAAGCTTAGACTGCTCGTTTACCCTCCTGTTCTATAAAAAAACATGTCTGAATATGAGATTAAGTCTTTGAATGTGTGTGACGTTCACCAACCCGCATTGGGTCAGCGCATCGGTGAACTATGGCCCAACGGCCAACACCCTTCTCGCCGGATTAAATATTATTTATTTCGTTAGCACTACATAGACGCATTTTTTATTGAAGAGGGGCAAACGGACAGTCGGTTCACCTGATGGTAATTGAAAAGCGACATCCGCTACACCAGAGAGTTAGCAGTTGCGTTGCCGGCCTTTCAAATACGAGTATGCTCCTTTCTTGAAGGTCCCTAAGTCGTAACGGTTCGGAAACACCGTAAGTGGCAGCTGATTCCATATAGTCGTCGTGCGAGGCAGGAAATGTAAAAATTATTGTAGATTTCCGGACATCGAGATGATGAGGGTGAAATTTGGAATTTTTACGCGATGTCCGGTGGTGGAATTCTGCTGCAGGTATTAGTCTGAACAATTCCTCTGAACACTCCCCGTGGTAGATGCAGAGCGATCCGACATCTCTACGCAGCGCCAAAGAATCAAGCCGATTGGAGATAACATTGTTATCGACGATTCAAGCCGCCCGGTGCCGCGGTGTTGGACGCGGTATAATTGTAGGCGGTGTGAAGGCATGAAATACTGAGCTTCGCCCTACTGAGTACGCCGAGTTTCTTAGAGGCTAGTTAAGCCTTTCCTTCCAAATAACCACGAAACTGCACATCTCTCGATATGTCGACGCCAAGTATCCCAATGCTGGCTGCGGCAGTAAGGGGAGTGCCTTCAAATCGTAGAGGAACGACGAAGAGTGATTTTTTGGCGGTAAACGCGCAAACTTGTGTCTTGTTGGGGTTAAATTGGACCAGGTTAAGTCGTCCCCATTCCGAGACTTTGGTCAACAGAGACTCGATTTCAGACACAAGTTTGTTCCGACACTCATCGACTTGTTCCACAGAAAGATTAGAGCGGCCAGTGTATAAGGCATCTCCAGTGCTGTCATGTGCGTAACAATGAATGTCGCTGGTTTGCAGCATATCATTGATATGCAGAAGAAACAAGGTTGGAGATAGTACACAACCTTTCGGAACACCAGCATTAACAGATTTGAGGTCCGAGTAGTAGACCCTCTTGCGTCTTTGAAAAGACTTGGCACAGAAGCCAGTCCCGCACGAGTGGCGTTAACCCACTAAAAGGCGCATGTAATACTGATCACAAAAGACTTGGCACAGAAGCCAGTCCCGCACGAGTGGCGTTAACCCACTAAAAGGCGCATGTAATACTGATCACAAAAGACTTGGCACAGAAGCCAGTCCCGCACGAGTGGCGTTAACCCACTAAAAGGCGCATGTAATACTGATCACAAAAGACTTGGCACAGAAGCCAGTCCCGCACGAGTGGCGTTAACCCACTAAAAGGCGCATGTAATACTGATCACAAAAGCCAAAAGTAATTTTTAATTTACCTGCTGAACTTTTAGATCGATGGGCAGTATGTTGAGTTTCATGATCAGGTATTGGTGGGCTATCTTGATGGAGGCCAAGTGGCTCTCGTTGGTCTTGCACCACTCCGCGCTCCAAAGGTGATGACCTGGAACAAAGATGGTCCTTAACGAGTTGTCCTTAAGGATTGTGTGACCTCTGAAGGAGGCGACTACCTTGTTTCCATACGGTTGTGGCTAACATTACAATATACTTGCCACAGATAACAGTACCATGTCATTCTCCAAAGCGTTCAAAATTATCCTCTCAAGTTCAAACTGTAAATATTAAATTAAAATTGGTTCAGTAGTTCTGAAGACATTCTGTACCTCTACCATGAGTTTTGTGACAAGCGTAAATGACATAACTATAGTAGTTACGTAAAACGCAACACGAATAGAAAACTATTTCATACCTTAGTTTTCTATTCGTGTTGCGTTTATACGTTAACTACTTATATACGTAACGTAACGTTAACGTAAAAACGCAACACGAATAGAAAACTATACCATATCGTAGTTTTCTATTCGTGTTGCGTTTTACGTAACTACTACCCGACTAGAAAAAAAGTTAGGCTGAACCAGATAATATATCTGGACCGGATCAGGATAGAATAAGGCTTGCCAAATCCGGTAAGCCCTATCAGGACCAGGTCTGGACCAGATGAGGATAGCCTGATGTAAAATATAATAAAGTATGGTAAGGCACACTACATCAGGACCAGGTCTGGACCAGATGAGGATAACCTGATGTAAAATATAATAAAGTATGGTAAGGCATACTACATCAGGACTAGGTCTGGACCAGATGAGGATAACCTGATGTAAAATATAATAAAGTATGGTAAGGCATACTACATCAGGACCAGGGCTGGACCAGATGAGGTCCGGCATATATTTTTAATTTTATTTTGAATTAATATAGTTAATTTTTTTTAAGTATGATTAAATTAATATTTACTATAAGGGATATAACATATAACAAAAAAAACTGCCTTCAATTTCTATTAAATTACATGAATATAAACACAAGTAAGACACAAGTATAGTATATACAATATGAAATGTATATGAAGCGATGCGTGACGTCACAATACGACTCATCGCTTTTTGTACAGTGTGTCGCTTCATTAAAATTCGATAATATAACCAATGATTATATGAACCAATGATATTTAAGCGTCCAGAAGTAAGAAATAAATCTGTGTGGTGTAAAATTTCTGTTGAATAATTAACTATTTTTGTTTTATATACATTGTTTAGAATCTGTATATAGTAATTAGTATATTTATTATTTAAGAATATATACCGCGAGAATAGTATGTTTTATCAAAAAATGTACCAAAATATCAATATCAATAAAACATAAACAACGAATATGTACATACATAGTGAGTATATTAATTTATACAAGCGACCGCGGGTGGCGTCACAAAATAACATGTCTGAACTTGTATACAGTGTTGTTTGTTGCAAGAAGACGTAGATCAGTATTCAGTTTATCAATTTTGCAAGTGACAAAAGTTTTCTGTCATAGAGAATCATTTGTTGAATATTTAACTAATAATTATATATTTTTTTTATATTGTGTAAAAATTATATGTCGATTAGTATATTAAAATATATAAATTAAAAGTGAAATTTATAAGTTTAACAAAAAAACTGAATAACTTAAACAATTAGATTATGAATAATTAATATAATGTGTGTTAAATTAAAAAAAAGTGAATAAAGTACTATAAACTTATAGTATCTAGATTATTATATTACTCAGTTTAATGTGTATAAAATACGAACTTGTGGATTAAATTAATTAGATAAAAAATTGTGTAGTGTTTAAAGCTTCGTTATTAAGTTTAATTAGGTACAAGGTTAGTCAGAAATCATTGAAAAAGTGCAAAATTTTTTGCTATTTCTTAAAATAATTTTATATTTCAATAATCCGTTTTTTCAGATGACTTACAAGTACGTGTTAGTTCTATTTGTAAATGATTCATCCAGTAAAGAAATAGATATACCTAGTATGTACCAAGTTCTTGGTTAGATCATTTTATAGAATACGGTGGTACTGGATGTAAATATATGCCTGAATCATTGCTAAAAAATTCTAAATACCTATTGCAAATTATTACAAACAATGGTGAAATATTGTGATGAGCCTGATCCGACGTGGCCAATGTTTCATGTTGAAATACGTGGCGTAGCAGGTAATGTATTGTTATTTGAATTATAGATTTATTAAAATTAATATCTTATTGTCATAATAACATGAAAGTAATTACAATTATTTAATTTAATTTAATAATTTAATTAACCAATAATGAAGCTTTGAAGTTATTCATAGCGATTTGGATTTGTATCTACTATCTAGTATAAGCGGGTTATAAGGTATGTCAATAGAAATATCTATAATTAATCTAACCTCTTCTATAGTTCATCTTTTCTCTTTATTTACGGCCTATGTACAGTGAGTTGTAATTACTACAGTAATAATAGTTCAATGCATATGTAGGATACTTAAAAAATATATCTCAAATTATTTTATTATTGATTAGTTCTACATTGTTCTTCATATTATGTGATACCTATCTATTAATATAAATCAAATAAGTGCTAATTATAATAATCTATTTGACTTATTGAGCTACATAATAATATTTGCATTAATTTCAGATTTTATGAAAACTTCCATATGACATAGTAAGTGCTATTGTTGGTACTCATATGGCTCTCATACGTCCAGCCCAAAATGAGAGGTTTTATAATAGAAAAGGATTTCACTTAAGGAATGTTTTAATTGTAAGTTAACTCTTGGATTCTGTAATTCTGTAATTTAGTTTTAATAATGTGTTTTGTTTTATTAGTAAATACCTTTAAATTGTATATAGGTATTATATTGATATAATATATTATACAATTTAAACAAATTAATTATATATGTTAATAGATATATTCTTTTAGTAATACCACAGTATAAGAAGTCATAATACCTTTAAATTGGCAAATAACATAAAAATTATAAAGGAATCTTAGAATGTGTTCTTTCCTTTTTAAATTTTGGGGAAGTTGTTTATTCACTTGTTAAGTCTAAGTTAAAATCATAATAAAGTGAGCATTTGTTTCATACATGAATATTGTAATGCAATAATTATTTATTATGTTTTAGGAGACTCGGGCTATGCCCAAAGAATTATTGTAATGAAACATATTTGGATGCTCCGGCTGGCTCACCTGAAGAACACTACACCAAATTTAATTGTGTAGCACACTATACAGTAAAGCATACTATGGGTGTTCTGAAGTATAGGTGGCGATGTCTCCTAGGCCACAGGGTCCTTCACTATCATCCGGACACAGTTATTAGAATTATAAATGCTTGTTGTGTTTTACACAACATTTGTAATGAAGCAAGCTTGAGTCAAAAAGACAGTGAGGATACCATACCACCTACTTCAGTAGCACAGACAGCACCCAGAAAACAAGTAGGCAGGACCTTCCAGAGTTAGTGTGGGTGAGCTATAATAGGCTGCGAAGTGTTTTTAATGTTTTCATTAAACTCTTGTTAAACTATTATTTGTTTTTTTTTTTACTATCTATATTTTTGGTCATTGATTGATATAATCAATATTACAATCACAGTATTTATAAAAATAAGTAACTAAAATACTTAACAATAACCCTTTTATTCTCTTTTAACCTAAGGTAGCAATATTTAAATAAATCACAATATTTAGCTTCTAATATTTAAATGTAACACAGTTTTTATTTCCCTGTGTATATTTTTGGTCATTGATTGATATGGTGATCTATATTACAATCACGGTATTATAAAAATAAGTACTAAAATACTTAACCCAACCCAACCTAAGGTAGCAACATTTAAATAAATCACAATATTTAGCTTCTAATATTTAAATGTAACAGTTTTTATTTCCCTGTGTATATTTTTGGTCATTGATTGTTAAGGTAATCATACCTACAAGCACGGTATTATAAAAACAAGTACTAAAATACTTAGTAACAATCTATCCTAAATTCCTAATCGAATCTGGATGAGATAAAAAATTAGAACTCGTCTTCTTTCTTAATTTACCAGTAATGCTGGTGCCAAGGCTTTCCAAAATAATAGCTCAAGTTCTGACAGACCACATACAAATTATTATTGTTATGTATTTTAGTGATTGGTCACTTCAAAAAGTCACAGTATTTTGTAAACAAATTAAGCCTATGTTTATGTTATTTTTTTATTTATTTTAAGAACTATTTTTCAATTTTAAGACCAATCACTAAAATACATAACAATAATAATTTGTATGTGGTCTGTCAGAACTAGAGCTATTATTTTGGAAAGCCTTGGCACCAGCATTACTGGTAAATTAAGAAAGGAGACGATTTCTAATTTTTTTATCTCATCCAGATTCGATTAGGAATTCCGAATCGGGTCCTGATAAGATTTTCCTGATCGGGTCCTGATAAGGTTTTCCTGATCGGGTCCAGATAAGGTTTTCCTGATCGGGTCCAGATAAGGTTTTCCTGATCGGGTCCAGATTAGGTTTTCCTGATCGGGTCCAGGCAAATCATCTGCGTTACATTCCTTATCTGGTCTAGATCGGGCATGCCCGGTCCGGTCCTTCTAAGGATCACGAAAAAATTTCTAGTCGGGTATTACGTCATTTGCGCTTGTAACAAAACTCATGGTAGATGTACTGAAGACAAGACGAGGTATTTAGATATTATTATGTATCTAGAGATTTTGACATGTGCTCGAATTTTCTTCGCTCACTTTTCGCTCGCGAATATAACGAAGATTTTATGACTTGTTCACGTGAACGAGTAATTCCAGGATTATGTCGAAATATCGAGCTCCGCGAAATTAGTAAAAAATATGCTAAATGAGCAGTCGGAGCCTTAGGTGGTTATCGACGCCCGTAAACATCCGCACAAGAGGTTATGTAGATGCGTTGCCCTCCTTTTCTCTATTCCCCGCATGGGTGGCCCTACCCATGGGCGACCGAAAGCTCACAAACCGCACGAAACGCAACAGCATAGCAGTCACTTGACGCCGGTGTTATGTGTACGAGAGGTATCACCCCGGACGTGCCGGTCCAATTCGGCTGCAAAGCAGCATGGCACTACCTCGTGTCAAAGCCGTTTTAAATAGTTTTAATAAAAAAGGAAGTATGTTCATTAAAAAAGAGTTGAAAATACTTACCGATGAAATTGTTGAAGATCGGATACTTGGTGCCCAAGTCGCTGAAGGCGGAGGCGGTGTGTACTGCGTTTAGGTGGGCCACGTCAGCGCCGTTCTCAGGTATCTCCTGCACAGAGAACTAGTTGTAACCCGCAGCTTCAGCCAGCTCTAGACTGATCACTGGCGCCTCTTCCCGCAGGAGAGCGCGGCGGCGACAGGCGGTCGCAACACCGTGAGGGACCTGTGCGCGGCCGATCGGGGTAAGCTGCACGCGTGTAAGGTCTGAGCTATAAGGCACTCTTATGTGTTCAGTGTGCCGGCCGGATAGCACATCGTTGTGACCCGGTGCGGACGTCCACAGCTTCCTCGCCGGGTCACCCAGACGACGAGGAGAACACCGCTGGGGTTTACTGGATAGAGTCTGCGTCCACCTTACCATCTTCTCGGGCGCAGAGAGTCCCACATAACCTGCGGGCCCCCTCGGACCCGGTGGTATGCCTAAACGCATTCCCCAGCGAAACCAAAAAAAAACTCTAGACTGATGATGATTAGTATAATAAGCCTGTACAACCTCGAACCCACATCCTCTGTGTAACCAATCACTATACATACAGGCCGGCGACATGAACATTAATTCCATTAAAAAAAAAAAACTATTTTCCAACATTCAATTGGCGTGATTGGGGTTCAAATCTACTGTAGAAGCCAATAATAATCTTACCAGCATACGAATATTTAACAACCCCGGTTACTACAATACCTCACCTTCAAGCATTTTCCTTTATCTATAGGTCTATATAGACAAATAAAATTGGAGTGTCTATTTGTAATATTAAAATAACCGTTTTTTATTGAATGCATATGGATGTATTACCGGTGGGAGGGAAGCGCTGTGCCGCGCTCCCGGCTGCATGGGTACCACCATCTTGCTTATTTCTCCCGTGAAACAGCTTTGCTGTGTTTCGGAGAGAAGGGCAAGACAGGCAGTGTAATTACTGGCACCGAGACTTAACACCTTATGTCTCAGGATAGGCAACATGTAAATAAGTTGCCTGGACTCGTTCCAGGTATACAAATAATCATCATCAATCCGCGTACGACTGTAAATCTAAGTTAACGCGGGCGAAGCTGCGGGCAACAGCTATTCATATCTAAGTAGATAACGCAAAAAATTACGCAAGTGCATAAAATCCAGCTTTCGTATGTGTCCTGAAAAGTCAGGTAACCTACTCTCCTATCCCACTTAAGTACCTAGTGGATATCATCATCATCATCATCGTCATCATATTTATTACTGTTGGGATGGATGGATGGATGACATGGATGTCCTCTAAATCAGGAGAGGAAGGTGTTGGGCTATTGTACCGATGCGCCTTGCATTGCGCAAGATGAATTTCACACGTCCAAAGATTGCTAATTAAATTAGGCATTCGGCGATATAGTCATATCCAATTACATTGAATTTAGAAAAACCAGTTTCAAGGCAAGGCCAGGAACTCATAGAGTCATCATTAACATCAACGATCGTTATATTTTCTATTGCTGGGCACGGGTCTCCTCCTCGAAATCAGGCGAGGAGGATTTTGGGCCATAGTTCACCGATGCACTGGCCCAATGCGGGTTGCTGAACTTCACACACCTATTGTTTTCTAATGTTTACGCGTTCACACACCTTCAAATACTTTTAATCTCGTGAGGCATGCAGGTTTCCTCACGATGTTTCCTTCCCCGGTGAGCCAACGATGGTCTCATGTTCATGTGCACGTAGAAATTAAGAAAAACCCATTTCTAGACATCACACCGGGTCAGGATCGAAGCCGAACCTCTCAGCTCTCACTTAAGAGGCCTTGTCCATACCCACTTGGCTATCGTCGAACGTCTCACGAAAGTACTCTTACTCACTTTAAAATTTTACACATTTTCTTTTAAGAAATTACTAGAAAGATCTGTTAGATCATTCTGGTATTACCTGTATGTGCGCGTTAACCAGGAACTCGTTTCTGCCCCTGTACCCCCACGTCTTCAGTTCCTCCACCTCGTCCACCGTCCACAGGGGGGCTCGACCCTCGGCGTCGTACCACACCCACACCGCGTTGTCCACCTCCATCGTGGGCCAGGTCTTTATCGATATGCCTTTTGGTACTGCAATTTAAGAATGTAATAGTCACGATCGGCAAACATATTCCATTCACTACTGAACATAGATGGTAATATTATATTATAATGTAACAATTTTTACGGATATTATCGCGGTTTATTAAGATTTTTACAAGCCCGACGTTTCGGATACTTTACAGCAGTCAGCAACCATGGTCACGGGTGGACTGAGGTATCTACGTCCTAATGTTACAAAGTTATTCGAAACTACCCTATGATACATCAATATTTGTTTAGTCCTACCTACGCAGCAAGTGCTAACTGTTCTGTATCTTTAATCTCTAACATATTACCAAATACTAACTTACTTACCAAATATTTAACAAAAAACCTTTCAAACAAAAAAATATTTTTTTTCTTATCGATTGATAAATGACGGAATTAAAATACAAACAACTGAATTGAGAGCCTCTTCTTTTTTTAGAATTCGGCTAAAAGTATTGTGGTGTCCCAACCCGCTGCCGCTTCCGCTGTCGCTTATGTAAGTAAGCCAATCACGCAAATCATAAGATTTCACCATCTAGGTATAACCCCGTACGCGCGCCCGAGTTTGCTCCGCCTTCACGCAACATGGATGCGCGTGCGCTTTTGTACTTCGCCCCGCCTTCGTGTCGACGCGCAACATGGCTGCAGGCGCGCTTTTGTTTCGCAACTGGGTGACGTCACAGTGGGCAGTGTCCATACGCGTGACGTCACGATGGTTAAGAAAGGACATCGCTCTGCGGGGAGAAGCACTCACTCACTTCATCATCGTCACCGTACTCAACCTAGTCTCGGTTCATGAAAATTTGATAGAAATCTAATTTTTGTTATTTATTATCTATACATATAAATATAATTGGAGTGTCTGTTTGTAATATTAAAATAACCGAAACTTTTTACTAAATGCATAGGGATGTATACACGATACATAT
The DNA here is from genome assembly GCA_963853865.1 of Helleia helle. Taxonomy (NCBI): domain Eukaryota; kingdom Metazoa; phylum Arthropoda; class Insecta; order Lepidoptera; family Lycaenidae; genus Helleia; species Helleia helle. Next base: position 2,383,277 of record OY971434.1, read on the forward strand.
ACCAAAATAGCCTTTTTTACAATTTTTATCTGTCTGTCTGTCTGTTTGTTCCGGTTAATGTTTGAAACGGCTGGGCCGATTTTGATAAGACTTTCACTGACAAATAGCTGATGTTATGGGGAGTAACTTAGGCTATAAAAATAATCATCATCAATCCGCGTACGGCTGTAAATCTAAGTTAACGCGGGCGATGCTGCGGGCAACAGCTAGTTTATCAATAATAATCGTTATAGTGAGTCGGGTTTCAATTCAAAAAAAAAAAAAAAACAGGAAGGCTTAGTTCTTTAGAACTAAGCCTTCCTGTTTTTTTTTATTATTTGACTAAATTACACACACACACATAATTTAGTCAAATAAATAGGTACCTAACCTTAGATAATTAAATTAGAACACCAGATGTTGTGATTAGAACACCTATAGTATCGATATTTTTGATTCATATAAATACCGAGGGGGCTTTGTACCCCTCTCACTAGAAGAGGGGAAAAAGTGCAGGGGGCAAGGGGCGAGAACGGGAACCTCACCCTATTGTACCGTCCCAATTTTGGGAGGGGTTGTTCTGGTGATCAGGGACAACCCCTCTGTGGAGGTAGCGTCGGTCCCCTGAGGGACTGACTAGCCGTCGAGGTGCCTTGTTTGCTCGGAAGATCCGGGGCACCTCACCAAAGACGGCATTGGTGGCACTCGCCGGGTTTTAGTGGGTAGAGCTGTGACCACCTTACCAACTTTCGGGTGCAGCGAGTCCGACATACCCACCTGGGGAGTCCCGCCTCTTCCACGGGATGCCTCAGAGCATTTCCCGGCGTTAAAGAGAAAAAAAATGTAAGTTATGTGAGCTAGCCACGCATGTGCCAATGACGTCAATTTATGCTTAGCGTGTCCGTGGGTTGCAGTGGACACAATCACATACATTTTCTTGCAAAGCGAAACTTAACACAAGTGCGTAGTCTTTCGTGTGCCGTGGTGGAGTCGCGCCTTTATTAGAAAATAAAATGAAAAAACAAACACTAACCTGTTTCCACCCCAGGAATGCTAGTGCACGCGCCATCCTCTCCAAATCTCCACTGGTGGAAGGGGCACTGGATGCAGTTCCCGCACACCGTGCCGCCCACCCCGAGGTTGGCGCCAAGGTGGGGACAGTACGCGTCCACCACCCGAGCGATGCCATCTTCCCCACGGTACACGCAGAGGTTAAGACCTGGAAGTGTTTTATGGCCTTAGATGGGCAACCTGACAAAAACATAAGTCAATGTCACATGTAAAAAAACAGTTTAATAAATAAAACTAAAAAACACGCTTTAATAGCAAACCGAACTAAAAATTTGAAAATAATTTTTACGATTAACAAAAAACTTGATATTACCTACTTATTGTTAACTAAAAATACGTGAGGCGCTCGATATTCATTGTAAAAATATTTTATCGGTATCTATTTCTAAAACTGAAGTTAGTATAAAAACTTAGTACCAACACCACACGTTTTTTTACAATAAGTAATATAAATTTTTGCTTGTATTAAAATTATTTTCTTTTAGTTCGGTTTGCTATTGAAGCGTGTTTTTTAGTTTCTTCCTTGACTAAAAAGGACGTTTAAAAGCCAATTGAATTACCCAAAGCATCAACGGGCACCACGTCCCCGACCTTCAGATCCATGCTCTCGACCAGGACATACCACCCGTTAGGATACGGTGGTGGAAGGTTCTTGCCCAGCCGCCGCGACTGCTGCACCCTCGCTATGTTCAGGGCTCGGTCCACGCCCTTTACGTGATTGTAGCCGATCTGTGATAGCTCCTGAAAAAAAGAGAAAAAAATACTATGGTTGGGAGGCTGCATAAGTTCTGATTTTTTTTGTCCACAAAATATTGATGCCGTCCAAAAAGAACGCCGACACTTATCCTCGTCTCAGGAGACCCTTTTTTATATCGAAGGGAAATACTTTACGGGTGTAGCCATGACCTTGGGGGAATCTTGACCCTATGTGGGACTTGCGCCAGGAAGTGACTACCCTAAACCGAAACCACTGCGAGCGCCTTCAGCCGCTTTTTGGGGGTCCCGGATCTGCAGACAACAGGATCACCTCAGCGACAGGCTGGCCCCGGTGAAGGTCAGAGTACTCCTCGTAAAAGGGGACTGCCCGGCGGCTACTAAGCAGCACGATGTTGTATTATCTTGGGCTTAGGTTCCCATCCTGAAGCCCAACACGAGTAGGGCGTTACTGGAGGCGCCTGATATGCACCCCTGTTGATGAGATTAAAAGTCTTTGAAGGTGTGTGAAGTTCACCAACCCGCATTAGGCCAGCACGCCGAATTATGGCGCAACACCCTCCTCGCCTGATTTCGAGGAGGAGACCCGTGCCCAGCAGTGGAACATATAAGTGTTGATATTATTATTATTATTATATATAATAATTCTTACCTTTTTATATAACACCGGGCTCCAGTACGATTTATATAGAATGTATATAAATATTAAACTTATTATAAATAATAAAATGTTACTGTAGTTTTTGTACACATATTCTAAAATTGAATGTATTATTGTGATTGTTGCATTGACGGCCATTTGTAACAATTCTTCTGATTTCAGTTTTTTATCTGTGAAATTTGACGTTAGCGCATGACAGGTCGCCATTTTGTGTTTTGTAGTATTCAATGAATCTGAAACCAAATAAAAAATTATATAAAGTTTTTATGTATATAAAGTAAATTACGTTATAGTTCAAAAATCCTCTAGAAAAAAAATATAATCTAATATCCTATATCGAGTAATCCGGTGATTAGTTTGCGCTCTGTATCGGTACTCAACCGAAAAAAACTCTGTCAGTATGTAGTTTGTCGTAATGAACGAGCGTCCGTGTGCCGTAACTAGTCGTCCAAAACGAAGAAGAAAGAGGGTAGACAGATTTTTCTGACCATTCTGACAGTCACCATCTACCAGCGTCCAGAACCGTCGACCGTACGTCAGTCTCTCGTTATCATGGCGACTGAAACGTTGCCGAAATATCGACATCTCAATACGCGGTAAACACCCGAACACAATCTTTCTAATATATAAAATGTCCATGTCACAATGTTAGTTACCGTACTCCTCCGAAACGGCTTTACCGATTTTTACCAAATTTTATATGCGTATTCAGTAGGTCTGAGAATCGGCTACTATCTATTTTTCATGCCCCTAAGTGATAAGGGTGGTCAACCCCTCAAATTTTAAAAGTTAACGCGGGCGAAGCTGCGGGCAACAGCTAGTATATTATAATTATATTTAAACTTTTGCATTTTTTAAGCAAGTCTTGCAAAACTTTTCTACATGCAAATACGCGTCGAATGACACTTGTGAACAATATTAGGATTTAAATTTTAAAGAATATTTTCTTAAATTTTGGGGTGCGAAGCTGCTTGTAACAAAGATCTTTGGCGTGTAACAGCTAGTATACTAATTTGAAATTATTACTGTCCAATAATAATTGCAAATTGCACTGAATAGCACGAGATGCAAAACTTTTTGAAGTTAAAACTTCTTTAGCATCGCTGTGATCTGAAATGCATAATAATTTTAAACTTGGTAGGTGCGAATATCATTCGCGTGTGAAGTTTACATTTTTCAAGGTTTTACTTCTATCACGTGTTAACTTCATACATGCTTAATTAAAAAAAATTAAGCCCATTAGTTGCTCCTACGATTTTCGAAAGATCTCGTTTTCTCTGGGATGCCATCTCAGACCCTGGTTTCCTTATCGTGGGACCAATTGGCAAGTATACTTTCAAACAAAAAATAATTTTTAAAAACTGGTCCATAATTATTGACGGAGAAATCGGTGTACATACATAAAAAATACCGATCGAATTGAGAACCTCCTCCTTTTCGTTGAAGTCAGTTAAAAGAAGGTGGCGGATGTTGAGTATTCACAGAAACAGGATAAGTTATACAGTGAAACTTGGTTAAGTGGGACCTGGATAAGTGAGAAACCTCCATAACTGGAACTCATGCTGAGGTCCCAACACTTTGCCACTGAATTACCTCTGTTAGTGGGACGAGGTAAACCTCTATATCTGGGATTTGTTCTTTCGATTTATCATCATAGTTACCTCTATAACTGAGACAGCGAGTAAATTTTATATGCATAAACCTCTGTAACTGAGATAACATTGTTTGTTTACTCATTCTTATTCTACCCACAAATTCCACACGTAATTCCAAGTACGTAAGTACAAATTTTGAGCTTCAATTACCTTCAGTTTTAGTTTCGCTTTACTATCATACAGATGTTTATTTGAAAAATGTCAAAACGAAAGCTACAATCGTTATCATTACATGAAAAACTGAAGTTAATATCCGTTTATGAAAGATTACATTTGTATGTCACCTTTAAGTACATATGTACTATTTTTTTTAAATTAAAACTCATTTACATACATAACACGTTATTTTATTTAATGATCGCACCTCTGTAAATGAGACATATTTATTTATACCTGTATATCTGAGACACTGGGTAAGTGGAATACCTCTATAAGTGAAACGACATTGCAGGTCCCTTGATGTCTCACTTAACCAGGTTACACTGTATATAAGTAGTGTCATAAAAAAAAATGAAAATATTAGATAATACCTAGTATCTTCATTGTTTGGTGCAATTTTGTTGAATTGTATGGCGCGCGGACAAACATGTGAACACCATTGGCCAAGCGCGCGCGAGCGCCTTTGATTTGTGCAGAAAAACCGACATAACACGGCTTCGAAGTGAGGCGAGTGGTCCCGAGCGGCTTCGAGTTGTGACAAGCTACGCCAAATGAGTCCTATATACGTTGGTATTGGCCTTCACTCCGCAACACTCGGCCAACATGTATTGCAGGCTTTAGGATAGATCACGAACAAGCTGGGCTAGTCCCAGGGGACGCTATTCTCTCTCGACGTTGTCGTGTACCATAGATCATTCGCTAGTCGCCATGACAGTTATCTCTAGTTGGTCTTTGCGATGATCTGTGTCCGTAGGCGCAGGCAAAAAGGGCTTGTAAATGTCCAAATCAATTCTGACACGACTGGCAAAAGTTATGAGGCTTTAGGTATGGTGAAGAACTATGACGGTAAAAACAACCACGCATTTTCAAAATTATATCTTTTGATAATAATTATAGCGAAAAGGTAGACGAGAGAAGTTCAACGTCATAAATGGCCGGAGTCTGTATCATCATGGTATCGCAGAGCCGAGAGATGATACGTCAGTTTCAGTAAATACCCTTGTGGAAGATACAAAAGGGGATTGGCCAACGAATGATGCTATACATATAATAATAATATCAACCCTTATGTGTCCCACTGCTGGGCACGGGTCTCCTCCTCGAAATCAGGCGAGGAGGGTTTTGAGTCATAGTTCACCGATGTGCTGATCCAATACGGGTTGGTGAACTTCACACACCTTTAAAGACTTTTAATCTCATCAGGCATGCAGGCATGTAAGTAATAAATGCGGAATGGACGCATGCTAACGCGTAATGTCTAAACACATTTTTTACGAACTTTAAGGTTTTGGATAAATCTTAAGTTACGTTGAATAACCTTGACATTACGTCTGACAACTCAGCTCCCACCGTACATAACCTTGTAGCATCACAACGCTAATCTTATGAGCGGAGTCTTCAGAAGTCATTGAGGGAAGACGCCCTGACTTTGGCAATTCCTATGGGTGTCCATTTAGAAAAGAAGAAGAACTCAGCCCTCCCGTGGGCCGTGATCATAGTTGATGTAAAGTATGCTTAACGTCGGAATGTTTACATTCCGACGTTTCGCCTTTATAGTTTTTAAACTATAAAGGCGAAACCTTTAAAATATTTTATAAAATAAAAAGCGTGAAGCAGAATGTAAAGTATAAGTGTATGTATGCAAGGACATTTTTAAACGTGATTTAATAATAAATAATAAATTGAAACAGCAGAATAGCCAACATAAGGAAAAGAAAATTTAAAAAACTCGAATAGTATTTGAACAATAAAATAGAATCGGATCTTTATCGAATATATTTTTTGAATTCATATCAATCGCTGTAAAAGAGTTTTAAATTTAAAATTAAATAAAACAAAAGCATCACTCACCGCTCGTCCTGGATGACGGTGCGTACACGCACTACATAATATTATATTACATTACCCCACTTATGTTTCGAAGAAATTCATAGACAATTCTTGGAACATCCACGTTTCAGACGGACTGCGACTATCAAAATCGATTGTATTCTTTTTTAAATATTAGATAGGCAAACTGACAGAAGTTGTCCATGAAAATAAACGAGTTCAATTGGAACTTATTCATGCGTTGCGTATCCTGTCCTGCCTTTATCCCCGAAACACAGCAAAATTTTTCCACGGTCTACACAGCGCATACCTTTCATTGGTGAATTTTAACCATCCACAACAACCATCTATCAACCAATCGTTGAATAATCGTCGCTAGTGATGAGCAAAGCAAGACCAAAACAAATACTTGGACTTGGTCTTAATCTTTCTGACTTAGTCTTGGTCTTGATCTTGCTGACTTAGTCTTGGTCTTCCTGACTCAGTCTTGGGCTTGGTCTTGCTGACTTAGTCTTTGTCTTCCTGACTTAGTCTTGGGCTCGGTCTTGCTGACTTAGTCTTAGTCGTGGTCTTGCTGACTTAGTGGTATTGATATTGCTAAGTTATTTTTTGTCTTGGTCTTGCTTTTTCGCAAAACATTCTTATTCATCACTAATCGTCAGTTTGATGGCAGTTATTAGTACTTTGCTTACGTTTTGTATATAAGACGAGTCGTAAAAATGTAACACTAGTCACAACCGACGCCAGGAGGCCGTGTGGTCGCAGACTGCACGGTAGGCGGGGGGCAACCCCCCACTTTATAAATCAAAAGTGAGCCGAATGGGCTCACACTAATCCGTTGAAGCATTAGGGCCTTCGGGCCATTAGCATAGATCCCTCCGAAAAAAAAATGTAACACTAGTAGTTGTGCTAGCCAGCATCAAGTTGTCATGTACGGTTCCACTGGTGCCACTCAGTCGTAAATTTGAATTCTATACAAGTATATTTGGATGGCATACCTGTACTTTTTTATAAACATCTTTCGTGTCACGTTGTTCGTTCGATGATCTCCTAAGCTTCTGATGTGTGTACTGATAAGTATATTTTTTATTGTCTCGGAAATGCAAATTGCTATCGAATTGATCAAACAATAAATCGTAAAATAATAACTATATCAAGAATTCTTCGTATACTTTGTTATCAATTGGTTTCTGATAAGTCTTAAGTTTTACCGGTGGGAGAGATGCACTGTGCCGCGCTCCCGGCTGCATGGATTGTTTGTTTCTCTCGTGAAACAGCTTTGGTGTGTTTTCGAGAAAAGGGCAAGACAGGCCAATAAATTAGTTGCCTGGGCTCGTTCCAGGTAAACTAGTTTATGTTCATGGGCGACGTCGATCATTTACCATCAGGTACTAAAATGCAATAGGAATAAGATAGGCACTGTTATTGGCTGGTAGGATAGCCAAAGCATTCGCCGATAAGACTTGGATGAATTGGTATAATCGACGTCATTACTTACGATATACATTTAGGGGGAGGGAGTAGAAACACGTAGGGGACAGGCAAATATCGTAAGTAAATGTTTTATATGCAAGAACCGCCTAGAAGGCAACTTGAATCAATACGCTTGTAAAATATGGAGGTAGAATCTGTCGGCCCACTGTCATATGGTTAATTGGGGGCCAATAATATTTTTCACGGCTGTGAACGCCACTAACTTTGATTCTAGAAGTTCTTATTAAGAGTATATTCACCTTACGTAATATTAATATTAACCAAGCAAAGTCACAGCTAAGTGATAGACGGACGGCCGTCGACCCTAAAAACGTCAGTCGCTACGTCTTGCCGCTGGCGGTGTGAAACCCCACGCACGCATCGAGTCTCAGGTGACATTTAGTCATATTACCCTGACCTTGGCGATGTTTTCTTATCAGCGGACTGCGAATATCGAATTAATTAGGTTTAGGCTTTCAATGCATTCTCGAACTACATATGCCCCGCGGTTGCACCTCAATAATTGGTTTATCAAACCTTAAGATTTTATTTCGTATTACCTAATATTAAGATTTTCACTGTTCACATTCGTCGTTTAGGATCTCTACACCAATGATCACGGGAACTCACTAAAATCATTAGAAAAAGATATTTTCAAAACCAACTTGTAGTTACATTTAGCGACTTATACGTTCTTACTCAGTTAATATTGTTTTCTAATGTTTGCGCGAATTTCACTCATTATAATGATAATATCACGATAAAATCCGTAAAAATTGTTTCGCTCTTACTCAGTTTTTCTTATTTGTGATAGCAGACCATATACCATCATCTTGACGTTCATAGAGAGAGGCAGGTCGATTACACGATTACATGCTATCCACGCTGTCTGTCTTGCTACCTGTCGACTGCAGTCTAATCCTCTTTCTTATAAATAGCAAAGCTGTGTCACAACCGATCACCGATAAGACTTAGGGACCTTCAAAAAAAGAGCATACTCATATTTGAAAGCCCGGCAACGCACCTGCTAACTCTCTGATGTAGCGGGTGTTAGTGGATGTCGCTTTTCACTTACCATCAGGTGAACCGACTGTCCGTTTGCCCCCTCATCTATAAAAAGTTAAACAGGATGGTACGTACCCATACACGAACCAGCGCAGCCCTCCTACGAGTAGAAAACTGCACAAAACAGACGGTTCTTCCTTTGGAATAATACCAGCTAGAATACGCTTCTAGATTTTTTATGTCATAAGAAGGCAACCGAGCAGTCGGAGCCTTATGGTGACTACCGACGCCCATAGACATCCGTACAGCCAACGGTTATGCAGATACGTTGCCCTCCTTTTCCATATCCCCCCTAATGGGCCACCGTAAACTCATAAACCGCACGAAACGCGTCAGCGTAGCTTTTTCTAAATATAGCAATTGAAGTATCCATAGGGACTAGCTAGACACAAAACTATTACTCTGCTAATCAAATCTAAACATCATGTCTGTCACGAGTTAACGTATAACCGTTCATTTTGGCCAACGATTTAATGATTTCTCGACGAATTTAACTACTTCTTTAACGGCGCCCATTTGTCAGTAAATCTAACGTTTAGAAATCATTAGATTCACTTTTAAACATTAATTCAAATACCTCAACATCTCACAATTGTTTCAAATTATTCGTTGGCTTGCAATAAACAAAGTCATATTTGGAATTTTAATGCAATCCGCCATCTTGGAATTAAGTGCTTATTTTGGTATTCTCACTGCTCACAGATGAATAAATTGTTACCTGGGATATAATTTGACTTTGTGATGTTGCTAGTGACGTGCGTGGTAGAAAAAATGGTAGAATGAATTTCCATTTTCAAAGAATAAATATTATATCATTTAAATATCAGCCATCTTTTATTTCACTATTTAGAATTATTGAAACACGTTATATAAGTGATTACATTCGATACCCGTCGATACGTCGGGAAATGCTACTAATCAGTCCCACAAGTGACCGACGCCACCTCCAGAGAGGGGTTGTCCTGCACCACAGAACCACCCCTCCCAACGTCAGGAAAGTACAATGGGGTGAGGTTCCCATCCTCACCTCTCGCCCCCTGCACTTTTGTGGTGTGGTGATGATGATGAGGTTAGGAGTGGTGGCGGTGGCGGTGGTGGTGGTGATGATGATGATGGCTGTGGGAGTATGACGTTTGCTTCTACATTGAGTTTTTGTAACTATTTTGATAAAGATAAGTTTTCATCAAGACTCATCAAGCAATCATGATTGTATTTTTTACAAAGTTTATTTTTAAAGATAAGAATGAATTTATGGGCAAATGGGCATAATAGTAAGCTACTACACAATAAAAATGGCAGACACATGTGAAAAAACAGCGAATTCTAAATATGGCGGCAAAGTAAATATGGCGCGTGTTTACTGTTTATTATAAATATTTCCATGTAAAGAACATTTACCCCAAAAAATACATTGTCGTCATCAAAAAAAATAATTATTTTGTTTATATACATTTTTACGTTCTATATAAAAAAAGACATATTTTACGAATAATTAAATCTGACTGATCGGACCGAGGAGGCATCTACAACGTTTCACTGAATTTAAGATCTATATTTTTTAATTGTAATATTTTTTTTAATTTTTGTAATAATTTGCATAATTTTCATTTGATATTACGATTCCTAATACGATTGTATTCACCTTTTACACTTCAAAACATAAATAAAAGCTACTTTAATATTTTTTTTATAGCATACGAGGGCAAACGAGCAGTCGAAGCCTTTTGGCTATCGACTCCCATACACATCCGCACGACCAGAGATTATGCAGATGCGTTTCCCTCCTTTTCCCTATAGAATATATAATTATATAGGTACTTTTATAGATATAACTAAGGATAATATAAATTGATCTTGTCACCTATGTCGTCATTTAAAAAATACAAGCTTTAAGTAAAAATACAGGGTACACAAGTCGCTCATTTTTCCACACAAACGCAGAACAGTAATTACTACAATGTTTGACGTTGACCATAAAAACTAAGTATAATATAAATTGATCTCGTCGTTATCTATGTGTGTATGTACCCAAAATCGTAAAAAATGATACATTTAAAAAATACAAGCTTCTAAACTTTCGTATTTCAACACTGATTTTAGCCCAACTTTGGGCAAAATAAATAGTATATAAAGCACGAAAGCTCAAAAATAAAGCCCGTACAGATATAGTTTAGTTATTCTAAAGTTGAAATAAATTTATTTTTTAAAGATACACTTATTAGTTTTTCTATAATAACTGTTTTGCTAAAAGGACATTTTCGGAATGAATCATTGTGCACATGTTCGCGCACTATGTCAGGTGAGATAGCATTCATTTAGTTAGAGTTCGCGCAGTCGCGTCGACTTGTTCAACCTTGCCTTGCCTAGTGAGGTGCCCTGTATCTATCAGCAACATGCGACTGGATGGTCAATGAGGACCGGACCCCTTCATTCAGTGGGCTACCCCGGCATCCCGGAGTCATCCCCAAAGACGCCGAGATTGTGCAATGGAGTGAGGTTCCCATTCCGACCACTGGTCCCAGATTATGAAGGCGGCAAGAGGCATACGTATCGTCTCTGCTGAACCCCCGTCCGTCTCTCCGGAGTAGAACAGCATCTGCTGCATTCTCCCTAACCCACTCCGCGGCCTCCTTCTGTGACATTACTGTCTCGCAGAAGAATACCACCGCCGCCCAGGCCCTGTCACTTTCGAGCATAGAGCATAGGCCATACAGGCTACCTCTCAGCACCTCAATGTCCTGTAGTTCATAACTGCCATTTTTAAGGCACTTCTTGCCTCGAACTACGACTATGTGGATCCAGATGCCACTAGTGATATAACTGATATAACATAGATATAATATTATATAACTTAGATATATTATATAACTTAGATACATTCTAGGGTGTTTAAGGATATCGCTGGACGCTATTCACTACCAGGGAAACCAACTGTCCGTTTGCCCCCTTTATTATAAAAATACTGAATAAAACCTTGCTCAAGTATTATAAATATCAAAATATTGTGTACCTACGTGTTAAATGATCCATTATTATTATTTTTTTTTTCTTTTACGCCGGGAAATGCTCTGAGGCATCCCGCCTGGGGAGTGGGTCTCCCCAGGTGGGTATGTGGGACTCGCTGCGCCCGAAAGATGGTAAATGGACGCAGCTCTACCCACTGAAACCCGGCGAGTGCCACCAGTGCCACCTTGGTGAGGTGCCCCGGATCTGTTAAGCTAACCGGGCACCTCGACGGCTAGTCAGCCCCGCAAGGGACCGACGCCACCTCCACAGAGGGATTGTCCAGCACCACAGAATAACCCCTCCCTACGTCGGGACAGTACAATGGGGTGAGGTTCCCATCCTCACCCCTTGCACCCTGCTCTTTTATCCCCTTTTTTTCTTATAAGAGGGGTACAAAGAGCCCCCTCGGCTCAGTTGGCTTCGCCCAAGGTGCTGGGCTCATCCTACTACGGCTACTGAGCCCCACCGCCACATCAAGGCCTTAACCATGGTGGGGATCCATAATTATAAGCTTAATACGGCTTGATAAAAAGATATTAGGTTTAATGATTTTTAATTACTTTGTTTGTAACATAAGAAAAACCTATTTTAGCTCTTACATAATTTCTGGTTTTTAGTTCCCTTAGCAAATGCTATTTTCGTTTTGTTTATAATTGGAACCTGTTTAACATTTAAAATTAAAACAAGAAGATTTCTATTACATTGTTAAAACTAACTTGTACACTTGAAACAGGTCAAATACATATTTATTTATTTTTCATTTGAATCACCAACAAAAGATGCAATTACATTTTGTATACATTAGCCTACTCGTTACTGGTTGTACTTATAATAATAGGTATTAAATATTAATAAAACTAGTGAACTTTAATTACTTATAGTATAGCTTTCTTTCACATATTGACTCATCACGATATCTCTGGAACTATAAGACCTAGAGACTTGAAATTTGGTAGGAATATTACTTTTGCCATGTAGGTGTCAGCTAAGAACGGATTTTAAGAAATTCTTCCCCCTCCCCATTTGACAGAACGAAGTATATGCGGGCTAGTAGTAGTAGTAGCTAGTTTCTATTAATGACAATGTCAATTTAATTTAATATTATTAATGTCAATTCACAAGTATTTATAAGAAGTCAAAAATAAAACAAACACAATCTAAACAAACACCATAATCAACACACAAACAATCATTATATATTTTCGGAAACGATGCCTGTAATAATAAGACTAAAGATTAATATAACTATTTGCAATTAGGTAGTCAGTAACCTCCTTTTTAAAACAATTAATACTAATGCTTGACGATAACTTGTTGTAGGTCCTCGCCATTCTGTTCACTGGGGCATTGCTACCAAGATTGGTTTTTGATCTGGGAGCACGGAGTAATGAGCATGGTCGTCTAGATATTCGGGCAGGGATATTTATGTCAATTTATGATAAAAGCTCAGGGCAGTAAATTTTGTTTTTTAAGATCTTATAAAGTTATAGCATATCCATTGTTGTTCTACGTGATTTCAGTGACGATATAGAAAATGTTTTAATTTATCTTCATACGTCAAGGGAGTGGCATAGGTTTTAAAGCGATAGCTTAGGAACCTAATAAGCTTTTTTGCACACCTTCTATTCTATTAATATAGACGTTATATTGAGGAGACCAGGGGCAATAGAACAATACTCTAGCTTACTTCTTTAGCTGTTATAAAGTATAGTGATGGTTGATTTTAATTGAAGTTGATTGAGATTTTATTAAATTTTCTTACATATCTGAATTTAAAGCCTGACTTTAACGATGCCTTCATAATATTATTTATGTGTTGTTTAAAATGCATCTTTAAGTCCAGTATTACACCCAAGTATCGAACTGTCTGTACTTTCTACACAGTAGTGCCTGATATTTTATAGTCACAGTTCACTATGTTTTTTTACGCGTGAATTTAATAAGTGTTTTTTTTATATTTAGTTTCATATAATTTATTTTACACCGGCCTATCAAGATGACTTTAAAGTAGCCGTGTAAAATCCGTGTTTAGAATGGTCCGTAGTAACTTAAGAACGTCCGCGTACATAAAAACGCTAGTGTGCTTAAATATGGATATTATGAAAACATTGAAAAACAGAGGCCCCAAGTGGGAACCCTGTGGAACTCCCGAGTGAGCTATAAATGGAGCAGATATCTGTCCGACTACAACGACTGTTGATATCCTATTACGCAGATAGGATTCACACCAATCGAGTAATTTGTCCGCTATACCGAATGACCGAGATTAAAGGCGCGGCTACACCGCGGCGCACGGAGGCTACGCAACAGTAATGTAATGAATGTAATTTTGTGAACATCAGACAACAGCTGACATTAACCCTTATATTCATTCCTGAATATTATAAGACGCGTAATATAAGTAAAATTTTAAGTTTGCGTGAACTAGTCAAAACTTAGAGACCACTATAAAAATTAAGAAAAACATTAAGAATATTTTAAGAATTTAGAAAAATGGCATTGTAAGTTCATGTAAAATAGATATATAAAGATTACTCATTACTTATCGCCAATAATTTACAAATTACGAATGTTACATATTATATGGATTGTGAGTCTTTACTATCATTTTAAACTTTGGTTCTATCACTATTCACTAATCACTAACTATTTAGTATTTATCACCATGATCACTAAGTTTTTATCGCGAACAACAAAAAATGAATGGATGGTGATATTATTAACCTACTATTATATTTAAATTGTTTTTTTTTCTGATATACATATTTGCAAAACAGTTGCAGAAATTTTGCGAATGCGAATATTCGTTACATCATTACTACGCATGGTTGTCAAGTTTCGCTTTGCAAGAAAATGTATGTGGATGTTTCCACTGCAACCCATGGACACGCTACGCATTAATTGTCATTTTCTTGTGATTGACCTTTTAACAGTAAACACACGTGCGTAACCTCTGCGTACGCCGCGGTGGAGCCGCGCCTTTAAACTTAGGAAATGCTCTTTTGTCAAAATTATTATGATATTTTTTCAAGTTACTTGGATAGGCAAATTGTCAGACGTTCACGTGATGGTAAGCATCGCCCATGTTAAGTCTCTGTGTTAGACGTTAGTAGGTATACGTTTTTACAATAGGATCCCAGGAAACGTTCAAAACCTTTAAATAAATAAATAAAAACTGTTATTGAACCTTTGTGTGGTAAGGGATATTATAAAATAAAAGAATTTATTGAAGACCTTAGGAATAAGGCAAACGCTACGATGCTTCTTTTTATATATTGTAATATAGTATAAAATATGTAAAAAGATTAATTTCACTGAGTTAGTTTCGCCGGTTCTTCTCAGTGGATTAGCTTTGGAACCGGAAGTAGAGTCATTTGACGGCAATAAGATACTCTTATGTACAATTTTGAATAAAAACTTTTTAACTTTACTTTTTAAAGTAATTATACTGCGTGTACCAGACCTTCTCTCGTAAACACAGCAAAGCTGTTTCGCGGGAGACACCAGGTGGATGGAATTTATACATAAGTCGACATGACTGGCCTGTTGGTCTAGTGGTTAGTGACCCTGACTCCTAAACCAGAAGGTCGTGGGTTCATCCCACCTAGGACAAATGAACATGATCATTTGTTCTGTGTCTGGGTGTAATTTATGTATAGGTAATATGTATGTATAATATGTATGTATTTAGAAATATATAAGTATATATCAGTTGTCCGGTTATCATAAGAACAGGCTCTGCCTAGTTTGGGATCTAGTGTGAGTTGAAAAAAAATACGTTCGATGTTAATAACTACATATTATATTTAATTTATATACGGTTAAAGCATATTCGAAGATAGAACACAGGCGTATCACACAATAGTGAGAGTAGTTTGGTGAAAAAACGTTCTTAAGGATAAAATTAAGCATATTACGATTTTACCTATATAGAAATCGCCACATACATTTGAATTTATACTTAATCGAAATGTGCAACACGTCTCTCGCCTTGCAGATTAACTTTTTTTTTGACATCGCGAGGAAATCCTTATAGATGCAGCCAGAATCTTCCGGTAGATCCCAACCCAATGTAGGATTCACACATGGGAGTGGCCGCCCTAACTAAAGCAATGGCGAGCGCCTTCGGCCACTTTTTAGGGTCCTGGCAACATGCAGGCAACAGACAGGATTACCTCAGCGACAGGTTGGGCTCGGCAACGACCAGACTACTCCTCGTAGGGGGGACGGCCCGGCCGCTACTATACAGTCCCTATGACGTCGTGGCATAAAAGCCCAGGTTCCCATCCTTAACCCGACACGAACACAGGGGCGTTAGTGGAGGTGCATTAAGTAGCGTCTCCTATGCACCCCCATTCATCACCCGCGGGGAGGGGCCTGCGGCCTCCTCTCGTCGGCCGTCTGTGACATTACTGCCTCGCAGAAGGAGACTATCGCCGTCCAGGACTCGTCGTCATCGAGCATCGCGGTGAGCACCTGTGTCAGACGGAAGGTGAGGGGTTTGCGCTTAAGACGCATCCCTTGCAGATTTCACTTGAAATAGTACCATTTAAGTTGTAGTTATATTTAATGGTACAAAAGGTATCACATATAGTTTTTTCAGAGGTTATTGAAGTTGAATATACGTATAGTTCTTTTAGATTATTTTGTACTAACGTGTAATCAATGAAGAACTTAGATCTTAGAACGTTTAAATAAGTTTGTTTTTACGAAGATATTAAACTATAAGAGACCAAGGTGAGATCCCTTAGGCACACCTGAGGTAACAACGCAAGAACAAAAAACCTAACATGGGTATTGCCTTACTCGTCACCCGTATATACGAAATCAACCATCTTAGAAGATCGCCATGTATCTACTTCTACAAGTCTATGGAAGAGTAGAGTGTAAAGATCTATCGAATGCTATTGACTAAATGTAGTAAATATGATTTGATAATAATTGAAATTAGTTTCTTTAGTTTCAGCTAATGAATCCATGGCAGCGCAGTGTAATTATAGATTTTAAAAGAGGAATATGTTGTGTAAGGTCTACAAATGACTTCTCGTGCTTGATTGTTTATTTTTATTGAACGGTGATTTTATTGGCAAGCCACTTGTCTGTTGTTTAGCCTCAGTTAACTCATATTTGAAAGTTGCTATGGTTACCTATACTTTGACTTTGCTGTCAATAAAAAAGGGAGGGACCTCTCCATCCTTTTATCTGTCCGGCCGTATCTTGTGAGTTATGACATAATATGACCCTTATTTAGATAATAATAATAATAATAATATCTATGGACGCTTTCACACCACGTCAATCTGGTCCCGTGGTAAGTTCTTGAAGAACTTGTGTTACGGGTACCAGACAGCGGAAATATATTTAATACTTTTATACTATACATATATTTAAGATTTTTATTATATTATACACATATTTAATACACATCCATGACCCAGGAACACAGAAAATATTTATGTTCCCTGGCAGGATTCGAACCCGCAACCTCCGGCTTGAGTGCCAACGCGCTAACCACTGAGCCACAGAGGTCGTCTTACTTGACATTATCACTGTTGGTTACTATTCTCGCTAGTCGTTAAAATAACAAATTACAAAAATTAAGAAATTGAAATGAAATGGATTATTTAATGGCAAAAAAGTACCAAATATTTAATATTGCAGTATGGCAGATTTTGTCTAACGCGCAAAAAGTAGCAACATAAAAAATATGCTCAAATATATTTTTAGTTAACCTTTTTGTTTTTAATTTGTTGATAAATAATTGTCAGAAACAAATACTAGTTATTATTTCTAAGCTAATACAAAATCACACACAGTTTTTTTATTGTTTGTTGTTTGACCTTAAATATATTTTATGTACAGATATCACATAGTTAGTATATATTAAAATAGCATTTTGTGTTGATTCGTTGTGAACTAGGGCTAGTTCCTAAGTATTATACATTAATATTTTTATTATAGAAAGAAAAAAATATATTTGTTTGTTAGATACGAATTAACTCAAATACTATTAAACCATTTAAAAAAAAAATCTGTCTGAGTGACTATAAAATTATTATCATCAATCCGGATACGGCTGAACATCTAACACGGGCGAAGCTGCGGGCACCAGCTAGTATTTAAATAAACTCACCAAATTCCATCGAAGGATGCACTTTGATTGCTGTTGTCAATTCAAAAAAAATTGTCTCGTTCAAAATTTCAAGACCATAGACAAAAGTAATGGCTACCTCTCCCGCGCATGACACGATACTGCAACGTTCTGAAACCCGAACGTATATTTATTCAAGAACCCGAATGCCTAATACATAAATTTTTAACTTTAAAACGTTTTTTTCTGTAGTTTTTTCAAGATGCAATCGTAAACGAAGACTTGTGAACGTCGAATTACTAAATTAATAGTTATTAAGGGAAAGCATAGAAATTAAACACGACTGCAGTGTAACTACATATTATCTGTGGCTACAATATTAAGCGCCCTTTTAGATATATAGTTTTACCTATAGAAAATGTTTATGTAATTTTTTTGTAATAATTTTAAAAAATCCTATTGTGCCTTTCGAGGCTGAGTAACTTTGGGCTGCGGCCCGCGGAATTTTGCTCGTCATGCCGCCCTTCTTCCTCTGTTGGTATTTCCTTTCAGGTCCGTTATATTTTATGGAGTTTACAAAGTAATATAGAAGCTTTTTTTATTGCAAAGAGGCTGTACCAACTGTTGTATAAAGTGTTAACTTCTGATTGATTTTATAGTAACTTTCAATATGAGGAACGCGTTAATTATTAAAATGTCAGGACCTATTACCATTTACCATAATGTAGTTGCTGTGGTTCACTATTGAGAAGAAGAGAAAGAAAGCAGAGATCAACCGGGGTTATCCGTCACCACCTGGTTACAGGCTCTTCAGATAGTATGATGAGGAGGGCTCTGTCAAGACCTTAACGCATTTGTATCGGAGTTCACCAAAGTATTGTCGCAGTTTATGGAATGAAGAAGGATGAAATGGAAATGGAAAATATTGTATTCCTTTCACGTTTCACGTTTACTTCGGGAATTCTATAAAATATGTTTGTAAATTACAAAAATAGATTTAAGGGCCCCTTCTCCCAAAACTATAGGTATTTAACGCACCGAATCGGTTTGCACTTGCGTTGCGCGGGAGATGTCTTTATATGAACTCCGGTGACCTACCACGGCCGGCAAGCACGCCACAGTATACGAATATGCAGTAGATTGACTATGCTCGAATTATTCTTAGATGTGATAATTAATAATTATGCATAACAAAATCTTGTTGTTGTTATAGTTATCTAGTTTTGGATTTATAGAAATACTAGCTGGTGCCAGCGACTTCGTCTGCGCAGGATAGTTTTATTTCTTCACTAATTAATCGAAAGGAACTTCGATCCATCCGGGTGTCCCTTGACACCTCTCTTTAGATTTTTTTTATAAAAAGTATCCTATGTTACTTCTAATACCATCAAGAATATGTGTACAAAGTTTCATAATGATCGGTTAAGTAGTTTTCGCGTGAAAGCGTAATAAGCTTTCACATTTATAATATTAGTAAGGATTAGGAAGGATGAATTAGCTACATAGGTCTAAAAGGTAGTGCCATGCTGCTTGCAGCCGAATTGGACCGGCACGACCGTAGGGGTACCTCTCATTCACATGATAATGGCGTCAAGTGACACCTATGCTGTCGCGTTTCTTGCGGTGTATGAGTTTCCGGTGTCCCATTGCAGGGGATGGGGTAAAGGAGGGTAATGCATCTGCATTATCTCTTGTGTGAATGTTTACGAGGACGACCTCTGTGGCTCAATGGTTAGCGCGTTAGAGTTTAAGCCGGAGGTTGCGGGTTCGAATTCCGCCAGGGAACAAAAAGTTTTCTGTGTTCCTGGTTCATGGATGTGTATTAAATATGTGTATTATAAACAAAAAACCTTAAATATGTGTATAGTATAAAATATTAAATATATTTCCATTGTCTGGTACTCGTAACACAAGCTGTTCTTCGAGAACTTACCACGGGACCAGATTGACGTGGTGCAAAAAGCGTCCTTAGATATTATTATTATTATGGGAGTCGGTAGTCATCTAAGGCTCCGAATGCTCGTTTGTCCCCCTAAGGCCTAAGCTATAAAAAAAATCAATCATTCTAAGAATGCTTGTAGGAGATTAAAAAATTGTAGACAAACATATTCTTTTATACTATATTAATTGTTTTAAAATTCAACAAAATTTAGTTGTCGTATGCTAAGTCCAGGTTCATTTTCATCGACCCATACATCATCGATTAATGTTAGACACGGGTCTCCTCTGAGAAGGGGGTCAAGGCCATAGTCCTCACGACACTGCCCTGTGGGTAGGGGGCTAGGAAATGATTGCAAATCAGAAATATTTTGTGATGAAGGTTCCTCATTTTTTTTATTGTCGGAAAATTTGAATTCTTCAAGTGTTAACAATTTCTGGAAGAAGACATCACTACATAGTATAAACTATAAAGCAAAGTCGCTTCCCGCGTCTGACTGTATGTATGCTTACATCTTTAAAACTACACAACGGATTTTGATGCGGTTTTTTTAATAGATAGAATGATTCAAGAGGAAGGTAATAGGTACATGCATAATATAGTAGATAAACACTCATAATTTTAGAAGTTTCTGATGTGATGTCATAAATAAGCACATTTTTTGCACTTACTTTGCAAACGCTGGATGAACCCAAACAGATAGATCAAAATAATGTACTACATTATTATACACCTTAGCCGGGCCCGGTTCCGAATTAATTATTATTGTATCAATGTATGGTAGAATTGTGTATCCTAAATATGCATACTGAAAAGTCCGCGATGACATAATATGTCTACATTAGTTAAATTAACATACTACCTATATCCATTTTAATACTTAAAAAAATTGCCAATTATAAAGCGGTAATGTAAAAGCTATTTACAAAAATACGGTATTAATCACTACATATTATAAAATAAAGTCCTACGCCCATCCATAGATAAATAATTATCATCAATACGTATATGGTTGTATATCTAAGTTAACGCGGGCGAAGCTGCGGGCAACAGCTAGTTTGTGATAAAACTGTATTAAGATTCTTTTTCCTTATTTTACTTTTTTTATTCGCCATTTCAATTAAATAACTAGGTACTACACAAACTCAAGTATCTATTTATTTACACTAATTAAAGGTTTTGTATTGCAAACTAATTACAACTAAGAACGACAATTGTTAGTAAGTATTAAGTAGCTATATTATTTACTCTGTGTCGTCTTATTTATTTAGAGGTAATAATATAAAATGCGCGGTAACAAAGTAGTCACGAGCAAAAGCGGCACAGGTCCTACTTCGATGAAGCCCGGCTGGGTACTGGCGCGACGTGGTGCGATGCGCGAGAGCCATTTTTATCGTTTTTTATTTTTAAAAAATTTTTGAAGTGACATAATAAAGATCTATCCAATCATTTCCACGCCCCGTTTAGCAATTTAAACGTAAAAGTTTCATTAAAATTGAGTTACCCGAAGTCTCATCTACTCAATTTGCTTTTAAAATCGACGTTACTTTAGAATTTTTTTTGATCATGTAAAATGTTAAATATTGTATTTTTATCCAAAAAAATCCCTAGATCAAAGATGTATCTATACCCTATTTTTTATTATTATTTTAAAATGACGATTTCTATGAAAACACCTCGATCTAGAAACAACAATTTGGGATAAGGGGCCCTTAACTTTTATGGATTTTATCGCGGCGTATGATTTTTACATGCCCGACGTTTCGGATACTGGGGTCCCATTACCATGGTTGCTGCAAAGTGAATAATATATTTATTAGTTTTTTAGGAGCGTTTACCTATGCCCCTTTCAACCAGTTAGGGGCCCTAGGCAGTAGGATAATTGGGCCCCGACGGCAGTACTAGGTATTCTAATCAGCAATATTTTTTGTAATATCAGTAAATCATATTCTGATATAAATAATGGGGCCCCATAGATCGTGGCGTGGGGCCCTGGGCACGTGCCCAGAGTACCCAGTGGGAAAGATGGCCATAAAAGGCTTTCTTATTCTTCTTATTAATGTGTTAAGCGTAAAAAAGAAGAGGAAGTAATGGGATCCTGAAAAAATTAAAAAGGGTATGGAAGCAGTACGAAGTAAAAATATTGGATACAATAATGCTTTCAAGACGTTTTCTGTATCTAGGGGCCGTATTAATAGTTCGATCTCAATACTGCTCTCACGATCGATCTCACCTGAGTAACACTCAAGATTCGGACAGCATCTCAAGTTCTTGGCTAAATTATAGACGGATTTTGAGCGCGTATCATTTGAGATCGGTTTCAAGTTCAGCATATCAAGATTTTGAGATTCTGCACTCAAGTAAGCGTCATTTTGACGTGATTACGTCGTATAAATTGATCCGCTGTCAACCGTTGGCTTGGAAACCATAATTAAATATAGAAGTAATTATTGTAGATTAAATAATTTTGTAGTCATATAAAGAAAAAAAAGAATCTCAAAACTATTTAAGCCTTACCCGAAATGATCCTGTTGCATAAAACCAGAGAGCACATAACTAATTGGTTATATCTACAGTCAATGCATAGAACCTTAATGTCAAGAGCACTGCCATTTCTGGTGCTATTGGAAGATCTCGGTTGTCGACTTTTTGCAGGTGTCCTCTAATTAAAGATGTTATTGACTGGCCTGTTGGTCTAGTGATTAGTGACCCTGACTGCTAAACCAGAAGGTCGTGGGTTCGATTCCCACCCGGGACAAATGTTTGTGTGATGAGCATGATTATTTATTGTGTATATCTGGGTGTAATTTTTCTATAATATGTTTGTATTTAGAAATATGTAAGTATTTATTATATCAGTTGCCTGGTTGATATAAGAACAGGCTCTGCCCTCCTACATCATGCTACATCCGTTCCCTAACAGAGCAGATCGTCACCCGTGGTGGTGTGGCGTTAGCGGTGAGCTTAGACATCGTCAACGCCTTTAACTCGTTGCCCTGGGACGCGATCAAAGGCCAACATCCCTATTATGTTTCGCAGCTTCATTCTTTGCGATTTAACAAATTGTAGATACGTTTCCAGGTATCAGCCTTACACGGATCTTTTAAAGAGTATGTTTTTGACTTTAAAGACAAAAAATACCCCCACTTTCACATGGCGTTGACTTACGATTCCTCCCATTTTGTCGTCATTATTCGTTTCCGTGTTGAAGCCGACGCACGTAATGGACAGAAAACGCAAATCAATGGATAATGAAGAAGTTATTAGGCGTAAAATAAGAAAACTGAAACAAAAATTACTCAGTAAGAGTAAAAATCGTCGTCGTAGAATTTTGAGCCTATCTTCGGAGGACGATAGTGAGAACTTTTGATATAGTCAATTATTTTAGGATTTTAGTGATGCGAACAACTACCCTGGGTTGTATCTGTCACGTTAAATGAATGCATATTCATGCATTTGATAGTGAGAGTGAGTACTTTTGATATAGTTAATTACTTTTGTGATGCGAGCAACTACCCTGGGTTGTATCTGTCACGTTAAATGAATGCATATTCATGCATTTGATAGTGAGATTGATTACTTTTGATATAGTTAATTACTTTAGTGATGCGAACAACTACCCTGGGTTGTATCTGTCACGTTAAATGAATGCATATTCATGCATTTGATAGTGAGAGTGAGTACTTTTGATATAGTTAATTACTTTAGTGATGCGAGCAACTACCCTGGGTTGTATCTGTCACGTTAAATGAATGCATATTCATGCATTTGATAGTGAGATTGATTACTTTTGATATAGTTAATTACTTTAGTGATGCGAACAACTACCCTGGGTTGTATCTGTCACGTTAAATGAATGCATATTCATGCATTTGATAGTGAGAGTGAGTACTTTTGATATAGTTAATTACTTTTGTGATGCGAGCAACTACCCTGGGTTGTATCTGTCACGTTAAATGAATGCATAGTCATGCATTTGATAGTGAGATTGATTACTTTTGATATAGTTAATTACTTTAGTGATGCGAACAACTACCCTGGGTTGTATCTGTCACGTTAAATGAATGCATATTCATGCATTTGATAGTGAGATTGATTACTTTTGATATAGTTAATTACTTTAGTGATGCGAGCAACTACCCTGGGTTGTATCTGTCACGTTAAATGAATGCATATTCATGCATTTGATAGTGAGATTGATTACTTTTGATATAGTTAATTACTTTAGTGATGCGAGCAACTACCCTGGGTTGTATCTGTCACGTTAAATGAATGCATATTCATGCATTTCATAATATATTACATCTGCCGTGAGTAATATTTATTACTTTGCATATACCAGAGGAACAGACAGTGGTTGAAATGTGGGACCGATCACTGGTACCATCGTGTTCTCATCACAGACGGCCTGAGATGGTGTCTCCATTGCCTATGTCAGCTCCCTCGCAAGATTGTGCTACCACGGGAGAACTTTCTGAAACGCCCTTGGAAGAAGGTATCTTAAAGTTACTCGGAGATGCACCAACACCAGAGAATATACTTGGCAAAAACGCATTCAGATATAGCCAGTAGTTGGCAAGATATTTTGGTGAAAGGCCTGTCGAGGAAAGTAGAAGAAAAATTACTTGGAGAATATTTGATTCCAGGTAATTGCCAATTGTTAGCAGCTCCTCTGCTAAACCCAAAATTTAAGGCAGTCGGAGACATTTATTAAAAGGGATAAATCTTTAATGGAGAAACAAAAGTAAAAAAGTATCGCTTTATCGGCACTTTCGAAAGCATCAGACGCTCACTTATCAAACGAAATTGCGGGTAACAAGAATGATTTAAAATCTAAGAGAAGCAAGCCGCATTTTATGTGATTGGCAGTACAACGAAACAAAACTAAGACGAAATTTCATAATTTTTTTTTTTGTTTTGAAATTAAAATACGCTCTTATCGATCAGTTGTTGTTCGGTACAGATCTTAGTGAAAAATTAAAATCTGCGAAGTCTATACAGCTGTCTGGGGATGCATTAAGACAAAAATTTAATAAGAATATTTTTTTTGCAAAAAATTTAAAACAAACTGTATCGAGGTTTACATCGGGAGTATAGGAAAACGAGCCGGTGCGATGCAGACCGGGGACGAGGAAGATACGCCAGCGCCCGCCACCTCGGCAGCGACCGCCGCCGATTCGCAGGGCAGGACGCCGCTATTAAGCGAGGTACGTTATGCAGGTCAACTGCAATATTTCTTAGATCAGTGGTATACTATTACTAAAGATCCTAATATTTTATCAATTATTCGTGGGTACAAGATTCCGTTCATTCGAACACCATAGCAATCTGTTGCCCCGGAAGTACCTAAGCCGAACGGTGAAGAGATTAATTTTAAATCTAATAAATTTAAATAATATCATTAAAATTTCTCATTTTAAAATGGAAGATTATCGTACGGCGTCAAAATTAATAACCAAAAATGTTTCATGGCATGTATTCATTTAAAATAAGCATAATTTTTTTGTGTCAGTCGCAAAATCACACCCAATTTTCTTACGTTTTAAATATAAGGGTATTTTATTCGAGTTCAATTGTTTACCTCTGGGCTTATGCACCGCACCATACATTTTTACAAAACTATTAAAACCTGTATGTAGCTCATTTCCTTCGTTTAAGAAATTTTATATCAGTTGTGTTCCTGAATGATTGATTTTTGTATTGGTTAAAAAAAAAAAAAAAAAAGAAAAAAAAAAAAAAGACCCGGAAGGCTAGGGTTTTTAATATACTATGTAAAAAGTTGCCTAAATCCTAAAAGATCATGTAAATTTTTGGGCTTTATTTTTGATTCTGCAAATATGAAACTACAATTAGGTACCTCAAGATAAAATAAAGAAAATTAAAGATTTGGTTTCCCAATTTATTAATTTAAAAAAGTGTACATTAAGACAATTTGCAAGGTTTATGGGTTATTTAGTATCTGCTGCTCCAGCGATACAGTATTCTTGGTTATATGTTAAACAATTCGAAATACACAAATATATTTCTTTGTTAAATAATGCAAGTTAAGATCAAATTCTTAAAATACCCACATATTTAATAGAACATAATATTATGCAATGGTGGAAAGATAATATTGACAACAACGGGGTACCATTCAGGTTTGGCAATTATGTTGTCGATATATTTTCTGATGCATCCATTACAGGTTGGGGTGCGTACTGTAATAAAGAGAGGGCTTCGGACATTGGGATAGTACTGAGGCCTACTGAGGCAGATTTGCATATAAAATAATGAATTAGAACTTAAAGCAGCTTTTTTCGCATTAAAAATTTTTGCAAATAATTATAATGATTGTGAAATTCTTTTGAAAATTGATAACATGACAGCTATTTCATGCATAAATAGAGTGGGTATATTCAGTATTCTCATTTAAATAGAATATCAAGAATCATTTGGAAATAGTGTGAGGCCCGTAAAATAATATTTTTTGCATCATATATAAATACTAAAGAAAATATTGAAGCGGATGCTATGTCCCGAAAACAATTTCATAATACAGAGTATATAGTAGGGAACTCGGTATCAATCAATATGATACAATTGTTCAAACATTTGGCATGCCGGAAATTGATCTGTTTGCAAGTCGTAGTAATGCACAATGCAAAACTTGGAAAAAAGACCCGGACGCCTGGGTCACGGATGCATTTACTATATCTTGGCAAAGTTTATTCTTTTACGCCTCCCCACCATTCGCTATTATATTAAAAAATTTGCAAAAAATTAGCGATAAGGCGGAAGGTCTCGTCGTAGTGCCATTGTGGCCCAGTCAACATTGTTTTCCGTCACTAAATAAATTAGCTACCTATATCTAAATTATTGTATTTCGAACCAGATCGTAATTTGTTAATATCTCCTTTTAGAGAACCACACCGGCTCCACAAAAGTCTTACTCTGGTTGCTGCCACGTTATCTAGGAAGCGCTGTTGAGTAGATTTATCTCTCCTCGCTCAGTTGAAATAATGTTAAATTCTGTTTCTGACAATACTTACAAACAATATGATTGTTCGATAAAAGCGTGGTTAAACTATTGTTATCGTTATAATATTTATTATCTTAAGCCATCCATTCCAATAATATTACATATTCTCACCGATGTATACATTTACATGGGACTCAAATTTAGTAAAAAAGACCGTAACGTTGTTAGCTTCAATAAAGGCACATAGTGTACAAACACTTTCATTAATTAAAATGGACAATATAATTATTAATAGACCTTGTAATATTATGATTAAAATACCTGATTTGATTAAAACTTCAAAGCCCAACAATTTTCCACCACTTCTGAAAATTCCATTTTTTCATATTCGGCCAGAGATTTGTCCAGCTAATTGTATAATTTCATATATAAATAAAACAAATTCACTTAGCAACCCGATAATAACTTTATTATTTATTACTTTCAAAAAGCCACATTCAAAAATATCAGCTCAAAGGTTGAGCCACTGTATTAAAAATACTCTGTGAAATAGTGGTAAGTATAGATACTGACATGCTTAGCTCGCACAGCACATGCCATGCTGCTTCATCAGCTGCCAGTAGATCAGGCGTTAGTGTTGAAGTTATACGGAATACAGCTGGTTGGAGTCAGTCTTCATTAACATTTCAAAATTTTGCAATAGTGGTTGAAAATAGTTTTGCTTTATCATTATTACAGTCGTTTAATTAAAATGAAAATATATTAAGTATGTATAATTGAGATTTACTTATGAAAAAATATGATATTAATGATTCAGTATCTTATTTCACATAAATCTTACTCTAAACATCCTACAATTTGTTAAATCGCAAAGAATGAAGCTGCGAAACATAATAATTAAGGGTCAAACGAACTTACCTGTAAGTGAAGTTCGACCACAATTATGTGAGCAGCTTCATTCGACGCGATTTATAGTTTCCCACCCACGAAGAATATAATATATACATATACTACATGTATTTTTATGTATCTGCAAAATACAACCCAACCCGGTTTATGTGAAATAAGTATTAAGTGGTAATATAAGAGGGCTATAAACAAAATGACGACAAAATGGGAGGAATCGTAAGTCAACGCCATGTGAAAGTGGGGGTATTTTTTGTCTTTAAAGTCAAAAACATACTCTTTAAAAGATCCGTGTAAGGCTGATACCTGGAAACGTATCTACAATTTGTTAAATCGCAAAGAATGAAGCTGCGAAACATAATTGTGGTCGAACTTCACTTACAGGTAAGTTCGTTTGACCCTTAATTATAATGGATCAAAAATATAATTCTTCTAATTTCCCGGGTAATTCGGGCTATAAAAATGTTGGCAACACTGGTTAAATGCGTATTATTAAAATACCAACAAAAAATGCAATCAAAGACCGCGTTGAAGGTTCCGTAAAAAGTTTTTTTTTTTTAAATTAACGGTTATATTTTCTTATATTAGTAGTAGTAGTCGTTTAGCGGTGGGAGGGAAGCGCTGTGCTGAGCTCCCGTCTGCATGGGTACCACCATCTTCCTTGTTTCTCCCGCCAAGCAGCTGCTGTGTTACAGAGAGAAGGGCAAGACAGGCAGTGTAACACTGGACTTCACATCCTGTTTTACACACACTGTTATAATAAAACAATTTTTTACGGATTTTATCGCGGTTTATTAAGATTTTTACAAGCCCGACGTTTCGGATACTTTACAGCAACCATGGTCACGGGAGGACTGAGGTGTCATACGTCCTATTATTACAAAGTTATTTGAAACTACCCTATGATACATCAATATTTTGGTCAGTCCTATCTACGCAGAAAGTGCTAACTGTATCTTTAATCTGTGACATATTATGCTTGGATTTTGATTTGATAATTTTAATAATGGGATCCCAAGCAGGTGGTAGAAGCCAGCCATCTTCTCTATTGAAATTAGGATGTTTTTTAATTTCAATAGCCTCACGGATCATCCTTGGTTGGAATCTGTGTTCTTTTGCGAGGACTTGTGGTTTATCAAATCTGATATAATGGCGAGCTTTGTCAAGACTATGTTCACAGATGGCAGACTTAGTGTAGCGACGGTGTTTTAAATCAGCTATATGTTCTTTCACGCGAGTTTTAATAGATCTTTTAGTTTGGCCTATATAGGAGAGACCACAGTCACAATCAAGCTTGTATACTCCTGCATCTTGTAAGGGTATATGACACTTGACAGATGGTAAGAATTGACTTATCTTTTTTGGCGGCTTGAAATAAGTTTTTATAGAAGCTCGCTTTAGGATGAAGCCAATACGGATAAGTACCTAAACGGCGAATCTCACCACCATCCAACACAGTTAGCTACCGTGGGTAAATCTTTGTTTCAGAGAGCACAAGGGATCTGTGATGAGCAACACCTGGAGACCGAACTTCAACATGTCAAGCAAGTACTGCGTGACAACAAGCTTCGGGTACCGCGTCTCCGTCACAGTGAACGTGTGAAACCAACCACCGTCGAGCGAGTACCTGCAGTTCTCCCGTTTATTAAAGGCGTCACTGACAAGATTGGCTTCATCCTAAAGCGAGCTTCTATAAAAACTTATTTCAAGCCGCCAAAAAAGATAAGTCAATTCTTACCATCTGTCAAGTGTCATATACCCTTACAAGATGCAGGAGTATACAAGCTTGATTGTGACTGTGGTCTCTCCTATATAGGCCAAACTAAAAGATCTATTAAAACTCGCGTGAAAGAACATATAGCTGATTTAAAACACCGTCGCTACACTAAGTCTGCCATCTGTGAACATAGTCTTGACAAAGCTCGCCATTATATCAGATTTGATAAACCACAAGTCCTCGCAAAAGAACACAGATTCCAACCAAGGATGATCCGTGAGGCTATTGAAATTAAAAAACATCCTAATTTCAATAGAGAAGATGGCTGGCTTCTACCACCTGCTTGGGATCCCATTATTAAAATTATCAAATCAAAATCCAAGCATAATATGTCACAGATTAAAGATACAGTTAGCACTTTCTGCGTAGATAGGACTGACCAAAATATTGATGTATCATAGGGTAGTTTCATATAACTTTGTAATAATAGGACGTATGACACCTCAGTCCTCCCGTGACCATGGTTGCTGTAAAGTATCCGAAACGTCGGGCTTGTAAAAATCTTAATAAACCGCGATAAAATCCGTAAAAAATTGTTTTATTATAATGAGTGAAATTCGCGTAAACATTAGAAAACAATATTACACACACTGTTTTAGGATAGGCCCCACCAAGGTTCAAACCTTGTCGTGGCCGTGGGGCTCAGTATCCTAGGGTGAGCCGCTGCACTTTGGATGCAGCGGGTAGAGCTACTTCCACTTACCAGCTGTCGGGCGCAGCGAGTCCCACATACCCGCGTGGGGAGACCCACTCCTCCGCGGGATGCCTCAGAGCATTTCCCGGCGTTAAAGAAAAAAAAATGTCTTAGGATAGGCAACACATAAATGAGTTAGGCCTGGGCTAGTTCCAGGTAAACTGGTTTATAGGCGACGTCGACCACTTACCATCAGGTGGCACGTCTGCCAGTCCTATCCAACTAATATAAAATAATAGTAGAATAAACAGCATTTTGTGTGAAATCAACAATCAAATACAAATTTTCCCGTTATATTGGGTTACGAGCTACATCGTATTGTTTCGTTTCTTTTTGCTTGTTCTTGTTAACCGACTTCAAAAAAAAGGAGGTTCTCAATTCGTCTGTATGTTTTTTTTTTTTTTTTTTTTTTGTATGTATGTGACACGATATCTCCGCCGTTTGTGAATGGATTTCGATGGTTATTTTTTTGTTTGAAAGCTGGTGTTTCCAATTTGGTCCCATATTAATTTTATTAAGATCTGACAAGCCGTTTTTTAGTTATTCCCAATAATGCCTATTTGGTTGGTTTTGTTTACCTTGATGATATGATAATTTTATTACGTGTCGATGTAACAATTGTATAGGATGCTTTGGTAGGCACACCATAGTATGTCGCGGTCATCGTAATCATCGTCATCATCACCATCATCATCATCATCATCATCATCATCATCATCATCATCATCATCCTTTATCCATCCACTGCTGAACATGCCTCCTTCAATGAACGCCAAGATGACGAATTTCGGAATCACTAAAAGTTAAGAAATAAAAACATTTTACAAAAAATTCAAACCGACTTCAAAACACTAAAAAGTAATAAAATAACAGTTTCTTTAATTTTTGTGCTTACAACATATAATCAACTTAATCTTCTACTAATGTACAAACTTTGCGTTTACCACGTCATTATAGTTACTTTTGGAGTCGGTGTCGTATTTGTTGCTGTACATTACCTTCCTACCTACCTTGGCTGACACCGACTCCAAAAGTAACTATAATGACGTGGTAAACGCAAAGTTTGTACATTAGTAGAAGATTAAGTTGATTATATGTTGTAAGCACAAAAATTAAAGAAACTGTTATTTTATTACTTTTTAGTGTTTTGAAGTCGGTTTTAATTTTTTTTATATTATAGGAGGCATGGAGTCGCGTTCAACACTAAAATAAATAATATGTATTATGAACGTAATAGTTTCGATGTTTAATTTTTATGTTTTGTTTTTGTGGGGTCGCCAGCCTTGTCCCCCGGCCACCATCTTGGAAAAAGGGGTTCAAAGGGTTTTCACACTATAGGCACAGAATAAATAATAGTAGGTATAAGTACAGAAGATTAATCGGCAACATGATTTAAATCAATACTCTTGCTACGATGCAATAAAGTTTAATAAGAAAGTTTCCATTATTTTTATTTATGTTTAAAAAATAGTTCTATACTTGCAATAAAGGCCATTGAATATTTTTTTCAATTATTTCCATAAATGACGAAGATATAATACTTTTCCGTCCGCTCAACAGCAACTCCAGCTACAACCTCTGACGTCACAAGTCTCGTCCGTGACTCGGTCGCTTGCGTCGAATAGTCGCCGATGCGCGGTCAGCCGGTCACCTTGTTCGATTCAGAAGGTTATTTATTACTTTTGGTTAGATCAAGACGGAACGGATATTGACATTGTGGATCATTATGGAAACCGCGCTAAGGTACATTATAAATATTGTATCGGTAAAATATCGATATTTGTACACTTGGTGTATACATATCGATATTTTTGTTTATTCGATCTATACGTTTGATTCATTACTTTATCTATTATATCAAACGAAGCATCTTCGTTTTAAACTAACGCGATCACTATTCATATATTTTATATTAATACTATCTGTTGCCTGCAGCTTCGCCCGCGTTACTCAACTCCTATATGTCACAGCGTGATGTTATATAGCCTTTTTTTTCCTTTAACGCCGGGAAATGCCCTGAGGCATGCCGCGGGGGAGTGGGTCTCCCCACGCGGGTATGTGGGACTCGCTGCGCCCGACAGCTGGTAAATGGACGTAGCTCTACCCACTAAAACCCGGCGAGTGCCACCAATGCCGCCTTTGGTGAGGTGCCCCGGATCTAGAAAACAAACAGGGCACCTCGACGGCTAGTCAGTCCCGCAAGGGACCGACGCCACCTCCACAGAGGGGTTGTCCCGCACCACAGAACAACCCCTCCTAACGTCGGGACAGTACAATGGGGTGAGGTTCCCATCCTCACCCCTTGCCTCCTGCTCTTCTGTCCCCTCTTCTTATAAGAGGGGTACAAAGAGCCCCCTCGGCCCAATTAGCTTCGCCCAAGTTGCACCGCTCACCCTAGGTTACTGAGCCCCACCGCCATGACAAGGCCTGAACCATGGTGGGGTAGGTACGCATACCTACTTTAATAGATATTAGGTAGGTATATACATATACATACATATTTTATACTTTTTTTTACCCCCTAGGAATAAATGTCTCACCCGTCATTCAGTACTGTGTTCTCTAAGAGGAGTGGGTCTCCCCAGGCGGGATGCCTCAGAGTATTTCCCAAGCTAAAAAAAGGGTGTTTATTTACTTTAAAGCTTCAATCGATTATGGTCCAGGTTTTCTATTACCATGGGATCACAGGGCATGTCATAAGGCTATAACAATAGGGATGTTGACATTTTTCAGAAATGTTTTTAAATCATTTATAAATATCTAATGGAGGCCTAAATATTATCAACTTTTGCTTAAATACGTCTAATGCCTATAAAATCTTGCATTTTATAATGCATTTTAAATTTCGCTCCAAAACGCTAACACTTGTCACGTGACGTCATATCTTGTTAAACATCGTGAAAATGATTAAATGATTCTAGTTGTCGTTAATAAAAAATGGCTTCTAAGTTTTATAATTCTTGTATGTTGCCTATGTCAAAACGCCTGAAAATTAGTTTTTACCGTTTTTACAATATGTACTGCGTACGGAAAATGGTGTATAAAAGTACGTCAACATTCTTCCGCTTCCGCTAAATAGTAACAGGTAACGTCATTTCCGTTTATTATCTCGTGACCTATTTAAAATTTTGTTACATTTTATTTATTAAATATTAATTTAATCAAATAAAAATAAGTGAAAATATTGTATTTTTTCAGAATTCTAGCATCAGGAGACACGTTAGTGTCTAGCGCCAAGAACACATCCAAGTAGTTTGGCGTGAGGCACTGTGTATATATTCTCGAGACATATGTAAACATAACCTCCTCATATTTTTGGGGCTTTATTTTGTTATTATTGCCAAAACACTAAGACTTCACACTATTTTTAATAAGTTTATTTTTACGAATTTTACACATATTACAAAAAATTATTGGGTCTCAGCAATTATTTAATACATTTCAAACATGAAAATTATTGCTTGCGCCGTTTTGCGATTAGAGAAAAGATTTTATGACGTTACAGTGAGAATTTTGAGTTTTGACATCGAAGTTGGTTGCTTGTTTTTTAGTTTTATCCTATCGGAACAGGCAAAGGCTGCCTATTCTATCGTTATCAATATGGGCGTTTTTCAATAACATTGTCTAGGAGATAACTGCTCGTCCCATAACTTTTTAAGGTATTTTCCCAAATATTATCACGTCAAGAATGATTTGTGTCGCATGAAACGATTAATATTTAATTAAATTAACTAAGTTTACGAATTAAACCTACAAAAAATATATCTTTCATTATAATTTCTTACGACGAATTGAGAAAACGGGTGATTTTTTCAGTGTCCCACGCCTAGTTTGCCAAATTTGAAGTGAAATGTAATATTGTTGTATTAATTATTTCTTTGATATGGTTGTTATTTGAAAAGATAATATGATTATAATTATTATTTTGACTTTTTAAATTGTAATATGCATTGAATTTATTTAAAAATATTACATTTTACCTATCAGTTAAAATTGTGTAGGTGGAAAGTTCAACATACGCAACGGCAATTTCTCTAACTTATACACAAAAATTATACTAAAGCAAGTTTTATTTTTGTATATTGGCAAAACTATTACAAAATATCCGGTCTCCATACTTGTCACTCCATATTTTAGCTATAATGTGAGCAGATGTGGTTCAGCGTCACGTTGTTCGAAAAATATTATCCACTACGAACGCGATTTTCTCAAGGTAAGAATAATATAATTAGCATTTAGGTATTATTCTTTAACTAACACACATATTTATAATAATAATCTTTTTTTTATAATAATAATCTATGGACGCTTTCACACCACGTCAATCTGGTCCCGTGGTAAGTTCTCGATGAACTTGTGTTACGGGTACCAGGCAACGGAAATATATTTAATACTTTTATACTATACATATATTTAAGATTTTTATTATATAATATACATATTTAATACACATCCATGACCCAGGAACACAGAAAAATTTATTGTACCCTGGCGGGATTCGAACCCGCATCCTCCGGGCTTGAGCGCCAACGCGCTTACCACTGAGCCACAGAGGTCGTCCTGATGGAATTAAATTTAACGTTTATAATATTTTTTACCGTTAAATATTTAAAATATTAAAATATTTAAAATATTAAAATATTTGAAATGTAATTATGTTAATAAGGATGTTGACATTTTTCATAAATGTTTATATATCATTTATAAATATCTAATAGAGGCGTAAATATTATTAACTTTTGCTTAAATATGTCTAAATTTAATGCCTATAAAATATTGCATTTTATAATGCATTTTAAATTTCGCTCCAAAACGCTAACACTTGTCACGTGACGTCATATGTTCTTAAACATCGTAAAAATGATATAATGATTCTACTTAGTTGTCGTTAATAAAAAATGGCTTTTAAGTTTTATAATTGTTGTACGGTGCCTATGTGTGTGTAAACTGTCAAAACGCCTGAAAATTAGTTTTTACAATATGTACTGCGTACGGAAAATGGTGTATAAAAGTACGTCAATATTCTTCCGCTTCCGCTAAATAGGAACAGGTGTCGTCATTTCCGTTTATGATCACGTGACCTATTTTAAATTTTGTAACATTTTATTTATTAAAGATTAATTTAATCAAATAAAAATAAGGGAAAATATTGTATTTTTTCAGAATTCTATCATAGAAACTACCAATTAACATCAAAATTAAATTTTTATATGAATACTGTTAACATCCCTATTAATATATGCTTTACAAAAAAAGAGATAACCCACAAAAAACAGTTTCACTGTAAAATGTCGCGCCAAGTACACGTCTAACTATTGTAACAGAGAGAATGATAACATTATTTTTGCAAAAATAAAAAATTACCAAATATTTAACTTAACTACATAATCAATGTGCATAATAATATGCCTAATGCATAATATACAGACTTACCCCTCTACACACATGAAAATCACAAATCAATTAATTTATCTAGTTTTACAACTAACTATAATAGCCGGATATACAACTATGCAGAAAATTTTGCAAAAATAACAATTATTATTTAAATTAGCGTGGCACGCGTCTAGAGTGTAACAAGTGACAGCTCGTCCTTTTCGTTTGTCCAATTCCTTTTAAAAATACATACGTAATGATTTGACAAGTAGTTCATAAAAAAGAATCGACATGGCGACAAAGATTTGAACCCGAAAGTGCCGCGTCAGAGATCATTCCATATACCGCTGGGCCACGGTGTCTTAAATCATTACAGTGAAATTTGAATGCTGTTCTTATGACCCATTTATTATAAATCAAGTGACGAATGAATTAACATAATAGTACTCCTCGTATAAGAAGATGGAACGAAAGAGCGGGGGCAAGGGGCGAGGACGGGAACCTCACCCCATTGTACTGTCCCGACGTTGGGAGGGGTTGTTCTGTGGTGCGGGACAACCCCTCTGTGGAGGTAGCGTGGCGGTAGAGCTGCGTTCATTTACCATCTTTCGGGCACAGCGGGTCCCACATACATGCGCGGGGAGACCCGCTCCCCCGCGGGATGCCTCAGAGCATTTCCCGGCGTTAAAGAAGGGTATAAATACTGTATGTCCTTTGTTCTTTCCAGAAATAAGTTCCGCTTCTATGATATTATTCGATAGCTGTTTTACGACCATCCTCGTTCCATTACATAGTTTTGGGGAGTTGAGATTTCTGAGTAGTAGGATTGGAGATCCAATTTTCAGACGAAGGCAGTGTAATGGCATTCCTAGTACTTGTAAAGAGTTTAGAAATTCAGTAGGGAAGTTGACAGTTTCTTCAATGTATACCATCGTGTCGATCGATTTATATGTTTTCTCTTCACCAGGTATTTTCTTTAGAATATTAAAATTAATATCGTCTACAATATTATTTTTAGTGGCCAAAATTGCTCTTTGAAATAACCACTCTACTTTGGTACAGTTCTGAATAATATTTGGATAAATTTTGTCGATTAGTTCGTTTTCAGTAGTGGCTATGTTACAGAAATCACTATTGAGTTCAATGAGGCCGGTTGTTTGGTCAGTAGGATATGTACCTTCGCCTATTTGTAAAAGTATTTTAGCAAAATGTGCTGTTGTTTCATCGTTTGATAATTCAACTCTCATGTTTTTTGTTAATTGCAGTATTTGTACTTGTGGCCAGAGATGTGACTTTTTTAAGCATGCATTGATCTCGTCTGCTGGTGTTGACTTGGAAATAACTGGAAGTGTTTGTCGAAAATCTCCTGAGAGTTTGAGTAGAGCTCCTCCCATTATTTCAGAATTTTTTCGCAATTCTTGTAACGTTCTGTCCATGGCTTCTAGTGATTTTTTATGGGCCATAGCGCATTCATCCCAGAAGATAATTTTAGCTTGTTTCAGAAGTTGACCCCGTCCAGATTTTCCTGAGATTTTAAATACCGGGAATTGTTGTTCGGCTATATTCAACGGTAGTTGTAAGGGCAGTTCGTCCCCATTCCATAAGTGTGGCTGCAATGCCGGATGATGCTAGTGACAGTGCGATGTGTTTTAGCACGTATTTCCGCCAGTATTAGATTTATTAGAAACGTTTTACCGGTGCCTCCGGTGCGTCCTAGTAAATATTGCCACCAGTGTTGTTATTTATCCGGTTCATTACAACGTTGTAAACTTTTTTTTATTGTCATTGAGGAGTGGTCTGTTGTGAGAAATTTATTCAAGTAGTTCATTGACGTTGTAGCTTTTTTCCTTCGTACTTTCGTAGTTGCACTCTGAAATCATTTCTTTGTGGTGCTGGCATTCGAAATTCTACTAAGGCCTGGTTATTTATTGCTAAACATTTATCTTCTAAGCGAATGAGTGTTTCATTGAAGATATCGTCATTGAATTCTATAGTCAGTTCTAGATTGGTTTGTCGGATTTGGTACAATATATCATCACTCATACTCCTTTTGAAAGACTCCCATAGCTGTTTTGGGTTCGATGGATTACATGTTGTTAGAGTTATGGCGAATAACTCTCGGATTTGTTCAGCTGAAGCTGTGAGTGTGCCTTCTTGTAGTGTTAATTCCCAGTGGTTATCGTTTTCCAATAATCCTAAGCGTTGACATGCTTCTCTGTACGTTGGGCATAGGTGACGGCTACCTATGCCAGACGTCCTACGTTTGCTAAATATATAGAAAATCTTTCAGGTTTACCCAATGTTGAGAGGGTATTTCTATTCACATTTCCCTACATTAAATCAGACAAGTTGCCACAGGAGAATAAAATTAGACTAAAATTAAATAGCCTGTTACACTGTGAATGTAACAATAATTGTATTTTACTCAATGTTAATAAAAGTAACATAATAAATATTATTGACATTAACAACATTTTAAATTATAATAATAATTGTAACAATCTGACATCTGATAGGTATTACCTATCTAAATTTTATAAGCGACAAATAGCAGCCTCGCTATTATATTTTTTATCTTTAAGTCCAGCCAAGTATTTGGCTAATCCGACCACTGTTTTATTTGAACAGTGTGATAATAAAACATACAATTTTACAAATTTGGAATACGTTCCAAATAGTTTAAACTAGAGTATAAGACAATAGAGGAAACCTCTAGCCCATTAATTAGTAATAATAATAATAATATATTAAATGAAAATATTGAACAAATCAATGTAAGGAAATTAAATAAAAAATTGTACTCATTTAACCTGGTGCATCAAAACTTACAAGGAATGTTAGGCAAAGACTTGGAAATTGAATTGTTCTTAAAAAACTACAATATAGACATACTGTGTATTACCGAACATTGGTTAAAAAAAATGAAATTATGTTCAGCTTCAGTGAGCATCAGGTGGCAAGTTCGTTCAGTAGAGAAAAAGCCATAAGAGGTGGCTCACTAATAATTATTAAAAATGAAATAAAATTTAAGGAACGTACGGATATGGTGGGCCTCTCTGCCGAGCATACTACTGAAATAGCCTGTATAGAGATGGAGCGCCTTATTATTGTAAGTGTATACAGACCTCCAAATGGATTATATGATTCTTTTGAGAAAATCATGGAAGAATTATTAATTAAAATATGTGGGTCTAACAAGCCCATACTAATTTGTGGTGACTTTAATATTAATTTACTAGAAAATAAT
The DNA here is from genome assembly GCA_963853865.1 of Helleia helle. NCBI lineage: Eukaryota > Metazoa > Arthropoda > Insecta > Lepidoptera > Lycaenidae > Helleia > Helleia helle. The sequence goes on from OY971434.1 coordinate 2,421,881, forward strand.
TCCACCACAGTTAGATTCACATCATTGTTAAAATCATATAATCTGACTAATCTATTTTCAGAACCAACAAGAATTTGTAGTTCTACAGCTACATGTATTGTATTGATAATATTTTTAGTAATTTAACTCCTGTCCACAAAGAAATTATCAACAAGTTGAATTCTGATCACTGTGGTCAATTAGCTGAATTCCTTATAAGTTCTAATAGTAAAAATTGTAACAAAAATAATGTGTTTGTTCCTGTGAATGTAAGACGTATTGAGAAATTTTGGAGTAGTATAATGGCCAATATTACATATTTGAAAGATAACAAAAGTCCAGATTTCGCTTTTGGTGAATTGTTTAAATTAATTAATACACATTTTAAAGCCATTTTTACTTCTAAAACAGTCAGTTCCACAAATAAAAAGGGCTTTAATGATTGGGCAACAGCAGGAATCCACAATAGTAGACGCAAATTATATGACCTTTACCAAGAACGCACATACAATCAAAATCAATCATTTAAGCAGTACCTATGTCAAAATATATTCAAAAACATTCAAACAAGTTTGTATCGCGGCTAAATCGCTTTATCTTAAGGAAAAAATTTAAAACGCAAAAAATAAAATAAAAACTACTTGGAACATAATAAAGGATGAAACTGGGAGAGTCGGTAGTCGTAGCTCTGAATTTAATTTAAATATTGAAAATAGAATAATTAAGTCGAGGAGGTACCTTAATGACGAGGAAGTTGCGACAGTATTTGAAAAATACTTTTCTGACATCCCGATTTCGACTACAAAAAATTTAATCTCATGTCCTGCAATTGCCGAATCATTGCTTAAAACCAATGTTAAACAATGTGAAGCTAACTTTAAGTTTAAAGAGATAGGACCCAAAGATATTTTAAATGCATTTAACTTATTAAACAATAAAAATACCCCAGATTTATGGGGAATATCTGTAAAAGTCACTAAGCTCATAGTTGATGTAATTGCACCCCATCTAGCAAGAATTTTTAATAAATGTATTGATAGTGGCGTTTTTCCTGACTTAATGAAACATAGTCGAGTCTTGCCTCTTTTTAAATCTGGCAGTACATCAGATGTTACAAATTTTCGACCAATATCAATACTCCCCTCATTTAGTAAAATTTTTGAAAAAATTATGTTAAATCAGTTACTATATTACTTTGAAACCAATATGTTACTGCACAAAAAACAATTCGGATTTAGAAAGGGTCTCTCCACAACAGACGCTGGCGTTAACTTAATTGACCACATTTATGAGGCCTGGGAGGAGTCACGTGATGCTTTGGGAGTTTTCTGTGACTTATCCAAGGCGTTTGACTGTGTACAGCATGAGACCTTGATCAGGAAATTACGCCACTATGGGATAGACGGTACGGCACTGGATCTTTTGAATTCCTATCTTAAAAACAGGACTCAAAAGGTAGAGATAAATGGTAAAAGATCATCCGGGACTAAAATAGAGATGGGGGTCCCACAGGGGTCCATTCTAGGTCCATTTCTTTTTCTAGTTTATGTAAACGATTTACCTTACCTAGTTAAAGATAGTCAAGAGGTAGTGTTGTTCGCTGATGATACTTCACTTATTTTTAAAATCAAACGACAAGAAACTAATTATGACGAGGTAAACAACACACTTTCGAGAATGGTACATTGGTTTAGCGTTAATAACTTGCTTTTAAATATTAAAAAAAACTAAATGCATAAAATTTTCCTTGCCAAATGTTAAGCAACTGCAAACAAATGTACTCTTAGACAGTGAAAACTTGGAATTGGTGGACTCCACAGTTTTCCTAGGAATAACTCTAGATCTGCAGTGGGGTCCCCACATAGCTAAATTGGCGAATAGACTCAGTTCAGCAGCATATGCAGTGAGAAAAATAAGACAGTTTACTGATGTAGTTACAGCGCAAATAGTATATTTTAGCTACTTTCATAGCATTATGTCCTATGGCATACTTTTATGGGGAAATGCGGCCGACATAAACAACATTTTTGTGCTGCAGAAGCGGGCTATTCGTGCAATTTACAAGTTGCCTCCCTATTCATCTTTGAGAGAAAAATTTAAAGAAATAGGAATTCTGACTGTCACCTCTCAATACATCTTAGAAAATTTACTGTATGTCCGGAAAAACATTAATGAATTTTGTAAGAAAAGTGATATTCATAGTAGGAATACACGTAATAGACACAGGTTACATGCACCAATGATTAGACTTTCGAAAGTAAGCAATTCTTTTAAAGGCAACTGTATACGCTTTTACAACAGGATCCCAGAAAACGTTCAAAAGCTCTCCATAAAAAAATTCAAAAAAGTTGTTAAAGAGCGTTTGTGTGGTAACGCATATTATAAAGTAAAAGATTTCATGGAAGATACTACACCCTGGGCATAAGGCGTTCCTCCCGGGCATTTCAAGATAAGATGTTAAAATTGTTATTAATATATATTATTTGAAAAGATTAGTTCCACTGAGTTTGTTTCGCCGGTTCTTCTCAGTGGGCTTACCTTGGAACCGGTGGTAGATTCAATTGACGTTCAAAAAGATACTGTATTAGTACTATTTTGATTTAAAAAAAATTGATTTTGATTGATAGATTTTGTACAGAGAAGCAATGGTCCTGAGATCTGTGAAAATTGTTCGTTTCCGTATTTCGTGTAACAAACATCCGGAGATAGAACCATTCGGCTTTGTTTGGATGTACAGTGTGTACTCGACCTATTGCGTTAGTTTTCATGATTTCTGGATAACCTTACACTGTCATTCCTTGTTTTCGTTGTTGAAAATTTTGTCTTGTTTTGTCCCACGTATAATAAATAGGAACGTCGACATACAGTAATGTCTTTGCGAATGGATCCGTTTGGCACAGTTGGAAAAAAGCTGTTAATGTTGTGTTCTGAGGTGGTTCGCTTGCAATTTTTTTAGCCGAGTCTTTTGTGAAGTAAACTCTCTGTCCATTCTCCAAATGTACTGCTAGATGTTGCACAGCTGGTTCGGGTTCGTGTATGGGAAAACTAAAAATCTTCAACACTGCTTCGTTACTGTTGATGTATCTTCCCATTTGGTACATGAGGATCTCATAATTTCTCTTATTTTGTTCGCTATTTTGGACTATTTGAAATACTGCCATATGTTTACGTACTTACATATATATTTAATGGATTTTACTGAATTGCAGTATTCAACGTTTATGAGTTTTAAAGTAGTGGGTTAGATGGTACTACCCATTGATTATCTATTTCCAGTTTGTCTCTGCCTTGTATTCGTATTTTTGTTTGCTGTGAAGCCACTGTTTTTCGGTGATCGTCTTCTATATTTGGGATTGCCGTCATCTTCAGTTTTTGTATCGTCCGTATGGTTTTGGATATATTTTTGTACATTTTCCATCACTCATGCATGGCGCATTGAAGTTGAATGGTCTACATGGTCTGTGAATCATGTTTTTCACTACTATGTCGTATAGTTCCGGATCTTTTTGTGGATTGGGAAATTCAGCTTGGATGATTTTGTCGATATCCGTGGGATACATTTTATCGTGTAGTCATATGAGATTGTGTGAGTGAGTTAATCCTCGTTTTTGCCACTCGATTGTATACATCCAGCATCGAAAAGTTCCAAATATGTGGTATTTTGTGTTGACTTCAATAAATATTATTTGTTTTTGTCGAAAAACTAGGGCTATTATGTCGTGTCGATCCATGGAGGTTTGTCCGTATTTTAGTTGTTTTATTTAAATTTGTTTTATATTGAAATGATATCCGTCCTCTCCGTGCAGAAATATTAACGGATATTGAAGAGCATAATAAATTATTATTTTGTTAACATTCCTATGTTATAATTTATCTATTATATCTATTATCCTTTTCCCCACCACCTAGGTCTGGAGGGTTTTTTAAACGTCACTTAATGGGGAGTAGGCCTAATCCAGGGACAACTTCTAAACGTGATAATATTTTTGAGCACAATTATAATATATTGAAAAAAATGTTTTCTATTGTTTTTCATTTGGTTTTCACTTGTAAATGGGCAGGTTTTGAACATTTTCTAGGAGCCTTTATAGAATTGCTTGCTTTTGTGAGTCTAATCACTAGTACATATTATAACCTGTGTCTATCCGGAGACACGGTAGTGTCTCGCGCGAAGTACTCGTTCAAACACAGTGTGTTAAACGTCACTTGTTAGCGTGAGCCGAAGTGTATACAAGGTTGATGAAAGCGAGGGGCATTAAATTAAACCACATATACTACACATGCTTACGGTTAATCCGAAACTATTAAAAAAAGATTATGAGAGAAATTAAAAAAAAATTCAAAGAACTTAAATACGTGAATAATCAAAGTAAAACGTAAACAACCTTTGTAAAATGTCCACTGACCTTCAAATCTAAAAGGCGACGTCGCACAGCACGTTGCGTCGCGTCAGCGCGGCACAGGGTGCGTCTCACCGGGTCGAACAAAGCGGAGCTTTAAAATTTTAAAAAATATCCTGTGACTAAACTATTGATTCTATTGGTCTAACTTTTGGTGTGTAGCCTGAAAATGGTACATAGTATATGTGGTTTAATTTAATGCCTCTCGCTTTTATCAACCTTGTATATTCTTCGCTTATATGTCGATTTATCCTCACTTATTTTTTAAACTTAAAATAGACCAATTCTTAATTTATACCGTCGTTTGTATCTACTTTTATTAATTTTATATGATTTCCATTTATTATTTATGAAATACAGCTTCATAAATTTGGCTTGCTCACGTTTTCGATGTTTATGCCCGTTTTCACCAACTCCACTTAAATCATGCCCTTACTATATTTCACTTAGTCTAAGTAACTCCTTAAACCAACACAAACCTAATTTTCGTTTTCACCAAGCTAAGTGACACTTTACTTGGTCATACTTAAAAAATAGGGATTACAATAACTGTATATTTACCGGTATTTTCCGATTATGTTTCTTTCAATATTTCATGACTTTTTCTTAAATTTTATTATTATAGGATATTTTATTTTATTAAAAACACTTTACGTGAATACTTAAACGGTTTTTTATTACCGTTTATAATAATTATTGGCTCAATATACCAAAGACAAAAAAATAATAAGTACAAACTAGTAATATTACGGGTGCTTACCGCGTTTAAAGATTTATTGAGTTCCCGATATTTCGGCAATGTTTCAATCGCCATGATCACGGGGAGACTGACGTAAGGTGCTGATAGATGGTGACAGATCAGAAAAATCTGTCTACCGTCTTTCTTCTTCGTTTCGGACGACTAGTTTCGGCACACGGACGCACTTGTTCACCACGACACACTATACTGACAGTGTCTTTTTTGGACTTTGAGCATCTATATCGTGACGGACCTTCACACAAACTAATCACGGGATTCCACATACTCGGTATTCTGAATCCGTCTTCCCTATTGAAATTCGGATATGACACAGGTGCTCACGGGGCATGGCTGCTTTGATGAGTACCTGTGCAGGACGGCCCTCAAGGAGCCATTGACAGTTTGTCACGATTGTAGTGCGGCTATGGACTCGGTCTAACACACCCTCAAAGTTTGCTCTAGGTGGGCAGCGTCACGTAGTCTGATATCAGTCATCGGATGGGACTTGTCTCGGCCGAGTGTCATCACTACGATGCTCGATGACAACGAGTCCTGGATGGCGATGGTCTCATTCTACGAGGCATTTATGTTCCAGAAGGAGGCCGCTGACGAGGCCTTACCCCGCGGATGACGAACGGGAGTGCATAGGAGGCGCTAATACACAGTATCGTCCCTGTGCTCGTGTCGGGTTCAGGATGGGAACCTGGACCTAGTATGACACGACATCGTAGGGACTATTTTGTAGCGGCCGGGCAGTCCCCCTTTACAACGAGCAGATGTTGCCTGCAGATCCGGGGCCCTCAAAAAGCGGCTGAAGGCGCTCGCAGTGGCTTTAGTTAGGGTAGGCACTCCCAGGTACGAGTCTCAAATTGGGGTCAGAATTGACCCGAAGATCCTGGCGTTATCCAAAAGGATTTCCCTGCGATACCAAAAAAAAGAAAAAGTGGGAAGACGATCTCCATGCACTGGCCGTCTTGGCGTTCATCGAAGGAGGCCTATGTTCAGCAGTGGATGGATTATTTGCCTGGTGATTGGATTCTTATATGTGTACAATCTACATATGCAAATACATTTGGGAACTAGCAATATTGTAAAATGCAAACTTCACCCTACGTTGTTCTTGCTCGCTGGTTGGAAACCTTATGAATTGTTCATATAAAGTCACAATAGCTTCCGAAACCCGGTTTATGTTACGGCTGCATGTAGCGATGCTTATCCCAACTATCAAAGTCTGTAAGTGACTTTCGTTGGCATAAAATCTTAGAGCACACAGTAACTGAATGGGGGGTAAAAAAAGTATAAAATATGTATGTATATAAACCTAATATCTATAAAAGTAGGTATGAGTACCTTACTTATCTGTCATCAGCAAATCCTTATAATTGATCATTTTTTGGAATGATAGTAGAACGCCGTCTTTACTTAACATATACTTTGTACAAACATCTTTGTCATATTATGTACTTTTAAAAAGTCTGGCCTCTCTCGATAAATTCGCGGTCTAGTCATAAATTGAGGATTAGTGATTACTTTCATGTTTCAGCAGCATTGATATACTCCCCACCATGGTTCAGGCCTTGTCGTGGCGGTGGGGCTCAGTAGCCTAGGGTGAGCGGTGCACCTTGGGCGAAGCTAATTGGGCCGAGGGGGCTCTTTGTACCCCTCTTATAAGAAGAGGCGACAGAAGAGCAGGGGGCAAGGGGTGAGGATGGTAACCTCACTCCATTGTACTGTCCCGACGTTGGGAGGGGTTGTTCTGTGGTACGGGACAATCCCTCTGTGGAGGTGGCGTCGGTCCCCTGAGGGGCTGACTAGTCGTCGAGGTGCCCTGTTTGTTTTCTAGATCCGGGGCACCTCACCAAAGGCGGCATTGGTGGCACTCGCCGGGTTTTAGTGGGTAGAGCTGCGTCCATTTACCAGCTGTCGGGCGCAGCGAGTCCCACATACCCGCGTGGGGAGACCCACTCCTCCGCGGGATGCTTCAGAGCATCCCGGCGTTAAAGAAAAAAAAAAAGAATTGATATACTCAAGATGTCGTTCAACGAGGAGACCAGATAATAGAGCAATACTTCTAACAAAACTGTTATAAGGTATGGTGATGGTTGATATTTAAGAAACTAATAAAAAAAAAATCAGTTGTCTGTAAAGTCGGTTTACTGATGATAGTTCCACGTGACAACGTCATAAGAAAATGGAACGCCTCAGAGCGAGGTAACGCCGCATACCTCATGTTTTTTTTTGATCTTGCAGCCGGCTCCGTTGAACTATAAGACGTTGTCACGTCAAAAATTAAATAAAAAAAATATCGATTGCAAATCGATTCTCTAAACGTGCGAATATAAAATATACAATTAACAAGGTAGTCCACCTTGTTAATTGTATCTTCGAATGAAGCGGCGACATATAATTTCTAATAATAATTATGAGATCAATCTTCTCAGTTTTAGGTTATAGAATATTATTATTATTAACAATGCGGTACTTTTTTATTGTTACATTCTGTAATTATTAGTTATTTTTTCTTATTAGGGATAATAGGAAAAAATAACTAATAATTACATGGCCCGCCAAAAATGAAGTATCCACAGAACAACACACATATTTATAAACATGTTTTCATTACCATCATCGCAAAAAAAAATTGCAATCGTTAGTTTTTTGGCTATCTTTATTATTCTGTTATTCGATTTTCATATCTATACTAATATTATAAAGCTGAAAAGTTTGTTTGTTTGTTTGAACGCGCTCAGGAACTACTGGTCCGATTTAATGACTATAAAACATCACGCTATGACTTATAGGAGTTGAGTAACGCGGGCGAAGCAGCAGGCAACAGCTAGTGTACTTATAAGCCCGGGGTATGAAATTTTTTGGGGAGTTCTAAATTACAGGTTATGTATTATAGGGGAACCTGGCGATGGTCGATCCCTAGGGCACACTTGGTAAACTTGATTTCAAGTTTTACTAAACGTGATACATCTTTTTACGCTTGCTACTTAGTGTAGCTTGGTATGGAATGGTATGGAAGCTGTGGGAAGGATTCACAGTGCCGCGCTCCCAGCTGCATGGGTACCACCATCTTCTTTCTCCTGTCAAACAGCTTTGCTGTGTTTCGGGGAGAAGGACAGGACAGGAAGTGTAATTACTGGCACCGAGACTTCACATCTTATAATATATTGCTTTAAACTAACGCGATCACTAGTCATGTCACTAGTCATCATGATGTGTTGCCTATCCTGAGACACAAAGTGCTAATGTTGATATTAATATTTAACGGATGCTTACCGGGGAAACCCCGTGATCATTGCAATTGAAATATTGCTGAAATATCTGGACCTCAATAAATCTTTAAGCGCGGTAAGCACCCGTAACACCGTAAACCCGTACTGCCGTCTTAATTAAAAATGGCATAACTAACATTTTGTAAATATTGAGAAAATAGAGATTAATTTTTTTTTTGTTTTTGTTGAAAAAAACATCCCTAAACAATGTTTTCCGAAATTCTGCGAATAGCAATACTTGCATTTATATAGTACATATACGACCATAGCAATATTTGTTTTAATTTTTAATCCATATTATTGATAATTAGCTTATTTTTTTTCATACTAACATAAAAAATAAGTAAAAAACAATAATGTTACGTATAAAAGGCACATGCAAAGAAATGTGCCTTTTGAATGTAAAAATTTGAGGAAAAATTTATAATGTTACAATGAAAGAGCACTTTTATTCAATTGTGCCTTTTTACTGTATTATTATTACACAGTAAAATATTAGAAGTTACTTCTCTGTGAATAAAATAACGTAATTACGAGAAAATCAAACGTTTATTTCAAAAAGTTTACAGAAATAAAATCATATCTTTAAATAAAGGAACCATCAATTATTATGAATAGCAACAATAATGTACCAAATAATTAACATTTTAATAGTCAGTCTTCATACAAGCGCTCTGTCAAAAATGAAGCACTAAATCGATTATATTAAGGTGAAGTTTTCCCGAATTTTATAACAACTTTACATAACCATGTATACTCAAGCTATATTATTATTTATTATGTATAATTGTTATATTACAAGAATGTTTATTTATATGAAACGAAGAAAATATAACGGTAATTAGTAAAATATACATTTTTATATTTATTTTTTATTGGCTTGAAATTTTCTTCACTGAAAATTTCGAGAATCAAGGAAGTGATGGAACCAATTATTGAAGCAACCATTCCATTCGGAAGTTGGGGTCCCCAAAATGGCCGTTTTGTAGGCGTCCACCGCTTCTTCAGGCTATGAAAATCTCTGACCACGCAATTTATTCTTTATTTTAGGGAAAGTATAGAAATCATTAGGGCTTAGGTAGGGGCTGTACGGCGGATGGTCTAATAATTCTATGTTTTCTTGCTCTAAAACTCTTTTGTTCTGTGCGCGGTGTGAGAACTCGCATTGTCGTGATGATGTCGGAGGATGATGCGGCGGTTGCAGTTCTCTTTACGGAGTTCAGAAACGACCTGTGGCAAACAAATGCTAGCACATACCATTCTGCATTAACCGTTCTTTGTCCCTCAAGAGGAATAGCCGCAACATGGCCGGCATTGGAGACAAACTAGGCCACTATTTTTTTTGCAACACTCCGTGAGCGAACAATTTTTGTTGGCTTTAACTCATTTTCGAAAACCCAAACTCGTGACTGGTTTTTGTTTCGGGTTCGTACGCGTATATCCAGGATTCGTCACCTGATACGATGTTGTATACAGCATTTGAGGATCCTGCGTGGAATCTTTCGAAAGTTCTGATGCACCAAGTAACGCGAGCCGCTTTTTGCTCTTCACAGAGCAAAGGCGGTATCCATCGGGAAAACAACTTTTTTACACCTAATTGTTCATGCAAGACTATTTGTATTTGACTCATGCCAATGTCTAAAGTTGCTTGAATTTCGCGGTATGTCACATGTCGATCTTCCTCAATCAACTTACGCACAGCATCAACGTTTTTTTGGGTGACTGCAGTTTTTGGACGACCTTGACGGGGATCATCACTGAGCTTGACACGACCACGTTGAAATGCAGCAAACCAGCTATAAATTGTGGTTTTGGATGGGGCTTCATCACCAAATGAAATCATCCGGTCAACACACTGTTTTTGTGTTAAACCATTTCGAAAGTCATAATAAATCATCGCTCTTGAATTTTCTCGAGTCAATTCTATTTTCTCAACGACTAAACAAGTTTGACAAGACCTTGTGACAAGACCGAGAATCTTTTTTTAAATAAATAAATGATATTCGATTTTTAAAACCAAGGAGTTTTCAATTAAAAAGATTTTAATATGACAGGAACATTGGAAATATTCCATTCCCGATACTTTTAGTGCAGCCTATGTATACATATTACTATTAAAACTTGTAACTTGTTGTAATATAAACGCGAAAGTTTGTATGTATGGACGTGTGAATGTTTGTTACTGTTTCACTGTTTGTATTTGATATCGGTAAATCACACAAACACATTAATTCAAGAACGTGTCACGTACCTACGTAAATATCAGTAGCAACTGTTTTAAATTTAATCAGTCGGGGAAAATAATCAGTAAAAATATTTTCATAATCGGGCAACACTGAGCTTTGAAAAAAAAATGTTTTTATTTAAACCTAATTAATTACAAGATACTACGAAATATTGAAAGATTTCCTGTGAAAAGTGATTTTATTACATTTATTTTGTTATTCAGATGTATTGTGATATAACCAATCAAAAATGTCGGGCACAACTGAAGTAATCCCACGCATACCTAGCTCCCCGAACTTCATCTCTCTTTATAGATGTTAAGTAATAACCGCCAGTGTGCCTATTTTTATATAAATAATTAAAGTTTTTATATAAATAAATAAGTAAATAATTTAAGGCGTAGGGTAAATAGTAAAGACACAATCGCCAGTTGTGTCTTTTCTTCTACGTTTCTTGCTAAGGTGTTGGTATAAAAACTTAGCACAATTGCCACATAAGCCCTTTATATTTGATTTGCATCAATTATGTCTTTTCAATTAAATATTTTAAACAAAAATCGTGAAATAGAAGACATACATCACAATGTGACCTTTTTCTTTACAAAAATTTAAAAAATTGTGCAGTTGTGCCCTTTAAGCTTGTGCTAACTCTGTTTATTTTGTTGCTAAAAATACCCAAAAAATTAGGCAGATAGGCCTTCTTTCCTGATTCCGAATATGTATATAACTCAATTTCGTGAAAAATGTTAGTTGTGCCCTTTTTAATTAACACGGCAGCGTACTAGTACTAACTTCACTTTTTATCATGGCGCACTTTCATAAATGTCGGCAGGTAGTTTGCAAATGGTGGTCCGTGAAATATCTGCGTCGTGTACTATTTAATTTTCGGTGAGTTTTAGCTGGATTTACCCCCAAATACTCAAACGAATCTCCAATGTAAGACACGACGTACTTAAACTCACGCTACGACGTGTCAGATTCAAAGAAAAAAAGAGGGACAACACAAGTTTAAGTACGTCTTAGAGATTCGTTTGAGTATTCGGGCGTTATTTAATCAATTTTTTTAGGAAATGATTAATGTGAGTATTTTTATTTTGTTAGACGTTTATTTGAGAGTCGATTAGATTTGATTAGCCTGAAATACCACAGTTTTGGAGTTTCTCAGTCTTCAATTGTCTCAGTCTATTGAGACAATTTATAAAGCGATTCTACACGCCTCCTACGATATTTTAAACTTATTTTATTAAATAGATTAACAATTCACTTGCATATTTAAAATAAATTGTTAAAAGACTTACTTAACCTAATTAGTCGGAGCTTTCGAATATAACTTGCTATTTTTTAGTCCAATCTATACAGTATACAGTTAAAGATATTTTAAAACTTATTTTATTAAATAGATTAACAAATTCACTTATTTAAAATAAATTGTAAAAAGACTTATTTAACATAATTAGTAGGAGCTTCCAAATATAACTTGCTATATTTTAGTCCAATCTATACAGATATACAGTTAAAGATATTTTAAAACCTATTTTATTAAATAGACTAACAATTCACTTATTTAGATGAAATTGTTAAAAGACTTACTTAACATAACTTGCTATATTTTAGTCCAATCTATACAGATATACAGTTAAAGATATTTTAAAACTTATTTTATTAAATAGACTAAACAATTCACTTATTTAAAATAAATTGTTAAAAGACTTACTTAACATAATGAGCAGGAGCTTCCTAATATAACTTGCTATATTTTAGTCCAATCTATACATATATACAGTTAAAGATATTTTAAACTTATTTTATTAAATAGATTAACAATTCACTTGCATATTTAAAATAAATTGTTAAAAGACTTACTTAACCTAATTAGTAGGAGCTTCCGAATATAACTTGCTATATTTTATTCCAATCTATACAGTATACAGTTAAGGATATTTTAAACCTATTTTATTAAATAGACTAACAATTCACTTATTTAGATGAAATTGTTAAAAGACTTACTTAACATAATTAGTAGGAGCTTTCGAATATAACTTGCTATATTTTAGTCCAATCTATACAGATATACAGTTAAAGATATTTTAAAACTTATTTTATTAAATAGACTAAACAATTCACTTATTTAAAATAAATTGTTAAAAGACTTACTTAACATAATGAGCAGGAGCTTCCTAATATAACTTGCTATATTTTAGTCCAATCTATACATATATACAGTTAAAGATATTTTAAACTTATTTTATTAAATAGATTAACAATTCACTTGCATATTTAAAATAAATTGTTAAAAGACTTACTTAACCTAATTAGTAGGAGCTTCCGAATATAACTTGCTATATTTTATTCCAATCTATACAGTATACAGTTAAAGATATTTTAAAACTTATTTTATTAAATAGATTAACAATTCACTTATTTAAAATAAATTGTTAAAAGACTTATTTAACATAATTAGTAGGAGCTTCCGAATATAACTTGCTATATTTTAGTCCAATCTATACAGATATACAGTTAAAGATATTTTAAAACCTATTTTATTAAATAGACTAACAATTCACTTGTTTAAAATAAATTGTTAAAAGACTTACTTAACATAATTAGCTGGAGCTTCCGAATATAACTTGCTAAATTTTAGTCCAATCTATACATATATACAGTTAAAGATATTTTAAACTTATTTTATTAAATAGATTAACAATTCATTTACATATTTAAAATAAATTGTTAAAAGGCTTACTTAACCTAATTAGTAGGAGCTTCCGAATATAACTTGCTATATTTTAGTCCAATCTATACAGATATACAGTTAAGGATATTTTAAACTTATTTTATTAAATAGACTAACAATTCACTTATTTAAAATAAATTGTTAAAAGAGTTACTTAACCTAATTAGTAGGAGCTTCCGAATATAACTTGCTATATTTTAGTCCAATCTATACAGATATACAGTTAAAGATATTTTAAAACTTATTTTATTAAATAGATTAACAATTCACTTATTTAAAATAAATTGGAAAAAGACTTATTTAACACTAGCTGTTGCCCGCAGCTTCGCCCGCGTTTACTTAGATTTACAGCCGTTCGGATTGATGATGATTATTTTTATGGCCAAAGTTACGCCTTATAACATCAGCTATCTGTCAGTGAACGCCTCGTCAAAAGCGGCTTAGCCGTTTCAGAGATTTACCGGACAAACAGACAGACAAATTTTTTTTTTTATGTAAGTACCTACCGTATATTATTTCATAGCTTTTACCTGCGACTTCATCGGCATGTAAGAAGTATTTTATTAAATCTTATTTTTCAAATAATATGGCTCTAATTTACAAACTATTATAATTTAAAGAATAGGTACTATTAACTTCCACTATAAGGCCCGATAGTACGTTTTTATAAAATATATTTATTTAATTTAGAAGTACATTTTTATTATATTTAAATTACTTTTACGGATTTTATCGCGGTTTATTAAGATTTTTACATGCCCAACGTTTCGGATACTTTACAGCAACCATGGTCATGGGAGGATTCATGTGTCAGACTTAGTTAGACTCAGAGTTATTAGAAACTACCCTATGAAATATCAATATTTTAATTCAAATTAGTACCTACTACCAGCAAAAATAACTACGAAAAAGAAATGTTATATTTTTAATTCATATATTTTATTATTATATATAAGTATTCCTTTTTTATAATATCATGAATTCTATTAATAAATCATTTTGCCACAGAGTTTTCTAATGTTTGCGCGAATTTCACTCATTATAATGAAACAATTTTTAAGGATTTTATCGCGGTTTATTAAGATTTTTACAAGCCCGACGTTTCGGATACTTTACAGCAACCATGGTCACGGGAGGAATGAGGTGACAGATGTCCTAATGTTACAAAGTTATTCGAAACTACCCTATGATACATCATTATTTTAATAAGTCCTCTCTACGCAGAAAGTGCTAGCTGCATCTTTAATCTGTGGCATATTATGCTTGGTTTTTGATTTAATTATTTTAATAATGGGATCCCAAGCAGGTGAGAGCCAGCCATCCTCTCTATCGAAATTTGGATTTTTTTTTAATTTCAATAGCCTCGCGGATCATCCTTGGTTGGAATCGGTGTTCTTTTGCGAGTATCTGTGGTTTATCAAATCTAATATAATGGCGAGCTTTGTCTAGACTATGTTCACAGATTGCAGACTTAGTGTAGCGACGGTGTTTTAAGTCAGCTATATATTCTTTAACGCGAGTTTTAATTGATCTTTTGGTTTGGCCTATATAAGAGAGGCCACAATCACAATCAAGCTTGTATACTCCTGCATTTTGCAAGGGTATATGACACTTGACAGATGGTAAGAATTGACCTATCTTTTTAGGCGGCTTGAAATAAGTTTTTTAGAAGCTCGCTTTAGGATGAAGCCAATCTTGTCAGTGGCGCCTTTCATGAACGGTAGCACAGCAGGTACTCGCTCGACGGTGGCTGGTTTCACACGTTCACTGTGACGGAGACGCGGTACCAGAAGCTTGTTGTCACACAGTACTTGCTTGACATGTCGAAGTTCGGTCTCCAGGTGCTGCTCATCACAGATCCCTTGTGCTCTCTGTAACAAAGATTTACCCACGGTAGCTAACTGTGTTGGATGGTGGTGTGATTCGCCGTTTAAATACCTATCCGTATGGGTATGTTTCCTATACACTGTGTGGCTTAAGGTGTTATTGGGTCCCGGTCCCGGGCCCTCCTCCAGGTGCTGAACGAGCCGGGAGGCCACAATTTTCTCCAAGGCCTTCCCAGCTTCGCTCAGCAACACCACCGGTCGCACCCCCGAAGCCGAGTCCGGGGTCCGCCCTGCCTTTGGTAGCAGGCAAAGCTGACCCTCCTTCCAGGCCCTCGGGAACTGTCCGGACCGCAGGCAACGGTCGAACAGCTCCCGAAGGCTATCGCCGAGGTACGCAAGAGAGATCGCGAGGACCCTCCCATGCACCCCGTCTGGACCCGGCGCCCTTTTCTTACTCTGGAGGCGGGACAGAACCACCTCCATTTCAGCCTCCGTGACGGGTGGCGGAACACCCTCCTCGTCCGGCGTCTGCCGAGCCATCCTGGGGGGCGTATAGCCCACGGGCGTGTCGGGGAAGAGTTCCCCGACGATCCTCCCCAGTTGGCCCCGCTGGAGCGTCTCGTTGATTGGGGCCGACTGAGCGCGGAGCTTGTTCCGCGCCCATATGTATGGTCGACCCCAGGGGTCTCTGTTGAGACCCTCAACCATCTCCAGCCAGGCCTCCTCCTTGGCTCGGCAAATGGCTTGCTGCAGGATCTTTCGCTTTTCTGCGTAGATCCTGCGCAGCCTGTCGTCCCTGTCGACGTCCTGGGGGCGCCGCCGCCTGCTCCGGGTATAAAGCCATCTGGCCCGATTGCAGGCGGCCCGGAGACCAGCTATCTCATCTGACCACCAGTAGAGCGCCCGCCGCGGGGGTGGACGTCTCGCGGGCGGCATGGCCGCTCTGCAGACCGCGGTGAATGCGTCGCAGAGCTGGTTAGCCGCCTCATCCACCCTTAGCTCTGACAGCGGTGGGAGACTCCACCGGCCGACTATAGCGGCCTCTTCTGCCAGTTCCCGGTCGAGCTTTGAAAGTGCCCAACGCGGAAACTGGCTTCTCCCCCTGGACGACGACGATGACGCCGGACGGACGGGGGCTGGAGACACCTCGAACCTTATGTATCGATGGTCCGAGAGGGTCTCCACCTCCGTCTCCACCCTCCACCCCTCCACTCTGCGTGCGATGGCCGGCGTGGCGAAAGTAACGTCCACCACGGAACCTCCCGACCAACGCACGCACGTCTGGACTGTCCCTATAACTTGCTATATTTTAGTCTAATCTATACAGATATACAGTTAAAGATATTTTATTAAATAGATTAACAATTCACTTATTTCAAATAAATTGTAAAAAGACTTATTTAACATAATTAGTAGGAGCTTTCGAATATAACTTGGTTTATTTTAGTCCAATCTATACAGATATACAGTTAAATATATTTTAAAACTTATTTTATTAAATAGATTAACTTACTTAACATAATTAGTAGGAGCTTCCGAATATAACTTGCTATATTTTAGTCCAATCTATACAGATATACAGTTAAAGATATTTTATTAAATAGATTAACAATTCACATACATATTTAAAATAAATTGTTATAAGACTTACTTAACCTAATTAATAGGAGCTTCCGAATATAACTTGCTATATTTTAGTCCAATCTATACAGATATACAGTTAAATATATTTTAAAACTTATTTTATTAAATAGACTAACAATTCACTTAATTAAAAAGAATATTATAAAATATTGTAAGAGGACGCATCTTCATGACTTTTGGTTGTGCGGATGTCTATGGGCGTTTTTTAATTAATAATTAACGTCAGTTTATCGGTCTATAATACAGTCGGTCTGTTTTCGAAAGTTTATCCAAAATTTGCTTTATTTGCGCATCCATTAACGGATCGAATGGAAAATAACGCTATTTGGGTAAACCCCTCCCAACGTCGGGACAGTACAATGGGGTGAGGTTCCCATCCTCACCCCTTGCCCCCTGCTCTTATGTCCTCTCTTCTTATAAGAGGGGTACAAAGAGCCCCTTTGGCCCAGTTAGCTACGTCCAAGGTGCAGCGGCTCACCCTAGGTTACTGAGCCCCACCGCCACGACAAGGCCTGAACCATGGTGGGGCGCGTGTACATAATAGATAAACTTATTGAGGTAGTAACATATCGTAAAACGGTTCGAGCTGAGCTTACTAAACGTGATATTATTCCGCGCATTGGTAGGTGGTGGCTTTCAATACAAGATTATGATATCACCGTAGATTATAGGCTAGGAGAGCGTATGCGGCATGTTGATGCTCTTAGTAGACATGCAAATACCATGAACATAAAAAGCCTTGAAATTACTGATTGGTTTTATACATTACAATTTCAAGACTATAAACTGTGTGTATAATTAGATAGATAGATAAAAACTTTATTCACAATTCCACATTTCACATTCTTTTTTTTATTTCATTTCACCAAATCTATATCTATACATATAATAAATCTGTAGAGGTCTAATTTCTGTACAAGGAAAAAAAATACTAAATACCGAGTCAGGGGGATGTAAGAAATAATATAGAACTATTTTGGATTTTTTTCGATTTTTTTGTTTCTCTGTTTCTCTGTCTGTTTGTAATGGCTAATCAGCGAAACGACTGGACTGATTTAAATAAAATTTTGTATGGTTGTAGCTTATATCTCTGGTCAACATATAGGATACTTTTGATCCCGGTAAATTAAAGACTTCCCGTGGGATAGTTAAAAAACTGTAATTAGTTAATTAAACAGCTTTATATACAACAACTTATGAACTTAATTTGCTGATACCTTATGTTACCGTTGTATTCAAACAAGTATTCCCATAAAAGTGCCGAATTCCCGAGGGAAAGTAAAACATTACAAAAACAGTGTCTAGCATACTATTCAACTAGATGGCGCTAATAGTATTCTTACATGTTAAATAAATTCGTATTAAATAAAGTAGATGGCGTTGACAGTTACAGTTAGTTGTTGTGTAAGGGTTGTCGTTATGTTCGTGGTCCAGTCTTAATTTATTTTGTATATATATTGGAAAGAAAATTTCAAAGGTTGCCTTTAGCCTTTATTACTGCTTAGAGATTTATTTTAAAATTCAAATATTGGTCAAGTGTTGGTTGAAGATTAATTTGTATTTACTATCTATGCATTGTGGCCTAGATAAATGTCGAAACTCTCTCAGTACCCAAGAGAAGCTAAAATATTAAGGTCTTTCGCTGGTCCTAGGTGACGGAGAGAGCATTTTAAAGACATTTATACTAACGCCCTTCATTAGATTGGTTCAGCATACAAAACATGACGGAATTAAGTCTTCTTCTCAGATTCTTGGATTCGAGCAACCTTAGCTATATTGGAATTAATCCTGTGAGGCATTATATTATATCTTTTAGGTAAATTACTACCTGCCTGTGAATGAGAACCTCACTTAATAATACATTTATAATAAAGAAATATAATAATAATATACTTATCCCAAAGATTAATAAATTAACTCCACGACTAAATAAGTAAAAAAAAACTAAACAAAAAATAGTTTATTGCCAGGAAAAGATGATTAAATTATCCCTAATCTAATTACCTCTAATAAAATGAATCCAACAACTGATCACCATCAGCAGCCTCATTATTAGTATCTGTGTCAGTCAGTCTATGGGAACTCTATATGAATATATGAACGCCAACAACAACAGCTAAGTTGTAATTTAATTATATTCCAACTACAATTAATTTAAAAAAATACGTTTGAGAGAAATCTAAGCCTAATCTAAGACTTGTATAAACGTGCAAACACAAAACAAAATACTTAAACTTAGCTTGAGGTTAAATAAATCAAATGTATATGTGAATCTTTTAACGGAATATAAAGTTCCATATAAACTTATATCCCCTTTGAATTTTGAAAATTTCTTTCTTAGTGGTTTTTTTTTTTTTTTTTTTATTCGGAAAAACTTACAGCTATATATAACTAATTAGAAATATATTTGGAAAGCAAAAAGCCATTTAAAAGTTTTTACAATTAACAACTATTGAGTGCTATTTCATTTTACAGTTTGAGTAGGGAGAAAAAAATAGATATATAAAAATAAACTAAATATGGTTTGAGAACTTAGCTGGATCGTTAAACTGGTAAGACATTATGAGCTATGGGAAGAGAAATATTCTGTGGTCACTAAGCGTCTAATATGGTGAGGTTTAATTAGAAAAATATCAACATCACAGTGATCGCGCAAAAATTCGTTAAATTGTGTTGTAGATCTGACACAAAAGAATTTCGACGATAATTACTGTTATAAGGTGGGATATAAAATGGGGAAAAATTACGAAAGAACCTAGGGGGTACATTAAATTTAATTCTATTAAGTAAGCCGGGGCTATCTATAGTATTATTGACAATTTTAATTAGGTATACTAGATCCGAGATGTTACGACGAATTGTTAGAGGAAGAAAATGATATTTTTTACATCTGTTTCTGTAATCGACATAATTATCGCCACATTTATACTGCAAGTATCTTAAAATCGTTTCTGAATACACTCAATTCTATTTACATATGTATTATAGGCTGGGTTCCAGATCTCAGAACATTATTTTTTTTTTTTTTTTTTGAAATGATCTAAGCTAGTAGACTGAGGTCTGTTCTAACTTCATCTGTCTAATAGGTGAGGCAACGAGGCTCAAACCTTTCTAAGTTTTAGTGTGTTTGGAGGCCCTTATGGGGCCCCCGTCCCGTCATCTAAGAGACGGGGCATCGATGTGAACGCGGGGCTTCTAATTTCCTTCCTGTCGATCACGGGACCAACGGTCGGAAACGAGGTCGTCGCCACCTACGGCGGAGGCGGTGTTGAGTGCGTGTAATGAGTGTACTGTTGTGTGTGTACTGTGTATTAAGGCGGGATGCCCTAGGTTGGAGAGGAAAATGATTATTAGCAACCGTGATAGGATCTGGAGGATCGAGGAGGACGTTTCTCGGTCTCCTACGCAGTCGATGTGAGTCTGGATCGGGTACATAACTAGCGGCCTGTACGACTAGCGGATTTGCGTGATTATTGGCTCTTTCAAAGAACCTTTCTAATTTGTCTTTAAAATGTTGGGCTACAGAAGGCAGCTCGAGTTCTCTATGAAGGTCCACGTTACGATAGTATCATGGACATTCAGAACAATACTCAAGTATACTACGTACGTATGAGCAGTATAGTATTTTTATAGGCTTAAGCGTTCTAAAGTTTTTGCAAGACCTGATAACAAAGCCCAAAGCTCTTGAGGCCTTTTTTGCTATATAGTCGATATGCTCATCGAATAACAGTTTACAGTCTACGACTACACCCAGGTCTTTAATTTTATTTATACTTACAATTGCCTGATTATTAAGGGTATAATTGAACCTAAGAATATTTAATTTGCGATTGAAATTCATAATGTGGCATTTCGAGATATTAAGGTCTAATTTATTAATTTGGCAATAAGTATTGAAACGGTTTAGGTCATACGTTCGTTAGTATTACTCAACGTAAAGCGTGCAACACGAACATATGTCTCTGTATTTTTATTTCCGTTTATCGGTAAAATTGTTAAAATTTAACATGGAAAGTGGATTTGGTAAATTATCGAAGGAAGTAGCAGCGTTGGCACTAAAAATTGCAGCACAATCGGCAATTATTGAAGCTCAAAATAAAAAAATAGAAGCTCAACCATCGATAATTTTTCGACCAATATTAGTGACCAAAAGAGGGTAATGGAACGGCTGTTTTTAAAAGTCGAGCAACTTATTGGTTCATCGAAGATGGTACAGAACGGGACGAGTGAACCGGCAGTATTGGCAACTGCGGCGCAAGTGAGTGAGTCAGCTGTGGAGGCGGAGCTTGCATCGTTATCACAAAATGTAACGGTGCGACCACACAGGCGACGAGCATATAATAATAATATACATCTATTTAATATTTAAGAAACAATATGTGTAAAATTCGAGAGAGACTAGGAGACTTTAATATGCCTTCAGCGTCAGTGGAAATACAAAACTATATGGAATACGTGAACGCTTTCTGTGAGTTTCGGCAGGTAAATGATATACTTAATATTAAAAATAGAACGTTAGATTTTCGATTTTAGAACGTCAAAATTTGACGAACATACCGGTGAGTGAATTGGAGGTCCGTTTAGCTGACGATCCTTTAACTACCATAGACACGTATCACCCCCACTCGTGGCTGTGGTGTCGACAGATCCTCGTCAGGATGGTCGCCAACCACTACCTACAATTATAGACGAATCGCTACCCTTTAAAAGTTGGAACTTTTCTAAATGTAATTTTCATACTTTATATTCTAGTTTTAGGTGCTTAGACTGGTATAAATTGTATGAAATAAAACATTCGGAGGCAGCTCTGAATTATTTATATGAATTAGTTAACGGGGCTATCGACGATTGTGTACCGAGGAAACGTCGACGCCTAAATAACTTTCAACGTAACATGTATCCGGAATGGTATACAGCAGACCTGATACGTGATATTAAGCGTAAGTGGCGTTATCACAAACTTTTTAAAATTACGGGTTCGCATAGCGAGTACGCGCTATTTGCTACGTATAGGTCGGCAGTGAAAAGAAAAATTAATACATGTTTTGAGGCTTACCAAAAAAGATTGCAAATTAATTTTAAAAATGACCCTAAATGCTTTTAGAGTTTTATTAGAAGCAAGCAATCCAACCGTAATAAAACTAAAATGACTAAAGGTGGAGTGGAATTGAGCGAAGAGCAGTGTGCGGAGCACTTCGCATCTTTTTTGAATCTGTGTACAGTCCAATCCAACCGCAACTGGACCCCCGCGAGGCGGAGCGTGCAGCGGGGACGGGAGCGGGCGCTGCGCGCGTGCACATAGGACAAGTGACTGCCGCTGACGTGCGCGCCGCTCTCGGCGACCTGCCGCCGAAGCGCTCGTATGGGCCCGATGGGATACCTCCCTATATAGTCAAGGACTGTCGCGCGGTATTCGAGAAGCCGTCGTTGCATATTTTTAATTTATGTCTAAAAGAACAACACTATCCCGACTTATGGAAAACATCTCGAGTTATTCCGATACCTAAGGCGGGAGCGGGACCCGAGGTGGAAGGATATCAACCGATAGCCGTGCTGTCGGCGTTTTCTAAAATATTTGAAACTGTTTTACATAAACGTATTTATTCACAAGTCAGTGCAAGACTAACTGATGCGCAGCATGGCTTCCAGCCTGGTCGGAGTACGGGAAGTAACATGCTGTCGTTCGTATCACACCTGACGCCAGTCGTAGACGCCGGGGGTCAGGTGGACGTCGCGTATTTTGACTTTCGCAAAGCATTTGACTCTGTTGACAATGACATACTTTTAGCAAAGCTGTCGGCCATAGGGTTCACGCCGCACCTTATCGAGTTCTTTGCGAGTTATCTCGGGATGCGAAGACAGTATGTCGAGTATGGAGACTTTGATTCGAGATCGTATTATACCTGGTCGGGGGTGAGTCAGGGAAGCAATCTCGGGCCGCTGGAGTTTATCATAATGATAAACGATCTCCCGGATGTCGTTAAGGAGGCCAAATGTTTACTTTTTGCAGACGACTTAAAACTATTTATAGCTGTACGGGATACTCTAGACTGTGAACGCCTCCAAAGTGATATAAATAGAGTAGTCGAATGGAGCGAGTCCAACAAACTGCTGTTTAACGCGACAAAGTGCAGCGTCATAACTTACACACGCGCGCGCGCCCCTCTCCATCATCAATACACTATCGGGAGCTCGGTAATGCCGCGAGTGACACGTATTCGCGATTTAGGCTTAGAAATGACACCAGACTTGACATTTCGTCAACACATCATTAAAGTTTGCGCCAAATCGTTTAGAAGTCTAGGTTTTATCATAAGGCAGTCCGCGAATTTCAATACGGGTATGATTAAAAATTTATATAACGCTTTGGTGCGAAGCCATTTAGAAAGTAATTCTATTATATGGAATCCTCATGAAGCGAAATACCGGCTAATGATTGAAAAAATTCAACAAAAATTAGCAAGGTTTTTGTACCCAAAGAAGTATGGCGTGTACCCGTACTATCCTTTAATGTACCCAAGTCGCTTCGTGTTGGGTATGGTCGGATACTGCAGACTATCTGTTCGGAGGGACGCGGCCCTCGTCAAGTACGTGTGCCGCGTGCTGCGCGGTGAGCTGCATCACCCGGACGTTTTGAGCGCGCTGCCGCTGCGCATCCCCTACCCGGGTCTGCGGCGCAGGCAAGCGTTACTCAGTGCTACGGCATCCCGGACGAACCTACTAAACGCATCTCCCGTGTCACGCGCCATTGGATTAATAAATATGCTCGCGGATAACGATGTAGATGTTTTTTGTCATAACTTGCCGAAACTCATGAGATTAGCCCAGGTAGTTATTGAAAATAGTGATAATAATTATTAATTAATAATGTAATGTAACATACTTTTAATGTGTCCACCATTTTTTTTCATGTTTCATATAGCATCGTCTTGGATTTTATCTGTTATGGTGTTATATTTCTGTTATCTAATAAATAATAATAATAATAATAATCCTGCAGTAATCGACAATCATCGATTGATGATATACGTTTTATTATTTTCGTATCGTCGGCATATAATAAGCAATGTGAATGATGAAAACATGATCATACATCATTCAGAAATATGGCAAACAGAAGTGGCCCGAGAAGTGAGCCTTGAGTGTCCCCAGAGGGGACTGAGACCCAGGTAGAGACGTAGCCGTTTAAGGCTACTGCCTGAGAACGATTATTTATATACGAGGTGAACCAACGAAATAGATTCCCGTGTATTCCCGCCATATAGATCTTCTGAAGCTGAATACTGTGGTCTATACGATCAAAGGCCTTAGTAAAATCGGTATATACTATGTCGACCTGTGTACCCGAGTCCATGGACGAGCTGACGTAGTAATAAGTAAGAAGAAGATTCGAGGTGGTTGAGCGACCTTTCAAAAAACCATGCTGCTCTGGAATGAACCAAGACTGAATTGTAGCGTAGACCTGTCGGTAAACGATGTTCTCAAATATTTTGGCAAGAATGCAAAGTTTTGAAATTGGTCTGTAATTTTTTATATTGGTTTTGTCGCCATTTTTATATATTGGGGTTATAAATGCCGACTTCCATATATTTGGTACATAGCCTTCGTCCAATGAGCGCCTAAAAAGTATACTCAAAGTAGTAACAAGGCTTTTAGCACATTTTAAGATTAATAAAGGAGGAATATCATCGGGGCTGGCACCTTTATTTAAATTAATAGATTCCAAGAGCTTGAGGAGCTCATTATGATCTATATGAATGTTTCCAATATTGTAATTATTTACTTTTTGCGTCACGGCGTATGTAGAGTTGGAGTTGGGGCTATATTCAAGAAAGTTAGCCTGGAAGTAATTTGAGAATAAATCACAAATTTTGTCACCGGTGGAAGCAGTTTCGTTATTGTATGACATAGAGGAGGAAAGAGTGGAAGACGTTTTGCTATATATTGCTATATATAAAGGACCAAAAAGCTCTAGGGTAATTATGGATTCTTCGGTTTTATATATATAAGATTTGTAAAGTAACTTTTCAAGAGACTTTGCTCTTTTTCTGAGTAGTGAAAACGTCATATAATCACTTTGGTTCCCGTAAATTTTAAATTTTCGAAGAAATTTGTGTTTTTCTTTTAAGACCTTAACCAGAGCAGAACTGTACCATGGAGGGTAACTCGGTTGGGTAAGTTTACGAGTTACATAGGTATTACGAAGATTGTATATTGTATCATAAAAACATTTAACCGCTTCATCTAGAGAGTTATTATTTAAGGTTTCAGTCCAATTAATGACATTTAAAGAGGTATTAATAGAATTATAGTCGCCAGATTTATAGAAATATTTAAATCTCTTCTTTGTTTTTAAAGAACATTTTGGGCAGTGTGATAAGTGTATACAAAGTGATTTGTGATGAGGAATATCGTCAGGCACCAGGGGATCGTCACAAGGATTGATATCGAGTTCACAATTTGAAAAAACTAGGTCTAGGAACCGATTATTATTGTTACGAACCTGACTACGCTGAATGAGGTCGCATTGAGCTAGGGTGTCAATAAAATTTAATTGAGTACCACTGAGGGATATTCCACTCTCTGTGAAGTAGTTTCCTTGTGGGTCCCAGTCTATGTGTGGTAAATTAAAATCCCCCATAATAATGAATTCGTCATTCGGACAGGAGTTGACTATGTCAGACAAGTTGTTAGAAATTTTTTCAAGTTGCTCCATGGAAGTGTAGCCCAAGTTCTGTTTACACAGGTAAAGAGTACAGATATGTATTCTAACGGGTGATCTACCAATTGTGTGAGGGATAATAGTTACCCATAGGTCCTCAGACGTAGAGTGCCACTCCGGACGACCGACCATTGCAAGATCACGACGAATACCTAACAAAACACCTCCCCCTAGTGACTGATTAGTTAGAGAATAGTCCCGGTCTCGACGTCATACTGTATAACGGTCGTCAAATAATTCTTAGTCGCATACACTTTGCAACAGCCATGTTTCGGTGATTGTTATTATATCATAATTATTAAGCAACACATTCCTTTTAAAACAAGAAGTTTTAGTACGTAATCCTACGTAAAATTTAGTACGCATTCTGATAAAAAATGCTTATTTTAGAATCCATTTATGGGCAACAATTATTAACTGGAAATTTAATAATTTAGTCACGGCCAAGTTTATTTGGAATGAATATCTTATTTTGAAATAATTAGTACTAATGCAAAAGGATTATTATTATTATTTAAGGGTGGGGACACCAGCAAGGCCAGCCGGGTGATCAGTCCTCATTAACGGGACCATTTCACCCAAAAATGCAAAAGGATAATAATAAAATTGTTAATATTAGGTCAGTTTTATGATAATATTTAAAAAATAAATTGAAGTTGATAAACAGGAAGTGTGTTATATCAATTGAATTATGTAACAACGAATTATTAATAGCAAACATTATTAATTCACCATAGTATAAACCGATTACTCTCAAGTTCGTCTCAGACATAAAATTATAACATAGCACATAATATATTACACAGTAACTCTGATAATTAAGGTAGTAGATACTGAACAATAGGACCAACATATAACCAGTATGAATATGATTAAATGAAGATAAAATGCAGCGTTTCATCAACAAATAGTGACGTGGGCTTTCTATTGTTAATGTAATATAATATTGTTTGTGTGAATTGTTATCGGTACGATATATGTTACAAAGGTATGCATGAGATTTCTTTATATATGAATAACTACATACATACACGCATATATATAGATAAGTAATGTAAATAGTTAATTTATATTGACCGCATACCCCAGTATTAGTGCAATATTTTTTATAAAACATGATCACGTCGTACAATTTTAAAACACTTATCAAACAGAGATAATTGATTGATAATAATATTAATATATCAATTCGCATTATATCGAACATAGCCATGGCACTAAAATACTTCATAAAAAATATCTGTGTAGATATATTTTTCACCACGGTAGAAATAACACTTGAAAAATTTCTAGACACAGTATAAAGCAAGATTAGTTTTGTGCGCACTCGCACTCTGTAAGAACACTAATTTGTACTCTGAGTAAAAAGTATAGAATCCCAGTCCCATATAGTGCAACAGTACTGTCTTTGGTGGCGGGTAGGTGCCTAACTCAATAGTTGTGGATGCATCGAAGTTGGCCCGTCGCACAAATGTGGTGCAAGAGATATTAGACAGAATTAACAAGTGAGTGTGATGACCGAGGGGCGATAATTGTGTACCACAGAATTTACTTACAGATGTCAATAGATTGGCAATCCTCCTTCTATTCATAACGATGTGTAAGGTAAGCGATAAAATACCGCGGTTCTCAAACCATTTAATAAAACAGAAACATTAGGAATTAAAATAAATATGTGATTATGATAACCTAAAGTGGGTGATACTTTAAGATACATTCTATTGTTTATTGAGTTACTCTTGCAAGATCTTTTTCGTTTTTTATAAAAAATACGGGTGATGAATCAGTCTTCCTTGCCATTATTTTTGAATGTTTTACCCATATATATTTAAATCCAACTTCCTTCGCACGGGATTTGGCTTTGCTGAGCAGACGCAGAACGCAGAGGATGATGGGTAGCCGATA
Organism: Helleia helle; assembly: GCA_963853865.1. Taxonomy (NCBI): domain Eukaryota; kingdom Metazoa; phylum Arthropoda; class Insecta; order Lepidoptera; family Lycaenidae; genus Helleia; species Helleia helle. The sequence continues at coordinate 2,449,336 of OY971434.1, forward strand.
TCGGATAAATTTAGATTACGTTTCCGTGCAGCAGCCACCAGGTCTTCTTTGATATAGCGATTATTAAAACATATTATTATTGGCTTAGCCATATTAGGTAATCGTGTTGGTACGCGGGCAATGTAGTTTATGTCCTCTTTCTTGATCGGAAAGTTGATGTAGTTGCCAATGTTTTGTACCAAATCATAAAGATTTTCATCTTTTTTTTTGCGGGATACCCTTAATCTCGACATTATTTGCTCTTGCCCATTGATCTCTCTCTTCCAGTTCGGAGTTCAATCTAGATATTTATTTTTGAAATATGGGAACATCGGAGGCAATATTCTCAATATCTTTTACTTTGGTTTCAAGTGACTGTACCGCATCAAACAGCTTATCCGTATGCTGATGAGCCATTTCAACCGATTGCTTTAAGTCCGAGAGATCATTTTTTATTATTTTTAAATCTTGGCTCAGGGTAGGAAGTGACGCAAGTTGCACCAAAATGTCATTCAGCTGTTCCTGCATTCTATCCAATTGGTTAGGTATTTGAAGAGTTGGGTATGAAATACAGGGAGCTGGCGAAACTGAGGGACTCACTTTACATTTTGGACAGCGCCAAGTATTTTTCCTGTCGCCTAGACGCCTGAATCCAGTCTCTGTTACTCCAACACAGCTAAAACCATATTGATTTTTGCAAATATAGCAAATAGGTCCGTCGGTGTGAGATTCTTCGCAAATATTACAGTGGAACATCTTGAGAACAACTGGGACTTTAGGTGGGTAACGACAAAATGCACTCACAACACACAAGTTATATCTATGATAAACACATTTTTTGCGCTTACATTGCAAACGCTGACCAAACCCTACAAGAAAGATCAAAATAATGTACTTACTACAGTATTAAAGGTCTACAAAAAAGCCCACGGTAGTATAATATATCTATCGCTTAGGGATAGTCATAACATCATAACATAGTATTAAACAAAGTCGCTTCCCGTCTGTCTATCCCTGTATATGCTTAGATCTTTAAAACTGCGCAACGCATTTTGATGCAGTTTTTTTAGGGTTCCGTGGCCAAATAGCAAAAAACCCTTATAGATTTATCATGCCTGTCCTTCTGTCTGTCTGTCTGTCTGTCACAGCTACTTTTTTCCGGAACTATAATAACTATACTGTTGAAACTTGGTAACTAGATCATGTACTGTGAACCGCATTAAGATTTTTACACAAAAATAGAAAAAAAAACAAAAAATTTTGGGGGTCCCCATACTTAGAACTGAAACTAAAAAAATATATCATCAAACCCATGTGTGTGGGGTATCTTTGAATAGGTCTTTAAAAATTATATTGAGGTTTCTAATACCATTTTTTTTTCTAAACTTCAGTTTAGAAAAAAAAATGGTCAAAAATTGGTCGAGAGACACTTCCGAAGTGGTAAAATGTATGTCCCCTCCCCATGTAACTTCTAAAATAAGAAAATTATAAAACTAGAAAAAATACTGGTTGTATTTGGAACGCTTGCGAAAATGAAGAGGTATGATAGTGTTGGCATAGCCTGACATGATACAAGTGAAAAAAACGCGTTTTCTTTTTTTTTTGGTTGCCTTTTTTTTTGTATAATCCGATTTAGTAAACATAATGTTACAGGAATTTGATAATAATACTTTAAAATAATGGTTTTTTGAAAAAAACAGCAATGTCGATGATTAATCGTGTCGATGTCGATGAAATATGAAAATAAAAAATCGAACTTTCAACGTTGCAGGATTAGATTTGATAGCCAATTATTATTTATAGCATATCACCCTTTCAAGAGTAACATCTAAAGAAAACATGTTTTTATTTTCTTTTTTTTGAAAGAAGGATTCTTACCCTTCTTCTTCTTTGGTACCCCTCTTATAAGAAGTGGGGACTAAAGAGCAAGAGGTGAGGAAGGAAACCTCACTCCATTGTACTGTCCCGACGTTGGGAGGGGTTGTTCTGTAATGCGGAATACCCCTCTGTGGAGGTGGCGTCGGTCCCCTGAGGGGCTGACTAGCCGTCGAGGTGCCCTGATTGCTCATTAGATCCTCACCAAAGGCGGCATTGGTGGTACTCGCCGGATTTTAGTGGGTAGAGCTTCGTCCACTAACTAGCTTTTGGGCGCAGCGAGTCCCACATACCCGCGTGGGGAGACCCACTCCCCCGTGGGATGCCTCAGAGCATGTCCCGGCGTTAAAGAAAAAAAAGCATTGCACCCATGCGAAGCCGGGGCGGGTCGCTAATAATTTATATTTGTACGCGAATGTGTTTTATTTGGGAAGTACGCGGGTGAAACCGCGGGGCGCTGCTAGTTATTAATAATATTTAACAATCACACCACGTTAACCTAGTCCCATGGTAAGTTCATAAGAACTTGTGTTACGGGTACGGAGATAAATTTAAGATTATAAATATATAACGTTGACCTGTGCAGATATCTATATTCATCATACAATTTATATGTTCTTGGCGGGATTCGAAACCGCGACCGCTGTGTAAAGAGTCCAGTAGCCAGCACTCGAGCCGCCTCACGTAAAATTAAAATCTATACTAATATTATAAAGCTGAAGAGTTTGTTTGTTTGTTTGAACGTGCTAATCTCAGGTACTACTGGGCCGATTTGAAAAATTCTTTCAGTGTTAGACAGCCTATTTATCTAGGAAGGCTATAGGCTATAAAACATCACGCTGTGACTTATAAGAGTTGAGTAACGCGGGCGAAGCTGCAGGCAACAGCTAGTTTAAAAATATACTTATATTGGAAAAACAATAGATAAATTATAATTATTATTATTGAGTGATTGAACATAAAGAATATTTTTATTATATCATGCACGCCAATTACTAAAATATATAACAAAATATCAAAACAATAAGTCACATGCGGACATAAAGGTGACCCCAGATAATCAACAAAAGGCAGATGGAGCGCGCCGAACATGCGAGTGAAGCCACTAAAGCGAATACAATCTCGCAGCTTTCACAACCGACGCCAGGTGGCCGTGTGGTCGCTGGACGCTGACCGCACGGTAGGCGGGGGGCAACCCCCGACTTTTTAAATCAAAAGTGAGCCGAATGGGCTCACACTAATCCGATGAAGCATTAGGGCCTTCGGGCCATTAGCATAGATCCATCCGAAAAAAAAAAAAAATCTTGCAGCAGTGCTAAAGTGTGGTGCTAAATAAAGCGTCGTACTGTTTAAACGTCTCGAGTGATTCATTATTTTGTGTCAAAAAATGCCGTCTTGTGTTATTATACATTGTAAATGTTGTTTCAAAAAATAAAAAAAAGAGGATGGAATATCATTTCACAAATATCTATAAAATAATTAATTGATATTTATTCACCCAATAATTTTTCGATTGTCTCGAAACACAAAACCTCGACATTAATTTGTCTGTATTGCCAGTTTTCGGTAAAATGTTTTCCCTTCAATTGGGGAAACTACCTGTTGGTCTAGGCCTGACTGTTAAATGTAGGGACGTGGATTCGATTCCCAAGCGTAAATTGTCATATAATGTGCAAATTGTTATTTCGAATTGGGATGTATTTTTATCTGTTATTGTCTTTATACAATTGCTTTTATATAATGAGATTGCCGGAGTTTTTTTAAGTTAGTTGGATAGGCAAACCGGCAAACGTGCCACCTGATGGTAAGTGGTCGACGTCGCCCATGAACATAAACTATAGTTTACCTGGAACGAGCCCAGGCAACTCATCTATGTGTTGCCTATCCTGAGACATAAGATGTTAAGTCTCGGTGCCAGTAATTACACTGCCTGTCTTGCCCTTCTCTCCGAAACACAGCTAAGGTGTTTCACGGGAGAAACAAGCAAGATGGTGGTACCCATACAGCCGGGAGCGCGGCACAGCGCTTCCCTCCCACCGATATTATTGTATATGTACATATAACAATTTAGTTCCTCATATGTATGTATGTGTATTTGGTCTTAAAAAATCGATAGTCATAGCAGCCGGTGACGTTGTTATTAAGTACATAATATCTATTATTGAATGTGTCATCAATATATGATTGTATTAAATAAAACTTCCTACATTTTAAGTATTTCACATAATTTCTCTGCATGTGAAACTGTTCATTAAGAAGAAAAAAAAAACACTGATAGCATTGAATCATTCATCATGTTTGGTTGCATGTAAAATATTATTCTAGTATTAAAACACGACTTTATAAAAATTAAAACCCGAAGCGAGGCGAGGGCGCACCGCTAGTTATAAGAATCTGTTTTTTTTTTCTTCTGTTATTTTAACGAAGCCTCTTTTAATTTAATAAAACACACGACCCCTTCAACTTCACTCTATGGCGAATATTTAAGTGTTTAATAAACAAGTTAATTAAACAATTATTCAATCCAAATACTAACCTAAATTTGTATTCATTTAGTAACAAATTCATCTATCAAAATAAAACTTTAGATCCCATTGTCGTAAAAAGATTTAAAAAAGAGTTTTTTTCTGTTTCTGGTATCATTACACACACATAGATGCTGTGTCCCTACAGCGCTGTTTCTAGTCGTCACGCACACATGAATAAAAAGTGGCTTCACACTGTTTGTTGCGTACACTCCATCTGCCTTTGTTTATAATATTAATCTGAGAAGGTGACTCTATCGCTGAAAAGCGATTTCTTCCTAGTAGCTTTTGGGTAATGACAACCCTATTAATTTTATAAACACTAAAGTTTGTATGAATGGATATTTGTTACTCTTATGTTATGTTACTTGGATAAGCAAACTGGCAAACGTGCCACCTGATGGTAAGTGGTCAACGTCGCCCATGAACATAAACTAGTTTACCTGGAACGAGCCCAGGCAACTCATCTATGTGTTGCCTATCCTGAGACATAAGATGTTAAGTCTCGGTGCCAGTAATTACACTGCCTGTCTTGCCCTTCTCTCCGAAACACAGCAAAGCTGTTTCACGGGAGAAACAAGCAAGAAAAACTTTTCTTCTTTCTTTCACAAAAAAAACTTCTAAATGAATTTTAATGAAACTTTATCTACACTAGCTTATATATCAGAGTTGTCTAAACCCTAATAAAAAAGTCACGGGCACCATTTAGCATTTTATAATAATAAGGCCGGTGAAACTATATTTTATTAATTATTTTATATAGACTATAAATCCTAATGAATAATGTAAAATAAATATTATGGTATATATTTTACATTATGCATATATTATATAAATATTTAAAGTATCTATGTACACAAACATACAAAATAATAATAAAATGTACAAAACATACATGTCACTTATTACAAATATACATACATAGAAGTTCCAAATATAAACAGACAAATAACTAAAAATAATTTAAGAGATATTTAGGTAATAACTTTTATTATTATACATTTAATGATTATTAATGTTCTAAATATAAAATTTTAGTAACTTGGGCGAACATGAAGAGGCACCTTTACGTGTATTTGTAAGTTTGTTCAGTGTCCACCAAATGGCGCTAGTAATGTTTTACGAAGTATTGTAGAGGTGGGGTGCGGGAAAGAGGGAACGAATGCTCAAGGTTATTTGGTCGGGGTAGCGCCTTAATAAAAAAAGTGCTGAAACCAATAAAATACATTGTTCTATTACCATTAACTATGTACCTAATACCTAAATTAGCGCACTACACGTAATCAAACACTGGTAGTCAGCGTTACTGTTTCTAGGAAACCTATAAAGAATTCCTAGAATATATCTAGGCGACATGTTGTTTACAATATCAAATATCGAAACTGTCATTGAAATTGTTTTAATGCATAAATACTTCATAATTAAAAGCCATCTTGGCCTGATTATTATCAAGAAAGAAAAGAAAAAAAAAGAAATTATGTGGCACACAATCTACCTGTAAAGGCTATTCCTAGCTGGCTACGGGGATGGGCCGTCTTAGCGTTCATTTGAATAGGCCTATATCCCACAGTGGACGGATAGTGATGACGACCAAAAATATAGGACATTTTGTACTAATTTAATTATTTTTTTGTTGGATAGGCAAATGGGCAGAAGAACCACATGATGGTAAGCGGCAGTACGCTTTAAACAGTGTCGCCTTTACCATAGCCGTGCATCGAGCGAACCTGCGCGCCAGCATATTGCAGCGGACGGCCAGCGCCCTGCGCTCCCTTTCTGACCCAGTGGCCCAGATACTTAAATTGCGAGACTTGCTTAAGAGGAGTACCATTTAGGAATAGGGGTGGTGTATTCAAATAGCACTTAGATCCAGCTCTAAAAACCATAAACTCACTCTTATCCTCATTGTATCTGAGCCCATGGGCCACCGCATAGGATTCACAAATTTGCAATAATTTGCGCAGAGCTCCAATCGACGGGCTCAGCAGCACCATGTCGTCCGCGTAACTAATATTATTAATGCACGTACCATCTATATGACATCCGATCCTAGTGCTGCCGAGCTCGCCAAGCAAACGGTTCACGTAGAGGTTGAAGAGGTTCGGTAATAAACCGCGATAAAATCCATTTATAACATTGATTGAAATTCGCGTAAACATTAGATAACAATATCAGTTCTCTACTATGGTCCGGGCCTTGTCGTGGCGGTGGGGCTCAGTAGCCTAGGGTGAGCACAGCACCTTGGGCGAAGCGAAGTGAGCCAATGGGGCTCTTTGTACCCCTCTTATAAGAAGAGGGGACAAAAGAGCAGAGGGAAAGGGCGAGGACCTCACCCCATTGTACTGTCCCGACGTTGGGAGGGCTTGTTGAGGGACTGACTAGTCGTCAAGGTGTCCTGTTTGCTCTACAGATCCGGGGAACCTCAACAAAGGCAGCATTGGTGGCACTCGCCGAGTTCCAGTGGGTAGACCCTCTCCCCCACGGGATGCCTCAGGGCATTTCCCGGCGTTAAAGAAAAAATAAACTTAACAATATCAAGTTAACAGACTTTTGTAAATTATTCGTCTCTGTAGATACTTTTCCAAAGATTTTTAAAAAAAAATTCCTTTGCAGAACTATAACTGCAAAGATATCGCATGAATATCTAACCTTTATCTATTGACAATTTCATGTCTGTATGAACATGTTTAGGTAACGTTAAAATGAAGCAAAATAACTGTAAACTATTAGATTGGCTCTCGTATAAATAAATACATAATATGATATTGTAAACTATTTGTAGGCACTGCTTTTATGACCGTTAGTAACGGGGGCCATTTTGACTGTACGATCGGATACAATTACTGGAAAAATATTTTAAGTTTTTTATGTTAAGCAGGCAGGCACACTGGCATGCGGGCTTACTCTTGACATTCGATTCTATTGTTTAGGATTGTCATCGATAACCTGTCAATCGGTACTCTTGTATGCTACACTAGCGCACTATTTGACTCTATTACAGTGGAATTTTACATAAAATCTTTTTACACATTTTTCGCATACAATGTTTTCTTAAAAATTTTTCGCATTCTTTACAATATTTTGACAATGAGGTATCGACTTCGAAATTGAGTTTGGGATCGAATGACGAATTTACACAGTTAAAGGTCAAAATATTGTCAAGAGTGTGAAAATCTTATTACATATTAGTAACATATTATTTAAACAATTATATTGTTTATAATTAGAATATTAAAAAATCATAAAATTGAATACTAGGCCGACTTTGAACTTATGACGCCCTGGGCTACTTGGGGGCCTAACTAACTGACTTGAATGTCAATGAACTCCGAGCGGCTAAACCGATTCTGATGATTTTTTTGTTTGTCAAGTGGATTCACCATAAAATAGAGAAGGATATGATATTTTAGGAGGCTTTAGGAGGTGAAAGGCAAGCCCTCAGTAATGCTACATTTCAGACAATGGTGTGATTGACAAACGAGAATTTTAGGAATCTATGCAATTTCTTTTGGACACTCATATTGAAAGTTTTTTATTCGTTTTCAACTAAACTTATGCACCTTTCAAAGGTTTTTTTATTTGATTGTTTGAATATACACGCAATTAATACACTGTTTTACTCCATGTTTCCTCTATACCTATCTAATTAGACGTCTATTTATAAAAAAAAGGAATGATAAAAGTTAATTTTTATATTAAATCTAACGAACGTAAGCAACCACCAGCATCGGTATCCGAACGCGGTTTTGAATTGATAAATCCTTATTCGCCTGAATACAATATGCATGCACCATCTGCGTCAGGGAACGCCATTTGAATAATGTTTATCAATATTTGAATAACATAACCAGTAAACTGTTGCAAAATGGGTGACCGTGAATTTGGTTTTATAATTTCATTTTTGAATACGAGCGGCACAGATTAACAATATCGTTTAATATATGAATGACGCACGGATAAATATAGTAAACAGGATACTTCAAATTACCATGAAATTATATTAACACTCTATGAAAAAAATAGGCAGGCAAACGTGCAGTCGAGGCTTTAGACTTAAGATTTTGACACAAAAGTAGAAAAAAAACAATAAATTTTTGGGGTCCCCATACTTAGAACTAAAACTCAATTTTTTTTTCTCATCAAACCTATCCGTGTGGGGTATCTATGGATAGGTCTTCAAAAATGATATTGAGGTTTCTAATACCATTTTATTATAAACTGAATAGTTTGCGCGAGAGTCACTTCCAAAGTGGAAAACTGTATATATAATTCCCCTGTAACTTATAGAATAAGAGAATGATGAAACTAAAAAAAAAATGATTTACATTACCATGCAAACATCCACCAAAAATTGGTTAGAACAAGATCTAGTAAGTAGTTTTTTTATACGTCATAAATCGTAAACCGCTATTTACCTTTCATGTAATCAACTCAAGTATGTATATAAAAAACATTTAATTCCATAAACATAAACCTTAATTTTTGTTAAAGTGTCTGTTATGTAATGGTACGGAACCCTTTGTGCGCTAGTCCGACTAGCACTTGGCCGGTTTTTTTATTTAACGCCGGAAATGCTCTGAGGCATCCCGCGGGAGAGTGGGTCCTCACCAGGCGGGTGTGTGGGACTCGCTGCGCCCAAGAGCTGGTAAGTGGACGCAGCTCTACGCACTAAAACCCGGCGAGTGCCACCAATGCCGCCTTTGGTGAGGTGCCCCAGATCTAATAAGCCGTCGAGGTGCCCTGTTTGCTGTAGCTAGTCAGCCCCTCAGGGTACCGAGGCCACTTCCTTAGAGGGCTTGACCCGCACCACAGATCAACCCCTCCCAACGTCGGGACAGTACAATGGGGTGAGGTTACCGTTCTCGCCCCTTGCCCCCTGCTCTTTTGTCCCCTATTCTTATAAGAGGGGTAAAAGGACCCCCCCCCCCCCGACTCAATTAGCTTCGCTCTAGGTGCTAGGCACACCTTAGGCAACTGAGCCCCACCGCCACGTCTAGGCCTGAACCATGGTGGGGCCCATACATCTGCACAACTAGAAAACTGGAAAAGCAGGGCAACACATTTGCATGATTATGCAAATGTGTTGCCCTGCTTTTCCATATCCCTCCAACGAGCCATCGGGAACTCACAAACCGCACCAAACACGAAAGCATAACTGTCACTTTACGCCGCAGTCTTGGAGAGAGAGGTCCCCGGTCGTGCCGGTCCTGGGCCTGTAGACAAAGTGACATCGCTTTGTAGCCGAAATTCGTTATCGTCTTTGAGATAACGATAATAATTTTCTAGCCAATGATCAATCAAAGATCGTGACAGTGCAACGACAACAACTGTCAAGTGTCAACAAAGTTCGACAAGAAGTGTCAAATAGGACCAAAATATTAAAATTAATTTCTATGTAAATAGACCTCGTTCATACACACTATAACTCATAAAAATTGTGAAAATGTTGCCCTCCATGGCCCACGCCCACGGATAACGAATCAATATCAATAATCTTCTTCTTCTTCTTTGGTCTTGGCTCCCAAATGGATTTGCCAGTATCAGGGTGCGTGATAAAATGTTCGGTGACTAAAGCCCATGTTCAGTATTGCGGCATTGTTGACTTATCTGACTCTGCTACTTAGATTTTTTTTTTGTGGAGGTGCAAGTGTTAAAAGATTTTATATATGTACAAAAAATAAAAATAAAAACTGTTGCTCCACCTAAAACAAAACATAAACAATGGTTAGTACGACACTATTCTACAGTCTAATGTTATTTTCTACAATAAAGGAACATAAAGTATGTACAAATGGTGTATATACATAGGACAGCACAGATTTAAAATCAACAGGGCGTGGCATATCGGGCGGAAGAGAATCATAAAGTGATGACAAATTACGCGTGCAGCTAAAAAAAATGTGGTCGGGAGTGCCTTCGTCCAGTCCACACTCACAGAGAGAACTATCTCTTATTCTTATATTGGCTAGGAAGACGGGGTTACAAGAGTGTCCAAGACGAAGTCGACATATCGTGGAACAAACAGATTTACTTATATTGTGATATTTAAAAAACCAAGGTTTAATGGGAATTAAATTTTGTATGTCTGCATAATGTTTCCCCTTTATTCTGCGTGACTGCATCCACAGTTCGTTCCAGTCTGTTGAAAAATGTACCTTTGCTAACGGAATAAGATCCTGGCAATACAACTTAAATTGGCTGAGTCCACCCGACCTAGTCGCCTCTTTAGCATAATGATCAACATTTTCATTACCATGTATACCGCTGTGACTTGGAACCCAAGCCAGCACAACTTGGATATTATTAATAAAAAAATTATGGAGCAAATGTTTAATTTTTAGGATCAAGGAAAACTTTGATTTTGATTGAAATTGATTTGATGAGATTGCCTGAAGAGCACTTCTTGAGTCCGATATAATAATAGAATTGTTAAGGCTATGCGACTCAACAAATCTAAGAGCTTCAAGAATTGCTAAAACTTCACCTGTAAAAACAGATGTTATCGGGGGTAATTTATAATTTAATATGACATTAACTTTTGGGATCCAGACGGCCACACCAACACAATCCAACAAAGACAATTAGGAGGCATCTGTATAAATAATGAGCCAGTCCTTAAACTGTCTGTTCATGATCGAGTTGAATTGAGAGTTGGCTGAAATGGATTCTTTAGTAATGGGTAAATCAAGAATGATATTGGGGGAAAAGATAACAGAGGAGTAAGGAGTTTCATAAAGGGGATTAAGCCTAAACTGGGCAACTGGACATGGGAGAGAAGTAAACTTTTGGTCGCTCTTAACGAGACATGGAATTTCCTTGTGAGACCAATAACTAGAGGAGGAAGTAAGCTGAGACAGTATACTAAGTTTACGAACTAGTGGATGGTGTGAGGAATGGAAAGCCTTAAAAATAAATCTATCAGACAGATACTGACGACGAAGATGAAGAGGGGCATCTACACATTCCACCTGCATAGCGTTAATAGGAGAGGATTTCATAGCACCTAAATAATGCGCAGTGATTTGGACTGCACTTTATCCAAAAATTTTAAGTAGGTTTTGTTGCATGGTTCAAGTAGGGATGATCCATAGTCTAAATGGCTACGGACCAGAGCATTATATAGGAGCTTTTGCGTATAGGTATGAGAACCCCACCACACTCCAGATAGAGAGCGAAGAATGTTAACATTTTTTTCGGACTTGTTTAGTATATGTTTAACATGTTGAGAGCCTGTCATACCTGCATCAAGATAAACTCCTAGAAATTTAACCTTGTCTCTAACTGGGAAAACTTGGTTATTAGAAATAATATTTACATTGGGGACAGATCTTGCCCTAGAGAAAACCACCACACTGCTTTTTTCTGTTGATATGGATAAACCATGCCTATCTAACCACTCATTTAAGTACCTAATGGAAGAGTTGAGGCGGTCAGAACATTCCAACACATTTTTATTAGAAATGTACGATGACATATCGTCCGCATACTGAAGAACATTGCAAAAACAACTTACTGAGAGGTCAAGGTCATGAGTGTAAATATTATATAAAAGGGGGCTAAGGACCGAACCTTGGGGTAGACCTTTCCAAACTTTTCTAGGGGGAAGAGATGAATTTTGGTAGTTAATGATAAGAGATCGGGTTGATAAAAAATTGCTGATATAATTCACAATCTTCACAGGAATACTCAGATTTAGCATCTTCTGCCTGAGTACCGGAAGCAGAACATTATCATAGGCGGACGATATGTCAAGGAACACCCCCACCAGTGACTCATTCCTCGAAAAGGCAATGCAAATGTCTGTAACAAGCATACTTAGACTATCCAAGGTACTGAAACCTTTCCGAAAACCGAATTGCGTCTTGGAAAGAATGCTCTTACTCTCAACGATCCATTCGAGCCTGTTTTTAATTAGGTGTTCTAAAATTTTTGCCAGGGTTGCCGAAAGTGCTATCGGGCGATAGGAAGAGGGGTCATCACCAAGTTTTCCCGGCTTCAAGATTGGTACAATGACTTGAGTTCTCCAATCCTCTGGAGGTATCTCCGATAGAAAAATGGCATTTAAAAAAATTAAGGCAAGTCTTCTGTATATGTACGCCACTTTTTACCACAAAAGAATAGGGAATACTATCCAAACCAGGCGTAGAGTCCCTTAAAGAGTTCAAGACTAATTGAAATTCTTCCAGAGAGAATGGCCGCTCAAATTCAGATAGAGGGGAAAGAGAGGGACTTAAATGAATGAGATTTTCTTCAAAAGAAGGAACTGATGGAGGTGCCAGCTTCTGAAAAAAGGTTTCTAGCCAAACTGAAGAGTCGTTAGTCACAGGGCTATCACTTGTTGCAAAAGACCCACGAAATTTTCTGATGTGACGCCAAACTAACGAAGGATGGGAAGAGGGAGACAGGCCTTCACAAAATTTGAGCCAACTACTCTTTTTTTTTTGAGAAAATAATCTGCGAGCCTCTGCTGCAATACGCTTATAATTGTCTCTCCCCTCCGGACCTTACTTGTGACAACACGTTAATTCTGTTGCTAATTTCCTAAAATAAAATTCAAAATCGTCGCTAAAAAATAGTTTTCAATAATTAGGTAGGATAGTGTATAAACGTAAAGGAGTTCCATCATATCGACGCACAACGGGTGAGAACATTACGCCTGTTAACTAACACGGTAACTTGTAACTCATTTCTGATTGCCTGGTACCGATCGAACGACACGAATATGCCGCTGAGACGTACACCGCCACCTGTATCGCCATCTACTGGGCAGCTAGAACACTACGACTCGGCTCCGAACTTAACCGATTCTGATTCACTTAAGGTGACATCCCGCTCCAGCAAACGCAAGCTCTGTAAAGTCGACGTAGCACACGGCTCTAATCAAAGTATTATGTCTACTGTGCAAGATATGTTCGATTCTTATTCCACAAAACAAGATAAACGTTGGAGCGAAATACAAGGATTTATGATCCAAATTAAGAAACAAAATGAGGAAATCTCGAACAGTATTAACTTTCTTTCCCAAAAATACGATGAGTTCCTAAACCGAATCCAGGCTTTGGAGAACGAAAAACAAGCTGATAAAAAATACATGCTCCAGCTTGAAGAAAAAATTGAACTTTTAGAACGCCGCTCTCGTGGGTCGGCAGTTGAAATTCGTAATGTACCTGTATTGGTTAAAAATAAGCCAGAGACTAAGGAAACCCTTCAAAAAATGGTTAAAGACATTGGAACGACAGTGGGAGTAAATATCCAGGACCAGTATGTAAGGGATATTTATCGCCAAAAATCGGTCCAGACAAAATCTCCTGCAGTAGTAGTTGACTTCACCAGCGTATTGCAAAAAGAAAACTTACTGATAAATATTAAAAAGTTCAACCACAGTAAAAAGGTGGAAGAAAAACTAAATCTACGACATATTTTACCAGATCACCCTTCCCCTAGTTCGATCTACGTTTCTGAACATCTTACTCAAAAGACTCAGAAGCTTTTCTACCTGACTAGAATATTCGCGAAAGACTTTAACTACGCCTACTGCTGGACCTCACGCGGTTATGTCTATTTGAGGAAGGAGGAAGGATCTCGCCAAATACGCATACTTAACGAAAAAGACCTAGAAGACCTGAAGATGCCACGTTGACTATTACCATATTTTCTCAACGATTTTTTTCATTTATATTACCTAAAACATCCTATTATAACTAGATTTTTTCTATTAACTTTGCACAATTCGCTCACAACTAAAAACTTTACAATATTTGCATGCACTAACCTACACAATCATTTTATATTATACAATTTTACACAACAATACATTCATTACATAATAACTATTACAAAGAAAGTATATTATCGAATGTGCATAATTTGTTATAACTTTATATTTCATAACTTCTGTGTCGAACTATCCCTGAATTCGACGGGTATGTTTCCGTATATATTCAACGTAAACAACGCCAGTAAAAGTCCACGGAGTAACTTGTTAATTCTATATAATATAACATGGTCTATGCATATGACATTTCTTTTAGCTTATATTACGTTTATAATCCTGCCTATCTGGTCTAATATTTTTTATTTGCCTTATACACGCATAACGAAAACGAGAAAAGCGAAATGCACCAATTTTCTTTCCATTAGATATATATTATATACTTATAAAATAAATAGCTATCTTCGTGTGTTTATGTATAAAATACATAAATCAATCCTTAGGAATGGCAGGACTCATAACAATCATAATACTGCAGTGTCGCAGCCTGTAATTAGAACTCTTCAATTAATTATTTACTTTATAACATTTATTCTAATCAAGTTACCTTATCTGTATAACTTAACATACAGCGATGTTCATCTCTGCTCAATCGGGTGCGTGGATCTAGATAGTGATAACATATTTGTGTGTTTCTTAATATTGAATCACATATTTCAGGGCCATAAAAATAATTTAAATTATCCTCTTCGATAATCTGAGCGATGAATTGTCCCGGGAATTAGAATATGTCTCTGTCTCTCGGGTTTTATGCACTAACGTTGACAATAGCAGGTACGCACTACCAACGACATCTAGCGGCCTCATAGTATTAACACAAAATATAAGAAGTCTATCTCGCAACTTCGATAACTTGTTAATATTTGTGTCTCAGCTAAAAATTGAATGTGATATTATTGTCTTAACAGAATGTTGGCTTTCGTGCATACCCTTCATCCCTCCTATAAATGGATATAAATCAGTTAGCAATACATCTTATAATAATCAAAACGATGGTGTTGTAATATATTTTCGTTCCGATCTTACTGTAACCATAGAAGAGCCAGTCTTTGATGGTGGAAACTGCTTAATACTTAGATCGGGACTAAATCTAGCCATGCTAGCTATCTATAGATCTCCTGCGTACACAAATTTAGATTCTTTCTTTTCTTCTCTAAATAATATTTTAATTCCACTTAGTTCGTACAAAGACTTAATTCTAATCGGTGACATAAATATAGATATCAGTAGTTGTAATACTAATCTTAACATAAACTCTCAACAATATCTAAACCTGGCAGCTTATCATGGCCTACTCCCTTCTCACTGTTTGTGTACCAGAGACGCAAGTAACTCATGTCTTGACCATGCTTTACTTAGATCAAAAAATATGGCAACTACATTGATCATTGACTCAGATATAACAGACCATAAAGCTGTGTTGTTATACTTAAATTTTAAAGCCCAGCGTAATAAATCAAAACTGATTAATCAGAAAAAAATAGATTACGAATCATTAGAATACAATATTAATAATGCAAACTTTGACTTTATTTTTAGTTTATCCGACCCAAATAGCGCGATGGAGATGTTTGTTAATAAAATTCAAAACATCGTCACTAGTAGCTCAACGGCATTAAGCTCGACAAAATCGAAATATAAAATTCTTAAGCCATGGATGACCCAAGGGTTATTAAGATGCATCAGAAATCGGAATAACCTTTATAAAAAATATAAAAATAATTCAGAAAATGTAATAATTAAAACAACTTACGAGCGTTATAAAAAATATTGCAATAATTTAATTAAAACATTAAAAACAAACTACCTGAAAAAACAATTTATTTTAGCAAGAAATAATAACAAAAAAATCTGGAATATAATCAGAGAGGCCACCGGCACAAAAAAAATAAATCACTGTCCAGTTGACCTTTTAAATGTTACAGACAATCCTAATAAATCAATAGATTTAATAAATAAACACTTTGTTAACGTTGGAAAAACTATAGCAGACAAAATAACTAATAATCTAGGTGTAATAAATTGTATTGATCCCTTCTCTCTAAATAATCTTACCACAAGTAACTCTTTTGCCTTGGTTCCAACGGATGAATCTGAAGTTAATCTCCTAATAATGAGCTTAAAGGATGATTCATCACCTGGCTGGGATGAAATCTCTAATGTAATACTAAAAAAAATTAAACATGTCCTTATAAAACCTTTAACATTCATTCTTAATCTGTGCTTCGAACAGTCAATTTTTCCAAATTGTCTCAAAAAATCACTCATCCATCCTATCCATAAGGGTGGGGACGCTACTTCTTTGGGGACCTATCGTCCAATATCAATACTACCTGCCTTATCCAAAATTTTTGAACGTGCTCTTAACAACAGACTAGTTAATTATTTAAACAAAAATAATATACTAGCAAACTCACAATTTGGCTTCAGATCAGGCAAATCTACAGCCGATGCTGTTCAGGAACTTACCCAAATAATAACATCCGCTATGGACCGTGGTGACAGGTGTCTATCCATCTTTTTGGATTTGGAAAAAGCATTTGACACTGTATCAGTGCCTGTTTTAGTATCTAAACTTGAAAGCATCGGTGTAAGAGGTAAACAAGCACAACTTTTTTGTAATTATTTGAGTGGAAGGTCGCAAAGTGTTGTAATCGGCCGATACAGGAGTCAGGAACTTCCCCTGGAATATGGCGTCCCACAGGGTAGTATTCTGGGTCCTACGCTCTTTCTCGTTTATATAAACGACCTTTGCCTTCTCCAACTTACTCAAGGTAAAATTATCTCGTACGCCGACGACACAGCCCTTGTGTTTGTAGCTGGTTCCTGGGATGAGGTGTTTTGTGCTGCACAACAAGGATTTGACAAGGTCACTTGTTGGTTGTCGAAAAACTCGTTATCACTGAACACTAAAAAAACGAGTTACATGACCTTCTCGTTAGGATCCCCCAGTCAACCATCCCGAAATATGACCATTACAGCCCATGGTTGCTGTCTGAATAATTCAAATACTTGTTCTTGTCTACCTCTTGATCGCAAAAAAATCAAAAATATTTAGGTATCATTTTAGATTGTCATCTAAATTTTAAAGAACATATTGCTGATTTAACGTCAAAGCTTCGAAAATTAATCTATGTTTTTAAACACCTGCGAAATGTTGCCCCTCCTCACATTATTAAGCAGGTTTACTTTGCACTCTGCCAGTCGCTCATAACTTACTGTATCTCTTCCTGGGGTGGTGCTCCAAAAACTCTGTTACACGGACTGGAAGTAGCTCAACGAACAATACTTAAAGTTTGCACATTTCGGCCTTTCCTCTACCCTACTAAACTTCTATATGAGCAGTGTAATGTTCTTACAGTTAGGCAACTTTTTATTTTGGAGATGGTCTTACATCAACATACCAAACATCCAGTAAATCCAAATAGCATAAAGGATAAAAGACGGAGAGATATAATATATAAGATTCCAATAGGCCTAAAAACATCTTTCATAAGAAGATTTGTTACCTTCCTAGGTCCATACCTATACAATAAAGTAAATAAGCACGAAAATTTAGTTCAACTTAATTATCAACGCTGCAAAATCCAAACTAAATTATTTCTCCAAAACCTTAGTTATGAAGACACAGAAAAATTACTTTTGGTGATCTCTTAAGTTATGCTCTTTCATACTTTCAAATATGCACAATGGTACACACACACATACGCATACAATCACAAACACACACATACGCATACAATCACAAACACACACACACACACACACACATTCTCGTGCACACACGTACACGATAAATCACACATTAACCACACACATTCCTTGTCACAATAATAAATTGTATCGCACTTTTGTACAGGGGAGCTCTGTTTAACCTAAAACACAGGGTTTTTACCCTAATTTAGGGAACAGCGGCAAACCATTATGTTATTGTATTAAGACTTATCTAAACTGTTTAAAAAATTTTTTGATTGTTCATACTTCTTTTGGTGCTCGAATAAAATATATTATTATTATTATTATTATTATTATTATAATTAAGGAAGTTTTCCAGGTTCATAGCAGTGGAGTAGCGGCGCTCAGCCTCCTTACGACGCCTACAAGCATTCGTACATTCACCATCCCACCAGGGAGGTGAAGAAATTCTACGAATGCCAGCTTTTTTTAAAGGTATAATTTTTTCTGCACATTGTATCAGCGAATTTCTTAAATGAATGTAATTAGAGTGGACATTATCTACAGAGACTGGAGGGAAATGGAGAATTTCTTGGTCTGTCATGGTAGCATACTGAGACCAGTCTGCCCCAGTTAATTTAAATCTCATTTTGGAAGGATAGTTTAAAACATAGGGAGAAGGATAATTATTAAAAGACATAACGATAGGAAAATGGTCGCTGCCAAAAGAGCTAGAAAGAATAGACCATGTGTATTGGGAAGAAATATTGCAGGAGCTTAATGATAGGTCAACGGCAGTTTTTGGATTTTGCAGAGGAGAGACGCGGCGAGTGGGAGAGCCATCATTTAGTAAAACTAGGTTATGTTCATCAAAAATTTCTAATAACAGAGGGGACAGATTATCATTCTGATATGAACCCCATGACATATGATGACAATTAAAATCTCCTAATAGAACTATAGGCGGAGTTATGGAGGACAAAATGGAGGAGAGTTCAGACAGCACAGATGATGAGGGGACAGGAATATATACAGACACAAATGAAACATTTATAACACGGACAACCACAACATTCAAACAATCACTATGAGATGAAATACGTATAACATTGTATGTACATTTATTAGAAACTAAAATGGCTGATCCAGCCTTTCCATCACTTCTGTCGTCCCGCAAACAAGTATAGCCAGATACCCTAAAACGAGCACCAGGACTCAACCAAGTTTCCTGGACGGCAAAAATTAATGGATCATACTTTTTAAATAAATAAATAAATTCATGTTTTTTATTCCTTATGTTACGACAGTTCCACTGGATCAGATTCCGGGGCATTTTGTATTAATAAAGATGAAAGCTGAGTTAGATTTTGACGAATATTGTTCGGTAACCCGGTATCACTGAACCGGGAAATAATATTAATGAGAATAGAAGTTAATTGTTCTAAGATATTATCATTAGGGGAAATATTCTCTTGAGGATAAGCGCACCCATTAGGGGAGGATGAAATAGGGGATTGAACTATAACTTGGTGAGCTAATCTATCATAACCTGGCTTAGCAGGTGCTCTAGGACGGCGTGGGGAGAATGTTGTTTTTCTATAGGAAGTAGTAACAGGAGAAGGATGCATATTAACAGGGATCGAAACAGGAGGGGAATTTCTAGCAGTGTCAGCAAATGATCTTCGTACCTGCGGGAATCTAGCAGATGCTTCAAGATACGAAACACTTTCCTGCGACATCACTAATTTTATTGCTTTCTGTCTAGAGTGCTCAGGACAGGAAGTATCGTTTGCTGCATGCGAGCCGGAGCAGAATAGACATGTGAGGGACTGGACAGAACAGGATTCACCTTCGTGCATTTGAGCATATTTAAAGCACCTCGGTTTCGACCTACACTGAGCCTTTACGTGTCCAAATCGACAACAACTGTTACATTGTATGGTTGGCAAAATGTAGGTTTCAACCAGTAGGGAGGTAAAATAACAAAATACCCGTGGGGGTAGTTTCTGTCCAGAGAAAGTTAAAACTACAGATTGTGTAGGGATCCAAATGGGAGTATTATTTTCATTATATGTTTTCCGTCTCAGTCTCCGGGCCCGAACAACTTTACCAATACCGTTAGGGACTTCGATATTTTCAGACTATTCCACGGGTACTTCTCGAATAATTCCCATTCGGGAAACGCTATATACTGGGATTGAAGCTATATATCCGCCAGTAGTGAGTGCTGGGTGGTCTAAGAAGGAATTGGCGTTTTCAGCTGTTTTAAATTGAATTGAAACGCGATTGCGCCCAATTCTTTTGATACCGTCCATCACAACATTTTTTATATTATTTTTAAAAAGAAATTGGCCGAATTGGATGGGACGTAGAACAGCACCTGTATTTACGTCTGATTCCTGTCTTGAGACGTGGAGTATTTATTTTTTTCTTTAGTATAGTCTGGATGAACATATGTCAACTGAATGGAAGGAGTTTCGAGCGCGGAAGACACCGATTTTTTGGACTGGGTATTAATATCCATATCAGGACGCCTCTTTCTATTAGTTACGTTAATTTCCATTGGAACTGTAGTACTCGGTGGATCAGGATCAGGCGGTTCGTCATCCATATTTACAAACAAGTAAAAACTAAACTAAACTAACAGAATAACAGTCACACAACACTTAACAGCACAATAGGACGCAAAATTTTTACAACAGTTATGTTTCTTTATATTAAACAGAAAAATAACCACGCAAGAACTTACAAAACTTGCGCACAACACTCAACCTAAAAGCAGAGTCCAATATCAAAAATAAAATAACATAAGTTTGACATAAGTGTTCGATAACCAATTGACAGTTTATGATTTTGTTACGAATTTTAACATTGTCTACCAACTTGCGATAACGATAACGAGTGACATAATTGACGACGGCTTATGTCAATCCCATACATTTTATTCTTTTCGAACTTCGTTATCGTTTTTCTAATGTTACTTTGTCTAAGGCCTCAGTTCGGATGCATAGCAACATGACACTACCTCTTACTAATAGATTCGGTTTATTTTATATAAGACTAGCTGACCCGGCAGACTTCGTACTGCCTCAATCGACCAATAAAAGACCTAAACTTTTGTATAAAATAATCTTAAAACAAACAAAACGAATCCGTATTTAATAAAAAAACATTTTTTGAATGAAGCATGAAATTTTATTATTATTTTCGACACAACATGTTGCTTACTTATAAAACAGAGTTTTTCTGAAATACTGGCTATTTATAAGGTTTAAATTTGATATTGACAGACACACACTGTTATGATACAGTCTGTTAATCAATTTAAACTTTAAAGCTTTCTCATAAACTATATTTTTTGTTTTGAACATGTTTACTAAATTGTTATTCTGATGAAGAAACATTTGTAATTCTTGGACAATGGTTCTCTTCACTGTTGGATTGTGAGCACAACGATTATCAACATCCACATCTGAATTGCCCATGAAATAAATTTGTAAAAATTGATGATCTGCATCAAGTAGAGGTAACAGTGCCCTCACTAAGTGATAAATTAGTCCTTGTTTCACTTTGTTGTAGTTTTAACACCTTACAATATTTACAAATTATTTTAATTTCCCCAATTGTTACCGATTTGTCGGCACAATAATCAATTGCCGGATCATAGTGGAATGCAGCTCGTTCAAGAATCACAGGAGCACTGCGTCTGCGGATTCGCTCAATTTCATTATATCGTGCTTGCTGTTGTTGTGTTTGATGTGCAACGAACTCGTTTCATTCTAAGCCTATCTACTTCATTGTCACTCACTTGAATAACGCAATTCTGGTATAGCAATACGACTATTTTCTTGATCTGTCTCTCTCTGGTCATCAGTGCGGTTAACACGTGAGGTATAAGCTATTCGCACCAGACAACATAAGTCAGTTCGTCTTCTCCTCGGCATCGTAAATTGTAATTAATCAAAGTGAGAAAATTTCTTGCCCACTTAGCAGTAAAGTGTCACTATCACAAAATACGACCAAAAAAAGAGCACATTACTTTGAATGTCACTATCACAAAGGATCACCAAAGAAAAGAAAGTTCTCGCGCACGTGGTGGTAATCGTCACTCACAAAGATAGAAAGCTGCACTCATAGATATCGTAACACAATAATTTAATAATAATAGTAATTATGGACGCTTTTACACCACTTCAATCTGGTCCCGTGATAAGTTCTCGAAGAACTTGTGTTACGGGTACCAGACAACGGAAATATATTTAATACTTTTATACCATACATATATTTAAGATTTTTATTATATTATACACATATTTAATACACATCCATGACCCAGGAACACAGAAAATATTTTTGTTCCCTGGCGGGATTCGAACCCGCAACCTCCGACTTGAGCGCCATCGTGCTTACCATGTGCTTACCATCTATCATGTAATTATATTTTACATGTGTTATTTTTTTTTATATTCATTAGTAAAGAACCTAAAACTAAAAACCTTAAAAAATAAAATAAAATAACTTAAGTAGGTATATTAATAAAAAGGAGTCCCTTTAGGCAAGGTCCCGAAGATACTGGCAGCGTTCCCCCTTTGAATTGCTAGACTTATTCTTTGTCCGAGGTAGCTGCCAGCTCTTCGGTCTCCTGTGATGTCGACTAACCTTTTTGTTATTTCCTTAAAGAGCCTTAAAGCGCTAGGACCCCACGGACCAAGGGTCTCGACGCCGAATGGGACAAAATCATATTCGGAGCCTAGACCCCTGTATTTGCAAATTTTAGCTTTTTCAGCCGCTTCACAAGCCGCACCAGCTCTGTTGTTGGTTCCATGTAGATGGGAAGGGGCCAGCGTGTCTGAACAGGTTGCATCCCACACCAGCACCCGGCCCATCTTCCATGGAATCAAACTCATACCGTCCGGTCTCTTGCCATCGTCTCTTGCAATACCAGTCGGCTCAAGTAGACTTGGCACGTTGACGGTGGCAAGGGACCGGCGTATGATATCGTTGAGTGCAGCATGTCTCGAGAAGCGGCCTGCACTTTTTTGGCATGACAGTCCGTGATGTCCTAGCTTGTCGACATCACTGCCACAGGGACATTTATGGGGAGCGCAGACCGGAACCCCAAGCCGTAGACAGGTTGCGATTCGGAGCGTGTCAGGCTCAAGAAAAGTTCCTGTATTTGACGAAGGGTACGCGTGAAGCCAGTAGCCGGCCTCATGCGTACCTACGGCCAAAAGCCTAGCACGCGCCGAACCTGTACTACAGCTTAAAAGATTCTCAAAAGTCAATTTGCAATTTATGTCGTCCCAGCTCCTCTGTGAATTTGGAGAAAATGGAAAATTTTGACCTGGGCATGCAATTAAGAAAGCGTTTCTAGCTTCTTCCAAGCCAGCAATCTCAAAGTTTGAAGGGGATGCCCTTAAAATTTTACTTATGAGATTTGCTGAACTATGGACAGAAGATAGGAAGGCTGGTAAAGCGACACTAGAAATTTTGCGAATCCCTAAACCACCATAACGGATGGGTAGGGATGCTTGGGACCAAGATTGCTCGTTCAGCTGCATATTAAGAATCGATTCTAAGCTAATTTTGATTAAATCGTCTACTTGTGCCAAAAGATCTGGGCGATTCCAAAAGGAGCAGCAACGGAGCACATACGTAAATTTTGGGACGAAAAGACAGAATTTTAAGATGCAAAATGCATAATGTGGACTAATTTCAAGGAGACGGTCAGCAGAATTTTGAAATTTAGTAATTGAATTATTAATATATTCAGAAATAGATTCATCAAAAATTGGAGAACCTAAAAGGTAAAGGGAATTACTGTTAACTATTTTAATATTTGGAGCCAAAATATTAAATATTATATTATATTATATTTTATATTATATTATATTATATTATATATTATACCACACAGAGGTCGTCGTTATACTTTTTTCCGTGTTCTGAAGTGCGACAGGATGGATTGACTTATTAGTTGGTTGTCAAATATGGTTTATTATGGTCATTATTATGGTTGTGTTCAGAAATTTAATTTGTGACAAAACTTAAGATTTAGCAATCAAAAAAAAAAAACTAATAGATTAAGAACTAAAGTTAGCTAAAATTAAGTTTCACGAAGCCAACAAAATTGAAAATCATTACTACTAAATATGATCTATTACATTTTGTGACTATTCAATTTGGTCGCGATATTATTACTTTTGTTGAGTTTCGGAACGCGACATTAGATCCTCCAATGCGCACTCGAAGACTGAATTTGAACTTTATGCAGCGGTAATAAATTGAAAATTGACTCTTTGACGTTAGGAACACACCTACATTGCTTAGACAACAGTGTAATCTATTATTACAATATAATATAATATGACCTTTATTGAATAGCAATAAAGTTCAAATTGACTTTACATTTTATTTAGAAAACGTTTGTATGGGAAAAAGAAAAGGGCTGTTTTTAGGGTTTTCCCGGCCATTATTCAAAATTTTCTCACCTTTTAAACCTATCCTAGTCCTCCACGAACATTTCAAGACCAAGATAAGATAAATCCGTTCAGCCGTTCTCGAGTTTTAGCGAGACTAACGAACAGCAATTGATTTTTATATATATAGATAGCTTGTGCGATAATGTAAATTAAAAATATATCGCCGTTCTTTGGTGACGTATAGACCATTTTACGACAATGTAATATTTACGCCCTTTATTAGATTGGTTCGTCATCTAAAACGTAACAGACTATTTGCTCCTCAGATATTTTA
Source organism: Helleia helle (assembly GCA_963853865.1). Classification (NCBI taxonomy): domain Eukaryota; kingdom Metazoa; phylum Arthropoda; class Insecta; order Lepidoptera; family Lycaenidae; genus Helleia; species Helleia helle. The sequence continues at coordinate 2,473,918 of OY971434.1, forward strand.
TTCTGAAATTATTTAAAACGATATTTACCATGTTTTTCACTTTTATTTCGCGGAGCTCGATAATATTTCGACGTCTTTTTCACGAGTCTGAACACGAACACTAACAACAACAACAACATGAACTTAACTTAAAAATATATTACAAGTTACAACAACATAACTTAAAAATACATTAGAAGTTATTCATCATTCTTAGGCGGCCATATTGTTATTAATATAAAGTAAATTATACGTAAAACGACGTTAGTTTTTACGTTTGTAATTGTTTGTGATAATTTTGAAGTTATTTCGACTTTAACCAGAATTTAAAGTGAAATGTTGTAGGCATTATTGTGGCGTAAGTGGATTGACTGAATGCGCTAAAGTAGTTTTTGAATAAAGCTGTTGATCGCAGCGCAACAACTTAGATTTACAGCCGTATCCGGAGTGATGATGATTTTTTTTATAGCTTATTTACTCCTTATAATATTAGTTATCTGCTAGTGAAAGTTCCATCAAAATCGGCCCAGCCATTTCAGAAATTAGCTGGAACAAGCAGACAGACAGACGAAAATTGTAAAATATGTTATTTTGGTATATGTACCGTGTATAAATCCTTAAGAATTTAATAAAAAGCTGTTATTTTAATATTACAATGTTTTTTTTATGTTAGTTGGATAGGCAAACTGGCAAACGTACCACCTGATGGTAAGTGGTCGACGTCGCCCATGAACATAAACTAGTATATCTGAAACGAGCCCAGGCAACTCATCTATGTGTTGCCTATCCTGAGACATAAGATGTTAAGTCACGGTGCCAGTAATTACACTGCCTGTCTTGCCCTTCACTCCGAAACTCAGCGAAGCTGTTTCACGGGAGAAACAAGCAAGATGGTGGTACCCATGCAGCCGGGAGCGCGGCACAGCGCTTCCCTCCCACCGGTACAAACAGACATTCCAATATAGTTTTCTAATGTTTACGCGAATTTCATTCATTATTCATTATAATTTTATTATTTAACTGTTAAGAGGTAGGTACTGCCATGTTGCTTTGCTGCGAAATTGGGCAGGCACGACCGAGGTGGTACCTCTCACTCACATAACACCGGCGTAAAGTGACAGCTATGCTGTCGTGTTTCGTGCGGTTTGTGAGTTTTCGGTGGCCCATTGGGGGGATAGGGAAAAGGAGGGCAACGCATGATGCATAAGACCACTGATTTTAGAGCCTCATGGTGCGTTTTTTCTGTAATAGGTACTACCAGGGCCGTCTTTCCCATTGGGCACTCTGGGCAGGTGCCCAGGGCCCCGCAATCCACGTGGCCCCAGTATCAGTATCAGAGTATGATCGAGTATTATTTTAGTCCAAAAATCAGGGTCACAGATCCCACAATTGTTTTCGTCAGGGGCCCCATTATCCTGGTGCCCAGGGCCCCCTATAGGTTAAAGAGGGCATAGGGTACTACGCAGTCCATTTTTATTAGATGTTCATGGGATGACGTTAGATAAAATTAGGGATGGGCCGAAATTCATTTACACTCCGAGTTTAGCCGAAAGAAAAAAGCAAGTCCGTCATCTATACAGATAAATAAAATTGGAGTGTCTGTTTGTAACATTAAAATAACCGCTTTTTATTGAATGGATATGGATGTATACACGATACATATTCCAAAATAAAAAAAAATACAATTTTTGTTTGTCTGTCCGTCTGATTGTCTATCTGTCTGTTTGTTCCGACTAATCTCTAAAACGACTGGGCCGATTTTGACGGGACTTTCACTGGCAGATAACTGATGTTATAAGGAGTAACTTAGTTTATAAAAATAATCATCATCAATCCGGGTACGGCTGTAAATATAATTTAACGCGGGCGAAGCTGCGGGCTCAGTATCCTAGGGTGAGCCCAGCACCTTGGGCGAAACTAATTGAGCCGAGGGGGCTATTTGGGACAAAAGAGCAGGGGGCAGGGGTGAGGACGGGAACCTCACCCCATTGTACTGTCCCGACGTTGTGAGGGATTGTTCTGTGGTGCGGGACAACCTCTCTGTGGAAGTGGCGTCGGTCCCCTGAGGAAATGACTAGCCGTCGAGGTGCCCTGTTTGCTTATTAGATCCAGGGCACCTCACCAAAGGCGGTATTGGTGGCACTCGCCGGGTTTTAGTGGGTAGAGCTGCGTCCACTTACCAGATTTCGGGCGCAGAGAGTCCCACATACCCGCCGGGGGAGACCCACTCCCCCGCGGGATGCCTCAAGAGCATTTCCCGGCGTTAAAGAAAAAAAAAGTATTTTAAAGCACTAAAATTGAACCGAAGTCCGGCCGATTTTTTTATTTTCACTGAAAGCCAAGACGGCCGATCCCTCGCCACTCGCATCCAACAAGACCGGCCACCGCACGGAGATCGTCTTCCCACCTGGTCAATGGCCGACCAACACTTCGTCTACCCGAACGCGGCCTTCACTCTTGAACCATCCGTCCTCCTGAGTGTGTGACCAGCCCACGCCACTTCAACGAGCTTATTCTCTGCGTGATATCGGTAACCTTTGTTCTCAGTCGGATGTCTTCGTTTCGAATCGTATCTGCCAAAGAAACACCCAGCACGTTGAGCTACGGCAAACTTACGGACCAGTCGTAAATTTAGAGGCCACGTTTCGGCCCCAGAACACATTGGTCTAAGACTTTCGTCTTCAAACTAAACAATATTTTTATTAAAACCAAATGACTGCTATTTTCATAATATGCTAAAATCCCTCACAGTTACACTTAGCTTCGAATGATTGTTACTCGAGTTACATTTTCCATTACAATTTCGAGGTTATCTTCAATGAATCTTAATTCAAACCCTGAGATATAATTGATATACGCTTTTTAGAATTCAGTCAAACATACTATAGTAAAATTATTTAAAACGGGATATTTACCATGTTTTTCACTTTTATTTCTCTGAGCTCGATATTTCGACATTACCTACGAATGTCTTGTTCACGAGACTGAAGGTAAATATCGTTTTAAATAATTATAGTAATGAGAATAACCCTGTTAATTTAAAATCATACTTAGTGGTACATTTTAATATGCCTTTTTTTATTTCTTTAACGTCGGGAAATGCTCTGAGGCATCCCACTAAAACCCGGCGACCAATGCTGCCTTTCGTGAGGTGCTTGATCTGTTATCAACAGGGCAATCGACGCCGAGGGATTGTCCCTCGCCCCCCGGTGACAACCCCTTCCAACGTCGGGACAGTGCAAAGGTGTGAGGTCCTTGTCACCTGCTACTATTTTGTACCCTCGTCTTATATGAAAGGTACAAGGAGCAACCTCCTCGGTTCACTTGGCTTTTGAACTATGATTTGCACCCGTCGAAAATCATTTCATTTTTTTTCATTCATCATGCATTATCCGTCCACTTTTAAACATAGGCCTCCTCCAATGAACGCCAAGACGTCCAATCCCTTGCTACTCGCATCCAACATGGACCATTAAAATTTTTCAAGCTAGCCATTTTTAACTCGTCACTAGCGCTATAGAGTTATGCTTAGCGGGCAGAGCTACGTGTGACACCTAGTATTCATTATAAGATAATACTACTACGTATAAGTTGTAAGGGTGTCATGGTAAAGAAAAAATGCACAAACGAAAAACTGGCCAAGAGTGCGAATATCCAGTGTAGCTGTATGGTTCCGTAACGTTAATGACATATTGTATTAAAACTATTTAAAACGGGATATTTGAGTCAATTGCATAACAATGGTCCATTTGGAAAAAAATGTCCTTGTAATTAATTAGCTCTGAATAAAAATATGGATAACTAGCAGCTCCCCGTGGTTCCACCTGCGTACTTCCCATTCTGATGTATGAGCTATAGTATTATAAAAAAGTCCATTCATTAGTTATTGCGTGAAAGAGTAACAAATATACATACATAGAAACTTTCGTGTTAATAAATAATAAAATAGTAGGATTTAAGATTATATTTTTTAAATTTATCTATTTTATTGTTCGGATTATCAAATAAATAACTTACAATTTTCATCTGGGGTCAATAAACAATAGAAAAATAATATTAACAATATATATATATATATATATATATATATATATATATATATAATAATAGCCTTTATTGCTGTTAACTTATGTATGTACATTGGTTAAAATCTAATACTAAACATTTTAACTTACATTCTATTTTTTTTTTTTTTTACATACATTGAGTTAATGTTAAAAGTTTTATTATGTAATAGTTACATCGGTAAACGGTTTCCTTATTAGTGTATATCATGTAACAGCTTGTCCTCTGACAAAGGCCTCCTCCAAAGATTTCCATTTCATTCTATCTTTTGCAGGCCGAGTCCATAGTGGGCCAGCTACAGTTTTAATTTCGTCGTCCCATCTCTTGTGTTGCCTACCTCGTTTCCTCTTCCCATCCCGTGGATACCATTCCGTTACCTGTGCGGTCCATTTTTCTTTCCTCTCTCATCATGTGTCCTATCCACCATTTTAGTTGTTTATATACTGTGTGTGCGTTTTTAAATTTTGTTTTTCCTTTTATTTCCTCTAATTTTACTCTGTCTCTTCTTTTTACTCCTAAGACACTTCTTTCTATATATCTATTCTGGTGCGATATATACCTTTTGTTTTTCATACAAAAACTGCACTATTAGATACCAAAACAAATACCGTTTAAACCAGCATACAATTATATTTTTTTTTTCTTTAACGCCGGGAAATGTCCTGAGGCATCCCGCCTGGGGAGACCCACTCCCCAGGCGGGTATGTGGGACTCGCTGCGCCCGAAAGATGGTAAGTGGACGCAGCTCTACCCACTAAAACCCGGCGTGTGCCACCAATGCCGCCTTGTGAGGTGCCCCGGATCTATTAAGCTTACAGGGCACCTCGACGGCCAGTCAGTCCCGCAAGGGACCGACGCCACCTCCACAGAGGTGTTGTTCCGCACCACAGAATAACCCCTCCTAACGTCGGGACAGTACAATGGGGTGAGGGTATATGCTTGATGTGCTGAAAGGACCTTTCTTGGTTATTGAACATAGTACAGTTACACAGAACACAGTGTAGTTAAGGCGCTTAACTACTTTCTCAAGAAAGGTATCTTGATACACTTGTGCCGATGTTTTGATACCAATTTCACAAAAATATGGCTCAGCCACTCCTTCATAGCTAACACCCCACCAACCCATCATTGTACACTATACACGTTCCGTATACCGGTTTTCACCTTCTCCCCGAGGATCTCCAATAGAGAAATGACGGAATGACTAAGAGTAGCTATCCACATCATTCTGTATGTGGGTCATTGCGTAATCGCCTGTATAATCCGCAGGTGAAGGATCAAAATACATGCGCCCCAAAAACAATTTTCAGAACGAATCTGGCTGGCCCACTTCAAAGATATTAACTGGCTTTGTTGCCCAGATTACCATACACAGCATCATTTAGCGAAAGTCGTCAAGGGCCCCGAGAAGCTATAGATCCCCCGGGTCATCGGTAACCTTGTCTTGACATAATCACTTCTTTGTAACCGACTTCAAAAAGGAGGAGGTTATCAATTCGTCGGAATCTTTTTTTTTTTTTTTATGTATGTTACCTGATTACTCGAAGATGGCTAGACCGATTTGAAAAAAATCTTTTTTTTGTTCTAAAGGGTATACTTCCCAAATGGTCCCATGATAATGAAACCAAGATCTGATGATGGCATCCCAAAGAAATCGAGGGGAACTTTCGAAAATCGTTGGGGCGACTAGTGCGTTTGGTTTTTTTTCTGTATGAAATATATTATGTGCTTATTGTAATTTATATATTTAACTATTTGGAACATGTATAAGACCTTAAAAGCGAGAAACGTCTGACAGTACTACACTAGAACTTCTTCCAATCTCATGAACAAAGACCTAGTGACTTCGAGTGGCTGAATGAGTGGATGTTAATTTTAAATTATCATTAAATATCCTATTATGTTATTTTCAGCCTAATATAAAATCAAATTTGCCATTTTCCCTACCCTTGATGATATTTTTTCTTCACGATGTTCACTATATTTTTTTATTAATATGTATATTTTTTCATACTTATATAACTTAATTATAATGAAATTGGATAGGAGTTCTTTTTCTACTTTTTTTGCCTTTGCCTGATTTTTTGCCTATTTGTTTTATTTTTATTTTTAATGTTAGTTGGATAGGCAAACTGGCAAACGTGCCACCTGATGGTAAGTGGTCGACGTCGCCCATGAACATAAACTAGTTTACCTGGAACGAGCCCAGGCAACTCATTTATGTGTTGCCTATCCTGAGACATAAGATGTTAAGTCTCGGTGCCAGTAATTACACTGCCTGTCTTGCCCTTCTCTCCGAAACACAGCAAAGCTGTTTCACGGAGAAACAAGCAAGATGGTGGTACCCATGCAGCCGGGAGCGCGGCACAGCGCATCCCTCCCACCGGTAACGCATCCCTCCCACCGGTAACGCATCCCTCCCACCGGTAAATTTGTATCTATTCCGTTATGTTTAATCTTTTGGTAACTTCATCTTTGATTAACGTGCGCTAATAAAGTATATTATTAAAAGGATTTAATATTTTTTCTTAAAACTTAAACGAAAACAATCGGGAAGTACCCATTCAAAGGTGCATTATTGACGCTTTTTAGTGTAGTAAAGATACTCCACCACGGTTCAAGCCTTGTCGTGGCGGTGGGGCTCAGTAGTCTAAGGTAAACCCAGCGAACCTTGGGCGAAGCCAATTGAACCGAGGGAGCTGCTCTTGGTACCCCGCTTATAAGAGGAGGGGACAAGGGGCAAGGATGGGAACTTCACCCCATTGCACTGTCCCGACATTGGTAGGGGTTGTTCTGTGGTGCGGGACAACCCCTGTGGAGGTGGCGTCGGTCCTTTGGGGGACTGACTAACCATCGAAGTGCCTTGTTGCTTGCTCAACAGATCCGCGGTACCTCATCAAAAGCAATGTCTTTGGTGAGGTGACACATGCCGAGTTTTAGTGGGTAGAGCTGCGTCCACTTACCATCTTTCGGGCGCAGTGAGTCCCACATACCCGCCTGGGGAGTCCCCCCTCCCCCACGGGATAGCTAAGACCATTTGCCGGTGCAAAGAAAAAAAAAGTGTAGTAAAGATATGCAAAATTCCAGACGAGGTACGTACTACGTTACGTATTAAGATGGCGGTAAGTGCGCAGTAGGATTAACAGACAAACCCACACCAGAGGCCAGATATTGTTCTATGCTCAGAAAACTAATGCGAACCTCACCCTCATGGATGTAACCTGCCCCTATCGCAATATAGGTATAGCAAAAATAATTTAGGTACAAGGTAGTGCCATGCTGCATTGCAGCCGAATTGGGCCGGCACGACCGGAGTGCTACCTCTCGCTCACATAAAACCGGCGTCAAGTGACAGCTATTCTGTCGCCTTTCTTGCGTTTTGTGAGTTCCCCCATTGGGGGGATAGGCAACGCATCTGCGTAGTCTCTGGTTGTGCGGTTGTATGGGCGTCGGTAGTCGCCAAAAGGCTTCGACTGTTCGTTTGCCCTCCTATGCTATAAAAAACGGTGGCACCCAGGGGAACACACAAGCACATCCCTCCCACTATTTTACACCTAATCATACAAGTTTCACACATCTATTAGTAATTATATTATTGCACTGCTGTGCGTTTTCCGGCACATATTTATGTCTAAATTGACATTTTTTTTTCGTAACTACATTTTAATTAGAATTTGTTTTTGTACCAAAGTACAGTTTTATAAGTGTAAGTATGTGACATTGTATTCCTTAATAAATTTCTATTCTATTCTCTTTATTACTGCAAATCTCCAAATAATTGATCATCATACATACACTGCGTGCTAGCGTCGATTACCATAAGGGGACACGCCTGTAAAACTATTTTCACAGTCGCCAGCACGTGCCGAGTAACGCCCTACTTTCAGAGGTCAACTCGAACAAAGAAAATGTCGTTTAGATATTTTGTGGAATAATTGCGGATTATGTTAAATTCCACATACAATTTTACAGAATAATTTGTGGTTATGCGAAGGAAAAAGGAGAGAACATGAACATCTACCGAATACTAGCCCGGGGGCAATCGGTACGCGCAACGTAAGCTGTTTAGGCGTCTGAGTTGGATCAGGCCAGAGTAATCCTAGGATAGGTTTCGACATCTAGTAAACAAACAGGGCACCTCAACGGCTACTCAGTCCCACAAGCGACCGACGCCACCTCTACAGAGGGGTTGTCCCGCACCACAGAACAACCCCTCCCAACGTCGGGACAGTACAATGGGGTGAGGTTCCCATCCTCGCCCCTTGCCCCACCGCCACGTCAACCATGGTGGGGAAATCCATAAAGACTGGCAAATTACTTACCATCTCGTGTAATAATTACAAAATTACTAATTTTCATAATCATAAGTATATGTAAAAAATATTTTTTTTACAAATAAATAAGTTTGGGTCCTACGTAAGAAAGATCCAGAACCATATTTAAATTGGGGGTCGAAATTTTAAATTTAAATGATCAGACGCAGTACAATAAATAAAGCGCTTAAAATTTTCATAATATTGTGAACCTTCTTTTATATTTTTTTTGTAAAAAAGCGTGAGGTGCTGGATATTTATTGTTTAAAATATTTCATCGCAAAAGTGAAGTTAGTAACTATAAAAACTTAGTACAAGGCATCTCACGCTTTTTTACAATAAGTATTTTTTTTTTTTGTTATTCTATTTATGTATTTCTAGTATTATAAATTATTTTCTTTTAGTTCGGTTTACTATTGAAGAGTGTTTTTAGTTTTTTTACTATAATTTATTTTTTACTTTTTAGCATCTTTTCTTTATTAATTTACACTACTAAACTTATGGCAATCATTTTAGAACGAGTGAGCGACTAAAAACCACATAAGTGATGTAGGTAATTTTCGCGCCGTCTTCCTTGGGTGTGCTATCCTGATTATCCCGATCAGGATATTGGAACAAACTAATTAAATTAATTTTATTGTCATCGGTCATCGATAAGTCTACACTTTGAAGTGGTACAAAATCAAGTCCAATGGAGTGAGTAACAAACAAACGTGAAGCTAATAAAAAGCATGTAAAAATCCCTTTCATGATTTTCGCCGCTGAATGAATATTGGATTTGAGTAATGGAGAATTTATTTCAATGGAAATAAAACTAATTTCGGAACTTCTTAATTATGTTATGTAAGTAAAATTACAACGTGACCTGCTGTGACATGGACGGAGGGGGGTCAAAAATTACTAAATTGTTGTGACGTAATTTACAAAGGGTCCTAGCCTAGAAATAAATATAAAAATCAAACTTGGTCACTGAACGCTTTTTTATAGAAGAGGGAGTAAACGGACAGTCGTTGCACCTGATGGTAAGTGATAGCGACATCCAACACCTACATTGTTTTGTATATCAGCCGCTGATTGGTACGGAGAAACAAAAGAGAAATCGCAAGAAACCAACCAAAACAAGTCTTTTTTTATTTAACGCCGGGAAATGCTCTGAGGCATCCCGCGGGGGAGTGGGTCTCCCCAGGCGGCTATGTTTGGTGAGGTATCCCGGATCTATTAAGAGCAAACAGGGCCCCTCAACGGCTAGTCAGCCCCTCAGGGGACCAACGCCACCTCCACAGAGGGGTTGTCCCGCACCACAGAATAACCCTTCCTAACGTCGAGACAGTACAATGAGGTGAGCTTCCCATCCTCGCCCCTTGGCTGCTCTTTTGTCCCCTCTTCTTATAAAAGGAGTACAAAGAGCCCCCTCGGCTCAATTAGCTTGCCCCCAGGTGCTGGGCTCACCCTGGGCTACTGAGGCCCACGTCAAGGCCTGAACACTGGTGGGGAACCAAAACAAGTGTTACATTTTGACGACAGACTAGTTTTTTGTGTGCAAAATATTCATCAATAAATATGTGCGGAATTATTTTGCGAAACTGCGAAGAGAAGGCCAAATACTTTACATATTTTTTTATTTCACGGTTTCCGTGTATTCCTAGGGCTACCAGGACATTATAAGGGTCAATCCCTGCAGAAACTTGTACTAATACAAAGTTTATTTATCTGACAGCGAACAATAATCGTACCTGATGTCTTTTTTTTCTTTTACGTAGGCCTTGTCGTGGCGGTGGGGCTCAGTAGCCTAGGATGAGCCCAGCACCTTGGGCGAAGCTAATTGAGCCGAGTGGGTTCTTTGTACCCCTCTTATAAGAAGAGGGGACAAAAAGAGCGGGGGGCAAGGGGACAGAGCGGGAGAGACCTCACCCCATTGTACTGTCCCGACGTTGGGAGGGGTTGTTCTGAGGTGCAGGACAACCCCTCTGTGGAGGTGGCATCTGTCCCCTGAGGGACTGACTCATTAGATTCGGGGCACCACACCAAAGGCGGCATTGACGGCACTTGCCGCGTTTTAGTGGGTAGAGCTGCGTCCACTTACCATCTTTCAGGCGCAGCGAGCCTCACATACCCGCCTGGGGAGACCCACTCCCCCGCGGGATGCCTCAGAGCATTTCCCGGCGTTAAAGAAAAAAAAGTTTGTCAAAATATATGTAACAAATCGCCAACCCTATTATTGTTTTTTGTCGGACCAGAATAAATTGGGTCACCAGGGGTCACGAAAAAAACAACGTAAAAACTCTTCCGCCACAAAAACACGTCTCGAGATAAACGTGAATGGGGGAGATTTTTTTGGAAGAATACAATATAGCATAAGATAGCAAAATGACCCACTGTGGAGCTTCTCGAAGTCTGTTGAGGAAGGCATAGCTAAAGCGACGATACGGGCGGCACTAATCTCCTCGAAATCTGTTGAGGAAGGCATAGCTAAAGCGACGATACGGGCGGCACTAATCTCCTCGAAATCTGTTGAGGAAGGCATAGCTAAAGCGACGATACGGGCGGCACTAATCTCCTCGAAATCTGTTGAGGAGGGCATAGCTAAAGCGACGATAAGGGCGGCACTAATCTCCTCGAAATCTGTTGAGGAAGGCATAGCTAAAGCGACGATACGGGTGGCACTAATCTCCTCGAAATCTGTTGAGGAGGGCATAGCTAAAGCGACGATAAGGGCGGCACTAATCTCCTCGAAATCTGTTGAGGAAGGCATAGCTAAAGCGACGATACGGGCGGCACTAATCTCCTCGAAATCTGTTGAGGAAGGCATAGCTAATGCGACGATACGGGCGGCACTAATCTCCTCGAAATCATGTAACCTTTTGGTCTTTAAGTTTTAAGTAACTGAGAAGAAATCCGGGGATATGGTTTAATAAGAGGTATTGCTATGCTGCTTTGCAGCCGAGGGCCGGCACGACCGGGGTGGTACCTCTCGCTCACTTAACACTGGCGTCAAGTGACAGTAAGCTGTCGCGTTTCGTGCGGTTTGTGAGTTTCCTTTTGCCCATTGGGGGAGGGGTGGATAGTAAAAAGGAGGACAACGAAATTTCATAAATTGTGGCTGTGAGAATGTCGCTGAATGCTCGCTTGCCTCCTTATGACATAAAAAAAATCTGATCAGGAAGATCTTTGTAAGAACAGCTTTTAAATTTATAGTCATTATATTTTACATGTGTTATTTTTTTTTTATATTCATTAGTAAAGAACCTAAAACTAAAAACCTTAAAAAATAAAATAAAATAACTTAAGTAGGTATATTAATAAAAAGGAGTCCCTTTAGGCAAGGTCCCGAAGATACTGGCAGCGTTCCCCCTTTGAATTGCTAGACTTATTCTTTGTCCGAGGTAGCTGCCAGCTCTTCGGTCTCCTGTGATGTCGACTAATCTAGAACAGCTTTATTACTGGTATTAGAACCAACATTGGACGTCTACCAGAAATCCAGTCTTTTTTCGAGAAAGGTCTACTCTACATTAGTGGACGGTTACAGACAGCAGACGATAACTACGTATAATTTAGTTGGACATGCGTAACAGCTGTTTTTCTAAACTGCTGTCTGTTATCCTGTTATTGTTGATTAATAGACGTTAAAAAATATGAATTGTGATAAGATTTTCGAAAAAAAAAGCAAATTTTAACTTTATTAGGTACCTCGTATTAGTGATTATTATAATCATTATATTAATGTGTTTCAATTGCGCAACGCTATCTCCCTCGCACACGTAGCTATTGCGTGCCTGTTCTTACCATTGCGTCATCGTTTCAACAATGACAACTGACAACAGGATAGTTATTATTTAGGGTTGCCATCCGTCCGGGTTTCCCCGGATTTGTCCTAGTTTAGAGGACGTCTGGGGGGGGGCTTCATTTGTAGTCCGGGTTTAAAAATTTAAAGTCTTGAGCCGCCCGCGCCACACGTATTGTGGTCTCGTCAATAATTAAAATTAAATTCAATTTCCAAGAATACAGCTGCATTTATTTTTACAAATTCCTTTTAAAAAGGGAAGATATTCAAAAAGCTATCGGAAAGAGTGATATACAAAGTGGAGACGACAATATGACGATAAATGAATGTTGCGGCTATACTAGTCCATACTAGTATTTTGAATCTATCCAAAAAATCCTAAAATGGAAATTAAAAAAAAGTTTTTTTCAAACAAAATAAATAGCACAAATATGGAAACAAAATAGAACAGCATTTACTTTAAAAGGTCACTGACCTGTAACAAGAGAGGCAACGTCGCACTTCGCAGTGTCATGTCAACTACGTGTTTCGACACAATCGGAACCACTTTTTTATGTAATATTATTTCAAAATTTATTTCAATTAATCTTTTAAATTATCATTATGGTCATCATGAAATTATTGAAAGTATGTTATTGCTACTTACCTATTTCTAATGCATAAGAGGTCGCCATCGGCGGCCATATTTAAGTAGGTATTCATTTTTGAAAAGATTCGATTATTATTTTTTAAATCTTCTATCGTATCAACATTATTTTGTGGAATAGAGACCATATTTTACATACCTAACCCCACAAAAACTATCTCGTTATGTCCTATAGCTAAAGCGGTTTTTCCATGACACTTCACATAAATTAAAATTGTATCCCGAAGCCGTTTAGATATAACGAGGCATTGTAATAAAAAACGATTCGTATTTTAAAAGTTAGTAAGCGTCTAACTTCGCATAATTTACTTAACAATTAAACCTATTATAATAAAACAATTTTTTACGGATTTTATCGCGGTTTATTAAGATTTTTACAAGCCCGACGTTTCGGATACTTTACAGCAACCATGGTCACGGGAGGACTGAGGTGTCATACGTCCTATCATTACAAAGTTATTCGAAACTACCCTATGATACATCAATATTTTAGTCAGTCCTATCTACGCAGAAAGTGCTAACTGTATATTTAATCTGTGACATTAAAGCTTGGATTTTGATTTGATAATTTTAATAATTTGATAATTTTAATTAAACCTATTATAAATTACGTGTACTGTCACTATAAAGGAGCGTCTTATTTTCCACAATTCACTATGCACCTTCTATTCACTTAAAAGTATTATTAAATATTTCGTAATAACTAATAAGAAACAAAAGGAACGCGGCTCAGAGCGCATCAAAGACACCGAACTCGTGCACTTCCGTAATACGTGACCCACTTACTGACTGACAATTTTTTTTTTTTTATGTTAGTTGGATAGCCAAACTGGCAAACGTACCACCTGATGATAAGTGGTCGACGTCGCCCATGAACATAAACTAGTATACCTGGAAGGACCCCAGGCAACTCATTTATGTGTTGCCTATCCTGAGACATAAGATGTTAAGTCTCGGTGCCTGTAATTACACTGCCTGTCTTGCCCTTCTCTCCGAAACACAGCGAAGCTGTTTTACGGGTGAAACAAGCAAGATGGTGGTACCCATGCAGCCGGGAGCGCAGCACAGTGCTTCCCTCCCACCGGTAAACATAGACATTAACATTACCAAATAAGGGCATTGATCAATCGTCAAGGTCAACAGCGCTTCCCAATCAGCAAACGCACCGAAAAAACGAAAGAGAAACAATCGGACCTAGATTTGTCCCTTACGCACTTACTTAATAATCAATTGACATGAGTGCATAATAATATTATTAAATCACTTCCGCAAATGTTATGATTTTATTTTGTTGCGAGTTGGCAATGCGTCTATCGATACGGGGGTCTTTCACCTGCGCGTGATAGCCTAGTACATATACATACATCGTGTAGGGAATGATAAAAATGAAAAATAATGTCCTGTGCCTAAACTACTGGATTTTTTTTTTATTTTTTTTTTATAGAGACTGTTAACGTTGTTTGCCATACTCAGTTTAATTTAAGGTCGTATCGTCGTCTCCACTCTGTATACAAAAAAAAACTGAAAATTAAATAAATTATAGTTACTAAAACTTAGGGTTAACAAAATTACTTATTGTAAAAAAGTGCGATGCTTGTAACTAAGTTTTTATATTAACTTCACTTTTTAGAAATAGATATGTAACGATGAAATATTTTTAATACTGAATATTGAGCAACCCACGCTTTTTTACAATAAGTAATTTTGTTAACCCATTTAATTCATCTATTAAAAATTATTTTCTAATTTTTAGTTGGGTTTGCTATTAAAGCGTGTTTTTTTACTATAATTTATTTTTTACTTTTTAGTGTTGATTTTTTTAACCGACTTCAAAAAGGAGTAGGTTATCAATTCGACGGAATCTTTTTTTTTTATATTTTTTTTTTAATGTATGTTACCTGATTACTCGAAGATGGCTAGACCGATTTGAAAAATTCTTTTTTTGTTCTAAACGGTATTATTTCCAAATGGTCCCATGATAAGGAAACCAGGATCTGATGATGGCATCCTAGAGAAATCGAGGGGAACTTTCGAAAATCGTAGAGGCGACTAGTGCGTTTCATATTTTTTTTATTAAGTGTTTTAAAGGACTACAATTTAATGAAGGTCTGGAGTCGATCTGATGCTGTAGCCGAAAGACAATCGAGGGAACTCCTTAACGATTTACATCAGTAACCTTGTGTTTTTGCTTGATTAATTTGTGATGATTAGAACTTTACACATAGATGGCTTGTGACTGTCATTAGGGGTCTGATTATAAAGACAAAGGACAGTTAAGGGAACTCCTCAACAGTTTACAGTAGCTACCTTGTGTTTGGACTTAATTAATTTAAATTGATGAGAACTTTGTACCCATATGGGTTATAAGCGCCATTACAGGTGTGATGATGGAGACCATATACAGTCGAGGGGAATCCTCGACGATTTACAGCTTTTATTGGGCTTACTTCATACGGTAAGTAATATTATGCTAAAATCATGTAATTTTATTACTTGTCGTTGTTAAATGAACAAAAAACAACTGTGCCTTGGAAGCGCATCATAGTTTTTCAAGGTCATCATAATATCCATTCTATATCGATATATTGGTGATGTTCTATACCTATATATAATGGAATTATTTAACGAATAGCAGCAAATCTGCCGTGATTGCTTTCAATTAGATGTATATAAAGTTTTACACAATTCCATTTCGGTTTTTTCATTTGTTATGTAATGAATTAATCCCTTTCTACGGTCATCTTATTAATACAGCGCTATTTAATCTCAGCAACGCGTTTAAACCCATATTTCAGACAAATAAAATCAGTTATCAAATTTTGAAATCACTAAAAATTAAGAAATAAAAAATTTTTGAACAAAAATTAAAACCCACTTCAAATTAAAAAAAAAAACTAAAAAGTAATACTATTACTATTACTTTAATACTATTTACTTTTTAGTTTTTTTTTTTATTTGAAATCGGTTTTAATTTTTGTTTAATTAATTAAAGATTTTATTAATTTAAGGTACTCAACTAATAACAACTTTAACTTTAGAAATGAGTGAGAGACTAAAAACAACACAAGTGATGTAGGTAACTTGCGCGCCTTACGCCTTCCTAGCATGTGCTATCCTGATTATCCTGATCAGGATATTGGAATAATTTTATCAAATTATTGTATTGACATCGGTCCTCGATAAATCTACGAAGTTTGAACAAAATCCATATTTTCACTTTCTATTTCAACTCTCACTTCTAACGTCGTTAGAAGCTATATATAGAGCTTTATTATGACTTTCGAAGTGGTTTAACACAAAAACAGTGTGTTGACCGGATGATTTCTGCATTTGGTGATGAAGCCCCATCCAAAACCACAACTTATCGCTGGTTTGCTGAATTTCAAAGTGGACGTGTCAAGCTCAGTGATGATCCCCGTCAAGGTAGTCCAAAAACTGCAGTCATCCAAGAAAACGTTGATGCTGTGCGTAAGCTGATTGAGGAAGATCGACATGTGACATACCGCGAAATTCAGGCAACTTTAGACATTGGCATGAGTCAAATACAAATAATCTTATGTGAACAATTAGGTGTAAAAAAGTTTTTTTTTTTATATTAGTTGGATAGGCAAACTAGCAAACGTGCCACCTGATGGTAAGTGGTCGACGTTGCCCATGAACATAAACTATTACCTGGAACAAGTCCAGGCAACTCATTTATTTGTTGCCTATCCTGAGACATAAGATATTAAGTCTCGGTGCCAGTAATTACACTGCCTGTCTTGCCCTTCTCTCCGAATCACAGCAAAGCTGTTTCACGGGAGAAACAAGCAAGATGGTGGTACCCATGCAGCCGGGAGCGCGGCACAGCGCTTCCCTCCCACCGGTATTCCCGATCATTTGCTCTGTGAAGAACAAAAAGCGGCTCGCGTTACTTGGTGCGTCAGAACTCTCGAAAGATTCCACGCAGGATCCTCAAATGCTGTATACAACATCGTATCAGGTTACGAATCCTGGATATATGCGTACGAACCCGAAACAAAAAACTAGTCACGAGTTTGGGTGTTCGAAAATGACCGAAACCAACAAAAATTGTTCGTTCACGGAGTGTTGCAAAAAAATGGTGCCCACGTTTGTCTCCAAAACCGGCCATGTAGCGACTATTCCTCTTGAGGGACAAAGAACGGTTAATGCAGAATGGTATGCTAGCATTTGTTTGCAACAGGTTGTTTCTGAACTCCGTAAAGAGAACTGCAACCGCCGCATCATCCTCCATCACGACAATGCGAGTTCTCACACCGAGCACAGAACAAAAGACTTTTTAGAGCAAGAAAACATCCAATTATTAGACCATCCGTCGTACAGCCCCGACCTAAGCCCTAATGATATGGCTGCCCGGTAAAGTGGATCCAAGAGCACCGAAGTTTCTGCAGGGGCAGAACGCCTACAAGACCAAATTGAGGATGTCGGAGTGGACCCTTGTCTCTAGGGAGAAACTCCCCGCTGGGGAGAGACTGGTGATGGGGGACCCCAACGACATCTTCAAGGAGGACATAGGACATGTCTGGCTTAACTACCAGGCCACCCAGGTTCAGGCCCGATTGCTGCGCACGAGCAAGCAGCAGGCGAAACCTGATGTGGCCGATGCCGGACATGTTAGCGGGTCCAATGTGACGGACCAGACGTCCCAAACAGAGTGCGCTGGAACACACACTGGGCACTCTGCAAAAAACAGCGGCACACAGACAGACCCACAGAACTCCACAGAGGAGTCGCTGGGGGGTAAGGGCATACATTACGGTGATGTCCGTTCGGGAGCAAATAGATGCTCCCAACAGCTCCTGCGATCAGCCCTGCCCGTCAGCGGCCCAAACACATTAACAGACACAGACCTGGGACCTGTGCAGACCGCCCCGCTGAAGACACCTGAAGCTCACCATAGTGTGACTGACGGTGATCAGAAGCGGGGCCCGAAGCATTAGGTCCCGGGCGGCACACACACCATTACACACACAATGACTCTTCACAATAACACTACACACGCACACACACATTCAAACACAACACAAAATAAAATAAAGATACTTCAGTTAAATTTGCACCATTGTCGCGAAGCCATGACAGAGCTTTGCAGATTTGTGGTATCAAATAACATAGACATCGCCCTGCTACAAGAGCCATATGCTATTAATGGCCGTGTTGTGGGCATCGGCTGTCTGGGCGGTGAAACTATCTACCATCGTGTTGGTGAGTCCGACCCCAGAACATGCATCTATGTTAGCAACAGAGCTAGGGCGTTAGGACTAATGGAAGTTGAATGTTACAGAGATCTCACGGCTGTACTAGGCACACTATGTATGGCAGATGGGAACACAAAGAAAATGGTCTTCATGTCGGTCTACATCCCGAGTGAGACGGACTATGATCCACCAGGACAACTCATAGAAGAGATAATGTCGAAATATAGAGGTATGGGTATCCCGATTGTTGCGAGCTGTGATGCCAACTCCCACCGCAAGGTGTGGGGCAGCACGGATTGCAACAAGAAGGGAGATTTATTACTTGAATATATTCTTAGCACGGACCTAGAAATAATGAATGTAGGTAACACACCCACGTTCCTAACTAGAACAAGAAAATAGGTTCTTGATATAACATTAATGACAAGCGATGCCTCCCATATGTTGAAAGATTGGAAGGTTGACACCTCTTATGCTTTCTCAGATCACTGCAGAATAACATTCATTCATTCATTCTGAACTGCCAGCTGGAAGTAGTAAAATTTAGAAATAATGGGAAAACAAACTGGGAAACGTTTGATCTAGCGCTGAGTGAGTGGATTCCCGGTAAAAGAGAATTAGGAGAAAAGGAAGAAATAGAACAAGAAGCATGTAGGCTTGAGAAAGCTCTTAACGATGCCTACCTCAAATCCTGCCCACAGAAAGAGATAAGACCGGGGAAGGGACAACCCTGGTGGAACAAATCCCTGAACAAAGCAAGGAAAAGGACCAGAAGGGCACTCAGAGTCGCCTTGAACAGGTACGACGACGAAAGCTGGAGAAAATACAGAGAAGAAAGGAACAATTTTAAGTACCAGAGCCGCAAAGAAAACAGAAACGGGTGGAGTACATACTGCGAAAACGTTACTAAACAGCCAGAAGCGGCCAGGCTGGTAAAAACGCTAGCAAAAGACAAAACCTGCAAATTAGGAAGCCTAAGAAAAGGTGATACCCTAGTAGTGGAACCCAAAGAAATACTTGCAGAAATGATGGCCATACACTTCCCGGATAGCACAAGCTATTCAGAAGAAGATATGGTTGTCACATCTGGCGATAATCTAGCAGAAGCGAAAGCAGAAGCGGAACTGATTATCACCGAAGAAGCATTAACATGGAGCATTTCATCATTCCTACCATTTAAAGCGGCGGGACCCGACGGCGTCTTTCCCAAGATGCTACAAGTTGCCCTTAGGTACATCAAAGATGACCTCCTCACCATATACCGGAGTAGTTTAGCAACAAACTACATCCCTAGTAGCTGGAGAAGAGTCAAAGCCGTCTTCATACCTAAACCAGGGAAGGTTACATATCACGAGGCGAAATCCATCAGATGTATAAGCCTTTCTTCGTTTGTATTGAAGACACTCGAGAAGATATTAGATAGACACATGAGAGCAGGGATACAAAAGAGTTCAATGCCGCTACACGCCAACCAACACGCCTACATGGAAGGAAAATCCATTGACACGGCATTACACAATGCGGTAATAATAATTGAAAGAGCTATAGGGAACAAAGAATATGCCCTTGGCTGCTTCTTTGATGTAAACTTTGACAAGGCCACCCCTCAATCCATCATGGAAGCACTTAACAGAGAGGGGATATCTGGACAGATAAAGGGATGGATAACAAATATGTTAAAACATCGCTCGATACAAGCTGACTTAGCGGGAACAACATGCACCATTCGAGCAAGAAGAGGATTTCCGCAAGGAGGATGCCTGTCTCCGCTCCTATGGTGCATTCTCATAGACGAATTAGTATCAAAGATTAACGCCATGCACATGTACATACATGTACATGGCGTACTCAGACGATCGTCTAATTCTGGTCACAGGTAAAGTACTGAGCGTGACCAGAGACATCATGAAGCGAAGAATCGACAAAGCGCTACGATGGTGCCGGGATAAAGGGCTAAACCTAAACCCAGGAAAAACCAAGCTAGTGTTATTCACAAACAAGAGAAAGATTGACAGTATGATTCCACTGAGAATCGATAACGAAAATCTATGTATCGAAAAATATCTGGGGGTAATCCTAGATAGAAATCTGAACTACAAAGCCCACGTTAAAGAGATCTGCACAAAATCCAAATGTGCAATGCAGGAGAGCGGTAGGAAGAACCTGGGGCATGAAACCAAATGTGGTTCATTGGATCTACAAGGTCATAGTACTACCAAGAATTATACATGGAGCCTTAGTGTGGTGGTACAAGGCACAATTAGGAACGAACAAGAAAGAACTTACAAAAGTACAGAGACTAGCCAGCATCATGATATCGAGTGCCATGAAAATAACACCAACGGCGGCTTTAGAGATGATACTCGGCCTCAACTCAGTTGATCTCACGATCAAGAAGAAAGCGACTGAACAATGGTTCAAGCTCAAGAGCAACAAATTATGGAAGGGAGGGCACTATGACAAAGGTCACGCCGAGATAGCAAAACAGTACGAAGAAAATCTATCGATGATTATATCAAACAATGATTTGATAAAGAAGGAGAGAATCTTCGACAAGAAATACAGGATAAGCATAGGCTCGAGAGATAACTGGAACATTGACATCGACCACCCCAAAACAACGATGGTCTGCTACACAGATGGATCCAGGAAGGAATCGACAAAGCTGTCAGGAGCTGGCGTATATATCAGCCATCCAACTGAAATGAAAGCATCGTTTAATCTAGGCAGATTCTCCAGCGTATTCCAAGCGGAGATATTCGCAATACGAGAATGTGCCAACATGATTAAACAAAACATCATTAGCGCACATAGGATTGAGAAGGCAGTCATATACAGTGACAGTCAAGCGGCACTGAAGGCCCTCAGTAAGAGGGAGACAACCTCAGCACTGGTCAAAGAATGCAAAAACACCCTGCAAGATCTAGCAGACCAGACTGAGTTAGAAATTGCCTGGGTACCCGGACATGAGGGAAATGCGGGCAATGATATGCAGATAGATTAGCGAGAGAAGGTGCCAATGAGACGTGCATAGGCCCTGAGCCGAGACTGCCAATAGCACACAGGATAACAAAAAATGTTATAACCTTGAGAATAAACAAAGAAACAAACCAGAGATGGAATGACATGAAGAGCTGCAGACAGTTGAAATTCTTCATCTCGACGCTTGACAGCAAGAAGACTAAAGAGTTGCTCAAACTAAATAGGAACAACATCAGAACAGTTGTAGGAATATTGACGGGACACTGCCCACTCAACAGACACCTGTCAATAATGAAGCTAACAGAGGACCCTCTATGCCCTAAGTGCAAATAGAAAGAAGAAACCAGTCTGCACTTCATAACGGAATGCCCCGCATTTGCATACGCAAGATGGGAGCTGTTTGGAGCGGACGAGCTGAAGAAGGAAGATTTAGCATATCTAACTATAAGTCAGCTAAGTAGTTTTTGTAGATCAACACGTAGGTTTGAGGGGGTGACACCGGAGGGGCAATTGGTAACCCGTCCCCGCATCTAATCCCAGAGGCGAGCCTGGGGAATTGGGTGAAATGGTCCCGCTGATGAGGACTGATCGCCCGTCTGGCCTCGCTGGTGTCCTCACCCTTAAATAAATAATAATAATAAGCCCTAATGATTTCTATACTTTCCCTAAAATAAAGAATAAATTGCGTGGTCAGAGATTTTCATCGCCTGAAAAAGCTGTGGACGCCTACAAAACGGCCATTTTGGAGACCCCAACTTCCGAATGGAATGGTTGCTTCAATGATTGGTTCCATCGTATGGAAAAATGTGTCAAATTTCGCGGAGAATACTTCGAAAAGCAATAAATACATTTTTAAATAGTAATGTTGTGTCACTTCCTTGATTCCCGAAATTTTCAGTGCCGCCCTCGTAAAAGTGTGGTAAAAAGGCTGAGGCTGAGGAGAAACCTTTAATAGCTAGATAGTACATATGAGTGCAATAATTTATTTTCATTTTTGTAGTTAAAGTTGTGATTGTTACTATTACGTAAAAGAGATTTAAAATGTTGCTGTTGACTAAAACTTTCATCATCAGCCTCTATCCGTCCACTGCTGAACATAGACCTCCCTCAATGAATGCCAAGATGGCCGATCCCTCGCCACTCGCATCCAACACGGACAGGCCACCGCACGGAGATCGTCTTCTCACCTGGTCAATGGCCGACCAACACTTCGTCTACCTAAACGTGGCCTCCACTCTAGAACCTTATTGCCCCATCGGCCATCCGTTCTTCTGAGTGTGTGACCAACCCACTGACACTTTATTAAAACTTTAAGGTTGATTGATATAAAGGAGTATAGTTTTTAGTTTTTATTTTATGTTCTATAAAGTTAATAATGTAACTTACATTAATACAGTAAGTCTAAACTTAAAAAATGTTCAGTTTTGTTGTTTAAGATTTAATTGAAAACTGAATTTAGTTCATATTTTCAATCAATAACTGCTAATTAAATTTTAAAGAAGATAATTATTATTGAGTTAAAACGGTCCCAGTTTCACTTTTAAGATTTTTGTTTACAAATTTATTTATTTTTTAGGCTTCATATTTTTATAAGGTTTCGTTTTCATAACAATAATCTCTGTGGCTCAGTGGTAAGCGCGTTGGCGCTCAAGCCGGAGGTTGCGGGTTCGAATCCCGACAGGGAACAAAAATATTTTCTGTGTTGTGTGGGTCATGGATGTGTATTAAATATGTGTATTATATAATAAAAATCTTAAATATATGTATAATATAAAAGTATTAAATATATTTCCGTTGTCTGATACCCGTAACACAAGTTCTTCGAGAACTTACCACAGTGTGGTAAATGGTAATGGATTGACGTGGTGTGAAAGCGTCCATAGACATAGATATTTGTGTTTTTTTTTAAATCTATTTTATTACAAACTGGAATAAGATTCTGTTTTGTTAGGTACATTTAAAATGATGATAAAAAATTACTAAATTTAATTTTAAGGTCTGAAAATAAATGAATGTTCAACTGTTTCTTATTACAATGACTATGTTTTAAAAAAACCTGTTGACATGTCCGGGTTCTGGACTCTAAATCCGGGGTTTTCAGGCGTCTTGCCCTGGTTTCTAAATTTTAGAGATGGCAACCCTATTATTATTTAATAATGGATTATCCATTACGTTCAAATAACGCATTACTACAACTGTTTTTTTTTTTTTTACGCCGGGAAATGCTCTGAGGCATCCCGCCTGGGGAGTGGGTCTCCCCAGGTGGGTATGTGGGACTCGACGGCTAGTCAGTCCCGCAAGGGACCGACGCCACCTCCACAGAGGGGTTGCTCCGCACCACAGAACAACCCCTCCCAACGTCGGGACAGTACAATGGGGTGAGGTTCCCATCCTCACCCCTTGCCCCCTGCTCTTCTTATAAGAGGGGTACAAAGAGCCCCCTCGGCTCAATTAGCTTCGCCTAAGTTCTCCGTTCTCCGTTTCTTCCCGACAAACAGCTTTGCTGTCAAACAGCTTTGCTGTGTTTCGGAGAGAACAAGACAGGCAGTGTAATTACTGGCACAAACATCTCATGTCTTAGATAGGCAACACATAAATGTACCAAACTTTTAAATAAATAAATAAAACTTTATTCGGTAAACACACTGTCCTAACATTGTTGATTATAATACAGTGAAACCTGGTTAATTGGGATCTCAAGGGACCAAGGATTTTGTACCATTTAAAGAGGTTTTTCATTTATCCAGTTTTTCAATTAGACAGGTTTAAAATTTAGTTGTCTCATTTACAGAGGCCCCCGCCTATAGAGGTTAAAATGTACCGTTATTCTATTCAAATGTTTGTAAGCAATCGGGTCGAAACCTGTCCCAACCTGATAAATTGTCTCACTTATAAAGGGAATTGAGCTCCACAGTCCCAATTATAGAGGTAAACATCGAAAAAATCCTAGAAATCAAATCTCATTTAACCAGGTTCGAAAAGTCCCATTAACAGAGGTAATTCGATGAAAAAGTGCCGGGACCTCATTGTAGTTTTCAATAATAGAGGTTTCTCACTTATCCAGGTCCCAGTCAACCAGGTTTCACTGTATAACATCTGTGGTAAGCGGTACATTTTAAATTTTAATGTTTAAGAACAGCATATTAAAAGAAAAAAGCAATAAGAGGAAATAGTAATGTTGGCAAAAGTGTGTTTCGCAAAAAGGTGGGACCTCAGCTATAGTCAGGACTAAAAGCCCTAACAGTGGTTTTCAGGACCACCGTTGCTTTTCCCATTTTGGCGGTAATAGTTACGTAAATAACAGTAAAAATAATAATAACGCGAATAGAAAACACTAAAATATATAGGTTTCATGTTAATTGTGTTAAAATATTTTTTTATAATTTGAACAGAATTATGCACACATGTAAACATGAATGTATAAAGCTTATGTAGGTATATAAATATTAATTATATTAAATAAATTTATTTATAGATTAATATATTAAGAATAATTTATATAAATTTATAAAATTAATATATTATTTAATTAAGAATACGATAAATTTTATTATGTAGTGTAACATAGATATCGAACTATGACAATCTATAATGCACCTCAAGTAAAAATTATATGTATAATAACGAATACTGCCAACTATCTATGAATATAATGTACCTATCACAATTATTACAACGCAGTGACTTTTATTTTTAACCGACTTCAAAAAAAAGGAGGTTCTCAATTCGTCTGTATGTTTTTTTTTTTTTTTTTTTTTTGTATGTATGTGACACGATATCTCCGCCGTTTGTGAATGGATTTCGATGGTTATTTTTTTGTTTGAAAGCTGGTGTTTCCAATTTGGTCCCATATTAATTTTATTAAGATCTGACAAGCCGTTTTTTAGTTATTCCCAATAATGCCTATTTGGTTGGTTTTGTTTACCTTGATGATATGATTTTTTTATTACGTGTCGATGTAACAATTGTATAGGATGCTTTGGTAGCACACCATAGTATGTCGCGGTCATCGTAATCATCATCATCATCACCATCACCATCATCATCATCATGATCATCATCCTTTATCCATCCACTGCTGAACATGCCTCCTTCAATGAACGCCAAGACGACGAATTTCGGAATCACTAAAAAATAAGAAATAAAAACATTTTACAAAAAATTAAAACCGACTTCAAAAATACTAAACTAAAAAGTAATAAAATAACAGTTTCTTTAATGTTTGTGCTTACAACATATAATCAACTTAATCTTCTACTAATGTACAAACTTTGCGTTTACCACGTCATTATAGTTACTTTTGGAGTCGGTGTCGTATTTGTTGCTGTACATTACCTACCTACCTACCTTGGCTGACACCGACTCCAAAAGTAACTATAATGACGTGGTAAACGCAAAGTTTGTACATTAGTAGAAGATTAAGTTGATTATATGTTGTAAGCACAAACATTAAAGAAACTGTTATTTTATTACTTTTTAGTTTAGTATTTTTGAAGTCGGTTTTAATTTTTTGTAAAATGTTTTTATTTCTTATTTTTTAAATATCTTGTTGCCCTAAGAGTAAAACTAGTTTATCTTGTTTCTTAAAGCTTGATTTAGTTGTTAAACTACGTAGTGGTGGAGGCAAATTATTCCAACATTTCGTTGCAGCATATTTAAAGCTACCGCGAAATGCAGCTGTTCTGTGTATGGGCAAGTTCAGAGCGTACTGAGATGACCTTGTGCGGTGTGAGAGTTGACATCTCGTATATATTACCACTTAGCCATAATATAATATTGTGGCTAAGTGTAATCGCCTACGGTTCTCCATTTTAAAAATGGACGCCTGATTCAGGTAAGAAGTGACATGATCTGGCCGCGGTATGTAGAAGCAATAGCGTGCAGAAGCGTTTGTTCTCTCTAGTAGTCGCGGTCCTATAACAACCATCTACGTAGTTAAATTTAGAGAGTATTACACCCGTATTCACAAACGTTACTGTGCGGTCTCACAGTGCGCGCGAGCGCACAGGGCCCGTAAAACTTATTCATAGACAATACTTAAGTGGCGGCTAGCCCTATGCGCCCTTAGAATGAACGCACAGCTAAGGTAGCCTGCTAGCTGTTTTAAGCAACGCATAGCTATTGTCTCTCGATTCTCTGTGGTCTATTATGTGTTACGATAAATATTTTTCGGAGTTGGATTTTACTGTGTGTCATAATTTTCCATTTTAATAGCGTGCTTATACAATAGATGTGTGTGTAATGGTAGTGAAGAAGAATTTGATAATTATATCAAAGAGAGAAGCACAATAAATACCAGAAAAGTGATACGGGATTTCCTAAATGCTTTTGATTATTATATATTATTATGTTGGGTCAATATTTAATAATATAATATAATAATATAAAAATATTTAAAACCAAACTAAAAAATCATATTATATCTTCAATAAAGTAGTTACTTTATTGAAGCCTACTGTATCCAACGGCCCAGATGTTAAAACTGTTCTGTAAATGTATAAAAATATTGTATCTCATTTTAAGTGAATTGTAAATTCTTATGAGAAATAAAAGTTCTTTAAACCTTTATATAATTTGGATAAATTCAGACGACGCTACAGGTTTTCCAAAGATGTGGTACTTTTTATACTCTTGCCACCCTACAAATACCTACACAATAAAATCAACACGAAGACGAACGAAATAGTTTTCGAACACCGGTCACCATTTATGTTTTGATTATGATTTATGACAAATGAAATGAACGTCAAGCAGCGAGCGAAGTGAACTAAGCAACACAAACGAACCAATCATAGAGCTCTATTCAACGCTGTGCGTTTGCTTAATCAAGGGTCGCTTGAGTATTGTTTATGAATTATAAGGCTTGCCATATGCAACGCAGTGAGAAGGGTGTTACACCCGTATTCACAAACGTTACTATGCGGTCTCACAGTGCGCGCGAGCGCACAGGGCCCGTTAAACTTATTCATAGACAATACTTGAGTGGCGGCTAGCACTATGCGTCCCTTAGAATGAACGCACAGCTAAGGTAGCCTGCTAGCTGTTTTAAGCAACGCATAGCTATTGTTTCTCGATTCTCTGCGGTCTCTTTGTGTTACGAGAAATATTTTTCGGGGTTGGATTTTACTGTTGGTTATAATTTTCCATTTTAATAGCGTGCTTATACAATAGATTATAGTAGTGAAAAAGAATTTGATAATTTTATCAATGAGAGAAGCACAATAATTACCACAAAAGTGATACGGGATTTCCTAAATCGACAACACGAAGACGAACGAAATAGTTTTCGAACACGGTCACTATTTATGTTTTGATTATGATTTATGACAAATGAAATGAACGTCAAGCAGCGAGCGAAGTGAACTAAGCAACACAAACGAACCAATCACAGAGCTCTATTCAACGCTGTGCGATTGCTTATTCAAGGGTCGCTTGAGTATTGTTTATGAATTAAAAGGCTTGCCATATGCAACGCAGTGAGAAATGCCTTACTTCGAATAGCGTTGCTACTTTACTGAGAAAAGTATTGTTTGTGAATACGGGTGTTAGTGTCTCACATAGCACTATGCGTAGCTTTTCATTGAGAGACTCCCTAATGCGATATAAAACTTTAAGCCTATAAAAACAAGTTCTTACTATATTAGACACGTGCGATTCGAATCGCACGTTTTACCATTTATTATTTATGTTAGTTGGCTAGGCAAACGAACGAACGTACCACATGATGGTGAGTGGTCAGCGTCACCCATGAACATGTCTTGCCCTTTTCTCCGAAACACAACAAGCTGTTTGACGGGAGGAATAAGTAGAATGGTGGTACATGTAGATGGGAGCACGGCAGAGTGCAATCATCCCACCGGTAAACACATGATGAACCAACACCCTCGTCTGAGAGGAGAACCGTGTCCAGCTGTGGGATGCAGGTCGTTTATGTCTCTCGCGATGATGATGATCAGAGTTCCATTGGACGTTAGTTTTATATGCCAACAGTTTACAATTTACTTGATACATTATCACAGAACTAACATTGAACTGAATTTTGCGCAGCTTTCGGGGAACAGGGCCTGTAGACAAAGTGACATCGCTTTGTAGCCGAAATTCGTTATCGTCTTTGAGATAACGATAATAATTTTCCAATGATCAATCAAAGATCGTGACAGTCCAACGACAACAACTGTCAAATGTCAACAAAGTTCTACAAGAAGTGTCAAATAGGACCAAAAAATTAAAATTAATACAGCTTGGCAAAAAAGAGTATGACGTGGTGACAAGTGGAACTAAATATTTTACTAAATGGAAACCTATTACCATACCATATTACGATGAGACCTAAGTTAAAGTGGCGCCCTCATTTTTTCCATACTCTTTTTTGCCAAGCTGTATCTATGTAAATAGACCTCATACACACTATAACTCATAAAAATTGTGAAAATGTTGCCCTCCATGGCCCACGCCCACGGATAACGAATCAATATCAATAATAAAATAACATAAGTTTGACATAAGTGTTCGATAACCAATTGACAGTTTATGATTTTGTTACGAATTTTAACATTGTCTACCAACTTGCGATAACGATAACGAGTGACATAATTGACGACGGCTTATGTCAATCCCATACATTTTATTCTTTTCGAACTTCGTTTTCGTTTTTCTAATGTTACTTTGTCTAAGGCCTCAGGCTACCGAAAACGTCACGCAGCACGCTAGTCATTCGCCACTCTGAGCGGAAAAAATAATTATAAATTATCGTTGGTCTGTTAAACGAAGCGGGACAATATCGTCCTCGCCGGGGATACAGGGATAGATTGTCTAAAAGCGTGACGTATTGTCACGTTAGTCGTACGTCGTAACGTAAGACAAGTACATGTAATGAGGTAACTATCACGTTGCTAAATATTCATGGTTACGAGACGTGAACTGCAAATGGGACGGTTCCAGAAATATCCGACGGCATGTTTTTCCTTGTATTTGTAATAATCAGGGCCGGATTCACTTGAATTTAAAGCCTTGAGCAATACTTTAAGTTTTTACATGTAAGATATAATGTCTGTCTATACGGTCGCTTAACACTTACCACCAGGTAAAACGACTGTCTGTTTGCCCCCTTAGAGTATACATAATATGTACAGTGCTACTGTCACGCCGCTTCATTGTGCCTATCGTAAGCAGATGCGTTTTGATATTTATCTATAGTAAAGCGCTGAGAGTGACGTTCCATGCGAATGTATTAAAAATATCAATATTTTAAATTAGGACATTCATCATCATCACCATCAGCCTCTATCCATCCACTGCTGAACACGAGCACCCCTCAATAAACGCCAAGACAGAAATGTTATTGCTTTCTTTTATTTTGCTTCCAGGAATCATTGTTATAAATTGGCACTTCATATTATTTCACTATTTTAACATAAAAATAAATATGATGAAAAGCGCGTGTTGTTTTGAGCCTGATTGAACGTTTCCAAGACAATGGTTTTGTCTATGTTCATACCTGTGCTTACAGTTCATACTTAGTGACGCGCGCTCTATATAATATTATGTATACTCTAAGGTTTGCCCCCTCTACTATATAAAAAAATCAACATTATTTATGGATAGAGCAATGGGCAACATGTCCATTTATTTTGATAATTTTGCTCTCTGCAATTTTAAGGGTGTTGTATACAGGGCACGCACACGCACGCGGTTCAAGAGTGGAGGCCACGTTTAGGTGGACGAAGTGTTGGTCGACCATTAACCCGGTGGGAAGACGATGTCCGTGCCGTGGCCGGTCCGTGGTGGATGCGAGTGGCGAGGGATCGCCGTTTTGGCGTTCATTAAGGGAGGCCTATGTTCAGCAGTGGATGGATAGGGGCTGATGGTGATGATGATGATGAACCTATGTGTAAAAACGGTCTCCGAGGACAATAACACGTTCATGCATTGCATATCCTGAGCCATAAAATATAAGGTGTTATGGTAAGTCACTGTGCAAGTAAGGGTTTTTTGTAAATCAATGTGGTCAATGCAGATGGCCGCATATCACAGAGCACTGATGCCACCGGTAAAACGCGAAACTTTGTAAGTTTGGATGTTTGTTGATCTGTCACGGCAAAACGGCTGAACTTATTTGGCTGAAAGTTGAAATGGTGATGGCTTATACCTTGGATTAGGACATAGGCTATAAAAATAATCATCATCAACCCGGATAAGGTTGTAAATGTAAGATAACGCGGGCGAAGCTGTGGGCATCAGCTAGTTTTTAAATAATATAAACGAATATTAGGCTACATCTTGAAAATGCCTCGGTGTTGGGAAAGAACGTACCTACGTCGATTCTGTTAGTGGTCTATGTTGTGTTGAGGGGAATTACTTGGGAATAAGGTGCTTTATATTAGGTCTTTACCTATGAAATTGCGGTTTTGTATGAAAAAATGTATTGTATGATAACTTTATTCGAAACAAAGTAT
Organism: Helleia helle; assembly: GCA_963853865.1. NCBI lineage: Eukaryota > Metazoa > Arthropoda > Insecta > Lepidoptera > Lycaenidae > Helleia > Helleia helle. The sequence goes on from OY971434.1 coordinate 2,504,358, forward strand.
TGTGATAATCTTTGTGGACGTGATATTTTGAACTATTAACTATTATATATAAAAAAAAATATATTAACTCAGGGCTCAGTAGCCTAGTGTGAGTCCAGCACCTTGGCCGAATCCACTTGAGCCGAGGGTCTCCTTGTACCCCTCTTATAAGCAGAAGGGACAAAAGAGCAGGGGGCAAGGGCGAGGACTGCCTGGAACCTCACCCCATTGTACTGTCCCAACGTTGGGAGGGGTTGTTCTGTGGTGCGGGACAACCCCTCTGTGGAGGTGGCGTCCGTCCCCTGAGGGACTGACTAGCTTTCGAGGTGCCCTGTTTGCTCATTAAATCCGGAGCACCTCACCAAAGGCGGCATTGGTGGCACTTGCCGGGTTTTAGTGGGTAGAGCTGCGTCCACTTACCATCTTTCGGGCGCAACGAGTTCCACATACTCGCGTGCGAGACCCACTCCCCCGCGGGATGCCTCAGAGCATTTCCCGGCGTTAAAATTAATAAAATTAGTAACTCCTTTACGGGTAATTGTATACGTTGTTATAATAAACTACTTAATGATATAATACAGTTGTCAATTAATAAATTTAAAACTTTATAAAACAAAAACTAATATCAAAATCCAATTGTAATGTAAAGGATTATACCGGCTGTATTTGGAACGCTTGCGAAGATTAAACCCTAATAATATACTATTTTTATACTATATAATGCATATAACCATTTATCTCAGAAACGTTTTTTAAAGAAAATTTTAGGACTTGTATTTTGCAAACGCGCAATGTATGTATACACACTATGCACTCATGCTAACCGCGAGACCCGCGACTAGCGGGCGCACAGAAGATGCGCGCGGTGCGGGAGTTCGTTCACCTCATGCATGCGGCGAACGCTATCAGCTGATTCAGTCCAGCAATTACATTGCTGTTTTCTTCAAAAAACATTATTTTAAAGCATTATCATCAAATCACCAAGTGACAATGAGGAGTCACTGAAAATCAGCGTCTCACCATTGCTGTAATGATGTGGCAAATGCTGAGTAAAAAACATTATGTTTACTAAACCGGATTATACAAAAAAAAAAACAACAAAAAAAAAAAACGCGTTTTTTTCACTTGTATCATGTCAGGCTATGCCAGCACTATCATACCTCTTCCTTTTCGCAAGCGTTCCAAATACACCCGGTATAAATGACAAAAAGGCTTGGAAAGGAATTGCTCTGATACTTTGTGAAATAATGATAACAACTAAAAGAATGATAGGAACCCAGCAGAGTTTCTTGTGGGTATTTTCTCTGACATGGGCGCGTCGCGAACCCTCATTATAAATGCTGCTAAGACGATCATAAGTGATAATTATACCGGATATATATTACCGGATATAGCGGGTTCGAATCCCGCCAGGGAACAAAAAGTTTTCTGTGTTCGTAGGACATGTATGTGTATTATAAAATAAAAATCTTAAATATATGTATAGTATAAAGTTATTAAATATATTTCCGTTGTCTAGTACCCGTATACAAATTCTTCGATAACGGGACCAGATTGACGTGGTGTAAAAGCGTCCATAGATATTATTATTATAAAGATCCTATATGTGAATTTTAACAATAAACAAAAAAAATAGGATTACTATTTTAGTTTAGTTAAGTATTGTACCTACATAATATTATATAAGTACCTGGTATAATTCATCAAAACTGCTGACCTTTCGCAACCATCTACGACAAGCACCACTCATCTGCTTGGAACCGGCCCTCTGCTATTTATCCACAGGTAAATAAATTCAATTACATCAGCTAAGAAATCCTTGTGCTGCGTAAAACAACAAGATATGTGACGCCGTTTCTGTCACGTGCGCTATTGCAACATAACAATACATTCATACACAAATAATTTTCCTAATCTTAGTAGTCGCAAGCTTACTAGGGTCTACTACCACATAACTTTACCAAGGAGGATGCACTGTACCACGCGCCCTTTTACATGGGGTATTAAGCATATTGCCTTTTTTTTCTTTTACGCCAGGAAATGCTCTGATAAAAATAAAAAAAAACAACCAGTCACAGGGACTGCCAATAGAAGTGAAAACAAATCAATTAAATTCAAATACCTATATAACAGGCTGTAATAGATCATGACAACCTATGCAATTTAAACGGCGCTCAAAATGGCCGCATGACAATTTACAAGCAACACAATTTGCAAAACTAATATTGCATCATCTTAAATAAATAAATCTAACGTCAAACTGCGTCTCCAGCGGCTCGGTGCGATGTCGCGAGTTCACGTCATATAAATGTCAAATGCGTCTCTAGCGGCTGGCGTGCGGCGTCGCGAGTCCACGTCATATAAACGTCAAAGTACGTCTCCAGCGTTTCGTGTGCGGTGTCGCCGGTTCAGAGATTTTATCTCATCTAAAATATGCGTACCGCGCATGTCGACAAGCTAGGACATCATGGACTGTCATGCCAAAAAAGTGCAGGCCGCTTCTCGAGACATGCTGCACTCAACGATATCATACGCCGGTCCCTTGCCACCGTCAACGTGCCAAGTCTACTTGAGCCGTCTTGTATTGCAAGAGACGATGGCAAGAGACCGGACGGTATGAGTTTGATTCCATGGAAGATGGGCCGGGTGCTGGTGTGGGATGCAACCTGTTCAGACACACTGGCCCCTTCCCATCTACATGGGACCATCAACAGAGCTGGTGCGGCTTGTGAAGCGGCTGAAAAAGCTAAAATATGCAAATACAGGGGTGTAGGCTCCGAATATGATTTTGTCCCATTCGGCGTCGAGACCCTTGGTCCGTGGGGTCTAGCGCTTTAAGGCTCTTTAAGGAAATAACAAAAAGGTTAGTCGACATCACAGGAGACCGAAGAGCTGGCAGCTACCTCGGACAAAGAATTAGTCTAGCAATTCAAAGGGGGAACGCTGCCAGTATCTTCGGGACCTTGCCTAAAGGGACTCCTTTTTATTAATATAATTAAGTTATTATATTATATTTTTTAAGGTTTTTTAGTTTTAGTTTCTTTGTAATCTTTAAATGATAACAAGTGATATAATTTTAAATTATTTAGTTGATGTGGAAAAAAATATTAATAAATGTACAAAGTTTATATATTTTTATTACCTACAACTTTGCCATTCAACTTTTTTCTAAGGGACTTGTACTACTTCCACTATCCTGCCCTTAGATGGCCCGTAAATTTTCCTTCCATTTTTGTTATATGCTCTTCCTTTTTCTATGGGTTTCATCCTACTATTATTTTTATCTGTTTCAAAAATGTTTTACTGTCGCACTAATTTACCAACCACCGCAAAATAAAATAACTGCCTATTATTTTATTTACTGACCATATTAACCTCCCAAATGCTTAAATGGCAGTTTTAAAAATTGTTTCCCGTATTATTATTATCTTCTAGCTCATATTCAAGAATGGGAATCATACGGGAATACTTAAATTTTGCAATTCAATTCATAATTCAATTCATTTATTCAACCAATTATTCATTCATTCATTTAAACATTAATTCGTGCACCCAGGTTTTCATTAAAAATTCCGAACATGGTTCAGGCCTAAACGTGGCAGTGGGGCTCAGTAGCCTAGGGTGAGCCCAGCACCTTGGGCGAGGCTAATTGAGCCGAGGGGGCTCTTTGTACCTCTCTTATAAGAAGAGCCTCACCCTATTGTACTGTCCCGATGTTGGGAGGAGTTGTTCTGTGGTGTGGGAGAACCCCTCTTTCGAAGGTGGCGTCGGTCCCTTGGGGGGCTGACAAGCCGTCGAGTTTACTTGCTCATTAGATCCGGGGCACCTCACCAAAGGCGACATTGGTGGCACTCGCCGGGTTTTAGTAGGTAGAGCTGCGTCCATTTACCAGCTTTCGGGCGCAGCGAGGCCCAAATACTTGCGTGAGGAGACCCACTCTCCCGCGGGATGCCGTAGAACATTTCCCGGCGTTAAAGAAAAAAAAAAATTTTGCTTTATTCAATACCTTTTTCTATGATTGAAAAAATAACACTTAAAATTGAAGCGGTAGTAGTTTCGAAGAATATTTTAATTATCAACTGTTTATTATAAATAAATATTTTCTTGGACCATTTAGATAAAATAGTAAATAATATTGAATACCTATTATCAAAGCACTAAACCAGCATAATATGACACCACCTAGTTTTATGTATGTTGCTTATTCATTGTACACCGCAAGAATACCGCTATTGACATTGTCTAGCTCATCATCGTCATCATCATTATCATCATCAACATCATCATTCATCATCAACATCATCATTCATCATCAACATCATCATTCATCATCAACATCATCATCATCGTCGTCATCATCATTATCATCATCAACATCATCATCATCGTCATCATCATCATCGCCTGTGTCCATGCACGACAACCATCCTGCTTGTTTCTTCCGTGAAATAGCTTTGCTTCGGAAAGAAGGGCACGACAGGACAGCTGTAATTACTGGCACCCTTACTTCGTAGGATGGGCAACTTTTTTCTTATTCTAAAAATATTTTAAATTTTTATTTTACACTAGCTGTTGCCTGCAGCTTCACCCGCGTTACCTTTTTTAGATTTACAGCCGTAGCCGGATTGACGATGATTATTTTTATAGCCTAAGCTACTCCTTATAACATCAGCTATCTGCCTGTGAAAGTTCCATCAAAATCGGTCCAGCTTTTTCAGAGATTAGCTGGAACAGACAGAAAGTAAAAATGTTACTTCGGTATATTATGTACCATATGAATTTAATAAGAATCGGTTATTTTAATATTACAAACAGACACTCCAATTTTATATCTATTCTATTATCTATTATATTAATCTGTATAGATTAGGGTTTTTTCTTTGTTTTTTTAGATCGTTTTTTTTTCAGACTTTGTAGAATAGTACTTAGTCAGTTTTTGACAAGTGTGTAAAGTTTCTAATTATTCTAATGACTTATAAATCGGAGAAAATTGCGTTCAAACATTCCGTAACAAACAAGTGGAGTTTTAAATTAACTTTTTTTTTTTTTTTTTTTTCGGATGGATCTATGCTAATGGCCCGAAGGCCCTAATGCTTCAACGGTTTAGTGTGAGCCCATTCGGCTCACTTTTGATTGGGGGGTTGCCCCCCGCCTACCGTGCAGTCTGTGACCACACGGCCTCCTGGCGTCGGTTGTGTTTAAATTAACGCGATCACTGTTAATATTTAGGTAAATACTTAAGTACCTATATATTTGTCCGAGTGCTTACCGGCAATGAATCCTTGCCGAAATATCGCGACTTCAATAAAACTCTAAACGCGTTATACACCTGATTCCCAAGCAAATATTTAAATCTGGTGAAACTTATACTCATGGAATTTTTTACATGTGGAATTCGTGAAACTGAATATGTTTGTTGCAATTTTAATTCAGATGAATATCAATGAGCATCGTGACGTCTGTTATCTATAATTTGTGCGTACACAATTTAGTTAATTGTTGTGAAATCTAGTTAAGGCTATATTTACACCAATACTAGGCCGGAAAGCCGAGGCAAGTGTCTTATAACCTTTTACTATTGCTATTTTAATAATAATAATATAATAATATCTATGGACGCTTTTACACCACTACACGTCACATCCCGTTGTAAGTTCTCGAAGAGCTTGTGTTACGGGTACCAGACAACGGAAATATATTTAATACTTTTATACTATACATATATTTAAGATTTTTATTATATAATACACATATGTAATACATGACACACATCCATGACCCAGGAATACAGAAAACTTTTTGTTCCCTGGAGGGATTCGAAGCCACTATCCCCGGCTTGAGCGCCAACGCGCTAACCAATGAGCCACAGAGGTCGTCTTTTTGGTTTACTCAGATTTACAGCAGTATCCGAAGTGAAGATTTTATTTTTAATGCGTTACTGTGAGATCCCTACCATGGTTCAAGCCTTGTCGTGGCGGTGGGGCTCAGTAGCCTAAGGTGAACCCAGCACCTTGGGCGAAGCAAATCGAGCCGAAGGAGCTACTCTTTGTACCCCTCTTATGAGAAGATAATAGAGCAGGGTGGGACAAGGGGCGAGGATGGGAAACTCACCCTATTTTACTTCTTTTTCTTTAATGCCGGCATCCCGCGGGGGAGTGGTTCTCCCCAGGCGGGTATGTGGGACTCGCTGCGCCCGAAAGGTGGTAAGTTGGACGCAGCTCTACCCAATAAAGAACCAGGCGAGTGCCTTCAATGCCGCCTTTGGTGAGGTGCCCCGGATCTGTTAAGCAACAGGGTCCCTCGGCGGCTAGTCAGTTCCCAAGGAACCGACACCACCTCCACAGAGAGGTTAATACATATAAAATATTTGAATGTTCAAAAAGACACTCTGTTGATACTATTTTGAGTAAAAAAAATGATTTGATTTAGATCTGATTTGTGTGTTGGAGGGGGGTGAAAAAATAATGAAATTCGTGTGACGTAATTTATGGATCCCTTAGTGTTTTGTTCATCATCACCCAACGTATCCCGCTTGTGTTTGCTTATGTTCATGGGTGACGTTGGCTACCATCACAACCTTATCCAAATAGCCATCATCACCCAAGCGTTAATACGCTACATTATATGTAGCTTATTAAGGTGAGCTAAGTACTGCGTGGCTGTGTCGAAATTTTGAGTAAACTCTACTTCCAACTTAGTTAACAGAGTCAAAGGAGTTTTTGCCCTTAGGTACTATGCCATGAGAACAACCCGACTTGATTATCCTTGCCACATCCTCAAAATCAGGCGATGTCTTTATTATATTGTATATTGTATTGTATTTCTTTATGCATACAGGCAATATTTTGCCATGATTTTTCAGTGGCGGCAACCATTATATATTTGTAATTTGTGTTATTTTTAGTTTTTATTCCCCGCTTCTGATGCCACTACGAAAATAACAAAAAGTATAATTCGCTCCAATCATAAGTTGGGGTTCGCAAGTCACTCTTTCGTCCAGATTGGTCATAACGGAACGGAGTAAGTGCGAGAATGCTATAAATTTCCTTATCGCGCGCTTTGCCAAATGCAAATGGCGGATGTATAAAACGTCGGATGCGCCATGAGCGGACGCAGTGCCCGCCAGCGAACGGAGTGGTTCCACCATAAACTCCTGTCAAACCGGTGTTGTCACTCTAAAAATTCTTTTTAGAAAAAATGAGTGCACTCCTAATTCTCGCCGTTTTCGCCATCGTATTATATAACCTCTTTTCTCGCCGTACGGTGAAATGGAAAAAGGTTACCAAATACGGTGACGAGAGGGTGGCTGTTTTGAAAAAGGCCCCGGGACCAACACCCCTACCGATCGTTGGAAGCCTACATCTGCTCGGCAAGCGCGAATCTCCGTTCCAATCGTTCACTGATCTGACTAAACACTATGGAGATATTTATAGTATACAATTAGGAAGTAGCCAGTGCTTGGTTGTGAATAATCTGGAGCTGATGAGAGAGGTATTGAACCAGAACGGGAAGTTCTTCGGAGGGCGACCAGATTTCCTCCGCTTCCATCAACTTTTCGCCGGTGACAGAAATAATTGTGAGTATATTCATAATTTAAATTTAATTTCTTTTTCAGATTTAGCCAGTAACGTACTTGAACAATTCACTTGATCTTCAGCTGTACCTATATAATCTGTATTATTTTTAAGGTGTGCAACGATTTTAAAGATGGAAAGCTTTTTAAACAAAAATATTGTGTTTTTTAGAATTTATTAGGGGATTTTGCTTATGTTTTTTATGTAAGTTAGATAATCAAACTGGCAGGCGTGCCATCTGATGGTAAGTGGTAGACGTCGCCCTTGAACATAACTTAGTTTACCTGGAACGAGCCCAGGCAACTCATCTATATGCTGCCTATCCTGAGACATAAGCTGTTAAGTCTCGGTGCCAGTAATTACACTGCCTGTCTTGCCCATCTCTCCGAAACACAGCAAAGCTGTTTCACGGGAGAAACAAGCAAGATGGCGGTACTCATGCAGCCGGGAGCGTGGCAAAACGCATCCCTCCCACCAAGTAAAGGAGTGGTATTTGCTTGCCATCAGGTGATTGACAAACGTGTCTAAACATATTTTTTATTTTTTTAAATTTGTACAAAATATCCTGATATTTTGCTAGGTGTTTAAATCTAACTTGTCACAAGCATTGATTTGCTTTAAAAAAACTGTTCTAGTATGCCTATTATATACTACTGTTTAAATTTACGAAACAAAAGTTTTTTATAATGGCAATACTAATAACTGCAAAACTTGATAAGATTTTACAAAGCTGTGTATAGAACGAACTTATCTCAAAAACTTTACAATATATTGCAAAATAAAAAGTAATAATGATATTATTTTATCTTTAAAATTAGTACAACTAGTAAATCAAGTAGATAAAAAATTGTGCATCAAATTGATAAAATGTATTGAATAGAGGTCTATAAAAGGAGAGGCAGGTCCACTATCTCCAAGAATTTTCTTTCTTAATAATATGAAATTAGGTTGAACCAGTAACTGACGAGATGATAAGTGATTCACTATAATTTCAAGTAAAACATCTGTCCGGTTTAATGCTGCTCAGCACACCCTGATCGGCTCTGGACTTAGGAGCTTTGCAATCGGTGTATTACTGTAATATGCAAAATACAAAAAAAAACTGAAAAAAACGGCATGTCTAAACCTAAAAGCTTACTTGCCAACATGCTTAAAAAAAGTTCGGTCTCAGCTAGTCGGTAAATCATAGAATTGTAAGAATTAAATAATAAAACCTCTTTCTGTAAGATTGGTTAAAATATGTTAATAAATAATGTCAGTAGTCCATTATAACTGGGATTAACAGTTTGTAACTTGAGCGCCATCAAATGTGCTTGACCCAAGTCACAAGATGTAGACAGCGAGCATAAAAATTAAAACGGATCAGACTGTGACGTTTACAGTATTCTTCCATTGCTGAAATTCTCTCAATGAACGTCGAATCCCTACTATTCGTATCAAAATGTTTAAAAAAAATGAAATTGCACAGTAACATTTTCTGAAAATCTCCAAGTGAAATTGTTTATTTTCTGAAAAAAAATCTGACATTCAGTTCAGTGTTATTTTTTTTAAATGAAACTCCTTTAGGTGCGACTAGAGAGTAGCTCGGATTTTTATGAAGTTCTACTTCAATCGCGCGTAAAAATTACACGCACACACTTTTTTATTTTCAACTCAATGGAACAAACGGAGTCCGTAAGCAATAGGAACACCTTACTAAACTTCCGAAATAAAACATAATTAAAAAATAAACTCTTTCTCTCGACCAAATTCGAAATGTTGAAACTTGCGTCTAAAGCACAAACGAGAGCGATTTTAATGTAGTCGCGCCGTTAAATTGTTTACAGTAACATGAACTGTAGGCTTTTAGTTATCAGTGGATTATCAATGAACTAAGCAATATAATATTTAGTGGCGCTATACGAGACATCATGATCAGCCTGCATCCTTGTAGCTCGTTATTCATCATTGGCCTTAGTCCATCTGTTGCACATAGGCCTTCTTCAATGAACGTCAAGACGACCGATCCTGTGTACCGTTCGTTTTTCATATACTTATCACTAAATGTATACAGATAAATAAAATGGGAGTGTATGTTTGTAATATTAAAATAACCGCTTATTGTTAAATGCATATGGATGTATACCTACACGGTACATATACCAAAATAGCCTTTTTTACAATTTTTGTCTGTCTGTCCGTCTGTCTGTCTGTCTGTCTGTCTGTCTGTCTGTCTGTCTGTCTGTCTGTTTGTTCCGGCTAATCTCTGAAACGGCTGGGCTGATTTTGATAGGACTTTCACTGGCATATAGCTGATGTTATAAGGAGTATCTTAGGCTATAAAAATAATCATCATCAATCCACGTACGGCTGTAAATCTAAGTTAACGCGGGCGAAGCTGCGGGCAACAGCTAGTCATATATATAATTTAACTTAGCCATAGAAGGCCAGATAATTACATTTAAAGCGTGCATACGAATGAAATAAATTATAACTAATTTAAAAAACACGCTTTAATAGCAAACCGAACTAAAACAATTTAAATTATTTTTAATACTAGAATTAAGTGGATTAACAAAAACATTGATATTACTTATTGTAAAAAAGCGTACAAAAACACAGAATTGGATTTAAAAAAAACAAAAATTTCATTTTTAATGTGTGTAATTTTAAAACTTTTTTTTAAGTTACACACATTTTAAATTATAATAATTAATTAGCAATGTCAACAATTCTCAATTTTTTATAAAATTTGAACACGTGACTAATTTATAGTCACGTGTTCAAATTGCACCACTATTGGCCGCCATGTTTGTGACGTCATAATTTTCGAGAACTCTCGTATTTTCGGTACTGAGTTCAAAAAAATATTTTAAATTTGATATAACTTTTTAATTAGAGCGAAAACAATAGTTTATAATAATACAATAGGTATGTTTTACATCGAAACTATTTTTTTTTTCTTTCCATTTATATGACAAAACGAACGTTTATATGGCGAACGCACAGATATTATATTTATACACATTTAATTTGTCTAAAACGGCTACTTCATACCAAACACCGGCGCAATTGTGGACTTTTCAACTGTTATTTACAGCTAAAAATAGACATTTTCCTAAATTAAACGCCATTTTGTTTAATTTAGGAAAATGTCGACGTGCAGTAATATGAGAAGCGCCACGTTTTTTGAACTGTTGATACGGAAATTGGGTTGCTGAGACGACAAATAATTTAATTCATAATATGAAATTTCATTTCCTCTATTATGTCATGATCATCATAATTCAGAGCGAGTATTTATAATTCAACCTTAGTAATTATATATTGTTTTTTACTAACGCGATCACTATTCATATTTATATTAATATTATTACCCGTAATAATATTAATATACTTACTGCTTACCGCGTTTTAGTAATTATTTTTAAAAATAAATAACATATTATGTCTTTCCGCTGCTATATTATTTTAATGACCAAATCATCCAGACAAAATCTTCAGCTCTATTAGTATAGACACAGGTTTATTTTTATATTCGCAAATGTATAGAATTCCACTATTATCTAACAATAATAAATTGTATTGAATAAGTTTAAATTTAGAATATATTTTTTTTATAAATTACTTTTTTATAGCCAGTTACATTATTTACATAGTCAAATATTTTTACCTGAATATATTCGTCAGTAGGTAGAAACTAGATTGTACATCTAATATTAAGATTTTTATATGAATTAAACAATATAGCATAAAGAATATGCGCTTGAATTATTGATGAGCGACGCGGGATTTAGAAAAAATATACAATAATATGTATATATGTTCTGCATTCGTTTGTAAATCATTAGTTCGTGTAACCAGGCGACTATCTGAGGTAGCATTTTTTTTTTTTTTCGGAATGATCTATGCTAATGGCCCAAAGGCCCTAATGCTTCGTCGGATTAGTGTGAGCCCATTTGACTCACTATTGGTTTGTTAAAGTGGGGGGTTGCCCCTCGCCAACCGTGCAGTCTGCCACACGGCCTCCTGGCGTCGGGTTGGCCTGAGGTAGCAGGTTCGAATTCCGTAATAAGAGTAATTATTTAAAAAAAAACATTCAAGAACTAAAGCAAATTTTCAAATGCAAAATCATGAATGACTTAATTTATCGACAACATATCTCACACTCCACGTATTAAATTATGCATTCGTCGTTCGTGCTTAACTTTATCGGTTTTTTTCTTGTCCCCAGCCCTGGCCCTGTGCGACTGGTCAAACCTGCAACTGCGACGAAGGAACCTGGCCCGAAGGCATTGCGGGCCCAAGTCCCACACGGAGAACTTCTCCCGCATCGGCGTTGTCGCCACCTTCGAAGCCGTAGAGCTGGTGGACACACTGAAGCACATCACTAGGACCACTGAAGGTAGTATCAACATAAAACCTCTCTTGATGTCCACCGCCATGAACATGTTCTCCAGTTACATGTGCAACACTCGTTTCGACTCGGAAAACGATATGGAGTTTAGGAAAATCGTCGACCACTTCGACGAAATATTCTGGGAGATAAACCAGGGGTACGCGGTCGATTTTCTGCCGTGGTTGGCGCCGTTTTACAAAAAGCACATGGATAAGCTGTCCTCTTGGGCGCAGGATATCAGAACCTTCATCCTGTCCAGAATCGTGGAACAGAGGGAATCCAATCTGGACACCGATGAGCCGGAAAAGGATTTCTTGGATGGGCTCCTGAGGGTTCTATACGACGACCCAACAGTTGATAGGAACACGATTATATTTATGCTCGAAGACTTTCTTGGGGGGCATTCATCGGTGGGCAATCTGGTTATGCTGTGCCTCACAGCGATGGCCAGAGATCCTAGTGTTGCGAAACGGGTGAAAGCCGAAATTGACTCCGTAACTAAAGGAAAGCGACCTGTCACATTAGCCGACCGCCCCTCACTACCATACACGGAAGCCACCGTCTTAGAGTGCTTGCGGTACGCATCTTCACCGATAGTACCTCATGTTGCGACGGAAAACGCGTCTGTAGCTGGATATGGGGTCGAGAAAGGTACGATAGTGTTCATCAATAACTACGAACTGAATATGTCCTCGAAATATTGGGATGAACCGGAGAAATTCGATCCGTCACGATTCCTGGAGAAAACAAAGACGAGGGTTCGACGAAGCTCCCAGTGTGACTCCGGAATGGAGTCCGACTGTGAACGTTCAGAAAAGGTCAATAAGACGGAGGAGAAAGAGGTTTTTTCGGTGAGAAAGAACATTCCGTACTTTTTGCCATTCAGCATTGGCAAAAGGACGTGTATCGGACAAACAATGGTGACGACTATGAGCTTTGTCATGTTCGCGAATATAATTCAAGAGTTTGACATTGCTGCTGAGAAAATGGAAGATCTGAGACAGAAGCCCGCCTGTGTGGCACTACCCAAAGATACCTATCACTTATACCTCCTACCTAGAAAAAACTAAACTCAGATTAAAATTATTTTATAGTTGTAGAAAAAAGGTTCGTTTTGTGACCTCTAAACTATATTTTAAAAAAATCGTTTATTTAAAAATCAACCATAAACTTTAATATTTAATATTTATATTTTAAAAATTATCAGGGTTTAAATCAAAATTGTATATTTAGAAAGTTACGTTATAATTATCATCGTTTGAATGAAAAATATATGTTTAGAATATTTTTACTTTATGGATTAGAGGATATTGAATGAACCTGGCTTAAACGCTCAAAACATTATTTATTTCTCAATAATTTTGTAGATTAATAGTAGTAGATTTTTAAAATCTCAGTATGAAATGTCCCTAAGAATTATGGCAAATAGCCTATTATTATGAGATTTGTGCTTTGTTTATAGAAGGCAAATTGTGAATTATTTAAAGTGGCTTAAGTTTGATTAACACTACAGCTTGGCAAAAAAGAGTATGGAAAAAATGAGGGCGCCACTTTCACTTAGGTCTCATCATAATATGGAAAATCGGCAAGATAATTTAATCGTTAAAAAATCGTTAAAAATAAACGTGAAACACTAAGGTTTACTCAAAATCTAGTATTTGTCGGCCAAGTATTGTCAATATCATAGGTTTCCATTTAGTAAAATATTTAGTTCCACCTGTCACCACGTCATACTCTTTTTTGCCAAGCTGTACCTACCTACCTATTATATTGTCTTAGCTATAAAAAGCTACGACACTTAAGTAAACTTATGACATAAACCTTGTTTTTTCAATGCCAAAGGTAGTGTCATATTTTTTTTTTATAAAATGCAACTGAAAATGTGCGAGAGTCATCGAAATAAATTTCTAAACGTATTTTTTTATCTTTCTGGCTATATGTTTGATGTCATGCCACTTTAACATCTTTAAGAAAACCAATATAATTTATACGAAGGAATCTCGAAAAACGACTGTATTATGTTTTGCGGATTATGATAGTTTATAATTTAAACGTGATGTATTTTATTGTTAAATTTATTGATAAATACTATTTCAAATAAAATATAAACTTATTTCTTGTACTGATTATAAATTTTGAGAAATGATGCATTTAAATTTCACGTTTTGTAAAACTATAATAACTAGTACATAATGAACTAACTAGCACACAAAATAAATTAAGTTTTTTTAGTACTTACTCATGACGTAATTTATAATGAAACACAAATGTGGTTATTTTTATCGGCAAAATGATAGTTTTAAAATAAATATTTATAGACATTAGATTTTAACGAATAAAATTATAGGTACATATAAGAACAATATGTGATGTAGAATTTAGAAAAATATAACTTGCAATGAAATACTTCGTTTTATTTATACGATAAATCATAATAAACAAAGAGATCAGTATAGAATAGAATTGGAAAATGATTTGTTTTAAAATGCTTTTTTTTTTTTGGTTGCGCTGGGGAATGCGTTTAGGCATACCACCGGGTCCTGGGGGACCCGGAGGTTATGTGGGACTCTCTGCGCCCGAGCAGGTGGTAAGGTAGACGCAGACTCTACCCACTAAACCCAAAAACCACTTATAGCTCGGACCTCACGCGCGCACAGCAAATCCCCCGATTGGCCGCGCACAGGTCCCTCACGGCGGTGCGACCGCCTGTCGCCGCCGTGATCTCCTGCGGGAAGGGGCGCCAGTGCGCTACCTCTCCCGCTCCGCCTCCTCCTTCTGCGACATCACGTCCTCACAGAAGGAGAGGACCACCTGCCATGTGCTCTCACTGACAGTCATCGCTCGGATGACCGCAGGGAGCGACAGGTCCGCGCCAACCTCAACGATGAGGGGCGTCCTTGCCTCCGCCCAAGCTGGGCACTCCGCCAGGGTGTGGTCTGCAGTGTCTTCGCTGCTGTTGCAGTGATCACACCCTGGCGAGTCCTCTGCCCCTGCCACCTTCCACAGATACCTTCCGAAGCATCCGTGCCCCGTCAGGATCGTCGATGTCAATAGACACCGCCAAAAGCACCTCTCCGCCCTCGACTGCCTCTTCGGCAAGGGCCCTCACCCTGGCCAGAGCGTCCAGGGTGGACCTCCCCGCCGGAAGCCAAACTGGTAGGCACTGAGGTTCGGGCCTGTCTCCTCCATGTGATTGACGATACGGGCAGCTGCAATCTGCTCCAGCAGCTTGCCCACCTCATCAAGTAGCACGATCGGTCTGTACGCCGACGGCGAGTCAACCGGTCGTCCCTCCTTCCGGAGTAGGGTCAGCCTACCCTACTTCCACGCCGTGGGAAATTGACCCTGCGCCAGACAAGCGTTATAAAGGCGAGTCACCTGTGTCCACTTTTAAATGTTTTGTCTGTCTGTCTGTTTGGTTCGACTAATCTCTGAAACGACTGGACCGATTGATAGGACTTTCACTGGCAAATAGCTGATGTTATAGGGTTCCTCAGGCGTTAGTTTCTTATCGGTAAAAAACATACAGACGAATTGAGAAATTCCTCTTTTTTTGAAGTCAGTTAAAAAAACGGAGCATTTCCCGGCGTAAAATAAAATAAAAAAAACAAAAATAATATAATGAAACAATTTTTACGGATTTTATCGCGGTTTATTAAGATTTTTACAAGCCTGACGTTTCGGATGCTTTACAGCAACCATGGGTCACGGG